>CM056575.1:95319321-97819321 GCA_029721435.1 Gymnothorax reevesii
TCTCTAATACTCAGAGCAAGAAATAATGCGTGAGGGGTCCTCCTCTCAGTGTGGCTGGCCATCCTCACAGGAGGGCGCAAAGATGGCTTTTACCTCAAATGGCTCACATTTTGTGCAAACTCCCTCTTATGCGACTGGGCGACAACCTGCACTTAATGAATGGCAGTTGAACATAAAATAGCCCCAATAAAAAAGAAATACAGACAAATTTACTTTTCAATTGATCAGTGGGGTTTCAATGTTTTGTTTGAAGGTCAAATGATTTTTTTGCTCATGTTTCCCAGAGGGCTTTGCTCTCTGCAGCATTATGATGCTTTAAATAAGCACTGAGCAAAGAAGCCCATCAATAAGACCAAAAAAAGCAATTTATACACACAGCAAGGGTATAGTTTCCTGCCAGGACATCAACCAAACCATAAAATTTGAAATGCATGCATGATGCGAGATTAATTTCCAACAATACCTTGCGGGTATTATATTAATTGAAAAAGCTCACTAGGGACCCTCTGTCTTTAAACTGTAGGTTGCAGAAGATATACCACAGGGGTGATTCCCAAATGAAACCCTGGGATGAAATTCTCGTTCAATATTCCATAACGTATAATGCTGCTACAGTGGAGAAAGTAGTGTTAGTCTCTCTTGATACCCTGATCAGTATTGTGCAAGTGTAATCATTCAACATCATATCTCCGTCTGACTGTACTATATAATTACCACACATCAATGTCATACTCAATTCTTGGTTTTTGTTTTAATTTAAGTTAAACAACTAAATCTAAATTCAAATTGTTTCTATCAGCCCTATATATATTTTGAAGGCGCAGAGGAGACATGCATTTTCCTGTTTCATTTGCTGTCGAGCTGATTGAGCTCTCCAGGCAGTGGTTGAGTTTGCTTACAGAACGGCACCTTGTTTCTGCAGTATGCTATTCTCATTAGGGAAAAACGACAGCAAAAAAAGTCAAGTTGTGGATCACTATTACGTTTGTGTAATGCTATTAACAGAAGGCATTTTTGTCATAATGCAAAAAAAAAAAAAAAAACAATTAAATAAATCTGAGCACAGCTGTCATATAAATCTGCTGAAAATACAATTTAAGATGCAGTAATTTCCTCCATTCTCCTCTTTCTTTTGTGCAGGGGATCTGCTGTGAACTTTGGAGCAATGACCTCTGACCTCAGCACAGTTTAAACACCAAAGCTGTCAGTGGAGTTGCAAATGTGCCAATCAAAACATTCCTATTAATCTTGTCTCTAATAATCAAACTAATACTGAGCTTCTTTCTTTCTGCAATCAAACCAGAATTTCATACTTTTTTCATGGCACAAGATCTTTTCCCAGACGGCAGTGAGGCATCTTTGCAGTACTATCTATTGACCTTCACGTTATTTTTCCTATATAGCAATCAATAGTGCAATTCCACTGTACTGTTAAGGCGCATGTTCTGCGGATAAATCATTCTGCAACCATTACATCAATGTTTTATATATCTGAAGATGGAGTGTGAATGACCTTGAAATGTCCTTTAATATCACAGCACTGGACCGCATTGCTAATAGTGACTGCGCGACACAGAAACCGATAATGACAGTGAGCCTGCTACTGCAGCTACCGCTAGTGCAGCTGCCGCTTCTGCTTCTCTCTTTTTCTTGGGATGCAAAACGCAGATCAGAGGAGCGTGCAGCTTGTGCAGTGTCTCAGGAGAAGCTGCCACTCAAATCCGAGCGTCTGTGAGACTATCGCAGCTCAAGGGACAGAGAGGGAGAGGATGGGAGAACATAAGAACATTAAAATCTGTTTTTAGCTTAATCTCTGCATTTTTTAAATGAGAAAATACTTCTACGTATTCATAGTTTTGCAAACCCTTTGTCTTGTTCGATTGTATTAATTTCAGCTGTGCTTCTCGGATGGTGACGGTGGATAGAGGGTCCCCAGCCCTGTATTTGTAAGTCGGTTGTGTCTGCTGAGCATTTGCAGCTGATTATTTTCCGCCTGTGGCACTCTGAATTTCCACAACAGAAATTAGTCCTGCCTGGTGAGGCTAGCGTCTCGCAGAGCAGAATCTTTCATTTCCACTTTCTGAAGGGGAAAACGGCTATAAACATCTTAAAAACACTCAAAAAAGCCAGTTAAATTATTCACTGAATGATTCTTTGTTATGTGTATATATTTGGCCTTCAAATCAAAGAAATTCTTAAAAAAGAAATATGGGCTCAGAGCAGATTACTCACATGCTTTGTAATGTTTAATGCTGCATCATCTCATAAATTTACCTATAACTAAAAGATTCTAATATAAACAAAAACAATGCTCAGGAATATAAAATTTATCGCATGTGGCAGTTTTGAAACGTCACCTCAGCAATTATACACCATACAGCATTTACAAAGGCAAGTTAAATCCCTTTAATGTGAAAAACTGCACTACTTTCAAAAAGTTGGCCTTCCTTAACAAGGTAACACAACTAAGTGCAAATTATAAATAAACCACAACTTGAACTCATCATAATAATAAAGAATAAATACCAATGGCTATTTCTACTCAGTTTAAAATAAGCATAATTAAAATTATCAGCAGTAATTTAAGTAATATTTATTTTCAAAGAATCTCAATTTACTGCGTGTTATTGTAGGCAGACATGATCAGGAATTATATCTGCCACGGCAGAGCTCAGAGAATAATATTTTCGATTAACAACTCATAATGAGGGATATACACAAACCTTACTTCAGCCAAATATATTGACACTTCAGCCAAACACGTACAACGATATGCAATTTGTTCTCAGTGAGGGAATATAGTGTTTTGTTACAGAAGCTAATATTAATTGAAAAATAACATTCATCACCACAAGTCTAAAATACGCAGGGGAAAAAAACACTCACAATGACAAGTGCTGAACCGCGTCATTTCTCCTCTGTCAACTTCAGTCAACCTTGCTTCTCAATTTGTTTGTCTAATTCTGAATCTGGCTCCAGCTCAGCATGTCTCTCTACATCTGGCTATGTGTCAGTTACTTAAAGTCAGTGTCCACTACCACATCCCCAGTGCAGCTGGAGCTGTAACACAGAAAATGTGGAGATGGGCTGTCTTCTAACCCACCAATACATGCAGTGAAACTTGAACATACGCCGACGCATGCACATATGCACAGGCGTATATATATAAATACACACACACACACACAAACATACATACACATAAAAATCACTGCACTCAGCTGCACAGCTTTATCATTCAAAATATTTTTGTAACCTATTAACATTTAAAAGAATGCAAAATTAAATTGAAATACCCTCATCTAGCTCACCCCGAAAACAGGAATCATAATTTCTAGTCTTTTATACAGCCAGTTTCAAATTTATTAGCAACCGCACGCAGAGAAGGTACATATTTTGCACATGAGAGTTCAAATCCAATAAGATATCTGAAACTAAAATTTTAGGCAAGTATTGTTCTAGAATCCTTTCCCTAAAAGGAAAAGATGCATGTTTTATTCAACCTTTTTCAGGTTCTGAAAGCATGCAGTATTGGTTTATGCTTTTATTCATAAGGAAGCCCACCTGCGCTGCCGCCAGCTGCAGATTAAATTTCCAGCAGCAAGGATTGTAAAACAAATTACTTTGTGAGTGCGATTTGCTATGAGATGCCATATAATAGCACCATCCCATGAGACCTTTACTGTGCCAGCCTGACAGGAACTCAGACTGGTGGTGAAGCACCGACACAGTTCCTGGAATAGCCTTCTTTTCCTCAGCACCAGATACTCTCACGCTAAAAGCAAAACACCAAACTACCACCTCTTTTCCCTCTCTGATATAAGGAGGCAGTTCTTTCATTAGTCTCTCTCATTCTCTCTCCCTTCCACTCTTGCTAGGGGTCGCCAGTGCTGGGTTTTCACACCACAGTCAGAGGTAAAACCTCAGCCACCCCTGGCTCACACACCTCTCTTCGGCACAGTCCCCCATTTCCTGCACCTGCTTTCCCTCCCTAATGCTCTGTCTCTGGCCCCTTTTCTTTAACTGTTTTTGTTGCCACTTTCATTGTCTTAGCGGTGATATACCTAAACCAGACCCGAGTCTCACCATAAGGCTTCATGTTTTTCAGCAGAATGCCAGCACTGGACTCTACATCTGTCAGGGAGCTCAGGGAGAGGGCAGTGTTTCTGCCCGGCAGCAGTATATGATGACTGTGCAGATTGGGGGGGTGATAAAGGAGGACACATGCTCTTCTGCACCATAAGCATCATTTCTCTCTCTCCCTCTCTCTCTTTCTCCACCCTCTTCTCTTGGGCTGAGAGCAAAGCAAAGCCCTTCACTTCTAGAAAACTGCTCAAAGGATGGAGACAATGTAATTGCAATAAGGAATATGTATTTTGCTAAGTTTCGTCTCCTTAAATCACAAAGAACTGTTCACTTAACACGGATGGCATCCAAATCTTCAGGTAAGAGGCAAGCAGGAAAACCTGTGCCAGCAATGCCCTAGAAATACTCTACATTACCCTTTGGACAATAAAAATGTATAAAACTGACTAAAGAACTACAGTGCTTGACGCGGGAAGCGTCAATAGAATAGAAGTGTGGCCGTGCCGAGCATCGCCACCCCTGCCGCTTAGCTTCGTTCTTGATGGACATGAGTTAGACTCAGTCCCTGGAAGGCACAGCCTCCCACCAGTCCGGGGACAGCTGGGAGAAGCCGCGACTCAGAACCCACAGTCAACAATGAGCACACATCTCAAAGAGAGCGGACTGCCAGTGAAAAACATGCCTCGCATGCAGAGGAGAGGCATCCATTACCACAGGGCTCTGAAGGAGAGAAGGCACAGCTGAAGGGTTCATAAAGCATTTTAGTGAGAGAAAATACTAACACTCGCATTCACACACCTTAGCACACAGACACCTGCAAGCATGGCACTGATTTTCAGCATTGCTCAGAATATCATTTCCAATTCAAAGGCAAGCGATAAATCATAGCACAGACCAAATAAACGCACAGGCAAATTTATGAATGGCAACAGAAGACATGATTCTACATATCATGTACAAACAGCAGATGATATATGAACACTCCACAAAGGCATGCACCGAGCCTGAAACCCTGCTCTAGCGTGTCAGATATAAATGGGTGCTCAAGCCTGATGAGTTTCCCCTCTACTGCACCTGGCCTCCACTTCCCATCTTACGCTCTGCTCTACAGGATCTCACACAAATACACAGCAAAATGACCTTTATTGTCCTATTCCCAAAATTTGAGTGAGCCATGCCCATCGATGCAAAAAAAAAGAAATAGAGAGAGAAGCACAGTGAGACGTGGTGCTGCTGCTGCTATTGCCGGCTGTCAGATGCACAGGCATATGAAACTGCTGCTGCCTCCTTACCATTTTAAAACCATTCCACTCCATTTGTGAGCCGGCAGCCGTTTTCTCTCACAATCGAGCAAATTTTCCCCACTCAGTGAGCAGGAGACGGAGAGCGGCTTGAGAGAGCAGGCATTCCTCCTTCCTGAGAGACTGGGTGAGAATGCACGGGCTTCGGCGTGAGCAGTGTGCGGCAGCCCACTCCCTGTCTCCTCCTCATCTGTGAGATCAGAACTGCCCCCTCACTGGGAGGGTGTGCCGCAGTGCTCTCACTGGCTCCCGCAGCCATCCATCCCTTCGCTCAGGAAAATTAACACCTTCGCTCAGGCAGAGGCGCAAACGCAAAACCCGTTCACCAAAAAAAATGCTCTCAATGCCTGTAAGCAATCAATAGCAGTAGCTGCGCTCTTTGACTGAGTGAACGCAAAGACCATCCCTGTCATTGAGACAAATGATAGTAGACTGGCCGAAAAGCGCGATGTGCGTAAATTAACCACACACGCACAGATTTAAAACGGAGGCATAATTTTAAATAAGCATATTTACATGCTGCAATTGACAGCGTTTGATTAACTACAGGGACACATTTAATATGAATTTTGCTCAGGCTGCCATTCAACAGTCATGTATGCCAAGACGCTACAACACCGTGCGAACGTAAACGGTTAAAAAGGTGCGTGCGATCCAAAGGTGAATGCCATTGGTTTCGTTTATGCCATGAATTAGGTCACATATAAGAATTTCAACGTGCAGAATATTTACCTCATCATATTAGACAATGACGGCGATAAAAGCTGAGTATGATTAACAGTAATGCATGGTCGGAGAAACAAAAATGCTATCACGTTGAGACGAGCCGTCGCGGTCTCCCCAGTCGACAAATCATACACCTTCCATATTTCGCGTTTGCATATATCAACGCGCAGTAGCCTCATGAGCGTACATTTTTGTCAAGCTTATGATCCATCAGTACAGTCAAATGTCCAGGTAAATGATGTTGCGTTGGAACAAGGCAAGACGCTCGTTGAAAATACACAAGCACTCATACTCAAGCAGGCGCGCACACACGCACAGAGTCAGAGTATTATAGAAAAGGGCCATCACTCGCCACCAATGCGACCCGCTGCTCACCTGCAGGAGGCGACGGGGAAAATCCAAAATACTATTAACCTCCCCATGTGCAATGCGCGCCCAATGTTTTATACATTTACTATTGCAGTCTTAGCTGAACAACGCAGCATTGAAACAAGCGCATTACATGCTATTGCTGTATGGATAAAATATTGGATAGCCTCATTTTCATTTTGTTTAAGACAAAGGCAAAAAAGTTGCTTACCATGACCATTCTTGTTCAGCGAGTTAAAGAAAAACAAGAGCAAAATTAGTAGATTATTCTTCAAAAAAGTGTAGCAAGTCGGACGAAAAATAAAAGAAACTGGGACAGTGGGCTTCGCAGGTGGAGCGCTTGAACGTCCGCGGGACAGTAGAGTGAACGTCAGTGAATGGACGAACATGCAGTGGGTGCCGCTTTGTCGAAAGCTGCAGAGCTGAATGTTGAATATCTCGTTCCGACGTTTACAGCTGGAAAGAAACCGTACAAAATAAAACAAAAAAACAAAAAGGAGGAACCCTCACTGAAACTGAATAGCAAGTGCAAGAGCCCCTTTTTCTACAGCCCATTTATGAACCCATCTGTCAGTGGAGTGTAGAATCTCATTGGCTGCTTGTAAGCGGAGTAGGGGAGGTGCGCTCCCGTTGTGTTTCGGAGGTGGGGAGAGAAAGAGCAGGGGTAGGGGGAATTTGGAGGGGGCGGATGATGCAGATGGGACACCTAAAATTGTAGGTGCCGTAAATACTTGCAACTGCGGGCTTGGTACGTTAGTTTGACCTTTCCACGGGAGGGAGACGGATACTGCTATATCCATTGAGAACAGGACTAATCGGTATCTTACAACCAAGACGGCATGCGGCAAGCGCGTGGTAGAATAATGAACATACGGCAGGAAATGGGGGTGGAAATTTGAAATGCAGCGTTATAAATTCAGTGTGATCGCGGTTTCATATTCCGGTTCCAAGGCACTATTGCATCCGTATTCACCGATTATTTGTAATGACCTAAATGTAAAATAAAAACAGTATTCATTTTGGGGAATACTGTCTGACATATTTCTCATTCAAATCACAGATTTATTAATTTATTCTTTCCCTTTTATTAACTCCTCAACTTCAATGCTACCCTTCCTCCAAATGATTATAGAAAAGCTTTCAGAGAAGCAAAGCATTGTACACACATCATCTGATTACATCTCATCCTATCAACCATCCCCTGCGAGAAATACTACAAGCCGTCGGATGTGGGTGACGAGATGCTGCTCAAGTCACAGCAGCCTACCACTCTCCTTATCCTACACTGTTCCCCTTCTCCCTTCTGTCTGTTCAGTGCACTACGAACACATTTGCTCTTCATCGCAGCTGCACGCAAGCGGCATCAATAATTAACAAGTAGCCCCCAAGCTCCCACCACTGACAAAACCAATTTCACGTTGCTAGCGGTTGGGAGGAGGTCTGGTCGGCTGGCAGGGTTTGACGAGCAAATATTCTTTACCTCGCTTGGAGACCCAGTCCCACACCCTGATATGAGGATATCCTACCTTGTAAAAGTAGTAAATATGTTGTGCACCGAAACTGCATGGTGAGCTAATTTGATGTTCACTTCATCACATCAAAATCTTATTTCTTGCTACTAACTGAATATCCTCTTTTATTTTGTTTTACATATTTCAAACTAGGTATATATGGGAGTAGTGTAGTATAACTTCCAGTAATCCATATCAGTGCCTTTATTATGCTTCTAGACGAAGCTTGAGTTGAGGTCAGTTATAGGCTACACCTATATGTTCAGTAAATTAAAGAGAGAAGGTTTGTTCCTTGCAAAATAAGTAGCAAAGAAAACACAGCCTCTTTTTGTTCTGGCTTCAGTCACAAACTGATCATCCATCTAATTACGTATGCAATTGTATTTTGATGAACAATGGCCTCAATATCCAAATGAGAATCAAGTGGGATTGATAAGAATAACACTTGGCATAAGAGAGCTGCAATTCCCAAGGAAGTCATGAAATATGAATCAGATGCACCATGACTTCCAGACTGAACAATCTAATTCAATCACCTTTACCGGCAAGGCCACGGCCTAATCAACTCATTTAGGTCATTGGGGAATTCCCAATGCCAATAAATGAAAATATGTGAAGATCAGGCCACACTATAACATTAATTTCATATATGGTGTTTTACACAAGTTCTCTACTTCCATAAATTTAAGCTTAAATTTACTTCTTACTTTACTTCTCTACATCCTTAAATTTAAGCTTATTGTGTGTGTGTGTGTGTGTGTGTGTGTGTGTGTTTTCACAATACTGGAGAGATTTCAGGGATAGTACTTTTTTGTTGTTTTATTATCAGCTGATAATCATTGATGCATTTAATTTCATTATCATTTTCCTCAGCTCACATAAGAGATTTAGGGGTCTATTCTCCCATTTGTGCTTAAGTCCTTTTTTAAGTGATTCGAGTTAAGCGCTTTTGAGTCACGTGTATTCTCCCATACTCGTTGAAATCACGCCCACAGCTCTTAACTTCAGAATGTAGGCGGCCAAATGAAAGAGGTGTGACTGATCCAAAAGAGAGGCAGACTCTGTACAAAGCTCATTGATTATGGCTATCAGGAAAACATGGAACAAGGATTTTCTGATTAACCATGAAAATGCAGTTGTGGTCCATGGAAAACGCAAACCAGACTTTAAACTTGAATATCGTGGGCCTGCTGATAAAACCTCAAATCTCCAAACTGATTAGAAACAAAAACTTGTACGTCCACTACTCTTACATGCAAAATTAAGCATTTTTTATTTCAAATTATATTTATCAATTTATATTATTTTATTATTATTTTTTAATTCTATAAATTTTTTATTTTCTTGTGAAGTTTATCGTTTTGAAGATACAAGGTTTTATCAGCAGGCCGATGATATGCCGCTGTAATAGTAGGCCTTTGTATGTCTGTGCCAATCTCAAGAAGTAATGCAGACATCTCTTTTTTATTTCTTATTCTAGCCACCATGGCATTAAAGCTATGCAAACAAACAAATTGCCGCGATAATGAAATAATAAAAAAAGAATTTAGTGTTTCTCAACCAGCATAATCAGTGCATTGAAAATGTGCCCCTCCTACACCAGCCTTTTTGTTCCGTAGATGACAGGGAAGTAGACAAGTCAAGAGAACATTCTAGTCACACAAAAATAACAATCATTGACAGTTTATATGATCTCATTAAGAAATTGCGCGCTTGAAATTTCATTCTACTCCGATGTCAGGTTTGCAACTAAAGAATAGGGCAACGCTTCAACAAAAAAAGGATTCTTACCCCGCATGCAGAAAAATCTGCGCGGCGCTGTAAAAGCCAGGCTCTCAGCACATCAGAGAAGTGTGCACACAACAGGTGGTGGGCAATTATCATCCGCAGTGCATTTCACTGCATTGGAGGAGGAGGTGGCATCCACTCTTTCTGCAGTGGAAGTGCACGGAGAAGAACTTGGAGTGTATATAGATGAAGGAGGGTTACGTAAAATGGTCATTTTTATTTGCCTATACTCAAAGTATCACTGCGGTAGATACTGGAAACAAGCTTAATATGGTTTCAAATATTCATTGTATTTTTTGGCATTTCAAGCAGTTGCGCAGTACATAGGCGTCATGGGCCGAGCCAGAGAATTTGGCACAGATGCTTAATATGCGCGAATCATGATCGCACACAGCCTGAACATTAATGCTGTGCCGACGTCTACGGTCTCTGTACATATTCTTATTAGTGGGAGGGGTTCTGATTCCAACATGAGTGCAATCAATGGCTCCCACAACACTGGGGAACCTGGCGACCCGTATAACCCCCCCTTAACTCTCCGCCTTTCAGCTGGTGTTTCGGGGAACTTTATTAAGTGGCTGATGTGGTGCAGCATAGTGTCAACCTACTGTGTCAGACACCTTGACACAGACGCCGTGATATGTGCATGACATCACCAGCCACTCTCTGGAACGACCCAGATGCCAGGACCGACTGCGCAGTTGTGACCTTGATGACCACCGGTATGTTTGTAATTGTTTGTAATGCGTTTGTAATTGAACTACTTGGAGAAGAGGCTGTTGCGTAATATCATATGATGATTTCGTTTGATAATTTATTATGGTTATGAGAAATGTAGTTTAGAAATAAGGATGAACAATCGAATATTGAATGTCTCAACCTTTACCATGTTAAATAAAATAAAATTAATGTTAATGTTAGAATATGCATTGATTTCTTTTTTTTTTTAAGGATTGTAACGCAATTTCTTATCATGCAGTTACAGATTCATCCATACCGATTTCTTGTCCACCGCAAATCATCGGGATGTAAGTTATGCTTCAGAATAATGTCGTCCAATAAAATACTGCATGAATTAATTGTTCAGTTGACGTTACCCGTTAGCAGTAATGGCAACACCTTAAATTCAATATAAGTCAGCATTTTTTTTGCTTGTTTCACAGTCACACTTTTGTTACCCAGTATTGTGAAAAAACACTCATATTTATTCAGCAATTATATTCAGAGAGACTGCACTATTTCCCCTCATCTGGAAGGTTAAAAGCCACAGTTGCAATATCTGTTTTGTTTTGTTTTTTTTCTGAAATGCTTGCCACATTAGTTAATGCATCAGCTGGTTCCTATTTTCATTGTATTTGCTTTTTCCCATAACATACCATAAAGACCAGAGAAGAGTTAGTTGCTCTTTGTTCAGTTACATTGTGATTCTTGTTACAGTATTTTGAAGAAACTTGAGTCAGTCCATTAGCCTCTGTGAAACTTAAACTAACCCGAGTTTAACAAGCACATATGAAAAAATATTATAGCACTCTTCACTACCTCCAACCCTTAATCAGTGTTAACCCAGACCTTGGTCAGTAAAAATATTCTCAGCAGCACCATGTTCTGAAACACACTCTGAATGGTTGTGAAAGCAAGAGATAGAAAATAAAAATTCAAACACAATTCGGCTGCCAGATGTGGCATAAGCAAAAATGAAACTATTCTGAGCAGCTGTGAAACCTTCCATTCTTCACACTTCACCTCTACCCCCAAGTTAAGGAGTACTAAACCAAATAAAAAAAATGTGCTAGAAATATTAATGAATGCTAAAACTACTGCCAAACCTCACCGCCCTCAACTAACAATAAACAAAGCTTAGGTGTTTTTTTGAACCTGGAAACACATCTGCTGGGTGACTTTTAATTAAAAAAGTCCTCTTTCCCTTTTCCCTTTTACTACCAGATGCAAAGCACATGAATTCTTGTTCAGCCTTAGTAAACAATCCTGATTCCTGAACCATGAACTCAAGCCTTGCCTCTCCCACTGTTGAAGGACAACATTAAGGCAGACAGGTATGACTATTGCACAACCCCAATTCCAATTCATCATTGGCTTTAATTGTGCTTTCCTACTTGAAGGCACACATTTCTGTAGGTAAATACGTTTAGATGAATGGATGATATCCAGTGGCAATAAGGGTAATATTACACTTTATTATACTTTACAGAAAATAGTTGCAGAAATTATGATGAGAATGCTGTTTTGATAGTGTCGGTGATATCTAAAGAAACTAAAATTTATTGATCTTGAACAATCTTGCAGTCCCACTTTTTCCTTTCCTTTAATACCATATGCAGTGCTGTTACACCTTGGAGCGCATCAAAATAAATCATTTGTAACAGGACAGCATTACACCTCACACTGGCCCAGCTATATCAAATTCAGAAATGTTTTATTTGTATGGCTCCCATACGTAGGTGCTGCCAGTTGGAGTGATTCACTGCATGCCAGCGACAAGAATTCCTGGCAATGAATGGCCACAGCACGCATATACATGTTTAATTAACAGTAAGTTATAGGTTAGCAATTGCATAACAAATTATAGCGAGTGAATAAAAAAGATACTGCTCATTTCCAGTAGGAGAAGTGAGAGAGAGAGAGAGAGGAGAGAAGAGAGAAAGAAATGGGAAGAGGCAAAGAGACAGTAGGGGGGAGAAAGGAAGTTAGAGGGATAAAGAAAGACAAAATATTTCCTGCTTGGACAAGCAGGTGGATTAAGAATCTCAGTGGACAAACCACCAATGAAGGAGCTTCTCCAGTTGGGTCCCTAGAAATGCTGAGCAAGTTATTTATGTGCGGCTCTATGCTCAATTGCCTCTGTTTAAGTGCAGTGGCATGAGCCCAGCTAAGGCTGCAAAGCATGAAAAAGACCAGATCATCATTCACATACTCATTCCATAATGCCAGCTGCATTTTCTGCAATACCTTTTCATCAGAACAGGCATATTCTTCAACACAACTAGTATTGTTTCAGCATCTCTCAGTTCCATGGACTGATGAGTAAACATGGAGACTAGCTTACCAGAATAACACTAAAATTATAATACAGCACTTATTTTTATTTGAATCAGCAGAAAAAATATCTTAATATAAAGAAAACTTTATACCTATTCTTTATATCTTGTCTTACCTTTAATGTAGTGCAATGTAATATTGATTCATAACATCCTTAGTAGTTAAAAATTCAAAATTTTAAACTCAGTCTGGACTATAGTAGGTAGTACTAAACATGTAAGAACTAATGTACAGGGCCTGACAGCTTCAAAAAGAAATTTCATGGTCTGCTTAGATATCAATGCCCAAAGTTACCACAAGGTCAATTTATTTGAAAAGAAAGGCCATTAATCTTTCTAGTAAACTTTTAAAGTTAAATCTAGATGTATCTGGGAAGTTGGCCAATGGCGCTTCTTGGGTGGTGGACCATAGATACTGCACGTTGCCAGAAAATATTGATGTGTGTTAAACATCCACTTCCTGATTGCAGAACCTCAAAGATATCCGGACGTTTGCCCCCGAAGAAGCTCTTATCCCACTCATCACGTGTCTTCAATAATTTCAGTCTTCCATGGTTCTCATATCCATTTAAATTCTACAATATCTCATCTGGAATCCAGTTGTTCTGAACTCTACACTGATTGGTCATCAGTCAAACGTGCATTCCAGCCAACATCTACCCCCATCCCAGTTACGCGCTGAGTTATTTACTGTATGTCCTTGTCCATTTACTTCCCTTTTGCTGGTTGTTGTCTTGGCTGAAAATAGCCTCTGATAAAGAGGTCATGTTGAGCATGACATCCAATCACATCACTACTACTATTTGAGAGATGTGTCTGTCTCCCTCTGTCAGCAGTGCGTAGCGCACAACGTACGTCACTCATGGTGCGTCATTACGTTACTGTGAGATAAACACTGGCCTTATCATTTCTCTTCGCTTCACACACGCTCGATTCAGCCTCGCTTCGTTTCACAGTGCTGGCTTCAGTCGGTCTGGAGCTAACTCAAAAGCCAAGGTGATCTTTCGCTGCAAATCCTGCATTCGCTAGCGAAATGCTTGCATCGGCTACAGTCAAATTATATAACGCCACCGCTCATCTGTACATAACAATACGAATATGTGCACATGCCCAAGTATCATTAAAGTAAAGCCAAGGTGATCTTTCGCTACACATCTGAGCACATTATGATATTAACTATGAACACCCCGGCTAACTTCACCGCATTCGGTAGTGTAATACTAACATTACTTGTGAGACACAACAGAGCCAGTGATTTGCAAAGGCCCGAAGTATGCAATGTATATTGTATGACAAATATGGAATGAACTAGTACGTAAAATCACATAATATGTCTTCCAAATTATGTTACTCAATATTCTCGTGTCAGGTAACAATGTTAGTTGTCACTGGGCAGTCATCTCTCTCAAAATATGGCACTGCTGCTTTATCATACAAGAAAAACAATTAAAAATCTTATTTTACCATGGCAAGTGCTATTTACAATGTAAATACTTTTGTGACCAGTGAATGTTGCAAGTCTACCAACAACTGTGAATAGGCACTTTGAAATAGCAGCTACTAGATTTTCTCTGCCATCAGTACGCATCTCCCATTTTTAATAATTATTGCTAATGTTCCTGTGCAATATCTGCCAAAACAAAAACTACTTTTTCTCAAAATTATGTTCAGCAGACACAAGACTACACAATGTCAATTCGCGATAAATCAGTGAATGTCACCTGATTCAGAAGCAAGAGGATAATTCATTAAGTGACAAGCTCAAGGCAAGCAAGGATTCTGACAGATAGTCAACAAGCCAACGATAGACATGGACAAATGCTGATTGGCACCTAAGGCTAAGCCTCTCTTTGGATCCATTTAGCCATGTTCAGAAAATGGTAAAAACATAGGGGACCACTCCTTCTCTTCGCCTCTGTACTCACTCTGTGACAGTTCTTCTGATGAACAACAACCGGATTGGAAGTGTCATCTGCCACCTGCTTTCCAGGCCCATTCAGTCTTGAGCCAGCAGCGGCACTGACGCTTCCACAGCAATCTGTTCACCGCTCACTTCGCACTACACTTAACCTCTGCATTACAGGCTGCTACTGCAAAAGTACCACATGAACTGTATTTCCAAACCAGCAACCAGAGGCAGACAGGAACAAATTAATTACAGTAAGAGAGAATGAACCATTACCTGAAAATATAAATACTGATGATTAAGGTTTCTACTGTCAAGCTGTTGTTCTCATACATGGCAGTAGATACAGCCTTTTGCTGCTCAAAGAAACAAACCTTTTTCTGGCAACATTGTTACCTAAGCATTAGATGTGTGAAGACTCAAAAGTGTATTTAAGAGTAGTTTGACCATCATCACTTTTCTGCCACGTCTATTGTCTTTATGAAAGCAGTCATTGAAATGGGATCAAAGGAAAGCTATGTCCCTATGCTCAGCATTATGGAATAAGTTTAAAACCATCTCTTGAGCTTGTGTTAAAACTACAATAACTAACCTTAGAGAAAGAAGAATAGACATTTTGATCATAAACACCACTCTCCCTCCCTCACGGCTGCTTCTCTCCCTCCTGTACCCACCCCATCCAAACCCTTCATGCTCATTCACCTGTTCAGTTCACCAGCAGTATTCGTAAACACAGTAACTCTAGCATGCCTTCATACCAAGTAAAAGATTAAGCATGTAAATGATCCTCACAGACACATACCACACCATTTCAAAGTCATTGTGATTTTGCTTGATAAGTGAAAGATGAGCGAAAAGAGGCCATATATCAGCCCAACAAGTGAGCGAAATAACATTACCTACGCTTTAGCATGAGATACGCAGAAAATAGCCATACATATTTTGTACAACAGCTAGCTAGGGACAAATCATACAAATACTTTTTTTCAACATTATTAGATTGTACAAGATAAGAACCTTGGCTCCAAAGATAACTACGCTCAAAGTCCAACAAGGACGAGGGAAGCGGATAGACTGCAAAAAGACTGGATGGAATTCTTGTACACGAGAGTAAAGTCTGCTTCCAAGCTGCTAGCTACCAACTGATATGACTTTATGTGGACTATTAATTTTCCTCACTTTACCGGGCCAGGCTACACAAAGCTACGACACTATGCAAGGCAATCAGGCACCTGTACGTACTGGCTGTGAGAGCTGCAATTTCTAAGTACTATACACCGTTGACTACTCTGTCACAGAAGGAGTGCTTACATACTACAACTGGAGCCTAGTTACTGTAAATAAATGCGCAGGCCAGTGCTGCACTGCTAATGTAGATGCATGCTAACATACTTGCTAGCACAATGCCCGCAGATCTTCCAAAAATGTATTCCTGCTCTATGAGGGTTGCAATAGTTTCATCGAAATCTCCTACTACTTGGCTGACTGCTATACTGGCAAAGTCTTTGGTCTTTTTGCTGTTTTTTGCTGCTATATGCGGTCGTTGGCAATGAAGGAACTGGGAGTGTAAACAAAGAGATTTTGATGCTTCGGGATTTTTCCTTTCTGCTGCTGTCTCAAGTTTCTAGTGAACGCTCATGAAACTCAGGTAGCAACATCCTGAAACAATCAGGACGGAGAGGTCAGAAAGGTGCCCTGATTGATTAAAGCAGCACAGAGTGGTATCATTTTTAGACTCCTGAAGGGACAGAGAAAAAACACAAATTTACCTGCAGACCACTTCAGTCACTGATAGCTGCAGTGACGTGCGGTCGGAGGTTAGTTTGGTGAGGCAGAATCCTTCCCTTTCCTGGATTAGCAATAAGACGATTAACTAGTTTAGTAAGACTATTCGGCAGAATGACGGGCCAGTTTAAGTTTCCGCAGCGTTATTACTCAGTACATCGAACCTGATATGCTCACTAGACAGCAGATTTGCGCGTACTTGCTTCCAGGAAGCCGAAGCAATGTCATCAGAAAATATTAAAACAGTTTGACTTATGCAGAGTTCAATGCTTAATCAATATACAATGTATTCTCCTTTAAATACGCACTTTTACACCCCCCCAAAAAAAGCGGGCGTTGGCCTTTATTGTTTTGATTATCAATCAGGAATAGTATGTGGGAACAGGTTCACAAAATCCTGTGATAAAAGTTTGGGTCACTGCTTCACCTCACCACTGGTCTCTGGCTTCCTTCTGGCTTCCTGTTAGCAAGTACGCGCAGATCTGCAGTTTCGTGAGCAGTTCAGGTTTGATGTAGCCTACTGAGTAATAACGCTGCGGAAACTTAAACTGGCCCGTCATTCTGCTGATTAGTCTTACTATACTAGTTAATTGTCTGATTGCTAATCAAGCAAAGGGGAGGATTCTGTCTCACCAAACTAACCCCCGACTGCATGTCACTGGATAGCTAAAAGAGTGTTTGGACATTTTTAATTAATAAAACACAAAAAAGTTAATAACTTCAGATTTAAGGATATGTTTAAGGATATAGGGATCATGTCTATTTGAATTTGATTCCTTATCAACACATAGGCCAGCAAAAAGATTATGAATACTTCACGGAAAACACAGGTCAAGACATGTCATTTCAATTCAATACCATCGACCCAGGACTAAAAAGCTGCGGCATGTAATTCCTCCAACTCACTTGACGACTAGCCCTCATTTCTTTACACAGTGCAGTGGCACCACTAATTACATACTGCCTGTGCTGTTGTAGGATCATGTGTTCAGCGTAAAATTTACTTTGTACAGCTACATGTGCCTGGCTGACCAGAAGTGGTTGCTCCGAGTAATGAACTGATGAATCTTTAAATGGATTAGCCCCAA
Source organism: Gymnothorax reevesii (assembly GCA_029721435.1). Classification (NCBI taxonomy): domain Eukaryota; kingdom Metazoa; phylum Chordata; class Actinopteri; order Anguilliformes; family Muraenidae; genus Gymnothorax; species Gymnothorax reevesii. The sequence continues at coordinate 95,336,938 of CM056575.1, forward strand.
TTATCCCCCATAGATGAACGTCTTAGTTCCGAGCCACCCGGAGGCCCATGTGATTTCAATTCTGAAAAAAAAGTACTTGCATGCAAGACATTGGTATTGATACAGCAGCAGTCACACCTGACCGGATAGCGTTGATGGTCATCCAACGGATTGAAACTTTGCAAAAATTATCCGGAGATGAAATTCGTCTCCGTTGCTGCTCGAGGCTCTTTCTGCTGGATTGAATGGACCTCACCTGACGAGGAATGCATTCGCCGGACAAAAAGCTCAAGCAAACTGAAAATAAAGGATTGAAAATTTAGCACTCAGTTGGACGTCGGTTACCGCAATCCAGCAAGGAGTGACTGCTGCTTATACAATATGCAACAACAGGACAGCGATTACACAAAAATAATTGCAATAAGTGTGCCGATAACCACTTAGGTGTACAATTATTTCCTTAAAATGGCCAGCATGGAGTTTAATATTGGCTAATACAAAGGTTGCTGCACATCTGTGTTTATCTTAAAACATAATTTTTTTCTAAAAACATAAATTCAATTTATATATGAACAATTTCTTTTTGCCACTTTTACATTACATATGCTTGATACTACCAAAACTACCATTACCACGTAAGAGAGTGTGTTGGTCAATTATATTTCTTTGACATAAAAAAGCTACAATCACTGTTTCCACAGCGTCATAGTTCCGCTCGGACAGTTGTTATTGCAAAATTGGTGTGGTATGTTAAATAAAATTACCCTCAACAAAAACATGAACGCCCCAAATCAAATTTTTTAGTTTTTATTAACATTAGGGTTATGCAATATATGTAGCGAATCAAAATTAATTTTTGTTAATGAATAATCTTCAGATCACCATTCATTACATCTTGACATTGGCATCTGCAAAGGAGTGAGACTCCTTTGAACACGTTGGGGGTCAGGTTGAAGAAATTGAATGTTCATTATCTTGTGTGTCCACCATTTGCTTCTCTCAGTGCAACACATCTCCTTTGCATGGAGTTGATCAGGTTGTCTGTCGTGGCCTGTGGAATGTTATTCCATTCTTCCTGGAGGGCCACACAGAGCTGGTGCACATTATCCGGAACTGGAACATGGTTGCGGACACGTCGATCAAGAACATCCCAAAGATGCTCGATGGGCGACATGTCCGGCGAATACGCAGGCCAGTCCAGAACTGGAATGTGCTCTGCTTCAAGGAACTGCGTGCAGACCGCTCTGGTGGACATGCCTGCATCCAGCATGCCAATGGCACGTTCCCACATGACCTGAGACATCTGAGGTATGATGACTTTCGACAAAATTTGACATTTTGGGGTGGCCTTTTATTGTCCCCAGTATAAGGAGTGTCTGGGTACTGCTCATTCTGTCTGATCACCGTCTGGAAATGCCATACCCATGTACTGAGTGAAATCACTGCATCACTGAGCAAATGCTCACTGACAGAGAGATGGATTAAAAAATGTTTCACAACTCAAGATAAATATCCCTATTGTACAAGTAAAAGTCAGCATCTGCTCACTTAGAGTTGTTAACTCCATGTGGCATCAATATTTGACTTGGGGTGTTTAAATTTTTGTTCAGTGTAAAACTAAAATCAGCAATTTGTAAATTATTTTTGACCAATATTTCATTGAAAAGAATACTACGGAGCCTCACTTGATGTTTCACCTTGATTTTCCAAAATAAAAATAAAAATCCCGCTCCTCTTGGTAATTGTTTTCCCCTCAATCCAACAGTCTGTGTCTCTTTTTGTAAATTGGTTTGTGTCATCCCATTATTTTCCCATTCGACACCCTCCCTCTTAGTTCCGTGCTCTTGCCTCCACAAATGTTACTCTTTGTCTCAGTATTTTTAAGTTCCTGGTGGTTTTAAATGGGGAAATAAACACATAGAAGAATTAAGCACTTATGTGCTTCTATCTTTCTCATCTCTTGAACTGCCAGACTTTTGCACCGCGTCCCGCAATTTGAAATATCGCTGCCACATTTTCTTTAGTTTGTCATGGCACATTGCACAGTGATAACCACGCGAATGCAAATACTCATTAATTATTCCATAAATCTCCGAGTTTCTGTGTGTATTATCCAGTTCTGATTGTTTGTATTTGTCTGTCCAGATTTCGAGCAACCATTTCATTTCTTCGCTTGAATAGAGAGATCCTTTGGTAGCCATGTATATTGGAACAAAAAAGCCGAATAGTTAAGACGTCATGTAACTGTCTACTTCCGTGCTCAAGTGCGGTTACTTTCTCATCTGGTACGAGCTCAGATGAACCGTACCCGAGACCGCCTCTTCCAAGTGGACTTGTGTACCGAGTTTCATGGTACGCTTGTGTTCGCACTTACCAAATGAACTGGACTTTGTGGTCAAGTGTCCTCAGATGTGGGCCCGAGTCCCTAGTGTGAAAGCACCCTTAATCATCTGTGCTGCCTGTGTATCCTTTCTTTGTGCTTGTTCTCCTCATTGTTTTCTAAGCCTGTTGGCCAAGACCGCTTAAAACTTCCATCTTTAGTAACAACATCTACTAACTATTATTTTGTTGTGCAATCAGCTCCAGTTTGGCGAGTTGGCTAGTCGCTCAATGTCAAGAGTTCAATAGAGGGCACTTTCCTGTGTGCCCCGTATCCTTGAACGGATTGCTTTCCCAGCACACACCCCGGACCTTTTCCACACAATGGTTTGCTTAAGCCTAGTGATAATTTTAATTGTCTCTTTCCTCTGTTTGTGCCACCTGAGGCTTTCATCTTCACTAAATATGCCTGTTAGGCTGTCTGTGGATCTGAACCTGGTTTCTTCACTGCTTCACATGAACAAAACACTTGTGAACAATTGTGATTTTTTATACATATTTCAAAAAAAGTAGGTACAGACAAGTATTTACCACTTTGTATTGTTGCCTTCCCTTTTCACAATACTTAAGACATGTTTAGGGACTGAAGATACCAGCTGATGAATTGCTTCTAGTGTAATCCTGTGTCATTCTTCCAGCAAACACAACATAAGACGCGTCATCAATGTCACATTTTGCATTTCAAACTGCGCCATTTTCAATACTGGGGGCAATTTACCCCAAATTGATGCCTCTGAGCCCAGAGAAGTCGACAATACTTTTTTCAACAATACTCTTAACATATGGTTCCCTATTTGCATTTTAAGGTTTTAATTGGCTACAATGTACATATGTACTAACTGAATGTAACTATATTAAAGTACTTCAGAAAGGTTCGCCAAAGTAATCCTGAGCTTATGTGATTATTTCACTTCTTGATCAGTGATGGTTCTTGCTGCAGTGCCATCTGAGTGATATAAGGTAACAGGTTTAGAGTTTAGGCTCGCGCACTGCTCTTACGCATAGAAATTCTTCTGGATTTCTTGAATCTTTTAATTATGTTCTGCACATTTGAGGTTAAAATATCTCAATCTCTTCCTGCCTTTCATTGAGGAAAATTGTTTTTAAACATTTCAATGATTTTCTCATTCATTTGTGGGCAAATTGGCAATCCGCCGTCCATATTTGCTTCTGAATGACTTGGCATTTCCTGCATGCTGCTTTTGTTCCAAATCATAATTACAATCACCTGCTACCATCAGTTGTTTCAAATCACCTAATGATTCAAACTTTTTTCCCCTCATTTAGTCCTAAACTGCCCCTGTTCCAACTTTTTTTGGAAAGCGTTGCAAGTCTGAATGGCAGGATTGGATGTGTATTTACAAATAGAACTAAGTTTACAAGGCTAAATGTGAAATATCTTCCTGCATGTTTGGAATGGAATTCAAGTCAAAATAAATTTTGAAATCACTGATTTGTGTTATGTGCATTTTTCATCCCATCCCATGTTTTTTCCAAGCTGGGGTTGTATTATGATGTTAATTTTCTTTGACTAGTGCTATAGTGGAGGTGTTATGGTATGCTGTGGGAAATATGCTCTGTGTTTGATCCCGGCTGGATCCTCTCCGTGCTCTAAGGCTGACCCCTGTGGCCCATCTCGCCGAGGGTACAGTCCATGGTTACCGTGGTACCCCACAGAGGAGGGAATTCACACACTTTCTAAGACTGGAATTGGAGGGATAGTCAACTCTGGAGCCAGGGCAGTGCGACACCGAACCCTGTCCTAAGTGTCAGGGCTGAATAACATGGGTGCAGAAAGTTAGAGGAGGAGTCAGAGGGTGGAAGAAGACCTGTTCAAGGGCAAATGACCAGAGGAGACAGTGTAGCTTTCCAAACCACTGAATGAACCCGTCAGTTAATAGGGCAATGCAAAACTTCTTCACTATGGTAAAAACTCAGACAAGCTGCGTTCTGCAGTTCTGCAGTAAAGTAATGCAATGTCTTGAACTTTCAGCTTTTTTTCCCCGCTCCGCTCATGGATGCCAGACTTGCCAATGTCACTTCTCTGTCACCGACCAAAGTCAAGAAGAGGGAGGGACCCACAAAATCAACAGCAAAGTCGGAGGAGAGACTGAGCCAGCTGCTACAGTCATGCTTCAAATTAATTGGGCACAGTTTCGATGAGCTTGCTGTTCTCTGTTTAGGGATTCAAGGTCTGCTCAGTTAGTTAGTTTGTATTATGTTTACTGCAACTGTTGAACCCATCAGCTGTAGCTAGGTATTCTGTTATCGCATAGGTTCCCTTTTATTTTAACCGGGGTAGCTAGCTACATTTCCCAAAACATACTTTCGAGCAACTTTACCAGTTACGTTGCTCAAACCATTGAACGTACACAGTTCTAGTCACACTTTTCGGGAAACGAACATTCTTTAGCTCAGTTAGTAAGACTCAAAATTTATTTTCATCATATTAGCAAACCTTTCTAAGGTAACACATTTGAACGTAATGATGAACTACAGCGATTTGACATTCGCAACGATGGGTTACGAAAGTGCTGAGGAGACGGTTTCTGTAACTTAGCAACAGTGAGCGCAGGAGAGAAGTGCTCTGAAAATCAGATGGGCGCTTCCAGTGCAAAAAAACGTTTCCTGTGGACACAAGCCCTTACTTATATTTAATTTATTTTTCATTTCTAAGTATTGTGGCTGATAAAGAGGGATACCAAATATTGTTTAAAAAATGTTTGACATTATTATTATTCTTATTTGTTTGTTTTTTTTTTAATGCTGGCAGCATATTTGGCACCCCCCATTGGGTGGCGCCCTATGCAAGCGCCTATGCCGCCTGCAGGAAGGACCACCACTGCTTGTTGACCATCGTGCAGCTCATGCACTCCTCTCATCCTCAGCATCCCCCAACTTTGGCTGAGGGTTATAACAACCGCTGATGCCTCCAAACGCCTGTGTTATCAGCCTAAGCTTCAGTCCTGTCAGTCCAGAAAGCCTTGCCGATGATCAACTTTGCCCCTCACCTACACTCCCCCACCCACCCACCCACCCGCACACACACACACACACACACACGCGCGCGCGCGCACACACACACACACTCGCTCCTCATAGTAAGGAAGCGAAAGGGGAAAAGGGGTAGAGACTGAAGCCTTAATGCCTCAAGGAATAATTACCATACATAAATGCATTTTTCCCCAGCTATAAATTGGGTTATTTCAGAAACTTGCCATTGATGTCCCAGGCAGGCTCCATGGCAGACCATTTAAACCTGAATACTGCTGTTAGACTGGATGAATTATTTATGGCTCAGAAAACTAGTGGGGATAGTGCTTTCCCTGGGTTGTGAGCAGAAGTGTTATCCCTCTAAGAAGTAACATTGCATCGCCAGGATTTTTATCAGTTATGTGCACATGTCAAACATAGCCTATATTATAAACGTATATCAACATCAAATCTTATGAAATATGAGACTAAGAAGTAAAATGCAAAAAACAAAAATAGATTAGTTAAATTTCAATCCATTCCACAGTGAAGTATATACTTCTACACGTAAAATGTCCTTTATTTTGAGTTTGCTGCCAAAGTCAACAAAGATTTGTGATTGATGCCCAAAATTGAGTAAATATAATCATGAGATTCTTTTTTGTCAACTTTCATGGTAGGAGTCAGTTTGAGAGTTGGACCAAATTGCCGCCCTTGTGGCTGTTATGATGTGCCACGAGACAAAAAACCAACAAACGAAAAATATAACAGATACGGCAGTGGTTCGTCCAGTCCAGTGGTTAATGTTGGCTGATGCTGCCATTGTGATTGTAGGTCCAGACCTTATTAGTTTGGTATGTGCAGGGGGTGGGTGTGTGAGAGTATTTGTGTGTGTTCTGGGCAGGAATATGAGCTGTAAACTCCGTTCTTTCCTTCAGTATCCCTTCCCAGTTGCACTCCAATTAATGAAAACATCAATGATGGAACTTACACAAAAAAGACTAATTCTCACTTTTGGACATTTATAAAGTCAGCTCCGCAGCCTTTCCCCTAAATGTATCAATATTTATTTTCAAATTTTAATTAGCCTCTTATCAGATATAAGACAAATTAAATTAATATAAAGCAGCAACAAAATTACTTTCCCATGTGGACAATCCTTCAAGACACTTCCTGCTGCACACCAAAGATCCAGTGGGTGGAATTGGATCTGATCCAGCTCCACCCACAATTCCAGTCCATTGGTTAACCATTACCCTGACCTTAACCCTAACCCTAATCTGAACTTTAACCCATGGACCTGACCTTACTCCATCATTTTAACCAATAGAATGGAGCTATAAGTGGAACTAGATCTGATCCAGCAGCAAGAAGTAATTGGATCGTTACCACTCAGACTATACATGTACACTGTTATTGTCTTACGTGAATCTGCAGAATTTCTGCTTTAATGGTTGCGTAAATTTAAAGTGCCATCTGAAAGATTTTGAATCCACTAAATATAGTAGCAAAATGTCTTGTGTGAAAATTCTAAAATTAAAATCTGCATTGTTGCCAAAATAATCACAATTTGTTCTTTCTTGCATTATCCTACCCTCCTTCAATAAAGCTATCATTGGAAACTATCTCAGAGGTCATTCAGTTTTACTATTAATCTAATGAGGAACAATCATATTGAGTCACACCAAAGATGATCACCATAGTACCCTCTGGTCTACACCCAATATCACACTCTACATGAATGTATACTGCATCCAGACATTGCTGTGGTCGTGGTCTTCTTAGCTCATGACATTATTCCGCGTTACTGTGTTAGGAGATCTGAGATCCGATAGCCATTTGGCAAAAATGCTTTTTTGTGTTGGGTCTTCAGCTGTTTTAGTTACAACTGGCACTAAATCATGTCATTTTCAGGAAATATTCACACAAGTGCACATAGTCTACCAGGAGGCCCCTCGATTCTCACAAGGCAACTCAAGAAAAGGTCAGAAGCATAGTCAAAAGTGAAAATGGGCACAAGGAATGCGCCACAACAGATGAGGATGCTGTATTTCAGCTTCTGTGGAACATTTGGGGCAACGCAATCGCTCCTAAATCCTCTCAGCCAGTAGATTATTTTAAAACAGCCAAAGAGGGAGTCCCTGGAGGGAGCACTGTAAAGCGTGTCTGCGGAGAGGGCCACCTGCCCTCCCTGGGCACAGAGTGTACTGGCCAGCCCACCCTCTTCGCCCAGCTGGAGACACCTGCTCCTCTCAGTGGTGAGAGTGCCCCCACCGGGCCTTTGGCTCAGCTGTTCACATGGCCTCCTGCAGCATTAGCCCTTTCTCACTGCACTGCTGCCAGCCCTATGCAGATACCCACCAATAAAACACTACAACAAAGAGAAATGGGGAAGTGGGCTACTTGCTGAGCCTATGATATGAACTGGCATTTGTGACACGGCCAAGTACTGTGTTTTATGTCAGTCTATATCACCAAGGGCAGCTGTTGCTGTACTATGTTTTATTGCGTGCAATGCACACGGTCGGCAGCGTTGATAAATGATGCAAAGAGGCGTTGCGTAATTATTCCCACAATGAGCTCACTGCAAAAACAGAAACATGAGATTTCAGATTTCAAATCTTACTTTTCTGTCATTATTTCTACGCTCAATAAGGAGGCAGAATTGATATTGAGGCCATTTTTTTCCAAGTTTTGCCAAAAGGCTAAGATAACATCACTTGACAAAAAAAGAGAAAAAAAAAAACTTAAAAATGAAATGTTTTCAACATGCAACATACACTGTAAAAATAACTCTTCTTAAGGCACTATAACACTTCTTAAAACAGTTTTGCAATATTTTTACCCGGTTGTCCATATTTCTACTGCTCTGAAAGAGCGCATCATGGGGAGCCGAAAACAAAAAAAAACTCAAAATTTAGGGTGAGGGGATTTCCCTGTCTGACCTCTCAGTTCCTTTAAACTTCTTGGATCCATCTTTAAGTTGTCAGCTGAATCAGATTAAAGACAGGTCCCTGACCTTTCTGGGTCTAACAAATACTAATTGATCCAGAAGCATGGGCTCTATTATTCTGCGTAATGGAAAATATTAGGAATAAATCACCATCAAGCTGACATTATTGTCTCAGTTGATGTCTCCTGAAGTCACTGACATGCCATTGGTGTAGAAACAAAGTAAATTGTCAGATCATGATTTACTGAATGACATGTTTTGGATAATGCTAATTGAAGTTGTTAGATAACTGACAGATACAGTATTTTTCCACTGAATAGAGGAGGTATTATCTGTCCTTAAACCATGGTCCCTTCCTTTACCCATGCTCAAGGACTCATACCAGTGGCAACATCACAGCAGAAACTGCATTGAAGGACTAAAACAAAAAGGTCATAGATCAGAGGCTTGTTTGTCGGAGTATTATCTCAGAGAAAAATATCAGAGAAGTCATTCAATCTGAGAAAAATATGAGAAGTGCTGAGCACAGGAGGATATCATCATCATCATACGCTGATAAAGGCTGGGTTTCGTGCTCAGTTTCACCGATGCTGTTCAAATATAACCCTGGGGTAAGTACATTAATCCAGTGGGCTTACTCTATCCCATGTTATGGATTCATGATATACATTCATAAACTCCTCCAAAATAATTGCCCGTCCTTTACCCACTCAGTAAACTCCCAGAAAATACTGTCCAAATGTAAACTTCCATTTCCTGAGCCAACAGTGCTTCTGACCACATTTTCAAGGGCCCAAAAATGCTTTGCAGGGATTTTATTCTTCAAATATATAAAGGTACAAGATTTAGGTTGAAAAACAACAGGCTGTCAGTTATCTGCTCTGTGCTTCTAATCAGCCAACATCTGCAGTGAGTAAAGGGAGTGTGTGACCAAATGAAGTGTATTTCTCTGAGAAAAGTCTGAAGGAATCTCCATGTTTCCCCCCCATATCATTAGCCTCAGCATAATTGCCTAAGTCATATTTTTGACAGGATGAGATATCAGCAGCCTGTTCTTTAGTGTTGACAAATGCGTTTTTTAAATGCAAAATTTAAAAACTTTAAAGAATGAGACAGGCAATGATGCTATGAGGCTAATGATATGCAAAAATATCTAAATTGCCACTGTGAAATCACATATTTGAATGAAAGTATTGCATTCCAGTATGAATTTTACTATTTTTAAGCCTAAGCATCTGTCCACAGCAAATTGAATTCGAAATTGGGGTATGCAAAGCCTAACTTCTGAATGGTTGGTTTTTCACATTCTACAGTCAGAGCAGAAGGAACAGAAGAGAGGTGATATGCAGAGCTCGTCTTTGCTTCAGTTCATGTTTTTTTTTTGCTTGGACAGACAGATTTTATTGCAGTTGGAGATATGCACTCGCAGCTGGTGGAAATGACCGCTGATTGACCTGCTGGATAAATGGCGCATTCGTATGCAATTCTCTCAAAATTGCAGAAATTTGCCTAAGAGCATTAGCCACATTGGGCAAAGTTTCAGAGCTTCCACTGAGGGGGTGGTTGAGTGTCGGCTTTATGTTCAGAGGAGTGCGATACACCTTGACACAATACCATATTTCTCAGCAATGAGGGTGTTTCAAGAGGCTTTTTTAACCTCAGTGCTCGATAATTTTCTACCACTGGTAGTGCAAAATGTGTGATATTAATTAGGTTAAAATAAGGTATTAAGGTACAGCTTTCTCATTTTAACAGTCACATTTCTCCATATGTGACGACTCTTTGTCGCAAAGGTTAATGTGGATTTAACACAATGGCAATGATTATTATTTTGCCGACATGCAGAAAAAAAAAAGAACTAGAATGATCCTCATTGCACTTTCTAGTCAAATATAGGCAGGATTTGGATATTATGCTCTCATATCACAGATGTCATTTTCTTTCCTTGCTTGTTTTTGTTCCTCTGTGGTATAAATGAAAGACTCACAGTCTGTCTTTGTGCCGAGGCTTCTCCTGCACCTGTTTGCAGAGCTTCGAGGCAGGGGTTGTGCAGCACAAATGAACTAATTTCCTGGGGTACATTAACCAGAGAAACACTGCAATCAAGATAGGAAGAAACGATGGAAACGGCAGATGGAAACAGCTAATCATTGTTGTGAAATAGAGATGACCCTCGCAATCTCGGGAACGACAATAGGCGCTTGCCAGTCGCTGGACTGTTCCCTCTCATCTCCCTGTGGCTTCGCTTGTTGTTGTTGTGACGCTTCAAATTGTGTTTATAGGAAACTTTAACCCTTTTCTAATGACAGGGGAGAAATTCACTGAATAAAACAACATGAAAACAACAGCTGCACAAAATGAGACAATTACATAATCTGAATAAATTTTTCTACCCTAAAAAAATGACATCCAGGCGTATAATTTTTAATTCATAAAAATAAATACAAAGGACAAAATATATCAAAACTGTTGTTTATCAATATAAGCCTGATGTTACAATGACCACGAGGCTATATTAGCTCTTAGCTTGAATTGAAAATATGGTTGCTTGCCTTTACATTTCTGTTATATTTTTCTTACTTGCACTGTATATTGATATAGAGCTCTTTCATTATTGAGGCAGTCCAGCTGTGAGAAAACAGCAGCGAAAGCTAAAGAAGTAAAGATATCTTTCAGAGGATAAACCCGTTATTTATTGGGCACCTTTGCTGACAAAGAATGACAAAAATCGCCTTGTAACACAAATACCCGAAAAAGAAAAGGTATAGTTCTGAATATTTTGATTCAGAAATCAGTTATTTTGTGAAAAATTTGTCTCGTTTCCCACAGCATTACAGCACAATTTAGATTCATCTTTACTGTTCTTCCAGGTATTATAGATTCACATTTACTACAAATTTACATATTGCACTCATGAAAGATGGAAAAAATAAATGGTAGCCAGCACAAATGATGCTAAACATTTTCTTTATTTTACACTCCGCATACAGTCTCACTGCTTATAATTTAACCTTTGTGCTGTGTAGATACATGGCCGTACCAGAGAAGGTCAAGAAAGCTCTTCAGCGAACTTGTTTAAAATTGCGCGCCCTCCTTATGGAAAAGAAAAATAAAATGCTGTCAGAATATATAGGGATTGGTTTGTACACTCTAACACATTGATAATATATGCAAATTACCCAGCATTGGTTAATGGTGCACTATTTATCACTGTGCCGATCCACCGCTCCTAAATCACAATCAATGGCACTCATATATTTAAAAATATGTACAATGCAGGTACACTATTAAACATTGAATTTTATGTGGCCGTCTCTTAATTAATATCATCTTAATTTGAATTCTGTCTTAACACCTTTTTTTTGCACTGCAATACGCTGCTGGTATATGCTTAATAAAATGCAATCTGTCACAGAATGGTCATTGGAAGCTAATTTGTGATATTCTTGCTGTCTCATGACAGAGATGTTCTTATTAAAATTCTTATAATCAGGGCGTCTCAGGACACTAATATGTACAATAATTAAGCAGAACTGCAAAAGACAGAATTTCAACTGTAAAAATCATCCAATTGTACTGTTTCATGCGTTGTTCCTCCGCTGCAATACCATCAAGGATCCCTAAAATTTTCATTGTTGAAAATGCAGATATGTAAACGACTGAATTATATTGTATTCTTGGTTTCAACTGATCATTTAAACATCGGTTGATGCATTTTGTATCGTATGCCAGTATACTGTACATGCCGTTCCCAAGCTTCTGTATATTCAGCCGTCATTAATCCATAAATTAACTTTTATAGTGCACGCGCTAAGGCATTGTAAGTGGAATTATACTAGATTTACCTCAATTTGCCCACCATGCAGATATGAATTTTGTACGTAACTATAGGCTGTTTATTGGCGAAGCTGAAGAAAAACGGCAGTAGTAATATAACAAACTGAAGCCCCTTCATTAACTCTATCAATTTTCGACTCAGCTGCTATTATGATCTTAGGTATTAAGTCTGACCACCAGTTAGAAAAATAACACATGTACTTAACTAAGATACACATATTTAGACAGGTGTATCACATAAAAGAAACTCTCGTTAGCATCATACTAATTAATTCTTTACATTGTGCATTCAATTGAAGAATATAACAACAATATAAGAAGAATTTTCCGATTGAAAGGACACACGTTATCAGTATACATCCACAGAGAGAGAACATTTGTCCCCAGGAATAACTTGACAACTGCATTTGGAGGCTAAAAGGAAGAGCTGTGGTAATTGCTGTTCATTTGCCCTGATAAAGCCACCTGATGCAGCCCCATATGCGTACAAAGAGCGCTATTTGTTTCACCACTGTCAGCATTACAGTGATTTTTAAAAATTCAGAAAGCTCCAAGCTTGGAAGCGGAAGCAGTTTGACTGCATGCCACATGAGAAGCCATCACAGATTAAACACCCACAGCTTCATGTCAATTTAATGCACCAAGTCAGGGATTTTCTCTCTGAGGTTTTTGTTGGAGTTTCCCCTCCCCTGTTCCGCTTAAACAATACTCAGAAATGGCTGGTGGATTAATGAGGACTAAAGACAAACGAGAAATGAATTAAGTATCTCAAGAAGCTTCACCCATAACAGCCTACATGTAAACATCACATCACAGCCTCCACCTATGCATCGACTCCAATCAAGGAGCTCCTATCCTGCAACTCCTTCCAACCCTACAGCCTGCGTGAGTGGAGAACCTGCGTCGTTCAGAACAGAATGAATTATCGAATGGAAAAATATATAGATATTATTTTTCTCTTTGTACCAGTTGTCATTACAAAAAAAAACTTACAGAATATATAGACATCAACAATTCGTATTTACAATACTGTCAGCTGCCAAATGCGTCAACAATTTGACACATTTGATTATACAGCAACCAAGAGGTACCAGAGAGTGTTCTGTCATAGTCCTATAACCACTACTCAATTACTGCAGTTAAGAATTAGATGGAAACAAATTAAAGCAATTTGAGAAAATCACATAGCATTTTATGGGCCGTAAACGTGGCAGTAAAAACCAGTACATCAGCTAATAGTTTAAATTTAGTTCACAGTATGTAATAACCCTAGTTTTATGGTTGTAAGACAGTGTCTGACAGACTAGAACTAGAAATATTGTTGCATGCCCAAGGTCACACCCAAAGCGCCATATTTACTTGTATGGATTCAGGAAGGTCAAGAAGAAACTGTATTGGACACAAACTCAACAATTCCCTGTCACTTTCCCTCCCCGCCTGACTGGATTGGGAGGAAGAGTGCGCAGCCACAGTAGGAGGAACCTCGCGTACGCAATCATATAATCAGCACTTAATTTCTCAGTCTTAAAGGATCCCAGCTCCAGTCAACCTTTCCTCTAATTTCTAATTTTATGTTATGTGTCTACCTCCTCTCTTACCAAAAGTGCCCTGGCTCCTGGCTGGGCGGCAGGGAGATTCCGGGGGAAAAGCTGCGATCGCATCTCAGGGATGGAGCCTTCAGCAGGGGCTAGTCCCGAGTGCTGGGGGTTCCTCACCATCATCTCGAGATGCAGCTCACAGCCACATCACTCACGCAAGCACAGAGACAGGGAGTATGATAGAGAGAGAGAGAGAGAGAGAACAGTGAAGGACAGAGGAAGCGATAGAGCAAGAAGATTGAAAAGAAGAAGAATAAGAGAGAAGAGGTAGACACATATATACATAAACACTGTGCAGTGTGTGCACAGAGAGGCAGGCAAGCAAACACACAGACACACAGTGTGCACACGCACACATGAATGCACACGCACGCGCGTACATTTTCACGCACTTAGAGCCCCAGATGGGCGATTCCTCAAGCAAACTAAGCATTAATAGTCACCTTGCTTTGAATAAATGAGGGGGAAATATAACAGTTGTCCCCACCCCCCCAAAAAAAACAGCCAGTTGCCTTGCCTCTATAATTCATTGCAGGGAGCAAGGATGACTGGATAGGAAAATCGTCCCCTTTCGCATACAGTATCAGGCACAGCTGAAATATTCAACCAATATTCCATCCTTTCACACATCAACTCCCCTTACATCCCTCCATCTGCCCATCCAAAAATCATGCACACATGTACACAAGACTGGATGATCAGCGGCACAAACACTGAAAGAAGTGAAGTGGAAAAAAATCAAATCCAATTTCTTTACCTCATTGCTCAACAAAGCCGCGTTGAGTGTTCGGCTGATTTCGAACATCTTGTTGTCAATGTTTTTCTTGTCCCGCTGTTTTTGTTCTTATGGTTTCCTTTCTATGGATCTCTCCTGCTCTCTCTAGTGGAAATGGGAGACGGTCCCAGCAAAAAGGGAAAAATAACAAATGAAAAAAAAAATGTAAAAATCCTCTAGTATTGTTTGTTTTCAATTTCTGTCCTCCTTTTTGCTTTAGTGCACCTCTGTCAGATGTGGTGCTTGTGCCCAGGGTCTCGGCACACGACTGAAGAGTCAATATTTTTTTTTATCTCCCCAGAGTCAGCACATTAAAACAAGCAGTTGGGCTGGCGGGCTCGCTCCCTTATCTGTCCCCCGCACACGCGCTCACACAATGCGCTCCGATCCTCACACTGCTCTCTGGCAGATTAGCTTGTCCCAAAACATAGCTCTTAGTTTAAACTCTCTCTCTCTCACTCCCTCTCTCTCCCTTCCTCTCATTCCTTCTCTCTCTCTCTCTCTCGCTCACACTTGCTCCCTCTCTCTCTCAGTTTCCCTCTCCAGCAGCTACAGTTCACTATATTACCACAAGGTGGGAAGACTGTGCTAACAACAACGGCACATTCACGCGTGCCATCTTCTTCTCTCATCCTCAGTCCTTTCCAGTCCTTATCTTTCTATTCCTCTCAGGACTGAACTCGGTCTGATTCTGTTTTCATTTTCTCTTCAGTGCTGATTAATCTGCTGTGATCAGCTGAGGTGCATAGACCTAATTTGCATGCAGATGAATGAATGCAGCCAATAAATTGCCATTGACTTCCTTCCCTCTGTATTCTCCCTGACTCATTTATCCATTAATATTTAGCATTTTTGAAGCAAATTAAATACCTGATTGGTTTAATTTTTTGGATAGAGTTGTTCCTATTATTAGTTTACCCATAAAATGTGAAGTATTTCCTTCATAATTTAGCTTTTTTGATGTTAATCGTACAAGAATAGAAGGAAGCATTTTCAAATAAATGATTTCAAATATGACTGCAAACCTGTGCAATAATTTTTACAAATAAAAGTACACAGAATTTCATATTTTACTGTGGCATGAAGCACTTCGGTCATCTACCTACTATAAGCTTCAGAAATTAAATTTTACCAAAGTAATTTCCATTGCACTACCTTCATGGTGTTAGACATCACTAAGACAGATAGTACATCTTCAACTAATAGGTCTATTTTCAATTGATAATATAGTCCAGAAAAATATATAAGCCTTCTTCATGTTTTACCCATTCAATTTATTGCACAAATTAATTTAATTTTGTGTTTATATTGATATTTACTATGAATGCCTTCTGTCATTTTAGCAATCAAGTGAATCATTCATTTAAACAGTTCTGTGACATAGATATTTCAATTTCCCTGCAAGTTTAATAGCAGGTTCTAGCCCCTAGCTAAATCCAAGCGTGCCGAGAAGCAAATATAAAACACATTACTGTTTCTGGAAAAATAAGTCTTAAACAGTCCTTATCATTGTTGAAATTATCACAAAAAAGGAGATTTTGACTACATTAAAAAATGTTCTGTGATATACTTGATTGACCACACAGATATTGGACAAGCAAACCCTTAATATTAAGACTATTATGAGTGTACTTAAATTTTTAGAGAATTGATTTTAGCCTTGACCCAGTTACTAACGTAACAGTGTTGAAGTGAGGACAAGGGGCAAACAAAGTTTTTCTATTCTATTAATCTATTTTTAATGTCTATTCCATAAAATAATTATTTTTATCTCTCAAAACCCTTTCGAGAGACATGTAAGTAGTACTCAAATCACTTTTGGGACCATAGACTGGAGCAATAGCCCTTGAAATTTAGACTTCTTAAACAAAAAGTGAATGATAGGGGGTACAGAGATACTGCTAATAATGTGGTTTCCAACCAAAAAAACATGATGACCAAATATGCTGTCCTCGATATATGTGCTAAATATAACTGTAAGTTATACACCTTCCATTCATCTCTACTCTGGAGACAATTATTTGTATCGTCCACAGGTTTACAGATTATAAAACCATGTAAAATGGTAAAACAACGATGCTACAGATGGCATCAGGTGTTGTTCTCCAGGATGAGAACCTCTATCCACACAAGTGTTCCATTGGACACGGCTGGTGCCCCCTTCTAACCAACTTCATGTCGTATACAAATTTTCCCATCGATCCCCAATTATTGTATCCCCTCACTTTTGGATTACTTAACCAGCCCCAGCAAAATACATCCGGGGCGACAGTGATTGCAGACAGGTGAGTCTCAATTTCCAATCACAATGTATTGATTCTAAACTTAAACTTAAATTAAAATTGTCATATTTGGTATCATCCGAAGAGCATGCAATAGTCTGTCTATCATCCAGAGATGCAATTGGAATAGAGCAATAATGGATGTTAAACGGGCTTTTAGTAGCCGCCAATATCATCCTTGCACAGCACCATGAATTGGGCCGAGAGCTGTGACATCACTTGTATAGGCGATTGTACGTGTATTTTACATTGCAAACAAGACGTCAAAATCCACTAAAAATGACAAAATTTTTTCAAATCCTGTCTGACTTGGACATCGAATATATATAGCAATAGTAAGGAAGTCCAAATCCAGACAATTGTGAATTAAAATATCCGCCCACCAGTTCCACCATCAGAGTTTGGAATTCAAATAAAGTACTCTGGGAATTGTCCAACGTACATAAAACTTCAGATAAATGTTGATAATTACATCAACTACCGCTGTATTATAGGTTTTTTTAAGGGATTTTTAGTCTCCATGAAGTTAAGTAAGGCAGACTGTTGCTTCTCAAAACTTTGCCAAGGGACGTTTTACACTTCTGCTTGCCGCGTGGAAAAAAATTGAAAACAAGATATTACAGGGACGTGTGCTTAGAGTCATCAACAGTAACAATCCCACTGAATCTAAAATGGCCAATTAGTGAACCATATACACAAGCTTAGTCGTATGCAACCCATGTTGCCATCTTAGGACAGTGAAGACAGTTCGCAGCTCTCCTCTGAACCATGCGCCTGTCAGCCGCTGCTTTTTGCCCTCATAGCTTGAAACTTTGCAAGCTCAGAACGAGGACGGAGGATACCTGAACATCAGCAAGCTTAGAATTTTACTGGCGAGAGCCCAGCTGACCAATCAGTGGCATTTGAGCAATGAACAATGCTATAACCTTAAATTAGCAGTCCCTCCCAATTTATTTTACTGCAGTGCGAAGTCAATTGCGCGGTGCTCTAAAAAGGCAACCGTCAACTGCAGACACCGGAGCAACCTGGGCTCAAACCTGGGCTGTGGAGCTCAATACTGCTCTGCAACGCAGTGCCCTAACCAGGTGAGCTCACCCAGCAGCCTAACAATAACATACTTTTTGGCAAGCATATCTATCATATCTAGAAATATAAAACAGAAAGAAACCAAACAATGCACAAATTATGACAGGTAGACAATAGTCGATGCGTTCAACTTCCTAACAGTTTTTCCCTGTCAGAGGTCAGTTAGGGGAGGCAGAATCCTCACCGTTAAACAAACGATAACTCGTTATTAATTTGATTGATTAGTAATCTGAGAATTGATTGACTTTACAAGACTAGACGGCAGAATGGCATGCCAGTTACATCCACGACACTATTGCTCAGTATATCGCACTTCAAATGCCCATGAGACAACTAATTTGTTCATATTTGCTGACAGGAAACTAAGTAATGCCATCAAAGGATCAGTGTGTAAGATTTAGAGCCATCTAGTGGTCAGATTACAGATTGCAACTAACTGATCATTCCTTTTCTCAGAAAACCTATGGTGGCCGCAAAACTTGCGAAAACGTGAAATGCGCTCTCTTGTGTCAGTGCTTTATTCATTTACTTTTTTCCTTTCTGGGCTACTGTAGAAGAAATGGTGGCGCAACGGAGGTGGACCTGCTCTTATGTAGGTTTAAAGGGCTTATTCTAGGCGAGATGAAACTCAACGATTACTGTTTTCACAAGATTATACACTACTAAAAAAGTATTTATGAATGTTATATTCCATTTCTGGCAAAATATCAATCTAAATTCTACACACTGCTCCTTTAACAAGTGTTCAATGTGTGGTCAGTATTTTTACGATAATGTTTTCCCCCTTAAATACGTACTCATTAATTCCATTCAAAAAAAAAAAATAGGGAGTTTATTTCCAGTCTTCTTTCATAAACCGATAAACAAAAGGTCAAAACGAATTACCGAGGGAGTTGAAAATTTCAAATTTATTATTAAGATTTGAATACTTGCAGTCTCGAATCAAAGCGTACACGGAAATGAACCTTTTTGTCGCTATCACCTCTTAATCATTACACGCTCCATGTAGCCTAGGCTAGATCTCAATTGTTTGGTTAAAAAAAAAAAGTAAAAATTTACTGAATGTCCATCAGGCATAGTATGTGGAAACAGTTTGGCAAAATTTAGCGATAAAAAGGAGAGGCCACTACCTGCCCTGACTGCACGTCTTTGCACTCAAAGTAAGCTGTGTCTCTCGCGAATGACTGTGTGCTATGGTCTGTGAACGAACGAGTAAGTGAACGTGTGAACAGAGTGCATGTGAACCTCAGGCCAGGGCTGAATCATGACCTGAATGACGGATCATGTGGCTGTTTATCAGTTCAGGGAGTCAGAGAACAATGCACTATGCAGTCAGGGCTCCTGCTATGCACTGAATGATTTGGTGAACGAATCTTTTGAACAAATCATTTTTATGAACTGATTCTTGGAATTCAGTACAGTCAAAAGACCTGCCGTTCCCATCACTTATCACCAGGGGACCCAGCAGGCTTTATATGACTAATTACTTAACTTAAAAAAGGCCGACTAACAAGCTCAAACTGGTCAAAAACAGCAGAGCATGAGACTGAGATGGAGGGATCATAAGAAAGAGGATGTATAAGGGCCCTGCAGTGCCTGTAACCTTATTTATACTGAACAAAAATATAAACGCAACAGTTTCAATATTTCACATAATTATTTCTGAGGTTGACTTAGTAGGGTTTATTTATGTGACCAAGGCTGTGTGCCACTGGTCTGTGGGCATTTCAGTCACCTTCTCCATATCATTGTCAAGTTCATGCTCTTTGTCAAAACTGGCCTGTCAGCCAGGGGGGGCATGATCCAGAGCTATTGAAATCAGGTACAGTCAGCCCAGGCACATCCTTTAATAAAAATAAATAAATAAATAAATACAAGTCCACCCCAAAAGTCCCAGTTCTGCCATTGTTCAAAATGCCATAAATTACTTGAGCCATCAGGGAGCGTGCCATTGGCATGCTCAATGTAGGAATGTTTCTCAGGGATGTTGAAAGGGCTCTTAATGTCCATGTTACAACAATAAGTCACATAAAACACCTTATTGAGGAATGAGGCGAGACAGCAGACCGCCCGCATGCATGACAACCATGTGTGACAACCTCCACATCTGGACTCTTTATCTCCGTGATCGTCTGAGACCAGTAACGTCTAATAAGTCCTCATCATTGTCTTGAGAGTGGAATTAAACCGCACTAAGGCACCCTGACTCTCTAGAATCATAAAACACTGGACGTGATGGTGAACTGTCCATTGTGCCAATAGATGGTACCCGCATGAGGTTAGCCTTGCTGTTGAGAGTGGCATGGGGGCTGTACCTCAAGGTTGGGATGGGAGAGATGTCAATTTGGGACACATCGTCAGTAGTGTTCCATCAAATCACTGGGTGTTTCGGCCTTTATCACTAGACACCCTCATCGATGGTGGCCAGCGACGGGTTGATCACGCCCGCGCTTGTGTCCCATGCCCAATCAACTGTGGTGGATCTGCCCTGGGTTCTCAAGTGGGATGGCGGAGATTAGTGGTGGGATGGGGGAGGGGGGGGGGGGGGGGCGGGGGTCATGTTGCTGATCTGTGATAGCTGATCTAGATAAGAGGCACTGGAAAGAATCTGCTTTGCACCTAGATCATATACAAAACCTGCTGAAAAAATCTGGAAGTGAAATTGTTACCTTAGTCTGACTGAATTTCCCTGGGAAGGCCAAACAACGTGAAGAACTTTATCAAAGCCTTCAAGATTGCAGTTGCCTTGATGTTGCATAGAGGTATGGCTTCTGGGAATCTGGTAGATGCACACATGATTGTCAACAAGTACTGATTTACAGATCTAGTCTTGGGTAATGGATCAACACAATCAACAATGACCTTGGAGAAGGGCTCCCCAAATGCTGGGATAGGCTGCAATGGAGCTACAGATGGGTCTAACTGGTGTTTTCCAAATACCTGACAAGTGTGACAGGTTTTTCAAAAGTTGGAAACATCTTTCTAAAGCCCAGGCCAGAAGAAGTGTTTCATGATCTTGTCAACAGTCGTGTTAACACTAAGATTACCTCCTAAAGGTGAACTATGAGCTATTGTTAAGATCTCATTCCCTTAGACCTTCGGAACAACAATTTGCTTGACCATTGCCCAATCTGCATTGGCAGGGATATCAGGAGGGCGCCACGTTCGCATCAACACTCCATCCTTGAGATAATACCCAAATGGAACTGCGTCTATTTCTTCCTCAGGAAGGGCTCTCCTCTTTAGTCCACAAATTTCAGGATCATTAGTTTGCTCCGGAATAAACCGCTTTCTGGACAGAGACAAGTCCCCAGACACATCAGAATCACCAGACCCATCGGGCTGGCTGAACATAGAACTGATAAAGGTGTCTGATAAAGCCTCAAACGGAGAAACCATAGTAGGCCGAACAGAGTCATGAGGCGAACCACCAGAGTCATGACTATTCAATGTGCTGGACGGCACCACATCATCTTCTTCTTGAGCCTGCTTGGCCATAGCACGAGTCACTGCACAGGAAGGATACAGAGATTAGTCTTCATCGCCATCTTCAGTGCTCGCCTGTGAAGTAAGATGAACAGGGGAACTACATTGCCCCCAGCCAGGTCATTGCCTAGCAACAGAGAAACACCCTTGATAGGTAGTCTTGACATAAGTCTCACCTTTACCTGTCCTGTAACTAAATTTGACTTCAAGAATACAGAGCGCAGGGGTACAGATACAGTCCTCCCTTCAATACCTTGTACAAGTATGAAATCCCCAGAAGCGGTCTCATCACGTAACTCCAAGGAGTCTATCAACAAAAGTGACTGAGAAGTTCCGGTATCCGTTAGGATATATATGGGGACAGGAGTAGTATGCTCATTCAGAGCCACAAATCCCTCTGACACAAATGGAAGAAATTCCTCCCTCACAAAGTCAGCAGTATCAGGCTTCTTAGCCCCACAAGGAGCAGGCAATTTAGCAGATCGGCCATCTACTACAGGGGTTTCTAAACTTGTTTTCACAAAGGCATTGGGTTTGGTATCCTTTTCTTTTTCTTTCTTAGCTTTAAGGAACCAACAGTTAGTCATAACATAACCAGATTTCTTGCAATAATTGCAAACTAGACCAATTTTGTCACTGTCAGCTTTCACACTTTGATCAGACCTGTGACTGGATTTCTGAGCACCATCACCAGATTTGTCTTTGGGTCAGGAATCTTGGGTATCACCATTACCTATCTTCTGAAATTTGGACCATATATTCTAGATAACTGCTAGACTGAAATTTGGATTTATGTGTGAGAACATATTCGTCTGCAAATTTGGCAGCTGATTGAAAATTCAGTGCTTGCCTCTCATCAAGATAGGTCTTAATATCATCCTTAACACAATTCTTGAATTCTTCAACTAACACCATCTCTTTTAGTGAGTTGAAATCATCTTTGACCTCCGTAGAAGTTCACCAGCGCTCAAAGCAAACCTTCTTCTCGTTAGCAAATTCCACATAAGTCTGATTTTCAGTTTTCCTCAACAACGGTGAATGATGTACTGGCAGCTGAGGGCCCGAAGATCACGGGCTCCCAGAAAAGGTGAAGATTCTCTGAATCTTTTGAGGATGTTATGCACTCTCGATGATTAGATCTTCAAAGCCTTCGCAATTTCACATTGAGGAAGTTGTTTTTAAAGTATTCCACAATTTTTTTACGCAAGCCTTCACAGGTTGGAGAGCATCTGGCCATCTTTACTTATGAGAAACTCAGCCTCACTAAGGCATTCCTTTTATAGCAAATCATGTTACACACCTGATGCCAGTTAACTTAATTACTTGCTAAATCTTCTTTCAGCTGATTCTCTTATATATTAATTGCTTCAACCATTTTTTGCCTGTGTCCCAACTTTTTTGAGACTTGTTGCAGCCATAAAATTTGAAATAAGGTCATTTTGTGAATAAAATGTAAAATTTCTCAGTTTCAACATTTAAAATGTTATCTATGTTTTGATGCGCTTTGCGGAGGCAACCACACTCCGCTTCGCGTTGGGTGGTTATTTGCCTCCGCGTCCTGCATTAAAACCGCGGAATGCACACCTTCTTGTTAATTATCCCTTACATATATATATATATATATATATATATATATAGACATTTGAAAACAAGTCATCATATTATCAGCAATGTATCATATTGTAACAAGAGCAGTCAGAGATTTCTGACGTCTGCCGAATCGTGATCCGGATTCGGATCAACACCAAAATTTAATTGGATCTTCCGAGTTATGAGATCTTCATATATGTGAATTTTCATGGAAATCGGTTCGTCAGTTTTTACATTATCCTGTTCACAGACAGAAAGGCAGACACACAGACAGACAGACAAAAATACCAAGGCGATTTTACTACGTCCTTGGCGGACGTAATCATGATCTGTATGTGCTTCATACATATATAGACATTTGAAAACAAGTCATCATATTATCAGCAATGTATCATATTGTAACAAGAGCAGTCATCGATTTCTGACGTCTGCCGAATCGTGATCCAGATTCGGATCAACACCAAAATTTAATTGGGTCTTCCGAGTTATGAGATCTTCATATATGTGAATTTTCATGGAAATCGGTTCGTCAGTTTTTACATTATCCTGTCCACAGACAGAAAGGCAGACACACAGACAGACAGACAAAAATACCGAGGCGATTTTACTACGTCCTTGGCGGACGTAATCATGATCTGTATGTACTTCATACATACATACATATAAAAACATACAAAAAAGCATACAAAAACTCATAGCATACATTTACATACACTTATGTATTTCATTCTATTAAAGTTGTTATTAAATGTTTAAAACACTAAACATTAAAGGTTATTGGCAATCTCCAGTGAATGTCAGACTTTCAATGCCTACTAGCCTTGTTAAAATTCAAGAACATAACACAGCCGATATATATATATATATATATATACTGCCCGGCCAAAAAAAAGTCACCGTTTGGAAATTAATGAACAAATTCTATAATTGGGATCATTATTGCGGTTATTAATGTTTCAGCTGGCAATAATCATTTTAACCCTGACTGATGAAGTGCGTCGCTACTCATTTCTTTAAAAATCATGTCGGAAGACACATCCCTTGACGGTGGAAAAGTTCTTACAGTATTTCAGAACGGGCAAGTTATTGGGCTTTATTTAGCCAAGAAAACCATGAATGACAAAAAGAAATACGAGGAATCATTTTCACAGATAAATTTGCCACCAAAAAGTCCTGACCTTAAACACATTAAAAGTTATTGGGATGTGCTCAAGAAAGACCACCAAGTGGTTCAACCATTATGTCGAGAAGACAAGATCTCGGCCAAAAATGATGGTATTTCTAACCGAAAATAAATTTTCTGGCATTGCATATAGTTGCATATAGTTAAAAACAATGACAAGACGAATATGCACTGTAATCAAAGCTACAGGGATTCCAACTAAATATTTTCGTGTGCGACTTTTTTTTTGGCTGGGCAGTGTATATATATATATATATATATATATATATATATATATACACATAAGGTGTGTAGAACAGCATCATACAAGTGAAGATTCAATTATTATGAGAACAGAATCTCATCATTGCTGTAATTGGATGTTTAGAAAAAATACATAAGTAGTCTGCATTATCAGGTCAACATTGTAGCAAAAATTATGAAGTTAATCAAAACTTAATTGAAATTTAATTGAAAAAAAATATTAATCTGTGAAAATCAATTAAGTTAAGTTAATATCAATATGTGTCAGTGTCAATATTGATTGACCAAAGGATAAAGAAAATCTTGAATAGCATGGCCACCTTTGACAGAAAGCTCAATAAAATTGGATTCGACGTCAAGGAAGGCAACGATGGACTGCACATACTGCGAGAAGTCATTACATCCGATAAGGGAAGGGTGAACCCAGGCGATGGAAATGAAGACTAATCAAGAGATCCAAGCAAAGATCCGGTATTATTGTACCTCTCATCTACTCCAAATTAGCCGAAACAAACCAAATGATCAAGAAAGGGGTTTCGGGGAAATGTCGCTTTGGATCAAGAGTGGCATTTGAATCTAAAGTTATAGGAACACTCACCTAACTTGTAATTATAATTCTCATGATATTCATAAATTTCACGATCTTATTTTCTGACGTTTAAAACGTAGCGTACATGGACACTAGCTCTGCTGTGCTTTATAATCCTTATGATATTTTAACTATAATCAAACTGTTTTTCTGGAAACTGGGGGCGGGACTCTTATAAGTGATTTCGCTTCTCCCGCGACCCTTTCGGTCATGATACATGTTGTGTGTGTCGAAATTGTCATGAAATGACTTTACAATCATGCCGAAATTAAAAATAAAAAAAGCGCTGAAATAGGGCTTTGAATCCTCAAATTTCCTTAGAAAACTCCTTGAAACCTCTTTAACTAGACTCACCGCAGCAAAATACCTACAATGCCGCGCTAATTAAGTAGCAATATAGTCATATTACACATCAAATGAAACAGGAGAGCCTCTGCTACAAGCACATATAAGTCATTTTTACATACACCAAGCACAACTCAAACGCCAAGCATATTACTGTTCAAATATCAAAATCCGAGTAGCGTCTCGGTACCCTCTCTCCACATTTCCATGTCTCCCTCTCTGATACTTCATGCTACACAAACAGAGATATACTCTATTCATTCTGGGTATGTCATTTTCAAACAGAAACCTAAAAAAGAGGCTGGGGCTTAAGAGGTTAATATAATGGCTGTGCAACTAAAATATGTAAATACAATGCAAAACAAAGACGGACTGGCAAGGATGGAATCAGAATATGACTTGCAATCAAGCTGATTCACTTTCTTAAGATGTAACTTCTGAGCATGCACAGTTATAGTGACACAGTTCTTTTCAGGATGTTTCTCAACAAGAGATTGCATGGAATTTCACCATCGACGGTCCTTGCCGTCGTGAAAAGATTCTGAGAGGTTGGAGAAACTGGAGCAATCTCCATGCACAAAAGACAAGGCTGAGCAGTAATATTTGATGCAGAGGGGTACTTTCAAATAAAACAATGTACAAATCAAGCTCTGAAGTTACCATGATATTATACTTAAAGATATTGCATATGTTGTTTGCTTCAATGTTAAAGTTTTTGTGCATTGAGTTTTAGTTTTTGGTCCATTCTGATCTTTTATTTTATTCCGGAGTACTGCATTAATGTAGAAAATTCATTAAAACGACAATCTCAGCAAAGATAGTCTGCAATCAAAAGCATGACACTTGATACCAAGTAACAGACTGCAATTATAGTCCCTTTTAACTCAGTTTTAAGTTTTTCTCCAAATTTGGACTACATTTTTATTCATTAATTTGTTGTCACTGCAGTTTTTTCCAGGAATATAGACAAGCTTTTGCTACCCTCCAGTTAAGCTTGTCACAGGACCATCACCATTTAACTGTAAGCATCACATGCTAGTATACCCATGCTTTGGCAGAGAGGAAAATAAATCTAGAAATCTCTAAGCATTATGGAGACACGTCTTTACCAATTTCAAACTAATTGAAGACAGAATATTGGGATTTAAAAAATATAAATTCAAAACATATGTCTAAAAAAAGAAACATGATTCAACAAAAGAAATGTTATTGAATATTTCCCACATCAATAGGCAAACTGTAATTTATAATTAACTCCCTTAAAATCTTAGCCTCAGTCGGCATAGATATTAATGTTCCCAATCTGTCGGCACTTTAGCAGACCCAACCACAAGCCTGCTGAGTTTGAACTCATATGTAGAGCCTGGATGGCTGAGTGAAATCAGCATGTGTGACAGCAGTGTACTCCTGTATTCTTCTACCCAGCCATTCAAATGCTATTTAGCAGTTGGTATTCTTTGCAATAGAGGTATGCTTCAAATTAAGTGTCGATTCTCGCATTGGGGGGTACCCGCATATTGATGTCATAATGGTATACTTAAGGCATGGCAGAGAATCGGTTATCTAGCCAATTGTGGGATAGAGAGTCGTTACGGGCTGGGTGTAGAACTTGCTCCAGTACCAGTGACTCATGCAAATTTCAACAGTTAAAGGATAAAGACTCACATTTCCCTTTACTTCACTAAAAATATTTTCAGGTAACTTGCAATCTGTAAAATAATACCTTATGGATTGTGGTTTGGCTGCTTTTATGTAGCAATTGTGAAATTCAGGGCACTTTTAGCAGTTTTTTTTGCTCCTTAATACTACAGTGAATGACTTAATG
Organism: Gymnothorax reevesii; assembly: GCA_029721435.1. NCBI lineage: Eukaryota > Metazoa > Chordata > Actinopteri > Anguilliformes > Muraenidae > Gymnothorax > Gymnothorax reevesii. The sequence continues at coordinate 95,364,061 of CM056575.1, forward strand.
CAGTGGCAGACACAGGAGATTGAGGGGATTGGCTACATAAGCCTGTGCCCCTTTTCCTTTGGCTTTTCTCAAAAAATGCGTTGCGTCTTTTTGAAGTTGTAAAAATGCTCAAAATTAGGGCGCATGAAGCCTACCTACAGTATGAAAACCTGATAAACAAAATTGGCTTTGTCCGTTGTTTAGCTATCAAAGTGCTGTCATATTCTGTTGTTCTAAAACTTTTATTTTGGTTTGAGGCTTTGAAGTAAGTCTCTGGCAGAATATGCTTTGTTAAATTTAAGGACATGGGCCCGGAGTACCCCACACTATCTTCCATTGTTATATGAGCGAATATAATTTCCAGTGTCCAAACTTAAAGCTCAAATACTATGATCAGTGACTTGTTTTGATCATTATATATGACAACCACTTCAGCTACAGTGAGACGATGGTATCCCAGTTAAGTAGCAAAAAAAAAAAAAAAACAGTTTTCGGAGGCAAAAAATCACTGATATTGATACTATGTCATTCTACTATCAATTATAGTCACCACATATTTTAAAAAAGTGTAATTCCCTACAGTGGATTTTTGCGTAGATTTTTCCATTGACAAATCAGCACTGACTTACACGGGACTTTCACCAGATGAGTGCACGCTCCGCCTCCACCCTGCTGCGTTTATTGCCATCTGTCAATTTACACGGACTGCGTCTTCACTGCGTACCGGAGTCGGAACGGAAGAGAAATGCAACGCAGCAGGTTTAAATTAAATGCACTCATTTACTAAAGTGAATTTTATCAGCTGCGCTGCCATGGCAGAGTGCAGACGCAACAAACACGTGCCTGGTGTAAATTGGGGGTTATATCCTCCTATGAACTCTCACTGATAGCCAGTCACTCTAATAAGTGCTCAGGCTCATCTGTGTGCATCACAGTTATAGTTCACGCCAACCTGAAAGTTCCTCGCTAATTAGCTATTGATTGACATGTTTTTTATCCAATTCCAGAAAGTCTAAACTTTCTTCAGTAACTGAAAGACATTGATTGGACCATCAGAAAAGTATTCAAACCTTTACATAGCAGCAAGTTAGATTGTACTCTCTTAACGTTGCGCAGCTGAAAATGACACGATTGGAAAGGAAAAAAGAAATCCAAAACCGGCCTGAAGTGCTCAGTTAGATTTTTGGGATTTAAATGAGATACGAACATGGTCAATGGGAATTATTCCAAATGAAACAGGACTGGAGGGTCCCTTCTACCAGATATATGTCTATGGAGGAGTAATTTAAAGAAGAAAGTTTTTTCTTCATTTTATGAGAGTAATTCTATATATTTTTTACTTATGACTTGCTGGCTAGCTAGCTTCTTTTTTTTTTCTTTGTTTACCCTAGCCATGATGATCACAGAGCTTGTTTGCCACGTTGGATAGTAAGAATAACCAATGTAAGCAAGTGTCTTTGCTAATGTGGTGGCATTTTGCACAATGTGGCTTTTTGTTTTATAATTTATACTGTATTCAACAAAATTGAATGCCAAGGTTTTGGCATGTGTCATGATTCTGTGTTTTGGGTTTAGAGAGCTTACTGGTGACCAATGATGTCCAACTGCACCTATATTGATAAACTCATGCTAAATTCAACCAGAAAATCATTAATTGATATTGAATTTCATGTGTCAAAAGGGCATTTATGTTAAAAATATGATTATTTTATTATTTGAAAGTGTGCCATTTTGCAGACTCTGAGAGTTTGGGAAGCCACATCCCAGATAGCAAGCTCCTCTGCTCCGGATCTGCCGCAGACCTGCCCCGGATCAGCTGGAGCCGAGGCAGATCCGGAGCAGAGGAGCTTGCTATCTGGGATGGAGATCTATCTTATCTGGCTCCTATAATCCCAGAAATGTATTGTTTTAACTCCCATTAATTCTCATTGTAATTTTTTTTAGCAATTTCAATGCTGAATTTTCATGAAGATTTTTTATGTTTGCAGTCGTTTTTCTCCACCAAAATCATGAAAATAAAGTGAAATAACTAAAATACAATGTATTTTGAAATGCTACAAGTGTCTTGTCTCAATTGAGCCATTTCTACCCGCTCTGTGGAGCTCAAATCCTGAATAATAAAGCCTTAAATATGATAACACATAAATATACTCAGCAACAAAAGTTTCTGTGACACCAATATTGTTAATTATTTTTCATAACGCAATTATGAAATTGTCATACATGGTGATATCAGACTGAAACAGTACACGTAAACACAACATTGAAATGGAAATCATGAAAATGCGAGAAAATGACTTTGCACGTGAAAATGTGCGTAAATCATGCTTGTGGATGGCAATAAAAGAGGAGAATTTTTGGAATGTTCACATTGTGCCTGATGAACGACGGAAGCATCACTTATCGAAAACACAGCCATTTCGGATCAGGAACTCTACCCTCTAAATGCCAAGACTGTCTGAAAATGATCGGTGGAGGGCCATTGGGATGATTGAATCCGGAACCTCGCAGAGGGAAGTTGCTCATCGCCTGAATGTCCACCGAAACACCATTTGGAACTTATGGCAGCGTCATCAGCAGACAAGACATGTCAGAGACCGTCCTCGCAGCGGCCGTCCACGAGTAACCACTCCCAGACAGGACAACTGGATTCGAACAACCCATCTCCGAAATCGATTCCAACCTGCAACCATAACTGCAAGAACGATACCTGGTTTGAGGCGACTGTCTGCACAGACAATCCGTCGCCGTCTCCGTCATTTTGGCATTGTCCCACGTCGGCCAGCAAGACGTCCAATACTCACAGTACAACACCGACGACTGCGTCTACAGTGGGCACAACAACATCGACGGTGGATCCAACGTCAGTGGGATCTTGTAATCTTCACTGATGAATCAAGATTCATGCTTAACCGATGTGATGGTCGTTTACGTGTATACCGTCGACGTGGAGAACGTTATGCCAACATCTGTGTTCAGGAATTTGATCGTTTTGGAGGTGGTAGTGTCATGATTTGGGGAGGGATCACGGCTAGAAACAGAACAGATTTGCTTGTTATTGATGGAAATCTGACAGGTCAAAGATATCGCGATGAAGTGCTACGGCCATTGGTGGTACCGTTTTTGATTCAACATGGTCCCGGAATAACGCTGCAACATGATAACGCCAGACCACACGTTGCAAGGATTGTACAGTAGTATCTGATGCAACAACATGTGAATGTCCTGCCATGGCCAGCCAGATCCCCAGACATGTCCCCAATCGAGCATCTTTGGGACGAGATGGATCGACGTTTGCGGCGGTCGGATAACCCGCCAGCTACACTCCAGGAATTGCGACAACGTCTACGTCAGATTTGGAATGACATCCCACAGCAATTTCTGGCACATCTGATTCGGTCCATGCGCCTGAGATGCGTTGCTTGCATCATGGCACGAGGAAGTCACACCCGGTATTGAAGTGTGAAGGTCACAATTGGTTAGACGTCAGACAAGTGCTTCATGACGCATGAAAATGACATTTTTCGTTTTGAGTGACGTTGGCACTGAAAAGTCAGTGTTTCTCCTGTTAAATAAACATATTGATTGCATTGAGATCTTTGCGTGTCATTTATAACATACGCATAAATGGTCTCACAGAAACTTTTGTTTATAGTCAGATTTGGCTTCTGCTCAATGGGGTTAAATACTGAACTACGTTCATATCTGCTCATTGTACAGGCCATGACCAGCATTTTACATGATCCTCATACTCCAGGAATCATTATTTAATGTTTTTAAAGTGTGTATGGGGGTGTTATCATGCTGGAACACGAGAATATCATGTATTAGGAATATTTTTTTTCCACCATTGGAAGCATATTATTGTGAATGAAGGGTTTTTTTTTTCATCATAGGATACATCTGGCCTTTTACTATGGTTTCATTTTAAAATTGTATTTCATTGTCAGAGAGAATGTATTGTTGATTTAGAAAATGATTGAGAACAAGTCAGGGCTAATAATTGTTTTAAAGGGACGTTTCTGTGCCCCCCCAAATTCTAGTACTGGCGCAGACACTGCTCTGCAGCACAGACTTCTCTCCCTTTGAAAAGTATGGCAAATTGTAGATGCAAAATACTACAGCAAAGACTCCGCACTGATGACTGACTGATGTCATGCACAGTATCAGGCAAGAATAGAAAAAAAATCTCTTTTGAAACTCCAAAAATGTGTCCTCGGTTCCAAAGTGAGCTGAGTGGTGAACATGCAACTACCTCAGTTCGAAATAGCTATTATTTAAAAAAAAACAATAAAGCTGATGAGTCAAAACATCAGTTACAGCATTTTGTCTCAACATTCTTTTCAACTGAATAAGAATTAAAAGTGATTTGCTAATAACTGCTTGCTGTTTTTATTGCCATTTAATGCAGTGTGCTTCTGTTGGTATTGCGGTTACACATAGCAGCTTTGCAATTCATAGATCAATCACTGTCACTTTATAAAGTAGTTGGGAAATTTGTTATCAAATAAGAGGTAGTAGTAAAAAAAAAAAATCTATTGTGGGGTCCATAACTTGATATCAACGCAATATATTTTTCAAGAGACTTCAAATAGTCTTTTTGTAAAACTAAACTTAAACTATAACTTTACAAAACTGTACTTTATGCCATGCACAGCAACCAAGACTTGGTGCAGTTCGAAAATAATGCCCAGTCCACACTTTTTGTGATTGGAATGTGATTGGAATATAATTTAAATGCAATTATAAACACTCTGAAAACACTCCTTGAATAGAAAATTTGAAAATAAAAACTGCCAAGTATTGAAATAGAATATGAATTTACTATAGGACAAAGAAGCAATGGTGCATACTCCCCAGTTGTTTTGTGAATGTGGTCAGAATATAATTAGGGTGGTTTCACATACAGCACATTGTGCAGATTTGTGTTCAGAATGCAGATATTGGGGTTAATGTGTGACTCGAGTTTTGAGAGAAATGCTTTCCCATGGTTGATGTGCAATTACACCCTGTAGAAAATTGCACTCTAAGGTGTTGTCTACATTCCCTCTTGAAGAGTTTTAAAATGGGAAGAGATTAAAATCAGACTGAAATAAGGTGAAAATATTTGCTGGAATTCGTGTTAAAAATTAATAAATGATAAAATATACTGCAGCAATGTATACTTAAAATACAGAATTCGAATGAAAATAAAAAGTGGCAATAACTAAACTATTGCTTTGCAGAAAATGTGGAAATTATCTTTTACATTTTGCAGTTCTCCACGTGAATAACAGTTACTACAAACATTAGTATCCTCCATTGGTGGCTGGTGAGCTGACAATAGAATTACAAAACTCACAGAACATTCCAATTCATTAATGATTGTTCTTGACCTATTCTCAATCATTTTTTGAGATAATATTTTGCGAAGAACTCCACTCAATCCCATCAAGTGTGACCAGCTTTCCTTATAAACGTAATAGCGAGTCATTTTGATTTTTATAAGTCATTAAATTGTGGATACTAGTTGCTAATCTTTGTTCTAATTTAAACAATCATGCCGCGCTGGTTTAATAGTCTGCATTGGAGGTTGTGCCTAAAGCAAATGAGGAAGTCAACATGGTAGTTTATCTTTTTTGTCACGTCAATAAAACATTTTTCCTTATTGAATTTACCGTTTAATTTCTGCAGTATTGCATTTAGAAGGAAGCAGGGCGTTTACAAGCCAACAGATCATTCTTATCATTGGAAAACTCGTTAGTCAAGGAAGATGATCAAAAACAGTTGAAGACAACTTATTAGTAAAAATGGTTTAGTTCGTTTTTGTGCCTCATCTTATTTCAGCCAAAAAGTCATCACTGGTCACCCTTTCACTACCCAGCAAGGTTCCGCCGAAGCTGATTCAGTCTCTTTTTATCTGCAGGAGGTAGTTGTAAGGTAGCAAAGAGTTATTTTTCCTAGTATTAAGATTTAGCAGGGACATCACCTAAACAATCAGATTAGTGTCAAAATCATCAAAGAAAGCAAACATTTGAGATAGATCTGCGTCAAAGCATTTCTAATTCAGACCAAAGAAATGGGAGAAACACACTGATTTCAACTACAATTAGTTTGTGCCGAAAAGAACAAGATTTGCTCATGATTAGATATTAGCTATTCCCTTCGTTTTATACCTTTAGCATGAATTGTATTACAAAGTAAAGCGTTATTCAATAATACTGCAACTAAATCTTAGTAATGGGTAGATTACTGCCATGGTACCATGTGACTACCCACTGAAGTCAGAAAGAGTGCTTTCATTGACCCAATACCCCTTTTCTCAGAGTTCTGTAGCCTGTACTTTAATTCCTCCGAAGAACAAAAGTATTGACTGAATTTTGAGGAAATTTGGATCTCAGAATGCCATTTACATGAATCCGTAAAAGCATACTATGTGGGAATTTTACCTGAAAAATATTTTTAAATTACCTCACTGTTAAGACAATGCTCTAGCAATTTCTGTCTTTGCCCACCTAATCAGATATATTACATTGCTTTTATATATTTTATGGTTTAATCCAAAGCTACTTCTCGATGACTAGGCTAAGCAGAGGCCAATCACCTTTGTAAAAATATGGTGTTAATACTTTGAAATCATTTAAAATCATTTTATGAGATCAGGAGCCCCCCCTAAAGTACAAACAGTGTACTGTCTTGCACTCTAAAAAATAAAAAATACAAAGTTGACTTAAAAAAGAAAGGCAACCAGCTTCAAAGCTTTTTTGAGTTTGCTTGACTTCAAGCCCCTCTGGTTGCAGAAAATCACTTTAGAAAAAACTTGGAACTGGAAGTTGAGTAGGGGCACATTTCCCAAAAGCTTACTTGCTAACCATGTTAGCAACTTCCAACCCCAATTCCGAAATAGTTGGGACAAAATGTAAATTGTGAATAAAATGAAAATGCAATGACTTTCAGATCACATGAGCTGATATGTTATTTACAATAGAACATAGATAACATTTCAAATGTTGAAACTGAGACATTTCACATTTATATCCAAGAAATGAGCTCAATTTTTCTGGCTGCAACAGGTCTCAAAAAAGTTGGAACACAGGCAATAAAGGGCCGTACACTTTAAAAACAATGTTCCGAAATGTCGAATCGCTAAGGCTTTGAAGATCTCATCATCGACAGTGCATTACATCATCAAAACATTCAGAGAAACTGGAAAAATCTCTGTGCGTAAGGGACTAGGCCGAAGACCTTTACTGGATGCCCGTGATCTTCGGGCCAACAGACACCACTGCATCACTCACTGGCATGATTCTGTCATTGACATTAATAAATGGGCCAGGGAATACTGCAAGAAACCACTGCATGTAAACACAGTCCGCCGTGCCATCCACAGATGCCAGCTAAAACTCAATCGCGCAAATTGTTGAGCATAAAGTTTGATCATTTAGAAGCGGCGCCATGTTCTGTGGGCCAAGGCTCATTTAAAATAAACAGTAGCAAAGTGACAAAGTGTCCTCTGGTCAGACGAGTCCAAAGTTTACATTCTTGTTGGAAATAATGGGCGACGTGTCCTAGGGCTACCCCTCCACCCCTCCTGTTATCAGCATTCAGTTCAAAAGCCTTCATCTCTGATGGTATGGGGATGTATTAGTGCATATGGTGTGGGACACTTGCATGTTTTAAAAAGCACCATGATAGCTGAAAGGTATATAAAAGTTTTAGAGCAACATATGCTTCCCTCTTGACAACATTTATTCCAGGGATGGCCTTGTGTATTTCAGCAAGACAATGCAAAACTACATACTGCAGCTGTTACAACAGTATGGCTTCATAGTAGAAGAATCCGTGTGCTAAACTGGCCCGCCTGCAGTCCTGATCTTTCACTGATTGAGAGCATTTGGCGCATAATTAAATGAAAAGTCCGTCAAAGGAGACCCAAAACTCTACAGCAGCTTGAAGCCTGTATTAAACAAGAGTGGGATCAAATTCCAATGGCTAAACTCAAGAAACTTGTCTTCTCAATGCCCAGACGCTGCCACTCTGTGTTTAAAAGAAGAAGAGATGCTACAACTTGGTAAATAGGCCCCTGTCCCAACTTTTTTGAGACCTGTAGCAGCCATCAAATTTTAAATGGGCTCATTTTGTGGATGAAATTGTAAAATTTAACAATAATAATAGTCTTTACTACATGCACGTAGGGTCCAAGTTACATCAGCAGAACAAAGACAAAGGAATCTCTTTTGCTTTGGATATTTGTTTGAGCAGAATGTCATTATCCCTCCCCCTTGGGACTGATTCATTACAACGGTTTATTTTCTCTTGCATTTTCCCAGCCAAGTGTGCATATCCCATGTGCAGAATGCCCCAGCTATCTCTTCAGCTCTAAGTGAGAAGAGTCTAAGCCTCATCTTGGTCAAGCTGGCTTCCAAAGGAGGGGGGTTCCCAAGGTTTCAGAGGGGATAAACACATCTCATCTCATACAGTTACAGAAGGCACAGGTTAGATTGCAATCATTACATTTACACAAACCCAGGCCACAGCCTAGGTCAATCAAGGACAAGCAATTAATAACTAAATAAAGAATTTATGACTAAATTCACTCACAGCTATGTTATCTCTGTTCTATTGTGAATAAAATACTGGCTGGTGTGATTTGAAAGTCATTGCGTTTTGATTTTATTCACGATTTACACTTTGTCCCAAATATTTCGGAATTGGGGTTGTACTTTGTTTGACAGTGGTTCCAGCTATTGTCCTGACTCAAATATGCTTTGCTGTTTTTTGTTTTTTTTTGCCTTAGCTTTTTCAATTAATATTTTTTACCGTGTGATGTTCTCATATACCTTGCTAAAAACATTAACCTCTTAAGCCCTGAGCCTCTGGCTCAAAAATTACATACCCAAAATGAAATGAGTATCTCTCTGCGAATACTTGGTCCATTTGAATAATCTTTGCATCCTAATACAGTTAACACCTTGGAGAGTTCTGTCATGATGCAAAAATCAGTGTATGTGTCACTGAGTCAGAGTAAATGAAGATGGAACACAGCATAAATGAAACATCTCATTTACGCCTAACAAAATTTTACTTTCCCTACTGAGTATATTTAGTTGTGGTCTGAAACCTCAAACAAATTACAGCACAGAATCTCATCATTATCTGTGCCAAAGTTAACTCTAATAAAGTAAATCAGGGCAAAATCTTGGTGGCTTCTTCAATTTTGCAGTTCGGTTACTTTGTATGCCATTTCAGATCTCACTCTTACCAAACTGTGAAACTCATTTAAATTAGAGTTTTTTGTCACTACAGGCATACATTCCATCTAAATACAACCATTCATTAATTTGTAAAAAATTTTGTCATTTTTTAAATATTTTAGCCAATTCTTTATACATTTTCCCATTCAAAGAAAATGCATTCAAAGGAAATGAAGTTTGACTCCACTGCAGCAGACTTATTTTCAATAAAACAAGAAAATAAACAAAATTGTAAATACAACGCTAAAGTAAAAAGTAAAGAAGAAAAACACCCCAACAATTATGTATAAAAAAACGTGCTTCTATTGCTCTTTAAGGTCTTATCTACAACTGGGGTTTGAGCCCAGATCGCTCACATTGTCATGCTTCGAGTCAGCTACTACAGTGGCTCAACAGGCTGCTAATCATGTGTCTTATTACTAATATGAAGAGTCAACAAAACAGGTCATGCACCCCAATTTATTGCTTGTATAGCTGTGCTGTCTTAGTACTTGTGCATAATGGCGCAAGGATTCTCAGTCAGAAAACAACTGTTCAACATTTAGAGGCTAATTTTAGCAGAAATACTGATAACAAACCATTAAAGCAATTATACTGTTGAGGTTTTTAAGTAAATGTGCGTAATGGCGCATGGACTCTCAGATATATGCACCGGGAATGCAAGGCTCTTTCTCAGGCTAGGCTTGTGCGATTACAGTAATTGGAAAGTAGTTGGAAACATCAGAGCCCATAGAATCAAATGGCCACCCACAAACTCCAAACTGGCAGCATTTCAAGCAGATCACAGAGAAGAAAATATTTCCGTGCAAGCAAAATGCTGAGGGACTTATTTCATTGGGAGCAGTGCCCCAGAAAATAACATGCATGGAGACTGGAAGATCTAGTTTCAATATAACAGGGACACATTGAGCTAAACAATAGGTTGCGCAGATTTACCCTCAAACCCAATTTTTATAACAAAATATTAGGGGTGTATTGATTCTGTTTTTTAAGTCGTAGGACCTCCATGGGGCGAACATCCAAGTTTTCCCTTTTCCCATATTAAACCTGACGCAGTCTTGAATGAAAGTGCCAAAGATCAAAGGGCATGACAAATGCTTCCGGCGACATGCTGCACGGAACCAATTAAAGGACTATAGAATTGTCTCCTTCTAAGCAATTACTCTAATCTTGTGCCTGTTTACTTTGCTCTATTAGCAATCAAACAGGCGATTCGAGGATGAGTAGAGCTGTTTATAAGGACAGCATGTTTGATTACCGCATTCTGAAAGTTAAATGGGCATAGATTTGCAAGAACACGTATTTATCCATGTCGTGTGATTGTTATCATTTATAGCTCACATTCATGTTTCATTGCACACGGCTGGAAGAGCATATGTGCAAAATCACCAAAGCTCTTCCATGACTAGATTAAAACTAACCACGGCATGGAGATGCGCATGGGGGACGTTGAATGCAATCTTCCTTTGTGAGAACTGCTACACACATACAGAAGAATGTGTGGGGAAGTCGTCTATGATCTTCCATAACTATAGACTATTGGCCACACACGACATGTAGCTGCACACGTTGCGATCCTCCCTGAATATTTAGTTTTTCCAAACTCAAGAAGTGCTTGTTACAGCAGGATCAAAAATCATTTGGGTGATCAGGAAGGCAACCCCTCCTCAGAGGGAATTTCGGAGGTGTTATGGCCCCTATTTGTTATGACATATCGGACAGCAAGGGATGACAGAGTTGTAAGTTGTAAGACTTAAACAGATTTAATAAAACAAAGCCTGACCAAGATTGAAATAATAAAGAAAAATGAGATGGTTACAGTCCCTTGGTTATGGAGATGGGGTTGCTATCTTGCGATGTCCTGTGACAGGAAAATGCTCCAACACAGGCAAAAATCCACAAAGAGTGGATAATGAGTAACAGGTCTGGTCAAATGTATCCTTCCAATTTCACCTACTACTCTACTCTCTCAATTTTTCTTCTTATATACTCCTTTCCAACCCCCTCCCACCTTCCAGGCTTTTTTTTCAATTCTCTGGGACTTTCCCCTCTGAGGCATGCCCAGGGCATGCCCAAAACCAAGCTCCAGACTGGCTTAACAAAAAAAATGTCAATACTGCCATCTAGTGGCTTTTGTCCCCCCACACTACAGAGGGGACATTACCATGTGGAGAAGTAGAAGTATATTTCTTTTCATACTTGAAATGAGGGTTTAGTATTATTTTAATCCTTTCAAAATATGCCCCATGCAATTTTGGAATTTTAGTGGAGTAAAATAATACCAAACATGATATGCTTGCACTATAGTTTGCCATGAAATGTCCGGTACTATACAGAATTACAAGGATAATCCGCATTAATGTCAATAATCAGCTTTTATCCTCCAATATAAGAGAAATACACATTATATTTGTAACATTGTTGGTGAAATGAGCATTTTGCCACTTTGATCCTTCGGACCTCTTATTCCCAGGGCACAGTTCTGTAAATGTCTGGTTGATAGCCTGAGCCAGACAATGCCACAAGGTTAAGTTCAGGAAGGTCATTGTAGGGTGAATGGGGGGACAACCTGATCGATATGTTCCTACGGCCCTGAAATATCTCCGCAGGATGCAGGTGCCCTTAAGACAATAGGGGGTAAATTTACCAGTCCTGCCTCTGTGAGAAAGAGAACAAGTTTATTTCTCTCTGCATTTCACAGCTCAGAGGTGTCTCTGTCAGGATGCATGTGCCATTAAGATAAGTTTACCAGCGTGCATCTGTGACAAAGTGCACCCAGTCCTCCCTGCCTTTGCAGAGCGTCTTACATGGCTATCACGACTATGCTACGTAGCTAGCTATAGAGATGTCCAAAAAAACCTTTTATTTCAAGCGTAGAATTGTAAGCAAAGTTAGGCTGCCAGCTAGCTAAATTTTTTCAATTTTTTAAAATTCTTTTTATAAATTTGGCATCTCCGATCCCACCCGAATCTGGAATGCCCAATCCGAGAGCTATGTACCAAGCTCCCTTGGATGCAACCCCCTGTTGCCAGCTCAGGAGAGAGAGACAGTTCACGGCTCTCCTCCGAAGTACAACATACGCGCTTGTCAGCCCCTGCATCTTTACACTCACTGGCCGAAACTATTGCAAGTTCACACCGAGGGTGGAGAATGAACATGTGCAAGTTTAGAATCTCACTGATGAGCGCCCACCAGGCTAACAGGAGGCACTTGAGCAACGAACAAGGCAATCATTATCAATTTCCCTTCCCAGCAGACCCTTCCCAATTTCCATCCCTACAGTGCTTTAGCCAATTGTGCACTGTTCTAAAAAAGCTGCCGACCACCACTGGTTGGTACGACCGGGGGGATCAAACCTGCGCCATATCAGTCACTACTGCTCCACAAATGCAGCACCTTAACCGAATGCAAACCCGGCAACTACTAATTGTTTTCCTAATTCATTTGAAGAAAATCATTAGAAATAAGCCGGAAAGCTAGCTAACGTAGCAGTTGTGGCTATGCTATGTTGTTAACAATGCAGATACCCATAAAGAAGAGATATTGTTCCACGATGATATTAATTGAATCAGAGAATTTCCATGGAATACTGCTTAATATAGAAAACATAATGCCTGAGTCACTAAAATACATTGATAAGTTTCTCTTCAGATGTCTCCTAGCTGCCATAAAGCTAGGCTAGTTTTTCTATAAAGTGGGTTCGCTGAAAAGAACGTGATGTAAACTCATCAAAGTAGCTGAATCAGTGTTCACATGAGAAGTTAGGTGAGTTGTGAATTATGTAGATGTATGTAAACCTGCCAGCTATTCATTATAGTTATATCACATTATCTGGTAGTAGCTCTAGGTTATATCCTCATTAATAATCTTGCAAAATTAAACTAGTCCATCAACGGTAATCAAGTGTCACAGAACGTTAGCCCCAGACACATAGAGAGGAGGGGACATTGGGTGCTTCAGCACCTGCCCCTTTGCCCTTTGATACCCAACGAGTCCTTTACGCAGGGCAATTTTTTTTTTGTATAGGCCCTTTTGTGAAGACCTGGCCAATCTAACTATTAATAAGATGAATAAATAATAATTTCACCAAAAATAAAATGCTCCGCATGATGACCTTTCACCTTACGACCTCATGCTACTTCATCCAGGACATGACCTGACTCTCACAGTTGAGCAGCAAAGCAGACTGGGGAGTTGTACAATAATGCTGGTAAGTGGGGTTTGCAGCGATGTTCTTGTTGTCGGACGTATTTTACAAGAATTAAGTGAAGAAAGCATCAAAAGTTGTTGTTTGTACTGTGGTGTGTGTCCTGTAGAATTAATGTTAGCGGCCAGCTAACAACCTCAGCGTACACACAAAAAGAGTTCCGCACTCTGTTCACTTTTTGCTTGATGTTTGAAGGAGAAAAATATGACGGGTGTTGTGCGGTCTGCTCTTTTTTGTTATTTAACTAGAGACTAATTGAACTAACTATTAACATTACTGTATTTATTTTTAAAAAACCTGTGTGGCTTAGAAATAATTATCACTCAATTGGTAAAACAGGCTTCTAGCTTACTGATTTTTTTGCAGTTTCAGGTACTTTGTTCCTCTTTCCCCAAATGCATCAGTAAACAAGCACAATCATCCTATTTGTATTGAAAAAAGATGATCAAAAACCATCCCAGCAATTGAATTATATTGGTGCCACAATCCTGAGCAAGCAATTGGAAATTTTGAGCGCAGAACAGTTTGTAATAATAGGAACACGCTATCCATCGTTTTTCTTGCCAATGAGCAAGATTTGACTCGGCTGTGTCGCCTTCTTAGCCAACTTGCGCTGGAAGGGGGGTGGGGTGCACCGCATAAACGCGGTGTGTCCAGGCGTATGTTTCAATTTCGTGCCCGGCGTAGCCTGGCGCAAGTACTCCTCTGTCCCGCCTCTGTCCCTCCTTCCAGCGCAAGTTGGCAAATAAGGCGTGTTTGGATATAACACAGCCTAGTCAAATATTGCTCATTGGCAAGAGAAACGATAGATAGCGTGTTCCTATTATTACAGCCTGTTGCTGCTTAAAATTTTGGGATTAACATGCATGGACAACAATGCAAGATACGTTACACATTTATTTTCAATATGTGATCTTAACTCAGTACGAGATCATAGCAACCAGGCTGTATTCCTTTCCCCCACTAAAAACGATAAAACCTAAGTGACAATAATAGTAGCCTAGTATTAAGCCGCTTGCACACTGGACGCGAAATGAATTTTTCGCTCGACAGATTGCGTTGAAAGCAATCACAAGAGTCTTGTGTCCGAAAGTCTGACAGGGTTCTAATATATCTCCTTGTCCGACAGTCTATTATTGTTTTTAATTTCTTCAAATCTACTGACTCTTAGATATTAAACGTGAATGTTTTGATAAGAGGGTTCAGTTCTTCAAGATGAGTACAGAGAAATTCAATCAATGTTTCGGTTTAAGCTCTGCTCAATAAAGTAAGTTGACATTGGCACGGGACGATGTACAATGCCACCGTGTCTGACAAAAAAAAAGAAAAAAAAAGAGGACGATTAGAACAGATTAATAACGAAATAAAGAATAAAAAGAAACATTTTAACAACAGAACATCCAACGAACACTGTGATTAATTTATTTGCGGGTCATCTCTCTTGGATGTTCTATTGGTTGGTGATGTATATGTATTTTTATTCTTTATTCTGTTATAAATCTGTTCTCATATCAATACTTTTATTTTTTGCTGGGTGCCGGACATGGAGTATTTTGCATTTCGCGTCGGACAGTCTTGATCGTGCATATGATAATTTATTCACACTGTCAATGGTCATGGAATTGATTTGCTCTCTGATCGCAAGCACTGTTTTATCTCTGCTGCGTGAATCTGTTCGATCCATCTGACTAATTTTCAAAAGAAAGACCGAATAAAGGCTGTTGTCTATCTTCAAAGGAAGAAAACAGAAGAATAAAAAGACCAAGAAAAGTCGATAGCTCTTTGCATTGACTTTGACTGTAATCTGTTGTGCGAAAAATTTGTTTCGCGTCCAGTGTGCAAGCGGCTTTACCGAGCATAGAGCGCAAGCAATATATAAGCACTGCCTGATGCCGAGGCAGTTTGTGGTTGGCTGAGAAAGATGTGAAGTCGTTAATTTGCATCATTGATTCAGTTGCGTTGCTGTAATTATTTACAATATTGAAATGTGCCTGACATTCTGGAAGCCTGCCTGCGAGGTTTCGGTGACCTGTGCGCACTGCGGGCCACTGTTATACCACTGTTCAGAAAGTGAACCAGGTTGGAGCTGGCGAGCTTTCTGCGCAACTGCAGCGAAGACTTATTTTCCTATGAAATTGTCACTGCGTCTTGATGAATAAGTGACACCTCCCCCTACTATGCCGCCACACCCATCTCAGCGCACGTTTGTCTGCGCACGGTGTTGCACCTCACAAAATTACCACTGCGCGGGCTGCGCCGTACGAAATTACCACTGCGTGGGCTGCGCCACGCTTCGCCACCTGCGCTGCGCCAAGAAATTAGAGCCCTCAATCCGAATTACTAAAACTAAAACAATAGCAGATGTGCATACTTGATGTTGTCACTTTTCAGCAACTTTTAAGATAACAGAAATTTAATACTTTGTATGAACTTGCATGATATCACCGCACAGAGACAGTATTTGTTCAGCCTTTATTAGCTAGAAGTATTTAGTAGGTTGGTAACGCTGGCTAGGACGGGATGTGACTGACACACTGTTCGTGAGGGGTATCAGTGTATGGGAGTGATGCTGCGGAGAGTCGCTAACGCGGCTGAACACAATCTGCACAGAGAAAACACGAGGGCTCCACAAGAAACCGATGAGAATGAAACTAAGATCGACTTTATGTATATTTTATAACTGGGCTGTGGATTACCTGTGGACTTAGGAATTTGCTAATCCTGTATAAGGGGAAGGAAAATAATTCAGAATCGAAACTCCACTGATATCGAATGAAATCAGCACTTTTCCAGCTTGCCTTGATGTTTGAGTACCCAGAGAAACATTCGGGTAGTAAGAACGTCAAGCGTGAATTACGTCAAGAATATTTAGAGTTTATTTTCTAGTGCTGATAAACGTGGTAATAAACGGCAGTAGCTATGTTATGGATGACGCACCGGGTTGCGAAAGTATGCACAGCATATGCATTCACAATGTTAAAATTAAATTGTAGCCTAATGAATGGTGTGTGCATCCTGTGAGTCAGCTGGGATGGGCTCCAGTTCCAGGTATCGAGAAAGGATGGAATTAATGAGCTTTGAGCATTCGTACACTAAAAGTAATTTCACTTGTCAGAATTTATTTCTCTGTTAAATAAATCTAGTTCATCAACATTTTATATCTCTTTTAGGTATATAAATTGTTTTTCCAAACTATATTAAAGGCGAGTGTTATGTTTGCCCGTTCGGTGCGGAGCTGTTGCATGGGTTTTGTAGTGGACATAGCTACATTTCCGGAGAACATTGATACACGGTGGCTACCGTAGTTGCAATACGTGTTTGAAAAAGTGAGGCGCTCCATTGTACTATTCTTTGAATGTAATACACAATTTCAACGCTGGATGGGAGTAATTCCTACACAATGTCCCTTTAAGCATGCTTGGACATCATATTAATCAGCTTTTCACCAAGCAAGTTTTTCTGCTAACAGCGATATATCCTTGTCGCCGATCAGCGATGGAGATAGATGCCCGCACTGCCAACAGGCTCCTCTGTTTAGTGCAGTGGTTTTCAAACTTTTTGTGCCAAAGGCACACCAAAGGGCAAGCCAAAATCTCAAGGCACACCTGTATTCATATCAGTGCAAATTAGCCTCTATAACACGTGATCACTTTGATCATTAAGTATAATTTTTTTTTCCTACTAGCAAACAAATTTGCAAATAATTATATTACTCCTAAAATATTAGTAAAAAAATTCAAGGATTCACTTTCATACAAAATAATTAAAAAAATCTTATTGTCATCTTCCTTCTCAGAGATGTAGAAGCACCAAATTCCCTTGTTGGGTAAGGATTTTTCATCTAAACCGGGCATTTATATCTCATCCGCCCAACCCCCTGATAAATAATATCAAAATTATTAAATTGACACCTACATTGGCAAGAATATTGCAGGATTTCGCGAACTGAAGAAGCGAACAGAGTATGCTTTGTCAAGCATTTATCGCGCACTTAAATAGAAAAACATGATCGTGAAAATATGTGAGAAATGAACATGCATAATAAGTATCACTTCCACGGTACAAGCTCTCAAGATGCTCTCTGAAGGTCTTCAGCTTCCAGTCTTTTTGCAGAAAAATTACGAAGCAACAGAACTTTCTTGGGGCTTTAGCTGCCCATCTTATAATTCTGTTCAGAACTAAATGACAAACTTCTGTGCAGTGATACCACAAAAATGATTATTCATATGAACAATAATTGTTTGAACCATTTATACAATCAAAATTTGAATGATACTACTGAACAGCAAAAGCAGATGAAAATCACTGAATCACGAACTTTGGGGTTTGTGGTGAGACTCCTCAGTTACAGTGGACTGGAACAGGCTTAACTGAAACTAGAGCCTACATTTTCTAATTTTGCCGTTGTACTAAGCTAGCTACCTTCCAAACGCCTAGCTTGCTATTTATTCTGTGTCAGCACCAGCAGCATGCGGTTCGTTTCCGTCTTCAGCTGCCAGTGCGCTCAACAACCTTGCCGGTTTAGTTAACATCCCCCGGATAGCCGCTAATGCTGGTGGGTTTTCCGTATCATTGAGGCTCGAAGTCTCAAAATATCCAGTCAGCTTGGTTATTTTTTTTTTCTTAATAGCTGGGACTCCCGCAGCAATTTCCCAAATTGATTTGTGGATTTTTGAGCCCCGCTGTCACATTTCTTTCTAGGATTTAGTGTCTTTTGTCTTACTTTGCTCCTGGTGTGGAAATTTAACTGCTGTATTTGTTCAAATTCAACGATTGGACAGTAACAATAGGCACACACATCGTCCATTAACCAATCACAGTGTCTTTTATTTATGCAATATATTAATGCACCTCGTCCCACTCTTGGGCAGGCCCAGCACAAACAAAAACCAGAGCACTGTGTAATAATTATTTAGCGTTTCTGCCGATGATTGTCTTCATCCCGATTCTCCCGATGGGCCCTTTCACGCGTCGGGCCCCAGGACTTCAGCCCTGGTAAGCCCGTGCATTAAGGCGGCCCTGGTTGTGGGCTGTAACTTTGCTTTTGTAATGAGAATATTCTGGCTGGACTACTGTTGTCAGTGATATAAGTGTTTGAAATTAACATCATTCCTTAATGTCTAGTGATATATCAGGGCCCTTTCATGATTAATCAACATACATTTTTTACATATCGCTCCTTTAACAAGGTCAGCCTCTCATAAACCCACATTTCAGTCACAATAGAACATAGATAACATATCTGATGTTGAAAGTGAGACATTTTACCATTTAATGGTAAATATTAGCTCATTTTGAATTTTATGGCAGCAAAACATCTCAAAAAAGACAGTGGTAACAAAAGGCTGGAAAAGTAAAAGGTAATAATAAAAAACTAATAAAACTAATTAAAAACAGCTGGGGGACCATTTTACAACTAATTAGGTTAATTGGGAACAGGTCAGTAACCTGACTGGGTATAAAAAGAGCATTTTAGAGGGGCAGAGTCTCTCAGAAGTAAAGATGGGCAGATCTGACCAATCTGCAAAAAACTTTGTCTAAAAATTGTGGAACAATTTCAGAAAAATGTTCCTCAATGTAAAAATTTGAGGATTACGAATATCCTTCTAGCTAATAGCATAACATAATAGCATCAATAGATTCAGAGAATCTGGTGAAATCTCTGCGCAGGGGACAAGGCCTAAGGTCAATATTGGATGCTTGTGCTCTTTGGGCCCTCAGGCGGCACTGCATTGAAAACAGGGAAAATTCTGCACTAGAATTCACTGCAAGGACTCAGGAATACCTCCAGAAATCATTGTCTGTGAACAAAGTTTGTCGTGGAATCCATAAATGCAAGTTAAAGCTGTATCATGCAAAGAAGAAGCCATATGTGAACACGATCTGGAAATGCTGCCGTTCTCTCTGGGCCAAAGCTCAGTTAAAATGGACTGAGGCAAAATGAAAAATTGTTTTAGCAGAGGTGCGGTCTGATGACAAGGACACAGTAGCAGGCTGCATTAAGATTTCCATTATGACCTGGTTGGACCGTCAGCCATACTGAATGGCACCCCAGACCATCACCGAGCCTCCCCCAAAGCCATCTGTCTCAGCAATGCAGGGGGCCGCGTATCTTTCACCACGTCGTCTGTAGACCCTCTGTCTTCCATCATGTCGGTACAGACAAAATCTGGACTCATCACTGAAGACAACATTCCTCCAGAATCGGTGGGGGACTCATCCCTGACCATATTCTTCAGCCCAGCGAAGCCTGGTAGCCCTGCGCCATGAATCAAGCTGCATTCCAACACATGCCCTGTAGGCTCTGATCCCACGCTCTGCAAGTTGGCGATTCACTGTTCTTCTGCTGATACTTGGTCTGTGGATTCCTGGAGTCTCCTGAGCCGTCTTGATACAGGTTCGAAACCAATCTCTCAGGTGGACAAGGCAGATCTGATTGTCCTGGGCTGGGGTCGTGACCCTAGGCAAACCAGGGGTCCAGTCTCCTGGTAACGAGACACTAGGTGAGAGATTGTGGGTTAGCTTACCCCAAAACACTGGGAAATGCAATTTTGGGACATTCCAGCCATCCACATCCCAATGGCTTGATCATGTAGGGGTCTGGAAAGGCGAGGCATGGGGCATGTGGTGTCTTTGAATAAATGCTCTCGGTTTCTGGCCTTAATGACCTCAAGAATTGTGTTAAGGCATTTGACAGCATTACAATTGTGATCAGTGACGCCTGACGAGGTTACATCAATAATTCCTCAAATTCTGCTCCACAGACACAAACTAGGTCATGACCTCACACGCTGTTGTGTCTCCTTACTCACAGCCTACCTTTCTGGCATGTGGCACAGCACTTAGTAAAAATTTGAACATGAACAACCCCGCCAAAGTCCCACCCTCTTACCCTGGATTGCCAGACTTCTACGAAAAAAAATATAACTAATAGATCGTCAGACTACAAAGGTAACTAAACGTTATGAGGGCAAAACACATATAGAATAGAATATTATTTAAT
This sequence comes from Gymnothorax reevesii, assembly GCA_029721435.1. Classification (NCBI taxonomy): domain Eukaryota; kingdom Metazoa; phylum Chordata; class Actinopteri; order Anguilliformes; family Muraenidae; genus Gymnothorax; species Gymnothorax reevesii. The sequence goes on from CM056575.1 coordinate 95,384,483, forward strand.
TACTGTTGGTTAGTTTTCACTTACCAGTGCCACAGAATTTGACTCCATTGACCCATTTCACTCGCACTGATCACTTCCTCGCACTGCACGCAATATTTTTTTTCGTAAGAGAGTGAAATCGGTCAATGCATCGTTTTTGTTTTTTTTTCTGCCAGAGAGGCGCGTGACTCGCAAGCGGTGACAGCCTGTAGGCAACTGGAAGGGGCGCTGCAACGAATGACAGACAGAAAGCCTGGCAAATCATTTTATTCGGACCGAAGAAAATGATTGGTCACACTTTTATCAGAAATATATGAGAATTGGATATTGAAGAGCTTCAACACCTGGTGGATTTCTTTCACATTTTAGTGTGCCATACACTTATTAGAAGCATTTTAAGATTACAAAAGAAAGTGTAAAAATGCCAGAAAGGTAAGAATTGCTTTAAAGTTCCCCTATCCCAACTATACTATTTCTGTCTAGTCAGACTTCTAAGTTTCTAATGTCCCTCAGTATAGATTGGACGATCATTTCAGTTTGTATTGGACAAAAAAGGGCTTGTAGCAAAATTGTAGTACGTACTAGGGCCGTCACAATTAGAAATTTCTGGAGACGATTAGTTGTCACACAAATAATCCTTGACGAATATATTGTCAATTTCCCCCCCCCTCGGCATTATATGCGACTATGATAGTATGAGCTTAATATTACATATACTGTACACCTTAATAAAGAAGAGCAATTTAATTGTCAAGAAATCAAGCTAAGAAATAATCAAGAAATCATTATAACTTCTCATTCTGTCCCTTTTATAAAAACAACTGCAACAGTGCAGGATTTCAGCCTGTTAGGTTAAAACCTTTTGAGGAACAATGCACAGTTGAGGTAACAGGTCAACTTTTCAGTCAGAGAGTGCAAAATTGAACAAAGTGCAAAAATGGGGTGCTCAGATTAGAAAAAATACTCATTACAACACACTCAAAGTGAATTCAGCTAACAGCAGCAAACAAATGTCTCTTTTCTTTGCTTCATGTTCTTAGGCTTTGAAAACAATAAAGACTGGTACACAGTAAAAGGAGGTAAGTATGTAACTAAGTAAACATGTAGTTTCTCTTTGAAACTGTAAAAAAACAATTGCACATCTTAAGCTCTGTTAACAAGACATCAACTTGAATATGAACTTGTAAACTTAAAATTGCACAAGGCAAACAAAAATATATCTTGGCTTTTTGGGCTTAAAGCTCTGTGTAAAAGCTCTGTGTGACAATAACATTTTTCTAGTTGCTAGAAAATGTAAATAGAAATTGAACACAGGCAAACAAAAATATATTTGCATTTTAGGCTGAGCCTTAACTCTACTGTAAAAGGAAAAAAAACAAAAAAAATAATATAGGCCTTACTAGCCTAAAGCTCAACTGTGTTTGTGTGTGTGTGTGTGTGTGTGTGTGTGTGTGTGTGTGTGTGTGTGTGTGTGTGTGTCCCTGATTTCCTGTCATTGTTCACATCGGATTCTGCAGCCCATCAATCTGTTCACAGGTAGGTATGTTTCTGGCAAGGAATACCAACATATTGACCTTGTTTAGCTTAAGACATGATCTCACCTGGGTCACAATGTTTCCAGCTGTACTGAACATTTTTCGGAGGCAGTACTAGTTGCACAAATGCACATGTACTTTTTTGCTAACTTGCTCATCAATGGGAACCTTTTCTCATTGTTACACCACCATACCAGAGGATCCGAATCAAGCTTCTCCATATGTTCTTGCAGGTAACGCTTCATTTCTTTTTCTGCCCGCTCTCTTTTTGAAACAGCCGTGATGCTTTGGACTCTTCTGTTCTGCATCAGAAGGCCGCACAGCCGCTTCTTCTTGGGTGCTGGAGGAGGAGATGGAGGTTGTGGCATTGGTACTCCATCACCTTGTACTACTACTACCCCAGCAGCTGCAGCTCTGTTGCAGTCTTCACCTCGGCCACCATCACTGTTGCCACCTTCCTCTGGCTCTCTTATTTCGATCATCTCCTGTAGAATCTTGCCCCGAGTGCCACCATCATCCCTGACGGGAAGGTTCTCCTCCTTGTACCTTGGAACGAGGAAGCAGGCCTTTCTCAAAAGGAGTTGCAGTGCAGGTGCACTGTACTTTTCTTCAAGAATAAAGAACATTTTTTTCTTCAGGTTTGTTGTGAGTGTGGTCTCCTCTGGTGGTGGGGAATTTGGGGATAAGACACCCTTGAGAAGATCCAGCACAGGCTTCACGGAGGACACGGTGACATACTGTTCCCCTGAAAGAACATCAGTGAACTCAGCCACCGGTTTCAGTGCTTCGTTGATGGATTCCAAGACGGCAATGTCTTGCAATTTACAATTTAGGCATTTAGCTGACACACTTATTCCAGAGTAATTAGCAATGAGCAAGGTAAGAAACCCATCATGATTTATACACCAAGAGCATAGCAATTGTAATCTAAGAAAAAGGAGAAAAAAAGGGAAAAGAAAAAACTATAGTAAACCAGCAACACTGCAATCTAACCTGCCAGGTCGGGTTGAGGTGCCCATGTCTTCCGTCATCAGGACACGTCTTATGGCAGGGAGCTGCTGCAGTACCCTCTCTACCATCTTGTGCTTGGTACCCCATCGTGTAGAGACATCCTTGCAGGAAAGATGATAATATTGTTTAGGCCTTTGATCTGTTTATCACAAAATATTAATTTTAATGTTTTTTTTTAAATAGGCTATTTTATGCACAAACACTATTTATGAATGCCAGTGACGTGCAGTCGGAGGTTAGTTTGGTGAGGCAGAAACCTCCCCTTTGCTTGATTAACAATCAGACGATTAACTAGTTTAGTAAGACTATTCGGCAGAATGACAGGCAGTTTAAGTTTCCGCGGCGTTATTACTCAGTTGGCTACATCGAACTTGAAAGGCTCATGAAACTGCAGATTTGCGAGTATTTGCTTATGGGAAGCCAGAGACGTGCGGTGAGGTGAAGCTGTGAACAAAACTTGACAGGATTTTGTGAACCTGTTTCCACGCACTATTCCTGATTGACAATGAAAACAATTGAGACCAAGCCTGTAGGAAGCCTGATACTGATAGAGGAGATAATGACTTCATTCACGTATACGCTGCAATTCGAGACTGCAAGGATGGAAATCTGAATTATAAATTAGGAAAAATTCTCTCGGTAATTCTGTATATGGTTCAAACATTTTATTAATCGGATTATGAAAGAAGACTGAAAAAAAAAAAAACGCCCGCTTTTTGTTTGGGTGTAAAAGCGCGTATTTAAAGGAGAATAGGCTTACATTATATAGGCTATTGATTAAGCATTGAACTCTGCATAAGTCGAACTGAGTTAATATTTTCTGAGGACATTGCTTCGGCTTCCTGGAAGCAAATAAGCGAAAATATGCTGTTGAGCATTTTGTGTGCAGACAGTTTGTGCACCATATGTTACAGTTTGTCTGTGATAAAATGTTGTTTTCTAATTAATAACTTACCAGGATTAGACTGTGTTCAGGGAGGTTGGCTTCAGCCTGTGTTACCCTCAGGTCTCTCCTCTTTACCCAGGTCAGGTTGAATGTGTTGACCAGATTCCTGCACAATCCCAGAGCACAAGCTGTTTTCTCATTTTCACCTGCGATGGAGTTTGCGACAGCCAGATGGAGATTGTGGCCAAAGCAATTCAGCCATGGCCATTCGAGAGCCCTCACTGCAGCTTTAATGTTAGCGTCGTTGTCAGTGGTTATGCAGGATATTTTGTTCTCGTCTAATCCCCAGTCAGCTAAAACGGCCTTCAGCGACTCTGCAAGGACTTCTGCATTGTGGTTCTCCGGAGTATATTTTGTCTCCAAACACCTGGACTTCAGCTCCCACTTAGCTGTGAGGTAGTGGACTGTTAGGCTCACATAGGGGTCATATTTGAGCTTGACCACGTGTCTGTGGTGAGTGAGAAAAAAATCAGCCTAGCTTAACTCTTTGAGAACTATATCCTTCACATCGTTATACAATTTCGGGATTGCCGTTGCGAGATGTACGTTTTGCCTGGTGGGTCGTACTGCTTATCGAACTTGTAGAGCATGCCTCTGAACGCTGGTTTGTCAACCGTATTGAACGGCAGCATTTCAGTAGCAATGTATCGTGCCACACTATCGGTTAGCGTGCGCCATTTTACACCATCTTGTTTGTATTTAGTGACTCGAGTGTAAGCTTCGCGTATATCCACTTGACAAACTGCCACCCCTTCTGTTGGGCCGTTTGCCATTCTTCCGTTGCTGACAAGCTCGGCAAATTGTACCGAGTGCCTGGACTCCAAATGCTGCTTGAGATTAGTTGTGTTTGCTCCTTTCACTGGCACCTTCTTGGGACAAAGTTTGCAGACCGCCTCTTCGATGTTTTGGGGATTTCCTTTGTCGTTCGGTATAAACCCGAAATGTGTCCAAAATGATGAAGTGGTGCGTGGTTTTTAGACAAGAGCTTGATCTGCCATGATGATCACTCACACAGGCATCTAAGATGACGGCAGTGCCCTGAGTGCTGGATGTCTGCTTCCGCGTGTGCGTTGCTGCACGTTGACGGCAGATTCAGAGCAAATAAAGCGAAACTTCGGGTATATACACTTTGGTAGAATTACATTTCACTTCATTTCAGTCAAGGGTGGTCACAAAGGGGGGTGGAGAGAAAAAAGACGGTAATCGCGAATATAAAAAATATTTGCGAATATGAAAAACATTCGCGATTAGACGAATATGTCATATTCGCAACAGCCCTAGTACGTACATAGGAAACAATTATGCTACTTATATTTGAAAAATTCGTTTTGGCTTTGGTTATTTTAGCAAGCATTACAGGTATTATCACATTTCAGCATAACAATGCTCGATGTTCCGCATTTTGCTTATCACGTTCACAGTAACTCCGAAGTGCACCAGCTACTCCTTTTCGACGGCGCTGAAACACCTCCTGAGTTTACTTTCAGTTGAGTTTAGCTCACTTTAATACTTCTCTCTAACGTCTCGCACTATTCGGACAGAAACTGAAGGAGTAGCAAGCAGGGGCATTTCAGAGCTACCATTGTCCGCCTGTTTTATACAGTCAATGGTCTGAACCGGTCTGAACACGATCTTTGAGTGTAGCTGGCGCATGCCTCTGCTGCAGCTACTTAGAGTCCATGGTGATGATCAGCGTTTCTGTGATTGATCTCAGGATCTATTTGAGATAGTCGTGTGCGCGCACTCTGCAAGATCAGCCCCAGATAGCAAGCTCCTCCGCTCCGGATCTGCAGCGGATCTGCCCCGGCTCCAGCTGATCCGGGGCAGATCCGCGGCAGATCCGGAGCGGAGGAGGTTGCTATCTGGGGCAGCACCGGGCTTCGTTTAGCCGATCCTCTTCCGGCCAATCAATCAATTTTTGTGCAATCAATTAAGCCAGCGACATGCTATTTGGGATTTGGTAATCCTCGCTTTGGTGTTGATCCAGGATCTCAGGATCCGACTTTTGTGCAATAGGCCCCAGGACCGTTACTGGCCACCCCTGCTATCATTGTTGGTTCTAGAGGCGGGGCCACGGCGGCATTGGCCCCATCTGAAATCTAACTGGCCCCCTGAAGTGCCCCTGTCCTGTCACTCATCTGTCATTTTGTCAGGAGAATGATAATCAGATTATCGGTGAATGCAATTCCATGCCCAACAGTTGGCGGCAGTACTGCACCAAATAGGCATATAACCATCACTAAAGCTCACAGAAGAAGATGACAATTTGAATGAACACTGGTTCACACTCCAACAGTATCACAGTGACAGGTGGGCTGGAGAAGACACGGAGAACCGCTCGATGGCAGTCAATGTTTTGAGTCGCAAATCCCCATGGTCGTTATTAATGTTTGAAAGAACATTGATTGCTGCTGTCACCCAGCTCAAGTCTAACAAACGTTAAATTAAGAAGCAGTGGTAAGCTATTAGTCAGCATTAGCATTCACCAATACATGCTAATCAGTGTATGTTACTTCTTTGTAATTAGCATTTTTGTGTTTACAATAACCATAATGTTTGGTAGCAGTTCAGTATGAAAAGAAAGGTTCAGTCTCAAGGCCCATTCACACCAAGCACAAATTTTCCTTCTGATTATTCGCGCGGATATTTATAGACGGGATCTAATGTAAGCTTGCACACTGAGGCGGAAGTTTCGTCCGGCAGAAAAAACATCCGCATGGACTTGAGCTTTGCGAAAATCCATCTGCGAAACTAGACTTTTAGCCAGTGCAATGCTTTGTTCCTATTCACGTTACATCATTCAAACCTCAAACTGCTAGTCACATGAACTAGATACAAACTCAGTACGCATAATACAGTGATAAACAAAGGAGAGCGTCTCATCAATATTGTTCTCCAGCATCCTGTCCTCTATAACAAGAGGTGGGATGATTACTTGAACAATGAGCTGAAAGGTCAGCTCCTGACATCAAAAATGAAAACGCTCAGTGGCTACGGAGATGACCGTCTGTCATGCAAAAGTAGACGTGAGGCTAAGGTTAATGTTCAGATAAATACAAAAAATGTCATCGTCGCTGCTGCTGCTCGCTTGGTCCAATTTGAATAAATATCCCGCGGATTTGTTTGTCTGTTGTGCGAAATTGGAACGGAAGATCGCGGAATTTCACACCGAGCTCGGTGTGCATGGTTTCACGCGAATTTTTTGTGCAGTGAATATTCAGCAAATCCAAGCCACTTTTTCGCTTCGCCCCGGTCTGGATGGGCCTTTACGGTAAATTTCACCACTAGTAATATGGAAATCAATTATGATTCTGGACTTCTCACGCTTTTCTTCACTCAGGGGTTGAAGGCAATGGAATTGCAATGGAATTGAATTGAATTACTAACTGTAAATAGTTAAAATTCATTTTTACTATTTGAACGATTGTGAAACACACACATTGCATTGACTGAATAATTGCTGACTAAAGCATGAGAACGTGAATGAAGCACTAAATCTCACTCCAAATGGGTGAGAGTTGAGAGCCCTGCAGACATCATCCAGGCACAGCAACAACAGTAACTGTGTAATATGTCTGATATTGATATGAAAAGGCACAGAAGATTAATAATCAGACATTTGTCCAACTCCCTCCGATCCGAGTCCCAAGCGAGTCTCAAGTCATTTAGTACAAGTCTCAAACAAGTCCCTAGTCTTTTCTTTTGAAGGCAAGTCGAGTCGCAAGGCTATGTCAAGTCAAGTCCCTCACCATTGTCCCCCAGCCCACCCACAAAGCACTCAGGTTTATATCTTGAAGAGAAAAACCTAATGTCAATCTCAATAAAGAGAGTGCAGACTAGTCTACATGGCTAAACAAGTATAATGCTGTTCAACTAACCATTACAACATTACATGTCTGATCATTAAGACCTAGGTAGATGGGAAAGGCTACATTCCATTAAATAAATGGCATGTTTGATACAAAAAAAATGTTTATTTTGAACATTTTGCAAAAAAATGAAAATTAATCAGAATTCATCAGGAACAAAGTGCTTTTGAAAAGAGACAAATGCCTTATGGACATGGTGAAATTCGACTTGATTCAAAAATATCGACACAAAGTTTATCCGGTTGATCTGATCGGATTTTCTCTTATGCGATAAATGCTGATAGAAACGTTATTTGCCAAATAAATCTGCAACTGCATCGTGACGGTGTTTTGACGTTGCCGTTGCCTTCTGATAATGATTTGCTATGTTGCTAATAGATGGCACATACGCACTATTACAACTTGTGCAATTATCATTTTTTGGTAGATCCATTTTGGCCAGCTAGCTAATTTTGTTGGCTAACACACTTCTTTTGTTCACTCGAAAATTCTGCGATTCAGTGCAAAAATGAATGGAAACAGCTTAAAATGTCATATATCTATTCTATACACTGATATGATCACATAACAGCGAGTGACGTCATTACGCACAGGTTTTTATTTGCTTTAATCCTGTTAGATGGAAATGCATTTTCACCGCATTTATTCGCATGAATGTTTTTGGCGAACTTCAGATAATTCCATTAAAAAGTGGATGGAAACATGCAGTGCACCCTTGTTCTCCTGACTCAATGTAGCTAGCCAATGATAACTAGCTAACGTTAGGTTAACTGACGTTAGCTGGGGTAAACAAAACACGACTGACTATTCCATCACGCGTGCGCACGCACACACATACATGCACGCACCCCGCTTCAGACACGAAAAAAAAAAACCGGAGCCTGTCAGAACCGACCTGTTAGAGTGCGCGCCGTGCACTGCACACAAACGGACAACTCGTCATACTAGAAAGAAAAAAAACATATAATGAAAAGAGCAAATCGTCCGAGTTATCTTGCATCAAGTCGAGTCGTGTCTGGAGTCATCGTCTCCTTAGTCTTTGCCATGCACTGTACTGATCTGCAAAGCACAAACACGGATGTTCAATAGTATCTCAGTCAGTAGTGGGATATCGTCAGTTTCCCTTCATCCCCCAGTCATAACCCCTTTCTTCATGCACATGCACACACGCAAGTGGACAAGCACGCACACACACGCGCACACACACACACACACACACACACACACCTCTGGCCCCATAGTCCCTCAAGTCTCCTGATTGCTGTCACCATAGTAACTCTCTGTGTCTTTCTTCATGTTGCATCCTCTTTACTGGTCTCCTTTTTCCTGTCTATTCTCTGCATGACCTCCAGTTCATTTACAGTCATTTATTTATGAAGGTTCTTTTTCAAAACCAAAAGTGTTCTGCTGCAAACACAGGCATTAAACACATTTAACATACGTACGATTTTTAAGAAATGGTTTCCTTTGTACTAAATATATGCTGGAAGGGTGCAAGCCTTTTATAACATTAGCCTCAGAGCATAATTGCCTAAGTCGTAATTTTGCCAAATTGAGATACAGCGCCTTCAATAATTATTGGCACCCTTGGTTAAGATGTGTTAAAAGCCTAAAAATAAATTTTTATTGCAGAAGCATTGTTATTGCAATTGTTAAAGAATTGCAACAAATGGTAGCATCTTGAGGTCACAAAGTCTCCAAAACAACCATCAGGCGCTATCTACATGCCAGCAAGCTGTTTGGGAGGCATGCATGGAATAAACCTTTTCTCACTCACAATCATAAACACAAACGTCTGGAGTTCGCTAAGCGGTACTGGAACTTCAACTGGGACCGTGTGCTTTGGTCAGATGAGACCATGACAGAGCTTTTTGGCAACAAACACTCTAACTGGGTCTGGCAGAACACAAAAGATGAGTATGCAGAAAAGCACCTCATGCCCACTGTGAAGTATGGGGGAATATCGGTGATGCTGTGGGCCTGTTTCTCTTCCAAAGGCCCTGGGAACCTTGTAAGGGTGCATGGCATCATGAATGCTTTGAAGTACGAGGACATTTTAAATCAAAATCTGGTGGCCTCTGCCCGAAAGATGAAGATGGGTCGTCACTGGGTCTTTCAGCAAGATAATGACCCAAAACATGTGGCCAAATCTACACAGAAATGGTTCACCAGACACAGCCGCAAGCTCCTCCTATGGCCATCTCAGTCCCGAGACCCCAACCCCATTTAACACTTGTAAAGTGAGCTGAAGAGGAGAGCGCAGAGGAGAGGACCCAGGTCGCTGGATGATTTAGAGAGATTGTGCAAAGAGCAATGGTCAAAGATCCCTCTTCCTGTACTCTCCCATCTTGTGAAACATTATAGAAAAGATTAGGTGCTGTTTTGTTGGCAAAAGGGGGTTGTACAAAGTATTAACATCAGGGGTGCTAATAATTGTGGCACACATGATTTGATGTAAAAGAATCATTTTTTAATGTGGGATTTTTTTCCCCACTGAATAAATGCACTTGAATTAAAAGTTGGATTTTCCTCTTTTTTTCATTGTGGTTCTATATTATTTAGAAAAGAACTGAATTTATTAGAAGCTAAAGAGCACATCTTAACCAGGGGTGCCCGTAATTATGGAGGGCAGTGTATATTAAAATTTGTTTGATGATCTGAAACATTTAAGTGTGAAAAATAGGTAACACTTTACTTGATGGGTGCATACATAACACATTCATAACAGCTGTCATGAATTGTTCATAAGACATTCATGGGGGTTTCATAAGACATTATTCAACCTTCATACCCATCCTTTCATAAACGTGGAACACAGAATGGCAATAACTTGTCAAAAGAAAAGTCCAATGCTCTCAAGGCAGAATTGCCATTTTTTTGTAAACCTGTTAGGCCTACCTGATCATGTCACATCTGTTTCAAAGGGTAAGTCCAAGAGACAGAAGGTGGGCAAGTAGCCTATTTAATTTTTATTCCGAATAAACTTGAGGTCCATGCACAGCCTGGTCAGGTGAGCGAACCTGAGAGGACACTAGAGGCAAAATGCTTTGTTCGCTCTGAATAATAAAAAGTGAAGTCAATGAACAGTGTTGCGGTAGTGTTCTTACAGATTAAATAGTTTTTATGTTCCATAAAATGTTTAATGTTTTCAGCGGCGCCGGAACGAGTTTGAAAGTGGAGGTGGAAAAAAAGAAGAAGAAGTAGAAGATGGTTTCGGCCTGGGTTCCCCCGAGATAATTTTGAAAATTCCAGTGGCCAATTAGCATTCACGTGCATTTTCATGTGGGATATTATAAGATAATAAAACAAAGTCTAAAAAAAACTTATTGTTTTATGTGTGTGTTGGTTGTTAGGTGCTTCGTGATTTTGGGTTGGTTTCATTCCGGCTTCTGAGTGGACTGCATGTAGCGCCTTTTTGGGTACAGACTGATTTAGTCTACAAGTTCTGAATTAACAGCCTGGCAAAATAGACTGCGTCTGATATTGACCAAGACACGCCATCATAACCTGAATTTCCTTTCAAGCACTAGGTAGTCTATAAAATAATAATAGTAATAATAATAGGCTTAATAACAATAATAATAATAATAATAATAATCATCATCATCATCATCTCCGTTTTCTGTCTTGCGCAACCAATAAGGTCATTCCCATTCTCAACGCAGTGCCAAGACGCACCCGCATATTTTGGCCTGCAAATCACTGACAGATTATAATTTCCTTGCATTTTAGAAGAGCCCTATAACATTGAAACGATCAAAAACATCGAAGCAATCTTGTGCTCCACCACATCCTCAAACAGCAATAGAGAGATATACTTCAAGGTTGCTCATCAATAGACCCATTTACAGCCAACGTCATCACAAAGTAAAACCTGGAAACTATTCAAATCTGGAACATGGACTAAAATTAATACAGCTCTCCGGGTTTTACTTAGTTAGCCAGCTTTGTGGAATACCCCCCACCCTGCTCGCTGTGCTGCTGTTAAACTATAAATAATTAAACTGTTCACTTGTTAGCCAAACTCAACCATTGTCTCGCCTCGTGATTTTCTATTTCCATTCCAATAGAAAGGATTCTAGCAGTATGACGTAATTTCAGAGCCTGTTGGGCTGCATCATGTACAAATTGAATTTGAATCCTTAATTTATTATTCATGAAGTTGAAGTCAAGAGTTCATGAGTGGAGCCCATACGCCAAACCTTCCTCTATTTATGGGCAACCTTGAAGGAGATCTCTTAGATAAATGTAAATACAAAATGCAGTTTTTGAATGATGATTCCATTTATTAAGGGGAAAAAGCTATCCAAACCAACCTGGCCCTATGTTAAAAAGCATTTCCCCCCCCCCTTTCAATCATGAATTAACTGTGATTAACCACATTTTTTGAGTCCAATTTCATGAGCCACACCCAGGCCTGATTACTGCCAGACCTGTTGAATCAAGAATTCACTTCAATAGAACCTGTTGACAAAGTGAAGTAGGCTAAAAGACCTCAAAAAACAACACATCATGCTGTGAACTTAAGAAATGAAAGAACAGATGAGAAACAAAGAAATTGAAATCTGTCAGTCTGGAAAGAGTTGCAAAACCATTCCTAAGGCTTTGGGACTCCGGTGAGAGCCATTATCCACAAATGGAGAAAACTTGGAACAGTGGTAAACCTTCCCAGGAGTGGCCAGCCTACCAAAATTACTCCAAGAGCGCATCAATGACTGATCAAGGATGTCACAAAAGAACTCAGAACAACATCTGAGGAACTGCAGGCCTGACTTGCCTCAGTTAAAGTCAGTTTTCCTGATTCAACATTAAGAAAAAGACTGGGCAAAAATAGCATCCATAGGAGAGCTCCAGGCGAAAACCACTGCTGACCAAAAAGAACACAAAGGCTTGTCTCTAATTTGCCAAAATACATCTTGATGATCCCCAAGACTTTTGGGAAAATATTTTGTGGAATGACAAGACAAAGTTGACCTTTTTGGACGGTGTGCATCCCATTACATCAGATGTAAAACAAACACAGCATTTCATTAAAAGAACAGCAAGTCAAACATGGTGGTGGAGGTACGATGATTTGGGGCTGCTTTGCTGCTTCAGGACCTGGATGACTTGTCCTAATTGATGGAACTATGAATTCTGCTCTCTTCCGGAAAATCCTGAAGGACAATATCCAACCATCAGTTTGTGAACTCAAGCATGAGCGCAGTTGGGTTATGCAGCAGGACAATGATACATGCAGTGGCATGACCTTAAATAGGCTGTTCGTGCTCAAAACCCTCCAATGTGGCTAAATTAAAACAATTCTCCATAGAAGAGTGGGCCAAAATTCTTCCACATGAATGTGAGAGACTTATTGCCAGTTATCGCAAACGTTTCACAGCAGTTGTTGTCACTGAGGGTGGCACAACCAGTTATTAAGATTTAGGGGGCAATTACTTTTTCACATAGGGCTTGGTAGGTTTGGATAGCGTTTTCCCCTTAATAAATGGCATCATCATTAAAAACTGCATTTTATATTTACTCGGGTTTTCTTTGTCTAATCTTAAAATTAGTTTGATGATCTGAAACATTAAGTGTGACAAATATGCAAAAAAAAAAAGAAATCAGGAAGGAGGCAAATACTTTTTCACGGCACTTAAAAAGGCCATTAGACCTACTATGAAATTTTGCTTTTATTAGTTTCGATAAATTGTGCACAATATCAATATTACCTTAACAGCCTAATATAATTTATTCAGAGTAAACACAGACCAGGTTGAGAGTGAAGAACTGTCACGGCAATACCCGCTGCATAGCGAATGCATTAACAACTGACAACAGATTGAATGGTCTCTTACAAAGAAAAACAATCAAGAAAAAGTTATTTGATACTGTATATTGATATAAATTTGACGTGATATCAAAGGACTTTGTCACTAACTAATTCAGCGAAGAAAATCATGCCCAAATTCATAAAGGGTGATGATCAACCGATTATTTTCGTTACGTACAACTACTGTATGGTGGCTAAAACAGAGAAGTATTCGTGTGAATACACTCCTGTGATTAGTGCAATTCAGGTAGAACATAATTGGGTGTTTACCCATCTGTGTACAAGTCCCCACTTAGCCGATGTGTAGTGGTGTCATGTGACACTCTGCATGGTATGAAATGGTTTTTCCTGGCACATATTGCCTCGGTAACAAGACAAACTTCTCGACAGCAGGTAGCCTGTGATACACCACACGTGTCATCAACAACCACATGCATGAAACGGCAGGGCAATACATAGTTGGTGTACTAGAAGAAGGGCATGGTTTCGTCTTGTGGGATGGTCAATGTCTGCTTCGATTAGGTCTAGAATATAACTTTATGATTCTTTGGAAATTCTGTATTGCTTGACAAATTTCGTGTCGCTGTACTCTTCTAAAGGATTTGTCCTGTCTTTGAAAACCCTCAATTTGGCACCTTGCATTTGGTCAGCCATCTCTTCCTGTGCTATTTCAATTTTGCGCAAGAGATCCATGGTCATACGTCCAGCCACACAAGCAAGCCAACAGACAACTGGTAGCTTGTATATGACATAAACAAGCCCCTTGAGACGATTAGAATTTCTTTTGTTACTTAGACAGGAGTGACTAACCAGGTACGTTGGATAAACAGCAGCTGATCTGATCTCTCTTTATGAATTCGGGCCTAAATTTGTCCACTCGATCATCACCTGTTTATACACTGTTTAGCCAAGTTAACCGTGATCAAGGGAAAAACACCCTTTATGAATTCGGGGGTACGTCTTTAACAAGATGGAAATTTTCAAGCCTCGCAATGGTGACGCACCGTGCGAGGGCCTGTTACTAGAATTGATTGATCGAGCATCAGAATGTATTCGATCAACTGCAATCAGTGCATGGAGCATGTTCTTCCCAATCCCTGGGCACCCCTGAATAGCAATGCTCAAACAATACAAAAAAATAAAAAGAAAAAATACACAAACAATATAATTATATGGAAACAGATTGTTCCACTATAGTTTACAAATGTTTCAATGAAAATGATGAATATCATAACAATCATTAAATACAAAATTAATGTAAACTAAATGAAGGTTTCATAATAATTGGCACCTTTCATTTAGTACTTAGTGTGACCACCTCTGGCAATAATAAAGGCATGGAGTCTTTTCCTAAAATTTTTTAACAAGGTTGAGGCCCACATTTGGGGGGATTTTGGACCATTCTTCTAAGGAGATCCTTTGAAGATCCATCTCCCTCTTGGCTTTGCGTTTATCAACTGCCCTCTTCAACTCAGCCCTCAGGGTTTAATTGGATTGAGGTCTGGTGACTGAAAATGGCCATTGCAGAACGTTGATTTTATTGGCCAAGAACCATTTCTGTATGGATCTTGAGATACACTTACGGTCATTGTCCACCTACAGCCAAGTCCAGCCCTCTGGTGGAGGTAACCAGATTGACAGCCAAAATATCCAGATACTTGGAGGAATATCATTTTGCCATTAATCTTTTTTGCCACCAGTGTTCCTGGACGTCTTGAATTAAAACAGTCCCAAAGCATGACTGACCCACTGTTTTGATGCCAAACATGCCGATACTGGATCTGACCAAAACGTGCAATTTTGGTCTCAACCGGCCAAACCACCTTGTTTTAGTCATAAATCAAATGATGTTTGGCAAACCTTAAGTGCTTCCTTCTGTTTCTTTGGTCAGAAAAGGCTTTCTTCTGACAACCATTCCAAAGAGCCTGTTTCTGTGGAGGTGGTGTCTGAAGGAGCTTTTTGAAGCCTGGGGACTTCAAGATGACACAAAGGCCTGCAATTCAAAAGTGATTTTCGGGGATTTTGTTGCTTTTCTCACTATCCTCCTCAGTATCCTAGTGGGCAAAATGCAGTTGCATCTTCTACCCTTGAGGTGTTCAACAGTTCCATATTTTTGGAATTTTTTAGTGATTGACCTGACGGAGAAATGTTCAATTGTTTGTGAATCTTCTTGTTGCCAATACCAGATGTATGAGGGTCTATGACCATCTACGTCTTTTGAACTGACAGTTGTTATGTTTTCTTCATGGTGTTGGATGACAAAGGGATATTGCATGTGTGTTATCTAATTTTTATATCGTTGTGAAACAGAAAGTGAGATAATGGCTCAATATAGTTCCTTAACACTAAGATAAAACTTAAATAAGCAGAATTTAATACCTGGTTTAATTTTGATAGATGTTATTTACTATAATCTTTAAGGTCGTCATCAATTGTGAAACTTTGATTTGGAGGAAATAGATTTTTAATGAAACAAGTAAATGATTTTGGTTAGTTCTATTGGAACATTAATATCAATTTTGAAACTTTGATTTGGAGGAAATTGATTTTTAATGAAACAAGTAAATGATTTTGGTTAGTTCTATTGGAACATTAATATCGTACAATATTTCTCAGATGATGTAATGAGTTTCTCCAGAAATATGTTTTTTGGAATTTTTTAAATTATTGTTTGTGCACTGCCCGTCAAGGGTGCCAGTAATTTTTGTGCCCACTGTATATAATTAGATTATTATATTTTTAAAAGGAAATTTAAATATTGGATTATTCAATTTGTTATTGAAATACTGTTGGTCAATTGATCCAAATTAAGTCTATAAAATAGTGGAAGATCACATTTAATTTGTTTAAGTTGATTTAATGGTACTTCAATTTCGCTGCAGCTAAGGTTCTTCTTTTTACAATCTTTTTTCAGTGCATCTCCCCAGTTGTTGTGCCAAAGTTGGCTATTTGCATATGCCACACCTGCCCTTATATGGTGTTTAGTGGGCATTACCTATGCTAATTACAAACAATTGGCCATGCACCACTGATTTATGTTTTTATGAAATGGGATTCATCATTTAGCAAATATGCGTAAGATCAGATTTGGTTGGTAAGAACATTTGGTGGATCTGGAGTTGACTCCTTTCATTTTTTTCTCAACAAAAAATATGAGAAAATACAGTTTAAGAGAATTTTAAGAAAATGTTGCTGCATGAGGCCCAGGAATTGTATTTCAATTCAAAGGTTTCTTTTCATTAATATTTTTTTTTGTATATCAGTTTGATAAACAATAAAAGTATTCAGTCATTTCATTGTCCATTTACCAAGGGTGCCAATATTAATAGAGGGCCTTGTAGATGTAAACACGAAAGCGCTGAATTCTTTGGGTGAACAATCCTGCTTCTGAGAAGAAGAATTCAAAAAAAGAAAAAAAAAATGTTATCTAAGACTGAACAGCTTTATAAGGTATATGTATATAAATATAAATAGCACCATAAAATCAAGGTGTGAACACTTTTTCATGATTGATTATGAATTATGGTAAAAATATTCAAATTCGGTCATATGCTGTTTGTGCTATATGATGGGAATTACATTTCAGTAAAACTGGTTTTCACAGGAAATAAAACCTCATGGGAGGCAATTAAAATGAGGATCAAGAAGTGGACTGTATTTTCCTATTTTCTATGACTGATGTGTTCATTTCATTATTTTTTTTTTTCAATCTGCAAAATGGATGTGATGGGCACTGCGCAGGTGTACAGCTTTGTTGTTAAAGAATATTGTCAAAGGAGATTGTGGCTCAGATAAATGTCCAGTAACATCTTAGCACAATTTTTGTCAAGAGTAAAGCTTGAATAGCAGAAAAAAACAATTCAAATAAATCATTATGACCACAATGTCTGACAAAAAAAAACAGTGGAATCTCAGTCATTCGATTTTCTTGACAACCATTCATCCAATCAACTTCAAATTCTTGGATGTATTGTATATGACTCTCAGGGTGAGCACAAGTACCGTCTGACATGGTGTAAACAACATATGCTTGCAGGCATCCCCTACAGAAAACCCACTTTTTCTCATTTATGCACAGGCAAAAAAAATGGTTTTCTGTAGGGGCCGTGTGCCCACATATGCTGCTGACTTTGACTATGTTGAAGGGTACTTGCGCTCGCTCTCAAACGTCTTAGACCCTGCGTCTCATGATCAGTTTGGGTTGCTTTCCAGAAAATGTCATGCACAGGCTTTAACCTGATGTGGCGCTCTTGAGCCACCGTAGTCACTCATGGCTGCCCTAAGCGGGGTCGGTCAGTGACACTGCCTGTATTCCATTCTTGGAGACAGCCGACTGATTGCAGATTGGTGACAGTGCAGATGACGCACCATCTCTCGGGGGATGAAACCTGCCCGTAACATACCAATGGCTGTTTTCTCTCTCCTGTGCCGCAAGCTGTTGCATTTTCTTGATGATGTGGCGTTTTTCTTTTTATTTTGTTGGCTTTATGTAGGCTATTGACCACACCCAAAAGAACACATCACAAACAGTTCAATGTTTGTTATTCCCGAAGTGCTTGGCGTGTTCACGTGGCACACGTCAGCATTGCAGTACTATGTGTTTTTCTTTATTTCCATTTGTATCTCATTGGAAAAGCAACAAAAGTTGATTGATTCTTCAATTTGCCGCATTTATAGTTCATATCTCACTGTTACGTTTTTAATGGCGCTAGGTATATGAACAGAAAACAAACAGAAATACACAGCTGAAAGATTTGATCACACCTGGGATTACTATATTCCTGTGAGGACAGCTATTCAGGCCTCAAGTCTAAGAAGTCTTGGACATTCCTCTGTAATTTTGCAAAGTAATAATAATGCAGACTTTTTATCCTAATGCATGAAGCTTACCATTAAATATGATCAAGGGAAAAACCAGAACAATCTTTCGAAGGGGTGCCATGCACATGTCTCATTTACCTGTTCTTGGCTGCAGTTTCTGCTAATTCAAAGCCTACCAATTAGCAGTATGAGTCTAATGGGCATGTGGCTCTGGCTTGCCCCCCATTCAAATGTCCCTAACCTTTTAAAAAAAGCAAATCTAGTGCTTTGCAGTAGTAATAATGGCAATTGAATGTGTGACCAGTCATAATTATGCATGATAATTGTCCATTACAGAAACAAGTTTTTTTTTGTAAAATCATTTTGATCATAAGATGTTGATCTGACAAGTCCATGTCAGTCCCATGAATATATTCTCCAATGGGTCAGGACAAGCAAATTTTTGGCTATTGATAAAAGGGCAAGAAAATGCAATAAAGGGTAATGACTTAAGAGTGTATTTTTTGTCACAAGAAAACTGAAAACTATAAACACCGTAAAAAGACAGGATAATATGTTCAAGGTACTGAAGCTCATATTCCATACGGCTTTTAAAAACCACGCTGCACTCCAAACAAACAAGCAAACATGCTCAGTCATCCATTTTACTGCATATGCATAACACCAGGTTTACTGCCAACAAAATTGCCATAACTGAGACCCTCCTCCTCCATGCACTTCATACTGTGATAATCATACAATAATTAACTTTATGGGGTTTTAGAAATGTGTTTTTGGCTGTTGTTTGAAATAAGTGATATTTTAAATCGAAACTCACTTAAGCAGTACACACGAACAAATCTTTTCAGGCACAACATTAGGCCCGTTTCCACTGAAAAAGTTCCTGGTCGTATTTGGGGGACAGGAACTATTACAGGAACGTCCTCTCAGTCAGCCTTCTCAACTGCTGCGTCTCCACCAAGAGGGCAAAGTAGGAGGAAGGTTCCTGTAAAGTTGTGTGACGTCCTTTTAAAAATGTTACCCCTCGTCGTCGGCTGAGTCTGCTGGCTATTTTGTGGCTTTCTGTTGACGTTGCATCCCGCCCAGAGTAAATCCAATCAGCGCCACGTAAACCCCAAGCCCCACCCAGGAGTTTTTTGGGAAGTTTAGAGTACCTACTCCGAGGCAGGGACTTTTTTAATTCCTGTAAAAGTTACGGAACTCTGTCCTGTGGGGGTGGTTCCGGCGGTGGAGACACGCAACAACGGCCCCTGCCCTGTAAAATTACCCCGAAGTTCCTGCGGTGGAAATGGGCCTATTGCTACAGGGTAACGTAAGAAGAACTTTCTTACTTTTTACCAAGAACTACTGAATGCATTAATACCAGCTTGCAAAATGTCATAAGCCTCTGTGTCTAACTTTTTTTTTTCTTGCATAAAGCGTAATTTACAAGCATGTCTGCAAATAAATGCTACAGCAGCGTAATCCATACCTTAGTATATATGCCAGCGGCTTGCTGATATCTCCCATTAAAGTGACATGGATGCGTACCAAGAGGCCCCAGCATGCTGAAATGCCAAAGAGCCTATGCATGAACCAGGAAAAAAAGAAAAGAAAACAAGAGGAACTGTGGCAGTATGTTCATCAGTCAAATTAACAAATTGACAATGCTTCCACAGGCACAGCCTCATTTCCACAAGAATTGGGATGACTGCAAATAAAACGGAATTAGGTGATTTGCAAATTCTCTTTAATTTACACTAAGTGGACAACAACACAATTAAAAATATCTGTGAGTTCAACATTGCCAACTGTATAGATTTTTTTGCACAACCCCATTTCCAAAAAAGCTGTAGCGCTGTGTTATATATAAATAAAAACAGAATGCAATGGTCTTCATATCATTTGAACTTTATACTTGTTTGAAAATAGCACAAAACAATATATCAGAAGCTGAAACTGAGATATTTTATTGTTTTTCGGAAAAAAATGTGCTCATTATGAATTTGATGCCAGCAATACATTTCAAAAAAAGTTGGCACAGGGGCATGTTTACCACTGTGTTGCATCAAGTCTGCAAGTGTTTAGGAACTAAGAAGACCAGCTGCTGTGATTTTGAAAGCAAAAGTTTTTTTCCCATTCTTGCTATATGTAGGAATTCAGCTGCTCAATATTTGGAGCCTCCTTGTCATATTTTTCTTTTCATAATGCCCCAAATATTGTCAGTGGGTGACTGGTCTGGACTGCAGGCAGACCACTTCAGCACCCAGCCTTTCTTAGTACAAAGTCGTGTTGTTGTAAAATGTGCTGAGCATGATTTTTTGTGATGGTTTTGCTGAAATGAGCAAGGCGCTACCTTAAAAAGGCGTGTGGATGGCAGTAAATGTTGCCCCCAAACCTCTATGTATCGTTTCACCATTAATGGAGTCTTCATGGATGCACAAGTTACTGATTCCATGTTTACTAATGCTCCCCCATACTGTCATGGATGCTGACATTTGAATTGTTTGCTGATATTAAGCCAGATGGCCCCTCTTCTCTTTGGCCCAGAGGACATGGCATTCATGATTTCCAAAAAGAATTTTGCAGTTTGATTAATCAAACCACAGGGCAGTTTTCCACTTTGGCTCAGTACATTTTAAATGAGCTCAGGCCCAGAGAAGAAGGCAGTGCCTCTGGATCTTGTTTATATATGGTTTAATCTCTTCATGGCAGAGTTTTAACGTGCATTTGTGGATGCAGTGACAAACTGTGCTCACTGACAATGGTTTACAGAAGTGTTCCTGAGTCCATGCAGAGATTTCTACTACAGAATCCTGTCTGTTTTTAAATGGAGCCCTGCCTGAGGACCTGAAAATCACAGCCATTCAGAATTGGATTTTGAATTTGGATATTCCCAGAATCTTTTAATCATATTTTTTTTTACCACAAATCTCCAAATTCTTTGCAATTTTAAGTTGAAAACATTATTCTTAAATTGTTGAATTATTTCCCCATGCAGTCTTTAATGGACTAGTTAAGTCCTAACCATATTTACTTATGAAGGACTTTTTATACCAAATCATGTTACTGACCTGTTGCTAATCTAATCAGCTGTGATATGTTCTGCCAGTTGTGCAACTTTTCCTGTCTTCTTTTGTCCCTTCCCAACTTTTTTAAAAACAAGTTGCTGTCATCAAATTCAAAATGAGCAAATATAAAAAAAAAAAACAATAAAATGTATCAATTTCAACATCTGATATCTTGTGTTCGTACTATTTTCTTTTTATTTAAGATTATTTTTTGGAATTTTTTCCCTTAATTTGACAGCCATGCAGTGTAGAGAGACAAGACGGCTGGGAAGAAGCATGGGAGAAGACGCCTGGCAGATGACTCGAGCCAGATTCAAACCCATACTTTATATAGATTCATTATAAACAGACTGATATATTTCAAGTGTTTATTTCTTTAATTTTGATTATTATAACTGACAGCGAATGAAAACCCAAAATTCAGTATCTCAGAAAATTTAAATATTACTTAAGACTAATAAAACAAGGATTTTTAACACTGAAATATTGGACTACCGAAAAGTATGAACATGTACAGCACTCAATACCTGGTCGGGCTCCTTTTGCATGAATTATTACAGCAATGCAGCGTGGAATGGAGGTGATCAGCCTGTGGCACAGCTGAGGTGTTATGGAAGCCCAGGTTGCTCTGATAGCAGCCTTCAGCTCTTCTACATTGTTGGGTCTGGTGTCTCGCATCCTCCTCTTCACAATACCCCATAGATTCTCTACAGGGTTAAGGTCAGGCGAGTTTGCCGGCCAATCAAGCACAGGGATACCATGGTCCTAAAACCAGGTATTGGTACCTTTGGCAGTGTGGGCAGGTGCTAAGTCCTGTTGGAGAATGAAATCAGCATCTCCATAAAGCTGGTCAGCAGAGGGAAGCATGAAGTGCCCTAAAACTTCCTGGTAGACGGCTTCACTGACCTTGGACCTGAGAAAACACAGTGAACCAACACCGGCAGATGATATGGCTCCCCAGACCACCACTGACTGTGGTAACTTTACACTGGACCTCAAGCAACTCAGATTCTGTGCCTCTCCACTCTTCCTCCAGACTCTGGGACCTTGATTTCCAATGAAAAGCAAAATTTATTTTCATCTGAGAAAGGGACTTTGGACCATTGAGCAGTAGTCCAGTCCTTTTTGTCCTTAGCCCATGTAAGATGCCTCTGACATTGTCTCTGATTCAAGAGAGGCTTGACACAAGGAATGCAAAAGTTGAAGCCCGTGTCCTGGATACATCTGTGCGTGGTTGCTTTTGAAGCACTGACTAACTGCAGTCCACTCCTTGTAAATCTCCATCAAATTCTTGAATGGGCTTCCCTTCACAACCTTCTCAAGGCTGCGGTTATCCCTGTTGCTTGTGCGCCTTTTTCCACCACATTTTTTCCCCTTCCATTCAACTTTTGCATTAATGTGCTTGGACACAGCACTCTGTGAACAGCCAGCTTCTTTAGCAATGACCTTGTGAGTCTTACCATCCTTGTGCAGGGTGTCAATGATAGTCTTCTGGACAACTGTCAAGTGAGCAGTCTTCCCCATGATTGCGAACTGTAGCCAACTGAACCAGACTGAGAGACCATTTAAAGGCTCGGGAGTGACACCATGGGGCTTCATTATTCAACTTCTTCACAATATTCAAATTTTCTGAGATACTGAATTTTGGGTTTTCATTAGTTGTCAGTTGTAATCATCGAAATTAAAAGAAAATTACATTTGAAATATATCAGTCTGCGTGTAATGAATCTATATAATATATGAGTTTCACTTTTTTAATCTAATTACTGAAATAAATCAACTTTTTGATGATATTCTAAGTTATTGAGATGCACCTGTAATTCATCCCGCCTTCTTATATTCGATTTTACTGATTCTTACGAATCCACAGCAGTGCAGAATGAAAAAACCACGTGGTACAATACAGGCCACTCACGGTCTCCTCTCCTTTGTCAGGTTGCGTTACCGTGGCAACAGCCGCTAGCGTCGCGTGCTTGTGTTGTGACCAGGATGCAAAGAAAGATGGAGGAGAACATCAGAGACCACGAAACTGGTGTGTAAATTCAGTAACATAGCAACTATAATTCTGGTATTTGGACACTCACACTTAAGTATATATGAAAGATCATGTTTTCTGGGTATATCCTAACGAGCCTACTGAGCCTTCAAACTTTAATAACCATTGCGCATTCATTTCGGCTCGGGTAACGTTATAATAAACTGCGAGTTACCTAGCTAGCTAGCTAGCTTGTTAGACGAGCTTGCTCGCTAATTCCCTCATTATGGCGCTGCATGTTGCAAATTGCTGTGACTTTTTAATCAATAAACCTGTCAAGCCGGTTTTCTCGGAGAAATTACCGGCTTTCCCCCCCTGAAACCACCAGAGACCGCATATTCAATTTTGAACGCATGCAGGTGATATTTGGGTGACTTAACACTGAGTTACGAGTCTGACATGAGTTACTCAGCAGTGACTTGTAACCTTAACGACGGTAGTAGGTTGGCAGGTTGACAGAATGAGTACTCCAGAACGATGAGGTTATACACATGTTTCTTGAATGTATTGTATCCGTATTGCTTTCAGCTGATGTGACGAATAGCCGCTATCTCAGTGTAAAGCTGCTTTCACACCGGACGCGAAGCGAATTTTTCGCACGACAGATTACATTCAAAGTCAATGCATACACGCGAATGTCTTTGCATTGACTTTGAATGTAATCTGTCGTGCGAAAAATTCATTTCGCGTCCAGTGTGAAAGCGGCTTTACGTTGGATGAAGCATCTTTGTGCCACAGTCGGTCTCGCATGAGGCTGGTTTGCTTGTAAACAGTTATCATATCGTTACGGTTGTGACAATTGTAATCTACAAATTATAAACATGATCATTGTATTCCCGCATTATTTACTGTCTAACGTTATCACAAAAGACGTCAAATTGATATGCTCACCTTTTGGTGTCCTGGCAGCGCGCTTCCTCCCCGCCCCCCCGCCCACCGCTATAATAACAATGAACCAAATCTATATTCCGCTTTAAATCTGTGAAGTTATGTTAGGTGTTCTGTGAATATGTAGAGTGTAAAATCGAAATGTGAACGTAGGCTTACTGCCTTTATTAAATATGTATGTTTATTATAGTTTTCAATACTGATGTTTTCACAATGTCCTCGGCTATGAGAGTCAGTCTGATTTCTGTACAGAGGCTGTTATATCCTTTTGAGGCAAAAAAGTGGACTCCGTTCCTGTCTTTTCACGTGTACACACGCTATTAGAGAAATGGGTTTTGGTTTGTTTACTGAAGAACCATTTTTGTTTCTTATGTTACCTACTAGTTGGGTACAAAAAGTCTGAAAGCTCCCTCAGGTAATCATTGGGCCAAACATGATCTAACTCTTGATCAGAATGACGAGATTCCTTTTAGGAACCATTTCCTTCCTGTAGTGAAAAGTCTTGTTTACTTCCAGTCTTGCCTTGGATGCTTTCCAAGAAGGACCCCAACGGTAAAGATAAATGGCAGCCCACATTGTTTAACGTGGAGAAATCGATGCTAGAAATTCTATGGTAGACACACCCCATTATTTTTACCTTGTCACTGGAGGGAGTCATTTTTCAATCATTCAACATGACAGCAGTGAAAGTTTCCTTTTGAAAAATAATTTTAAAAAATCTTGTACATGGGTGAGTGCGTGAGCCTACACGGCTGAAAATTATTATTGTTGATGTTGTTTTTTCATTATCTGTTTTTTGTTCAGCTACCTTGCTAAACTGTTTGAATGAAGACTGTGCATTGCTTAGTATTTGAATGACGGGACCGTTGGACCATAAACTTTAGGATTGAAATTAGGGAAGTGACTGGATTTGCTGTGTAATTTTATCCCCTAACACCGAATGGCATTCCTGGGATATTATGTTTTTGGTCCGACCGCCGCGGCGCCCTACATGTTAACGCAATAACTTCAGTAATATTTCAATTAGAAATTTCAAGTTTTGCATATAAGGGTCATTCCGTGTGGTTTCGCCAGATGGTGGTTGCCACACCATTTTCAAATTGGTCTTAAATTTGTATGTCACTAGATAGGCACAAAAGTACTGTCTATGCAAAATTGTAGGCCTGTAGCTCAAATAGTTACTGAGTTGTGGGGGTCTGAAATTTTCAGTAATTGGGCTATAAATAGCCAAGAAAAGCCTCGCAAGGGTTTTTTGCATCTTTAAGTGGTTAATTCTCAGCCTCTAGACATATCAGAGGGCTGTAAGTTGGTATACAAGGCCTCTGCATGTAGCTAGTGCTCCATAAAGTACGTGTTTCCCTACACTCTGCAGGCCATGGGGGCTTGCGAAAAATGCCAAAAATTAAGAAAAACCTACTCGCGGGTGGGGTTTGGGGCCTTAAAGGTACTAGAAATACTGCACAGAAGTGTTCTGATACCCCTGGGTTCCATTCTACGCAAACTTGTGTGATAACTTAGCAAACTGGAGCTTTCTAGATACCTCAGTTTGGAAAATATGAGCCCCCAAAGTTGGACGAGATTTTTAATTGGCTGTTTTTGGTGGCAAAAATCTCCATGTGGGACAGGTGCCAGAGACCCCACCTTTTTCTAAAAGACAGTTCCATCTGTTTTCTATCACTGTACAAAAAAGCAGCAGGATTATATTTTTAGTTACTGAGATATTCTTAGTCAAAATGGCATGGGTGATGCCATATCAAATTTAAAGTTTCCAAGTGTTATAGTTTTTGAGTTCTGCTCGGAAACGAAAATGATTACGGACGGACGGACGGACAGATGGACAAGGCGATGACTATATCCCACAGTATTACATACCGGTGGGATAAAAATGATTGGCAGGTTTGGAAACGGCCACCGCATTTTCAAATGAAGGAAACGAAGATTTAATAATGCAAAACCTCTTTTAAAGTATAAAATCATTAGGCTGTATCACACCCCTCTGCCCGAGTATAGCTGTCTACTAAAAATTATGTTTTTATGATGCAGAAAGAAAGCTCCAAAATCAACCAATATTAACAGCCGACAGCGAAGTGCAAAAAAATTCTTGACCACGACTTGCCAAACCTGCCGATATGTTTGTAACCTTCAGAAGCGCGGCTAGATAAAAATAATCTGCAGGCCTACAGACCATTCATTTTTTCGAGAATAAGATGACGCAATCTTGGTTATTTCTTCTTTATATTCATTGGATTTTGTACGGTGTCACTATTTTATTATTAATATGCCAGATCAGTGCAGGATAAAAATGTGGTGAACTGGGTATCGCTAGACTACATTGATTGTAACCAGCTCATTTTACCAGCTTCAAATATTTGACCAACTACATTCATAACAAATTATTGATGAAGATGGCCGCTAGATGAAAGATTTGGCCAACAGTTATGTTGCGAGTAAGGCAGGCATTTACAATGTAACCGCAGTATTCTGGGCAGCGAATGGACTGTGCAGTTAGTGGTTCCAAGACCGTACCTCGATGCAAGGCCAGTAAAGACAGAAAAAATTCAACTGTCTCAAGACACTCTTTCAGTGGTCCGAAACAAGGTTGCTGATGTGCTGTATGCAAATGATTTTCTGTTGGTGTCCGGAACTCTCGTGGGGGGGGGGAGAAATAAAAAATTTGCTTCCCACGCCCCCCCTGCAATTGCACTGTGCCCCCCACTTTGGGAACCACTGCCTTAAAGTATTCTGAGAGGCATATGTGATATTTTTGTTTTAGGCAGTGAAGTAGGTGGTGAAGATGGTTTGGTCGGTAACATCAACAAGCTTCTTATCACCCCACTTGGCTACACGGGTGTTCCTCGGAAAGGTCACCTGATCTTTGACGCCTGCTTCGAAAGTGGTGAGTGGAAAAGATATGAAATTTTTAATTCTTGTCACATTAACTCAAGTTAGAAAGGAAAGCCTGAATCAATGTTGTTGCCTCCTCAGTGTCTCAAAATACAGTAGTGTGCAGTGATGATTATTCACTTTACGAAATGAAGGTAAATGAGAAACCAAGGTCCTATTGAAGTATTAATTTTATGTAATATTCAATCATATAGATGAAAATAAGTTAACTGATGATTTATAGTAAAAACAGAAATTGCTAGTGTTGCCAGACAAAACAAACCTCACCTGCCAGCACTTATTTTAGTCGTTTTCATACTGACTCAGTGTTACAAGTGTGACCTCAACCGTTTTCAACTTATCGTCCTTTGAAAATCCATGGTCTTCAGTTTGACCTTTCAAGGTCAAAGGTGATGATGTGAAATGAAGGCGCATATAGGAGTTTCTATATGGTCAGAATAGTAAACATTTTGCAATCTTTTTTGAGTTGTAATGAAAAATATATTATTTTTTCGGATGACATTTAACCCCTAGCTAATACCGAGACTATAAAAGCTACCCCATCATGCAGCATATGGTTGGAAGAAGAATTGAAAGATGCATATTTTGGTTTGAAGTCAATGTTGGCAATTCCGTAAAAAGAGGGAGATGATGAGGAAAAATTAAAATATCCCTGTTTAACATCCAGCAAAGGGCCTCAATCTATCCACAAAACCCCTAACTTTAAGAAACATATATATTCATGGCTGAACCACTATTTTTCAGCAAGAGTTTTGCATCCAAACAGATGGTGCGAATTTTGGCCTAAAATCAGGTAATTGGGACCTTTGAAATTACTAGTAACTAAATGGGAATTACAATTCATATCTTTCAATTTTTTTACCCAGAGAATCAATTTAAAGTAGAGGGGAGCTTGAACCCTCATGTGGAAGTTTGCTGGCCAGAAGGTAGGGGTGACTAAATCTTCCCGGTCAATGTAATGTCTGTCATGTAAATTCTGAATTATTTTTATTGGAAGAAACTGAGATGGAATATTGACTTAACCTTTTCAATTCTCTTAGCTGTAGCCAAGGCAAAGTCAATAATGGATATATATTATATAAAGTCTGCCTGGAAGTTTGGCGCGTAAGATTTGGCAGGGGATGAAAATCCGTAACGTCCGTCACATGTTACTTCTGTCACAGTAATAGAGGTCCTGTAACATCCGTCATGCCCCCTGAGAGTGGAAGAATGCTCAACTTATCTAGATAACAAATGGGAAAGAGCGAATTTTTGTCATTTATGTTTTTGAATTGGGGCTCAAATGTGTAATTGTGCTCTTTTCTAAAGGATAAAGTTTTACTCAGACTGTCATTTGATTGTCAAAGACTGTCACAAGATTTTCAAAATTAACTGGGTTTTATGGGTTTTATTATACTCTTTCAGCTGTCTAGAGTAAATGAAAGTTCCACTAATTATTCAAAGGTGGCAGCTGCAGCAAGGCAAAATTTACCCATGATGCAATTGTACTTCTCCTATCATTTCCAAGGCCATGAAGGCAGGCTTTTTTTTGAAGTGCTCAATTTTGACTTAGATTTTTGAAGCAACTCCATCTTAACTAATGGTCTGTATCCTGTTGTTTTGTGCTTTAAACAATAGCTATGGACAAGAACAAGGATTTTATAAATCATTTAGAAGGCGTAAATTCAGGTTTTCTTTGAAAATGAGACACATACATGGATTGGTGAGCCAGTGTAGAAAAAGCCAGTTTAGAAAAAGACATGCGCGTGTGGTGCTTAAAGGTAACCAATTCGTTCCTTAGCCTCAACTTTTTTTTCCTCATAATTTCCCAGGCTTTTCCAATAAAAAGGAAAGTCATTGCATTTTGATTTTATTCACAATTTACATTTCTTCCCAACTATTTCGGAATTGGGGTTGTACATTAATGTTCTGAAAGTGCGAGGAAGCGGGGAAATTGGGCATTTTGCACCAGGTACCAAGTTTACTTACGTATCAAGCGAAAGTTTGGATACATCTTCATCAGAAATATCTCCAAACCTGGCTTAAAAAGTTTGCCAGTGATCACTTTGGCCTTGTATATTTATTCTGGTCTTCAATCGATCTTCTTCCTGGCCTTTTCTTGCACTTTTACAGGCCGAATCAGTTTCTTTGGCTGCGGCATTTTGCTGTCAGCCAACTTCATTTCTGCTTCCACTGCGCACATCTGCTTTCGCGTGAACATTATTTTTGCATACTCATGAATGTAAACGAGGTATTTAAAATGGCGTGGGGAGTTTTTGCAGGTCGCAAAAACTATTTTCACAAACAAAACTCGGTGAATTGCAAGCGTTCTCGGAGAAAACATTTATTTATTCCTGTTTGTTTTGGTCATATCTATTAAATAATTAAAATAAAAGAATATGTTGGTTACCTTTAAGTAAAGAATATGGCATATTTGAAAAAACTACCTACAGGGCCCCAGTGGCAGCCGAGCAGCATAATGACGTTTATCATACAGGTTTGGTGTCACACGCGAAATACAGCTTTCTCGTGTCACAATTGTTCAGATTCTGTTCATTGGCAAACATCAAATAATATTTTTACACTGCCAATTTTTCAGGAAACATTCACCATCGCTGTTGTTTGCATCTAATTGACAGTCTATTGAAATAAATCGGATGAATAATTCTTTAGCTAGCATGCTAACCCTTCTGGCCAGTAATGAGTTACACATGTAACTGCTATCGTAAACTCTTGAATTTAATTATTTAATGGCGAAAAGCATTAGCATGCTAGCTAGCCAATTATTCATCTCGTGGACTTGAATTAACTGTAAACTAGAAGCCAAACACAATTTTTCCATTTTCCAAATATGCTGACATTTATGGAATAAATATAATCTCAAATTCATGAGAACAAGCTATCAAAGTTATGAAACTCAAGTAGTAATTGTCATTTAAATGAAAAGTACTACCCTTGTTGCATAAATTTGGTATCTCGGGCTCACTCATTGGAGATCCTCCATATATTTTGCAGTAAGCATTTCTATTTGTGTTATTTTTACTGTTATGATAAAAAGATTAAATCTCAATCACAGCATTGAACTTTCCTTTGTTTTTGGTTGACGATCTGTCCTGTTAGTTCATTTTCGTCCCAAGACTTCTGCCAGTCAAAGTCAGAAAACAAAATTTTACCTGTGTGATTAATCATTGGCTACAGGTTTTAATGCTAGTTTTGTGACTTCTAATCTTACAGTCCAGCGTTGAGTTAGGGATTATCACTGAGAATTGTTTCTACAGTTTTCGTTTTGAGTAAGCAATGTATTAAGCAAGTGGATTGGTCTGCAGTCTTCAGTGAAAGAAAAAGGATTGTTTCAACAGAGTAAGAATATGAACACCCTAATAGATATAGTGCATTGATTACTCCACTGCTGAAGTGGACAGCTATTGAGTTTGATTGATTAAAGTGAAACCTGAATAGAACTATTTCATAATAATGTCAACTGCAAGATACTGGGTAATTCATGCACACCATCAAAAGAAAGTCTCAATGATCTTATGACCTACTACAGTCATGCATAGATGTGGTTATTTCATCATTCCACTGGACAATGTTGAGTTTTTTCAGCAGAAACTTTTGTTTTACTTCAGTGGACAAAATGTGACATCTGTCACGTAACATTCATCACAGAGGATTTTGCGCAATTCCACAACTGCCTGCTAAGAGACTCTCATTTGGACCTGTGTTATGATTTGTGTGTTAGGTGGTCTAGTTCTCGTACAATTTTGGGATAAACATTCTTGTGAACCATTGCAGAAATGCTGAATATTTTGAAATGAACGTGGCTGAATTTTTTCCATGTCTTTTTCATGTAACATCCGTCACGTTCATAATTGTGGTTTATGCGAAACACACAGGCATCCTTCTTCTCCCATCAAACAGCCTCAGCCCTAAGCTAGTAATACACATAAGGTTGGGTTCCTTTGAGTAAAACCGTAGCTCTGAGGGTAGTTGGAATGGCTAAAAATTCCTTCTGATGTAACGTCCGTCACAGTGGAATTGCCCATGTGATGAATTTGAAGGACATTATTGCAAAAAGACAATTTTGAGATTACCAATGACCTTGACTTCGACCTGATCTCCCCCAAATTTAATCAGGCAATATACGGACCATTGCCCTCTGTCGAAGTATGGAGTCAATTAGTGCAACTGATAGATGCTAGATTGTTAACACACGGACAGACAGACATGCAGACAAAGAAACAAACCACACTAATTACAATACCTCACCCCACTGACTCGCAGAAGAGGTTATAATGGGTTTACGAGGGAGAAAGTCGATATCTGGTATGGTCACCTTTTGCTTTGATCACACGTTTTAATCCGTGCCTTCTTTGATTTTTATGAAATCACCAGATCTTTTGAGCAGACAGAACCTCAAACCATAAATATTACCACATCCATGATTTCCTGAAGGGGTTAAACCAGGGGTCCCCAATCTTTCCCAGAAAGGGCCGGTGTGGGTGCAGGCTTTTATTGCAACCAACTATCAGCTATGCATCTGATGCTACTAATCAAGCTTATTAGTAAGGAGTCCAGGGGTAGATTAGATTGGTTGCAATGAAAGCCTGCACCCACACCGGCCCTTTCTGGGAAAGATTGAGGACCCCTGGGTTAAACGGTCAATTTTAAAATTGATCTCCAACTCTGCGGCGCACATACATTCTGTGTTTGGATGACAAAATGTTGAAGTTTGATTCATGTGTTCGAAGGACTTGTTCTTGGTTCGCTGGTGTCCAATCCTTGAATTTTCTTGGCAAACTCAAGTCTTTTTTTTTTTTATATATTGCCAGCAAAAAAACAAATCAATACCATTTTCACACAGACATCTAGAAACAGTAGATCTTAACACCAATAGACTGGGAACAAGTCCTTTGGACGGATTGATCAAAATTCAAAAATTTTCCCTCACAAACGCAGAACTTATGTTGTAGAACATTAAAAATGACTCTTTAACCCCTTCAGTAAAACATGGAGGTGGTAATATTATGGTTTGAGGTTCAGTCTGCTCAAATGGAGTCGGTTGTCTCATAAAAATCTCGAGAACCTTGGATCAAAAGAATATCACAGCATGCTTGAGGCAGGTTTTGCCACCTGGAAAGAGTCTGATTGGTCAGGGATTTTATTTTCAACAAGATAATGACCCTGTACACACTTATAAAATGTGCAAGAATCATATCAGTCAGCAAGAAACATCTGATGACATTAAAGTTATGACTTGGCCTGCTCAAGGTCCAGATCATAATATGATTGAGCAAATATAATGTAACATGAAAAGAATCCACAGTTTTTGGTAGAAATAGATATTTTGGGAGTGCAAAATAATTTTTTGGGTGTGCTGATAATTTTGTGTTAACGGCGCGCAAAGTGTGCTGGGCCGGCAGGCATAGCCCGCCGGCAGGGGGGGTGTTGGGGGGGGTTTTCCTCCCCACAGGGGGAAAAATTTCTTAAAAACAGGGCCTAAATGGTGCACTCTAGAGCATTCTAAAGACAAAATATTACATTTCAGCACAAGACATTGGCTTAATTATCCCCCGCTGCGCGGAACATAGTATTCACGACCGTCCGTCCATCCGTCCGTACGTCCCGAATCCTTGTCAGCGAGATATCTCAAGAACGAATTGACGGATTCTCTTCAAATTTCAGGTCAACATGTATTAGGGTGATACCCCGGCACCAGTCCATTTCAGTGACCTTCACGCCACTCTCAAGGTCACACTGAGAGATTGCTCATTTTGACACGATATCACATTTTGTGGTGGGGGACAAAGACACGTTAGTGGCAAATACTTGTTTTTTCTTCATTACATTGATATATTGTTATATTTTCTATTGTTGTCAATGCATTCTACACCTTTTCTAGCTTTGGCGAAAAAAGATGGATTTAGCCAGAATTAGCAACTGACAAAGTGAGAGACAAATTATTAAATAAAGGAATAAGTCCCGAGAAGCAGTGGGTTACAGTGATTTTATATCGGCGGAGGGGCGTTCTAAGGCACTACGCACAGCGGAGTGCCCCTCCAAAATTCATTGCAACCCACTGCTTCAAGGGGCTTATTCCTTTTATAAAATTGTTATCCTATATATATATATATATATATATATATATATATATATATAACTAGCCCATTAAATAAACACACAAAAAAAATCGACAATTTATTGGTAATAATGCAACAATAAAATTGAGAACAACTTCTACCAAGCAAGATAGTGTGGACAGAATGGTTGGCCTGCAACACAGACACTAAGATTGCTTTTTCATCCAGCGCCATTGTCATGTCACATTAGGCTATTTGGGCTCGATAATGTTGATATACTATGAAAGCAGGCTATTTTGAATGTCTCCTTTGGTCTCCCGAAGACCCCATTAAATAATTATGTTCATTTTGGTTTTTGAGTTTCTTTGTTCTCAACTTGCGCCGATCGGCCAAATCATTACAACCAGCAGCAAAGAGAAGGACAAGCCAAGGAAATTAATGAAATGTGGTTAAATGGTACTATGCAGTGATCTTCAGGGCAGGTATCATTTCAATTTTATCAATTCTGGTTCTGATTCTGGTTCTCCTTGTCGCATCCGGTTCTTGTCAAATCTCGGGTCCGATTCTAGTTTTTTGTTTTTTTTTTGAGGGAGGAGAACCTATATGATTTTTTTGGAAAGAAGAGCAAATATTTCACGAACAAAAATTAGCTTCTTTATTCCTTGCATATTTAGGCTATATTAAATAAACTTTTAACTGTGACAGCTGTTTCCTTCAGTTATAAAAGATTTCTATGGTTATTTCTGAATAGCAGATCGAAGAATGGCCGCATCCCTATCTGCATTTCACTGTTTTGTCCCGCAGTGCACTGGGGATACTAGATTGCCCTCTGATCTTATTTTTCAACCTTTTTTGAAAGATTATTTTCGTAAAGAGAGATGAAGGGCCAGCACTACTAAGGATTTATGATCGCGATACACATACCCAGTTGTTCTATTAATTGTGGCATTAGCAGTAGCCTGATCAGATCACGACCGAGAGTATAAAATGCTGTTTATCACATAACTGAATTGCTCAATTTTGTAGAAAACCAATGTAATTCCCGTGAATGTCAGTATAGTAATGCTATCAATCATTCTACACTGCGGGCAAGCTATCACTTTCGCGTCTGAACTAGCAATGGTTTGTATTGATCACTTTCACGTCACAAGGTGGGCTATGGGAAAAGTTAACTGAAGAGAAAAATGAGGAACAAATACCAAATTACAATTTCCTTCCACTGCCAGCTGAGTGGTTGACTAACGTTAGCATGTTAGCTCACAAGCTGATGTTGCATAATGCTTGCGGAAAGGTACTGCCAACACACTAGCTAATTAATGTTAACTCGGTCATGAGAATGGCTCTTAGCTACCCTCCCACAGTGCTAAGCCATGCCGATTTAACCATGACACTTGACATTCAGTTCGGCTAAATATTAACAGCATGACATAACATGGAGTGATTTTTTTCTCTCTCAAACAATGAAATTTCCACAAAAGTGGCATGTACCGAAGGAAATATCAAAACTATGTCACAAGTTGGGCTATGGAAAATGTGCTATAGTTACATGATGAAGAAAAATCTGGAACACGTGCCAAATCACGATTCTTTTCTACAAGGAAGCCATTTCAGATATCATGTAAACAGAGCTGGCGACCCAGTTGCGCATCTCAAGCTTCGCCTTGGACAAAAAATAAAATATTCATGACCTGAAGATCAAAAGTGGCCACCACGCAAACTGAAGTGTTTCCTGTTGTTATGGTGATGTACTGCGTAACAAATTGACATTAGGTCCGTGTAGTGGTAGCAAGTGCTGCCAAATCTATTCTCACTGCAGTTCATCTCGGACCGCGATTGAAATAATAAGTTTGGAAACGAAAAGCAGATTAAAAATGCACGTGTCTTAAGGCTGGGACACATTACAGTATTCTTCAAACCTTCACAAATTTAGAGACCACACACTAGATGATAACAAAAGACAGATCACACAAGAGCTCTCTCTTCTGATCTTATAGAGTGTAGTGTGCACTATGGAGCACCCCACACACTAACCGAATCTTCAGCAGAACATCAGGTTCTTCACGCTCAATATTCCAAATCTCGCTTAGTCAAATGTGTTTTTTGTTTGTTTTTACTTCGTCAGCTGACTCAGCTTGCATCTTAATTGGCTTTTGTTCTGGTACTTGTGACATTACACACTGTGCCTGCTCGGCTCCTTTCGGAGCACCCCACACACTACGGGATTTCTAGTGGCAAATATTAAACATGTTCATTATTGACAATCTCTCCTTCTGAGCGGATTGGACCGGACAAAATCACTCTTTGCTGGCTTTGATCGGAAGGGGGAGATTGGGACAAAAATCAGCTGAGTATCCCGTAGTGTGGACCAGGCATTAACGAATCCATGGTTCTTGAAAAATTGGAACTGGTTTCAAACTGCAATCGGTTCTCGATACCCAGCCCTAGTCATCTTTGAGGTGTTTATGTAAAACGTCCATCACTTGGCATGGCTATTTGCACTCTATTCAGCTCATTGAATTGACGAGCACCTTTATTCAATTAATGTGCACAAGACAGCATCAGTAATATTTGCTTGCTAGACGCCACCTTCTTCTTGGGCAGCAACTTTCAACCAGCAACCAAATGAAATTCAAATATTTGTAGAAAATACAACTATTCGAAGAGGACGGAAGTCGAATTATTGGAATTTGTTTGATACGAGCAATATTGTTAGATGTTGAAATTGTTCTTGAGTAATCACAGTGTAGCATAGTAAAATGTTTCAATATATTGACAATGAGAAGGTAAATCAGCCAACTGAAAAGTGTTTATCAAAATAAAACATGTCAAAACCTGCCAAGTAACTTTTAAATTCGTCAGGAAGGTAGCCGACGGACGAGGACTGAGTAGTCTGAAAAATCGCCGGCCGCTGGGGCTTGTGGAACACCCTGAACTTACACTTGTTGGTGAAGTTACAGAGTTTGATTAGGACCTATCAGGGACCTCGACACCTTCCTGGTTTTGGAGCTCATGTGTGATGAGCTCTCTGTTTTTAAAACAGCCAGCTTCATCTTCGTATTGGGAATGTTGAGCAGCCAATCCTCAAAAAATTTTATTTGACTGCCCGCTACATCTTCTGTTAAGCCAATATTAAACCATATTAAGCTTGTTTCCAGTATTTATCACGATGATACTTTGAGTAAAGGCAAATAAAAATGACCATTTAATGTAACCCTCCTTCATCCATATCCACTCCAAGTTCTTCTCCATGTAGAAAGAGTAAATGCCACCTCCTCCTCGAGTGCACTGAAATGCACAGGGGACGAGGGTTGCCCATCACCTGTTGTGTGCACACTTCTCCGGTATGCAGAGAGCCTGGCTTTTACAGCGCCCCACAGATCTCTCCATTATGCTTTAAATCATGGATACTGCACTTATATCTCCTCACCGAAGCCACATCCAGAACGATTCGCAGCTTTCAGTGCCCCCTTGCCATACAACACCTCGTGGTGCCTCTTCACTGATTTCAACAATACCTCCAACTCCTCATCTGTGAAATTTGGTTTTTGGCTTTGGCTCGACATCGTCATCCTTGTGTTCATGTTTTACAGTATTAAGAAATGTGACTGCCCTATATGTTTGTGAAAATCTAAAAAGTTGTTATCTTCTCACTTAGGAGAAGATTGATTTTCTAATTGAAGATATCTGTATTAACTAACCCGTGTCTATGTAAATATGTTTTTTTTAACCATTGATAATACTGTGTATTTTAATGTGTGAATAAAGATATTATTAAATACTCTAGATTGAGCCCTACCCTGGCAAATATCAAAGCACTACCCATTTGTTAATCAATTTTAGCCGCTAAAGAATAGCGGAATAAGAATAGGGGTAATTGATTATAATAAAGTGCTAGGCACTAGTTCAAGAGAATGTGTCGCTCTTATCAAATGGGACATAATAGGCTATGGATATGGAATTGTGTGATTGTTGAGGTGGTTTCGTGATGGGGGTGGGGTTGGGGGGTGGTTATGACCGTGTGCGGGCTAAGAATCCTTTGTTTGTTAAAGTGTTGCCATGTCCTTTAGTTGCAAACCAGACATCGTAGTACTTTTAGATTTCAATTGCGCAATTTCTAAATGAGATCATATAAACTGTCTTTGATTGTCATTTTTGTGTGACTAAAATGTTCTCTTTATTTGTCTTCTTCCCTGTTTTCCACGGAACAAAGAGGCTAGTGTAGGAGGGGCACATTTTCAATGCTCTGATTACGCTGGTTGAGAAGCGCTAAATTCTTTATTTGTCATTTCATTATCGCAGCAATTTGTTTGTTTGCATAGTTGTAATGTTATGGTGCCTAGAATAAGAAATAAAAAAGATGTCTGCATTACTTCTTGTAATTGGCACAGACATACATAGGCCAACTATTACAGCGGAATATTCAAATTTAAAGTCTGGTTTGCGTTTCCCATGGACTACAACTACATTTTCATGATTAATCTGAAAATTCTTGTTCCAAGTTTTCCTGATAGTCATAATCACTGAGCTCGGCACAGAGTCTGCCTCTCTTTTGGATCAGTCACACCTCTTTCATAAGGCTACCTACATTCTGAAGTTAAGTGCTGTGGGCGTGATCGAAGCGCGTAGGGGAGAATATGCCTAACTCAAAAGCGCTTAATTCAAATTGCGTAAAAAAGGACTTACACGCAAATGGGAGAATAGACCCCTCTGCGCGCAGCTCTAGTTTTTTTGTTTCTTATGCAGGCATTTTTGCAGTGTATCAAAAAATATTTGTCTAGGCTCATATTTATGTGTTCACAAAATGAGTAGTTATAAATTTAAGGTTTGATGAGTTTTTATGAGAAAACAATCAGTGGTGCAGAGCTTAGAAAAATAGATTGTTCTCTACGGTACCAACTTGCTCTCTCCTGCATGGTCTTTATTACAGAATGAATTAAAAATTGAATTTCACATGACCACATCAGAGAGGGAATTTTGATGTCTTGGATCACAAGTGTACCATGGCCAACTGTGAGAAATGTCTTTGGCACATCTCAGTTATGTTTAGAAATGAATGCCTCTAACAGAGCACTATTTGACCATTAATGCCTTTTATCTTCCTGGGAATTAGGTATTTCACACTCTGTCCAGCAACACAAATGTATAAATTCTGTATACTAGCAATGATATTTCAATACTGAGTGGCTAGAATCAATCTTGTAGTCTCATCTTGCGTCACAAACTGGCAGATTTTTATTACCTCCCGCCGCTCGCAGTGCGGAGCTATGGTATCGGGCTCTGTCCGTGTGTGTGCGTGCGTGCATGCCTCTGTCAACACATTTCGCTTTATCTCATCAACAATTTCTGTTACCGGCTCCAAATTTTTACTGGACATGCATCTCATAAAGCCCTACAAATGACATGCCTAATGGTGACCTTGGCCTATTTTTTCAAGGTCACTGGCCTAAAAATATCCCCAAAAACTTTGACATTTTGCTGTATCTCATCAACTATTTCAGTTACAGGTTCCTAATTTTTACTGGAGATGCATCTCATAAAGGCCTACAAATGATGCGCCTAAAGGTGACCTTGTCCTATTTTTTAAGATCACTGGCCTAAAAATATCACCAAAAGTAGACATTTTGCTATATGTCATCAACTATTTCAGTTACAGGTTCCTAATTTTTACTGGATATGCATCT
Source organism: Gymnothorax reevesii (assembly GCA_029721435.1). Lineage (NCBI taxonomy): Eukaryota > Metazoa > Chordata > Actinopteri > Anguilliformes > Muraenidae > Gymnothorax > Gymnothorax reevesii. Next base: position 95,423,073 of record CM056575.1, read on the forward strand.
CATAAAGGCCTACAAATGACATGCATAAAGGTGACCTTGGCCTATTTTTCCAAGGTCACTGGCCTAAAAGTATCACCAAAAATGTCAACTTTTTGCTTTTTCTCATCAACTATTTCAGTTACAGGCTCCTAATTTTTATTGGACATGCATTTCATAAAGTCCTACAAATGACGTGCTTAAAAGTGACATTGGCCTATTTTATGCATCTCATAAAGGCCGACAAATGACATGCCTAAAGGTGACCTTGGCCTACTTTTTCAAGGTCTCTGGCCTAAAAGTATCACCAGAAAATTCAAGGTTTTGCTTTATCTCATCAACTATTTCAGTTACAGGCACATAATTTTTATTGGACATGCATTTCATAAAGTCCGACAAATGACTTGCCTAAAGGTGACCTTGGCCTGTTTTTTCAAGGTTACTGGCCCAAAAATATCACCAAAAACTTTGACAATTTGCTTTATCTTATCAACATTTTCAGTTACAGGCTCCTGATTAGCACCTGCCCAATCCGTGCGTGTGTCCGTCCATGTGTGCGTCCGTCAGCAAAAACTTTGACATTTTGTTTATCATAACAGCGGGAGCTTCTGGGGCCGCCAGTACCTTATATTTATTTCTCAACCATGCCCTCATTATACTTCCGCCAGAAGATAATGTTTTTACAAGAATTTATTACTCCTTCGAGGATGGCGAGGGTATTGTTTTTGGTTCGGTTTGTTTGTTTGTTAACACTTTAGCAGCAAAGCAAACAGCCAGATTCACCCCAAATTTGGTTTAGGGATTGCCAATGACTTAGAATAGATGCCTATTGAATTTAGGAAAAGAAGGTCAAAGTTCAAATTTTCTATGAAGTTTTTAAATAATTTTTCCCCCATTCACTTATAATGGGCGAAATGTCAAATGTCTATTAAAAAATAAATTTTACTCCAATTTATTTCAAACTTGGGACGGAAATAGAGTAATTTTATACTCTTTATATAACTATAGACATTTTAGACATCACTCTGTAAAATATTTAATATCTGTCATTTTTCAAAATTTTCTGAAAGTCATATTTTTTATGAATTTTTAAAATGTTTCCCCCATTCACTTATAATGGCCGAACTTTCAACTGTCTATAAAAACTCAAATTTTACTTCGATTTACTGCAAACTGAGACAATTTATACTCATAGCTCTTTAGAGCAGTTAAGCGATGTCTCATTTCTCAGATTTTTGCTGAATTTTTCAAATATTTTTTCCCACCATTTACTTAACATTTCGGCCATTATAAAGTATTGGGAAAGTAGTCAAATTAAGCCTTTCTAATCAACTCATTCTAAAATTTGACTTGGCATATCTTGACACCAAAAATATTCTACAAATTTATGAATAAAGTCTATATTCCAGAAGGAAAGTGGATAAAAACTGATCAATTCCCAAATAAGCTACAACATGTGTGAGGGGCCTGGCACCACTTGTTTTTGTTCGTTCATTCCCACATTCATCAGTTAATGGGATATCTAAAAACGGTATGCATAGATGTCAATGGAATTTTTTATGTTGATAGATACTCTGCTAAGGAAGAATATATTCATTTTTATTGAAGATCTGATTCAAATTCTTGATCCAGTATTCAAAAGAATTTATACGCACGCAAAGACGGCACTGTTGGGAATTGTTTAACACTTATGTTCAGTGATAATTCCCTTGCCATTGAATTTCAAAACAGCAGAGGTAATGCACTTTTTAAGTGCCTTTTAGTATACTCAAATGGCTGGCTGTGAGAAATAGGCTCCACAGTTGAGTTATTATCAAATGTATGACTTCAAATAATAACGCTAATTTCAAATGTTTAATGATACACTCCTATACAATGCCATTATGATGAATGATTTATATTATTACTTTTAATTACATGATGTGTTATTCCCTTTCCCTCAATATACATAGCTGCACTCAGTTTCTTGCATGTTTTTTTTTTGGGATATTTGGGAAGGATTTGAAATTGGTTGAGCTACAATTTAAAAAGGACTCTTGTAAGTCGTATGCTGACGGTCTCATGTTTCCAGAAAATTTCAAGATCCCTTTAAATCATAATAAAAGGGATCATTCTGGCTTATTTTGTCTCTCATAGTTGTTTGGCTGTAATTAATAAAAGGACATCAGGCAATGCTTAAAATGATAGCCTGTTTGCCCTAGTGAGAGAGTTATCATACTCCCTCTCATGACAGATACTGAGGTAAAGCATTGTGGCTGTAATGTGCTTTTTAGTGGCTAATTATCTGCTATTAAAAATGAAATGCATTATTTCTGTTACCTTGTCAGTTTCCCTTGTTGAAAACTATAATTAAAAAGAGTTAATGTTTTGACAAATGCTATGATAACAGCCTTTGTTTGGCTTTTTTAGGCTGAGCGTATGCATGAAAAATGCATTGGACATGGTTAAGTGGACACTAGAGAGAGTTTCTGAGAGATTGTGATTATAGAACCGTCACAACATTGACATCAAAGGTTCAAGGTCTGAACAAGACAGGAGACTAGCTCAATATTACACACCAGTTAAAAACATGAGCTTTTGTCTTAGTCGTGATTAAATTTTTGATCAACAAGTTCATCTTGTCATTAATTGGGCATTTAGCATAGCGTGGGTAATCTTAAATGTCATACTTCATACAGTAAGACAAGTTTAGATACAGAATTATGATCACAGATCAATCTTTGGCATTAAAACCCCATGAGTATTCCAGGAAAAATCATTCTGCATTGTTCTTGCAGTGCAGCGTGGAATTAATGTAAAGTTTTGTCGTTTTATTTGCCTTGTTGGAAATACCATTATATTCCCGAAACAAAGTGTTTATTTGCCTGGATGCCACAGCTGCTGCCAGTCCTACATGTTAGTGCAATAACTGAAAGATTCCCTGTCCAGTGTCCCTGTTCTTTGCCCATAGTTAGCGGGGATAGGCTCCAGTTCCCCTGCAACCCTAGTGAGGAATTGGCAGTATAGATAATGGATGGATGGGAGGAATTAATGTCATGAAATGAAAGAATGAAGTCCCAGGCACATTTTATATCACTTCAGAGCAAAACAGCAGATTGATGCTGCAACTTTGTGGTTAACATTGTGTCTACCCATAATTTCAGTATTGAATCTCAATACAGTCATATTCAGGAATTACAGTGCTGTGCAAAAGTATTTGCTCCCTTCCCTATTGCTTTTTTTGTTTGTTTTTTGCATATTTGTCACACTTAAATGTTTCAGGTCATCAAACAAATTTTCATATTAAACAAAGATAACCAGAGTAAAGACAAAATGCGGTTTTAAATCATGATTTCATTTATTGAGGAAAAGAGCTACCCAAGATGTCTGGCCCTATGTGAAAAAGTAATTGCCCCCTATACCTAATAACTAGTTGTGCCACCCTCGGTGACAACAACTGCAATCAAGCATTTGCTATAACTGGCAGTGAGTCTTTCACACTGCTGTCGAGGAATTTTGGCTCTCTTTTTTGCAGAATTATTTTAAATTCAGCCACATTGGAGGGTTTTTGAGTGTGAACAGCCTGCTTAAGGTCATGCCACAGCATCTCAATCAGATTTCAGTCTGGACTTTGACAAGGCCACTCCATTTTGTTTTTTTTTGAAGCCATTCAGAGGTGGACTTTTGGGTGTGTTTCGGATCATTGTCCTGCCACCTAACCCTAATGCACTTGAGCTTGAGGTCACAAACTGATGGTCGGACATTCTCCTTCAGGATTTTCTGGTAGAGAGCAGAATTCATAGTTCCATCATTTACGGCAAGTCGCCCAGATCCTGAAGCAGCAAAACAGCCCCAGACCATCACACTACCACCACTGTTTTGACTGTTGGTAAGATGTTCTTTTTATGAAATGCTGCCTTAGTTTTATGCCAGATGTATCGGGACGCGCACCTTCCAAAAAGTTCAACTTTTGTATTGTCAGTCCACAGAATATTTCCCAAAAGTCTTGGGGATCAACAAGATGTTTTTTGGCAAATATGAGACGAGCCTTTGTGTTCTTTTTGGTCAGCCGTGGCTTTCACCTTGGAACTCTCCCATTTTTGCCCAGTCTCTTTCTTTCTTTTTGGATCATGAACACTGACTTTGACTGAGGCTAGTGAGGCCTGCTGTTCTTTTGATATTGTTCTGGGTTCCTTAATGACCTCCTGGATTAGTCGTCAATGCGCTCTTGGAGTAATTTTCGTAGGCCAGCCACTCTTGGGAAGGTTTGCCACTGTTCCAAGTTTTTTCCATTTGTGGATAATGACTCTCACCATGGTTTGCTGGAGTCCCAAAGCCTTAAAAATGGCTTTGTAACCCTTTCCTGACTGATAGACGTGAATGACTTTCTTTCTCATCTGTTCTTGAATTTCTCTAGATTGCTGCATGATGTGTTGCTTTTTGAGATCTTTCAGCCTACTTCATTTTGTCAGACAGGTTCTATTTAAGTAATTAAAAGTTATTGATTCATCAGGTCTGGCGATAATCAGGCCTGGGCATGGTTACTGGAACTGAACTAAAAAATGTGGTTTATTACAGTTGATTCATGATTCAACAAGGGGGGGGTGGGGGGTGGGGGGTGGGGGGGGGCAGGGGCAATTACTTTTTCACATAGGGCCAGGTAGGTTTGGATGGCTTTTTTCTCTTAAAGGGGCAAAAAGCGAATTGCTTCACCGCTAGGTTTGCTGTTATGCGCTGCCTGTTGACCAAAACAGTGAGTCATGAGCCACACCTCCCTCTACCGCTGCTCTCCACCCCCACTCCCCCCACTCACCTCATCTGCCAACGACTATCCGCAAAAAAATATCACCATTATGTGGAACATGTCGAGTAACAAAGTAAGTAACCTATAAGGTAATTATGCCGCAAGAATGAGCACTTTCTTTTGGCAACTTTTCTATAATGTTTTGTCCATAAATTAATCATAAAGCCAATAATTTAGGGTGTCACCATTTGCATCATATGTGACTGTATGCCGCTAATGGTGTTAGCAGCAGTGACTTGCGGTCGGAGGTTAGTTTGGTGAGGCAGAAGCCTCCCCTTTGCTTAATTAGCAATCAGATGATTAACTAGTTTAGTAAGACTATTCGGCAGAACGCCGGGCCAGTTTAAGTTTCCGTGGTGTTATTACTCAGTACACAAAACTGTAACGCCTGACCCTTTGCTAGGACCGAGCTGCTAACAACTCAAGCTCTGGACATTAACCCATGCTACGATTGTTACATTAAATTTAATTGAATGGACATAACGACATGCGCGTAACTGTTACACTAATTAAAGCAGACATTTGCCTTTATGTTGTTACTTGCCTGTTCAGGAGAAGAAGAGCTAGCTCCGAGTCAAACTGTAGCCCCTTTAGCTCTCACAGTGCTTTCCACCTTGGAAATGCAACACCATTATTAATGTGGGTTTGTCCCTTTCTTTATTCGACAACTTCTTCACCAACGACCGCCATACTTCGCCCATACTTTCTTTAGAAGTATTTTCGGATCCTGCTAGTCTTCAGGTGAACGTTTTGTTCCGCTTTCCACCATTTCGCTTAAAAAAAAAAAAAAACGCGCTGCCACTGCTCAGTGGCTGTAGGCGTTTATAGGGACAGAGGGCCAAGGGCTCCGAGAGGAGGGAGGAGGCGGGGATTCACATGATCGTACATGAATGCGCAGCCGGACCAGGCTTGTAAGCAAGCGGCTGGAGATCAACACAGAGAGCTGGATAAAATGACACCTCTCGTTCGTCACATAGCGATTTTTTTAATTCCTTCAGTCTAGAAATGATGCATTTACGCTTATTGCCCCTTTAAGAAATGTAATTATCATTTAAAAACTGCATTTTGTATTTACTTTGGTTGTCTTTGTCTAATATTAAAATTTATTTGATGATATGAAACATGTAAATGTGACACATATGCAAAAAATAAGAAATCAGGACAGGGGAAAATATTTTTTCACAGCACTGTAGCTCCCAACATCCTTACTGCAGGGCCATTATGAAGAGCAACATGCCTTGATTCTTGTCACGAGTCAGATTAATTCAAGGAGTTGAAAACATAACTTGAATGGATAAATTGATTCTCTGAAAACATTTTCCTGGATACATGTTTTTAATGAATAAATAGCTGTAAGCTACTAACGTCAATGCTGCTAAGCAGCCATTTCTAAGCGGCCATGAAAGGCGCACTGACCCCACACAAGCGTATTAACTGAATGCAGGTTGTATTTATTTTCACACGTAGCCTACAAACAAAAAAATATCTGACCCAATTAAACCTTCTTAAGTCATCCCTGGTTGCAAGCATTTATGTGAAGTTCAAGTAGTCTTGTTTTATATGCCCGCTCCACTGGATGGATGTCTTTTGCAATTGCCCCTGTTTGTCCGTCAACAATTTACTGTTCTTGCTCAACAGACTGTAGTTTTTGGATTCTTTTCATTTTGGGTTTGTGGATCAATAGTGATATGTGGAGGATCTGTATTGATTTTGGTGATGATTGGAGTCAAATAATATTTAGTCAAATAACATGTCATCGACAAGGCTGCCATGTGGGCGAATTACCATGCTTTGCGTGGCTATCTTCTACCATAGTTTTAATAAAAGTGACCAAAAAGTGGCATTCAAATATGAAGTAATTTTATTGAGATAAAGATTTTAGTCATATGCCTCAGCCCTATTATCTCACTTGTACTAAAATATAATTTTGAACATTCAGACCCAACAGTGTTTTATCTTGTAAAATCTGAAATACAACTTCTGCAGTGCTTGTGGATGGTGTTGATGCATGACTTCCTCTTTGCGTAGTTCAGTCATAACTTGCATTTTATGAAGCCATGTTATCCTGTGTTCACTGACACAGGTTGTGTGGGATATTTAGGAGCCCATGTGGTTATGTCAATCACAGCAGCATGTAATGCTGTAACAAGGCATGAAGGTCCTAATATTTGGCTTCATCTTTTCTGTACAGAGATTGCTGCAATTTCTCTCAATCTTTTCACTTTATTATACCCCACGCAACGAAGTTTATTATACCCCCCGCAACGAAGTTTTTATACCCCCCGCAACAAAGTTTAGGGGTATACTGGATTTGCTTTGTCCGTCCGTGTGTGCGTGCTTGCGTGTGTCTGTGCGTGTGGTTGTGTGTGTGTGCGTGCGTCTGTGCATCCGGATCTAGATCTCATAACCTACTCATCCGATTTTGAAAATTTCTTTTCTTGGTGGAAGGTCTATTGACTGTGGTACTGCCCGACTACTTGTTTTTTGTAGTGTTTACACATTTTTGTTATTGTAGGTCTGATGGTTTCAGTATGAATGTACTGATATACATGCGGGGGGTATCCTGTAAGCAATGCTTACTGACTAAATCTAGTTATGGCTTGTCTCTTGTGAAATCCCTAAATTCTATGGAATCAGACGTCAAGAAGTGTTATTCTTATACTGTTTTACTATTTGTTAATTGATACTCTAAGAAGCTGTTGAATTTTTTTTTTGGTTCTGTGTTGATTTTAGGTTACCCATCTAGTGTGTCTATGGCAGCAATATATCACTAGATGCAGGTCTGTATGCAGACCTCTTAAGGGATATAGGATGCGAATTTTAGAAGCTGGTACTTCATGGGCATTAATGAAGAAGATGAGGACAACAAGCTATTCTGAGATGTATTCAGACAGGCAGGGCAGGATAAACATAGGTATAAAGGGCATAAACATGTGTTTAGAAGAGTCTCATCATTAATGATCTGGAGTTGTTTTTTAATTCCCAATTTTGCTACATGACAAGGTCTGAGGGCTATAGACATTGATTAATGGGAACTGGGCTCCCAGACTGAGATCATACATGACATTACCCCTATGTCTCTGGGCCCGGATATTCTGCTGAATGATTTATGGTATTGATATTAATCTCTTTCCAGTAAATGCATTACCAAATTTGAAACGGAGTGGAATTGATGTTACTGCGCTAATGTCAAATTAATGTCCAGTTGCTGTTTCAGCAAAGCAACACCATAGCTAAACATTAACCTCTTAGTGGCTGATGGGGTTCCAGTGAAGAATTACAAGAGAAAAGCCATTTTCTCCTCGTTGCATTAATGATTTTGGCAGGTTATCCATTGCAGATTTTTTTGGTTCATGGTTGTGCACACAGGTATCCAAACACTGGAGTAAAACCTACTTCTTTTTTATAAACTCACTGCTTGACTAATTCAGTTTATTTTTTTTTAAACCTGGCTCACATCATTTATGATCAATTGCAAGCATATTGCTCTTTATCCCACATGAACCTAGCAAACAAAAAAACTAACTTTCACCTACAGTTGCTGAAGCATTGTGAGGCCATGTTCTGATGGGTTGCTTGCAGCAAATTTGTATGATCGAAATCACAAATTTGTTCATTAATGCTACCAATAATCTGAAAGCTGTGATCTTTGATTCTCAAACATGATCATATTTTTGTGAATTTTAAAATGATGCAGCTGTTGCAAATAATACCAGATTATTTGTGTGTCGACCGAATATGAAAATGTGCAACATTACGATTATATTAATCTCTAATTACTACTGTTATAATCCATAATCTGAGGATAATCAGATAATCCCTCCATCCGTCGCTAACCTGCTTATTCTTGGTCAGGGTCACAGAGGCCTGAATCCTGCTCTAGCAAACATTAGGCCAGAGGTAGGAAAGCACCTGGTCAGTTGGCCCTTCCATCATGGCGTTAGTTTACCATTCAGTCACACCCATGCGGAGGACCGCTATCAAATGTTTCCAATCAGCTTGTTGTGCAAGTCATCAGATTGGGGAGCAAATCGGAGAACCCAGAGGAACCAACACGCAAATAGAAAGAAAGAATTTAAAACTGTGAACAGAAAGGGCCCAGGTTTGCATCCACTCCGCAGCCTTCATGCTGTGAGACAACAGTGTTACTCATGAGCCATTGTTTACTAGTGCATCATCCCCGTGAAAATTATTATTTTTTTATCAGAAAATGTAATGAATAGGATATTTCAATATTTTATTGTATGATTATCGGCATCAAGTTATGTAAAACATCCACCCGCAATATTTCAGAAATGTATAATTGTGTTAATCTATGTCGGACCACTATTTCAGGAAAAAAGTGTGTGTGTTCAATTAAGCCTTCATCCCATTTTTTTCAGGGCATTCTGCCTCAGATTCAGCTTTCTTCATTTGTCATTTTTATGCGTCACATTAAGAACAAAATTATGCTTCACACGTCAACCAGTGCATGGAAATCAGTGTAATTCAATCAAACAATAAATAAGTTAAATGGGAATAAAAACAGTATTGAGGGGAATAAAAAACAGTAGTTAAAATGGTTAAAATCAGAAAGAATAAAAAACGATGGTTAAGTTCTTTTATGCAGTTCCTCAAGGTTGTGCCCCTCCTCTGCTGTTCACATTCTTTTGTTAGAAGTGTAATTGCTGTGGGGAAGGAAGCTGTTTCACAACCGGGTGATTTTTGCCTTGATGCTTCTATACCTTTTTTCTGACTGCGTGTTTGTGAACAAGCTGTGAGAGGGGTGTGTGGGGTCCTTTAAAATGCCCTCTGCTCTGCGCACGCAGCGAACTGTGTAGATGTACTGAAGATGTGGCAGAGAGACACCAATGATTTTTTTCTACTGTTCTCATCACGCTGTTGAGGTTGTGTCTGTCCTCTGCTGAGCTGTTGCTGAACCAGGATGAGATACAGTATGTGAGATCGCTTTCAATGGTGCCTCTGTAAAACATGGTCCGGTCTGGAATGGGAAGATCCACGTTTTTCAGTCTGCAGAGAGAGTGAAGTCGTTGTTGGGCCTTCTTAGTGATGGCTGTCGTGTTGACTCTGGAGGTCAGCTCGTCGGTCAGAAGGACCCCCAGGAACTTGGTGCTGTGTTCCCTTTCCACCTCATAGTTGTTGATAGTGAGAAGGAGATGGTGCTGGTGACCAGCCCTCCTAAAGTCTATCACCATCTCCTTTGTTTTTTTGATGTTCAGGGCAAGATTGTGTTCGAGCACCAGGCTACCAGAGCTCCACCTCTCTCCTGTATGCCGACTCATCCCTGTTAGTTATGAGTCCAATGACTGTTGTGTCATCTACAAACTTATGACATGGTTGTTGTCAAAAGTACCAGTGCAGTCATGTGTCAGCAACGTGAACAACAGAGGGCTCAGTACGCACGCTTGTGGTGAACCCGTGTTCACAACTATAGTTATGTATGTTGTTCTGCCAACTCTAACTGCCTGCTGTCTTCCTGTCAGAAAGTCTGAGATCCACACAGACATTCATGGATCCACACCGAGCAGCAACAACTTTCCAATAAGTTGTTGTGGCAAGATGGTGGTAAACGTTGAGGTAATATCAATAAACAAGATCCTAGCGTAGCTGTTCCTGTTCTCCAGGTGTGTCTGTGTGAGGTGGAGCAGGGTGGAGACGGCATCCTCAGTGGACCGGTTCGCTCTGTAGGCGAATTGCATTCGGTCCAGGGAAGTTGGCAGCTGTGATTTGATGTGATACAACACAAGCTGCTCAAAACATTTCGTAGCTTTGGGGGTCAAGGCTACTGGACGGTAGTCATTCAGAGGATGGATTTGGCTTCTTAGGCAGAGATGTTATGATGGCGCTTTTTAAACAGATGGGGACTCTGGCTTGGCTGAGGGAGATATTGAATATGTCCGTGAAGTAGGGCTGGGCGATATGGACAAAATCTAATATCCCGATATCTGTGACCGAATACCTCGATATCGATATTTTGCCGATATTATCGGGACAAATGTTGGTGCTTTTGCAAAATATTTACACAATAATATTTTATTACCATTTATTAGTAATGTTGACATAACGATGAAACAGGTGCAGGCAACAGTTTCAGCAGTCTTGCAAGTGCAGAAAAATGCAACCCATTACTGTAATTCAGCTTTTAAAACCAGAAAAGCCAACACTTATTTCATATCACGATATTACGATGGTCAAAATCCGTGACGATATTTTACTTTACATCACGATATTGACATAATATCGATATATCGCCCAGCCCTACCGTGAAGACATCCTTCAGCTGCTCAGCACAGCTTTTCAACTCACAGCCTGGGATATTGTGAGGACCAGCAGCCATGCGTGGGTTAATGTTGGTAAACACCCTCTTAACACTGTCTGCAGTCAGTTGCAGTGCCTGGTTTGTGGAAGACTGTGTCTGCAACAGGGCTGCTCTATTGTCCTTAAGCTCAAACCAGGAAAAAATGTGTTGAGGTTATCTGGGAGAGAGGGATCGTTGGCCTGTACCTGTGCTGCAGGCTTGTTACCCGTGGGTGCCTGGAACCCCTGCCATAAGCCCCTTATGTCCTTGGTGTCGGTGAACTGAGCAGATACTTTTTTCCTCACTGTAATTTGGGAGGTATTGAAATGTTTAAGGCGAGATTCAATCATCAAGTTTTATGGTGCAGGATTGTGAGTATGGTAATGATAGAAGTCCTGATTCATACTTTCAGGGTGACCACAATATCAGTAGCCTCCTTGCCTGCCACTCAAGTTTAAATAAAAAGTAATGTATGGGGGGAAAAAAGAAAAGACTCCAATTGGTGAGATTGCTACCAAATTGAAATTACTTTCCATTTTTGTAGTCTTGCAATGTATACATGATTGAAATATACTTTATAATAAAAGACATGAACCTTCAAAGTCCTTGATGTTAATTGATCATCTTTAAAAAAAGACCACATTTCACAATGAAGTAAATGCCTTCATTAATTAAAATAAATTGATTGAAAGGGAAAAATAATTACCATCATGAAACTCATATTGTTGCCAAATATTTTGTGCCAGAATTACTGAGTCTCATCTTTTCATACTTTGTGTTGCCTCCTGTTTTTAAAACTACAGGGCCCGTGTTCACAAAGTGTCTTGCGCTAAAAGAAGGTCCTAACTGCCGGATTTAGGAGAAACTCCAAAAAAAAAAATGCGCGTGTCAGTCGTAAATTTAGGATTAAATAATTTTTCTAAGCGTTATTCACAAAGTATTGTAGGCCTAAAAGTAGCTCCTATGTCTTGGAGAGCTTAAAAGTAGTCAAGAGGACTCCTAACTCGCTAAAACCTATTCACAAAGAATCGGAGAATGGCTGCTACTGTTGAAAGATGGAATGACTTGGAAATTCTGAATGATGCGCAGTTGTTGAAAAGATATCGGATCAACCGTGAAGGAATTTTATTTGTTGTTGACTTGGTGAGGGAGAGAATTACGTTTCAAACCATGAGAAACAACCCAATAAGCCCGAAATAAAATGTTTGACAACACTTCATTACTTGGCCACCTGAAAAATGGAACTTTGCAACGCGGACAATTTAGGGATTTCACAATCATCTGTTAGTTGCTGAATTCAGCAAACAATCAATGCGCTCTGTGAACCCCATATCATCCGACAGTTTATCTGGTTTTCAATGGACATTTGCCTACAGCACAGAATCTAACTTGAATTCATGCACACCTCAGGTATGCCGGCTTTCATCGATGCCATTGACGAGACTCATATTTGAATTATTTCTCCGACCCAAGATGAAGAGGTATTTGTCAATATAAAAAAAGTTCGATCCATCAACACCCAGATAGTATTTGATGCCGAATACACTATTTTGGACTTTGCTGCGAAATGGCCAGGATCCACGCATGACTCGCATTTTAATGGAAAGCAGCTTATGCCAATCATTTTATGGGCATTATGTGCCTGTGGGATAATACTTGCTCGGGGTCAGTGGCTTTGGTGCTGTACCTCCTCCTGCTATGCATGAATGATTTTATTAGGCTATTGAGCGAGGGTTACATTTAATAGACCATATTAATAATGCCAGCCTATGTCATATTTTGTATGCATATTTAAATTGTAGGCTATAAATTACAAACCAAGCTTAGTATGCTTTCCTGTTTGAACGATAGCCTGTGAATAGGCTACAATCTTTGACCTCCCCTGCGATTGCAGCCCATACCACCGCTTCTCGCAGTATTCTGTCGTCCGAGACATGAGGGGAATGCAGCATTGATCTGTAGGCTGATATTATTCTACGCATCCCGCTTGAATTTGCTGTTCACCCCCGAGCCAAATTTGCCTTTGATTACATGCTTTCGCTCCAGCACCAACTGGGCCAGCAGCAGTAACTGGTCGTTGCTCCAGTTGGGCTTTCGAGTCCTTTTTGAACTTTCATCTATGACAGTTTAGGGCAAACAAACTTGAACAGCCCGACATTTAAATGATCGCAACATATTCTCATTGGGTAATAAGTTGCTAATTATTGGGGCAAATGACACATTTTATTATTGACTTGTTTTATGCTATTGGCATTTTTACAACTATCTCTTTCCTATGCATGTATATTTGCCTAGAGCGTGATATGTGGGGACTGCGCATAGTGCATTTTCAGGAGTGCTCAACATGTTATTACTTTATGGGACAAACCAGCCGTTTGGACTATTTCCTCTTTTTTTTCCTTCATGGGTTGTATGTGGGATGTTTTTTTCAATGGGCTGCCCTGTCACCAAAAAACCAATCATCGTGCTCATTGTCCCCAGACTCGTGCATTAGAATTGATGTTATCCATAGTAACGGAGATTTACTCACACCTATCTCAGAGCTACTCATAGCCTAGGAGTTACCCGTTTTCTTTACTAAAAGTTTCTCTCAGCGGCTTTGTGAATAACTTTTAAGATTTTACTCCTACATAAAATGTTTTAGCGTGTCTTAGGAGTACTCACAGCGGTAAGGCAAGATGCTTTGTGAATACGGGCCCTGGTCTGTGTCTTATGCGTTATTGACTAAGGTTGTAGAAGATATGGCAAGGTCAGGCAGATGAGAATTTTACGTTTTGGTGCAGAATTCAGCTTTTTCTATCGCCCCAAAGATCATTTTTGAGATCTGTTGAAATCTGGGGAGAAAATTTTTGGTGGGGGGTTGGTGAGGTATTGAGCTTATTGGTTATTAACTGTAGCGAGCTGTTGGCAGTAACAAAGGCCTTTTGAAACCTCACCTTTCAATGTAAAATCACCTAAATCTCTCGCAGTTTACTTTTCCTGATTAGCTACAGTTGCTCACGCTAATTGATAGAACCTACCATAGTCTAATTTATTTTCGATAGCATTGTTACGGATTGCACCGCAAAATTATGAGGCGTTTTTTTCCGTGCATAAATGACAACGTAAATTATTAATATGTCTTTATAATTTATGTGCTCGTGTAGCTTGTGAAACAACATGGATTTGCGTTAATTCGTTTGCGAGGCTCATTAAGCAATGAGCCATGAGAATCCGTTCTATATTCTGAATGTAGTCACGGCTAAAGGGTGTTATTATAAAGATGGCGAACACAAATGCTGCAAAGTCAGCGAACGTTTTGAATTTTTGCATTTATATTTCCATCCTTTACAAGGCCATATCAATTATATAAATGTAGGGAATTCACTTTTTCATTTTCATTTCCTAATATAGGTCATGTATTGGTCTTGATTGTTCAGTCGATAAATTGTTTGATTGTTAATCAGGCGAATTTAAACGAGAACAGCTTGAAGTAAAGGGTGAGGTTACTGAAGGCCCTCTGAATATTTGACGGCACACTGCTGGTGATTAGTGATCTGGGTAGCCAGTGAAAAGAATGGAAACATTCTCTTTTTCAAACTCGCGCAAAAAAAAACTTGTGGAACTGTGTGAATTTTGAACCTGGGTGCAGACATAAGAAATTATTAGCATTACTCATTTACAACTGGTGGGCCGCTGTGTTCTGTGAAGTGTAGTGCACTAACGACTGTTTTCCCCAGGAGACTGACTCTCATTTTATAAGTAACCTTTTTCATTCACTTGGTGAGTTGTTTCTTTTGAAGTTTAAATTTAGTATTTTGCTCACTTAGAGCTTTTGATCAGTTCATTGGATATTCTTGTTCCTAACTATTGTTTTTTTGTTTTGCTGCATAAGTACTAGCAGTATGGTCAACAATCTTGGAAAACTTTGTAAAAGTCGGAGTCTCTTTATGGGCATTTTCTGGCCCAAACTACCAAATTCAAAATAATTTTCAGTATTGATAAACCACCCATGGACTCCATGAATCTACCAAAAGAATTTGTTGAAATTGATGTCATACTGCTTTCGTTTACACACGTGGACGTCGGAAATCTCCACTTCAGAACATGTTTTTGGAACAAATATCTTTGATCCAAAAATATGTTCTGAAGTGGATATTTCTGACATCCCCGTGTGTAAATGACGGTACATTTGACAAAGTTCCCGACCATGACACACTAAGGGATTTTGCTGAAATTTGCTCAAGGGTATGGCCAACAATCAGTGAAAAACCAGGATGTCTCATCTTCATCTGAACATCTTCATCTGAACACTTGCATCAACCTACCATTGTAAACCCAAAAATGGGGTGTTTTGATATGAAATGGATTGTGTGAGTATGGCTTTTAATTAATTCTTCTACAAGTTTTTTTCAGTAAAATAGTTATCTTTAAGCATGAACATCACAAGGGTCAAGATTATTGCCTGCTCTTAGACCTTCAAACTGAAGGAATCTCAAGACCACAACGAGGTGACAGGTCCCCCTAGTTTTTGGAAGGATATTTACGATAGGAATTTTTTCTTCAATTATATTCCTTAAATTTTGGATCAGATTTAAAGATTGGGAGTAGCATGACCTGACATTTTGTCACAGCCTCTTTTGCTAGCATTTACTGAGGGTGCAAATATTAGCAGAGCAGGAGTTTAGGGTCACATGCTGGTTTGTTTTATGAGCCCTATTTTGAGTATAGTAAGCCATACATGTTATGCTTCGCTCACAACCCGCCATACATGCTACTACGGGCAGTCTACGGAAAAAAAATTTGGCAAAACTGTGCTTGAGACTTGTGCAACACTCGTGTGTGTTCACTGACTGGCCGTGGAGACTTTTGGTCCTGCATGTGCAAATTCTACGGGTCTTGCAAAAAATCAAGAATGCAAACACTCCGTATTGGACCCATACTCTTTTTGTACACCTGAACCAATTCAGCAACACGGCTAGTAGGGGCTTTGTGATGACAAACAGGCGCATGAGGGACGCAAGGTCATTGTACGAGTGATGTGCCTCAGAGGTGCTACACAAATACTCCACACTCGCTATTTGTGCAGCCCCCAAGACTGAAGTACATCTCACTTTCTACCCCTATGTGTGGCGTGCACTCAGCGACACGAGGGGCAAGACTGCGTGAATATATATATTGGGGAGGAACCAAGAAAAGGATCATGTAGCGTCACACACCAGTCATGAGTGATTGTCACGTGCTAATCACAATTGTCCATAATCCTAGCGCACAAAACTGATTAAATGCAAGTCACACGCACTCCAAACTCACTGTTGACGCACTGATAACGTGCGTCAGACATACGCTTTCCACGAGCTAACGGCGCAATTTTTTCCCATGCCTTGACTTGGCAACCTGTACTCGACAAGTACTTTGCTCAAACTCTTTCCCAAACATTCCCCCTTGTTCACCGTGACCCTGCGGCTCGACTGCGAGCTTCCAAATTCTGCGACCTGTGCATGTCCAAAACAATTACGGTGGGTTGTGACTGAAGCATTAGGTTAAACTTTTTTGGTTTGTTGTCAGCAATGTTCTGGCTGAATCAAGATATTCCTTTATACACATTTCAGCCAAGTTTTTAAGGAATAAAAACTGCCCCGCCTTCCTCTCTAACTTTTATGAAGAATACAATGACCTCCATTGTGTATTTTGATATTACAGGAAAATAGACAATATTTTTTTCATACATCATTAAAACCTCACAGATGGCATTGTAGATGTTGCAGCATAAGGACTGGAATATAAATTTCAACAAATTTGTGCATGCAGATAGCCTTTAGTGGTTCTCATTTTATCCCTTTGGCCTTTGATTCTCAGCGTGGCCATGGCTGTTTATTTATTGTGAAACCTTTTTGCATCTAGAATCAATTTGATGTTCATGAGCAGAACTGTTTACTTTAATATCGTTTCCATTTACAGGACACTGTAAATGGAAGGGTCTATTATTTATCCTTTTTAGAACTGTGAATTTAACAGTTACTTTTTTGCATTTATAAAATTCTAATTTATATTTTGCTAAAGGCATTCATAACATTTCCCCAGAATACAGCGTCATCATTTCAATTCATGTAATGGGAAATAAATTAGATAATAGTAAGATTAGTAAAAGTTGAATTAATTTATTCGGGAGAAACATTTACCAAAATACGCGTGGACATTGTGGCTATATATATTGGCTCAAAGATTTTACGTTTTTTTTTTTTGCTCACCCCATTTCTAAAAGAGACTAGGATCTAACTTAGGCACAGACTGAAAGTCAGTTTCACAGGTTTATTAAAGAGCTTTGTTGTAGTCTGACAATCCCGTTCTGCGTCAAACTGTATTCTCAAAGTCGCGGTGTCGTCACTTCCGGCTGGCCCAATTCGGCACTCGGTGAAAAAAATGAATTTGTGTGTTCATCTTCGTGTTATCTCATCAACAAATGTCTCATTCTAATCCGCCTTATTTGTATCTGCAGTTTCTTTTTTGCGAGGAAATACAGTGTGTAGGAGTTATTGTAAGGTATTAGAGATCTCATTTGACTATTTTGATCATCATTGTGACACAGACACAAAATATTGCAGGCACTTAGAGTTGTAAATTAAAAGCATGACAGCAAATGGCGAAAGTAATTCCCAGCTAACATAATATTTAGCTATTTACTATTTCACCTCCGATAAGATGCTTCCCACGCAGCACCGCATGAGCTGAAGGTTCCCACTTGCTGCCGCATGCATGCCAACTCTACCGCTTTTGGGGCATTTTTTTCCGAATGAAACGCCCCAAAATGGTAGTCTATTGCCAAAAGCAGTAGAGTTGGCTTGTTTGCAGCAGGGTTCTGTCTTTTGACAGCTTTTATCCATGCTTCACTCTGCTTACTTTCCTTAGGAAATACGTGAAATGAAATTCCCTGTGTCATGTTGTGATTCAAACAACCAAACGCTACACACGACTTGGGCATGTTTTTGATAGATTGTTACTTTGGTCGCATCACTTTCGATTCGGTTTTACGGGCCATGTGTGTTTTGTTTTCACCGAGTCACCCTGCGTCGGAAGTGGGCCCGACTTTTTCAGCCTCAGAGTGAGAATGTCAGAGTGAGGGGTAATCAGAATAATTGACCAAAAACCAGCCAAAGTCAAAACCAGAATATCACAATACACAAAGGAATACGCAGTCATGTAAACCAAAGAACAAAATCAAATCTAAACTGGAAAAACTTGCTTGGAAATGCAAGGCTTGTTAATGATGTCTAGAAAGGTAACAAACTCACTAAGAAACATAGGCAAACTGGGTCTATATAAAGAGGAGAAAATCACAAACGAGGGAATGAATACAGGTGTGCATGCGCTGGGAAACCTGACTTGAGGTGTGGCTACAAACAAGGGAGCTAATTAGAAGTAATTAACAAACAGAATGGGCAGGGCGATTGTGGGAGTGAAAAACATAAGCACATGTAACTACATGGAGAGTCGTTACTTATAATGTTATTTATAATAACAGTGATTAACATAAAAAATGATGTAATATACAGAATAACAGGGCCTCAAATTCAATTTACCAACTGGGAGGGAATTCCCCCCCTACTTTTTCAGATAGGGGGATTTGGAGATTATTGGGGGGGGTTATTGACTTGCATTTGATAACATTTCTCACATCGTTGTATTCTTCCCCAGAGCTGATAGCAGTGCGAAAATTCCATGTAAAAGTGCAAATACTAATCTAAAAAGAGACTACAATGTCACATTTATTTAATATATCAGCAACAGTACAATTTTCTGTAAAACCAGTCCTTTAACCCTCTCGAGCCCAATTTATTATTTTGAGATATGAAAAATCTTTCATTCATGGAGACTAGTTCTCATACACTAGTGGCTGCAGGTGGAAGTAACGGTGTATTTTTGCAATACTGAGCGAGAAGGGTAGCTTTATCAAACCATTTCCCATCTGGTCAGTCATCTGTTGATTCATTGTTGCCAATTTGCAACATGAGCCTAGAGAGGGTTAATACCTTACTTTTACTTAAGTAGGATTTCAAATGCAGGACTTATACCCGTATTTAACCCCTTGTTAAAAACACGAACAGCTTTAAATTTACTTTGGGTTCGCCTTGGATAGGCATTTTTTGGCAGATGTTTCCGGAGTGGTAAGGGTTTAAGTATTTTTACATTATAGTATTGATATTTTTACTTGCGTAAAGGATATGTGTTCTTCTTCCACCACTGTTGATGTCAGTGGTTCTCAAACTCAGTCCTGGCAGCCCACTGTGATGCTGGTTTTTCTTTTAACCACAATTGCAATTGTAGAATTTTTGTCTTTATGCATTCCATGCTTAGCTGCATTCCATGTTTAGAGCAGTTATTTACCATCTTAAGCCATATTTTGATGGCTATATCCATTATGCCATGAAGAATAAAAGCCCTTGAATATATTGTGCTTATTTCATATAGTTTTTCACCTGTTTGTCTGTCCGTCCATCTGTCTGTCTGTCCGCACTTTGCCATGGCTATAACTTTTGATCGGCTCATGATAGGACTTTGATACTTGGCATATGCATTGCTTGTGAGAAGGCATTTCAGATGGGGTCATGACTTTTGACCTTGTGACCTTGACCTTGGAGCATGACGTTTGGTTACAAAAACTTGGTCTATAACTTTTCATTAGCTACTAATAGGCATTTGATACCTGGCATATGTATTCCTTAGGATAAGGCCTTTCTGATGAGGTAATGAATGTTGACCTTGTGATCTTGACATTTAACCTTTGATTGACTCATGATAGGCCTTTAATGGCTAGCATGTGCATGTTATGCACAGGGGCATCAGTGTTTCACAAACACATCTTGTTATATATTGTGAGGATTTTCAGGTAAAAAAAACATTTTTTGAATAGTTCAAATTAGACTCAGTAAGCTCCAAATTGGGTTGGTGATCACAGGTGTTCTGAGTTCTTTCTAAATAATTTGCCTGAACTTAATAAAATGATATATAGGTGTGTTGGTCATAAAATGGGGTGTGGTTAGGCGGGCCTGTTGCTGTCTTGAATGAGCACAAAGGTCTTGCGCGACTGAACAACAAAAAACCTGGGCTGCATCCAAATAGTCTTTTTTACCTAGGAAAGTTCCCAACTCCTAAAAAAATGGTCTGGAAATATTTACATGCCAGCCATGATAAGTGTATTCATATTCTTTAAATGTTAAGGAAAGGTGCCTCAGTTCTTCCTAATTTACCTCCTTTAGCATAGGGTACACAGAACCATCCTACTCGAAAAAAATGAAATAACTCTATTCTAAAATTCTGCGCAGCAGCAATATTTAAAGCAGCGACCATTCATCTGGCTAATCGTGTAAAGAAATGTATATGATGGGCAGGGGACTTATGATCATGTAGCCAAGTGTAAGTGCATTCGGATTCTCTAATTAGCGTGGTTGTCTTCCTAAGCCGTTAGGAATTCCCCTTTACACCTTCCCTTTACCATATGACGTTTTCTACGAAGGTCAAAGAGGAGTGGTTAGAAATTTGTGGATAGGCCGTAATTTTTTTAGCTCACCTGGACAAAGTCCAGATCAGCTTACGTCATGGCCTACTTGTCCACCGGCGTCTGTAAACATGTTCTTCTCTGAAACTGCCGGGCCAATGCAGCTGAAACTTGGCATGCATGTTCCTACCCATGAGGACACCAAAGTTTTTTTTGAGGTGTTCCGATCCAACTTCAAATATGGTGGCAGATGGAGCTAAATTTCCTCCTATCACTAAGGAGACTAAAATTTGTTCAGAGCGTTACAATCTGACTTCAAATGTGGCGGCTGCGGCAGTCATATTGAAAATAACATTTTGGCTCATTAGTTGCTCAATTCTGGAGCGATTTAGCTTGAAATTTGCTATGAATGTGCCAAATAACAAGACTCAACATATAACTCTGATTTGTGCATGGCATTTTGACCTTCATTTGACCTCTTTCATGGGGCCACACCCCTTAATTTCAGAAATATCTTTAAAAATCTTCTTCTCAGAAACTGTGTGACTGATTAAGCTGAAACTTTGTAAACACCTTCCTGTAGCTAGGGAGATTAAAGTTTGTTCGAGGTGTTCTGATTCGATTTCAAATACACTGCCCGGCCAAAAAAAAATTCACCGTTTGGAAATTAATGAACAAATTCTAGAATTGGATCATTATTGCGGTTACTAATATGCTTCAACTGGCAATAATCATTTTTCCCTTGACTGATGAAGCGCATCGCTACTAATTTCTCAAAAAATCATGTCGGAAGACACACCCTTGCTGGTGGAAAAGATGTTACAGTATTTCAGAACAGGCAACTTATTGGCCTGTATTTAGCAAAGAAAATCATGAATGCAAAAACAAGTATGAGGAATCATTTTCACAAACATATTTGCCACCACAAAGTCCTGATCTTAGACACAGTAAAAGTTATTGGGATGTGCTCAAGAAAGACCACCGAGTGGTTCAACCATTATGTCGAGAAGACAAGATCTCGGCCAAAAATTATGGCATGTATGATTGAAAATAAATGTTCTGGCATTGCATATAGTTGTCAAAACAATGACAAAATTAATATGCACTGTAATCAAAGCTACAGGGGTTCCAACTAAATATTTGAGTGTGCGACATTTTTTTTTGGCCGGGCAGTGTATGTCAACATTGGCAGCCATATTGAAATTTCCTTTGTAGATGCTAAGCAGCAAGGCAGAACACGTTGCAGGTTTTGCTGTGCAATGCATTTTGACCTTCATTTCACCTCTTCATTTCACCATTGAGCCACACCTTTTTATAGAAAATACCAATAAAAGCACTTTTTCACTGATCATGCTGATTGTGTTCAACTGTATGAAAAGTATATTATTGCCACAGGAAAATATAGAGTGATCTTAACTAAAATTCACGATGAAGCCAGCTGTTGTGGAAAGCCTCAGGAAAGAATATGGTGTGGTATAGTGAAGCATTAATTGGTAGGTAAACTGTTTGATGCCTGTTGGAAATGATTACCACAGAACATCCCCTCTGTCCTCTTTCTTTTGATCCTGGAGAGTGTATGAATCTAATAAATACACTTTTCCGAACATGTCGCATTATTTATTTTTTCCCAATGCATTGAAGTTTATTAGCCCCTCGCCGACAAATTATTCGGCGGGGGATATAGTGATGCCACTGTCCGTCCGTCCTTCCGTCCCTCCGTCCATAACAAATCTGTTTTCTGTTCCATAACTTTAGTAAAGGTTGACGGATTTTAATGAAATTTGGTAGGAAGGTAGTTGGTGTCAAAATACAGGCCAAGTTTGATTTTTGAGCATGTAGGTCAAAGGTCATAGCTCATTAAATATGTGAAAATGGTTTGCGTTCGATAACTTGAGTAATGTGTGACGGATTTTTATGACATTTGATATGAAGATACACGGCTGACTCTCACAAACAGTGGTGTATTCTCTGAGAGGTAATCTGCAGAAAATCTTGGCAATCCTTATTATTTTCTGGATCAATATTTCACCAGTGGTTTTAAAGGATTACTTAAGAAATACAAATAGATTTTTTTTAGCTAAGAATGGACTTTTTAACTAAAAAAAAAATTAGCTTGAGCTTCAACACCAGCAAGGCCTTCAACAACATGGTAGCCTGCTGCTAGGCAAGGTCCAGGTCAGGCCCAGGCTCTGCAGTAGCCAGCTTCAAACCAGGCCAGACCTAGGTTCCAGGAGCAGCCATCTTCCCATCAGATATATGCCATGGGTGAGCCAATAGCCAGTCAGCAAAGCACACAAAAGGCAACGTGTGCATCACTCTCCAGAGACATTCAGAATCTGGCAGCGACCATCAACACAAAGTTTACCTCTCTGGAGGATATCATAGCAATGAAAATTGCTGAAGTGATTGCAGCTGAGGTGGCCAAGTTGCGCGTTGGGTTTGATGAACCAATCAACGATATTAGGCGCCGTCTGAGTGCCCTGGAGGAGCCTGGTGTGTCGGCAGATCCTGCTGTTGACCTGGCTCTGAATGTTGTCATCCGCAACCTTCCTGAGACCATTGGCAAGGACACTATGGAGAAAGTCCACAGTCTCTTCTGGGAGGAGCTGAAGCTCGACGACAACATTAAGTGTATATCTGCTGAGTGCAAGCGAGCACATGGCACTGGTCCTGGTGTCAATGTTGCCAAGCTGCCGAGTCGCGAGTTGAAGTCCAGAGTGATGAAGGCAAAGAAATCACTCAAAAACAGTCCTCGTTTCAAGAAGGTCTTTATCCACCATGACAAGACCCACGCGGATGGGACGATATAGACTAACTTCCGGACGCTGATCAATGCCGTTGGTCGCGATAAGCTGGAGATGAATGGCTCGCGCATCAAGGTCAAGTTGACAGATAATGGGGACGGGGAGCGCCAAGGGGATAACCGTGGCACTCATGGAAGTGGACGTGGTCGCAGCAACAATCAGGGTCGTCGTGCAGCCCACTAGATCCGTGTCGACTACATGGACTTGTGGACGTGGCTGCGCTGCGTCACTGATTTTCACCTGGCCCATACCTGCGAGCACTTATATTTAAATTGGACTGCTTCAGCTGGACGTGGCCCGTGTAGCAGTCGGCTGCACGTTGGCCATTTGTTTGCTGTTGGTCTGTGTAAACTTGCTCAGTAAAAAGATTTATATAAACTTGAATTTTGGTCTGCTCATCATTTGTGTTTGTTGTGTTTTTTTTTTTGTTGAGCCAAGCGTAACAGGTGCTGTGACAGAGTGAACGGTTTCCTCACTGAGTGGTTCAATGTTACTTGTGGCCTAAAACAAGGGTGTCTGCTGTCACCATTACTTTTTAACTTGTTCATTAATGATTTAGTAGAATACCTGAATGTGCTAGGCAAGGGTGTCACCATCGGTGGTGATAAGGTCACTCTCCTAGCTTACGCCGACGATATAGTTTTGTTGGCAGAGTCAGCAACAGATATGCAATTGTTACTTGACAAGTTGAATGAATGGTGTGAGTCTTGGGGCATGGTCATTAACAAGGATAAAACACAGGTTGTACATTTCCGAAATCCCTCTGTACCCCTCACAAACCACCAGTTCTGTGTTGGTGATCATGTCATTCAGATAACTCCACAGTATAAGTACCTTGGTTTAGTTTTGTCTGAACATCTAGACTACAATGTTATGGTTAAAGCGGTAGCCAAATCTGCACATCGGGCCCTGGGCCTCTTGATAGCCAAGTTGAGATGTTATGGTGGTATGCCATATAAATGCTTTACTAAACTGTATGATGCACTTGTGCTATCTATCATAAACTATGTACTATAAACTATGTATGGGGTACGAAAGAGTACTCGCCTATAAATGCTGTACACAACAGGGCTTGTAGATATTTCCTTGGTGTTGGTCGGTACGCACCCTCTGTAGCTGTGCAAGGCGACATGGGATGGAAACTACCTATCCATCAACAGTGGTTGACAATTACCAGACAATGGTGTCGTATGATGAGAATGGATGATAGTCGTCTGAATAAGTGTATATATATGTGGTCTTTCAACTCAAATGTTAGAAATTATGTTTCTGATGTGAACAATTTTTATTGTGAGCTTGGTATGGATTGTATGAATGACCATACATCTAACTTTACCATCAATCATGTTATTCCAATTGTGGATATATTGTTATAGGAACATTATGATGCTTCATGGTTGAGTAAGGTAGACAAAGTTGAAGGTCGTGGAGGTCGTAACAAACTCTGTACCTATCGACATTCCAAGCGTGAGTTCAGACCTGAGGCTTATGTGACAGTTACAATGAGTAGGAGGACCAGGTCGGTTCTCGCTAAGTTCCGTTGTGGTGTTGCCCCTATCCGCATTGAAACATGCAGACGAGCTAAATTACCCTCCTGTACATGAACGTACCTGTTTTAATTGTAACAACTGTGTCGAGGATGAATATCATGTTTTAATGCAATGCCCTCTGTATGTTGAAGAACGTTGCTCGCTTTTAGAACACGTGTCTAGTCAATGTCATGTTTTTAGTAATTTATCGGTAGATGATCAATTTATGTACCTTTTATCTAACGATGCCTTTGTCAGTAAATGTGCCCACACCCTTGGTTCTATTTTAGTCAAACGTATGCATGTATCTTCTCGAACTTGAATGTTATGTCTAGTCATTATTTTATGCGTTTTTTGTTTTTACTGTCTCTCATAACTCTTGTAGAGTGGTCTGTGTGTGTGTTTTTCTTTCTGAGTTTCTTGCAAATGCTTTACTATGCACAGAGTGAGACGTTAATAAAATATTACCTTACCTTACCTTACATGGTATGAAAATAAAGCCTAAGTTTGATTTCGGAGTATGTAGGTCAAAGTTCAAAAGTCATAGCTCATTAATTATGTGAAAATGGTTTCCCTTCGATAACTTCAGTAATGTTCAACGGATTTTAATCGAATTTGAGGTGAAGGTACTTTACATCAAAATACAGGCTAAGTTTGATTTCGGAGTATTTAGGTCAAAGGTCATAGCTCATTAAATGTGCGAAAATGGTTGCCAGAAGATTTAACAGTATAACGGGGTGACTGTACCATTAACGCCTTTAGACTGTTTCAAATATTATACTGTACTAACCTTTTAAAGTTCAAGGATAAGTTCATATTATGTTTTAACTTTTCACTCTAATTTTTTCACCTTCTCATATGCTTTAATCTTCTTCTTTAAATCCCTGATTTTATTCACAATCTTTTATTAAATCTTCATACCAGTGAACTTAAAGTTTATTCTCAGAGCTTCTCATGGGCCATTCCATGAAGTTGTAAACTTTCTGCACATCCAATCCCCAGGTATTAATAACTTCCTTGCCTAGTAATATAGTATAGTCTAATGAAAATAATTTAAATAAAGCTAATTTTCTTTGTACTCAGACTTTAAATTTTTTTTTCCAAGTTTTTGAATGCATATACAGATACTGAACTTATGAACACTTCTCTAGAAAGCTAGTATGAAATAAACAAATCTTTATAAATTGTTGAACTCAGTAGATTTGACTATGTATTGGATGTTTTCATTTTGTTATATTTTTACAGATAAAATTAATTAATATTTTAAATATTCAGGACTGGAAATATGTTCTTCATTCTGAAATAAAAATATTTATATTTATGTTTATTTTGTTGGTGTACGCCCTGAATCTGTCCCGGAACAGCAAAATTTCATTACTCAAGTTTTTGTTGCGTGATTCAATAAACTGGACAGTGTTTCAACTCGTAAAACAGCATTTTGAAATTCAAGTGTACATGTCACTTCCTCCTCAAGATCTTCAAGAAGCATTAAAGTGCAAATTATGTAGGTTTGATAAGGTAGATTTCAAGAAAACACGTTTACTGACGTCACAAACGGGCTATTCAGGAAGATAGGATATGCCATGCATGTGTGAATCATTTACTTCTAATCATACTGTAACATTAAAGTAAGTTAAACATCAGCACATAATACACATCTAGCCACATATTATGGTCCAGAAATGACATTATATGTTGATAGTTATTAGATAGGCAGTGAAAGAGACATCTGGAAATTTTGAATGGAAAACCTATGGGCAGTCCATGCGGCTGCATGCAAAAGGCATGGGGGGAATTTCCGACGTTGGTTGCACTGCCCTGCGATGTGGCCCAGAAACAATGACCATATATCAACATATAAATGTCCTGTCTGGGCCGTAATATGTGGCAAAATACACATCCATATTCCAAACAAATCACAGACAAAAACCTGAAGATATATCACCTTAGGAATGAGAGTAAAAATGACAGGAAAAACTTGTGAAGTTTTATATATTCAAATGGAGATTTGGTAGTTGTCACTGTGACCTTTAAGAAAATTAACTGAATCTTTTTTATAAATAAATTCTAAGAATAACTTCGTGTTTTTCTTTAATTGGCAACGGTAATAATAACATTCAATGGTTTACTTAATCAAAAACTTTTGTGGAGTGAATGTCCAGGTGAGCTACAGTGCCGTGGCACTATTTTTGACTATTTTGGACACAGCCCTGGTCTACAGTCAATTGTCAGTCTTTAACTGCAATTTTAAGGGCATTTATCATGATAGTATGTGCTTTTTTTGGTGAGGGCATAAGAGCATACCCTCTGCTTGTTACATTCTACATGATAGGATTAACTGCCGTGAATTAGCAATTCGTCATGTGAGGGTATACACATAGGTATTTGCAGATTTTCTTGGTTATAGCCACATCACTTTAATACTGGCGAACTGTGTAATTCAAACTGCCTTCCAGAGGATCCATCCTGGAAGCATGGCTGTTCTGTGACAGTGATTGGCCAAAATATCAAATACACGGCATATAATGTCTGAATAGTGCACGGATTTCCGTTCCTTTACACGAAACAGAAACTGTTGCTGAATTATTGTTTAATGTGCTGAAAATGCGCTTCAGAAGTTTGGATAAGTACCACATGGGTAGACCCGTTACCTGCAATTATCTGAAAGACTTATTTTGAATTTTACAATCTATTATTACATTGCCTGCTGTCACATTTCCATTACCAAATACAAAATCCCGCATATCATTTGGAAATAGATTTATTATTTACAGTTTGACTGAAAAACTAAGTAGCCCTAAAATTAGAGGCACTTTTTAGCATCAGAAAAAGCAATGGATGACATATTCGTCACCATCTATTATAAATCCGAATTTCTTCCATATATCCAACTTGAAGTTTCTTTAGTAATCATAATAGCGTTAGTTTTGTTTCTTTCTTGCTAACTGTTTTACTCATTTATTTCAATTTCTCTTGGTTGTTCCCCACCGGGCTGTAATTATTTTATTACATTTTTTTAAAAATTGGTAACCCACCTATTTCCCATTTGCTTGTTTAATGCACAAGTTGTAATGGAATTTAATATTCAACTGTAGCCCCTGGGGATTCACTGTTATCTGGATTTGATAAATATAATTTTGAACCATTCTGTATTTCAAAAATATTTTTAGTTAATTTCAGGAGATCACTTTGACCAGGTTTTTATACAACCCAAATTCCAAAATAGTCGGTCGAAGTGTAAATTGTGAATAAAGTCTAAATGCAATGACATTCAGATCATATGAGCCAATACGTTATTCGCAATAGAACATAGATAACATTTTAAATATTTTAACTGAGACATAATACATTTTTATCCACAAAATGAGCTAATTTCACATTTTCTGGCAGCCTCAGGTCTCAGAAAAATTGGGACACAGGCAAAAAAGGCTGAAAAAGCAATTAATGTATCAGAAAATCAGCTGAAAGAACATTTAGCAAGTAATTAGGTTAACTGGCATCATGAGTGTAACACAATTGGCTATAAGAGGGATGTCTTAGAGAGGCTGAGTCTCTTAGAAGTAAAGATGGCTAGAGGCTCTCCAACCTGTGAAGACTTGTGTAAAAACATTGTGGAATACTTTAATGTCAATGTCAAATTGCAAAGGCTTTGAAGGTCTCATCAGTGACAGTGCATAGCATCATCAAAAGATTCTGAGAAACTGGAAAAATCTCTATGCGTAAGGGACAAGGCCGAAGACCTTTACTGGATGCCCATGATCTTCGGGCCCTCAGATGCCACTGCATCACTTACCGGCATGATTCAGTCATTGACATTACTAAATGGGCCCAGGAATACTTCAAAAAACCTCTGTCTGTAAACACAGTCCGCCGTGCCATTCAAAGATGCCTTCTAAAACTCTATCATGCAAAAAAGGAAGCCATTCCTTAGCATGATCCAGAAGCGCCGCCATGTTTTGTGGGCCAAGGCTCATTGAAAATGGACTGTAGCAAAGTGGCAAAGTTTCCTGTAGTCAGACGAGTCCAAATTTCACATTCTTGTTGGAAATCATGGGCGTTGTGTCCTCCGAGCTAAGGAGGAGAAAGACCACCCCTCCTGTTACCAGCGTTCAGTTCAAAAGCCAGCATCTCTGATGGTATGGGGATGCACTAGTGCATATGGCATAGGACACTTGCATGTTTTGAAAAGCACCATGAATGTTGTTAGGTATATAAAGGTTTTAGAGCAACATATGCTCCCCTCCAGATGACATCTATTCCAGGGAAGGCCTTGTGTATTACAGCAGGACAATGCAAAACCACATACTGCAGCTATTACAACAGCATGGCTTCGTAGTGGAAGAGTCCATTTGCTGAACTGGCCTGCGTGCAGTCCTAATCTTTCACCGATAATGAAATGAAAAGTCCGTCAAAGGAGACCCAAAACTCTCCAGCAGCTGGAAGCCTGTAATAAACAAGAGTGGGATCAAATTCCAATGGCTAAACTCAAGAAACTTGTCTCCTCAATGCCCTGACGCCTCCACTCTGTGTTATAAAGGAGAGGGGATGCTACACCATGGTGAACAAGCCCCTGTCCTGACTTTTTTTAGACCCTATATCAGCCAACAAATTTGAAATGAGCTCATTTTGCGGATAAAATTGTAAAATTTCAGCATTTGCTATGTTAACTTCGTTCTTTTGTGAATAAAATACTGGCTAGTGTGATCTGAAAGTCATTGGCCCTCATTTATCAAACTCGCGTAGGATCTGGTGTAGAATCTGGTGTAAATATCATCGTTCACCAGATGTCACGTCTGATTTACTAGAAGTGTGTACGTCGCAGATTTCGGTGTAGAACTGCCGTGGCATTGATAAATCCGGCGGCAGAAACCATCGTAATTTACATGACACGCCCCTGTAAATTCATGCTCCGAGAGGCGTAGTCCTGCCCACTTTACGACATGGACTCTCGAAAGACGGCAAAGAAGAAAGAACTTAACTGAGGAGGAAATATCGTCGGCCTGCTGATAAACCTCGTATCTACAATTTGATGAGAAACAAAAGCTTGTTTGTCCACGATAATAGCATATACATTGCAAAATACTAAATTTCATTGTTTGGATACATTCTTGGAGGAAAAATAGTCATCCTACCCGAACACAGCTCAACTGCATTCTTACATGCAAAATTTAACTTTTTTTTTTTTGCTCTCCTGTAAAGTTTATCATTTTGAAGATACAAGGTTTTATCAGCAGGCCGACGATAGATGGAGAAAAACAAAATTATTTTATTTGGAAGTCTTAAGAGTGGCATAAAGGGAGCCCAGTAGGCTGCAGTTTGGAGAACTATTGCTGCTGCAGTAGTAAACACTGTTGGGGTGGAAAACCGGAGTGCAGCAGATGTTTTATTTAATTCATTAAAAATCGAAGTCACTATTCGCACTTAATTTTTGTGCTTGGACGCACTGAAATGACCAAATTTTTGTTAGACGCACTTATTATTGTGGCTATGACGCACATTTCTTCATTGCCCACACTCATTTTAAGCGTGTCCAAAGCTAAATTTTTTTCTTGGCCAAACTTATTTTAAACGGTACTTTCTAAGCGGCACTGGAATGGTCATCAACTTGCGCACTTACAAGTGTGGTCAAGAAAAAAATTTAGCCTTGGCCACAAGTAAAAGTGCGAATAACGTCGGCCTTAATAAATTCAATCAATCAATCAATCAAATCCTTTATATAACCAGATAAAAATTCAAATTAATAAATTGAATTTATAGATCCACAATATTTCATGTTATATTACCTACATAATTGACAATCCAAATGCTTTACATGTAGGTTAAAACAAGGGGTCCGATTTTGAGATCGCCTCCAAAAAACGGGTTGCAACAGCGCACGAACCGGTGGAGGCCACCTAGACTCCAACTTCCAGCTGTCACAGCACTGATAGGCTCCCTCTCCATCGTTGGAATACGAGCCGTTGCGGACATGGATGAGTCCCCCCCCGCCTCGATCGGAGCACGATCGAGCACCATGAGGGTAATTGGTAAAATACAGTCTGCAGAGATCACTCTTCATTGTACTTTTATCCGTGTTACTTCATGACATTTTATTGGGTGCCACACAAAACGAGCAGCCACTCGTCACATCTGTGTAGAGAAATTAATTACACTTATATTTGGAAACAACCTTCTTTTATTCACTTATTTATTCATTCATTTATTTAGTCTATTTATTTTTACTAATAAGAACAACAACAGCATGATGTCCGCATTGCTGCATATGGTTTATTACTCATTTTGACAGCTGCACTCGTGAATTTCAGATTTGCGTACACCTGGTCAGAGCTGGCGTGAGATTTTTGCGGACCATTCGCTCACGTTCCGATTGATAAATGCCGATTCTTGCGGGAGATGAGGCGTACACCCAGTTTTTTCGGTGTATGCAAGTTTGATAAATGAGGGCCATTGTGAATGAACTCCTACGCAGAGAAGCATTCTGGATATTTACACTTAACACTGTGGAACCTTTTGATTTAAATGAAGAAATGGATTTGTCCTGTTTTCTTTAATAGACTATTCCTATGTGCCATTGTTCTTCTTTTTATTCCCAATGAATTTTTTTCTCCCACCAATGACATGTTTGACAATGGGAGGGGCTCTCTTACGTGTTTATGAGAGTAAATGTGGTACGTGTAAATGAGCGTACACCTGGTCAGAGCTGTCGTGAGATTTTTGCGGACTTTTCGCTCACTATCAGATTGATAAATGCCGATTCTTGCGGGAGATGAGGCGTACACCCATTTTTTTGGTGTACGCAAGTTTGAGAAATGAGGGCCATTGTGTTTTGATTTTATTCATAATTTACACTTTGTCTGAACTATTTCTGAATTGGGGCTGTAATAAAATATAACACCAATGTCAAAATATAGACTTCTTCTATCATTTATTTTCTCTCTTTTATGAAAGCTGATTTTGGGAAAGAAAATATACTCTTCCAAAAAAGAAACTATACAAATATTGAATTATTGATTACACTTTCTTTTCAATATGTTTTCCACATTTGTCAAAACATTTCATGTTTAATAAATTAATGCTAACAACAATGTATGATTTCTTTTTTGGAAGAGTATATATGCTGTAGTTATTTACCCAGTTTTTACCCCTCAGCCCTCAAGGCTGACGGGGTATCACTATCCTTTGTGCGGTTGGGCGGGCGGTCGGGCGGCGGGTGGGTGCCTCCAAAACCTTCGACATTGGGCTGAGGGGTATGCCGTGCATTGCACACCTATTTTTTTTAATTTTTTTTTCCCACCAGAGATGCTCGTGTGTGTTATTGTTTGATGGACTAAATGGTGTGTTTTCTGTGTTTTCATATTGCAGCCTCATCCTCAGCAGCTGAAGCACATTGGCCCCTTAAACCCAATCTAATCTTCTGTGAGTAGTTTAGGAGTAACTTACATCTGAAAATGCTGATCTTAAAAAAAAAAAAAAAAACTCCCAAAAATGCCTAAATTCAAGGCATGATTTGGTCATGTGGAAAGAACAGAAAATCCTCAGAAAATTTGTGGAGCAGGTTTTATATTAGGGCAGTGAACAGTAGAAAATTCATCTTGTGTTTCCAGCTTGTTCTAGAAAAATTTTGGCATTTTGTTTTCCACATGGAATGACCCCAACGAAGGCTGGTAGCATGACTTAGGAAAGAATATTGACACTTATTAATCAAGTCATTGAAAATTCCCATGCAGCATGAGCAAGTCAGGGTGGGAGGGATAGAAGCGGAAGAACTTTTGATGTAAAATTGTACTCACAATTTATTATCCCACCTTAGTTTAGTACTGCTCAGTATTAGGGTTATTTAGTTTCTTGGTAAACTGTAAAGACTCCATCTCCGTGTTGTCAAGATTTTGGAAGGATTGCCTGAAAGAGGTATGTACAATAAAGAACTCCTGGTCCTGTCTGTAAAATGTGGTTGATCATTAATGCTGTTTTGCTGTTAGTGGTCTGGGAAATCTTTTTAAATCTTCCATATAATTCTAATTTGTAAAGGTTTTGAAGCTTGTAGGAAAAACTACACATATTCAGCATTTGCAGCAAGTCTCCAGCCTCTCATTTCCCACCTCAGTAACTCTCTTTTGATTGGGTGGCGAATCAGTGAAAATGAGGCTGTACTCTGATTATCTGTCTCATCGCGGCGTGAAACATGCAATGGCTGCCAAAACCAAAACATATCTTTACAGGGCTGTAGTATGCAAATCCCTCCCCTCCTGATGTAAAAAGGTGCACTGAATCAAAATGTGCAATTCAAGAACATGCTTTGTTCTCCCCTGCCACCATGCAGGGCAGAGGATACTGTAATGAAGTTTATCCGTCCATTCGTCTTTCCCTCTGTCTTCGTCCGTCTGGATAGGAAGGGACAATTTTATTCTGAAACTAATTTACCTGGATGAATGAAATTTTGTGTTTTTATGTTACTAGTCATGTCCATGGGATTTGAATATATTGTTGAAAAATATTTGCTTTTTTGAGGATTATGGCCTTTTTGTGATGTTTTTGCACTTTGAAAGCAATTCCATGGTGAAGGACGATATTAACAAAGATGTCTTTTTGTTAGGAACGGTGCTACTGCCACAATGCTTAGACAATCTGGGTTTGCATTTTGTGGAAAGAGCACGTGTATGTCTTAAGTGCAAGAAAAAATGTGATTTTCATAATATGGCACCTTTATGGTACAACCCCAAATAGTAGGGACGAAGTGCAAATTGTGAATAAAATCAAACCGCAATGACTTTCAAATCACACCAGCCAGTGTTTTATTCACAATAGAACAGTGAAAACACAGCAAATGTTGAAACTGAGAAATTTTACAATTTTATCCACAAAATGAGCTCATTTTAAATTTGATGGCTGTTACAGGTCTCAATAAAGTTGGGACAGGGGCCCATTTTCCATGGTGTAACATCCCCTCTTCTTTTTAACACTGAGTGGAGGCATGTGGGAATTGAGGAGACAAGTTTCTTGAGTTTAGCCATTGGAATTTGATCCCACTCTTGTTTAATACAGGCTTCAGGCTGCTGGAGAGTTTTGAGTCTCCTTTGACAGACTTTTCATTTCATTATGCGCCAAATGTTCTCAATTGGTGAAAGATCAGGACTGCAGGCAGGCCAGTTCAGCACACAGACTCTTCTACTACGAAGCCATGCTGTTGTAATAGCTGCAGTGTGTGGTTTTGCATTGTCCTGCTGAAATACGCAAGGCCTTCCCTGGAATAGATATCATCTGGAGGGGAGCATATGTTGCTCTAAAACCTTTATATACCTTTCAGCATTCATGGTGCTTTTTAAAACATGCAAGTGTCCCGCACCAGATGCACTAATGTATCCCATACCATCAGAGATGCTGGCTTTTTAACTGAATGCTTATAACAGGAGGGGTGGTCTTTCTCCTCTTTAGCCCGGAGGACACGGCACCCATGATTTCCAACAAGGATGTCAAATTTGGACTCGTCTGACAGCAAGACACTTTCCTACTTTGCTACAGTCAATTTTAATTGAGCCTTGGCCCACAGAACACAGCGGCGCTTCTGGATCATGCTCAACAAGGGCTTCCTTTTTGCATGATAGAGTTTTAGGTGGCATCTGTGGATTAAAGACAGTGGTTTTTTGAAGTATTCCTGGGACAATTTAGTAATGTCAATGACAGAATCATGCCGGTGAGTGATGCAGTGGCACCTGAGGGCCCTTTACGCACAGAGATTTTTCCAGTTTCTCTGAATCTTTTGATGATATTATGCACTGTTGATGATGAGGCCTTCAAAGCCTTTGCGATTTGACATTGAGGAACGTTGTTTTTAAAGTATTCCACAATTTTTTTTACACAAGCCTTCACAATTTGGAGCGCCTCTGGCCATCTTTACTTCTGAGAGACTCAGCCTCTCTAAGACATCCTTTATATAGCCAATTATGTTACACACCTGATGCCAGTTTACTTAATTACTTGTTAAATGTTCTTTCAGGTAATTCTCTTTTACATTAATTGCTTTTTCAGCCCTTTTTTTTTTTGCCTGTGTCCCAACTTTTTTTAAACCTGTTGCAGCCATAGAATTTGAAATGAGCTCATTTGGTGGATAAAAATGTAAAATGTCTCAGTTTCAACATTTGAAATGTTATCTATGTTCTATTGTAATATTGTAAATAACATATTGGCTTATGTGATCTGAAAGTAATTGCATTTTGATTTTATTCGCAATTTACACTTTGTCCCAGCTATTTCGGAATTGGGGTTGTGGATGGCGTGATAAATTCCATTAAGTACCAGGACATTTTTGAAGAGCACCTGGTTGCTCAGAGGTGGGGGCAGAGCCATAGATGGTTCTGTCAGGAGGACCATGATTCATACATGCATCAAAACCAAAAGTGATAGTTTTGAGACCATAAGATAAATGTTGTAGAATTGCTGTCTCAATCTTTACACCTCAGCCCTGATGAACAGCTGTGGTTGAGGATTGAGATGGGCAGTCCTCAAGAGCAGGACCCTGAATAATCTGGAATGTTCTCCATGGAGGAGTGGTCCAAAATACCCCCAAAAGTATTCAGCAACCCTGTCAGAAATAACAAGAGGAGTAACTGCACTCAGTGCCACTACCCTTACCAGGGGAGCGTCCACCAAGTATTAATCAAATATTAAGGTGTGCTAATTATTTTTATGCTCTTTTAGCTTTTGTATTAGAGAGGCATTTTGTGGTCCCTAAAGTGGTCACTTTCAAGCAATTGTCTGAAGAGTATGCAGGTATGTCTCTGTGAAACAAAATTAAGGTATGCCCATCAGCAGGGCCATTATTCAGCTGAAAGCTTTAGAAATAACCAAAGGGCTTAATGTACCTACAACTAATTTCAAAGACAGGCTTTGCTGATGTAAAATAATGATGCGCTGCAGTAAAAGCTTTGCCCAGCGCAGTAAAAGCCGTGGCCACATACTTTAGAGAGAAGCTACTCTCTTTTCAGGGGCATTCGACTAATAAGTTGAGTCTAAGTAAATTAGTCTCCATGCAGATGAAACACTACTGTGGGCAGTGTGAAATAAGATATTGTGGTTTCCCATTCCCAGTTTGACAAATTAGTGCCATCTTCTTCTGTTTTTCATAAACCTGTTTCTTTTTTACTGGAACAAAGTAAATACTGGAACAAAGGGTTTTTTTTTTATTTTACTAAATTGTGTGTAATTTTAAAGAGGAGTGCACTGTGAACTTTCATATATTATAAGGTCAGGCTGTTTAAAATTGATTGTGGAGGAGCCCGTTCCTTATAATGATTGTACCGTTGCAACTGGACTTGCCACTTGACAAAAGCAATAGTAACTGCAAAAATTAAGGCTTTGACTGAAAATAGGAGCTAGCTGGATTTTAATGTTAGTGTTGCCTCAAGCTTTGTTTTCAGTTTCACCAGGGTGTTTGGTTTTAAAGGGTTATTATCACCGATTAAATTTAAATTCAAAGGAATTTAAAAACAGTAAAGTGTTGCTTGATAACTGTCACTTGTTAAGCAAACATTAAGATAAACAGCCATCTGGTTTATCGAGTGCTGCAGTTTCAGGTAGCAGAAAACCATTCAGTTTGCTGTACTAGACCTTTCACAGTAAGATAGAAAGATTCCCCTTT
This sequence comes from Gymnothorax reevesii, assembly GCA_029721435.1. Lineage (NCBI taxonomy): Eukaryota > Metazoa > Chordata > Actinopteri > Anguilliformes > Muraenidae > Gymnothorax > Gymnothorax reevesii. Next base: position 95,459,573 of record CM056575.1, read on the forward strand.
TACATGATGTCAGGTGACTAGTTGAAGGGCTGAGCACAAAGGCGGCTATCTGTTATCTCTTGTGAAGTTGAGTTAGCTGCAGCTGCTCAGTCAGAGTCAATTCAGTACTAATTTCTTTGTGGAAGACACACCTAACTGATATTATTTACAATGGCTTCCAAAAGAGGCCTCCCACATTCTTGCACAACAGAGTCCTGTGAAAACTGTAGTGCGAAACACAGCTATCTGAACATTTCAAGATAACGGCCTCCAGGAGAAAGATCTGGCTCAGGGACGATGAAGTTATGAGCAGACTGCTTGGAGACGAGGATAATACAGACTCAGGGAGTGTCGTTATTAGCACCCCCCACTCGCGGTGTGGGAGCTATGGTATCGGACTCCGTCCGTGCGTGTGTGCATCCGTCAACACATTTTGCTTTATCTCATCAATGATTTCAGTTGCAGGCTACTAATTTTTACTGGACATGCATCTCATAAAGGCCTACAAATGACATGCCTAAAGGTGACCTTTGCCTTTTTTTCAAGGTCACTGGCCTAAAAATATCGCCAAAAACTTCGACATTTTCCTTTATCTCATAAACTATTTCAGTTACAGGCTCCTAATGCTTAATAGACATGCACCTCATTAAGGCCTACAAATGACATGCCTAAAGGTGATGTTGGCCTATTTATATCCGGGGATATTATGTTTTTGGTCCGACAGCCGCCGCCGCACTACGTGTTAACGCGATAACTTCAGTAATATTTCAATTACAAATTCCAAATTTTGCGCATAAGTAAGTATCATAAAGAGGATGAACTGATTCGATTTTGGACAATTTATAATGTCTAGACTGGCCACCAGGGGCCAAAAACTGATTTCAGTGTTAACACGATAACTGCAGTAATATTTCAATAAGAAATTCCAAGTTTTGCATACAAGTGAATATCATAAAGAGGAAGAACTTCGATTTTGGACAATTTACAATTTCTAGATTGGCCACCAGGGGCCAAGAACTGAAAAAAATCACTGTTCCGTGATAACTTCAGTAATATTTCAATTACAAATTCCAAGTTTTGCATATAAGTAAATATCATAAAGAGGAAGAACTGATTAGATTTTGGAAAATTTACGATCTCTAGATTGGCCACCAGGGGCCAAAAACGGAAAAAATCACTGTTTTTATCATATCTCTGGAAATATTTGTTGGATTGACCTCAAACCAAGTGCAAATGAAAGATCATGACCTGAGGATGTGTCCTACGATGACATTAAACCTGTTTGGTTCAAAATTTTGACACAAAGTGTAGCTTTGTCACATAAAATTCACCATTTTTGCTATATCTTTGGAACTATTTCTCCAATTGACTTGAAACTATGTGCAACTGCAAGGTCATGACCTCACAATGTGTCACATGATGACATCATACCTGTATGGTTCAATATTTTGCTACTAGGTGGCGCTTTGTGATGGAAAATGACCATTTTGGCCATATCTTCAGAACCATTTGACCGATTGACCTGAAATGAAGTTCAAATGAAAGTCTCTTCAAGGTCTATTCAAGGATTGGGGAATTGGAGGATTGGGGGCGTTCGAAGATATATCCCCAGCCGTCGCCTCCGACGGCATAAGCCTAGTTTTCAAGGTTGCTGGCCTAAAAATATAACCAAAAACTTCACCAATTTACTTAATCTTATCAACATTTTCAGTTACAGACTTGTAGTTAGCTCCCGCCACCCGAGTGGCACAGGGACTATGTTATCGGGCTCTATCCGTGCGTGCATCCATCCGTGCATGTATCTGTCAACAAAAACTTCAACATTTTGTTTATCTTAACGGTGTGAGCTTCTGGGGCCGCCAGTGCCCTATATTTGATGATTCAGTTACACAGTTACACAGTTTTGGGCCTAAAAGTATATTGAGGACAGGATTTATTTGGACAGAAATTATACCATGGTGAGGCAGTTAATCATAATCTATCATAGAAGTGCTGATTATTTATTTGTTGGGACAGCAAACAAACTCTGAAGCCATTTTTTACTGTTTAAATTATTGCCTAGTACTGCACTGACCAGGATGGTGAATTTTTATGAATTGGTCACTTAAAAAATGCTAGATTTAAGTGACGTGAGGTACACTACACAGTACATGAGTAGGCCAACTTCGAATGTATGGAGCTAGAAAGGCCTGAAAATAGATAAATGCACAGAAAAAATCACTGATGTATTTGGGGATTCATATATATATATATATATATATACCACTCTTGCTCTATGTATTTATTATCTTGTCTTACCTGGCCATGATAACCAATATAATAATGTTGATGGGATATTGTTCCCCATGTGGTCTTGGAATGGAAATCAAGAATGGTGGATTTCTACTGCTAGTAGGCAGCTCTCCAGAAGAAAATAATATTAAGGACAGAGAAATGGAAATATATTTTTTTAATAGACCAAATTAAAGCACAGGGCAGGAAAACAACAAAAGGGTCATTCCATATGAACTCAACCAGAGGTCCCATAATGACCGACTCGGATTTGGCTAAAAACATTTGTACAATTACATAGAAAAAAATTGTTGTCCTGGGTAAATGACTTCGCTATGATATTGACTGTTAAAAATTGGTCTTTAATTGCATTTTTTCAGTCGGAGCCATTTTTGGAGCTCCCTTACTCCTGAATTATGATTTCAATACTGTCCAAAAACTTTCTACAGATAGTCATGTGCCTAAATAGAAGGACTAAAGCCCCAATAAACGGATGTGATTTATTGTAGCATGACAGTTGCCCCCTGAAATTTGAAATTTTCATTTTTGCACATAACAAAACCACTACTTTGGAGGCCAATACCTCAAAAACTAGAGGAGATAAGACTTTTCTGATGACAGATCCCAAAAGCCTGGGTGCTAATTACATGTTATACCACTTTTCAAGCTCACAACTCATTTCATTCCCAAGATATTGGCATCCAAATATGGCTGTTCTTAAACATGCAAGATTGGCAAGGGTCAAAAATGGGGTATACCACCCCATTTTGAAGAGCCACAGCACAAAAACCCTTTAGAATTTTGACAAAATATTTTGCACATGTTCATCATATATGTTAAGGTACCAGTACAAAGTTTTTTAGCCAAATCCGAGTCGGTCACTATGGGAGATTTCCAGACTTTGGTTGAGTTCATATGGAATGACCCAAAAGGGAAGAAATAGGGCAATGAAACAAAGTATGGGTCCAACAGGCTATAAAATCTCCAGGTCTTCAAGGTGTTCCCGGAAACATCGGAATCCTATTAATGGACCTGAATAAAGAACTAGATTGATCGAAAACCAAATTATATAGGTGCCTTAATTTTCACGAGTATGGTTTTCATAAGCTGGTTTGAACGCAGCATTTATAACATTACACCTCATAGTAACTTTAGAGAATAACGTGATAATCTGTCATTCATGCCAAAAGAGACTGATGATGATCAATCATTATTAGTAGTTCAAATTACTTGAATAACCACGAACATTCATGCTAAGATAGCTAACGTTGACGGTTTGCATGGTCAGTGTAGCATGCTAGCATCTATGTTATAGTTATTAGGCCTAAAATGTTATATTAACTATTTAGCATTATTTAAAGCTTTAAGTGAACCATTCACACAGTGAATTCACACATCACAGAGATACGCTATTAAACTTAATTATAGCTCAGTGAAATGTTTCGTTCACAGGCTTTAAGCACAGTTAGCAAAGACGGACAAAGCCATTTCAATCTTTGTTAACTGCATTATATCTTAAAATCTGCCCCAAAGAGACGAGCTATCAGGGTGTGTGCTGGCCAAAAATTTCAGTTAGCCACAGTGGCTAATCACCTCGAAGTTCAGTTAGCCACAGAAGAAAACATTTAGCCACACATTTTGCCTTAATTTTTAGTTAGAAACGTTAGAGAACTTGGATTCAGTCATACAGTGTGCGTAAACAATCACTCAATAAGAGTACAGACATCCGGAGACTACAGTAAGTATGCATCATCTTGTCAGCGACACCTGTACTACAGTGTTCTGGTCTCTTCCTATTGGGGTGGGTTACCGGCAGTTACAAGAAATTCTCAGAGTAGCAATGAAATTTGTACAGGTGCAAAATGCATTAAAAATCACATTTTTAAACTGTGATTAAAATTCAAAAATGGACGGAAATCCATTACACATTTTTGAACAGGTAGGGACGACCCTGTTCAAATTCCGCGGTGAGAGAACACTTTACTAGTATCCTGACCTCTGTCGGTGTTGGCTTTCCTGCAGCTGTAATGTACACTCAACAAAAATATAAACGCAACACTTTTGTTTTTGCTCCCATTTGTCATGAGATGGACTCAAAGATCTAAAATTCATTCCAGATACACAATATTACCATTTCTCTCAAACATTGTTCGCAAATCTGTCTAAATGTGTGATAGTGAGCACTTTTGCTTTGCTGAGACAATCCATCCCACCTCACAGGTGTGCCACGTTAAGATGCTCATCAGACACCATGATTAGTGCACAGGTGTAGCTTAGACTGTCCACAATAAAAGGCCATTTTTCACAGAAAAATAGTAACTTGTATAACAAACACCCACCGAAACTTTACGAAAAACTGCACTCAGTCACGTGATATAACAATATTGTGGTGACGGAGAGCTGGTTCAAGTGCCAGCTTTGCAAGAGTGCTGGGTAAGGACTATTAAGGCCATCCTCCAGTCTAATTATCTGGCTGCTACTTTAGACAAATGGGAACATGATCAATAGAAGTCCAGTATCACTTTGATGGGAAATAGTTGAATTACTAACTTGATAGGGCCAGCTTACCATGCTAAAGATTGTCATTATGTTATCCCTACTTGTGGCCAAGTGATTATTACATGTATTCCAACATGAACAGATCTACCTTAGGCCCACTGGTTTCGGTGTAATTCAGGATGTGAAATGTATTAAAAGTTATCCCATACAGCCAATATGAATTCACATCTAAACACCTGGATGCAACCTTAGTTTGGCACATACAGTAAAATATGACTTGAATGCCATGAACTCACACTCAATTTATCACTTATCTTCTTCCCATTGGTGATGATAATTGTTTGTCAGAATTATTTTACTGAAACTCATAAGAAATGTCTGATTGAAGTAACAAGAAATGCAAATATTTACATTATGTAAAATCCATTTTCTCAGAGTGCAGCAGGTTCTGGTTTGAACATGATTGCCATCTAGATATAATTTTACCTGAATAACAAACAGGCAAACGTATGCCAATATGAGGGAAATAATGCCGTAGGTTTGGCGAAATATCGGTCAAAGTTTTCAAATTCAACTGTATTACGTGTTAAAGGTCGATGTTGTATGTACTTCTTAGCTTAGTTTTTTGGAGTAACATGTCTGGATGCATAAAGCAACCATAAAGCAAAATGAAGATGATTATCATTTTGTCGACAGCACAGTTTGTAGTTGCCAACTCGCGTTATGGATTTGTTTCTGAAAGCAACAGCTTATATTGCAGAGCCCAGAGGCTCAATCATGTTTTGGATTAAACTTAAACAATCATACTGACCGTTTGCTTAAAGTGTCCTTCTGTCTCAACATCAGCGGCATGCAGTGGGCTGCTTGGAGTTTGGCTGACAGTGACTCGTGGCCGAGTCGCACGTAACCGACAGGCATTATATGAGTATAAAGTAGCGAAAATGCTATCATTGTAAAAACAGTTAGCAGGGTAGTCGACTGATTGTTTGTTGCGATTGCGCTAAACTCCTTTCTGAAGAGTTGTCCAGTTCTGCCTCGAGTAGTACGTTGGCTTGCACAAGCTAATAATCTCTGCTAGCTATATTACCGACTAATTTGCGAATCTATTTTCCACTGTTTATGACCAATGACTGGGTAGTGGCATTAAGAATACTGGGCCATTCTGACAAATGGCTGGCATACCAACTACGAGTATGCCATTTATTTAGTTATACTTTTGCTCTCTGAGGATTGAGAGTGGACGGCTTGTGTAAGGTAGCCCATGTGATATAAAATACCAAGGCAAAGCACCTTACTATCAGTGCTGAAAAACAGTAACTTCTTGCGTGGCTCAGCATTGTATTTTAAGGGCATCAAAACACAGCTGAAGAACCCCAAGTGATGTAGGCTAGCGTGATTTCGCCTAGGTTTCTCTAGAGCTTCTCGTAGTTAGGGTAAACACAACCCATTATTTTCAACAAACTCAGGCGGCACGGTGGCACAGTGGTTAGCACTGCTGCCTCACAGCAAGAAGGTTGTGGGTTCCTTCCGGCCTGGGGCCTTTCTGTGTGGAGTTTGCATGTTCTCCCCGTGTTCGCGTGGGTTTTCTCCGGGTACTCCGGTTTCCCCCACCCACAAAAACATGCAATATATAGGAACATTGTATGGCTGTGTGTGAATGTTTGGTGGTCGGAGGGGTGGTCGGAGGGGCCGTAGGCGCATACTGGCAGCCACGCTTCCGTCAGTCTGCCCCAGGGCAGCTGTGGCTACAAAAACGTAGTTTACCACCATCAGAGCGTGAATGTGTGAGTGAATGAATAATGTATCCTTGTGAAGCGTCTTTGAGTGCCCAGAAAGCAGAAAAGCGCTATATAAAAATTGATGCATTATTATTATTTGTCCACATAGTAGAGGATGTCTATATTGTTAAAAATATACTAATAATCATTATCGATCATAAATGAATTTAAGCCCTTTTCATTTGCATGACAGAACTGAGCTCGAAACTGCACAGGTTTCAGTGCCGATCTTGTCTCACTTACATCAATACGCTGCTTAATCGAGTGTTTGCTCATCAAGAAAAACACCATCGCATGCTTACTTTCACTTATCAGTGGATGTCCTGCTAGATTCATAATTAAATATTATTGAGGTGGTCAATCTCGAATCCCTTACATTGTTTTTAATATCGTGGAGGTGAGTGAGGTTTCTAACCTGGAATTCCTTATCCGACACGTGAATTACAACACAGATAAATCCCGAATGGAATTATGAATCGTCGGCCAATCAGTGCGATCAGAATGAACGTTATAAAGATAATTTATGACTGATGTATGATAATTAAGTATAAACCAAATATAATAGCGAGTGCCGGTAGCGAGTAGGCGATTGGACTTGATGTAGGCATCAGGCAGCCTTGGCGCAAAACCTGAGGTTATTACTAAGCCACTCTCTCCATTAGGCTTTCGCCAAAGTGGCGCTTTGAGGCCAATTTTCGGTTGCCACATGCCACACCACTTCGCCACTGGCGACGTGGTGAGCGGGTAGCACGCACCCTGAGCTATAATGTTTTAAATAACACCGTCAGTTTGGTTAAAATATGCTTATTAGATGGTTATCATAATACATTGACCCGGTGCTTCTTACCCATAAATAATCGCATAGAAGATGCGAGACACAGGACTTCTCCACAGCGATACGGTTTCCCAGGAAGCTTCGTTTGGAACTATTGGACGCCTCCATGATCCGCCATTGCAGTGGCCCATTGAAGTCAATGGAGTTGTGACAACTCTGTTTCTCTATGGCTCTGAGTTCCATGTTTAAAACCTCCAGCCTCTGGCTACCTACGCGTGTTTTAATGATGTCATAAAACATCCCTCGTGGGGAGGCTGGCTGTGGCTACAGACAATCCCTCTTAGAAAAAATGCATTTGTGGATTGGAGTCATGTCAGGGGAGTCTCAAAAGTCTCACACAAATGCAGCGAAGTTTACAAATTAAAAACACTTTGTAAATGCAGATCCAACAGTTCATATATGAATGTAACAAGCTCCACATATGTATTTGATGAAGATTGCAAATACTTTTACATGCATATATTTGTGATTTTTTTTTCTGTTGGTGTGTGCATCGAAAATATGCAAATATATGAATCTTATTTTTTGGATAATAAAAAATATGTGGATTTTTTTTTACTTATATATGAAATGAAACATATTTGTGTGTGCATTGAAAATGTTTTTGTGTTTTGAGTCATAAATAACTCCCCAAATACATTTGTGAATTTTTTCTGTGCATTTATCTATTTTGAGACCATTACTAGCTTCATACTAATGCGGCTACGACACAGTAACTTGATTCTATGATAAGAAGTCAGTGGCTAAAGCTTGATCATCTGCTTCTGCAATAAGTATTTTTCCGTCTCTTTAGGAAGTTACATTGTCACGATCCTACTATTAACACAGATTCAACCAATTCACGCAAATTTTGCAAGGTCCTGCAATTTTTTCCTCAAAACATTGCAACTTGGTTGGGGACATGCTCATGAATACATGCACAAAATTTGGTAACATCATGTCGGTGTTACGGTCAAGTGTCATTGTTTTCATTTTGCTGTGTGATACATTTTGATTCATCACTACTACTGTTTTTCACCAGTGAACCGAAGTCATACATAAATACTTGATTCATTCTGGTAGAAAATGACTGGAGAGCACAATAATGTACAAAGTTTACAGCATACAGCAATTTTGATGTTGTTAGCTGTAGCCTACATGTGTGTGGTCAAACTCCTCTACATCTGCAGTATTTGTCAAGAAATTTGTCAGCCCCTAAGTTTTCCTTTCATTTTTGGCCACATCGTGTACTCTGGCAGGGTGCTTCAAAAGTCACTTGCCCCGGGTACTTTTTTCTTTTTCTTTCTCTTATTTCTTTTCTTTTTTTTTTTTAGAAATATCAATGTTATTTTAATTATGCTGACTGAATGCACTTAACAATCCATGTTGACAAATCTATACAATAAATGACATTACACAACGAACTTATCCTACCGTGCCAGTTAAAAAAGTGACAGACCTTGCAACAAGACAAAATGCACCTACACTTCTGGTGATCTTGACGATATAACTCATGAAACATGGTTGTAAAGAAATGGAAATGAAAAGTCGGGGGCGGGGGCCCACATTGGTATTCTGTCAGGGGGCCCAGAATTCCTAGCAACTGCCCTGGCTGAAGCTCACTAACATGATGCCGCTGTTTTTTTCAATTTCATATTTTATTTACTGTATTAAACGATGACAGGTGGTGTAATTCGGGTCTTTAGTGTGTTACTTGTCATTTTTCTCCCAGATTATCCTGACAAAGTATGAATCGAACTAATAAAGGTTCAGTTGGAAGGCAAAGCAACAACTTACCAGAATATGGTCTCCCCAGATAACGGCATGTTTTGCCGGAGTCCGGGGAGTTCCATTGCGGTAAACGATTATTTTTTGTCAGTGGATAAATCCACTTTCTGTGAAGATATGAATCTTCACTTGGAAATACGTGAAAAGATACGCAACCTGTTTTCAGGTTATGGTTTGTGCACCCCTCGACCACACAATTTTGGAATGTTTTTGAGGAAATAATATCACGATTATAATGAGATGTTGACAGCTTTGAGCGTAGATTCAATATGGTGACTTGGAATTGTTTTTCGTGAACTGTGGTCGCTAGCATCATAAGGCGACGCAAAGCAATAACATCATATATCAGAGGGATAAAATACCATAGATGCTCGATTTGCCTTTGTCGCAATATCACGATTTTAAATAGATAATGCTTCAATAGTGTTAGGTTTGCGCACCGTGTGTGTTATGAAAAAATGTATGTATATTTGTTGCCCAACGGGGCAATTGTCAACAAAATTTACTTTTTTTTTTTTGTTACTTTTAGGCAATCGGGCATGCAGATTTGTTGCGCCCTGCCAAGTAGGCCTACCATAAAAGAAGATAACTTGATAAAAACTAGGACTTAAAATTTGATGCCACTGAGGGTGCAATATTGTGTGTTGAGATCTGCTCAGTTAAGTCGTTCCTCAATATGCATGATCTCAATCCTAATTGCTATGCTCTTCAATCGCATCAGCTTAGCCGCAGTTTTATGCACAAGATGAGAGAATTAGTTAACAAATTGGAGATAGAAGAGAAGGTTGGTTGATGTAATCTAAAAATGCAAATGATGAAGAAAGAAAATGTCATCAGACAAGACCGAGAAATTATGCTCACAATCTTGTCTGTATAGCATTGCTCTGTTAGCAGAGCTCAGGTGCACCTGCATGTGATTTTGTATTCGCTATGCAGATAACTTGTCTTCTCCTGCAGCGTCGACTGCAGAAGGATTTCATTTCCCTTCACACTCCATCAAATGTGCTCCCCGCATGCTCGAACCTCTGCTGCTTGCAATCGCTATTTTCATGCAACAGCGCGCCGCTGCACCCTATCTCTACTGCGCTTGGGGGAAGGTTCTGTGTCTGTCCATCACGCACACGGTGCGACATTCATTCTTTTCACTCCGGCTTTCTTTATGCTGACACACTGCTGGAGCTTTGGAACGGAGGGGGAAGAAACTGGCCCAGGATTTGATCATGCTGGTGGCTCATGCATGAGCAACATGGTGCAAGTTCACTGGAGCTTTGTCAGCTTATTGATTTGTTCTCCTCATTTGAGTGTACTGTTACAGAATTTCATCCTTGACGGAGGTGCCCCATCCATCCCAAATATTATTTCTCACCCATGGAAAAAAAAAATCACTTAAACAGAAGTATTTGGTTGCTTTCCATTTTTGACTTTTATTAGTCAACCCCTGGTGAACCTACGGATAATTCCCTTTTGTAGGGCAAGTGCTCCACACATAACTAAAAAAAACTTTCTTGGCTCAGTTGGTACATTTTGATGATGCAGTGTGCAGTTATGGAAGCAAGTACTCACTTAACAATGTAATAATTTAAGTTCTATACATCATTATGGTGCTATTGAGAACAAATTAACTTTTGACTGGCAATGCTAATGGCTAACAGGGCATGAACTACGCAAAGTCAGTGGGGAAGTGCTGTAAGCACAATATGTCTCCAACTTAGAATATAATTCATGATGAAAAATTCTGTCCATTTAAATGTATGTTTTCTTTTTGCCGAAGAATGTGGCAAATTCTTTCCTTACTTGCTGTTTAGTGAGGAGCAGTACTATCGATCTAGAACTGATGAGCACTGATGATCTACAAAAGTAGTATAACTTCATAAGGCTATGGGGCCATGCCTGCAATTCGTTATTGGATGATAAAAACAGGATGCGTTTTGCCGTGATGTCAAAATAAATTATTGCCTGGAGGGGCTGGAGAGAGCATGAATTTTTGAAGTGCTTTACATCCTGTCTGAGACTGGGCCTTCTTTAAATTATCCCTGTTTTAACATTTAATGAATGAAACTTGTTTTTGTGTGGTTATAGCCCTTTATTGGATGAATATGTTTATACTACCCTACAACAATAACAGCATTTTTAGCCCACTTGCTTGCATAAATATTAAAATGGAAGAAGTTTTTTTTGTATTTTAGCAAATATAGTATGTCTCTTCAGCCTCTGAGCTGTAATAACATATCGGGCTGCAAGCTTGTTGACAGGTTTTGTCCGAGATTTGGGCACGGAGTCTACTCACAGTCTGGTTTACCCAGATAGGCTTGGAATTCAAAGAATAACTCAACCTTGTCCACGTATGACGAAGATCCAAACACAGCCCAAGAGTCAGGAAGTGCCTCACATTGCATAAGCATGTTCCATCATCTGCAGGCTACTGAGGAATTATGACCATAAGGGCCTCATTGTCTTGAAATTGTGCTCCAGTTCTGTTTTCAACAGGTAATATTTTGAGATTGATATTTTGATATTCAGCTGAGCTATGCTGTTGATTGCAATTTTTTGATTGTCACATTTTTTTGTGTTAATTTAAAAACTGCTGGAAATAAATATGCCTACTTTGTTGAGCAGACATTTTGGTGTGCATAACTGTCTGAGTACTTTATAACTGAAAAGACAGAATACTTATGGATCATTCCATGCCGACTCACCTAGGGGTCCCCAGGTTACCACCTCAGATTTTGCTGGAAAAATTCTTGAATATAGATCTATATGGCTCTACCCACCATGCCTAAGATTAGCTTTCAATTCCTCATAGTTTAAAAAATATAGGCCTTTGAAATTTGGCCTTAAAAATGCCACAAAATGCCAAAAAATGCCACAAAAACATCTTTTTCCAACTTCAGGGGCTTACAGTTTTATAATGGACTCTTCTAGAAAGCTATTATTGCAAACATTTACTAATTGGCATCCAGTTTTTTCAATTATGGCATCAGATAGCTTCTGAGATGTATATTTCTCACTCTATAGGAGGCTAAAAATGGCTTTTTGACCAAAATGAGCTAAAATAAGGTGAAACTATAGGAACCCTCTTGAAAATATGGAACAACTTAGAATTTTTTCCTCATAACACAGTGATTATAGGGTCATTATCTATTCTCATGTAAATTTCTGCCAGGATAACACTGTTAGGTGATGAATTATAAAAGTTTTAACATAAGAAAAATGGGCCAATTTTGTCTCCTGGTTTGACCATGTGGCTAGGGGTGTAGGACCTTCATTTTTTTCTGAAGATTGCCTCATATAAGGTGTTAGCAAAGTGATACTGCAGATATTTGTAAACTGGCATACTGAATTTAAGAATCTGTTATCATGGTTATCAGAATGATTCTAGAAAGCGCATAGTCTTAGTTTTAGGAAGCCAAACAAGGCAATTTGGCCCACTTCGTACAAAACAATGTCGGTACAGGGGTGCACATGAGGCTAAATTATGCTTCTTATTTGGCATTAATGGTGATGAGTTGGTTATTTTTTCATAAATAGGCTAATATGCTAATGCTAATAATTACTTTTGTAAGTGACTGCATATTATAAATTAGGACAAATTTGATTAGTTTAGTGGCAGCTTTTTTATTTACATATATACAGAGACAATGAATATTAGTAATTTTTATACTTTAGAAAACTCTTTAAAGCCCTTTCATCTTTAATGACATTCATTATCAAGCACTCAGCGGCACAGAATTTTACATCTTAGAAAACACCCATATGGAAAAGATATAGATACATTTTATAAAGTTTTTATCTCTTTTATCTGAACACGTAAGTTACACATAAGACTGTCAAACCAGATATAAAATCCTTCGTAAAATTATTCAATATGAAACTTGTATGATTTGGGAACTTATAAGAACAATATTTGGTAGTAATTCCACATACAATATCCTTAGTAGATGTATGTAATGTCAAACTTATATGAGTTGGACAACCATCAGTGAAACTAAAATCTTACAAGTATTATAGCAAACACTTACAAGACTTATGTGAGGTCCCACATATATAAGACATACAAATAAAAACATCATTTTACAATGAAATTACATGGAAAAGCACAAGATGAATTTTAAAAAGCTGGGTTTTGACATATAATAATCACAAGAGCTTAAAAACCTAACCCCTTAACTTTATCTTTTATTGTTATGATGTCACACTGATTGGCTTCACTTATTATGGGGAAATTGTTATAAGTGAACGGGTCTTGGCCCCGCTTAGTTTTGCCCATGTTCATACAGAAGTAGAATAGTAGAATTTCCACAGTAGAGGTACCAGTAAAAACTCAGTTTTGTTAACTGTAAAGAAATGGGATTTACATACTCTGACTGAATATTAGCAATATTTCACTGTAACAATTGTTCGCTGCTAATTAAGTCTGTTAAATAAAAGGTTTGTCTAAAAGCCATATTTTCAGTATTACAGATATTGAAAAACTGAATTTACAGATTGCATTTATGTAACTGGAATGAAATTGTAATAGTAGAAATTCATTGTCCTGGATGCTGACCAGGCAGTCTGTGCCATGCTAGTTTTAACTCAGTTTGATCCAATTGCAGTCAGTATAGGGTCAAATTAAGTCATGTCACTTCAGTATGTGATTCATATGTTTTTTACTATTTACACTTGTATGAAATTGTATAAATTCATACATAAAAAGTATGTATTTTATGTATTGCTATTGTACATTTCATAAGAATTCTTATAGAAAAACATAAAGAAAACATAGTTTATGATTACATCATATCCCATAACATACAAAAAACTTGTATGTAATGGTACACATGTATATATGTTCTTTATACTGATTTAGTCATTTTAATTAGAAGACATATAATAAACTTATATAAAATATGTAAAGAAAGCATCATTTCTGTACAAATTATATACTCTTTACATGCAGAAAACCTATATATAATAGTATCTTTTCAAAATTGTAAAGCATATGTCCTTAAAACAGAAAAATAGTTAAAAACTACAAAGATTATATGAAACATGTATGGAAAACATAACTTTCCTATAGACCACATACATAATTTTTACTTGATTCATACTTAATTCTTTTTATTATCCTGTATGAAAAGAATGCAAAAGTGGCCACTTTCAAGAGTTTATCATAGTATGAGACTTATACGCCTTATAAGGTGCACAATACATATAAAACATTAAGATTTACTACTATAGGTGATGGAAACTTCTTATAAGTTTTTACTATTTCTTTTCCATATGAGCAAGTCTAAAACATGCTTAAAGTCATGCTGTGACAGTTGCTACTGTCCCAAGCATATGTTATGGATTATCATTATAAGAATTTATTTATGAATAGAAAATGTACTTAAGATTATTATTCTCATAAATTAATAATTATATGTTGATACATAACCTCAGTTAATGCCCCCAGGATATTCACCATTTTTGGTCAAATTGGCATTTTCAACTCCCTGCAGAGAAAAAAAATATTTTTTTTTTCATGCATTCTTAAAACAGATTGTTAAATTTGGTATGCCAGTTTACAAATATCTGCAGTATCCCTTTGCTAGAGAGTTAACTTTAAGATTTATTAGCTCCTGAATATGGAAAAAGTGAATTATTATAAAAAACTTGCATGTAAATAAAATTGATTTTAATATGAAGCCATGGGCGTTAGATAAAATAATTTGATGAGTAGAAATACCTTATATGAGGCAACCATCAGAAAAAATATGAAGATCCTAAACCCCTAGCCACATGGTCAAACCAGGGGACAAAATTGGCCCATTTTCGAGCCCTCTGAGGCAAGGGCTTATGTTAAAACTTTTATAATTCATCACCTAACAGTGTTATCCTGGCAGAGATGTACATGTGAATAGATAATGACCTTATAATCACTTTATTATGAGGAAAAAATTCTAAGTTGTTCCATTTTTTCAGGAGGGCTCCTATAGTTTCACCTTATTTTAGCTCATTTTGGCCAAAAGCCATTTTTAGCTTCCTATAGAGTGAGAAATATGTATCCCAAAGGCCATCTGATGCCATAATTGAAAAATTTGGATGCCAATTAGTAAATATTTGCAATATTAGCTTTCTCAAAAGAGTCCATTATAAAATTATAAGCCCCTGAAGTTGGAAGAAAATGCGTTTTTCACATGTGGCATTCATAGGGCCAAATTTCAAAGGCCTACATTTTTTAAACTATGAGGAATTGAAAGCTAATCTTTTGCATGGTAGGTAGAGTTATATAGATATACATTTAAGAATTTTCCAGCAAAATCTGATGAGGTGACCTGGGGAGGTTTTTGAAATTTAGGTGAGTTGCCGCGGAATGATCCTTATTGAAGCCAATTTAATTTAAATTTGCTGTTAATTTTACAATTTAGTGAACCCAAACTTAAAGTACTGCATTTACACACACAAAAAAGGGTTCAGCACGGTTCAAATAACGCACTATATTTGTTATCCTTTTTTGCTGAAGATTGATCCCTGGTCCCAATCCATCCATCTGGTTTTCCATAAATAAATTCCCATTGAGAACAAATGGCAGAATGTTCAGTATTGTGACTGGAACAGTTCTATAACCATTTATCTAATAATAATATTAATAGTTGTAATAATACATTTTACAACCCCAATTCTGAAATTGTTGGGACGAAGTGTAAATTGTGAATAAAATCAAAATGCAATGACTTTCAGATCACATGAGCCAAAATGTTATTTACAGTAGAACCTAGATAGCATTTCAAATGTTGAAACTGACATTTTACATTTTATCCACAAAATGAGCTTATTTCAAATTTTCTGGCTGCAACAGGTCTCAAAAAAAGTTGGGACACAGGCGAAAAAGGGATGAAAAAGCAATTAATATATAAGAATATATAAGTGGTTAGCACTGCTGCCTCACAGCAAGAAGGTTGTGGGTTCGAATCCGAACTGGGGCCTTTCTGTGTGGAGTTTGCATGTTCTCCCTGTGTTCGCGTGGGTTTCCTCCAGGTACTCCGGTTTCCCCCACCCACAAAAACATGCCTCATAGGAACACTCCAACCAGTACCCCTGACGAAGGAACTGGCTTTAGATCTGGAGTTGGTCCCCGGGCGCTGCTCTGTGGCTGCCCACTGCCCCTAACTATAGGATGGGTCAAATGCAGATGACAAATTACCCCACGGGGTTCAATAAAGTATATCTATCTATCTATCTATCTATCTATCTATCTATCTATCTATCTATCTATCTATCTATCTGTCTATCATCTAACTTGGATCAGGTGTGTAACATGATTGGCTATAAAAGGGATGTCTAAGAGAGAGAGTCTCTCAGGAGTGAAGATGGCCAGAGGCTCTCCAACCTGTGAAAGCTTGCGTCCAAAAAAATGTGGGATACTTTAATAACAATGTTCCTTTAATTCATATTCAATGGGTCACAAAATAATACTTTTGAAATTCTGGGGAGCATTTTTATCTAGCACGACACACAAACTAACATTCAGTAGCTGGTAACCGAGTGGTCATAACCACAGAGACAAACCCTTGCAATACAGGTTTTACAGACAGCAAGTTCTGTTACAGTGAACAGTTGTACCAAGGATCCAAAGTACAAACGAGTATTAAAACTTTGCTTCAAATGAGGTTTATGTTCACACATCCTCTGTAGAATTTCCCCTGATATCACTCTTGCATATTTAGGACAAATAACATTAGCAGCAGTAACTTGGCTACGTTAGCCGCTGTGCTACATCCACAATCAACTGGCTATCACGTCAGGTTGGCTTATGCCGTAAAAGCAACTTAAAGCCTCGGTTTCTGTGAGTCATGGACAGTCACGACAGATACAGGCTTTATCTTCAGATATTTTACAATGCTTGCGTTTGAGGCCTGTTGTTATTGCTAACTATTGCTAGCGGTCCTGCTAGCCACCCGTAACACGTTAGCTTCACTTACATTATTTACTGTTTTATAGTTACTTACAGCTTGCGGCTCCATGCCCTTGATCGGTGCAGCTGCTTCAGGTTTGAGAAGCAGCTGAAACGCTTATCCTGTGTCGAATTATCCTTTATTGACAAAGCTGTCTTTGCTGAAATGCTGAGCACAAGCAGCTCAGGTTCCCTTTGGCCATTGCTTTTTGCTGCCAGCAAACAAAAAAAGCTACCAACTGATTTATGGTGGCATCATCTTTTGGAAGAGAAATATTTGTTTTTCTTTGCATCCAAAAGTAAACAGACAAGTAACTTTGGGAGAGATACTGACAAAATTGCACCTCAAATGATCTTCAGTTCTTCTTTTGTATTTCCAGCAGTGTAGACGCTACTAAGGCATAGTATGATTTGCCGTTGTTAGTGCCTGCTAGAATAGTTTCCGGTGTGGGCAGGTCCAGCGCAGTGGTTGGCTCTGGCTAGGCTGGAAGTTCCGGGAGGTGCTGTTCAGAGAGGAAATCACGCTCACGAAATCACGTCCTTGGATTACGGCAAAATCCCTGTATCTTATGTTTAGAAACTTTTCATAGGTTGAGCATGGACAACCAACATTATAATATTACTAATGTATTAAAAGAGAGATCAGCATGTTGGGTCCCCTTTAAGCTCCCATTAAAAAAATGAGAACAATCCAGCCTTTGTAGTGCAGTTAATTTAAGTCTTTTTTCAGAATTAATTTACTTAAAGGTTGGGTTTTTTCTATTTTTTTTCCAGAGTGAGATTGAGCTAATTTACCAAAAAGTGAGTTTATTATCACCCTTTTTACTCACATTTAGCAGGGATGGCAATAATTGTGGAATGGACTGCATTTGTTATCCATTTAGTAAATTTATTACTTTTTGTTTCCCGAAAAATGAGAAGTGTCTTTGAATGATACCGAACAGAAGTAGTTTTTTTTTATTTGAATCAGTTTTTCATCAACTGCATTCCGTTTGTCAGAAGTGTTCATAATAATTTTTTCTCAATGTTTATATCACATGGTGACCTGTTGTCATGTTTCTTGTAAACATAATGCATTTCTGGAAGATTATTATGAATGCAACTGAACAAAATGGGTAACTATGTGTCAACAGCTATGAGTACTGCTCCATGAATCAACATGCAATTTAATTGTGTGCAATTAACTATGATTAAGTTGCTAATTTAAATGATTTAGGTACTGCATTGGGATAATTGTGTATGATTACTCAACAGGTGGCTTCATGAGGAGGATTTAATGGCATCTTGCTGCTGGAGAAATGAATTGCAGCCAATAAAACTGGGAACCCTAAAATCTAGAACTCCTTATGTGTTTGACTGACTCTGAAGATGCTAATCAGCTTGTGCTAAATTTGGGCCTCTAAACTATTTTTCCAAGTGATGTTCTCGGGAATGAAGTTCTTCCAAACTTTGTTCATGGTAGTTTGTAGAAGCAGTGCTTTTTCCCCATTCTTTATACTGGATATTGTGTTCTGTATTCTCGTGACGCATAGAGTAATGGCACTCTAGTTCCATCTGGGAATTTAAGAATTACATGGAATTCATTATGGATTGTCTTTGACTAGTCTGTTTAAAGCTCCATTATATACACTGCCCTCCATAATTATTGGCACCCCTGGTTAAGATGTGTTGTTTAGCTTCTAATAAATTCAGTTTTTTTCTTAATAATATAGGACCACTGTGGAAAAAAGGAGGAAAATCCAACCTTTAATTCAAGTGCATTAATTCAGTGGGAGAAAAAAAAATCCCACATTAAGATATAATTCTTTTACATCAAATCATATGTGCTAGAATTATTAGCACCCCTGATGTTAATACTTTGTACAACCCCCTTTTGCCAACAAAACAGCACCTAATGTTCCCCTATAATGTTTCACAAGATGGGAGGATACAGAGAGAGGGATCTTTGACCATTCCTCTTTGCACAATCTCTCTAAATCATCCAGCTACCGGGGCCCTCTCCTCTGCCCTCTCCTCTTCAGCTCAGTTCACAGATTTTCAATGGGGTTGAGGTCTGGGGACTGAGATGGCCATGGGAGGAGCTTGATTCTGTGTCTGGTGAACCATTTCTGTGTAGATTTGTCCACATTATCTTCCTGAAAGACCCAGTGATGACCCATCCTCAGCTTTCGGGCTGAGGCCACCAGATTTTGATTTAAAATGTAGCTGTAGCTTTAGTTGACATAATTTTATGGAAACAATATTCCTTCTTTGTATCAATGTCTCATCATCTCTACTGACTGGGCAGAAAGGTGCACCAAAAAAGTTTAGGCAGTAGAAGTGAAATATTTGTTTACACTCAAGTTGAATTGACATTTGGAGTAAATGTATTGATTTCATTTGATTGGATTTTGCAGCAGAAAAATCTGCTGCTTTGGTAGTCTCCTGTGATATATAAACAGGCTTGGACTTTTCTGTCTTTAACACTGGTCTTGGGGACAAAACAACTTCACTGCCCAGAACCGTAAATGGCTCCCCCCCCACATTGGGATGATTGTTCCTTCATTCCTTTGCTACTTGTAGTCTAAGATATGGAGACAAATTTGTCCTGTCAAACTGGGAATAGGCCAGAGGATTCCTTTTGATTTGTTTTATATCTCTGCCATTTACAACCAGAAGAGTTTATTTCTTTTATTACTATTTTGTCATCCCCCCCCCCCCCATCTCAATATTTGTGTGTCGTTATTTGTCTGTTGCATTTCCTTTCACGAAGTATCAGGTGTCTTGTTCAGTAATATCACATTGGAAGCACAGCGAAGGAAGTGCTCCACAGCTGAGGTGTCCTGGTGCATTTCCTAATTATTCAGTTCATTAGGCGAGCAATCGCAGCATTTACCTGCAACCATGTTTCTGTTCTTTTGCTGACAAAAGCAAGTCCTTATTTTATTTTTGATAGAGTTGTTTCTAATTTTCCTGCCACATACTTCTCACTGTGCTGTTTCTTTATTTTCCTTTTTTGATTTCTGAGAAGAAAAACATCATAGGGAAGGAAAGATAAATACTTTGTTGTCTCAGGTTGGGTCACAACATGAGCTGCACAAAGACTTCAGAGGACACCAAATGTATTTAGAGATAAGTAAATCAAAATCAAAATTGAGATTATTGGTATTGTGAGTATGTTTGTCTGTTTAATAACTACAAATTATGAATGAGTCCTCAAGCAAATGTTGAATTTAAAGTAGAAATGTACTGACAAATCAAAAAATGGGACAATTCTACGGAAAGCTAATGGAGAGGATGAATAAAACACTTCCTGGACATTTGCTCAAATAGGAAGAGAATAAAAGAGACATTTTGAACACCCTTTCAACTCGGGCATACCCCCCGCCCCCCGCCCAAAAAAAAAAACAAAACAAAAATAGCCCCTTTCTGATGGCATAATTTCTGAGAAACAGAGACACACGCTAAAGAGGTCGAGTGCATCGACCATCGTCAGCCTGTTGTAATTTGTTCATCTCTTGGTCTTGTTTTGTTTTATATTTCGGGTGGATGGGATTTATGATTGTCAAAGAGTATGTTATTGTTTGGTTACCGGGTTAGCTCACCTGGTTAAGGCACTGCTTTGCAGAGTAGTACTGAGAACCCCGGCCTGGGACACTCCAGTGCCCAGTAGCCTTTTCAGAGCAGCACACAATTGGCTTTGCGCCATAGGGAAATGCATCAGAAGAGACTGCCGGTTTATGATTATAGGATTGTAGCGTTGTTCATTGCTTAAAGGGAAAGTTCACTCAAAAATGAAAATTCACTCATAAAATACTCACCCCTAGGCTAATTTAAGGGTTGGTTAATTTCTTTTGCCCTCAAAATAGTTTTGGAGTTTTAAGGAAAAACAGCATTGAAGAGAAATCCAAATGAATGGAATCCTGTGGTGGCCACTTTTTCAAGCTTAAAAAAGCACCATTAAAAAGCCTAAAATGCCTCCATACTGCTCGTGTGACATTTTCAAAGTGTTTGCAAGCGGAAAAGAAGTCATTTTCACTATGTTTTTTGTCTAAGTGGCTACTTGTCCAATGTAGTCACTCAGCCAGAAGCCATGTTTTTTTTTCCTCGGGAAGAGTGAAGTTCCGTTACTTGGAGGACTCAAATACGAAAAAGAAGAAGAGGACTTAAAAACACCCGCCATAAAACTAGAAGAAGAAAAGGACCTTGTCTCGACCTTTTGTTTACATGCAAGCAGTGAACTCTGCCGCATGCGATTGAGAGATCTGCGTACATCACTTTCGTAGTTTACGAAGTGTATATTTTGCCGTGAACCGTTTTTACAATTCAACGGCTATTTTACACATGCACAGTTGTATTATTTTTGGATTTGCTCATTCAAATCAATGGATAATAGTGAATACTTATAACTGCCATTTAGGCATATAGCTTGGATATACATACATTAAATAGAACTAGCTAAGTTGGCATAAAGGCTCTCTTACTAGCAAGCTAACATTATATTTCATGCATTTAAATTTTGTCAATTTAAAATGCGTATAGCCACTATCATGCAAACTCATTTGGCTGGAGTTGTTCCGCAAGCATTTAGCTCACTAACTGGTATTAAAATGCGCCGAATAAAAAGGTTGCTATCTAAAGCCGCTTTCACACCAGACGCGAAACATGACAGATTACATTCAAAGTCAATGTAAAGACGCGAATACATGCATTTTGTGTGTATTAGCATCTTTGCAAGGACTTTGAATGTAATCTGTTGTGCAAAAAATTTGTTTCGCATCCAGTGTCAAAGCATCTTAGCATTGACTAAGAAACCAAAAAACTACCTTCGTAAACTATAAATGTTATGTCACCAGGCGTGCAGATCTCCCTATCTTGTGCGGCATAGTTCACTGCTTGCATGTAACCACAAGCTCGAGGCTACGTTTTCTAAGTCCTCTTCTTCTTCTAGTTTTATGGTGGGTGTTTCTAGGTCCTCTTCTTCTTCTTCTTTGCATTTTGAGTCCTCCAAGTAACGGAACTTCACTCTTCCTGAGGGGGAAAAAAAACATGGCTCTTGGCTAAGTGGCTACATTGGACATTTAGGCAAAAACATAGTGAATATGACGTCTTTTCGAGTCAAATCATATTGTCAGGGCTTGCAGACACTTCACAAATGTCACACTAGCAGTATGGAGGCATTTCATGTTTTGTAACATTGCTTTTTTTAGCTTGAAAAAGTGGCCACCATAGGATTCCATTCATTTAGATTTCTCTTCCATGCAGTTTTTTCTTAAAACTCCAAAACTATTTTGAGGACAAAATAAATTAACTGACCCTTCAATTAGCCTTAGGGTGAGTATATGATAAGTGAATTTAAATTTTTGGGTGAACGATCCTTTTAAGGGCCACCTGCTAGCCGAGTGTTCGTCAGTAAAATTCTATTTTTTTACATGCGTACATGTTGGGGTTTCCTCCCCTCTCGCTCAGGGGTACGTTTCTCGAAAGCATAGTTGCTTCTTGCATAGCTAGGTTGACCACATACAGTCAGTGATTCCAACAAAGTAAGTTAGCAACTATGCTTCTGGGAAATGAACCCCAGAGCTAGCTTCTCGCTCACTCGTGCCGAGGCTCTGGTTCTTGCTAGTATGCTTGCGGTAGCTGGTGGGGTTCAGCTGCATCCCTGTTGTCACTGATTTCTTCCTCATTTTCCATTTCTACGACCTCTCCATTGTCATCATCACTGTTTCTATCTGTTGAACTTGCACTTGAATCATTCTCTTCGACTTCGATTTTGACATCTGGCTTGCAAAGTAAAATACCCATACAATAGCTTATGTGTCACAGTTGATCCCATGAGTGACGTCACAGCTCTTTGCCTAATTCACAGCGATATTGGGAGTTACTATAAGTCCATTTTAAATCCATGATTTCTCTATTCCACTACCATTTCCGGATAAAAGATATTTTTGGTTTGAGAGAGTATTGCACGCCCTTTCGGATGATACCAAGTACAATGATTTTTTATAAAGGTTAATATCAATGCATGTCTACTTTAAACAAAATCAAAGCAAAGAAATTCACTCATCTTTTGTTTGAAAGAACAGGGAAAAACAGATGGAGGAAACAGCAGACTTTTCTAAAGACTGTCCCACGTTAAGTCCAATAAACTCCTTTTTTTCCATGTTTCAACTGTGCCATGTACTTTGCTCACCAGTAGAAAGCATACTTTGGGAAAAGCACTCAAAGGGCATTGGCTCACACTAACGGAAAGACGGTACCTCAGCAAGCCTCTTCTATAATTTTTGCCAACTAGATTTCTTTTATTTATGACCTCTTTTCAGCTGTATAATCTGAAATAAAGAGGAGCGAAGCAAACTAAACGGCCGTTAATCCCGTCTGGCATGCTCTCTCGTGCATTTGGTTACATCTTTCTGCAAGGAAACGTGGGCCAGTGTCTGCTTCACTTTGTCTTGAATTAGTTGATCAAACTCAAGTAAAACTTTTGTAAACCCCAGAGTACGCATTTTTTAGATGATTATAATCTTGAGCATCCAACAAGGAGGTTTATAAACTTATTGAAAAAAAAAACCCATGGAAATATATCATTTCTGGACCTATTGCTGCCCATCATCCTCTCCCTTCTGAAGAGCAGGGCCTGTCTCCATTAAAATGAGCTGTGGTCTGACCGGCCGGCCAACAGAGCCACCAGCCCTGTGCATCCCAGCATCTACAGACAGCGCCTAATATATCAGAGTCCTCTGGAAAAACTGGCATCAGTCTTTGAAAACACAACTGATTTCCTGCACAGTCGAGTAAGGAAATAGAGTAGTCTACTAAGCGAGCATGGAAAGGTGATGTACACAGGCTAAGCAAAAATGAGGATGGCACTTACATGTACAACCAAGTGCTACATGCAGTCTTCATATAACTTAACACTTGGAATTCAGTTTAAACAATAACAGCAAGAATTCATCTGCAGTTTCATCATGAACTCTCGGAATTTAGCCGCCCCTCTGTAGTGAATCCATTGTTGCCTGAGTGTGTTGATGTCTTAAGTAACTGGTGGAGAAAATACAGCCTTTGGCTGCTTGTTGAAACTGATGACAAGTTTAGCTGTAGTCTTGGACGTCATTACGGGACGTGACATAAAAACATGCTAAGAGTGAGTAAGCAAAGATGGGTGGAGGGGCTATAACGCAAGTGCTCAAGGGAGTGAGAGGAGGGGAGGTCTCACAAGGCAGTGGGTGGAAACAGGGAACTTGGAGAGAACTGGTTGGTGTGAACTTTGCAGACCAGGCCATTTTACGTTATAGAAAACTGCAGCGTTTTCAAATAGTGTCTTTGAAAGCTGACGTGAAAAAGAGGGTCCTCAGAGTGAACCCTCTTGGATGCTTGGAAAAGGGGTGACCACTGTGTCAGTGGGGTTGCAATTCTGTACCATAATATGAGACCTTTTAAAATTACTATTGAGTCACAACATTTGTTTATACAAAATTACATGGACCTCTCTTTTATTCATCATGAAATAAAAATAATTTCATAATTACCTCCGCCAAACGAAGTTGGCAGGAGGTTATGTAATTGGTGCCGTTTCTTTGTTTGTCTGTTTGCTTGTTAACAAGAGAACTCAAAAAGTAATGAATGGATATCTCTGAAATTTTGAGGGTGGGTAGCTATTACATCAGGTATGGACCCTTTAGATTTTGACCACGACCGGTTCAACAATATGGCCACCACAACAGCTATCTTGAAATCCTATTGCCACAGCCTTGGCGGAGGTTTGCACTCTCCGAGTGCCCCTAGTTTTAAAGTGTAATTAGATCCTAACATTTTCAATGGGAATACATAACATGCTTTTGCACAGATTTCCCGGATGGCGAGTCGGGGATACTGTGGATCAGTGATCATTACACCATGTCCGCCGCGTCCGCTGTGTCTGGAGAGATTTGCTTTTCTGCGGTCTACAGGCCACAGATTTCTACTGATTCCTTTCATATTTGGCATGGTCCTTGCGTGTGGTAAGGTCACAATCGATTTTGAAAGCTATTGGTCTATGGGCTCTGGGGGTCCGATATACACATTAACCAGCAAAACTGGCCTGGGTTTTTTGGATGTTGCATTAACTAAAGCTTTGGATCTGGTTTGTTATAGATCTACCAAGTATGTTTTACTGATGTTGAAATTTGGTATGTAATAATTGGAAGTGAAAAATTGTATTTTTAGTACTGGTTCTCGGAATTTCAATTCTATTGATTTAAGATGACTATATTCATATACTATTGTCAATACCAACCTTTACCCTGCAGGCCTCAATGTTGCGACTGCTTTGGTTGCATATGCGACTCATATTCCAGTTTTGCGATCAATAATTTTTGCGTGCGCCTTGAAATTTTTGACCATGTGCGACCAATTAGTGATCTAACATTCATTATTATATCAAAAACGTAATTAATAATTTTTGGTAAACTTAATAACGTCTGAAAACGGATATAATTCGGCATTAATTTACTCTACCGGAAGCAAACATGCGATAACAGAAACTCCGTACAGCACTAAGGAGGTATCGCTTTGACTTGAATTGATATACAAAGCTGTGTTGCGAGTTGTTTCGAAGCTCTGTTTTCAGAAGTAGGATTCGCGCTATCGTAATAAGCTTAATGCTGGGCCATGCGATGTTGAGAGGTTAAAGCCTCATTCACACATATCGCTACTCGCCCCTCGCTACTCGCTGAAATTGTACTCGTCGGCAAAAAAATTCTCTGCCGTCAGCGTCGGTTGTCATGGCTTCCCGATGGTTTACTTCCCACTGCAAACGTGTCCGAGGGAAACAAGTTGTGGCTGTATAACATACCAGCGGGTGCATACACGTCATTATCTGCCTTGGTTAAGATCGCTGACAATTCAAAATTGATAAAATTAACCCATAAATAGTACCACTTATAGTTTGCCTTTTCTGTTTTCTATTATCAGCTAAGGCATGGTTTGATGTCCACAGCTGGCTGACAATTAGCTTCCAAAAGCATATTCGGCTAAAGAGAGAAATGAAATTTAAAACATGCTCTCACCTGAAAGGCAGATGATTGCATACACTCTATTCTATGCGTCATGCTTTCGGTTTTTATTTTTATAATTTTTTAAGGGTGGTATCATAGAGCATGTACAAGGAATGGCCTGAGATGCCAGATTGCCCTCTGGTTGAATGGGATGATGATTGCTCTCCCATGGCCAGTTGCTCATGGGCAGCAGATTGAGTGGCACACCCCCTCCCCCTTGTTCGTGAAACTGAAGCTGTTACCTTAATTAAAACATAAAGACTTTATCTAGATTTTTGTTTTTTTTTTATATTTAAGTTCCTTTTTTAGTACTTTGTTAATTTTGTGCTCCCATAACTTATTTCATGCTCCTAAAAATTTAATAGTGCTCCTAAAAATTTTTTTAGGAGCATGCATGCTCCTTGAGAAAAAAGTTTACATTGAGGCCTGCCCTGTATTAAAATATTTTCTTTTGCTTGTACATCACTGTCATGTGGGCAGTATTGAATTAGTCAGCCAGTTTAAAGAAATGCACACCTTTCAAGTCTGATGCTCTGTAATTTAACAAATTTTTAGTGTGAAGATGCTGGAAATGTTGTCAAGGGAGGGGTAGAAATACCAGTTCAATGATATTTGCAGCCCTAGTTGCCAGTTCTCCACTTCAGCCCCGTCTCCCTCCTTGAGTGATAAAAAGGCTCTGTAACCCAGAATGACTGGAACAACCATCTATTTCTCTAAAGTGGTATGTGCACACAGCTCCAATGGAGGAGTAATTCATTTCCAACCAATCCTGATGCCATAAACACAGTTTCAAGGCAGACATGTCATTTTTCATCTTGCCAAAGACGTGCAGTTTGAGAAAATGGTAAGGATTTGCAACGCTTTAGCAGTTCATGTTTTTAAAGTATCCCTGTTTATATATTTGATTTATTCAAAAAGTATTCTTCGCAGTTAAGTTCATTGATATGTCAGGTTCTGTTGGACATCGCATATTCATGCAGTGAATATTTCTATGAAGTGATGCACGAAACCTGGAAAACCGTTTAGATGGATAGAATTTAAATTGGACTGCATTATTTTCAGATTGACAGCTGGCTTCGCAACATTCATGGCAAAAAAACAAAATTAAATTTGAAGGTTTTGATGGTATATTTTTTGTTTGCTGATATTAGTATATTTTTCTTTGGCTAGAAAAATATAGTTTTGCTGGAGGGCTAAAATCAGAAAGCTGATGTCACTGGTGAAAGAGACACTTCTATCAAACAATTGCTTTTGCCAATATTCTGAATTGTCCAGTCACAAAAAATTGTTGGCACATAGAAAATACGCCAGCTTAGATTAGACTTCCTACTTTAATAATGATGTCTCGGGTTTGCTTCTATTGGATTGCCTCCAGAAAATGTCTTCAACCCACCTGGCGTTTAAAATTGTGAATGTGCTGACAGTGATTTGAGATTGAAGTCATATTTTCTGCACATGGTAAAAGCTGCATGATGCAACCATAATCAAAGATGTAATTCCAGTATTACGACATGCCTATGATATAATTTAAAAATAATTAATGATCTTCTGTGGCCTGTGGTGTAGAATTTTCTATTTCTTGTGCTATACACGGTTTCCCGAAAATAAAATGTTCAAGCCAATCTGGCCAACCTCCGAATGTTTTTTTCCCTGGATGCTTATATGGAAACCTCTCACATGAAAAACTGTCTTTATTTCCTTGAAATCAGTCAAGTGTATCAGACGTTACGTCAGTGTTGGTGCAGCAAGATCAGCTCCTCAACTATGAGTGGCTTAAGTGTCTTTTTTTGTATTATTTCTTTTATTTATTATTTGTTTATTTTTCTTTCTCTTTGCTTAATTTGCACTAACAATTATTATTTACAGGTAATTTCCTTCGTTTGGACCACAAAGATAAGCTGCTCAGTTGATAACTGTTGGCCATCCATATTGACTTTGCAAACGTGGACAAAATACTATCAAACAAGTTCCCCATCTAAATAAATAGGCCTACATGGACGCATTAATTTTGCAATCAGGCTGAAATTGACTTAGGCCTATCAAGTCTACTTTGAGATGAAGGATGTGACTTACAGGCACAAAAGATGACTTAACCTTTGATTGACTTGACTGATTTTGATGAAATAAAGACTGATTTTTAAGTTAGAAGATTTCCTTTCATGATCTGGGGAAATATGAATTCACAGGGTGCCTGGTTTGGCCTGGACATTTTTTTGGGACACCCTGTATAAATGTTGCACTACTAGTGAAAAAACGGACGTGTTCATGCACAGTTTACAAGATATTTTAAGTTTGTAAGGGTTTGTCTGTGAGCACTGATGTTGTGCACAGAGATGAAGGATTGTGAACTGGACTCAGGTGCGAAGATGGATCTGGTATTTATTATGCCTCCGCAGCACAGCAGGAAAACACAGCAAAACACAATACAAAACCATGGAATTGAGGTTCCAGGATAATATTAGTAATACATACAATTCAGAGTACAGCTACAGTAGTATATATTACAAATAGAAAGAAACACAGAATCAAGGTTCCGGGTTATTAACTACAGCACTGAACATAAATAGTAACAGTGCGGAAGTTAAAGTTAGAGATACACGTGAATGTAGGAGAAAAGTCTAAACAAGACCTAGAGAGTGAACACAGGCTTTTGAGGCTTAGGAGACTTTGCCCCGAATGAATTTGAAGCTCAGACTTAAATAGGAAATGCTACCACATAATGGCAAGGGGAAACAGATGCAATTAATGATCTCGGACTGAGGAATGCAGTTGGGGTCTAAATAGGCCGGTTAGTTGGAGCACTGGAGGCATGGCCTTACACGGTTTTGGTCTTCCAAAGATGCATGTCTTAGTGTCTTGTAGAAAAAGCTGCTTTGAGCCTAAACTAATTCAACAGTTTTGATGGGAATTTGCTTGGAGAACATGGTATACAGTCTTATCCTCGCTTCTCATATGTTGTGCTTAATAGCTGTATTGAATTAATAGCTCAAGAATTTATTTTAATACTAAACCAATTTTCAGAAAAATGGATCAGATACTGTGCTGAGCGTTTAGACACATTTGAAACAAATCTGTGAGGCAAAGATGCCTCCAAAATCAAATTAAGGGTTTTTAAAAATTGAAAAATGTACTGTAATGTGCTGTTAACTGTTTATGTGCTGTAAGGCAATGTTTATTCCAACTATCCATTTCCTAAAAATTTGGGACACTGTGCAGCAGTTTTCGAGTTTCATAAGTTTATAGGTGTTTGGCTGTTCTAAGCATATTGGAGAATATGTTGCAGCTCCTCTGCAGACTAACAGTCTCACTTGAGTCTGTCTCCCCAGGTATTCCCAGACGGGCTTGATAATGTTGTCATCAGGGCTCTGTCACGGAGTATTATTTGTATCAACTGTTTTTAGTGAAATATGAAGTTCTTATATAAGTTTTTATGTTTTTTTTTTTTTTTTTCAGTGGTTCAGATGTGCTTTTTATCGACAGCACCACCAATATGGAAAACAAAAACAAACATCTAGCATCAATTTTAACCCCCGTCCAACCAAGGGTTTTTCTACTACAACCCCGACCATTTCGAAATTAAGCGATAAACATCACCTTGTTTGGTATCAGTGTACAACTACAGATGTCCTCTCTTCAAATCAAGTACATATAAAACACATTTCAACATTATGACATCATAGTGACGTCATGACTAACACCAAATTAGGGAAAAACATCAAAATGACAAAAATCCATGTTTTTTTTTTATTTTTTCATTAGTTTAAGCTGAAAATAAGTAATTATCTGTAACCTCTGGAACTACTGATGCTACAATGAATATTTTAATATTATTATAAATGTTATAAAATCATGAGTAACATAAATTTGACATTACTATAGTGTCATGAATAACTCACTTTGGGAAAAACACACTCTAAAGGAAAACAAAGTTTTCTGAACCTTTTTCACATTTTCTTTACTTTGTTTTTCCCTATGATAGAACAAGGCTTATAATATCAGTCTGTCTGGTAGATATGTTCTCTTTCCAAACAAGAATCAAAAATCACAAACTCAAGCACTGTGACATCTCAATGACGTCATTATAGATGTCATATCTGAAAAATAAAACAAAAACACACTTGCATAAAAGGTTAATCTATGAATTATGAGAACAACTTTATGAACAGTTCTATGAACTTGTATAATAGTTGGTCTATAGCTCAGTATAATATTAGTATACAGTGCAGTAACCAGTGAAACACAAGTAAAAGTATACAGTGCAGTAACCAGTGAAACACAAGTAAAAGTATGTCGGTCGTGCATTAAATATTATTAGGTGAAGATCACTTCAAGGTTACTGGTCACTGCTAGTCATTGTAATTCCAAGATTTACTAATTCAAGGACAAGTTGCATCAATAAATCAAGAAGGATGACAATCAGTGAGGTCTAAAAAGTTTATTGAGCATGAAACATATTAATAACATGCTATTTGCGACTAATTTGAAAGCATATTTTGTATCAAAAACAGGCAAAAATTAGTGCTGGTGGCAACCCCCCCCCCCCCCCCCCCCCCTTAGACTTTGACGGCCTACCCTACCCCCGGGGAGTGAGGTACCCTCATCGTTCTTTCATGAAAATGAGTGCGAAGGACGATTAAACATTTACCTAGAAGCATTAGATCATATCTGTTAACGTTTTTTGTACAACAGGAAAAATCTGTTGGGGGAGGGTTGGACGAGGGTTAAATAATAATTTAAAAAAATCTAGGGTGCCCTATGTTTTTTGCTCAATACTGCACATTGACTGAATTAATAATCCCTTTCTGTAGACTTAGACATTTGCATTCAAGGGACTGTTCAAATGATGCACGCTGTTGTGCTATCCTAATAATATTAGTTTGACATCAGGTAGTCACAAAATAAATACTGAATATTCAGGAGGAAGCGGCACCCATAAACTTTAGAATATGGACAATATAGGTTCTCCACTGTTGCCTAGGAATTGTGTCAATAAATATTCTCATCCAAGCCTAATCTGCAAACAACCTAACATATTTGCCAATAGCCTCCAACCAACAGTTGATAAAAAATATTTCTCACAACCAAAAAAAATCAATTTCTATCATCACAGCAAGCTAAATATACAGTAGCCCTAAAGGCATGGCAGTTTAATAGCGAAAATATCAGCTTTCTGAAGCATAAATTCCACATGGCATTGAAACTATGTCATTCTATGGTCTGTTGTAATCATCAGATATTAAAAACATGTAGTACCATCCATTGATATACAGGTAGATTCGTCGTTTGTAGAATTCACTGGTCACGTATTGCCTCATACGTCTCCTGCACAGGCAGTTTTTTTAGGGGTTTCTCATGTACAAAATATGTGCATAAGGCACAGCTTTAGTTCACACGCACAGCCATGGTTCACGACCACATGAAACTTTCCCTGTAATACAGTACTAAAGTGATGACGTCACGCTGGTGTCGGAAGTAAAATTTCCCATTCATTTCACCCATAGACTGTTTTTTCAGTTCACTTTTGAATCACTTCCCATTGTTTTCAAGCTTCCATCTTTTCTGAGATTTTGCATTATCGACTAAAAACAAATATAATTTTTCTTGACCGGACTCAGCTATAATAATACAAAATATCATAATAATAATTCAAATAATTTTAGTTTTTCACCGCCATGCTAATCCTCTTTTTAGTCTAAAAACTACAGGTCCCATGATCCTCCTGACTCCCGGGCTGAATGAGTTCAGTCAATGGTTAGAAGCCACCCGTCTTGAATTTTCCAGCACGTCGCTATAGCCGTTTGCTTGCTTAATTAGTTAGCCACGCTACGTTCTACTTGGTTCTGCTTTCCTTGCAAAATATCAAGTTTTACAATTAGTGCCAACTTACTTTAATAGCCAGGCATCTTTAGCCCACATTTGTTTGCTTAAAAACTCGGTAGTCAGCGAATGAGCTTATCAGCCTTGTCAAAGCATAACTGACAGCGAACAAGCTGTCAGATGGCTAACTTAGCCAGCGAGCTAGTATACGGACTGCGGTAGTCGTCTAACTTTATCTTTGGCGCATTTAGTTAAATGCCAGCTTGAGAAATGCTCGCAACTCAATGCTAGCTAAGTAGCCAAATAATGGCTCTTCACTGCTTTTATTCACTTAGTTAGCTTGCTAGCTAGGCAAGCGAACTTGCTAGTTAGCTAAGCTAGTGATATTTATTAAATAATCATATTAGCTAGCTTGTTAAATAACAGCAAGTGACAATATCATTTGCTGTTTCTATCGGTTTAGCTATGTGCACAAGATGTAATAAGCTTGCTAGCTGGCTATCTCAGTGGTTCACTAGCGTAGCTTATTGCTAGCTAGCTAAATGGCGAAATAACTATTCATTGTGATCCTTTCATCTCTAGGTATGTAGCAAGTCAATTGTAGCCCGATATGTGGGAACGGATGCATGGACATACGGCAATGTAGGGCACTGATGGGCTACCGTCCTGGTACGCTATGAACATTGGCTAAAACGAAGGTACCTCATTGGCTTGGAACAATTCACGCGATACTCGCCCACGTGCAGCGGATATGCAGTTTGGAGAAGTGGGCTGCATACTGGACTACAAGTGCAGAAGCATATAATTTTTGGCAATAAACTTGATGTGATAATTTGAATCTGTATTCCCTGTAGGCTAATCTCGGAGCGAGGCTGCTCTTAGAATTAATATGATTTCGAGCAATGCCAGAAAGTGTCCAAACCCCACTATAAATTCCCATAGGGATTTTCATTCTGATACCAGAAGCTAAGTAGCGGTGACATCATCACTTTAGTACTCTATTGTCTGCTGATTGACAGGTTTTTGTCCTGTTCTGGACAACATGAATTTTCCTTAGTAATTGTAGGACATCGATTTGGCCACCTAAAAACTGCAAATCCTTGATTAACAGCAAGTTAGGTTACATCTTCTCAACTTTGCGTATTTGAATTATGTGCTCGCATTAAAAAAATTGCTCACAAAAGCAACGAAGGGGTTCTCTAATTATGTTTATGAGATTCAAAAGCCATATGGGCATGTACACTGGGAGTCAGTCCGAATGGAACCAGACTGGAGGGTTCCATGAACCCGATAGCTTTGATTCTCTGAAGGAGGAAGTGCATAATGGCGAGTCTTTCTCGGCGTGTAAGTTGGCCTATTGTTGTGTGGAGCCTTATCCTGGTCATTTGCTTTTCACCATAATGTTAGTAATGGTCTTGGGTGTCTGACAAATTTTTTACATTTACATTTGCATCAGACATGGTTTTTTTTTGAAAATTTAGCATCTCCAATCCCTCCTGAAACTGGAATGTACGTACAAGGCTTGCTCGTATGCAACCCCATGTTGCCGGGTCAGGAGAGAGAGACAGTTCGCGGTTCTCCTCTGAAGCACGCGCCTGTCAGCCCCTGCATCTTTACACTCATTGGTCCAAACTATCGCAAGTTCAGAACGAGAGCGGAGGATACTCTAACGTGAGCAAGCTAAGAATCTCACTGAAGAGCGCCCGGCTGGCCAACAGGAGGCGCTTGAGCAACGAACAAGGCAACCATTTTTAATATCCCCTCCTGGCAGTCCCTTCCCAATTTGCATTCCCACAGCGCTTTAGCCAATCGTGCGCTGTTCTGAGAAAGCTGCTGACCAATGCCGGTTGGTACGATTGGGGATCAAACCCGCGGAGCCTTAACCAAGAGCGCTAAGAGATTGTTTTATCGAGTCCTTGATTCTTAATTGAGTAATTGCATGGGAAAGAATCTATTTTTGTGTCTACTGTGCATGCGCACGTATACATTTACATTATGCTATTGGGTTGTAATTCCATAAGTCCATAACTTCTTAGCCTGCAGTGAACTACCACTCCTCAGCAGACACATGTATTTATCGAGTACCTATTTTTAGAATGCTTACAGTCCTCCAGGTTTCAGTAATATCTGACTGCATTCATTACAACGTAGTTAGATGCATAATTTCACATTTCAGTCGCAGTTTTTTTTTTTTTTGAGTCAAGGTTCAGTGACTTCTGTGACTTTCTTACAGTGGTGAACCCTCTGAACTCACAACTTTATTCAGGTTTATTCACAACTTCACTTGGGTCAAACATGGATACACTTGTCACCATCTCTTCATTAAGATTTCCTGTCTTCTACTGCTGTTTGCTTTGCTTTTGCACGTGCTTTGCTTATTCAATTAACCTGAGTACAGCTTCAAGATCTATTCACGAGTAAAAATGTGACTGACCACTCTGTCTCACAGTGTAGCCTCTAAAGTTAAGTTAATGAAACTAGACTTGAGTTTAGCATTGGTTTTCTTAAAGATTTACATAACTCCAGCAACTAACCATTATCAAAACCAACACTGAATTTAAATTGTTTTTGTGTTGAATTTTGGAACTTACAAAAGGTACTTGTCCTGTCCCAGACTGATGTATCTTCGGATCACTGGTTGTCCAAGTGTTTAGGTAAGTATTAATGTCACACAGTAGACTGAAAAGATGAGGTGCCTATAACACTAACCAACAAGACGACAGTGTCGCCACTATCCCCTGCTACGATCATGGCCACGATCAAGGGCCATAACTCAAAAAATATGCTTTGACATCCATTTTCGAACTCATCGTAGAACATGAGTGTCTTACTAAACGTACAGAGTTTCACGCATGTAGGTCTAATAGTTTCAGAGAAATCTTGTCCCCGGACTGCAGTTGGAGGGACAGACCCCAATCCAATATCCCCCGTCGCACTTTGCAGCGGGGAATAATAAAGAGAGCTGAACCCCACATTTTTCGTCAATTTAGCAGAGTTGCATAATTAGATCGTGAAAAAATTATGTACACAGCCATTCAGAAAATGTGAATGTGGTTGTGTATTCCATTCAGTGCGAGTAAATCACATTCTGAATTTATCCATTCAAAAAAGTAGAATAGAGATGTGGGTCTCTTGGTTTTTATGGTACCACCTAATTTCAGAATAGAAGCTGGAGAAGATGAGACAACAGTGAAAACAGCATGTAGAAATTACAAAACCACTCCAAACAATCTGATTCCACCCCTGCCAATCTGTCTTCGTTTCGCATTGTATTTATATATTTTAGTTACTCTGACATTATGCATTTTAAGGAGTTTTATATGGACATTTGATCATTCAAAGCGCAATTTTTGTGTTATAGCCGAAGGATATGAAAAATGTTAGCTTGTTTGCTGACCTCCATGCATAAAATAGCGCTTTGAATCCTCAAATTTCCATATAAATCTCCTTAATCTAAAAAGCATAATGCAGGAGTAACTAAAGTGCATAAATACAATGTAAAGCGAAGATGGACTGGCAGAGCCTCCGTGGCAGACACGTCCCTGACACGCCAACGTCTGCACACTCGAGCCAGGTTTTTTGTTAATCCAATCAGAGAGAAGCTCTGAAATTTCAAAGCTATAGGCACATACCGTTGTGGGTGTAAGCGAAAGAAGACTTTTGCAACCGAGGCTGACCAAAACCATCATGTTGAAAATGTTCAAAAGGCGGAATTTCTGCTGTTGTCTTCGGTCTTGAAGTTTTCCCAAACACAAGTTCTGTACATTCTGTAGTTAGTTATTCTTGAGAATTTTTGTAAAAAGCGGTAGCCATAATTGTGGGAAGTTGGGGTGTTGGAGGTGCTGCCGCACCCCCTGTTGGCGCAGCAGCACCCAAAAATGTATTTATCCAAAAATAAATAAATTCAATTAAATTTTCTTAAATCATTAGTGTCGTTTTCCATGGCAGCAACAAAATTTTTTTAATTTTTATTCAGGCTACATGAACACCAAGGGGACCTTGTCTCTAAGGGCATTCTCATATTACACTTGCGAATGTCAGTACCTAAGCTAAGTGTAGGGTATTGGAGTCTTCGGTGATTCTGTCCTGTCAAAAGTGATTGCTAAGTCAGTGAAGTGTAGCAGGCGTGAATGTTGTAACTGTGAATGTTTTCATTTATTGTATTTGATGAATGGCTTTTTTATATCGCAACTGGATTGCTACACCTAGCCTTTATGTAACATTACAGAATAAACTGTGAACTAGCAAAGGTTGTTGCTTAACTCACGTTGGATAACGGGCACGTGTTCGGTAACTATTGAAGGTGACATCCTGTAACCGTGCATGTAGCTAACACTGCTTTGCTTTTTTGCATTGGAATGTTCAAGATATACCTAAACTTAGTTGTATATTTCCATTACTTTGAATATCTGACACTGATTCAAAGTACTGTGTCTTTGCTGCATCATGTACAAAACCCAAAACCAGTGAAGTTGGCACGGTATGTAAATCGTAGTTAAAAACAGAATACAATGATTTGTAAATCCTTTTCAACTTATATTCAATTGAATACACTGCAAAGACAAGATGTTTAATGTTCAAACTGAGAAACTTTTTTTTTTTTGCAATTAATCATTAACTTAGAATTTAAAGGCAGCAACACATTGCAAAAAAGTAGGCACAGGGGCCTTTTTACCTCTGTGTTACATCGCCTTTCCTTTTAACGACACTCAGTAAACGTTTGGGAACTGAGGAGACCAATTTTTGAAGCTTTTCAGGTGGAACTCTTTCCCATTCTTGCTTGATGTACAGCTTAAGTTGTTCAACAGTATGGGGTCTCTGTTGTCGTATTTTACACTTCATAATGCGCCACACATTTTCAATGGGAGACAGGTCTGGACTACAGGCAGGCCAGTCTAGTACCCGCACTCTTTTACTACAGAGCCATGCTGCTCCGGGATGATCGCAGCACCCAGCATACATATTTATTTTGGTGTCGACGCACCAGCGTCTTCCCGAAATAATAATGAAATCCTTTGGAAAGTTACTCCGAGTGCTCCGGTTATCCCTGGGTCAGTTCGCTAAGAAGTAATAGTTTCTCTCGAGTCTGCCGTCCTCGACCGTAAGGAGACATCCTCCTCTGGCTGGAATATGTAAGCTGTAAGGAAGTTTCCAAATGACGAGGATGGTCAGTGACCGTGTCATTTGGAAATCAGTCAAAAAAGGACATGAAAAGTCGAAGCTTACGCTTTCTGCCTAGGTATTCTATAACAGAGAATGTTTCTTAGTGGAATAATTGTACATAAACATATTTGTCATTGTTATAATTTGTGGAAAGTATTTTCTGGAGAAGCCGATGAACTTCTCACTCTAGCTCTCGAACTAGCTCGTTAGCGTCGTAGGTCTGTAGACGGTAAACACTGTCGAACAACTGATGAAAGTATTTAGCTAGTGCGCACAGCTGTTAGCAGTGAGAGTGCGCAGTGATCGCTATTGAGAGAAAGTAGCCCCAAGCAATTACAAGATGTGACTTTTTGGATTACCAGGGTTTTGTTATGCAAATAAATCACTCGTTCGAACACATACTGTTTTGAGAAGAAAAACATTTTACTTTGCAGACCCCAGGAAACCTGCCGGAACTACTTTCGCTTTGACCAAAACTGGACAGAACTCGGCTCACAGGACACTGTCGGGGGAAAGTCAGTGTGGGTGCACGAGACTAAAGACCGTGATGCCATACAGATTCATGTGAAAAATCCCGAACTATCCCTTTAAGTAACTTGTCTTTGCAGTGTATTTAATTGAATATAGGTTGAAAAGGATTTGCAAATCATTGTATTCTGTTTATATTTACGATTTACACAACGTGCCAACTTCACTGGTTTTGGGTTTTGTATTATGTGCTAGCTCCATTGCTAGCTAAGTTGGATTAATAACATCCATGTGCGCACTTTCAGCACGGTATAAATTCAGCCCAAAAAACTGTACTGCTAGTCATTTATTTACCATTGCATGCACATTCTTAATTCTTAAGCCTATAGCAGATATGCATACCTGATGTTGTAACTTTGCAGCAATATTTACGATAAGATACAAAATATTAAGTATCTATAATTTTATGCATATGCCAAACTTGCTTGACAGCACTACACAAACAGCATTTGTTTTTCAGCCTTTATTAGCTAGAAGGTCTGAGCTAGTTGGAGACGCTGGACAAGATGAAATTTGAATGACACACTGTTAGTGAGCAGCATCAGTGCACGGGAGTGATGCTACAGAGATTCGATGATGCAGCTGAACTCCATCTGCACCAACAAAATGCAAGAGTTCCAGAAGAAAGAAACAGATGAGCGCGAAACAAAGATTGACTTTATGTAAATTTTTTAACTGGGCTCCTGATTATGAGATGACTTACGAATTTTCTGTTTCAGCAGAAGCGAAAGAATTCTATATTCTACCTCCACCAATATCAAATAAAATCAGCGCTTTTTTTGGCTTACCTTGATGCTGGAAAACCCACTGAAACATTTGGATGCGCAAAAACATCAAGCATGCATCCAGTAAAGAAAATTTAGAGTTTAATTTCTAGTGCTGATAAATGTGGTGTTGGGGTAATGGCCTCGCACAGAATACCAATGTTGGGAAAAATGCAATTTGCCTAATGATATCAATATTATTAATTTGACTATCCAAAAATATGATATTGTAATATTAATATTAAATATTAATATAAATACCTCGGGGCACCACCCTTCCTCAGTGAAGGGAAAACGATAGCCAATTAATAAAACCTCAGTCTCAATATCCACTAAGCTATTAATTTGGAAATGGATTAATAATTAAATTAATAATTGTAACCAACTTACCCAATCAATAGTTAGATTGAAGGATTCAAAGTTCTGAATAGTTGAGGTTGGCAGTTTCATTCACTCTTGCGCAACATTAATAACCACAGCATAAGTCTTAAAGGAATATTTATTTAAATGAAACAAATAAAACACACAATCTAGACTACACTAAACACTATATACACAATGAAGGAGGTGTGTGTGTGTGTGTGTGTGTGCACGCCTGCGGGTGTGGGTGAGGGAGAACAAAGGGATGATCTGAGGTGTGAGTGGAGGGGGGGCCTTGCTGACCATGTGGAGAGGGGGAAGGCAACCCTACTGTAACAAAGAGTTTTAGAGTTCAGTCAAATGACTTAAAATGCTCAATGTTGTTTGTGTGTATTACGTTAAAATGAAGAGATGTGTGTGTTTTGCACAGGAAAGGCGCCGTGTTAGTCTACAGGAGGTTTTTTGCATGCAAGAGCTTGTCTGCTATACATTAATACCACCCTGTCCAACTAAAACAAAATCCTAAAAACAATCACAACAACTATCATTTAACAAATACACACAGTCACTTTTAGTCTTAAAGGAAGGTTTGTGCCCAGTTGTTACCAGTCCTTAGTTGAGGAAAGAGGTTTGGAGGTTGCTGGAGGATACGATCACGGGTGATGTTGATCCGGCTGGAAGAGTGGTTCTGGTGCTGTCCGTGTCTTTGCTGTGGGGATAGGAGGGAAGCTGGCAGCTCCTCAAAAGCAAGCTGTTTCTTCAACTCTTGCTGTACTCCTGGTGGCCTGGCAGATTCTTCAGCATGGCCAGTCTATGCTGGGCCTAAGAGGTGGGGGAAGGGTTCCCCAGCCTGAGCAGTCCACAGGGGTCCAGGAGCCTCTCCAAGGGAGAGAGAGAGAGTCCAGAGCTGACTCCAAGAGCCAAGAGAGGATCCAAGAGAGAGGGGAGCTCCAAGAGAGCAGAGAAGAGAGGGGAGCTCCAAGAGAGAGATAAATTGGTTGACCACTGCTTTTATGTACCTGGCCTGCTGGCGGGAGGGGCTTGCAGGCAGAGAGTGGTCATGGGAAATCCAGGGATCCATTTTGAATTTCTACACATATGAAGGTTTTCCTCCATGTGAGACCCCAACATCCCCCTTTAGGTCTTGGGTTGACACCCGATGTGTCATCCCAAGAGCTCAATAGTAGAGTGCATGGAGGGAAGAGTTCATTTGTCAGTTCATTCAAGGTGTAACAACTGGGCAGTGTGTAACTAACTGGGCATTAGTTGTCTAAACTCACAGTAAAAGTTACAAACAAAACCAGATAACACACATGAAAATGACAGATTCAAAATGTATAACCAATGATGTGGCTCATAAGGGTTAGTGAGAAATGGAATGTTAATGTTGCTACTTGTTATATGCAGGGAAGAATGGCACCTACAATGATAAAGCCATTTTTGGAGCATCCAAGAGTGTGCTTTGGTACACTCTTTGGATCTGATGACAGAATTGACTATTCAAAGCATAATTCTTCACACTCTTTACAAATTTTGTCCTTCAGGCAGGTGTAACTGCAGAAGGGTGTCATCACATTACCATAATCTCAACATCCTAATGGCTGTATCATGGTTTTGTGTAAATCATGTGATTGTAATGTCCTGAAATAATGTGCAACAAGGGCAGGTGTATGACTAGCTGTGTTCTAGGTTAGCATGTGTCATACTGCTTAAAAAGTACTGCAAAGGAGTTAACTCCAACTGTACTTGCAAAATCAGACCGTGGTGCATAGTTATAATCAGAATTACTGCCCTTGCTGCTGCGGCGAACAAATCAAAATTCTGCATGTAACCATAAGACAAGTCAGGGGAGTTACGCTGTCAACATGGTATAAGCGTTAGTACAGGGTAAGCTGTGCAAACTACAACATGGAAAAGCGAACTCTGGGGTGTCTATGTTTTGACTCTATTACTGGTTCTGGGCTGTAAAGCTCCATAAAACCAGAGGCGCTGTCACTGTCGGATAGGGAGTGACCATGTTCTGAATTGTTGTCAGAGATGCTCTGATCATCATCTGAACCATCCAGAGTCTGGCCGTGTGTCTGGGCCAGGATTTCTGCGTATGGCCTCCTACAGCTTCTGCTGAGGGCGTGCCCATCCCTACGCAGATGGTGGACATGGCGGCTACGCTCACTGTCCCTATGAGGCTGTTTCTCACCCCCCTTAGCTCTGTGCCGGGGGTGGGGTCTGGAGATAGAACGCCTGCTTGAGAGGTCCGTGTTTCAGCTGGTGGGCTCAGTGGTTACCACCCTTGCCTTGGAAGTGTTCGCAGTTTCCCAAGCCACCTGTGTCACCTTCCTGATCTCCTGCATGGAGGGGTTCCCTTGACACGTCCTGAGTGTTACGTGATTGTGTATACACGGGTGCAGGTTGCGCAAGAACAAAGACTTGAAGGTTGGGTTTTCTTCTAAGCCTGGGGTATTCTTACCTTGGAAATACGTATGCCTCAAACGATTAAAATATTCCCTAGGGTTTTCTGTGCGGGAATGTTTAACTTGGAAGGCCTCAATCATTGAACTAATGTCATCAATACTAGAAGAAAATTCTTCCCTCAGTGCATGACATAGCTCACTGTAGTCATCTCTGACACTGGGAGGCTGTGTCTGGATAAACTTGTGAACCGCTTTTGAACTGGTTTTCCACGCAAGTTTAACCTTTTCCCTTTCACCAGCTTGAGGAAAGTCGACAAGACTGTAGTCTATCTCCCTCAAGTAATTTTCAACACTATGATCAGAGTTTCCTGGATCAAAATGGTCAATGTCTTTAGCTAAACTCTCAAGCACTTCAAAACATGGAAACTGTGTGTTCCTATCTGGTGAAGGTGAGGCTAAGCTAAGGTCAGGTGCATAGTCTGGGTTGACAACATGGGAAGTCAGGCAGCGGTTAGCTCTGTCTCTCAGTGGAGTCTGAGGTGCTGACTTCATTCCCAAATCCTTGGCGCTGCTTGGGAATCGTTCAAATCTTTTGGGAGAAACTGGAGCTAATGTTTCACTACTGGAGGACAGTGAACTGGAGTAACCAGAGTCACATGGGCTGAACGACTGTGGAATGGAAACACGTTCTGTTTTAAGCCGCCAAAGTTCCTCCTTGGGCGAGCAGAGGTCTGACTCTGCTGCATGTAGGTCTGTCAAATGGCTTTGCTATT
The DNA here is from genome assembly GCA_029721435.1 of Gymnothorax reevesii. NCBI lineage: Eukaryota > Metazoa > Chordata > Actinopteri > Anguilliformes > Muraenidae > Gymnothorax > Gymnothorax reevesii. The sequence continues at coordinate 95,501,450 of CM056575.1, forward strand.
AGCTGATTTAACTTCTTTGAGAAGCTCAGCATTTTGTCTAGTGTCTAGCTCAAAACTAAGGGCAGTTTTGCTCTGACACACCCTGCTGCATGCTGAGCTCGAAGAGAAGAGTCCACGGGTGGATGCTGGGGTGGGTGTGGAATGTTAACTTTCAGCTGGCCAGAGTGATGGAGCACAGCTGCAGGCAGAAGCATGTTTGCTGTAGTGGTGGAGCTTCAAAAGCCCATCTTCCAGAGGGGCGGAGCAGAGTTTGAGTTTCATTTACATGAGAGTGTCTATGGAAAGACGGGCAGGTCTCGAGTTGTTGGCCAGAATTAGCTCTGCAAGCTGGGTGCCATTTCTTTGATATCATCTGAGCTTGCATGAAATAAAAGGTAAATATGATTTTACATGTACAGTGATGCTGTGTCTTTAATGTGCTGCAACATGAGTGGGTTAAATTTTAGAAAGGGTTTTTCAAAAATTGCAGTATAACTGTCCTCCATGAAACTGAGCATCACCCCCGCTCCGAAAAACTGATAGTAATAATTGAGAGTGCTCACTGCCTGTGAAAGAGACCTATTTGAGCATGTGAGTAACTGAGCGGAGCGCACTTCTTCTAATGAGAATGAAACTTTATGGCTGCCCTTTGAGGAATGTTCTGTCCATGCAGTGCTCCTGGCAACCTCTACTGGGTCCTGCTCTGCCTACAGCAGTGAAGAATCTTCGGCAGAAATGGCCCTATTTGCCTTTCAAGTGAGCAATTTTGTTTGAAAAAATTAAAATATCTAATGATGAGTCTTAGTCTCACAGTTTTTGCATATTTTAAGATGATTAACACATTCTTGGTGGGAGTTTTGTATCTGGTATTTTTAAGAATATATTTGTCTTCCCTTTAGTGTGGCTCGCTATATACACTGATCGGCCTCAGCTGTGAAACCACCTGCACAACATTGTGTAAGCCGGGTTCAATGTTGAGTTGCGATCAGGAACCAGATGCGAGAACCAGGAAATGCAGTAGAGCTTGTTTTATTGGTAAAGGGGGGTGACCCCCGCAGGGCGAAAAACAGTACAAAGTCCACAATCCAAAAGTCGAAATCCAGTTGCGCAAAAATAGTATCAAAAACCAGGGCAGCAATCACAGTAATCGTAGTCGGACAGAAATGGGTCTGGTACACAGGAATAGTACTATCAGAGAGACAAGCCAGAATCCACAGGACGTAATTCGAATCGTTACCAGGGCAGCAAACAGAGATCTCGTAGTCGGGCAGAAAAATGGTCGAAACACACAGATGCAACAGTAATCCAAAAAACACAAAGGCAAAAATCAAAAGTCGGGCAATCCAGTCAGAAAGATAAACACTGAGAAATCGAGGCGAGGAACGTAGCACAAGAAAACTAGGGAGAACGATCTGACAAGAAAGTGAACCAAACAGACATCTTATATACACACCCGGGGTAAACACATGACCAGGGAGAACAGGTGCAATCAATGGTAACAATGATCAGGGAGAGAAACATGAGGAATAAACTAATTACATGAATTTGGCTGTAGCCAAAACGCAGACAGGGATCACTAGAAAATCCTAAGAACAAACAACAGCTCCGATTAAGGAGTACTAAAGTGTATAGTCTAAAGAAAAGGAGAGCAAGAGATATAAGTGTAAAACTGCAGCAGAGATAATTAGGAATAGGCAAGGAGGGCGGAGATTAGAATTGAGCGACTGCTGAGAGATCGTTAGTCAATTAGTATGTGCAGCTATACAATCCCGAGTGCACGTTAGTAAGTTAGTAAAAATATAATGTTAATTAGGGTTAGTAATTATCGAAAACAACAAACTGTTAGTATGGATTAGTAGAGAATAGTCAAAGGGCAGGCAGTGGTCACGAAACACAGAAATCCTAAACATGGGTAGGCCAGGCACAGAACTTAAACACGGCAGGCAGGATGCAGAATCACAACATTCAGACTACAGGATTTTTTTTTCAGACTTCTAACTGATTTTGAAATTGTGTTGCATTACATTCAGAAGGAGAATCTTCACAGATAATCTGCTGTCTAATCTTAAACATGTACACACTACAGAATTTGAAAATTACGCTGCATTTTACACTACAGGATATTATTAACATTAATGAGCCAGAGGGAGCAGCACTCCACCTGACGTGATCTCACGTGATCTTATAGGGAAGCACGGAGATTGAAAAATTTAAAAATGGAGAGTGACATGATGCACGCACTTGGTATTATAATCACTTGCAGTGAGAGGACAAAACAAAAAATGAAATGGGTTTGGGTGAGAAAATGTTTGGGGAGATGCTGTCAGCATGTTAGTTAGTTCTTCAACGAGAACTGGAGGTTAGTTTTTTAACGATCACATTTTTTATTTTTTTACTATCTGTCAACAGTAGCATATTAGATAAGTCTCAATGGCTATAAATGTTTACCGTTGCTCAGTCAACTGCCCCGGACCTAACGTTAGATTTTAACATTTAGCTGGCTTGTTCAAAAGCGACACTGGCCACAGTTGAAATGTAGAATTGTGTTGGTGTGATAAAAAAAAAAAATTGTGACAAAAAATGGCAACATGTTATACCGCTGAGGCAGGAAATTCAGAGACTGTAAGAAACAACTGATCACTGGGTTTATGCCAGGGAGTAGGAATACACTTGGAAGTTGAAGCTCAATTGTATGCTCTAGAAGATAGCAGATGACCATCTAGCAGTAGCTTCTCTATTCACCCCCATTCATTGTTTTTGACTTTTGACATCAAATAACTTTACACTAAAAACATTATGAGCCTTCATGTCAGCGACAATATTTTCTACAGAGAAACTACATTTTGTAGCAGGCGTCTTTTCTTTGTATGTAACGTTATGGTCTAATACCAAGCATTTTTAGCCGATGGCACCAGGCTAGGCTAAAAGTGCCGTGAAATGCCGGCGACTTTCTGTCGCACAGGAGGTAAATAACCGTACTGTTTAGACCACAAGCCCATGGACGAATCGTAAATAGTAGACAATTGAGCCACATCGCTAACGAAGTGAAGTACCTATTAAATTCACAAAACGTAATAACTTTGAACGGAATCAGACTATACTTACAGGCGCAATTGCTTGCTTGCTGGGAATTATGTGTAGGGTACATCTAACAGATGAGTTACCGCTTCTCAGGACGTTGGTTTACGTCAGCGAGCTGACTTTGAGCCTGCGCAGTTGGCTTGGTGCCCAACTGTAAACTCGTTCAGTTGAGCTTCATCGCTCTCCCATTGAGAACAGCATCATCCTGCCTTCCACTTCTTTCACTGTCTAAGGGTTTATGTTGCTGACACTGCAGCCACCAGTGAGCAGTATTGACAATTATTCATGTTCACTGAATTTGTTGCCTACTCATTAATGATAGAGATACCTATATAACACCCCCTCCCTCTCGCTCTCTCTCGCTCTCTCTCTCTCTCTCTCTCTCTCACACACACACACACACACACCCACCTGCCCATTTCCCTCCGACCTGTTATGTTCAAAGCTGAGATGAATTCTCCCCAGCTCTTCTCCTTGTTCATGCGGTTATGATATGTCTTGGAAGATACGTTATATAAGCATTCGTGTTCCTGCCACATATCCACAAGCCTTTCCTCCATCTCAGCCATCCAACGCACCCATACATCAGGTTGCTATTTGCTGTCTGTTCTCTGTCGCCATTTCAAACTACTCTCATTCAGCTCTGTCAGTTGAGTCTTGTCTCTCATTGGCTATTGTAGTTCTGTTTGGAAAGTAATGACATAATCATCCAGATTTTCACTCTGAAACATCAAACATGTTGGAAAATTATCAGACCGGCTAGTTAGTCTGCATGCAAATCGGGAGGGTTAAAATTGGATCGGTAAACCCTGCACATTACCAGATAATCTGGAACGAACATTTGTATTGACCGAGGTTCCAGACAAGATTTCTCTGCCGATTGTCGGGAGGGGTGAATCGGGGATAAATTGGCCCGAAAATGCTACTAAAGCAGCTCTTACCCATTGAGGCATGGACTCTGCATGACCTCTGAAGGTGTTGTATGGTATCTGGAACTAGAACATCAGCAACAGACCTTTCAAGTGCATTAAGTCCTTACGCCGGTCTTCTTGCTTTTAATTTTTCCTGCTTGTAACACATCAACATCAACTTCAAGAACTGACTGGCTACCCTGTATTTCCCAGCCTTTGACAGGTGCCATTGTAATGCGATAATCAATGTTATTCACCTGCCCCTTCTTCCATGTCAGTGGTTTTAATTTAATGGCTGATCAATGTATATAGATAAGTCAAAAAGAATTGAACCCCTAATTAACACGCTGTTGATCATCCTCATGCTGTCAAGACGGGTCCGTAAAACTGACATCCACTTTACAGGTGGGGTATCCCAAGAAAATATTTCCTACAGCATGACACTCCCTCCACCAGTCTGTATGCTTCCCATGGGGGATCCTGGCGCCATCACTTCCCCCAAGTAAACGGCGCACATGTATCTTGCACATGATGCAAAAGGCAGCAGGACTACCAGGACCAGGTTAGAATGGACACTCTGTCCAGTCTGAAGCTATAAATCCCCAGACGCTGGCTTCAATGGACTGAGTGTTGCGCCAAATTCCTCTCAAATCCATCATTAAAATTCTCTGTTTAGTTTTTACCACAGTAGCCCTTCTAGCGGCTTGGACCTGGCGCTGGATGAGCCTTGGTTATCCAACACTGTGTTGGTAGGGCTCAGTTTGCTCCTCCTCTAACCACTAGCATTTGGTACCAGATACTACTGACTAGGAAATTCCCACAAGCCTTACTTCTCCCGAGATATTATGACCCAGTCATTTGGCACTATAGAGTGAGCCCTTGCTGAAGTTGCTCAGGTCCCAGAGTTTCCCTCTTCCAGCACATTGACTCTAAGAGCCAACTGTTTGCTTCCTGTTTAGGGGTCTGTTTACAGACCTTGACCAGCCGTTGTTATGGGATCATCACCATTCTACACGTCACCTGTGAGCAGTCATAATGTTTTGGCTAATTGTGCTCATATACACTATATATATGCTTTTTTCTAAATTCTGCTGTAGGTATTGTACCATAATTGGAAGCAGTTTGCTGGTGCAACTACACCAGCTGTTGTGCTGCCAAAGCTTTTGAATGACTTTTAGATTTGCTATTTTCGCTTTTTTATTTTTTGTGAAAAGCTGACAGTGCATTGACTGTTGCAGCACTTTGTGTAATTCCCCACATTGAAAATCTTCCGGATGATGAGAGATTTCCGGCACTTTGCTGCCAAATGCTGAAAATCGACGCTACCTCTGTGTTGGGATTTGCATAAGGGCTATTCTTCTGTGTCTAAACTCGGAGGCTCACCAGGTTGTTATTGCCTCAGCCTAACCATAAATATGGTCCAGACCTGATTACCCAACAAGTGTGGAGAAATGCTGCAAAAAAGGGAAATGGTTACGAAAGGGATTCGAAATGACGCTGAACTCTGACCCCAGTGGCATTAGCCTATCGAGATTTGGTTGAGCCCTTGTTATTGTAAACATTGGTGCATCTCTCCTTTGTCGCACAAGTCTTGAGCCACACTGAGAAACTGCTTTCCACTGCTTGGTTGATGTAATTTTGCCCTCAGTAGGTGAGAAGGGCCTACAGATGGGATTTGCACTGAGAATGGCCCAGACTGGTGGCCCCGGCTGGTTGCTCTTCCTACTTCTCACTTACATTTTCAAAAGAAAGCTGTCTTTTTGCTGACCTATCGTAGCAGTCGTATTACCACACTCCCCTGTTTCTCTCTTTCTCTTTCTTTCACTCCCTCTGTTCGTGAACTCATTACAGAGCAATCAGCCCCAAGCGCTGAAGTGTGCGCCCAGAGGGAGCAATAACTGTAAATAACCAGGACTGCAGGCTCCACGATAACATGTTACCAGGATGATAACAGCCCTTCCTAGCAGTCCTGTTGACCTTCTGCTTGCCTCAGGCTCACCAAGGACCCTTCAGCTCCCTCTGTTTTTATCTTCAAACTCTCTGCATGAAACATTTTTTTTCTGTTGCATTACAAGAACAGAGGGCAGGGAGAGAATGCAATATATTCATGAGAGAAAGTCATTGAAAGCAAACAAAAAAAGAAAAAAAAAACATTAGTGACTTCCTGTAATTCTTTAACAGCTTTTTTCCATATTCCTCTAAAGTAGTTGCACATAAGCAAATATTGTGGCATTCATACAAGGGGGAGTCAAATCACTGAAGGTGCAGCTGCTGCTGAGCTTGCGCAAAAGTAATTAATGGGGGGGAGACCAAAAATAAAATTGTTTATCGTTTTTAATTCAAGTACTAGAACTGTAACCTTTAAACTACTGATTTTGATAAAGGCTAAACTTGCAATTTAGGACGTGATTCTGCAGGGCCTTGTCAAAGGCTGCCTGCAAGTGTCCGGAGGTTTAGTACAAAAACCTTTGCATGGCTGAGATCGATAGTACAATTCAGTAAATTTCACTGTAAATGCATTGTTATGACCTATAACCAAGTGCTGTAGAACAGACTTGCTTAGGGCTTTGTTTTTAGAACTATAATTAAAGGGCATTGAGAAAAGGTGAACTTTTTAAATTTGCTACCATTTGGCTCACTGGCGCCAAAACGTGTAGGCTGCGTTTCTCACTGCTACCCTCAGGCTCTGTATATCAGCCATTTAAGTGTAAAAGTCGACCAGTTAAAGACAGTACAAGAGCACTATACAATATCGATGTAAAAACATTTGTCTTAATCTTTCTCTTTTGTTGCTCGATTTTTTATTTTGGTGATATGGGGCTGTATTTCCATAGCCCAAGTGCATAGTCAAAAGCGCAGCCCGTATGTCTTTATTAATAGCTGTTTATGAATGAATAAAGTTTTACATCTACAGTAAGAAAGAAGACATTCTCATGCACAGATCCTTTAAAATAATTCTGATTTAAAGTATGAGGTAATCACTCATTATACCCCCCGCAACAAAGTTTAGGGGGGTAAACTGGATTTGCTTTGTCCGTCCGTGTGTGCGTGCGTGCGTGTGTCTGTGTGTGTGTGCGTGCGTGTGTGCGTCCAGACCTAGATCTCATAACCTACTCATCCGATTTAAAAAATGTTTTTTCTTGCTGGAAGGTCTATTGACTGTGGTACTGCCCGACTATTTGTTGTTGCGGGGGGTATCCTGTAAGCCATGCTTACTGACTAAATCTAGTTTTAGCTTCTGGATTTTGAAAAAAGTATATTATTGAAGAGACTTCTGTTAAATCCAGGTGGGATCACCTTGATTAAATAGCTTGAAATATTGAAACATGCAAATTTGAACAAGTTCCAATTTAAATTTTTGCATATGAAAAATTTAGAAACAAGTTATTGTGGGGACTCAAGATATACAGATGAGTTACTCACTCACTCAGCTGTTTGCAGATCGATATTTAAACGCTATACTGCATGCAAACACAACTGAGTTTGAAGTCGCTATGGCGAGGGCATTCAAGTTTTCATAATATCCCAGAGTATGTTGTTGGGAACCTTTGATTTATGCATGTCATCAAACTTGAATTTTTCAGTGTAATCTTGGTATTTTATGCTTATGTATGGCTCTGTGTCAGGAGAAACTGGAGTAGTAGCCTGGTCAGGGTCACAGTGGGGCTTGAGCTCATTCAAGTTGTCCAATGGGCAAGAGACAGGAATACATCCTAGGCCAGTGGGTGTTTACACCAACCTACCTTTTGGCAATGTATTGAAGACCAAGAACTTGTCACTGCTTGTGAAGCAAGCCATTGGAAGGCTGAAAACAAAACAAGAACAAGTCGACGCGGTCTACAACATCCCCCGCCAATTGTGTGCTTCGTATTTTCGAACTTAATCAAGGCCTTTAGGGTCTGAAGCTACACACCAAATTTGGTTGTCCAATCTGTAATAGTTTCTGAGAAAAGTTGTCCCTTTTCTCTCGGACGGACGGATGGACGGGCGGACGCATGCACGCACACACACACACGGACGGACGGAGGTCAAACCTACAAAACCCAAAACCAGTGAAATTGGCATGTTGCATAAATCGTAAATAAAAACAGAATACAATGATTTGCAAATCCTTTTCAACCTATATTCAATTGAATACACTGCAAAGACAAGTTACTTAATGTTCGAACAGGTAAACTTTGTAATTTTTTGCAAATATTAGCTCATTTTGGAATTTGATTCCTGCAACATGTTTCAAAAAAGCTGGCACAAGTGGCAAAAAAGACTGAGAGAGTTGAGGAATGCTCATCAAACACTTTTTTGGAACATCCCACAGGTGAACGGGCTAATTGGGAACAGGTGGGTGCCATGATTGAGTATCAAAGCAGCTTCCCTGAAATCCTCAGTCATTCACAAACAAGGATGGGGCGAGGGTCACCACTTATTGAACAAATGTGTGAGCTGATTGTCGAACAGTTTAAAAACAACATTCCTCAACAAGCTATTGCAAGAAATTTAGGGATTTCATCAACTACGGTCCGTAATATCGTCAAAAGGTTCAGAGAATCTGGAGAAATCACTGCACGTAAGCGACAAGGCTGAAAACCAACATTGAATGCCCGTGACCTTCGATCCCTCAGGCGGTACTGCATCAAAAACCGACATCAGTGTGGAAAGGACATCACCACATGGGCTCTGGAACACTTCAGAAAATCACTGTCAGTAACTACAGTTCGTCGCTACATCTGCAAGTGCAAGTTAAAACTCTACAATGCAAAGCGTAAGTCATTTGTCAACAGCACCAGAAACGCCGCCGGCTTCACTGGGCCCAAGCTCATCTAAGATGGACTGATGCAAAGTGGAAAAGTGTTCTGTGGTCTGACGAGTCCACATTTCAAATTGTTTTTGGAAACTGTGGACGTCGTGTCCTTCGGACCAAAGAGGAAACGAACCATCCGGACTGTTATAGGCGCAAAGTTCAAAAGCCAGCATCTGTGATGGTATGGGGGTGTATTAGTGCCCAAGGCATGGGCAACTTACACATATGTGATGGCACCATTCATGCTGAAAGGTACATACAGGTTTTGGAGCAACAAATGTTGCCATCCAAGCAACGTCTTTTTCATGGACGCCCCTGCTTTTTTCAGCAAGACAATGCCAAGCCACATTCTGCACGTATTACAACAGCATGGCTCCGTAGTGAAAGAGTGCGGGTACTAGACCGGCCTGCCTGTAGTCCGGACCTGTCTCCCATTGAAAATGTGTGGTGCATTAGCGTAAAATACGACAACGGAGACCCCGGACTGTTGAACAACTTAAGCTGTACATCAAGCAAGAATGGGATAGAGTTCCACCTGAAAAGCTTTAAAAATTGGTCTCCTCAGTTTCCAAACGTTTACCATGCCATTAAAAGGAAAGGCGATGTAACACAGTGGTAAAAAGGCCCCTGTGCCAACTTTTTTGCAATGTGTTGCTGCCTTTAAATTCTAAGTTAATGATCATTTGCAAAAAAAAAAATTTCACAGTTTGAACATTAAACATCTTGTCTTTGCAGTGTATTCAATTGAATATAAGTTGAAAAGGATTTGCAAATCATTGTATTCTGTTTTTAACTACGATTTACATACCGTGCCAACTTCACTGGTTTTGGGTTTTGTATATCCCCCTCCCACTTCGCGTTGGCAGGGGATGATAATCAAAACAAAACCATCAGAAAAGTAGCAAAAACAGTGATAAATTAACTGTTCGGTTCAGTTTTGAAAAAAAACCAAAACTCAACAATAGGCCAGAGCAAGAGCACTCTCCCAGAGGCAGGCATATCTCTGTTATTGTCAACAGCCAAGAGAAGACTTCACCAGGATAACTACAGAGGATTTGGGCACACAGTGTGAACCACTGGTAATCCTCAAAGTCATAAAGCCTGTACTGTTCTGGGACAAAATCCTATGAACAAATGAAACAAAGATCAATTTGTACTAGAACGATTATTAGAGATGAGTATGGGATTGGAATTGTTTATTATTCAAAGCATATCACTTCATGTATTTACTGTGGTGATGCATAGACATGAATGACTGCCAATGGAAGGGGTTCCATGGTATTTATTGCCTGGAATACACCAAAGCAGGGCCAGCCCTATAAATACCAATATTTGATGTGAGTACCCATTACTGAAGAATTATGCACTTTATCCTCTTGTTCTGTAGTTTAATGAGATAATTTGTTGTTTAGTTGTCCCAAGACTATTCGAGAACTTATCAGTGACCGTCTTATTGCTTTGGTATTGAGTTCTTGGATGGAGAGAATTGCTATAATCTGAAAATAGGAGCCATTTTGATTCCATCGTGCAAAACCAAGCCACTGTGCAATATGAAAATATTAGGATTTTTTGTTCTTAACTTGGAAGTGAAACAATATTGGGAGAAAGCCAATGAACCAGCTAACAATGGAAATGTCTAAACATAATAGGGGAAAATGTTGAGACTTGAGAGAAAACACTAAAGATGATGAAGGAACAGGAGTGGCGTAACACATTTCACTCTCTTCTTCAGAGCATTCAGTCTCTCTCAGTCAGTGTTTGAACCGTTCCTGTTACGTCTGCATTGTTTTTTCTCATGTCTTCATTATTTTTCTTGATTCAGTGTTGTGTTTTTGTTTCATGTATTGAGTTGTTTCTATTTCCTTTCACTTGCTACTTGCTTTTTGTTCTTTCACTCTCGCACTCGCCCTTTCTGTTATGTGTGTTAGTTCACGCATCCTTTTATATTTAACCGCACCTCCCTGAATGTCTTCTGAGCTCACTCATAACCATTATCCACGTAATCAGTCACTCTCATTCCCTTTCTATTGCACTTCTTGCTTAGCCCAAAGTGCGAGTTTCTTTCCCGGCTTTCACTGTGTCGACCTGCGAGCATTTGATTCCTACGTGATTACTCCTTGGTCACAGTTTATTTTCTGTCTTTGATATGCCATTTAGTCTGGTCTCTTGTGTATGATTGAGCTTCTGTGTATTAACTCTAATTGCTTCTTGGTTTTTCAATTCTGCATGTACCCCGGCTTTGGCGCACCGACTTCCTGGTTGTTGGTTCTGGGACTGTGTTTGGATTCGGATTTGAGTTGCCCTTCAAATACCGCATTTCTCCTGTGTGTTACCAAACTGAACTATCAAGCCAAGAGATATAATAAAATCTGAAAACCACAGCCTCAAAATCTGTGGGAATGCAGGAAAGCCATTCAAAGAAAAAAATCTGAGGAGTAGAAAAAAATGCTGGAGAAAAAAAAAACTTGAAAAGTCTTGAAAAAAGTAAAACTTGTGGCGAAGCTCAAACTACCGAATCTTGGGCCATCGTGACTATCCCTGCATATGTGCGATTTACAGGTACCAGATAACAATGGCGAGTACTACATGTAGCACACACGGCAACGGGCCCTCTTTTCCCCTTCCTCATCAATTCAATTCAATTCAATTTTATTTTGTATAGCGCTTTTTACAGATACACTGTCACAAAGACGCTTTACAGTCAGAGATGGGTTACTGACGGGCAGTGCCCAACCTATTCCCAGTACCTATTCCCTATTCCCACTACAGCGAGGCAAAAAAAACTCCCAGTAGGGAGAAAAAATCCTCAAACAGTGGTGAGAAAAAACTCCCCAGTGGGAAGAAATCTCAGGAGGAACCCGGCTATAGTGGGGAAGCCCATCCTCCGCGGGCTAGCTAGTTGATAACAAGATAATGACAAGAGTTCCATTGAAATCCATCTAATCAGTGCTAAAATAATTTGTATATTTAAAACTGTCCAACAGATGTCTTGGCTAATGTAAAACAATTAGCAATGGAGGTCATCATGAGGCAGGAAGACCCTCTTGGTCCTGTAGCTGAAACAAGATGGTAACAGCTGGTCTTAGGCTGGAGCTCCGGGCCAGGGGGTGTTCGGTGAAGCTTGATCTGGAGCTCAGGGCAAGTGCCCAGAGCAGGAGGAGGAGAAAAAAGAAATATTGTTAGGGAGGTGGAGTTGTATGGCGAGCACACAGAGCAGGAGAGACAGAGGTGCCTGTGTGCGATAAGGAAACCCCAGCAGAATAAGACTATGGCAGCATAGTTATGAGAAACAGGGGCAGGGGCCAACACAGCCACGAGGGCAGGTTGAGACAGTCACCACCAGACCATGACCAGCTCAGCAGAATAGGGCACCACCAGCAATGATCCAGTGACAGCACTGACTGCTCAGTCCACCAAATATTCTATAGCTTATGCCAGCCACCCACTCCTGTCCCTCAACTATAGGACAGACTAAAGAGATATGTTTTGAGCCTAAATTTAAATATACTGATAGTGTCTGCACCCCGAATATGAGCAGGCAATTCATTCCATAAGAGGGGAGCACGATAGGAAAAAGCTCTACCGCCTATGGTAATTTTAGCTATTTTTGGAACAACAAGGAGGCCTGCGCTCTGCGAACGGAGTGTTCTGGAGGGAATGTAGGGTAAAAGTAAATCACTTAGGTACAATGGACCAAGCCCATGTAAGGCTTTAAAGGTAAGAAGTAGTATCTTATAGTCTATTCGGAATTTAACTGGTAACCAGTGAAGTGAAGCTAACACTGGGCTGATATGCTCGTGTCTCCGTGTTCTAGTGAGAATACGAGCAGCTGCATTTTGAATTTGCCGGAGCCCCTTTAGAGAGGATTTTGCACAACCAGACAAAAGAGCATTACAGTAATCTAATCTTGAAGTAACAAAGGCATGGACAAGCTTTTCTGCATCATGTAATGACAGCATTTTCCGAATTTTGGAAATATTCCTCAAGTGGTAAAATGCAACTCTTGAGATGTTCTTTATATGTGTATCAAGTGCGAGATCAGGGTCAAGAGTAACACCAAGATCTTTAATAATGGCACTTGAAGCGATTGAAATTCCATCAATGTTAAGCATGTAATCTGAGATTTTGCATCTCTGGGATTTGGGACCCACTACGATTATTTCTGTCTTACTAGGGTTCAACAAGAGAAAATTGTGACTCATCCATTTCTTTATGTCTACAAGACAGGCTTCCATCTTTGACAGCTGGGCAGCTTCATCAGGCTTGACTGACAGATATAGTTGTGCGTCATCTGCATAGCAGTGAAAGTTAATGCCATGTGCGCGAATAACTTGTCCCAGTGGAAGCATATATATTGAGAAAAGCAGAGGTCCAAGCACAGATCCTTGTGGTACTCCATATCTAACCCTTGATTGATACGCGGAGTCATTATTTAAATGCACAAATTGATATCGATCCGATAAGTATGATCTGAACCAGGAAAGAGCCTGTCCACGGAGGCCTACAAGATTTTCAAGTCGATTCAACAGGATATCGTGATTGATAGTGTCAAATGCTGCACTTAAATCAAGAAGCACAAGTACAGAAATGTAGCCACTGTCCGAAGCGAGGAGAAGGTCATTGAGTACTTTGACCAGGGCTGTTTCAGTACTGTGACAGGGTCTGAAACCAGATTGAAAAACTTCCAATATACAATTGGAGTGTAAAAATGAACAGAGTTGTTTTGAAACGGCCTTTTCTAGTATTTTAGAGAGGAATGGGAGGTTTGAGATAGGCCTGAAGTTAGACACATTATTCACATCTAAGTTTGGTTTCTTAAGTAGGGGTTTGATGACTGCACGTTTAAGAGTGTGTGGGATGTGTCCAGATGCTAAAGAAACATTGACAATGTGTAATAATGGGGTTCCAATCACTGGTAGTAGCTCCTTTAAAAGCTTTGTTGGGATGGGGTCCAGAAGACACGTAACAGATTTTGACGAATTTACAATGGTATTAAATTCGCTGACATCTATTGGTGTAAAAGAGTTCAGGTAGGACACTTGTCCTTGTGATAATTCTAAATCCATAAGCTGGGTAGATAGAGAAGAAGACCCTATATGAGGAGAGACAAAGGAACTCTGAATCTTGTCCCTGATTTTTATAACTTTATTATCGAAGAAATTCATAAAGTCATTGCTGTTAAATGGTACAGAAACACAGGGATCAGCTTGATTCTTGGTTAGCTTGGCAACAGTGCTAAACAGGTGCCTGGGGTTGTTTTTATTTTCATCTATCAATGTAGAGAAATATGAGGAACGTGAAGTGGAGAGGACACGTTTATAGGCAAGTAGACTGTCTTTCCAGGCATGGAAGAATACCTGCAATTTAGTTGAACGCCATTTGCGCTCCAGTTGGCGTGAAACCTGTTTTAAAGAACGAGTATAGTCATTGTACCATGGTGCTAATTTCTTATTGCACACTTTCCTCTTCTTTAGAGGTGCAACAGTATCCAGGGTTCTGCAAAGTATGTTATTTACATTGTCTGTCAGCTGATCAATTGTGTTTTTACTTGCATTTGTATATGCATTATGGCTAACACCAAGAAGTACAAGTACAGTGTACAAATGAGCCTGGGAGTTCATTAATAAAAGCATTTGCAGTCCAGGAAGAAAGCTTTCGGCTGTAGTAGAATGCGGGATCCAGTGACACATGACAGCCTTGAAGAAGTTCGAAGGTAATTAAATAATGGTCTGATAAAACTGGATTTTCAGGCATGACTGCTACATTTGTTATTTCAGCACTATAAGTTAGGACTAGGTCAAGTGTATGGTTGTGGGAATGCGTGGACTGATGTACATGTTGATTGAAGCCAATAGATTCAATGATAGATAAGAAGGCTGATCTGAGAGGATCACCTTCATTGTCCATGTGAATATTGAAATCCCCTACAATTACAACTTTGTCTGAATTTACAACCATATTTGAAAGGAAATTGGCAATCTCAGTTAAGAAACCACTGTATGGCCCTGGTGGCCTGTGTATAATAGCAAGGACAAAACTGACTGCTTTTTTGTCTGGATGTGCAAAACTGAGAACAATAACTTCAAAAGAATTAAATTTGAAGCCAGATTTCAAGGTAGGCAGGAGATTTGAATTGTATATGGCAGCAACCCCACCTCCACGACCCGTGAGACGCGGAACATGAATAGAACTATAACCAGGAGGGGTGGCTTCATTTAAGGCAACATATTCATCAGTTTTCAGCCAAGTTTCGGTTAAACAGAATATCAGCTTTGTGATCAGTAATTAATTCATTTACAAAAGTTGCCTTAGAAGTTAGTGATCGAATATTAATTAATCCAATTTTTAACTTGGGTTGTTTAGCCACATTATTAATAAAATGACAGGTACTAATTTTTTTTTAATTTGCCCAACAAACACTCGAGGTAGAGACACTATCTCAATAGCATAAAACCTGGGCAGCAGCTCTTGGGAACAAGCTGAAATCTGTGGAAGACAGTAAGTCTGCTGCCTGGTCTTGGCTCGGGTGTGTCAGAAAATGGAGTTTCTAAGACTACACGATAAATTATTAGAAAGAAGAGCGGCACCCTCCCACGTGGGGTGAATGCCATCTCTTTTCAAAAGACCAGGCCTCCCCCAAAAAGTATCCCAGTTATCTATGAGGCCAACACCGTTTGCAGGGCACCAAACAGACAACCAGTGATTTAGTGATGTCAATCTGCTGTAGATTTCATCACCACGCCGAGAGGGAATGGGACCAGAGCAAGTTACTGACCTCGACATCTTTTTTGCCATATCACACAACGATTTAATGTTATTTTTGGTAATCTCCGACTGCTTCAATCGGACATCGTTAGCGCCGACATGAAAAACAATTTTAGAAAACTTACGTTTACCTTTTGCCAGCACCTTCAAATTCGCTTCGACGTCGGTCGCTCGAGCCCCAGGAATACAGTGGACTATGGTCGCTGGTGTCGCTAAATTCACGTTTCTTAAAATAGAATCG
This sequence comes from Gymnothorax reevesii, assembly GCA_029721435.1. Classification (NCBI taxonomy): domain Eukaryota; kingdom Metazoa; phylum Chordata; class Actinopteri; order Anguilliformes; family Muraenidae; genus Gymnothorax; species Gymnothorax reevesii. The sequence continues at coordinate 95,517,225 of CM056575.1, forward strand.
CCAATTACCAGAGTTTTTTCAACAGATTTCACAGCTGGTGCGCTGCTGAGGGGGGAGAACCTGTTGGAAACATGAATAGGCTGTTGGTGCACAGGTGGCTTAGGCTTTCGTCTACGTTCCCGAACTGTAATCCACCCGCCTTGCTGCGGAGGCTCTGCTGGGGTGCTACCTGAGGAAAGGCTAATTGGTGCATCCGGAACCGAGAAGGATTCTATATACTTTTCGCTATCTCGAATTTCGTATAAGGTACGGATGCGACTTTCCAATTCAGCAACCTTCTCCGTCAGCCTATCATTTAACTTACATTTATCACAAATAAAGTTATCACTAACTGCGGAGAAGGAATAACTAAACATATCGCACACAGAGCAAGAGACAGCCCAAGAAGCAGAGAAAGGATGTGGGATAGGCGAAACCGGAGAGCCAAACGCAGCCATTTAAACTTGATGACTACCTACGTTTTCTTTGGCTTTATTAAGTCCGATTGCTCGTGGAAAAAAAAATAGGATCCGAGGGAAAAATATGGAGCGCCTTGTAGATGGGTAAGAGTTCAAGGATTATATTCAAAAGATTATGATAGAAAAAAGTAGCCGCGTGAAGAGGCGCCTCTGGATCGAACAGCAACAGGAAAACAAACAGGAAGTTGACTGAAACTGTCAGAAACCGTCTCAGGCAATAAGACAAGTATAATTTGTGCGAGGTTTTGTTTTCATCAGTATTCACCCAGTATAAACTGTCTGCTGCACTCAAACTGTACTATCGTGGTTAAAAATGCATGAATTCATGCACGGGGTTGAGGCCGCGTTATCAGAAGATCACGGGAAAAGTTTTTTTTGCTCAAGTTGAAATGGATCCTTACATGCACATGCAACTTTAAGTTTTGGTCAGTTGATTGTGCAAAATAAAAACACAATGCTGATGTAAAGTTGTATGAAAAATTTCAAACCCTCCAATTATTGGAATTAATCGGTAAATCCATTATTGTAGAACAAGTACAGTTTAGAGGCAGATCTTTGTCTTGTCGAGATCAAAGCTCCAGCTGAGAGCTTTGGATTGTACAACATTAACGATATGCCATAATCACCGCACAAGACTACCGTCATGCACGCAGTTCAGGCTTGGTATTTTGTGTTCACCTCTATTTCCTTACTTTTCGTTTGACAATGCATTGCAAATCAGTCCTGCAACCATAGAGAATTACCATGTACGATGCATTCGTGGCAAAATTACCGTGAAATATGAAATTTCTATTGCACTTATGATAGTAGTAGTATCATTTGCTGGGAGAAAATTTTTAAAATCATTTTCTAATTCTGGCCTTGTTGAAAGACTGCTGTGACATTTTTGAGATTACAACTATGAGCTTCTCACATACACATTGGGAAATTTTTTAGTGCAACAGGGGTCCAGCTTCACATGTCTTCTTCAACGTCGTGGAATTGTGTGCCTCGAAGTCAAACAAGTAAAACTGATTTTTATGTTATTTTTATATCCTCAAAACGTGTAAGCTACACTCTATGGGCTCTAATTTCTTGGCGCAGCGCAGGGTGGTGCAGCGTGGCGCAGTGGTAATTTCGTCCGGTGCAGCCCGTCCAGTGGTAATTTTGTGCGGTGCAACACCGTGCGCAGCCACTTTGGCAATTTGGTAGACAGACTTGCGATGAGATGGGTGTGGCGGTGTAGTAGGGGAAGGTGTCACGTATTCATCAAGACGCAGTGAAAATTTCTCGAAAAAGTCTCCGCTGATGTTGCCCAGAAAGCTCGCCAGCTCCAGTCTGGTTTACTTTCTGTGCAGCGATAATTTGGCTGACCGGAGCACAGTGCGCACACATCACCAAAACCTCACAGGCGGGTTTCCAGAATGTCAGGCGCATTTCAATGGAATAAATAATTACAGGAAGCACTACTTAATGTAACTATCTATAAGGACATAAATCATAGTATCTATATCGATTGTCCTAATGTTTAAAGATTAAAGGCAGCTGGCACACGTAATGGAAACTCGACCTGGCTTAATCAACGCAGCTGAATCTGTGATGCAAACTAGCGACTTCACAACCTTCTCAGCCAACTACCTGCCTATATATAATGCTTGCTTTCTATGCTCAGTAAAGCCGCTTGCAATGAATTTTTCGAATGACTGATTACAGTCAAAGTCAAAGCAAAGACGCAAATACACGTGTCTATTTATTCGTCTGTTTTCTTCCGTTGAAGATTCCGTCTTTATTCCGTCTCTCTTTTGAAAATTAGTCAGATGGATCTAACAGATTCACGCTTTATTTCCACAGCAGAGATAAAATAGTGCTTGTAGTCAGTGAGCAAATCAATTCCATGACCATTGATATTATGAATTAAATATCGAATGCACAATCAAGACTGTCCTACGCGAAATGCAAAATACTCTATGTCCGGCAGCCAGCAAAAAGTAAAAGTATTGATATGCGAACAGATTTATTTATTTCTTTAGAAAAAAAAGAATAAAAACATATTACCAACAAACAGAACATCCAAAAAAGATGGCCCGCAAATAAATAAATCGCAGTGTTCATTGGGTGTTCTTTTTGTTGTCAAAATGTTTCTTTTTATTGTTTAATTCGTTACCTATCTGTTCTAATCGTCCTCTTTTTTTTTGGCTGTCAGACATGGAGTATTTTGCATTTAATGTTTGACAGGCATGGCAAATTGACCCACGCCAATGTCGACTCACTTTATTGAGCAGAGCTTAAACAGAAACATTGCCCCCTTATCAAAAAATTCACTTTTAATATCTAAAAGAGTCAGTAGATTTGAAGAAATTAAAAACAATAATCGACTGTCGGACACGGAGTTATATTGAAACCATCCGACTGTCGGACACGGACAGATTGCAATGCAATCTGTCGTGTGAAAAATTTGTTTTGCGTCCAGTGTGCAAATGGCTTAATACTACTATTATTCTCACTTAGGTTTTATCGTTTTTAGTGGGGGAAAAGAAAATAGGGTGATTGCTATGATATCGTACTGAGTTAAGATCACATATTGAAAATAAATGTGTAACTTATCTTGCATTATTGTCCCTGCATGTTAATCCCAAAATTTTAAGCAGCAACAGGGTGTAATAATAGGAATACGCTATCCTTCGTTTCTCTTCCCAATGATGCAGGCAGAAGAAATAAATGAGCAACCGTCGTATTTCATTCCAACCTCATAAGTTTGTACAAGTGTGATCTTACCTAGTTTTCTTTCTGAAATTCCTTTCAAGTTCGCTAATTGTAATAATTAGAGAATTCCTCTTATTGGTAATGCTTAATATAGACATAAGCGGTGCAGAAAACATGCCTGAAGCAGCAAAGTAAAGGGCAACATTCACGCATCATGCAGATATAGGACAGAGGCTTCTTTATTTCATCACTTTAAAGGTGAGTAGAGGAGCTCATTTGATTGGTGAAGATTTGATTTGTGTTATACCCAAACGCGCCTTCTCTCCCACCTCTTTGCCACTTGCGCTGGAAGGAGGGACAGAGGTGGGACAGAGGAGTACTTGCGCCGGGCTACGCCGGGCACGAAATTGTAACATACGCCTGGACACACCCCGTTGGTGCAGCGCTCCCTCATTTGCCGCGCCTGTGTCGCGCCTGCGCCTGGTCTACGAATTTAGAGCCCTATTTGTCAATGAATGATGTGTTATTATTTACACAAAATTAATTTTAACTTGGTTTTCCTCCATGCTTGATAAGTTTGTGTGCATCTCACCGCAACCTTCCTCTCTTAAGTCTTCCTATTAATTTCTTAAAGCTGTGATTAGTGCCTCAGAATGGTGATTTTTATGCTCTGAAAATGCCTAAAATGCTGATGTGCTTGCCATTGTCAAACTCACGCAGAAAATTTTTGCACATCCACTTCAGGTTCCCAGACAAGAAAAATATTTTCTGTCCTGCTGAAAACTGAGCTTCAGCTTACTTTTTTCAGACTCTGCTGGCCAAAACTCGCCATGATGGACTTAGCAGGCTACAGCCAGTTTCGCTCCCTGCTTGATTGTCAAGGAATGCCACTAGGACGGCAACAGGCTAAGTTGGAGAGTGTAACCAAGATACTAGAGTCCTTTCGCCATTATCACGAACACTCTCATTGGACAACTCCCACTTGCACCTGCTCCTATGATTCCTGTGTCCGCTCCTGTTGCTGGTCCTCGCCATCCTCTGCCAAGCCCTTATGACGGTCAACCGGCACCAGTCACTCCTTCCTGCTACTGTGTTCCCTGGCTTTTGAAATTTGATCCATGGAATTTTATGCGGAACGCATCTGCATTGCCTACATAATCATACTCCTTAAGGACAGCACAAGAGCATAGGGAACCACCGTCTGGGATACCTGGTCTCCTGTCTGCAACGCCCTACCCACCTTCATGGAAGAAATGAGAATGTTTGATCGATCTACTCATGAACATAATGTAGACATGTTCAGAACAGACGTTACTCTTTCCCGCAGTCGACTCTTTTTATTATACTGTCCAGAGACCAAGTGTATGAAGAAGTACATGAAAGAGTCTCTGGCAACTGGCAGTATCTGTCCTTCCTCCTCTCCCGTGGGTGCTGGATTCTTAGCATAGCATAGCCCACTGGCTTTACCATAGTAGTGTAATGATGACAGGTGATTATGAGCGTCAATACACGGTTTTGGAAAGGAAAGTAAGAAATCCGGGATAAATTTCATTTGACACTGTGAAGGAAACTAGTAAACACATTAGTATGTATTGAATAGTTGGCTAATAAAAATGTGTCCGTTAGTGGGGTCGTTTTGTACGCTCCTGCAAATTTTGAATGAACACACTCTTGCGATAGCCTATTAATTTAACATCAATCTTACTGCTTCCGTGTTCCCCTACAAATGAAAGCTGCATGCCGTATGAAGATCATTATGGCCAAACAGCTGGTCAGTTTGTAGCATTGGGATGCCTGGGCCTCCAATGCCTGCTTCTTTAATTACTTCACCCCGCGGAGTGGGCGTGAAATACTGTTTTTAGCGGCTCTGTGTGTTTGTTTGTTTGTTTGTTTGTAGGTCTGTTCGTGCTTCCCCACTTGCAAATATTTGCATGAATGGGTGAAGTCTGCCATCTAGTGGCTCTGCGTGTTTGTTTGTGTTTCTGCACTTGCCAATATCTGCGTGAATGGGTAGAAGTCTGCCATCTCTGATTGCCTTGTTATCGAAGTTTTTTCCCTCCTCCTTTACTTTTCAACATTTTTGTCTGATCTCTACGGTGGCCGACAGCGGCAAACCCACCGCAACGTCCCAAAACATCTCCAATTGGGGAAAGATGCAAACTCAAAAACACACAAACCAAAAAAAGCAAATGCAAGAGAAAAACGCTGCATAGCCAGGTCACACCAGCAGGTTTTATCCTTGCTGAAAAACATTTATGTAACCCCCCGTCCTGTGACAGTAAGCACATGGTGAAGTGGCCAGCATTTTCTCTGTATTTTCATTTCTAGTTATGAAGTCGGGTAAGTATGCTTTTTCATTTCCGCTCCGTTACTTGTAGCTATTTCCTAGGAGTAACTTTTTTAAGTGACTTTTTAAAGAAGTAAAGGAGGACCTTAGGGACATCAATGGGAATCATCAAGTTCTGCCTCGCTGTACGGTGGCAATGACCCATTTGCTTGCAAAACATTCCACTCCGTTACTTCCACTCCATTACCATATATAGTAACAGAGTGGAAAAAAAATTGGTTCTCTTTACATTTGGACAAGGACAAAACCTGCAGGACTTTCCTCACGATGTGGTTTGTGGTTCACAAACTTAAGATGTACTCAAAGGTTCGGCTTCTCATCTGGGATCGCCATAACAAACCTCAGACCAGACCTCTAACTCTGATCCTCGTCACTCCACACCACCTACATCATAGAGCTCACTGTTCCCTGCGAGGATGCTCTGAAGGAGGCCTTCGAACTCAAGAGCCTTAAGTACACTGAGCTGGCAGCTGATGCTCAGCAACACGGATGGAAAGCCAAGGTTTAGCCAGTGGAAGTCAGCTGCAGAGGCTTTGTGGCCAAGTCAACCATCAGGTGGCTGAAGGACTTGGGAATTTGAGACCAAGACCAATGCCAAACCACCAAAGCCCTATCAGGTACGGCAGAAGAAGCAAGTCAGTGGCTCTGGGTGAAGTGGCGAGACGCCTCCTGGGCCCCTAATAACACCTGTGGCATGTAAGGGTTGAAAGCAGAGGGATGCCAGGTGTTGCCGATTAGCCCTCTGGAGGAGTTGTGGGCCTATCATTGAAACAGCGGAAGGTGCCCACCTGATGACCTCAGTGAAGCTTCCAACCCCTCACCCCCCATTCCACCCGCACTCAACCTGATCTGTAACCACCACAGCGTTGAAACCACTCTGATGGGTGTATCGCCACCGCTCATGCCTCAGGTACATAAGATAATTCAAGGGATTGTTTCACCTAGTGCTAAAACAGAACTAAACAAGAACATGCATGTTCTCTCTCTTTGAAAACGGTCGATAATTGTTAAAAAAAAAAAAAACACGCACACAGCAAGTAATCTGGCTAATTAGGTGTTGGAAGACTATGAACCATGTTGACTACCTGACGAATAAGCAGGACGATGTACTCAATGGCCAGTTCATCACTGGTTGCACTTGAGAAGTCGGCAACTCGATCATTGCTTATGATGTCATCAGACGGCAAAAACAAGCTCTCTGAGGTAAAAATATCGCACTGCAAATTTCACAATGGAAAAGCAGATTTGTATTGCACAAGTGCTGCTTTTGCATTACAAATTGCAATGTGATACCGGAGATTTCGGATCCTGCGTATCATCTGTGTAAACTTTATTTAGTGAAATGCAAAAATATATTTGTAAATTTTTTTCATAATTATCATTTGGCATCTGAAATGTGATTATATTTTCAGTGATATAAAACAAAGAAATGACCAGATTTTCAGACCAAATTTAATTTAAATAGAGGAGGTATCTGAGACTGTATGTCCTCTATACTGTAGGTCTAGATCTGTTGCATGGGGTTGCATTTCCTTTAACCCTGTGTTTACCCTTTATTTAATGCCTGCTGTAGAATTTAATGGAATGTGAAGGTCATTGCCTTAATCTTTTTTTTTATAGATTAGATGGAGAAAAAAACATTCAAAAATTAATGTGGCAGTGAGTGATGAAGGCTTACTGACAACTTGCCTTTAGTCATCAGAGGAAAAATGCAAGGACAGACTTGTGCTTGAGGTCTCAACTGAAACACCTCTCCTTAGGTGTAAATCAATTCTGTCTTGAGGTGAATCTTTATCAGTTGTCTGTGTCCTGGAATTTTCACTCCAGGGAAGCGGATGTGTTTTCCAATAATGAAATGGAGCAGATTGCAAAAATAAGTTTAGGAGGTGCCCTCTCTCCCGAGTCCCTTCCCGAGTCCCTTTTAATTTACACTGCTGTTTGTTACACCTTGCAGAGGGAAACCTAGCACACTCTTTCGAATCACTAGGCAGGACAGGAACTGCCAGCTCATCTTGATTTTTTGCCTGCCTTTGGTTTTTAGGCAAAAAAAAAAAAAAAAACAGAAAGTTTCGTTGGAGTTGGAGAATCAGGATCTTTTCAGCTGATAGTTTGTAAGTTAGCGTAATTGTTATTACCTCTAACATCTGCAGCTGATTGTCAAAGGCAGAAGGAATTACAGCAATTTTAATCAAATCACCAAACCATCTGCAACATCAATACCTTATAAATAATTGATTGTGAAAGCTTATAATGACAATGTCAAATCAATCTGTGATTGCTAACTAGAGTTATTAATCTCAGTTTATTATCAACAAGCAAGTTAACATTGTGTGCAGGGTGGTCACGCATTTACATAGTGCAAGTTGCAAGATGTTTTTGTTGCCAAGGACTTCACAATGTTGAAGAAATGTGTTGCAATCAGTTTGAAGTCAAGGTTTTTACAGGGTTGGAGACAAATAGAAAATCGTTTAATATTAATATGCATGACTATTATTCATATTTAGATTTATTTTTTGAGCCATACGCAGGAAACATTGATATGCTGAATTATCCAGTAGATTGTTTGGCCCTTAGCTCAATGCAGTCAGTTTATTTGTGAGAGAATTTGTTTAGAAAGAAAGCATATTTGAGCAATTTGTCTTTTCACTCAGAGGTTCCCCATAAAATTACACAGTCTTAAAAATGACACTGAATCTTAATATAAAATGTCCTTCTGGTTGTTGCTTGTTGCAGTCCTTATAAGCCAACAAATAGTCAGAATATTCTTGTTAAACTGCCTGGGGCATCAATATGTGTTATTTTTATGATAACTGCGATGAGCCGAGGGCCCATGTTTGCGTAATATTCCAGATTCAATACTAAATATCCATCAACTGTGACTCACTGTTGTAGCAGGATTATATTAAGGGCATCTTGAGTAAGTTAGAGTTCATACAATTCCTTCATATTGGTTAGTCTAAAGAAAGTCACAGTAAATGGATAACAAAAATGTTGCTCCTTCAACATTGCTCCTTCCTTAGCCTTCAAAAATAATGAAAGAAAACTAATGGAAAATATACAGCACATCTTATTTGAGTGGAGAGCCCTGGATTACGTTGAAAAATATTATAGATTTCCATTGTATCATTCTCTTAAGAGCATTGATGCAAGCCTAATGGTAAAGAGCAGAATAGTTGCCCTTTTCGCAGGGGAATTGCAGGTTCGTACAGACCAGACACTATATATCTAGGTAGTGAAAAAATCAGTAAAGAGAAGCACAGTTTCTTTAAAAAAATGAAATTTACTAAACCTTTGCAAACTAATAAAAACATGAGACTAGCTGCATGCAATTACTGATCCACATAGGCTATCCACAGAGCAGTTTGCTGTTCTGAATTACTGGTCTGTCTCCAGCTGCAGGCTTCCTCATTATTCTGTCTGGCCACACTTCACAAACTTGTAAACCCATGACAGATCAGATAAAAATGTTTTCTCCTATGTGTGCATGCATGAGTGATCCTCTACCTGCTCCAGTTCTGACGTATAACAAATCAGTAGCAACAGATTGTTTTAGCCATTCTATTCCCATCTCTGGGACTTATTGTAGCAGTTATTCAGTCAGCTTGCGTTATGTTTCAACTCCAAACTGCATGGTGCAGTGGTCGGTTTTATATAAATCCAGTGTGATATAGTATTTGAATATTCTTACTGTCATTTGTGATTGCTCCTCAAATGCATCCACAACTTGAAAAATCATTTCGGAAAATTATAATGTTATCTCTCGAAAATGGATATTTGTGTACTACACCTAATGGCGATGTAATTCATTTTTTTTGCAAAGATGATACATCCTGCTTTCTTCTATGTAAATCCTGGTTGCGTGTTTTGTGAACATAATAGTTTGAGCATGTTTGGGTGCTAATGCATGCTCTAATACACACAAACATGCGGAAAAACACACTTATACACACACAGACATGCAAATGCATGGAAACATGCAGACACACACACACACACTTACACACATACCCATACGTTTGTATTGCTATACTTGTGAGGAAACATTGTATTGGCTGACATTTATTATTCATTCTGTACAGCCTTTCCCGAATCCCGCCTTTAAATTATACCTAACCCTAACTGACCCAACCATAACTGTAATCGTAATCTTAACTTCAACCAATTAGCCATAATCTTTTGTGAGGACTGAGGCTAAAAACCAGACTAAAACCAAATTATGCCTAACCCTAACTAACCTAACCATAACTGTAATTGTAATCTTAACTTGAACCAATTAGCTATAATTGTCTATAATCCTTTCTGAAAACCCAGGCTGTCCCCTACTAAAACAAACATTGGTTGTTCGTTGGTTGGCAGTTTTTTTTTTTTTTTACTGCTGTTTGATTAGTTAAAATTTTAAAACTCTTTTGGAGCCTCCTTATCATCCTGCCATTGCAGTTCCAAACCGTTACACTGGAGAAGTTGAACTATGAACTCTTAATAGCATGCTGCTTTTTTAATTGACCCTACCACAACACATTCTAAAGCGTGGGAATTTTTATTTAATAAACCTGGTTGATCTCATTGGGATTTAAAATCTCTTTTGCACGAATATCTTTTTATCGTGGGCAGTAAGATACAATATATGTTTGTAGAAGTCTAAAATTTTCATGGATATTGTATCTCAAATAGATGCAAAATGGAAATAGTATTTAATGAAGAATATGGTTGGTTTAAAAAGTTATTTTTATTTCCACTTAAGCTATTAATTGTTTATGGTTTAATTTGTTGAGTTTTAAGTTGTGCAGAATTAAAACGGCTGACATTACAGACCATTCCAGCCACCAACAGTAACAGATGCTTTGTTTTTCTGCGTTATTCGAAACAGCAATACCAGATAAACCAGTTCAAGTATGCTTAAAGGCTGTATCAGCGATGTGACGTCGCTATTATTGACAGTTAAAACGTTCTCAAAACACAACAGAGCCCAAGAGCCGCTCCACCTCTTGTTCAGGAGTTTGGAACATGAACGCGCTTTTCTTAAAGTGAAATGTCTGAGTAATTATGGCTCACTCAGCTGGGTAAATGGCCGTGTACAGCTCATTGTGATAAATTCCCGGTAGCAAACAATGATGACCATTGCCAGACGATAAATTTACACCATTAGTGCTAGTTACAACAAGGTATCTCTGAGTGCTGACCACAAATGTTATTAGCCTACATGAACACAAACTCCGGTTTGATCAGACAGAATTAGCAAACTCACTATCTTGCCAACCAAGAGTTAGCAAAGGGTGCTAACTTGCTCCAAAGAGGAAATATCAATCTCTCTACCGTTTGATTCATTCTGACCAGCGTAATCTATGCAAGATAGCCTTACAAAAACGAAAGACGAGCTTTCCTCAATTTTGCTTGGAATGACAATTCACATCCAACCAAGTTAGTACCAGCTCTACTCACCTGACCAGTAGAAACAAGGTGACCTGGGCGTCAGAATTAAAACCATTCAACTCCTGGAATTCTCTCCAACGTTGGTATGCTTACCCTGTGTATATTCGGGACTTTGCATAGCTGCAATCACGTTCCTTTTTCCTCAACATGCACTTGTTTGAGCGTCTCTTTTTTGGTTAAGCTTCTGCCATGCTTCAACCTGCCGTATCGGTAGTGCCACTGTGAGTTTGGTTTGTTGCCCGCTCAATCCCACCCACTTGTCGTGCATGACCTTGGAACTGGGGCAGAAGACCCACCCCTGCCCTCTGATTCGTTGGAACACTTTTGTGATGTCTGGGGGAGCGGGTAGGTCCACACGAGTTTGTGTATCTTTCTCAGTGCCAACCTGGCTGTAAGTGGCCAACAAAGACTGGTGTTTTTCGGTGCCCACTCATGGGATGAGCTGTTAACAGTTCGTGAGGAAAGATCTCCTGTACATGAAAAATGTTTTCGCGCAGAATTGCTGATACAACCTTTGAAGCTGAACAATAAATATTAAAGAGATGTTATTCATTATATCATGACATATCAAAGACATTACTACCAAAATAAAGAAGAAAAAATTGGTGCTCATAAATTGCAATGCTGGCTGTCTATTGCAAAAACAGGTAAAAACTCGGAGGCCATGGCCACTTAAGTGCTGCGACATAATGAACAATTGAATTGTGCTAAAAATGCCATACGTGTGCCTGGTTAATGTTCCGTGATTTGAACTTCTGTATGATGCAATCATGTTCTACTAATAATTTAAACTTGCAAAAGATAGAAGTTTTACTTCGTACATTGGGTGTAAATTTCTCTTATGGCTTAGGCTAGTCAACTGGCTAGAGAGTTGGTTCTCTCTTTTTGCTTTTTCTCTGAGATAGTGGCGGGCTTCAGCTCCAAGTTAGCGTAAAATCTGAAGTTGCAGTGTGACCACTCACAATATGGAAAGTACCTCAATACAGTTTCAAATTAAGTGGCCTATAAATAACTTGGGACACATTATTAGTGGATCTGACAAGTCTTAAATTTTCATCTGTATGGCACATAAAATGAATGTGCGTAAAGAATGTAAAGTAGGCTGATTTACCATTTTCAAGTTGTGGGTCATGGTTGTTGTTGAATGGATGTAAGCAGAAGGTTTTGTGCCGAGTCTACATTCCGGATGCCTTCATGTGCCAGATTTTCTTTAACATTATGTTCCAAGTTTATATCGAAATGAGCATGGAAAGTATGCATATGTCACTGATCTTAACTGCAGGGCTAATCTTGGGCTATAATTAATTAAGTGCACATTCACGTGCCTCCTAGAAGGGTGCAATGTTGGCATGAAAGGGGGCATCACACGTTAGTTTCACATTTATAAAAAATGTATTTGTTATAAATTCTTGTTTTTATTAGTTTTGCAGCTTTCTTCAGTACCTTTATGCTGCATTAAATGTATAGAGAATGTAGGCCTAGTTAAGAGTGAAGGACTATCACCGCCATATCCACAGCATCCAGAATGGATTATTCTGTGGGTCTGGATTATTTGCGCAATTGCGCGACCTAAGAAAGTCTTTGTCGACCAACAGCCCTTCATCCAAACAATCAACCATTCATCTAAATGGGGTCAGCCCAAGTAAGGACCACTAAAAATATCCTCACAACCCCAAATGTCCTCACAACTTCATGGTTTTTGAAGAGTTGGTTCTCATTTGTATAGCTATAGAAGCCCCCCATACACACACACACAACAAAAAAAAAGTGTTATTCAGCCTGCATATGGGACTGGAAAATGGATTCAGACGGTGTAGTCACGCTGTCTTTCTTTTTCCTTGTGATGAACATAACCACAGGAAAACACAAGATTTTCGTATATATCAAGCCTCCCACTCTGTGTATTGAATTTTGAGGGTTTTTTCCATTACTAATGTGAAATTAACTTCCCAAAGATGCAAATGACATCCGCACAGAGCGCCTGAAGTCATAATTCTGTTGTGAAAGTGTAAAATCACAGCAGCGCCAGCACAACCATTGTCGGTATTCCCACATTACCCAAATCAGACCACCACTGGGTAAATTTTTACATTTCTATTTGCTGAAACTGAATTTACCGAATACTGAGTGCTGCATATTGTTATGATTTATGATTGATATAGCAAAGTATTTCTTGCTCCCTGTCTCACTCTCCTCTGTCTTTTCTTTCTCTCCTTTCATTTCCCTTTCTCTTTTTCTCTTGTGTCTTCCGCCAGCTTGCCAGGAAGTTGTGTATGTAAGGGATAAACCACATGGCTGTGACTACTGTATATTTCACATACAGTAGTCATTTTATTTTACCCCACCGTGCTAAACATTCATGCCATGCCAAAATGAAGAAGCCCTGTGCTTTTATGAATGTGCCACCACGTTAAAACCATCCACAGGTGAAGCAATTAATGTTGATTATCTTTCATCAACAGTGCATGTCGAGGTCTGCAGACAGAGCTTTGACGTTGAGCGAAAAGGCAGTTCTCAAGGTTGATGTGTTGGATATAAGAGAAATGGGACCTGGGCAATTTTGGCATGGTGTGGCGGCCCTCTGTGTATTGCTCACATTCTCCTAGGCCCATCTTGTAATTCTTGCGTTCACTACAGGTCACGTGAGGCAATCCGCAATATCGGGCGCACAGGTGTACCTGAGGCCATTTAAACCTGCCACTGTTATAGTCTCGCTAGCTCTGTCCTGTTAAACTCTGGGGCTGCAGAGCTCGTGGAAGCACATCTTTCATTCGTCCACATTGCTCAACCTTATTGCCATTTTTCCCTGGCATTGGTGGCTTGCGTTATTTTTCGTTGTCTGAAAAAATAAACTAAATTTGGTGGAAACTTAACTCTGTTTCTCCCCATTGTTTTTCTGCTCTCACTTCTGAGCTTGACACATGGGCAAAATGGTTATGACCAGACAAGTTGGTTAGACCTTGACAAAAGTTTCCTGGGATGCTCCCAGACAGTGCTGCGATGAGTTCCTACTGTCAGTAGTTCAAGGAAAGATGAACCATTAACTAGCACCTGGGTGTGGGGCACCCAAAGCTCATTGATGCACAAGGGCAACGAAGGCTACCTGGTCTGGTCTGAACTGACAGAAGGACTACTGTGGCACAAGTCACAGATATTCTGAATGAAACCTACTTGAGGAATGGATCTCAACACTCAGTGCATCACATCCTGCTATCTATAGCACTGTGTAGCAGTAGATCTGTCCACTGCTGAAAGCGCCAACAATGAGCCAGTGAATGTCAGAACTGGACCTTGGAGCAGTTGAAGAAGGTTGCCCGGTCCAGCGTGTCACATTTTTTATTACATCACATGCGTTGGCTGGGTATGTCTGTACCATTTACCTGGGAAGGAGATGACGCCTGGATGCACTGTGAGAATGAGACAAACTAGCAGAGAGGGTTTTATGGGTTTTATGTCCTAAGGAGAAATCCTGGATTTGGGAATTCAAGTAGATGTCAGTTTGACTGAGCTGATTTTGTGGCAGGAGGTGGACCTCCACAATATTAGGCAGGTGGTCTTAATGTTGTCTCTGATTGGTGTGTGTGTGTTGTCAATATGTTTTTTTTTAAATTTACGTCTGTTAATTGCATTCAGAAAAGGTTTATTTCACATAAAAGTCACGGACTGACTTAACCATACCTTGCTATGCAAGGTACACAGGTTTATTAAGCTAAGGACAAAAAAACAACCTTAGCATAAGTCTTACCTTAAAAACAAAAAAAATCAAGGTATGGCTTTCCTTTTAAGCAGACAAAGAAAAAGACACATTGACAATATGAATATTATGGTATGAACAATAATGCATGATCTGGCTGTTATGCCAGTTACAGCCTATATCTAACATCCAGCAATGATGATATCGGTTTGATCATACTCTTCAGTCTTCAAATGGAGCAGCAAACTAAATCTATTGCAAAGTGTACCTTTACATTTTTTTCTGATATCTGGTCAAAGTGAGACCAAGCGGCGCTTTTCTTGTCTTCCGAAGACATTATTCACATTACACGAGAGAACAAAACTTGCCATGAGTTTGACTGTGACCTGGGGTAAGTCTCCCCGTCGGTTTTTTACCCCTCAGCCCTGACTAAGAGGCAGAGGGGTGTTCTTGTCCCCTTCGCAGACGGGCGGACGGGTGTCCAGCCATTGTCCAGGCCATTTCCCTTTAATCACTTGGGTTAGGAACTTCATTTTGTGTATGTGGACTTGCGTTGGTGGGTAGCCGTGCGTTGCCAAGGTTTCGTACCTAAATGATCTTTCACCTTTGCTCAGTGATCTTGACCTTCTTCTTTGTCCGGGTCGTTTCTCTCAAATTGCTTGGGTTAGGAACTTCATTTTGCGTTACTGGACTCACCTTCATGGGTAGCCATGCATCCTTGAGGTTTTGTACTCAAATGACCTTTGACCTTGCCTCACTGACCTTCACCTTTAAAATTTAGTCTATTTCTCTCAAACCACTTGGGTTAGAAACATGATTTTGCTTACGTGGACTTGCCTTAGTGGGTAGGCATGCCTCATCCAGGTTTTTTCCCACACTGACCTTTCATTATGGCTCAAACACCTTCACAAGCTTTTATTTGACACCATGACCTTTGACCTTGCAAGGTCAAACTGAAGGTTGCAAATTTTCAGAGGGCTGTATGTTAAAAACGGTTGAGGTCACACTTGTAAAATTGAGTTGGTCTCAAAAACACTTAAAGAAGTGCCGGGGGTGCTTTGTTTTGCCTGGCACCATTTGATTTTTCTCATTATATTTTTGTCCTGCTGCGTTCCACTGCCTCAAAAATGCCATGGTATGGAAGGATTATTTTGCGTCATTAAAAGCTTAACAATAAATAGGATTAATAATGTATAAAGCTACTTAACAAACCAAACACATTTTAGAGGAAAATAATTTTTTTTACTCGCACGCCAAATTCATTGTGTTTATTTAATTTTTCTTGTGCTGGCCACAAAGATGCTACAACTCATATCAAACAGAGATCTTACCTTGTGATTTCTTAATCACAGGATATGATTTTCACTTGTAATGGGTATTGAATGATATCTGTATCGGTTGAGAAGTATTTTCTGTGTAATTCTTATTTTGTCAGTTAAAAAAGTATTGGTCTTTGCCCCTTCAGTTTGAAGGTCTAAGAATATGCAATAATTTTAAGCTTAAACATCATAAGGGTCATAGTTAATAACTACATTATGAAAAAAACTTAAACTAGAAGAACTAATTGACAGCCATTCTTACACAATCCATTTCATATCAACGCACCCCATTTTAGGGTTTACAACTGTCGGTTGATGCAAGTGTTCGGATGAAGGTGTTACCGGTGTCGACACATCCTGGTTTTTTCATTGAATGTTGGCCATACCCTATAGCAAATTTTAGCAAATTCCCCTAGTTTGTCATGGTTGGGAACTTTGTCAAATGTACCATAGTTTACACACATAGCCAAATCTCCATTTCAGAACATTTTTTTTAACAAATATCTTCCTATCTTGGCAGTATGACATCAATTTCAACAAATTCATTTTTTATTCATTAGGAAAATACAAAAGTATATCAGCTACAATATGCATTGATTAGCATATGATTATAATCATTGCTGACACTTTATGGGGTCAGAATGGGTGGCCCCTCCCGAAAACTAAGAAATGTAAAAAATATAATTTTTTGTCATAAGGAAAAGTGATATTGTAGGTCTCTGGTGGATTCATGAACCCCATGGGGTTGTTTATCAATGCTGAAAATTATTTTGAGCTTGGTGGTTTCGGCCAGAAAACGCCCTTAATGGGACGTTAATTGGTTTTTGTCGTACTTCCAGTTTTGTGTGTTTTTTTTTAATTTTTATTGCCTTTGTAATGTTTATTTTGGTTTCTTTCTCAGGTTTCCATGTGTCTTTATTTTCATTCACACTCTACGCTAACCCTCCCCATTTTTTATTTCTATTTTATTGCCTAATGATTCCTAGTGTTATTTCCTGGTTCTGATGTTTTTTCCTTCACTTTTTTCAAGTCCTGAGCTAAGGAGACTGCTCTTCAGTTTTCCCATCATGTATTATAGATTATTGGTTAGGATTTTGGATTGTCTTCAGTTTAGGATTCTTTCTGCTCTCTGACAAAGCATTCTGCCTGTTTGGCTTTCAACCCTCTGCCTGTTCATCGACATTGATTGTGATATTCAACTCTGGTTGGCTATGAACCAGACTGTCTGACTCATTATTACTTATCACTACAATAAAGTCTGTGAAACTGATTAACCATCAGTGCTTGAGATCTGGGTCCCCAGTCTGTCAACGGTACATTAATCTGTATTCATCATAATATTACTTTATTACAACTGCCTTTCTCGTATCGTTGTTTTCAAGTTTGCAGTGTTTACCAAACACTACATTATTTTTTACAGCATCGACGTATGAGCCATTTATAATGCAGTTGTTGTTTTTAGTTGGTAATGGTCGACCAAATTTTACATTGCAGAACATACAAAATGTTTACTGTGACTGCCAAGAAAGAATATTGTGTTTGTAATGGCAGAGCCAACTTTTGTGCTGGCAATAGCAGTTATGCATCTATGAAGTACTTTATGCAGGCTTTGTTGAGTCAGGAACATGACATTAAAGTATGTTTGGCCAGAGTCATCTTTTGTGATCATCTGAAAAGACATTATTTTGAAAAGGTACTGTGGTTGATGGACGTTTCTGATTTTGTGACGTAGCCATTTGCACTATAGTTTTGGTGTTGACCCAACACAAGAAGCTTGAACTCTGACTTCTTATATTATAAACCATTAGTCCTGACGAGCGAGATTTTACCGAACCCCTATAGGATGAGGGACTGACAGGATAATGTTAGCCAGTAGCAATATCATCATATGATTTTATTTCCTGTTGGATGGATGGTGATGTGGGATTTGACTTAGGATGTTCCTGGATGGCTGATCCCCTGGGGAGAAAAAAAAAACCTGACTGTCACTGAAGGTGATATTAGCAGGCAAACATGGATGTTATTTCTACTGTCTCAAGCTGAAGATTGGCTGCTGCAGCTTAGAATGGATTTCTGTGCTTTCGGAGGGGTTGTTTTTTTTGTCTCAACACAGTTCTTACAATCACTACATTGTAGCCTACTCCTCATGAAGACTATGGCTTCAACTATGAAATAATCTGGGATGCAAAACTCTACTGCAGTCTATTGTCATTGTACATTTTTTATTTTCTGTTTTTAATTGTGTGCCTCGGATTCTTATGTGATATGAGATGTATATGATAATTTTGAATTTTGGAAGTGTTTCAGGTAGTTTGCATTCTTTTACAGTGAGTTAAATAATTTGCCTTTTTGTTGTGCTGACCTCATCCTGTTCAGATCTTCAACTTCTGCTTAATAGTTTTTGTTAATATGGCAGTTCTTTCTTATATAGTATTTGAAAACGTTTATTTTATAAAAATAATTTAAGCTGGAGTGTTTTGTTCCCAATGAAGATGTTAATTGGTCGGATTGCAACTGAATCAGAGGTTACTGTATTCCTACCCGCTGCACAGGTATTGTACCAGAAAAGACATATTTTGCCAATGTTTGAGTTCAGCCTGGAAAATCAATCCATTTAGAGACGGAGGTTGGTAAGTGAGAACGAAAGCCTCTGCTGCATTTACTGAAAAAAGATCAGGCTTACTTATTGCTACCAAGATAACAGGTGGTCCTGTGATTTTTGTCTGAACTGTAGCAAAATAGGGCCAGCCCAAGAAAAGCAAGAGTTCTTGAGTGATGAATTTGCACCTATGGTTGATTGAGTTTTAAAGTTTTCACATTGGCCATTGCTTTTTCAAAATGAAAAGCCGCAAACACGTCATCAATTTTGTCATCAGGTGGCTTTTAAAGTGAATTGCAGGGTTAAATACATCCTTGCGGTAGTAGCCAGATACCAGCTTTTGACTTAGTCTTATTTCAGTGTGTGTGGGGTGCTGTTTGTCAGGAAGGAGCTAAACTGGAGGATGAGGAGATTTTCCGGAAGCTGGTGGATTAGCCCTTTTTGATGGCAGAAGGAGAGCGATCAGCTCTGACAGTGTGCTGCTTAGCCCATCTGTCAGTAATTAGCTCTGTGCTACCTGGCACCTGGTGGTGGGTTCCACACTCGTTCCCCTCCACATGGGCCGGACTGCAGGGAGAGGGAGGCTGTCCTGCTTCCTGCAGAGGGAGGCGCTGAGCTGCCTGGTCTGGCTGTCCGCAGCAGGACACAGCAGCTAATTAATCTGTTTGTTTCAGGAACCTGAAATTGTACTGGTCCCAAAGTACTTCAGAAACACTTCTAAACCGCTGACTTGTTCATTGTTCTTACTTTGTGCTCGTCTCAGAAAAAGCTTTTTTACACTGCTGTCTGAGACTCAGATAGTCCCACTTTGTATGGTGCAAGTGCAGTGCGGCATTCCATGCTGGAGGAAATGTGTTTCTGCTTTATTTAGACAAGATGTTTTTTAGTCCGCTTGGTCTCTTGGCCAGTTGGGCTTATGCTGTGGTCAGATGCCTTTGTGGTGGTCTGCCTTATGTCCAAAAACTTATCAGCGCTCTAGCTCCTGTTTTTCACGATCCTTCTCATGTTTTATATGTGTGTATATGGGATGAAAATCTCAGCCAAGTTCAATTTTGACCAAGCGGGCGCAGTGGCTTTGCTACTATGTCTCTCAAATTTCTGTTAATTAAGGTCCTCTCAGCCATCACTTAAGATGCAGTCATTTTGCTGATATTCTTCCACCATATGTAGGGTTTTTCCCGCTGGGAATGGCTAAATGAAGAAACCGATAGCTACCGTAAGAAGACAGAGCACATATTATGTGTTGCCATATTTTTATGAGTCATATGGTAACTGTTGACCCTCAGATATATAACTGTCAAGGCTACTGTTTGACAGGACAAACAAGCAAGGATGAAACATGAAGCAGCATACACAAGTATTATCTTGAGCCTTATAATCACTGATTTGCCATTTGATAATTTGACTAGAAGAGCAATGTGCATGTGTACGTTGGATTACCTGATTGATTTATTGTATGTACTCTCTCTCCATGCAGGCAATCTCGGGCGTGTGGATTACATCAGCGAGTTTGAGTATGACTTGTTCATTAGGCCGGACACCTGTAACCCACGCTTCAGAGTATGGTTCAACTTCACTGTGGAGAATGTGCGGGAGACACAGGTGAGTGCTGTTATACAAACACAGATATGTATGTGAATGCTCTATCACTCACACTCATAAACAACCTTGTGCAGGTACTCGCATACACCTGCACTGTCTTGGAACAACCGAACAATGAAAGCAATACTCTTTTACCAAACAGTTACGCCACAGTTATGGACTAAAAAGACTGCTGATGTCTATGGTCATACTGGTATCAGAAAAGAGAGCCCACAAGGACTGCATTAAAATTTATTCCGGAATAAAATTTGTAGTTCTTTGCAGTGGAGATTCCATGTTGATTGGATAGAGAAAATGAATGGAGGGGAAAACCAATGAGTGACCTACTGGAGTTTCAGTGAGAAATTCAAATGATGAGATTGGAGGAGGGAAGTGATTATAGCCAGGTACAGCAGATACGGGGGGGGGGGGGGGAGAGAGGTGAAAAATGCTTCCTTCCTCTATTGAACTCTCTCTCAGGCAAACATGCATGCATCCATACACCCATACCCACACATGTAAATTCACTCTGAAATGTACAAATATTTTGAAACATGGGTAGATACAGTGCTTTCAGAAAGATTTCTGTGATTCACTTTTATTATTTCTCATGATGTGACTATATCACGTCCATAAACATTTGGACGCAGAAAAATGTATTGTTACTATTATTATCCCCCTGGCATAAAAAATGCGGGGAAATATTGGCATCGCCTCGTCCGCCTGTTTGTCCGTCCGTTTGTCCGCCCATGCATAATCATTTTGTTTCCAAAGCAGAACTCTGGAAACAAAAGAAGAAGATATCAGCACCAAACTTGGTACATGTATTCATTTGTTACTTTGGAAATTTTGTTTCCGGAGCAGAACTCAAAAACCGTTCAATATATCTTACTGAAACCTTGCATGTGTATTACCAACATGCTGAAGTGGTGCCTTTTGATATATTCAGATTTCAGAATTATTTTTTTTTGTTTCCATGGAAACTAGTTGGATTTGGACTCTGTACAGAGATAGGTTTGTTCTGGAGCCGAACTCAAAAACTGTTCAATATATCTTACTGAAACTTTGCATGTTTTACCCACATAGCCTACTGAAGTGGTGCCTTTTGATATTTAAATATTTATGGAAATCTTATTTTTTTAATTTCCATGGAAACCATTTACATTTGGACTCTGTACAGAGATAGGTTCTTTTCCGGAGCAGAACTCAAAAATCGTTCATTATATCTCTCTGAAAATTTGCATGTGTATTACCCACATACTGAAGTGGTGCCTTTTAATATTTTCAGATTTCTGAATTTTTTTTTTGTTTCCATGGAAACAAGTTAGATTTGGACTCAGAGACAGGTTTGTTTCCGGAGCAGAACTCAAAAACCGTTCAATATATCTTACTGAAACTTTGCATGTGTATTACCAACATGCTGAAGTGGTGCCTTTTGATATTTTCAGATTTCAGAAATTCTTCTTTTTTTTTTTTGTTTCCATGGAAATGAGTTGGATTTGGACTCTGTACAGAGATAGGTTCTTTTCTGGAGCAGAACTCAAAAACCGTTCATTATATCTTTCTGAAATTTTGCATGTGCATTACCCAAACTGCAGTGGTGCCTTATCATGTTTTCAAATTTCTGAAATTATTTTTTTCCCTTTCCATGGAAGCGAGATGGATTTGGACTCAGGGATGGGTCGCAGGGATGGGTTTGTTTCCGGAGCAGAACCAAAACACTGTTCATTAATGACTCTTGTTTTATTATTGCCTTTGTCAACATGTGGTTCATAGTCTTTGGTAGATGTTGCCAGTACATATTCCAGACAATTCCAGAGGAAAATCACCTCAACATTCTTGTTTGAATTTCTTTGAAGGTGAAGGATTGACATGACTTTCGCAAATAATCAGGGGCCGGGGGGATATGTCACCCTCATGACTCTTGTTATTTTGGCTATTTGCTACAGCTTATTGGAGTTGTAAGTTATAGCTTTCAGCTTTAATTTGAGGTTTTTTTGATAACTAAATCTGATTACAGTATTGGAAGCGCAGGAGCACTTATTACTGGTCCTCAGCTTTGTAAGGGACCAAAATAATTGGACATTTGGCTGCTCATTTACTGCATGACTGATTGAGTTATTCCCTCATTATTTCATTTAAATGTAAACAAACAAAAGGTCAAGAGTTGTGTGGCATCTGCATTTGCATTTGAAATGTGTCAACTGTCGATATGACGTCTGAAATGCTATCTCTATCAGTGAAACAAGCCATCATTTGACTGAAAAATCAAAACAAAACAGAGGTATAGCAACATTAAGTGAAGCCAAGCCAACTGTGTGCTATATTTTAACCCCTTTTTGATCAGAAGCCAAATCTGGCAATTTTTTATGCGTTATCCGATTCAAGGATTTATAATTCAAGATTTGAGCCTCACAGAGAGGGGGGAAATAGTTTAAATGAAACAAGACAGTAGTATTTTAAATGTCATCTTAATTTAGTTCATTCTGATAATTTTAGGACAGAATATGGGCCCCAATCACAAAAAAAATCTTCATGAAAATTCAAAATTGAAATTGTAAAACGAAAATGCTGAGAATTGAAAAATAGCTGCATGGTTAAACAATATATTTCTGATATCATAAACTCCTCAACCATGATTAAGCTTTGTCTGAGTGTGATATTCAAAATTACCATGTCTGAGCCAAATTAGATTTGAGCCCAGTGGCTCTCCAAGTTCTTCAAACGGCTTTCTATGTAGTTCAGCAAATTGTACGCTGTCAAATCATAAAATGATCCTGTTTAACCACAATTCAGCTGTTTTGGCTCATGAAGCTCAATATGAATTAATGATTTACAAGTGGTAAAAAAAAGTGGTCAGAGTAGGCAGAGATGAGCATCAATAGTTTCTAGAAAGCTCTCCAAACCCCAAAAATGTTTTTCTCCATTAAAAAGCATAAAAATTTGTCTATTTTCCACCAGAGCCACATTTGTTAGCACACACTCATAAAAAATAGCTTGTTTTACAGTCAGAATGTTTACCTCAAAAGGAAACAGCGTGGTATCACCTACTCCAATGACATGGACAAGGAGTTAGACTTTCAGGACATGCAAAATGAAGAAAAAAGTACGTAAGTACATAGTGATCTTTTATAAACACTTTACATGCTTTATAAGGTGCAGGCGTAACTCACTGACAGTAATATCTGAAATATACCTTATATATACAGAAAAAGATATTCCACCGTCAGGGATAGCAGGCAATAGGCTACTCTACCTTGAATGCAAATCATTGCATCAAATATGACCGCCAAATGTGTCCTCAAGATATCCATGAACAGTGTAAAGCAATTAAAAGACATTTTATTTCATTGAATGTGGTAGAAAATCAAAAACAGATTGCTTCACTGGGCAGTATCTCACTAGTTGCAGTGATATCAGCAAAGGCTTACAGTTAGTGACAATAACCAATGTGACTATAATGGTATCAAAATCATAGCAACAGTGGGAAAGACTATAACCAGCTAAATAACAAACCATAATACTTACACATCGAGGAGCCCTTGATGAGGCTGATTCCAATGTATCAACACTGTTAGGCTCAGAAAACCCTCCAGTGCTGTCCACTTCGGATTCAATCCTAATATCTTTATTGTTAAGATAGCTATACCTGTAGCTTTTCCATCTCATATGAAGTGAACGCTTTCTCAGACTGCTTGCTTCTTGCGCTCTGGTAATTTCAGATGTGCAAAGTGGAGAAGACGCAACCTAACTTGCTGGTATGCAGGGTTTACATATTCTTTCCTGAGGCCCAGGTCATTTTTTAAATGATCTTAGGAAAGGTCATGCTGTCTTGGAGAAAACACTTGTGAAAAAGCTGATGACTATCGTGAAAGAGTTATGTTTGGGTTAACTACAGGTGTGCATTTGAATACTCTATCTGGGCTTGGCCAAGCAAAAGTAACAGAAGGACACTGTTACTTAACAATGTAATTCATTTACCTCCTTTGCGCAGAAGCCAAATTTGGCTATTTATGGGTTACCAGATTTAATGCTTTATAATTCAAGATTGAAGCTTTATAAAGAGGAAAAATGTGGCTCAACTCAGAAAAGGCACTTACAGCATTTAGAATTACATTGTATTTCAGTTTATTTTCGTAGGGAAAATGGGCTGCAAACATAAAAAATCTTCATGAGAATTCACCATTGAAATTGCAAAAAAAAAAAATAATACTGAGAGTTGAAAAAGTGCTGGGGCTTAAATCTGTACATTTCTGGTATCATAAACTCCTTGACCGCAAGTAGAATTCATGTTCAACATTACATCCTAAATTACCTACATGCTGTTAGCCAAATTACACAGCTATCCAAGTGTCTCCTCAAAGTCTATGATCCCTCAACATGTTGCACTGTCAAATAATAAAATAATCATGTATTTAACACAAAGTTTTGAGGCATGAAATTTAATGTAAACTAATGATTTTCTGGTTGAGTTTAGCATGAATTTATTGATCTCAGTGCAGTTGAACATCAGTGGTCACCAGTAACCTCTCCAAACACAAAACATGCCTTTTCTCCATAATTAAGTGTAGAGTTTTGTCCATTTTTCTTCAAAGTCCCCCGAGCCAGCACACATACTCATGAAATAAACTGCTGATTAAACGGTCAGAACATTCACTCTGTAATTGAAGCTACTAGTTCCCTCTTCCGAACTCACAACCTCATTTCAACCCTTATGAGGAACAAGTACAACTCACTAACTCAGTAATATCTGAATTCTGAAATATACCTTATTTTAACAGAACAGACATTCCACTTTCAGGGAAGATCACACAATATATATACCTCCCTAGATTCAACAGGACGGTGCAATGAACGTACCAGGGGGTCCACCGAAAATGCATGGACAGTGCATGTTTTAAACAGGAAAAAAAAGGTTGGCATTCAACTTTGTTGAGTACGGTATACATTCCAAAACAAAAAGCAAAAGTAGCTGCCTAACCTTTTTCATGAATCCCTCCTCCAGAGACCGATGTATTCAGTAGAAGGAATCCTCCGGTCCTGTTTCATTCGAAATAATTCCCATTGACTATGTCGTTGTCTTATTTAAATCCTCTAAATATAACTGAACACTTCAAGGCCAGTTTTGCGAGTCTTTTTTTCTGTAAATTGCGTCTATTTCAGCTGCCTTATGAACGCAACGTAAACAGGAAACAACCGAGCTTGCTGATACGCATAGGCTTGTATGCTCTGTGTTTGTCCAATCAATATGTTTCGCTTACTGTAAAACGTTTAAACACTCGGGAATTGGATAAGAAACTAGCCAATCAATACATTGTTACCGGGGAAGTTTTAAGAGGGCATGAACTATAACTGTGCAGTTACGCAGAAGAGCCTGAATGTATGATTGAGTGATTGGCTATCAACACCAGTACTTGGGTGGATATAAGGAAGCGCTGACTTTTTCAATGAAGGAATCTACACGAAAATCCATGGTAGGGAACTACGCATTTTTTGCATGTGATGACTGTAATTGACATTTGAATGTGAGAGAATCAATATCATGTCAAATTTTTTGTTTCAGAAAACAGATTTTTCTAACCACTAATTGGAATACCGTTGGCTCATTGTAGCTAAAGTGGTTGCTACATAGGAAAATGATTTTTCCTGTCTCAAGAGATCATTTTTTTAAACTGCTGGATCGATACTATGGGCAAGGATATTGACCAGTTTGCACATCAGGCTCAGCTGAGGAGTTTCATTCATGCAACTCTTGAAAAACAGGGAGTGGAGTGAACTTTCCCATATTCAAAACTGCGTTCGAGGTCTGCTTGCGTGTGAATATTCAATAATTGTTCCGGGGGTGCCATCTAGTGATTGAGTACAGTAACTGCATGCTTAAATTTGCTGTTCCATAGACGCAAGCGTCTACACCTGCAGAAAGGGGTTAAGGTATGCAGCATGATGAATCTTTTTGTTTTGAGGTGTGTCTACACATAAATCAATTGTTGATTAATATGTTTATGTAATATCTCATGGATATAAAGGACTGTAGAATGACATAGCCTCAAAATCATGTCATTTTTTTTTTTGCTTCAAAAAGCTGTTTTTTCACTATTAAATTGGCGTACCTTTGGACTATTGCGCTTTGAGTTTTCTGTTACGATGGAACCAATGTTTTTTGTTGTGAGAGATAATTTTTATCAACTACTGGATAGAGACAATTCCAAAATATGTTAGGCTATTTGCGGATCAGGCTTGGTTGAGGAGCTGGTAGGTTGAGGAGTCTATGATCTGCACCTCTACGCGAACGATTAATAAGAAAGAATGCACTAGCACACACAGCAAAAGCAAAAAGCCCTGAAGACCATAGATAACATCTGTGGTAGACGATAGCAGAATTCTTTCCCGGTGAAGAGAATCCCCGTCACAACAACCAGATCAGGAACACCATCCTCAAGCTTACAACAAGATGTAAATCATTGGTCAGTGTCAAAAACAGAAACATAATATTGAAACTTGCCAAAAACATCCTGAAAGCTTGTGGAAGATTTGTTTAAGGCAAAGAAGTGGAATGTTGTGAGAAATGCAAATAAAATCAAAGTGTACTGATTTCAAACGTCCATTTACACTCTACTATGTTGAAAATAGTACAGCAACACATTACTTCATGTTCTAATGTCAATTTAATTGCTTATCAAAAATATACAATGTGAGGACTGCAACAAATTCAAAAAAACATTGGCTGTTTACTACAGTGTTGCATCACCATATGTTTTAATCACACCCGTGCTCTGAAGACACTGGTTGTTCAAGTCTAGAATGTATTATTTTCATTCCATTCCTGCATTATGCAGGTCATCAGCTGAGTGATTAGATGAGCCTATATTGCCAGGAATATTTTGCTTCAAAATGTGCTAAAAATTGTTAATCTGAGACAGATACGGACTGCAGGCTGGCCAGTCGAGCACCTGCACTCTATGCTTATGTAGCTAAGGGCTTATAACCCGTGTGGAATGAGGTTTGTTGTTGTCTTTGAGGACAACGTTGGGGCATTTGTGGAACAGATGACACCCAGATGGGAGCCTAATTTGCTCCAAAATAAATGCTTATCTCTCTTCATTAATGGTGCTTTTGTGAATGGTCAAATCATCCATATTATGTGCAGTGACACACTCCCATATCACGACAGCTCTAACTTTTGGACCCGAGGCTTGTAATAGCTTGGGTTCTCCTTGTCGTCTTTGGTCCAGAGAACATGACAGCTGTTTATTCCGACACCTCTTGAAATGCTGATTAATGGGACCACAAAACTCACTTCCAGTGTACTACTGTCCATCTCAGATGACACTGAGCCCAGAGAAGTTGGCGATTTTTTGGGCAGTGTTGATGTATGGCTACAGCTTTGCATAAAAAAGCTTTTAAGTTGAATCTGTGGCACAGCAACAAGTGGTGTTGACTGACAAAGGTTTATCAAAGTATTTCTGAGCTTATGTCATGAAATTCTTCATAATGGCATGACAGTTCTTCAGACCGTGATGTCTAAGGGATTGGAGATCACGTGTGTTCAGTAGTTGTAAGTGAAGACAGCTACAGTTAATGTCTGGCTGAGCAGAGCATATGGTGATGAGTATGGGTTACAGACATCAGGCAGTCTTTCACTGCACATTATTAGCAACAGAGTATAAGAAAAATCACTATTCAATGAATGATAATGTAACTTTGTCTGCTTTGGAGTCCGTAACAATGCAGGTCTATGTATATTAATGGTTTTTACATGGTCATACAGTATTTCTGACAAAAGCCTGCATGTAAAGTTGAAAGGCTACCCTTCAAGAACATTTTTCTGGTTCTGACTGAATACAACATAAAAAAAATATTTTGAATCATGAAAATTTTCGTCTGAAATTGTGACCCTGAAAATAATTTTGCTGCTTGGTTCTAACACCTAGAATGTGTTTGATTTAATCAAATATCTCGAGAGAGCATGGAAATTCACAGAGGATGCATTAACAGGGTCCACCTTTGATTGAATTCCTTCTATAGTATGTTTAGCTGTATGATTGCAGAAACAAACCCTTTGTCTTTCTGAGGTTTCATGACTGTCACAGGATATTCATTCAAATCACTGACATGAAGAGCAGGTCATTGCCTGTGGAATTTCATGAAGAGGCTCAAAGCTAGATTTGATTTAAAACTCCAGCTATGTTGTTATCCTTCCTTTGGCTAAGCTGTCAAGTCTATTGCAACCATTCAATTCTAAAATTTGGGAGCTCCAGTCTCAACCAGGCTCAGGTCTATTCTACCAAACTAAACGATGTAAACAAGCAGCAAATCACAGACTTGGCATTTTGCAGAGATTGACTGGATGGATGGAAGGCACTCCCTGAAATGGCTGAAATGAAGTCATACGTTGAGTTTGCCAATGTTTTGCGGCTGGACTTGAGACCTGGAAGTTGATTTTGAGGCCTGATGACTTGGAAGTTGGCATGAAAGCAAAGCACTATGTGTGCAGAGAACAAATACAAGCCGATGCCTTGGTGATACCTCCCATGTGTCAGCATCGCACCTTTCAACAGCAGGGTTTGACCAGCCAAATACAAGAAAATTCATGAGGAAAATCTGTTTCATCCGAGAACTGATCTATGTTGAGGGTGAAAGTTCTGCTCGAAAGCACATTGCAAAACTACAGTGGAATTGCTGAAAAAGAAGGTCAGATGTTTGGATTGCCAATGAAAATCTATGGTATTATCTGAAAATTTCCGCTCCTCAAAGTCTTTGTTGTAGAACTTGACAGAATTTGAGAAAATTTGCATGAAGGACTGGACAAAATTGAAATAGTAAGGCTCATGCAGAGAAACTGCATATTCGAAGATACAGAGCTGTGATTACTACCGAAGGCTAAGGCATCTACAATGTAATGTCAACAGGGATTGAATACTTTTATAAGTCGTATAGTAAGTCCTTTACTTTTTTATACATATTTTTGGCTCTGTGAAAGAGTGAAATTTTCTATGGTGATGGGAGGAGGTATAGAAATATTTGCTGATCACAAATGTTTTCAGTGCATTGGTACTTGCTGGGTTTTCTGGATGGAATCAGCATTTAGGGGATGGGATGCTGTGGGAAGGTGCGGTATGTCCAGACACTCACAGAAACACTTAGTCTTCTTCATTTTTCTTGTGTTGCTGTGCTGGTAGAAAGTGGTGGTCCAGTGTGTAACTGAGAGCTCGTTTGAGAAAGGCTTGTCCTGCTGTGAAGACAGACGCAATAACAAAAGACACTTTTTTCCTTTTCTTGTTTTATGTTATAAAACTTCTCATTTTTATTTTCACAATTTAAAATGAAATCAAGCATTTCTCTTTACTTAATACATTTTAATTAGAACTTTATCCAAAATAATAAGCATAACTGCTGTACACAATTTGCACAGTAATAAACCTATATCTTACAGGAAAAAAAAAAATCCTTTAGTTATAGAGGCAATTTAAGAAGAACTAGCCTGTGCCGTCCATATTTACTCCTGAAGAAACCAAACAAAAACTGGAAATTATTCTCATTAAGTTTGAGTTCAAAGACCACAACATGTTGTGAAAGGAAATGAGAAAAAAGAGCAAATGTCCTTTCTAAAAAGGTTTGCTTACTCTTATTAGCATATCCCTTTTTGAAACCATCCCGCGACTTAAACTGAGCAGCGTTGTATTAAATTATCTCAGGTTTCCTATTGCATGTTCATGGAACTTTAATACAGACATGGAGAATATCTGGAGGTTGCCGTCATTGCTGTACCTCCTCAAGATTGTAAGAATTTGCTCTCTCATCTGCACAGATGGCTGTTATTTTGAGTCTTCAGAGGAAAGGGTTGCTGTGCATCAGCTGCATGTGTTCCCTTTTAGCAGGGTTTTTTTGAGTAGCCACTGATGCTATCTAAACGGCAGGTAATTGGCAACGTGGTGCCATTCTCATTTGCGCAAATCAAGCTGCCTCCTACCCTTACATGCACAGCTTGCATTGCATTCAAAGCGTCTCAGTCAGCTCTCGTGACAGATTGTTCATTTTGCGAACGTGAGCCTTTTTCTGTGCCGTCCCTCATAGGCAGTTTTTAACAATGTGATGAAACAGAACAAAACAGATGGAATAATTGAGTTCAGAGACTTCACCTCATAAAGTAAAGTGAAACTGTGACCATTATGGGTAAAACAGAGATATTTAAAGGAATATTTCAACATTTTGGCAAATTGGCCTTTAGCCATAATCCCTGTAGTTATATGAGTAGGTGAATTACCTTTAGTTATCCGTGCCTGTTGTTCTGAGATTCGAGAGGGAAACACGCGAGATGCTCAGCGAACATAATGAAAGTGAACGGTACAGGTCCCTCGCTCCTTCAAAACTCCCTTCAAGTATGTTTATATGTGCCAGTATGTTTCAATATTATACATTATTATTTGACAGTTTGGTGAATGTGTAGGTCACAAGTTGTCCACGAGAGCGTTTTGGAGTTGCTGGATTGCATATTTGAAGAGTTTTGAAAGAGCGAGGGACCTGTACCGTTCACTTTCATTATGTTCGCTGAGCAGCTCGCGTCTTTCCCCCCTCGAATCTCAAAACAACGGGCACGGATAACTAAAGGTAATATACTTACTCATATAACTACAGGGATTATGGCAATAGGCTAATTTGCCAAAATGTTGAAATATCCCTTTAAAATTATATGACAATAAGAGGAGCATAATGTGCGTAAACTAATGAGACTGTTCCACATCTGGTCTGTAAGTGGCAATTTGTCTCAGTACAAAAAGTACGGAATTTGCTTGCGTCATGTGATGGGGAAATAGCAAGCTATATATGCTGTTCGACACTTTCAAACAACGGCCAAGTAGTACACCTGTGCTGCCATTTCTACCATGCTCCCAAAAATTTTTGAACTGTGTTACAGATGAAGCTTACTGGTACTCTTTATACAGCTTAAAGCGACCCCTAAGAAAAAGTTTACACGCGGTCATTGTGAATCACTCCCAACCTTTGCACAAAACGAGTCATGGGCTCTCTCTGCCGTGATTGGAAGACTGGTGGTCATGTGCCACAGAGATATGCGGGAGCACTTTTACTGTTGGCCATTCAGACTGCGGCCTGTGAATTTGATTGGTGGTATTAACATAGTCTGCAGGTCCGTCAGGATTGTGACTACTTTAATGGACAGGAGAAAATGCAAAACAGTCGAGCGGGAGTCTGCTCCTAATGTCTATCTGTCACTCTGGTGGGAGTTTTGGGGTGAAAACAAAACAGGGAAATGTCAAAAAACAGAGGAGGAATAACACTGTGGAGGGCAGTGTGGGATGCTGCTGTTGTGTCGTGTGGCTGGCCTCTATCGGACCATCTCCCTGCAGTGCTGTAGTCAGCGCTAATCAAATTTTATGGCCAAAAGATGAATGGGAGCCCTTTGCCAGGAGCCTTATCGATTGTGGGGCCAGATACAGCCCAGCATCCTGCGCCAACAGGATATTTGCTGTTGTGGCGAAAAGGGAAATACACCCACTGCCCCGCACTGCACACAAATACACACGCACATGCATCCAGACATGCGCACACATACCCGCACTCACAGGTGGTAAAAGAGAAACATTTATACGGTCAGCATTGAGCTTCTGGTAGACATTACCCCCACCGTCGTGCTCTCTTTTCCCATAATCTTTTTCTATCTATCCAATTTCCGTTCAAAATGAGAACTAGTGAGAATTTAATCTACTTCAGTCGGAGGAGGTGAAGAGAAGTGGTGGCTCTGCTATTTGGTAAAGTGTATGTGTGTGTGTGTGTGTGTGTGCCTGCCTGTGTGCATGCGTGTGTGTGTGTGTGTGTGTGTGTGTCTGTTTGCCTGTGTGCATGTGTGTGAGTGTATTTTTCTGTTGGTGCATTTTTGTGTGAATTTGTGAATATTGGTACGTGTGTGTGCGCCCACATGTGTGTGTGTGTGTGTGTGTGTGTGTGAGTGTGAGAGAGAGAGCGAGTTTATGTGTCTGTTTTTCAGTGCTAGCTCATGTCTGTTAGTGATATGAGGTTGATGGGGAGGATGGTCTGTGAAATAGAAATGAAAATAAAGGAAGAATAAAGTAAATAAAAGCAGCTATCTGGGAGCTGTGCTATAGAGATATCAGCGCATTCACAGGGAACGCTGGAGTGTTTTATCCCTCTAAGCCTGCCAACTCTCAGTGGCGAACAGGAAAATTGGAAACAGTAAAAGCCCGTGATATTGGAACTGAGATGACCATTTTGAAGGAATGTAAGCCTGTGAAACAGATTCGGATGGCCTCAATCAGCTTAGCAGCTTTGTGGAAATTGGCTGCACCATGGCGTTTTTATGATGGATGGATGTCTTTTTCTTGTCGATCCCCAAAAAGCAAACCCTTCCCTTTTCGCGGGTGAGACTGGTGCTGGTTAATAACAATGATCAGGAATGGGCATTGGGTGGACACACATATATATATATATGAGATATGTCAGCAGTTAATCAGTATTTACTTTCCTGTGATACAATGGATGCACTGTAGCCATAAATGCACCAATAATATAAGGAATAATACGATCATTGTGCTTTATCAAGCACTGAACACCCAATATTATTTATTACTGTTCTACTGAGCAAGGATGATAACATGCATTCAAATGCACTGAAAACATGGACTGTACAGTGTATTCTAATTTTATTATATTGGTGTGATATGGTGTTTTGAACTGTGTACTCTTCTCCCTGTTAAAATGTATAAAAATATTCATGAAATACGAATTGAACTCAACTATAGGTTGTTTTTCCTTTTGAATATCTCATAGATATTGCACTAGATGTCAAGCTGTGTGAAGTAAGCAGACATTATTACATAAATCTTTGGGGATGGGAGGTGCAGGGTCAGTACTACAAGCAATAAAATAACTGCCTTAAGCTACTGAAATTCATGTGTGCTTTTGCTAACTATAGCATACTGCTCATAAATCCCTCAATAAAAACACCTGCTCCTCAGATGCTGAAGAATATTTATGAGACCAATGTAAGATAATATATGACACGTTGAGATGTATCCCTAAGGGAAATATTTTTATTTAAAAAAAAAACAAAACATTTTCACATTTAAAATGTGAATGTGGTAAATCAACTCTTTTAAACGTATTCGCTCTCAGGCATTCGGAATCATGCATTTACAGTATACTGTACATGCATACTGTAAATATATGCATACTCATATACACTGTGGATTCAAAGCTGAAAATTTTGGAATTTTCCTGCTACTCTGCAGCCTTTCCTAACCTGCTCCACGTATGATATTCTGAGTTTTTTAGATTCATGAGCCATGTGAATTTTTTCAACTTTTGGAATATTTTATATTTACTTAGTGAAAGTATACTTATCAAATTTTCAGAGTGCATGATTTTTACAACTCTGATTTTTAAAATTAATATTGGACAGTTGTGTTTCATTTATTAGAAGACTATACGGCATATAATGTAGTTACAAAGCCTGTTTACTGATAAACATTTCATCCCCTCTGGTGCTGGGTGGACTTCCCTTTGTAAAAAAGTTATGTAAGTAAATATAGGGAATATGCTTTCATGCCTCACTGTACTATCTGGAAATGAAAGAAAAACATGGGGAAGCATGTCATTGTAGCCATACATGAAGTGTGCTATTTTATTCCCTTATAGCATTCAGCAGCTCCTGTGGCAGTTCCTGTAAATGCATCTCTTGGACCTCAAGAGATTTGCAAGTATGCGCTTAACATTAAAACCCTTGCCATCTGATTAAAAAGAATAACTGTTATAATTTTGCCATGATATTCTAACTCAAAGTAATGTTTCAAAAACAAAAAAAAAATGAATGCTGTTCGCAATTTTACTATGACACTTGTGAAAAGTGGGATGAAATTGGCCACTGGTTTGGGTTTTTTTGCAAAAAGAAGTGTTTAAAAAAAGAACTGCAGAAAAAGAACTTTATTTTAATTCGAATGGTAATTTTGTCACTCTCATTCATCAACAAAAACATAATTATTTTAATATTCTCAAATAATATTTAATACAGAAGTATTTTTCAACTAGGTTAAATACCACACAATTAGAGAGAAGACTTCACATAAATCCATGTGATTAATTACCATCGCTAAAGTATATGTTCCTACCTATAACATGCACGAGAGAAGTCAAAACTAAAAACAGCCAGCTCAGATGTTCCTCAATAAGTTTAGGACAAAACATGGATTAGTTACCTTAAATCCCTAAGTATCAAACATTGTAAAATACACAGTGGAAGTCAAAGGATTGGACACACCCATGTTTTAATAAAATCATACAACCCCAGTTCCAAAAAAAGGGGTGCATCACGGAAAATACAAATTAAATCAAAAAGGACTGAGTTGAAAAAGTACTTTCACCCTCTATTATATTGAAAATAGTTTGACGACATACCTTTTCATGTTCTAACATGAATTTTTCTGCTTATTTAAAATATACAATGTGATTACTGCTACGCAGGACAAAGAAGTTGGCAAAGTGAAGTGCTTACCACTGTGTAGCGTCTCGATGTATTTAATCACACTCATTTGTGGACTTCAGGGTGGAGACTGTAGATAGGAGTTTGCTAAGTCTAGAAAGTGAAATTTTCTCTCATTCCTCTATTATGGATGTTTTCAGCTGTGCAATGGGCACAGAGCCTTCATTTTTATACATTTTGCTCCAAAAGGTGCCATACTTTCTCCATTAGAGATAGAACAGGACTGCAGGCTGGCCAATAACACTTGCACACTCTCCTTACTCAGCCTTGCTCTTGTATTCTGTGAGGAGTGTAATTTTATGTTTAATATTTATTATTATTATTTATTAACTTATAAAGCACCAATGTCTTTTGGTATATATTCATCTGTGCTATCACAAAAAAGAAAAAAAAATACAAACCCAGAATCATGTACAAAATGATCTGTTATCGTAACAAATAATAAAATAATAAAATTAATAAAAAAATGTGTGCATATATGATCATTAATGTTCTAAAAAGATCTCTTGAATAAAAAGTAGTTTCTTAAAATTAGCAAATTATTTTTTGTGCTCCTAACTGAAAAATGTAATGCATTCCTGAGCTTAGGAGCAGCTTCAATGAAAAAACAATCAGTGTCCTGTATGTCTTAAATTCTGCTTTAATGAGGAATATACCATTATTACTAGAGCATAAAGAATATCTATCTACCTTCAACCTACATGCTAATGAGCTCCTTTGATAGTCAGGAACACAATCACTGATAGCCTTGAATGCAAGAAGTATCATCTTATACTCAACACGTGATACAGCTGACAGCCAGTAAAGGCTACGTGAGAATGGAGTTATCCCATAATACCTAGGTTGTTGAAAAATTAATCTGGTCACAGCATTCTGGCCTCATTGTAATGTATTTAACCGATAGGCTGGCAGACCATAGAGCATACTATTGCAATAATCAATCCGACTTGATACAAAAGCACGAATAAGCGTCTCAGTGGACTCCCTAGACTAGTATTTTCTAATTCTCCTTATACAAGTAATATAAAGCTGTTGAGCAAGTTTTGTTAATAGGTGTGTTCATTGATAATGTGGAATCAAACTAAACCCCTGAATACTTTACTATTGACGATGGTGCTATTTCGGACTGTCCAATCGCAATGTTGCTGACGTTAATTTTGGCCAGTTGCTGCTTACTACCAATCATCAAAACCTCTGTTTTATCACTGTTCATTAGCAATTTGTCCTTAGTCATCCACTTCTGAATGTCACCAACACAACACTGGAGAGAGGCTTTAGCTTCATCTTGACCAGTGTCATTATTGGGGCTAAAAGAAATGTACAGCTGCATGACATCCTGATAAGAGTGAGTGTATGGGAGGTGATTCATAGCAATATCTTGCTTGCATAAGTGGTAAACAGCAGCGGCACAAGACATGAGCTATGTGGCACTCCACAATCCAACCTGATACGTTGTTTGCTGGAAAATGCAGGGACGTCTTTGGTAGGAAAGTCGCCAAGATGCATATCTTTCTGTATTAACGGTGCCCTCGCTAATCCGCAGGTAAGCCATGCTGTGTGCACTAACACA
Organism: Gymnothorax reevesii; assembly: GCA_029721435.1. Classification (NCBI taxonomy): domain Eukaryota; kingdom Metazoa; phylum Chordata; class Actinopteri; order Anguilliformes; family Muraenidae; genus Gymnothorax; species Gymnothorax reevesii. The sequence continues at coordinate 95,553,417 of CM056575.1, forward strand.
CCCCCATACCATGGCATATGCTGGCTTTTGGACCTGACATGGATGCATGCTTGGGTTGTGCTGAGAACCCGGTGGCTGTTTTATTTTTTATTTTTCAAAAACCACTCCAGATATTGACTCAACTGGCCAAACTATGCTTCCACTGCTGGTTTCCATCACAGATGGCACTGAGCCAAGAGAATTTGGTAGGGTGTTTGACCATGTTAATGTATGTCTTCCGCTTTGTATATTAAATCTTTTAGTTCCATCAGTGAAAGCAGTGGTGAATGGATTTCACTGGCAGTTTTAACAAAGTATATCTAAGGATTATGAGCCCATATTGAGATATCCATTGCAGTTGCATGAGGGGTCGGACATCACTACATTCAGTGGTTAGATTTGACCGGATTCCTTTAATGCTTAATGCCCCCGTCACACTTATTCAAAATCAGCTGGAATCAAGCAGAATCAGCTGGAATGAAGAATTTTCTAAATTCGTGCAACATTTGGGCAGGAGTTTCAAATTGACCAAAATTCTTACAGCTTTGAAAGAATGCCGTTTGAATACTTTGAATGCGCTTCAAATGCCCCTCAAATTATTCTTGCACATTCTGGGTGTATTAGCTCTCAAATGCAGCTTGAATGTAGTTGGAACACAGTAGGAATATTTAGAATGCTGTCGGAATGCAGTCAGAATATTTAGAATGCACTTCGAATGCCGTACAAGCGCGGCTCCATTGCGGCCTGAACACCACCCGAAATCTGGTTGGAAGGTGCCTTGAATGCTGCACAAATTCACCTCGAGCGCGGTCAGAACGCTCTCGGAGTATCCACCTAATATGGTTGGAACGTCCAAGAATTCAAACAGAATGCAGCTCAAATACTCAGAATGTACTTGGAATTGTACTTAAAATCTAACATGAGTGTCCCGTGTTTTCATTGTTAACGCATACCTGTCAACTCTCACGGATTCGTTACCATTTAAATTGTTTGAATGAAATAAGATCATTTGAAACATCTTTCTTCCAATGATCTTATTTCATTTTAACAATTTAAACGATCTTAGAAACACATGCATTGCTTCCAACCCCCCAGTAAAGAAAAGCGTGAGAGTCATAAGGAGTCATAACGCAGAGAAACTAATTAACCTCCATGCGCAAGGACTTAAATTTCGAGCAAGAATCTCTTACATATGCGTTGATTGAGTAATTGCTGACTACAGCAGGTGAACGTAAATAGCTCACTAAAACCGACGCTGAATGCGAATATGCGTTATTAATGAAAACTGGCCACACCTGAAAATGTTGAGAATTTTCGGAGTTTCTGTAATGGTAATTTAAATGAATGATTGAAAATAGGTCATGATCAATCATTATTTTTAAGGGATCAGTTTCAGCCTATTTTTAAGGGATGGGATTTTTATTTTCCGGCTATATTGTTTTAATATCAAAATAGATTTCGGCAGCAATCGAGATGCATTCGAGGTGCATTCTGGCTCATTCAAGGGGCATTCAGGACATTCTGGCAGGATTTGACATGGCTTTCCATTTCGATTCTCCCTCAAATGCAATCTAAATTTTTTGAATGCTGTTGGGATGCCGTAAGAATATGTATAATGCAGTCAGAGCGCAGTCAGAATACATTTTGAATGCCGTTTGATATTTCGAATATTTCGAATGCACCTTGAAAGTTTTGAGCATGAGCATTCAGGCTGGCCACAAGAATGGATCCGAATATTTTGAATGCACTCAGAATTCAGTCAGAATTTTTGTAATGCACCCCGAATATCCAGGAATATACAAAGAATTTTCATTCCAACGGCATTCCGGCTCATTCCGCCTCTGTTGTGACTAGGGTTTTAATTATATTGTTCATAGAAGAGGATCAAATGTCAAAAATCCTTCAGATTTGTTTTTGGGGATATTATCCTCAGTCATGGATTGTTACAGCACATCTGTTTGAAATTTGTTGGTGAGCCTTGAGCCATTTTTGCTCCAGTGACTTGGTGCCCTATTTTGACAACCTTTTTGGCAAGTGTTATATAAAGGTATTGCAGATCAAAACTGGGTGTGTCTAACTCCATTCCAGTAATTTCATGACCGGCGGTGATAGCACAGCTGCGGCACTGTTGTAAAAAAGGTAGGACTAAAATAAATTAATTAAATTGGTTGTGGTATGGTTCCAATAAGGCCAATTCGATAAGCTGCAACCATTCCCTGTAAAACCAGTACATTAACTCTATGGTGACCTGGCAGTTTTATCAAGTAAAGAAAAAATACCTAACTAGCGTAACTGCCTCCTCCTTTGGTCCTCTGAAAACTGGGCTGCAATTAGTATTGCAAGGAGGCATTTGGGGGGATAGAGGTAATTCCCCAGGTAATGCATTTTGTATAAAAAGATGTGGCTGATTGAATTTATATACAAACCCCAATTCAAATGAAGTTGGGGCATTGTATAAAACGTGAATAAAAATATTGATTTGCAAATCTCATAACCCCAAATTTTATTCACAATTGAACATAGACAACATATCTCATGTTGAAAGTGAGACATTTTACCTTGTCATGAAAAATATTAACTCATTTTGAATTTGATGGCAGCAACACATCTCAAAAAAGTCAGAACAGGGGCAACAAAAGGCTGGAAAAGTAAAAAGTTTAATTAAAATCATCTGGTGGAGCATTTTCCAACTAATTAGGTTAATTGGCAACAAGTCAGTAACAATATTGGGTATAAAAAGAGCATTTTAGAGAGGGAGAGTCTCTCAGAAGTAAAGCTGGGTGGAGGCTCACCAATCTGTGAAAAACTGAGTCTAAAATTTGTGGAATAATTTCAGAAAAATGTTCCTCAATGTAAAATTGCAACCACCCACCATCTACAGTACAAAATATCATCAAAAGATTTAGAGAGTCTGGAGTAATCTCTGTGCGCAAGGGACAAGGCCAAAGGTCAATATTGGATGCTCGTGATCTTTGGGCCCTCAGGCAGCGCTGCACTAAAACAGGCATAATTCCGCACTGGAATTCACTGCATGGGCTCAGGGATACTTCCAGAAATCATTGTTTGTGAACACAGTTTGCTGTGCAGTCTCGAAGTACAGGTTAAAGCTGTATCCTGCAAAGAAGATGCCATAGATAAACATGATCCAGAAATGCCATCGTCTTCTCTGGGCCAAAGCTCATTTAAAATGGACTGAGGCAATATGTAAAACTGTTCTGTGGTCAGATGAATCAAACTTTCAAATTGTTTTTGGAAACCACGGACACTGTGTTGTGTGGACTAAAGAGGAGAGGGACCATCCAGCTTGTTAACAGCACTCAGTTCAAAAGCCTACATCTCTGATGGTATGGGGTTGCATTATTGCCTATGGCACAGGCAGCTTACACATCTGCATTGGCATTATCAATGCTGAAAAGACAGAGGTTTTACAACAACATCTCTGGTCACACTTTATTTGAAGTGTTGCTCATAAAGGCTTTATACAGCATGAATAATGCCTTCATAAATGAGACATAATGTCTTCATAAATCATACATAAGCAAATCTCATGCTTTGTAAAGAGTGAAATAACACATCCTTATTCAACATGTGATGCCAGATGTGACAATAACAATGTCACTTAGCTGACAATGTCATCCTTTATCGCAATTAGCCACTAGCTAAGTGACATTGTCAGTTATATCACATCTGGCATCACATGCTGAAGAAGGATGTGTCATTTCACCCTTTACAAAGCATGACATTTGCTTACGATGATTTATGAAGACATTATGTCTCATTTATGAAGGCATTATACATGGTCTATAAAGCCTTTATGAGCAACACTTCAAATAAAGTGTGACCACATCTCTTTCAGGGAAGGCCTTGCATATTTTAGCAAGACAATGCTAACCCACATACTACATCCATCACCACAGCAAGACTTCGCTCTATAAGAGTCCGGGTGCTGAAATGGTCTGTCTGCAGTCCACACCTTTCACCAATAGAAAACATTTGGCACATCATAAAATGAAAATCTAACTTTGAGGACCAAGGACTGTTAAGCAGCTAGAGTCCTACATCAGACAAGAATGAGACAACATCCCTCTTCCAAAACTCCAGGAATGGGTCTCTTCACTTCCCAGACATGTACAGACTGTTGTGAAAAGAAGAGAGGTTGTTACACAATTGTAAACATGGCCCTGTCCAAACGTTTTTGAGATGTGTTGCTGCCATCAAATTCAAAATGAGCTAGTATTTTTTAAGAAATGGTAATGTTTCCCTTTCAACATCTGATATGTTGTATATGTTCTATTGTGAATAGAATGGAGGTTTATGAGATTTGCAAATCATTGCATTCTGTTTTTATTCACATTTTACACAATGTCACCACTTCATTAGAATTGGGGTTTGTACAAAATGGCGCTTGTGGTATTAAAATAATGAAACAATCAATGCTATTTGTAATGGCAAATTTTGCAAAATAAAAAAAAATGAATTGACTATCATTATTGTTAAATTTGATTCTGTCTCCCTTCAGGCAAGCATGGAAAAATTAACCGCTGAACAAAAAACTGTTTTCAACTTCTTTATTCTGGATACAGAAAAACCACAACCCCACACAAAACTCACTATAGTTTTAGTTCCACGCTATTCGCCAAGATAGAAAAAAGATAGATAAGCATCTGTTATTTCCATCTCATGTCGCATACACTGAAGCCGGTTCTTTCCACAGTCCAATAGAAAAGATTTTCAGTTCTGGAACGAAAATTATTCAATAGAAGTAACAAAAGTAATCCATATGGAATCACAGAGACAAAGAGAATATTCTTCAACCAGACAAAAAAATTCAAAAAGGCCTGGTTGAAGACAAAAAAAAAGCAGTTACAAAAAGGAAGAAGTAAAGATCTCACTGGATGTAATAGCTCAACACCTGTTCTCTTCAATGGTGAATATTATTGGGAACATTCAGTCTTAATCATTTGAGGCGTTATGTTCATTCAACCATAGCATTGAATTTAACTAAACTTCCTTAAAATCTTACATCACTCAGGAAACTCGCAGACTCTCCAAATCTTTATGCTTGTCTCTCTCACCTGCTTCTTCCTGCTTTTAAAACTTCTTCTTGCTTAGCGGGCAGAACCTGTTTGCCAATCAACTGTCTGCCAAGTCAGCTGATCTCTGTGACTGTCAGCTGATCTTCTCTGCCGCGCCAAAACAAACAAAAGCTAACAAAAAGACATTGGACAATATAAACCCCCAGCCGTTGCCTCCGACGGCACAAGCCTAGTTTTATAAGCTTTTCAGTTTTTTAGACGGTCCAGTTCATTCTGGTTAATATGGGCACAATGTTTTTCAGTTTAATAATTTCTTTAAGGTATCTGTCAACAACCTTGGTCAGCTTAATCATTACCTGGTCTTCCATATCTACACTTCCATGTCTGTTATACAGTATCACATACTGTAGTGCTCCCGCATAAGTCAACTAAGTCTTTCTCAGCCTTTGCGTTTGGTAATGAGGGGTAGGTAGTTAGCATTGTCATTATCCTGTAACATCATTTTCAAGTGTGTAATCCAAATATGCAGTGTGGAAATAACGGGATATCAAACTGTCCATTGCCTTTAGTCCCTGGCTTGACCGTGAGCATGGAAATGGATGTGATGCATATTGATTCTCTGCAGGAGGAATAAGGGTTACGAGTATTTGCCTTCCTGTTTTTTTTGGTTTTTTTTAGTCTTTCCCACAAATAGAACAGAGGCTTCTCTGTTTCTCGGAAACAATCGACGCTCGCTGTGCTACGTAATATCAGATTCTGCCAGAGCCGTGCCCCCTCCACACGCCATAATACGCTTTATCTGTATCGGCGGGTTTGACCTGAGACTACAGACCAAGGTCCCCGGCCAGTGTTTGTGGATCCTTAACCGTCCTCTTTGTGCCCTGTTGTCCTTTCGAATTGATGGGGACAGGCAGGCTGCGGGCCTCCGGAGCGGGGCGCTGGATTGCCTGTAGCAAGTGGAGATGGCGTGTGGCGGGGCTGCTGGTGGGGCAGGGCTGTGTGCACCATGCCTGTGGGAGGGCTTATAGTCCTGAGCTCCTGGATTAGAGGGTGAGACGCACTTTATCATGTCTGCCCACACTGGCAACCACCCCCCCACCTGCCAACAGGTCTCCTCTTCTGCCTTTTCATTTGAGCAAGATGTAAAACATGGAATTATTCTGTTTCTACTTTTTTTCTCTCTGTGTCATGTGCAGCATAGTTTACAAGCTGATAAATGATCTAATCTGCTTGTGGGGGTGGGGTTGGGGGGGAAAGGGGTGCTGTTGCTGATTTTTGAGTTTCAGTCATCCCTGGTGTAATAGACTGTGCAACAGAAAATGAGAAATGCTTTAAGGTGGATGATCAGAGAAAGTGGAGTTTGAGAATGCGTGGGAATCTGAAGGTTACTGGTTCAAGCCTTTGTTTGCACACTCCTGAGAATTCTATTCTTTGAAAACTGTCATGGTACTTTATATAACCTTGTCTCCTGATGGGAATTGTAAGATGCGAACCCATGTTATTTTCAGTTCATAATTCTAGTCTTAATTTATCTCATTGTGCTGTAAATACAGTGATGACGGCGTTAGCAGAGCCTTGAAAAGTCCTGTAATTTCACACTTGATACTGGAAAACCATTGACTTTGAAAAAGCGTCTAAAAGTTTGTGAATAGTGCTGGAAAATTTTGAATACAGAGCTTAACAAATTTATTACATCACCCAATGTAAGAGTTTTTACGGAAGGTCGAGTGTCAGGGAAAAGCCCTGTGCAAGTTGTGCTCAGACCTGATAAATTATGCCTCCCGTGGAGTGAAAACATTGGAGGAACACTGCTCAAGAAAGAAGCACGCGGACAAGGTTGAAATAAAATGGACAAACTATATGCTCCCAGGAGCTAGTGTGGCCAGCAAAGAGCCTTCCACATAAAAATTGAAACTACACCCAATGTGGAAGAAACTGGGAGTCCAAAATGTGCCGAAGACAACACAACCCCCACTTGTATCGGCCAATGACAGGGTATGTGTCCACAAATCTTTAATTTGAATAATTGCTTGGATCAGTCTTAAGATATAGATGATATTGTATGAGTGGGTGTGTCACATGAAAGTTATGAAACAAGTTGAGGAAATTTTTTTTGCTGCGACCTTTAGCGAGCATGACTGAATCGCAGAATTTAATGGAAAACAAACATAATTCCCGCTAGCTCCTAAATGCTAATTCCCATTATGTTAGCACTGAGCTAACTCTGTTACAGTGGTACCCATCAGTCCCTGAGTCACGGACAATCGCATTTGAACTAGCCATAGTTTTTAAATTCAGTTTTCAGACTAGCTAGATAATGTTTCCTCGCTTGCAAACAAACTGATGGGAAAGACCCCCCCCCCTTTTCAGTCTATGAGGGTCCAGTTTACATTCTCAAAGGGCATATGAATCCCTTTGTCCGCTTACTAACCCTAACTCTAACTCCAACCGTTATAACGTTTCAGAGGTGGGCGGGTTGAAGTTTTGCCAACAAATGTTACTAAGTATGATGGAAATGGGCACATTGAAATGATAATAAACAAATTTAGTAGACACTTCATGATTTTGTTTTAAATTTACAAGTAAGGAAAGCGCATTTGAGGAGTCCTTGAAAAGTCCTTGAATTTTGTTGGCTCTGGTGCTGTACGAACCCTGGATAAGTTATTATACAGTTAATCGTTGAATTATGTCCATGAATGCATAACAGCAAGAACCTTAATGTATTTTGCATTGCATCATTGAAAAAGGGAAAATTCTATTTTTATGCGTCTTTCCCACCAATTGTGTTAGAATTTTTTTAGCAAAGCATCCTGTTCGAGCTACGCAGTTACAAGCAAACAGAATTATTTCACCCAAATCAGTGGGAACATTCACTGCCAAGGGTTAAACTAGAATGGTAACTTAGTCTTTGTTTTATTTCTCTGTTATCTGCAGTTAACCTTAATTTCAGCTGGTATAGTACATGTATGTAAATTCTATTAATGTTGCCTCAGTATATCTTGGCATTTTCAGTCACTTGCAGGAAATGTTTCTAGTATGTTTCGGATTACTTTCTTGTGATCAGTTTGCAGGTTAATCTTTAACGGTAAGTCAGCTAGAAATACAAGATGTGAGTTTGTGAGAAACGGGTAGGTTCAGCACCTGAGAAGATCTCGCCCATGTGGCAGTTCATCACATCACTGGTGCTGCCGCAAATCAAATCTATATGCAAGGGCAAAATATCTCATGTTTGGATTTTTGATGTTTATGCTTTGAAATGCACCTAGGCGCAGGTGGTGGTGGGGTGCCTTGAAGGCTCTGTGAGTTCCTAAAAGGCTGAAATTGCCTGAACAGCAGTGCTGAGCGCAGCGTGTGTGCATAGCTGGCGTAAGGGAATCACCGGGGCCATGTGCAACTCTCTGCATCTGCATGATATTATAAATGCAGAAGCAGGACATGGATCATCCTTTAGCGAGTGTAATGAATACAGATTGTGCACTGGATAGAGATGCTCTGCAATCTGCTGTGCTGCAAATGAAACAACTGCTGTTCTGATCAAATACTCTTTTCATGCCGGTGCTGCCTTAAGTTATCCTAAATTCAATTCCAGATTCTGGGATGTAAATGTTTTAATTAGCAATTGTTTAAGAATGTGGGCCTGTATTGGCTTTGCTGTTTTCAAACAGTCTTTCACTTCTGTGTGTGTGTGTCTGTGTGTGTGTGTGCATATAAGCTGTGCATATTGAGACTTGCACTGATTCATTGTGCTCAGCCTGACTTTAAAAGATCCAGTACGCCTTTTACAGCTGGCCCAGACTGAGACAAGATTTTCACTGCCATTTTCACCTCCATACAAATGGACTTTCAGTTCTGATGAGTAGCTTTTGCGTGTTAGCTCAGCATAAAGACTTGGAATGTATAGGAGTCATTAGTTTTGCTCCATCAAAGTAAAAATAGACTTTGCAGCTCTTTTTGTACTTAAAGCTGCAGTCTGAAGTTTTAGAAAAGTAACTTTTTGTCATTTTTGCGGAAACTGTCACTGTGTACAGACAGTATTACATATAACTAGTACTCTGAAATTTAAAAAAGGCTCATTTAAACCCACCTAATGCTCCTACTGCAATTTATAAGAATCGTTCGGACCGACTTAAAGAACCAATGAGAGCCAGGTTGGTGTCTGACAGCCGCCAAACAGTGCACATGCACGCGCTGCAGACAGCACCCTCCCCCTTCCTCCTCAGTTCACGCCAGTGCTCAGTCAAGTTCAAATCTCCGAGAGCGGGTTCAGGAGCTTTGAGCCATCAGCGAGGAAAAAAATGCCGATACCTCAGTTTCCAGAAACAGCACACACGGCTAAGACAAGTGAAAAAGGAAGCCAGAAGAAAAAAAAGCGCAAAAGAAAGAATTTAACAAAACCCAGGATAAAACCAGAGTGAACATCGGAGTGGATTTTTAAAAGTGGAAGGAACTCCGTCATCTGAAAGGATTAAAGACTGACGCAGAGTTTGCGACTTTTCTCCTTGACAGGTAAACCCCTGCTTTATTTGTTGGTTCATTTTTGCTTTGCAAATAAGCGAGTTGGCGTCGCTGACATGATCACCAAACTTACCCCAGCCCTAACCAGCATCAATTCATTTTCGCTCTGCAAAGAAGCGAGTGAACGTCGCTTACAAGCACAGTCGCTGTTCGAATAGCCAGAGTCTTGTAATTGTTACAGTACTCCGCAGTGCATGTGATGTTACTGTGATGTTGCAGTCGAACTAACGTTAGCCCGTTTCAGATGCTAGGGCTAACGTCACTGGCATTGTTTTATTAGAAAGCAGCAGAAAATCTCTTTATGAAGTAACCCGGCAGTCTTATCAGTTGTGTTGTTGACCTTATAAATATGTGCAACGTTTCTGTGCTCTCACAGCTAAATGCTGACATACATGAGTTCCTGGCCATTTAGCTGGATTCACAACAGTTTCTGCACTCAAAAAACGGGTAACTTCCTGAAATAAGTGTGTGCTGGGTTTTTAATGAATACATACTGCTGTAGATTACTTTTCATGTCGACGTGATTTATTTCTGCTTATTTGTTGGCAGGCGTGTCGTTGGACTTGAAAAATCCGGGGCTAATAACCCTGATTTTTTTTTTGAAAATAATTAATCCTGGCTAATTCCAGATGGGTTTCCGTTATTAACACGTTTTTCAATTCACGAATAATCAAGTGGTAATCGAAGACAAGGCTTCTTTTCCTCATGCGATCTAAAAGCGACAAAATTATGGGCTGCATTCAGGACAGAAAAATAATTTAATTATAATTATGTCTATGCACCTGCACTCGGTGACGGCATTTCAGACTAGTAAGTGGTTTCGTCCTTTTACATTTTCCAATTGGACAAATGTCTACTTTTTTTTAATACCAATTGAGCGACCGTGCCGCAAAAACAGGTGTAACGTATGTAGGCTACTTGTCGCCTTAATTACCTTCATTCGCTGAAGAGTTATGAAATGCCATCACCGAGTGATGGTGCATAGACCTAATTATAATCTAATTATTTTTCGGTACTGAATGTAGCCTATTATTTTGTCGCTTTTAGATTGCATGGGGGAGATAAGCCATGTCTTCAACTGCCGCTTGATTCTTATTGAATTGGAAAACGTGTGAATGAAGGAATTTGCCAGGACTAATTATTATCCCTCGCTGCGCGATTAGCGCGAAGCGGGGATATAGCATTGGGCTCCGTCCATTGAGGCGGCGGGGGATATTGCCATGTTAGTGGCAAACACTTGTCTTCAATAAAAGGAGGGATATTAGCCCTGGAATTTTCAGGTCTAACGACGCGCCGGTTTGTTGGCCAGCGGTGTTGACTATTCGCAACAGAAACGTCTCGCCTCGGCAACTTGGCTGCTTTCATAATGTGAACGTGCAAAATCTCTCCGCAGTTGCAAGCAACAGTTCGCGTGCCTTCGCGTGCACGGTAGCTTTTTAGGGGAGGGTCTGAGGAGTGCAGTGGAGAGGGAGGGGGAGGGATCTGAAAGTAGCTTTTTTCACATTTTTGTGCGAAGTCCTCTCTCTCCTCAAAGTTACAGACTGCAGCTTTAATGTATCATGTATATTTTAAATACACGTCTTTGAGTTTTTTTAATGAGAGTCAATGACTACGTTTACAAGGACCTTAGTATCCCGGTTTTGATTGGGTTTTTTAAGTATCCCGTTTTTGTGTTTGTACTTGTAAACACCATATCCCGAATTCAGAAACCAGTTTATTCCCTTATCCTGGTTTCAAGAAACCTGGTTTTGCCACCTGGAATACTCCGATAGAAGCCAGGATACTGGAGTATGTATACGCCTTCTCCTGGTTTCTGACGGCTGCCCTCTGTGTGCGCAGGCACCAGAGTGACTGCGTGGTGGCAGTGACAGCCAAATACCCACAGAGATATTAAAAAAAAACTTGAGTGGACAACATCACCAAAGTGCACAGGTTAGAATAACTCCGCCGTATTGTGTATGTATTAGGGCTGTCAACATTGCTCAAAAATGATTTTCGAATATTCTCTCCAAATAAAACACGAATATTCGAACTATTCGAACAACAGGTTGCACATTTTGTCAATGACGCGCATTACGTCAATAACAGGACAAATTAATACAAAAAGACATAACTACTTGTATAGGTAGTTTATTTAAACGTATTTAAGAATGCAATACCTACACAAAACAAGTAAATAAAAAAATATTTGCCGACACCGCACGCTCACTCTCACTCGCACACGCTCTTTCTCTCTCGCCCGCACCCTCAGGCTCTCTGCGCACGTTTTTTTAAAACCTGGAATGCTCCGAGCGAGCTGTAGTAAGGTAGGCCTAAACATGAAACTTTTTCCTGACATGAAACTTTAAATAAACAAACCAGTGCAAGCCTGAAGTGCATGAAACTGTAACGTTAAATAAAAGGAGGCACACAATTCCGACAAATGTGACAACAAAGATCTTTTACCCTGAGGTTCATAAAAAATAAAGCGCTATTAAAAAATGAAAAGGCTACTTACATTCTTGGTACTTGTATAAAAAAGAAAAACTCTCACCGTCGGGTCTTATTGGCCTGAGGACCTACAGGTTATTTGCCAAAAACACAAGATAGTCCACATTTGAAGGGGCCAGCGCCGATCTCTTTTTATTTACTATATTCTCAGCGGAGGAAAAGACGGATTCAGAGCGCACTGAAGATCTGGGGATGGAAAGATACCCTCACGTCGCCCAGATGGCGAAGAAGTATCTCCCAGAGCCCAAAGTTTTACACCACATGAGAGGGTTCTGTTGAGCAGGTATTGGAGACTCTTGTTCATACATCGACATCTCTTTCTGAAGCAGCAGACTAAGGTCCTTGTCTGGGCTGTCCGTGCAATACGTGTCTCCGAAGAGACACCCCATAGCAGATAACGCAGTTTTCTCAGCGGGCTCCTGATCACGGGGTTCTCCGGCAGCGGCCTCACTGCCTATGCCTCCTGCTTGTTTCATCTCCTCCAGAATAGCTACCTGCACCTGCTGTCTCTGCTCCTCTTTCAAATGCACAAGACGATGAAAGCGTGGATCCAGGTAACTCGCTTTGTTAAGCAGCATAAATGCGCCCTTTTCCTCACTGTAACGTTTCTCCAAATCTGTGATGATCTTTGTCTTCATGTCTGACAAAGCCGGTGGTTCATCTGGCGCTTGCTTGTTCAGTTGAGCGAGCAGAACGTGCATCAAAGGCAGTACAGCCGACGCTGTTGGATATTCGTCAGTTGACAGTGCTTCTGTTGCCACTTTAAAGGGTTTAAGGACCTCTTGCACCTGCAATAAATAAGTAAATATAATTCATTGGTATTAGGACAGGTTTGCATTTGTCCAGCTTATTTACGCAAAGTAAATTAGAACCATATTATACCTATTTAAAAAATATATTTTGCATTTGTCCAGCCTATTACAATACATATTTCAGACACTATGCTCACCTTTTCCATTAGGGACCATTCGCTTGTGGTCAGCTCCATTCGTGACCGTTTCTTCTCGAAGATGACAGCAGACACAGCAGCTTGCTGATCCGATGCACGGCAGATCATTTCATACGTGCTGTTCCATCGCGTCGGACAGTCGTTAATCAGCTTTTCAGTTTTTAATCCCATAAGTTGTTGTTTATGCTGAAGGAGGTAGCTGTCGGCGGAAGACTTACTGAAATGTGAGGCCGCCACTTTCAGCCTACTAACGGGAGTTTCAATGGCTCTGACTCCGAGCCCTTTACGGACAGCCAAGTTCATTGTGTGCGCCACACATGGTATATTTACCATTTGAAGATGTCTCTCCACTGCACTCACGTAATTAGTGGCATTGTCCGTTGTGACTGAAATTACAGATCCCCTTTCTATGCCAAAAACGTCCAAGATCTCTTGAATGCATTCACTTACATTCTCTGCAGTGTGGTTTAGCCTAAGCTCTTTTGTTTTTAGCACATTGCTAAGCATTTCCCAGTCGTCATTAATCCAATGAGCCGTTGCTGTAACATAGGATGCTGTCGCTAGAGATGTCCATCCGTCCGTGGTAAGAGCCACGTTTTTGTCTTTGATCATTTCCTTTATTTTGTCTGCGGTTCTGTTATACACTTCTACTATTCTATTGGTAACTGTTCCACGGCTAGGGATACGGTATCTCGGTTCCATTGCCTGACAGAACTCCCTGAAGCCTGCCCCATCCACAACACTGATCGGTCTCATGTCCTTACAGATAAATGAAACTAAATTCTGCGTAATAGACTCTTGTCGCGTTGCAGACAAAGAGCTTGTGGCGGTTGGTGCAAAATAAGTGTCGATACGCGGATGTTTAGCTGTAGGCCCACACATTATGTCATGTTCATTTGGATGCACGTGCTCCAGATGGGCTTTCATGTTGCTAGCTGTGGAGTGATATGCTAACTGTACTTTACACAGCTTGCATACCACTTTATCTCTCGGCTCCACAATGTTACCTCGCACTGACCAAAATCCGAAGTACTTCCATACATTGCTTTTCAGGTTTTGGGGGTTGCAATTTCTTTGTCTTCTTCAGCGGTAGACTCCGACTGTTCTGCCATCTTCCAGTACGTTAAAGTTTAGCTGACCTTAGGTGGTCAAACGTCCGGTTTCCCCGGACATCCTGGCCGTCCGGGTTTTTTTTTTTTTTTTTTTAATAAAGTGATGTAAATGTCCTTGTTTTTATTGGTTTGCCATGGAATTTACCGTGTGGGCGGATTTTTTTTACTCTCACTAAGCAGACACCGAGTATTTCTTTTGCCTTCGACATTCCAAAGCGCAAGTGCACGTTTTTTTCACATTCGAATAATAACTTTCACCTTCGAATTCCTTTTTAAAAAAACTATTCGAATATATATTCGAATTTCGAATATTCGTTGACAGCCCTAGTATGTATAAATGTCCAATGAGGCACATGTAAACATTAAACGTGGGTGACGACAATTGTTATTTTTTGGGTTGGGGGGACTTGTTTTCCATGTTCTTTTTCATCTTTTCATACTTAAAAAAGGACACGAATAAGGAATTGTAAATAAACAATATTTATGCTCCATTATTTGGCAAAGCTAAAGAATAAGCTCTACGATTGTCTTACCCTTTATATAATCGCTCACTTACCTATATTTTCGTTTCGTTCAAGGAAAAAGCGTCTGCATTCAGCTGTGTCTGCAAGTCTGACTCAGGTCTATTCCCGTGAGAAACTAGTCGTTATATGTATATATGAATTTCTATGTTTGCTTTGTGTATGAAGATCGGAGCAACTGCATTCTGAAGTGCTCATACCTACTTGTTGTCTTCATTTAGTCCGTCTTTGCTGTGACACGATGGATAACAGGATGATATTGCGTGTTGCCCCAACTGGGATCAATGTAGAGTCTCAAAACTAAAGTGTGTAAATGAAACCACGCCAGTTTCAGTTTCTGCGAATACACTGTTAACAATAAACAAATAAACTGAACACTTTTGTGGCAGGGAATTTAAGTGGCACCTTTTTGCTGTAAACTGTAATTTTACAATAAGTTAACCACAGAGTTCAGTGCATGTTCAGTGTAAACCACACTTAAATGCAAGCAGGACTCCACTTACAGTAAAAATGACAAGGAGACAATGGGTTAATTTAATGGCAAAATTCAGTCAGTTTATAACAGTGTCGGAAAGCTGAACCTGATTTTGTTGCTTTGCTGCAACGAATTATGTGAATGGTGCAAACCGGCTTGTTCGCTATCCAGGAGTGCTTTTCAATGGAAATGCATTGTGACGGGACTGGGCATTTTGTCCGATGTAAGCGAAAATCCCTATATAAAATCTGGTATATTCGATGTTTCTTTAAACGAAAAACATCACAGAAAAATCAGGACTTGAGCTGTTGTCCGGTATGAGCAATTTTCCGTTTTATATGAGGAGGGTTTAGGCTTTATTCAAAAAATATTAAATACGTCACCACTCTAGTTTTTTATATCCCTGCTAAAAATTCCAGCCTTGACCAGCCTAGGCTGGTCAGGCTGGTTTGAGCAGTGTTTTGGACAGTTTTAGCTGGTCAACCGGCCCTTCACCAGCTGACTCCAGCTGAAAATACCAGCTTAACCAGCTTTGACCACCTTTGTTAAGCTGTAGAGACCAGCTGCACCAGCCATGACCAACGAAGAAGACAGCTCAGACCATCTTTAACCAGCTTTGAATTCTAGCAGCTAGAATTCTAGAATCGATTTTCTGTGTTGCTCAGAATGTTTGTTGCTGAAGTGGATGGGGCAAGTAACAAAAAAATTGCAATTTTTGTAAAAAAATTATTTTTGACTTTTTTTTAGGCAGATGATGGGAATTCTTTGAATTGTACCCTTTCATATTCATAAACTTGCTCAATGCATGTCCTAAGCTCTTTAACCTTAGCCTGCTAGCTAATTATTTTAGTTACTGTTTTTGGTTTACTGACAATACTTTACATAACGTTAGCTAAGACACTTCAAGCATTATCCAAGTTGGAAAGAGTTTACCAGCAGGCTTTACAAACAAAGTGAATCGTAAAGATTTGCGGTCCTATCCTGTTTCACGGATTGCTAACTAACGTGTCTTGTATCTCTATTTATTAGTGAACACGCTCGCTAGGTAGCTAGTTTTCTAGCTAGCTTACATTCAATCATTACATGGATACCAGAACTAATGGTAGGAATTGGAATTTCAGCCAAAATTATTAAATGGTAGTTTTCTGATAGCTGACCTTAATTACTTCCAAGATGCTCTACTTATCAGCTAACAACCAGGAGCAGTGGGAACGAAACCACTGATAGGAGGAGAGACAGTTCAGCACAGGTGTAAAAGGCAATGCTTGGGCTGCTGTCGCTGGCCAGTGGCTTCCGGTGTGGCATAATTAACAGGCTTGTAGTCTAGTTCCCTGATTCATACCCTACCTGCATGTGAAATATCTCAGCTTCATTCCTTTCTTGTGAGAAGCAAATGGCGTTTTTATGCAACCTAGGTTGCGGTACTCCAGCCCTGGCAAATGGAAGTCTTCACTCCTCCATCTTGGCTGCAAGTTGTCAATCACCGGGTGGTTCCCGCACACATCTGGGCTTGTCGCTAACTTTTTTCCCTAGGAGCACTTGTGCTACTAAATTTAAAAATTCAGTAGCACATCAAGAATTTTAGTAGCACAATGAAACTGTATCAAATAATGAGATTTTTTGTCTTTTGTAAAGGGATACAAGACAACTTTGAAAAATAGGACCAAGTGTCCTGTAGCTTACTGGCAAGCAATGTTATGGTGATGATGCAAGTTCTGAATATTTCATCTGAGGTTTGACTTTCAAATCATTGAAGGTCAATTTCAAGCTCACGAAATAAAAGTTCACATATGTTTGTAAGACCTCCTATATGTCCCTAATACGGTCATTAGCTGTGAAGCAGTTTTGGTTATACAAGTCATTGAAAATTCAGTATGCCAATTGTGAACTTTAAAGGTCGCAAAAGGTGGAGTTGAGGTCACCAAATTGACTTCATATAGGACTTTCTAAATGTCTCAAATATAAACCTTGGCGCCATCTGTGACCATTTTGGTGATACAAGTTATTTTATTTTCACTATGTTGAGTTTGATTTCCGCGAGGTCAAGGCGTGTTTGGAGAGATTTTGGTCCATTCCTGTATGCATATCCTTTTAAGATCAGTCACATATTTGGGTTTGTGCTTTTCAACTGCCCTCTTCAATTCAGCCTAGAGGTTTTCGATCAGATTGAGAGCTTGTGACTGAGATTGCTTTTATGGGTGACATTAATTGTGAATCCTCGATTTAGGGGAAATTTATTTTTAAACAATTTTGGTGAATTCCATTGGAACGTGAGTAAAGTACAGTGTTTCTGATGCGAGATCAGTGAGACACAAAAAGCGAGATGCTGTGGAACAGGGAGTTTATTAAAGCAAGGGCCACGAGGGCCAGCAAAAGACTTGGCCCAAAGGGTGGCAAAAATCCAACTAAGGTAAGCTTCACAGAACTAAGAACTAAAAAATCCAAAGGACAAATAACAAAAACCACTGGTACCTCCTGGGGGAAAAAACCACTAACAGAAAAGAATAATCGGACTTGGAATGTAAATGACAAGAACTTGACTTGACTATAAAGAAGTTGAAAATACTGCACTGATACACAAAACACAAGGGCGTGAAACTCGAGACTCTGTCTGCCAGCCAACTTCCACCAACTCCGGATAAAGGGAGAAAATCAGCACACATGAGGGGCAACACCTGAAGAAGAATCAAGGGGCAAGGCAAGATCGTGAGACAAGGACAATGATAGGCTGACATGACTTGCTCATTAAGAAATTGGAGCGTGTTCCTCTGGGAAGGAACAATTTTTTTTTTTTTTGGAATTGCTCCTTCCCAGAGGGGTGGAGATATTATTAATAAATTACTTAAAAGAGAGGCTTACTGGATCTACACATTAAATACAGAGGAACCACATGGATTAAATGAAGAGTTAAACCTTTCTTGTTTTCTGTAAAATGTTGGATTGTAAGTTCCGTGTCCACTGTTTGTGTTACATCTTGTTTTACTATGATTGTAAGTGGATTTACGGTGATTCTCTTGGTAACACCTCCTTCTTGTATGGGGTCACAGTATTGGTATGTTATGGATACCTCCCTGTTCCCTTATTTTCCAATGGGAAGTTTTTCTCTGTGTGTTGGAGGGTATTTAGCTATCCCTGATTTACCATACTTGTTTGACTCTGAGGAAGACGCAGTGCGTCGAAACGTCAGTCTTGGCACCTAAATAAATTATATTGGTGATTTTAGTGCTCCAGTTTCTTCTTTATATACAAATGTTATAGCTTGTCTTATAGTTAATCCATGTAGGACTGCATACAACAGACAGTGTACAGTTGTCAGACTTGAATAGTCACCGGCTACTTGACACATTCAGTATAGGAATCATTAGTATTGAAGAGGCCTAGTTGCCCCGTGTGAAAATATAGCATTTAAACTAGTGCAGTGGTGCAGTAAATACTCAGAGGATGAACTGAGCTAAAAGTGTCAAAATCACAATGTAAATGCTTTAATGAAAGTAGAAATCTTGCATTTAAATTAGGAGTGAAATCATCCGTAAAACCGTGTTTCAGCTTGGCTTGCTTGTGAATATTCAATAACTGATCCTGGTGTGCTATTTAGTGATAGAATATTGCAACTGCGTGCATATATTTGCAGCTTCATGTCCGCCGGTATCAACATCTCTACAAAGATACTCTGCTGAGCACTGATGTTATTGAAAGCGCCAAATCCAGATAATCCTTATGATGAATTATATTCATATTTTAATTTGTAACGAGCAACGAAATGGCCAGTGTCAATGTAACAAAATGAAAAAATATTTTTTTATCTTGTAAATGTAAAAGTCAAAACCCAAGTAAAGTACAAATCCGAAAAAAAAACAAAACACTTAAGTAGGCTACTCTTCGTTACTATACACCTCTGACCATCATAAAGTGCGTTAGGACGCAACTTATTTTTTTTGGACGACCCCCGGTAATTCCATTTTTCCGGCCTGGCAATTTTTCGAGCTTTAAGCCCTGTGTGTAATGTGCGTAAAAGGCTGTCCTCGAAAAGTCAAGCCTCAGTGATACCTTCGCCTGCCTCCATTCGCGGATTGCGCGCGACTCAACAGAGCGCGTAGGCATTTATACTTGGCGCATTCTCCGTTGCACTTGCAGTGTTCGCCGCAAATACAGGGGGCAGTAGGAAAAAAGTACTATAGGAAGTAGTATCGTCAGGCACAGAACAGTAGAAGTAGAAGCATTTTGAAGTGGGCGACCAATGAGTGTAGGTGACACTTGCGCGGCCTGCGAAAAGTTTCAAAATCCTGGAGGTGCGACCTCGCGAAGCGCCAGCGCGTGCTGCTGTTGCCAGGTGTGCGATTACGTCATTTGTGGCGCGCGAAACTCGCGCATTCGCGTCTGCGTTGAGTATAAATAGGGCTTCAGTCTGCAGAAATGGGGGGGGGGGCCTGTGACGCGTGCGCCCCCCCAAATCCGCCTATAAGTGTTCGATAGGTGAAATTGCATAATGCTTTTTCTGGCTCCTAACTTGTTCATTCTGTTCTTTTTTCTCCACTTGTGGTTGTTTTTTGTTCTACTTTACTGCCTTTGGCATTTTAATTCTTCGATATAAAGCAGTTTGAGCTGCGACACATGCAAGAATTTGGTGCTTGATAAATTAATGTTAATGTCCGTACAGTGCAAATCTTGTATTCAGTTAAGTTGCACGTGGCTCGAACATGGTGATGATGAAAACAGCAACTCCACTATCATTCAGCTTGTCGTCACAGTCAGCAGAGCTTTTGTAATGCTGAGTCATCCGGCGTCCGTCTGTTTTGTCCAATTTGTTGTGAGCCTTTCTTATGATGTTCTTAATATACCTTGCGAAAATGAGAAAATTATACATTCCGGTTTTTGAGAAATCCAGCATTTTGGACTTCAGTGTTTGTTCAGTCATTCAGTCATTTTTTCAGTCATTCATTAATGTGTCATATGTGTTAATATTGCAGTAGTTTTCAAGGATTTCTGAAAGTAAGTTATGACATTGACATTTCAGTTATCCTCAGCGGAGCTCTCTAGGCCGACAGGCCTCTTGTTTTCAGTGTCTTTTCATTGTGCCATTGCTTCTCTTCACCCACGGATTAAAAAAACCAGTGAAGTTGGCACGTTGTGTAAATCATAAATAAAAACAGAATACAATGATTTGCAAATCCTTTTCAACCTATATTCAATTGAATACACTGCAAAGACAAGTTACTTCATGTTCGAACAGGTAAACTTTGTAATTTTTTGCAAATATCAGCTCATTTGGAATTTGATGCTTGCAGCATGTTTCAAAAAAGTTGGCACAAGTGGCAAAAAAGACTGAGAAAGTTGAGGAATGCTCATCAAACACTTATTTGGAACATCCCACTGGTGAACGGGCTAATTGGGAACAGGTGGGTGCCATGATTGGGTATAAAAGCAGCTTCCCTGAAATGCTCAGTCATTCACAAACAAGGATGGGGCGAGAGTCACCACTTAGTGAACAAATGCGTGAGCTGATTGTCGAACAGTTTAAAAACAACATTCCTCAATGAGCTATTGCAAGAGATTTTGGGATTTCATCATCTACGGTCCGTAATATCGTCAAAAGGTTCAGAGAATCTGAAGAAATCACTGCACGACAAGGCCGAAAACCAACATTGAATGCCCGTGACTTTCGATCCCTCAGGCGGCGCTACATCAAAAACCGACATCAGTGTGTAAAGGACATCACCACATGGGCTCAGGAACACTTCAGAAAACCACTGTCAGTAACTACAGTTACTGTAGTCGCTACATCTGCAAACGCAAGTTAAAGCTCTACAATGCAAAGCGAAAGCCATTTATCAACAGCACCCAGAAACGCCGCAGGCTTCGCTGGGCCCAAGCTTATCTAAGATGGACTGATGCAAAGTGGAAAAGTGTTCTGTGGTCTGACGAGTCCACATTTCAAATTGTTTTTGGAAACTGTGGATGTCGTGTCCTCAGGACCAAACAGGAAAAGAACCATCCGGACTGTTATAGGCGCAAAGTTCAAAAGCCAGCATCTGTGATGGTATGGGGGTGTATTAGTGCCCAAGGCATGGGAAACTTGCACATATGTGAAGGCACCATTAATGCTGAAAGGTACATACAGGTTTTGGAGCAACATATGTTGCCATCCAAGCAACGTCTTTTTCATGGACGCCCCTGCTTATTTCAGCAAGACAATGCCAAGCCACATTCTGCACGTGTTACAACAGCATGGCTCCATAGTAAAAGAGTGCGGGTACTAGACTGGCCTGCCTGTAGTCCAGACCTGTCTCCCATTGAAAATGTGCGGCGCATTATGAAGCATAAAATACGACAACAAAGACCCTGGCTCTTGAACAACTTAAGCTGTACATCAAGCAAGAATGGGAAAGAGTTCCACCTGAAAAGTTTCAAAAATTGGTCTCCTCAGTTCCCAAACTTTTACTGAGTGTCGTTAAAAGGAAAGGCGATGTAACACAGTGGTAAAAAGGCCCCTGTGCCAACTTTTTTGCAATGTGTTGCTGCCTTTAAATTCTAAGTTAATGATTATTTGCAAAAAAAAAAAAAGTTTCTCAGTTTGAACATTAAACATCTTGTCTTTGCAGTGTATTCAATTGAATATAAGTTGAAAAGGATTTGCAAATCATTGTATTCTGTTTTTATCTACAATTTACAGAACACGCCAATTTCACTGGTTTTGGGTTTTGTAGATGTAATGTCCTGATGACCATTTGGCACCATATACATAGTTTCTAAGGAAAGACACAAAATTACAATTAGTTGAAGTCATGAAAATCTGATGTTAGCATCAGTGGTGTGCCCTCAGAGGTGTAGAGGTATTTTGGTAACCTCACCTTTTTGGCACGATTGCACTCAACTTGTTCTCATTTAACATCATCAGATTTATTATCAAATAATTTGTTGATAGATGATCAAAACCAATACGTTAGCCGATAAGGATGAAGTAATTCTTAATTAAGAACTGACAAAGATATTTCCAATCGGCTTCATTTACAACGTATATGTAATGCATGTGATATTGTAAGGATGGCAATAAATCCATCTTATGAATTAATCCAAAACTTTCTCTGAAGTCCGTCTCCCATTTTAACATTTTTTCAGCGGTATAATCTATTTTATGATGGCACTTAACAGACTCAAAAATTTTTTCACTGTAAAAAAGAATAAATTTAAAATGGGAGACATCTTCTTTGGTTTATCAAAATTTTTAGAACATTGGCGCAGAACAGAATCACTAGCCTATCTGACGAATGCATGCTGTTTTACGAGCAACACAAATTCAGATTGTTGATGCGTCACGTCATTATAAATGTGAATAGGAAAATGGTTGATAATTTTGTGATACAAGAACAATAATTATAGCTAAAGACAAATCTGCCAGTCATTCTGCTGATTAGTCTTTGCAACAGAGGAAATTAGTGTCTGGTTGATAATTACAAAAAGTAAATGGAAGTGGGTATGTAGTAATCATGCATTATAAGGTGTGGTCACTGAAAAGCTTTTATACCTTTCATACGGACAGCACGTCATTGGTTGGCGTCATCAGGTTCTGTGTAAATGCAGGAAATTAGTGTTAAATGTCAAAAACTTTTTGGAGGGAGGATCCCCAGCTCCCCACTAACCTTGTTCCTTCACATTAAAATTGAATCTGCCACCCGTGCTTCTATTTTTGGCTGTGCATGTGTTTGTGTGTGTGTGTGTGTGTGTGTGTGTGTGTGTGTGTGTGCGCGTGCGTGTGTGTGTGAGTGTGTGCGTCTGTGTGTTTGTTTTGACAACTTACCTCAATATTCCCTCAAAGCTCCTCAGAGCCATTGAGCTACAGACAAATTATTTACTCCTACAAGTGGTCTGGGAACAGAGGTTTTGCTGAACACATTCAGCTGCAAGGAGCTTTGAAACAACACTGTGGTGCCACTCTGCCGCTGCTTTAGTCTCTATTTGTGTGGCTAATTTAATCAGCAATGTCCTTCTCTTGGCTCTGTTTGCTCGTTGTGGCTAATTGCTCTGGAAATTGTTCTCTTGATGCTGTGTCTGTGTGTTTTTTAATTTCGTGGTAGGGGGGTGTGAGGTCTGTAATTAAGGGAAGTATTCAGCTGATTGTATTTTTTTTTTTTTGTCCAATTTTGTTTGTGTATGGTGATGTTAAAATGTTCGAAGGGGTGAGCTCAAATGACGCTCATTCTCCATAGACCATTCAGGCACACCTAGTATGTGTATCAGTATCTGTATGTTTTCCTGTTTTCTTGACTTAAATGTACACTGCCTGGTGAAAAAAAATATATTTTTTTTCATATATTTAGTTGGAACCCCTGTAGCTTTTATTACAGTGCAAATGCATTGTTTTATTGTTTTGACAACCTTATGCAACGTCAGATCATTCATTTCCAATCAGAGTAGCATTAATTTTTGGCTTGTAATCTTGTCTTGGCAATGAGATAGTTGAAGCACTCTGTATTCTTCTCCTGCACATGCCAATAACTTTCACTGTGGGTGAGGTCACGATTTTGGGTGGCCTGTTCGAGTGAGAATATGATTCCTCATGCTTATTTTCCTCTTTCATTGTTTTCTTTGTTTAATGCAGGCCAACAATTTGCTCCCTCTGAAATACTGTAACATCCTGTCCGCCACTAAGGAATACGTCTTACCACATGATTTTATGAGAAATGAGAAGCTATGCGCTTCATCAGTCAGAGTTAAAATAACTATTGCCAGCTGAAACATTAATTGCTGCAATAATGATCCAATAGTATTTGTTCATTTACACTCAAATAGTGACTTGTTTTTTTTTGGACTAGTGGTGTACTGTATTATGGTAGAGAAACTTGCAAATGAGGTCCCTGTTTTGCTTGAAAAATGCCTAATGTAACAACCATCTAACGCACAGTGATGATCAGTTTTTTTTTAAATGTAATAACAGACCAGACCTTAGCTGCTCCTGTCTGGCAAGGTAAGCATTTTCAACATGTTGTGTTGTGAAAGCAATAGTCGATTCTTTTAAAGACTGAAAATAGAGCTTTGCCAAGCATTTCCCTTATTTTCTGAAGAAACAGGCTGAATGAGAATGTAATGGTATAGTTAATGTTTCTGCCACACTCTAAGAGCTGTTCTGAGGGTGAGATTCAATTGCTGTATATTAAACAGGGCCAGAGGGCCTCTGGAGAAAATTACGAATGATAAAGAAATTCCTGCAATTACTCGCAGGTGTTAATGTACTCTGATTGCAAATTCAGGGAAGTCGCGTTTTTCTGAATCCAGGCAGCGGTTGTCTTATTTTGAAATTTGTTCTCGAACCCTCAGAGTATTTGCATTTTCATTTCTGTTCAGTGACGTTCACTTATTACTCAAAAATTGTTCCTGAATCGCTAATTCCCAAGGCATCAGCCTATATTGAATGCTATTTGCTTTGTATTATTTGATACAATGGGTTTCAGCGAGAGTAGCTGTCAACCTTTGTTGGCGATAAATGTTGTTAACTAAGGGCAATATTGCCGTTATCGTTGTGTGCTGTCATGATTGTTCGGCATTCTGTCTGCTAAGTTGCAGGAATGTTGAATTGGAAGGCGAACTCCTGCTGTAGCTCTGGGGCTTTCGGCTGAAAATCTTCAGTGTCCCTTTCTGCTGTAAAGGAACCTTTGTTTTAATCCTGGGGAAGCAGTGCCATAATTTATGGTACCCTGCTTTTGACAGCGGTCTTTTTTCCATTGCATTTTGCCAGCTGCATGGCTGGTGCTAATGTTGAATATTTATCCTACTTTGTAGAGCGCACATAATCTCTATATTGCACAATTGTCATTAATAGCATCCTTCCTACTGTGACCAGTTGTGTGTCTCATCACTGAAATTGCTCTATAAAGTCAGAGCAGTGTAGGAGCTTTCACCATATGAGCACTCTGGTGAATCTGTTGGACTTCATATGGAAGGCAAAATGTATTTTTCAAATGTATAACAATGACCAATTTATTTTTAACTGTATTTTAAAAACAACCCCAGTTCAGTCAGGAAAACTCATGCATTGACAAAAAGAGGTTTATTAATGAAATATGAATAACATGAGATTGGCGGAGGTTCTGCTCAGGAAGTGTGCCCTAACTGGGCACAGCAAAAACATACAAACAATAGATAAGCAGGGATCAGAATTTAGAAACCCCCCGAATGAGAGCAGAACCCAACAGGTGGAGGCTGGGGTTGAGGAGGAGAGTGAAAACCAAAAAGCGCAAAGCATCGCATAAGAAGGCATGGCAAACGCATCATCAGAGGTGAGTGCAGTGTTTAAATAGACCGCTATTATTACAACATAAGACGTTGTCATTCTCTAATTGGTTTACGCTCCCTGATGCCGACGTGGCTGGAAGCAATGCTGTCAGGTGATGTAGGCTTACTTGAGTTTCCTGCCTGAACTAGTTTCACTTATTTCCAAGAAAGCTGGTACGTCATGGAAAATGCAAATAACTGTGCAGAAACAAATGATTTGATGAAAAGAGAAAAAAGAAAATATTATTTGATGCTCTAACATATTAATTTATTTGCTTTTTCAAAAGGTACTGTCTTAGGGCCAAACGATTTGGGAAAATAATTGCGATTTTTTAGATCAAAATTGCCATTTGTGATTCTTTTAAAAGTCCCTTTCCTTCCAGATTTGTTATGCATCTGCTAATATAAACCATTGTACTGTATAACACCCACAAATTTGGGCATTATTAACACATTACCTAGGCTTTAGGCTTAGATGTTAACTTGAAAATGATTTGAACTAATAAGTCAACTGCAAATGAACTGGGATGAAAACATCTCCTTGATCAACTTCTGAACTGAATAGTCAAACTTCACTGTAAAACTTTGTCAACTTCATGCTTTTTTAACAAGTCAAAGACAGATGGGTGACAAATCAATCGATGAATCTACAGTCTTAATATAGTGTTGGGCCTCCACAAGCTGCCCGATGAGCTTCAACAAGCCGAGGCTTAAAGTCTACATATACAACCATATATGGAGGGATGATGTAACTTTCTTCCAAGAGTTAAAATATTTCCTCATCTGTTGTTTTAACCCTATCTAGACCGGGCTTTTTGGAGCTTCTTGGGGCTGGGAGGGGGTTGCTTTTTACTTCTTAAACGACAAGGTGTACGACTAAATCACTAACTAAATCACAACAATCATTTTGGTATTATTATGACCTAATATGACATCATATTTTGATTTTGCTGCCCAAAACTGTCATGATACTGTAATTTCTTGCAAATTTAGGGTATGCATCACAATTTTTACGCATAATGTGTTTTATAACACTTAAATGTCTACAAATATTTCTCCTGCCAAAGGCAAAAGCAACAATGTCAAAATGACATCATAAAATGATGTCATAGAAATGGCAAAATGGCTTGAACTTCTCATAATATGAGTCAACTGTAACTCTGAAACGACATGGCGTGAAACAACCAAATTTGCAGGGGATGATTTACACGTAACAATTACTACACTCACTTTGGTATTATTATGAACTATTATGACGTCCTTATGAAAACATGTTTCAATTTTTATTACCCAGGATGCTTTGCTTATTTTATACCATAGTGCACCAGCTCTAAGAGGCCTCAATCAATCAATCAATCAATCAAGTCCTTTATTTCACCAGATAAAACCAGTTGAGACCAAAGTCTCTTTTTCAATAGTGATCTGGCGGTATGCAGCAAGTCACAAACAAGTATTACATAAACACAACACAGTTCAAGTCAATATTGACAAAACAGTACAGTATAAGACAAGAACAAGGGACACAATAGAGACTACCACCTGACAGGATGAAACTAAATATATAAAAAAAAAATCATAAGTTCTAAAAATGGCTCAGTATAAAAAAAGTGGAAAAATATATCTAAACAGTACGACAAGAGCAGCTAATGGGAAAGGCTTCAGAGATCTTTTGTCTGAAACTTGGTATAGAGATGGGAGCAGCAATTTTAACATGACTTTGAAGGTAATTCCATGACCAAGGGCCAAAGTAAAACAGACTCCTCTTTCCAGCATCAGATTGCACAGGAGGCACCTTGAATCGCAACCAGGTGTTGGATCTGAGGTTGTACAAGTTCTGGATCAGAACAAATTTAGAGCAAATATATTGGGGTAGTTTGCCTAAAATAGCCTTATATATTAAAACACCAGTGGTGCAGCCGGCGCATAGCTAGTGAAGGCCAGCCAACTAAAGTGTACAGTCATGCATCATATACGGGGACTTAGAAATTTATCTCAGTGCAGAATGATGGAGCGGATCGAGTTTAGCCAGGAAAGTGGGACACGCAAATCGGTAAACAGTATCTCCATAATCAAATTGAGACAAAAATATATTATTTACTAGCCGTTTGCGAGAAAAAGTGGAAAAGCAGGACTTTAATCTATATAAGAAACCCAGTGTAAACTTGAGTTTCTTTGTCATCATGTCAATATGGTAATTAAAATTTAAATTCTTGTCCAGCCATAATCCTAGATATTTGTATTTATCTACAAACTCAATTGGAGTTCCATCTAGGGTAATAAGAGATGGGGAAGAAACCACAGACCTATGTGGTGCAAACAGCATAGCTTTAATTTTGCCACCATTCAACAGATGTTTAGAATCATTGAGCCCATGCTGCAGAGAGATAAAATCAGACTGAAGATATGAGACAGCAGCCTCGAGAAAGGGAGCACTAGAGTACAAAATGGTGTCGTTAGCATACATATGATGCAATTAATATTTAAAATGGTCACAAGTATTGTTTATATATAGTAAAAAAAAAAAAGCAATGGTCCCAAAATGGAGCCTTGTGGAACACCCTTATCTATCATCACAGGGTCGGAAACAGTATCACCAAGCTTAACACATTGAGAGCAGTTGGATAAATAACTCTGAAACCAGCCTATCGTACTATGGCCAAAACCGACCTTTGAAAGAATGTTAATTAATATGTGGTGATCAACAGTATCAAATGCCTTGATTAAATCAACGAATAATGGAACACAAAATAATTTATTATCAGCAGCTGCTTTACTATCATCTAGGACTTTCAAGCTAGCAGTAACCGTACTGAGCTTGGATTTAAAGCCAGATTGCATGGGATTGAAGACATTATGCAAATCTAAAAATAATTTAATCTGGTCAGAAATGAAAGATTCAAGATCTTAGAAATTGGTCTATAATTGTTTAAATCAGAAGGATCACCACCCTTCAAAAGAGGAGAGACGAAGGCTTGTTTCCAAAATACAGGTAAAGTTTGAGTGGAAATGGAAAGATTAAAAATATCTGGAACTGGCTGAGCCACAATTGGTGCTGCAATTTTTAAAAAGTATGGATCAATGCCATGAGGCCCGGTGGCCTTTTTAGGATCTAAATTTGAAAGTGCATGCAAAACTTCAGAGGCCAAAAAGGGAGAAAAATTAAGAGTTGACAAAGTGCCTGATTGCCCTGGAAGCTTAATTAATTATGCCTTGGATCATGACTAAGACCCTGTTCATAAAATAGATGCCCAGCCTTTTTAAAATGAGTATCAAAAGCATCTCCTTATTATCCAAAATACAAGAATCACTAACCTTCAGCCTTTGAGGAGGACCACCAACTTTCTTATTTTGTAAGGTTTTGCCTATTTTCCAAAATTTAGAATGGTCATTGCCAGCATTGGAGGTTAAGCTGGCTTTAGTAGTTGTTGGCTTTAGATCTTCTGAAAAGGAACGTACATTTATTCTGAAGGGAATGAAAAAGGATCCAGTCTTTAGTTGTACCTGACTTTCTGGCAAAAGACCATTCCTTATTACGAGCATGAATGGAATCAGCCAGGTCCCTAGAGAACCAAGGATTTGACCTATTTTTAATCCTGATTTTTTTAAGAGCGGAATGTTTATTAATGATTTTTAGAAAGTGATGCTGAAAAAAATGAACAGCATCATCAACAGAAGGAATTAAAGATATTAAATGCCATTTGACAGAAGCCAAGTCATGGAAGAAAGCTTGTTCACAAAAATGTTTAAAGCTACGTCGAAGTATAATTAGACCCTTGGATTTGGGTAAATTGGTGCATCTAATACAAGCAATGGAGCAATGATCGCTAATATCATTAGTAAAGACACCAATAGCCACATACTTATGGGCTGCGTCAGTAAGAATTAAATCAATAAGACTTTCACTGCCAGGTTTAGTAGCGTTAATACGAGTAGGGATGTTTATGAGCTGAGTAAAGTTTAAAAAGTCACAAAATTGCTTAAAGCTTGCAGATTTGTCTCTCAACCAATCCCCGTTTAAGTCACCAGTTTAAGATCAATTCGGATGTAATTATATTAGACAAGAGATCAGTTAAGTAAGAGATACAATCATTAATGGCAGATGGTGGCCTATAGCAGCCAACAGAGGGGCATTTGCTACAATGATCTGAACAGCCAAGAACTCAAACTGTTTTGGTATCGAAACAGATTTGAGAACAAACCCATGAAATTTGTTAGAAACATAAATCGCAACTCCTCCAACACTACCTTTCCGGTCAGCTCTAAATACATTGTAACCGTCAATCTGTATTACTTGATCAGTGAATGATGGTTTCAGCAAAGTTTCGGAAACTAAAACAATATCAGGTTTAGTGGTAAAAAATCAAGTTTTAAAAATATCAAGCGTAGGTTACAAGGCTCCTTGCATTTATATGGATAAAACCTAGGCCATCTCTGTTACTAAACTCAGAAGGAGTTGACAAATGACATAAATGATCTAAAAGAGGCTCTGGGCCAGGATTATTATTAATATTACCAGAGACAAGCAACAGTAACAATATCATGAACCTTGAGATTGCATTTTGGACACCCATAACACAGAACCGTGCCCTATCTTAGAAATGAGAGACTCGATAATTAACGGCGCATAGTGGAACGTACCTTTAGTGCTACCAAAAGCTAGCAAATTATGAAGACAACCAGCAAATGTCATTTCGCTAGAGGTTACACAATCACAATGGTAAAAACAAAATGAATGATACCATGAAGGCAAGTCGATGGAAGCACCGAAATGTGTCCTGTCTATACAGCCGATGAATAGAACAAATAATAACCTGGCTTTGGACATCATTATTAAAAAGGAATGACTCTGCAGCAAGGTTTTTCAAGACAGAATTAAAACCATTGGCCTACCACGCATTTAGGACGCTAAAT
This sequence comes from Gymnothorax reevesii, assembly GCA_029721435.1. Classification (NCBI taxonomy): domain Eukaryota; kingdom Metazoa; phylum Chordata; class Actinopteri; order Anguilliformes; family Muraenidae; genus Gymnothorax; species Gymnothorax reevesii. The sequence goes on from CM056575.1 coordinate 95,583,671, forward strand.
TGACACGGAACAACACAGCAATGTGGACGACTGCCAATGTCTCACAGCACCAAGCCAACAGTTCCACAAACTGGGAAGACGATGGAAGAAAACCACCATAGGTGGCTAAAAGGCCTCAAGGATCCCAGCAGGTCTGGCGGCAGTTGATGTCCGCGACAGAAGAAACCAATCCCTCCGAGCTGCGCCGCAACCCGAGAAGGCAGCCAATCTCCGTGCGAAGGAGGAACACCTGACACGGCCAGCTGACAGAAGAAATCCAGCAACCACGGTGGATTACGACTCGGTGGTCGAAATGAGGAGGGAGCGATCCCAGCCCGAAAGAGCACGTAGCACCAAGACTGCCGTAGTCAATCCACTTGTCTAGCCCGGCAGCCTAGCGAAACAGAGCGACTCTCTGCACACCTCTGCCCAGATTGCGTGCACCAGTCACTCAGAAATCTCACCAGTATATTTCGTCAGAGTGGGGGCAAAATGGCGCAAGAACAAACTGGAACTGGAACAAACTCACAAAAGACTTTCTTGCACCTTTCCCTCCCGGTAGCTTCTCAGTTGCTTTGCTCTTCGCATAGGCTAATATAACATTCCTGTTCGTTTTATACTGGACATTTTTTAAGTATCAATTTCTATTACATTTACGAGGAGCTGTCGCTTCCTTGTCATCTTGAAAACAGATGAATAAAATATGTGAAATTCTATTTATGTTCTGTGAAAATAGTTTTTCATTTACTCAGAATGTTTTTCTTCAAAGTTCAGGTCAGAAAGTACACTTACAAAGGTTTTGATATGGAGGTTGCACTTCGACAGTTGGATTCTCAGTAGAGTGCTAAATCCAGTGAGCATATTCAAAAAATTTAAAATAGTTGCACATCTCAATTATTCAAATCAAGGAGGACAAAAATACTCACATTTCACTCACGCGTTTCGGCACAAAGCCTTCATCGGAGCGTTTGCATGCTCCAGAGCCTTGATATTGAACGGAACATTTCTAGTTGTGCTCTGCATATTCTGTAATTGGGGAACACTGCATTTCAGGGAAAAAGGGCTAATTTCGTAGCCTGCTTGGCATGACTTCTCGGTAAAAAATAAATCAGGTTTAGGAGAGAATCATAGTGGGCTCCACGAAGCATAATTTCTTAATTCAAAAACAAATTTCTCTTCCTAATGTTGCATTAAAAAAAAAAGTTCATATTCATCATTGCAACCAGAGCCACGTAGAGAGATGTGCCTCTCTCTCTGCATGGCTCTGATAGCAACCAAAGATTATGGACGAGCGCAGAGCACTCTAGGATCTCAGGTTGCAACGTAGTATTCTATTTAGATTCACTAATCTGTAAGCATTTTTCTATCTCTTAATGACACGATATGTACCAACTTATTTTTCGTCACTAAGTTTAACTAACTAAAGACTTTCAAAAAGTGGTGGGGATGAATGTGTTGTGAAAAAATGGTGGGGACACGTCCTCGGTATCCCCAGAGTAACAAGCGCTTATGATTGGGTGCATATCAGGACTGCGGGCTGGCCAATCTAGCACCTGCTCCGTCTGCTTTTGCATCCATGCACTTTATTCTTGTGGAATGTAATTAGGCGTTGGCTTGCGTGAAATTGCAGAGATGTCTCGGGAACAGACATGCAGTTACTTCAAAATAATTATTTCTCTGTGCAGCCAGGATAAACTTAACAACTCACTGCTAATGTTACTGTACAAACACAAGCTGATAAACTAGATTAACAAAATGAATTTTATTTATCACATTTCTAATTTAGCACTACCTCTGTAAAACTTCAGAAATGACAATGGACGGTGGACAGTCAATGGCAATTCAATGCCAAGATCTGTCAGAAATTTGGCGTGTTTTAACATTCCATGCAAATATTGACGAATCGGCATAAGAATCATTTATAGCTCGCCTGAGCTCGTTTTGTCATTCATCACCATATGAACACCATAGGCATTGACTTTATCCTGTGCTAATGGATATGAAATTATTTTCTGTTCAATACTGTAGACAACATAAACTCATAGGAATTCATGCCTAATAACAAGGGTCCTACTGACTGTGCTTTCGGGCTGAGAATGGGCGTTGTGCTGCAGTTTGATATGGCAGTATGTGTCGCCGTGGCCTTGGAGGTGAAGCGTGTGACAGACAGTCAGGTTTATGGGGAGTAGGGAGATGGGCTCCGGTGATGGGGCGCTGCTCCTTGCAGGATTTTATCTCCCGGCAGCACCTTGGGGTCGGTACTGCCTGAACTCTGCGGCTCTATAAATCAGTGCAGGGGCCTTGACAGTGTATTCTGCCTGTCATGGCTGCAGGTAGATCCAGGGAGGCAGGATGTCAATGAAACAAAGCAGCACTTATTCACGCTATGGCGATTCAGTACAGCCCAGCATCCTTAGGGATTTCTCATCGTCGCCCCTTTTTCCCCTCATTCTCCTGTGAGGTGCTCTGACCATATCCCATAGTGCATGAATTTTTCATGACTTTGCATCCCCAAGGCTGACTCCTTTGCTGGGAAGATGTACTAGCATGCAAACACCCACACTCACACACTGACAAAAGCATACACACAGACGAGCAAACATACAGACAACTTTCGGATTAATCAGAATCATTTTTGAAGCAGTTACATTGCAGCAAGATAGTGGGATTAGAGACTTCCTTGCATAATGTATTTTACTTTCTGTAAATTCGGTTGCTACCTTTAAAAAGAGGCTTAATTTTTGTATAATTTATCAATAGTATTTTTTTCCCCCCTTAATTAACTTTTGGGGAAAGACTCACCAGACAACGCAGTATCACTATTTTAAAATTGCTCAGTACAGTGTTCTGTAATGTTAAATTCCCGATTTTGCCTCACGTTCATTGATGTGTATTGGGAACATATTTTCTAATAGTTCATTCCCTGCATGTTTATTAATCAGGATATCTAGCTTTGTCTTTCAACCAACACAGTAATCTTCTTTTGGATTTAAATGCAGATTTGAGTCTGGCTTAAAACAATGGTAATAATAGATTATTACACCGTCCTGCATCATTTTTGCTGAATAAAATCCAATTTTTGTCTCTCACTAATTTTTTGATGCTGTTTCCAAAAATAGTGTCTGTTTTGTTCCAGCACATCACATTTTCTCACAATGTATAATGTGCCTTTCAAAGCATTGTCACGTTCGACTACCACTCGTTAGGTTAAGGTACAAAAGTATCATGCCGTAATGACTGGAAGAACTACCACAAAGACACGATTTCCATCTTCCTCTGAGCCAGGTGAGAGTTATATGTTTAATTCTTGGCTGGTTTTCACATGTATGAATGCTTCTGAAGACATAATTTTATGCTTAATCCTGATTGCAGGCCTAGTAATATGTCCATTGACAGAAGAAAATGCAAACATGATCCAGATGTTTTTGTACATCTGTGGGTGTTTCACTATAACCAAACAGCAACAGAAAATGGCAGGCTTTGTGAAAAAAACCTATATATGATATGATAAGGAAAATGTTCATTCTAATTTCATGGAGAAAAAAAAAAAAACAATTTGTGATGGAAACTTTTTACTTGCATTTTCTTTCCTCAGCATCCTCAAATTAGGTAATGTGATGCCTTTTTGGGAAATCAGCAGAAATTCTTTTCACCATGCAGGGTGGCGCTATTTATTAAGATGCACAAAATATTGTACAAAATGATTTTTCATTATATATTGATAACTAATGCATTTTAGAAAGCTTTTGAAATGAAAAAGCCATCAACAGAATGATGTGTATCTTCCAAGAATTCAAATGACTGAAAGTAAATGTAACCTTGGATGTCAGTTCTTCAGTTTCTTAAAACCAAAATGCTGACTTGTATGTTAGAGCTTCAAAGCAGGATGTCAAATGCGCATAACTTTCCCATGGCTATTTGCAGATTGCTAGGCATTGCACATTATGTGCACTGGCAGTATTGACAATCGGCAATATTTCCTCAATTGCACAAAACTTATTTTGGAGAATGGATTGTCATTTGAATAAATAAACGTGCAATGTGTGTACGAATAGTTTAATGATGTCCAAGCTTCTGCAAAAATGTGCAGTTTGGGTGATACAGTGTTTTTAGCCTAGGGTAGTAATAAATAGCTGTTTTGAGAATTGTGACATAAACAGGAAAAGGTGGCATGGTCTTTATTTTTGTGAAATTCAGCACACTGTAATCTCAACAAACGTTATGGCAAATTTTAAAGCAAACAAATCCTTAACTTCCCTATAATTACATAACTTACTTGATTTCCTGCATTCACTTGAATTGAAGATTGGACTCCACTGGAAGGATCATATAGAATATTTCCTCTCAGCAGCAAAAAAAGGTCATAAATCACGTTCATGAAAACACGCATCAGCTGAGGTAACAGAGGTTGGTGTGTTCGTCATATTTACATTACCTCTCCTATGTTCAACAAAAGCCGAGTAGATTAGGTGTCATTTTTATTACGCCTATTATTAACCTTTACTATGCCCACTTGACTGGTCCACAGTCTGAAAGCCATTGACATAGACTATTATTCCAAATTGCTTTTTTTCCCTCAGTGTTTCACATGGCACCTCTTATTAGTATAGCTGCAGAATTTCTTTATGAATCTAGATGGAATGTAGCCTGTTGCTACCTTGAAGGGACAATGTGTAACATTTACATTTTTTTATTTGCCAAAATGTAAGTCTGCATTCATATGTCATCATTGGTGTATTATGACCTCCGCTAATAATCTGATTTATTCTCGTAGAGGAATTTTACACTTGTTTCTACATTGGACAGTAACGTTTATGATTAACGCCCTTGTGTCCGCTAGATGGCTTTGATGATCGCTTTCATCAGGGCGTTAAAGGAAAGCTACCTCGCGGCGCTCCGCCTGAAATTTTTTGGCTGGACCAATCAGCAGGCTGCTTTGGTGTTGACATCATTTCCTTTTTCAAAAGCCAATGCATTGCATCTGCATTCGGCTCCTAGATTAGACGAATCGAAAGTGTAATCACACTGAACACATGCATAGTGCAAACGCATTGTTAGACACAGTGCACCTTTCACTTTGGCGAGGCTTTGGTGGGAATTCAATATAAGAGGAATAGGGAAATTTATGTTGAATGAATCCAGTAGTTGGCGGTAATACACAACCGCCATAAAACCAAAAAGAAGAAGAAGAAGCCTCCCACTCATAACAAGGCCGCGCAAAGCACTTTGAGATCTTACGCGTACAGGTGTTAGTATAGCGACAGCCAGTCAGTGAGGAGCGCAACATAACGACTGTGTCATACAGGTTACATTGGACGGGTAAGCTGGTAGGGGAGCACCATGACAGTCAGCCATCTTGAAACTGTTGCCGCTGGCGAGGGACAAATAGCACCAAACTCGGAATAAATCCGCGTTTGCTCTGCCAGCCAGTGCAGAGTGAATGAGACACCGGAGGAAATCAGGAAGAGAGGCTATCGGCGACTTTGAAAATCAGTACTACTGCAGCATAATGCAGGACCATTCATATGCAGCAGCAGCGCAGGAGGCGGAATCCTCATCCTCAAAAAAACAAAAAAGAATTGAAAAGGCAGCGCCACCGGCATGCTGAAAAAACAAGGGTGAACATCGGGCTAGCCTTCCCCAGGTTGAAGGAGCTAATGAAGGAGAAAGATTTTTCTAAGGGACGCTGAAGTTGCCAGCTTTCTCCTTGACAACTAAGTCAACTGTCCTGCCTAAATTAGCCTCAACGCAACTTTTCATTCAGTTTTGTTACAATGAGTTGTTTGTTACCATAAGCAGCATAATAGTAAATCTTGCTAAAATGCTGCATCCTCATTGTTACGGATGGAACTGTATTTTACGTGGTTTCAGTAGCTTTCATAATCGCGGTAAACGCCAGCTTTCGAAGCCTACCCACCGGCTTTTAGTGGCGGTGAAGCTGGTGGGTAGACTGTAGAAGCTGGCATATACAGTGACTAAAAGTCGCCATTTATAGCGACTAAAGCTACTGAAACCACGTAAACATACAGGCTCATAACTACGAAAGGTGCTTATCTCCTATACGTGAGTGATTCGGCTAAACAGCTCCTAAAACGTGCTTAATGTTTGTCATATAGGACTAAAGAATAAGCTATGCATATGGTCATATTTTAATAATGATGTTTTCAGTACATCAATTTTCCGGGCTTGATCGGCTGACTTAGTTTTATTTTTTATTCGCCGCCAGAGTTCCTTGTACTTTGACGTTTCTTCTTGTGCGGTCTGGAAAAAATGTTGTTACTGCACTTTATGATGTTGGCAGTGGCGCAAATCGAACAGGGGATTGGGAGGTTAGTTAGTTAGTTAGCTATTTCTCCATCTTTTTCCTTTCCTTGACGCGTTTTCCAATTATCATAATTGGCAACTGAAGACACTGTTTCTCTCCACATGCGATCTAACTGCGATGAAATTGTAGGATAAATTCAGTGTACATTGACGTAGCCAGAACTGAGAATTGGCTTGCACAAAACATCCGTCTTAAACAATTATTAGTCCTGACCTGTTCTCAGTCATTTTCATAATTAAAAAAAGGTTCACTCCGAGAGCACTCCACGCTTGATCGGAGAGAACAAGCAGCACCTGTTAAGTAAGACGACAATCATTCATCTGGACATGTGTTTGCTGCATTTACATCAACGTTATTAAAAATTGTAGACCTGTTGACTGTCACGCAAGAAGCCTGCACGCTTCTAAAAGCCTATTTGAAAGCAGAGTGCCACATTTTTTATCAACACATGCAATACCAAGAGTGAAAGGCGATATATCATTACAATGCGGACCAGTTCAATCGAGGCAAAGCATTAGCCTTTTAACAAGTACATTATTTCTCTATACTGAATTAAGCCCATGATTGCATCGCCGTTAGATCGCATATAGAGATCTTCAGTGTCTTCAGTTTCCAATGAAGATAATTGGAAAACGCCTCAATGAAGGAAAACAAGCATTTGCCACTAACATGGCAGTATCCAAGTGAGCAGATGTAACGACACCAGTGTTTTCAGTTAATGTACTTGTTATACAGCGACTCGACTGCTTCACCTGTCTTTTATGTAAAGTTATAGAAGAAACAGTGAGGTAGCAAAGGCTGTTGTTGGTTAACTTGGGTTGGATGACGGGTATGTCTTCGGTAACTATTGAAGGTGACATCCTATAAGCGTGCATGTAGCTAACACTTGCTTTGCTTTTTTGTAGCATAAAATGTTCAAGATGCACCTTAGCTGAGTTGTTTATTACCATTACTTTGAATATCTTACACCGATTCACGGTACTGTGTTTTGCTGCTTCGTGTATTATATCGAGGGCTGACTGAAATAAACAGTTATGTCCGGTTCTTCTTATGTATTGTTCTTATGTTTATTGCAGTCAGCCCTCGATATGCAGGCTTTCGGTTCAGTAGTACCAGTTCTATTAATACATCCATTAGCGTTGACAGGGCTTTTTGATACACGGTGGCTGCCGTAGTTGCAATACGTGTTTAAAAAAGTGAGGCGCTAGAGTGCATTATTCATTTGAATGTACAAGTAATACACGATTCCAACGCTGGATGGGAGTAATTCCTACACAATGTCCCTTTAATCAAAGGAGCCAATGATAGAGTTTTTCAGTGTTTAATAGATTGACACTATTTAAATTGTACTTAGGCTTAGAGCTAATATGTTACATTGAACTGAGCTGCGTGGATAAAATTTGATTACCAATGTAGCCCATGGAAAATATCAGGAATGTAGTCGTTCCCATATTATTTATTCCCATTTATTTATTCCTTGTAGGTCTATGTGCGAAGTTACATCAGTAGAAAATAAGGATTAAAAATACTATTATTTGTTGTCTCTATCATTTCTTAGTGTATGTCTAACCAGATGTAGCTCCTGGTGCACAAATTCTCATGGCTGAAGGTGTCACAACCCTCGTGTGAATGCCTTCTCTGTCTCCGCCCATTCAGCACCATGCATGTGCATTAAATGTAATGTCTCCTGTGATTGGTTTACATCTTCTATGCTCCCTTAATCCCTGGCTGCATCTTGTTTCATAGTTACCCCACCTCTTGTATCAGTGATGTATTTATATTCGCTCAATTGAGTTGCAAGTTGCTGGATTGTAATTTGCTTTGTGTGCTTGGAACTAGTCAGTATTTACGAGTAAAACTCCTTGTCTTTTGAAAGTCAAATATCATTTTCAATGATAGTGATTTACAGGAGTTTCCTTCCTAGTTCACTTATTGGGAACAAGATCCCAAGTCTTTCTCACAGTTTCCATGAAGAGGTTTGTGTTCCTGTTAATCCTCTCCCCATATGTTCCTCTGCCCAGTTTATTAGAACAAGCTCCCAGTCCGCCTGTGGTTATCAGGATTGGAGACACATTCCTCCTAAGTTACGCCTTTCTCCCTTCAAACAGTTTGGCTCTAGCGAAGGTGTGCGCTCCATTTGGCGGTTGTCCCGGAAAGCCACTGGCTTGGAATTGGCAACGCCTACACTGCTTCACCTTTAACATCTTAACTGTACTCTGCCTCCTTCTTCTAGGCTCCATCCCACTGTTAGCGTATAACTATGAGTAAACCCTACCATTGGACCGTACTCTGCCTCCGCTCTTGACTCCTGGTCCGGATCATCGCAGTTCGGTGCCCCTTGCTGAAGTTAGAAGCTACTTGAATGCAGGAAAAAAACAAAAAAAAAACTAAAGTTGATGACTTTACAGCAATAATTCAAGACAGCAGCGCTGTAGACTGCAACATGCTCTCTCCAGTATTGGATTAAGGAATGGGGTTGAAATGTCATTTGTATTTAATTTAAAAACAAAAATTTTAGCACAGATATGTGGTCTTAGAGAAACTGTTTATTTCTGTTTCTGTTTAGTTTTACTGCTACTGTAGCTGTTCATGTTAGGGCTTGGTCACGATCCCAGTGACTCTTACTGTACATTGTGGTTGTAGCTATTCAAAAGGCTATTTTCGAGACAGAAAGCGCAACTTTCAAACAAACGAAAAAATATTTTCAGTCACAGGTTTATGCCAATTTATATTTCAGGCTATGCTGTGCTTAGAACTATTGAAAGATTTCTAAGGACTGATTTACTCAGACCTTCAGCACAAACAGAGGCAGTAACATGGCGGATGACAGGATTGGGTATTTGTTTCGCACCAATTATGTCCCATCATATTGCCGTTCTCAAAGGTTTTGCACATGCTAAAGTGCTCTGTAAATCAGGCTCCTAGTTTTTTAATTAAAATTCTATTTGTAGACCTCTAGTTTTTATATTTGCCGCCATGGCTATGGTCAGCAAATCTGGGATTCGTCAAATAATATTGCTCTGGGCCTCAAAACCACACTGAAATTTTGTGAGGCCTTTTGAAAACAGTGGGTCCTGAGAATTGCCACCACCTTTTTGACCCACCTGTTGCTGCCCAGATTGTTGCATACTCTACCTGCTAATGGGAAGGCACAGGCATGCTCATCTGGGCCATGCCGTCATTACACTAGAGGGGCTTGGTAATGCGCATACGTGACAGGCTGGCCAACCTAAAGTACCCCCAATGTTCACAGAAAGGGAAAAACCTTTAAACCGTCTCAAATTAGATTTGTGATTTTGCATTGTTTTGCCTTCCTCGAGAGCCTGTACTCTCACTGGCAAATGTAAGAAATTCAGAAAGGAAAGCCACTGTGTGTATTAACAATAAAGTGGAGAGTTTTCAGCACTGATCCTATGGGCACATCACTTCTCACTGCCCCTTACTTACTCCTCTTCCCCTGCATTATTACTCATCTCCCACATTGCTAGTATTAAATCCTCTTTTTGAGAGGCTAAACATTTTATTGTCCTGTTACCAGTGGCATAATGATTCACTTGTGGTACTTTGTGAAGACACCTTTTGAAAACGGCCTTTCTGGAAATCATTTTCCAAAGGCTTTCAATGTAACTGATTAGAGTGTTAGAGCGGTATTATCGCTATTATGACTGAAAAAGACGACGTTTTGTATTATCCCAAACCATTCTTGGTAACACTCCAAAATTTTCCTGAGCAATGCGACCGGTTCACTGTACCCTGAAATTTGCTTTGCGTCTCGACTGTGTGTGCTGCATATCCATTTGCACTCGGTCATAATGTCAGTGCTTTATGCTGGGTTACTCACATGATGTGCTGAGGACAACAGGGTTTACATTTTCAACCAGAACAGATCCCATCACTTAGTTCCTGTTGTTTAAATTGACAGAAATTCCCTGACGCAGCTAGAACAGTACTTGAGGCAGATATGGTAAGCTATGCCTGACTCTGGCACACCCTGTGCACTGGAATGGCCCAACTTCCTTTGGGCCAGACCCTCAGCTTTGCATGATTTTCAGTTCTAGCCTATAAAAATCCTGTTCTTCAAAATTTTTCTGTGAGTGATTATGCTATACGGTTTTTGTTCCGTTAGTTATTCATTACTATAAATTAAAATACAAACTCATAAATGGAGGCAAGATTTTGAAAGCCTTACAAGTCCTGCAGTTTTTTCACTGGATGGCTTGAATTCATTCATCATTGTCCCTGACTACTTAGGAATGTTATTTAATTTTGCAAACAGTGAAGTTTCCTAACTTCATCTTGTGAAATCATGAAGTGTACCCTGATAGTTGAAGAATGTTAAGCCCCAGTGGCCTGCAGTAATTCAGGATGTGCAGGCAGTGTACTCGCTGGGAAAAACAATCAGGTGGATGGATTAGACTTGTGCAGTGTTAGAATGTCCCCTCCTTCGCGCCAAATTCTTTGAAAATTGTGACACGCAAATAAATGTTTGTTTCCTCATAAATTTGTACTTCACAGCTTTTGCAGTTTGTGCCCTCCTCCAGAGAGTGTGTATCAGCTGCCATTTATTGCCTCATCACTGTTCACGATGAAGGTCATGGTAAGACACAAGTGTGCACCTGATTAACCTCTGGGAGATCCTGACACGCCACCTGACTGATTTCTCATAATGGGATTGAGCAGTGCCACTGGCACAGCCTGAATATGGCACTCGGTTGTGAGGTCCGTCTAGGAATTAGATTCACATATTAACAGGAAGACCACCCTGTGGGCATTATTTATTTATTTTTGGTCATTTTGTTACCTTTTTAAAATGGTCAAAGGGTTTGCGGTTTGAGCAGTATGGGCTGAGTGCTGAATAGCCCTGATTTATATTATGTGGGAAAAGCCATCTCCCCAATGGCACAATTTTGAATGATTTTCTTTGACTCATATTGTATCGTGAGTAATCTGCTCACTATTTTAACTGAACAAAATAAATTATCAAGTTAGGTGGAATGTTAAATATTGTTTTTAGTTTAAAATTGCAAATAAGACCAAAATAGCTTTGCAGCTAATACGGCGTAATATAAGATTCTTTTCATCACTCTGATTTTTTTCAAGATAGAAAATTGGCAATTAATTATAGTGCAGAATTGCACAAACAGCACATTTGATAAGTATTTACTATTTTGGAGGAATATTTCAAAGAGATGAGTGTAATCTGCTGTCCAGTTATGGATGACGAATCTGAGTTTTTGTGGCAGATGCAGAAATATTGCTAGAAATGTTGGACATAAGTAGAATCTTTTTTCCCTCTTAAGGCATCCATTCTTTGTTTGCTAACTTCAAACCCTGACAGGCTATCAATGTTGTCAGACAGTTTGTCCCTGAGGATTGCCTCTGTGGGCGGTTGGTGTTGAATACATGTTGTTGCTCACTTGAAAAGTAAAGAGTCTGGAGACATACGGCAGAAAAGAGAGAATGATGAGAAGAAGACACTTAAATGCCAACAAAGTTGGGCAAATAATGAGCAGGCGGAATGTGGATTTTGCTGAATTAATCGGCAAGGGAAGTGCTATTAAAATACATAGAATGTAGGCTGAATGCGTTTGCTGTGACAAATGTGTAATTAAGAATGATTTTATACTCCCTGTATTCATAGAATCAGAGAAAAGGGCCAGAAAGAGCTTTCATCTGCTTCTGTATGACATGATGCAGTTTTAATTAAACCCTCATTACAATAACACTGTCTCCCATTCGCAATTTAAATTTGAGTGTCATACTTGAATGTTGTGATGTTATAAACGGAGACTCTTTTGAGCCTGCTGTGCTGCTGTTTTCGACAGAAGACTTGCCCTGCTACAAGAGCTTGCTGAATTTAGCTTGAATTTAACTTTCCGCGCTCGCTTTCCTCGAGTGGACTGTTTCATTATAGTTACTCATTGCAATAAGTGAATGAACTTTTAACTTCTGAAAACCGCCAAATACTGTAAGTTATTCTGCAAATCATGAAGGTCAGATCTGATTTTGTAATATTTGTATACGTTTTCTGTACACAGAAACACAGACACGCATGCATGCTTAGCTCGCTTGACCCTTTCAGTTCAGAACAGATGTCAACTACTGGCCATTAGGACTCGTCAAAGCAAATTTTTTCAGATTAGTCAAAATCTAGTATCCCCCCAAAGGACGGTCAAACGTATTATTATTAATAATAATAATAATAATAATAATGAGTATAATAATTATAATAATACATTTCATGTATTGACACCATTCAAAGCAGCCAAGGTCACCATAAGAGTTAAAAGAGCGATAAAAAGCAAAAAAAAAAAAAAAAAAAACAATGCAAATTATATCATTAAAAATCAGACAACAAGTTTACTGTAAATATCTTTGACAGGGAATTAATGTGAAAAGTGATACATTAAACAATTAAACAGAATATGCCAGTTCAAAAAGCTGTGTTTTGAGATGTGATTTGAACATATCGAGAGAATCAATGTTCCGGATGTCTGGTGGGAGGGTGTTCCAAAGGCAGGGGGGCAGATTGGCTGAAGGCTGTAAACCCCATGGTGGTCAAGCGGGCGGGTGGCACAGTTAGGTGAACGGATGAAGAAGACCTAAGAGTGTGGGTTACTCGACTGGCAATTACTTGTTCCACAGGGGAACTTTCTGAAATTCATCTCAAAACCAACAAAGAAATGGCCACGGTATATGACCACGGTATTACTGCTTTGCCATGGCTGTAGTCTTTGTGTGGAAGTGAATCAGAGTATGTTCATGTCCCAAAAATTTGTGTGATACAGCTTTCTTGCGTTGCCATTGGTCAGATTCTGGGTCAGGTTCTTTTAGCCTCTTAAATAATAAGTTACACCTGTAGCTGTTGTCATAGACATTTGAATTTATCAATTTAATGGCGAAAAGCCTTAGCATGCTAGCTATCAAATCATTTCCCATTGACTTGAATAGACTGCCAATCAGAAGCTAAGGATCGCACTATCCGATCACCAGGACCAGATGGACGGCATAAAAGGCACTTCGACCCTGGGACTTGCTGCTTGTGGCCATATGTGAATTAGTAATTTGCTTGTTTTCAGGAATAATCATCCCTGTTTAGTTTACCAGCTGAGAGCCTGATGGGCTCCTGCCATCAGATTTGACCATTTGACTATTAGGACTCTATTTTAAGGACACAAAATGCCTCTCCTGAGGCAATCACACATATCACATGACGCACAAAGTGAGATTGAGCCAGCTTGGTGTTTTTAGCCATTCTTTCCTCCTGACCTTCATGAGAAGAGGAGGGTTCCTCTGTGTTGCTATTTGTGATCATGTGTGTCTGATGCTTTTTGCTTTGTATTTTCAAAAAAAGTATAAATTTGCCTTATACTGTATTTCATTGCATCTCTCACATTTTGTCAGATTCCAATAAATTTTGATTTAAGTGCACATATTGAATTTTTATTTTATATGATGTAGTAGCATTTTGAGAAGTTTCACTGGCTTTTGGCTTATTTTCCTCTATTTGTGTTAACTTGCAATTGATTTTATGGGTCTGATTTTTCAACATGTGCTTTGTCTGACAATAAGCGCAGAGACAAATCACTCTGCCTCTTCCTATTTTCCTCTAGCCGTAAGGACTAACTAGTGTTTTGCCTTTAGGGCTATGCACAGCTGGGTGGAGAGTTAAAATATTTAGGGCGTAGTTATATTGCAGGGTGTGTTTTCCATCTAGATTAGATGAAATCAGAGGCACTGTTTTTTAAATGAGATCTCATTTGGCAATTTGTGGTATTCTACTGATATATAAAGCAGACCACATGCGACTCGCCAGAACCACGTCCAAACTGAAGCACTACCTATTTTTAATCTCACCACAAAGTGCCTACTAACCGAATAATCAGTCTGTTTTTAGCAGAAATAAAAGTAATGTATCATGATTGTATTGTGTTTAATGGTGCTATCAATTTCTTTGACTTGCTGGCCGGCTGTATTTAGCATTGACAATAATGGAACTTAACTGTGTGGTATTGTAATCCTACTGCAGGTTTATATAACTGCATGGTTGAATGATATTCAGAACGACGCGGCAGTTGTGACTGGTGAAATTGAGAAATTATATTTTCTTTATTGTATTTGTTCTACCCACCCAGTTTGAAACTGGTAACTTTTGGTGTGTGGAATGCATAGTGTAGCCTACATTTGCGTGGATTGATGGCGAATTGAATAGGCTACATAATTTCATACCATAATAGGTATGAAAGTAACTCGCTATGGAAGGAACGCAACAGTTTTGCGCCCAAACAAGTCTGATTTGCCTAAGTTACGCCATACAGCACCCTTGTCAGAACTGAAAAAATGAATGCGGAAACATACTCTCTTGTAGCATTACCTGGAAAGCTATTTTGGATTGCTCAAGCATTTTTAGCCTTCTTGTCCGACAGGCCCAAGGGGCTTATGCTGTACTTAGGGTCATTAGTGGTGGTATGTTGTGCATGCATGCGTGCGTGCGTTACGTCATTTCAGCACAACACAGCTTTCAGTTTTCCACGGATCCTTTTCACATGTTATATGCATATATATGGGCCCAAGATCTAGCTTGAGTTTGATTTTGGTCGTGCTGCAATTCTTGGTTTGGCCACCTGGGGGATTTTTCTGCAAAACTTCAAACAGCTCTAGCTCCCCTATTTTACAAGCTAAGATGCTCCAATTTTTTTGCCCGCTTGGCCAAAAGACCCAATAGGCTTTTTTTGGCTTGTCTGCGCTCTAGCGTCTTCCGTTTTTTACCCATCCTTTTCATATTTCATATGTGTGTGTATATAGCATCTTAAGGTCCTGACCAAGTTTGATTTTCAGCCCAATCAAACTCATACTATGGCCAATAGGGGGCGTTCCATTTTTGCCATGTTTGGCCAAGCGGGCACAGTGGCTTTGCCACTTTTTTATTCTAATAACAAGTGGTGTTTATTGCTTTGTCTGGTTGTAGTCATTGTCATTTGATGGATTATTGAGTACTTTTACACAAGTTTACAATGTTTAACCGTCAGGAGATATTTTCGGGACAGTGGGCCTCATGCAGCAACATTCTCTTAAATTTCTCTCATATTTTCTGTTATTTTTTTGCTAAGAGAAAAAATAAGAGAAATAAACTCTGGATGCACCAAACACTCTTACTGTCCAAATCTGCTCTAACCCAGATGTGCTGAATGTTGAATCCCACTCGATCGTAAACTGGAAGCGCGTGGCTGGTCGTTTAAAATTAGCATATATGACACCCACTAAACACCATATAAGGGCAGGTGACGTGCCATGAGTAAAGAGCCGACTGCTCATGGCAATCTACGGCGCTCTCACACGAGGTACGATTGTTCCGTACCATGCCACAGTACGATTGTCCCCCCTCCCCTCTCCCCCCATTGGTCAGCTTTCACACTAGTAATATCGTACTATACCTGAGTCCACTTGCATACATGTCAAAATTCTGATACAGCATGTTGCAGTATGCACCTTGGTGGTTTTAAATGGGGAATGATTTTAAAAGGCTCCAATATAGTTCGGGGGGTTTCATTATTGAGAAGGGGATTAAGAATACTAATATGGAATATTAATATTGTGAATGCATATGCTGCACGTGCCCTAGCAACCCAGTGTGTTATCTGTAACATGGATTACCACGTATAGCAGCACGAAAAATTAAACTCAATATTTTCTCCACTGAATGCTTGATGTTTTTATACATCCAGATCTTTCTCTGGGTGCCCAAACATCAAGGTAAGCCGAAAGTATACTGATTACATTTGATATAGGTGGATGTTGGATTCGGAATTCTTTCATCCTTGCATTCTTGGCCGATTATGCTGTCCAGTGCCTCATACCAAGAAAATGTATCTCTCTCATAACTTGAGCTGCCAGGCTTTCACACCGCTTACCTCACTATGAAATATCGCAGCGGCATTTTCTTTAGTTTGTCACCACACTGATCTATTATTCTGTGATAACCACTCGGATGTAACTACTCACAAATTATTCCATAAATCTGAGTTTTTGTGTGTAGTATCCAGTTGTGATTGTATGTTTTTTCGTCTGCCTACATTTTGAGCAAGCATTGAATTTTTTTTGTTTGAATGGAGATATCTTTTCACCGCTGCATTTGTTAGAACAAGAGAGCTGTATCATATAAGAGTAATCTTCAATGCTCGAGTATGGTTGCTTTCACATGTTGTACGAGTAGCCATTCATCTGTCTCAGCAAACAGATCTGCGCAATCTCTATAAACGCGCTCTCTGCGCAAGGCCTGCATGGCCAAAGCGTTCAGTAGCAATAGGTAAGCCATTCAGAAGCTGAACGCATGCAAGTATCTAAGGGTTTTTATAGCTTAATCCTGATTAGGATCAACTGGCCAAACTCCTTAGCTCAAGAATTAAATAATAAAATCATAATTTCTCAAAAACATAAAACAATCAAAATGTGATTATATGATGCATATATGTTTAGGTTTTGAAACTTGTGTTCCGTGCATTGGACAAGCAATTTGTGGACAGAGATCACTGTTTTCTGTTTTATTTGATCTCGGTAAGAGTGCTCTCGGCCACTCGTTAAATTCTCTCTCACTTAAGAGGAGAGCAAAAATAAGAAAACACTGGTGCATCCCAGAAATCAATGGGTAAGAACAAAATAAGAAAAAATTGGGCTTACAAACAAAAATAAGAGAAGATCTGTTCTTATATCGCTTCTTGCATGAGGCCTATTGTTTCTTTCATCCCTCTTCAGTAACGATGAGAGCATCTATCACAGCTGTGGCAAAGAATAATGAAAAAAAATGTGTTAGTTATACTGCAAAAATGGAAGAAATTTTACTCAATGCTAATGTCACTTTGACACCTAGGTAATCTTGATGACTTGGTCGTCATGTCATCTCGTAGTTCAGGACATACTGTTGTTATTGTTGCATTCTGACGAATACACTGTAAAGCCGCTAATATGTGTGGTAGCCTGAGGTATTCAGTATATATTGGTGCATTATTTCAACCGAGGCAATTGTTTCCTTTGTGAACACCCTGCAAGTATTTCTCATTTTTCAAATGACTAAAATGCCCACAAGAAGTTTCTTTAATATAATAGATAATGCAATGAATAAAATGCATATTAGTGTTTGTAGAACAATGGCGAGCGCCTTAACGAAAGCAAAGTCAATGTATACATCGTAGCCCCGGTATAAGGTATTAGAATCAATATAGATTTGAGTGGGCTTCTTTTGGTGGATCACGTCTTCCTATCACCCCTTCCTGTGGCTATCTTGTAGTACGCGTATAAATATCCTCAGCAGAACCACTCTCACTGATGGACCGCGGATGAAGTTGCAATGCGTATACAGCATATGATTGGAAATATTGGGCCCTATATATTTGTTTGTAAAATCTGTTTGTGATGGGAAAAGTTGCTGCAATTAATTGAATTTTTAGGTGGATTTATTGCAATCATTTCATGTATAATATTAAGTACCTTGGCAATAAATATATTTTAATCGTTAACTTTCGATTGGAAATTTGATTATAATGAAGCCTTCCTGAATTTTTTATGTTTTAAATCCAGCCTTTCAGTACAGACATGCTCTTTTCATATGCTTCGATTAATAAAGACTAAATGTGACCTGGTCTGACACATTTCAGGCCTACATGTGAATGTAAATGAGTTTGTAAAAAGTAAATTGATGCAACATTCTCTCAGTATCTGTAAAATGGAAGAATTTACTTCCCATATAGTTCTTGGAAAATAAATCTAATTTGCATTGAGAAAGAAATCATTGTATTTGTTGCAAAACATTTTGTTCAGTCAGCTTGAAATAGGTCCTAAAATGAAAATCCTCAAAGAATAGGAAATTAAATGAAAACAAGCCAAACAAATCACTGCTCACAAACTGGTTAAGAAAATTAATTGGAGGTCATCTGGTATAATAAGATTGGCCCCATACACTGGCTGGATTTGTAATTCAGTTTACATTTCTGGAGTTCTTGTGGCAGAAACAGCATAAACTGAATTAACCCCCGTAGAGGTGCCTGTGAGCCTCATTCCTCAATTTCTTTCTCGACATAATGAATTTTGTTAAATAAAGCACCTTACTAAGGACTCTCTGACTGGCACCATATTAAATGCTGTATTTGCGGTTTAATAGCTATGGTGCAGCAGGACAGCAGTTAATATTGAAGGCTTGTGTTTGCAAACTGGATTTGGATCAGGCAATATTTCCATACTCTCACTCACTAGTCCACAATCACACACACACACACACACACACACACACACACACGCACACACACACACACACACGCCCAAGAGGTAACTGCAGTATTAAGAATTTGCTTTACTGCACATACTGCAGAGATTATTGAAGCTTACCGAGACTATTATTGCAAATTGCGAACATGTCCAACAGTTGACCTACCCAGAGTGATGGCATTGCATTTTTCACTGGCTGCTCAACCTCTAAAATAACCATTGGAATAAACAAAGCCACATTTGAGTTTAGGACACTTTTGTGATTTGTTGTACAATGATGGAGGTGTGTCAAAAATTCAATTCTGAGAATGGAATTTTTTAGGAGCTGCCTAGCTAACGCAGAATAGTGGGTTGTCATCAGGTAGCTACATCTTTATTTGTTCCAACAGCTGAATTTCCTTCTGAGGTGAATTTTAATATGTTGTTGGGAAATGCCTCTAGATAAGAGCTCAATTAGACTAAAGAATGCAGCTCTCTGCCAATTTTCGGGCCCACAGCAACAGTTACCACAGGAGGCATGGTCCTAACAATTGGATGGAAATGGCCTTGTTCTATAAATATAGAACATATATTAATTCTCTAAATATATTATAAAGGAGCATGGAGGTGAACAGTTCCAAAAAGCGGTGAGCACTGATGAATGCCTCTTTTATGTAAATAAAATATTTTACCTCATGTAGAGTTATGTACCTTGTCAGCCTATACAACTCAGTCAGTTAATCAGTTAGTCCGCAAATAATTCTTCATTCCTTTCACGTTTTTTCAAATATTAAGCTGCAAAGTACAAGACAGGCCAACGTCTTTTCATGTCATGCCTATCATGATTGGACTATTTCTGATTGCACAGTCTCTCCTTATTGGATGTGGCGTACATAAAACAAGGGTACAAAAGTATATATTTGCGTGCTGTGTATACTACATCTTGAAAACGTTATAACACGGTCATTTTTCATTTTCGGATTCGACTTTAGGAAGGTCACTTGGAAAAGGCTGTCACGTCGATCCTTGGAATATTTTTTCCTGTGCAGTTTGATGTGGGCTTGTTTGGAAATCTCTGTGTGAAAGCAGCTGGGTCCCTGGCTGCCGTTCCCTGTGTTGTGTGCTCCTCTCTCTCTCTCTCTCTCTCTCTCTCCTTGTGAATACCATTGCTCAAGCAGTGAGCTGTTGCAGGCACTTTGTTGCTGACCGTGGTGCTGCAAGCCTCCTGCCTTCAAATTGCCAGAGTGTTCATTTCATGGTTCATATACCCCGGTCTCCATTTGTCAGGGTGCCGTTAGCGTGGGTGCTTATTTCTTTAACCCCTTCCCTTACAAATGATAACATATCAAACACACATTTGTTTCAGCTCACGGGGACGTCCTGCTCCCACAGTCTCTGTTCCAATTAAGAGGACAGACGTGTTGAATAGGCAGGTCACTGAAGCGGTATAGCTCTCCTGGCCTTTGTGCTGTTTATATTCATTTTTGTTTTTGTTTTTGTCTGTGCCTAGGGTAGGTCACTGATATGTTTGAAAAAAGAGAACCCGTGAAAGCTCTATTTCTCAATATGAGTGAATGCTCATATTTACAAGTTTTAATGAAGGTGTTGGAGGACAGGGGGATATTCTGATTTTGTTTGACTAGTGCAGTGCTTGTTCAAAGGATGACAATAGCCTGTTCTCCAATATTACACCTTGCTTTGTTTTCGAGAATCACTCAAACTACTTCGCTCTCAGGCCCTTCCTTTGGTCCTTTGCAAAACACCTGCCAAGTGTGAAGTCAGTCAGATGAAGGGTTGTCAAAAAAAAGAAAAGACAGACACACCTACTTGGCGACAGACAGACTCCTACATTTTAGGTAGATAGTTGCAGCTTAAATCCTCCATGTTTTAAGGTGACCATGCATTAGCTTCATGCTTTTTCATTACGTTGATGCTCTAAACGTCTCAATGCTCTGTATGACTAAGTTTCATAAGGGATGACATTTTCTAGAAATTGATCCTAATGTGACATGTTATGTGACAGCCATGTCCATTTCCTTCAGTGAGAAACTGGCTCTCTGGTTCTATAGGAAAGGTATGAGATGAATTGTTATTGTACTAAGCTGTGCTGAGGTCATAAACAGAGATGCAACTTGAAAAAATATACTTAATTTTCCCACCAAAGGCGCCCTCTGACAGCGCCTCCCACTTTGTCCCCAATGTCCTTGAGTCATAGTGCAGTCTTTCTGAGGTCTAGATTGTCCTTCAAGCCAAGCTGGATTTGTGAGCTTTATGCCCAACAGTAAGTGCAGGTGTTATACAACCTATTGCCCTCCAGAGCTCCTCCCTCTTCACACAGAGAGACCTTCCCAGCACCTGCAGTTCCTCCCCTCTGTGCTCTCCTCTTCTCATGCCGTCACTCCTCCCAGGCCCTGGTAAATAACTGCGCACCCTGGCCCCTCAGCCCGGCTGAAACACATTTGTTAAAACATCACCTGCAGTGGAGGAATATATGCTCTCGCTATTTGCTCTGGGGAATTGAGTTTGAAAATGCTACATGCTTGAGTGCAAGCGGGCCTTGCCCGCATTCTGCAGTGTTAGAAGAGCGATGTGCACCATACGAATTCTCTCTGCCTTTTCCTGAGCAGTCATCACAAAACTGGGATCTTCCCAATGAGGTGCATTTTGTGTGGGGAAAAAAATTCGAAACAAAACATAACAAGAGAGGATTTGTTCAAGAAATTTGTTCCATTAATAAATAGGGGCATTTAATTCGCACAGTTCCCCAGTTGCCTTTGTGTAAGAATTAAGGCTGAACAAGGCTCCAAACACCCACTAAAGTATATGTACTACTGGAGCTAAAAAAGGAACTTCATTAAAAATGAAAAACAGTTTCTCTTTTGGTTCTGCTCCACTGCTCAGCAGTCTGGTACAATGAAAAATCCCAGATGACCAGGTAGAAGTCTTCTCCCTGAAATTGCTATTTACCAGATGGCACCATTAACAATAAAGCCAGGACATTTTCCTTTTATAATTGACTCCATAGGCTATTAAGCAGGTTGGCACAAGGTTGGGTCTGAGAAACTTGCCCAGATGTTCTCCCCCGGACAGCCGTGCGTCAAACGGAAGATTTATTTCCAGGAGTGCAGGTTGTTGTTTTGGATGCATGTGGTGGGTCCAGGGCGCTGTGCAGATGGACAGTGGGGTGGGTGGCGGAAGAAGTCAGACTCAATTAAATCAATGTCTCTATCAGTCCATCTGCCCTTTCTCCTTCCTTTTTTAGAAGTTGGGGAACACAAGATTAGAACTATTTTCCCTCTCCTCCTCCTTCTCTTTCACCCTATCAGGCTTTTTTGTTTATTGACTTACAGTAGTCTTGCATCTTCTCCAATTTCCTTTGATCCCAGCACTGCCTCTGTTCTCTGGGGGTCGTTAAATAGATCGAACACAGCTGTAATTTATGGTAATGGGATACTGAAAGGTCAAAGGACTTCCACCAACAGCGATGTGCTTCATGGGATGAAGAAACTAGATTAAAAAGTGAAATAAAAATAAAAAGAGGCTCTGAAAATGAGAGCAAATACTGGCCCCAAGGTTTGCGTGTTTGTACAATGTTTACATGACTAAAGTGTGCTCCTTGTCAAGTACCATTTTATCACACATAAAATAAATCCACATAACTGATGGCAGTGGCATTTGGAAACTCCAGCTATTGTTTTCAATCTGAATGTTTTCTCCCTCTCTCAGCAGTGAAACAGATTTGTGCCTGAAATATTGTCATCACTCACAGAGGTGCGACCGACGCATTTTTTTCACCCGTTAAAATATATTTATTTTAGGTGCCAAGGTTTCACAAGTCATTTTTCATGCCCTGTGTGCCGGAAAGGTAGTGGGAGGAAAATACAAAATGAAAATGTGGTTCTTTTACCTCTAATCCGTGCAGCCATCCGCAGTATTGAATCAAAAAGATGATGGTGATGCATTGTATTCACATTGCACCTTTTTGGATTTCAAAAACGAACATTGCAGTTTTAGATTTGTACAGAACTTGAAATTAAACTTTCTTTCTTGTTTTCATTCATTTAATTTCATTCTCCGCCGATTGGCTTCTGTGTAAATGTTACATTTTTTTTTCGGTTATGTTTTCCTTGTTTTGTCATTTGTAATGACTGCTATTGTATTTACAACCTTTTATTCAACCTTTAAAAGTGTGTGGTAATTTACAGCCTTTGATTCTCAGTTATATTAATTGAGGCTTTGGTCTTTGTTTAAAAAAAATGCAGTTTCTGGTTGAGTTTGAAGTGTTCAAACGGCGTAACACTGAACTTCCGATACGAAGTGTGTGAGTCCCAGAAGTTCAGCAGCAGCGATGGGAGTGTCAGCTGTGATGTAACAAGCACCCTCACACAGTTAACACTCGTGCACGACTGTACAGAATGCACTGATTGCAGTGAGCCAAATTCTCCTACAAGCTACATATGCCAATACTTAAAAACAATCCTCAGGCACACTCTAGTTCATGGCTAATAGTATTGTTACCAGACTATTTTTAAAGTGAAAGCTGTCCTCTCTTGTTTACTGCATTATTTATTTCCTGTTACAGAAATGGCCAAAAGCATGTGGAGATGTGCCAACCCAACATTTTTTTCCAAAATCAATGAACTGTGGAGTTGGTTTTCCATGTTGCTGCTTTAACAGCTGCCTCTCCATTGGGAAGGCTTCCCAATAGGTGTGAAAACATGGGTGTTCATGAAGGTTTGCCAACATTCCAGCCACTAAAGGCCAACAAACTGCTGACTACTTGTGAAACAATTGTGTGATGTTTATGGTGTGTGACTGAGTCAATTGAATTTGGCAAATCATGTATTGTAGGAGGACCGCACACTTCAAAAAATTTAGCGGCGACCACTTCTGACTTAGGCCTTCTCAGTCATCTTTTTTTTTTTTGTGGCTTTGTTTAAGCAGTATTGCTGGCTGGCGTCTATATTTTGTTGCAAGCTTTAGTTTCAACTTCAAAGTTGAGTCTGTGTTTGTTGTTGTTGAGCAGTGTTGCTGACTCATCGTCTTATCAGTGCATATTGCTTCACTTTAAAAAAGCCGATAAAAAAGCAAATAGCTAGCTAATGTTGCAAGTCGTTAGTTTGGAACTACAATGATCCCAGCATTCTGCTGGCTACCGCTCAAGTTTCATATGAGTCCTGGTGCGTGCAACATTATGTTTATGGTTTTCTTATGGGTACCTTTGCGAAACTTGCTTTTTAAAAGTACGTAACTACGTCGAAACTCTTGGTTGAGTCATTAATTGATGTCATTTTAGTTATTTTAATTGTTCTAAAGTGTCAGCTACCTGGCAAAAATTAGTTGGGGAAGTTACCATATTCTTCGCCAGTATCACTGCCATATTTGTGTTGCTGTGAAAAAGACATAGGTTGCTTAATAAGCTTGGTAAATTTTAATTGGAATATTTGTTGAAAGTGAATGTAAAAGATTCAGTTTAATTACATTATGATTATTGTACTTACTTATTCGCTTATGTATGTCTCTGAAACAATTTTTCTGGGATATTATGGATTTATCTTGGACACGACCACTCCCACTGCCGCAAATACTTCATGCTTACCTGAAAACTCAATCTTTATAGGAATCACTTGAACTTCTCGTGTTCATTCCTGGTGCACAGATATATATATATATGCACAGATATATATATACCTTACTGTTTAGTGTGACCCAATGACCTATTCTTTAGCACCAACTTTTTATTTCCAAATGCAATAACTCAAACAACTTGAAAGCTGGAATATGCAATCTTGGAACAGCAAGCAAGATTTGAATGTTGCTTCATCTCTAAACCCACCCCCTCCCCTTAAGTCTCTAACCAAAGCCACGCCCCCTGATTCACATGCATGAGCGCAAGTCTCGCATCCCGTTACCTGGATGCAGTGTCGTATGTCTGAATCGTCAGCGGAGCTGTGTGAACGCTAGGTGCAAACACAGCAAAATAATAAAAATAACATTTTACCATCAACAAGTATCCTATGAATGTGGCCTCAGGTCAAAGACCAAACCAATGTGACTACCTGGGCATATTAGAAATAGAGTTACAGCATATTACGTATAAAACACAGCTAGCCTCTGAGCTAGCCTTAGCACTGGAAACAAGCGAACGTCAGCCACAAGCACAACATTTATAACATGAGATATTCTCAACGGAGTGTTACTGTAACCATTGACGTCTTACATATGAAGATATAAGGCATTTCACATACATCTGTGATGATATACGATGTATCTAGCTGCCACCCACTTGCGTTAGCAACCAACTACCGACAAAGTTATTATTGAGTCGAGCTTGCAACGCCTATCGGCTGCAAGTGTAGCCTGCTGTTTCCCTATGGCTTATGCAGCCAATGTGACAGCATTCTCTGGTGACAGTCAGCGACAACAGCATCCGCCGAGGAAAAAGCACATAACTGTTTATTTTTAACAATATTAAAATTGTGAGAAAGGTGTACAAATAAATACTCGTGCTGAAATGTTAAGTAGACAAGAACGCAACTTATTCAGATTCAGATTCAGCTTTCCGTGTCCTTGCGTTTTTGGAAATTTTTACTCCCGTTCTCAACTTCTCAAGTTTGAACTCACAATTAAGGTAGTCCGTGAGAAATGGCAGTGCTTATGCTGGCTAGTGTTTGTAGCCACAATTAGGCTACACAGCTGATTGAATTGCGTGAGCATGAGAAATGATTGTCATCGTCAGTCACTCCTCCTGGCTCTGATTGGTTGCTTTAACCCGGTCGCAGTGAAATCTTGCAGAAGGAATTAGAAGCACTAGATAGAGCCAGATGATTCTAATTTTCTCAAGGATCATCTCACTCAAGTCCCACTGTCAGGTCATAATAACATTTTTATCAAATATGACAAAAAGTGATTTTTTTTTTTTTTAATTGCATACTCCAGCTTTAATAGTAATCATGTAACTTCTATTGATCATTTCTGGTACAAAGAGACAGGCTGTTATTGATGTTTGCCACCCTATGACCTTTGCTGTAACACCACCACCATGTCAAACTTTTCTTTTCAAAAATTTTAATAACTTGAATGGCTTTAATGGGAACTATGTCAAATCTGCTCTTACTTTCCTGGTGCACAGAGGGAGAAATTATTGAAAGTGCTGGCTCTGTAACATTTCTTATGGTATGATTCCTCCGTGAGATGTGAAATTTCCAAATGCAGTAATTACCTCCGCCAACAAAGTTGGGGCGGAGGTTATTTTTTCGGCCCTGTTTGTTTGTTTGTCTGTTTGTCTGTTTGTGAACAACATAACTCAAAAAGTAATGCACGGATTTGTCTGAAATTTTGTGGGTGGATTGCTGTTACATTAAGGATGGACCCTATGGATTTTCACCACGATCATGGAAACAATATGGCCGTCATGGCAGCCATGTTGAAATCCTATTACACGCAATAACTCAAAAAGAAATGCATGGATTTGTCTGAAATTTTGTGGGTGGATTGCGATTACATCAAGGATGAGCCCTATTGATTTTGACCATGATCAGTGTAACAGTATGGCCACCATGACAGCCATCTTGAAATCCTATCACGTGCGATAACTCAACTCCGCTCCAATTCATGCACATTTGGATTGTGCTGCCTTGGGATCAGGAACCTAGAGTTCTCCCATTGATTTTTTGGACCCAATCCCCTTTCCTTAAGTCCCAACAGTAGGCCAAATTATGAATTTTTCTTGTGGGGAGAGTGCTATAGTTCTGAGGATAAACCTTGATGTGGTCTGCCGACAACATTTGTCTAATATTTGCATTTATTGATACGTAAGGTAGATATTGCTTGTTTTTTTATTGGAATTCAATGCATTTGCATTCGTTATCATGGCACCTTGGCACTATGTTTATATTGCTCTGGCTGAAGTATGCCAGACCTGTGCAGTATAAGCCATGCTGTGAGCTCTGAAGCAGTCTTTCAGAAGTGGGCATGTACTGTTGCAGCACATATTTTTTATGGGATGGTACAGAAATAAGGTGCTGCAATCGCTTCAAAATAAAGAACAAAAAGCCATTGATTTTTCAGTATCCTGAAAGTTTAGTGCCAGTCCGCCATTTCCGTCCTCTATTAGAAAACAAATCGATGCGGCTGACTTTAGTTATCCCATGGTCATATCACATCCATCAATCTGTACCTTCCCTGTTTTTTTTCAGACGGGTTAGTGCAATAACTATGATCAACTATGATTTTTGGTGTTTGGTATTTTATTATTGCTATTTTTTGTAATTATCATTAAGTAGTTTCATGTCCTCTAAATTCAGGTTCACAAGAAAATTTAAATAGATCCATTTGAAAATCCTTTCAATGAAGATCTTTGTAATAACTGAAATACTGCATATCAGTAGGAATTTGAAAGAGGGGTTCTCAGAGACTACCAGTATTGAATTTATTGAATATGCATGAACATGCTACAATGTTGCGTATGTAATGGAACTTCTTAAAATGCAGACATTGTTCAAGTTTGATTCGAGAGTTTGAAGTGTTGAACCATTATACAGTTTGAAAGCATTCTCAAAAATGGTCATCAAATTAATGTATGCAATGTACAAGTTCTTATTGCACATCAAGTGGAATATAATACTGTGCCATCTACTTTTCAGCACAAGCAAAAACTGCAGTCCAAAAACTGTGAAAGGTTGTATTTACTAAACGATACTCTGTCAACTGGTTCCGATTAACACTGCAAAGTAACTCCGTTAGTTTACATGGAGTTCATTCTTTTTAACTTATTTCTTATGACTGAGTAAACATTGACATTGAGAATGAAAATGTGAATCAGAACTTAAAGGGAAGTGGTCGTCGCCTTCTTTGCTGGAACAGAGGCCTGTCTGCATTCCAGCTCACAAGCTGCATTTCCTTCCATTAGGCATCTGTCCAGAGATAACCCATTAGAGCAAGTGATTTAAGCCGAACAGGAGACGAGTCAGACATAATGCAAGATACGGCTACAGCAAGAGCTGCTTTGAGCAGTCAGCTCTCATTGCTGTCTCTTCTGTATGCATATCCTGAAAACAAGATAATGTCCATGCGGCGTGCAGACCATGCCATCCAGCCATTTTCTGGTATTAAAGGGGCTGAAACAGATTCCTCTCAAGCATTACCTCCCGGATGATGAAGACTTAGGTCTGCAGAAACAGCTTTTAATGTCTGGCAGCGCAGCGGCCCTCACTGATCGATTGGAGATGTGAAGCTGAAGCCGGGGCAGTACTCAACACTGATTGGTTACTCCAGGCTCAGGCTCGTCTTATTTCACTCTCATTTCTCTCTGTTTCACTGCTTTCTATTTCCAGTAATACAGGCAGCCCTGCATTATTGAGGTATTTTGAGGGAGCTCGACGTGGCTTAAAGCATTTCATTTATACTTAAGGAAATATTTCATGTTTTTCTTCAGCCACCTGTTTTGACTTTTTTCCTGCACTGTTTTGCTGCTTCCAGTGGTAGCCCAGGCTGGCTTTGATTGGTCCTGAGGGAAGGCAGGCGGAGTCCATTTCTTGTAACATAGAGCCCCACTGTGATTTTGCAGAGACATAAAAAGAAAGAAATCGCTTGAGCCAGGTAATCAAAGCCCAGTGTAATGTTAAAAAGATTTGCAAATGCTGATGCCGAGTCAGTCAATTCAGCTTTCCACAATCACATTATGAGGGAAGAGACTGCTTATTTATATGTTAGCAGGAATGGTTTTGTGTGCCTATTTATCTGTGCAATGAACAGATGTGCACAACCATTATGCGGGATGCTTGTGGTTATGAGTGCATGTTTGTGGTTGTGTGTTTGGTGTGTGTGGTTTGAGTTGCTCTGTGCGGTTGTGTGTTTGGTGTGTGGTTTTAGCTTCTGCGTGTGAGGGAAGGGAATGAGATTGAGAGACGCGTATCAGTCGAGTGCTGGGATTTGAAATGAAGGATTGGAAGAAAGAGAGGGCTGGGGGGAACATGTTTCTGTTTGTACAATCGCTTTATGAACGTCAGCTGCTATTTGTTCACATCTTTTTACACTCTCTCGTCGTGCAGGCGGGCTGCCTCCACAGATTAAAGCCGGCACGTCTATTTATTTTTGTTTGTTTTTCTCTCATCCCTGCACATTTCTCTGTGTGGAGGATCATATGGCTCACAGTGAATGTGTGATGGATCCCGTGCAGGAGTAATTGGATTGGAGGAGGTGCGGGCCCGGTGAGCGCTGCAGTCGGGAGTTTGTCTCCTGCTAGGATTCTCACTACTTCTGAAGGACACCTTGTCATGGGGGCACCCTGGGGACTGCAGGGTTCAGAATTGTGTTGCTTCCTAAATCTTCTTCAGCATAATGCCTTCCCTAGACAAACCTAGCTACATTATTTGAGGTTGCAGGCATCACCTCCCTGAATAGCTTCTGCAGGCTCAAAAGCTATTCCTTTTTATTTCCTGAGGACAGTAACTCATTTCTGTGGGTTCCATAGTACAGTATTTGTAGGGTGGGAGTCAAGATACCCATCATTGATGCCCTGCAATGATAGACGTGTATGCTGGAAGAGGGTAAAAATCATTGGTAGCCTGTGAAAAGAAAGAGGACATTCCGTGACGATGCTCATGGGAACCATGATTTAATGGGGACCTAACATGCTGATCCTTCTTTTAATACATATTGGTAATGTTATAATGTTGTTTGTCCTTGCTCCACCTCTGAAAAGTTTCTAAACATAAGATACAGGGGTTTTACCATAATCCAAGAACGAGATCTGGGTAAAACCTGATGTGAGGTTGTGCCGTCCAGTTAGTACAGATCTAGCCAGAGCCAACCACTGCACAGGACCCGCCCACACTGGAAACTATTCTAGCAGGCACTAACAACGGCAGATCATACTATGCCTTAGTAGCGTCTACACTTTTGGAAATACAAAAGAAGAACCGCAGATCACTTGAGGTGCAATTTTGTCAGTATCTCTCCCAAAGCTACTTGTCCTTTTACTTTTGGATGCAAAGAAAAACAAATATTTATCTTCCAAAAGACGATGCAAACAGAAATCAGTGGGTAGCTTTTTTTGTTTGCTGGCAGCAAACAGCCACGGCCAAAGGGAACATTAGCTGTTTGTGCTCAGCATTTCACCAAAGACAACATAGTCAATAAAGGATAATTCGACACAGAATAAGAGTTTCAGCTGTTTCTCAAACCTGAAGCAGTTGCATCGAACAAGCGCTCAGAGCCACATGCTGTAAGTAACCATATAACAGCAAATAATGTAAGTGAAGCTAACGTGTTCTGGTTGGCTAGCAGGACCGCTAGCGATAGTTAGCACTAACAACTGGCCTGAAACGCAGGCTTTGTAAAATATCTGAAGATAAAGCCTGTATCGGTCAAGGCTGTCCGATACAGGCTCAAGACACAGAAGCTGTAAGTTGCTTTTACTGCATAAGCCAACCTGATGTCATAGCCTGTTGATTGTGGCTGTAGCACAGCGGCTAATGTAGCCAAGTTACTGTTGCTTATGTTTGTGTCCTAAATATGCAGGAGTGATATCAGGGGAAATTCTACTGAAGGTGTGTGAACATAAACCTCATTTGAAGCTAACTTTTAATACTTGTTTGTAATTTGGATGCTTGGTACAACTGTTCACAGTAACGGAACTTGCTGTCTGTAAAACCTGTATTACAAGGGTTTGTCTCTGTGGTTGTTATAACCGCTCAGTTACCAGCTACTGCATGTTAGTTTGCGTGTCGTGCTAGTTAAAAATGCTCCTGGTTAACTTATGTGCAGTAATTCTGATCGGCATGCTTGTGTTTGTAAAACCCCAAAAGAGCAATAACCAAAAGGCGGATGTTGCCGGGGTGAAGGCCTCACGTGTTCTCTTAGTCTAACTTTAATTAGAGCATTCTTCTGGCTGGTGTGAATCACAATATAAAGGATATTTTTCACCGTCCGAGGACGGGGCATGAAAGCGCAATGGTTACGATTTATCTGACTCCATATAACAGTTAGAATACAAAATGTAGCAATAATCTCGTTAGAAATCTGACTCCAAATTAGAATTAGAATTGATAATTTAGGGAACACCTGCGTGAATCTCGAAACAGTGATAACAGTAACTTAAACTCTAAGGACAAACATGACGTGACTATACCTTGAATTCCAAACAGACAACCACCGCCGCTACATTAATGTTCCATTAATTAACACCATGTTCGAATCCTAGGTTCGTTGGTTAGGTTAGAGGTTGAAGTCAACCAGCACTGCATCAGCATCTTTTGGCTTGAATTACAGTGAACCCAGATTCACTCCACACTTGGGCTATGAATCCGTCTATTGGTAGATCCTGGCTGCCTAAATCAACTTAACCAACCGATTCCCACACCGGGCCGCTGGCCAGTCGTTCCTCAGTGGGGCTAAACTATTCCCCTAGGTATTCGCCGAGACGGGGCTAAGAAGAATAAAAAGATTAAAAGACACGAGACCACGCAAGCTAGAAAAGGAATAACAATAATTTAATTCACCAGGTAGGCACAACTTGAATCAAAGAAATAAATGATAAGCCAATTACCGTTACATATAATTTAGAAGGATTTAGAGTATTTTCATACCTGGAAAAGATGAATGACCACGTGGAGCTATAAGTCGCTCCACGTGGTCGGGGAGAACTCCAATATTCCCCCGCTCCGCAGAGCAAGGCAACAGGTGACTTACCCCAAGAAGAGACAGAAAAAGAAGCCAAGAAAGAAGAGACCACCCCCCTCAGGATCTCATACCTTTAAAGGCTCCAAACCACACCTCCGAACAAGGTAGAGGGAAGGTTGGCCGAATCAGAGTTTTACTGGCCTAGGTGATAAGATAATTTGCACAGGGAGACTAGGGTAGTTGCTTGAATGAATCTTACAAACGAACCATAATTCCAAGGGAAATGAAACATGTTCCATTCAACTCCTTGGACTCCCCCGAGAATAAAGAGACTAAACATGATAGGAATGTGAGCTAAAATGATGCAGTTGTCATGAAAAGCCTTAAAATGGAATATTATAGCCCAATTGCGTTATCAATATATAAGAGGTTCCTTCCTAGGATATTGAACAGAAATATATTATGAATTTGGTAGAGGTTTAAGTTGTTTTAAGCCAATTGAAGTAGCTGCGCTTTAACTTCAATGAAACCAGTGAATTTGAGTTCCAGAGATGCTGGGCCTGCTAGACTTGATGGCTCTCACCCCCTGCCGTGGGGAACAAAGGATGCCACTCTCGCAGGCAGGCAAAAAGACCATTCTAGGGTTATAAAACTTGACTGCTGACTTTTTGAGCTGCACCAGATTAACCAAACATTCAGATTTTACATGCATAATGGGCATGTGTTCCAACAATATGATTTTTGGCATATGTTTTGAGTAAAATCAAGCAAAATGAAAATTTCAGGTTCTACATGTTACTTCGGTAAGCATCAATGTGGCAGTTTCATCAGAACGTTGCCCGATGGTAGCCACTGCAGTTAGTGATCGCTTCACTTATCCATGACCGGGATCAGCCGAATACTTCACAAATGTCCGATCAAGCTCTCTGGTGCTACCATGAAAGCAATGCGAAACGCAGAAGCTCTACCGGTTTACAAATGATTTCTCTGCACTACCTTGACATAATTTCATCCCCCTTTAGAAATTGTGGCTAATGGCTAATAAAAAGCCGAAAAAGGCGGAGATTAAATAGGTAATTCTTTCCTGTAGAAGTGATCAATTCGCTTGCTCCACAAAAGCAACTTGTCTGCACTAACCAAATTTACGGTCTGCAAAACCTGTATCATGTTTATAACATAACCAAGCTTTCTCTAGCTGTCACGCACTATCCATAAAGCTGCTTTCACATCGGACACGAAACAAATTTTTCGCAGGACAGATTAGCCTACATTCAAAGTTAATGCAAAGACGTGAATACAAGCGTTATGGGCGCGTTAAGCAGCTTTCACACTGGACGCGAAACAAATTTTTCGCACCACAGATTAACCTACATTCAAAGTCAATGCAAAGACGCGAATACACGCGTTATGGGCGCGTTAAGCAGCTTTCACACCGGACGAGAAACAAATTTTTCGCGCGATAGATTAGCTACATTCAAAGTCAATGCAAAGACACGAATACAGGCCTTATGGGCGCGTTAAGCAGCTTTCACACCAGATATGAAACAAATTTTTTGCGCGACAAATTAGCTACATTCAAAGTCAATGCAAAGACGCGAATGCAGGCATTATGGGCGCGTTAAGCAGCTTTCACACCGGACGCGTAACAAATTTTTTGAGCGACAGATGACATTCAAAGTCATGACCGCTTATCAGCTACTGCATGTTAGTTTGCATGCTCTGCTAATTAAAAATGCTTCTGGTTAACTTATATGCAGCAGTTATGACCCGTATGCTTGTGTTACTTCGGTAAGCATCAATATGAAAGTTTCATCATAACGTTGCCTGATTGTAGCCACTACAGTTGAAGCTAACCGGAGAGGTGCTGTATGTGTCTGCCGAATTGGGCTGCAGTTAGACCACATGTAAATTTTGCAGAGCTTGGGGTGCGTTTTTGGGTGCTTCTGAAACAATCACTTTACTTATCCATGACCGTGGTCAGCCTGATGCTGTACATCTCCAATGTCTGGGCAAGCTCTCTGATGCTACTGGTGAAAGCAATAGGGAAGCGCACAGGCTATAACGTGTCCGGTATAACAAATGATTTCTTTGCATTGCCATCGATTGAATATTAAATTATTTCCTGTAAAAGTGATCGATTCGTTAGCTCCACATAAGCAACGGGTCACGCAGACGGAACTTACGGTCTGGAAAACCTGTATTATGTTCATGACATAACCAGAGCTCTGTCTGCCTCTCGCACGCTATCCATAATGCACCCATTTTCCGCAAGGAAAAGCTGGCTATTCCAGCAATAAGTAAACCATTACCACGGGCAATTTCCGAAAAGGCTGTTTAGCTTGGAGCTTTCTCCAGCTTTCCTCCGTCATATACCAGCACGGAAGCTGTTCGTTTCTCCACGCTAACAACTAGGGGTGTCAATGTTTACAATTTTTTCTACACGTGTACACGGGACTACTAACCGACGTGTACCCGGTTACACGTTTGGAGATTTCTGAGCTTTTTCTATCGCAGTTGCGCTGTATAACCACAGAAGGTAAAATGAGTTGAAAACAAAATCCTCTATCATTTTGACAGATAAGAAAACGTACAAGTGAAAGCTGAAAAAGGTTTAACCTTCTTTTTTAATTGCTGTTTTAACTATTGCTCACTTTTGTAAATTTTTTGTAAAACTTAAAGTGCAAACTGCATCCCTCTCTCGCAACGGGAGCTGCGTCTGAATTTTAATATGCGTCTCATAGTAAAAGTAATCTGGAATTATTGAGAGAAAGCACCTCAAAAAGAAGCCAAAGTAAGCTGAAGTGAGAGGAAAAAACTTCACCTTTATATCCACAAAGTTAAAAAAGTAGAGGGGGACTCTCACGATTATTCACTAAAATTGGCGAAAAAAATGTGTTTTCTTCCTCCTCTTTAGACGCGAGGATTCGTGATCAGGTCGTGAAAAGCCGACAGAACACCAACCAACAATATAATGTGCAACAACACGCAACAATATAGGCTAAAATAACAAGCCATTAACAGTTTTTGTTTTCAGCTGCACGACATTTGCACATGGAGAAGAAGATGAGCGCAGCGCTCTTCTCAAGTCCTCCGCAGCCTTTTCTTGATGTGGCACGACACTGGCTGTGGCTGCGGGGTTTTTTTTTTATATCAAGGTAACATTGCGCCCCATGCATCTGTATGCAGATAAATGCACTAGTGGGAACATTTAAGTGTATTGCCAGCTTCAGATAATAACATTAACTTTCAGGCAACATTATCACCCCTAAAAATAGGCCACTACAGGTATGTGAATTGGTGGCCCCGTTTACATGGGTCCAAAAATCCTATTTACAATCAGATTGAAAGGTCAATCAGATTCAAAATGTCTCATATAAACACCTTAGCCAATCGGATTCACCCGGATCCGATTGTATTTCGGATCGGATTGTAAGAGGTAGTCTACGCCGATTGATAATCCGCTCCATGCTCCATGTAAACGACTGAGTGGAGCGGATTGTGTTGATAAAGAGGATTGTTCGGTCCGCGCATGCGCTCCTAGTACGTAAGAGGCTCGTAAGTGAAGTGACGCACGCAGAGTGACGTAATGCGCAGGTAAAAAAACACAATACAATCGGATTCAGCTGGGGCCATGTCAACGCGGATTGAACGTGGATCTCTTTACTTAAACTTCATGTATACAGATCAAATCAGATTCACTTATTCCGATCGATTTCAATCAGATTGAAGAAAACTACCCATGTAAACATGGCCAGTGAAAAATGAACGAGGAGGAAAAAATGACGTGTACACGGTTATTGATTTTTCTAAACGGTTATGATTTGTTATCCGTGTAACCGTTTATACGTGTAGATGTTGACACCCCTACTAACAACACACCACAGTTATGCACACAGAGCAGCAGGTCCTTACAGTACACACCTAAGCAGTCCATAAGCTGTTGGTCCACTTTTTGCTGCTCCTCACTGTCCGTGTTTCCCTCTGAAGTCAGACCGACCGGATTTCTACGGTCTCCGGTCTACACTTGGGTATGTCAACCCGTTCAACAAATGTAGTCTGTTTGGGGTGGATTCTAGCTTTCCCTGCATCCTAGCTTAAGTAGAAAAGCCGCTGTACTCACCAACTGTTGCCGTAGCAAACAGTAGCCGATAGCAAATTTGTGCTTGAGCTGCCAGACTTTCACGATGTGTCCTCCACTTTCGCCGTTATGTATATTAGAACAAGTTAATTTCATTATATCTATACACATGTACTGCGTTAGATTGCAGAATATGCCCGTTGAGTCCTGGAGCCGGACCAGGAAAACTGCATTCTGCTGCCTCGTCCCGCCTAGATCCGCCCTTCAGAGAGCTAGCCAGTGAGAAGAAAGTGGGCACACGGGGAGTTGGGGCCATAGCGGAAGAGCCACCCCAACGAGGCATTTCAGGCAGAGACTACTTTGGACTACAAATGGGGTTTTTTGAGGATGGCAGTATGAGTGAAATAATTACCCTTTTTTTACTTTACGCAATCAGGAGTACTCTAGGGGAGTCAAAGACCAAAATATAAACTTGGAAAAATAGCATATTAGGTCCCCTTTAATAATGTCCTTTCCTGCTGCTCTAGTTGTGTTTAGCCCCGGTGATTCAAGCTGGTGTATTCATTCCTCCACACCTGTCAAAAATATTCTTATTTTTTCATGTTCATCTATTGAATGGCATGTAACCAATATTACAACCCCATTACCAAAAAAAATTGGGACACTGTATAAAATGCAAATAAAAACAGAACACAACGATTTTCAAATCATTATTGAAAATAGAATAAAGACAACATACCAAATGTAGAAACAGAAATTTTATTGCTTTGAGAAAAATATTTGCTCATTTTGAATTTGATCCCAGGAACATGTTTCAAAACAGTTGGGACGGGGCAACAAAAGACTGGAAAAGTTGATGTTAAAAAAATACAGCTGGTGAAACAGCTAGGTTCGGTTATTTGGCAGCAAGTCAGTTACATAATTGGGTATAAAAAGTCTTTCAGAAGTAAAGGGATAGTGAGGGCTTCACCACTCTGTGAAAGACTGTAGGTGCGAATGGTTCAACAATTAAAGAATTACGTTTCTCAATATAAAATTTCCAGGAATTTGGGGATTTAAGCAAAGACATTCATCCGTGAGCCCAGGTGTTCGAATCCAAGCCACGTCATTACCAGCTATGGCCGAAGGTCTACATGGGCCTGGCAACAATTGGTACCGGGGATAGTTGGGGTTTTTATCCAGTATCCTTGCCGGGGACACCGAGGGTTGAGCTGGTTAAAATTTGTTTGCTCATTGCCTTCTAGCCACCACTTCTGGTTGTCCATGTGCATGTAGCTGCACAAGTGAATTGCACGCTGACTGGCACTGCGGCAGCATAGTAATGAAGCGAGGGCTAGTCGTCATGCGAGTCGGAGGAATCATTAGCCACAGCAACTTCCTCCTGAGGTGATGGGTGTCGGTCACATTGCAGTGGGCTGAACAGTTTGGCCGTGTTCAGGGTAGGGAAAAAAGAGGGAAAATAAGAAAGATTCAGAAAATCAATGAAAATCTCTGTACACAGGGGACAAGGCCAAAATCTGATACTGAATGGCAGTGATCTTCTGGCGCTAAGGCTGAACTACATTGAAAACAGACAGGATTCTGTCATCGAGATTACTACATGGACTCAGGAAAACTTCTGCAAATCATTGGCAGTGAACAGTTTGTCACTGCATCTACAAATGCTAGTTAAAACTCTGCTATGTAAAGATTAAACCATATATAGTGATATTATATATATATATATATATATATATATATATATATATATATATATATATATATATATAAGCCTTAAGCAAGGTGGTAAGGCCTTTCTTATTTCACCAAGACTGTGCCAAACACCAAATTCTTCAAGTATTTTAAATAACGTGGCTGCACATTGAAAGAGTTTGGGGGCAGCTGACAGTCCAGACCTGTCACTCAATGAAAATATTTGGTACATTATGAACTGAAAATTATGACAAAGGAGGCTACAAAGTGCTGAGCAACTGAAATCCTATATCAAGTGAGACTGGGAAAACATTTTGCTCACAAAACTATAGTAGTTAGTCTCCTTAGTTCCCAAATGCTTTATTAGTGTTTTGAAAAGGAGAGGTACTACAACAGAGTGGTAAATATGCCCCTGTTCCAACTTTTTTGATACATGTTGCGGGCAAATTCAAAATGAGCGTATATTTTTCAGAAAGCAATTTCTCAGTTCCAACATCTGATTTGCTGTGTTTTTATTCTTATCGATGAAATATAGTGTTTAATTGATTTGCAAATCATTGTATTTTACTCTTTATTTACATTTTCCACTCCCAATTTATTTGAAAATGAAATTATACACCTTCTACATTCATGTGGTGGAACAGCAGTTTGACCACTTTCCTTTATGCTTATCTTGGTATGAGAAAATGACTTACAAATTACATCATATCATTGTTTCTTCACCGTCGGTTTGGAAAATCCGGTTAAATCATCATTTTGGGTGAAAAATATTGGGTGAGTGTGTTTTCACTTTTCTGTCTGCTTTTCATTTCGCTGCCTTTTTGCTCTCTGCTTAATTCTCATATCTGTTCTCTCGCATCCCTCTGTCCCCCTCCCTACATCTCTTTTATATCCCTCCCCTACTCCCCCTCTGTGCCTTATGTACTGTAACTTTGGGCAGAAGTGATTTATGTGTGACATTCACCTTAATACCATTGCAGTCCCCCTGCCCCCCACACACAGGTAAAACTGCAGATGTGATAAATTATAATTATAGATTTAGTGAGAAGTAATTAAGGGTTTACATCGGGGGGGGGGGGGGCTGGGTGGGCTTGCGGGGGTTCCATGTCCCCCACCCCCACTCCTTCACTGTCACCTCTCATCTTTTTTTATCCATGACAACTTCTGCGTGATTTGAGCTTGAGCAACACATTTTCCTATTAGTGTATTACACACTCTTCTTAATCTTTCCCATCATTATTGAAATAGATTTTTTGAGCTGTTTACAGGCCTGGATGAGGAGGATATAATGCAGGCTCCCACCGAGGGTCCTTCTGCAAATGGGTGAGTCTGGCCCCGTGCCATCTGCATCCTAATTGGGTTACATCCTGCATTATAGAGGAGGATAGATTTTGTGGATTGCTTGGTGCTTAATCAGAATCTTTGTGTGAAAATGATTCCCATTGCTGCGTTACTGACATTTATCATACTGTGTATAGGTTGTGTTGGAAGGATCAAACGCTGCTTTTATCGCGTGAACTTCTGTTGAAAACCTGCTGCTTGTCCATTTAAAGCAACATTTTCACAATTTTATATATAGAACTTAATATTCAGTTTGCAATGTGTGCAATATTATACATTTAAGATTCCATGCCTCTGTGATGATGTGAAGGTGTTTGAAATCTACCTCACCATTCACTTACACTGAAAATGCTTCAGACTAAAATAATTACAAACAACGCATTTCAAATCCGTGGTTTCCAATATACCATGATATTTATAAACTCAATAAGAAAGGCATTTCTGTTTGTCATTTCTGAGCTTGGATTTTGTGTAATTATCACTTTTAAACTATTCTTGAGCACAAGCAGATCCAGTCTGTCAGACAGGAAGTCCTTTGATCTCAGTTATGACCTCAATGTGCCCCTGGAAATTGTCCTGTTGGTCCACCCGCTCAGAGGATGCTGGTCTTTTCCAGAATAAACAACGTCAGCAGTTCTGGGGGAGATTATATAGCTACAGTCTGTTAACAGGACATTGAGTAACATTGCAAAATAAATATGGGATCAAATTAATAAAACACTTTTCGGTAGAAATTTAACAGACCATTTCAAGTAAAACAATCATATAAAAAACACTTAGTGTTCGAAAGTATACAAATGATATATTCCGCAATATTTTTCTGCATAATACATAATGCATTAGGGAAATTTCAAACACCTGCTTTTCGTCACAGAGGCATGGAATCTTGGTGAGTCAATCTCAAAATGTAGTATGCATATTGAAAAGTACGTATTACCCTATATTCAAAGTTGTGAAAATATTACTTGAAAGTGTCACATGCAAGAGAAACTTGCATTCATGTTTCATAATGTGTTTGTTACATTTTGTGTATGTTTCATGACTGTAATAAAACTTTTCAACTCCCGAAATTATAGTTATAAAACAAGTGTGAAGTCACTGAACCTGTGCGAGTGTTATGTAGAAGTATGCTTTGGTGAGTAAAATTTGCATTGATTGAGTGATGGTGAATAGTTATGATGATGATGATGATGATGATAGATAGATAGATAGATAGATAGATAGATGCAGCCATATGGAAAGGATTTTGGCGTAGCACACTCATCTTCAATCATGTCCTGCCTTGGGTCAGCCACTTATTTTGCGAGTTATCTCGATAATGTGGTTTGGTGGCCATCTTGGATTTTAATGTTGCGATATCATTTTCAATAAGAACATACAATAGATCAAGATGCAGCACCATACCAAATTAAAAGTTCCTAGGCCACTTATTTTTGGAGTTGATGATGCTGATACGGCAGATCCATGGTGCTGGCCATCTTGGATTTTGATGCAGCATGCCAATTTTCAGTAGCAACCTGCCTTAGGTCAAGATACATCAGCATACCAAATCAGAACTTCCTACGACAAATCTTTTTTGCGGTATCTCGATAACCTTGTATTTATAAAATGCTGGCGGCCATCTTGGATTTTGACACAGCGTACCCATTTCAATCGCGAACCACCTTAGGTCAAAATACGTCAGCATACCAAATTAGAACTTCCTATGACACTTATTTTTCGCGTTATCTCAATAACGTCGTTTTTACAAAAACGGTGGCGGCCATCTTGGATTTTGACAAAGCACGCCAATTTTCAATTGCAAGCTGCCTTAGATGAAGATACATCAGCATACCAAATTATGACTTCTAAGGACACTTCTTTTTCACGTTATCTTGATAACATTATTTTTACAAAAATGGTGGCGGCCATCTTGTATTTTAACGCAGCACGCCCATTTTCAATAGTACCCTTCCTTGGGTCAAGATGAATCCTCATACCAAATAACAACTTCCTGAGCCAATTATTTTTTGAGTTATCTCAATAACGTTGTTACTTTGGGCGGATGGCCGGCCAGCCGGACGGAATGACGGACGGACATTGGACAACGAAATTTCACCCGCTCTATTTGATGAGTTTGGCACCCTCAAAAGAGATTTTTGTCCTCCGAGCATTTTTCAGAGTTTGGGTCCGGAAGTAAAAAAGCCATTCCGAGAGCTGCTGCCTTCGGTAAATATTCTAGGCCGTTGATCATGCTCGCAGAGAAGCTTTCATGAATTCATGGTGTGGCCTAGATTGGCTGTTACTGATCCTGTCTTATCCGTATATAGGTTATTTTCACTGCGATGTCTGTCAATTTGAAGTTTCTTAAGAACTAGGACCTTTTATTAACTTTTGTTAATACCACCTTTGAAGCTTAATTCTTGAATTAATGAAGACTATGGTCTTTCACTGGAAGTTCAAACGTGCCATGCAAGCAAGTATCTCCAGCATTAAGAGAATTCATCTCTTTAACTTCTGATAAAATTCCTCTCCAATTGTATCTACTTACCCCCTGCAGGAAAAAGCATCCACGACGACCTGTTAAGTTAATGTTCACATTCTGTCGCAATTTTGTTTCTGCCTAACTTGCATAGACTGGTGAAAAACAGTAAATTACATGTGTTTTTGGGGTGTGTTAGGGTAATTTACTAAATTCATATGCTATGATAATATAATTTTGCATATTCCAGCATTACATTACATTAAAAAGGATTGAAATATCAATCATGGGGATGATAACTAGGTTTGTTTATTTGGGGAAAACTGTCTAAGAAAGAATGGCTAATACAGAAACGCTGTGCTAGCGGGTTTTATGCGGAGAGAAATAGGAGCCATTGCAGTGGTAATGGCGATAGCGGTGTGCATGAGGAAAATGATGCAGAGAGGCCATTACGGGCAGAATTGCTGATAGATAAGGGGAAGAAAAGGGAGGAAATGTGGAGGTGAAGAAAAGATGGCACACTGCATGTGACACAGATGGAATGACTTCTCTGGGATTACAGTGTTGCTGGGGGAAGAGAGAGGTGGTAATTGCATTTTAATTACAGTGTTGATGGTTTTGCGCTCTGCCAGATGGAAGGTTCTTTACAGATATGCACAAAATAAATCAACCCTTTGCTGCAGTCCTCCCCTCTGCATGCATTTCATCCTGTGCATGGTGGCCTGGTCTGGCGCCGTCTCTGCTGCCTTTGGCGACTCATTCGGTGTCAGGGTGCATTTCCTCTGGTGCTGCCCTGCCTATAGGCTTATCAGTATCCACATTCAGTTGAAGGGCAAGTCACGGACACAGTAGGAAACATGCTCATTACATGATACAGAGTCAAACCAGAATATTATAGGTCTGTAGAGCAAATAATTTGTAGTGAACAGTACAGACAGGTAAAAAATTGCATCAAAATTGACTGGTATTATATTCCTGTGGGCACGTATTAACATGTTTAAATAAATATTACTTTTTTTCAGGTGGATACAGTAGTGTGCTGTGATGATTCTGCACCACTACTTTTGTCTAAAAAAGGGGTCCTTATATATTATTTCTCCATTATTTTTTTGGTGAAATGTATTGAAAAATACTACTGTAGGCGATGAGAAGAAAAAAAATTTTCCGCAAGTATGTTGAGGCAAAAATATGGTTAATAAACAAAAGTGCTGGAAACCACAATTTTTTAAAACAATTGAAAGGCGTCCCAAATGTTATTTTTTGGCTCTTCCACAGCCTCAATGACTGTTTTAAGGCTCATTCCGTGATTATTGATACTAAAAAATTAGTTTAAACTGGTTTAAGGCAACATTAATGTGCAAAATATCCTCTGATGGTCAGTTGTTCCAGTAAATGATGTGACATGAACTATGAGCCGGGTCAGAGTGTGAAACATGATGGCATGAGGGAAGGAGCTCTCTGAGATTGTTTTTAGCAGTCTTGTGACCTTACATGATGCTGAAGATGTTAAATGTTGCCATGGCACTGTAAGAAACTCCATCATTCATTTCAAAAAGACTGGTTTGCTGAAAACTAGTGGCAATAGGGGTGCAAAATGGAAGTTAGGTTCCTGTGATGTTCATTATATGTGTTCGACAAGTTAAAAAAAAAATCAGCGGTTGACAGCAAGACAACTGTGATGATAATAATTGCATCAGAAGTAAAGAGATGAAAGTATCAAGATCATCTATTTTCAGACGCCGAAGTGAAGATGGTCTGATTAGTTGTGCTGCTGCCAAGAGCTGGAAAAATCAAAAAAAGACTTGAGTTTGCCAAGAAATTCAAGGATTGGACACCAGTGGACTGCAAACAAGTCCTTTGGGCAGATTAATCAAAATATAAAATTTTCTCACCCAAACACAGAACTTTTGTGCACTGTAGAGTTGGAGAATGATTCACAAATGACTGTTTTACCACTTCAGTAAAACATGGAGATGGTAATATTATGGTTTGTATCCCTCAAATTGAGTTATTTTTCGCCTTTTTAAATTGAGGCATTACGGCCAAAATGTAGGGCACCAAAGGCCAAAACCAAATTAATCAATAATTAGGAGCTCATTGAAAATTTTTTATTATACTTCCAGCAATTTATTGACTGAACAATCAAGACCAATACATGACCAACAATTAGAAATGATGATAAAAAACTGAATGTCTATTGCCAACATTTATATATTTTATATGGCATTGTAATATGATGGTAATAAAATGCTAAAATCCAAAACTTTCGTTGACTTTGCGGCATTTATTTTCGCCATCCTTACAGTTGTCACTCAGTTGTGCATCATGCCAGACAACGGCCTTTAGCCAAGACTACATTCAGAATATGGAATGGATTCTCGGGGCTTATTGCTTAATGAGGCTTGCAAACTAACCTACGCAAATTTGTGCAGTTTCACTAGCGATACA
This sequence comes from Gymnothorax reevesii, assembly GCA_029721435.1. Taxonomy (NCBI): domain Eukaryota; kingdom Metazoa; phylum Chordata; class Actinopteri; order Anguilliformes; family Muraenidae; genus Gymnothorax; species Gymnothorax reevesii. Next base: position 95,626,856 of record CM056575.1, read on the forward strand.
AGCGCAGAAATTGTGAAGACATATTGATATTTTACGTCGTCATTTATGTGCGGAAGAAAACGCGTCAATTTTATGGTTTAATGTGTAAAAATTCTATCCAAAATAAATTAGAATGCCGTTGGTTCTACAAATTAGTCTGAGCAACTTTTGCTATTCGGTAAAAGTAAACTGTGAAAGGTTTTGGTTTTCAAGCATTGAAAGATGAGGTTTCCGATGGTCTTTGTTACTGCCGACGGAGCACTACTGCTGAACAGTCTGGCACAGCACTGAACGCTTTGTACAGGCTGAGGTTATTAGTAAATTCTCTCTCCAGCTTGCTCTCAAAGTTTAGTTTCTGTTGAGGAAAGTTGTACAACCACTGTTTTCACCCAGCCCAAAAACTCTTGACACTAACAGTATTTAATTGCTTGCGCTTAATCCATAATGTGAGCTGATTTTTCTGAAGCCAGAAGGATGTATGGCTGTAGGATACCAACCTCACACAACTTTTCCGTATTCTTGAGTGAGTGGACTTGTCGTCGGTCGCACAAAGTGCTCAGAAGTTCACCGCAGCGTGACGACAGGAGCCGCACAGCTCAATCACTGAGTCGAAAATCGCCCCTTTGGTTCATTTTTGGGCTCCACGGCAACTTCAAAGAAAGGGCAAGCCAAATTGGCTGTTTAAGTAGGAGGGCTTTACGGCCACACAGGGGGGCAACCACGGCAATTGCCTATAAGCTATGGTATAATTCCTGCGCTGGGTTTGGGGTTCAGTCTGGTCGAAAGGAACCTGTGATCTCATGAAAATTGACAGAATCATGGATCAAAAGAAGTATCACAGCACCCTTGTGAGGCATGCATTGCCATCTGGAAAGAGTTTGATTGGTTGGGGATTTTATTTTCAATTAGGTAATGTCCCTAAACACACTTTTAAGTTCTGCAAGAACTATCTCAGTTGGAAAGAGAAATTTGGTGACATAAAAGTCATGACTTGGCCCACTCAAAGTCCAGACCGTAATCCGACTGAGAAAAAACATTGTTGCATTGAGAGAATCTCTTTGGAATTAACCTCAAACCATATGGAATGGTTTAGCAATTGAGGAAATCACAAAAATATACAAAAACTATGTCTGTAAGATTAAATGCTGTGATCAAACCAATGGCTGGCCACACTAGATATTGACTTTTTCCCTCAGAAAGACATTAATATTTTTGTTTTTATTATATATATTTTTTCTGTTTACTTATTTTCATCCATATGATCCAATATTAAATTAGATAAATGCTTGAATAGCACTTGGTTTCTGATTTATCCTCATTTTGTTGTGTATAATCATTATTGCACACTACTGTAAATGTGGGCAATTTGGATAACTATAATTTGGCTTGCCAAAAATACTAGTTAAAGTGCTATATATATGCACAACATTCTTGTTATTTACTTTTTTGTCAATCATTTGTGGACAGTCCTCCCCGCTGGTCTGCGTAGTTTGGTGCGGCCCTCTTAGTTCTAATGAGGGACATCTTAACATTGCGGCATACAGTGACGTACTAGATGTTTCTATGCTTCCCGCAGTCTGTGGATGGCTGAAATTTCTGTTTTTCTTGCTGGATTGGGAGCAAATTGTCGCAGCATATATCTGACTGTTAAGTGGAAGGCCTTCCGGGATATGTGGAGTCTGTTATAACTCCGAAAAGGGACGAATTCTATATTAATACCCAAGAGTTTTGATTCAGTCTGTTGGATGGACTTCGGCATATTTTTTGCCATTTAGAATATCTGCAGCATTTAAGCGAGAAAAGAAGCAATCAGATTTCATTCTCTTTGAGGGTGCAATTGACCTCTTGACATGAGTAAGGTGGGACCTTTAACTTTAAAGGGTGACATCTGAGCATGGAAAGGATTTTGGAGGCCGTCTGACCTGTAGTTATACGTTGCCCCTAGTCTGCACACTTTGGTAACTGTCAGAAAGAGATAAGCGCTCAGTGATAAGGTGGCTGGCATTAAATGCGCTCACATATCTACAGAGCTGTACCTTAGAGGGAAGTGCATTTATACATCACAGACTTGCACGGATTGTGGAGAGGTGATAGCAATTTAATAGGTTTATGATACACAGGGAAAAAATGCCTCCTGTCTAACTGATTAGCTTAATGGCGGGGCCTGCAATGGCAGAGATGGAAGGAGGAAAAGACTATTTCAGAATTCTAAGTGTGCACAATGTATAATCCATCCATCAGATATCCATCCACCTCAGTAGTGTATATGGATGCACACAGACACGTGTACACACACACACACATGCACGCGCACACACACACACACACACGCGCGCGCGCGCGCCCATCCACCCTAATGGTATGCACACACACACCCTTGCAAAAAAGAACACAAGAGTCCACTGGAGAGTTAAGATTTTTCGGTATGGGATGAGGTCAATTCAATCTCAGCACAAGCTTATTTGAACACTGCAACCATTACCTTGCAAAATTAAACCTCCAAGTAAATTTCACCCTTCAATTAATATTGCGGCACATATTCAAACTTCAGTGGAGATATGTGCACTTATGTGTGGCTGCAGGTTTATGGCTTAATAGTGTTGGTGTTAAGGTCATTTTAATAAACTTCTGAATTTTTGCACTGTTCATTTAATCAAGCCCAGATCTAAGCCACACAGTGGAGAAATTGTCGAAATTGCAGACACATTTCTTCTCTTGCTCTAAAAAATGGACAGGTAATTTGCTTTGAAATCACTTATATTGCCTTGTAATTTCACCTGGTTTATGCAATCCCAAAATGCAGTGACATTTTTACACCGTTCCAGCCTTTAATCTATTGATACCACCATCAATGTGAAGGTAGACTCAGAAATGCAATTTTCTCCTTGATGAATAACAGCCCATTTCTTGACATGTTCTCATGTCACATTGCTTCAGGAGGCTGTCATTAAACCTTTGCAGGTTTCTTTAAGAGCACTGCTTTAGTTGCACCAACACACATCACAGTACCACTGAGCCGCGTGGCATTTAAGGGCATTATAAACTGTACCTTTTACAGAGCTGAAACTGGGACATACTTTGGGGCCAGAGATACCATGAAGACCTACCTGCAGTGTGCGTTTATATATCTGTTTATCCTTTGTGTCTGTTAGTGTGATTACTCACCTCCAGAAGTATGAGTAACACTTTGAAAACAAGCTTCTGAATCTGTGGAGAAGCGAATGATCATAAACACTGAGTTGTGTAAAATATATATGACCATTTGAACTCCTGAATTGAGAACTCATATGCTCTGGATCTTAACTGGACAAACAAGGACTTGTGGTTGTACAGTACTTCGGTTCAACTTCTGTTGTTTTAAATGTGCTTTATAAATAAACTTGACTTGGTTTTGTCCTTTTGTTCTTTATGTACCTACCTCTAATACTCTTTAATTGGGAATCCATTGCACATTTAGTATGGTGCCTCGTGGTTTGTGCTATGAAGGTTGAAAATGGTGTTTATTTAACATCAGCTATCAAGCGTGCATAATAATGTGGTCAAAATTTTATTGATGATTTGATCGATTGATAGGCACAGTATGATGGAGTAATACTTTATGAAGATCAGGAGTGTTCTGGCATCTGGTATTTTTTTGTGTTCTAATGTGATGTTTGGTGCATTTTTTTTTTCTTGAGTGTTTATCTGCTTGTTGCTTTATCGGGAGGCATTGTGTACAGTTGGATTAAACCTGATTTCTCGTCCTGCGGTGTCTAGCAGCAGAAAGCCAAACCTAATGCTCACAATTGACTGGGTTTTCAATAATCCCTTTCAATGACAGGGGAAACACTGCCTTTTATCGAGCTACAACATCGGTTTAACTGATTTCTCCTCCGTTGTGCCTTCACACTGACTGCTGCTTGCCCGTGCAAATCAAAATAATTCATGATTAGGCTGCTTTAGATTAAGAACAATTTAACTTAGCTGTCGAAAATTTGTTTAACAAAGGATGCAATTCAGGAATGTAGTGTACATGGGTGAGGGCATTGCCAGTAGGTCAGCAGTACCCTCGCTTCCACAAAAATAGGCACACGACCTGTTTGTGGAAACTCTTCGTCACCTGTGGATTCTAAGCCAGACAGGTGTGTTTTGCCCACGCAGCTGCTGGAATCTTTGATGATAGCACCACAAAAAATGTCTATCGGAGGCATATTTGCACAAGCTCCTTTGTGCATGTCTTGGGTTTTCCCACTACTAGGCAATGCAAGAGCAGAAAATGTCGGTTGCGAACTGAATCTACTCAAGCCATTGTCTAATTACGAACCTGTTTCTCTTTAAGATTGGACAAAGCCCCCTCTCATGGCCCACTTCTCCTGGCCTTCCTTCCTCTGCGGTCCTCTGTCGTTTGGAGATAATGAGACTCTGACATGCCGGGGAATTCCGGGCCAGCACCTGCCTCATTTTAAGCATCGTTGTCTTTCAGAGCCCGCAGCCTTAGAGACACCTGGAAGGGGAATAAAATGACAAGGAAACACTGTCTTCAGGAATGAAGACAATAAATATTTCTTTCCTTATAAGGGCTTATGGATTTGAGGATTTAGGTGGGCAGGTGATTGGTTTTATGATTAATCATTTGTTAACAAATGTTTCTGATCTGTAATATTGTTTTCTTTTTGTATACTTTTGCTCATTATTGACTGATGGCGAGGGTCCATAATGTATTTTGCGACTTTGCGCAGATATAGACGAAGGCGTCCGTAAATTCCAAAATTTAATTCCTAAACAATTCTGAAATTGAATTTCCAAAAGTCTTGCTTCACTAAAATAATTTTCCAAAGACTCTGTGACACAAATGCTGAGTTATAAAGCCTTAAATTGGCTCATGCATTACAGGAAAAAATGGGCAATGTAGACCCATTTACTGTTTGCAATCAAGACAGGTTGCACGCGCAGCTTGGCAACGGAAGTATGGAGGACCATAATGGCTTGTCAAGCTATGCGACGGCGTTAGCCATCTAAGATCGCAAATTCTACCTAAACAAATTTAATTTGACAAATGGCAACCAATTTCCAGATCCGTATGGTATCAGTGAGTGGTTAGATGACTTAGTTATTAAGTCATTAAGTTAGTTAATGGAGCAGTATTCCGTTGCCTGATATACAGTATATACCCATTTGATCGAGAAACCTACCATGTACACTAGGGAGGAACTACGAGCATACAAGTCACTGGATGCTTATGACTACATCTGCGGACATGAGCAAAATGTGAAATACCAGGACACACTTGGAGTTTTGTGTATCGAAATCAGAGGTCCTTCGCAAGTAAATACAATATCATAAAACCGCCGTGTATGATGAGTGGGTTATAATAATTAAAAAAAAAAAAAAAACTACGTCCTGACAGCTAATTGTACCTTCATGGCAGGCTAAGTATTATTTTGAATTGTTGGCTTGCTAGCTAGCGAGTTTGACTGCGAAATTGTCATGCAATCGGTTTACCATTATTCTTACACATTTCCTTTAATGTCTGTATCCGTGTGACGCGCGTCCAAAAATTGTTCACATTAATTTCAATGGAGCAAAGCCCACAGGCAGCGTTTTTACTTTTCGCCACTGCTCAATTTCTTGAGCGTCAACTCAATAGAAACACATTTGTCTTTTAAGTTATTTAACTATTTTGCCTTGTTATGGTTGGTGGCACACATTTAGCGGAAACCTCACATGCAATTGTCGAAACCGATATACCTGCTTTTTAACCAAGTCACAGTTTTGAGAGAAAATCCATTATTTTGTGCGCATTTAAGTTATCTACAGTTAGACAGAACCTAACTCAAGGTACACTGGTAAGAATTTAACACTGCTAAGTTAGCTAGCTAGCTAATTCGCTGCTGGGTGAAGTAAAGTGAATCATAATCTTAATTTGCTAGACAGCTTAATTTAGGAGGAAAATTATGCCTGTATATAACATATAGTGTGCGGTAACCAGAGCGTCGCACTTTTTCATCACTTAAAATAAGCTTTATCGCTAGGTGTTTTCAAAATTAAATGTTCATTTTGTTGAATATTTTGAAAGTGACACCCATGGCTTCTCGGTTATGCTGACAACTGTCAATATTGATGTGGCTGACGCTTTCAGTGGGCGTTTGAAAGCATCAAGGCAACGTTCGGAGTTTGACTTCATGCTTCGCTTGCGACCAGTGGGCGGATGTGATCCTCTCGGAACCTGTAAAACTTAGTCCACCAATGGAATATCAATTCTGACAACCGTACTCGCAACAATCAGACATTTTGGTGCTGGTAAAATATTTAAATTCAATGTTTGCAGATTCATAACTCGTCAGACTGAATTGGGGAGACTGCTACTTTCGTTGACAAGATGTGCACGCGTCTTTTTGATGACGTCGGCTGTGAATAGGTCTATTTGTATTCTCCAGAAGGGGTTAAAGGTAACATATTATACCTGGCATGACTTACTAGGCAAAAGTGATTATTCTTATGCCCTTTTCTTTGGTTTTAATTACTGAAACTGTCCTCACTGTGGGTAAATGCTAGTGCTAATACCTACACTTTGTTCATAACTCGGCCAAACAGAAATAGCCCGAATTTTTAAAGACATGCCATATTATGCCTCCAAGTAGGACATTCGGCTGCACAGTGTAATAAAGAGATGCAACAAATGTCTTAAGTTAGTGAGGATTTTAAGATTTATCAGTGGCTTAAAAATAGTTCATTGCGCTTATAGTGTATGTTGTAGCTAAATAAACTGCAGTTAACTCCCCCTGTCTCCTTCTTTGTCTCCTTCACACTATGTTGCGATGACAGTGTAGTGCAGGATAATGAAGTGTGTTGCGAAGGCCTGTCGGCATGTCCCCTGCCTGGTCGTCATATGTGCTGCTCGAGGAGCTGTGTACCGGGGCCTGCTCTCGGTGTGCATGTTAACAGCATCTCAGCGTTTGATGAACTGCCGTGTGTCACAGAGGACGAATGTATTTAATTTCCTGTCAGCACAGCCAGGCTGCCTCTCTGTTTCTCTCCACCCCATCTCTGCTCATGCTCAATCCGCCCCAGTGCAGTGCTGGGGTTTGTCATCACGTTAACCCCCATTTTCTCATTATTTGCCTTCTTCACAACAAGTCCTCATTTCAAGCTGAATATCAAGACACCTCCAAACTGGGATTTGTAGAATTGTACTCTTACCGTTTAATTCAGAATGTTGAAGTTTCCTTCAGTCTTCAGTAATCCTTGCCAAATGAAAATGAGATTATTGTGTAATCCATTGCACTCGATCGTTCCCTCTTCAATTCTTCCTGTTAAACATGACATACGTAAATAAGCCCTAATCTGCCACGTATTGGCCTTGCGGTTTATGTCAAAGCTTCCATGCCAGACGGACCTTCTGATTGGCTGACAGATTCTGTTGAGTCATTTTTCCTTTAGATGTCCAGTATTGGTAATGATGAGTAAAGCAGAACCCCAAAGTTTCAGGCACTGTGAGCTAAAGCTTTGTTATTGTCCCTCCTCCTGTGAATGTGTTTTTAATGATAAATGCTCCCTGTTCTACGGCCTTTGTGAGTTGTTACTGCTGGCACATCATGACGGGGTGCATTGGTAAAAAACACAGAAAACAGCAAATTCCAATTTACCGTACAATACTGGGCCCATTATGTGTCCGCACGACTTGTCCCACCCCATATTGAAGCCATAGGTGCCACAGACATCTAGCTGACTTTCCTCTCCTATGGAACCTCATTGATTCTGTACTTAGCTGCCTCGTCCTATGTCGTTCCTGTTGTTCTTCTCTTCCTCTGTACCCGTAAAAGCAGGCCTTCCTCTTCTCCACCAGCCCACTGTCCACTGTTTCCATGCAGACCAGTGGACTCAACAACCCTGCTGCCAACATTGTGCTCTGAGGAGGAGGCCACTTTATCATTCACCTCTCTGGGTGACAGATTCAGTGCCGCAGTCATACTTACACAGCATAGTAATCTGTGGCATCAGCCACCTTACACAATATTAATCTATTTACACTTTTCATATTCATTAGAATGCGTGTGATTTGATTGGTGGTGTACGTATCGCGTCGCCTGGGGAGCCGGCTGGGGCTTGTGCCTGCATATTGAAGCACTCTGCTTTCAGCTGATGATTTATTGCCTCTTTTTAGAGGACCTGCCTGGCATTTAGTGGAGTCACATTCAAAAACACAAGCTACCAAAACAGGTTTTGACATTGATGTCTTTTGGCTCGTATGCTGGAATTGGTGTCTGTGAGTTTGTGTGCATGTGTGTGTGTGTGCGTGTGTGTGTGTGTGTGTCACCTTGTTTAGGGATTGTTTGCGTGCGGTGTGTGTGTCTTTTTGGTTTTTTTTGTGTACAATGCATACGTGTAAAAGTCTGGATGCAGGTCTCTGTAAGTGTGATTGTGTATACAGTGTACGAAATTGTTTGTCTGAAGACGTGATACATGAGTTTTTCAATGGCACGCGACCAAAATTCGATCACAAAGGTTGAAAATGTGCCACTGATTATAACTGAAAGATGAAAGAAAACGAAAAGCTAAAACAAAGAAAAATAGAAAAATAAAACAAACATGGCACAGAGCAAGTGCAAAGTGCAGTTGTCCATTTCCACTGTGGCAGGGGTCACAGTCAATTTCAAAAGGAGCAGTCCCTCTGAATTAGACTCTAGGCCTTCACGCTCTCAATTATAAAATCCCTCTGCAAGTGCCGGGTGAGATTTTTTTTTTTTTTATTTAGACAGACCTAGTTAATCCCCAGCTGGTCTGTGTTTTAAAAATTGGGGTATTCCCATTCCCTGAGCAAACAGAGCTAACATTTCTCCTTGGTATTCTGTACCCCTTTCGTTATCCTCCGCTACAGCATCAGAATTACTAACACAACACTGCCGGGAACTGCATCTTCAAAGAGAGGGAGTCATCCCATCTGATTTTGGCAGAACAATGAGAAATAACAGAGGCTTTGCTCTCATGTAATCACTGCCATGTCCTTCATTGTTGTTTTTCCTCTCCAATGTGCCTCTGCAATTGCAGAATATAATGAATAATGGCATTCCAGGCAGTCATGTCTGCCGTTCCACGGGACCATTTCCGGTGGAGCCACAGCGGAACAGCCTTTATTTTGAGCTGCCATGTCCCCAGTGACACTGATTAAGACAGAGAGATAAATATCTCTGCAAGGTGCAGCCCATGAGCCGGCCTGGCTGCCTCCCCACCACACGTCCCCCCTGCCCTGGTCCAGAGGAGTCAGTGAGGCAGCACAGATAGTCTCTGCAGTGGACAGCTCCCCTCAGACATACCAAAATTTGTAAACACACAGTCAAATGCACACTAGTACATGCAAGAATACATGCACATGTGCACACAGATGTCCGGACAGACTTGGACACGGACACACACACACACACACCCACATTCAGAATCTCTGCAAGCCAGCAGCCCCTGCCCTGCTTTCACCCCATCCTTCCTACACTTAGTTATCCATAGTGACAGCTGTCTTTTTTGTTTCACCGAGACAGACGGCTCTGTCTTAGTTACTTTTAGCCTGGAGACCTTTGCTTCGTTTGCTGGTTATAAAGCTTCATTAATCTCATTCCTCTGGACTGCTTGGCACTCACCTAGAACCACTAGTCTTTATAGTGCACTTTATTTGCACTGTTGTGCACCTTGCTGCTGCACTCATGTTCAGTCTCAGTGACTGTGTGAGGAGTTTTGAATGTTTTATCCCAGCTTTCTTGGTATAATAACCCCGTGCTCCTCCAGTTAGCATGAAATACGTTGTAGCCTTTGAGTTATCTTGCAGGGCATTTTGCATACTCCTGTGCAATTTGCTTGTGGGCTTTAAAAATGCATGGCTGTTAATCCGAGGCTTGCCTGGATAATTTGAGAGATCAGTGAGATAGGTCTGCTAATTGACATGAGTAGTGCTGACACCCTGGGTAATACACTGTGCAGGTTTATTCTCCGCTGTGACAGAGCAGCCCATCATTGCCAGTTATTAACTGCCTTGTGCTTGGTTGCACAGGCTCAGCGGTGGGCCCTGGTGTTGACAACACAGGCCTCCAATGGCTCGAGAAGTAACTCTCCAGCTTGCATAGCCTTTCTCATTCAGCAACTTTGTAATGAGTATGGTTGGGACTTTCTCATTGTCTTGTTTCCATCCTTTTTTATTCAGCAGCTCCTCAATGGGAACAGTGTGCTGTGTGTCTCTTCCTATTAAAAAGTAATTTCCGCCTAGCAGAAAGATTGGAGCCTACACACGTGGCTGAAGGATTTTGTAAATAAAATTGGCCGTGCTCAGACAAGACTAATTTCAAATTTTGATATCAACTTCTTCTTTTAGACTTTTCAATTGGAAGTTTTACCTATCGTAAATTATTACCTTGGAAATACCCGGTGCTAAATAGCTTAGAGTTGTTTGATTTTATCATCGTGTGTATGCATATGTTGTCAGCAAGAATTCAGCAAGCTATTAGAACAAACCAAATCATTTTTTTTTAAATATTTAAATATTTTTGTTTGCATTTGCGTGTATGTTCCTCAGTCTGTTTCATTGAGTAGATATAAGATATTTGAATAATCAACATATAGGCAATTCCAAGGCACTTCAAGCGGGCAGCAATACATTTGTAATGATAACATTCTGGTTATTCCCCCATAAAGCTTACACATGTGCAGTATAAAATACATCTTTGCCTTAAATATTTTCATAATATTTGATTGATTGGATGCATGAGTTCTGGAAAGTCACCCTTTCCTAATTCAAACTTGTGACAAATATACGGTGATCTTTCTGCAGGTCTTACGTCTGAGTACATGCGCCCAGACCGATCACTGCACCGATTCTTATTTTCCTCCAGTCGCAAGGATTAACTGTTATTTGTCTTTAAGGGCTAGACGCTGTTGGACAGAGATGAACATTGAGGGTGTAGCTATATTTCAAGGGGTGTATTCCACGTAAATTAGATAACACCAGAGGGAGCATCACTGGAGTGAGGTTGAGCAAAGGCGAATTTGGTATTTTTCTGCTACTTTTGTACATAAGGCAGATCTCATGTGACTTGACAAAACCACGTCTAAACTAGAGGCTTCGTATTTTTTTCCAGATGGTGCCAATAAACAGTGTTGTCTGTCTGTATTTAATGGTAGCGTAACAATACAAATGATCTATTATGATTGTATCATATTTAATTGTACCAAACATTTTTTATTAAATTATTTGCAGACAGACCTCCTTTGGCATTGATAATAAAGTAACTTATCTGTGGAGTACTATGTGCCATAAGTGCCTGTATGCTTGGGGGCTAAAGCACCCACTGGGAAAGGCAATCAGTCACAGAAGAGTCCTAGCTTTAATGTCATTGATTACATAAACACACGCTACAAACTGTCTAATGTATACCGTTTTCAGTTTAACCGCGAAAGTGCAAGCCTCCAATAGCTTGTTTAATACCAAGAAATGAGTATCACTTGCAAACTAAAGAAACTGATATTGAGGAATATGTTGTATGAAAATCAACAAACACAAACAATCCTACCAACAGTAATTGTGAAAGTCCAACCAAGGTTGTGAAGTAATAAAGCTAATAACATAGAGCCTTGCAATAGCAGGGTAGCAGAGGGGCACAACAGCAGAGGGTGAACATATCGAGGGCTGACTGCAATAAACAGTCCAGATGTTAATGTGAGGTTTTATGAAATGGACCACATGCGAGAACCAGTAAAATGCAAAAAGGAGGCTTTATTTCTGAAGGGGGAAAACCCCCAACAGAGCAGGCAACAATACAGAGTCCAGTATCCAAAATCAGAATCCAATGGGCAAAATCCAGAATCGTAACCAGGGCACCAATCACAAAACTCAAAAAAAGGTTCAAAACAGAAGGCGGCGAAGTACAGGGAGTAGGCAAAAATCAATTGTCAAGGACGGTCCAGTCAGAAAGATAATCACAATGGGAACAAGGCAAAATGAACGTGGCACAAGTTAGCATGAGAGAACGATCTGATAAAGCGGTGCTGTGAAGAGACATCTAATATACATTTCAGGGAGGTCACATGATAACAGTACAGAGGTGGAAGCAGTGAGACTGATTACAAGGGAGCAACACATTAGGAAAAACCTAATCACATGAAATTGGCAGAAGCCAAAATGCGGACAAGGATCATGGGACAAACCTATAGACAAAGACACAGCTCCGGTCAAGGAGTTCTACCGTGTAGAGATACTAAGAGAAATGAAAGCCTAAGAAGGTGTGGAGATTCCACTGAAATGCAGCAGCGAAGATTAGGGAGAGACAAGGGGCGGAGACTAGAATAGGGCGAGTGCTGAGAGCTTGTTAATCAATTACTGAGTGCAGCTATACAATCCCGAGTGCTCGTTAGTAAGTTAGTCTTATATACAATGTTATTCTTGGTTAGTAAATTAGCAAAAACAACAAGATGTTAGTACGTATGTGTTAGTAATATAGAAAAAGCAAGGAGAAGGAAGTAAACTAAATGGGGAAGGAAGATTGAAACCCAGAAACCATGAAATCACCCGAAGGAGTGGCACGCTGTACTGGGGCTGTGAGCAGAGACAAGACCAAGGACCAGACAGGGGGAGACAAAGTGCAATGCATGGAAAAATCAGAACATGGACTGGAATAAAACTATGGCTAAAAGTAAAACATAGAAAATCAAAACTATGACAATAGTTAACGTCAGATAATTATGTTCATACGAGAATTTTTGCTAAATCATTTTGCAGACATTGATTAGCCCACTACATGTTCTGATCAGTGACGGAAATATTGGGGGTGCTGCCGCACTCGTGAGTGATGTGGGGCCATTGATCATTAAACGTTGCTGTGGTGAAACCAGTGTTGTGGTAGTCTCATGTGCATTTGGGTTTACCATCTGTCATGTTTATATTGGAACTAGAAGGCAGTAAATTGTTTTAACTGAAGTGGGTTACACAATCATTTTTTGCATTATTAACAATTCCAAAGCCAATATTCCTCATGGTGGTTAAGTCCTTAATTGGTCTATGTTTAATTCTCTTGTTGGTAAAATATGAAGTGGCCTACAGTGCTGTGAAAATTTTTTTGCTTCCTTCCTGATTTCTTACTTTTTTTTGCATATTTTTCACACTTAAATGTTTCAGAATGTTTGCTGGAAGTATTTTTTGCGCATTACCCACCAGGGGTGCCAGTAATTTTTGAGCCCATTGTATGTTATTTCGAACAAGGCCATTGTTGCTTTACTGAACACCCTGCATGCATTTCATATTTTCTAAACATCATAAATGCACATTTCTATAATATCATGGATGATGCAATTAATCAAATGCTTTATCAATGTCCTCGAAATAAAGGCAACCGCCTTCACAAAAGTAAGCAAAGTGCACTTCCCTCTTGCATGGACACTTGAGCCTTGACATAAGGTAGCAGTGTTGGTATTGAAGTTGATGCCTCTTTTGACTGATCTCTGCTCTTCAAATTATACCTACTTCCAGCTATTGCATAATGCGTGCATGTGTTTGATTATACTCTAAAGAACTGCTTCCGTTGACAGATTGTATAGAAGGTTGTGATAGTCCTTACGTGTATTGTATATGATTAGATAATTAGGCTCTGATAAACCTCAATGCACAGGGACTTCAATTCCACCTAAGAATCTCTACAAACGGTCTGATTGAATAATTTATGACTACAGCACGGGAACGTGAATGTCATTTAAACTCAAGCCGAATACGTGAAAGTTGAGAGCCCTGTGTAAATAATAAAAATGGTAGATGGTTAACAGGTAACGCTATAACTTCTTTTTTAATAAGAAATAATTTGTCAAGGCGGTTTACGTAGCCTTTTTTCCTGTTGGCTTCATGAAATTACGTTATAATTTTAGTTTCAGTATTAGCCTCAACAGAGACTCAGCTAACGTTAGTTTCTACTGTGCACAGTATAGCTACACAGTATGGTATTTGTCATTGCCATTGGGTAGACGTCAGATGGGATCCAGTAGCGGTACTTTCCGTTTCTTGGAAGACTGCATTTTTAACGGTTCTCCCTTAATTCCATCCGTAAAACTGACATATAGTGTGGGACAAGTTAGATTTAGGGTTAGGGGATAGAGCCAAGGTTCAGGCTAGGGAAAGTACCGCTGCTGGATCCCTTCTGAAGTCTACCTTGCCGTTGCTCCTCATGGGGTTCCTCACCTCCCTCAAGTTAGCTTGCGGCTCCTCCTACCTTCTGGTCAGACCAAACTCTGCTTACTGACGTAAAAAGCGTCACCAGATGTGCGCCTGTATTTGAATACAGCGCGGGAATGTCACCACGGACACACTAATTATTTTACCTGGCAAAGGATGAAATACAAGTCCTTCCATCAGTGGGTCATAGGCCCAATAATCATTGTTTTATCCCCCCTCTCTGATAGACACTGACTTAACAGACAGTAACGAGACGGAAATCTTATGGATTACCACTTTAATTCTCTTGCTACTTTGCAGAGTAAAAGCTGAATCAGAACCAAATTAGCACATTTGTAAATCATTTTATTTGATCATCAGTATGAACAAAAACACTGATTTTGATTATCAGAAAAATGTGGAACTTCAGATCTGATAATAGACCCATGATAACACAGTATATTGAATTTTGTTTTATTAATTTGCTGTTTGTTTGTTTGTTTGTTTGCAGTTTGAGTGAAAAAAAGGAGTTGCTGTGGGCTCAGCATTGAGATCATTTAGCAGCATGCCAATAAAACTAATTTTGCTTTAAAATTTGCTGTGACCTCCTTTGTAAGGTTGTATTAAACATAACACCCCATCATATCAATACAATATACTGAAAGGAATGTGTATGTGACACAAAAACACAATTTTAAAAAAATTTTGGTCAGTAAAAAAATAAATGCTTGGCTGGTGGATTTTTTCATTTACCGGCCACTTTGGCTGGTAAGAAAGTTAGTTAATTTCGGACCCTGTTTGGAGGACTAAAAAAACCCTTAAATACAACGTAAAATGAAAATGAGTGATCATCAATTTTAGTAAGAACTAATGAAAATTACGTTTTCCTTACTCTGCGACATATTCTACATGCTGCGTGTCGTGACAGTGGTGACTGCGCTTCTCTGAGCCCCTCTCAGTTCTGACCTTTTCACCTTCCAGCTCTGCTCACTGATGACAGTGTAATCGCACACCATCTGAAATGGGGATTTACACCAGTGTATTGTAAACTATAGTCTCTTTTTGAAACCTTTTTTCCCCCTCATCGGAAGCACATAGGGGACAATATTAAAATGAAAATGTAATTTAACTATTATATTATAATTTTCCACTTATGAATGAGTTATTTGAGACAGTATTAAATTGAAAATGCATTAATCCAATTATTACTTTCATTTTCACGTACTCATATGGGAAATATATATTCAAATGATAATGAGAAGCTGTTTGACATTTATTTCTGAAAGTCGTGACCCGCAATACAGTGATGCAATGAGCAAAACAGCACCCACAGGCTATTGCATTTACATGTCACTGTGCTCTTTTAGGGTCAGCATGAAAATGTAAATGCTATTTTCTGACTATTTGAAAATGATATTGAAAAACGGCATTGAACCGTTAATTTGCAAAGACTTTACCTGCTCTACTGTGGACAATATTCAAATGCAAAACCTTAACATCACTGAAAAAAGTGATTTTGACCTCTAGTAAATGTTCCATATATTAATTAAGCATATCAGCAAACAGACAGTTCGTCTTGAGACATGTTATTTCGTAGCTAGTTTGAGCAGATGTTGAAAAGATGTTCCATCTTTTTCTAATTGAATATTTTAAACTGAACAATAAGACGCACAGTACCATACGTTTGCAGTATCATAGGCAGTTGTTGGCCGGATGGGCTGAAAACACCCACCTACCCCGAAACTGCTATTATCATTTAATTGTTCTCTTCATAATATTACACATCATATTAAACAGCAATTTTCATGCTTGGAACTCAAAGTTTACCCCATGTACACATCCGTTGTGCTGTTTTCATTATTAGCTATCAGTTGCTCTCTAATTGAAGCTACTTGGCTGCGTCATTCATGGCATTTTTGTGGACTGTGCTGTGTTTTCTTAGAGAATACAAGATGGGCAGCAATTTGTATTGATAGCTGCTGTCGACTAAAGAAAGAGTTTTGTGCTTTTTTGTTTTGCTTCTTTTTGTGCCCTTTTGAAAGGCAACTTGATAATGGGGTTAGCTTTAGTTTTTGAGGATTGCTATTTGTTGTGACCTATTTCTGTGCAGGTAAAACACATTCAAACTCTTTTAAAGTGCGTAGAAAGACTTCTGACCTTTGGGATAACCATGATGAGTGAGCCGCTTGCAGACTCACACAGTGAAAGGCTCCCTCCCGTATGCATGCAGCTTTGTTTTGTGTTTCACAGCCTGTTGGAGGAGGAAGTTATTTTTTTCCAAAGCAGTTGGAGAGTTGCAGAGGCAGCAAACAGCCATGCATAAGCGCAGAAGGCCAGCTTAGCTCAGTCTGTTGATGCAAGTCCTGTCAATTAGACTCTCCTCACTCATCTCAGGAAGACAGTGGAATGGGGCATAATTACAGATTGGTCAGTTAGTGCTTAGACTGTGATGCAATATTAGGATACAGTTTCAGTCATTTTGGCTCTGTCCTCCAAAATGTGAAATGATCAAGATTTGCTTCAAGTGTAGACTTGAAGTTGGAGGACACATGAATATAACCAAAAATTAATGTCTCTTCACAAATTCTGTGTGCTTGGTTGTAAATCTTTTGCAGTCAAAGACCAGCATAAATATGGAGCTTACACGTAGCACCAGACACTTGGTTTTGTCCCAGGCAGTGCTCTGCCAGGCATGTGCTTCAGTCGACTTCAGGGGTTCAGTTGACTTGTTCAAGCTTTGCCTTTAGTTTTGTTTTCAGCTTGTAAAAGTCCAAGTTAAAAGAAATAAGAGAGTTGGTTTCACAGTGCCATAGTTTATTTGATCTAATTTTATCACCATTTCACCAATTTACATATTTTTCAGTTCAATTGATCACATTTTAATTTTCAGGGATAGGATCAGGGAACCACAAAAAGTAGGCAGGCCATGCAGTGGGAAAATAGGAAAAAAAGGAATTACCTGTAATTGCATTAATCATATGGTTCGTCTTCCCTGATGTTGAGTTCTGTGGACAATAGTGGAAATCTCTGCAGTGCACATAACATGTAAATAAGTAGTCGTCCTTTTCATGGGGGTTCGGTTGGGTACAGGATTTCTTCTTCTTTTTGTGTTACACCTAAGTTTGAGGCATTAGAGGGGACCTGTGATGCTATTTTTTTAAAGTTATTATATTCCATATAATACAGGACATCCCATCTATGGAATGAGCTTTACTCTACTTGGGCAGTGAACTGAACCACCATGTGAACAGAGAGCCATGTTAATCCAGCAAGCAGAGCGAACAACAAACAGAGCGACCATGTTAGCGACCATGTACGTGGCTTGTTAGCAATCCATTCACCTATATAATGAGTATGAAAAGGTAAGCATGGATGTTACATTTATAGAAGTGTGACATGCGGTCACCATGATAGTTTAAATGCACTTGTAATTTAGTCTCTAACGTTAAGAATGAGCGATAGCTAGCGTCTACAAAGTAGAAAACGTTAGCTGATATTCCATTCACTGCGCTAGCTACTCCATTAAAAACAATTGTGAATGTGAAACAATTTGAAACAACTCCCATTTATTAGCTAAAAGCTAAATAACAGCAAATAGCACTATGATTATAGAAAGATAATGCATGCATGCTAGCTAAGCAAGTTAGTTTTAAGAATAGCACTTAGCTAGCTGGTTACATCAATGACCAAACCATACACATTTAACTTAGGTTACACTTGGAAATTAACAGAAATTTTAAACACTTACCTCACTAGCGAGCTACAGATTCTCACTGAATATAAAATGAAACCACTGCTCAACTCGGAGGTGATGTCATTCCCATGGAGGACTTCCAACTACTGTGGTCAATGGAGCGCAGAATAAGGTTCAGTTTATGAGAGGGTTCCTTCTCTTCTCCGTAGTCTTCTCTTCTGAATATGTCTTAATTGTCATTGTACAAGTACAACAAAAGTGCCTTCCCAGTGCTTTGGTGCTAGTTGATCTTTGTCTCATCTTATGCTGTTTCATTTATCTGTTCTGAGGTGCATTCATAATGGGAGATTCTACATTAAACTGGAAACGGTAAATTTCCAAAAATGTACTTTGTTGTGTTGTTATTGAAATTTAATGTCTGATTTGCTTTTTGTCGCAATGAGAATATTGACATTCCATTTACAAAGCCACAATGACTTATGGCTCTGTTCTTTTAATGGGTGACATATAGCAGAAATCTGATTCATGAAAGCACTTTGTAATCCACTGCAGGAGGAGTCAGTCACAACAATGCCTTAATAAATGAAGCAGCATGAGTTTATGATTAAATTCGTTGAAATCACTCCATACAGCAGGTGCATTTCTTTTCTCTTAATGTTCCAGGTGACTCAGTTTTTTTAACAGCAAAACATGCTCATAGATAATCTTCACAAATGTTTTTATTGATATTCTAGCTAAATATTCATTAAGAAGTCTTCCAGGTGGTGAAGCAAAGAATGTCACCCTCTTACATCATTTTGCTCCTGAATTTCGAGGATAGATGTTTGAGAGTCTAGGTGTTAATCCTGAGGAAAGCTACATGCTAAAAATGATTTTTTTTGCATTTCTTTTCTTTTTTTTTCAGCTTAAAACCCATAATTGTTATTTGAGTTACCAATATCTTCTCTGCTTGTTATGGTTAATTCGCCTTGGGAGCAGAGTATAGCAGTAATGTCATTTGAGGTATTTCAGAGCAATGTTATCCACTCCATCCTCTTACAGAAATAGCAGCATTAGATTGCTTTCCATTTACGTGGCAGACTCCTTTGGCGAAGTGCTCATGCCATGTAGTGGGTCTTTTGCCCAGGCCTCTCTATTGTATACATAAAAATATCAAAGTGTAATTCACTGATCTGAGACAGTCGCTGAAGTCCTTGAAACACATACATTGATAATGCCTCTATGAGAGGTTAATATATTTACTGTGCTATGAAAAAGTGTTTCATTTCTGATTTCTTCTATTTTTAAATATTTATCTCACTTAAATGTTTCAGATCATCAGACTGATTTTAACATTAGACAACAATAACCCAAGTAAATACATGCAGTTTTTAAGTAATGATTTTATTTATTGAAGGAGAAAGCTATCTAAGCCTACCTGGGCCTATCTGGAAACATAATTTCCCCCAAAGTTATTAAATTAGGTTATTAAATCAACCTGTTTAACAAATTCACTCGATTGTTCGGTTCAGTTTTACTAGGCACACCAAGGCATAATTACTGCTAGCCATGTTGATTCTAAACTTCAATTAAATAATACCTGTCTAGAAATGTGAAGTTGGCAAAAAGTAGCAAATTATTCTGTGATCTAAAGAAATTAAGAACAAATAAGGAACAAAGTTGTTGACATCTATCTGTCTGGATGGGATTACAAGTCCATTTCTGAGGCTCAGCAGCGAGAGCCATTATCTATGAATGGAGAAAGCGCAGAAGAGTGATGAACCTTCCCAGGAGTGGCCAGCGTACCAAAATGCCTCTTAGAGCACAGTGCATTTCATGCAGGAGGACAGAAAAACCCAGACTAACATCTAAATAACTGCAGGCCTCACTTGCCTCAGTCAGGGTGAGTGTCCACAATTCAGCAGTGAGGAACAGACTGGGCAAAATTGGAACATGCCATGGAACAGCCGAAAGGCGAAAACCACTGCGGAGCAAAGAGAACGCAAAGGCTTGTCTCGCATATGCGAAAAAAATCTTAATGACCCCAAAGAAAATTGGGATGATATTCAATGTACTGATGAGTGGAATTTTTTGGAGGACACGGGTCCTGTTACCTCTGGCGAAAACCTAACACAGCATCCCACAATAAGAAAATCATACCAGCTGTCAAACACGGCAATGATAGTGTGATGGATTGTAGCTGCTTTGCAGCTTCAGGACCTGGGAAACCTGCCATCATCGATGGAAACATGAATTCTGCTCTCTACCAGAAAATCCTATAAGAGAATTCCTGGCCATCTGTTTGTGACCGAAAGCTCGGGTGCAGTTGGGTTATGCAGTAGGACAATGATCCAGAGCACACAAGCAAGTCCTCCTCTGAATGCCTCAGAAGAAACAAAAAATAAGGTTTTGAAGTAGCCTAGTCCTATTCCTTACTTGAATCCGATTGAGATGCTGGGCATGACCTTAAATCGAAAACCCACCAATGTGGCTGAATTAAAACAATTCTACTAAGAGGAGGGGGCCAGAATTACTCTGCAGTGAAGTAAAAGACTCCACTTGGGGTGGCACAGGCAGTTATTAGGTTTATGGGAGCAATGTTTTTTCTAATGTTTTTTTTTTCTTTTCTTTTCTTTAATGAGTGACAAAGCCTTTGAATAAGTCTATACCTTCAATAAATGAAATTATCATTTAAAAGTGCATTTTGTGTTTACCTACGCTGTTATTGTTTTATAGTAAAATTAGTTGGATGATCTGAAACTTTTAAATATGAGAAATAAGCAAAAATAGAAGAAACTGGGAATGGAGCAAATGCTTTTCACTGGACTGTACCATTTTATAACACTGCATATTGCTATAGAAATATTTATGGTAAGACATTGCTCATTCTCAGGTGTTTTTTGGTCCAGTCACTTTTGCAATTCAAGTTGTCCCAATCTGCAACCAACCTTCTCCCATCGTCTTGCTGTATCTTTCCACACTGATTCTCAGGACTCAAATGCAGGGCATTTAATGGAAACATTTCTGTGAACCTCATCTCTTATCCCTACAACTCCATAACAAGAAAATAATGATTATGCGTAAAAGATTATGCACTCAGAGGTTGGTGGAGCTGGCTTTTTGTTCTAGCGGTAAGATAGCGAGACTGGGATGGTTATTGAATTGGGTTGCTCTTTGAGCCTTTCCTTTTGATAATGTCATCTTTAAAAGGAAATTAAAGTTGGTGAGGGGAGGGAGATAGAAATGTGAGAACAATGGTAAGATTCGATAGTATCCAATTTCTTTTGTTGTTGTCTGTTTTTCCACATTAGTTGATCTCCAGTCTTCACTAGAAGGGAAATTATGGTCTGCGTGGGTGCCAATTGGTGACCTGTGAGTAAGATATGATCCTGTGACGATAGGGAACAATGATCCTTCCTGCTATCTCAACAGCACTGGTGGCTTTGGTGCTGTAATGGTGTGAGGAGGATCTGCTTGGCCAGCAACTGGAATTATTCCATGGCAAACCTAAGGATTGTTGCTGACCGATTTGCATCCCCATATGGCCACAGTCTCAGCCCTGTCAAAGCGATAGTTTACTTGCTATTATTGCATTGTAACTCTGCAGCCAGCTATGATTCAGTACTTTCAGTTTTCCTGACAGATAAAGTCAGAAGCTGTCATAGACAAATAATGATCAGTTATTAATTTGCTAAAGTCATTAACTACTGTTATTCGTGATGAATGCTGCCTCCTGCATTGGCAAATACTGTATGTCAGCCAATGTATGGTAAGATTTTCATTTTTCAGTCAGCTAAGTGAAGCCAATATGTTAAGTTGGGAAGCAATAATTGTTATGCATGTCTAGGGCTATAGTTTTATGGAAAGCATGCAAATGGAAAGCATGTGGCAATAACGTTACTCATTTCATCCATCACAAACATTTTATTTATAGCCTTTGCCCTGTTTGGGAGTTTCCTGGTCTTCAGTGGTGTCACAATGGGTTGAATGGTGCATTAGGTGGGTGTCAGTGAAAACAGCTAGTGCTGTGCTAACTTCATGTCAAGAACCTGTTTGTGTATTGACTGACCCAGACCATATTTTAACACAAACATTTTCGCTCAATGGTAGTTTCACAGGAATGAATCCCAGCTATCAGAGTTGCTCGCCAACTACCAAATATGGTTCATATTTGTCTTCTTTCCTTTCTTAATTTTAATTTTTGTTATGCATAATGCCTACAAAATATTGGTGGGGTCTAATGAAGAGGGATGGTGAAGTGGTATTTTTGACACGTGAATATGTTCATTGTGTGAAGAGAGTCACATAATTATTCTCAGCCTCCCCCATTTTAATATCAGGAGTGCCATTTTGTGTTTGGTTTAAATGGCCCATGTCTTATCTTACAAAATGCCATAAATTCTTGCAGGGAAAATCTGGTCCTCACAAACAAGTAGTTCTATTTCCTCTTGAGAAAAGGATTCCTGGCAGTACTTGTCAAATTTAGGTGCTTTGTCTTCACCTGAAGTGATGAAATTGCCTGTTTGCAATGGCATTAATGCTCCTCTTTTAACTGGAATGACAGTGGATGGTCTGATTGGCCTTGATACATCCAAACCACAACCACACCCACTGAAAATTAATTCTACTTCCAAATTTGGGTTCTAGTGCCTACTTGTGTATACTGGTTTTTGTTATAACCTAAATAGCAATTACAATTTTAATAAATCTAAATTTGTCCTAATGAGGTCCATTTGACGTTTTAAGTGGTTTTTCCTGTCTTAAGCCACATATTGAGAGAAATGTTCACGTGTAACCTGAAGAACGATAGACCCTTAAACATATAGGGCTCTAATTTCTTGGCACAGAGCAGGGTGGCGCAGCGTGGCACAGCCCACGCAGTGGTAATTTCGTCTAGTGCAGCCCGTGCAGTGGTAATTTTGCGCGATGCAACACCATGCGCAGCCGCTTCAGCAATTTGGTAGACGGACGTGCGCCGAAATGGCCGTGGCGGCGTAATAAGGGGAAGGTGTTACAAATTCATCCTAATGCAGTGACAATTTTGTGGCAAATGTCTCCACCGAAAGTGCGCGCAGTGGTAATTTGGCTGACCGGCGTGCAGTGCGCACACATCACCGAAACCTCACAGCCAGGTTTCCAGAATGTCAGGCATATTTCAATGCAATAAATAATTACAGCAACCACTATTTAATGTAATTATATGTATCAGCACATAAATTATAGTATCTATATCGATTGTCCTAATGTCAGATCAAAGGCGGTTGGCCCGCGTAATGGAAACTCGACCTGACAGCCCTCAGAGTGTCAGGGCATTCTCTGTGGCATGTTGCTTGCTACACAACATAGCTGTACGCCATGGATGTCACTTTGACCGCATGCAGGAGACATTACAGGACTTGAGACAGAGAGAGGCCGAACTGCATGTGCCGTATCAGCAGGGAGAGAGAGAGAGAGAGAGAGAAAGAGAGAGAGATGTGTGCATGTGGGCGCGTGAGTGCGTGTGTAGGCTATGTGGGTATGTGTCTTTCAGCTGCTTTCACACTGGACGAAAAACAAATTTTTCGCACGACTGATTACATTCAAAGTCGATGCAAAGACGCGAATACACGCGTTTATTCGCGTCTTTGCATTGACTTTCAATATATAACAATGTGGACGAGGGATCTGCCTGATCTGTCATAATGTGGCTTAAAGGTTCCCTGACATTAAATAAGCCGAAATTGATATTTAGAACTTCCCATTGTGTTTTTTAGCGATGAAAACAAAGATGCAAACGCTTTTCTGTGAAAATGAGTTGTTTTTAATCTATTTCTGATTGATTAAACTGATCGGGAACGCCCCCTTCGAAATGTCCAGAACTGGCCTTTTATGGCAACTGATGTCACGCAAGGCAGCCAGCTGGTCAGATCTCCAGTCTAAACAACAAAATGTACATAGACTACGCTTTATTTACCATAGCCAGCTGACAGACCCCTACAAAAAACCACTGTTGGAATACCATAAAATTTGAGTATTACTGTAGTAATTGTATGTTTTTTTGGAACGCACAACATAGATTTTAGTGTTACTATTGAAATATTGTACGGCTACCATAGCTAATCAAAAAACACGGCAGGAAAAAGAAACTAGCCTATACTATAAACTACAGGATTATTCGCCAGAATGTTTGCCAAAATAGGTGGCGTTTAGCCGCTTTCACACCGGACGCGAAACAAATTTTTCACAGGACAGATTACATTCAAAGTCAATGCAAAGATGTGTGTCTACGGACTGACTTTGAATGTAATCTGTCGAGTTTTTTTGTCTCCAATCCTGTTCTTGGATAGTTACCATCCTTTCGTATTCTACTCCAACCCTAATTCAACACACCTGATTCAGCTCATTAGCAGCTCATGAAAATCTGTAACTGGGAAAGCACGAGTGGTTTGCTTTGGTTAGAGTGATAACCTTCAGGATGGTATCTCCCCAGGTACAGGGTTGCAGACCCCTGCACTAAACAAACACACTAGAAAGTGTGTGTAAACAAGTGTGTAAATGGACCATGGAGACCGCTATGGCAGAGGTGCGTTCCTTTGATGACGTCATAGGATCATGTGACTTACGTCTCAGAAACTTCCTACTTATTCCTTGAAATTGATGGATTTTTCTGCCATTTCAGAAATTTTGAGTGCATAGAGAGATATAAATAATCATAGAGAACAAAATAAACCAACAATTTCAGGTGGTGTGCCTCATGTCAGGGAACCTTTAAGGATGAATAAATCCCATAAACATAAATGCCCCTAATTCAGACATGTTGACAACTTGTTAAAATCTTATGATAACAATACCACAATTGGACTATTGCTTCTTGTCAAAAAATTCCTGTAATGGAATTTGGCATACCTAGTTGGATCTATAATGCAATCAGCACTTGCGTTTTCTGGCTACGTTTGGGTTGTAAATTGGGGGCCTCTCGTGTTGTTTTTGCAAAAAGCTGCAGTTGAAGGCTACTGGAGCAAATTTAAAATGGCAAAGGGGATTGTGTAATTATTCTTAAGAAAGCTGTGCAAAATTACATTGTATATGACATTATTTTCAGTGAAGTTGAATGCTTTTATAGGGGTTGAGGTTTGTGTTTTTCTGTTCGGAGTAAAGTGGAATTTAATGATAATTTAATGTTTTTTTTTTCCCTTTCATTTTAGTCTATGATTGTTTTAATTAGTTAAATACTTTGAAGTAAAATTGCCAGTATGAATAAATAAATAAATATTACTTTTTGGGCAAATTTTCTTTTTTTTATCCTGCCACCACCACGTTTGTGTATATGCAAATTGTGTATATGATGTGTATATTGTGTGTATGTTTGTGTATATGATCTGATTTATCAAACAAAAACTGGTGGGAAAAAAAGACTAATGATTTTAATTAGCAAGTAACATGTGTCAGCTACATGAACGCATGTTAAGCCCACAACTCCCTGTCATTCTCCTGGCCACATTGCGTGCCACAGAAATTGCAGCCAGAAATTCTGCTTTAAAGAGATGTAGAAAGTATCGCTCATATCACTACATTGAAAGCACAGACCTGTAGATGTTTGTTGCTGAATTAGTAAATGTGATCACCTGTGTCATTGATACTCGAAAGCGTGCATCAGCTCATCCAGTGTGGTGACCATTAGTAATAGACAGAGAGAGGGATAATTGTTTTTAGGGCAGAATCCAGCTGCCAGTGATCAGTAAGAAAAAACTACGATGGTGTGTTTTCCAAAGAAAGATATAAATAACTGCCACAGGAAAAAAAAAGAACTTTTTTCTATGAAACTGCAGGGTGTTACTTGTGCTTCTCTTATTTTAAAATTATTTATACTCAGCAACAAAAGTTTCTGTGACACCATTTATGTGTATGTTATAAATGACACGCAAAGATCTCAATGCAATCAATATGTTTATTTAACAGGAGAAACACTGACTTTTCAGTGCCAACGTCACTCAAAACGAAAAATGTCATTTTCATCCGTCATGAAGCACTTGTCTGACGTCTAACCAATTGTGACCTTCACACTTCAATACCGGGTGTGACTTCCTCGTGCCATGATGCAAGCAACGCATCTCCGGCGCATGGACCGAATCAGATGTGCCAGAAATAGCTGTGGGATGTCATTCCAAATCTGACGTAGACGTTGTCGCAATTCCTGGAGTGTAGCTGGCGGGTTATCCAACCGCCTCAAACGTCGATCCATCTCGTCCCAAAGATGCTCGATTGGGGACATGTCTGGGGATCTGGCTGGCCATGGGAGGACATTGACATGTTGTTGCATCAGATACTGCTGTACAATCCTTGCAACGTGTGGTCTGGCGTTATCATGTTGCAGCGTTATTCCGGGACCATGTTGCATCAAAAACGGTACCACCAATGGCCGTAGCACTTCATCGCGATATCTTTGACCTGTCAGATTTCCATCAATAACAAGCACATCTGTTCTGTTTCTAGCCGTGATCCCTCCCCAAATCATGACACTACCACCTCCAAAACGATCAAATTCCTGAACACAGTTGTTGGCATAACGTTCTCCACGTCGACGGTATACACGTAAACGACCATCACATCGGTTAAGCATGAATCTTGATTCATCAGTGAAGAGTACAAGATCCCACTGACGTTGGATCCACCGTCGATGTTGTTGTGCCCACTGTAGACGCAGTCGTCGGTGTTGTACTGTGAGTATTGGACGTCTTGCTGGCCGACGTGGGACAATGCCAAAATGACGGAGACAGCGACGGATTGTCTGTGCAGACAGTCGCCTCAAACCAGGTATCGTTCTTGCAGTTATGGTTGCAGGTTGGAATCGATTTCGGAGATGGGTTGTTCGAATCCAGTTGTCCTGTCTGGGAGTGGTTACTCGTGGACGGCCGCTGCGAGGACGGTCTCTGACATGTCTTGTCTGCTGATGACGCTG
This sequence comes from Gymnothorax reevesii, assembly GCA_029721435.1. Classification (NCBI taxonomy): domain Eukaryota; kingdom Metazoa; phylum Chordata; class Actinopteri; order Anguilliformes; family Muraenidae; genus Gymnothorax; species Gymnothorax reevesii. The sequence continues at coordinate 95,653,601 of CM056575.1, forward strand.
CCATAAGTTCCAAATGGTGTTTCGGTGGACATTCAGGCGATGAGCAACTTCCCTCTGCGAGGTTCCGGATTCAATCATCCCAATGGCCCTCCACCGATCATTTTCAGACAGTCTTGGCATTTAGAGGGTAGAGTTCCTGATCCGAAATGGCTGTGTTTTCGATAAGTGATGCTTCCGTCGTTTATCAGGCACAATGTGAACATTCCAAAAATTCTCCTCTTTTATTGCCATCCACAAGCATGATTTACGCACATTTTCACGTGCAAAGTCATTTTCTCGCATTTTCATGATTTCCATTTCAATGTTGTGTTTACGTGTACTGTTTCAGTCTGATATCACCATGTATGACAATTTCATAATTGCGTTATGAAAAATAATTAACAATATTGGTGTCACAGAAACTTTTGTTGCTGAGTATATTTGGAATAATGTTTTTCTTGCATTTGCCATTTATCCTTTGAACATAGTCAATAGATGCTGAAACTCTGATGCTAATAGACCTGATAATATTAAATAACATGCAGAAGCAAATATTCTGACCTAACACATTGGTGCTGTGGTTGTGCTTTTACAGTTTACTCAGATGCTCCAAGGTCAGAAACTGCATCCTTGCTTCGTAACTTGTGGCCAAGGTTTTTTCTGCTTTCAGCTACAATTTTGACACCGTCCAGGTAGATGTCCGAAGACTCAACGATTTTCAAGCAGTGATTGGTGGATTGCCGTATCAGTTATACAGCTTGAGTATGATTGGTGTAGATGAACAGGCTTGTCATGATCCAGATGCGGAGACTGAGTACAATCTAATAGTAGGGTTTATTGATGGTAGTACGGTAATGACTGTGAGGGACGAAGCCCAGAGCAAAATGGCACAGTTCACTTCAGATGGTAGTGGGCTTGGGCATAGGGCGCGTTTATGCCTGGCCAATGGCCTCTCGGAACAGTAGCCAGTTTCAACCCTCTCACCACAAACACATCTGCATCATTTTATTTTTCTCAATAGACTTTCCGCTGTGTTGGTTAAGTTTCATTTTTGTGCTAAAGGTTTCTCAGTGATTGAATCAGTTAATTTGATTTAGTTGATGTTCAGACAAGAAGATTTTGGTGTTATTATGGTGACAATTTATTTGTTTACTCTGTCATGGTGATGAGAATGTTTTGTTTATGTGTTAAAATCAGCATTTTTATGAATTTATTTTGGTACTACATGTACCATTTTGTTTTGAAATTATTTTGGTGCTATTTATATTGGTACAAAAATGCTAATTTATTTGAATTTTGTATGTCTTGCCACTGTGACAGTAGTTTTGCGATAAAATTTTCAGTTTTGGAATTTTGTTTAATTTCAGGCACATTTTGAACATACATGAATATATCTGTTTATTATAACCATATCATACCATACCACCATCAAAGAAGTTTAACACTACAATTTAAGAAATGGAAGAATATAAGAAATATAAAGAAATAATTTTTTTAAATTGGGGACCCATCGAATTTCCCAGGGACCCACTCAAATCACCAACCTGTGGGTCCCAGGGACTCACTAAATTGAAAACCTATCAACATCACTGCTCTCACCAGAGCAAAACTATGAGCTGGCTGGACCTGAGACCTTAGCAGGAGAGCATTCTCAATCCTGATGACCGCAGAAGGCTCACAAGGTGTTGCTAGTGAACTGGATGAAGGAGCTGACTGAAGTGGTTAACGGGAACACAGTCCCAATCCTGGAGACCAATAGAAAGGCATGAGAGTTTGCTCATATTAATAAGACAAGGAAGAGTACTTTTGTATTTAACTATCATTTTAAGCTATAAATAATTTACGAAAATGATAAGCTGCACACTAGGAAGAAACTGACTGTTTGTTTAAAGGGCATACGGCAAGTGGCAATCCAGCAACTTGCATACTCAAAGCAATGGGTAATATATGCCACTAACAAGTCAGTAAATGGAGATCACAAATGCATTACACCTGGTGGGGAGGCACACGGAATGTCAAACCAATGAAAAGAGAGAATATATCTTAAAGACACTCAAGCTGCTGGATGGGCGGAGACACAAAAGGAATTCAAAGAAGGGTAGTCACACAGGCTGCTGGAATCAAGGCTGAGAATTCCACCATTCATTCCATGAGAATTTATTCCGCTAGATTACTTACATATCTAAGAAATTATTTGGAATATTAAATAGCTGTAGACTAGCGCAGTCGTTAGTATTGGAGTTCATATTTTGTTAGTGGCTTGGAGTTGAAAGCCTTGAAAACAGTGGGAGTAGCATGCAGAAAAATCCATAAATGTAGCATTAGCCTTCTTTTTGATGAATAGAGGATATTCAAAAAAAATTGAAAATCAATAAATAAAATAACCTCCTCGTACCAACCGGCAGTCGTCGGCACCTTTTCCAGAGTAGCGCACAATTGGCCATTGTGCTACAGGGTTGCAAATTGGGAAGGGACTGCGGGGAAGGGAAAATAACAGTTGCTTTGTTCGTTGCTCAAGCGCCTCCTGTTGGCCAGACGGGCACTCGTCAGGAAGATTCTTAACCTGTTCATGTCGGGGTATCCTCTGCCCTCGTTCTGAACTTGCAATGATTCAACCAATGATTGTATAAGAAGCGGTGGCTGATGGGCGCGTGCTTCAGAGGAGAGCCGTGAATTTTCTACACTCTCCTGAATTGGCAGCAAGGGTTCGTAAACAAGCAGGTGTTGTACATTGTTCACCAGTTGGGTATTCCATATTCGGGTGGGATTGGATATGCCAAGTTTAAATTAAATAACAAGCTAAGATTAGAACTTTGATTGTTATTTTAGATTTGAATTTGAGAACATGAGTGCTGTGAATGACTGGCAGGGAAACAGACCTTAACATGCGAGACTTTGGAGAGACCCCAAAGCAGACTCTATCACTGTCACAGCACACACCATGACGTCTCTCACTGTCTGATGCAGCCTCTCACACACACGAAGGAGTCATGCATGTTCATCCAACTCTCTTTGCTCCTGCATTTCATGTGCAATGTTTGGCAGTTACTCATTTTATTTCAGAGTATGCTTGGCTTTTTCCTCCAGTGTGCTGTCATTTTCCCTTCCAATGATAGAATTATGTGTCTGCACAACCCACATTTATCAAAGTAGCTTTTCAATTTTAGCCTGCTCATATTTAATTAATGAAAATAACCTGTCCTGGTTGAGCATCTAATTTCATTTTATTAACAAACCCAAGGTCATTTGCTATTGGACCAGTATTTTGTGTTATTTTGAGAAATTATGCAAATTATTGCACTAAATTAACCCTAGAAAGACATATCTGCTTCATGTTTCCAACAATTCACTTGACTTCTCGTTAGCAAGATCACTAATTAACACTTTATCACTGGAAGGAGGCGAGAGAGAGAGAGCAGGAATAAATGTGTTAGTTTCTCTTGCAGCTGTTTTTTAGGCTAAATGAGCATGAGTTTTGATAAGCATTGAGCTTGGTATGATGAATTGTGTTTCCACAGGAATATTTTTAGTGTAATATACAGTATCTTCCAATGCAGTCATTTTCACTGTGCTGTTAGCCATCACTGTAACCACGCCAAAGTCATCAGCACACCCATCTTCCTGGGTACCTTTCCACCTCCAAACACTGTTTTCATACCCTGCACTGGTCATTGCCCCCTGCTCTTTTCTGCTCTGGGTTTGCTGAATTTAGAAGCTCTCAGATGGGCTGGCCAGCAGATACTTTTTGGCTGCCTTGCTACTATCAAACATGCCCCAGCAAGAGGTCACAACCTGCTTTAGAAATAAACTTTCGTGCACGAAGGGATGACCTTTCAGATTTAAAAAAATAAAAATATGAGAGAAGAGACAGGATATGTTGAAAGGCAAAATAGAACTGCCTTCAGAGAGAACTATTAGTGCTAAAGATTGCTCAGGCGCCCTTAAGGTTTATGCCTTTTAAAAGGCTGAAATTGTTCCTAATGGCTCCATTATCGCCAATTGCCATTGTTTGTTTGTTTTTAATGTAACAGGAGCCCATGGTGCTGTTGCGGCTCAGTACTCGGTTATTGCTGGGTTCCATTCTGCTGAAGTCTGTGCCAACACCCTCTCAACCCCAACTGAAGAAGGTCATTTTACAGAGGGGGGTGCTGTGACTATCGAAAGGTTTGTGATTAACAGACTTGTGATGGAACTCACCAGCTTCAGCTACTGTATTGTTTTGTGGCTGAGGATTCCAATGACTCCAGGGTGAAGCTGTACTCTACAACAGTACTCCACGTGCACACGTGTGATTTCACACTTCAGTCTTGAACGTGATAACTGAAGATTTACTTGCAAATCGACTGCTTGCTTTCTGAGGAACCAGTTTGAAAGGACATTCAGCAGTATATTGTTATCCAAAGGGATTAATTACCTTTTTCTCAAAACAAAAAAAATGGGCTAAATGTGGATAGTTGTTCAGTTGCCAGTGACAACCAGATTCTTATATATTTTATATTATGCGTGACATTTGATCAATGCATGTAATGCAATCTCAACTTCAAATCGGAGTGTAAAATCTAATAGAAGAAAATGATTTTCAAATCTGCTTTGACTTGTATTCAACTGAATCAGTACACAGACAAGATAATTAATGTTTTAGGTTATCACTTTTAATGTTTTTTGCCAATATACGAGAGAGGGCTGTAACATTTTGTGCACTGTACTGATCTGTAACACGGACCACTGTAATTACTGTCCTGCTCCACTAGGGGGCTGGTTTGGACCACTGGTCTTTGGAGCAGGGACCACTGCAGTAACTGTCCTGCTCCACTAGAGGACTGGTCCGGACCACTGGTCTTTGGAACACGGACCACTGTAGTAACTGTCCTGCTCCACTAGGAGACTGGTCCGGACCACTGGTCCGCAGTGTCTCGAGACAGTGAAATTTGCTGTCTTTGCTGGCCTCCCACCGAGGTAAGGTCTCGGTGACTGAGCAGTCCATTCTCGGAATACTGCGATTAGATGCTAAATGTCTGCATTAACCTCAGCATAACTGTTGGCCAAACTATTTATCTAGCCTGCCATTTTCATAAATAAATTAAAAATAAAATGAACGTGATTGTTCAAAATGTTTGTCTAACAATCTAGTCTAACAATAAGCAGCTTGCCGCTTTTTCTATACTGCACTAATCTGGCAAATTACTTAAGCAGCTTGTGACACCCAACAAAACCCGATGACTATAAAGTGAAATAACCGATATTGCATCATCTTATTCTTGAAAATATGAATGCTCTGAACAGATTATTTTTATCTAGCCTAGCTGGAGAACATTAAAAATGATTGGCAGGTTTGGAAAGTAATGTTAATAAATTGCAGCCTGTTCATCCATTGCTGTCGGCTGTTAATCTTGGTTGATTATTGTGCTTTCTTTCTGTACCATAAAAACATATTTTAAAATAGAAGGCTATACTCAGGTAGAGGGGTGTGATATAGCCTTATGATTTTATACCTGAAATGGAGCTTCTATTACAGCTCCTTTTAATTCATTTGAAAATGCAATGGCCCCTTTCAGAAAAGTAATTTGGCTTCTCAGAAAACACTATAAAAATTACTTACCACTTTATGGTCTTACCATTCAATCCTTCCGAAAAAAAGAGTAATCCTTTAACATAGTGTAATTGTGTAAAACGATTATATATATATATTAATACTACATAAATAAATCTATTCGGAGCATTATGATTTTAGTCCATAAGCTTGCACAATTTGACCATTTATTTCATATTCATTAGGCTTTACTAAGTCATTCTCATAAGTAGGTTACGTTAATGAATTCTAATAACTATTTTCAGTCTGTGTTTATTTCAGTAGATCGTGGCGCTTCTGATCAGCAGCATAGAATCCATTTCACTGTGGGAGAAGTGATGATGATTTTACATTAAAATTGAGCTTTTATGACAACTTTGTGTTGTTGAATTCATTTGAAAATGCGGTGGCCGTTTCTAGGAGGAAAATAATAAATAAATGAATAAAAAACAAGAGGTTGTTCGCTTGTATATTATATGAACTTTGTTGTAACAACAGTCACTATAAACACTGACCCGAGTTAATAAACTAGCCAGAGACACCAAACAAAACCCGATGAATATAGAGTAAAAAAATAAAATCAATATTGCCGTAGTTTATTCTCGAAAATATTAATGCTCTGAACAGATTATTTCTATCTAGTCTAGCTTGAGAACGATAAGTTGTGTCAATAAATTGCAGCCAGTTCACACATTGCTTTCAGCTGTTAATCTCAGGTGAATATTGTGCTTTCTTCCTGCACCAAAAAAGCAAAATTTTAAATAGAAGGTTATAGCTATTGGGTACTCAGGCAGAGGGGCATGATACAGCATATGATGTAATACGCAAAATGGAGTTTTGATTATAGTTCCACGTAATTCATTTGAAAATGCGGTGGCCATTTCTGACAAGTGAATTGGCTTCACAGAAAACACTAGAAAATGACTTCCTGGCCGATTTACAGCAGATAGTAGTACAGTAGCAGCATTGGCCGAGATTGCCTCTTTGCCCTTTATCAATGAAAGTGCCCTTTTGAAACTTTGTTTTTTTTTTTTTTTTTTTTTTTAATTATTATTATTATTATTATTATTATTATCAACACTTTAGTGGGGCCAATGTTGAAATGATCTTTTAGAAAAGCTGTCTGATTAAAAACTAATGAAAAAAATGCCCCGAAATGGGCCACCTCCTCACGAGCTTCCGATCTCTCTTCCTTTGTCACGTGAACACGCGCGCAGTGTATATGCGCTCACAGAGATATAAGAAAACTGGAGAGGACGCCGCGTGGGCTGGGCCAAAGCGCTGAGGGCAGAATAGCCGCCTCGGAAGTGACAGAATTTTCCACTCTAGTTTTCTTATATCTCTGTGGATGCGCTGCAGGAGCATATCAGCTGAGCGACTGGAAGCCACAGTCTTGTGCCCCGCCAGCCAGGTAGCACACAGGTCAAGTGAAATCGTACTGCCCAACCTGTAATCATTTTGTTGTGCAGTAGCATGTCTCATACACAGTGATGGTCCGTTGGCAGAAACACAGGGCCAGCACTAACCTCACCTTTCACTTCTTAATGACAGTCACCTCTCGCAGTTTACCTCCCCGATTAGAAACCGTTGCTCAGACTGATTGGAGGAATCGACAAGAATCTAACTTTGTTTTTGAAAGCCTTGCTATACATTGCAGTACGAAATTATACGGCATTTAACTTACTTCCGCACACCAATGGCTACGGAAAAATATCAATAGCCTACGTCTTTATAATTTCCGAATTTGCGTAAATTAATTTGTGACGTTCATTGAGCAATTAGCCATGAGAAACCGTTCTATATACTCTGAATGTGACAGCTAAAGTGCGTTGTTGGGTAAGAAGCACAGCTGAGTGAAGAGGAAAATAATTGCGAAAGTATAAGTCCGCGAAAGTTTAGGATTTTTTGCAGACTGTCATCCTTGCGGATTCACATCAATTATATCAACATAGCCAACAGGCAATCGCTTTGTAATTAGCATTTCTTAAGCATTACGTGTCACGCATTGGTTGTAGCTATTCTGTTAATTAACTGTTTGATTGTTAATCAATCAAACCTGATCGCAAACAGTTTAAGAGCAATTATCCGGGAAAGGGTGATGTTACTGAAGGCCTTCTTGGCATCTGACGGTACGCCACTGCTCATACAGCACCAAACAACTGAGCATTTTTTAGCCGACTGGTCACCTGATTAGCTAGTTTAATGCTATATCCAAAATCAATGATAGATAACGTGAGGACGACCACCACAAACAATGTCGGTCGACTTTGCAAATCTATCTGTTTAGCTGAACGTTTTCTTTTGTGTAGGTTTTGTTAGGCAACATAAATGAACACATAAAGAAGAATCAGGCAGTTCCCCATTGCCTGAGAGAAATATCCCCATAAAGGCTACCCATGTGCCTTCTTGTAATGAATGACAGTAGTCATGAATTGCATTGAACATGTGGGTGTAATGTTTATTTTATTTTTTTAATCTCACACTATAATAACATGTTCCACGAGTGCAAAAAAGTGCCCTCCCCCTCCCCCCTGAGCACTTGCCCCCCATAATGTCTGTGCACGCCACTGGCTAGTTGTAATCAAAACTAAACTTTAATGATGAAATCAGACTAAAGCCTATTTCACTCTTCTCGCCTTCTACCTAAAATTAGTATGTCCATCTGCAGAATATTAGCGTCACGATCTAGCCTACTGATATAATCGCCGACTGAAAAGAGTTAGGCTACTAGAATCTATCAACGTAATGTAGCCTACTTTCGAGAATGACTTTAGGTAAAACCCGATGAATATGAAATAGTAACTCAAACTTGTGTTAGCTTATCATAATGTTCTGAATAGATTTATTTATGTAGGCTATTTAGCCTATAAAAAAGACGGAAAGTTATCAGTAACGGTAATGAATTCTAATCGCACGTTTTCCAGCTTAGATCACCTCAGTATAGGCGCTTGTTTTTACCCAAAAGAAAAAGGATTTATGACAGGAGGCCATGACTGCGCCTAGCAGAAATGAAATAAAAATGTAATACAAAAATGTATTCGAGTCTAATAATTGTACAGTTGAAATTTCGTCTTAACACGGCCGGCGCCAGAATTATCTCACCCCCGTGCGATCTAACAGTGACAATATAATGGGCTACTTTTAGTAGCCTACATAAATATAATTTAATTATAATTAGGTTTATGCACCGTTGCTCAAGGATGATTTTATTTTCTCCAGCGAGAGCGACATTTCAGAATTCTTCTGCGAATGAAGATAATTTTGATGACAAGTGTGGTGTCCTTCATTTATGTTTTCCAATCAGGCAGCTGTTCCAATCGGACAGCTGACAGAGCAGTAATAAGGGGTGAGCTGCATATTATCCGGCCACATTGATTGTACTAGCTTATTTTACTGGCTTCAAATATTTTGAACAATTAGACCTACGGTCCTAATGATTTAATTATCCAAATAGCGGCCAAATAAATGATTTGCCCAACAGTAATGCTGAGGGTACAGCAGGCATTTACAATCTAGTTGCAATATTCCTAGCATGAACTGTACAGTCAGTGGTTCCGAGACGGTACCTCTGCAAGGCCACTGAAAGCAAAATTTTCACTGACTCGAGTAACGTTAATGATTAACGCCCTATGTCCGCTAGGTGGCTTTGACGATCGCTCCCATCAGGGCGTTAAAGGAAAGCTACCTCGCGGCGCTTCGCCTGAAATTTTTTGGCTGGACCAATCAGCAGGCAGCTTAGGTGTTGACGTCATTTCCTTCTTCAAAAGCCAATGCATTGCGTCTACATTCGGCTCGTAGATAAGACGAATCAAAAGTGTAATCGCACCGAACACATGCAGAGTGCAAACGCATTGCTAGACACAGTGCACCTTTCACGTTGGCGAGGCTTTGGTGGGAATTTGATGTAAGAGGAATAGGGAAATTTATGTTGAATGAATCCAGTAGTTGGCGGTAATACACCAACAGGTCTGTAAACACCATAAAACCAAAAATAATAAGAAGAAGCCTCCAACTCATAACGAGGCTGCGCGAAGCACTTTTAGAGCTTTCCCGTACAGGCTTTAGTATAGCGACAGTCAGTCAATGAGGAGCGCAACATAATGACTGTATTATAGAGGTTATGACTCGAGACACCGCGGACCAGTGGTCCGGACCAGTCCCCTAGTGGAGCAGGACAGTTACTGCAGTGGTCTGTGCTCCAAAGACCAGTGGTCCAGACCAGTCCCCTAGTGGTGCAGGACAGTTACTGCAGTGGTCTGTGCTCCAAAGACCAGTGGTCTGAACCAGTCCCCCAGTGGAGCAGGACAATTACTGCAGTGGTCCATGTTACAGGACAGCTCAATACGCAAAATGTTACAGCCCCTGCAGCAATATACTCTGATTCTCTATGTGATACTTGAAACACATTGCAAAAAAATTTCCTCTCCATTCCTTTTAAAAACACTTAGTATTCACTTGGGAACTGAGTTTTCTAATTGTTTGGATTTATAAAGTGTATAGTTTGATTTTTTTGTCCTTAGCTTGATATAAAAATGAAACTGAAAAAGAACTCTGGACTTTCCTTTGGCGTAACTTGCGCTTCATAATCCACCACACATTTTTAATTGGGGACAGGTCTGGATTGCAGGAGGAAAGCGAGGCTCCCAAATACTCTCCTCATCTACAAAACCATGCTGTTTTTACAAATGCTGAATACGAATTGGCTTTGTCTTGATGAAATAAGCAGGGATGTTCCCAAAAAAGGGAATTTCTGGATGACGAAGTGTTTGCTTTAGTATAATGGTCCCTTCTCAGATGAACAACTTTTACATGCCACGGGTGTCATGAACTGGGCAGAGTGGGAGCCAATTTTAGGATCAAATTTTAAAATGGAAAAACTCCCGCACACTGTCTTCTCTGCAAAGAAAAAAACTTTATTCAGAAAAACGTTTCGGTCGTGTGACCTTCATCAGGTTGATTTCACACGACCGAAACGTTGTTCTGAATGAAGTTTTTTTCTTTGCAGAGAAGACAGTGTGCGGGAGTTTTTCCATTTTGATTTTGCCGACCTTTGGTCCACTCCTACGCACCTGTCAACCTACTAGGTGTGCAAAAGCCTTCCTAACGTATAGGATAAAATTTTAAGCCACTAGGGGGTATTTATAATGATTAGAAAGAGGAAAATGGAAGAGAACCCACTGTACCTAATAATTTGGCCGCTAATAATTTAGTTCCTTAGAATAGACACAAGAAATTAAGAGTAAACCACTGGAGAAACACAGAGGTATGTTTTGAACATTTCTTAGTCTTCCCAGTTTTACATTGCAGTGCAGACCGCACGATTGGAATGTGTGTGTATTTACTAAGATCAATAAATTTAATGAAGTGAGTCCATGAAAATAATCTTTATATTTGTTCTGTTTTCAAGAAAATATAGGTGAAAGTTATGTGTAAAATTACTGCTTTCTATTTTTATCAGAATGTTATTCAGTGTCCCAAATTTTTTAGATTTCAGGTTGTACTCATTTCTGACGGTGAGGTTGAATTTCTTGTAACACCCATACCCTACATTAAGAAAGCCTCAGGGATGTAGATTGCCAAGGCATGGTATGCTGTATGCTGGGCACGTGACTCCTGAGTGATTGATCTAGATAGTCCAAAACCACACTAATGAAATTTTTGAAACTGATTAATGAATTAAGTACATTTCTGGCAGACAGGCAGCAGTTTGTCCTGGGCATTCTCTAATGACACAGGCAAATGGATTGGCACTCCCTCTACTGCCATATGAATTACCGGTAGCATTATTCTTCCACAAAATAATCTGATGTTATTTAAAGATCAAATAAGTCACAAGTTGAGAATTCTTTGAGGAAGTTGCATCTTTCCAACATCTGTAATGTATTCGGGCATGTATTTCATTTCAATCTTTATTACTGTCATGTACATAGAGCAAGGCTTACTGGGCCATTGGCTATATTACTCTTCTTATTGTCCAATAACTTACACAGAAGATTTCAGTCATGCCCACTGAGGTGCAGCAATCATCTCAGTCTCCTATTTTTTCCGTCGATTTGAACATGTATAGCAATTCCTGTGACGATTCTTGGTAAATGTATATATTTTTAGAAACAACAGTTTACTGTCGTGCTTTTTTTTGGCAGCATGATGGCTGTGTGAGGGCAAAAGGGAGGCCAATGCTGTGGTGGAGAACCCTCACAGTGCCCTCTCAGGGAAATCCACAGTATGAAGTCATTCCAGAGGGTTAGTGAGATATAGAGTAAGTTGGAAGAGTCCATAGATTCCCTTCCCCAGAGGCAACCTCAATTACCCCGTTGGCTCTTGAGTCCAGATTGGCCTGCTCTCTCTTTTCTGTAAGGAAGCAATTTCAGTTTAGGTCCTCCAGTCTTTAAAATGCATTGCATTTTTCAGGGTCTGTTGAGAAACTCATTCATTCTGCAATGCAAAGGTTAGTGGAATATCTACTTCTGCTCATCCCAGTGGCTAATAAATGATTTAATGGGAAGCGCCAAGCATTTCAATCTCTGTAATACATGTTGGAGTCATTGCCTGTGTTGTGAACCCTCTGCTTTAGCTAAATGTTCCCGTAGCCCTTCAGAAGGTCATTTCTGGAATTGCAAAATGTGCTTTTTGAAAGGACCTGATTCGCAGCTCAGATACTGCGATGGCTATCTAATCTTGTATCAGTCACTATAACAAAGAACAAACACAAAGTCCCTCTAATCGCAAAGAAACTCTGAGGATTTTTTTTTTCTTTGAAGGACAAGATATATGCTATTGCGGGAGTCTGTGTCTGTGTTCACTTCCAGAATCATCCCAGTACTTCACAGAAGAGGTCTTTTGAGATTAGCACCCCCCCCCCCCCATTCTACTATGTTGGCCTGCCTGCCTCGGCTCTCTGATTCCCCTCCCCTGATTTTCTCCCTGTTAAGCAAATCAGTGCTTCAGAAATTGACTGCAATTTCCCCTGGTTGCTGGGGACCCTGAGTAATTGTCTGGGAGCTGAAGCAGGGCCTAGACTCTGGGCTGAATAATGATAGCCGAACATTGACTGAGGTCTTAAATTAAGGGTACTTATCTTAATTGAACATCTGAAATAATGTTTTATTTACAACAAAGGGAAGGTGCAGGGGGAATGAACCGATTGCTAGTGCTGTCAGGCACTTTCCTTTCTTTTGCGTTCCCTCCCTGTCATTCTCCCTGGCAAAGCCACATTACCTTGCTTTAGAATTGGCTTGTATTCCCATCAATTCAAAAAACTCAAGGTCATTACGAAATCCACCCATGCAAAAAAAAGAGAAAAACGGAAGGGAAACAAAATTGTCGTCAGCTGGAGCGATCAGGTTCAGGTCAAATGAATTTTGCTTATTTTTTGCATCATGTAGCCAGGATTAAACATACTAGAATTTTGAGTAATTCTTATTTGAAGACCAGATACACGGACAGGGAAAATATACACTTAATATGGGCCTTTTGGTTGTATACAGCTGATGTTGGTGATTGCAGAGCAAATCAAAATTACAATTTATTTGCTCACTGGGACCAATGGTCCGTTGGGCTTATGTTAAGGTCTGATTTGCTGTCGTCACTTGCTGTCATCCTTAAACATCTTCTCTGAAAATGTTGTGCCAATAAACTTGAAACTTTGCAGACTTCTTCCAGCCAACGAAGACACCAAAGTTTGCATAAATTGTTGCAGTTTGATTGTCATAAAGGTTGTCATGCTGCAATATTGAAAATTCCATTTCTCAATCTTTTCTGTAGCGATTCAGCTGAAATTTTGAATGTAGGTACAAAGCAGCATAACTCATATGTGTTATTGACCCTGATTTGACCTTGGACATTAGACCATGCCCTGAAATACATTTTAAAATCTTCTTTTCCAAAACTATTTGACCAGTGAAGCTGAAACATAACAGACAACTTCTAACCAATGTCGACACCTGAGCGTATACCATCCCAGGTCAAATATGGCCGTCATGGAGTCCATCTTGGAAATGAAATTTTGACCCATTCGTCAATCATTTCCAATGCGATTCAGCTGAAATTTGTTATGTTGATACTAAGAACCATGGCTCAAGAAGTGTTCTGGGTTTTTCCAAACATTGCATTTTGACCTTAATTTGACCTTTGATATCAGACCATGCCCCCAAGTTTCATAAATAGCTTTGCAAATCTTCACTAGCGCTAACTGTCAAAGGAAGCTGAAACTGTGTAGATGCCTTCCAACCAATGAAGACTCCATTTAGAAAGATGTCGAAATTTGTCAACTGGCAATGCATCATTATGTTAAGTAGTCTCTGACTGAACCCCTTTGTGCAGATATAGATGATAAATTCCGAAATTTAGTTCCTAAAGAATTCTGTAATTGAATTTTCAAATGTCTTGCTTCTCTGGAATAATTTTCCAGAGTCTCTGTGACGCAAGTTCTGATTTATAAAGCCTAAATAGGCTCATACATAACAGGAAAAAATTGGATTTTGCATTCTGTGCGAAGGGGTAAAACAAATAATGTTCTTATACCCCATGCTTACATTTGTAAGTTCAGTGTCACCTGCATCTAGCGATATCATTTCAATACACCAAGATCAATAATGGTTACATATACAGTGGGCTCCAAAATTACTGTCACCCCAGACTGGCACTGCACAAAAAATATTTTTAAAAATTTAGAAAAAATATATACAGGGTGTATCAGAAAAAAAGTAGGTTCTCAGAAAAAACTCCATAAAACTAAAATGCAAAGATGTTTAGATAATCTGGTCATACGTGTTGATAGAGCGTGTAATTTTCCCTTGATTGATCGTCACTTTCCCTTGTCGCGCTTCAGTGAACATGGCTAATTTGAATTTTGCAAAATAAAAGTCTTTTGCACATGATGAGGATGAAGCCAAATTGAACAGGGAGGTCAATTTTTAAATGTTATCAAATTGATTAAATGGTTACATCACTGGAAAGGATATTGCTTAAAGTTTCTAAAACAGTTGAAATTTTGAAAATATTCTGAGAATCAGGGATTTTATGAGCAAAATTTATGCCAAAACTCGGCTCAGAACAATTTTGGTCATTTCAGACCTAGATTTACAATTCTCTGTTATATGGTGTTCGTTGAGAATAATAATAATTTTTTTGACTGATTTCGCTTTGGTAATACCTCTACTTTTAATACCTTTTTAACATTTCATATAAAAATTAATATTTAATAACCTTAAATGCAATATGAATATTGCATAATTCTTGAGGATGCTGGTGTCCCCCCTACATAATAAAAAAAAGTTTTTTTTTTACTTTTATAATAGTTAAAATTCATTTATTAAAATGAGGCTTCATTAAAGTAAGCATTTAAGGATATGTAAGAAGACTGTGTAATTTAGAAAGAAAAAAATTAATAGTTTTAAAGTAATATTGACTTAAAGTTTGTCCCCTTGACATAATTTTGGCCGTCTTGGATTCAGTCAGTACCAGTATACATGGATGTATACTATATATCCTGACATTAATCCAGTGTTTTAATTAATTATAACCTAGAATATAATGAACATATCACTGACTAAATATTGTAATGAGGAACATGACTAAAAATTATTATTTTAAGCTTCAGATTTATGAAGCCACCCCTCTAAGGCACATCAAACAGGCTGGTGTGAATCAACCCCTAAAGGAATATTGGTAAGACTTTACAATAAGGGTACAAAAATTAACATTTATTAACCTTAGTTCATTGACTATCACTTAATTAGCGGGCAAGTACTGCGTTAGATAGCTGAATAAGCGTTACGCAACCATAATTGAACATTTATTAATTTTCTGTGTTTCCCTTATGAAGTTGAAAGCATCCCTTAAGTATCGCCTATGTAGAACTTCAAATTTTTAAACCATAATTTATAAATTAATACCTTTGTCGATGTGAACATTATTTGTAAATGATTAACAGTTGCATTAGTTATATGTTAATTAATTGATGTTGATCCTCCCTCGAAGTGGGTATTAATACCGATCCTGCTCAGGTCTCAGATCATTCATCAGTTGTTTGTCGAACGCTGCACTACTACAGTCAACTATGGTTACTGATAATGCTTCTAGGTGTAAGTCCTATTGGGCTAGGAAACTAGCAGCTGATCCTTCCTTCAAGATGAAGGATGACGAGCGGAAACGTCTAGCCAGGCACAAGGAGATTGAGGCAACTCGTGCCGAAGAGCAAGCCCAGCTAAGAAGAAGTCCAAGCCAGATCCAGGTCCCAAATACGCTGCTGCTTCTTCTCTGAAACGTGCTGTCAACCACACTGCTGAACACCTGCCCAAGTCACCCAGGAAATGCAGGAGAGTCCTTGCTGAATTTGGCACTGAGATTCCAGTTCTTCCAGATACACCACCACCACCACCTCCACCACCTCCTACTCCCAAGCCTGTCCACAAAAAGATCCCAGACGACATCAAGGCCAGAGTCACTGTATTCTACCTGAGACCAGACACCAGCTGGACAGCACCAGGCTGCAGAGATTGTATCACAGTTGTCCGTGATGGAGTTGAGGTGTCAGAACAAAAGCAGTTCCTTGTGATGACCACTGCTGAGGCCTTTGCCCTGTATGCTGCAGAGTTCCCAGATGACCCTATTAAGCTGACAACCTTTAGGAGCCTGCATCCAGATGTTGTAGACTTCCGTAGCAACATTCCCCGCAATGTGTGCGTATGTGCGTACCATGCCAATATCAACCTTCTGCTGCAGTGCTTTGCCAAGTACCCACATCTACCCAGAAACCACCACCAGCTTGTCGACCAGATTGTGTGTGACCAGACCAACGAGTCCTGCATGTTTGAAAAGTGTGCCACTTGTGCCAGCCGAGTTGACCTACAGCATCTCAGCTTATACTTCAGTGATCTGCAGCTCGGTCAGGCTGTTTCCTGGTCAGAGTGGGCCCGTGGTGAGGATGACAGAACCGACAAGCTGTCCAGTTCCAGAACTGTGCAGGATGTCCTGGATAAGCTTTCTCCCAAGCTCCCTGTCTTCAAGGCCCACGCTTATGTTAAGCGTAAGCAAGCTGCAGCTTTCCAGGAGATCTCATCTCAGCCAAGGGAGCCACATGCAGTCCTGTGGGTGGATTTCTCAGAGACTCCATCTATCATCCACCAAGACGAGATCCAGAGTGCCCACTTCACCCACAAGCAGGTCTCTCTCTTCACTGCGCCTGGACTCCTGGTGCTTCTTCATCCTTTGGTGTTGTGTCTGACTACCTGTCCCATGACAAGTACGCCGCTGCCACCTATATCGACCATGTAGTTGACTCTCTCCAGGTTAAGCTTGGTTAAGACATTACAGAACTTGATATCTTCAGTGATGGTTCCGCCAAACACTTCACGCAAAAGTATATGGTCATCTACATGACGAGCCTACTAGAGCATAAGGGGATCTGTGTCAACTGGAATTTCTTTGCTACCTCCCACGGGAAGGGTGCCGCTGATGGGGTGGGTGGCACCATTAAGAGGACCGTCTTCAACACCATGAGGAGTAGAGCAGTCACTCCCACTGATTCTTACGAGTATGCCCAGTATGCTTCAGCTTGCATGAATTCCACCGAGATCCTGTTTGTGGACAGTGTCAAGATCTACAAGGAGGAACTGGATGAGCTTTTCCGCAATGTTGCTCCGGTGCCTTGAATCTGGAATGTTCACTCCATCAGAACCCTCAGACTGGGATAAGTAGCTTACACTAGAGCTGCTGAAAAAGTAAACTTTCTCTTCACTGCTGAGTAAATGGCAGTAGGCCTACTCAGAGAGACAATACTCATACAATACGGAAACAATATGCGCAAATCTAGAGCCAAGAACTCCATACCTGCGCTATACTGGAGTCAAGAACTCTGTACTTGTGAAACAAAAATTGTAAATATGTAAAGGTCTGCATTATGTTATATAACCAAAAACAATTGTAAACTTATATCTTGAAATAAAAAAATGTTCAGTTAAAAATGCATTTCTTTTGTTGTTATACCTGTCAAACGCTATGTAACCATCATGTCCCCCCGACATGTGTCTTTCCGACATAAATTCTTTGCTTACATTTCTTGCCATAAAATCCTTAAAAAAATTCTGTTGATCCCAAACGTTTTGCTTTTACAAGAAAACTATTTGTTCATATTTGAAAAATTTTCAAAGTAAAGAACAGCAGGTTTAGCTATTAAGAATTTGAAGTAAGAAAATATGTAAGCTTTTTCTGTTCCCCCGACATAACTAGTTTTCGGACGATTATTATACAAAAAAATTATTTTAGAGATTTGGTCAAAGTAAGGTAAAATGAGTATTCTTCAATACTGACATTTTTATATATTATTTAAGTCTCTAGGGCTCATATTAGACCTGTCGCCATGGTTGACAAGTTCCAGTTGGTGTTTTACTCACATGCATAAAACAGGAATAAAATGAGATGATGCATACAAGGAGAACCACTTCATACCCACTCTGAAATATGATGGTGGGTCAGTCATGTATTGTGGCTGCTGTAATTCAGGAGGTCCAGGCGCATTGGTTTAGACAAATGGCATAATGAATTCCCCCAAGTACCTGGATATTTTGGCTGACAATCTGGTTGCCTCTGCCAGAAGGCTGGGACTTGACCCTAGGTGGACTTTCCATAAAACAATGACCCATAGTATACCACAAGATCCACACAGAAATGGGTCTCTGACAACAAAATCAACATTCTGCAGTGGCTATGTCAGTTGCCAGTTCTCAATCCAAACTGAAAATCTGTGGGCTGGGTTGAAGAATTGATAAAAACAATCCCAAGAATGTGAAGGATCTCGATAGGATCTGCTCAGAGCAATGGTCCAAAATCCCCCCAAATGTGTGCCTTAAAGGAGCTGTGACACGATTACTGCACATGCTCACAACTTTGGACAAAGTAAATCCACTCAATTGCAAGTCTAATTCTAGGGGGTATTTTTCTCCTTCTATGATTATTGGGGATAGCGAACAGCTTACATCCTTTCTATCCCTTGGTTAGAGCTTAAAATATTTACATTGAAAATTTACATTGAAAGCTCCTTGATGCAGAAAGCACAGTGCTGGGCTAACTAAAATATATAAAAACAATGCAAAAGGAAGACGGATTGGCAAGGATGGAATCACATTGTGACTTGCAAGCAGATTCACTTTCTTAGGACATAAGTTCTGAGCATGAGCAATTATCATTACACAGCTTTTTTAACCTAGTCAAAAACTATTGGGAAAAACTCCATGCTGTTAGCTTTGACAGAGTTGAAAGCATGAAGTACTAAATGAAGGGTGGAAATAATTATGAAACCTTGATTTTGTGTCTTCTTTTTTATATTTATTGTTTTTACATTGCCAGTTAGAGGTGCCAGTAATCTAAGCCCACTGTGAGTCGTTCCCAGAATATCTCACATATCTCTTCTTGCCGGGTCCTGCAAATAATTATCTACTTTGGTCAGAAACATTGACTGTCCAGGTGAGCTTCATGGCTGTGGCACTTTTTTTTTTCAAGGTTCTCTGACACCGTTGAAAAGGTTTTGGGAGTTGGGCATGGACTTGTGAACTTCTCCATCTCAGCATGTAAAGATCCAAGGCTGATTAACAATTTAGGCAATTCATATTTCTAGTTCACACTGCTAAATGACTGCATGAACCAAATTTTATGGCTCATGAGGTAGGGAGATGCAGTGAGGATGCTGAGATAATGATCATAGAATCAAAGCAATTTTATGTTTGGCACAAAGCTGGGAAAGTGAAGAAACTAACAAAGAATATTTAATTATATTAATTTTAATATTATTTTATATTAACACCTTTGTATCACTTGGTTTTTGCGAAGTAAATCAGAATCACCTTTTATTGTGTCGCCTCATCAAGTGAGTTTATACTGTATGTTAGTGGCTGTCCAAGGTCAGAGTAACATCACTCCTTAGTTCTGTTTTAAGATGGCAGGGGTTATTTACTTGATGCTGGAACTGCAATTTTGAACAATGCATATTTTCTCTGTGGCATAATGAGCATTAACCCTAACCCTCCCAAGTTTTCATGAAAAAAAGGATTTCTGGTCGCAATCAAGTGAGCAGAACACTCTGGTTTAAGTTGGATGCAAATAACATTTTAATCAAATTTGTGGACATATGTTGCTAAACTTTGTTTTATTTATTCTAGTTCATCACCTGCCCACAATGACTTTAACTGTTGCATAATGTCCTGCCAACCATAAAAATAAACCAACACTTTTTGGATTAATTGAAGTGGGTTGTCGGAGGGATAGTCATAATAAAATCTTTCATCCGTAGTTCTGAATATGCTATTCATGTATAGATTCAAAAGATAAAAAGAGACAGATGGATGATGATTGAGACAAAGCTGTTGGTGGGTTCAAAAAAATTCATTCTGTTAGCAGTTTAACATAGCAATAAGCATCATGAGTTTTTAATATGTTGAAAATATCTAGAACCAGTGAAAAGAATAGTGAGAAAACAAAGAGCTGCAGAGTTCAGCTGCATGTCATGCCTCCTGTATATTGTCAGGTTGTTCGCTGTGTTTGGACAAAGATGCCCTTTTTTGAGCAAAGAACAAATTGATGCATCTGGAGCTCTCCAGACTTCAGTATTATGTCTGAAACTTGGCCAGAATGTTACCCTTTTTCCACGTGTACTAACAAGATCAAAAAAGAATGTCTTACCCACTGCATAATGGAGCTTTTGGGTTGGTTTTTGGACAGAGGTCCATGGGTTCTACTTAAGAACAGCCAAGTGATGATGTCCTCTGAGTAACCAGGACATTTTAGCCAAAAATCAGGTGGTCTGTGCCAGGATCCTGAGTCTTGGCTGAAGGTGGACCTTCCAAAGTGACCCCAAACACCAACACAAGAACCATTCTGTGAAAATTGAATCAATGGATTCAAAAGATCTTAGTAATTACCTGGGTGCCAATAATTGTGAGAAAGTATCTTATAAATGTATTTTGTATTGAATTTCACATTATTAAAATAGATTTCAAAATAAAGTATTTCATTCTTAAGCTTTAAGTATTTTAGAGTTTTAATTCTTAGCATACATTTCATTTCAGTATGTCAGGATTTGCACTGCTAAATTGTGTGCTCAGTGCTGGAATGGGATTAAATTTCATCTCTTTCCTCTTGTGATACTATTTTTTTTGTAATATGGGGGAAATGATGTGCGAAATGTTTAGATTCAGTGAAAAAAACACGTTGGAAATTGCCATGACTTAAATTGTTTCAGCTTGATTACAATGCTGTTTTCCCCAGAACTAATCAGCTCTATTGTACTGCAGTCAATATGATTGTGCTAATTAAGCCACAAAATGTCACATCCACCCCTCTGAAACGACTTCTTAGGAATAATGCGTGCGAGAAGATATATTTGAATATCACCAGTGGACATTTTTTAACAGCAGTAATTATGCTGAATTGCTAGTTTTATCAAACTCACAGAAGGTAGTGCAGAGGAGACAAAAATAACTAGGATGATGACTGAAATGCCAAATAGCTTGAGTTCTCCATTTTCTTTCAGAATGGGCTTTTCTAAGGTGTGTTTCAGGAGCACAGCGAGGCAAGATGTGGGCCACCGACTGAAATGAACCTGTTCTCCAGCAAAATACGCCCCCAAAGGTCGTTTGTACAAGTAGCATATTACAACTCAGTTACATTATAGAGTTAAGCGATTTCTAGCGGTCGCTTAAATGACGACAACCTGGTTTCCATTGTCAGCATCGCTGTAACCTAACCCTTGCCGTAACCCTAACTCTAACTCTTACTGAAACTCTAACTCTGACTTCCTGCTGCTAGTGGGGGCGCTAATTTAGAAAACACTCCTCTGGGTCGTAAGTCAGGGTAAACAATCTGTTTGGGCGTATGGTTGGAGAACAGGTAGATTGAAATGGGTGCACTGCTCAGTGGAGATGATGAATGAAACAGAAGACAGTGGAGAAGCTTGCTTCTGGGCTGTGATATAATGTAGTGCTCGACTTGATGCAGTATTGCTCTCCATCTGGGGTTGGAGCTGACATCTAAACCGAATTGCCATCCCACAGTAGCATGTTTCTTTCACATGCACACAATCTCTCTGGCACTTGCTAATGGGGCCACATCACCACCACAAATTTAGTTGTTCGTTGACTTATCTGTAACCCTTGGACAGCTTTGGTTGTGAATTTGATAGCCTGACGACGCAGCTTTGGTGCTACTGGGAGCCGTGCAGAAAGCACTATAGTGTGGTTAGCAGGTCACGTGGTAAACACCGTGGAAAGCCATATGGAGTGGTAGCCTGCGAGCAGAGCAGCAGCATAGCGTGAAATGCAAGTTTATGACTAATGAGAATGCACTAAGCCTGTTCGATTGTGGAATTAAAGTGGAAAGGTTTTGTTCTCCTTCAGTAATTCCAGCAAAATGTAATTTATTGTTTGAGTTCATGCCACAGTCCCTCTCGTTCCCACACTGACCTGTCTGTGCTGAAATGGCCCATTATTGTCATTATGAAGATTATTGTGGCTATTATTGTCTGCATTACCATACTGTCAGATGAAAGAGACAGTAGCCTAATTAAGTACAGAGCTTCGTGACATTACTCTCGTCTTAGATTACCATGCTCCCTTTCTGCCGCTTGCATGCCATAAAGTTTCTGGAAGTATGAAGACTTATACATTTTTGTCTTGCCGCCATATTTCAGATGGCTAATACTGCAGGCCCTCTGGCCCCAAAGAGGCTCTATTGATTTCTCAATTGATGCAGCGGATACCCAGTCACTCTGATGCATCTTCTGCCCTCTGGTTTTATACAACACATTCATCCTGTGCTTTGGGTGTTCTTTTCTTTTCTTTTTTTTTTTTTGCTCTTTCATAGATCACCCAATTTTTCTTTTTTTCCTGCTTAAAAAATTGATGGTGCTTGGCAGTGTGCTGCCTTATGCACGATTTAAACTGAAAATGACAACTCAAATCCTGTCTTTTAAAGGAGTATGATTATGAACGTCCAGCGGCTACTTATATATTGACAGACTGTGGATTGTGTATTTGTATAAACCTCTATAGCCATCCTCTGTCTTTGCAATTTTTTGAGATAATATGCTGGGCAGAGCCATGAGAGAAATATTCGCTGTACTCCGGTGCTGCTAGAAGAAAACATTGATTATAGAGGCTTCTACGGCCTCTTGATGATAATGAACTCCGTGATGCTGACAATGTCTCTGTTGCCCTTCCTTCTCTGATTGAAACACAGGATAATAACCTCCAGAGTGATTTTTTATAATGTAGAAAATATTAAAAGCAGTACACATTGGAAAAAATTATCGATGAACGGCAATCACAATGACTTTACATCAGAGGAGCTGATACCTCAGCATATCTCGTGCGTGTCAGATGGAGTGATGAGAGTGTGTATGCGCTGTGTTGGGAGATGTGAGGGAGAAGAGGAGGTGCCGGGCCCCTCAGACGGCCCTCGCCAGCGCAGATAAGAAACCCCCTGTGGGTCAGGGATAATCCTCAGAGAGAGGATTGTCAGGCCGAGACTCGCGGCAGCTGCTCCTTGGGCACCCAGATAAGTACAGGTGGCAGGACTTTACTCTACAGCTCTCTCTCCTCTCCACAGCATTTTTGGATGACAAACAGGAAGTCATAAAAAAACTCTCTGAGATTTCTTACACCCCGTTATGCGCTGTGCGTTCTTAAGCAGAGTAGCTCTGTGGTGCTGGAGATGCAGAGCTGCGAAGCTTGTATCTAGCGCTTGCTGTTTAAAAAAAAAAACATGAGGAGTCGTGGAAGCGTTGACCTGTTTTGTGTCTGCGTCGCAGCAGTCGCTCCCGCTCGTGGAGCCAGTCGACTTGGTGGTTGGGCGGCTCCTGAAGAACCAGGTTCTTCATCTCCTCTCAGGCTCCTCTCCTGTTTTCAGCCTCTGGCCGTGACAAATGGAGCACCCAGCTTCGCGTTTGACTCCGGGTGGATATTTCTTCATCTGCTGTCAGCCTAGGTATCAGCTATTCTTCTTTAAACTCGCCTTCTAATGAAGTAGCAGATGCTCTGAGTTCCACCCCCCATTTTTTTCCTGTGGCTGCGCCACCTCCCAACTGCCTGTTTGTTCCAGCTGAAGCGAAAGAAATCAGGTGTAACTGGCAGAGAGTGATGGCACACCTGAGCAGGGGCTCCTCAGCGCGGGAGAGGCGGTGCTGGAGGCCTGGGCCGCAGACTGGCACTCCGACACTATCTGAAATGACAACACGTGAAAAACAACTACACAGAGACAGATAAAAGCCTGACAGTGTTTTCCCCCTTTTGATTTATTTGTTTTCTTTTCCTGTATTCGGCTCCCCTGCCTCGCCTCACTTCCGCCGACTTTACATGCGTGTCCGTGAGCGAGTGAGCGTGTGTGTGCGTGTGTGTGTGTGTGCCTTCCTCTGTCTACCTCTCTGTGTGCATTGACAGAGATATAAAGCCCATTTGTGGGGATGGTGTTTGTTGTTTTCGTGTATCATGCACTGAGGCCAGATACTGTTATTCTTGTCTTTCTTGTTCTCTGTGCTAAAAAGATTCAGAGCTCGGAGAACTTGGATGTGCCATCCCCACATACTCTGCAAAAATGTAGACATGGCTTTTTTTTTTCATGCTTACCTTAAAAATCACTGCGTCAGTTTTTTTTTTTTTTTCTCCTCTTGTTAATTATCTTATCGAGTCAAGAAATCTTAGGCTGATTAATGTCAGATCTTTATTATGGAAGGAATGCGAGGGGGAAAAAAGATGGGGAGGGTGGAGGGATATAATTATTTCTGATACCTATCGATTTTTTTTTTCCTATTGAGTTACTGGTCTGCACTGCCTAAGTAATTTGTAATGGGCCTTCACTGCAGTTACAGTAGAGAAATCCTATTTAGTGATGGCTGGATAATGTGATCAGGGGCATTTTAAGCTGCTGTTTTTGGTCCACTGAAATTACATCTGCCTCAGAACCCTCCTTCTCATGTGATTCGATTAGGACAGTGAACATCGCTACTGGATTTGTGTTCTTCTTGCTGCGGACAGTCGACCTTGACAAAGCAGTCTGGTCCTAAAAGTTCCGTCTTTACAGCAGTCTGTGATTCGGTTTGCACGGGGACACAAAAAAGCACCAGTAATGCAGCCTCCATTATTATTAACATTATCATCACATCATTCAGGCTATTACTATCATTGTAGTGGCTGCTGTTACAGCCCTTTAATTTGAATATCTCCCAATGCGAAGTGAAAAACATTGATATTTGATGAAGTAATTGGTTGTTGTCAGCACTCGAGTATTTAATATGTGTATCACACACCGTCCAGTTTATTGTAAGCGGTAATAGCTGCGGTTCCGTACCACTTTCGCTTTCACAAATAGATGCAAAAACATTATAGGCTGGTAGATTGACATTGATTACAGATAACAACATGCGCTTCTAAATGAGAGGAGAAAAAACATTGTGAGACGTGGTCTCGACTGAAGAAGACGGCCGGGTTAGCACAGCATATTGTGTAAAATACGCGCAAACTGGCTGCTCTCTGATGCTGCTGCCAAACTTTATAACACTCGGCGCCGTGTGAATTCTGTCAGAAAAACCCATCGCACAGCGCCATGTTGATTTCCCTTCCGCTCTCTTTCTCTGAGGGAACTGTTGAGCGTGAAAGCCGTGATTTGTGGGAGTGAGGGCTTTTCGGACGTGGGGGCGGGCGCGCGCGGGAAGGCGCGGCCGAGGCGGGCGCTGGAAGGAGGGAGAGGTGAGAGCTGAGCCCTTGGGCTCCCCTGGGCGGCGGCTGCGGAGGGGGAAGAGCCGCTCGGATTCTGCTGAAGCAGCAGCCGCTGCCCGGCTCTCCTGCGCTTTATGGCGAAGCGGCCAGGTCACCTTCTCAGCTGTTAAATTTAATAGGAGACGTGGGCGGGGGAGGAGGCTGCTGTGGGTGGTGCGGCGGTTTGATTTTCAGGAAGAGTTGCTGGCACACAGCAGGAGAGGATGGAGGGACGCGGCAGCTCTTGTGACTGAAGGCTCTCTGTTTGAATACAGCACGCCTATTAAGTGTAACACACAGACTGAGAGGCAAATATTCTGTGGCACATTATGGCTCATTAGCAAACGGGTCACCTTTTTCTGGCTTGGGGTGTGTTTCATGTTGATAAGAATGATAAAAAGGAACGATGGAAACTTGCTGTAATGAAGGAGGCCAAACTGGATAGCATAGCCCAAATCATGCATGAAATTTAACAATAAGCTGCTCTGCCAAACGATAATGGGAGGAATGCTTTATGAGGACTTCACATTATTGTTTTTAGTGTAAAATCCAACATCACCGCCACCCTGTATGATCTATGGCATTGGAAAACAGGAATTATATGAGTTATGTTTCGCTGCAAAACCTACAGTATGTTGCCACTACTTAAGGAATAACTAATCAACTGAGCTGGGAATTGAATGCATGTAATGTGCACAGTTGTAATGTGTCAATTATTTGCTTTTCGGCCGTAGTGATTAAAAAAAAAAAAAAATCAGGATGCGGCATTGTTAATGAGCTAAATTTGAATAGGAGGTTGTGTTCAGAATTTTTTCTTGATTTATTTATTGTTAAAAGCAAACTTTAGATTGCTTGGAAATACAGTTTCATATCTGTGTTGTCATTGAGATCTTTTGTCATGGTGTATGAGTGGGGTGTATGTAGACACTCTACACACACAGGTTGTTATTCAAGGCAAAACCCTTCCCTTTTAATGAAAGCCAGTAAATATTTTATATCACTGTAGTTGTATGGTTCGTAAATATTTGGAGGTTGGCAATAATTTGAAATTCAAACATTTTCCATTGTACTTGGATATAGATAAATGTCAAATTAAAGGTAATACTCATTATCAGTAAAGTGCCTACATCGCTACCATTCACTCACACGGTCCACACCTTGTATTCCAGAATTAGTGTCCTTGTCAGGTCAGACAGTCTCAATAATAAGATAGAAATGTGCTCATTTTGGTATACCTGCCATGGCTTTGCGAAGTGCAGTTTGAAAAAGGCATTTATTCGCACATCCTTTTTAAAGCTGTTTCTGAAAGAGTGTGAGTCAACACCAGGTCTGCTCGGAGCAGGCTGAGAGCCCGGTGCACGGTCCACACAGGGCACACATATGGCATGTGCTCAGCTCTGCTGCCAAAAATTCTCGAGTGGAGAGAGGGGAATCAGAGGCCTGTATTGTGCTGGCTGCAGCTGGTCCTTTGAAATAGCAGGCCGTGCTTCCTATTTAATCGCGGCACTGTGGAGCTCAGGGTTGCCATCATTGTTAGCGCTATTCAATCTAAAACTGTTCAGCTTTATGCCCAGTGTCGATCTCATTCTATCCACCACATTTTAGTCGTGTAATAGTTCGTGCAGCAGTTCTTTTTTTTCCCCCTTTTCAGAGTCGAGGGCCTACATCAGACATGTAAACGCACATTGACAAAATGTTTCTGACAAAATAACAGCCTACGGTTTATTTCAATACAACAAGCGCAGTAGAAGTGAGAAATACAATTGTTAATGTCATGGTGCAGATGGTGGCAGGAGAAGTCAGAAGTCCAAATTGGTCATTTGCACTGCAGTGATGGACACGCTGAATTTCGGCTCTGTATTGCACCCAAGCCAACTTCTGAGAAGGTGAGGAATCTGTCTCACCAGCTGCAGAGAGTATCATTTGATAAAACAGTGAACACTGATAATCTTCTATTAGGAGTCACATCCTCCCACGACAGCGTATTTGCATTCATGCCCAAACAGATTTTCTGTGTTATCAGGGATATTATGGATGTTTAAAGAAGTTGCAAGCAACCTGCTCGCTCGAAATTGGCTGAGACAGTGTCGGGCATGTAGTATTTATAATATAAATTACTAACATTTTTTGTATGGCTGACGCAGAAATGTTTTTGCATATGTGATTAAAATACAACCGTCTTGTGATTATGAGGTTTTTTTTATATTGCTCTGGTTCTTCTTTCTTTGAATGCAACAATCTCAGATTATGTGTGTCTCAGGGAATAGTTCCAAACAAAAATAAGATTAAACATTGTTTGTAATTTAATCTGCTCATGTACAAGTGTACATCCTCTGGATAAATGCAGTTACAGCAGAATCAGCCTTGTAGCTGTCATTTTCATCTCTTTTTAATTGTCTTGCTTTTTGCTTTAGACAGCAAACCCCAAATGCACCATACCAGCCATTGTGAAGCTAGCCAATTATGACAAACTTTCAATTTCTTTCAATTTTTCCAGTCCCGATGCAGAAAATATTTTCTCAAAAAAATTAAGGTGTGTAGCAAGACAATTAAATTAATAAAAGAAACCCACTAGCCGCAAATGATCAGTTTTGGCTGCATTTTGAAAGTGATTCTCTTAATAATATTTGTTTAGGCAATGTGGGTGGAATTATTGTCAAGAAAAACAAAAAATTGCTGAGTAGAATAAGATTCTTTACTCTTTTGCTTCCATCAGGTATGGGGCAGGTGGAAATTTAGGATATAATGAAAACGTATTTCCAAGAATTATCTTATCAGTCAGACTGTCAATTCATACAGAATATGGTTGAATGACCTTTGTTTTTCAGACTGCCTGTTTGTTAAATGTCACCTGTCGACTTCTCATATTCCACTTAGCTCATTTCTGTACAACAATTCTTCCATTGTGTTCTTTCGGTGACAAGACGGTTAATTTCCAGCCTGTGTGATCTGTGCCCACTGTTTAGTCTCTAATGATTGGTGTGTCCAGTTAGACTTTATTTTGTATGATGTATGAATTGTAAACAATTTAAACAATAGCAGTCAGTTACAGCCAGTATTTATCTAATTGGTCCAATTAAAGGTATGATAATGTTCTGAAGTCCTTATGGATACACTCCTCTCCAGTCCATTCCTGCTCCCTGCCTCTCATCACCTGTTGCCTGTTTCCCTGTATGTCTCAGTTCCTGTGCTTCACCTCCCCTTTGCTGCTGGATGTTTCCCTTTCTTGCTTTGTGCCTTTGTCTTTAGTGCAACATTTTCTCTCCGGTTTGAAATACCAGTGAGTTTCCATTCTGGTACTGTCATTAAAAGCCAAATTAGACCAACCTTTGATCTGTGCTTGGTTCATTCCCTTGCTGCATGTGACTCAGGGTGATGTGTGATGACGTTCAGAAGCATTCCAGCATACCCTGGCTGTAAGAAGATTACTGTGAATTTAGCTTCTGTTTTTAGCTGTGAAAGTCACGTTCAGGCACTAATAAACTGGGTTTATATTTCTTGATATATGTTTCTGAAACTTGAAATTAAATAGTTATATTATTTTGCCCAGTTTTCTCCGTAATTTGAAAGTTCGATTCACCACATCCTATTTAAATCTGTTATGATATGTGATTTCTGCCCATTCTGGTTTATGTTTATTTCCTCTTGGTTTGTTTAGTTTATGTATTCAGTATCATCTGCAAGTTTATGCACATCGTTTTTCCCCTGTGATATCATGCGTTTCTATGTTCTTTGCCTGTGCAAGACCCCATCTGCAAGCTGTCATATTTCGGGTGATTTCGGAAGTTTCCGGTGTTTCGCAAGTTCCTCCATGCCTTGTTTCCCGCTTTCGACACTGATTACTATTAAGTACTAATCCTTCTAACACTCTGTTTTGTCTAGTTTATCTGCTAACCCTTACTAAATATACTTATCCTGTGAATAACTAACACATTAACTTTTACTATTTGGGTAAAATTATTACTGCATAGACTACTAACTTCATTAATTTGGGTTACCAGCTCGGATTTTAAAAGAATGTGCTCGTGAATTGGCTCCATCACTTTGTAGTCTTTTTAACAAATCTCTTCAAGCTGGAGAATTACCACTTGATTGGCTAAGAGCAAATGTTATTCCAGTCCATAAAAAATCTGACAAAGAAAATGTGAGTAATTATCGACCGGTATCGTTAATGTGCATTTGTAGCAAGGTGCTGGAAAGGTGCATACTTGATTTTGTCTACCCTCATGTAGTGCCTGTTCTACATCACCTGCAATATGGTTTTGTTAAGGGTCAGTCGACAACAACTCAGTTAATCCAGGTATTTCACGATGTTGGCAAATGCTTAGATCAGTCCAGACAAATTGATATTTTATATCTAGACTTTTCATCTGCTTTCGACTCCGTCCCCCATGACTTACTTTTATATAAACTCCAGACATACGGATTTCATGGAAATCTTTTAAAGTGGTTTACGTCGTACTTATCCAATCGTAAACAAAGAGTTGCTGTCGATGGTGCCCTATCATCCTGGTCTCTCGTTAAATCAGGGGTTCCACAAGGATCAATTTTGGGCCCTTTGATGTTTCTGCTGTATATTAATGACATGCCAGACTGTGTAAGTCCTGAGACTAGGGTTGCCTTGTTTGCAGATGATTCTAAATGCATAAGAGAGATCAGAAACACGCAAGACTGTTCACACCTGCAGTGCGACCTAGAAAACATCTTGGATTGGAGTCGTAAATGGGACATGAGATTTAACGCTGGTAAATGTAAACTATTGAGCGTTACAAGGAAGCGAATTCCCATTCTTCACCATTACACAATGAATGGTAATCTAATTGAAAAAGTCGACTGCATGCGTGATCTTGGGATTGTGGTGTCATCAAATTTATCATGGGATGCACATGCTAATGTCTTGGTCAGTAAAGCAAATTGCATGCTTGGATTAATTCAAAGAACTTGTGGTCATACGTGTTCAGTTCAAACAAAACGAAAACTGTATATTTCGCTTATAAGACCACTTTTAGAATACTCCACCCAATCTTGGGCCGTATCATCAAAAAAATCTCTCCTTCATATTGAAGGTGTGCAACGGAGAGCCACTAAGTACATTCTTGGTTATAATGATTGTGTTGATAGCAATTATAAAGCCCGACTAATGAAGCTTGATCTTTTATCGCTGGGCTACAGACGTGACATATTTGATTGTGTATTCTTGTGCAAATGCTTGAAGGGGGAATATGACATTAACTGCAACCATTTTGTTTCATTTCAAAATGAGGATACATTTTTAATGAAAATTCCAAAATTTAGGACTGAAACTTTTCGCCATTCATATTTTAACAGATTATTTTATTTGTGGAATGCCAGTCACCTCTATCAAATTTCTGATACTACAGCTGCTTTTAAATCGAAGCTATTTCATTTTTATAAAGAAAAGTTCAACAACTATTTTTCTTCTGATGATTCATGTACATGGGTTGGCAAATGTCATTGTTCACGTTGTCGTCTGTCCCTCTGTTGTTACTTACACTTGCTGATAAACTGTCTTATTTTATTATGTATATATGTTTTTTTTTTTTTTTTTCCTTCTCATTGTTCAATTGTCTGTACATGTTGTGGGATGATTGCCTCACAATAGGTGCCTTGCCACCTGTGCGATCATTTCCTGACTTCTGTCAAAGCTTAATAAATAAATAAATAAATAAATAATTGATTCTCTCCATTTTCCACACTAATCTCTAACTCCGCCCTCTTTGCTCTCCCAGTGCTTTGCCTTTGTTCTGCAGAACATTGCAACTATCTCCTCTACTAATCTGTTTCTCCCATCTCTCCCCACTGAGGCACTCCTTGAATGGAGCCGTTGTTGTTTAAGGATGTCGTGTGAACTAGTCTTCGTCATTAGGGTCGTTCACACCTACTGGAAAAAGTGAGATTTAAAAATTGGTTTTCCGAGCGCGATTCAATTTTCGTCTTTTTTCTATGTGTGGACACAAAAATCTCACTAATTAGCGCGATCCTGATCGCCATTGAATTTGCAGTAGCTCTTGCGATTTTTCGGGAATCGGCGCGATTATTTGCCCATGCAGTGTGTGTGAATGGAATCGCAAATTGAAAGTTGATTTTTTTTTTTTTCTCGCGCAGGCCAACGTCCGGTATTTCACAATTGACTGTTTGTCTGCTCTCGCTCGTTTGTGTACAGACTGGCACGTATGCGCACGTAAGTAAGCAGTATGCAGTATACAGTACGGGCACGTGTGTGCACGTAAGTAAGCAGTATGCAGTACAGGCACGTGTGTGCACGTAAGTAAGCAGTATACAGTACAGGCACGTGTATGCATGTAAGTAAGCAGTATACAGTACAGGCACGTGTGTGCACGTAAGTAAGCAGTATACAGTACAGGCACGTGTGTGCACGTAAGTAAGCAGTATACAGTATACAGTACAGGCACGTGTGTGCACGTAAGTATGCAGTGTACAGTATGGGCAGTGAATTTGGAATTGACATCGACAAACAGCCTATACTTCTACGTGATTTGAGGTGTTGCATAGTGGCTTGGTTGTACTTTAAGGAGCTTGGATGCGCAAATCTGTTTGTTGCAATACCGGCTGCAGCGATTTGTAGATTGTATGTTTTCGCACGGGAAATCCCCTTGCAGAGGTCATTCTTCGGTTGAGTTTCAGGCATGCGCAGTTCGGACATTCCCCGAGCTTCGCTGTAGTGTGAGTGCGAGTTTGTCTCGTGTGTGAATGTGTGCGAAAAAATACATTTTTGGATTGCGATCCAAATCGCACTCTTTCTCCAGGGTGAACGCCCCTATTGTTTCCCATTCTGTATTGTTTAATTACTTCTTATGTTTTCCCCTCTCAGTTAATGTCTAGATTATTCCTCAAACCTGTTGCCCAGCCTTGTTTGGTTACCTCCCTTGTGTAGATATAGTCCCTCACTTCTGCTGAAGCCCCCGTCACACTTATTCAAAATCAGCAAGAATCAAGCAGAACCAGCCAGAATGATGAATTTGCACAACATTCCAGTGGGAATTTCAAATTGATCAAAATTCTTACAGCTTTGAAAGAATGCTGTTTGAATACTTAGAATGCGCTTTGAACCTGCCTCAAATGATTCTTGTACATTCTGGGTGTATTAGCTCTCGAATGCAGCTTGAGTGTATTTGGAACACAGTAGGAATATTTAGAATGCTGTTAGAATGCAGTCAGAATATTTAGAATACAATTTGAATGCCATATGAGTGCAGATCAATTGCTGCCTGAACCCCACCCGAAGTGGTTGGAAGGTGCCTCGAGCGCTGTACGATTTCACCTTGAATACAGTCAAAATGCTCCTGGAATGGCCGCCGAATATGGTTGGAACGTCCAAGAATTCAAACTGAATGCAGTTTGAATACTCAGAATGTACTTAGAATGTAACACGAGTCTCCCATATGCATTGAGTAACTGCTGACTACAGCAGGGGAACATAAATATGCCACAAAAACTGACGCCGAATGTGTGACAGTTAACAGGTATGCGTTATTAATAAAAACTGGCCACACCTGGTAATGTGAGAGTTTTCGGAGTTTCTGTAATGGTAATTTAAATTCATGATTGAAAACAGGTAATAACCAATCATAATTTTTAAGCCAGTTCACCAGCCGCCACTGATTCCAGCGGCAATCAAAAGATTCCAACCACATTCGAAGCGCATTCCTGCTGAATTGTTTTAACAACGAAATAGACTCCTGCAGCAATCGAAAGACATTCAAGGCGCATTCTGGCAGGATTTGACAGGGCTTGCTGTTTCGATTCTCCCTCATATGCAATTAGTGTGTTTTGAATGCTGTTGGGATGCCGTAAGAATATTTATAATGCAGTCAGAGCGCAGTTTTAATACACTTTGAATGCCGTTCGATATTTCTCCACTTCGAATGCACCTGGTCAGTTTTGAGCACAGGCCCAAATATTTGGAATGGACTCAAAATGCCGTCAGAATTTTTAGAACGCACTTTGAACATCCAGGAATATACAAAGATTTATCCTTCCAGCTCATTCCACCTCTAGCGTGACTAGGGTTAGCTTTGTCAGACTGTTGATCAAAATTTCTCTGCGCCAAGCCCCGTGTACCCCAGTGATCTGTTTGTGATTCTGTGACGCCCTTCTGTTTGACATCGAATTCTGTCTTTGCCTGCCTGGTTCTGTTTGCACTTGATTACGACCCATTTTCTGCCTGACCACGGTTGCTGTGTATAGCTGCCCTGGCTTTTGGTTATGCACACTACTTCCCCACTGCCTAACGCATTTGGTACTGTTGCCTGTGCTTTTTGGTTTTTGAACCCTTGCCTGTCTTTGGACTGCCCCTCTGTACTGTCACTGTGTTTACCTGGCTTTGGACTCGGACTGAGTAAAGACTACGATTTTTGCACTTCTGAACTACTTTCAGTTGGATTCCTTTTACTAGAGATAACAAATCTATGCATATAGATCTATGCATTGCAGAATCTATGCATGTCCATGCTTTTGGTCATAAAGTGTCTCAGGAGATTTGACCCAAGAAGAGGTCTGTAAATTTTGAAATTTTCCCCATTTCTGATACAAATTGGTGGAAGGATCTCTATGCTTTAGTGTGAATGTCGAAATACCGGCCTTGTGGCTCCCTGTCTGAGCCGGCTCAGAAGCTACCCTGCCAGTGAAACGTTGCATATGGTAATAGCTTAAATAGTACGATATTAATACTAACGTAGTACAGCTATCACTATGAAGTGTGTTACCAGGAGCACTCACTTTTTATATGAAAACATGTTTTATTCACCTCTATGACTATGGCATGTGAGCATTTGAGACAAGGATCAGCTGTGATCATTGAAGTAGTCTCATGTTTTCATTTTAAAATGGCTTTAGAGTTGTTATTTTCTGAACCGAACCGATAAACTGGAGTGTCAGCATTTATCTGAAGTTTAATCTAAACATAGATTGAATACCTCAAATCAGAGCGCTTTTTTGACTTATTGTCATCACAGTGTAAAAATGTATATTCCTGCAAATGCCAAATTCCTTGAGTGCTTGATTAAAATCAATCCATCATTTGACACAGCTCAGATAACCGAAAAAATGTGAGGAGAAAAATCTTGAGCTGTATGTGACCTTGACTTCACCCTGTGGTCGAAAAAGTGTGAGGAGATCTGTTGGCAATTAAATAAAGCAGCTGGAGATGATGTTGCCCCTTCGGCATACTTTGTTATTCATGCATAGATAAAATGGGCTTTTCAGAAGTAACATAAAATATTTTATGCATGTTCAAGGTGAAACTCCGCATTTGTGTGGCAGAACATTGTAGTGTCTGGCCCTCCATTCTGCTCATTTTGTTTTCAGAAGGAACTGCAGGAATTCAGTCAGAGCTCTTGCATACTTTCTCTGAGTTTGATAACATGGGCATTTGGGCATTTCCCTCTTCCAGCTTTTTAAGGCAACGGCAAAATGAACTAGCGGTCTCTTTATTTGTGAGTTTTGCTACTTGAGCATGCTGTGAGGAGAGAAGGGAACCTACTGTTGGTGAATGAGGTCACTAAATGCGTTTCCTACGTCTTCTCGGCCCCTGCATTAGCACTGCACTAGCTGCCATCACAGCTCAGGTCCAAAATGCAAAAGTGCTCCATTTTGGCTCTAATGTCAACTTAGGAAACATCAACGGCTCCCCCTGTGGCAACACTGTTGAGCTACACAGTAATTGGCTTCCGTTTACAGAGAGTGCGGTTTCTGTCTCGTTTTCTATATTGGGATAGAGGCAGATTTGCAAATCTCCGGCTACTGTTGCTAATGCAGTTAAATTTGTATTTGCCACTATCAAGAGTCTTTAGGCAAAAAATGTTTATATTCAAACTACCTTGTAATTGCAAATTTTGAGTTTACGGACAAATTTATTGTCAGAGACTGCTGCGGTAGACCAGAGAGACACAGTTGGATTTTTGGTGAATAAAGAAATGTATTTCAGTTTTTTAAAAAAGGTAAAAATAAAAATAATAGCACAAATACTTCTGACAGTAATTCTGGGCCTATAAAAGAAGTCAGCATAACAGAACTTAACTGAGGCACTAATAGAAAAGAACTGAATAGCTCAAACTGAACTGTCAAGCAGAGATGTGGAGAAACGTATAGTGGCTGATCAGGCCATTTAGATACACTGGGGGAGATGGACAAATAAACAAACTGTAATAACCTAAAACTTGTCAGGATATTGCTACCTGCTATAATATGATGAAAATTATGCAACAACAAAATGCTGGAATACGCCATGGGAGTTCCATAATCTGGTTTGCCCCGGCTTATTTTTTTCTGTTCCGCACAAGTCACTTCTGTCACATTATGTTTGGGTTTCCTCCTCCGAAATAGGAAGAAATGGGTCTAACATGAGCTAACGGGTATTGACATTTTTTCTTGCATTGTTGTGCGAATTCTCTCCCCTTAGTCTTACCCTTAGTTTTGGTGTACCCTAGACAAAGCAGTGGCCCTTCAGTCTAAAGCTATGTACAAGGGGCAAGGGTTGAAATCTTTACCTCGGAAATGGAATGCCACTCACTATGTCATCATAACATGCAACACATGGCACAGGGGCATTCAGCTTTGTCATAAGCAGGGACTGACAAAGCTAATTTCTCAATTCTTCCAAATTTAATCTGACTACAAGCACATTTAAGATGTTCCCAAACAATTTTGCGCAGTGTGCATGGAGACGCTAAGCTTTTACCCGTCATAACTATTGATTTTTTTGTTGAATAGAGTTAAGGATTCAGTTGTTTGAACAGTATCATTCTGATGATAACAGTTCTCAAGCTGACTGAAACTTTCACAACTTTTACACAACGTCTACATTCTAGTTGGTCTTGCTGATATTGAGCTTCAGGTGATTGTCATTGTACCATGTGAGAAAGCTCCCCATCAGTGATCTGTACTGCTCTGTAGAAATAGTCTCTGTGAATACAGCATATTTCTAATTCTCACAAGAAATTATACTCTGGAAGCATAGATGTCAGTATAATGAAAATTTCTATTTTGCCAAAAAAATACACTTAATACCTTTCAGTAAATTTTCTCTAAGTCTTCATTAATTGACATTAACCTTCAGTTCAGAGCTGCCGGATAGCTCACTCGGTTAAGGCACTGCGCTGCAGTGCAGAGGTGACTATCACGTCGCAAGTTCGAGCCCCGGCGTACCCACCGGCAGGGGTCGGCAGCTTTTTCAGAGGAGTGCACAATTGGCCATCGTGCTACAGGGTTCCAAATTGGGAAGGGACTGCCGGATTAGAGGACACAATAATAGCTTTGTTCGTTGCTCCAGCACCTCCTGTTGGCCAGACGGGCGCCCGTCAGGGAGACTCTGGGTTTGTTCATTTTCGGGTATCCTCCGCCCTCGTTCTGAACTTACGAGGATTCAACCAATGAGTGTATAAGAATCAGTGGTTGACAGGCACGTGCTTTGGAGGAGAGCCGTGAACTGTCCTCACTATCCTGAGTTGGCAGCAAGGGGTCACATACGAGCAAGCTTTGTACATAGTTCACCAATTGTGCATTCCAGATTCGGGTGGGATTGGAGATGCCAAAATTAAAGAAAAAAAAACCTTCAGTTCAGGCAGGCATGGAAGTCATACCTGGTCACAAGCCCATTTCTGTCTAGTCATTCTTGACCTCAGCATAATTTGCGAGCTTTTATAGCCAATGCAGCTTTCATTCAGCTGTCCTGTTCCATGCCTTCTACAGATCTGCATCTCACCTCTCCCCCTCCCCAGCCTCCGCCGTCATCAACAGAATTGTGCATTTGTTCATATTGAGTTCAATAATTTAAACATCCTGAATCTCAGCCTCTGCTGGGTAGTTTGTGATCTGAGGGACTGTCTGTGTCATGCTTACTCAGATTGTTTCTGTCTAACTTCCCAAAGACATGCTGCACTTGATGTGCGCTCTTCATCAATCTTTTCGCCCAATAAGTCCCAAAATCGCTTGACGTTAATTCGGCTGTTGGAAAATAGGAGATGCTTATTTGTCTGTTTACTTTGCAAACTACTGCTTCTTTGAGAATTCCAAAATTTTGGACACTATTCAAAAGAATATATTATATGTATATTATGTGATATATATTACTATATGTATATTATGTATATACCGTATATGACCATTTAGTAGCCCGGGAATTTATTTTGCAAAATCGACTTGGACTTCAGGTGTTTATAAGAACCAGGCGGGTATTTGCAGCAGGCCATTATTTATTTTTGCACAGACCAGCATCAGGCCAGTTCGGTTTTCCTACGCAGTTAGAAACTGACTGAATTAAACCATTAAATAAAGGCAGTTGCTACGGGTACGGCAGTTTTTCAATGCATTTCAATGTGGAGAGGTACAGCAGTCGCCATTTCAAGCCCTGCCCTAACCTAACCCTAACCCCTAACCCCCCCCCTTACCCAGTGGTGGACCTTGCATTTTACACATAGGCCTTCAGTAAGCCTCCCGCAATTAACCTAAATTTAACCGCGGCAACAGCATGATATCATAACGTAATACCCCCCCCACAAACACACACAAATTCCAAGAAACATGAAAACTCATAGCAACCAGTCACATCCAAGTAGACTACCTAGGAAAGACTACTGGGACACTAGCCAAGCTGCTGCACATAAACACACCCATGCCTCATTGTGCAAGGGTACAGCCAGACACACACCAGCAGTAACAATCTAAAATAAAATCCAAAACTCATAAATAGAATGAAAAATGTATTAAACTCACAGCAACTGCTTGTTATTTGAAAATGAACTCCACCCTCCTCGCTTTCTTACAAAAATGATGAATGACACGGTCGTACAGCCTATCAGTCCATTTGACTGTTTGAATACCAGTGAAGGAGTCAGCTCAGTGCTAACTCCTAACTAACTGCAAAATTTACTATAGTCATTACATTACTTTAATGTGACACGCCCACTCATGTAAGATCTATACGGACTGTTCCTTTAGTTAACGTAACCGAATGTAACTAACCTGTTGTCAGCTCTTAACGTCCTGACATAGGCAGAGGCCAGCTAGAGGGCTCTGTTTTGTCAAAGATTACGTCCCACTAGGCATACTTGCAATCCGATTGGTTAAAAATATGACAATCAGCTGAATCGTCCCGCTCTTTTTAATGTAAGAGGGAAGCAATCTACATTCTGAAGGCCCTGAGCTTTGAGACCAGAGCCCTGTAGAGAGAGCAGCTTTGACCCAGAGACAGCAGAGAAAAAAATCTGATTGGATAAGATGGAGCTGGCCTTCATAAAAGCTGTCTGCACTGTGGAAGCTGTGCAACTCGGAGTTATGCAATGAAATCACTTAGATAGCACCATAACCTCTCTGAACCTTATAGTCCCTCTTTAAGAGAACTGTAATGCCCTGTGCCAGCTCTTGGACAATGAGATTATTTTCATTTTTGTAAAACTTTCATGGTGGGCTTGAAATTAAACAATCAAGATGGGCTTAAACAATAGATTTTCAGATTTCATTCAAGGGCTTTTTTCGAACATTTCACCCCTGATGTAATGGCTTTACAGGAACTGGCCAAACATCCATAAACATAAACACTCGGTTGCAAGTGTTTAATATTTTTTTAAATAGTAGGCTACAATTCCTTTCCAGTCAATGGCTGCCTGAAGTTTGAAACAAATCGGCCTCGAGTTTCTTCCCACATGATGTTTGTCCAGCAGTCCTTGCAGCTGCTTGAGTTTCTGCTCGTTCCTGTTGTTCTGTGGGTGCTCTGCCTTCACTCTTGCCCTCAGCGTGCTGAATTAGACCCAGCTTCGGTTGGTCTTTGACACAGTTATTGTAGAACATTCTGCTTACTTGCCTCAAACAAGTCTGAACTTGCTTTTGCAGTTTACTTTGGCTCATTGTCCATCTGCCCTGTGAAGTGTCAGGAGTTCTGAAGCATTTGATTGAATCAGAGCAGAAAATATGGCCTTATACACCATTTCAGAATTCATCCTGCTGCTTTAGTCAGCATCACGTCAGGAAATACAAGGAAGCCATCCATCCTCATGTTGTCACATTACCTCTACCATTGCAGGTGAGGTAGGATGCCTCAGATCCTGAGCAGTTTCCTCTCTTTCCCTTTTAATTCTCCTTCTTCCCATCATTCTGCTTTAAGATGATCTTTGTCTTGTCTGCATGTAGGATGTTGTTCCAAACTACAACATATACAGAACTGGCTTTTGTTGTGGTTTTTGGCAGACGCCAATCTTTTCTCCCTGTTTCTTGTGGCTTGCCAGTGGTTTGGAACTTTTAAAGTTCACACTAAATCCTGATGAAGTCTTCTCTTAATTGTTGACTTTGACCCAGATGTGGCAATCCGCTGGAGGGTGTTCTTGATTGAGCTGTTGTGACGGGGTATTTTTTCCCCAGGGAAATAATTCTTTTGTGTTTGGCTGAGCAGCCAATTGTACAAGTACTTTTGGCTCCTTACAAAGAGTTCAAACACTTATGAAAATTGTTTGATTCCTACACTGAAGCTGGACTCATATGTAATTTTAATTTCAGTACACAGTTATAGACAGCCAGAATAACAATCACTATGCCAATGTCCAAATATTTATGTACCTCACTGTATCTGATGATGTACACTTGAATGCTCTGCTCTTTCATTCATATTATCATCAGCTTTGTGCTTTACAAGGATAGAATCTGTTCCTTAAAAACGGGGAAAAAACTCTTTAAACCAAACTTCAACACTGGCCAGCAATAATACTTCTATTATTCTCATAATTAATTATGATTAATTACAGGCAACCCTACTGTGACGGATTCAGATTTGTTTTATTATCGAGACCAGCCAAATCTATCTTCGTAAAGCTTAGATACCTCTTTTGTTTTCTATTTTCATTAGTCCCAATTTTTCTCATAATTAGTGACAACGGGGAGAAATTTTCTCTGTGTACACCTGAATATTGAGAGCCTTTCTATTAAATTGACAACAGTCTATCTTAGTGTCACATCTGCTCTCAACAGAAGGTTATCTTTAGATTACAAAAATGACGAAAAAAATACAAATTGGAGGCACAGATAACCAAAGTAAACAGAGGAGAGAAATAATCTGCCGCTAAGCACTGGGGGGTCTGTAGTGGAATGTGGTGGTGGGGGTTTCTGTGGTGATGCGGTTTTTGAGTTGACTAAATATAGATTACAGTAATTTACTTTCAAACAACTCATTTTCTGAGTTTGACATGTCCATTAACCCTGGCTAGAAAAATCATTAATTTTTCTCCAATGAAGACATTACTCATTTGAGTGACTTTCATTAGTGTCTGCTATGCTGGCGGAAGGACGGGGTTCCCGCTGCCCATAGCCAGCCTCAGACTGAGTCCTTGCTACTCTAAGCTTATCAGCTTCCTTTTTGTTCTGCACAATGCAGGGTAATTAGGCATCTTCTGCTATGCCTCTCCCCGAAAACTCCTCTCTCTACCCCTCTTCTCCTTTTAACCAGAGCCATATACATGTCAGTATTTTGGCTCATGAAACGGTAACAAATGGTAATCAGTAATGGCCTTCTTTGTGTCCTGAAGAAGCTTGCATTGACTGGGATACTTAAAAATAGACCATTCCTCTTTCCATTTGTCAGTTGTGGCCTCCGTACGCGCATGTGCTGTTGCAGTAGAACTCCTCTAGTTACCTTTGTTTCTGATAAATGTTCTTGTGTGGCTTATTTGACTCAACGGCAATTTGATTATTGTTTACAAAATTCAGCTGCATTATTCTGAGAAGGTGGAGGTATGGGGTGCACAGTAATATGGACTCATTGTATTGAGCTTCATGTTGATAGTATGTGTCATTGAAAGATGTCAGTATTGTATTTGCATTATATGAAATTGCTTGAGAAATGTGGTGTTTATGTACATACCGTAGTCTTAGTCTTGTAGTTTTTTTTTTTCAAACTACCTTGATTTAGAATTTTGAATTTACTGTGCCTGATCAGAAATCAAAACAAGAAAAAAAGGCATGTGTCTTTGTCCTTTTCAAGGGCAATTCCTCTAGCATTGGGGATAAATTCCTTTAGGTTAATCCTTATTCTCCTGACCTGTCAGCTGGGTGTCAAATGAAACCAGAGTAGCAGGAGGAGGCGATATAAAGCTCAGTAGAGAGCCCCTGTACTCTTTTTTTCAGTTGTCCAAGACAACAATATCCCTCCATAATGATCCACTCAGACTGAAAAAAATGGACAAACAATTTTCCCCATTCAACATGTAAACCATAAATAAATAACCATTTTTGTAGATTAAAGGCCACTTTTCCACCCAGCTATAACCAGTACTCAAAGAATAAACTGCTCACAAATTCACGCAAACCAAGCAATTCCCTCCCAAATCAATCTGCTCTCTCTCCTTACAAAACAACAATTTTTCATCAACAAAAAACAGCCAATCCATTCAAACAAACCAGAAATTTCATACTTTACCGGATCCATAAAAAAGCAACCCTTTTCCAAGCTCATGATCCGCACAAACAAATTCCAATCTGAGCAAAATAACAAATACTCAATAGTCTTTAGTGTGGAAATGCATTAACTGTGGCTGTAGTATTAGCACAGCTCTGCAGTGGTGGTGAAGGCACTTGCAGGCAAAGGGACATCCGTTTCACAGCAGTACTGTCATTGATGGCCTGGTCACTGTATGCTGTCACACTTGGCAGATCTATTTCCCCACCTGTCAAAACCGCAGAAGGGAAGAAAGTGACACACGACTTTTACTCTCTTTCCTGTCTCCTGACGCCCCAAGGTGACTCGGCATGAAGTACACTTGTCATGCAGATTTGGAGAAATGCCCAGTTTATGAAATGGTCTGAGAATTTCTATTTCTCGCTTTAAGGATTTAGCAATTATTAATTCACAATTCAGAGTATAATACAGTCATTGAATGGCATATTTAGTGATATTCATGAATTGCCTTTTTTACATTGAATGAATACAAACAGCTGGCTAGTTTCATGGAAGTAATACAGGTTATGCACTACAATCGTCCACCTAAGCCTTAAAACCACAAAATCTATATTATGGTTGAAATCCAGTCAGTATTGTACACCCTCCTCCAGATCATAGTTGACAAACTACAGTGCTGTTGTTACTGCATTATGGATACATGCCAAATTGCATGTATTTGTGGATGGGATCTGTTGTGCCTGTCACTGCATGAATGACAGCATGAATGATTGATAGTAACATTAATTTTCAGATGTGTGTGCTCAATCAGTACTGCCTGCTTATTTTTCCCTCATGTTTTGACACCTTAGAAGTCATGAATCTTATGCTGAGTTTCTATCAAACGAAAAGCAAATTTTGCAAAGTCAGTGCAATGACGCAAATAAACGTGAGAAGATGAGTGTTTGCGATTGATGATGCAAATCATGTAAGAGGCAATGCAAATGGCATGAATAAAGTGACACAATTAATGCGAATGCGAAAAAATTTGCTATCGCTCAACTTGAAAATATTTGACTCAAGCTAAAATTTTGTGGGAGCATAGTAGTTTTTTCGGAATCACGTCATTATTTTTGGCTGCTACATCTAGCTACACTCCCTAAGCTGCTCTAAACTCCACTACATTGCTTGAGGTAATGGGAAAACTGGATAGCTAGCGAGCTAGCTGTATCATATAACTAATAGAATGCAGTTTCACAAAAAATAGTCATCTAGTTTAACATCGGATATGACAACATCATCAGTTTTGCGAATATTTTACTCTCAAGCAGGCACAACGTTCATAAAGTAAAAAGTTTGTGATTTTTTTTTTGTAATTACATTACAAATTAGCACCGCCATCTTGTTGCCGATTTTTCTGAAGATTCCTAGAAAGAACCGCATCTTCCATGAGCAAACAACGCTCAACTTGCATTGCTATAGGTCAGTGATGCAAAATTGCCTGTCAAAGTTCAACCAAGTTGACCTGCAATAGAAGTGAATGCAAATTTGTCCCGAACGGAGCTGCAAATTTGAAGCAAGAAAATAAAAATGACCCCGCGGCAAAACACACAAGTAAAGCAAGGAGAGATTTCACTTTGCGTTTAATGGGACCTCACCATTATACTAATACTCTCAACTCTGTTCTACAAATGGACCAAACTGGTAGGTTTCAGCACTCAGAATGCACACCCAAAAGTACTCCCCCAAAAATAGGTATTCTATTGGGTTTCAAAATTCAGGAAAAAGACAGTGCTGTTGGTAAAATGGAAAGTAGCCTGGATGATTTGGAAACAAATAAATGCCATCCATTGTATAAATAGAATAGATAACGGACAGGGATGAGATATCATATTTATCCTACGCAATAAAGCAGGACAAGAAAGATTAGCCTATCCTGACTCACAGAGATAATGATATCTGGCTCCAGCCCATTTCAGACTGCTGCTCTCAATAAAAAATATACAGGGCAGTATAGAGAGCCACTGTGAGCTGGCTCCTGTGGCCTGCCTAAGCCAAGGACTGCTTGTGTCAGCCCTCCGCTGTTCCATGAAAGTCACCTTTCCCTACGTCGATTCCTCACACAAGGGGCGGAGCGCTCGGAAGAGAGGGGGAAAATCCTGCTTCTCCATGGGTCTTGGGGCCAGGTGGGCTCGTTACTCATGTCAAGTGGGTGGCGGGTGGAAAATGACAGGCCTCACTACTGGTTGCTGCCATTAGATTAATTCTGCCCTATTAGCGTAACGAGAACAGCTCATTTCAAATCACATTAAAACACTACAGATCAATTAGCCTGCGAAGATGTAACCTTGGCCAGCAAATGCAAGAAGCAACATACTAGACCAAATGGCTGAATGCAGGGCTCGTTTTTAGGGGACATTTTTAGTACACACCACTTGCTCCTATGG
This sequence comes from Gymnothorax reevesii, assembly GCA_029721435.1. Taxonomy (NCBI): domain Eukaryota; kingdom Metazoa; phylum Chordata; class Actinopteri; order Anguilliformes; family Muraenidae; genus Gymnothorax; species Gymnothorax reevesii. The sequence continues at coordinate 95,697,737 of CM056575.1, forward strand.
CTTACTCATTTCAGTCCATATCTAATACGCGATCTTCACAAATCCCTTGAGAAACGGCCAGCATCAGCCAACACCGTGTATCTCTCTGCATCATCATTTAATGCTGTGTCAGCTGCTTCTGTTGCTCACGTATAATTACTGTTGTACAGAAAGGAGAAAAAACATGCGGTAGTTAGTGCTTTGTGTTCTTCTGGAAGACTCTTCTTTCTTCTTGATGGACTCATATAAACTCTGTTTGTGTTGATTCATTGCATTTTGTTTTGTCAATAAGTTCATTTTATATTTGCTGGCGTTTGAGTTGGTCTCGCATCCTTGTCTAGCTGTCCTTGCTCACTGGCAGGTATTCCCTCTTCAATTAGCTTAATTGATTAATATTGAATTCTACAAGATTATCAATCTGCATAATTCTTCTCAGTGAAAAATGTCTGGTTTACCAATATTTCCTAGGAAATGTGAAATTATAAACTATTTGCTTGGTGGCACAAAATATGAATTAAAACTAAAAAGTATTAACCCCACTACATTTAATGGGTATTTAAATTGCCCCCATGTGTGTTACCACTGCACTCTGTGTTGTATAGATGAGATGCCTAATTCAGTTGCATTTTAATGCAGTGTTAGTTCTGCAAATTCAGGCAGACTTGACTGGTGCCCACAGGGGGAGAGAGCTGCCACCACTCTCCTGGCGCTCTAGGGCCTTGTCATGTATCCTGAGACAATACTTTGCCAAGTTGGCTTTGTGAAATTCATTGTCTTGTGTGATTTCTGATAGTGCTAATAAACAATGATTATATTTATTATTTTATTTTGCTCGGGCTTAGAAAAACATCATCTCTTCATCTCTAAGTTACAACTGAGGTAATATGTAAGGTTAAGTTTAAGCAGTTTAAAAGACGGCCACCAACTGAGATACTTCATAAATTTACACGATAATGTGTACCAACTGTCCTGGTCCACTAGCAGCGCTAATAAGCATTGTTCTGCTACTCCTGTATGATTCTATCAGCTACATCACCACTGCAGTCCTGCAACAATAAAACTACTGCTGCAGACTGAATGACAGGAATAATTGTGCATTTATAAATAAAATTAAGTTGTCCAGACAGAACATTAGATAATTGTCTTCATACTGTCTGCATGAAACATAAGTCGAAGTAAATTCAGGAATCAGTACCTTCTGTTTAAATGTGCATTTTCCATACTGTCAAAACTTTGGGTTTAGGTTATTGTTCAAAGAGGTATGTGAAAGCATATCCTAAAGACCTAAAAACCATGGTTAATCCTATGTTATTTGATTTGTCCTGAATTTGGCTCCATTATTGAACATTTCAATTGCGCACTAAATAAGCATTATATGATATTGGTTTCCCATTTCGGTCAGCCATATGACAAATGTTTATGATGTTTTAACTGTTATAGGATCGTAATCAAAAGGTATGTCTTTGACAGTTTTTGGGATTTGATGTAAAACATGCAACGCTGGCCTCCGTCTCCTTCATTAGCCCCATTTGATTTGCCAATAATTGTTTACAATTAGCTGTCCCGGAGTTGTTTTCTACTTCGTCCACATGCGAAGGATTGGCCAAGCCACTATTTACAATGGCCATTGATTGTTCAGTGCTTGTCAATGCTACATTAATTTTTGCAACTAAGAAACGTCTGCCTTGAGGATAAGGAGTTCCTGTGCCTTGTAATGCTGTAATGTCGCAATAAATTCACATGATTCGTAAGCTTTATCTCTCTGCTGCTACATTGCTGGGTAAATTTGGTGCTACTCAGGATTATCCTTATGTAGTTTGCGCCTTGGAGGCCGAGGTTCTTTTGTAGGAGCAGTGTTATCACAGCTGTTGCCCTTAGCCACACGCTCCTTGCTTCAGGGGCTTGTACATTCCTGCATGGCAATGGCTGCATGGCGGCTGGTGCCTTTGCCACATGGTGGTTGATGCCTGCATGGAATGGCCTCACACTGGCTGGTGCCCTGGTCACACATTGGTCAAACATTGGTCAAACATCGGTAGCTTTGCAGTTTATATCTGCATAAAAGTACTGCCTCATGTCAACTGTGTCTTTGGCCTCACATTGATAGGCTCATTTAGATTAGCATTCTATCCTGTGGGGGGGGCAGTTGTTCTGGGGGATATCCTGGCACTTCCTGTTCTCTTCTCCTGATGCTTAGAAAATCACAGAGTGAGTTAGGAGTCAGAGCCTTGGTGTCAAACTCATGAAAAAGGAACAAACTGAAGCACACGGATAACAAAAATTAATTGCACCAATAAAGGATTTTTGTGTTATCCACATGCTCCAGTTTTTTCCTTTCTCATGAGTTTATTGTCCTAGACTGAGAGGCACTCAATCAAAGCCTTCATTGGCAGATACATCGGGATGCTTCATCAATAGATTACCTTCAGAATTTATTGTTCAGTTGCGTTCTCGTTATTTGAAGCATTGTGCAGAAAAAAGTCTGGGGCCCATATGGGTAGTAATTTTATTTAACTTTGGTTTTGTGCAAAAGTTATTTTTCACTTTAAATAATCTGGAATGAGAGACGTAAGTACAGGGAGTGTTGGTGAATGAGTACATATGAATGATGCTAACTCTCCACACCTGGGACAGGAAGAGAGAGTGAAGTGCAGTCACAGTGAAAATTAGTTCAACTAGAGAAATGATGAAAAGATGGCATGAAGGCAGCTGGAAAAGAAGTAAGGGTTCAATGGTTTCACTGGATCCACTGCCCTGCAGGCATCACGTGCAGAGGATGGGGATGCAGTCCTTACTGGGGGGACAGGTGATGGGAACAAGTAACATCTTTTTTTTCCCCTTCAACTGAGAAAGCAAGCCTTTTGTTCTGCAGACTACTCCTGCACTTTCCTCATTTGAGGCTCTGTTGTCAGAAATTACAGCAATTTTCAGCCAATACCATATGCAGTACGTGGTGAAAGAATTTGTGAATTATTATGTATGTATGTGCACCGCACCGCATCCTGACAATCTGTGCTGAAATGCAAGACACAATTCCTAATGAATGACCTATGAGTGTGACATTGACCCATTTTCTGTGCTTTTTGAATTCCTTGCTACTTTTTGGTTGTTTGTGCCCATTTTACTGTTACAAAGCAAGCTCAATCCTGCTGTGAATCTACCCTTCTGAGATTTGCTCTGCGCATTTGATTCAATAAAGTCATTGTAATCAAGACTTCATACAGATGTGATTTGGGTACCTGCAGTTTTGCGGATCTAAGAGTGCGCAGCGACAGCTTGCGGCTCCCTAGTCCTCTGATTACAATAAGAATACCTGTGATTGGATTGTTCCTGATTAAAATGAGGTGGGGCTGTAAAAGAACAATGGTGTGTTTTACACAATTTTAAAACACGTATATTATGTCCCATTTCTGATGAATTACTTCTTTTTTTCCTGCTTTGATCTCCACAGCATTGAATCATTTTTTTTAAAACTATGTATATTTTCTTTGGAGATTAATTTCTCATACACGAAGGCAACTAGCCTTTATGTACTGGATGTTCTGTAAATTTCTACTTGAGGATACTAATCATTTCACAAACTTCAAAGTTATCTACCTTTAGTATACACTGACAGCATACAAAAAAACAAAAAAAACATGAGGCTTATGTACACCTGTTGACCAAAAGGTGCCACCGCCTTTTCAAGGTCAAGGGCACTTCGAGTATTTGTCCAATAGAAGAAAAATGGTGGTGTATTAGACAGACCAAGTATAAATAAATCACCTTTGTCAGTACACTATGTGCGCTTAAACTGCTGTTGTAAATAATTTCTAGGTCTTATTTGTGTTACTGAATATTACAGCTTTAACTGGAACAAGCAGTAATTGACGTCTCTGAGAAAGCATATTCAGTGGTGGTATTTTAATATTAACTGGGTAATCAGCTCCTGCAAAATCCCTACTCCCATAAATTTTTATGCACATCACAGGAATGTTATAAGTCTCTGCAATGGATAGCAAAATAAATAACATTTTCAAAATGGAGCCTGTATGAAATCGTCAACTCTAAATGAATTGGTGATTCTACTTAGATGCAGGCCTTGCTGAAGAGTTAGATGAGTGACTCTGCCTGCTGAGTCTAGGGGCACTATAAAAGTCCGTAGAAAATCTTAGATCTCGGAGATGTTCGTTTTGCATTTTAGGTCAAAGATGCAATGCTGTGATGGCGAAGAGAGGATGATACTGACCTCTGGGAACATTACAGCGTAATGTCACCTCTGCTCGCAAAGCCATCCCTGAAATAGAACTTTGCTAACAACATTACTCTCCTCAGTGTCATCCTCGTGACACAATAGGTTTTAGTTCTCAAAGGCATGTATATCCATATTACAATCATTCATATGAAGTGACTTCATGAAAGTTTTTTTTTTTTTTTTTTTTTTTTTTTAAAGTCCAAGAGGACTGCGGTCAATTATCGTGGTAAACAATAAACTGTATGACAAGAAAGTTTTGCAAGGCTTGGTTTTAAGCCTGCGTCCTAAATCCGCCATGGAAAATAGCAATGTTATTATTGTGAAGAAATCATTCTCCCCTGAACCGTTTGTAACGGTGTCCTCCATCGATCCATCTCTCCTAATGAAACTGAAGTGCTTCAGTAAAGGTTTGCCTCAGTGGCAGAGATTGGCGCCGCTCGTGTCTGTCATCATGTTTTGACTAGTGCGGTGCTCTCCTGGCGCGGCAGTCATTTGTGCCTGTGGTTGATATAGCGCTAGTTCTCAGACCTCGGGGCCACAGTGCTTTTCACCAATGTTTGTAACTTCCCGGCGGTTCCTTTGAAGGTGTTTTCATTTAATCTTTCCTTAAAAAGATTTCAGCGCGAGGTCACGGATCACATCAGGCCTGTTTTCCGACTCAGTGACCATTTAATCAAGCTAAAGTCCATTCACTTGTGCTCAGTATTGGCCTCTTTTGTTCACAGTGTGCAAAGGGAGCCTCAGTGGAAACAGAGCAGAGAATCCTATTCCACCGTACTACAGGAGTTCAGTGGCTGGCTCATGTTCCCTTGAATGCTGTCATCCTGCTTTTCATTGTCCTGTCTATCAGTAATGCAAAATGCCTCTCTTGTTCAGACAAATGTTGCATTTAGTATTTCACATTTTATCAGCTCAGGTCAATGGAAAATCATTTGGATAATGGATATGAAAGCAGACTAACTGTATATCTTTGCTGCTGAAGCCACTGTATGTTTAATGCTGTGTTGTATCAATGCCATATTTGCTTGATTCTATCAGGACGTCCTGAGTTCATTTTAAGCGCTTCACAGACACAGTGACCAGCCCAATTGATGGAGATGCCCCACACTTTAAAAAAAAAAAATGTCATTGTTTTGCCCAGTTTACGGAGAGTTTTTCACAGAAAATATTCTCCAAATATGCCTGCTTCATAGTAGCTATGGGCTAAATTTTTTTGTCTCCTTAAATTAGACCCAATCCTTTAAAAATCCCTCTGGGTTTCAGCCCCCGTGAAAAATGTGCATTTTTTACCATGAATTTAGTTTCAGTTTTAAATGAATTCCAAAATAATATTTGTCAATTAAACAATTTAAAATGTACTATTTTTTTTCATTTATTACAATCATAGAGTGTGTAATCCATCATACAGTGCACTTTAGGCAGTGAGACAGGTTTAGTTGTTTAGGATCTGTACTCCAGCATATTTGGTTTGAAATAAAATAATTAATATGATCATAATTTTCAGTCTGTCTGAATTGATTAGTGAGCTTGTGCATCTCCATGTTTTATTTAATGAACCTCACACCTGTTCAAGCGAATGTAGCTGCAGTAATGGCACAGGCACCAGCTACTCACCGTAAGCAAGATCAACAACTCACTGCTCAGCCTTTACCAGAGTCTTTCTCACTGAGATGATCAGTGTTTTAGAATGTTTACAGTAAATGTAACACCATGATAATAGTCTGTGTGTAAACCTTGGGTCGCATGTATAGATAATGATTCTGATAGCACGTTAGTGATCAATTGGTCCATTTACTCTACATTTTTCTGTCTAACATGGATTAGTCACCCTTGGAAGTTTAGGAGCATTTACACTGTGGATATGTTAGCGAATCCCACAATGTTTCTGTTCCGCCCTTCATTTCTCCTTTTTTACACTCACCGTTACACCTTTATTTTGTTTGATTTCCCTCATAAGAGGATGAATTGAGTTCACTGCTAAATGTTGCTACATGTATTTTAAGATATTCTATTTATGTTCCCTATTCTAAAAGTTAGACATTCTTGGTTCACATTTTTTTTTGTTGAAATGAAATATTGAATTGATAAATTGAATTCTCAGTATTTTAATAATGAAATGATGACATTACATTGTGTCTTAAACTTAAAACAGAGATGTTAGCATGAAATTCTGGGTGCTTTTTTCATGTTTTCATTTGGTAATGGTATTATGCTCATTATTACCTAACTTGCACAAATTTCTGGGGAGATATTTCATTTTTATGGAATATTTACTTAAACCCCTCTGGCTAACTACCCTGTTCAAGGTCACGATCACAGATTCCCTAACTGGGAATTGAACCTTGGGGTCACAAGCCCTATTTATCACCCATTACCCAGCACTAGTAATGCCAACAGCAGTAGTCAAACATTTGCATTTACAAGATTTGAGACAAATTAAAGCAATTCTTACCTTTCTGGCATTTTACACTTTCCTTTTGTAATCTTAAAATGTTCCTAATAAGCATATGGCACAGTGAAATGTAAAAGAAATCCACCAGGTGTTGAAACCCACCAATATTAAATTCTCATTTATTTCTGATAAAAGTCTGACCAATCATTTTCTTCGGACTGAATAAAATGATTTTCCGAGCCTCCTGTCTGTCATCCGTCGCCGTATCCCTTCTACAAAACCCAAAACCAGTGAAGTTGGCACGTTATGTAAATCGTAGATAAAAACAGAATACAATGATTTGCAAATTCTTTTCAACTTATATTCAATTGAATACACTGCAAAGACAAGATGTTTAATGTTCAAACTGAGAAACTTTTTTTTTTTTGCAAATAATCATTAACTTAGAATTTAAAAGCAGCAACACATAAAAGTTGGCACAGGGGCCTTTTTACCACTGTGTTACATCGCCTTTCCTTTAAACGGCACTCAGTAAACGTTTGGGAACTGAGAAGACCAATTTTTGAAGCTTTTCAGGTGGAACTCTTTCCCATTCTTGCTTGATATACAGCTTAAGTTGTTCAATAGTCCGGGTCTCCGTTATCGTATTTTACGCTTCATAATGCGTCACACATTTTCAACGGGAGACAGGTCTGGACTACAGGCAGGCTAGTCTAGTACCCGCACTCTTTTACTACAGAGCCATGCTGTTGTAAAACATGCAGAATGTGGCTTGGCATTGTCTTGCTGAAATAAGCAGGAGCGTCCATGAAAAAGACGTTGCTTGGATGGCAACATATGTTGCTCCAAAACCTGTATGTACCTTTCAGCATTAATGGTGCCTTCACATATGTGTAAGTTGCCCATGCCTTGGGCACTAATACACCCCCATACCATCACAGATGCTAGCTTTCGAACTTTGTGCCTATAACAGTCCGGATGGTTCTTTTCCTCTTTGGTCCGGAGGACACAACATCCTCAGTTTCCAAAAACAATTTGAAATGTGGACTCGTCAGACCACAGAACACTTTTCCACTTTGTATCAGTCCATCTTAGATGAGCTTGGGCCCAGCGAAGCCGGCCGCGTTTCTGGGTGCTGTTGATAGATGGCTTTCGCTTTGCATTGTAGAGTTTTAACTTGCACTTGCAGATGTAGCGACGAACTGTAGTTACTGACAGTAGTTTTCTGAAGTGTTCCTGAGCCCATGTGGTGATGTCCTTTACACACTGATGTCGGTTTTTGATGCAGTACTGCCTGAGGGATCGAAGGTCACGGGCATTCAATGTTGGTTTTCGGCCTTGTCGCTTACATGCAGTGATTTCTCCTGATTCTCTGAACCTTTTGACGATATTACGGACCGTAGATGATGAAATCCCTAAATTTCTTGCAATAGCTCGTTGAGAAATGTTGTTTTTAAGCTGTTTGACAATCAGCTCACGCATTTGTTCACTAAGTAGTGACCCTTGCCCCATCCTTGTTTGTGAATGACTGAGCATTTTAGGGAAGCTGCTTTTATACCCAATCATGGCACCCACCTGTTCCCAATTAGCCCGTTCACCTGTGGGATGTTCCAAATAAGTGTTTGATGAGCATTCCTCAACTCTCTCAGTCTTTTTTGCCACTTGTGCCAGCTTTTTTGAAACATGTTGCAGGCATCAAATTCCCAATGAGCCAATATTTGGAAAAAATTACAAATTTTACCCGTTCGAACATTACGTAACTTGTCTTTGCAGTGTATTTAATTGAATATAGGTTGAAAAGGATTTGCAAATCATTGTATTCTGTTTTTATTTACGATTTACACAACATGCCAACTTCACTGGTTTTGGGTTTTGTAGTTTCCTCCCACTGTCACTGCTTGCAAGTCGCGCGCCTCACTGGCAGAGCAGCACAGCGGTAGAGACAAAACAGTTTGGCTACTCAACAATGTTAGCCTTCCAATAAAACAGCTGCAACTGCTCCTAATTTAATGACTAACGTTACCGGGACAATTCTGGTAAGGTAAGACGTTATGACAGCAGTTATGCAAGAAAATATGTATGGATTCTGCCGAAAAATGACGCATGTGACTTTAAACAAACAGGCGCTGAATTGCTGTAATTACAACTACAATAACGTTAATGGTTGTTCGGCAGATGTTACAAGGGCATTTTATTTTATACCACATATAGTATTGAATATTATGTAATTACTGTTGGTAAGTTTTCACTAACTGGTGCCTCTGAATCGGACTCCATTGCCCCGTTTCTAGATGCTTTCACACTGGACGCGAAACAAATTTTTCGTACGACAGATTACATTCAAAGTAAAAGCAAAGAGGCGAATACGCGCGAGATTCGCATCTTTGCATTGTCTTTGAACGTAATCTGTCATGCTAAAGATTCGTTTCGCGTCCGGTGTGAAAGCAGCTTCATTCGCGCTGCTCACTTTCTCAATGCATGCGTCACGGGAGGAGGGGAGCCTCAGAGGTCAGGCAGGGGGAAGAGGGTGGGACTTTGGAGGGAGGCGGAGTTGTTCATGTTAAAATTTTTACTAAGTGCTGTGCCACATGCCAGAAAGGTAAGAATTGCTTTAAGTTGAAACAAGTGAGTCACGTACCACGCATGACTCAGAAAAACAGAGCTAATCACAGTTAAAGCTTATACAATATTTTGCCTGGACTACTCAAATGTTCATTGTTGGTAAAATAATTTCCCCCCCCCATACTGAAGTATGACACAGTCTGTTTGGAATTAAAGAGTGATATGTTGAGTTGATTGTTCCATACCTATTAAAAAAAAAAAAAAAAACCTCAAGCTCAGCAAATGGCTAGTAACATTCTGCCCTGTTGCTAATGCTAACATAACTGTGATGAGAGACACTTAGCTACCCTTATAGCAACAAAAATGGTAACCAATTAAAGGTAACCAATGTGTTCTTCTTTTTTGATATAATTTAATAAATATGACCAAAACAAATGGGAATAAATAAAAGTCTTCTCCGAGAACACTCGCAATTCCTCAAATGTTGAATGTGAAAATAGTTTTTGCGACCTGAAAAAACTCCCTGCGCATTTAGAAATATTTTATTAGTATTCATGTGTATGCAAAAATTATGTCACGCGAAAGCGGATGTGCCCGATGGAAGCAGAAATGAAGAGAAGTTGGCCAACATAAAATACCGCGGCCAAAGAAATATCTGACTGATTCGACCCTGAAAAGTGCTAGAAAAGGCCAGGAAGAAGATCAATTGAAGACCAGGATAAATATAAAAGGCCATTTGTAACTAGACTTATTTTTAATGATGAATTTCTAATGCATAAACGTAATTTATTAACTAACAGTCGAACCTGATGACTGATCTGACGTGACTTTTCATGCAAATCACTCATGCATATTAAGTAGTAGGCACGTTGAAATGGCCGCGGTCCAGCAGCCACACTGGCTGATCTTAACGGTCGAGTGGTTGCTTTCCTTCAGAATTTATCCTTGGTAGGGGTTGAGGATGACATTAAAACTTACACAAAAATCTTTTTATTGGAATAGCCTGGCAAATGATGTGGAAAAAAAAGTTGAGGATAAGGACTGAATTGGTTACCTTTAAGCTGATGGACTCAAAAGCTGAATATTCATTACAAAGTCAGATGGCGTTCATTTGTTTCCTTCCGAGCTCTTGTAGGCTTTGATGAGACTCTCTGGAGTAGGACAAGGGAAATTTGATCAGTGGTGCATTTCCCAAAAGCTTAGTGGCTAACTAAATTAGTAATTTACATAGTCTATCCATTCAAAATCAGAGGTACCAACTATATAAGTTAGCATCTGTGCTTCTGGGAGACCCTGCCCAGGTAATTGTAGATGTCTGGGTGCTGCTGGCCTGGAACATTGTCTGATCTGGGTAACTTACTACTTGTGAAAAGCACACCTGGGGCATTATAAGGGTCAGTAATATATAACCTATTAGGTTTTGAATTATATAACTGAATTTATTTTTGATATAAAGTGTGCAGTGAACTCTGATGGCTTGAAATCCGTGCTAGCTCATTCACTTTCACTCAGGATTTCCCCGCTAAAATGCCAGTGTAAACAAAGGGAGTCACATGATGTCCGGAGCTCTTCAGGCCAAGCGGACATGGTCAGGTCATTGCCTTGTGTATCCATTGCCTCCAAAACTACAGCAAAAGCATTTTCCCTCTAAATTATTTCTTCTATTTGTACATATTAGTCATCATAAATTGTTTTGATCTTAAAAATTTAATATATGAGGACGACAACTCGAGTAAAAAAAAAATACTGCTTTTAAATGAGTAATTTATTGAAGGAAAAATGTTATCCAATAAGCTTACCCTTTGTGAAAAAGTCATTCCCCCCTGAGACACTTAATAAGCCATTTAAAAAAATGTATTTGATAATTGGATTCAGTGAGAGTTAAAATGGCTAGTGATCACAGTGTGATTGAATGGAGTAGAACTGCTTGGAAAGAGGCCATGCTATTCATGGCAAACGTCTGTAATGGACGCCATGGACTGCATAAGGTCAAATCTTGATCTTCAGGGAAATGTATGGACTACAATATGGGTAAGGAAAACCACAGTCTGCATCTAAGTGATCTAAACAAGCAGGTCAATGAAACAAGAGCATGTCAAGTAAAACCTGAAAAATGTTACACGGCCAAAACTGCAAGTCTGTATGGCACCCAAGATAGCATGTCTAAGATTTCATAACGCCTGCTCCGCATATACCCTTTTCAGGAAATTGGAATTCTAGTAGACGTTAATATTGCATATTTTGCGACATGAATGTATATTGAAGTTACACTTACCCCAAATCCCCATGGTTTTTCAAGCATGTTTTTCCTCTCTGACATTTTAAAAATGAAGAGAGTGATATACAGTCGGAAGACTTAAGCCCATATCAGCTTTCTGACTTTTTATCACCTTTGTGCTTTATGTTAATTAAGGTAGTTACATGGTTGAATGGTTCTTATTACATTCCAGTGTGGTGCGGCTTCCTTGTGGCAATATTTGTTCAGCTGTGTTATTTTTGTCCTTTTTGGAGAGCAATGTTTTCTGTTTTATTTCATTTTCTGCACCATCTCAACTGTCTCTTTCCACTCAATGTAAAGTTTTTTTTTTCTTTATTCTTTATCCTCATCTATTTTAGCTGCCTTGTGGCAGGTGATGAGCTCCTTCATTTGTTCTGCTGGAATTATATCCTCTGTATCGCCTAATGTTTTTTTCAGCCTCTGATTGGGCAGTTGTGATACACTGAGACAGGACTGGGTTTGGCTACTACAAAATAAGATATCCATTTTGAAATAAAACCTTTCTATTTTAATCAGAAGTTTTTCAAAACATTCACATTATGAAATATTGATGGCTTGAAATCAATATTTTAATGTCAAATAGATGTTTAATCTCAAGAGTAAAAATGAATGTTTCTCTGAACAATTTCAAATACCAATGACAATGTACCCCAACCTTTAATTTGAGCAGCAGCTGTGTAGCTTTTTACTTTTTATTTGAAAAGTTATGAAGGAAAACAAAGGACACTGCAGAACTCCTTGACTCAGGCTAAGGACAAAGCCCATTACAGCTAGATTGTATCTGAACCTTAGTTTATCTGTAAAATAGAACATTACTTCTGCTGGCCTTGAATCGGTTAACTTCCCTGTTGCTCTGTTCAGACTTGTATACTTATACTATATCAGTGGATAAATGGCCCTTAAATGGATTGTTGGGATCAAATGCTGGAGGTTGTGGAGATTGTGATCATGCAGGTTTCTCTGTGGGTGACTTTCAGTCTTGAGTGTGTTTAAATAGTTGGTCCTTGGCACAGGTACAAGGTCCCTTTCACTGCAACATCGATGATGCTTTTACCTGCAAAACATTCTAAATTTAGGTACCTAAGTGCGCAAAGCATTTATATTTGTTTTGCATCAGTTATTCCTGTCTATGACTGATAGTACAAAATGTATTCCAAAAATTTCACATTTATTAGCTGGATCATATTTCACTCTGTTTCAGTTGCCAACTCCTCCACGCCACCCCTTGGGCTTTGCTGCATCATTCCCCACATTTGCCATCATTATTATGTGTTACTCTCACTGTAACAGTGTGATGTGACAGCAAGAAGAAATTATTAATGGATTTTGATTAGTGGAAGCACATTTTGCTAATATTGTGGAATAAGGACAATGTCTTGTTTGCTTTCCAAACTATTCCTCATGGTGTTAAACCTGTCCTGTCCATCTCCACCCCATGACTGAGCTATTTAAAGGCAGACCGGTCTGTGATGTCACAATGTCAGCTCAAAACATCATCACAAAGTTTTTGCTCTTTCTGTTCTACAAAATTTTCCTAGATTATGAATACAGTGCCAGAAAATCATGTCAGACAATAGTTCATGTCAGGAGGCTCTGAGTGAAGTCCTTTTTCAAGAGTTTTTTTGAGAGTTTTGATGAGTTCAGTATACAACAATTCAAGCCAGAGATTAATGTAGCCTCTGATACCGACAAATGTAAATAAAAGCAGAATTCAATGATCTGCAAATCAATTTCATTGAAAAAAGTACTAAGACAACATATTAGAAGTTTAAACTGAGAAATATAATTGTTTTTCAAGAAATATTAGCTTGTTTTCAATTTGAAGTCAGCAACACATTTTGTTGGGACTGTAGCAACAATAGACTAGAAAAGTTGTGTTATGTGAAAGAAATACACCTAGTGGAACATCTCACAGCTAATTCACCTTTCGCTAAGCCCTGCCCTCCTTAGTTACTGTTGCTAAGTCTGACAAAACTTCAGTTTCAACATGGCGTTTTTGATAGCTCTTCCAGCTGAACTGCTGTCGGGCTTTTACAAAGCAGCAAATGCAGTTTCAGACAGGAGTAGACAGAAAGGGTTACAACATGTTTATGCACAATGTAGGAAATCTGGACTTGGACCCATAGACTGATTTATATGCTTATACCACGGCATTAACTATAATGTATCAGCTGACGTTAGCTACCGGGATGGCTGGAATGTTTCTTATGTTTTCTAGCTGCTTAACTTAGCTAATGGGTCAGGTAGTTATGAGAGTGTAATTTTAGGTTCAACGTTTGCTCGCCAATATTTGGGGAACTGTCAGGTCAACTGTCAGGTCGTCACTCTCCAAAATCAATAGTCACTCGTGATTTGTCGTGATGACTGTGCCCTCTGAGCGGTATTCCTTCATGGCCCAGGAATTTAGCCAATCTGAATAAATGACTGTGTTTACATGCACACCATATTCCTGTATTAATCGGAATATAAGAGTATTCCAATTGCGTACCTGTCATGTAAACGCGTGCGGTAACCGTGTAAGGTCATTTTCCGATTTGAAATATTCCGAATTTGACCCCTGGCAAATCCCTGTTTTAATCGGCATATTGGGACGTGTATGAACCTTAATCGGAAAATGCCCCCGAACAGAATATTCAACTGAATCTGCGCCTGTTCAGTTCGCAAGAAATTAGCCTTCTTGGAGCGAAGAGGAGACAACTGTGTGTTTTCAGATAATGAAAGACATGAATATATTGGAATATATCGATGGGTGAAAGTACCATAACAATATCTTTAAGGTGTAGGAAAAGTGGAGAGAAGCTGGTTTTGTATGAACTGCCAACCAAGTTAAGCATTGCTGGAAAACTCTGAAGGCGGCATATTACAAAGCGAAAAAATATACAGGCAGTGGCTATTTTTACGCACACCCCCCTCCAACCTCTCTGTGTCAGTCTTGCAAGTGCCCCAGGCACAACGTTTAGCCATAACTATGTTATAGTCCACAAAAAGGAGTGTCGAAAAGTTCAAAATTGAGACGCCTGCACTAGATTCAATGGAGCGCTGTCATGAAAGTGTCGGAGTTCAGCCGGAGCCAGTTGATTGCTCCGCTGTGATTGGCCAGTCTGCATTCTACGGCGGGGCTTTGCAAAAGGTGAATTAGGTTAATTGGCAACAAAATTGGGTGAAAAAAGTCTTTCACAAATTAAAGTAACGAGGGCTTCACCACTCTGTGGTGTGGTGAAGACTGCATGGAAAAAAGTTCAAAAATTTAGGAATAATGTCTCTTAATTTAAAATTGCAAAGAATTTGGGGATTTTTTTCCCTCTATGATACATCATATAATTTAAAGACTCAGAGAATCCGGAGAAATCTCTGTATGCAAGGAACACGGCCGAAAACAAATTTTAAATGACCTTAATTAAAAGTCAGGTTTCTCTCATGGAAATCACTGGATGGGCTCAGGGACACATCTGTCACTGCATCCGCAAATTTAAGTTCAAACTTTGCCGTGTAAACGTTAAACCATATCTAAACAAAATTAAGAAAACCAGCTGCCTTCTCTAGGCCCAGGCTCAATTAAGATGGATAGAGGCGAAGTAGGAAACTGTCTTGTGGTCTGACCAATCAGATTATGAAATTTTATTTAAAATGCATGGACAATCCACCAGGTTAAAGAGCAGTGGGACCATCTGGCTCATTATCAGCATGCAGTTCAAAAGCCACCGTCCATGACAGTATGGGAGTGCATTAGTGTACATGGCAAGAGTAACTTGCATATTTGTGAATACGCCATTAATTCAGAGCAACATATACTGCTATCCAGAAGTTTTTTTTTCAAGAAATGCCTTGCTTATATTTGCAAGACGATGCATGTACAAGCATTACAATGGCATGGTTCTGTAGTTAAAGAGTCTAGGTGCCAAACTGGCCTGCCTGCAGTCCAGATCTGTCACATACTGAGTATATTTGGTGCATTATGAAACCATAAATATGGCACAAGATGTAACAAAGTGTTGACCACTGAAAACCTGCATCACGATAGAATGGGAAATATTTTACTTTCAAAACTACAACATTCGGTCTCCTCAATTCCCAAATACTTGGTGAGTGTTGTTAAAAGAGGTGGTGATGAGACAACGCCCTGCTCTAACTTCCAGCAAAGATGTTGCTGGCATCAAAATCAATTTGAGCATATACTCTTTTTTTTTTTTTTTTAAGAAGAGACATTTCTCAGTTTCAACATCTGATACGTTGACCTTGTGCTATTTTCGGTTGAATATAGAGTTTAAATGACTTGCAAATCATTGCATTCCGTATTTATGTATATTTCACAGAGCATCCCAACTTTTTTGGAAAAGGAGTTGTAGTTTTTTTGACTTTATACTTTTTTGGTATTTTCTGATTTAAAGATATTCTTATCAAACTGAATTACAATCATTGTGTGTCTATGTAGATGTCTTTCATGTGATTTTTTTAAAATTTTTTTTTAGTGCCAGTATTTTATATGTTAGCTGTGTGGTCAGCTGGTTTGTGGCTACTTGCATCTTGATTAGTTGTTATGCCGTGAGGAAGTGCTTTCCGAGAAAAATGTTCATGGAAACTGTGGAAGAGTAAGACTGAGCTGGTCTGTCTCCTGACATTTTCAGAATGAATCTAATGATGTAAAGGAGCGGAAAAAGTCAATCAGATCAGGTGCTGAATTGTAGGGCCGTGTGTCGCTGTTGAGATTAATCAGAGGAAGAACTTAGAAGGGAACGGATCAAAGGAACTTCTCCAAACAGGCGACCAAAATGAAAACAACGGTGTCTAGCATCAGCTCTGACTGACGGTAACTAAGACGCTTGACAGACACAGACACAAGCATACTTAACCGAGTCCAAGACAAAAAAAAAAAACACAAGCACAGAGAAACAAAAACATGCACTGCTAATGCATACATGCATCTAAAGACAAACCTTAAACTGGTTTTCTAGGTTCATATGTAGTTTTTCTAGGTTCATATGCAAAGTAAATATAATAGTAAAAAAATGCATGAAGAATGTTCATGTGGTCATGTGGGTTCATATTTGTGTGTGGATGTTTGCATATGCATGTGAGCTGATGAGCTTATTTGAGTCTGTCTCTGATGCATGAGGCTCTGGTGGGTGATAGTGGGGGTGTGTGTCCTCTCCGATGCAGACAGGGCCCAGTGGACCTGCGTCATTTCGGCATACTCCTCATACTGATGCTGCAGTGCTGTTTCAGCTGCTCAGGGACCCCTTCAGGGTCCCCACTGATCTCCATCAGACCTGTGGCTCATACACAATGTACACAAAGCATGCTTTTGCTTACTCTGTCAACAACATGCAGTCCACTGTTCAAACAGCCTATCATATTGTGTTATTTATCCTTTTCATTTGTAGAGAACACAAACTATAGGTACACCAAGAGACATCTGAATGTCCATATCATTAAAAGAACGATAAAATTGTGAGAAATCCTTTCCATAGGCCAGAAAATTGAGAGCTGTTTTATTGGAAATTTAGCCACATTTTGTCTGTAAAGGTCAAGTTATGATGGGTCATGCAAAAGCACAGTCGTGCTATGGTGCTTTTATTTGAACTGGGCTGATTTTTGACATTTTAAACTCGTATTCATGCTTAAATACACTTGAAAGTTAGTCACTTAGGTATTAGTTTCCTATCTACCTTAAAGAAGCCATTGATGTGAAGTTGCTCATTTCCTTTCATTTCAATTTCCTGGTCTTACGACTGGATACGGTCAGTCAGTAAATAGAACAAATCAATCCGCACTGTACACTTTCAGTTTTGTCAGTCGCAAAAAGTTCAAAAATCTAGGCTTTGACAATTTATCTTTAGGCTGCCTCTTGGGTTGCTCAGAGTGCCACTGCTCTAATTTGGAGGCGTCACAGTCTATTCGTTTACAGTTTCAGCTGATGTCCACAGATTGGGTTTGACGGAAGCTGTGCTGTGTTCATTTGGATTACCTACATAGAATGGAAACAAAAATACACTTTTCAGGTATTTTCTCATACTCCACATTGCACTTGTGTCTTCTTAAACATTCACTTTTATTCTGGGAAGAAAATCTATGGTGTACTGTATATCAATGGTACTTTGGATTCATTTGTTTAAGGATTTTTTCCTGTGCTATTTCTTCTGATGGAGAGAATGGATTTTCACCAAATTAGACTTGATAACTCCCCACTGAGGGCAGTTGACCTGATTAGGTTTTGGAGGACATGGGTCAAAGGCCAATGTTACATAAGGTCAGCCGTATGTGGGAGCCGAAGTGCAACTTTTTTGTCACCTTTTTACTTTTTATCTTCTAGATTGCAACCAGAGGGGCACAGCAGTATTTGATCATTATGGTCAAGGGTAATGCAAACCCTTTTGCGATGGCGGGCACCCCTAGGAGAAAATTTAATAAATTTTAACATCTGAGCACATCTTTGAGAAGAAAATAAGAAATCAGGTCTGTGGAGAATTGCCAATGTATCAGTTTGTGAATTGCTTGAGTGTTCACTTGAGCCCAAGGCCTGTTTGCAGTGTAAGTGCCTGCTAAGACTCCCTAACCTCCAGGGTGCTTCTTGCAATTGTCTTTTTTATTTTTATGTACTGTGTATATCAATGGCGGCTCGTCCATCTGGGCAGATTTCACACACTGCAATCAAAAATAGATGGAAAAATAAAACCAACTTGCTTACATGGAAATATAATCCATCCATCCATTATCTAAACTGCTTACTCCTCATCAGGGTTGCGGTGAGCTGGAGCCTTTCCCAGTTAACTATGGGCAAAAGGTAAGAACACACCCTGAACAACTGGCTAATTCATCATCGGGCTCACTCACCATTTACTCACACACTCAAACACATTGTAAGGGTTTGGCCTTGCAGTCCCTCCCCCTGCTGCATTCTTCACCTCCACCTTAACCCTTAACGGGCAACAGGTGTGGCTCGTTGAGGTGGAGGTGAAGGGCTGCTAATTTAAGGGTTGGCTACACTTCTGAATTTTTGCCCTGCTGTTTTGTGCTGCTGCTACTCAGCCGTGCATTTGGGTCCCTTCCTCAGCCTTTGAGTCCATGGTCCCAGTACCCACCAGATTGCATGTTGCATCCGGCGCGACAAATTCATTACACATATGGGCAATTGGGAGTCTCCAGTTAGCCTGGCATGCATGGTTTTGGACTGTAGGCGGAACTTGGAGTACCTGGAGGAAATCCACGCATGTACAAAACCCAAAACCAGTGAAGTTGGCAAGTTATGTAAATCGTAGATAAAAACAGAATACAATGATTTGCAAATCCTTTTCAACTTATATTCAATTGAATACACTGCAAAGACAAGATGTTTAATGTTCAAACTGAGAAACTTTTTTTTTTTTTTGCAAATAATCATTAACGTAGAATTTAAAGGCAGCAACAGCAACTTCAACTGTCAAATAACAGTAGGCTGCTTTTTTTTCAATTTTAGTTTAAAATGGAATGACAAAACACAATCGAAAGTAATTTAATTAATGTTGACTGGCTTCAGGCTCAGACAAAAATTGCAGAAATTAATTCCGGGAGGCAACAGATTGATTATGCAGCCTTTGCAAATATGTCAGCCGATTCTCTTCAGATTCTGAATTCGCTTCCGTTTGTCTGATTGTCACTTGGCAGCTGTCTATTGGGTATACCTGAAATTAGCGCCCATGGTTCAGATTGCTAACCTCATGGCAATTTCAGACTGCTTGAGTATTTTGGGCTGCAAACTTTTCTGTAGGGGTCCACAATCTACCAAATCTGAACTCTGATGCTGCCTTAATCTGTGACTGAATTGTATTTGTTCCCTGGACCGAATTGGGGTCAAGCAAGTTTTTCACAGGAACCCGCTTGTTTGAAGTCAGATAAGTGCGATCATACTTCGTATAGGTCATGTATAATTTCAAAGGTGATGTGGTAAAATGTAACCTTTGGGGGAATGGATGTGTTCATGAAATCAGTTTCCAAATTAGCGTATCATAGGGAAAATAAAAATCTTGATGCTTTATTCAAAAAAAAAAAAAAAAAAAAAGAATTTAAAGGCAGCAACACATTGCAAAAAAGTTGGTACTGGGGCCTTTTTACCACTGTGTTACATCGCCTTTCCTTTAACGACACTCAGTAAACGTTTGGGAACTGAGGAGACCAATTTTTGAAGGTTTTCAGGTGGAACTCTTTCCCATTCTTGCTTGATGTACAGCTTAAGTTGTTCAAAAGTGCAGGGTCTCCGTTGTCGTATTTTACACTTCATAATGCGCCACACATTTTCAATGGGAGACAGGTCTGGACTACAGGTAAGCCAGTCTAGTACCCGCACTCTTTTACTACGGAGCCATGCTGTTGTAAAACGTGCAGAATGTGGCTTGGCATTGTCTTGCTAAAATAAGCAGGGGCGTCCATGAAAAAGACGTTGCTTGGATGGCAACATATGTTGCTTCAAAACCTGTCTGTACCTTTCAGCATTAATGGTGCCTTCACATATGTGTAAGTTGCCCATGCCTTGGGCACTAATACACCCCTATACCATCACAGATGCTGGCTTTTGAACTTTGCGCCTATAATAGTCCGGATGATTCTTTTCCTCTTTGGTCCGGAGGACACGACGTCCACAGTTTCCAAGAACAATTTGAAATGTGGACTCTTCAGACCACAAAACACTTTTCCACTTTGCATCAGTCAATCTTAGATGAGCTTGGGCCCAGCGAAGCCGGCAGCGTTTCTGGGTGCTGTTGATAAATGGCTTTCGCTTTGCATTGAAGAGTTTTAACTTGCACTTGCAGATGTAGCGACGAACTGTAGTTACAGACAGTGGTTTTCTGAAGTGTTCCTGAGCCCATGTGGTGATGTCCTTTACACACTGATGTCGGTTTGTGATGCAGTACCGCCTGAGGGATCGAAGGTCACGGGCATTCAATGTTGGTTTTCGGCCTTGTCGCTTACGTGCAGTGATTTCTCCAGATTCTCTGAACCTTTTGAAGATAGTACAGACCGTAGATGATGAAATCCCTAAATTTCTTGCAATAGTTAGTTGAGGAATGTTGTTTTTAAACTGTTCGACAATCAGCTCATGCATTTGTTCACTAAGTGGTGACCCTCGCCCCATCCTTGTTTGTGAATGACTGAGCATTTCAGGGAAGCTGCTTTTATACCCAATCATGGCACCCACCTGTTCCCAATTAGCCCATTCACCAGTGGGATGTTCCAAATAAGTGCTTGATGAGCATTCCTCAACTGTCTCAGTCTTTTTTGCCACTTGTGCCATTTTTGAAACATGTTGCAGGCATCAAATTCCAAATGGGTGAATATTTGCAAAAAATTACAAAGTTTACCTGTTCGAACATTAAGTAACTTGTCTTTGCAGTGTATTCAATTGAATATAGGTTGAAAAGGATTTGCAAATCATTGTATTCTGTTTTTATCTACGATTTACACAACATGCCAACTTCACTGGTTTTGGGGTTTGTACAAGGAGCATACTAGCTCCGCACAGAGAGATAATGCTGTCCATTTGAGAAGCCTAGTGGTAGGTTTGTTATCTGGTAGCCTGTTGTGGCTTGGGATTCTGACATATGTTATGTTCCACTCCAGGAAACAAGTGCGGAGGCAGAGCACTATCCATTAGGTTGTTTTATTGATATCCACAATAAAACTGCAAAAGACAAATTAAAATACGGCAACTTTCAATGCAAGGCAGGGGTCTTAAATACACGTTACATGGTCATTTGAGAATAACACATCTAAGATGGGGTAGGGAGGGTGATGAGCATGAATTTTCTGAATATTATGAGAAACTAGAAGGTCCCGAGAAAAGGAGATACAAGGAGAAAGTATATTTATTAGACTTCAACCCATACCCATCGAAAAAATCAACTTTGAAGGTAATGTAGTGCTTCAGAGTAAATATAAGCAGCTTTGTTCTGCCCTGTAACACAACTTTAATTGCAATACAGCTTTGTTAAGACATAATTAATGGTAATGGCTGTCCGAGGTGCATTTTTCTTTTGTGCTTTTTCAGCTGCTAATTCGGTGACTTTTGGTTCTTCAACGATAAGTCTTATATTGATAGAATTTGTAGAGTCTCAGCTTTTATGTGATTTATTACTTGTGCGGGAGACTGAAATTTGCTAGGACCATACATGCTACAAGCTCATTTAGTTGCTTGGCATTGGAATTGTGTTTTGGTAAAATGGTTATTATGAGCTTTTTTTCCGAAGAGCCGAAGCGCAGAAAATTTTTGTAATATAGCGTACAATTAAAGTGGTGTATTATTTTCAGGTAGGACCTCTTTTAGGCTGCGAAAATACACTGTTACTTTGGGACCATTCACAACAGTGTATTGCAAAAATTTCCACCCAGCACTATGCCCCAGTGCGGCTACTTGGGGGAGATCAGAGAGCTTTCTACTGCATCTAATGTACGTAGTGGCAATTCGTAGCTCATACAACCCCACTTCAAAAAAAGTGAACTATCCCTTTAAGTGGGTGTATAATATGACTATGTTGCTACACGTTGCCCTTGCCCTTGTATGGTGTTTGTTTTGAGGTGCGCCGCTGCCCATGGTACTGGGCTGTTTGGGTTCAGGAGGTTAAAACTGTCTTCCTATGGCAAAAGATTATAATTTTAAACTTAAGTTTACCTGATATTAAGTGAATGCTGTATATGCGAGAGTATACATTTTTGTCTCCTTTAGATCTGCAGAGGAAAAGTTTGTGGTTCACTTCCAGTTTTCTGTCGCATTCAGCTGAATTTTTCTGCTTCTTTCCTTTGATTTAGGATTACTGATGGGGAACTGAAAAAAACATAATTGTTTGTCCCTTTGTTTGTTGTGGCTGCGGCCAACAACAGCTCAAACGATTCCCTTAAAATCAGAATTATTCAGCGCAATTGTCTCAGGTTGCTGTTTGGGTCAAGATGTCATCCAATTCTTTTGGTTTAACCCCTTCGCAAGTACTGGCCCGAGGGCGGGCCACTTGGCATCATTGCATTTTTATATTGTGAAATATTGGGCTACATCGTAGGAATGTATATCATTCAAAAGTTTGAGGATTCAGCATTCCAAATGCATAAGTTGTTTTCTGATGCAACCATGATAGCGAAAATATTATTTTAAATTGTGTCATCGTAACCCTCAGCCAGACTATGCAGTCCCTTAGGTTCAGCTATACAGCATTGGTATTATTTCACAAAAATCTATTACAGTCTTAAATCCACAAAAGAAACAAACATGGACAAACGATACTAAATCGAATTTGCTATTGAGGTAATAGCTGCGTGTTTTTGTGAATTTCACCATAATTAGAATTTCCACTCATGATGCAGTGCAGAAGGTTGTATTGTAGCCCTTTAGGAAAAAAATAGGCACACCCACTGGCTATTATGTTCTGATGTAACTGAACAACAAGCATTTTAGCCTCTCAGCCCTCACTCCAATATAACAGGAAAATCTAATTATTCCAGTTTATATGGACAGCCATGGTCTGAAACATCCAAAAGATGGATGTGATTGGTAGCCAAGGGATTCATTTTTACAGGATTGTTTCAATGGCGTTTGACATGGGGGGATTTTTTTACTGAAGCAAAGGAGTTTTGGAAAGGACTTTATTAGGTATATATGATGGCACTCCAGTGCAGGGCAGGGCATTGTATGGGTATGTTAAACTGATAATTTGGCTACATATGAGCAAAACTTGTTGAAATAAGGAAGTTCTAAAACTATTGTAAAAGCGAACACGATCGTGGCTCAGAACACAGGGAAATTCAGACTCTCCAAAATTGTTCGTTTGAACTTGCACGAACATAACTAGGAAAACAATCCGTAAAATGTTCATTGTTGGTTACAGAATCATATTTGAACCTGCAGTTGTTGGCGTGTCTGCCTATGGCTTATTGTCCTCCTAGGCTGATGAGGCTCGGTTACAGTGGCACAGGGGCAGAAGAAAGCATCAATTTTTTTTTTCTGTCAGACAAGAACTTATGTTTCCAGTGTTGTTACTCAACTTGGGTAATAAGCAATTCTGACTATTTGAAAGCAATTGACTGAGTGTCACCTTTCGAGTAAGACCACGAGTATGCCTTTAGTTAAAGTGGTTCAAGGACAGTAAGCATTTTAGTTCAGAAGGAAATTTGCTCAAAAAAGGACTGCAGTTCAAAGGGTGAAACTGGATCCCTAATTTATGCGCGATGTCTATTGCAATTGAACAATAGGACTGTATCGTAGCTGGTGAGAATCGAACCACTGTATATTTTTTGCATCGTTTTTATTTTATTAATTTAATTTAATTTTATTATATTTTATTTTCAAAATTAATGGCTAGATCTTATAGGTAGCTAGCTAGTTTGCTTGCGTTTCAGCTGCTTTGGGTCTCACAAGGAAATTGTGCTGGATAATGTTTTGTAAGCTTTGTTTAACTCCTTTAGTCACAAGGAGAAGTCACTAATTGAAACTGAGGATCAACCAAAATCTAACATTAGGCTGAAGTACATCAAGCATGTAACAAGAGGAAGGAGCGGCTAATTGGGAGCCAGTGGTTCAAACATTGCCTGATTAAAGTTTGGGCGTAACTGGGTTGTGATCAAGGTTTAGGTCACCAAAACTCAAAAATTGTTTAAAACTTGTTTAAAATGTAATATATGTTCAAAGTGGGCCCAAAATTCTGGCAAAATTCAAATAGCAGTACAATTTTAGCGAACATTAACTTTAGCTCATCCCATTTTGAATCAAAGCATTTCAACATTCTGACTTCTAGGGGAAATTTATACCTAAGGAGTCTTTATATTAATGGGTTACCTAATGTTAGCCTTAGGTTAGCTAATATTAATTTGAGTAGTGTTGCAGTACCGTGTCTTATATTAATGATGTGAGTTGAAAAAAAACAATTAGCTCAGGGTATTATCATTTGTTTCTAACTCTCCCCTAATCTGGTAAAACCTAGTGACTCATTTTTTGGTGGAAATTGAGTTAGACCCATTTTTGCAGTAACTAGGTTACTAAGTACCAAATAAAGTACCTACAGTCGTCATTGAGAATACCCATTCTCTTTTTTTTTTTAACAGCAAGGACCCTTACTAGGTTTTACCAGATTAGGGGAGAACTATTCACAAATGAAAATGAACATTCTGTATGTAAGGAAGACATTAAAATTTGGTCTTCAAATAGACAAGTCATCTCAATTGATTTCAAGAAAAACTGTCATGTAACATTGACCAGCTTTAAGAGCTGTATTTGGATATAGCATTCATACAATAAAGCTCTATCCCAGTATATAGACCTCAATTCCAGTCGAGGTTATACTGAAATTAATATTCTCTCCTACAGACCAAGGTTTTAGTTAATGTAAGCTGTAACTCGAAAGACCTTTGTCACCTCTTTAGTGTAGCAATATCTTTCAAGTTCCAATATATACACTACCGCTCAAAAGTTTGGGATCACTTGTAAATTTCTTTGTTTACCAAAGAAAAATATATTTACATGCATTTCACAAACATTTTTTTCCATTTCACAAAAATTTATACATTTCACAAACGATTAAAATTAATCAGTTGATTTTCAAAGAATGATCTACATTTTTGCATAGAGGCCTATTATCAGCAACTGTCAGTCCTCGGCATCAATCTCCTGGTATGGCTGCTAATC
The DNA here is from genome assembly GCA_029721435.1 of Gymnothorax reevesii. NCBI lineage: Eukaryota > Metazoa > Chordata > Actinopteri > Anguilliformes > Muraenidae > Gymnothorax > Gymnothorax reevesii. Next base: position 95,722,818 of record CM056575.1, read on the forward strand.
GAAGTTAAGCATTTTATAAGGCAAACTGATTATTAGAAAACCCTTCTGCAAATGTGTTGCACAGCTGAAAACCGTTGAAGTAATAAGGGAGCGCAAAAGGGAGCATGGCATTCTGGAGGTTGGTTTTGTACCTGAAGCATAAGCAGTTGTTGGTTTGTTTACAGGCTCAAAATGGCCAGAAAGAAAGAACTTCCTTTAGAGACCTGTCAGTCTATTGTTGTGCTTAGAAAAGAAGGCTATTCAATGCGAGAAATTGAAAACTTAAAATCTCTTACCATGCTGTCAAATTCTCCCTTCAGAGAACAGCACAAACTGGCACTAACAAAGACAGAAAAAAGGAGTGGGAGGCCCCAATGCACAACTGTGCAAGAAGACAAATATCTGAGAGTGTGTAGTTTAAGACAAAGACCCCTCACAGGTTGTCAACTAGCAGCTGCGCTAAATACTTCCCATCAAACACCAGTTTCAGTATCAACAGTGAAGGTGGTTTTTTTTTTTTGATGAAGGCAAAGTTTGAAGTATTATTATTTGTAACTCAGACAATGTCACCATGTTCTGTTCATTTGCTATATTTCCTATTCAGACTAATTTCATGTGTGTTTCCATGGAAAACTAGAGAATTTCCAAGTGATCCCAAACTTTTGAGCGGCAGTGTACATCTATGACTAAATCAAGCAATGAGAAAATGTTAGACAGGATACTGATAACCTTTCAAGTTCCATGCATGAAATAGTGTTTTAAGCCACTGTTGACCACATGCTCATTAATGTACAGTAGGCAGTTAGTGTAATTAACTCAGACAGTGTTGTGTCACCAGAGAGCATTTTGTACCGATGACCTGGAGAAGTTAGGATGCAATACTGTGGAGGTCAAGAAACTATAGCCAATAGCTTGTCATGTCATGTGCATGAATCAGAAGGAGGGAGCTGGAAGTGAGATCATGGTATTGGCTGTATGAGTTATCTGGTGCAGATTAGTGGAAAACAGACATTTTAGCAGGTTTGTCTTTGGAGAATGAATTGAAAGTAAAGAATAATTTTTGTCGAGCATAGATAGATAGACAGATAGATAAACATTCTACATGTAACACCGGTTATTAAAAATAAATTGGATTGGAGCTCTACCCTGCTTTGCTGGAAATTTAATTCTGAGACCGGTGATTATATACATTGTTTTTGGTCATGTGTCAAGTTACAAAGGTACTGGTCCAATATTGCGAATATACTGTCTGTTATTTTTGGCATGTCTATAGCTTTGGATCCCATGCGTCTCGTACTTGGTCTCCCAGATGGTCATATTATTAATATTTACCATAAAAGATTATTTAAGTTATTGACCTTTGCTGCCAGGAAAAACATTTTGCTTTTTTGGAACAAGGATTTTGTCCCAACGAGAAAATCATGGCGCAACCTAATGTTGGACTGTATTCCCGATGACTATATTACTTGTATGCTACATTCAACAGAAGATTTTTTTTAGAATCTGGGACCCATATTTGAAGTACATTGGACCCACAATAGCTGCTCCAAACTCCAGGAGTTTCCAAAATTAGACTAGTATTTTCTATGCATCACCTGCTTCATTTTGTAGGATAATTGCACTTGTAAGGCCTTGTAATTTTAGTTTTTTTTTATTTTAATTTTTTTGGTTTTTTGGGTTCGAGTTCTGTATTAACTCTTTATTGCCTTCTGCTGTTGAGGAGAGGAAGGAGGAGATGGAAATGAGTTAATCTATGTTTTACTGTTGCAATGTGCTCGAGCTGGCTTTGTTTTTCTTTTGTAAGCTGAAAAAACTTAATACACACACACACATATACATATATATATATATATATATATATATATATATGTACTGTATATATATATATATATATATATATATATATGTAATATAAAGAAAAGTTAATCATTCCACCATTCGTTTTCTGTAGAAAACTTGAAATATCTTGGAATTTATTGGGAATGTTAAAAAGCTGCCACCCAGTGCACTCGGTGGCATCGGGCCATATAATTTGTTTGTGGTAACATAAAGAATGATTCGTCACAGAAAAGTACACTGGTTGCAATTTTTTGCAGCAAATACAAATATGTCATCTTTAAATGACAATGCAATTCTAGTTCAACCCTAAAATATGACGTCACTCTTCAGGAGCTGTGTTGTTGCTGGGTGTACTGTATATTCTGTGTTGATTGAGCATGGGGCTACGCTCACTGCTGTTAATCTTTATACTCACATTGGATTTGGATTGTTATCTCAGCTCTGAGACTGCTGGTAATAAATGCCTTCATGCATTAATTCTTCACAGCATTTACATTTTTCATAAAATCCTGAGGGGACTGATTCCTGGTAAATGGGAACGTAAGATGAATTTTAGTTATGTGAAGCATGAAGAATTAGTCATTATTCCGCTTCTTTATCAAAATATTTTAGTAACCTTGTGATGATATTCAACCAATGGTAAATAAATAGGTTTACAGCTGAGTATTCTCCATGTGTGTTGTGTGAGTGTGCACGTGTGTTTATTGATTTTCTCCCCCCCCCCCCCCCCCCCTCCAGAATCAATGGAGGGTGTGGTGTTTTCCACGGATATCAGAGTTTAATCAGTCAACTCTAGAACACCATCACATTTTTGTTACACATGATTTTCTAAAGGTTATTCTTTGCATTAATGCAATCATGCATTCAATAAATAGCACGGCATTTTGTGAATTGTGATCCACGGTAAGGCAGGAATAGTAAGGGGCATCACAAAATGCCATTAGATACTTGATCTCTCCCCCCTTCCCTCCTCACAGCGCCACCGTGATTCCCCTCTGGCTGTGCCTGTTATCTGTCTCTCTCCTCCTCTACCTCTCCTCCTGTCGTTTATGTGGCCAGATGTGGCGGAATTTTGCGTTCCTGCCCTTTTTCCTTCATCGGCAGACAAAGAGGTCCTTGGAGCTGAAATCAGCGTGGCTCCATAATAAACTACATGCCATGTTTTAACAGTCTCCCTTGGCGGTGTGTGGGCCGGCGTGCCGCGTGCATGCAGATGAGCCCCCAGTCTGGGAGATTGCTTTTTTACAGCCTCTCAATCAAAGCCGAAGTGCCGATGCTGCAGCAACAGATGGGAGCTGATCTTCCCCCCGCCCTCAGCTCTCAGCAGCCCATCGCAGGCCCTGCACCAAAGGGTTAAAGCGAGGTGGGAGGTGGCAGGAGCAGACCCTCGCTCGCCGTTGATTAATTAATGAGGCCGTTACCTCACGGGGTGTGAGGAGCGTGCAAGAGCCGGATTGATATTCTTCCGAGGCGTCGAGCCACTCGCATCGAGCTTTCTCTGCGGCCGCTGCTGATCCTATAAGGCTGCGGGGTCGAAGTCCCCCTGGGACTACCATGAATGAAAAATGTTGACCTGTGACATCACTTCCTGCTAACGCAGCACTGCTGTCAGGGCTGTGATGTCCTTGGAACCTCTTGTTGTTGGAAATGTTGGCTCTGGTATATTTCCCTCCACAAAACTCCCCTCGTCACAGTCTTTGTTTTGGGGTCCACAGTTATCGGGTGATTCGGCGCAGCAAAGACATGGAAATGCACTGTGTAAATCGAGTTGGCCGCTCATTAACCTCATCCTCTCCTCTCCTTCAATGTGTCCCTGGTGCTCCATCTTCTGAAATGTCAGGCCTAATAAAAGTACGGCACATCACGGCTCGCTCTCCAGCAGCTGCAGGAAGGAAGGTCGTGTACAGCTCTTGCTTTCTCTCAACAGAAGGGGTCAAAGGCCATTAGATGCATTCCCAAAAAAAAAACCCAATGTTCTTTATTCACATGGTCTCTCTCAGCATATTCATGTGGACAGTGAAGGATAAGAGCTCACCTGCTGACTGTAGTTGGCTGGACTGATCTAGAAGCGTTATTTATAGCTGGGATCCTGGGTTCTGCCTCAGATGCTGGCACTTACCCTGTAGACAGTGATGCATTATTAATCTCAAAATGACTCATATTTTGCCCTGTAGATTTTGGCAGTGTCAGGCTTGACCGAGGGGTGTATTGTAATTAATGTAGATCGGGGGAGGGGAAAAGAAATAACATATTTACTTTCATGCTTGCTGTAGGCCCTGTTTTGGCTGTGCTGCTGTCGGTGGCTAAATAAAAAAATCACTTGAGGCCACCCACATGCCCAACAACCTGCTGCCAGGGCACGCTCAGATTGGCCCTCCGCAGTGCCCATCTGCTGCTCTGCAGAGCCATCATTGGTTGTTGCGTCCACAGAGGTCGCTGGGGGTTGAAGCAGCTGAGTCAGGCAGCGGGCTGAATCCCAAGCGCAGGAAGAGGGGCCGAGGAGGGTCCCTCGGGGTCCACATTTAGATGGTTGAGGTGCGGAAGAATCCAGCTGCATCAGCGCGGGGGTGTGATGGGACACGCCATCCATTCATTCTGTGCTCTCGTCCCTCTCTGACCAGTGGAGAGCCGCCCCAGAAGAGTCCTTACCTGACAGGCAGCGGATTCAGCGCGAGAGCACTTAAAAATAACTGAAGGAAGCATTCAGCTGCTGCGTCTCTGCCTGTGTGTGTGCTGAGACCCAGTGAAGCTGTGCTCAGCCCTCACTCAGGTCTAAATTTGTTCACTGAGCTTCTGAAATATTAGGTAATCGCACCCAGCCTTCGCTTCAGCGTGAAAATAGACAGAAATAAATAAGCCTGCTTGTTTTTTGTGAGGCAAAAGGACAGGTCTTGAGAAATATTGCAGTTTAATGAGGTAAGCAGAGTAAATAAACCTGAGAATGCAGGACCTGCTGCAGATTTAGGTGCACAGGCCTGTTAGGTGTCTGGCTGCGCAGTTTCAGCTCTTTTTAGTGTGGGAAGCAGAGCCCAGCCAGGATGCTCTCCTCGAAGGTATTTGGACCGTCTAGTGCGGACGATGCCTCGTGCTGCTTTGTGAAATGTCAGCACACAGTTTCTTTTTAAGCACTTTCTGTGCGTGATTCAGAAGCACGTTTAAATTACTGTTAGGCTATAAATACATGCTTGATTACAAATATACCAAATAATGAGAGTTTTATTTGATATATAAGCTTATTATTGCTGGGAATACCTGCTGGACATCATACAAAGCAGTTTTGTTATTACCTTCAATAATAAGCATGTGTACAGTAACACTCAGTATTTTTTATAATTGGCGGATAAATGCGCAAATGCACCTAATTTTCAAAGACGTGAAATGCAGGAAATGTGTTAGTTGTGAAAATGTTATATTGCAAATGATATGTTGCAACATTTTTGTGAATGTGCTTATGTTATGATTCAGGAGGGAACTTAGCCCAGTGCCTCTTGGTCTTAGGAGTGGTCGTCATCCTCAGAGATGATGTATCTTTTGAGTGAGTCCTCAGCACTGTAACACAAGCGGTTGAACAGTGATCCTGGCTGCTGGATATCTCACGCTTCCTCAGGCTCTGTAAGCCTGAAGGACTGAGGAGATGTGATGTTGCCTGCTTAAGGAATTGGCCATGCAAAGTACCCTCAATTAGATGGGGAAGAATAATAATGCAACCATTTAATTGCATTAACATAATGCCTTCTAACGATCATTATGTGCGCCAAAATAGTCGTGATAATAAAGCAATTACTATTTTGAGAGCACAATTAGCACAGCACCTTTTTGATGCCGTAATTACAGCACGGAGATGCATATTCACGGAGACTTGCGGAGATAGTCGGGGAAAGCTGGGGACAATTGATTTGTTTCATCAAAAAGTCATTCGGTATGTCAGAAAAAGTCTTATAAATCAATGAGGAGATACTGTTACATTGTGGAGTACATTGATCCTTAATCTATAGGCATGTTTCTGCATGTGTACTTTGTACACATGTAATTGTGTCTATTTCTTTGTCTTTAAATACTATTATTCTGTATGCCGATGTTTTGTATGCAGCCATTTTTAAATGCTCTTAAGCTCTGTGCCTCCACTCTATAGGAAAATGGAGGGCAGAAATAAAGAGAATGTAGAAAAAATAGAGTGAGAGTGAGAGGGAGAGAGATAGTGTTGGAAGCAGCGAGGAGAAAGAGGAAGAGAGAAAGAGATTGGTTTTCATGCCTGGTAGTCAGCGGGCTTGTAAATCTCCCAGGAGCGGGCCGGAAGACAGCAGAAGGTTGATAGTCATCCATCACTCGTGACAATTTCAGCGCCGCGGAGTGGCTTGACGGGGCACCCTGAGCGCGGGATGCTGCGGGAGATGGAGCGAGCCGCTCGGCTGAGCAAATTAACTCCGCCGCGTTTAGAGCGCGAGGCGTTAGCTTTATTCATCCCTTTATTTAAAACACGTGTGCCGCTCTCTGCACGCAGAGCGCGCTTCGGCTCTCTCCGGCCAGCCGCCGTGAGGGGGACCTGTTGGAGTCAGAGCCCTTTTAAATCATACAGAAGGACAGACAGGAGGAAACAGTACAGATGGGCCTCAGAAATGGTTTACTGCTTTAAAAAATAATAGGCAGGTCTCCTCTGGAGAGCAGAGATTGCGCTTTATATCTGGTGCGTGGAGTTTTTTTCTGCTGCCAAGGTGAATATTAAAAGCGGTAGCTGTCAGGGCGCATCTCCCTGCTCTCTATTTGTGCTGATGGAAAGCAGATACATGTATGAGACAGCTGTGTGCGAGCTCGGCTACATGGCAGGGGCATAAAGGCTTTCATATTTATCAGTCTACGGGAGAGAAAATCGCTGCTGACTGATAAAGAGGCTTTTGTCTTTTCCATCAGCCGGAAGAACTGAGACTGCATGCCACAGAGCTCAGGTGCTGTTAAAACATGCAATGGCAGGGAGGCTGAGGGACACGTGCATTAGTGGGGCTGTAAAGATGCACGATGATCCAATGAGCTGAAGCGCAAACGCTACCTCACAGCTAACTAAGACCGCACCCTGAACTGAAGGAGCACGGTTTAGTGAAATGACTGGTAAGGGTTGACAGAGGTGACAGCAGACAGAGTCGGATGTGGAACACAAATGAACCTGTGGGAGATGTGGTGGGGGGGAAGGGTGGTATGAAGGCCCCTGTGTGTCCACTGAGGCCCCTGCAGTGACGAGAGGACAGAGGAGAAAGAGGGAAGGGATGTCGGGTCAGACAGACCAGGAGAGTGAATGGAGGTGGTATGAATCGGCTGGATGGGCAATATGTGATGAATAGGCAAGATCTGATGTCCTGGTCATTTTCCTTTACGTGCGCACACACACACACACACACACACACACACACGTACATGCACACACGTACACATTGTTCCCCCATCTCAAACATTTTCTCTTTGATTACATTTTTTAAATATTGTATATTGTGCACACGCCACTATGTATTTTGATCCAAATTCAATTAATTGCAGGAAATTACTTTTTTTTTTTTTACATTTTTTTAAAGCCACCAAACATTGAATTAATTAACCCCACAATGAAAACATGTGTCTCTCTCAAGCAATATGATGTCATGATATAACTATACAGTATAACCTGGATTAACGAGGTGAAAACTACATTCATATCATGACACTTCATGGCAAAATTCTGTCCACATACACTGACTGTAGCGCAAGATCTGTCAATTTGGCATAATTACCTGCTACATGAACTTGCTGGTTGTAGAAAAAGCAGTGCTGAAATTCTAATACAAGATGTGTGGTTTCAAATAGCTCACTTTGGCACGTTGGAAATGTGGCATGCTTCATTAAAGTGTGAGATTTAGAATAATATTGCCGCTGGGGATTAATATCCAAAATTTCCAATATGCTGTCGAGAGCACCACTATGTGAGTATGAATTTAGCTTTTAGAGAGAAGGATTGAATTGAATGCAATCTGCTGTCGCGGCTGTCAAAGATCTGTGCTAATACACATTGATGAATTGCAGGCTTATGTTTATGTTAAATTATTTTCTTTTGGGGTTTTTTCACAAATACAAACACTACATGATAAACATGGAAAGGCTGCTGAACAAAGCTAGTTTAACGTAATTTAAAAGTATGAAACAAATTGAGAGAGGTATAAATTATCTGGGTCCATTACACGAGTTTGCAAAGGTGGTGCTAGCTAGCTATGTAGCGTAACATTACTGTTGATCTCTCAAGCCGCTCTCATTATTTCGCAAAGGCAAAAATGTTACTATGTGTTCATGCTTACAGAACACAGAAAGCGTCACAGTGCAACTGACTATCAACTCCTGCTGATTCTGTTCAGGGTATACAGAGCGTTTCATCTCATCATGTGACATGTGACAGCTATGGAAAATGCACCATGAAAATATTTAATTTTGCGGCCTTATTTAAATAAAATGATGTGTGTGGCCACAAAAGAACAAAAAAGCACGCACGTCCGACAAAATGAGGTGTACTTTAAACTGACTGAGATGTTTATTACACATCAGTCTTCATTTTTCTTGCTTCTCAGGGGCAGCCACAACATAGTAATGCTGTAAGCTAGCAATTTGTAAAGCCAGTGGCAAGTGAAGCCTACCATAGAAACGGCACTGAGATTGGTTTAGCAGTTATTGAAATTCAAAAATGCCTGTTTTACATAGGAGTGCTGACAGGGCAAACATATACACTGCCGCCTTCAGCGTATTAAAATCCCACACTTTCTTATGCTTATCTGTGAACAGAGTAATTGTATACCCTCAGCGCAGGACAAATTCCTCTGAACATGCTGCAGAAATCATTGAGAAGCCTTGTGGAATTCTTTTATATTTGCGAGAGCATTATTACCCCCTCATGTTTGACCCCTTGCATTGTCTCCAGAGTATTTCACTTGAACGTCAGTCATCCAGAGGGAAAGGAGTAATTAAACTCTGTAAAATTGTGCGTGGCCATACAATGGAGTAATGAATTGCCCTTCACCAAACGTTGGAAAGCACTTTCTTAGTTCTCTAATAGAGCGAATGATACAAAAGGCTTCAAATACCTCACCAAACAAAAGGTCTCTGGGCTCCTGTAGAAGGGCTTGTCACCACTTTGCCGAATCTGCTCACTTTGGGCTTTCACTTTTTCCCCTGAAAATGCTTAACATTGAAATAGGTCTTTGGTCTTTGGGGAGAATTCAAACTTCAGCCATCAATAGTTGCCACTTTCAACAGCATGTTCTTGGGACTTCATTTTATCTCCTCACTCTTTGGTAATGGGACAGTTCCGAGGCAAAATATGTTTTTGTTCAGTAGACACAGCCTTGGCAATGTAAATAATGTCACCTAACATCATTATCTCTCCTTGCAATCACTACATTGGGTCTCATTCCAGAGTTATTTCACATATTGTGCGGCCTCACTCATGCACACCCTTAAACACCCTTAAAAGCACTTCACTCTGAAGACCCCACCCGTGAGTCCTTCAGCAAGCAGTGCTTGTTCAGTGAGCCTCCCTAATATTGTCCTTAAGGGTGTCCGTGGTGGCTATACTCTGTCCCACCATTCCTGATGTCAGTCAGTGTGAATCTGATGAAATTCTTTGCCAGTCATCAAGCGAACGAGGCCCCCAGAAGGGCTACAGTTGAAAATCAGAGCAGTTGTTTGCAATCGTGAAGAGAGCTCTCCATGGTCCTGAAAAGTGGCTGCCGCTCTTTTTCCCGAGCACGTCCCTCAGAGGAGGGGGGAAAGGCCTTCAGGGATGAATCCCAAGTCCCCTCTGTACCTACTATAACACACAACCCCATTTTCACTGTGAATACTACCACACACAAGTCTTATGTCTGACCCAACAAGCAAAGAAAGTCATTAAAATGGTTTATGTAATATGCTTTTGTGTGTCTATGTGATGTTTAATATCTTCCACCGGTTATTCATCTGGGCTACTTTCCTTTAAGAAAGTCATGTTAAATATTTAATACTTGTTTTCCCTGAGCAGATATGGCAGAAGATCGATGAGTATCAAGGGGAGCCACTGGGCCCCAACAGTGGTTTTCTCAGAGCTATTTCTGTAGAAGAGCTGGGTCTCGGTTATCTGAGCCTGGGAGCGTGGAGTGCTTTTCAGTGTAGAGGTCAGTGGTAGGGCGAGATGAAGACATTTTAAGTTCACCGTTTTACCCCTCTACTGCTGCGGTGGATTCTCTATAGACAGCAAACATGTGTCGCTTTTAAATAGGATGCGCTAAACTTATTCCCTTTCTCTGAAAGACTGGCATACATTTTACAACTACTTGTGCTGTTTTTAATTTGTTTTTCATATTCTTTCACTGTTGATGATAGCAAAGACATGGGAGAAGTCCACAGTCGGTGTATGCCGTTATGATGCTGCAGTGCAGTATGATGAGTCCTGGTTTTGTCTTTAAATGAGCACACACTCAGAAAGGAATTGATACATTTCTTCAAAATGGCATCTCTGACAGCTTCAGGCTTAATTTGTTATTACTGCTGAGCCTATAATTGCTTTTCCTGGACAGTGTCACTGTGCGCATGCTGGGGGTCCTAAATGGGCACTGTGCTGTCTTATATGAGGAGCGTAGGGCCTACCGACGCAGTGACAACGCAGTGGGCGAGGCTGCTACAGTCGATGCATGTCTTTGCTGTATTAACGCCTTTGCGCAGAATACAAAACTATGCCAGTTTTTTTCCTGTAATGCGTGAGCTTATTTAAGCTTAATAACTCAGTTTTTGTGTCACTTTGAACTTTGGAAAATTATTGCACTGAAGCTAAACATGTGGAAATTCAATTTCATAATTGTCCAGGAATTAAATTTTGGAATTTACGGACGCCACAGTCTACTACGGCACAAAGGGGTTAATATTTGGTCTCTCTCCTCGGTAATATCCCCTATATAGACAGGACATGACGTCTGTGGCTGGTGTGAGTCAGGAGGGTAGGCGAATTCCACTCATGATGAAGTATTTGACTGGAGTGACATCATCTACTGCTGTGCAGCAGCGTTACTCAAAGTGGCGATATGTGCCTCAAAAAAAATGCAATAACTACTAATACCAATTTTCCAAAACACAACACTGGAATGCTTATCAGTTTATGATAAAGTGCTCACGGCGAGCTTGATGTGAGGAAATTGGATTGCTGTGTGATGACCCTCCTGTGTAGCTGGGCTGCCCTCTTGTCATCATCGCTGCGAGTGAATGTGAGTGATTGCTTGTAGTCGCAGATGAACAGATGAAGGCATGATTACACTGACGTAGCACAGGCGCCCGCTCTCACTCTCTCCTAACCCTTCAGCTCCTGGCCTGACTCTTTCATTTAGCGCAGTCGTATGGACATTTTGAGAAATATTCATTTATGTAAACATTGTACCACCTTTTTTCCTTTGTTTGATGTGCTTTTGCATGTGGCAACAGGCCCAGGGGCTTTCTTCTTCATGGGATGCGGTAGCTTGACTTGGGATTGAAAGGTCCTTACTATTAGTCCATGCCATGGCTTTCACGGTGTGTTCTTCAGCAAATAGACTTGCCTCCCAAAGTGCCGCTCTCCACCCAGGTGTACAATTGGACATTAGCAAATGGTTGTGAAAACCTGACTAACAGCTGTGGGGTAACCTGAGATGGACCAGCATCCCACCCGGGGGGAGCAGCAACACTCCTTCATGCTACAGAAACCAGAGTTAAACACTGGCCCGATGAGCCAGTTGGCTCGGGACCGACGTTTTTCCTTAGTAGACTCTCATGCGTTAAATCAACTCTTCCTGAGTGCATGTTGTCCAAGTTGGACTCATATATATCTTGTGTTCAGGTTAAATTTGCACTAGGTGCATCACTCTGCATAATTTCCTTGCAGCTGGTCTTCCCATAAAATCCTAAAGCAGAGGCCTGGCTTCTTCCTCCAGCGTCCGGCTCCCTGCCTCAGTGTTATTAATCACTTCACCCTGGCAGCAGGAACTGTGGGACTGGAGCTGCAGCCGGCCGCCGTGTCGAGCACGGTCCCCCCGCCGAGTTTAACACGCCTCACCAGCACATTACCGGCTAAATAAGACAATCTGAATCTGTGAGAGGGAAGAAAGGATGCCGATGCAAGCTGGGGAGCAGGGACGCGTTCGCTCGCTCAGGGAAAAGCTGAAAGTAGGCTGGCAACAGATGTGCGGGGCAGTAAAGTGTAATTGAAATGCCAGCAGCGATGGTCTTATCTCCTCAGTACAGGAGCCTGCTGCCAGTCTGAACATCAGTTAAATGTCATTTTACCCAGGTCTGAATCGGGCCGCCACAATCCCCGCTCCTGCCAGGGGGGTAATGGGATTTCAGCAGCACACAGTTAACTTCCACCACCTGCAGTTTCTTAGTCATTTGATATATTCTATCAATAGGATTCATTTACTGCAAGGTGATAGTATTATTATCAACATTATGTATTTATTTTATCGGCCTGATCTTTAATTAATTAATTCATTAATTAGCTTATTTATTTTGCATTTATTTGTCAACAAATAAATCATCGCCCCTTCGATCCTAATGTTATTCCCAGAGGGTGGGGGCCTATATGCAATGTTAAAGCATGAAATATTTCTCACCCAGCCGTGAACATGTCGTTTAAAGCTGAGCTAGCCCACTGCTGGCTTGTCCGCTTCAGCACTCTCATCCGTCCAGCGAGCATTTCTGCAGGAACAAAAATGCTATCTGTCTCTGCAGATACGTTCCATCTGAAGGTGATTTCCTTTCATATTTTCCTTTATACAGTTACGCATCCGCTCCGTTGAGACTGACTTGCTTATCGGCGTTTGCTGCAGGAAGACTTATGCTGGTACATGTTAAGCCCGTCTCTCGTGGTGAGCTCAGTTAATAATGTGTCACAGTTACATTACAGGCTTCTTCCTTTTAAGTCAGATTGTGACTCTGTACCACAGTTTGAAATGTTTAACTTTTTTCCCGTTTAAAAAAAATTCTTTAATTGGGCCAAATGGAACATTTTGCTCATATATAAAATGGACTCTATTTTATCTGCTCTATTTATGTGCTCTATTTTATCTTGGAACTTACCTTTTTTTATTTTATTCAAGATGGGTTTGTGTTTTTATTTATGTATTTATTTTTTTACCTACTATGGAGAACAGTATACCAAATTTGTATTTATTATGTGTATTAATTATGAGTTTTTATGTCATTAATAGGTCATAAAATGTTGCTCTCTATACAACAATGAATGAGCAATGCCAGAAATCAGAAGGTTCAAATTAAGAGTAGGCACAATCAAATTATTGCAAATAAGATTTTTTTTTACACAGGAACATACATGTGAATTCACAGCGGTCTCACCACACCTCGGAATGCTTGTTATAATTGTATGTAATGTCCTTGCAATGCTCATTAAAGCGATGCCAATTCAATCTCAAAGCCTTATCTCAATAAAATGTTCATTGACCTGACTGAACCAATTAAGATTTCTTTTGTGATATAACATTTGTGTAATTGGTCTGTAATTGCTTTGTGATTTTATTAAGGGAAAGCCACGTTATATTACACCTGTTATATTTTATGGGGTAATTTTTTCTGCATATACCTTGTTATTTGATTCTGCAAATGCAGAGAGGAGAAGATTCCAGAAATGATGCCTGTTTTATCAGTGTTTACAAATAACTGCATCGAATGCATCATATATGTCGTGTGTCCAGTGCTCTTGAACCTTGCACATAGCATTACACAGATTTATACTGTACTGCTCCACTATACCAGAACTTAAATTGGACTGTGTTTACAAGGTCTTTAGTATCCCGGTTTTGATTGGGTTTTTTAAGTATCCCGTTTTCGTATTTCTGCATGTAAACACCATATCCCTAATTCAGAAAACGGGTTATGCTCTTATCCCGGTTTCAAAAAACCTGGTTTTGCCTCCTGGAGTACTCCGATAGAAGCTGGGATACTGGAGCATGTATACTCCTTATCCCGGTTTCCGACGGCTGCCCAGCAGATGTAAAACACGCCTGGGCAGATAGGATGCAGTGATCAGGAAACGGGTTACTGGTCTTTATGTGTACAGGGATATGAATGACCGGGGTTCTCTGTGTTCCATGTAAACACCATATCCCAGTTATGCTCAAAGCCGGGATATGCCTCAAAACCGGGATACTAAAGACCTTGTAAACATAGTCATGGAAAGCCAGGAATGAGCATGGTGATGCTACACTGGAATGCACAGCACAACTGCACTCTGACTGCCACTGTGCAAATTTCCATGAAAACTTTGATCCTGATGTAATACTTCATTGTGTCTTTCAGAGGGTGATTTTCAATATTGTCAACTTCAGCAAGACCAAGAGTCTGTACAGGGATGGGATGTCTCCGGTGGTGAAGTCCACCAGTCGCCCAAAATGGTGAGTGGATTCTCTGCTTCTTCAGGCTGAGGGCTGATGTGTCAGTTTCTGATCATTCGCACGGGTGGCGTGTGGGTGAAGCATAGCCGAGACTGGAAGCAGGACCTCTGTCCAAACACCCCTAAAACCTCACAGTGTTCTTCTGTTTGCCTTCACCATCTATACTTCCTTTCAACTAGTCCCAGGACACATACATATGCATTATGACATTATATTCAGCACATCTAGATTGCAAATTTAGAAGTTACCCAAGGGTATCTTTTCATGACATGAGCAATATTGGTGCCGCCATGAACAAATAAAGCAGATTCCCAGATTACGTATGTGTTTCTTTGAGAGATGCGTCTTTTGTAGCGTGCTGTGGTGGTGTAAGCACTTATTTTTTCATTATCTTTATTTGTTTGCATCTATTTACTTTTTACATCCGTGACGACTTTATATTATAGGCTGTCTGCATTGTAGCTGTGGCTTTAATGCATAGCAATGTTTAGCAAACAGGGCTTTTGTTTTAATTCTTCTGTTATGTTTTTACTAGCAGCATGTCATTCTTGTAGACTTGAGAAATTGAACACACCAAGTGCTATGACAAGTTCTAGATGGGATACAGCTTTTATTTTAATCATGTGGTGGACATGAGAGGGCCATGAGTGAAGTTTTGAATGAGAGATTTATCTTTTGATAGAGGAGACACACTGTGTTCTGTTCTAAATACCAGCTATGGTAGGTATGGTGGGAGAGTCCCCTGTTTGTTGTGTGTTTAAAATGCAGCCTTGTGTTTATCTTATACCTCTCACAGCAGAGAGAGTATAACTCAAGGTTATTTTCTTAAATCTGCCTGCCCAGTCCAAACTGATAAGCATCTTATCTGATTTATTCATGCTGTCATTCATGTCAATTTCA
This sequence comes from Gymnothorax reevesii, assembly GCA_029721435.1. NCBI lineage: Eukaryota > Metazoa > Chordata > Actinopteri > Anguilliformes > Muraenidae > Gymnothorax > Gymnothorax reevesii. The sequence goes on from CM056575.1 coordinate 95,737,952, forward strand.
GGTGCGTCTATACGCACCTGCTGTAGAATTTAAAGGGAACAGAGCTTTCTCGCACAGCTTGGATGTGTCTGGTATGTCTGAACATCAAACAGAATTTCTCAGCAGGGGGAAATGGAAAAGGGTATGTCATTTCAAAAAGTGGTATTTCATTTGAATTTCCCATACGAGGATCACTATGTACATTCATACATATCAGTTCAGAGCAGATGCTGCACAGAACCACAAACTCTTATGGCCCATTAATTAATCCATTAATGGCCATCCATTATTTACTCTCTATGATGAAATAAAGACCAACTTGTCCTGAATCGATGGTTGGACTACAAAACAAACAGCTTGTGCAGGAACAGACAGAAAGAATACTATTGGCTCGCTAATATAGAAGCAAGTAAGGGTCATTAACATTTCCACCTTTTGAAAATGTTTTGTGAGCACAGATATAGTCTGCACATGTGGAAAAAATGGTTGCAGTAGAAATATTTTGTGAATGTATAAAAAAAGTTTTGTGCCCACAGATGTAATTTGTGCATGTGTGAGACAATTTTTCTATCTGTAAAAACATTTGTGCATGTGTGAAAAAAGTTTGCACAGCAATTTAATTTGCGTGTGTAAAAATTTTTGCGGCTGTTGAAATATTTCAACCGTTAGGTTTCACGTAGTCTGAGAGACACATAAATTTCCTATCTGTGTATGCAAATCTTCAGTTACAAGCTAAAAACTATGTATTACGAGCACAAATTTAGATCCCTATTTTAAATCTGAGCCTGACAAGCTGATCAACACGTTGTCCTCTGACAATTCAATAAGACAAAGTCAATTTGGCGAGCGTAGTTGGGCTGAACGGCCTGTTCTCACCATTCATGTTATGTTATGTTATGTTATGTTATGTTATGTTATGTTATGTTATGTTAAATTGTTCAATGGGGGGCAAAAGATTCTGGCGCGTTCCAGAGAGGAAAGCAAGCCATAATGGTGCCACATCAAGCCCATAACTGGTGGTGGCATTGCAACAACCTATTGTAAAAGGCTAAAACCTGGGATATCATCAAGATACAACATAAATGTAGCCCAGAACTAATTTTGTATTGTTCTTGTTTTTATTTGGGAATCATTGTGAAGTTATAATGTTGTGAAGGACATCTGAAGTAGAAGTTGCATGATGATTGCCATGCGGTTGAATAGCGGAACATTACCTGGCTGTAAACAAAATTCCATGCCCTATCTCAGAAGTGAGAGGTGATTCTGTACATGAGGCAGAAGCTGCCAAACTGATTGAACATTATTATAAAAGCAAGACCCTCCAGAAATGGTGTTCGCGGAATGGGATGCACATAAATTGATAACTTTACTTATATATAAATATATAATTAGCATAACATCAATATTTTCATGCATCCTTTTGAGATGTCCATTTTTCATGACCAAGTCATTATTCCAGCCAAAATACGTCTTTATAGCCTTAATCATATTTACCACTGTGTTCACTCTTTATTATTTATTGCAATTTGCTGCCTGAACCAAATACATTCCCTAGAAAGCGCTCCAGGTTCCCAATAATCCACAAAAATTGGTTGCGAAATATCGTTATCGAATCTTGAAATTCCATCTTGAAGTAGAATGTTCTGTGGTAAATGTTGCTGAAAATACTATCTAGATAAGTTTTTGATTTTATTTCTAATTATTTAATTGGATAATCGCCGTTCATACAATCTCATATCGCAGCCTTCCCCCAACTTTCCCAGAAGCTGGATTATAAAGACTCATTAATAATTTTGCTTCCATTAGTTTGAACAGCTTGAAAGCAACTATGCATTCAAGGGTCAGAAGCTAACGACATGCCATTGAAAATCCTGTAATGCCGGAGTAACCACTACGAGGACATTGGGCTTTAGGAAGTTAATAACCTATGGTTATTCTACAAAGTTCGACAATTTGAAATTGTTCAAATTAGATTTTTATGACCCTGGAAAAAAATTTTATCATTAGCCTTTATTATTAATGGAACTGTTACATACCCAAATAACTGTACTCATATTGGCACAGCTTGCATATTGCCATTTTGTTGTCACTCATAGCTGGACCTAAATATTTCCACACCCAAGATTTAGCATATCTCGAGAGAAAGAAGGGCTTTATGTTCATTTTTTTGTTGCAGGGGTGGTGCACACTTGGAGCTATTGTGAAAACGCGCTGCTCCCAAACTGGAAGCCGTCGTTACGGTTGTGCGACAAATGTACTTGCCAAAAGAAATATGTGAACGGGAGAAAAAAATTAAATCACATGCAATAAGATGGGATTTTGATTTGTATCACATCTGGGAATCACTAGTAATTCTGGAATCTTTCTGCTTGGAGTAAAACTTTATGCCGTCCAGTGCAATCTAGTACTGGTGTTTTTTGGTCTCGGCAGGGTTTCTTCAAGACAAAACTAGGTTCAGCAGTGAGACTTCTAGTTCGAGTACTTGACAATCATTGCTACTCAACCAAACGCAAAATCTGCCAATGAATCATGTGACCACTGATAATAATGTTACTGAAATTGAACATTTAAACTAAAAACCGTGTTTAAATATATGATGCTTTCATTAGCTACTTAGGTTTCTAGCTTAAAACAAAATTTTTGTTTTATGTAATGATGTGTCTAATTCAAATGCAACGTTGTCTGTAACTAAATGTAAAGTAAAAGCAACATGTACTACTTTGTACACCCTAATCTAAACACGTAAGGGATAATGCCCGACGAGGTGTCCATTATCAGAAATGAATGGACGACGCGGAGGCGTGAACCGTCCGACGCAAAGCGGAGGACGATTGCTTCCGCGAAGTCCATTAATTTCTGATAATGGACACCTTGAAGGGTATTATCCCGCTTATACCATGGTCACTTACGAAACAAATAAATATTAAATCAATTATTAATACGTTAATGTTGTTTTTTACGGTTTTACCAGTAAAATCCTAAGTTTTTCACAAGAAGCGGCTGAGTGGACTATTTAATATCTCTCGTTGAGTCACTTTGCCAAGGTAACCGACTCTGGCCACAGAATCTGCAGCTCGGTCGGCCGCGGAACTTTTTTATAGGTGTCCTACCAAACTTTTTAACGGACACCCTGCAGCCAATCAGAATCGAGTGTTCACCCAGATTATGGAATAAATGGAGGTAAATAATGGAACAAATAATGTCCTAAATTTACAGAAGGCAACATGTTGGCATTGTTCACAATTTATCATTTAAACAACTGATTGTGTTCACAAAGCAGATCAAGGAATGAACCAGTTATCTAACTTTTGTAAACATACTGTATGTTGCTAAGAAACTTGGAACATAGTCTAATTACATGTTACCAAAAAAAGCATCCTACTCGTACCCAAAAATGGTCTTAGTTTTGCGAAGATTTGATTATTCAAAGTTAAATGACAGGCTCCTTCAGTTATCTCTGACCCACTGAGCAGTTTTGCTGTTAGGGGTCTTATAAAAAAAATTTAAAATACTTGTTTGTTACAGAATTTGTTTGTCACACAGGAACACACAACAACAGAATTTAGGCATTTTTATGATTTCAGCTAGCCCAGCAAAAACAAAGGATGGCACCATCACGGTTTGTTTGAAGCTTTTTGCCTTGATTGAACAGTTTGACTTTCTCAAACTGGCTTGTCAGTTGGCAGCATGCTGATTAGTTAGACAGTGGGCAATGTGCTAGTTGGCTAGTTAGCCTCAAGTTTAGAATAAGGGTCGAAATTTGTGTTTGTTATGTGTTGTTTGTACCTTGTAACTTTAGTGTCGCATACAGTTAGGAAATTTGTGTTTCCCTCTCTCAGCCTTTGTGAAACATCAGTGTTGATAATATTCCTGCACAATCTCTTATGCCCCAATGTCTCACTTACGGTAGTGCCCCTGCTACAGGATTTTCAGTGGCATGCTGTCAGCCTCTGACCCTTAAACACATAATTGTTTTGAAGCTGTTCCTGTTTAAGATTGCTTGATTAATATTCAAACACTTTATTTACTGAATAATTAAGACCGATGTATAAGCCTGTAATGATTAAGAAATTATTAAGAATTTATGGAGATCACTGATGGGCTACATTGACAACGAACTAAATAATGATATTGTAAGTATAGGGGGAAAAAATCAAATAATGAATTAGTCCAATACTTTCTCTGAATTTCATCTCTCATTTCAGCATTTTTTTTTCAGGTGTGGAACCTAATTTATTTTTTAAGATTGCACTTCATTAAAATGTTTTCTGAGTTGAAAAGAATAGGTTACTTTTGCAGGTAAGAGCAGATGCACTCTCGTTGCCGCGATACGATGATTAATTCGTTATACGTCATGGTGTTGGTAATTGAATGATTTACTACCTTTTTTCACATTTGTAATATTACCCTGGTCAGCAACTGTTTGACTCTGGTGTGCGTTCCTTCTATCTTAAAGAATAAAAACAATACACGTTTCAAATGGGAAACATCATCTTTGGCTTATTAAACCCTAGGCTAATAGAAAATTGGTGCAAAATGAATTCTGAATCTTCAAAAGGCATATTTCCATTTCATGTCATTACTTTATTTATTTATTTATTTATTTTTAATTTGGCATCTCCAATCCCATTCGACTCTGGAATGCCCAATTGGTGAACTATGTACAAGGCTTGCTCGTATGCGACCACTTGCTGCCAATTCAGGAGACTGTAGACAGTTTGCGACTCTCCTCTGCTACCACTTCTTATACACTCATTGTTTGAATCTTCGCAAGTTCAGAACGAGGGCGGAGGATACCCCAACATGACTGGGCTTAGAGCCCTTCTGGCCAACAGGAGGCGCTTGAGCAACGAACAAAGCAACTATTATTTTCCCTTCCTGGCAGTCCCTTCCCAATTTGCATCCCTGTAGCGCAATAGACAATTGTGTGCTACTGTGAAAATGCTGCCGACCACTGCTGGCTAGTAAGAGGCAGGGATTGAACCCGCGACTTCATGTCATTATTGACGTGGATAGAAAAAAGTGATAACTAAATTAAGTGTTGCAATGCACAATATTGCCCCTGAAAACAAATTGGTCATTTATTGTGCCAATTAGTCTTCGCAAGTGAGCAAATTAATGCCTGGTTTATTATCAGGAACAACAAATGTGAACTGGTTTGGAGTAATCAGGCATTATGGAGGAAGTTACTGAAAATTTTTATACCTCCGAGGCTCCAACAGCAACATAAGAGGTAAGTTACATGAACACAAAATATCTCTACAGCCACAAAATGTTTTTACACGTGCAAATTGTATCTATGAACATGAAATGTATTCACAAATGAACAAAATATTTCTACAACTACAAAACTTTTTTTTTTTTTTTTTACACATGTACACCTTATATCTGTGCGCAGAAGACATTTACAAAAGCTCAAAATATTTGATCCTTTGCCTCTGTATGTAAAGCTTTGAGAATTTTAACTGCCCTAAGGCTCAAAAATAATCAATATTTGGCAGGAGTATGTATTCTCCTTGAGTCTGATTTTCCTTCATCCAAATAATCGAAAAAAGCCTCCTGAAAAGATATAATTTTGAAATTATTAAGCAGACCACAAAACCCTTCATAACACAGTATAACTCAGTGGTAGACTTGCCAGAGAAGAATACCCATGTAACAGTTGTAGCTAGAAATGAAGTGCTGCTCTGAAAAACCCTGAAAAGGCTTGGGTAAAGGTGTAGAATTTATTGCGCTCTGCTAAAGGAAGGTTCATTTAATCAGTCTGCAAACAAGTACCACAGCAAACAACAAAGGATGGGAGTAAGTAGTTGGGCTGTTTGATTGAGAATGTTGGTGACTGTGTGTCCTGGTTATGGTAAGTGCTTTATAAGTGCTTAGGGCAGCATCATTGACTGGTGGTCCGCACTGTGTGCCTCAAAACGATTTATGAGTGTCGAGATTTAGAGTAGAAAATGGTTCCACAATTTCAGAGCTTACACAGCTTCTCAGTCCTGACTCTACAAATTCTGGGGGAGTCCACAAGTCAAGTGTGTTTGGTTAGCTCGCAGAATACTTGCAGGTTGTTTATACTGAGTAGTATATACACTTGTTTAAAAAAAGACATTCTTGAAGTGCTCCTAACTGAAGGAAAACCACACCCTACGCAGCGCATTAGATCAGATTTTAATCAAACAATGGTAAACAGCAAAGACAAAAAAAAAATTAAAAGTTCTGTTTGCATTAACTTTAGAATTTATTCCGTGGTTGGTTTATTAGTAAACACATATTTGGCCAGTGTTTTGTATGCATGTGCAGTTTAAGGGTACTTTCACACGGGACTCAGGCGCTGGATCCAAGTATACTTGCCCCCAAAGTCCAGTTTATTTGATAAGTGTGAACACAAGTGTACCGTGCTCGGGAACGGTACGCCAGTACGGTTGGGCACGGTTCATCTGTACTCATTCCAAACGTGGAAGCAACCGTACTTGAGCACAGAAGTGGCGTGCTATGTGACGTTTTAATTATTCGTCACAATCGTACAATCGAACAATCGGACCTAGTGTGAAAGCATCCTAAGGTGCAGATAATACATCTGAATGCGCTTTTCTTATCAAACTTAATCATATATTTCAATATGAAAGAGAATGGTGTAACTTAAACTTTGTATGTATAAATGAATTATTTCACTACTGGCCAGAGTTCCATTTGATGCTGTCTCTTGTTGTTTATAGTCAGATGTGTCGTGTCATAAACATTTCGCCACCTCATGTTTAAGATGTGAATTTTTATGTAAATGCTAGTTAACCAGCTGACAGCCAATCAGCATTGTTCTCAGCGATGCTTAACTTTGAAAAAGAAGTAGGTTTGTCCTCTGAGCTCTCCAGCACATTAGAATTCAAAAAGTGATAATGTGGGGTGCATTTGCATGTGAAACGCCAGGCGCTTATTTGATGGCTGTCCCAGGTAATAGCCGGAGACTGACGGATGCAGGGGTGGGGTGGGTCAGAGGGCCGGGCAGGTCCGCCAGACGTGGGGGAGCGTGGGGCTGACGTGTGAAACAGGGGTGGCTGATGGAGTGTGCCCATTCAACAGGAGCCTTGACATCTGTCATAAGTCTATCAAGGGCAGCCAGCGAGACGGCAGGCATCTGCCCCAGCAAACAGTCTTAGGCTGCCAACCGACGGTCACAGGCTAATGGGAAAAGACAATTAGATGGAGTCGCATGCAAAGCACAACAGACTGCCCTGCGTTTCATATCGTGATACCTTTCTGCAGATTCGTGTGCCGCGTTTTTGTTGGCTTTTTGTGCGCTGTACGATCGTGAGCTGTTCAAAGTAATCACTTGCTAACTAATTTTGCTGAGATTACTCTTATTATACAGTCATTAATTCACATTAGAAGGTGGTGACATGCTGCGAGAGTGATGAAAATCCACATTCTGTGAAAGCATAGTCCAAAATATCACCATTTTGAAAGAATAACTTGGAACATTTAGTCACAGTATCTCACTTGTAAGATTATGGGCTTGGTATTCACAAAGAACTGGAGAAGGGCCCATTGATCTGTGTAACAATACATGACAGGGGTATCCAAGGTTCTCATTTTTGATTTTGAAGCATCAGCCGGAAGGCCGACGGCTGCAGAATTGTAACTTGACCCTCCTTTCAAAGCAAATGCTCAATTGTTGCATGGAATTGAGTTTGTAACAACTGTGCAGATTTGGGTGAGCCCACCTCTGCTTAAAAATGATAGATGAAGTCTATCATGAAATGAGCTTTCGGAGACGGCTAATCAAACGGAGCCGTGCCCTCGGCCGCCCAGGCGCCCTCAGCTCTGACCCCTATGAGCAGCAGTCGCGGCGGCGGAGCCCAGAACGAGAAACTCTGGAGAGGCAACACTTTCCGCAATCTGTGCTACCAGAGCATTACTGAATGGCAGGGGCCACAGTGATGATCTTTTCTGTGCTTATGCAATTACAGAGGTGTGAAAAACATCAAGAGGGCCTCCTTTGTGTGGATAATTGCTGGAGGACATTATACATGGGAAAAAAGTAAAGTGTCCTTTAATTAAGCAGTTCTTAGAGAAAAAAAGGCTGTGTGCCCTGGCCGACATGAATGTGATTGGACTGCTTAAGCGATATTGTTCATGTCAAAGCTAATGTGGCCTTAAACCTCTTCACAGATGAGATAAACACTAAACATGTTTGCTGAAAACTGAACAGCGAATGCAGCAGCTGTGAATGGTACGGGAGAACTGCAGTATGTTAGAAAGCTGTCCGTAATCATTGCAGAAACCTGAGGAGTTTGCCTTTCCAACCTTTCTTATGAGGCTCTCTGAATCTCTTTCGACTTCCTGTATCTTTCTTAATTATCATCCATTTTCTTTCAAATAAGCAATGTTAAAACATGTAAAAACTGGTTGATACCAGTCATTTTTCAGTGGTATTTTGAATCCAAAGTATGAAAATTCAGAAAATGCTCCTTTATTTAACTTTATCGGCTAAATAACTACAGTATTTAATCTACTTTTAGTTGGATTCGAAGGTGTTTTAATCTACTCAAGGGAAGAAGCAAAATTCACTATGCTCATTTTAGCAAATAATTAGAGAATTATGCTGCAATAAGTGGTCAAGATGTCTCAAGCACCATTGAGCCTAGATTTATTAATATACTGAATAGGGGCAGAGTTAGTTGTGGGCTAATTATCTTATTGTAACAGGTACAGATGTAAAATAAATAAGGGGAGCCATTTTGATCGTCTGATCAAGCCGTCCATGCAGGGCAGGATAAAGAATAAAAAATAGACTGAGCCAGTGACAGACCGTAAGAAAGAGTGAAAGGATTGCTACGTCTGTATTTATCTGCCGGAAAGTCACTTTTAGCCCAGAAGTTGAAACCTTTATCTCTATCTGCAGAAAGCATTACTCCTTGGGCTCCAGATTTTATACTGGGGGAAAGGTTCTGTCCCCCTGTGAGGGACAACAATCAGATTAAAACACATTGCCTGGTGCAGGGATCCACTGTGGCCCTGGAGGTGTGGTAATTAGAGGAGATAGAGTGCTGTTTTTACACTGAATTACAGAGAGCAGGTTAGGCTGCGTGATGAATGGCCTAGCGAGAGGAGTTGACCTAGCGGTTGCTGTACGTGTGCGCATTGACATACAGTATTCTATCGATATCACGTATCGGGGAAAGAAGGCTACCGGTGTGTCAGAGAGATTTCAGGCCATGAGTTAATCTAATGCGAATGGCTTCTGGTTATAGTCAACCAAATGGGAGTTGAAAGCTGTGTTGGGTAATGCTCCTCCCAAGTGGACCTTAGTAGGCCTTACTTAAGGGGATCAAAGTTAATGTGCAGCTCATGTGTGGGAGGTGGCGGAGCTCCAGGCCTCTGAGTGTTTATACTGTTCCATTCATCTACCCCCTGGCTGCATGAGGAAGTGCTGGGGGACATTAATTGTAATTGAACTCATGCGTTTAAGCTCTTCTCTCAGAAAGCCTGTGCTTTAACTGCACTTTCTCCTTCGACCGTGGAGATGGTGCGATGCTTCTGGACCTTCGTTTTCGCATCTTTTAGACCGGCGATGCAAGTACTTCCAGTCAGCTGAAATACTCATCTATACTGTGCACAGTAGGTAATTGTGCCCACACTTTTTGAATTTTCTGATTCCATCTGAACGCTCCTCTCTATACTATTACCTCCACAACAATTTTCTTTTTATTTATTTTATTTATTTTCAGATTCTTATTACCTCTCGATGGCCGCAGCGCCATATGTTCCCTCATGCGCACCATCCCAATTAAGATTGGACAATATTACCTTCCTTTATTGCCTTAAAAAGAGATGAGCAGGTTATAAAGCTCTGATGAAGGATAGATTAGAGTTTGTCTCATCAGCCGTGTTACGTGTCCCTGTCTCTGTAGGTACATTGGATAATTGTGCCCATATTTTCCTGTTTTGCACCAAATGGTCATCTTGTTTTGAATGGCCAGATGGGCCACTGGGGCCCTTCGTACCTTTTCTGTGTCACATTGGTGAATTAAAGTATTATTAAGCACCATTTCCTTGTGAACACCCATCCGTCCATTATCTAATCCCCTTAGCCCCCATCAGGACCCTGGATGAGTAATGACAGGGACACATTCTGAACAGTTTTTTGATCTACCACTGGAATCACACACCACCCACTCACACACACTCACGCCTATACGATCCAGAGTCTTTAATTAGCCTGACATGCATGTCTTTGGACTGTAGGAGGAGAGCGGAGTATGTAGAGTAAACACTCTCAAACACCTGGAGAACATGCAGACTCCACACAGAAAGGCCCTAGTCTGGGCTGCACTGGATTTGACCCCACAAGCTTACTGTCGTAACGGCGCTGCCCTCCGTGCCACCATACCACCCTCCTCCTAAACGACTTTTTAAAATCAGCGTTTCGTGCAATTTTAATAATGGTGTTTTGTATTTTTTATGGTTTTACGTGTGTCATATCTGCTGTGGCAAAACTAAGTTCTGCATTCATGGAAAGATAATATAGGAAACGGCAAGATAGTTTCGTGTCTTAAAAAGCATCAGTAGATGTGTAATTTAGGAACAAGAGAGGGAATTTCTTATACCCGGTTCCCAGCTTTCTGCATGGGAAAGGGACACATGCTTTGAAGGCTGTATACATTATATTTCCATTTCAATCAGTTAGAGTCTCATTTATGTCAGTTCAGGAAGCACCGCATTGGATTTTATGCTAATAAACCTCACTATTTAAGGTCTTTGCAAAGATAAGGAGTATTTCTGAAAATACTCTGAATTTTACAGTCATATAAGTCACAAGAAAGTGCCTTCATATTTTTCCTGCAAGTTAAGAAAACACTATAAAGAGAGTCTACAAAAGGGCCTGTGTAGTCTCCCAAAGGAAAATGGGCTTTATTGACAACGCTGCATCATAAAATAACTTTCAGCAGGAGTTGGATGAAACTAACCTTGGACAAGGATAAATTTCTTTCTTTTTTTTTTTTTTTAAATAATCAGAATACACAGAAGTGGTTCACAAGCAGTGATGCGCTGCCTTGAACTGTTCGAGCAATTTTGCTTTTTTTTTTTTTTTTTACAAAACCTTCCTGTTACTGAGTGATGCGACAAAATTGTGAAATTCTATTTGGAGACGTCTGCAGCTCCATCAGGGCCCATGTTAGCAGTAATTGCTCTGTCAATCATGCCGTGCCCAGCTGCTATCCGGACTCGTTAAGCCCAGGGTACGAGAGGTATGCCTGAGTGAGGGAGAGAGAGAGGGGGGGGGGGGGTCGCATCGGTTTCATTTCCACCATCCATCCCATGCGACTCACATAAAGAATCTCTCTGAAGCCGCTCTCCGTCCTGACACTGCGAGGACCCGGCCTGGCTCAATATCGCCTGACCAGGGAGTCCTTTTTGAGTGAAATGCCCCCTTTGTTTCATCCATCTGTAAGTGGCCTTCCACAGTATGTTTTAGAGGCGTGGACTTTATACTGTACGATGCCCCAGGGACATTAAAAGGCAGCTGGGGAAAAAAAAGCCATTACTGCCCTTGTCACATGACCACGCTCCCTCAACAAAGGGAGCCAGGATCAATTACCGAAAACCATTACAGACGAAGCTACAGGAAACAGCTAGCTGCCTATACCCTAAAGTGATCTGTTCCTGGCCTGGCGGGTCAGACTGCATTTATAGCACTTGGTCTTGTTCATTCCGGATGCGGTTTCCACTGCCTCTAAAATGATTTTTCCTGGCCATTAACATTGGGTAATGATAAAATGTAAGTGAATGCTGTACAAGATCAAGCACACGACAGATGCCAGGGGAGGTACTTGGGGGCTGAGTGGTAAGTGTACAGACTCAGTACCCTATTGCCTGGAGGTTGGAGCTGCTCTGTGCATTTGGGCACAAATGGGCTGTTCTTGGATGAGGTCATCAGATTATCATTTTACTTGATATGGTGGAGCATTATTTCAACACTTAACCAATCAACCAGCTGCTGCAGCAGCCTAGCTGATTGCATTTTTACATTTTCCATGACAGGAGTAATCAAATTCTCCTAAGCTGAAGGGCTATTGTGTGTGTGTGTGTGTGTGTGTGTGTGCACGTGTGTGTGTGTGTGCGTGTGTGCATGTGTGTGTGTGTGTGTGTGTGTGTGCGTGCGTGCGTGTGTGCGTGTGTGTGTGTGTGTGTGTGTGTGTGCGTGTGTGTGTGTGTGTGTGTGTGTGTGTGTGCGTGCATGCGTGTGCATGTGTGTGTGTGTGCTGTAGTGAATATTTTGAAAGTTTCTGATTTCCAGATGAAGGTTGTTCATGTTAAGCTTGAGGCCCTGTTTCATGTGGACTAAACATAGATTCTGTGCAGCTTATGCCCTAAACATTTAATGAAGAACAAAATGGCAGGTGCAGAATTCACATACTGGTCAAAGCTTCTGAGGGCGTGATCAGCGTGTTAGGGAATATAGATTGCAGAAGTCAATGTTGAAAAACAACTTGGCACAGACCCCCAGGCCTCATTCCGTAATGGCTTGCATTGGTCTTTGATTACACTGAGAAGGGCTGTATGAATTCTTAATGGAAATGCATTTGTGATGTAAAAGGATGCATTAGCCTGATTAATCTTATACCTGCATTACTAAATCTTTTTAAAAGCTCATGCCTTTCTCATACAAAAATATAGTCATTGGAAACCTCACGCTCCTAGTCTAATATGTTGTACATTATCACATCATGAGATTGTATGACTTTTGACCCTACTACTTATGAAAGTCATGGAATTGTGTCAATCCAGCTGAACTCTTAAAGTTCACAAAAGTTGGGGTTGCAACAAGACATATCCAGTTACGTACAGAAGTGTTTGGACAAACACTTAATTTTTGTAATTTTGTCTCTGTACTTCATCTCAGTTGGTATTAAACAAAGCCATAAAGATAAGATAAAATAGCAGATTTGCAGCTTTAATTCTAGGGTTTCTCAAAAATCTTACGATAGCTGTTCTGGAATTTAAGCTATTTGTATACATTGTGCTTCATTTTATGGGGCTCAAAGGTGTTTGGACAACTGACTGACAGTGAGTTTCATGACCACGTGTGGCCTGTTTCCTCATCATTTCATTACAAATGAAGCAGATTAAAGTTCTGGAGCTTGTTTCGAGTGATGAACTTACATTTTGGTTGCAGTTCATAGGAACTCATTATATGCAGTTGTTAGAGCAAGTGAAGGAGGCTGTCATTAGGCAGAAAAAATGAAACTCTCAAACAGATAGCAGAAACTACAGGAGTGGCCAAATTAAGAGTTTGATACATTTTTCAAAAAAAAAAAAAAAGAAGAAGGAATGCACTGGAGAGCTCAGCAACACCTAAAGACCTCGAAGACCACGAAACACTTTTAAGGTGGATGATCACAGAATTCTTTCCTTGGTGAAGAAAAACTCCTTCACAACATCTAGCCAGGTCACGAACACTCTTGAAGAGGGAGGCATATCATTGTCAAAGTCTAGAATACGCCTTGTAAAGAATGTAAATACAGTGTTTACCGTAAGATGCAAACCACTGATAACACTCTAGAACAGATTAATCTTTTCCAGAAAACATGTAAAAGGGCTATTCTACTGAATCATGTACCACTTTGGCTGACTGAGGTGAAAATGCAAAAGTCCTTATAATGAAACGTTGTTATTTTTTCTTCATTGATAGCACTTTCAAGGATGCAGACAAAAAAAAAATATCCTCTTGGGTTTATACTACATGAATAATACATCATAGTCATTGGCACAAGTTTATGTTGGTAATGGTATTTACTTTTCATAAGTAGCAGACGCAAAAATAACCTTAACTCTGCTTGGAATTGGACTGCCATAAGAACTGTGTTACAAACGAAGAACTTGCATAATTCTTTTGCCTGATGTTTGTGCACATTTTCATAATTATTTATGGTTAAATGGTATGTATGGATTATAAAATCAAATTTATCATGTTGTGTATTAAGATTTGGTCACAGACATAACTGAAAAAGCGGTTCAACAGGTATTGAACTACAGAAGACATAAGTCTGAGTTATTCTGACTTTTTTCCTTTAAAGTGAGTGTTTTTCATAAATATCAGCTAGGAATCAAAAAGAAATATATATGGTTGCATAAGATATTAAACTTTAGTTGTAATTTAAGAAATAACTGGAAGGAAAGCTATTTTAACTGAATTTTAGCTCTTACAGGCAAATTACAAAATTACAAGAGAAACATTGTATGAAAAACTACATTTTCTGAGAGCCTATGCCCACTTATTTTTGATTTCAATCAAAAGCAATGTGAAAAGTAAACAAACGCAAAGCAGAGAAAATTTTAAAATGGACTGGTATGTAATTTGATAGAATGACCCCCCCAGCAAAAAAAAAGCCAGAACAATTCTAAAACAAGACTCCTCGGACCGATCAGACCAACATTACCTTGCATGATGGAGCAGAAAAGGAACAGCCCATGAAAGCATAACACATCCTCTGTCTCACATGGGGGAGGCAGTGTTCTGGCATGGACATGTATGGCTGCCTATGCAGCTGAGCTACTCTGGAGTTTATTGATGATTTGACTGCTGACAGAAGCAGCTGGATGAATGCCAAGGTGCACAAGGCCCTTCACTGTACAGAGGTATAATGACCAATAACGTACTGCAAAAGCAACCAAAGAGCTTCTCTTGGCAAAATAATGGAATTTTTTTCAATGCCCAAGTCAGTCAACAGACCTGAACCCAACTGTATGAGGGGCCGTACAAGATATAATTCATTCTGGCCCTCACAAACACATACATTCTCCTTCTCACTCACATACATTCTCCTTCCACACACATACATTCTCATTCTCACACACATGCATTCTCCTCACACACACATACATTCTCCTTTCACACACATATGTTTTCACTCTCGCATACACATACATTCTCGCAAGAAAAGAATACAGGTGTGTGAAATATATGTGTGTGTGAGAGAAAGTTTGGTGGAAAAAGAAGTTGTTCAGTGGAAAAGGAAGGCAACTAATTTATTTTTGCTGTGATTGGCTGTTCAGGTGGGACTGGGTGGGACTCCCTCAAAACTACTTTTTTGAAAGGATGCCACTTTTTCTCTCGCATGTGATTTCCGTTACAAAGCCGGCAAACAATCGAGCGTCTGATAAGCCAGCGTTGGTAAATGAGAGGCCGGTGGTGGTAAATGAGAAGCCAGTTATTAACTCTCCGAGGCTTGTAACTCATTGGATTTGCTACTGGCTTGGCTGGTATTTCTCTCACACACACACATATATTTTCCTCTTACACACATATATACTCCTCTTACACACCTGTATTCTTTTCTCGCACACATGTATTCTTCTCTTGCGAGAATGTGTGTGTGTGTGCAAGAGTGAAAATATGTGTGTGTGAAAGGAGAATGTATGTGGTGTGAGGAGAATGTATGTGTGTGAGAAAGAGAATGTATGTGTTTGTGAGAAGGAGAATGTCTGGGAGTGAGAAGGAGAATGTATGTGTGTGAAAAGGAGAATGTGTGTCTGTGTGAGAAGGAGAATGTATGTGTGTGAGAAGGAGAATGTATGTGTTTGTGAGAAGGAGAATGTATGTGTGTGAGAAGGAGAATGTATGTGTGTGAAAAGGAGAATGTATGTGTGTGTGAGAAGGAGAATGTATGTGTTTGAGAGAAGGAGAATGTATGTGAGTGAGAAGGAGAATGTATGTGTGTGAAAAGGAGAATGTATGTGTGTGTGAGAAGGAGAATGTATGTGTGTGAAAAGGAGAATGTATGTGTGTGTGAGAAGGAGAATGTATGTGTGTGAGAAGGAGAATGTATGTGTTTGTGAGAAGGAGAATGTATGTGAGTGAGAAGGAGAATGTGTGTGAAAAAGAGAATGTATGTGTGTGAGAAGGAGAATGTATGTGTTTGTGAGAAGGAGAATGTATGTGTGTGAGAAGGAGAATGTATGTGTGTGAAAAGGAGAATGTATGTGTATGAAAAGGAGAATGTATATTTGTGAGAAGGAGAATATATGTGTTTGTGAGGGCCAAAATGAATTATGTCTTGTACGGCCCCTCATACAACTGAGCAGCTTTGCACTTATTGAAGACAGAACTGAGGGCAGAAAGACCCACAAACAAGCAGCAACTGAAGGGACCAGGCAACGCATCTAAAGGGGTGAAGTTCAGAGTTTGGTGACATCCACGGGTACAAGACTTTAGGCAGTCATTGAGTACTGTGGATTATTGACCAAGTATTGAAAATAAACCTTATGTATATTTTTTATAATTGTGTTCGTTCCTCCAATTACCTTGGAACCTCTATAAATGGAGGACTTTGTATAAAAATGACTGTAATTCCTAAATGGTTCATGCCAGATCTTTGTGAAGGGCCTTGATTTAAAGCTGAAATTCTGCACTTACATCACATTTTGATGGTTAGATCTATTTAGGTGGTGTAGAGGCAAAATTACAGAACATTGTCATTGTACAGTGTCATTGTGCAAATGCAAAACCCAAAACCAGTGAAGTTGGCACGTTGTGTAAATCGTAAATAAAAACAGAATACAATGATTTGCAAATCCTTTTCATCTTATATTCAATTGAATACACTGCAAAGACAAGATGTTTAATGTTCAAACTGAGAAACTTGTTTTTTTTTTTTGCAAATAATCATTAACTTAGAATTTAAAGGCAGCAACACATTGCAAAAAAGTTGTCACAGGGGCCTCTTTACCACTGTGTTACATCGCCTTTCCTTTTAACGACACTCAGTAAACGTTTGGGAACTGAGGAGACCAATTTTTGAAGCTTTTCAGGTGGAACTCTTTCCCATTCTTGCTTGATGTACAGCTTAAGTTTGAAATTTGAAATGTGGACTCGTCAGACCACAGAACACTTTTCCTCTTTGCATCAGTCTATCTTAGATGAGCTTGGGCCCAGCGAAGCCGGCGGTGTTTCTGGGTGCTGTTAATAAATGGCTTTCGCTTTGCATTGTTGAGTTTTAACTTGCACTTGCAGATGTAGCGACGAACTGTAGTTACTGACAGTGGTTTTCTGAAGTGTTCCTGAGCCCATGTGGTGATGTCCTCCACACACTGATCCCGGTTTTTGATGCAGTACCGCATGAGGGATCGAAGGTCACGGGCATTCAATGTTGGTTTTCGGCCTTGTCGCTTACATGCAGTGATTTCTCCAGATTCTCTGAACCTTTTGACGATATTACGGACCATAGATGATGAAATCCCAAAATTTCTTGCAATAGCTCGTTGAGGAATGTTGTTTTTAAACTGTTCAACAATCAGCTCACGCATTTGTTCACCAAGTGTTGACCCTCGCCCCATCCTTGTTTGTGAATGACTGAGCATTTCAGGGAAGCTGCTTTTATTCCCAATCATGGCACCCACCTGTTCCCAATTAGCCCGTTCACCTGTGGGATGTTCCAAATAAGTGTTTGATGAGCATTCCTCAACTCTCTCAGTCTTTTTTGCCACTTGTGTCAGCTTTTTTGAAACATGTGGCAGGCATCAAATTCCAAATGAGCTAATATTTGCAAAAAATTACAAAGTTTACCTGTTCGAACATTAAGTAACTTGTCTTTGCAGTGTATTCAACTGAATATAGGTTGAAAAGGATTTGCAAATCATTGTATTCTGTTTTTATTTACGATTTACACAACGTGCCAACTTCACTGGTTTTGGGTTTTGTACCTCTGCACCTAACTGTATATGTGTGTTGCCTTTAAAGAATGAGACAACCTATGGCAAACTTACATTGTCAAATTACGCACATAATGTCTGCTGAGCCTGTCCAAAATCATTAGTCATGATTAAAAAAAAAATACACTGTGTCATCCATGTTAAAACATTGCATAATCCAATAAACTTCAGAATCTGCTAATGCTGCCATAGAAAATAATCAACCTCTCAAACAACAGGAAATACTCTTCCCAGTGCGGTGCGTGACATCATAAGGCTTGACATGTCCTTCGAGTGTATGGAGTCACAGTATTAGTATTGAATCGCGTCAATGATGAAGAGTGTTTTGAGAGATACCGTGTGTATGAATTATGACTGATCATTTGCAGGAAATCTATATTTAACCCTCGACAATGCTGCAATGCACGGCCGATGGGTGTTCTAGCAAAGAGGGTGATCCAAACCTGACTGATGTGACTTTTCACCATTTTACCTCTAATACAAGAGAGCCACCAGCCCAGGTGACATAAGCATCATCTTCCAGCCGAATGTTCATGGGGGCTTTCTCGTGTTGTCTTATAACATTTACCCAATGCAAAAAAGTTAATAAATGTAAAAAAAAAGGTGTATCGTTTCGTTTAGCAAAGATTATGTACTTTATTTGGCAATGTAATGTTACCATAGCTTCTCTTATCCTTTAAGATTTAAAAAATGGAGGAAGCCAAAGATTGCATTTGCAATATTCTTGGTATACCATGACTGCCACTTGGAATGGAAGATCCATTTCTAAGACGTTGATGAGTTGAAGGCTTCTGTGCAAAGTCATTACAAATAAATGAGAATGAAGCGGTCATGCAGGCTGCTGTGGAGCTGGGCCGTTAACCCACAGTGCTTCATAACCAACAAAAGCACAGTGGAAAAACCTTTTCTCAACTACTCCTGAATGCACTCTCCTGAGGTTATCTAACACAGGCAATAAGGTGGAGAGAAATAATATTGGATAAAACCCTGCAATGATATAATGAAAGCAGAAGGATTTTTAATTAATCGGTGTCTCGCAATTTTTCTAACAGTGGGTGGCAATGCTGCTCATGCAAAGTTTTTATAAGAGCAAAATAAAAGTGGGTAGAAGCAGTGATTTCAAAACTTTTCTTGAACAGGAGAGAGGTTTCCGGAGTCCCGTCTGGACTCACAGATTGCAGGTCCTTGCAATCTCTTCAGTTACCTCACTGATGAGCCACATGCACAATTAACCGTGTGGCATGCTTTTATGTGGCATGCTTTTAATAATAGGGCTTTTAATTGTCTACAAATGAAGAGTGATGTAAAATAGCTAATAGCTTGTGCTAATTAATAGGGGAATTGAATGCTTGTTAATTAAGGGCAAACAGGACAACGACCAGCTCTGGTAATTTGAGCAATAAAACTGGGCCTAACGGCTCGTTTCCGAACGGACGTGATCCATAAAAGTGGCGAGCCCCCCAAAACGTGATCAACCCCTTCCCTCATCTTCTTCCCCAGTCATGTGTGCACGCACCTTTACTAACGCACAAACACTGAGAATCATAAGCATAAGCAGTGCCCTACATGCTCATGAACTCTTGTACTCGATTCGATGTGATTCCCTTTTCTTCCAACTGAGCTAAATGGGGAATGCTGCAACATTCAGTGTGCATAGTGCCTGCTGCTGAAAATTCCATTGTCAGGAGTCGAGACCTGTTCTGTTTTGCTGTAAGGCCATTACTTCAGTACTATACATCAATGAGCCAAAATATTAGGGCCACTCACAGGTGAAGTGATAATCTTGTAAAAATGGCGCATGTCAACACCTGGGATATGTTAGAAACTAAGCAAACAGTTGATTATGGTAGAAAATGTGCTGGATGTGGGGGAAATTGGCTGGCATGGAGACGTATTGGACGCTTTCCAAGGACTGAATCGTTATGGCCAGATGACCGGGTCAGAGCACTTTCAAGATGGCAAGACTTGCAAAGTACTTCTGGTCTGCAGTGAGTGAGTACCTACAGTACTTAATCTGAGGAGGGACTAACCATGAGCTGGTGACTGAAGGCTGTCCCCTCTGACCTGCAGCTGGCTGAAGGCACAGTCTGGCATCAGCCACAGAAAGTTTTAATGACGGTTATGCAGGAAACGTGTGTCACAACACTATTTTCATCTCATCCTGTACCCTGGGGTTGCAACCCCTGTCCAAGGTAGATGTTGCGGAAATATCCCACCATCTACAAGATGTAAAAGAAAACAGGACTCACTTGACCAGGAAACCTTCTTTCTTCGCTCGAAGGTCCAGTCTGGTGTTCACTTGCCCATTTTCTGCACCTCTTACTGTGGCAAGAGGTGGCACCAGTATGACACTGTGGGAAGAAGAAAGGCTGGTTGAGGAAGTGTTATGCTCTGGGCAGTATTCAGTTGGGACCCCGTAGGTCCTGGCATTCATGTGCCACCAACCTTAACATCATTTTGCTCCAGGCACGCCCCAGCGGTATTCCCTAATGGCAGTGGCCTCTTTCAGCCGAATAATGCGTCCTGTCTCCCAGCACAGAGTGCATGGGAATGGTTTGTGGAACACGAGGAAGAGTTCAAGGTGTTACCCTGGCTCCCAAACTCCCCTGATCTGAATTGAATCAAGCATCTGTGGAATGCGCTAGAACAACAATTCAGATTTGAAGCAGCTCTACATAGAAACTTAAAGGACTTAAACAGGGTTTTTCCTGGCTCAGAATGAGCTGGTGGTGGTTCTCAGTCGGACTCCTGCACACATGGTGGGATGGGGTGGGGTGGGGTGGGGGGGGGTTGATGCTTCTGATTTTATTGACCTGGAGGGTGGTTACATCCTTCTGATTTTGTTGTGGGGGGGGTTTACATGCTTCACATATTGTTGCGCAAATACTGCGTCTTCCAATCCTTTTAATTTTACCGTTCCCCCCCCCGCTCGCTGATTAGAATGGGAGACTGAAATTTCTTTGGGAGCTGGTGACAGTAAGACATTAGGCGGAATTCTCTATTCTGGAAAAACCCTGTTTAAAGGGTCTGCTGATTACGTCTTGGAACCAGACACCTCTGTCACCTTCAGGTTATGTAGAATGCAAACCTTGGCAGATTGGAGCTGATTTGTGGCACACCCAAGACCAACTGCATATTAGACATGTCGGATCATCGTTTCCTGGCTCATCAGTGTGGGTTTCATACCACAACCTTTGACAGTATACAATCAAGCATAACATGTTTGAATATATCTGTTTATCATACTGGATTGTATACATTTCTTAAGGTGTTTTGAACCAAAGTAGATGCGTGTACATACATTACTAAGCATTTGGAAATTCCTCACTTGTGAGGAAGTTGCAACAATGTCAAAACCTAGCATGACAAGACTGGGAAAATTAAGTGAAGTTAAGGAAATATATTTGATTTCTGCATTTCTGCTTGACCTGAAGAAAGAGCAAACCTCTGTTCCTCTTTGATTTACGTACATTTGCTCTAGGATTGTTTATTCCATTTTCAATGTAACAATCTGAACATCTACACATAATAATGTGTAATGTACAATAAGTAACATGGGTATGATACTGTCCTGCAGTGTTCCCCAATATCAGTTCTGGGGGCCCTCTGTGTTTGCAAGTTTTTGTTCCAACCACAATTAACATAACATAACATGAATGGCAAGAACAGGCCTTTCAGCCAACTAAGCTCGCCAGTTTCTTTATACTATTGTGAATATATCCCTTCAGATACTGAATGACTCAATGGTATCTAGCTTTAGGTCAAGCCTGCTCTCTTGAAAACCCCCAAGGTCGCTGCCTCAACAATATGGTCAGGTAAGTTATTCCACATTGAAATTACTGTTTGGGTGAAGAACTATATCCGAATATCAGTGCTAAATTTACCTTTGGTCAACTTCCATTTGTGACCCCGAGTTCTACTCACAACACTTGGTCGAAGGAATCCTACATAATTCACTTTGTTAATCCCTTTAACATGTTTAAAGACATCAATCAAATCACCCCTGAGTCTCCTTTTCCTAAGACTAAAGAGATTAAGGATCTTCAGCCTCCTCTCGTAGCTTTCATCTTTTATACCTGGTATAAGCTTGGTGGCTCTTCTCTGAACTTTCTCTAGAGCCTCTATATCTCTCCTAAAGTATGGTCCCCAGAACTGTACACAATTCTCCAGATGTGATCTAACGAATGTGTTGTATAAAAAAAGCATCACCTCCTTAGATTTGTACTCAATACTTTTGGCAATGTATCCTAGCATCCGATTAGCTTTTTTTAACTGCTATGGCACAATGCCTATAACCTGTGAGGGCTTGGTCAACTATCACTCCCAGATCTTTCTCTTGTGCAGCACATTCTAGTTTTAAACCTCCCATAAAGTAATTGCAATCACAGGATTTTAACTATGGAGCTAAAACACTGCCATGATGCGAAACTGAAAGAAAAGACTTTGAAAGTTTGAAATCTCATGTTTGAAAGCGCACAAAAGATTTGAAACTTTGGAACTAAGTTTTGAAGGTGTATATCATGTTTTGATAGGCTGAAAAAAAAAATTCAAATCTCTGAAAACATTATTTTGTATTTGAATTTTCATTCCAAATCTCTACAACTTTTCTTTGTTTTTTCTTTTTCCTCTTCATATCTACAGCACTATTTTTACAGTGTTTCAAAAACACATTTTCAGAGTTTGAAATCTGGCACTGTTCTCCCACAGTAAAATTTTGTTATACAGTTTTGAAACCTTGTAAATGGAGATCTGAAAACTGGTGTGAATATATTTAGAAAAAAAGTGTTGAAATGTTGAAACGTTTCGCCGAGCAGTATGCCGCCAAAGAAAGCCACAGGTGAGGAGGTGGAGGAAATCCGAAAGGCTCTCGACTTTCTCTTGGTCGAGATTGCAACAGTAACCTCTCAACAAAAACACAGACAATGGAGTTGATAACAGAAGTTCAGTCTCTCAGGAAACTAAACATGGGCAACGAAAAGAAGACCATGAATCTTGAAAATAGAGTAGCTGATCTGGAGCAGTACTCACGAGTAAACAACCTTATCATCAGCAGCCTGAAACCGAGGCACTGGACCTATGCAGGAGCAGCAGCAGCGGTGGAGAACTCCGTCATCGGGAGTGGGGACTCTACAGCGGCTCCGCAACAGACAGGGAAACACTGGAGCAACAGGTTGCTGACTTCTTGGAGAGTAGGAATATTTCCATTCACATTAATGACACAGGAGCTTGTCATACCCTGCCTAGCAAGAAAAAAAATGTATCACCAGCAATAATAATCCGATTTACTAATCGAAAGAGAAAGCAAGCGCTCCTCAGACAAGGATGGAAACTAAAAGGGACGGACGTTTATATTAATGAGCATCTCACAAAAATAATGCGGACATTGCAAGAATAGCTCGCATTTTAAAAAGACAGAACAAGATCCAGGCAGTGTGGACCTCAAATTGCAAAGTGTTCATAAGGACAAATGGATCTTGGCCGGAGACAGCTAAAGAGCACATCACCGAACTTGACAGGTATGAGGCGTCCAGGGGCAGCCATGTACTTCAGTGATCAGCGTGGTCACATTATCGGAACGCGAAAAATGACTTGAATACATTCAAATACACTGACCGTAAAATACAAGATACAGTGTTCTCCATAATTATTGGCACCCCTGGTTAAGATGTGTTCTTTAGCTTCTAATTCAGTTTTTTTCTAAATAATATAGCACCACAATGAAAGAAAAGAGGAAAATCCAACCATTAATTCAAGTGCATTTATTCAGTGGGAAAAAAAATCCCACATTAAGAAATAATTATTTTACATCAAATCACATGTGCCACAATTATTAGCACCCATGATGTTAATACTTTGTACAACCTCCTTTTGCCAACAAAACAGCACCTAATCATCTCCTATAATGTTTCACAAGATGGGAGAATACAGAAAGAGGGATTTTCGACCATTCCTCTTTGCACAACCACTCTAAATCATCCAGCGACCGGGGCCCTCTCCTCTGCACTCTCCTCTTCAGCTCACTCCAGAGGTTTTCAATGGGGTTGAGGTCTGGGGACTGAGATGACCATGGGAGGAGCTTGACTCTGTGTCCAGTGAACCAATTCTGTGTAGATTTGGCCACATGTTTAGGGTCATTATCTTGCTGAAAGACCCAGTGATGACCCATCCTCAGCTTTCAGGCACAGGCCACCAGATTTTGATTTAAAATGTCCTGGTATTTCAAAGAGATCATGATGCCATGCACCCTAACGAGGTTCCCAGGGCCTCTGGAAGAGAAACTCCCCCATACTTTGGGGGAAAAAAACAAAGAAAAGTTGAGGAGATTTTGAATGAATTTTCAAATACAGAAAAATATTTTCAGAGATTTGAATTCTTTTTCCAGGCTGCCAAAACATTATATACAATACACCATCAAAATTTTCAAAACACGGATTCGCCCTTCTGAAACTCACATTTCAACATTTCAACACTTTTTTTCTAAATATATTCACACCATTTTTCAGATCTCCATTTACAAGGTTTCAAATGTGTTTTTGAAACACTGTAAAAACAGTGCTGTAGTTATGAAGAAGAAAAAGAAACAAATAAAGAGAAGCTATAGAGATTTGGAATGAAAATCGAACACAAAATAATGTTTTCAGAGATTTGAAAATTTTTTCAGCCAATCAAAACACTATATACACCTTCAAAACTTAATTCCAAAGTTTCAAATCTTTTGTACGCTTTCAAACACGGGGTTTCAAACTTTCAAAAATTTTTCTTTCAATTTTGCGTCATGGCAGTGTTTTAGCTCCATTTTTAACAAGCTGTTAATTTGTTGGTGAATTAAATTCATATCTTGTTTAGAGCAGTTATTTACCCTCCTAAGCTATATTTTAATCGAAATACCCATGCATGTCATTAAAAATAAAAGACTCTTGAAACACATTGTGCTTTTTTTTATAATTGCAAGTGATTTCAGGTTATAGTTTTCAATCGATCAAATTAGACACTGAGAAAAATCAGTTACCTCCAAATTAGGTTGCTGAACACATTTTTAGTCCCTTAAAAACATATTGTCTGAACTTAATCATATGACTCAAAACAAGTTTGACTCTACATTTGCTTGCATAATTGGTGCATATACAGTATATGGTTATTTTTTTTTGTACCAGTTAGTTTATGCTAAGTAGGAACCTGCTAATTCTTACGTATGATTGGTATGCAGTGGTTTCCAATATACCACAGTGTGGACATGGAATTCTTCATGGCATGCATGGATATATCCGTCAACTTATGGCTTAAGCGAGTAATTAACTGCTCTAAACATGAAATGTACCTCATAAAGATAAATTGAAGCACTGATTACTAAAACCCCACAAGTCAAGTCAAGTCAAGTGTGACTTATGGGGTTTTAGTAATAGGTGCTTCAATTAACAGATTGTTAAAATCATATAATTGCAACTGTGGTTGAAACAAAAAGCAACAAAAAGAGCGGGCCCCCAGGACTGACATTGGGGACCACTGTTCAACTGTATTTGCTGTTGACTCTTCCAGGTGATGCTTGAGTCTCTCAAGATAAACTGTTAGTCACTATCCTGTACTGTTTGACAGATGGCTATATAGACGTAGGTCATAAGATAGTAGCTATTTTAAGCTATGGGTCAAGAGAGCTCTGTGACTTGGGGAATATAGTTGACGACTTGGATGGAGGGTTCGATTTTTTCAGCACCAGCCCTTGTAGCAGGTGGATACAAGCTCATACTAAAGATGCAGAATTTTTATCAGCTACTTGCAGAAACTGTGCTGAATGTTACAGTTAAGAACTTTGACCTTAGAGGTATTTAAATAGGTAACTCTGATCTAAAATGCATCAATTCACTCCGGGCATGTTTTTTCCTCAGCCACTGAATGAAATCAGGAGAGATGCTGTATGTTTTATGCATGTATTGAGACTGTCTCTGACTGAAACTATTTATTTATATTTTCTAGGTAACTTATCATTATTTGTCACCCTGATTTTTTCTTTTTTTTTTTTTCAGGAAAGATAACGTTTTTTGATAGACGATGGTGGCAGTCTTACTCACGCGTGATACTATAGTGTGATCCTCGGGATCTTGGCTTCCCAGAATTGTGACATCACTTATGAGTCACATTCTGCCTCAGATCTAATCACACACATTTGATTGTACTCCCAAGTACCACTCCAGACTCATCACAGCCATGTACTCGTACACTTCAAGGGTTCTAAAAAAAGAATATCTACCTCCATACCATCCCAGTATGGAGCTTTATCTGGACAGTATCATGCACCACAGCCAAGGACATACTCACATTTTGGTGGTGGTTGATAATTTCAGAGCCTGTATGGAGGGACAAACATGATGGAATTCCATCCTGTTCCTTTGTGGTGCATGTTCAGCTGGTGTACATGGAAAGCACCTTACGCAGTAATGTATGTGTCACCGCAATAATTTGATGTCTTATCCTTTTGTCACCCAGCCGTGTTCGTACGTGACTGAAAGGGAGATTTTTATTGCTCAGCTGAATTACTTTCTGTTTATCATTCAGCGTTTCACTCTTCGGAATCCGGCTGTATTATCTGAATTCCCTGACATTTCACAGATCCTTTTGGAGCATTTTACATTAAAGATGGAAAATGTGATTGTCAGAGTCAGAATGAGGCTTGTGATGTGGGGATACAGACAGAATCTTCTCATAGAAAGAAAGGAAAGGTAGATGAGAAGAACATTCCGGCATATCATTTTCTGCCACAAAGTTAAGCAAAAGAAATTGGATGAGGAAGGAACTCTGAAAAAGGGTGAAAAAAATATATTTAATGTTCCAATATAGTTCAATTGGTACAACCTAAAATGTGCATTATAAGCACTGGTCATGTACCAGGACGATTTATTACA
Organism: Gymnothorax reevesii; assembly: GCA_029721435.1. Classification (NCBI taxonomy): domain Eukaryota; kingdom Metazoa; phylum Chordata; class Actinopteri; order Anguilliformes; family Muraenidae; genus Gymnothorax; species Gymnothorax reevesii. The sequence goes on from CM056575.1 coordinate 95,764,534, forward strand.
TTGCAGCTAGGTTCCAGCAGACTAGAGGCGTTGTGAAATAGAAAGTAATTACAGAATTAGATATATTAGATAAACTGGCACCTCACTTCATTTCACCTTCCAATTTGAGCTAGAGAGCTCCATTCACATGTGGATTGCATTAGGAAGAGAGAGTCATGGCGGAGAGGGGAAGTTGGAGCAGTAATCTGAGTGCTCAGCGGGGCTCCACTGTTCACGGCTCCTCATTAGCATTCATGAAGAAATGTACAAGCAAGCAGTATTGTTTGAGAAATGGTAGGAGAAAATGTAACAAATAGATTAATAACTAGGCAATGAAAAGGAGTGGATTGCACATGTGCCTTTGTGTGTGCATGCATGCGTGTGCGTGCGTGTTGGATAGAGAGAGGTAAAGTGAGACCGATTGCTCCTAGCTCTCCATTCAACCCATAAATGACTTACCTGGACATTTTTATGTTTGCCTGGAGGAGAATTAAAACTGATTTCATTTTGGGGTTTTAGTGTATAACTGTTCGTGCCACCGCACTCCTTCCTGAAAGCAGTCTAATCTAAATGCTTTTGTCAGGGGAGATTTTGTAGATTGCAGCAGCCTGAGCAACAAATTGGTTGTGTCATCTTATAATGAACTATGTGAGCATTACCGTTTCTGCGGCCAATGGTCCCATGATTACTGTAAGTCAGTCCCCCATTTAACACTCCCCGCTCCTTTCTTCTTCCTGTGGTATTGTTCCTGTAGCCGGCCGGCCGCGATGAGGATGATATAATGTGGTGAAAGTGAGCAGCCGTGGCGCGGAATGCATTATCCAGACGTTAGCTCGTCAACAGCATTACGCACTCGCCTTTCCAGCCCCGCCAGGATTCGCTGTGCTTTCAGCTCAGCTCTGCATGTTAAGCCGAAATGAGGCATATTTGGTGTTGACATGGGCGGTGCTGTATGGAAGTTTATTGGCCATGCTCAGCACTGCTTCAGAGCGACCCTTGACCTATGCCGGGAGATTACGGGTATCTTGGCGGCTCCACAAAGCGCTCTTGTCACGCGCTGACGGGACATATTAGGACACTCTCAGGGCCTTGTTGATATGTGTGTGCTTTTTGCTAGGACTCAGTGAATTGCCGCATGGCCTGTGAGAGACCGTGGAAAATTCAAATAGCTCTGCTAAGTCCACCGTCTGCAGGACTGGAGGAGTATTTACAGATAGCGCTCTGTGTATCTGCGCAAAGCAGGTCTGGAAATCATTTCCCTCCCTTTTGAAGATGCCATCCATGAAGAAATCCTCCCTTTCCTAATTGCATTCACTCTTCCCCTCTCACAGTCTCCAGCACCTACTAAAGAACACCTCTTCAGGCCTCAACTTTCACTTAGCGCTATACTCATCATTTTTAATTGGCTGTCATTCCAATAGCCTCTGCATTGGGGGCAAATAAATCCATTGATCTTACCATTTTAAAATCTATAAATAAATGTACACACACACACACACACACACATACATATATATGTATATATATATAAAATAATTAAATAAATGAGTGTACGCGTGTCTGTGGGCGTGTGTGCACCCGCAAGCTGTATACCTTAGCGGCACAACAATTTCATTTGCGCGTTGTTTACAATTTTGTATTTAAATAGATAATTTGGTCTTGCTCCACTGACTTTGTCAGAAATATGAATTAATAAATGGACTGTGAAGTGTATGAGATTGGACTTTCATAAAAAGTGGTGTTCTGAATTAATTAATACTGCAGAGAAAGGATAAAATTTATGAGAATAGACCTGGGATTGTTTATTTACAGCTAGCACAGATTGCTGTTGGATTCTTCCAGTGTGGGCCAGCTTTCTGGGAGAACATTCCTCAGGAAAGAATGAAGTTGAAGCATAAAATATTTCACATGGAATTCCTGCAGTTTCTTTATTATGGAGGTTGAAATGAAGGACTATGAAGTGGATCTCCTGATTTTATCAGTAGCAATATTTCGCACATGGGAATATATTGTAGAAAGCATGTATGTATCCCTGGTGCTGAATTTGTGAGGTAGATTTGCTCATTTGTTCATACTGATAATATTTCTGGTTTCTTGAGCATACTCTGTAGGCATTCTCTGTGGAACAAAAGGACACCCTGAATATTAACAGCTGAAATATCATAACGTATTTATGAGTAATCTTGGGGTTAGATTGTTCAGGACTGGTGAGTATTAATCCTAAATTAACCAGTCATTAATATTAGTACTGCAAAACTGTGATTAAACTTACTTACAAAGTAGTCATCGAATTTCCTTCTTTTTACATACATAATTACACCAACAGTAGACTTTCTCTTGGTCCACATCCAACTGCAATATCAGAGCTATTACGCTTACCATATTTTAAAAGTAGTTGCATAAAACCTGAAATTTGGGTCACTGGTAAGCACTCAAACTGGTGAATAATTCTAACACCAGTTTTCATGTTCAGTTAACTTTTCATTTCCAACTCCGTGTACCTGGAGCAAATGTACTCTGAATGAAAAATGTGAGCAATATTTTTAAGTCTGCTGCAATGAAATACAAGCAAATATAGAAAAATATATTTCTTTGCGCACTTTTCAGAAGAGCACCACACTACCCCAAATCACTTCAAAGAGCATTTTGTGAAAGAGTCTACTACAACCTCGCATATTAAGGAGGGAAATGTCTAATCTGATCGTAGAAGGGTCACATCTGGTTTGGATTGGCAGGACTCTTCAGTGGTTTGGTAAACATCGAACATGTGGGACAGGTAATGAAGGAAGAGGCAGAGCAGTGAGAGAGCTCATCAGCTTCTGCCAGGAAGAAAGTTGCAAAAATATGTGCATTTTATGGTTTGATTGCAAGCTGAGAGCACTGAGTTTAGAGGGGCATCTCTTTTTGAGTTCAAGAGGACCACATCTCTGATAAGACTGCTGATGAAATTACTCTGTGAGTGTGTAAGGAAAGGAGAAGTGTAACCACCTCCATCAGTGTTCACCCAGCCTCAAATCTCTACTGAGAGAGCTACTCAAGCAGCAAAAATAAAGAAAACTAAAATATTTTTAGTGAAACGTGTGTTGTCTGTTGATTTGAAGAGGGTTGGCGTCCTCACACCATAAGCTTGAATGGGAGAATTTAATGACCGTTGTGAGAGTACATTGAATACTGCGGACCCAGCATGCAAGTGGGGCAGAGAGTTGAGGGTCATGGTGTTTATACCTAAGGCCTATTCAGTGCTGTTTTGCCACTCAGAAAAGTATGGAACGAAATTTGTTCCAACAGAATTTGAATTGAATTATGGTTTTGAATTGAATTTAACCTGCTTTGAATTGAATTTTTTGTTTTTGAAATTGAATGAACAAGTAATCTGAAACTGAATCCAATTATTTGCATTGAATTTAAGAGAAAACTTGAATCATTTCATTCAGTTCGCACATTCAAATTCAGTTCATAAAATTCAAATTCAAAATTCAAATTCAGAATTCAAATTCAAATTCAGAATTCAAATTCAAAATTCAAATTCAAGTTGAGTAACATCACATGAACGCGCATGGCGAGCTGCAGTCACGCCTCTGTCCCTCATGGCTTGCCTTATTTGGAATAAGGTAACTATGTCATTTCCGGAAGCGCACCTCAGAATTCTGAACCCACCCGACTATACACCGAAAACGTTTACCAAAACTTCGGCTCTTTATCAGTTTATTTGTTTTAGCTCATCATATTAATCTTCAACAGTTAACCCTGAGTTAGCCTAAGATCATCAGTAAATGCACTCGTTAATTATCCCCCGCCGCGCGATTAGCGCGAAGCCGGGGATATAGAACTGGGCTCCATCCCTCCATACTGACACATAAAATTCAGGTGGCGGGGGATATCGCCATGTTAGTGGCGAACACTTGTTTCTATGGTTTCTTCGGCTAAGTAAATAATGCTAACGTTAGTTACGAATGAGTGTCTTTTCTCCGTCATGTGTAATGTATTTCGATGGAGAGCCTACATGTTAAAGCTCCTGTGCTTCAAGTGTAACGTTATATTCAGTCAAAATCAAAATAATTAGACCTGTTCAGGACTTAAACTTCAAATTCCTCGGAATTCTGTACTTTCTACCTGTCATCGGCAATGTCACTGGTTCGGTCTCTGGCTGGTTAAAACCCTGAGGAAATATGCTGAAGTAAAAACTCGGACATCGCTCACTCACTGTAGAGACGCTGCCGTAGACCGAACTAGTGACTTTGCCGATGACCAGTAGAAAAGTACTGAATTCCGAGGAGCCACCGAATTTACATTGCATTTCATATTTCCGTGAATGCTGTAGATGATTTGTCGGATATAGCTAGCCAGCTATAAATGAACCTGGAGCGTTTAAAATGCTACTACAGAACTAAGTGCATACAATACGTAAATCCGTGTTGGCACCGTATTTCCGCAGAGAGCATATCCCCGTACTCTTATCTGCATATTTTCGTGCATGAGTGAATTTGCATGTGCGTGAAGTACCGCTCCAAATGAGGAATATTTCTTTAACTTGATTCAACAGCAACCCCTACTGGATTAATAGCAGTCTCTTCTCTTCGCGGGAATGTCATCACTTTGTGACTCTAGGCATTCTGAACCATTAAGCCATATGAAGTTTAAGTCCTAAACAGCTCTATCAAATTATTTTGATTTTGATTGAATGTAACGTTACACTTGAAGCCCTAGAGCTTGAACGCGTAGGCTCGCCAGCAAAATATATTCTCACATACCGATTGGGAGAAAAAGTGACCCAATTGTAACTAATGTTAGCATTTTTTTACTAAGCCGAAGAAACAAATAAAGTGATAAAGAGCCGAAGTTTTGGTAAGCGTCTTCGGTGTATAGTTGGGTGGGTTTTGGCTCTTTATCAGTTTATTTGTTTTAGCTCATCATATTAGGCCTAATCTTCAACAGTTAACCCTGAGTCAGCCCAAGATCATTAGTAAATGCTCTCGATAATCTAGCGTTTCTTCGGCGTCGTAAAAAAAATGCTAACATTACTTACAATTGGGTCATCTTTTCTCCCAATCGGTATGTGAGAATATATTTAAGCCTGATTCATGCTTCTTGCGGTCGGCGCGGTTTCAGCGGTGCAGACGGCGCGCACGGTCCCCACGAACGTCGAGTTGTTTCATGCTTGATGCGGTTCCAAGAACGGACCTGCTGTACTGTTGAGCTACTGAATCTTATTTCTGTGATAAATACGTTCAAAATGTAATAAATACGGAAAACCTTAGGTTAAACAGAGCGCAACATCGACTTTTGATTTTTTTTTGTCTCTCTAAATAATATAAACAGCATGAGCCAGGGCAATAATGCAACTTAAATACTGCCGATACACTAGTTCCCTCAGCCTCTCTCCTCCCCTTAATTTTTTTCGTGCTTTCACAAACCGGTTGCGAAAGGTTTTCCATTTTATCTAATACGCGTCTGATTAAAATTTCTGATCTCCTTCCATGTGTTGGAAGTGACATGTATTTTCAGCTGTTTGTATGTTCAGCTGGCCTTTCTTTAAAGTTTTCCATTTTTAATTTAAATCGGTACACGTACTTCGGGGTCCTGAGCAACGCGGTCTGTGCGACCCCGGCCGCGTTGTTACAAAATCCTCCAGATGCGCGGCTAGGCGTTCAGAGCCTCCGCGGACCCGACGCGCTCTGTCGCCCTGGCCGCAATTGCGTCATTTCACCGTGTGGGCCGTGCTGACCACGCCGACCGCAAGAAGCATGAATCAGGCTTTAGCTGGCGAGCCTACGCGTTCAAGCTCGAGGGCTTCAAGTGAAACGTTACATTCAAACTAAATCAAAATTTGATAGAGCTGTTCAGAACTTAAACTTCATATGGCTTAATGGTTCAGAATGCCTAGAGTCACAAAGTGATGACATTCCCGCGAAGAGAAGAGACTGCTATTAATCCAGTAGGGGTTGCTGTTGAATCAAGTTAAAGAAATATTCCTCATTTGGAGCGGTACTTCACGCACATGCAAATTCACTCATGCACGAAAATATGCAGATAAGAGTACGGGGATATGCTCTCTGCGGAAATACGGTGCCAACACGGATTTACGTATTGTATGCACTTAGTTCTGTAGTAGCATTTTAAACGCTCCAGGTTCATTTATAGCTGGCTAGCTATATCCGACAAATCATCTACAGCATTCACGGAAATATGAAATGCAATGTAAATTCGGTGGCTCCTCGGAATTCAGTACTTTTCTACTGGTCATCGGCAAAGTCACTAGTTCGGTCTCCGGCAGCGTCTCTACTGTGAGTGAGCGATGTCCGAGTTTTTACTTCAGCATATTTCCTCAGGGTTTTAACCAGCCAGAGACCGAACCAGTGACATTGCCGATGACAGGTAGAAAGTACAGAATTCCGAGGAATTTGAAGTTTAAGTCCTGAACAGGTCTAATTATTTTGATTTTGACTGAATATAACGTTACACTTGAAGCACAGGAGCTTTAACATGTAGGCTCTCCATCGAAATACATTACACATGACGGAGAAAAGACACTCATTCGTAACTAACGTTAGCATTATTTACTTAGCCGAAGAAACCATAGAAACAAGTGTTCGCCACTAACATGGCGATATCCCCCGCCACCTGAATTTTATGTGTCAGTATGGAGGGATGGAGCCCAGTTCTATATCCCCGGCTTCGCGCTAATCGCGCGGCGGGGGATAATTAACGAGTGCATTTACTGATGATCTTAGGCTAACTCAGGGTTAACTGTTGAAGATTAATATGATGAGCTAAAACAAATAAACTGATAAAGAGCCGAAGTTTTGGTAAACGTTTTCGGTGTATAGTCGGGTGGGTTCAGAATTCTGAGGTGCGCTTCCGGAAATGACATAGTTACCTTATTCCAAATAAGGCAAGCCACGAGGGACAGAGGCGTGACTGCAGCTCGCCATGCGCGTTCATGTGATGTTAATCAACTTGAATTTGAATTTTGAATTCAAATAGAGAATGTAGTAAAACGCAGTTTGGCTTCAGGGAGGGTCTGGGCACGGACATGGCCTGCTCCTTTTTTAATGATGTTCTCAGGTATTTTAACTCCCGGGGCAGTTCCGTGTTTGCCTGTTGTCTGGACGCAGAGAAATGCTATGACCGGTCTGGCATGATGGCCTCTTTTTTAAATACAGGTGCTGGCCAGTAAATTAGAATATCATCAAATAGTTGAATTATTTCAGTTATTCCATTCAAAAAGTGAAACTTGTATACTGTATACTTTCCTTCCACACAGACTGATATATTTCAAGTGTTTATTCATTTTAGTTTTGATTATTATAACTGACAGCTAATGAAAACACCAAATTCACTATCTCAGAAAATTAGAATATTTTGACAAGGTTCAATATAGAAGACACCTGGTGCCACACTAATCAGCTGATTAACTCAAAACACCTGCGAAGGCCTTTAAATGGTCCCTCAGTGTTGTTCTGACGGCTGCACAATCATGGGGAAGACTTCTGACTTGACAGTTGTCCAGAAGACGACCATTGACCTCTTGCACAAGGAGGGCAAGACACAAAAGGTGATTGCTAGAGGCTGGCTGTTCGCAGAGCTCTGTGTCCAAGCACATTAATAGACAGGTGAAGGGACGGAAGAAATGTGGAAGAAAAAAGTGCACAAGTGATAGAGATAACCGCACCCTGGAGAGAATTGTGAAGCAAAACCCTTTGAAGAATGTTGGGGAGATTCACAAAGAGTGGACTGCAGCTGGAGTCAGCGCTTCAAGAACCACCATGAAGAGACGCATGACAGACATGGGTTTCAGCTGTCGCATTCCTCAAGCCACTCTTGAACAGGAAACAGCGTAAGAAGCGTCTCGCCTGGGCTAAGGACAAAAAGGACTGGACTGCTGATGAGTGGTCCAGAGTTATGTTCTCTGATGAGAGTAAATTTTGCATTTCCTTTGGAAATCAAGGGCCCAGAGTCTGGAGGAAGAGCGGAGAAGCACAGAATCCACGTTGCATGAAGTCCAGTGTGAAGTTTCCACCGTCAGTGAAGGTGTGGGGTGCCATGTCATCTGCCGGTGTTGGCCCACTCTGTTTTCTGAGGTCCAAGGTCAATGCCGCCGTCTACCAGGAGGTTTTAGAGCACTTCATGCTTCCTGCTGCTGACCAACTTTATGGAGATGCAGATTTTACTTTCCAACAGGACTTGGCACCTGCACACAGTGCCAAAACCACCAGTACCTGGTTTAAGGACCATGGTATCCCTGTCCTTGATTGGCCAGCAAACTCGCCTGACCTTAACCCCATAGAAAATCTATGGGGTATTGTTATGAGGAAGATGCAATACGCTAGACCCAACAATGCAGAGGAGCTGAAGGCGACTATCAGAGCAACTGGGCTCTCATAACACCTGAGCAGCGCCACCAACTGATCGACTCCATGCCACGCCGCATCAATGCTGTAATTGAGGCAAAAGGAGCCCCGACAAAGTATTAAGTGCTGTACATGCTCATACTTTTCATGTTCATACTTTTCAGTTGGCCAACATTTCTAAAAATCCTTTTTTTCATTGGCCTAAAGTAATATTCTAATTTTTTGAGATACCGAATTTGGAGTTTTCAGTAGTTGTCACTTATAAACATCAAAATGAAAAGAAATAAACATTTGAAGTACATCAGTCTGTGTGCAATGCATGAATATAATGTACAAGTTTCACTTTTTGAATGGAATAACTGAAATAATTCAACTATTTGATGATATTCTAATTTACTGGCCAGCACCTGTAGTTGAATAGAATAGATTTTAATCACTGGCTGTTACTCTATAATTGGTATTCTAGACAGATCGTGTGTGTGAAGTGGAATGATAGTCAGGGTGATCTTTTTAAAATCACAAGAGGTATTAGGCAAGGTAGTCTTTTATCCCCCATCCTTTTTACCTTTTTCATTGATGATTTGTTGATTGGGCGTGGGAAATCAGAAGAAGCTGTTAGACTTGGCAAACTTTTATTTAATCATTTTGCCTATGCTGACGATGTTCATATTTTTGCAGCGAGTGTGCCAGGGCTGCAGGCGTTGATTGATCAGTGTTATAAATATTCTGAGAAATGGCGTTTTACTTTTGGTATTGCCAAAACTAAATGTATCATATTTGGAAAGTCAAATTTCTCGACCCCTCCGGTGTGGCATCTGGGTGTAAACTCTGTACAGGTCTCCCAAAGTGTGGATGTGTTGGGAGTAACCTTTAGCTCAGATTTAAAATCTACGAGTCTTGTACAAAATCGACTGTCTGGTGCGAGGTGTAGGGCCTTTAGTCTCACTAAAGCAGGGCTATCTTACCCCGGGTTGGTTAGGGGAGCTAAGGTCCAGGTTTGGAAGACAGCTGTTTGCCCTATTATGCTTTTTGGTACTAATTGTATACCCACGAGCGAGGCCGATTTGAACGAGCTGGAATCATTTCAGAGTTCAAGCATAAAACGCATCTTGGGTTTCCCTAAACGGTCACGGCACTCAAAGTTACTTGAAGTGGTAAATATTCGTAAGGCTGTTGATTCCATAAACTATTCTAGACTGTCACTGTTTTGCCGCATGTTTAGGCCAGTGATTTTAGCTGTGCCTTATTAGCCAAATTTGTTGCTGATGGTGTTGTGGTGGATGGGACGCTTTTGGAGTCTGTCCACTCTCTGGGCTATTCCCCCTCTGTAGTTGGCCTTGGCTATGTTCCTTTTAGACAAAAGGCAGCTGTCCTGCCTGGTACGGATGGTGTGGCCGACTCCCTGAGCGCCCTTGTCCATCACCGCTGCTTCAATATTAGAGGCTCCCAGGACCACAGCCTCGCCCAGATGCTCTTGAGGGCATTTTAAATTATGTGCTGTTAGAGACTATATTTTTATATATATATTTTAAATGGTCTTTTACATGTATTTGTCGAGAATTGTATTTGTATTGTTAAAAGTGCCATGTATGTATCTCATTTCATTTTATTTCTCCCTTGTGGGGGTTCAATAAATTAAAAAAATTCAATAAGAAAAGAAAACCAAAAAGTGTGGCAAATTCATTTTCAACATAATACTTTTTTTATTTTATAATGCTATTTTATTTTTTATATTCTGATTCAAAAACTTGCATAGCTACAAGTTCCTTAAGCGTGCTCTTTTCGATATTCCTTGTTGGACCAGTGGAACAATGTGTCATAATGCGTAGCACAGAACCGAGGTACAACTGTATGAGTAGTGTGTGCAAGATTTCACAGAAAACAGCCCAATAACCAGTAGTCCATTATTTAGAAGGCACATTATTGAATTATATTATCAACATTTGCGTGGGAAAAAAAATTATTCCCAGTCGCCATAAACAAGTGATTAACTAAGCCAGTCATTTTTGATCATGTATTGAACTTCAATTTCTCTGTCTCTGTCCTCTGCCAATAGGCAGGTCCAGTCTTATAGCCGTCTATCCATTGCAAGCCTCTTAATTCGAGGGTTGCCATCCTTAACATGGTCCGTCATTGCTGCTCTACGCCATCTAGGGGGTCTCTTGCCTTCGATCCTCACATATATAATAATTGTCAGCAGGTCCCTGTTCTGTAGTGTATGCCCATAACCACATCTCACAACTTTCCAATACTCTCATGAATGAGTTTAAGGTGTACATTGAGTGTAAGGAACATCAAAATTTTATTTTTTCTCTTAGACATTGCTAAAACTGTTTTAAATGCAGTGAACAGTTCTGTTACAACTAAATTGTACAGTTTCTACAAATAAACATGCAAGTCACTTAGTTTTCGAAGTATCCAACAAAAGGAATGGCCCAATCTTTACATGCACTTATGTTTGTCCAATAAATGTGTTTCAGTTACTGTGGAAAGTTTAAACACTCAGAATTGGATAAGAAACGAGCCAATCAATACATTGTTCCTGTCATGGTTTGGAAGCGTTGAGAGCTCTTTTTGTTGCTCTCGTCCGGGACGATATCGTTTTGCTCCCAATCGGATTCCTGGGCCAGATGGCATTAATTGGAGGCGTTGCCCGGACTCTATTTATGCTTCAGTTCTGCCTCGCTTCCGTTGCTAGAGTGTCAGTGTCACATTTGCGCTTTAGCCAGTCTTGAGAGAGTATTGTTGAGGACTTTAGTTGCCTATTTGAGGGTTAGTTTAGTTAGAAAGGGAATCTTTGTTTTATTTTCACTTTTCTTTTTGTACCTTCGAGCTCGCCTGCTTTCAACCTCGGACGACTTCCAAGTCCGTCGGTAGTGCGAGTTTCTCATTTTTATTCTGTTTGAGTCTCTCGGTTTTCAGCAGTTTTTGCCTTTTAATTCTGGCCGCTGCTTTTTGTGTCTAATATTCAACACCCCACACAGTTACCAGGGTAGTTTCATGTGGGCGTGAACTATAACTGTGCAGTTACACAGAAGAGCAAGAGTATATAATTGAATAATTGGCTATCAACACCAGTACTTGGGTAGATTTATAGGAGCACTGAATTTGTCAATGAAGGAATCTACATGTAAATCCATGGTAGGAAACTACTCATTTTTGTATGTGATGACTGTAATTGACAGTAGAATATGAGAGAATCAATACCATGTTGAATTTTTTGCTTCAGAAGACTGATTTTTCTCAACCACTAATTGGAGTACCATTGGCTCACTGTAGTTAAAGTGATTGCTGTAAAGGACAAGGTTTTTTTTTCTGTTAACTGCTGGATTGATACCATGGGCAAGGATATTTACCAGTTTGCACATCAGACTTAGCTGAGGAGTTTAATTCATTCAACTCCTGAAAAACAGGGATTGGAGTAAACTTCCCCATATCCGAAACCGCGTTCGAACTCTGCTTGCTTGTGAATATTCAGTAACTGATCCAGGGGTGCCATCTAATGATCGAGTACTGTAACTGTGTGCTTAAATTTGCAGTTCCATGTCCACAAGCGTCTACATCTGCACAAAGGGGTTACAGACATGCAAGTCACATTTTACACAAGTTTATATAGATGGATTTGTAATATTGGTAGTCTGGAACAAAATGGGATGATGGGAATTTATCTGTGAGAAATATTTCACGTCTCATTATAGTTCAGTTTGGATCAGTCTAGTTGCAGATGCTTTCATTTTATGAAATCTAGACATTGTTGTGCAACCCCAATTCCAAAATAGTTGGGCGAAGTGTAAATTGTGAATAAAATCAAAATGCAATGACTTTCTGATCACATGAGCCAATATGTTATTTACAATAGAACATTGATAGCATTTCAAATGTTGAAACTGAGACATTTTACATTTTTATCCACAAAATGAGCTTATTTCCAATTTTCTGGCTGCAACAGGTCTCAGAAAAGTTGGGACACAGGCAAAAAAGGGCTCAAAAAGCAATTAATATATAAGAGAATCATTTGAAAGAACATTTAGCAAGTAATTAAGTTAATTGGCATCAGGTGTTTAACATGATTGGCTATAAAAGGGATGTCTTAGAGAGGCTGTGTCACTCAGAAGTAATGTCCAGAGGCTCTCCAACCTGTGAAGGCTTGTGAAAAAAAATTGTGGAATACTTTAAAAACAATGTTCCTCTACGTCATATTGCAAAGGCTGTGATGGTCTCATCATTGACAATGCATAACATAATCAAAAGATTCAGAGAAACTGGATAAATCTCTGTGTGTGACGGCCAAGGCCGAAGACCTTTACTGGATGCCCTTGGTCTTCGGGCCCTCAGACCCCACTGCATCACTCACCGGCACGATTCTGTCATTGACATTACTAAATGGGCCCAGGAATACTTCAAGAAACCACTGTCTGTAAACACAGTCCACCATGCCATCCACAGATGCCACCTAAACCTCTATCATACAAAAAGAAAGCCATTGATGAGCATGATCTAGACGTGCCGTCATGTTCTGTGGGCCAAGGCTCATTTACAATGGACTGTAGCAAAGTGTCCTGTGGTCAGACGAGTCCAAATTTGACATTCTTGTTGGACAACATGGGCGACGTGTCCTACGGATCAAAGAGGAGAAAGACCAGCCCTCCTGTTATCAGCATTCAGTTCAAAAGCCAGCATCTCTGATGGTATGGGGATGTATTAGTGCATATGGTGTGGGACACTTGCATGTTTTAAAAAGCACCATGAATGCTGAAAGGTATATAAAGGTTTTAGAGCAACATATGCTCCCCTCCAGATGACATCTATTCCAGGGAAGGCCTTGTATATTTCAGCAGGACAGTGCAGAACCACATACTGCAGCTATTACAACAGCATGGGTTGATCGTAGAAGAGTCTGTGTGCTGACCTGGCCTGCCTGCAGTCTTGATCTTTCACCGATTGAGAGCATTTGGCGCATAATTGAACGAAAAGTCTGTCAAAAGAGACCCAAAACTCTCCAGCAGCTGGAAGCCTGTATTACTCAGGAGTGGGATCAAATTCCAATGGCTAAACTCAGGAAACTTGCCTCCTCAATGCCCAAACGCCTCCACTCTGTATTAAAAAGAAGATGGATAGCGCGTCCCTATTATTGCACCCTGTTACTGCTTAAAATTTTGGGATTAACATGCATGGACAACAATGCAAGATATGCTACAAATTTATTTTCAATATGAGATCTTAACTCAGTACGAGATCATAGCAATTAGGCTGTATTCCTAAGTGACAATAATTGTATTAAGCTGCTTGCACACTGGACGTGAAACAAATTTTTTGCATGACAGATTACATTCAAAGTCAATGCAAAGACGACACATACCCGCATAGCCTACACACGCACTCACGCGCCCACATGCACACATCTTTCTCTCTCTCAATTCAATTTCAATTTCAATTTGTGCTTTATTGGCATGACATACATGTTGTACATATTGCCAAAGCATGTATTGTATATGTTTCTCTCTCTCTCTCTTTCTCTCTCAATCTGACATCAGGACAATCGGTATAGATATTATAATTCAGATAGTTATATTAAACAGTGGTTGCTGTAATTATTTATTCCATTGAAATGTGCGAGACATTCTTGAAACCTGCCTGTGAGGTTTTGGTGACGTGTGCGCACTGTGCGCTGGTCAGCCAAATTATCACTGCACAGAAAGTAAACCAGGTTGGAGCTGGCTCTCTGTCCACTTTCGGCGGAACCTTTTTCCACGAAATTGTCACTGCTTCATGATGAATATGTGACACCTCCCCCTACTACTCCGCCACACCCATCTTGGTGCATATCCGTCTACCAAATTGCCAAATTGGCTGCGCGTGGTGTTGCTCTGCACAAAATTACCACTGCGCGGGCTGCACCGGACGAAATTACCACTGTGTGGGCTGCGCGGCGCAGTGCCACCCTGCGCTGCGCCAAGAAATTAGAGCCCATAATGTTTTATTAAAGCTGAACTTCATTTCACATGAAAATTTGTAACATGCAGCAAATGAAAATTATCAAAATTAAAAAATTCTGTAGAAAAAAAAACCATTCAATGTTTTCACTTGAAATTTTCAGGACACTGAGATCTCAATCATTTCTGCAAAAAGAATATGTAACTTTCAACATAAATCAATATATGCATCAGAATCATTGATGTAACAAGAAAAATGAGATTTGTACCCTGATTGTGGCTAAGGCGTAAAGGCTGTTTAACCCCTTTGCGTAGAAGTCAAATTTGGCTATTTATGGGTTACCCAATTTAATGCTGTATAATTCAAGATTTAAGCTTCATAAAGAGGGAAAATGTGGCTTTACTCAGAAAAGACACTTACAGCATTTATATTACATCGTATTTCAGTTTATTTTCATGATTTTAGTTGAGAAAATGGATTGCAAACAAAAAAATCTTCATCACAATTCACCATTAAAATTGCAAAAAAAAAAAAATAATAATAATACTGAGAATTGAAAAACTCCTGGGGCTTAAATCGATACATTTCTCAAATCACAAACTCCTTGACCACAAGTAGAATTCATCTTCAACATTACACTCTAGATTACCTACATGCTATTAGCCAAATTACACCACTATCCAAGTGGCTCCCCAAAGTCTGAGATGGTGCACTGTTTAATCATCTAATAATCAGGTATTTAACACAAATAAAGTTTTGAGGCATGAAATTTAATATGAACTAATGATTTTCTGGTTAAGTTTAGCATGAATTTATCAATATAAGAGCAGCTGAACATCAGTGGTCACCAGTAACCTCTCCAAACACAAAAAATGCCTTTTTTTCCATAATGAAGTTTAGAGTTTTGTCCATTTTTCTTTTAAGTCCCCCAAGCCAGCACACAAAGTCATTAAATAAACTGCTGATTAAACGGTCAGAACATTCACTCTGCAATGAAACCAGCAGTCCCGACGCCATAGACTCAAGCGTCTACATCTGCAGAAAGGGGTTAATAAATGGTGTCTTTAGCTGGTGCTGGTCTTTGTTTTGGACGTTTTAAGTTGGAGACAAGCCGGAAAGGAATTAAATATAAACACTTTAGGGATCTGGCCCTACACAGACATTACTCTAGCTTCATATGAGGGCTGCTGAGTGCTGCACCATTTTGAGAACTGTGTTCAGCTTCTATTATCACTGTACAATGCAATGTCAGACTGCAAAGAATAGCATGCTCTTTTCTTCAGCAGGACAAATATTATCACAGTCTCCACAATGCAACTTTGGAAATGAATAAGTATTAAATTTGGGTGACCTGCAAGTTGCTGTTGGATTACGGAGACAATGAAAAGCCACAGGACCCTCTTAAACTTTATTATTGTATTCCATTTATTTCTCCCAACAGATTTCCCCATGGAAATAAAATGAAAAAGCAATCACTTTCCTTTTTATTACTGTCTCTTTGTTTTCAGCTTGTGAAGTAAATTGCCGCGCTTTCATACGACACAAGTTCTACTTTTGTTCTATTGAAGTCATGGAAAAGCAACAGCAGAGAGTGCAGATAAAATTTGCTTCCAGCCTTTTAGAGTGCAGTGGGTTGACAAGCACTAGTGCCTGTGGTTGCATCAGGAAACAATGTTCCTTGAATGGGCTGCTATTTTGGTATTACATTTCATAAAATATCTTGATGTTTGCCCCCAAAGTCACAATTTCTTTGGCACTCAAAAAAAGTTTAGGAACTTTTTTTTTCCATGAAAATTTTAAAGCCACTGACTTGATTAAGAGATGTTAAGGGATTTAGATGTGAAACATTATCAATATGAAGGTGATGTGTGCCTTCGAAATTAAGCCTGGACATGCTGTGGCTGAGCACGATATTAGGGTAACTGACAATGGACTGGTATAAGGGATTTGTATTTTAGACTGTCGTAGTATATACGTAAAGTCATCCGAAATTACTAACTCAATGTATGACAGTTCAAGTAATAATTTCGCAAAAATCAAATGCAATTTAACTCATTTTTTTCACAATTAATCCCAGTGAACAATTCATGTCTAACTGTAGGTCAGTTAGAGTCACTGCTTTATTTCAAGACTGAAATGTCAGAGTAATAGTGGAGAGTGATAGTTTTTAGCTTTTATTTCTTTCATCGCATTCTCAGGGAATCAGAACTTTTGCACTTTTTGTTAGCTAGTATTTAGTAACATTGCCTTTCGATTGTTTAACTTACGTCAAAAGTTTAGGATAGCCTTCAACATGCGTCACACAAAAAGAACTGTAGTAATTGAGACAGGTTTGTAGGCCTCCTTGAGGGCACATTTTTTTATTTTTTTTTCAGTTCTGCCGATGAAATTTTTTATTAGACTGTAGTCAGGGCTTTGCAATGGCTGCTCCAATACCTTTCCCACATTGTCCTAAAGCCATTTTGCCTCAACTTTGGAAGTGTGCTGGGGGTCATTGTCCATTTGGAAGACCCATTTGTAACCAAGCTTTAACTCCCTGGCTGATAACGTGAGATATCCCTCCAATATATTTAAATAATTTTCCTTTCTTTTGATGCCATATATTTGTGAGATGTGCCTGTCCCTCCTTTGGCAAAGCACCTGCACAACATAATGCTGCCACCCCTGTGAATCGTAGTTGGGATGGTGCTCCTTGGCTTTAAAGCCTCCCCACCCCCTTTTTTTTCCAAATATAATGATAATCATTTTGGTCAAAATGTTTGATTTTTGAAGTTAGCAACAACTTCAGTTAGATTTTTGATGGTTTGCAACAAGAGCATTTATCTATAACCTACTACAAACAGCATGGCCTACCTTTTTCCTTCGGGAGTCGTGACTCTGGTTCCCGAGAGGGATGAAGCAAGAATCTGAGAGAGTTGGGGCTCATTCCATGAGAGAACTTATTACATATAACTTATAACAGCAAGCCAGCTGTCTGTGGTGAAACTGCACAATGTTTTTTCACTGCCGAGGGTCGGGATCCTGATTTTAAAGAAAGATGAAGCAAAAAACCCTTTGAGTCGGTAGCCACCTAGCTGGGTAGCTAGCAAGCCAGCCATCTATCTCTCACATATTGCGGGATAAATTTTTTTTGAGCGACGTGAGAATAAAAGCAAGCTTGTGAAAATTCCATGGTGTTAAAATGAAGTCAGAAGCCGAAGTATAAACTCTACAGCAAATAATCTGTTGTGTCGACTTACTGTTTCAGTTACACTACATTGTTATTGCTGTGGTACGGGGGCATATGGAAGATAAATGGCGACGAGCTGTGCATTGTGGGAAAGTACATACATGTTTGCGATGTCCGTTTATACAACTCATATTTCTGTTTTTTCATGCAAAAGAGGTAGCTGGTATTAAGAAATTTCTCCCATGGGTGAACCATATTTATGTCAGTCTGTAATTTGGTTTACGTCAAATTGGCTCAAGGGAAGTCTTTTACCCAACTTAGAGCTTCGCCTGATTTTCTGGAATTTTTGACGCCGTTTAAAAGCCCAGTAACCGTAGTATATGTCATTTTATAATCCACTGGAATTGTGATATTGAATTATTAGTGAAGTTCTGTATTGTGCACAGACATTTGTCGAAAAAATTACTTGTGTCATGTGTTAAGCACTTGTCCTAATCAATTTGCCAAAATTATGGCCAGAATTATGGCTTGTTAACATGAAATCTGTGGAATGGCTAAAGAATGGGATTTAATGACCTCAACATCAGTGGATGAAAACTTTTGACTTTGTCTGTATGTCCCTCTCAAAATCCAAGCTGGACCAAAGTCTGCTTGGGGAATGACAAGGGCTGAAAGAGAAAAATGACACTGTCACAGGATTGCGCCAGTGGTTGTGTTGCTCAGCATTTTTTTTTGGAGGATCCTCCAAAGCAGAAAAAAAAACAATATGAATGAGCATAACAGTGAATAAATAATTAACTACATTATAAGTCCTGTAATTGGAAAACATTTTCTTTTCTAGAATACAACCATCTCGTGAATAGTAACTAAGTAAAAATGGCTTTTTGAGTGGAAAATCTGAAATAATGCCTATACTGATGATAAATCACCCCAGCAGTTGTTTACTTAGCTGGGTATTTACCATAATTCTATTCTTCAGTCGTCCTGTGGTTCAACTATGGCTATTTCTATTTATGTACCTGAAAAACTGCCTAATTTAGTTTGAGAAATTGTACTATTTTTGCTCCTTTAGGGACAGGAATATAGGCATATCTGGAGTCATTACACAGGCAGCTGTGTTGTATATATATTATCCTGCCCCTCTGGCACCTTGAGGCGCTGCCCCACAGGACCATTTCCCCACTTTTATCTTCCCTGTTTCCCTGCTAATTCCTGAAAGTGGCAACACTGCTTAGTAAAAAGCCGTTGCATCTATGAAAGCATGTCAACATGAAAAGGAAGAGTAGCCTCAAATAATCTATTATTACAGAAATAAAATGCATACAACGCACATGAAAACTAATAAAATTGTTAAATTATGTATTTATATTCTCAAGCTTGGCCAACTTTATTAGCGGAACTGACAGCATATGAGATCATAAGCTTCGACCAGGATTTCAAAACATCACTCACAAAATTGGACACATACATAGTTTGGCTCATTTCTCAAGTTGATAAGATATTGTGGCCCTTTGTGCCAATAAACACTGAAAACAATAATTGTCTCAACAAGTCAAAGGTGAAAATTGAAAAATTAAGTCATTAATATCCTCAGGAAGAGGCAATGAAGCTTCCACATGGACTGAGATGTCGGAGACACGTGTTCTCTATAGACTATAGACATATCGCAGCCGTGCTTTTTCCTAAGGAAGACCAAACTTTTATGAATGGACAGATTTACAGTACAGTGTACAACCCCAATTCCGAAATAGATGGGACAAAGTGTAATTTGTGAATAAAATCAAAACACAATGACTTTCAAATCACAATAGCCAGTATTTTATTCACAAAAGAACAGAGATAACATAGCATATGTTGGAACTGAAAAATTTTACAATTTTATCCACAAAATGGACTCACTCCAAATTTGATGGCTAATACAGGTCTGAAAAAAGTTGGGACAGGGGCATGTTTACCATGGTGTAGCATCCCCTCTTCTTTTTAACGGAGAGTGACGGCATCTGGGCATTGAGGAGACAAGTTTCTTGAGTTATGCCATGGGAAATTGATCCCACTTTTGTTTAAAACAGGCTTCCAGCTGCTGGAGAGTTTTGGGTCTTCTTTGAAAGATTTTTCGTTTAATTATGCGCCGAATGTTCTCAATCGGTGAAAGATCAGGACTGCAGGCAGGCCAGTTCAGCACACAGACTCTTCTACTACGAAGCCACACTGTTGTAATAGGTGGAGTATGTGGTTTTGCATTGTCCTGCTGAAATACACAAGACCTTCCTTAGAATAGATGTCGTCTGAAGGGGACCATGCAGAGCTTGCGCTTCTCGTTCATTAATTCGCAATTGACGATCTCTCCTGCAGTTTGACGATCTGTTTGACGATAAATTTGACAAAGACCTTTCAAAAGTGGGGTCACAAGATTTTTGCAAATGTGCAATAATATTTGGGGGGGGGAGGGGGTTAATGTATAATATAGGGTCGGCCAAGAAAACACAACTCACGAGCTGGCTCTGGCTCTCAGACTCCGCGTACCGCACTCTGTCTCCGTCTCCCGTCCGGGGCACAAGCTCCAGGAACGTCATGAAGAAGCATGAGACGAACCGCTTGTAGTTTGCTGTACCCTTATTAGGACAGTATACTCCACCCACCAGCTCATGCTCGGGCCAATAGACTACGCTGTGTTAGTTGGGATGAATGGATCGTGTAGTAACGTGAAAAAAGCATGCTACTAGCTCAGGAAACAAAGAAGGCGAGGCTAAGGCCCGGGCCACACTGCCTGCAGTTGCGATGCGTATTCCGCACATCGCATGCGTATTCTCGTTTCGGTTCCCATGTTATTCAGTGAGAGCGGCAACACTGCATGCCGAAGCTGCGCAACTCACGTATGCAAAAGCTGTACCGCAACCTTACGGAAAATATAGATTCAGTCTTTTGCCGAATTTTTCCGCACTACGCATGCAGAAAAAGGCAAAGAGGAGCTGAAAACGTGAATGAAACATGAATTTCGCTAAATTGAGGATGTGTGTGTGTTGCAAGCATGAAGCAGACAAATTAAAAAAATGTAACAACACTTCCGGCATGTTTATCATATGAAAAGCCCGTTTATATGGACATAATCCCTTCTGCTCAATTCAGCAATGCTTCGTGAAATATTGAAACATGTAGTGGGAAATTCGCGATTTTCATCGTAGGCTGCTGTCATTAAAGGGGAAATATGGAGAAGTATTTAGTCATTCTTAACTTGTTTTTAAAAAACTTTAATACAACGTTGCCCGTTTTATTTTGGATTTAGATGTCTAGATTTTGCGGGAATATGCCATTAATTGCTGTGCCAAGCCAATGAACACAGCTTATTATGTTGATGATTAAAGAGAATCAGAACAGTACTTTTCCGTATCTCTCTCTGGCCATGACACCCACGCGATTACTAAACCTACATACGACTCCCCACTTGTATCAGCAAGTTCAGGTGACTGTTTCCACTTGTAAAGAGAGAAAATGAACTAAGCTGGATACAGCATGGACCGATAAAACATCCTTTGGATATAATGGCCAGACGAACGGACAGCACATCAGCCAGTTTATGAATTGTCTGAACTGTTCCTTTCATGGTCATTCGGCGCCGAGCCTTTACGAATGATTTCAGCCTCGACTAATGTAAATTAGATCGCTTTTGAAAGCACATTCCACATCCCGGCACCCTCCCCCTGAGCCGAAATTACCTCTGGAGAGAGCAAGACCAATTCAGAAGGGTTTGTTGTGCATTGTAATATGATCATGTAGCCTACATGTAATTAGATTGTTCGTATGATACGCTCAAGCATGCTTCTGTCAATACAAAATATAAATCACGTGTCGTAGGCTATAACGATGCGAGATGAAATAATATTATTTTATAGTGATTTCATTGGCAAAGTTGTGCAGACCCAGAGTTGGTAGGAGGATCCCGCGGCAGTACTGACACTGCAGACACGCAGGCAGTGTGACCGAGCTGCATGCAACAAGCGGTTGCAGTGCTCCGCTTGCGGAATACGCGTCGCAACTGCAGGCAGTGTGGCCTAGGCCTAAGTCAGAAAGGAGAGGTGAAAGCACACGGTCAGATAGGGCATTTAACAGCACATGGTTGTAAGAAAAAGCGTGATCAAAATAATACAATGACGGTGCAACAAAACCTACAAGAAATCAATTGGTATTAGAGACCCTCTCAACTGGACATCAGATTAAAAAAAGTGACAAGGGGTGAAGTTATTTGACTAATTGACATTGCTTTTTGGCTAATCATTTGACTAATAGGTTTCAGAAGCCAGCTCTAGCCCTGGGAGCATGTGTTGCTCTTAAACCTTTATATACCTTTCAGCATTTATGGTGCTTTTTAAAACATGCAAGTGTCCCACACCATATGCACTAATCCATCCCCATACCATCAGAGATGCTGGCTTTTGAACTGAACGCTGATGATTGGAGGGGTGGTCTTTCTCCTCTTTAACCTGGAGGACACGACGCCCATGATTTCCAATAAGAATGTCAAATTTGGACTCGTCTGACCACAGGACACTTTGCCACTTTGCTACAGTCCATTTTAAATGAGCCTTGGCCCACAGAACATGGCGGCGCGTCTGGATCATGCTCAACAATGGCTTTCTTCTTGTATGATAGAGTTTTAGGTGGCATCTGTGGATAGCATGGTCGACTGTATTTACAGACAGTGGTTTCTTGAAGTATTCCTGGGCCCATTTAATAATGTCAATGACAGAATTATGCCGGTGAGTGATGCAGTGGCATCTGAGGGCCCGAAGACCAAGGGCATCCAGTAAAGGTCTTCGGCCTTGTCCGTCACACACAGAGATTTTTCCAGTTTCTCTGAATCTTTTGATGATGCTATGCATTGTCAATGATAAGACCATCAGAGCCTTTGCAATATGACGTTGAGGAACATTGTTTTTAAAGTATTCCACAATTTTTTTACGCAAACCTTCACGGGTTGGAGAGCCTCTGGACATCTTTACTTCTGAGAGACTCAGCCTCTCTGACACATCCCTTTTATAGCCAATCTTGTTACACATCTGATGCCAGTTAGCTTCATTACTCGCGAAATGTTCTTTCAGCTGATTCTCTTATATACAGCACCCTCCATATTATTGGCACCCCTGGTTAAGATGTGTTAAAAGCCTTAAAATAAATTCAATTTTTATTGCAGAAGCATACTCTCACACTGAAAATTGTAGAAAAATGTAACCCTCAACTCAAGTGAATTTTAAGGGGAAAAAAATTCTCTGACTTAGAAATATTCATTTTTCATAAAATCACCTGTTCCACAATTACTGGCACCCGTAACCATTCCTAGGATATAAATGTACTTGAAGTATTTCTGTCATTTTTACAGTAGTTTACAAAGTTGTTCAGAGTATCCAGGAACATTTAATTAGAAATTCATCACTTTCTGTTTCCCTGAGGTATAAATATGTTGTGACACAGAGGCCACTTCTCTTATCCACTCTTCAATATGGGAAAGACAAAGGAACACACCACTCAAGTAAGGCAGATGTGTTTCGACCTTCACAAGTCAGGCAATGGCTACAAGAAAATAGCCACTCGCCTGCACCTGCCCATATCTACTGTCAGAGGAATCATTAAGAAGTTTGAAACAACTGGAAGAATGGTAAACATGCTTGGACGAGGACGCAAGGTTATTTTACCACCATGCACAGTGATAAGGATGGTAAGAGAAATAAAAAGTTCTCCAAAGCTCACTGTTAAAGAATTGCAACAAATGCTAGCATCTTGGGGTCACAAAGTCTCCAAAACAACCATCAGGCACTATCTACATGCCAACAAGCTGTTTGGGAGGCATACACGGAAAAAAACCTTTTCTCACTCACAATCATAAACGCAAACGTCTGGAGTTCGCTCTGAGGTACTGGGACTTCAACTGGGACCGTGTGCTTTGGTCAGATGAGACCAAGATAGAGCTTTTTGACAACAAACACTCTCAGTGGGTCTGGTGGAACACAAAAGATGAGTATGCAGAAAAGCACCTCATGCCCACTGTGAAGTATGGGGGAGGATCGGTGATGCCCTGGGCCTGTTTCTCCTCCAGAGGCCCTGGGAACTTTGTTAGGGTGCATGGCATCATGAACGTTTTGAAATACCAGGACATTTTCAATCAAAATCTGGTGGCCTCTGCCCGAAAACTGAAGATGGGTTGTCACTGGGTCTGTCAGCAAGATGACCCGAAACATGTGGCCAAATCTACACAGAAATGGTTCACCAGACACAGAATCAAGCTCCTCCCATGGCCATCTCAGTCCCCAGACCTCAACCCCATTGAAGTGAAAACCTGTGGAGTGAGCTGAAGAGGAGAGTGCAGAGGAGAGGACCCAGGTCGCTGGATGATTTAGAGAGATTGTGCAAAGAGGAATGGTCGAAGATCCCTCTTTCTGTATTCTCCCATCTTGTCAAACATTATAGGAAAATATTAGGGGCTGTTTTGTTGGCAAAAGGGGGTTCTTACAAAGTATTAAGATCAGGGGTGCTAATAATTGTGTCTCACATCATTTGGGGTAAAAGAATTATTTCTTAATGTGGGATTTTTTTCCCACTGTACAAATACACTTGAATTAATGGTTGGATTCTCCTCTCTTTTTTCATAGTGTTCCTACATTTTTTAGAAAGAAACTGAATTTATTAGAAGCTAAAGAACACATCTTAACCATGGGTGCCAATAATTATGGAGGGCAGTGTATTAATAGCTTTTTCAGCCCTTTTTTGCCTTTGTCCCAACTGTTTTGAGACCTGTTGCAGCCAGAAAATTTGATATAAGCTAATTTTGTGGATAAAAATGTAAAATGTCTCAGTTTCAACATTTGAAATGTTATTTATGCTCTACTGTAACACTGAATGTGTTTTTTGTTTTGTTTTGGACTTTTTGTTCTTCTTTATTTTTATTTTATCTGTTTTATACTGTTTTTTTTTTTTTTTTTCTCTTTATATACTAGGAATCTTGTGCCTTATTTATTATGTATGTAATTTTTGGGTGGACCCCAGGAAGAGTAGCTGCAGCTCTGCGCAGCTAATGGGTATCCTAATAATAAATAAATAAATAAATAAATAAACATATTGGCTCGTGTGATCTGAAAGTTATTGCATTTTGATTTTATTCAGAATTTACACTTCGTCCCAACTATTTCGGAATTGGGGTTGTGCATATCCGCATACCGTGTGAAACTTCTGAAGTACTCATTGCTTTCCTCTTGTATTTTTGTCTTTGGCGCATGACAAAATGTCCTTTCACTCAGGCTGATCCGCAATATAATGTGGTAAATTTACAATTGGATTCTTCGCAGTCCTGTCTGACATTTTCCTAAGTGTGGTCTGACCACGATGCATAAAATCATTCATTTTCTCACCATGCCTCATAAACTAGAATTGAATGATGCTACATGAATGGTCCAAAAAGATCTCAGAAAATTTTAGGGTCTGTTGCTTTTGCACTTGCACATTTTTTCTATTCTTTTCCCACCAGCTGCCTCCCTCCTGCCATATTAGCAGATTGCTCTTTCTGATGTCTTTGCTAAAGGACGCACTGTTTGACTAGCTCCATTAAAGCGATCAGTGGGCCATTGAATTCTGAGGGAACGCTCAATCAGGGCAATACAAATTAACCCATTATGGTGATGGGGGGCTCCTGGAGTGTCTGTTTGAGCAGAGTATAGTGGGCTCATCGTTGCTCGTACCCGGGTCCCCTAATGATATATCTAATGATGTGTCCCTTGCAGAAGGCATGGGCACAGTGGGCAGCCAATTGCCTTCTGTCCTGTTTCCTCTGCTCCAGTCTCCATCAAACCCTTGTCTGCTGATGCACTCACTAGCTTGGAGCAGTTGGGTCTTTTGTCCAAGTGTGGCGTGCCCCTCAGAATCTGGGAGTGATAATTTTTCTGCTAATTAATATTCGGTTATTTTCTGCTTTATATCGCGCGATGTTGGATTGCTGTTGCTGTTCGAGACCAGTGGTATATAATCAGAGGTTTAGAAGGCCTTTACCAACCTCTCCTTTTAACCTTGGATTGCTCTGTAGATTTTTCCATTTAGGTTTGCCTGGCTAAAATTCAGCAATTTTATATACTGAATATTTTAGACCAATACATGGCATATAATTGATAATGACAGAGTTTATGCCTATTGGCTGGATTTATATAATGCATGTGAAGATGGCAATACTCTATGAGGGGTGGAAGTAGCGAAAATTAAGTAATAAAAATGGAGGTGATGAAAACGCACGAGAATTTTTTCGCTAGTTTTCGCGTCTTTGCATTGATTTTGAATGTAATCTGTCGTACGAAAAATTCCTTTCGCGTCCAGTGTGAAAGCAACTTTAGGATGTGAAATACATTGGCATATATTGCCGTATTGCGTGTATTGTAATGTCTTATGACATTATAGATATCGATGTCTCTTTATTTTGCCAGCTAGGTAGCCAAACAGCCCGCTCGCCAGTATTTCATTGTAATAGAACTGTAGCCTTTTTGTTTGCTACCCAGTTGGCCATGTAGCTAAATACATTGGCGTGCTAGCTATGACACACAGTTCGATATCACTTTGCCTTGCTAGCGAGAAAGCAAACTCGCTAACGAGTATGACAGTATACGCATTGAAAGCGAACTGCAGCCTTTTTAGCTCACTAGCTAGTTGGCTATGTAGCTAAATACATTGGCGCGCTAGCCATAGTATGACTAGCTAGTTAGCCAACTAGCTTGCTAGCGAGTAAGTGTACGCAAACTGTAACCTTATTTTGTCGGCGTAATCATGACGCAAATTGACGCACATTAAGGCCTGCAAGTTGAGAGCCAAAAATATCAGCTGGTCAGTGGGCGTGGTTTTTGATTTGCCATTTGGGCGGAAGTAACAAAAATTGCTTACTGTAAACGATAAATGTCAGTTTGGTGCGGTAAATGATGAATAGTAGAATGAAGTTTATCATATCAATTGACAATATATCACTCTATTTTTCAATTCACTTGATAATTTATGACTCTATTTTTCAATTCACATGCATTTTCATCACCTCCATTTAAAAAAAATAGATTTTTCTTTCGTCTCTTGTTTTAGCACTTTTTCAGCAGCGCAATTTATCCTATGTCTGTGGTACTTTTTCTGTCGCCCCGCTCATGACGTATTTTTCATATTGCCCTAGGATAATATCACTTTTGTGAAAATTTCATTGGCTGAGAGCATGGGAAAAAATGTACCCGTGCTATGTCACACTCTTAGTATTTAGCCAAACTGAATAAGTGTGAACATTGGTTTAATCGGTATGGCTGAGTGCCGTGGTGAGCTAAGTACCACTCTCAAAACTAAGTTATTGTTTCTGAGCGAGCTAGCCAGCATGCACGGAGTACCTTTCCATAACCATTTTATGAAATCAGTTTGCTAGCTTGCTAGCTACTCAGTTGACTGCAAATTTAAAAAGCATGGCTTGTTCAACCACAATTTTCTGAAACACAGGGATTTACAGAGTATCAGTGATGGCATTAGCTCTGTGCTAACATAAAGGGAAGTAGCTACCATTATGGTGCTGATGGAAATTAAGTTTGTTCTCTGTTTAATTACACAATTCAGTTGTGTGATAAATAGAACTTATACTCTTGGTTGTGTTACATGAAACTCTTTGAGTGAATTTAGGGTTTGTTGCTCGCTTGGGGGGCCATACTTGGAAACCCGTTGGATCAGGACCCTAAAATTTTGCATGCGTTCATTACAAATATATAGGTACTACCAAAATAAATTTGAGCCAAATCTGAGTCGGTGACCATGGAAGATTTTTGTACTTTGGTTGAGTTCATATGGAATGTCCCCTCTGTGTATTATTGCAATTGACTTCTTCATAGTGTTATACGCTTTCAAAAACATACATCTTAGGCATATCAAACCATGCCAAACTTTTGGCCGAAAGGCTTTAATTGCAATAAGTCTCACAAACTAATTTATGCAATTTGACGCCATTTCGTGAGCTTCATGGGTTCAGAACCTGTGAAAGACAAGTCATGTTGCAATCATAGGATTTTAATAAGATAGTCCTACTTAATGAATTGTCTTACCTAGGTGCATTTCATGTTTTGTTTAGTTATGTAGCATCTTAAGCCACATTTTGTTGGAAATATATTTATGTGCTATGAATAATAAAAGATTGTTGAGTGTACTTTGTTTATCTTTTCTATATTTCAAGTTTCTTTTTTGCACACAAGATCTTACTTTTTTGACATCAATTTGATTACCACAGGTAGTGAATTTTGTTCAGAGCCTGCCTATGGTATATCAGGTTGCTGGTTCAAGCCCTTTTGGATTTGTTTGACTTCCAATTGACAAGTGGTATTCACTATGATGAAACGGGTGTAGGTTTAATTTGAGAGGTGACTGGGACACCTGTCATGGCGTGCACAAGCTGTTAATTTTTTTCAAGAATCTGAGTGCATATACTGTCTTTTCTGTAAACATATTATCCTAATAAGTGTTTCTTTTTTTATTATTATGCTAAGCGAGTTGCCTCCATAATTTTCATACATAGATGCCATAATCATTAATTTTTTGGCATAATACAATAATTTACCTGTTGTGCATGAGCCTGTTTAAGGCTTTAGAACTCAGTATTTGTCACAGAAATTATGAAAACTTACTCCAGCGAAGCAAGACATTTGGAAATTCAATTACATAATTAGCAATTAAATTTAGCAATTAAACTTCAGAATTTAAGGATGCCAGCGTCTATTTTCGTGCCATGGGGTTAACTTGTTTTTTTCTATTTTATATCCAAATATTTTTGATTTGATTTTTGAATACAAGTTCATAGCTATTATTATGTTCTGAGCTTGTATTATGAAGATTAACAAAATTGAACAATTGAAATACCATTCCCAATTTATAAGTTACTTAATTACATGATGGTATGTTGTATTATTAGCAAATATTACAATCATTATATATGGTAATTTATTAGCTAGCTGTAACTCGCAAGATGGCAAGCCAAGTAGCTGGAAATCTAAAGTTAGTTACATTCTGATGCCAGGCGCTCAGTTAACAGCTGTACAAATCAGACTTGTAAATGCCTAGCTCAGTTCATATTTAGCCCTAACATCTCACATCATTACACATCAATTTTTGAAACTAGGATTTTTTTTAAAGAAGAAGAGCCATTGTTTTATGTATTCAGACCATCCCAATTATATTGCTTCAAGCAAAAAATTCTTATTTTTAAATGCATTTTTGTAGCTTAGATACCTAATTCAATGTCCATTGAACTTCAGACAAAAACAGTTTGCTAGGTACTCCCATCCTTTTGCTGCCGGTCTTACTTGGGCAAAATGGTCTAGCTGGAAACAAAACCAGCTTTTTGTAAAAAAAAAAAAAAAAAAAAAGTGTCGCACGAAAGGACAGGGGTATTGTTAGATTAATTAGCTATCTAGGCAGATAGCATCATGGCTAGCTAAGGTAACGCTGTCTGATTTTTCTGTCTGAAGTGTTCCATTGCTGCACATTACACAAGAAGACAAAGTAGGAATTTACACTGAACAAAAATATAAACACACCATGTCAAATTATTGAGTTTTTATTAACTTCTTAAAGCAGTTTATCATGTTGATAAAGTCAGTCTTGAAATGCAAGAAGAATTATTAGATCGCTATTAGATTGCCTCAGTGATCATATTGCCTCAGCTAGGAGTTTAACTGTGAAAGGATCCCCTTCACACGGGGGCTTGGGTGCAATTGCACCTTCGGTGTTTCAGCCACTGGTCATGAAGAACGTGAATATCAACTAATATTTGAATTTTGTTCACTGTCTACAGCCTTCACTAACTGCTACAAATCCTCTCAGCGCACTTGCAAAACCTGCTCAATTCTTATAGAGTGGACACTGAAACGAAGTGAATAGATATAAAGCTATGCTAGCTAGCCAGTTCGCAATCCTGTCTATGAAGCATCTTTATGTGCGGCCTTTTTTTTTTGGAGCAAAGTTAGTAACGCAACTGTAGCAGAGATATACACCTTAAATTGGACCACTGACTATCTTTCAATGGGACAAAGCCACAAACAGAGCATTACATAAGACTGGATAATGTTAAATTTATGATTTTGTCTGTCGGTTGGGATATTTTTTCTATGTCTGAAAGTTGGTCGAAAGATATCCCGACCATCTCGACCCAAATCTACGCCTATAATGAAACTATCATGGTGAATATGCTGTTGTCCAAGCTCCAAAGAATCCAAGTGAAAAGACATTTTTAATAAATTTTTCTCCATAAAAATTTCTAATTTTATCTTTTTATTGTTCCTCTCCTTGCCATCATCTAATTTTTCCACATAATCTTTTACTTCTCCACAAACCTCCAGTCCTGCCGCTTTGCTGCTTGCAGCTGTAATTTTTGTTGTTGTTTTTTCACAAAAAATCACTTGATGAAATCACTTTTGTTGCAGGGTTGATCTTGTTCCCAGAAATAGGTGTGTTTCTCAGAAGTTACATCATCCTGCGTGAGCTCTGGAAGGGAAGAAAGGTGCATGGTCCCTGTTTTTGCATTCTTTTTGTACCGCAAAACTTGCAGACACCAGATAAGATTGGATACTTTTGAATGACACAATTTGCATTTTAACTGTCCCATGAGTATCTCATTGTATTTTGTGAGTGCAATGTGTGGATTTTTGTTGTGCATGCAAAATGAAACAACTGCATGATAAATGCTTGTAAAGCATATAATTCCAATAAGTCTAACAGTCCTTTAACAGTTAATTTGGCCCCGATCACTACAATCAGCCAACATCAATAGTGAGGTGACTGAGTGAGTGGACATGCCATAGCCGTCAGGTCTCTAAAACTGAAGTTTCTGGGTTTCAAGCAAGTTATGAAGTCTAGCAATGGCCACTTTGAGTGACGCATTGGATTTAGCCTTAGTCAGACCAGGGATTTTTATCAGATTTGCATTACTACCCACAGGAACGGTGTACATCTGTAAAATGTTACTTATCTCCATGTCCAATGTGATACTGCGGCCCATCGCAGGCCAAGCAGAAGTATCAGACCTGCCAACCTGTATGCATTTTGCGTAGCAGGTACACATTTTGACCTCAAACTACGCTGGTATGATTTTTCACATGAAACTAAGCAAAAAAGCTTGAAAGACCCATAATTTCATTTGTGCACGTGCAGTACTCAGGGCTAGCAGTGTGGGGCAGAAGTTTTGGCCTCCGCGAAAACCAATCATGATGCCGGATTATTCTTCTGCTCCGCCCTAACATTCTCCGAAGATAAGCAAGTATGGTTGTCATTCTTTCTCAATATCCGTATGTACTTTAGCTGGCTGGGTCAGAACATTCTGTAACATCTTTTCAAAGGTAAATGGTAGGCCTGACCCCATTTAGTAGCCTGGTCGATTGTTTGGCTGGTGGGTTGTTGGTCAATTAGGATTTAGTTTGTTTGAACAACTGTAAATAATCTCAATCCATGAAAAATCTTTTCTGGGATGCTGCAGTGTATAGCAGTAACATTGCTTCACTCTCAACAAGGCCCGTGTTCTCTTTAAATCAGTTATAATTGGCAATTAAGAATGTTGAATGTTGTTAATGATTCATTAGATCTGATAAAAGCAACATTTGAAAGTAATTGTTTTCTTTGTTTTTTTTTTTTTGTCTTTTTCTTTGCTTGTGTAACATTTGCTTTCATGCCCAGATTGGATCCTTATGGGCATGTGAATGTACTATTAAATTGACACTCAAGATTTGCACTTGGCTACCGTTAAAATGAGTGATGTGAGCATATTTTAATAGCTCATTTCGATACAATCTCACAACCTTATGTTAAGGGATAAAACAGCTGCATGGTAGCATTTTGTTTTTGTCGCTGACTATCGAAAAAAACTGGAATGACTTTGCAAGCAACATTTAACTTTAACTCAGCTCAGCGACGAGCATGACCTTCCACTTGAAGATGGTAAATCGCCTTACTTTATATTCTTTCCGAGCGTAAATTGCTTTGTGAGCTAAATTTTTGAAAGTTTGAGATTGCGTTGTTACATGTTGGCTATTTGTAATGCATACCGAGTTTTTATTAGCTATTTAATTTGAAACTGTAGCCTCGGTGGTGCAAGCCCGCCGCTATAAAAACATGAAACAATTTGTCTCATCACCAAAGTCAAAAATGACTCGACAAAAATGATTTTTTTTTTTTGTTGCACAAATCAGCTCTTGACGATGCTTCCGTTTTTTTTTTTTTTCAATTTTTTTGAAAAACTTGATAGTATAACTTAAGCCATTATTTTAGGAGGGTGATGCCTATTTAACTAAGAGGAACCAGTATATTTTGAAATGTGCGGGTCTGTTTAATAGGTTTAATCGCAGCGGTTTTGTGGTGTTATTAAGAAGCTGATTCATCGTTTTTGAGCTAGAATTCGCACTATAACACAATTGACTAACGAGCTCTCAGCACTAGCTCTGCTCTAGTCTCCGCCCCTTGCCTTCACTCAATCCACTTTGCAGCAGTTTCAGCGGAACTTTTTTCAACTAGAAAGGCAAATGCAATAGTCTCATGCTTCAAGAGCATTGAGGTTAATGCGGACTCACTAGCCAGCTACAGCTTTAATGTCGTCATGGCTATTTTATACTAATGCGTAATCGTGTTTCGCATCAAAGCTACCAGAGTGGTAATAAGTAATGAGTCAAAGGAAGACCCTCTGTCTGACTGACCGTGTTCTGCTGTGTGTCCTGATAGCAGGTTGAGTTAGTGATGTGAAATTTTGTCCAAATTTCTACTTTTAGAAGAGTTTGTGTTATGAAACATGCGGACGTCTTTGTAGCAGTCATTTTAATTGCATCGAATTGATGTGTACTTGACTGAAGCCTTCACAAGCAATCCTGGTGCGTGTCTCCCAGTCAGGTTCATAAACTGAATTCATAAATCAATCTTGGTGGGTTGATGAAAGATAAAATAACAGAATGTACATTATATATATGTAGCATATAAAAATAGCTCCTCAGCAGTTGATTGTGGAGCTCAGAGACATATAAGAAAGACATGAGTTTGCAGCAGGTGTCCATGTTTTTTTTGTTCTGAGCAGATGCATTGGGAAGCATTGAGTTCAGAAGTCAGAAATACTATTGGAACTATCCACTTCCAGCGTCCAGTGGATTGCGGTATTAGATCAGGCAGTGACAGCGTGCACACAGGACTCAGACAGAGACAGAATAGAGGGAGTCACATTAGGTAATGACACTCCACCGCTCAGTTCCCACTGTCCTCTCTTAACTCAAGGGGCTAGCATTGCCTGTACATGCTGGGTGGACGTGATGGGGGGGGAGGGGTGAGCGCGAGAAATTTGAAATTGTTCACTTTGCTGTTTTTTGCCATGTTTATATCGTGCATCTTCACATTTAGATAACAACATGATAACGATCAATTATCAATTATAAATTATAATTATAAATGGTCAATTGTACTTAATAAAGTTACATGTGATGGGGTATGAAAAGTAACCCGTGACCAAGCGTAAACTAAAGTCTGACACACTGAATGAAATGACAGCACTAACTATATTGTGCAATAATTCTTTATTTTATCATTGATGTTCCCAAAAATATTGAAAATGTACAAAAGAAAATGCTGGAAAAATAATTGCTTGTCATGTCTTTTTTTTCTGCACATCAAGAAATCAAGCGACATCCATTTTGTTGGGCGTGTAGGGTCCTTGTGTGCAGACAGAAGTGACAGGGACAGAGGATGCTCTGTAGACTCGGCTGAGTTTCTGACAGGGCTGTTTTTCCATTATTCTTTTTTTCTCCCTTCTTCCCCATATGATTCATGAGTTTTCACCGGCCTCCCGTGGAAAAAAAAACGCAATCCTTATGGTGAGGTGCAGCTGAATGTGTCCAGTGAGAATGCGCCTAATGATGCTGCGAAGCAGATGGACACGGGTGCGCTGTGAACTGGCAAGGACGGCTGCCGATCGGTTATGTGATTTGAAGGAGGTGCCAAAGACAGATGATCGCCTGAAAAACTGCATTCACTCTGGTCAGCTGTGGATTTTTGTGCTTTTGAAATTTTTAAGGTTGGTTTTGGCATTTGTGTTGCGGAGCGGTAGTGATGACATGCGTGTAATCAAAGACAGAATCTGCGTAAGACGCGTGGAGTTGAGCGCTGTGTCTCGCTCGTGCCATTGAAATCGAACATCACTTGTTTCCCCATCGATGACACATTTTCTAGCCTCCCGGCTGGGCTCGTGCCCCTGGTAATGCGTTGCAGTCCGACTTGCCTCCTCCCTGTTTGGGATCTCATCTACTACTTTTACTTCAGCTCACTGAAGGTTGGTGAAGACAGAGATTGCAAGTGTGAAACAAAGAGAAACAGTTCGTGCAGCAGGAGGCATCTGTGAGATTCATCACACTCTCACACGTGCTGCCCTGTCATAACGCACCTCTGTCCCAGCTGGCCTGTCCCTGGAGCTTCATGGATGGCAGTGCGGTGTAATGGTTTGGGAATCTGAATCGCTGCTGATGGATGTAGCTGCAGTATCTTGAAAAAAAAATGTATTTTTGCCGTTTGCTATTTTCACCACCATTACACATGACCATGAGGATAATTGCGCCAAACAGTATTTGTATGCTTTAAAATGACCCGCAGTTCCACTGGTCTTTCATGCACACATTAAAATACTGCTTATCTGTGTTTGGCCTCTATGTCATGAGAGGAAATTGCGCCCAGATGGTTTACTATTATGTCCCTATTGTAAAAACAAATGGCCAGGTGTACGCAGACCTGCTGGCCAGTACTGCACTGCTTCCTGGTGCGGATTAGCTCGGAGGTGGAGAATGGTGGGTGCGATTACTTGCTGATTACTATTGCTATGTGCGGTCTAGAGAGGGTCAAGTCAAGTTCATTTGAGATAGTCCTCCCTTACAGTCCCTTGATGAGGCAGGAAATCAAATCTCCACCTCTCGGTAGCATGAGTAATGTTGTCGGTGTCTGTGCATCTTTCTCTCCCTCCATTCCTCCTGGGCCGTTCATCATCAGTTTTACAGTGCTAGAGGGACACTGCACAATATACAACAATGAGAAATAGAGGAGCGTGCTGTGTATATGAAAGAGCGCCATTTTTCTTGTCATCCCTTATTTTCTGGTTTGGTTCATTTCTTTTGCAGGTGCATGACTTTCAAGGTTAACAGAACTCAGAAATCTCAAAAACTCCCTTCCATCAATCGGAGACCTTCTTTGGCATGTTCAGTCCGTGGTCACCGTCACAGTTGAGCACAGGCTGCCAAACTTGAAATGAAATAGACCTGGTACCCTTTTATATTTGGAGAATAGCTGATACGTTAGTGTCTGACTGGGTGTAAGAGCAGAGAAGTTCTGCAAAAAAAGATGTTGTTCATCACTTTCTTCCCTTCTTCGCTTAGCTGGGTTGGTTGAGACACGAGTTCATGTTTCTCTCCCCAGATTTTCTGTGGCCTTAGCGCCGGTGCTTTGACGTGACGTTGTTCAGAAAGAGTGTCTCGTTACCCTTTTTCCCTCCCTCTCATTTGGCAGCCCTGAAATGTGCGGCGATGATCACTGCTGGGGAGTAGGCCCCCGACTGACTGCGGGGGAAGATGTGCAATGTCATCGCCTGAGGGCACCCAGTGCTGCCTGTCTCACAGCTCATGGCCTGTCTAAAGCACAGCTTTCTTTTAGGTTTAGGCCGCGAATGAGCTGTTTAACTTTAACTGGATCTCGTTTGTCTCGACCTGTCAGTGCTATAGATGGCTCTTAGCCGTGTCTCTGGGATGCGTCACTCCAGGAGTTTCCATGGCTCAGCTAGAGCTGGCTGTGCATTTTGCTCAGACTGTTGCCTTCAGGCATAGCAGTGGTGAAAAATTGACATTCGCTCTCGCCCTTAGCTATACTCTACTCAGGGGGGTGTGCGGAGTCCTGAGGGTTCACAACTCCATTTAAAGAGTTGGAGAGCGGAATTGCCAGGGCATCAATTCAGCTCATTGCATGCCAAATCTAGTGAGCCATGTCAACCTGGCATTTCTAATTGTGCATGCAGTTTGGGGCGCCCACTGAATGTGAAAACATGGCTATCTTGGCTATATTTGCATAATGTTTCCAATCTGTTTACCAGTCCATATTTTATTTTCAGGAGAGGCACCCGCATGTTAAACACATAAGTAGATTAATTTTATAATATAAACATAACTTTTGCAATGTAGACATGTCAGCCACCTCTGAGTGTCGCTTTGCAAGTGACCATGACTGAGATTAGCATTGTGAAGCAATCGAATGCAGCATAGAAGCCGATTTCCTTCTCTGCCGGTGGGTGCTCAAAATGATTGTAACGGCTAACCACCATAACCAACACTGTACAACCACAGGGTAGGCCTAATTTATCATTGCAGTTTTAAAACATGTCCCCATTTTTAGAAATTCCATCGATACAGTTTCATATTGTGAAAATATGCTGAAAATGTAACTAAATATTAGGATATGTACCCCGGTAGTTTATTGCTTATAGTGTCGCATAACACGATAATAGCTTGACATGCAGACACTTCAAACTGCTCACATTAATAGCAGTTTCATATATCCAAGCACGAGACGGCGTAGTCAGAGGTGAAAGATTTTGACCCTTTGACTCTCAACTTGACCAAAAACACACAAGGCTGTTTATGCAGACCGCTCATGTCCAATTCAGATATACTCACTGTTTTTATAACATAAAACACACACTTAGGCTAAAGTCATTGGAACTATTTTTAGCCACTCCACTGATTTCTCGTTAACAAACTTTTGCTTTGGCAAGTCAGGACATCTACTTTGTGAATGACTCAAGTATTTTTTTCTAACAATTGCAAACAGACAGATTATTTCACTTGTAATTCATATCAAAGTTCCAGTAGATAAAGCGTTTACATTAACTAAATTGACTGCGCCTTTAAACAGTTTGAAACATTTCAGAAAATTGTTTCAAAACTTTAGAAGCCTCTGCTAGGTTCAATGACATCATTTGAGTCAACTGCAGATGCGTCCATGGATGTATTTTAAGGTCTATCTTCAAACTCACACCATCTTTGCTTGAAATCTTCAGAAAAGCAATAGAAATTAGTGAAGACCTCTGCAAAAAAAAAAAAAAAAATTCTAGTTCAGGCTTCAGAGTAATTTCCAAACACCCCAAGGTACCGCCTTCATCTGGACAAACAGTTGTATGCAAGTATAAACACCATGAAACCATGCAGCCATCATATCACTCAGGAAGGAGACGTGTATTGAGTTCCGGAGATGAATGTATTTGGCGCCAAAAGAGAAAATTAACGCCCGAACAACAGCAAGGGACCTTCTGAAGATGCTGGAGGGACCAGGTATCAACTTCTCTGTACCCACTGTAAAACAAGTCTAATATTGGCATAATCTGAGAGGCTGCTCAGCAAGAAAGCAGCCATTCCTCCAAAACCACCATAAAAATGAATGAATATGGATTTACAACTGTATTTGGGGAGAAAGATCTTAATTTTGAAAGACATTTGACCTGATCTGATGAGACAAAATTGAACTGTTCAACTGTCTTCTCCAACGCTATTTTCAGAGGTAAGAAATGGAAGGCTTGCAGGCCAAAGAACACTATCCCAAATGTGAAGAACAGCATGGATGTTTCCGGGTGCTTTTGTGTGAGAGGAACTGGCATGCTTCACAGAATGCATGGCATCATGAAGAAGGAAAATTATTGGGATATATTGATGCAACATCTCAAGATATCAGCCAGCAAGATCATGCTTGGTCACAAATGGGTCTCTCAAAAGGACATTTACCCCAAGAATGCTTCCAAAGTTCGAGCAAAGTGGCTTAAGGACAATGACATCAAGGTATTAAAGAGGCCATCATAAAGCCCTGACTTCAATCCAATCAAAACTTTGTGGGTGGAATTGTTGGTGCAAGTGTGAGCAAAGTGAGCTACAATGCTGACTCAATTACTCAAAGCATGCTACCAATTTTTAACCTAGCGTACGTAAACTTCTGATCCACTGGGAATGTGATGAAAGAAATAAAAGCTGAATTACATAATTCTCTCAAATATTATTCCGATATTTAATAATCTTAACATTAGGTAGTAATCCTGTCTGACCTCAGACGGGGAATGTTTACTCAGATTAAATGTCAGGATTTGTGACATTTGTGATTTGTTGGCTGAATGTGTTTACTTGTAAAAGCCTTTGCTAGCAACACTTTGCGCAGTATGTCTCCTAAGACAGATGAGTAAGAGATGACTGACGAACCCAGTCTCATCCCGACTCATCATATAGTGATGCTGCCTGACTAAGCTTCGATATACGCTGAAAAAGGAGGCTTTTGCCTTCCTTCTTTGACGTCAGATCAAAACAAACCGTACGCCCTACCCCATAACCCAAAAGCTCACTCTAATTGTCAAATTAAGACTCCAAAAGCCCCCTTTTTATCCCCTACAACGAAGTGGGACTGGTAGATATTGGATTGGAGTCAGTATGTCCCTCTGTGCGTGTGTCCGTCAGGGCCAAAATGGGTTCTCTAAAACCATTGTACATATGTCCATTAAATTTTGGAAGCTTCATAAGCTACTCATAATCTGTTTTGAGTTCAAAAATGGATGTTGAAGCATATGATGAGTCAGGATGAGAATGTGTTGGACTGGCGGAGCTCCAAATGGGCTAAATAGTTGGTGCGTCAGTCACACTAATGGCAAAATTATTTATAGTGGCAAGGGGAACTGTGCCAAAAATTATGACAATATATACTGAAAGTCAAAACACCTACAAGAAAAATAACTGTTTTCGCTAGTCAAAGCTCTCCGAGAGTGACAGATGGAAACTTGTTTGGATAGTTACAAATAACCAGAGATCTAAAGCTCTGAAGATCTCCTCAGAATTGAATAAATCTGTATGTGAGCCAGCCTCAACAAAAACAGTCAGTTGTGAGCTTTACAAATCTTGTATTTATTGCAGTGTTTCCTATGATTTCCCATAAGTGCTTCAGTACGTAGCATCAGCATATGGTTTTAGAGTCTCCTTGAGCAGAAGATTGAGGGATCAAAAGTAGGCCAGGACACGTTCTGTAAGGTAGTGCTCGGGTGTGTTATCCAGGGGTGAGATGCCCTGTGGCATGACACTGGGGAAAGAGTGAGCTATTATGGGCTGTAATCTTTGAAACAATGGTAGATCACAGAGTGAGAGTACCTTTAATAAATCCCCTTCACCAGGCTGTCTCCCAGCCCCTACAGATTATTTTGAGTCACGTTAACCTTTCTTCAGTTGTTGCTACTGATAATGTACACTGGGAAACCATGGTAATGGGATGTTCTGTTACAAGCCTTTCTTTTCCTGCTGTGCTAATGTCTTTCACAGCACTATTCCCAGACAGCTCCTACAAGCTCTTGATGTTTGGTACTCGCAAAATATGTTATATAAGGTATGTAAACAAGCAGGGATGTGTAAATTACTTCCTGAGCTTCTTACACCACCTTCCTTCCAAATTCTCCTCTGCAGGAGAGACAGTGAGGTGTGTGTGTGTGTGCGTGTGTGCGCGCGTGTGTGTGAAAATATTCATTGGCTGCATTCTTATGAGCGGCTTTCTTGCCTGCGCTCCGTGCAAAGGTAAACAAAATATCAGTTTAGATAGAAAAGCCTCAGCAAATGGCTTTCAGCAGGTGAGCTGTGTCCAGATTTG
This sequence comes from Gymnothorax reevesii, assembly GCA_029721435.1. Classification (NCBI taxonomy): domain Eukaryota; kingdom Metazoa; phylum Chordata; class Actinopteri; order Anguilliformes; family Muraenidae; genus Gymnothorax; species Gymnothorax reevesii. The sequence goes on from CM056575.1 coordinate 95,803,660, forward strand.
AAATTCTATACACGGCTGCTGTAACCATGCACATTGTGTGTGTGTGTGTATGTGTGAATGCATGCGTGCATGTGTCGGCGTGTGTGCGTGTGCGCGCATGCGTGCGGGCATTGGTGTGTGTGTTTGTGTGTGCTTTGCCATCCTGTTCTGGTTTTTTGATGGCCACAGCTGTTACTGCTTGCTTAGACAACAAAAGGCCATTAGCAGAGTGCACAGCTGCAATCATGTGTGTTTTAATATTTCAGAGACTGTGTACTGTCTGAAGCATGGGTATATGTCATTGGTCAGAACATACGCCTCTTCACAGAAATGAGAGCTTTATGCCATACACACTGTAGCCATTACTGGACAAGATGGGCAGCAGGTGCTTGATTACTGTGGAGGAGGTGGATGTAATGTAGGAATGAAGCTACTGCTGAAATAGCCCACATTATTCTGACATGTGTGTGCAGCCTCTGTGTTCTATGTGTTTGGGAAGTGTGTCACCAATGCCTGATGTATTTTACAGAAAAACACCTCAGTGACTGTCAGACTGGTTCCACTAATGTATTTACTCAATATATGCAGCTTCATTATTTCTGTTTGTTTATATGATATGAAGCTGATAAACCAATGTGAATGTGAGCTTCTTGTGAAGATCCCCAAAAGAAAAAAAACATTTAGAATATATATATATATATTCTTTATAGTCATTGTTTTTTTTTTCAAAACCAGTGTGTTGGAGCACTGAGCCAGGATGACTGGTACTGTACTGTTGTCCCTACACTACTGCATGTTGGTTAAATGGATTTTACCTCTGTGTGGTAAAATTAGCTTTGTGTCTCCTGATAACTTTATCAGCATTCTTAACTATTACCATGACAAATGAGAGCTTTGATCCTGTTGGATAAGTGCTATATTCATTTGTGTAATTAAAACAGCCTGTCTCCTCATGGTGAGGGGTCATTTTAAAAATGTTAAAATTAAAGCACGTAATTAAGTCGCGCCCAGATAAGGACCACTATGTGAAAGTTATTCCTGCCGTTGGGGGATAGAAACCTAATTTATCCCCTGTGCAATCCAGCAAGGTCGTTCAGTTTATTAAAGTTAGCAGTGCGCCAGCTCGATAAAATATTTTATGTACTTGTTCGAAGGGAGGGATTGGATGAATCTGTGCCCAGTGCTGGTGGAATCTATGGGATGGAGGCAATTAAGATGGCTTGTTACCGTGTCTTTGAGAACAGGAGAAGGACTTGTACAGCAACAAGCACCTTGACAAAGATATTTGTTTGGGCAATGGAGTGTAGCATTAATTATCACACTCTTTGATTAAATGTGTCGTCCTGGAGTAAATGTCATTTGTCTTGCCTGGTTTTAGCACGTGAGCTAGAGAGAGCAATATTTTGGTTCACTCCCAGCTATTTTTGCCCAAAAGTGTCACACGACGTTAAATCAAGGCTCACTCACAGTGACTCCTAAATCTAGCTTCTCTCCGTAAACGGGAAAAGCTCCTGTAACTGCAGCTATAAACGGGCATTGTGCTTCAACAAGAAGCTCCAGCTGTGCCAGTCTTTTAGATGATAATGCCATTCTGTGGATTCTCCTGCAAATTACATACAGCTCTTTTCATTATGCGCACATCTATGTTCAGATTATGTTTAATAAAGGTTCCACCTTTCAGATATTGCAAAAACAGAATACGTCGCTAATCCAATTTTCACAATCAATATCAATTGTATTGGCTACGTGACTTCGACTGTGTTGGAGGGTTTAGATGTTGAAGCTAACATATGCTCAACATGATTAAAAGACTGCTGGGGGAAATTGTTGCCACATTTTCTATTTCACAGGGTTACAAAGGTCATATGTGCTCTCTAGCAATTTACTTTAAACTAACTTAAATGTATGTGCGAGAGGAAGGCTTATAAACTGAAGTAATGAACCCGGCTGAAATGGAATAATTTGAAAAATCCCAGCTGCTAGTGACTTTTCAGTCAGAAAAATTGCTCTCAGACACATATTTGTTATTCTTCGCAATATCCATTCTGCCATGTTGAGTTTTCCTGCCGTATTTCCTGGAACCTCAGATTGAAGAGAGTATACAAACATGCTGACGAGGACTCACTAAGGCAGCCATTTTAGCTGGTGCAGGTGTATTTATAATAGAAGAATTAACAGACCTCGTTGAGGAAGACAACACGTGAGGTTGCAAAAACAATGTGGACGTGCAGTAAAGTTTTATGTGAGACAGCATGAGTTTGTATTATAGAGGTGTCTCCTTAATTTATGACTCTTTCCCTGCCATGCATGAGAGCATAAGACACACCTGCCACTTGGGAGCCACTAGGCTTTTATTTCTCTCTCTGCCAAAGAGAGCTAGCAGTGTGATAACGGATTGACATTACCAGGTTTACAGTATGTGACAAGGATTGTAGGCACAGAAGACAGTAAACTAATAAATATTAACATTCAATAAAATGTTTCTGGGAAAAATGGTTAAGGAGAGGAACACAGTCAGGCTACTATGGATAAGGTGAGGGCTGTGAAAATGTGTTTTTTTTATTGGGTCTTGAAGAAATATAGGATACAGAAATTGTACGGCTGTTTCTCGCAAATGCCAATGAAGGGACAGAAATTTCAAGGTTATGTTACCCAGGTTCAGCGCTATTGTGGAAAGACTTTCACCAGAGTGAATATGGCAGTTTTTTTTTGCAATACATGAACATATTTTCCGGAGGAGAACAATTCTACATTTCATATTTTACATTTCCTGTGCTGTTAGCCTCTCTGGTCTTTCAGGTCTGTTTCTCTGTGGACCTCCACAGCTGTGCCAGCAGTGTGTCACTGAAAGAAAAGGGGAAAAAAGGAACATGGCAGAGAAGAAAAACTCATGTGGTAACTCTGATTAAAATTCCCTGCACTGCTTTTTGTTTGGTTACATAAATCATAAGTTCGGTGCCTGGAGCTGTAAAGGTCACTTCAAATATGAAATAAAATGGAGTGGAACAAAGGGAGCGAGAGAGGGAGCCTCCCAGGTAGTAGACAGCTGGTCTGGGGCTGTTGGCGGTGAGTAACTGGGGAATAAAAGCCTGCGCCTCGCCTGCTGCCCTAAGGCTGTGCTGCTGCGGAGCGGGCTGCTGCGGCCGCTGGTCCCCGGGGAGCTTAATGCTAATACACACTGAGCTAATACGCAGCAGTCCAGCTGTAACACGCCTGTCCCAGCTCCGGCGTCGCGGTGAGGAACGAACAGGCCGAAAATGGACACATTCTCGCGCTCAGCGGGCTAATCAGCAGCCAGGGACACTGATGGGTCTCTGCCCCGAATGGCACATGGCAGCGCTTTAGCGGTAACTGGGGGTGCTCAGGGTTGCTAACAGTGATTCAGTGGCACTCCATGATTTGACTGCATGGTCTCAAGGCCGAGGAAACAAATATCCTGATTTTCCTATTTCATCGCGTGTCAGTGCTGAGAAGAAGGGTGACAGGTGTAATGCATAAAACAGGCCTGCAGCTCCATCAGAGCGCTGACAGCTTTATGGGCAGAGGAGGTGTTTCAATCACGCGGCTGCGCTCCGGCACATCAATCTCACAGTCCCACACAAGGAGCCACGCTCGGGGTCTGCTGGAAGAGCGCTCGCAGCCATAGCATTGAGATTAAAAACCCGGCAGCGCTCTACGGGACCCAGATGGGTGCACGAAAAGGAAGAGCGAATAGAAGTGGTCTTCAGATATGGCTGTTCCCATCACCTGCTCTAGCCTTTAAAATGGCCGTGCAAAGTGAGCATACAGGAGCCTTGCTATCTTCTGTTTTTTACCTCTGAAATTATGAAGTGGCCCTGCCAATGCTGGAAACTGCTGTAGCTAGCATGTGTTGCTACAGTGTGAACATTTTGCGGTTCGCTGCCTGTGGAGGACTCGGTCTTTTCGACTGAATGACCTCCCCATTGTGACTTCCACGAAAACACAGATTTATGTTGGGGGTGCGAGGCAGCACGGCGGCGTTGGGGGTTAAATGAAAGTCACCGAGCACATACTGAACGTCATAAGTAGACAATGAAAAATGACCACGGCAAAATCCTCCTGCAATTGCACAGCGAGGGTGCAAGCAGGAGAGCGCTCAGTCATAATCACTTGTGCCGCAGTCGTGGACCGCTAATTCATCCTGGACTGGGCTCAGCTGGGCCCATTGTCCAGTTCTGGAGCTCAGGTGCGAGTTATTGAGCCTCTCGATGTGATTTTGGCTGTGTGTGACTGGGACACCTGCTGTCCTGCAGGCCCTGTTGTCCACCCGCTCCAAAGCACAGGTGCTGCACTAGCACATGATTGGAGGAGGGTGTTTAATGGAGAGGCAGATGTGAGTGAGCCTGATTGCTAATGATCTGGCCATGCTCAGTTGCGTTTTTGGAGCCTGGCCACTCTGCCAGTTGCAATTGGATTAACTCCTTATTTCCAGGAAGGCAGCATGGAGTTTAAAATGGAAGATGTATAGGAGTGAGAGTTAAGAGAATTCATACAGCCTGGCCAAACCTTTTTTATTTATTTATTTATTTTTGGTCTATTTTAGTGAAGCAACAACATTCATGCAAATGAGGACGCACACCCACACACACAGACATGCTCACAAGCGCACACGCACTCACATGCACACACACGTACACAAATGTACTCATGTACGCACACATGCACAGACACACACATCTTCACCTGATCAGCTGAAATCCTCTCAGCCATGACCCAGTGTTGTTTTTATTAACTACAGTCAGCTCTATTACAGTTTAGCAGTGTGTGGTAAAAGATTTGTGTGGTATTAAAGTGTGGGAAGGAGGGATACCCTTGTGGTTACTGTAATCTGCAGACCAGCTCTCTGATCACTCAGTAAATCCCACTCCACCTCTGCAGGAAAAATAAATAAGTTATATTTTCATTAATCCGCTCCCACCTTCAAAATAATAACCATGTTACTTCATAAAACATTAATGCAGTTTGTGAATTATTCATTGTGGAAGTCCTGTTTTTTGTTCTTAAAGGGAAGTGAAAGATGGGTTACAAGAAGTAAAAACATCAGAGAGGAGGTATATGGGTGAGAAAAGTTGCCAACACACATTATTTTTAATCTTTAGCCAAGTCTTATCCTGCCGACTTGGGGCAAGAAGATGTACATCCTTAAGTCCTCTTAACAGCAATTTGTTAATGTTAGAATATATTTTATACCTGTATCATTTGCACTTCTCATTTTCCTTTCTTGAGTCATATTGGATCATCACAGGGATTCATATACTGAGTGCAAAATGGACATTAAATGTCATTTTTACCTAAGTTGTAATTTCCATTTGCTTGCCCTCTTACATTTGAAATTATGCTCAGTGTCTGACGTCTCGGATGGATGTCATTACACACATTCCCAGTCATTCTAATTTGAATATATTTACCAGTACATGCCCATCCATAAAAAGGTCACATTGTTTTTCTTGCTCCCACAGCATTTCCCTAATTAAATCAAATCATGCAAGTCTTTAATATAGATTTTTTTTCCTGCCATGGCTGTGTGAGCTCTGGTTAATAATGCTGGAGATAATGGCTGCATACAGACGTGGTTGATGGTTGATTGATGAGCGCAACTGACCTCTCGGTGTCACAATCTGAAGACGGTGTGGAGTAGGTGGGTTTTCTCTGAGGGAATGAAAATAAAACGGGCCATTGTACGTATTATTATGTGCTGATGTTATTCAAATTTCGAATTTTTAAAAATGGGTGGATGGTGTCCAGTATATCAAGGCTGTCTGGTACATATATTTGCAGAGTATATTGCAACGCTCATTGTTGAACAGCTCTGTGCAGATTTAGTGGTAGCACCAGAATTAAATTAGCAACAGTTGGATATTCTACAGATTCTTGTAGGCCCAAAAAATCCATTCCAATAAATGAGATGGGCTCTTTTGTAATTGAATAGCTACATTGGTTTCAGTCATTTAAAACGTGGCATTTTGCCGAGGCTTAGCTGGAAATTTCTGGGCCTCCTGGAGGAATACTGGTCTGCCTGACTTTTTAAATAATACAAATTTTGGCTTGTGATGCAGCCCCCACTCCTCCACCGCTCCTCCTCGCCCAACTGTGGGCCCCTTAAATAGTTATGACCTTTGACCCCACAGATAGCAGTCCTGGATGTATATTATAAAACATTTGGAAACATTACAATTAAATGGATGCATTGTAATGCCCAGAACTCCCAAACTACCAACTTAATTTTAGAATTCTGTTATATTTTGTTTTCGTGGCATTAACAGGTAGGGTAGGCAACTTTTGAAAAACCAGAAAGCACAAGGCATATTTTGAAAGTAGCAAGCAGAAAAAAAATGTTTCCTCGTTTTAGTCATTGCTCCAAAGCCACTCCCCCAAAAGATAGGAATGCGCACAGTGTACTGCCAATAGAAGAACAGGCAACAGAGGTGTGAAACCCAACATATCAAAAGTTTACATAGCAAACCTTATTCAATCACTTGATGTAGGAATGAACACGACTGATGCTATTGTCGTTTCCTGGTTGTTACACTACTTAGCATGGGAATAATAGCTAGCAAAGTTGATCTAAAATAAGATTTTTTAACCAGTATTAAAAGGCTGGCGACCAAATGGGGCCTGGCAGCGGTAATTTACATAACCAGCAAAACTAACTAAATTTAGGTTACTAAATCACAGAAGTATATTTTTGATGCTTATTTAGCATTTGTTGCGCATTCCACCCATAATGTTTCCCATTAATCAACTGTTAGTAGTTACCAAGCCATCTTGTTCATTAGCTAGCTAACATTACCTGATGATTTTATTATAGTTCTTTGGTAACATATTGATATGCCGGAACTTTCCATAGAATTAATTTCATGTTATGCAATGACTCATTTTAGTGCTTCCAGGATGAATACTTTTGGCTCTGATCCTAATATGGCTGCTGTAGAACCCAGCACATCTGGTGGAAGTGGACAGGCTCGGCTTGGGTAGGAGGGCGTGCAGCAGGCGGGGCTATTCAGTGACCCAAATTATTTCTAATCATTGTCTTTTCTGCTTTCATCTTTCTTTTCCTCTTTTGCTTAGCAGTGCAAGGTGTAGGTATTGGTGGAACTGCTAATTTTGGCGGCTTCTTCTCTGCCATTCACATACAATGATCTCCCAAGCTTTACCAATATTGTCCACACATGTGCCATGAGTGCACGGCCAGGATGCTTGGATGCCAGCAAGTAGATGGGTTAGATAGACGGGTGGGTAGGCGGGCCAATCATTTAATACTACCCAGATGAAATGATGATCTGACGGACTTATTTACCGTCCTTCATTACAGTCTTGGAACTGCTACAGGTACCACATTTTTTAGATTTGTTTATTTGTTTGTCTGGGTAACCATTTAATTTATTGATAGCGAACTGCTGTTGAGAGAATTCCTACAAATATAACAAAAATGCTCCTGAAAAATCTTACCTGTCCTCACTTTAAATATGAGTGTACTTGTTTTTATAATATGACTTGTGAATATTTGCTCCATGACTACTTTGTTATTCTTCATATACTCCAGGGTGCTCCCAAACTCCAACGGGTATACTTATGGTTAAAATGTCTGTTTTATGGCATGTAAGTCAATGTAAAAGTCCTTTGTGGCACAATGCTTTGTTACTATTCATTGATTTTTATTATGCGGCTTTAGTGCACATATATTTTCTACTGGCCACTTGCAAATATGGTATATGCATAATTATTAAGGAAATATAGCGTGCACATCCACTCAACTGAGGTGCAGGACAATAAGAAAATCAGCAAAGAGATAAATGGTAACGTCCGCACACAAAGACAATGCTCCCCAAAAAATTTATTCTGTCATCAACGTTTCCAACGTTGATGACAGAATAAGTTTTTTGGGGAGCATTGTCTTTGTGTGCGGACATATGCATAATTATTATCTTGTAATCATGTCTTATGGTGTAATACATTTCAAGTAGCTAAGCTGTTATTTTAATTGGCACTTTTTTCACAGAAATATTTACTGTTCTGATGACAATGTATGTGGTGATGTCCAGATTATTGCAGTGATATTTTTGACACGGTTTCCATCCATTTGGAGAATGTGCGTAATGATCTTTTTGCCTTGGTGTATAATTCAGAGGATAGCTTGTAAGGTAGGATCATGCAGAAGCAATTGGGATTTACAGTACCACTTCGTGAGTTGAGAATCTCTTGTCATTTTAGTTTTTTTTTTCTATTTTATTTGATAAATGTGTGCATAATATTAGATTGTTTGAAACAAACACAAAAAATATATTTTAAGGATTTCTATGCATGAATCATTTCCCAAAAAAATGTTACAATGTGGAAAATGTTAGTAAAAAGTATTGATGCAGTTATTTGTAAATCTTCTTTCATCTGTATTAAAATTTAAAATGGTGCATAAAGATTTCTTAATTTCATTGTTTCTTGGAAATACACTCTCTGTCTGAATTTGATGCCCGCAGCGTGCTCCAAAAACCAAATTAAGACTTTAAATTTGTTTTGGAATGCAAAAAGAAAAAAAAAACAAAAACAAAGCCAGCTGTATAAGTGTAGAGCAGGTGAAGCTCTGGTGCATGATATTAAAGGAGTATTATATAAAGGAACATCCTGAAGAAAGCAATGAATGGTCATAGCTTGCTATTTTGCAAACGAGAATAATCTGAAATTTTAAAAACAATGTAAAACAGCACCCTCGACAAGGAATGTGGGGAAATATGTGCGTCATGGAAACTGAGTGCATCAGATCTTTGGTGCTTGAGACCGAAGTGCTGATGCACTGAAGAAATATAGTGTTGTTTTCCCAATCAACCTTTCAAATTTATTGTTTATCACAGATCAAATTTTAACATTTGCAGCTTTTTAACCAAATTTTGGACAGAGGCATGTTTACTACTGTCTTGTAACAATACTCTGTAAGCATTTGGAAGCAGAGGAGACCAACTGCTGTTATTTTGAAAACAAAATATTTGCCCATTCCTGCTTAATGTAGGACTTTGGCTGTTCAAAATTTTGTGGCCTCCTTTGTAAAATTTTTTTGTTTAATAATGCACTTTAATAATTTCACTGGGTGACAGATCTGAACTGCTGGCAGACGGGTTTAGCATCTGGTCTCTCTTATTACCAAGCTATTTTTTTGTAACACATGCAGACTGCGGTTTGGCTTCGTGTTGCTGAAATAAGCAAGTCCTTCCCTGATAAAGGCCTTGCCTGGATAGCAACATATTCTGCTTGGGGGCCAAAAGGTCGTGGCCCTTCAACACTGGTTTTCAGCCTTGTCCCTTGCATGCATATTTCTCCAGATTCTCTGAATCTTTCAATGACATGATGTACTGTGGATGATGGAATCCCCAAATTGTTTGCAATTTTTAGTTGAGAAATGTAATTTTTAGATTACTGAACTATTTGTGCATGCAACAGAGTGGTGAAACTCATGATCCTTACTTCTGGATCAGCCTCTCTGGGATGTTCTTGTTATACCCAGTCATGTTACCGACCTGTTGCCATTTAACCTAATCAGATGTTAGATTTTCCACCTGGTGTATTTTTTATTATGGCACAACTTTTTCAATCCTTTGTTGCCCTTGTCCCAACTTTTTTGAGACATGTTGCTGGTGTCGAATTCAATATGAAAAGATATTTTTCAAAAAACAAAAGAATTTGTCTTTGTTCTATTTTCATATCGAATATTGCTGTTTAAATGATTTGATTATTAGAAGTCAGTTCTTATTGATGTTTTACATGTGTAGCCTCCTAACGTTTTAGCAAATACGGAGGCAATGATCAGTCTGTCCCATCGTAGCATCATCCCCACCCTGTACTTCTGTAAGCCTCCCAGTGATTGACAGCAGAGCTGCTGTGCCACTGCCTGCGTATCTGAAGTAACTAGTGTAACAGGGATCTCTGCACAGCACAGGGGCTGCCCCGCCAACTGAAACCTCCCAGCCTATCACAGTTGCCCGCTTTGCCTCTTGGCAAGTTTGGCCTGTTGGCCGGCTTTGTGCAGATATGTAGTATTTCTGCCCACTCTTGGCACCTGTGCAGTCAGGATTCAACTGCACACAATAAAATTCATCTCTGCTTGAAGGGCTAGTGCCTTACCCATGCAAGCCAATAATGCCCTTTTAGCCAGAGCTGGCCTTATTTTATTGTGGCAACTAAGTTCTGATAAAGATCCAAGTCTGGTTTGATTATGCTGATTTCTGTGTTAAGTGGACATAATAATTGCAGCAAATGGTTTCGGTTTTTTAGCGGTAGTATCAAAGAGCTTATTATCTTAATTAGATCCTTCTTGCTTTAAATGTCCTTTCTTGCCAAAACTGTAAATTAGGGACCATTGCACAGATTAGATTCAGCAACAGACCCTTTTTGCAAAGCCTAAGCCTGAAATGAACATTTTGCTTTGGGTCTGTTGCACAATTTAGATCTCAGAATGACTAACAGAACACTTTGTTGGGAGTAAATGTATCAGCAATATGGAGCCTGTATTATTTGTAGTTCTCAGTTATCTGACATTAGACTCCATCTCCCAGTGCAGGTATGCCATAGCCTTTATGCTTGGGGTGTATGCTTCCCAACTGGGGTATTCTGTTATTCATAGTCAATACAGCACAGGCCCATGTACATGCCTTACACAGCCACCCTGCAACAGAGAGGAAGAGGCTCATTTACATATGAAAATGCTATATGTGGAAATGACATTCCAGGGGCTCCATTACATTGAATGATTTACCTTTTTTTGCATAATGGAGCAATTTCTTTCTTTCTCTCTTTCTTTCTTTTTTACTCTCCAGTCTGCAGTAAAAATTCTCGCTTTGCTCAGCGACAAGTCATCTGTCACTCCGGCCTGGGAGAGATGAGGACTGAGTGACAAAGTGGCCCAGAGCCCTGTGGTTTAATCTCCTGTGGAGAAATTAAAATAACAGTAAACATCAAGCAGCCACCATTTGATTTAATGCAGAAATGAATGTAATTCAAAGGCATGGAGGGGACTCTTAACAACCAGGTGCTTTTTCCACCATTACCTAGTCAATATCCAAATCCAGCTATTCTAATCAGGTGCAGATGATGTATTTGAAGCCGATCACTTTCAGGTCCAGTCGTAGATGAGTTCTGAGGAATGACTTGCAGAAGTTCTTTTAATCAGGAGAAGTAGCCAAGCAGGATAAGATCAGAGCTGAAATCATTTCCTCCTTTTTCTGCCAGCAGACATTCCATCAGTTATCCACCAGTCCCAGCCACCGGCATGCAAAGATATATATATATGTTTTTTCGTGTGATTTTAAAGTTTCATTCATTGTGAATGAAATTAAAGTGTTCGTCATTATTTAAATGAGGCACTGTTAACGATGAGGTGAAAAGCGCGTGTGACTATTTCTATCTTTTAATCTTGTCTTTCTTTGTTGAAAACAGTTTAACCTTGGCAGAGTCAGGGACAGACTTGGTTTCTTGCGCCCATGATGCGGTCCTATAGTCCGACTCCCCATTCGTGTTCCACACAATCACTGCCCATGATGCGGTACTATAGTCCGACTCCCCATTAGTTTTCCACACAATCACTGCCCATGATGTGGTCCTATAGTCCGACTCCCCATTAGTGTTCCACACAATCACTGCCCATGATGCAGTCCTATAGTCCGACTCCCCATTAGTGTTCCACACAATCACTGCCCATGATGCGGTCCTATAGTCCGACTCCCCATTAGTGTTCCACACAATCACTGCCCATGATGCGGTCCTATAGTCCGACTCCCCATTCGTGTTCCACACAATCACTGCCCATGATCCAGTGCTATAGTCCGACTCCCCATTAGTGTTCCACACAATCACTGCCCATGATGTGGTCCTATAGTCCGACTCCCCATTCGTGTTCCACACAATCACTGCCCATGATGTGGTCCTATAGTCTGACTCCCCATTAGTGTTCCACACAATCACTGACTTCAGTTGGCAATAATTACATAATTTCATATCAAATATCATTGAGAGAAATTGGGACTTTTGTAAAATTGTCTCAAGTTCACAGCCAATGGTAGCGTTCTGAAATTGGCTCTAGACACTGATCTAGTATATCTCTTATTATGAGGAAAAAATATTTTTATTTTGCATGAATTTTTAATGAATAGTTCCAGATCACATTTTTCAAACTATTTTCAGAGGAGAGTCTGAGCATATGATTCTCCTTGAGTGTGGACAGCACTGACGCAAATATCCAGCCCAGCAGGAGGGACTGAGCAGTGGTCTGTGGGCCGGGACCATTTTCATGATGGGAATTTGTGAGGAAGAGCTTTTCACAAAAGTGTGACGTTTGTAAACTGCAGGTAAAACAATGACAAATACTCATGCAGCCATTGTTGTCCTCAAAAATACGGCATTTCCTTAGAATAGTGCTGAGCCGTGGGCTGGCTGCAGATAGCTTCTTCAGGAGTTTTGCCATTTTGTTATACAAAAATGAATATCGTGTGATAAATGCTAAAGATTTCCATAGAAGGAAATATTATATTTACGAGACATTTATCTCTAAGAAGTACATATTTTTTTATAGGCCTGTTTTTTTTATACATTATAATACTATTTTTTGCCATTTAAAGTGTCTGGATAATGCATAGCACGCCATTTATTTTAACGTCCAAAACTTGGGATTTAGTTTTAACTTTAAAATCAGTTAGGCAACCCATGGGAAAAAATAAGAATGTGTGTGTGCTTTCATTATCTTTAAATCAATGGGATTTCATTAAAAAAAACTCACTTGCAGCTTATTTCTGTAAACTTCTTTTTTCGCAAGGAATGAAAGCTTGTGTAACTGATAGCTTTCTTGAATCGTCAGTTGAACAGGATCATGAACACCCTTTCCAGATGCTTCTGTGAAGAATACTCTGATGACTTACTGACCTTGGTTTTGGTGTCGTTAAGTCCTTGGAGCCATTGATGTTTATACATTCTATCTAGGAAGCTGACTCAGAATGATCAGTTATTTTCCTTTGGCTGAGAAAAGGATAGGCTGCCACTCAGTGAATTTACCTGTTCAATGTGCTGCTTTACTGCAGTATGTTAAATGCTGTTGTTGTAGGGGCTCAATGACAAAATTACAACAAACTTTGATATTTGCCTCAACAGGTGACATTGCTGATTGGTGGCTTCTGGGTAACTGGGGGAAGATTTCATTTTAGTATTATAAATACAAAAGTAGGGGGCACTATGTACCGCGCATACCTCCGCTAGGCCTTATGTCTGTTCTTATGGTAACAGAATGCGTTCCAGATCACTTTCAAAATTGAGTCAACTCTCTCTTGGACTACCACCTATCATCCTGCTAAATTTCATTCCACACCGTTCAGAATTTTTTGACTTATCCTGTGAACAGACTGACAAATGGCCAGACAAACTAACAAACAGGAGTGAAAACATAACCTTACTGGTGGAGATAATGATTCCTGTGAAGTATAGGTTTGGTGCTGGAAGATCATTCATATTAAAGCATTTGGCTGTAAAGCTGAGACCTACTAAACTCTGTGGACAAAATTGAAAGTACAACACAAAACCAATGCAGCAGGCTGGTGAGAATGAGAGCCAATTTGATGATTGCATTTTATATATGCACCTACCGCGTGTATTTGTAGCTGTTGATTGCTATTTCTTGAGAAATGCTCCCAAAGATAGCAGATAGAATCTATGGCAGTTCGCAAATCACCACATGCGTGTTGCAATTTTCGTAAAACTAGCCTCTGTTCCCCAAAGTGAAGACCTGCTTCACTATGGAGCTGAAGAGCGCCCTGAGCATAGTGTTGGAGGGGGTCAGTAAAGTTAACTGCCACTCCTGGATGGAGGACACCTCAGAAACGTAGCCAGTGACTCCGTCAGACTCTCTTGTTGGGGTTGTACTCATGTTGTGGATAAGGATGAACTTTGGAACTGCATCTAGGCACTGAAAAATTTGAGCGGACAAAATTTTGTCAGAATGATTGAGCTAAAAGAGGGGGAAATGTTGTTGGTATCATGATCAATAATGTTCAGAGAGGGCTCCTGGCCTTCTGAGGCTCCCGGCCTTCAGAATGACAAACACAAGAATGAGCAGAGCGGTCATTCTTAAGCCCCATGGCCAGGAGATGATAGGCCCCCACGGATTGTCCTGATAGGATTTCTTCTCTTTACCGTCTGGTAGAAAACCCTTGCGGCTGCAAAGGAGGGAAAGAGAATGCAGTAGTAGGGAATCAACTCCTATTTTCGTTCATGTAAAAGAGTGCTGTACGTTATGGGCAGAAAACAGTTCAGAACTGTGAAGAAACTCTGGGAGCACACAGTATCAAATCCTGCAGCTGTGCATTTAATATGTGTCAAGAAGGAAGAGAAATTACTCAGGTTACCTTTGTCTAATGTCAAAATTAGTTTAATGATCTGCAGTGTTTAAGTGGAACAAATATGCAAAAATAGAAGAAAATCAGAAGGGGACGGCACTGCTGATCCTTATCGGGAAAAAAAATTTATACATGTTGGTTTCAGTAATTAGAAACAGCAGAATTCATGCTTATAATCCCCCTATTTGATGGGACCATATTGTTTGAGTCAAATGGCCATGATACTTTTTTCTGTGTGATTTGATTTAAATGGAGAGAGAGCAGAAAGGAGAGGGAAGATGGAGAGAGAGCAGAAAGGAGAGAGAAGATGGAGAGAGAGCAGAAAGGGAGGGAAAATGGAGAGAGAGCAGAAATGAGAGGGAAGATGGAGAGAGAGCAGAAAGGAGAGGGAAGATGGAAAGAGAGCAGAAAGGAGAGGGAAGATGGAAAGAGAGCAGAAAGGAGAGGGAAGATGGAAAGAGAGCAGAAAGGAGAGGGAAGATGGAGAGAGAGCAGAAAGGAGAGGGAAGATGGAGAGAGAGCAGAAAGGAGAGGGAAGATGGAGAGAGAGCAGAACGGAGAGGGAAGATGGAAAGAGAGCAGAAAGGAGAGGGAAGATGGAAAGAGAGCAGAAAGGAGAGGGAAGATGGAAAGAGAGCAGAAAGGAGAGGGAAGATGGAGAGAGAGCAGAAAGGAGAGGGAAGATGGAGAGAGAGCAGAACGGAGAAGGAAGATGGAGAGAGAGCAGAACGGAGAGGGAAGATGGAGAGAGAGGAGAACGGACAGGGAAGATGGAAAGAGAGCAGAAAGGAGAGGGAAGATGGAAAGAGAGCAGAAAGGAGAGGGAAGATGGAGAGAGAGCAGAAAGGAGAGGGAGGATGGAAAGAGAGCAGAAAGGAGAGGGAAGATGGAGAGAGAGCAGGATGGAGATAGAAGATGGAGAGAGAGCAGAAAGGAGAGGGAAGAAGGAGAGAGAGGAGAAAGGAGAGGGAAGATGGAAAGAGAGCAGAAAGGAGAGGGAAGATGGAGAGAGAGCAGAAAGGAGAGGGAAGATGGACAGAGAGCAGAACGGAGAGGGAAGATGGAAAGAGAGCAGAAAGGAGAGGGAAGAGAGAAAGAGAGCAGAAAGGAGAGGGAAGATGGAGAGAGAGCAGAAAGGAGAGGGAAGATGGAAAGAGAGCAGAAAGGAGAGGGAAGATGGAAAGAGAGCAGAAAGGAGAGGGAAGATGGAAAGAGAGCAGAAAGGAGAGGGAAGATGGAGAGAGAGCAGAAAGGAGAGGGAAGATGGAAAGAGAGCAGAAAGGAGAGGGAAGATGGAAAGAGAGCAGAAAGGAGAGGGAAGATGGAGAGAGAGCAGAAAGGAGAGGGAAGATGGAAAGAGAGCAGAAAGGAGAGGGAAGATGGAAAGAGAGCAGAAAGGAGAGGGAAGATGGAAAGAGAGCAGAAAGGAGAGGGAAGATGGAGAGAGAGCAGAAAGGAGAGGGAAGATGGAAAGAGAGCAGAAAGGAGAGGGAAGATGGAAAGAGAGCAGAAAGGAGAGGGAAGATGGAAAGAGAGCAGAAAGGAGAGGGAAGATGGAGAGAGAGCAGAAAGGAGAGGGAAGATGGAGAGAGAGCAGAAAGGAGAGGGAAGATGGAGAGAGAGGAGGATGGAGAGGGAAGATGGAGAGAGAGCAGAAAGGAGAGGGAAGATGGAGAGAGAGCAGGATGGAGAGGGAAGATGGAGAGAGAGCAGAAAGGAGAGGGAAGATGGAGAGAGAGCAGAACAGAGAGGGAAGATGGAGAGAGAGCAGAACAGAGAGGGAAGATGGAGAGAGAGCAGAAAGGAGAGGGAGGATGGAGAGAGAGCAGAAAGGAGAGGGAAGATGGAGAGAGAGCAGAAAGGAGAGGGAAGATGGAAAGAGAGCAGAAAGGAGAGGGAAGATGGAGAGAGAGCAGAACAGAGAGGGAAGATTGAGAGAGAGCAGAAAGGAGAGGGAAGATGG
This sequence comes from Gymnothorax reevesii, assembly GCA_029721435.1. NCBI lineage: Eukaryota > Metazoa > Chordata > Actinopteri > Anguilliformes > Muraenidae > Gymnothorax > Gymnothorax reevesii. The sequence goes on from CM056575.1 coordinate 95,819,986, forward strand.
AGAGAGAGCAGAAAGGAGAGGGAAGATGGAGAGAGAGCAGGATGGAGATGGAAGATGGAGAGAGAGCAGAAAGGAGAGGGAAGATGGAGAGAGCAGAAAGGAGAGGGAAGATGGAGAGTGAGCAGAAAGGAGAGGGAAGATGGAGAGAGAGCAGAAAGGAGAGGGAAGCTGGAGAGAGAGCAGGATGGAGATAGAAGATGGAGAGAGAGCAGAAAGGAGAGGGAAGATGGAGAGAGAGCAGGATGGAGAGGGAAGATGGAGAGAGAGCAGAAAGGAGAGGGAAGATGGAAAGAGAGCAGAAAGGAGAGGGAAGATGGAAAGAGAGCAGAAAGGAGAGGGAAGATGGAAAGAGAGCAGAAAGGAGAGGGAAGATGGAGAGAGAGCAGAAAGGAGAGGGAAGATGGAGAGAGAGCAGAACGGAGAGGGAAGATGGAGAGAGAGCAGAACGGAGAGGGAAGATGGAGAGAGAGCAGAACGGAGAGGGAAGATGGAAAGAGAGCAGAAAGGAGAGGGAAGATGGAAAGAGAGCAGAAAGGAGAGGGAAGATGGAGAGAGAGCAGAAAGGAGAGGGAAGATAGAAAGAGAGCAGAAAGGAGAGGGAAGATGGAGAGAGAGCAGAACGGAGAGGGAAGATGGAGAGAGAGCAGAACGGAGAGGGAAGATGGAAAGAGAGCAGAAAGGAGAGGGAAGATGGAAAGAGAGCAGAAAGGAGAGGAAACATGGAAAGAGAGCAGAAAGGAGAGGGAAGATGGAGAGAGAGCAGAAAGGAGAGGGAAGATGGAGAGAGAGCAGAACGGAGAGGGAAGATGGAGAGAGAGCAGAACGGAGAGGGAAGATGGAAAGAGAGCAGAAAGGAGAGGGAAGATGGAAAGAGAGCAGAAAGGAGAGGGAAGATGGAGAGAGAGCAGAAAGGAGAGGGAAGATGGAAAGAGAGCAGAAAGGGGAGGGAAGATGGAAAGAGAGCAGAAAGGAGAGGGAAGATGGAAAGAGAGCAGAAAGGAGAGGGAAGATGGAGAGAGAGCAGAAAGGAGAGGGAAGATGGAAAGAGAGCAGAAAGGAGAGGGAAGATGGAAAGAGAGCAGAAAGGAGAGGGAAGATGGAGAGAGAGCAGAAAGGAGAGGGAAGATGGAAAGAGAGCAGAAAGGAGAGGGAAGATGGAAAGAGAGCAGAAAGGAGAGGGAAGATGGAAAGAGAGCAGAAAGGAGAGGGAAGATGGAGAGAGAGCAGAAAGGAGAGGGAAGATGGAAAGAGAGCAGAAAGGAGAGGGAAGATGGAAAGAGAGCAGAAAGGAGAGGGAAGATGGAAAGAGAGCAGAAAGGAGAGGGAAGATGGAGAGAGAGCAGAAAGGAGAGGGAAGATGGAGAGAGAGCAGAAAGGAGAGGGAAGATGGAAAGAGAGCAGAAAGGAGAGGGAAGATGGAAAGAGAGCAGAAAGGAGAGGGAAGATGGAGAGAGAGCAGAAAGGAGAGGGAAGATGGAGAGAGAGCAGAAAGGAGAGGGAAGATGGAAAGAGAGCAGAAAGGAGAGGGAAGATGGAGAGAGAGCAGAACAGAGAGGGAAGATGGAGAGAGAGCAGAACAGAGAGGGAAGATGGAGAGAGAGCAGAAAGGAGAGGGAAGATGGAGAGAGAGCAGAAAGGAGAGGGAAGATGGAGAGAGAGCAGAAAGGAGAGGGAAGATGGAGAGAGAGCAGAAAGGAGAGGGAAGGTGGAGAGAGAGCAGAACAGAGAGGGAAGATTGAGAGAGAGCAGAACAGAGAGGGAAGATGGAGAGAGAGCAGAAAGGAGAGGGAAGATGGAGAGAGAGCAGGATGGAGATGGAAGATGGAGAGAGAGCAGAAAGGAGAGGGAAGATGGAGAGAGCAGAAAGGAGAGGGAAGATGGAGAGTGAGCAGAAAGGAGAGGGAAGATGGAGAGAGAGCAGAAAGGAGAGGGAAGATGGAGAGAGAGCAGGATGGAGATAGAAGATGGAGAGAGAGCAGAAAGGAGAGGGAAGATGGAGAGAGAGCAGGATGGAGATAGAAGATGGAGAGAGCAGAAAGGAGAGGGAAGATGGAGAGTGAGCAGAAAGGAGAGGGAAGATGGAGAGAGAGCAGAAAGGAGAGGGAAGATGGAGAGAGAGCAGGATGGAGATAGAAGATGGAGAGAGCAGAAAGGAGAGGGAAGATGGAGACAAAAGCAGCACCATTAGAGCCACAGGCCCTCTGGCGTCAGCATTCTTTCCAATGAACATTGTTACAACAGTAAGGCTGTCTGAAGTGTGACAAGTTTTGTAACAATGTGTGATAGGACAATGCCCAGCGCACTAAAAAGAACAGGAGAGCACAACATAATAAAAAACCATGGAGAGAATAGATATACTCTTTTGAAGGTAAATGACAAACTAATTTACAGATGTGTGCATTCACAAAGGTACTTTCCTGAGTTTCAGTCACATTAAATATTTTATAAATTCTAGATCACAAATGACTTGGAACGAGCAGCTATGAGGGTGGTGAAAGATCAGTTGACTTATGTCTAGACCAGTAAAGAAGAAAACAGTGGCTAATATGCTACTCCTGTCATAAGGAGGGTATAATTTACTTACACCATGTAAGGGAAACAGAAAAAATTTTGACAGTTTTGTGAAAGGATGTTGGAATTGGTTAGCTCTGGCTGAGAGCTGGGTTTCATGCACTGAGCTGAAACAAATATGCCGATGATCTATTAACACAAGATGAGATCAGAGCCTTCATTTCATTTGTGAAGACAGGGAGGTCACACAGTATCAATGACCTCCTTATGAGAACCTATGTGGAAAATACATAGATGAACCAAATCATTAAACCACATGCAGATTAAGCAAATGACATTGATTATCTTGAAACAATGGCGCATGGGTATGGTCGATCCTTGTAGTTGGTCTGCTGGATGTATGAAAATGGGACCTGAATGAGTTTGATGAGAGGATGCGTCTGTCAAAGTGTCTCCAAACTGGCAAGGATTCTACAATGCTTCCAATCAGCAAGGGTGAGTACTTGCCAACTGCAGTCAAAGAAAGGACAAACCATGAACTGGATACAGGGTATTGGGTGCCCAAGGCTCATTGATTGCGATGAAGGCTATCCAGTCTGGATCGGACCGATGGAAGGGCTACTGTAAAACACGTTGTTGAGAATTTCAGTGACACCTACATAAGAAATGTGTCTCAACACATTGTGTATCGTACCCTACGTATCGTGCGGACCAGTCAAAGTGCCCATTCTAACCTCAGTCCAACACCGAATGGGCCTACAATGGACATATGGAGCTTCAGAATTGAACCTTGAAGAAGTCTCTTTTACATCTTGTGCATCAGCCAAGTGTGTGTGTGTGTGTGGGGGGAAGAGTAGGCACCAGAATGCACTGCAGAAAGGGGACAAGCTGGTGGAGGGAGTGTGATGCTCTGGGAGATGTTCTGCTGCAAATCCCTGTTAAGGAGAGGTCAGCTGGACACCAGATGCAGGATTCAAAGTGTTTATTAAACCACAAAACACTAGGAGAAAATTGGCGAACAGGCCAGAAACAAAACACCGTGCACATGCACTGAACGAGTGGGAAAGCTAAGGTACACTGCCTAAGGCAGGGGGAAACAGAAGTACTCACTCCAAGAGTGGCTAAACTAGAAAAACAGAAACTGGACCTAACTAGACTGATGGACACACTGGGAGACTTAGACAAAGGGCAGACAAGACGTGGGCGCAGCAAAACACAAGGCTCGGGAATCATACAGAGGAAATACTCGGGAAGGCACAGAAGCGGAGATTTTACCATGCAGAGCAAAGCCAAAATAAAGTTCCGTCTGATGTCGCTTCTCACTTTGCCATAGATATAGCCACAGCAGGAGGTGGTGACTCGGAATGCAATCTCAAAAGAAAACAGAAACACGTGGGATTAATCGAACAATTACACGAGAACCGGGTAAACAATAATGACTCGAGACAAGATGCTGAGACAATCAAACTAGACAGTTTAGATAAGGAAATCTAAACGTGACGAGTAAAAAGCAACATGAGAGAAGCAAAGGAAAGTACAGCTTTAAACATAGCTAATCAGGGAAGGCTTAGGAAGGATTTACAAAAGCTAGAAACACCCGCACTCGCTAATGAGTTAATTAGGTTAATACTATGTGACAAAATATATGCAATCACGATCAAATAAGTGCTGGTTAGTACGGGTAAGTAATTATCCTATCAGATAACGCATTCACTCAGAGTTTAGCGAGACCCAGAATTAAACGCAGGTGGAAGCAATGAAATACCAGAGCCGAAACCGAAAGAGGAAATGTGATTGTACAACGAAATGCAGGCATGCTGAAGGCTGTCACGCGACATCACTGGAGTTTGGGCAAAGAGAGAATCGAACATCAGACGGCGGGAATGAAAGCTGAGAGATAAAACGAAAGTAAAGCACAAGCAGAAATATATGAGAGGTCGTTTGAGACAGAATTCATACTTGCTTTCACATGTACTATCATACTGTCACACAAACACCATCATTCTCTCATACACACACCATCATTCTCTCACGCACACGCTATTATACTCTCACACACACCATCATTGTCACACACACACACACGCACCATTATACTCTCACGCACACACCATCACTCTCTCTCACACATACTATCATTCTCTCACACACACCATTATACTCTCACGCACTCACTATCATTCTCTCACACACACACACCATCATTCTCTCTCACACATACTATCATTCTCACACACACACTATCATTCTCTCACGCACATACTATCATTCTCTCTCACACACACCATCATTTTCTCTCACACATACTATTATTCTCTCACACACCATCATTCTCTCTGGATCTTTTCTTTAGTCGGTCATATTTTTGACTGTGACACAGAACTCCATTAACTGAAAAACATCATCGGTGTACTCATTTGGAATATTTCATCAGGTTTTGCTGGAGACCTTCAGCCTACTGGTCAGGCTGAAGGCATTGATAATTAATATTTTATGTGTATTTCTGGTTCCATATGAGAGAAAGAGGTACTTTTGTTTTGAACTGGGATTTCAATGAGAGTTTCCATTGCTTTGTTCTTATACTTCGACATCTAATACAATATTGTGTTTGAAAATTTAATTTATAAAGGAATCAATTTTGTTCTCTCCTGAGTATGCGCTCCATTGTAAATCCTTATAAGTACCTTCATCTGTGAATTCAAGCAGAATGCTCTTCAGCATTGTCTACTCATAGAGTACATGAGGTAACCTCTCGTCTACTTGCGTTAAATAATATCTGAATTGCAAAAGTAATATATTTTAAATTGCAATAATCATAATCTGTGAGTTTGATGTTAAGTTTAAAGTATACTTGCAGTTAAAAAAAAAAAAAAAAAACTTTTAGCTCCCTGAAAGTTTAAAACTAAATTTAAACTATAGAGGGCTTGAAGTATAGAACTAGGGGACTTGTAGTCTACCTATAAGTTTACTTGCAATATACTTCAAAGTGTACTTTCATGAACTTAAAAGTTGGCTTGAAGTATATAACAAGTAAAGTTGTAGTACATCTGAGTTTAATTTCAGTTTACTTCCAAGTATACTTTTATAAATTAGACATTGTACTATTGGGGGTCTATTCTCCCATGCGCTTAAGTCGAAAAAAGCGCGTAGCAACGCGCTTTTCAGCCTACGTGTATTCTCCCCTCGACTTAAGTCTGTGCATTACGCGCCTTGAAGGCAGTTACGCGCTTGGGGCGGAGCAAGGCCAAAATCGGGGCGTTTCCGAGCGTTTCTCATGCAAATAACACTTACGCGTATTCTTCCCCAGGCTTACGCGCTTTTTCTGTTAAGCGCTTTTGAGGGCTGTATTAAGGTCAAGCGCCAACATTAGGCGAAATTGAATATTGTGTTTGGTGTCGGTTATAGGCCGAATTTTAACATTACTTTTATTTTATTTAACATGGTAAAGGTTGAGACATTGAATATTTGATTGTTCTTCCTTATTTCTAAACTACATTTCTCAAAGCCATGATAATTTATCAAACAAAATCATCACATGATATTACGCATCAGCCTCTTCTCCAATCAGTTAAATTACAAACGCAAAACAATAAATTAATACGAGTATACATAAGACCATCATTCTACCATGCCCTCAAAATCTAAAACCAAAATGCCAGTCCTGCATTTGCTTGCACTCTTGCGTGATTGGGAAAGAGTAAGAGGAGCGCGCCGAGCTCGAAGACGAACACGCATATATCGGCTTCGTTTGGACATCCTGGGACAAACAAACATCGAGTGCATCCAGCGCTTTCGCCTGGACCGTGCATGAGGCAATCATCTATCTTTGCCGACTTCTGGATGAACAGCTATCCAGCCGCAGCAATTATCCACAAAACATACCCGGGGTCATTAACGTCAGAACTGCGCTGTCGCTCCTGGCATCTGGGTCGTTTCAGAGAGTGGCTGGTGATGTCACTCACATCACAGGCGTCTGTGTCAAGGTGTCTGACGCAGTTCGTTGGCGCTTCAAGTTCTTCTCCATGCACTTCCACTGCAGAAAGAGTGGATGCCATTCCCTCCTCCTGTGCAGTGAAATGCACAGGGGATGATGGTCGCCCACCACCTGTTGCGTGTACATTTCTCCGGTGTGCAGAGAACCTGGCTTTTACAGCGCCCCGCAGATCTCTCCATTTATGCTTTAAATCGGGGATACTGCGCTTACATCTCCCCACCGAAGCCACATCCAGAACGATTCGCAGCTTAAGTCCTCGGATCAGTCTTCAGTGCTCGCTTGCCTTACAACACCAACATCTGTGAAGTTTGGTTTTTGGCTCGACGTCACCATCATTGTCTTCCATGTTCTATTAACAAATGCGACTGCCCTGTATGTTCGTGATAATCTAAAAAGTTGTGATATTCTCACGAGTGAGGGGATTGATTTTCTAATTGAGGATATCTGTATTAACTAACTCGAGTCCTAGTAATTTTTTACCATTGGTAATACTGTGTAATTTAATGTGTGAATAAAGACATTGTTAAATAGGCTACGCTACATTGAGCCCTACCCTGGCAAATACCAGAGCACTATCCATTTGTTAATCAATTTTAGCCTTTAAAGAATAGCCGACATGGGAAGAATCATTATCAGTAAATGGGATAAGTGATTTTAATAAAGTATTAGGCACAAGTTCAAGTGAATGTGTCGCTCAAATTAAATAGGATGATAGGCTATGGATATGGAATTCCGTCATTACTGAGGCGGTTTCGGGGCGAGGAGATGACCGTGTGCGGGGTAAAAATCCTTGTTAAAGCGTTTCCATGTCCTTTAGTTGCAAACCTGACATCGGAGTAGTTTTCTATGAAGGACCAAAACTGCCAAAATTAAAAATAAATAAATATGAAAAAAAAAATTTTTAAATATATGCATAAATAAAAGTGAAAATAAATACAAAAAATAAAAAAATATATACATAAATAAAGTGAAAATAAATAAATGTAAAAATACATACAAAAATCAAAATATATATACATAAATAAATAAAAGTGAAAATAAAGTAAATAAAAGTGAAAATAAATAAAAGTAAAAATGAAAAACTGAAAAAAAATAAAATGAAAAATAAATGTGGAAATAAATACAGAAATAAATATATATCATTATTATATTACCTATCAATAAAAAGGTAAACGGGTTCTGCTCTCATTTATTTATTTTTTGCTGTCTGCATGTAATGCAGAAGGAAATGTTATTCAAATGAGGGGGCGGTCCTAAGTGTGCCTTGTGTTGAACTGTTCGCCTATAGGTTGTGCAGAGGTACACCTGCCAACAGCCACACACTTCCCTCTCACAAACCTTGACGGGCTAATAATTGCAGAATCCACAGTGCCAATCATTTGGATGATTTGGAACGCGTTAAGTATGAAATATGTTATATGTGTTATGTTTTTACTTCAGTCCACTTCAAGTGTGTTTACTCTTTCTTTACTTTTTACTTTTACAAGCTTCGACTTCGGACGAATCTCAGGAAGGGGGGAGATGGCGGGGCACATGCAGGTTTACTCATACAACGTTAATTTCCCTGGGGATTAGACGCGATTATTTAACTATTCGGACGCAGCTAAGGTTCCGCGGCAAGCTAAAGACGGAAGTGTCATAGTGCACGGATGATGCATCAGAGCGAATCACATTAGCAGAAACCAGCAGTAGCCGATGAGATTTTGTCATTAGCTTTAAATCCCCCAATGAACTTTCACAATTGGTTACTGACAGATAGAAAATGCCCTTATTTGCATTACACAGCGTTGTGCAGGAGAATCAGAGCTTTACAACGATACCAGACATAACAGACTTCAGTGAAGAGGCGAAGTACTGTTCGTTGCGTTGGAATGCTAACTTTTTGGCAAATTCGGAAGAAACTCACTGCCGCAAGTAGACAAAATGTAATAAAATAAACGTCTAAATGTATCATTTTAATGTCTTCTTTATAGCAGTTTGAAAGAATACATATTCAAGAAGTAAACTAGCCCAATATCTCAAACTTTTGACCATTGCATTAAAAATCCATGTTTTTGCCTGCCATGTCTCGCCTTAAGTGCACTGTGGATCGCTACACAGCGCCATGGTTAAAATTGACAAAGTTTCAGTTTCGTATCACGTAACTCCCCGGAACTAGTCACGACTATTCCGAAAACAAACGATTGTCAGCCTGAACCTTACTTACTGAAATGTGTCAATTTCGCACCGCTAATATGCGTGAAAGGACCACAGATAGTCTGTCCTTGTGGAAACGAATCCCCAGGGAGCTTAACGTTGTATGAGTAAACCTGCATGTGCCCCGCCATCTCCCCCCTTCCGGAGATTCGTCCGAAGTCGAAGCTTGTAAAAGTAGGAAGTAAAGAAAGAGTCAACACACCTGAAGTGGACTTAAGTAAAAACATAACACATATAACATATTTACCTACTTACCGCATTCCAAATCATCCAAACGATTGGCAGCGTGGATTCCGCCATTATTAGCCCGTAAATGTTTGTGAGAGAAAAGTGTGTGGCTGTTGGCAGGTGTACCTCTGCACAACCTATAGGCGAACAGTTCAACACAAGGCACACTTAGGACCGCCCCCTCATTTGAATAACATTTCCTTCTGCATTACATTCAGACAGCAAAAAATAAATAAATGACAGCAGAACGCGTTACCTTTTTATTGATAGGTAATATAATAATGATATACATTTATTTTTGTGTTTATTTCCACATTTATTTTTCCATTTATTTTTAATTTTTGAAATCTGTTTTTTATTTTTGTATTATTTTTATTTTAATTTATTTTCACTTTTATTTATTTATGTATAAATATTTTTATTTTTGTATTTTTTTTCACTTTTATTTATTTATGTATATATATTTTTATTTTTGTATTTATTTTTACTTTTATTTATTTTCACTTTGATTTATGCATATATTTAAAATTTTTGTTTTTATTTTCATATTTATTTATTTTTAATTTTGGCAGTTTTGGTCCTCCATAGTTTTCAAGTGCGAATTTTCTGAATGAGATCATATCAACTGTCTTTGATTGTCTTTGTGAGACTAGAATGTTCCCTTTGTCTTCTTCCCTGTCTTCCACGGAACAAACAGGCTGTTGTAGGAGGGGCACATTTTCAATGATCTGATTGCGCTGATTGAGAAGCGCTAAATTCTTTAATTATTTTTTCATTATCGCGCCAATTTGTTTGTATGCATAGCTTTAATGCCATGGTGGCTAGAATAAGAAATAACAAGTGTTTGTCACTAACATATCCCCCGCCGCCGCAATTTTATGTGTCCGTACGGACGGAGCCCAATGCTATATCCCCCGCTTCGCGCTAATCGCGTGGCGGGGGATAAATAAAGAGATGTCTGAATTACGTCTTGTAATTAATACGGCCTACTATTACAGCGGCATATAAAACCTCGTATCTTCACAGTGACAAACTTCACAGGAAAATAAAAAATAAATCTAAAATAAAATAATAATAATAATAATTATAATTATATAAATGGATAAATATAGTTTAAATTAAAAATGTTTAATTTTGCATGTAAGAATAGTGGACATACGAGTTTTCGTTTCTTATCAGTAGTACTTGTAGTGTACTTGCAGTACAAAATAAAACTTAAAGTACCCATCTAGTTTATATCTATGTTGCTTAAACTTGAAGTATACTTTTTTTTTGCAAGAGTATGTATCAAGTCTGTCAATACTGCAATAATTGTCAAATTTGTTCTCAAATAAAATCAGACAAATGTTTATCTATTTCTTTGTGCGTTAATAACACTGCATAAAAATCAAGTTCAGCTCCACCCATGTGCTATTTACTCTGCTATGCTGCCCCAAAGCTGACTTTTTACTGCAAAAATACATGTACAAGTATTATGAGATAGTAAAAGATACATACAAGTCCATGAGATAGTAAAAACAGAGTAAAAATATAGTAAAGTATACTTCAAAGAAGCCAATATATATGGTAAAAATATTTTAATGTGCTTATGCTTTTGATAGCAGCCTAACTGCAAGCCAGTATACTTGAACATTAGGCATGAATATTTTAATACTTAGATATACTCAAGATAAGTATGATAATCAGAAGTTTAGGTACCAGTATTAGCTAAATATACTTAGACTTTTTGGTGTACTTTTCAGTATAAGCTAAGTATATGTAAGTATTACTTAGCCAAGTATATCTCTGATAAGTACATCAAAAGTAAACTGAAAGTATACTCTCTTATTTTTAGTTTAGAAGAAGTATACTAATAGCACACTTGAATAAACTACTATTTTGTAAGGGTAAACCAGAGTCCCTGGTAACTACTCATAAGCTATACGCTTGCACAGCCTTAAGGCCCATTCACACCAAGCGTGGATTTTTATAGGAGCCAATTCCATGGGCTCTAATGTAAGCTTGCACACCAAGGCGGAATTTCCTGGAAAAACATCCACACGAACTTAAGCTTCTGCGAAAATCCGCCTGCGAAGTTGTACTTTTGGCCAATGAAATGATTTGTTTTTATTGATGTCTCAGCATTCTATCCTTTTGATTAGCTAGATAGCTTGTATTCAGTTGTTACATAACGTGACATCTTATAGCTATGTGCGCAGTTAGTCTACTTTTTCCTGATAGTTAGAGTTCTAGCTAATCATAGTGGGGTTTTTTTTATTTTATTTTATTTTGTTTTTTTTAAGGGACAATGCACATTAATTAACATGATCACTTAAGTCACGTAAATGTGCCAGATTTAGCCATACTAGCTAATTTTCATCTGCAGTCCCTGGCAGGTTGATGGTATATACATACACATGAACAACATTAAAATTGCATCCAGAAGTACAAAAGCACAGATAAAGCAAAATGCTAGCATGTCCATAGTAAGGCACATATGTAGAGAGCACATAAACTCAAAACAGATACACAACCACAGACAAAAACACATAAGGCACATAGCAGAAACAGCAAAATCTGAAGCCAATTAATAAATTATCTCACCATATAACAAAAAACATTAAAACATACTATACAAAAGTAGAACATACACAAGACAGACCAAAAGATGCAGCCAAAAGGAGACACAAATACATAAACAATTGCATAAAAACAGGCCACAATTCATAAACAATTAGCAAGACAATGAGAGAATTTGCTATACCAGCACATAAGTCCTAAATAAATTATGAAATATGAGACATAGCCACTAATTCAAATCATGATAGCAGGTTTGATTGTCCAATAACCACTGCTTTATTGATTTGGAGAACGAATTAAGAGATGTGATGTTCCTGAGTTCTGTGGGTACAGTGTTCCAGGTATGTGCTGCTCGATAGGAAAAAGCTGACTGGCCAAAGGCACTCTTTCTATATGGTATTTTGCAATCCCCCCTGGAGTTGGATCTGGTTGATAAGTTTTGAATTTGTTTAATAAATTCATTAAGTGGAGGCGGTGCCAGGCCATGAAGACTCTTATATACGAGTAAAATATCGGCAAATTTGATCATATTTTCCCAACGTAAAAATTTATATTTTGTTAAAATTTTGCAATGATGGTATGAATTCGACTTCTTATCCAATGTTTTCAAAGCCTGTTTGTAAAGCCTTTCAACCGGTTTTAATGTAGTTCTGCCTGCCTGTGTCCAACTGGTCAAACAGTAATTCATATGTGAAAGAATCATTGCATTGAAGTACAACTTTGAGGCCTCAATTGTCAGGTTGCTCCTAATATGTCTGAAATTTGCTAAATTAAATTTAAGTCTATTCACAACTTTTTTTACTTGTGTTTTAAATGTAAGCAGGGAATCTAGTACTATGCCCAGATATTTAAACTCGTGTACTACCAATAGTCTTTTCCCTGCTACTGTAACTTCTGGGTCTGGATCTCTATTTACAGATTTCGAGAAAAACATACATACAGTTTTATCGACATTCAGATGCAGGCAGGAGTTTGTCAACCAATTAGAAATATTGACCACGGAAGCAGACAGGTCTTCTCCTGCTTGCTTCTTGTTTTTAGCATGTAAATACATGACCGCATCATCCGCATACATCTGACAAGTTACATTAGGTGGACAGACTTCAGGTAGGTCATTAATAAACAAAATAAATAACAGAGGACCCAAAGTTGAACCCTGAGGATCAACATTCCGATCAACATTTTCATATGTTGAATATTTGTGCACCAAATCACGAAGCTGTATGTCGCTGAGGTGTAAATTATGATGAAGCTTCGTCTGGGTTGGACAAGTTAAGTTTATTGAAACCCCAGGTCCGGGGTAACATCAATGAGGAAACCGTTCGTTGGCTACGTCAGTGTAAAAGTACACTGCAAAGCTGACATTATGGTTCAGATACTTACAATGTCATTGTCGCTGCTACTGCTATCATGATTCATTTAGGTTAAATTATAACTTGCAAATTTGTTTTTCCGCTATGCGGAATTGGAACACACGAACGCTAAATTTCACACCTAGTTCGGTTTGGTTCAACGCGGAATTTTCGTTTCGCGTATTTTCTATTGCTAAACCAAACCATTGATAGAAGTGCTCTGAGATTCCAACACATAAAGTTATGGAACCTCGTTTCCATTTTCATTTTACTCTTATTATAAGTGGAGCCTAATACATTCGCTCAAACCATTTAAATTTTATTATTCACAAGCTACATAACGGGCCTTTAGATCCATAAAAAGCGAAGTCGTGGAGTAAACCAACTTTGTGCAATTGAGTCTATATGTCATGCTGATGTTTTGTCGCGACGCAATTACATAGATTATTTAAACTCTGAAATGGATATTGCCTTCGCAAGTAATTGAAACATGAGATCCGTTTCCTCCCCAGTCCATTTAGTAGCAATATTAAAACTATTCTTCACTTTTGGAATGGAATTGCAATGAATGATGTTCAGTGCCTCTCTTTCCGCGCTGTATTTCACTTTTTGAATAATTAGGATGATAGACGAGCGACACTTCGCTTTTAGTGCAATCAGGTATACTTCTCTTCTGGTGCTATACTCTGCTTTTCGAATGGAATTGGAAAGAATAACGAGCTCTGCCTCAATTTTATAATGTGATATAGGCTACTTCACTTTGGTGCTAAAACTCCACTGTCCGGACGGAATTGGGATGAATAACGAGCAGCACTTCACGTTTCAAATGGATTTGGAAAGACGTGCTGCTCCGGCGACGATCATGCAGTTTTTTTCAGAAAGATTTCAATTATAACCAACCAGAAACTGAGAATTCAATGCTACATCTGTTTCAATCAAACTAACTTCCGTTTCCATCAAACTAACTTCCGTTTCCATTAAATTAACTTCAGTTTCCATCAAACTCTCTCACACAATCACCTATTCTCATTCACATACACTATCATTCTGTTTTACATTCACTATCATTTTGTCACTTGAACAAGTTTAAGTTTGTGTGAGAGTATAATATTGTGTATATTGTGTGAGAGAGAATGATGGTGCATGTGAGACAATGAAAGTGTGTGCATGAGAGAATGATAGTGTGTGCGTGAGAGTATAATGGTGTGTGTGTGAGAGAGAATGATAGTGTGTGTGAGAGTATAATGGTGTGTGTGAGAGAGAATGATAGAATGCGCATGAGAGAATGATAGTGTGTGTGTGAGAGAATGATAGTATGTGTGAGAGAGAATGATGGTGTGTGTGTGAGACAATGATAGTGTGTGTGAGAGAGGATGATGGTGTGTGTGTGTGTGTGAGAGAATGATAGTGTGTGCGTGAGAGTATAATGGTGTGTGTGTGAGAGAGAATGATAGTATGTGTGAGAGAGAATGATGGTGTGTGCGTGAGAGTATAATGGTGCGTGTGTGTGTGTGTGTGTGACAATGATGGTGTGTGTGTGAGAGAGAATGATAGTGTGTGTGAGAGTATAATGGTGTGTGTGAGAGAGAATGATAGTATGTGCGTGAGAGAATGAAAATGTGTGAGAGAATGATAGTATGTGTGAGAGAGAATGATGGTGTATGTGTGAGAGAATGATAGTGTGTGTGAGAGAGAATGATAGTATGTATGAGAGAGAATGATGGTGTGTGTGAGAAAATGATAGTGTGTGGGTGAGAGTATAATGGTGTGTGTGTGTGAGAGAGAATGAGAGTGTGTGTGAGAGTATAATAGTGTGTGAGAGAGAATGATAGTATGCGCTTGAGAGAATAATAGTGTGTGTGAGAGAGAATTATAGTATGAGTGAGAGATAATGATGGTGTGTGTGTGAGAGAATTATAGTATGAGTGAGAGAGAATGATGGTGTGTGTGTGAGAGAATGATAGTGTGTGCGTGAGAGTATAATGGTGTGTGTGAGAGAATGATGGTGTGTGTGTGACAGAATGATAGTATGTGCGTGAGAGTATAATGGTGTGTGTGTGTGAGAGAATGATAGTGTGTGTGAGAGAGAATGATAGTATGTGTGAGAGAGAATGATAATGTGTGTGAGAGAGAATGATAGTGTCTGCGTGAGAGTATAATGGTGTGTGTGAGAGAGAATGATAGTATGTGTGAGAGAGAATGATGGTGTGTGCGTGAGAGTATAATGGTGTGTGTGTATGTGCGTGTGTGACAATGATGGTGTGTCTGTGTGTGACAATGATGGTGTGTGTGAGAGTATAATAGCGTGTGTGTGAGAGTATAATAGCGTGTGCGTGAGAGAATTATGGTGTGTGTGTATGAGAGAATGATGGTGTTTGTGTGACAGTATGATAGTACATGCAAAAGCAAGTATGAATTCTGTCTCAAACGGCCTCTCATAGAAATAAGCACAAAGACAGCACACATGAGGCAGAACCATAACAATCCCCGGATCCGGGAATTCAAGTAGACATCAGTTTTACAGAGCTGTTTAAGTGGCACAAGCATGACCAACACAGTATTAGACAGGTAGTTTTAATATTGTCGCTGATCAATGCCTGTTCTCTGTCAGTGATGTAAAGATCTAGCTACTATACACTGTAATACATATAATATACAGTTTGCAGTAAGATCATCAGAAACGCTGTTACTTTGTTGAAACTGGTTCACATATGGATTCATTAAATTCTGTGGTGATTTTATTGAGCTAAAGTTATGTGGTTATTATCAACTATCCTACCAAGCACCTGTATGTCCTTGTTGTTGTGCTTTGGGTTAATTTATTGTTGCCCCCGGACGAAGTTAGGCGGCTCCTATGGATTCAGGCGTATTGTCTCGGCCGCTGCAGCCGCGTCTGTGGAAATGCTCTTGAGGAAGCTCAACAGGTCACACATTTCTGCCAAGTCCTTTGGTATTTGGTGTGGGCTTAGCAAATGGTTAGGTCACAACACCAATCCAACCTTGGTTGCCATGGCAACAGAATTGGACGAATAAGCACAATGCTGAAAATGTGTCTGTTTCGACGTATGGCTTGTGAATGCTGTAGAGATCAAAGTTTTCACAATATCACCAGGGGGTACTGGGGGGGCTACACTCATGCGGTTGCAGGTGGCTGGACTCTCAAATATTTGCTGTTGCTGTTTTTTGGTGTTTTTGGTCATTACTTTTGATGCTGTACTGCTTGCCTCCTTAAATAATTGTGCTGTTTTGTGACCTATGCCCATGCAATTTGTCAATCAAATATGTGGCCCCATTGGAACTCTATTATTAACTGAATATCTTATTCCTGCTTATCTTGGAGATGAAGCAAGGAAGCGCTGCTGGTTAGGCGCATCTTAAGCAGACTCATGCTACTAATTAGCATTCAAGTTAATAGAAACCACTGGTGTTGAAGCTTATGTAATTGTGGGGTAGAGACTTCTAATCTTCAGCCACTTTGCAGAGGGATATTTTGTCCACCCCCTGCGTAGTTTATAATTAATATTGCACTTGCACATTATGTATAATATTCTACTTATTCTATTACAATACAACAAAGTCAGTGTATGACTTACTATTACCTGCCACAGACACAGCTGACAGCATGGTTTCCACCTCCTATTGCTCTCACGTTTCGTACTTTTAGAACTTCAAACGCTTCAAACTTAGACATGCTTTATGAGTCAGCATTTCATTCAACTTTTGGATATTCATCGAAAGAATAAAAATTGAGTTCTCATTTCATCTGTAAAAAGTGTAAAGATATGACAGTACAAATCACGCTTGTGTCCAAAGGACCAACAGAATGTGGGGTTTTTTATTTGCATATTTTCTGTTTAAATTGACAGATTAAAAATCAAATTTAATTTTAATTATGAAACGTATTTCGCAAACAACTGCGAGTACATGCTGCACAGGTAGGCCTAACCCACAACAAGCGCAAACATAAGGCAAACAAGCTGGTCAGGGATGACAATAGTCCCACGCCAAAGATCGCACAGACACAAGAATGGGTGGATGGACACCATCTGAACCAATAGTCGCTCAACATGCCCTTTGGGTGGCAGGGGACTAAAAACCTATATTTTATGCTAATCGCAAATTTTTTAAGGGTACCTACAACAAAGCAATGATGTGCCAAGACCCACTTGTTTAGACAGTTTCTGACCTGATCGCCACGCTTCCCTGCTTTTATTTATTTAAAAAAAGCCTTTACTGTTTGTCTCAATTTGCTTTGTTTCTTTCTCCTGTGTGCTACTGCCTTCTGTGTAGTCTATGCTCTTCATGTTCATGACAGGTGACTAATGCTTGATGTGAATTGTGCCTCGTCCAGTCTGTTGGGCTACAGTGTCAGTGACCTTACCGTATGCGCTTACTGTAAGTCACTTTGGATAAAACCATTGCTAAATAAATGTTATGTAATGTAATCTAGCAAGGAAGTGCCAATGAAATGATATTGAAATTGGTGTAAATACAGCACAGATGTTGAGTTTCAAAATTTGCTGTTTTACCTCAGAGAGCTGACCAACGCATATCTGTGAGAGTGATTTTGGCAGCATTTGTGCCTGAAATATTGCTCAGCATTTTTAAGTAAACTCTAAAATCATTAATACTTAAGAAAGACAGGAATGTGACTAATCCAGTCAATATTTGATCTTTTAGTAGCAAATATTTCAGAAGTTTGGAATGAAAAATATAAATACTGTCTGTTCTTTGCAACATCTGCCATCAATCTGTGCGGGCATACATTAGCATGCAATTCTTTTCCAAACATGAGCAATCAACCACTGCTTTATATCTCTCTGCTGTCCAACAGCTGGGCTGCACAGTCAGCAGTGTTTGAACAACTGGCAGAAGCAGATATGCTCTCCAAAAACATTTCGAAACATTTCTTTTTAACCCTTGACCACTTTATAACCAAAAAAAGGTGTATGACTGCACAATACAAGAATTAAGCAACTAAGGTCTGTAAAATATATTTTAAAAACAAGGAGATAAGATGACTTGTGTGAATTAGAGAAATAGGAAAAGGAAGAGAATATTCTTTAAGTTATCTGCAGCACCTTGGTACAGTGTAATAATCCAGAAAGTATGTGGACACGACTGGAAGCCACAACTGAAAGAAACCAGATATTATTTAAAGGGGCAATTTGCCAATATTTAGCTTGATATTACAAAGTGTATGCATTGTTTAAATAAGTGCATACATACCATACGCATATTCCCACTGCAGCTTGTGATATTTGCATATATATCACCTCCATGGCTTCTCAAATCATTTCTCCATAAGACAGCAACAATGCATCGCCCTTGCTCACAACTCCAGACACACCCTCGACCTTCCATGGTTCTGTGACTTT
The DNA here is from genome assembly GCA_029721435.1 of Gymnothorax reevesii. Lineage (NCBI taxonomy): Eukaryota > Metazoa > Chordata > Actinopteri > Anguilliformes > Muraenidae > Gymnothorax > Gymnothorax reevesii. The sequence continues at coordinate 95,838,204 of CM056575.1, forward strand.
TAAGCTACTCTCAGCTGTCATAACATTACATGGAAACCCATAATAATGCCAACAGTTACAAAAAGTCCAAAGCCAGAGGCATAATTTTTGACAGTTTACTTGCAAATAAAATATGGGCCATAGAATGGAAATGGGCAATTACAAGCCCAAAATATCGAGAGGAAATGCTTGCAATAAGTGTAAAAATGTGAGAATTTGCTATATTTTCTTCTGAGGGACTACAAGAGCACTCTCCAATTATATTCACTGGTTATTCCTGCAAAACTAATTCTGAACGACACGGCCATAGCATCAATTTATCGCATGACCCAAGCAATCAATGTTAATCAAGAATCACTTTTTCCCTCAAAGCCCCTGCTAGAGAAGAGCAGGCAAACGACAGAGTCGCAGGTGAGGAAGCTAGCCTGGTAGCTGTTTTCTTAGAAGTCAATGCAATGATTACAAAAACTGAGAGCTACAAAACTCCTTTCCATTACTAGCTAGCTATCTCCAGCCAGCTCACATTACAACCATAATCCAACATTACTTAACATAAATGGAGCCGACATGGCCAAAATAGTAGGGTTGTATTGCCAAGATGGCAAACAAAATTTTCTGTTCACTAGCTTGCTCCAGTCCATAACAACTTCAAGCAAACGTCAAGCTTTCGGATTGGAAGGTATCATTATTGAAGGCACATCATGTAGCCAGCTTTTTGTAAAAAGTATCCTTGTTCAAAACATCCTCTGCACTCATTTTGGGGTGCCATTTCCACTGTTGGAAACACTGTTGCAATACAAGCAAAGATGGCAAAGAAAAGTTTTGTTTTCAAGCAGCATCCACAGCATGCCTCCTGGCTTGGCAAAGGCAAAGCCTATAAATCCAAGCTGAATTAGCCTGTTGTCATTACTTACCCCCAACTACATCATTGTATGCATCAAATAGTAGCACTGGAGGGTCAAGTACGGTTTTTGTAGCCAACTCTAAGGGATGTGGAGAACATTGGCAAAAACTGCATACATATTCCACACCATTAGCCCTATTTTGACAACCTAAATGCCGTTGGCAAACGCAAGTGCTAACTTTATTGCAGGTTGAAACTGGGGATGTCTCACTCCATTCTGGAAGTTTAATGATGTTTGGCGATAGCTCAGCTGTGGCACTGTTATCAAAAGGGTTGAGCTAAGACAAAGTAATTACCTGTGGGTGGGGTGGGGGTCTGGTTTCCCTAAAGCCAATAATAATTGCTGCTGTCATTTCCTTTGAACCAGAGCATTAATGACACAGCAAACTGGCAATACCTCGGGTGAAGAACAAGCACCTTACTTGTGTTACCATTCTTCTGAGAACTGCGCTCCAATGTAGTAATGTGTGCAGGCATTTGGGGGATAGAGGTCAGTTCACCACATAATGCGTTTTGGGCGAAACAATGTGGGAAATTTTAACCACATACTAAACAGCAGAGCACTCATGTTATTAAAACAATGGCAAACAATGGCGTGACTGAAGTTAATTATTTGTTTTCCCCTGCTCAAAGAAAATATTCACATGTATCAAAATACCCCTTCACCCTATCCTTCCCAATAGACGCCCCAACAATTTTTTAGGCCTATTTATTTGGTACATAACGAAAATTAAAATGGGAAGATAACAATATGCATTTATTGGTGAATAGCTCCACTGGTTGCAATTCAGTTCCATAAAACTACCATGGAGCAACTGTTTGTATTTAAAGGTGGTTTGGGAGAGTCAAAAAACAAACAAGGTCTTTGACATGAAAATTGCACAGCACCAGCTTTATGCATTGACACACCTCCTTTTGCGCCGTCCAATACCTTGAGATGCAAATGGTTGTATTTCGGAGCAGGCGACTACCAACTGAGGGAAAGCAATAAATATGTTGTTTTTTTTGCTGCGGAGGACTTAGTGCATAACATTACAATCTGTATCTACCCTTAAAAACGATAGAAAGAGACAAGGTTGAAAATTGGGTAAATGTCCCAACAATTCCAAATATTAGACAAACCACTTAAACCCCAACATCCCCCAACTGGTAGCACTGGCGCTTTTGGATTTTCAGTGGCGTGCAGTCTGTCTCTGACATTTAGAAGCTTAATTACTTTCAAGCTGTTCCTGTGTAAGATTGCCTGATTAATAATCAAACAATTTACTGAATAATAATTTCCAATATATATGCCTGTAATAGTTAAAAAAATTATTAAGAATTGACAGAGATTACCAATGGGCTACATTGACCACGTGCTTAATAGTGATATTGTAAGGATGGGGGAAAAAACCACATAATTAATCTTACATTTTCTCTGAATAATATCTCCTTTTTTAACATTTTTTTTTCAGCAGTGCAACCTAATTTATTTTTAAATTGCACTTAATCAAAATGTTTTCAGTGTTCAAAATAGTTGGCTACATTTGCAGGGAAGTAATTGCATACTCGATATATAAAGCGATGCAATAATAATTTATGTATGAAATTACTAAGGCTTCTTACATTGAAGTCTTGGTAATTGAGTAATTTTGTAAATTGGTGATTATTGCATCGTGGCCATGAGTGTGCTGCTGCCTTTTTTCACACTTGTTATTTTATTGTGGTCTGCAACTCTCCAACTCGGGTGTGCGTTCCTTCCCTCTTGAAAAAAAATCCAATTGGAAACATCCTCTTCAGCATATTAAGCCCTAGGCTCATAGAAAATTGCCACAAATGGAATTCAGAATCTTTGATAGGCATATTTCCGCTATATGTCATCATTGACATGGATCGGCAAATGCCTGTTGACTAGCTTATGTGATACAATGTGCAATAAAGCCCCTATAAACAGATTGGTCGCTAATAAGTCTTCGCAAACGAGAGAGTTTTTATACCTTTGATAAATTATTGAAGGTCCGATGTTTAGGAAGTTAATTGGGTTTGAAGTGAAGTGGTCAGTATACACTGTAAACCCAGCTAAGTGCAGTGAACACAAATGATTTGTGGAAACCTACAAGACAATTGTGTATGTAAACTTAATGATCTTGTGTTCATAGCACTTAAAAACATGTAAAAAATTACTTCACCTTATTTTCTTTAAAGGAACTCTCTATTACTGGGTACTTTGACGCTGATTCCATAGTTCTGTACTTGTAAACTCTGTCTGCACCAAAAATTCCCATGAAAATACACACAGTTATAATTTTATGCTTGTTTTCTGATGGCAGACCTTGATTTTCAGCCAGTTTCTGCCCCGCCCACAATTAGGTCCAACTTCCATGGGATTGACACATCAACCTGCTGACGTCATATAAAGAACGACATGAGCTCAGTCGAGCTTGTTTTTCTATTACTGCCTATGGGACAACGACTGCAGAAGGTTTATAAAATTGTTTTTTTCTCGCGAAATTTCAGGAAACGGCAGAGCAAATGTCTACCAGATGCATTGTAGCAGGTTGTAGTAGCGTAGCCAAAGAAGGAGTCAGCCTTCATCGACTTTCAAAAGATGAAAAACATAAAATAAAATTTGGGCGTCTTGGGTGAAACAGACTTAGGCAAAATGGCAAGGACTAAGCGACAATAGTGTGATTTGTAGCGACCACTTCAATGATTTCGACTTCGAGGGTGAAGGGCTTTGGTCTGAGTTCACGATGAAAAAGAGGAGAAAAATCAAGCTAGAAGCTATAAACCAAAAGTCCATTCAAGGAGAGAAGCACCGAGGAAAAGGGGAGAAAAAAGAGCAGACCCGGCACTGAAAAATGGAAGTAAATGAAGGTAGGCTGCTAATGAACAATTATAACGTGTTAGCTACGCCAGCGCTTCAGGAGGGCTTTTGTTATAGACACTATAGAGCTTAATAGAGTGCTGGCTGCGGCCAGCATTCCACACTTTTAACACCTTCTCTTTGCTAGCGCTCTATTAAGCTGCTTTCACACCGTGCGTGAAACGCGTGTATTCGCGTCTTTGCATTGACTTTGTATGTCATCTGTCATACTTAAAATTTGTTTTGCGTCCAGTGAGAAAGCGCTTCCCCGTAGCTGCTGCTGCTGCTGCGCACCTAGTCGCGTGCTGCTGCTGTGTCTTGACTCTTGTCTCGTATTCTATTCTTTTTCTCTGTCAGATCATATTATTGTTTTACTCCAGCCTTAACAAATGCTGTACATAATCTAACTAGCTGTTGGATGTCAGCTCAGGAGAGCATAATGAACAAAGTCAAATCGACATCAAAGTGAAGCACACAGTTTGGCAAACTCGCAAACATCTGATCGAGGAATTAGATTTTCATAACAGAAATCTGGGTCATACGCAGTACTTATGACGTTATAAATGGAGACCCAAACACCTGGGTAATGCGTTAAGCAGTAGCTTTCGCAGACGGCGAACGCGAGTGAACCACGGCTCCTCCTGCTCATTTAGTCTCTGATTGCCCGTTAAGAAAACCAGTGTAAGATTAAATAAAAAATATACATATTGCCAATTTTTCTTTCGCTCATAATGTAAATCATCAGATTTGAAGTAACTAAGCACTGGGGCGACAAAAACATGTAATGAAGTGATCAAAATGATATTTTTACACGCAGTTGCACATGCCGGCTATGCAGCCAATTGGTCTTGAGTTCTTTATATGACATCACATTAAGACAGGGCGGCATTATCGATTGTAGCGATTAAAAAGGGGTGTTCCTAGGGCAAGTAGAAAGTTACTAATTTCTCCAACATGGTTTGATATTATGGGAAATGACTGCCATGTTTTTTTCTTGATGAAAAATTACATAAAGAGAGCCTGTTTGTGAAATTTCTCCCTCTTGATGCTGTAGTTCCTTTAAGTTCCTTCCACACAACGCAATTAAGTTAGCCTACACAATTTGTTTTGAGGTATTCGGTTACCGTAAAACATTTAAGTTCACCACACTATCAGGGCTTACAGGGTGGGCTGGTATTACAGGGTATTTTTCTACGCTTCTGCTCCAAGATTTGGATATTGTTGCCCATCTTGCATTTTTAAAACTCCAATGCGTTGCAATGGAGCCTTCAGTAAGGGTGAGGATATACGGAGTGCTACAAAATCCTAATGGTAAAATGGATGTCAATTACATTACCCTCCCATAGAAGCTGAATGTCAGACCTATGAGGCCTGACTGACCAAATAATTCCAAATTCAAATAAAATGTCAGATATATAGAATTAAAAAATGCCCATTTTTACCCCTCGGCCGACTCAGGCCCGGAAGGGTATTTTTGTCACCTGTGTGTCTGTCTGTCGTCCGTCATCCGTCCATGATTTTGTCCAGTACTCAGCATGTAAAGATCGCAGCGTCACCAAATTTGGTATGGTAACTCACTATGACCCATAAATGTGCAACGTGAGGTTTTTTGCTGGATTTGACCTTTGACCTTAGTGCTGTGTCCCTGAGCCTGGAAATCTTGTCTGGGTCAGTACTGGGCAACTAATTCTCACAGCTTCACCAAATTCGGTATGCTAACTGAACGTGACCCATAGATGTGCAATGTTAGGTTTTTTCTGGATTTCACCGTTGAGCTTAGCGCTGTGACCGTGACCCTGGAAATCTTGTCCGGGTGACATTTTCGGGGCCGGTACTCAGCAACAAATGATTGCAGCTTCACCGAATTTTGGTATGGTAAGTCACGATGACCCATAAATGTGCAGCGTCAGGTTTTCTGCTGGATTTGACCTTTGACCTAAGCTCTGTGACCATGACCCTGGAAATCTTGTCTGGGTCAGTACTCGGCAACTAATTCTCCCGGCTTCACCAAATTTGGTATGGTAACTCACTGTCACACACAAATGTGCAATGTCATGTTTTTTGCTGGATTTCACCTTTGACCTTTGCGCTGTGACCTTAAGGCTGGAAATCTTATATTGGTCAGTACTCAGCAACTACTGATCGTAGTGTCACCTAATTTGGTATGGTAACTCACTGTGACACATAAATGTGCAACGTCACCTTTTTTGCTGGATTTCACCTTTGCCCACAAAACAAGCAGGAACTGAGGATAGCTGCAGGACTGGCCTGGCAGAGCATCACCAGGGAAGATACTCTTGAAGTGTCTCTTGAAGGCTACGTGTCATAGACTTCAGGCAGTCGTTGCATCTCCTTCACTATAGATTATTTAATTATCCAGAATTTTTTCTGCACCCATGTATGGAAAGTGCTGCCTTTTTAAATGACACATCTGATGTGGATGAATTACCTTTGAATTGAAGTTCACAGTCTGCACTTAAAGCTTATTGTCATTGTATCCATTCAAACATAAAGAGCTGCTGTATAGAACCAAAATAAAATAATTTATCATTGCCTGGTGAATGTACATGCAGGAATTGCTTCCCTTTGTGCTGGAATATGAATATACACAATTCTCTATTTCATATTTTATACATTTGCTTACCTGAAGTGGAAGATCTGTAGTTCTCTGTGATAATACTGAGATAAACAAGTTGAAAATGCACCTCACCCACAACAGTTCTGTACAGTTTTGAATACTCATTACTTTTAAATATGTCTTATCCTTTCTTATGCCCCTTTATCAAAGGAGATGGTTCAGATTACCAACTTGTATTTTATTTGTTTTGCTTTCTGTCAAACCATTTCTGCCCTCTTCTATTTACAATCACCCATTTCTGTAAATTTAATTATGTAATACATGCACCTGCATGAGTGGTGATGTGAATTTACATTCTTTTGATGCACTTCCCTGTGGCACGCTCGCTGTTTTACACCCTTAGGGCTGTGCCACTTCTATTGCGTAGAGCAAGAACTAATCAGGGGAGAGGCATATCTGTCATTGAGGCTAGTGCTACCCTGAGGTTGAAGTGAGAAGAAATTGGTGTTACAGGGACTGTCTTAAGCCCAGCCAGCTCCTGGCAGGATGAGGCCGAACGTGTCTCACAACTGTTCTCCCCTGTGTTTCTGTACACATGCCTGTGGTTCCAACCGGGGACTTTAGATCCTAGCCCAAGGTACATAGTGAATCACATGCTGTTGTAAAGTTTATTTATGTAGCTATCTGAGAGAGCAGGCTGTAGCACCGTCCTCTGATAAGGCCTTTTTCTGTGCTATTGGTATTTGCAGACGTTTCTCCTGAGCTGCTCACGTAACAGTGGCTGATGTTGGGGAAATTCCTGGTTCATGGTTGCAGCAAATAAATGCAGAAATTATTCCTTAACATCTTCTGCCACCATGGTTCCAGCAGCAATGAGATACCAATTACTCTCTGTTGGAAACCAGTTTTAACTTACCGGCACTATGGGCCGATAGGCTATTGTCGTGGTGTGGTGTCCGTTGTCCGTCATCTTGAACATCTTTTATCTTTTTTTTCACCTGATGAATTTTCGTGTAAATTTGCAATAACATACTACTAGACCATATCTCCAGACATTTTTTCTTGGATTTTTGATTGAATCATTTTTGTCCGTTTTATGGGCCCTTGAAGTTTTGGCTCCTATATTAAAGATAGGACTGAGAAATTAAAAAAAAAAAGTCATTTCTCAAAAACTGCGTGATAAATTTTTTTCTAAATTTGGCAATCAACTTACCTTGGTACCATCAATGTACAGTGTGAGGGCCATTTTTATGGAATCGACGGAAGTGGGTCTATTCGGGGCGCTGTACTTTATGAATATATGCAAGATGGCCTGTGGAGGCAAAATGGTTGCAGATAGAGATTATGTTTGTATTACTGACAAATAGGAAGTAATATATGACCTATATTTTGGCTGTGTTAAAGTTGACCACCGATGGCCTTGAAAGGTCAAACCTGAGGTCAAGCAAAAGGTTTCTAGGCTTGAAAATATTAAAGATTGGGAACATACTATGTGCATTGAACACATATAGGAAGTCATGTATGAACTTTCATTTGGTGGCTTTGAACTTTTCCTTCGGCAACCTTCAAAGGTCAAACTTCACATAGTGAAATTTCAATTACTTCTATCACCAAAACTATTACAGATAAAGCTTAGGTTTGTATTGCGGGCAAATAGGAAGTCATGTATGAAGTTTCGTTGGGTGACATTGAACTTGAACTTCGGTGACCTTGAATGCCGAAACTTCACAGTGAAATTTCAATGACTTTTTTCAGCAAAATGGTTACAGATAGTCTCGGTTTGTATTGGTGATGTATAGGAAGTCATACATGAACTTTCATTTGGTGGCCTTGAACTTGACCTTTGGCGGCCTTCAAAGGAGTGCAGATGAGATGCCAGCGGACGTGGAGCTGCAAATTCATGCACGCAGTTACACTTTTCTTGATGGCGGTCCCGAATCAGTTATTGAATATTCACTAGCAAACTGAGCTCAAACACAGTTTAGAATATGGACAAGTTCAATCTGATCCCTTTTTTTTTGGAGTAGCATGAATTAAACCCCTCACCCAAGCCTGATGTGCAAACTACTCAATATACTTGCCCATAGTATCTATCCAGCAGTTCAAAGAAATGATTTCTTGAGAAAGAAAAAAATTGTTGTTCTCCTTAGCAACCACTTCAGCATCAGTGAGCCAATGGTATTCCAATTTGAAGCTAAGAAAAATCAGTTTTCTGAAGCAATAATTCAATATGGTATTGATACAATGTCATCACATATCAAGAACACGTAGTTCTCTACCTTGGATTTATGCATACTTTCCTCGATCAACGAATTCAGCGCTCCCTTATATCCTCCTCAGTACTCATGTTGATAGCCTGTCACTCAATGATTTACTTAGGCTCATCAGCGTAACTGCACACTTGTAGTTCACACTCACGTGAAACTTCCTTGTAATGATGTATTGATTGACATGTTTCTTATCCAATTTCAGGGAGAATAAACTCTCCACAGTACCTGAAAGACATTTATTGGACAATTAGAAATGTATACAGGCCTTTGCGTAAGAGCAGGGTAGGTTGTATTCGCATTACATTTCGCACAGTGGCGCAGCTGAAAATGATGCGATTTCACGAAAAAAAAAAACTTCCAAAACTGACATGAAGTGTTTGGTTACATTTACGGGTTTTAAATAAGATACAGGCATGGTCAATGGGAATTATTCTGAATGAAACAGTACTGGAGGGTTCACTCTACTGGATACATCTGTCTCTAGAGGAGGGATTCACTGAAGAAATACCGGTACTGCTACTGTGGTAACATTTAGCTCAATGTGGCTTTTTGTTTTGAAATTTATACCACATTCAACAAAACGGAATAACAAGGTTTTGGCTTGTTTAATATGTGAGCAGCTCAAGCACTTTGATAGACCCCCCTGGTACGTTTGTTGCGCCATTCTGTTCAATCTAGGATGGGATATTGCCTGATTTTTTTCCTGATACTGAATGTCTTTTCTGTTAAAGTATATTTCAGATAACACTGAGTTAGTGGGTTATACTTGTTCCTTATAAGGTATGGAAAGTGTTTACATAAGGTTGCAAGCTCCAAAGTGGGAACTGCTAGCTTTTCATTGCAGGGTGAATGTTCTGATCATTAAATAAGCAGTTCCTTTAATGAGTATGTGTGCTTGTTTGTCAGACTGAAGAAAAATGGATGAAATTGGAACTTTATCATGGAGAAAAGGCAAGTTTTGTGCTTGGAGACGTTTCTGGTGACCACTGATGTCCAACTGCACCTATATTGATAAAATCATGCTAAATTCAGCCAGAAAGTCCTTAGTTCATATTGAATTTCTTGAATCAAAAGTTGATTTGTGTTAAATATATGATTATTTTATGATTTGACAGTGTGCCATTTTGAGGGATCTTAGAGTTTTGGTAGCCCTGTATAGCTGTCTTATTTGACTCCTAGAGAGTAAGTAATTCAAAATTAAACACTCAGGTGAATTATACTTGTGTTTAAGGAGTTTATGACCCCAGAAATTTATAGTTTTAACCCCCAGCTATTTGTCAATTCTGTTTTTTTTTTACAACTTGAGCCATTCCTTTCCTCTCTGTGAAGCTGCAATCTTGAAATATAAAGCTTTAACTAAGGTATAGTTAGTCAGATTTGGCCTCTGAGCAAAGGGATTAACAAAGTTCATCTTCGGGCCCCAGTTTGTCTTGGGGCAGCCCAGCCTTTTGAGGACAACAAGCTGTACTTTCAATTCACTGCTTCTGCATGAGTAAATATAGAGACTGAAATGACGTGAAGGTGTAAAAATTGTGCGTCCAGGAGCCATTTTCACTCCTCTGTGTGCTGCTGTTTCCAAACCCTTCTCTCAAATACCCTACAGCTGTGGCAGGAAGTGGTACCTCTTCTCTCTTTGAGCAGGGTCATCGCAGGCTGTGTGTGTCAAAGTGCGTCGTTCTAACTGAAGAGATGAAAATCATCAGATAAAATGTACTGCAATTTTTATTTATTGATAACGCATGACATCACTAAAAATGCTGCTTTTCATTGAGTTTAAATCCTTGTTTTAAAGCATAAATTCCTGAAAGTCCTTCACATTCTACTTGGAAAACCGTTGTTCCCAAGAACACTGTGCCTAGAATATTTATCTCTGGAAATTCTGTCAGAGCAAGTTGAAAAACTAGCATTTCAAGTGAAATAATGTCCAAACTTAAAATGTGAAATTTACCTTCCACTTATCAGCTCTGATTCACTTTCCCTGTATACCGGTGCTTCAGTGCTTCAGATTTCCCTCCGCTCATTTACATTTGTGTTTCCACAATTGCAGTGCCCTTGTAACTGTGAAAACGTGAAACTCATTTATTTTTTTGTAATCATCCACTGAATTGTAGAAGACATTTGAACTTTTAAAACGTGTTATCTGATCTCTGCAAAGATAAAGATATTTTTGCACTGTATTTTATATAGCAGGATGCTTAGTTGTCAAGTTGTTTTTCTGAAACTTGCATTTAGGTTGCTCTTTATGATACTGTACTATTGTGTAAAAAATATTTAACATTAATCTGTACACTACAGGCCAAAAGTTTGGAAGCAAGATCAAATTTTGTACAAAAATTGTACAAAAAAAGATTGTAGTTTCATTGACATACTTTGCAACGAAATAAACATGATTATTATATAAAGAGTCACTAATCAGAATACATTTATGCTCAAATGATCAGGCCCATATTACTAGGCGATCCTAGAGCCCGCCGGTTTCCCGTTGGCATCCCGTGGGCTGTAAACCATGACATAAAATGAATAACGTAAACTGTGATTTGTTTTTTACTTTTTCACTGAAGTTGTGACTCTTGAAAATATTCTCAACTGAAAAACTAACCCACTCATTTCTTTTGTTAACATTTACTCGACAATGGTCTGGTAACATCAATGTATATAGTACCTAAAGGTAAATAGAGGAAAATGGTGAATATCAATGAAAGAAAAGTCTAATCATGCAGTAAATACATCCCGAAATCCATAGAATTCATACAGGTTTTTAAGAAAGGCCTTGAGAACAGAAACCTGAAGTAGCTTCAAAATTTTTGACCTGTATTGGCCTTACTTCCAAACTTCCAAACTGGCCTGTAGTGTATATTTGTATTGTTTAATTAACGTGTCATTTTGAAAATATAGGATTTGTGGGACACGAAATTCAACCACAATTGTGGAATCACTCATGTGCACTCTACACTCTACATTCTCTTTTCCCCGCATGTTATAACCGCCTCCCATCTTTTTTTTTTTTTGGGATATTTTCTTTTATTTGACAGTTATACAGTGTAGAGAGACAGGAAGGTTGGGGAGAAGAATGGGGGGATGACATGCAGTAAGCGACCTGAGCTGGAGTCGAACCGAGGTCGCTGAGGGGAAGGACACAGCCTTTATGGTCTGCGTGCTTAGACCGATGAGACCGGGGCGCCTCCCATCTTTAATTCTGTTTTCCTGGAGAAAGTGACCCCCAAGGTGCCCGAGGGCCCATTAATCCCCCAGGGCCCAGCAATATTGTAAGCCAGCGAGCCCATCCAGCGGGAGCTACCATTGATTGGAAGCGTCACAGTTTTAGAGCTGTTACCCTTCCATGCGTTATAGATTCTGAGTGTTATCATAGCTCTGTTGCCAGCCAGACGTCAAGGTGGCGGATTTGATTTGAACATAATTAGTCTCAGTTGTTAGCCACATCTCAGATAATGCAGAAGAGGTGTCATGGGTTTTATGTGGAGGTTTTCATGGGTTTTACCTGGGTATACATTCACCTGTATCGCACTGTTCCCCTAGCCCGTGACCACACTGCAGGAGTCAGCAGGGTGGCTGGTGGACAGGGCAGTTGAGGGTCACCTCTAGCCCTTGTTTTCACTCCATTCAGCCATTTAGGAGGAGGGCTGTCAGCCACACAAATTGCATTAAAAAGGTCTGTCTCAGCTGGGGGATTGTCTCTCAAGCCTGTCTGTGATGTGGGGTTTCTCTGCACGTCACTGTCATTACCAGCTGATCTTCCCCAGCAGCCACACTGGAGACGGCCTGAGCTCCTGAGTACCGACATTGCCTACTCCCTCTGAATCACTCATCTGCTCTTGACCAATTTCAACATCTATCGTCTGTGTTTTGAGCTTTGGAAAAATCTTTTATACTGAGCCCAAGTATTATAATTCTATTTCTCTCTTTCGCCTCTGATTCTGACACTGCTTTAGTCTGTGTATTCTATCTGACAATTAGTATTTTGCAGTGGTTGCCTTGATCTGAGAGAATGTTGCGATTAAGTTTTGATTATGACATTGTTGTCATCGTCATGGTCCACCGGGGGAGGTCAAATGGGCTAAAGCTTGGATCAAATCGTGGCGCGCCCATGAAGTGACTGAGGGGCGTGTTAAATTGTGCCTGTGAGGACGACTTGACAGGCGTTTACGGGCCCCAGCGTGATCGCGCCCGTCTCTCGGCATGCACTGATTTTGATCTCAGAGCAGCCAACAAAAACAGAGATTTTATATGGACTACTTATTAGTTACAGAATGCGATTTATGTGCTTTGAAGGTGTGTTTCAGCCAGGCTGCTCTTGGACAGGCCCTGGACAAGATCAGACTCTGGTCATAGCAATGTCCTTCACAGCATAAGAATGAACCACATTTTGGAGCTAATGAGTAGTGAAAGGGTATCTTTGCTATTTTCGCATAGTTAATTTTCACTGTCCTTCACCTCAGAAAACTTTTTGGATGTGTGTCCGCCTTTATGGGATTTGCTGAGTCATTAAGAAGAGCCTGACATGAGAAGTGTGAAATCTGATATCGCAAACTTAGAGGAGTAATTTGTGGTTATGGACGGGGGTTGGGCCCAGAGAGTGAGGTGGCCAGTTCTCTGCTTTTCTAATTAAGATGTGCTCTGTGAGGGCCCATGGTGACATCTGTTACCCCAGCGCAAAGCGGCGAATAGAGCCAGAATGGCGGTAATACGCGGCCTGTAATGACTCCAGCCGACCTCGTAAGTGCTGAGCCGACTCTCCCCTCCCCCCACCAGCCCCCTCCGCTCCCCCCTCTGGTAGGAGTGTGGCGGGGAAGTTAATTGGCAGCATCTGCTGTCTGGGAGCTCAAGTGCCCAGCTACCCCCCAGGCACCTGGAGCCACCAGTCTGGCTACGGGCACCGAGCGAGGAGAGGAGAAGCACACAGCTGCCAGCAGTGCCAGGGGGACGTGGTCAGACGAGGCGGGCTTCCTGTGCCAGGCGTGGTACCCCCCTCCCCCCAAGGGACAGATGGTTTACAGCGCTGGGTGGGAGTGTGAATGAGAGAGGAGAGAGAGTCTCACCTGCCATAACCCTCACACACACAAAGCGCTGCGTTTACAGCCGCCAAACGCCGCGCCATTTTTTGAGACTCCAATCATGCCCAGAGTCAAGAGGCATCATCCACCTGCTGTGTACTCACTACCATTCGGGCCTGCAGCTACTAAACCACACTGTTTTACAACAATGCTAATTACCTGATTCACACTCAGAGGCTAGCTACCTCAACGTGCAAGGCCACGTCCGGCCAAACCAACCACACAGTAAAATGTTCTGTGTTGAATCTGCTTTTGCTGTTTAATTGGGTCAACTGTTGCCAGTGTGTTCTTATTGATACACTCATAGTTGAATTAACACAATGCACATTTAGGGGATAAACCTACAGTTTTTTTCGAACACAAGGTATTTATTGTAGGATAGATACCTGGAAATTTCATTTGAAGCACGAGGTTTAAAATGTAAATTTCCAGGCATTTAGCCAACGATAAATACCTTGTGTTCTAAAAAAACGGTAGGTTTATCTCCATTCTACCATGACTCATTTCAACACCCCCACAAAAATATTGGTGTGCTAGCTAGGACACACAGTTCGATATCACTTTGGCTTGCTAGCTAGGAAGCCAACTTGCATGCTAACGAGTATGACAGTGTACGCATTGAAAGCCAACCGCAGCCTTTCTTGCTCACTAGCCAATTGGCTATGTAACTAAATACATGGAGCGCTAGCTATAATATTGCTAGCTAGGTAGCTAACTAGCTCGCTAGCGAGTAAGACTGTACGCAAACTGTAGCCTTATTTTGTCTGCATAATCATGACTAGGTCTTGACCCAGTGCAAGGTAGTTTACCAATGAATAAATACCTGGTGTTAACCAATCAAAATGCAGAATTCGCGGAAATGAATTCTAGAATGTATTGCGTTTAAGATAGCTTAAGCATGTGTATACGATAAATGTAAATAAAGAACAGGAAAAGAATTGCAACAGTGGGGCACACTAATCGTAAACTCCTCTTCACATTGTATGAGGAAGATTATTTTAGCGGTGGGATGCATGCTTGGGGCCTGTGGCTACGTGCTGTGGCATGTTCTCTTGATGCTCTTTATGTACTGATGAGAGTATGGCTCCATCATGATTTGCCCTTATTTAGGTTATCTGCAGTGACATTCTCTGCATTTTTAGGGGCAGGTACTCCGGGCAGCAGTGACATTTGCAGGCGGGTGTTGAGATTTGTGTACTCCGTAGGGGGGCGGGGGATAAAAAGATATCATTTTTCCACTCTTTTATGGTACCGACACGGCCAGAGAAAACGGCAACATGCTCCTCTTTGTTGACAAGAAACCTGCCATTTAAATCAAGTGAGCTATACTGATGCTTATCAGTGGTGAGCTTGTGTTAGATGGACTTCAGTTGTGCTGTAAAGTGCTCAGAAGGGCCCTGGACTCCCATCCTGTGGTTATCAGTTTCAGACTCCATCCCTGTGAGTGGATGAAATGGCAGGTCTCTGAATGCGCTGCTCAGGCAGTATCGTTAAGTATGTTAGTACAGTAGTTCTCAAACTCGGTCCTGGCGCCTCACTGTGTATGCTGGTTTTTGTTCCAAACACAATTGCAATCTTAGGATTTTGACAAGCTGTTGTTTTGTTTTAATTAGATGCATTTATGCTAATATCCACATTGAGATATATTGTAAATATCAGCAGAGGGGAAACAATTTAACCAAAAATTTTATCAACATAAATAATCAATAGGTTCCTCATTGGTGAAACTCTTGACACAAGGTGGTAAAACTCAACAATTTACTTGGCAAACAATGGAGTCACACCTGTTGTGTTCTGCTTTGATTTTATACGGTTCAGGCAGGTTATTTTGGAAAAACTTAAAACACCTGTGTTCAGAAACTTATTCATATCCTCAGAGTCTAATTTGATCCGTTTAAATATCATTTCACCTGAAAATCCCAACAATATTGAAAATTGAGCACAGTATGTTAAAGGGTTTTTATTCCTCATGGCAGAATGGATATGTCCATCAAAATGTGACTTAAGATGGTAAATAACCACTCTAAACATGGAATGCTGCTAATTAAGACAGAGTAACTGCTTTTTAAAATTCTAGAATTGCAATTATGGCAGGAACAAAAACCAGCATCACAGGGGGGCGCCTGGACCGAGTTTGAGAACCACTGGGTTAGCAAATAAGTAGCTACGGCTGTTTGCTGCAAACGCACTTAAACTAAGACAAATCTATCATTACTACCCGCTGTTACCTCCATCCCTCTCTTGTCACTTTGTGGATCGAGGGTGAGTTTGACAGGTGGATGAAGCCGTCAGGAGAGCTGGTTTGCTTGGGAGGTGAGGCTCTGCTTTTATCGGTGTCACAGCCATCCTGGTGGGACGGAAGGTGGTGATAATTCTTGGGCCCACAGATTAGGGCAGAGGGTTACTGAGGGGCGCACAGCAGTGATCTGTCAGGGCTCCCTCTATTCTGTGCTGGTTACACAGAGTGTGCACTGATGACCCAAAAAATTAAAACCGCCCATAGATGTTGCAAATGAAGTTGACTATCTCATAGCTACAGCACTAGTCAAGGTCTGCTAAAAGACTTAGGCAGTGAGCAAATGGTCGACTCTCTTAGTCAACATGTTGGATGTAGGAGAAATGGGAACTGAACGACTGTGATGAGTGCTAGATTGTTATGCCAATAGAGAGGGTTTGAGCATCTCCAAAGCAGCAAGACTTCCCAATCAGTAGTGCTGAGTACTTACTGACAGTGGTCCAAAGAGGGACAAACCATGAAGCAGCGACAGGCTGTTGGGCACCCAAGGCTCAGCTATGCACTCAGGAAATAAAGGCTGAACCGGCAGGAGGGCTACTGTAATACACGTCTCAGGGAATTATAATGACACCTTTGTGAGGAATGTGTCGCCGCACACAGTGCAACACACCCCGCTGCGTATAACGCTTTGTAACTGCAGACCAGTCAGAGTGCCCTTGGCTCAACTGAAGAAGGTCGCCCGGTCCAGGGAGTTCCGTTTTTCTTTTAAATCATGGGGTAAGGATTCACCGTTTACCTGGGGAAGAGCTGGCACCAGGACACACCGAGGGGAGAAATGTTCTTTGCAGGGGGGCACTGTGATACTCTGAGAAATGTTCTGCTGGGAAACACTGGGTCTTGGAATTCAAGTGGAAGTTATTTTTACAGAGTTGATTGGTGGCAAAAGGGAGACCAGCACAATATTAGGCAGGTGGTTTTAATGTTGTAGCTGATCAGTGTGAAGAGGGTGCATGTAACACACAAAGCTACATACAGTATGCAGGAGCACTTCATTCTACAGTAGACTCTACATTAGCATGTGCAATATCAGTGTTTGGGGTACAAATGTTCAGATTGATGGAGTTTCTCAAATTTAACGCTTGCGTGAGTTGTAGGATTGCTATTACATTAAACTTGATGTGTTAAAACCAGCAGGACACTGGCTTTTTATTTCTACCAATTCGAATAAAAAATGCCTGGTTTGCTTCCAGTAATTCGATGACGATGCAATTATTGAACCATCATCCCTTGCTCTGTGCTAAAAGTGAAAGATGATGTAATTTGGGATTTATTTATCTCACTGATACAATCCACCTATTCCCTTTGGTGGGAGATGACTTCATTCTGTGTGCGTCCCCCGATGAGATAATGGACTCTATGCATTTTTAAAATTTTGTAAGCAAGCATATACCAAACATTTAGACTAAGTCCAAGTGCTTTATTGTTATTTTTGGTTGGAGCTGTAGTGAAATGAATATTTAAATATTGGCATGACACAGCCCATGAAAGTAGTTATTATGGAAGTGGCCAGTTGTATGTGAGTCCAGGATCTAAATTTGTCTATATCTCAGTAGTAACATCTGGTACGGTACCTTATCTTTCAAGAACGACTTAATATGAATTATTCAAAGGGTAATAACTGATTGGATAGTGAAACTAACAGTTCCATTATAGTTCTAAATGAATCTGTCTATTCACCGGAAAAGCCTGGATGCTTCATTCAAATTTGTAATTTTCTTACTTTAGTTATTTTCTTTCATTATTCAATGGAGAGATGGCATATTCTCTATGGGATATGAATTGTTAGTTTTTCAGGCATGAGAACATAGTGTCATTTTCAGCTCATCATATATTGATGGTTGGTTAGAGGCCCTTGGCGACACTATATGACGCACAAAGACTCCTTTCATGTCAATTCTGGATGTCCTAGGTATCTCTATAGACTTCAGTAGAAACCCTCAATGGTTTTATATTGTCACCAATGGTGAGTTGGAACAGACTGTATGTTTGTGACATCAATGAAATTAGAATCCTGTGTCTGCTTTTTCTCCTTTGAATTTGCATATTGTTTATTTGTTAAACTGAGGGCCTTCTGTTGAAGCCTTTGGGACTCCTGGTGCGTCCTGAAGTGACGTCAAAGGACACCTTAGGCGTCACAGTGATGCTGAGGGCTAACAGACCTCAACTTATGACGAGCTGGGAATAAAAAACCGTATGGACATAATCACTCCTGTTCATGAAATCTAAGTATATCAGCGTAACTATTCCCCTGCAGTTCAAGAACTTGTGACACTTTTCCAATTGTCTATTTCTGGTACCTTTTGGTGGCACCATATTTATTGATGTTAAAGTTTCGATTGAAGTTGGAGTTGTTAAGTTCTTGGAAAAGGTCCTCTTTTGAGTGAATCTGAGATAAGTAATTTTGGGAATGTATATCTACAATGTTCTTCACACAATGTCAGCATGTCTTTGTCTATATGAATCTGACTTATTTGATGGGCCACTGCAAATTAATTTTACACATTTACATAGAACAAATACTGTATGTAAAAGCAACACTTGCCAATTTCAAAGGTGGTGTAGAATTCAAAGGTAATAAATTTAAATTAGTCAACTGAAATAGATTCATTAGGCACATGTGTGTTGATTATATGTGACTGGGGATACGGATATGCATTTATTGGTAACAGATTCCCTATAAACAAAGAAGGGACCATTTAATGAGCAGAATATCAATCAGCATCTTGAGTGACCACCATTTGCCGAATGCAAAGTGACACACATTCACATGGAATTGATTAGATTGTTGATTGCAGCCTGTGGAGTGATCTCCCTCTCCTCTTTAACAGCTGCATGAGGTAATTTGGATGGGCCTGTTGGATGGAGCTGGAACTTGCAGGTGTATGTGCCCATCCACAGCATCCCAAACATGCCCAAGGGGTAACATGTCTGCTAAGTATGCTGGCCATAGAAGGACTGGGACATTTTCAGCTTCTTGGAATTGTGTGCAGATCCTTGCCACACGAGGCCATGAATTTTCATGCCGAAACATGGCAGTGGATGAATGGCGGGACGGTTGCCCTCAGGACCTCATCACACTAACTTTGTAATTCAAATTGCCATGGATAAAATGCTCTTCAGTCTGCTGCCCTTAGGATATTCCTGTCCATACCAACACCCCATCACCACCATGGACCACTCTCAGCGTTGATATCAATGAACCTCTTACCCGCTCAGCTTCATACACGCTGTCTGTCGTTTGTTTTCAAGGGTTGAAACCTTGATATATCAGTAAGGGGACTCTTCACCTGGCATGATTGCATATAGTTTGTGGGTTTTAGGCCTGTTGGACAAACCACAAAAATTTCTGAAAGAGAAGAGATGGAGGGGCCGTAAGGTGGAGACATGAAGTTTCATTACTCTGCCATCTGCTCTTCTGCACATCCCTGTAGTCTGCATGCCGATGGTAAAGTCTCTTTAATCTTGAGCCATCTATAGCATGCTGTTGTATGACACAAACTCAACATTTTGGGGTGGCTTTGATATGTCACTCCTACATAAGAAAAGGATAACCATGACTAACGAGAAATGCTAGCTAACAGCATTCAAATAAATATGTGGTCAAAATTTGAGAGAAAATGTGCGCATAGAAAAAAAATCTCTGATCTAATTATTGCATAAAAAAGTTGCATTTATTTTTTTGCTGTAGTTTACTTTTTAAAATATTCTTTCCAAAAAGAGTACAATTAATTAGAAAATATCAATGAAATGTATTTTAGTTATTTTTTTATTTGTGATGGCAAATAAAGATTTCAAGATGGCATTTAACATGGCAGATTAGATCGGCCTATTTATTTGGAATATCTTAATATTACCATTTGTGAAAATTTGTGAAATTTATTTGTAATTAAACACCATCTTTTTGGATGGATAGCACTCTTGTTACATATAAAAGATATGTAAATATGGAAGAGAATAACCCATTTAAGAATTCTGCCCAGATGCGATCACATTTTAATTATTTGTTCCTTGGACCAATATCCACTCCTGTGTTAATTACGTTGCAGATCGTGCTGTTAGTCTTCGGGGTAAAGTTGGAGACAGACAGACTAAAACACAAACAAATGAAAGCATAATTTCCTTGGCGGGGGTAAAAATAGCCGCAAATCTCTGAATATACAGCTGTGAATCATATTTGTCACAGATAAATGAAGCTGTGTAGATATGATGAACACAAAAATAGTCCCTATAAGTATTCAAAAATAAAACATATTGGGGTCTTTAATGACCTCACTTGGTCATTTTAGTTGCTGAAAAGACTCCATGCCTTAAGGGTTAATGACGTTTTCTTCAAGTGTGAATAATTTGCTCTGAAATATACATAAATTGTTTTTATGGTTTGTAATGAGAGCTTGCACACCACAGTGGACCTTAGGTGAAGCGGTTTTCCATATGTGTGAAAAAACCGCTGAACCTATAAAATCCCTGAGATTATGAACGTTACCATAGTGATCCACAACCTACCAAGGAAGACGCAGAAACATTCAGATTTTATTGGCTTGTCTCCGCCAATGGGGATCATCTAATAAACGTGGTTTGTGAAAATCCCATCTTGTGCGACAAACGTTGTGGTGACTGCATGGATGCAGAAGCCAAGGAGAGCTTGGTGAAGTTTCAGTTCCTGCACCAGCTGCTGATTCTCCCCTGCTTTGTGCACCTCTCCAGAGTCCAGCGCGCCCACTGTCTCCTTTTCATTTTTTGGCGACGAATAGCAGGACATAATCATTGATGTTTTGGCATTGTGTGCAAGCACTCCATTTTCCTTATGGAGTGTGATTTTTATTTCTGTGCAAAATAGCACGCCAAAATGCAGAAAATTAGCATCAGGTGGGGATGTTTTTTGTGCGGATATTTTACGTTCATACTCACCATATAATCACCCTTGTGCCTGCATAGTGCATGTGTGAAACAGTTTTTAGTCTCCTTGTGAATATTTTTGTTGTATTTTATTGACTTTGACTGTGGTGGGCTTCCTGCGCTTGGACAGTTGCGCCTCTCTGCATCTCTCCTGCAGCACTCAGTGTCACAGGCTGTTGGGCTGAGCTGACACCAGTGTTACTGCACAGCTGAGGGAGAGAGAGGTAGTGCTCTGTGGCAGAGGTGCGGCTGGATTCTCAGTGGCTGATTGGGGTGGGAAAGCAATGGGGGGGGCTATTGTTAGCCAGTCTGGCGCCAGGCTGTCTCCGTGGATCCGCTCCACCCACCGCACTGATGAAGTCAGCCACCGCATCTCGGCTTCCCGTGGGATTCTGGGAAGCCATTTCTCGGATCAAGCACACCTGCATCAGGGAAATCCTCTATTCACCAGCCGCCTCATCACCCCATTTTAATTTTGCTCTCACTGTGTGATTCGGGAAGTTTGTTTACAGCTTTTGTTTAGAATCAGAGCCTCTGTGGGGTGATTAACTCCAAACACGTAGAAGTGATTCAGGGATATCAGGGCATGTAATGTTAATTGTCCTCAAACAGAAGTGTTGGAGCCACTTGGCTGTGTCTGGTTAGGCACGGCCTATTACCACTGAATTCACACAAATGTGTTAGGGTTAAAAGTTAAGAGTAGGCCTGTGCAAGAGTACATCTCACTTTATAGTGGAGTGGCAGCACCAGCAGTGTGCCGCAGAGCTCTGTAGTGGTGTTACACATCTGAATTTTGGTAGGGCTGTTTAAGGAGGCTCTTTATGCTGTGCCCAGTTTGATGATATGAGTATACATGGAGCTGGCTGTGTGTGTGTGTGTGTGTGTGTGTGCGAGCCCATGCCCCCCCACACCAAACATGTGCACATAACAGTCTCACACGCACACACACACTCACACACCTGAGCTCACAGGGCTGACATCATCCACATCATCCTGTTAGCCCCTCTCAGCTCGTGCTCTTTGCCCCCGGCTCCGTGGAGAGGCAGCGGCGCCTCGCTGGCTGCTGCGGGATGATCATCTGCTCCCAGCTAATTGCACCCCGGCCCCCTGCACAGCGGGAGCTGTGGTCGCCTCAGCATGGAGTCAGCAGGGAGGGGCTGCAGGCGGGGCTTCTGGTGTCACTGCACCAGGTGCACACACTTACTGTACAGACATGCTGTTCAGTATCAAACCCTGGCTGACTATCATTACACAAGACGTTAAGGTCTGATCTTTTGAAGTACTTGCATTCAAGCTCACCTCCGCACGTTATGACTGTATACGTTTAGTGTATAAGCACAGACTCAAACAGGTGATAAAACTCGAAATGCGAACATTCGCAGTTCATGTACTACATGGACACTTGCTCAACCTGTGAGCTCATCATTCCAAAATCATGGGAATTAATTATGAATTTGTCTTGCCTTTTGATGCCATAACAGCTTCACTCTTCTGGGAAGTTTTTTCTCTTGATAAAAGGACTTCCTGCTGGGATTTGCTTCGGCTATGGTCAGAAAAGCATTAGTGAGGTCGAGCAGTGATGTTTACCTATTACATTTTGCTCAACGCAGGTTTTCAGTCGGTCCCGGCGGTCTTGAGGTCTGGGCTGTGTGTAACCCAGTCAAATTTTTCTACAAGAACAGACCATAGGTCTTGCTTTTTTACATGGGGGCATTGCCATGCTGAATCTATAGAGGAACTCTTCCAATCTATTTGACGGACAGAATCATCCGGAATATCTAAGAGGGCCAGACACATCAGACTAAAGAGTGTCCACATACTTTTGCCAATGCAGTGCACATGTTGCTGTAACCTTATTTCAAATAAAGACACAATGTATCTTCTTTTACTATGATAGCATACCTTGCAGGTGAAATTACATGTTACATAAGACCCGTGCAGGGGAGGGGGCAAGGGAGCAAACATTTGTTGTGATAAAATAGCTCACACTGTGGATATGGAGATGGACATTACTGCGCACTTCCAGCATCCTAGAGGATGGTGTGGCCATCTGCTACTTGGATGTATTTTTTTTAGAATTGGATACGACATTCAAAAATGGCTGCTCATTCATTTCAGTGGAAATGTGCTCAGCAGGCTGCCATGGAGCCTTTCTTCCTGAGTCACAAGCACATGCACTGTGTGAATTTTGTCAAACACATAGTTTACTTACTCCCTCATGAACGCGCTGGTGTCTGTGGTAATGTTACAACTATCCAGGCCCGTGGCTCTACCCCCATGCGCGTGTGTGGGTATCCAAGACTTATGGCTATCCAAGACTTTATAATAAATGAATTGCATGGAACGAGTAAACATCACATCCGGTAAAGATTTAGTTTATCTTTTGGAAATAGTTACATTATATATTATGTCACAAAAATGTCAGCAAAATAGTTGACTTGCTATTTTTTTATTACTCATGCTTTCTTGGTTTTGATATTTACATGTTTTACATGCAGTCAGTAAATTCACGGACAATGTTCGAAACGTTTTGTGCCTGTTAACTCGTGAACTTGACTCTCGTTTCCGGGTTTAAGATTCAGCTTTCACCTTACCACGCAGTGCCCGTGGTTAATGAATTGCTATGTTTAAAAGTAATGTAAAATGAAGTAGCCAACATTGGTGAGCTAATTTTGACCGGCCGAGTGACTAGCTACGTTCCTGACGCACACACCTGACCATTGCCTGTACCTCCCTCAGTTTTTGTCTTTTCAGAGGTAGCAGACAGATTGGGCTCACTCACTCTTCGTCACTTAGCTACTTCATCGACGGAACTAAGAAACGTGTTGCTCCATCAGGTTACGTTATGCAATCTTAACAAGTATAATGCAGGCATTATAAAAGTAATGCCTGTCTTTTTCTTTATTTTATGAGTGTCTGTTCGCTGAGTGCTGTCACATTTATACTGTTCGTGAACCTTATGTTACTGTGCAACATAACATAAGCTGTTCATCAAATAAAAGGCATCAAAACATTCCTATCGGTCCAGCTACTTATTTTACTGACTTTGGAGTAGTTGGCTAGAAATGACCAGCAGAATCTCTGAAGCCCCACTCTCAACCATTGACTTCTTTTACATCAGTGTACTGTGTACCACGGATAGAGACAACATTTATGGTTTTGACCAAGAACGCGCTTAGATCAAGGTCCCCTTGGCCTTGAGGCATGGTCGCATAACCTGAATAAAAATACAACTCTTGGCAGCTTCCGAAGAAAAGGCACCAATAACTTCAAAGTAAATTGTATATCAATCATGTGTGGTTGTCAGTAAAATTTATTTACAGATTTAGCAGTGTCTTTTCCTATAGTTCTCAATGGAGAAATTTCTTTCTGCTGCCCATGGCATCGCGTGACTTGCAGTATCACGGTTGACTGCTGTTACAACCCCCACAGGCCTAGGGGTGCAGGGGGGGTAGGTAACTGGATGTTAAAAACTTGGTAAGAACCGGGAGATGTTTAGGATGTAGTGATTGAGTAGAAATAATAATACAAGGGGGACTAAGTAGCAACTCGGTGCACAACGGTTTACTGCGGTGTAAGATAGACTTAAGAAAACAGGAACAAACAAGACAATACAGACTCTCACAACCAAGGTCAAGGGACGCTGGATGTTGCCAAAAGAAACAGCAAAAACAAACTAGCCAAGATAGACCAATCTAACCTAGTGCATCAAGTACACAAAACAAAAGCCTACCTACACTAACTAGCATTATAAGTACAGTGGTTGGCAACCACCCCTAAAGGCTAGTGGGTCTATACATTGCAAATCCTACGGGCATATGTACAGGAGCCCCCAGTCTTACCTGTCCCAGGACCTGGAAGTGAACACAAAGCAAACAAAATACAGTCAAATGAATTAGGGGTAACAAAGACAAAATGAAGATACAGGCAGTTCGCACTAACACAACAAAATCAAAACAAGGCAAAACTGCAGAATAGCAAACAATTCAGGATTTTAAACACTGTGGTAGATCCAGGTTGGTTGACTGTTGGATGACATGGAAGCTTTGGATTGGTTGAAGTGGAACTGGGAAGACTGTGGTTGGTGGAGGCGGGACTTGGATGATGAAGATTAACAGGTGGCACACAAATGAAGATGGTGGCAGATAAGGGCAAGCAAGTCAGACATACATAGCACGTAACAACTGCTGATAACATGCTGACGTGTGGCCCAGCCCTGTTTCTGGGGGCCAGATCTACTGCCTAATTAGTCAGCAGTCAAAAAACTCAAAGTCAGTTCCAAGCCTGACAGAGAGTCCCTGATTTACAAGATTCACATCACACCATGTACACCATAAAATTCTGATATTGAGCTCCGTCTGATGACCTGCCCTAATTATCATTAAAATTAACACCTAACAAGAATTAGTGTTGCTGGTTTAAGGGTCCAATTTCATGTTACCAGGTACATAGCCAATTACCATTTCAAAATCTGTTTCTTTGTGACATCACAAATAGCCACCCGGGGGCTAGAGGGACTGATCGGCTTCAGCAAACCAGTTAATCAGTTCCTTCATTTTTCTGGGTTATCCCTCCCCCTTGTGACCTCATGAATGACAGACTTTGAAATGGCTTACAATGGCTATAATTGGCTGTGCTCCTGGTGACACGATGAGGGCCCTTTATGATGAACCATAAGAAAGAAATGCTGAAAAGTACCTGCTAAAATCGCGTGGGAGGTGGGGAAGTGTCATTGAGTAATGAAGTTATACAAATTCTTAGGGTCATCTGACATTACAAGTGTGTAGATTCACATATTCACTGACAATAGGAATACGATACTAATGAATTTTTTCTTCTATAGACCTGATGTGCTTTAATCAAAAATATGTCAGCATTTACAGTTCACCGTGATCAGGGTCAGTGCACCTCTGTCTATCAAACAAGAATAAGAAATGCAGAGAAGCTCTCTCACTGGCTCTCAGCCTACCTAGTGCTGTAAGAGGAGCTGTCATTCACTCATAAACAGGCTCTGCGCTCGACCAGTGACCTCCCTGCCTCAACCCACTCCACTTCCGCAGCTCTCTCCATACCATCACTTCAGACATGAATAAATCTTCACAGACCTGACAGGAGTGCCGCAATTTATGGCCTCGCATCCTACTGGAATAATTCTAATGGCATGCGCAAACCACTCTTATTTTGATTACTTATTTTGATATATGAACGCTGAAGTTGAGTAGATGCCCCCCAGCTGCATACCAAACTCAAGCACCATTCAGTGGAGAGCACAGCTCTTCCAGCCTTCACGGTCGTCTATGTCAACGCCTGTTTGCAAGGAAAGGACCACTTTTTTGTGGGATAAAAGGGTATCGGTTTCTTTCAAATGACTATATTTAAAAGTTGAAATGAAATCATACAGTCACTCAATCTACTGTACAATTAGAGTACATCACAGCCCTGAGTGTACCGAAATAGGAGTCAGCTGAGAATATGTTTTACCTCATTTAAACAGGAATATGAGAGAGCGCGGGGTACTTTGGTTGTGCTTTAAATGTGTGTGAGGCCCCATGCTGACAGGGTATCACACAGCTCTGACACACTGCCTGCTGATGGAGCGTGTTCTCTTTACACAGACTCCCAGAGGAACGTCCTCAGCCTTTTCAAACCCTTTGATTTATTTCCTTCATGCTGGAGTTCTCATAAACCACACATTGTGGGGTACACAATGGGAAATCTGGGTGAGATGCGAACGAAAAACAAAAGGCTAATAAACATTCGTTTTAGAAATTGGGGAGGGAGACGTAGCGATACGCATGCCCCATCGCTATCAGCGAATCTCCCCCCAGTGGTGTGGGACCCGACTCAGGTTCTTCGAGTTTCCATTTCTGCATGCTAGCAGGAGTCATAAAAGCACTAGATTGGAATATATAACCCTGTGTATTTCCTCCAATTACTCTGGGGCTTTGAGTTTATGATTCCAGGTCTAATGACCCAATGATTTAAGGTCTGGGAGACTGCATGCTGCTGTTCATGAGGCACTTAGCTCTAATACGGCCGCGTCCCACTGCTCCTATGGAGAGAAGCTCGGTCCCCGCATGAGGAAAACGGAGCAGAACCAGCAGAGATGCTCATCCTGTGCACTGGCTCTCCCTGCGTCGTCTGCTCATCTATTTCAGATTCATCAGGATCTGTGCTCAGTTCAGCTCCTAATGAAATACACAGAGAAAGCCTAAATGTGCAAACTGAAAATTAATTCTCTTCGGTCTGTTTTAAATGTGCAGCTGACTCACCTTTCAGTACTTCATTTTTTCAGCACTACTTCTTCAGATGATTTATTTCCGCCTTGAGGAGCATGCAATGTGCAAAGCCTATTAAGTGAAATATCTACAGAGAGCAGATAACAGATATTGTAAGACAATACAGTCATTCACCGAGGGCGAGAGGCACACACATCTGAAAGTCTTATGAGACGCGGTAAAAAGTGACATCTGGATTAGATGCCTTTTATCCCCTTTCTGTTTGCTAAAAAGCTGTGGAAAAAATAAGGATTAACAAAAAGGAAAACAAATGATTTGATCCCCCTGACTCTGACCTCAGAAAATGTGCTGGTGGCTCATGTGAAATGTGTGGTTTTCAAAGCTGCCCATTGCTTAAAATGGAACTAAACTGTTTGCTGTCTGTAAAGAAAGTGGGTTTCAGATTTCTGACAGCAGCAAACCCCTGGTGCTTTAGCAGTGCATGAAGACTATGGGCACACAGCCTCACGACTACAATCCACATTGTGTGAAATTACACAGCCCAGCACTTTTACAGTGGCAGGGTACGCTTTATTTTTACAATATTATTCGATTAATTCATTATGCATTAATGAACATAATTAATTCATTGTATTGTAATTATATAGAGCTTTATGAATGCTTTATAAAATGTTTTACATATAATCTCATAAATCTGCTGTGGTACAAACTCCAGAGCATTCATGAATGCAGAATGAGCTCTGGAAAATACATTCACTGCAACCAAACAGAGCCACTGGCTTTTGTGTGTATGCATTCTGTCTCTCTCAGTCTTCATTACAAATTTTCTCATTTAAGAAGCATGTCATAATTTAAGCGCAATTGAACAGTTTAGAGAAGCGCTATTTTGTTTCAAATTTGGCATGTGAAGTTGAGGGCAGCTACTGGTGCTTAGAATTCCGAGGTATTATTTTAATAAAACATATTTTTTTCCTGAAACTGCCTCCATTTGTCATGAGCCGAGCTGACTGGGGAGGGCTCTCTGTGGCTTGACAGGTTTACGCACATATTCTAAAGCATTTAACCTTCAGTGCGCTTAGTGCTTGACAGCCCCTGCTCACAGAGGAAGGGAGAAAAGTGAAGACTGTGACTGCAGTGACCTCCATGCTTGATTGATCTGAGAATATAGACAAGATGTCCCTCATATGAAAGCTACCAATTTTATCCCTCACTTCTGAGGCTGTTGAAAGGAACAGACAACATCAAAATAATGTCTCGCGTATCTGGTAACGGAGCCACCGAGCGTGAATCCGGGGTGAATTTAACAGCAGAAAGCTCTTTGCAGCCCCAGTTCCCTTTCAGGACCCCCAGTCCCTGCGCTAACACAGTGAATGCACTGCTGCAGTCGCAGTTACACGCAGATATACAGCTTAACTTTTATTTCTCGTTTTTCTCACCAGCCGGTATCCACTCAAAGCACTCAAAGTGATGTTGGGGGGGGGATCCACCTGAACCACCTCCCAATGTGTAGCACCTATGTGTGGCGGCCATTTTGTGCCAGAATACTCATGGCACTTCAGCTGAGGTGCAGCTGGAGAGTTTTTCTTTTCATTTCTGTTGTAAAAGTTCCAGTCCAGAGTCTCGTTCTGCTGCTGAAGCTGAGGGAGAAGGCTCTAGCATCTGTGCGTGGGTCGCTCGGCTTAGTTCTGAAGTTTTATTAACGCTTTCCGCTATCCGCTCCGACAGGGGTGACCTTGAGCTCCGAGGAGCATCCTTGTTTACTGCAGAATTATTTCTGAGTAGCGCATGCAGAGGGTAGCCGTGTATTCCCCGAGTGGGAACGGCGGGGGGGGCGTGCCGTACGTGCGGCGGAGGCGAATCGTAAAACCACGTGTGCGCACATTATCGTCCAGGGGCGGCTTTTCAGACGCACGCGGCGATAAATCTGTTTGGGAATGGGGGCACTGTACCACATCCTGGAGAAGGAGAGGCATGAGGCGGCATCATTTAGATAAAACAAATTGCCAGCAGCCGTTCGGGAGAAGCTACTGCAGAGATATAAAACAGGGGGACAGCAGCCTCAGCGCTCCGGCTCTCCCGAGGAAGACACAAAGCTATTTTCTTTGGCCAATAGCACTAAAGCAGTCTTGGGATGGAAAGCAGTAAATTCCTGTTGGGTAATTAAAATCAATAGTGGAGACTCGCTCAGTAGCCAACAAGGTCAAACGGTGCAGAGCCGGGCTTCACAGGCGGGATAATGCCAAACAGATAAATAAATAAAAAAGTAAGGTGTCATTTTATTTCATTAACCCTGAGCTGAAAGGTTTGTGACTTGGTAATGCAGCCTCCTGTTCCGCACTTCTTGGGCCTCTTGGTGTCAGCCAGAGGTCCTGACCCCACCCCGCAGCGCTCAGGTCAAACAGCACAGTGAGCAGAGCCACCTGCAGCAGCCTTGCGGCACGCGCGTGTGTGTGTGCATGCGTTTGTTTGTGTGTATGTATGTGTGCTTGTGTATATGTGTGTGTGTGTTTATGTATGCATTTGCGTGTGTGCCTATGTATGCATTTGCGTGTGTATCTGTATGTGTGCTTGTGTGCGCGTTTATCATAGATATATTTAGAATGCAAGATTGCTGATGACATCATATTTACATTACTCAAAGTGAGGCACCTGGCCGCCATATTAATGCACCCAACCGCTTCATTTAAATGAATGGTTTCCTATGAGGCCAATTTCACATAAGTTAATATAATTGTTAAAATGCCGCTTTTTGCTTCAATATCAATGCTAAGGGCTGTAGTAAAGTGTTTCATGCAGAAGTTATTGTACAAACGCAAATGTATTACTTTAATGGAGACAATGGCATTTGCGTGCTAGCTAGCTAAGTAGCCATTTCATTCACCTGAATACACCTCTGACTAAAAGCAAATGCTAGTGATTGTTAACGGTCAGCAGCTGATTAGCGACCTCTGTGACCTTACTGTTGTGGAGACTTTGTTGACTTGGCAGTTAATAAAATTAACTGGGTGGCTAACAAGCTAATTGACATTCAACTGCAATACTTCTTATCTGCAAAATATTTAAAATGGTGGATAAGTAGCTTTGTCTTTCTATACAGATTTCCAAAAGACATGGAGAAGAGGCTTGGCTGTTAAAAGTCAGGAGAAAAAACTTTTTGCCATCCCCTCAATCAGTACTGTGAAGTGAGCATTTTGAGGAGCAGTGTTTTGACAGGACAGGGGCATAGGTGAAACTTAATTAAGGAGTAGCTAGAGTTAACTAGCGCTTCTCTTTCGAAAATGTTAGCATTAGCCATATGATTGAATATAAACAATTTGGTTAAAGTAATTGGATTACGTAAACAAACATTCATCGACATTTCTAATAACAACGAAAACTTCCAAGCAGTTATTTTACCAGAGGGTCATTAAAAGCCTTGCTCACATTTTCTGGTCGCACGTTAACGTTGTTGCAGTCACATTTTTGGTCTTCCCTTTCCTGACTGCACCTCTTTCCCCTCAAAAAGCACATATTTAGGGAGACAAAATGTTTCTCTGCACAGCGATACCAAAATAACACCGACTCTGACGCAAGTGTTTTGAAAAACGTCATTTTAAAGTAGACGAAAATGAGTGGGAGTCTACGTGTAATTTTGCTTCCGGGTGTATACGGTGTTGGAACAGATGCTTCACCTGAGCATAACCTGTCAGCAATCTAGTGTTCTATATGTATATCTATGGTGTTTATGCTACTGTGCATGATAGTATTGTGCGATTGTGCGTGCATGTGTGTCCATGTAAGTATGTGCATGCTTGCCGCGTGCGCGTGCGTGTGGACATGTATTTATTGCAGTTTTCATGGTTGCGTTGTGTGAGCATGTGTGTGAATATATGTGTTTATGCAAGGTGAATGGTTATCTTTTTGGCGTGTGTGCATGTGGACATATGCATTGTACTGCGCGCGGTTGCATTGCGTGTGCATTCGCATGTGTGCATATGTGTTTGAGTTGAATTGGATTGGATTCTTTGAATTTGAGTTGATTGCTGCTTTGTCTTGTAAATTCTCTGAAGCATTTGTACAGCTTATGGACTGAAATCCCACTTGTTTTAAAGATAAACACCAGTGATGGTGACGTCTGTAGGAATCAACACAAAGTTTACCTTCTCAGTGTGAAGCGTCACCTTGCACCACTGCGTGGACAATAGATTAACCAGAGGCAAAAAAATGATTGTGGAAAATGAAAGTTGCCTTTACTTCACCCTCCCAGTGTCCCCACCTGTGTGTGGTGGCATTTGTGGGGCTGCAGTGGGCTGTGAGGGAGGAGTGTGAGGAAGTGCTGTTAGCTCATTAGCATGTTAATGCCCCACAGGAGGCAGTGCTCTGAAACAGGCCAGTCAGCCGCCACAGCACCAGGGCCTCCGCTCCTGCACATACTGGATAAGAGCTGCTGTACGGCTGCCTGAGTCTGCTCTTCTCTGCTCGCCAGCCCCATCCCTCTCTCCTCCTCTCTCTCTCTCTCTCCCTCTTTCCTCCTCTCTCTCCTGCTCCCTCTTTTCCTCTGTCTGTCATTCTATCTCCTGCTCCTTCTTTTCTTCTCTGTCTATCGCTCTATCTCTTTTCATCTTTCTCCCCTCCCCCCCTCTCTGTCTGTTGCTCTTTACTGCTCCCACTCCCTCTCTCCCTCTGTCTGTCACTCTCTCTCTGCTGCTCCCACTTTCTCCCTCTTCGTCTTTGACTCTCTCTCTCTCCCTCTCTCTGGCAGCGGCAGCAGCAGTGGGGCAGAGAGCTGCATTAGTATTCTGCTGAGACAGCCTCACTCGCTCACAGAGAGGAACAGTCTCTCCTTTACCAGGGGAATAATCATCCTGCTCTTTTACGCCTCTTTCTTCCCTTTTCTCCTTACAAAGCTACACTCATTTTCTTTCATTTGAACTCCCTCTTTCGTTTCTGCGCTGCAACGAGCATGCTTAAGTGTGTGTGTGTGTGTGTGTGTGTGTGTGTTAGAGAGAGTGTGCATTTGTGTGTTATGTCTGTGCACATTCATTATGTGTATGAGTGTGTACACTTTTTACAAATTAATGTACACTTATGTGTGCAAGAGCGTGTATATGTGCATGTATGTGTGTGTATGCTTGTGTTCTTGTGAATGAGAGAGAGAGCGCATATGTGTGTGTGAGCAGTGCGTTTAGGTGTGTTCGGGAATGTTCTTTATACTCACTGCTCATCCCTGTCCCAGACTTTTTGAGAACATT
Organism: Gymnothorax reevesii; assembly: GCA_029721435.1. NCBI lineage: Eukaryota > Metazoa > Chordata > Actinopteri > Anguilliformes > Muraenidae > Gymnothorax > Gymnothorax reevesii. The sequence goes on from CM056575.1 coordinate 95,870,514, forward strand.
GGTTTTGTTTAATGGACTGTTCTGAGAAGGGAGCTCCAGTGAAGCCCAGGCTTTTTTCAAGTGGTCCGCTGCCCCCTCCTTATTGGACGGGCCCAGGACAGGTACTCTCAGGGCCTGACACCCTCTCCATCTGACGGGGCTCCTGCCGTCACAGGCCCTGATCTCCCTCTTCCTCCTGTACCTTCCACCCTCCCTCTTTCTGTCTCCATCCGCGGCCCCTGCGTCTCATCTGCCCTTCCCAGCTGTTTTTGGCCCCGTTTGGACAGAAGGTCCGGTGTCGTCCCCCAGCTCCCTCGCTCTCATCTCTCCTCTTTACTCCAAGACTTCGGTCACCTTTCAGACCACAGCCTTTTTTCACACCACAAAGCTCTTTTTCTGTCCACTGAACTGCAGTCTCTAAAGCACAGCTGAATACACTTCAGCAGCGACTGTGAAGGAATCTTTTCTGTGAGAGATACTAAATAAGAAAACATTCTCCCCTCACATGTACAATTATGTTTATGTATTGTGTGTTCACTGTTTGTATTGCCACCGGTACATGTTCTGTAAGCACAAAGACAGGCCTGTTTGGCGGTGTTGAGCACTGGTGACGTGCCGCAGTGGTAGAGCTGCCATTGATCGCACCTGCGTCCCTCCTGTCACTGCCGTCACAGGACTATCCGCAGTCCTGCCGGCTCCGGTCACCTCTCTCACATCTATTGATGCATCTATAGCCCGGCGTCAGCAAACAGTGTTGCTCTTCTCGCTGAGAACAGAGCCACCAACCACTGCAGATCTCGGGCCAAAGGCTGGAATATAATGTGCCATTCAAGGATCTGATAAAGGCTTGAGCACACATGCACAAACACACACGTGCACATCCTCAATCAGCTGCGGATGACCAATTTTTTGCTCGCCTGGCCAACAGTCCAGTGGGCTTCTGTCATGGCTTGTTTGTTCAATGCTGCTGGTCACCCTTGTCGGTGTCTGTATACAATCTCTTTCCTGAAGCTGTTGGGTCAATGAAGCTGAAACTTTACAGACATCTTCCAACTAATGATGACCCCGAAGTTGATGTACAAAATCATTGCAATCCGTTTTTAAAATATGGCCGCCCCTGCAACCTTGTTCAAAATGCCATTTTTGCATGTTTGTCAATAAGTCCAGCAGCAATTTTGCTGAAATTTGATGTGTTTTTCTGTGCAGTGCATTTTGACCTTGATTTGACCTCTGAGATCAGACCATACCCTTAAATTTTATAAATACAGCACATTTAACAGTCTTCTCCAAAACTAAGGGAGCGCTCACAATTTGTCGACAGACAACCAATAATTATTTTGGTCTCTGATTTTGAAAAAAAACAATGTTCTAAAATAGCATATTTATCAATGGTTCATTCAGTGTCATCTGCAACTAATGATCACGTATTAATACACCAGAGAATACATGCTTGCACTATAAGTGACTTCCTGAGTGTTGCACAGTTCTTGCAGGGTGCTGCGAACAGTTATTCACTTAGGTCAGAAAAGTATGTCCAGTGTCCAGTTGAGGTACATTGCCCATGGCTTTGTTTTTCATGATAACAATGGAGCTTGCATCATCATGTCATAACATTAATAAGAAAGACATCCACAAAAAAATGAAAAATAAGTCAACCTTATGCATTTTAACTGTGTATTAAGACATTTAACATTAATTTCAAGTACCCCTTGTCTCAGACAAAAATGTTACCGGTGAGGTGAGATAATTTAGACTTATATCTAGATTTGCCAGTGGGATAAGAAAATTTCATTTATCCAGGACATGGTTTTCTAAAATAAGCTGACATTTTCCACTTGAGAGAGGAAAAACTAAGAAGTTAAGTATCATAAGACTTGGTAAGACTGACCCTTTTTGCAGCTCTGGCGACTCACTGGTGTTTGTGTGTGTGGCCTCTATCTCGCAGGCAAAGACTTCCGGCCAAAAATGTATACTACTACCGCTGTCCAGACCACCGCAGAAATTATGTGATGTCCTTCGCGTTCTGCTTCGACCGTGAGGAGGATGTGTACCAGTTCGCCTACTGTTACCCCTACACCTACTCTCGGCTGCAGCACTACCTGGACGGGCTGGAGCGCAGGAAGCTGGAGTACCTGCAGAGGGAGCTGCTGGGCCTCAGTGTGGTGAGTGCTGCTGCCTCGTCTCTCTCTGTCTCTCTCTCTCCCCATCACTCTTTCTCTCTCTCTCCCAATCTCTCTTTCTCTCTCTCTCTCTGCCTGAGTGCTGCTTTACGCCTTACAGCGGGAAGCCAGAAGTATTTGTTCAGTCACGCACACTTAAGGGGATGTACTCCTACATATTGTACTTCATATGGATGGAAGTTCCCTCAAATTAGAGTTGAGAGTGCACACCTTAATTGTAAGGTGTATAAACTGGGCCACATAGCCAAGCTGAACAAACCTTAATATTATTGTCACTGTCCAGATACTTTAGAAGCTTTCTGTGTCTCTGGTAGTGCTTCACCATTCAACTACAACCCGAATTTACACCCTCTGGCTGGAGACACAATGGACAAGCTTGTGAGAATTTATCCCTTATTTTCTATTCACATTTTAAAGGAAAATGTATGTGGCTATTTTTGCATATGGACTCAGCGAACATCAGCTCTTCACTGACAATAAGCAGATAAGCAAAATAATAATTATGTGCGCAGTCACTTTTTTAAAAAAGTAAAAAATTGGCAGCAGGTCACGTGACCTGAACAGCACACACAGGTTAAAAGCTGAGCCCCATGGTTTGCGGAGGCAGCTGGACTGACGGAGTGCAGCGGTTGAGGCTGGGAGGCAGAGCGCCCATGTCTTTAATCAGGAGAGAGCCCACCTGACTGGGGCAGGTATTGGATCCAGCTCTGCGCCTGCAGTACTGTCTCTGCTCTTATCAAATAATTGTAGAAGAAAAACTCATTAGAAATGCTTGAAAGATTACGTGTTCCTTTTTTCCCCCCAACATTTGTCAAGGAGAGCTAGCTGCGAGGAGCAGTGATGAAAGTGCATTTATTGATAAGAAGCCAGGTACAAATTCAAAAAAGAAGATGTTTCATGGAATACCTTTTGAAAGAAAATTATATCTAGGTAGGATAATTTAAAATATATCAACCAGCTAGCAGAGCCTGAGAAAACTTGCATATAGCGGCGACAGGAATGGCGTTTCGCACTGCTTCTCCTCATTACCTTCACGCTATCCGGCCATGTTGTCCTGTAACCGCGCTGTGCTAACTTGAGGGTCCTGGCACAAGGCATTGTGGGAAATTCTGCAGCATGCGAGGAGGGCGGGGATGGATGAGCCGCAGAAGGCACGCAGCGCGGGGATTAGTATGCGGGGTCAGAGGAGCGTTTTATGGCCTTATTTGTCTTTTTATTTGCTGTGTTGCCGGGCCTCTGACAGCCCAGCCCCCTCATTAGGAGCTGCTCTGAGTGAGGGATGAGGGGACCTTTCGCCTGCGCCTGTGGAAAGGCTTTCGTCCCGCCCCTGGCCGAGGAATGACTCACGACGCGCTTTAGAGCGGAGCATATCAGCGCTCTCTCAGCCCAAGCACGTCCAGTCTCCTCCTTTCAACAGAATTATTCCATTTAATTACCATTTAAACATCAGAGCCGCGGCTGCCTTTTCATTCTCCCCAATACCGGTGACTGCACTGCCGCAGTCATGTCAATGCACCGGTCCGCTGGCTTGGCATAAGGTAAACTTTCCTCTGGAAAACTTCAGCAAAACAAAATAGTATCTTATTTTATGCCTTTCCGAGCTCATATTTAATTAAAACGTTAAGATGGCTGCGTGTAAATATTGGTGGGTTGTTGAAAAGGAATGGATATTAGAGCATCAAAACAAAGTGAATACGCATGAAGCAGGATTTTATACCCTTGTACTCGCCAGTTGGCTGACAGGTCTGGCGTAAATATTGATTTGATGGCCGGCGAGGTGTTTCACGAGGCAGCTCACCTGCTTCACACTTAGGCTGTGTGTTTAGCGAGGCACAGTGTTTGGGAGGTTTAGAAACGCTGTCACAGTAGAGCGCGCAGACATGCGTCGCTGCAGTAAACAGCGGCAGCACTTCAGGAAGGTGTGAAGTCCAGCGACTGACTGCAGTGACAGACTGAGCGACGCCCAGACTAATGGAGCGGGGCCTCAGGGGCTGCCGCTTCTGTTAGTGCTCGCATACCGCCTTCTGTAAACGGCAGCAGTGGAAAAGCAGCCGTAATGGTGATGCCCGGTCTCCACAGGACTCGGGGAGGGAGTGTAGCCGTGCCTGTAATGGGGGAGGTCTGTTATAATTGCACTGCTGGGATAATAACAAATGCTTAAACTGCATATTGCCTTCCACCTCTCCTTCCTCTGTACCACCTCCTCAAAGGCCCCCTACAGTCTGCCTCTCAGAGCAGCTCGTTCCCGCGCTCTCTTCTTTTTATCATGCCTACACCTGCCACCGGGAAAAAAGGCAGTGGATAGTTCATACCTCGGACGAGTAAACAAACAGGCCCTTCTCTTACACACGCGTGCGGCCGAGCGCATTGTTCTGCGCCTGTGTGGGATGTGCCCAGGCCCGTAGCCGGCTGGCTGGGGAGAGGATGAAAGGCTCTTCGATGGGCCTGTGATGTAGGAAGTGAGGCTGCGCCGTCGACACGCTTTTTCCAGGGCTTTTCCTTCTAAGCTGTGGCCTGGTGAGGCCTTCAGACTCAGGCTGTGTCCCATCCCTCTGCTCTGGTACTTTCTTCTTGTGACAAACCGCCAGCCCCCCAGCTCTCATTCTGTACAGAGTCTATTCAGCTCTTGGCTCCGTCACTGCAAGAGCTGATCACTGATGTTCCCATTCGCCCTGTTTGTTACAATCCCCCAAGGGTTTTTAAGAGAAAACAAAAAATAACAACAAACAGTCCTGGCCGAAATCATATAAGACTCTCTCTCTCTCTGTCTCTCTCTCTCTCTCTCTCTCTCTCTCTCTCTCTCTCTCTCTCTCTGTCTCTCTCTCTCTAGGGCGATTTGAGTGTGAGGAAAGGGTGTGAAAGTTGTGTCTGATTGACTGTTTCTGCTCAGGCGTGAGCATCTCTGCCGCCCGCTGTAGTTTCTCACGCCTCTGCACTTCTCATCGGCGCTGACTGCGCTGAGGTTACGCCCGTGCAGCGCACACCACTCGGCATGGCTGATCTGTGGTAGCCGATGCACGCACTGCGCTACAAGTGCTTTCACACTCCTTTTATAGTTCCACTGACTGTTAGCTCTGATGCTATTTTTCACTTCTGAGCAGACCCCAGCTGGGAAAAAATGAAAGGCGTTAGAAATGTGTCTGAAGAGATAATCAGAAATCTGTTTACACAGTTTGGCGAGCTTTGTGAACTTGCATATTTTCTGCCCATTAAGTCCTACCGTGCATTCTCAATCTTTTACAGAATTCATAGTCTGTGCTTCAAATGAGAAGATGAAGGTATTACAGCGTATTAAAATAAAATGCTTTCTGGCAACGAACGCAGTTTTAAAAATTTTCATCAGTGCAGACAGTAAATCATGGCAAAATGCCCCGTTCATCATCTTTTCAGACAATGTTGAGTGTTTCCTTGTACAATACAGAGTGCATGCTGAACAGCTGTACTCCATTAAACTTTGCAGGAGTTGAGAAATTTCCTCCTGTGTCATGGATCCAGTATAAATGCAGGATGTCTTCTCCAGGCGAAGGCATCTGATTTAGCTTCAAGCTTTGTTTTCACTGAATGTAAATGTTAAGATCTTGAGTAAAACTAATTCCGAGCATTTTGCCAAGTAATTATGTTATCAAAGTTTTATCAGTGGGCCATCACTCAGTCTTTGATTGTTATTCAAATCTTATTTATTTTTACTGGTTTATTTTAATGGATATAGAGGCTGCAGCCGACTGCTCATTACTCTGATGTGTGTGTAGCAGGAGTTCCTCTGCACTTTCTGTCAGGGCTCTCTGATGTCTTTTCTGACTGATGCCTTTTATAGGACTTTCAATATCGACAAATGGCACCCAGGAGTAAAGAAATGTGGCCGTTCTTCTATTATAAGGTCTCCATCTGCTCAGAAATGTGCTATTTGCGAAACTGTTCTGAATTCATTATTTAGATTATATCTGTTTTGATGTGCCCATGGGGCTACTGACATTCCAAGTATGATTTTTCATTCTTAACGGTGCTGTACAACGCCAAGCGACTGTGACACTCACGAGATTCACCTGACACACTGCGTTCACACCCGTGCTCGGCTTCAACACCGGCAGTATAAACGGTGCTTTACATTACAGCTCTGTGCACATTTGGCGGAGGGGCCTGGGGTCGGGAGAGTAGATACCAAAGGCTCTTTCCTTGTTTATCTGCTGGGGAGGGCGTTGATACGGGGACAACATATGCTGAAGCATCAAGCCCCTCCCCTGAGACAGAAAAAGGGCCATTTTGGCTCCAGCACATATTTATTACTTATGTTAGGCCTTGCTAATTTTGCTAAAAGGCAGTATTGTAACTGCATTCCTCAGGTTCATTTGTGACATTCTCTTTATTATTAAATTGTATTAGGTCGGTTTGCAATTGGTTTCTGCAGCTTTTGAGTTCTTTTATAACATTACATGACACAGCAAGGTTATTTTATAAGAAAATCTGCGTGGGAACTTAACTGCTAATATTTCTTTGAACTTTCTTCTCTGGATAACCATTGAATATCTCACGGGTTCATAAAATGTATTTTACAGTGCTAGTTCTGGTATGCGCTGAGCATTTCCTAAGTGGGGAATCGGTGCTTGGTGTGAGGAAGATTAAGGTGGGATGAAATTTGTGAGATTTTTGAAGTCCGTAGAGCGTATCATCCCTGCGGAGATGGAATAACTGCAGGAATAAACACCTCAGGAAGGTGAGCTGCAGACTCCAGTTTTAAATACACACAAACCACCTGATCCGATGCATCGGAAGCAAAAAGCAGGCATGATGTAAAGGAAAGCAGAACAAAAAAGTGTCATTCGTGAGAGAGGAAGGTCACGGAGGAGCAGTTGAAGTGCTGAGCGAGGAAGGTTATTTTTTGTGGCCCTAATGGTCAGAGGGTCTCCTGCAGACAGGCTGTAGGGGATCTTGTCCCGGTGCCTTTTAGTGGGAATAAATGATGAGGGACCCGCGGCCGATGAAGCTGCTGCCGCGGCTGTCTGCCGGGCTTATCGCTGTGTTTGTACACCGTGTGCCAAGATTTAATCAATAGCTGCTCTACCTTCCGTGAAGAGAGAAGGTCAAACTAAGACTGGTGGTGAGTTGCTGATGGTTGAGATCAGAGCGGAGGCGATGGGCCTGTCTCTACCTTGTCTCGTGCGTTAAATAAGGATGGATCATTGCGCGAGGTCCATTCGTCAGCTGCCGTGAGAATAGTGAGAGTGGGTCCTTGTAACGCGCCTTGCATTTCTTTTCATACTTCAATATTTTAAATATTCATGTATGGTCCGGCATAGTGATTTATGAATGCTGTTTGCATATCTGTAGAATATTTTTTGTGATTTCAGGGAAACTAGCATATTTGTTTGGCGACCTGTGAGCAGTCACTGCCGATTTTTACCAAGTTTTGAGATTCACTAACACGTTCTACCTCGTCCCAGAAGGCAAAAGCTTAAGCTTGTTCCATAGCGAGCAGAAATGTAGCAGGTCAGATGATAAAACAAAATGGATGCTGTTGGGATTTCAGGTTGGGTCTTGCCCTCTCCGTTTAGTCCAAAGGTAGTCATTTATTTCTCCGAACCAGAGATCTTGGAATTTGTATGACATTGAACCTGAAGACAAAGAGCGTGATCTAACCCAACGTTATTGAGCTGCTGTTTTATCTACACCACTGAGACCACTAGGCTACAGTCAAGGTGCTGCACTGCACAATGAGACCTCTATATCAAAGACAAAGTGATCATCTGGTGAATGGAGTAAGGCAATGAGCCTTTGATGGAGGAGGGTCTTTGCAGTGTGATGAGGTAATGATGTCTTTTTGTGCAATATAGGCCTCTCAGCTTATCCTACAGAGCCACAGAGGGAAGACCATTTGAGATGATATTGACAGGGCTTTGAATGGAATAATAAGGAGAATTAATGACATCTATGGCTATGTATGAGCAAATGCTGGACCTGGACTCTGATGGAATAAATCATCGTCAGTAAAATCATCCCTTACTCTCTGTGGGCCAGAATTTTTATACAAGCAAAATCAGTATCTTGGCAAATGATTGATGCAAAATAAATAAGTAAATAAATAAAAAAATAAATACCCTTGCCAATCACTGGCCATCTTATTGGTTTCGCATGTGCAGAAGGTCTTTGTAAATCTTGTCCTGTGTTTTTAGGATGCGGACATTTATAATCCTACATGGGCACTGTGTGCTGCAATGGTTACAATTCAGTGAAATCCGGAATGGACACGCGCACTTTATCCTCACCTCTTACCTCTTTTTATCTTCATAATAACAACAGCGCTGAGCTGCCTCAACCAAATAAACACGGTGACTTTGCGCACACAATGTGTAAACATGTTAGCTATATTAGCATATAAGGTCTACATAGAGGCTAACTGTAACTAGCGTTGTAGCCGCAACGTGGATCTCTATCGAGCAAATAAACGCTCACACAGACTTCGCACAACCAACGTGTAAAGCACATTAGCATATAAGTCCAGTGTTGTGTCCAAAACCATTCCCCCATCGAGATCTGTTTCCCGTTCTCACAACCAATGCTCACACCACACCGACATTTAGAGGCTAACCCTAACATAATTTCAATAGTAAGCAGTATGACAGAAATAACGTTAGTAAGGTTAGCTTTCACTGCTGTAAGCCAGCACTGACCTAATACTTATCTATGAGTTCTCGACGTTGCATCGTACTATCAATATTACAGAAACATAAATCAACTTCTGCAATAAAACAAATGATTACCTGTCCAGCAGAAATGCCGCAGTGACTGCATCGTTCCTTAGGCCCAGTGAGTCCCATAGCAGTCTCCACCGTGGAAAGGCTTCTCTTATATTTATCCTCGTTTGAGATCTGGCTTGATCCAGCTTTCTCTTCTCTTCAACCTTTTCAACTGCAGGCTTTCTTTTTCTCGTCCTCTTGATCGGTGGGGCAAGTAGAGGTAGGACGGGCGGTTTCCCACCTCTACCATCCCCCAGGGCACAGCGGAAGAGGGAGGGCAGGAGAACCGGAGTGCCAAATTTGAACGAGGGAGGGTGGTACACGGCAGCAGAAAAAGAGTTGCGGAACCGAGCCAGGGAAACGTCTATAAGGCCCGAACGATTCCTATTGGTCAATATCTTTGCGTGCCTGCAGCCTCCAGAGAGAGTGGATGTTTTTGGTTCCTTTTGCTATGACTAGTGTGTAGGAGATACTTTAGAGCCATATTCATCATCAAACTGAAATAATGATTTTAACCTAGGGAAAAATCTTAGACTATAGCTTTAAGACATTTGTGATATATTTCCAGGGTTCAAACGCTTCTGTGTGAAGACTGTTGATTAATTAAGCGGAATCAGCAGGCAATACTGTTTTATTTTACGATAATATAAAACATTTGTTCTTAAGTTAGATATCATGTACAGAGATTGTGGAATTGGTATCATTAGAATATGTTGTGTTCTGGCCTTTGGCCAGGACAGCATTTATGGTTTTAACAGTTTCATGTTCCAAGTTTCATAGTTCATAGTTCATAGTTCCATAGTTCATGTTTCATAGTCACAGTTTTAACAGTTTCTTGTTTAGGATTACTCATTTCATTATTCATGTTCCTTGTCCATGTTTTTACTTTTCCATGTTTTTGTTTTTGCCAGGTCTGCCATGCCACTATACCGCTTGTCTGCGTTCCGCCTCGTGCCTTCGTTGTTGCACATTTCAGAGCTCTGGTTGGCTTTGGTATTTCCCTCTTCCTTCTGTGCTGTGCTGATTCGGGGCTCTCTAAGCTTAATTGGCAATTAACTGTTTTTAAGTTACTAACATTTACTAACACTCACTGGGTGGTGTAATTCTTAGATAGGCACATTACTAATATTACTAATTTAGACAGGGAGTTTATTGTCATGATTCCTGCTTTGCTATTTCAAGATCTTGCTGTGCTTTTCTGTTCTTAACATTCATGCTTGCTTCCAAACTGCATACTTAATTGGTACTTAAGCTGAGCACGCTCATTCTCTTAATGAGCAAGTCTTGTCCACCAATCTCCATGTCTTGATCTTGCCATGCCTCTTGTTCTCCTTCTCCAGGTGTTGCCCTTCATGTGTCATGATTTCCAAGCCTTTATCTGGATGCGGTGGAAGTTGGCTGGCAGACAGTGTCTCAAGTTTTGGTTCTAGTTAAGTCTCGTTTCATGTTCAAGTCTTTGCTCATGTTCATAGCCCTTGTAAATATAGCCATAGTCTTGTTTATTTTTCTTGCTTATCTCCCTGGAGTTTCCAGTGGTTTTTTGTTCTTGCCATTTTTGCTATTTAGTTTCCCCGCTCTGTGTAGCGTACTTTAGTTTGTCTTTTGCAACCCTTTGGGCCAAGTTTTTCGTTGGCCCTCGTGCCTGTTTTGTTTTTTGTTTAATAAATCCTCATTCCCATCTCCCCGCATCTGGTGTCTACCTGATTCCATATCAAGAATGGGTTTACTTGGCATTCTCAGACTTCAGCTATGGATGGTATATTCTTTGGTAGACATCTCCACAACGTGGCCTCAGAGATGCCATTATACTGCAGGGTGCATTGTAAGCGCCTTATACAATGCAGCACATCACCCAACCTCACACGGGCTTCTATGGCCACTCTTGAAAGATGAGCAGGCCTACAAAAGCAGGCCTCCGTTGGCATTGTGTAAAGGTTGACACCAGTAGGTACTTGCTCTGTAGCTGAGCGCAGAGGGCAAGCAGTGCTGACAGGTTCAGCAGAGAGTCAAGAGGAGGTTGCTGAAGAGCATGTTATTGGGTGACAGGTAAAGAGGATGTGCTCTTAAACGGGGCCTGAGCAGCAGGCAGCTGTCACACTTCCCCTCTCACAAATCCAATCCCAGCAGCGGAGGCCTGTGAAACTGTGAATATTTACTAACCGCTGCTTCCAAAATGCTTACAGGGATGTACGCTTGCAGCAGGAAGTGTGGAGGAAGACTTTTTTTCCTGTTCACCTGCTCCCTGGGGGGGCTCAGCGAGGAAAAAAAATCCTGTTGTTTAATCAGTCAAAAATATATTTTCCTGACAGCATAATTGCTTTCTGTGCTCGCCTGCACATGTAAGGCCCTGTTAAGGAGGAGGGGAAAAGCGGGACTCAAAAGGCGCATTTCATTACCGGGGCGATGAAGATGAATGACAAGTGAACTACTCAACCTCTGAATTCAGTCAAGCTTAAGATTCACTTTGAGGGACTGTTAATTTGTTGTAAATTGAGCGCGAAACATTTTAAGCATGGGCAACAGAGCCCTCCCGTGTCAGCGCTGGATGAGGATGATGTGTTGGTCTGGCTGAATGGCGTGAAGATCATGAAATGCCTGCCTAAAATTCCCTGTATGGTTTAAACCTCTCAGAGGCCTTATGTAGCAGCACTATATTAATGACTAATACATACGTGTGCAAATCACTGTTTCCAACAAATTCCAGAAAACCTCCTGATATGTAATGTGTGCAAATAGTATTACTATAGTATCTACACCATTTTTAGGACTCAACATTGCAGTTGACTTTTATTCCAGGATTTTCTTAACTCTGGAATATTTTCTTGGGTTTTTTCTAAGCTCATACATGTTAATTGCATGTTCAAATGTTCTGGGGCGTTATGATCAACATTACAGGGCACTACAGGACAGGGTCAACCGTAAACAAACTGTCCATCTCCAATTGGGAGAAAATTATTGTGGCCTTTTTCCATTGGAGAAAATGACACTGCTCTCAGGGGGTAATTTCCTTGACTCTTTGGTACTTTGCAGATCAATACCATCCATTTTTTTCTTTTCGATCAGCTGAAGACTGAGGTTCAAACTGATAAAGATCAGATCGTGAGGAACAGGAATAGCTTCCCTGACCTGTGGTGCAGGCATTAAACATGGGTGTTAGGATATGGTGACTCCCAGTGTTAGCGATCAGGGGTTATGCATCACACTGCCCTATGTCCTGTAATGGAGCATACGATGCACCTGGCAGAACTGACTAAGTTCTCTACCTTGCCCTGCAGTTGCACTTGGTCTTAGAGCCGGTCGGGGAGGGTCTGCTTTATTGCTGTTAAATTGAATCAGAGAATGAAGAGATTGGGTCAATGAGGAGGACTAGTCATTGTCCTGCTGCGCTGTAAACAACTGCCTTCTGAGCTGTGGAGTCAGGAGTTCACTTACCCGGGTGTATCCTACTGGAAGAGTCCATTTAGGTGCTCACTGATTGGCTCTTGTCTCTCAGTGGTGGATTTATGAGAGTCTTACCCTGGAGTTATGAGGTTGGCCACACTCTCTATTATCTTGGGTAAGTGGTGTCCCTCCATGCCATTTCCTGAGAGCAGGTATCTACCAGCCTGCCTGCCAGACCTGGTGTATTGGATAGAATCGCTCTATGTCTGGTGTTATATTCCTAAGGATTGGTGAGTACAAAGTAAAAGGTATCTAAGGTGGAACAGCCACAGTGAGAAAGTAAAATGCCCTCACCAGTATTTACAGTCATTCACTACGATTTGCCAAATATCACTGTGTTCACTAGGATTTGCTGAATATTACTGTAGTCACTATCATTACGTAAAAGTTCTTTAGCCACTAGGAATAGTGGTTGTAGTAAAACCTTGGCGCTTTATGCGTACTGAAATGAAACAAATTCAGCTTGGGTGTTGTCATTTATTGTAGCATTATGTAGTTTGAACACCGATGACTTTGATATTGTTACCTGTTGCTTGCATGAGTGCTAAGAAACCATAAAGCTTCCAAAACCAAACACGACTAACCTTATACACCTGACTATTTAACTCATAAACCCACCACCTGACATGTAAAGGTGACTGCCACCTAGTGCACTGGAAGAGTGACTACCCAAACACTTACACTACACATGTGAATGGCTTGGGAATCAGGTGACTGAATTATTGATAGAGGAAATCCATGGCTGGAATTTTACATTCTGACCGCTGATCTTTCCCCCTCTGAATGCCATTGGCTACATTGACACGGTTGGCTCCCAACAAGGCGAAAGGTGCACCAATGGGGTGGGTATATCGCGGTACACGGTCACTGTAACACTTCGCTAGAGCTGGTGCTCGTGTCTTACATAACTGCCCTCCACCCAGGTCCGTAAGCCCCGCACGGCTGCACCCCCACCAAGCCCCCCTGCCCCGCTGCGCCCGCACCCCTGCCCCTTGCCCCGCACACTAGCGCAGCCTGGCCGCCTGAGCTGCTCTCCCTGACACGTGTAAGGACTGGAGCCGACTGATAGTAAACATCTCCACTCATCCTGCTCTGGTTCTCACGCCCACAGAGCCTCTCTCATCCTCCCAGTGTAGATACTCTTGTCCAGTCCACACTCTTTTCTCTCCCCCCTGTTGCACCGAATACATTTTTTCCCTTCATCCTCCAGAAGAAAATTGAAGGATGTGAAGCCCTCTCATTTTTCCTCCAGTTCTATTCTTTTCTTTCCTTTTTTTTCTCCTCTCTCCCCACGACTCCAACGAGCGCCGGCCTCCACGCCGTAAACGAGCTGCTGCCGAAGAGATGGATGCCAGCTCTGCTCTCCGAAGGCACAATGTCTCTCCACCCCGGCACGCCTGCACCTGCATATTGTGATATAGTGCCTCTATTCACTGAGTCGATTGCCTTTAACGGCACCCGGCCAGGCTGGCTAAATTGAAAGGGATTGCGGCCTGCTTTTCATTAGAGCGGGAGGCAAGCAGGCTGGAGGGTTCGGGGCTCAGCGGGGAGGTGCAGGAGGGAGGGGGGGACGGTGATATTGGGGGTTGGGTTTCAGGGGACTGGCTGGTATAGTGGGGACAGGGCAAGGAGAATCTGGGCTCATCTCTCAGGGTAGAGGCTTGACCTCTCCGTGTGTGCAGGTGGAGATCCAAATCATTTCATTTACTAGCCTTTATATTCGTATTGACTTTTTTTCACTTCTTGATTTACTGTGCTGCTTCTTCTGACAGCAGAAATCCCCCCCATAGCTACCTTTATGGTCAGCAATCTTTGATGGAGTTCCTATATCACAGTTATTTACTGAAACCTGAAGCTAGTATTAATGAAGCTGCAAACCTGACTCCTAATAGTCTATTTTTATATGGTTATATTATGTTTTTCTTTTCAACTTTATTTGTTGCGAGCGTCGTGCCTAAACCATCGAATATTTCCCTCCGTATTCACATCTGTAGTCATGGCTTTGGAAAAAACATCATCTTTCAATCTAATTACTGTGTTCTATGCGGGATTCCAGGGGTTTTTAATGAGTTCGCTAGACATTTCTCCTTGTTATTTATCTGGTATGAGAGTGACAGATTGGCATGTTGGAGCCACTGTATGCAAATGATGCTGCCGCTACAAATGGTGGAAAAACGAAGGGAAAGGAAATACGAGTGCAAAGAACAAAGAGATATTTTTGGAACTGAATTGCCGTGCGTTATTCATTTCAATAGGGCTTAAATGATCCCAATTAAAGTGATGGAGTACAGACAGCTCTGGTCTGCCTTCATGACAGTGATGGTTAGGCCTGAGATGAAGGAGGTCTCGGTCCAATATATTGCTTGTCTCTATGAGGGCAATCATCCAGAAAGAAATCACTGTCACAATGCATGTGTAGACTGCAGGAGTGCGTTTGGTGCTTACAGACTGTGGTGTGGTGGAAGCCGTTAGATGTGGCTCAGAATAACTTACGAGACCGAGTGAAGGCCAGGCTGAAACAGATGTGTTTAATATAAAGGAATGTCTTTGGCTCAAGGGGGAACAAATATCAATGGGACTTGCAATTCAATTCATGGGCAGTATCATTGATCTACAGAAGAACTTATTTGCCCAATAATGTTGTTATACCTAAATTGATTTGCTCAAGGTGACACTTACACCCATGGCACTCTCAGACGTATTGCATTTTGTACAGTGTCTGTAGCCGTGTGCTGAGCATGCATTTACCTTGAATATATTTTGACTTAATAGAAAACTAACCTAATAAATACTGCAAATGAGAATTAAATGAGTTTAAAATTGATACTTTGCCATTGCACAACATGACATTTATGAAATCTTTTCGCAATTGCTCAAACATTCAGTTTTGCTATGTTAAGAAGCTTTAAACAGATGAGTGCGTGCCTGTGTTTTCTGGGGCAAAGGGAAAGCCAGGTCAAAGGGAGTGCCATTCTGCCACAAGCCCCCTCAACGGTCTGCAAGCAGGCACTTAATGATCTCTTTAGGATGTAATAATAAAAGATAAGCACATTAAGCCCCATCCCCATATAATTGGATTATGCTAAGATAAATTACTCGTGTCAGTTTCATGCCAGGCTGCTTTTGAAGTTTAGACCTGTCATACGTAATAAAGTTTATGCCACTCTAGAAAGATGTGTTTAAATACTAGGGATTCGCGGATGACTGATGGAGACGACACATCCCAGTCCTTCTCCGGTTTCTATGGAAACACTGAAGAGACTGGTGGATTTTAGCTCGCTGTCACCTATTATTTCTGTTATGAATTGAAGACATTAAACTTTTGTCCCATAAAGACCACTGTAAGAGATCAATCTTCACATTTTCCTGCTGCTCGTGATGAGCTGCCGGAGGAAATAAAATGCGCTCATCCACACTGGCGGAAAAAGCGCTCTGTCACACGAGGAGCCTGATCTCTATTCCGTGCCTCACCTTCAGATAAACAATGACTTCCGCCCATTGATTTCAGGAAGGTGCAGAGGCGGAGGCTGTAGAGAGAGGGGTGGGAGGAAGAAGCAGTTGAGAAGGAAATAACCTTTTTCTGGTGGCGTGGATGTCAGATATAGCGTCCCATCGCTGCCCATTGTGAGGCCGTCAAGCTGCCATGCTATGGCTTCAAACTAGCATTTGAGAGTTACAAAGGCCCTGTGCTGGGCTTTCAGCACCTGCTCCCTTTTTCTGAGAGATCAATAATTGCCTTTGTTCTCCTCTGCCTTTTTTCCCCACAGTCCTCTTTTTACATGGCTGTCTGTGCTCAAGGTTTTATTATTAATAAGATAAATGGCTTTCTGGGTATATAAAAGAGCAATTCAAAGCATATTTTTTTTTCTGTAAACAGTTGGTCACTGCTTCACCAGCTTGTGTTCACATTGAAATACGCAGTAAGCTACATCTTGCTTGGAAGCTAAACTCGAAGCTTGCAAGGTACTTTATGTGGGTTATCCCTGAAAAAGTATCTTAACCCTATACTGTCTATTGCGCTCTGGCCGGAGGGCAAGCTGCTGGACGTAATTGCATTTTTATGTGGATGAATATTGTGCTGCTTTGGAAAGCATGTTTCGGCGGAGAATGTGAAGGCTCAGCATTCTAATTGCGTAATTCATTTCACGATCCCAGTACTATCACAAAAATAGTACTTGAACTTGTTTCAATATGACCCTCGGTCTGGCTTTGCAGTCCGAAAGGCTGAATTGTGAGGCATTGTTCTGATCTGTTGAAATGTGGATATCGATGTTCTTACCTTGATGTTGTTTGAATGATCAAAATGATCAAAAGCCCTTTTGGTTGCTGATCTGCAAAACAAGCGAGCCTTTGGGCAAACAAACCTAAAACTTCTTTGTCTGAGTTTCACCAAAATCTCACCTTTCTAAAACCTGAGTGTACAATAGCCCTTCAGGAACAAAGCCCCCCCCCCACTGACTATTATCTGCTGATCTCACTGAACAGCCAATCAGCCATTACACAAATAACCTTCTTTCAAAGTACACAGACAGCCTATTTTCTGGAACTTCCAAGTGATGGATGCATTTGTTAACCAGGAGACTGGATCTTACAACCATTAAATTTCTTTTTTTTTGACTGGGGGGCTTGCAATGAATCAAGAGTTTTGGAAGCAACTTTATTCTGCATTTTCGGGCGCACACTAGTGCTGAGGATTGGAAGAGTAAATTCCAGTGGAAATTCAGTTACAAATGGGGAAAAAGTAGACAGAAGGAAGCTGTAAGTTCATTATGAAGCTGATCACCACAACAATGACGAGGGATATGTGGAGTCTCCAGAATTGTTTGCTGTAATGCCCTGGACATTGCCTACAAAACTTTTGTAAAATATTCCATTTTGGTTACAATTTTCAAAGACAATAATCACTTTACTTTTGGAAGAAATTAGCTCAAAAAGGAGTGAATGTTAAGACATTGTAAGAAACTAAGTACTCGATTTTGCATGAATTAAAATGCGATGAAAACAATTTGTCCCCTTCCCAATGTCCTCTGTTTTTGCTTATTTGTCATATTTAAATGTTTTAGATCACCGAGGTAATTTTAATATAAGACAAAGATAACATGAGTAAACAAAAAATGCGGCTTTAAATGATAATTTCTTGAAGGTACAAAGCTATTCAAAACCCATATCACCCATCTGAAAAAATAATTTCACATGGGTGATATAATTTATCTAATCCTGTGTCCATGTCTTGGAAGTAAACGCTGTATATCGCAATTATATGAGTGTTTGGCTGTACGCAGATATGGGCGCAAGTTCAGTCGTCTACATTTTGACCTTTGATCCATCGATTCCAATGATTATATCCATGTTGCAATGTGCCGTATTGTATATCAGGTCGCTCCAATCTCATCAAAGTTAGGACTAGATTTGGCCATTCCAAAACCTTTATTTTGTGTATTTTGAGCCATTTAGAGGTGGACTTGCTTGTTGGCTTCAGATCACTGCCCTGCAGCATAAGCCACTTGCACTTGACCTTTAGGTCACAAACTGATGGCTGGAAATTCTCCTTCAGGATTTTCTGGCACAGAGCAGAAGTCATGGTTTCATCAGTTATGGTGAGTCACCTGGGTCCTGAAGCTGTAAAGCAGCCCCAGACCATCACACTTACACCATTCTGTATGTTTGCTGGCATCATGTCGTTATTGTGAAATGCTGTATTAGCTTTACGCCAGATGTAATGGCAACCCACCTCTTTCAAAAATTTCCATTTTTGGGTCTGCAGTCCACAAAATATTTTCCCAAACGTCTTATGGGTCACCAAGATGTGTTTTTGGCCAATATGAAAATGGCCTTTGTGTACTTTTTAGTCAGTCTTGGTTTTCACCTTGACAATAAGTCAATTGACGGGCACGAACGAATAGATTGCAATCTGTTCCCCTATCCTTCCTATTCGTTCGTGCTCGTCAATCGCCTTATTGTGACTTTCAAGATGGAGGCGACTGGAAACTACCTCAAGGTTAGGTTCGCATAAACTGTCTTTTTTTTTGCATTTTCAAAGTTCTCAGTGCCTCGTTTTAAATGTCAGGGCCCTCAGAATTCTACCGATGAAGTGTGGAGCTACTTTGAGCCTTGTTAATAATGAAAAAAATTGCGATTTCTTTGCATGACAACGTTATGCCCGATTCACTACCATTGTAAGCCTGTTGGGAGCTTCGGCTAAAAAGCCATATATTTTGAAATGTTGCATGCGTACGGAGGTGGGGTATTCGACAAAGGTTAGTACTCGTTATCATGTTTCAAGACACCCCAAGTCAATTTCACACCGGAATTCTCCTTTAAGGCCTGCTGTTCTTGCGATGTTGGTCTCAGTTCCTAAGTTTGTGACCTCTTATATGAGTCTTCAGTGCGCCCTCGAAGGGATTTTTGAGTTGGTCGGTCCCTTCTGGGAAGGTTCCCCATTGTTCCATGTTTTCTCAGTTTGCAGTTAATGGTGCTCATTAGGGGATACTGGAGTTCCAGAGCCTAGAAATGGCTTTGTAACCCTTTTCAGACTGATCAATATCAAGTACTGTAACTGTCATCTGTTCTTGAACCTCATTCAATAACAGCATCATGTGCTGCATTTTGCCCACTTCACACTGACAGACAGGGTCTCTTTAAGTCTTGTTTACTTTCAAGAGCACCAGCAGTCATCATGCCAGGGTATGTTTGGTGTAATTCAACCCAATTATCAATTAAATTTGTTTCATTGGTTGATTTAGTAACTAAGGGGGTAATTACTTCTAACTTTGGGCCAGGTAGGGTTGGATTTTTTTTTTTTTTTTTGTCGTTCTAAATGAAATCATAATTTAAGGACTGCTTTTTGTGTTTACTTGGGTTATCTTTTTCTAATATTAAAATTTTTTTGATGAGCTGAAACATTTAAGTGTGACAAATCTAGAAAAACATAAGAAATCAGGAAGGGGACCAATACTTTTTTGCCACACAGTATTATGGGTCACTGACTTCGTGTTATAATAGTTATTGTCTGAATCTGTATTGCAGTCAGAACTGAAGTTTTTTTTTGAATGAATGGAGTTTATTATTATTCATTACAGTACTACAACATGCCACCACGCATCATTCTTCAGGCTTCATGCACTTTAATGGCCCCATACCACTCAAATATTTGTGTTATGTGGCCCATTTTAACCTTTTCATTTTTTTGGCAGTTACAGAGGTAGCTGTTGCTTTGAAACAGTAATGTCAGCATCCTTGAGTGATCTTTACCATTATAAGCTATATGCAGGTGTTTGACGGGTTTTATTAAATGAATAGAACGCTCTGAGAGGCAGTCATCCCTGAAACTGGCCGGTTTTATTTCCTTTTGGTAATTTTATTTTACTGGGGTTTTCACAATTGATTTAGAATGGGTTCATGCAGACACAATCTAAATATACAGAGACAGTGCACTTAGATGCCACCTTTGAAATCCCCACACGCAGCAGGATCACAACCAAAAAGACCAGAGCCTTCGATTGGAGAGATGCCTGTATCTAGTGTTTTGGCTTACGCGTTGCTATTTGATTTCCGGATTTGTGGATACTATCAAATTCTTTAAAACATCGATTTGTAAAATATGTTCTCAAGGAAACATAAATGCACAGAAAAATATTTCACTCACTTAGGCTTTTATATATGTGTTATCCACAGCTCCAAGGAACGGGAAGATCATAACATTCTGGTCTGCGGCAACTTTAGCCTTTGTTGTATCCATAATGATTGTAAACTGTCATCAGCCATGATCGGATGTGCAATAGGGATCAACAGCTGATCTAATGTCATTTGTGTTAAAACAGACAATGGCATAAAAATTTAAAAAATTTTGAGAAAGAAATTCCTCTTTAGTCTTTGCCATTAAGCATCATGCTGTATCACTGTTGGGCTTCTAAGCTTTAAAGACTGTTGTAAATATAAGACTTGTGCAGTTGCGCAAAATTTGAAGGAGTAATTGGCTGACAGAGTATTTTACGTTGACCTGCTCCCATCCGAAGCATCTGAAGTTCTCCCGCTGTGAGAAAGTGTACTCTGCCATCTCCTTACGTTAAGAACGTCTCTAATTCATAGATTTACCCAAGAAAAGCTGAGTGGCAAAGAGCCTTATTTTAACCATCTAAGCACATGGTCTGAAACATGTGATACGATTGCATTTAGGGCACATCTAAATCCATTTTTGACAGTTTAACGGCGGGTTATCTGGGCACAAAGTTAGGGGCTCAGTGCAAAGGGTTTGAATTTAATCTATTATTTAATCATAGGCAAGTTTTGGGTGAAACATTAAATAAACCTATCAAAGTGTCATCTCCCATTCCCTTTAAAAGCCAGGTGGGCTTCTACCTTTGCAAATAGCAATTATAAGGGCAGATTTACTAAGTAGCAGGAAAAAACACACTTCTCTGCAGGAGAATGAGGCTTGCTCATGGGCGAAGCAAGAGCGCGCGTGCAAACCATTTCTTAAAGTAAAAAAACCTGATCTCAGTGATCTTCAAAAATGTAAAAAAAAATATATATATTTTTGCAATGTTGTTCAAAATGATTTTGATTATATCCAGATGTTAAAAATCATAATAGTGAATCCCCAGGGCTGCATTTGAACTTGAAATAAAACAAGCAATTGAAAAAAAAAACTTTTTAATTTAGGATCGCCGGTGAAAAGATAAATTACACGCTGGTGGGGAACAACTGAGAGAAAGTGAAATTAGTGAGAAATACAGCCATAAAGAAATACTGTAAAACTAATGTTACTTTGATTACGGTACCGTAACTGCTTGAATAATATCCAACAGGAGTGAAAATAACTTGCTTCCTCTTGACTTACGATTCATGGTCGAGTCGGATATATGGAAGAAATTTGGATTAATTATAGACAGTGACGACATTGTCATACGTTGCTCTTTCTGTTACTTGAAAGTGCCATTTGTTAGGGCAACGTCATTTGTCAGCCAAGCTGTAAATAATAGAGTTGTTTCAAATGAAATTTGACAAATTTGGCTTTGTACTTGACTATAGAAGCAGGACAGCAGGTAATGTATTAATGGATCAGGTCAGATTCAAAATTGGTTTTTCAGGTAATTGCAGGCAAAGTTTCAACCCATGCAATGGACCATTTCGGATTAAGGACGTGAAAAAGCGAGATTTGGAGTGCCCATGCTCTTTGAAGACTATGTGGGGCAGAAGATGCACAAATCTCATTGAAAAGGTGGGGAATCTTAAGTTCCTTTGCTTTCCCTGTGGTAAAGGCAGCTTACAGCGTGGATTCAGACTATGAACAGGAATATTTTTTGTTTAGGAACATTTTCGTGAGCGCAGCGTACGTTTTGTGTCCGGATGGCGAGATTAAGAATTCTGAATTCAACCAACGCCAATATTGATTGATGTTTGGGTACCCAGAGAAACATTAGGATATGTAAACACGTCAAGTCTACGTCCAGTTAAGGAAATTTAGCGTTTAGGTTCATGTGCTGCTATTCATGTGAGTAGCGTGTCGTTAACATTGGCTGCCATGTCACTGATGACACACTGGGTTGCTAGAGCAGGCGCAGCGTATGTATTTGCAATATTAAATATTAATGTTAAATTATAAACCCCCCTCTCACTGATTCAAACCTCGTAAAATATATTGGCACCCCCCTTTTAAAATCGTTCTGCCAAATAAAAAGCTGGAAAAAGTGGAGGTTGCATACAAAATTCTTTCACTTTGACGATATAGCTAGACTTAGCTCTATTAGATTTCTCCTACAAACTGAAAGCATTGATGACTTTAGCGCAACAGAGACTGGAGAAATATCGGCAAAACAATGTCAAGGTAAGTCCTTAACGTTGTTTTTTTCAGCACAGATGAAAATCTGAAATCAAATGTGTAGCGTTCAGTCTAACAGTAATGATATGGGCTTGTCTTTTACATGTATACCTGCACACTTACCCATGTTGTGAAGCGATTAGGATCATGAGTGCTTGCTGGTTGCTTTGAACAATGCAAATTCGTCGCAAGAACATTAGTTATTGCCTGGCTTATGGTGTGGGACCCAATCATAGTGGTGTAAATGACATTATTTCACGTCCGTGAAACTAACTAGCACGCAAATTCAACTTTTTTCACCATATAAAGTAAGTAATTATGAAATCGAAATCACAAGGAAACCAAATAATTATTGCAAACAGCGAAATGAAAACCACACCTACTCTTTGCTCTGAGGGGCTAAGTTCTATGATGTAATCCCCTCAGAGCTGACCTAGACTGAAAATATCGTATGGCACTAACATTCCCCCTTTGACGTCATATATAGCCCATAGGATCGAACAAAGACAGCCCCTTTTCAAAATGTGGATACAAAAACTGGACACTATAACAGCAATGACACCTTGAAACAAAATAATTCTTAGACAATTTGTGGGCCAACTTGAATAACTTAATATCAGCCAGTACCTGTATTTTTCCAATCAGATTGCTGATTTCAATTTAGCTTGCGTCGTTGTGAGATCCTTTTGTTTGTAGGATAACAGACAGAGCGAAGTCGGGCCAGCCACTGACAAAACGAGTATTGCAGACTCTAGCGTTGCACAGTTCACCAGTATTAAGGAGTCGTGGCTTTATCCAGAATAATTTTTCAAAACATTTGTGCGTAACCTCACATTTTGAATTGCAAATTACCAGATGGAATAGGTTTCCTTATGATTTAAATAGCCTGCATCACAGCATGCTCTGATGTAGGGAAATAGATAACACTGACCTTTCTGAAACGTATTCTCTTTAATATCTTGACAATAATCTTTTTCATCTGAATCTTTTTATTTTTAACTGCTTGCTTGTGTGGTTCCTGCTGTTCGTCCCTGTGTAATATGTAACAAGCAGAGGGTACGTGCTTTTTGCTCTCGCTGACAAAAGCGCATAATTCTATCTCAATAATGCACCATTAAAAAAGCAGTAAAAATCTGACTAGTGACTTTAGACCAGGTTTTTGTTAGTCAGTCGCGCAGTCTATTTCAGATGCCTCAGGCTCGCAAAGTGCCTTCAATGCACCTGACCACATCTCAATTTAAGACCAAAACACCCATACGCGCTCAGTTTTGCACATTTAAATGCGCTATTATTGCAAACTGGGTGTACGACGGAATAACGACAACTTCGCCATATATAAACCAGCAAAGGCACTTATGTTACGCTTCGCTCCAATATGCGCTGGGTGTAAGATAGAGGCCAAAGTGTTTTTCATCTTCCAGTTCTACAGTTGAAGACATTATTGCTCATGTACACACACACAGTCACACACACATACACACACACACACACACAGCTGAGTCTTGCAACTTGACTACAGCTGATTCACGCCTCAGCTGATTCACTGATGTCAGCATCTTGTTAGCACATGCTGTAAAGCCCATCAGCGTCATTCATAAGTGTTTACCACCCACTCTGGCTGTGCTGGGGCAATAAACAGCACTGCAAGGGATTCCGATGAGACCCACTGACAAAGCTGATAAGCAACCAAAGAGGTTTTAAGTTCACCTGAAAGTCAAAAGTAAATGCGCACTACCATTTACTCAGGTTTCGTGGATAAATTTAAACAATGTGGCAAAAGAATTATGTTCTGCCGTTAATACTGTCAATGAAAAAAAAAAAATTGATCGATAATATGGACAACAAAGTTGTTCTGCTTCTAAGGGTCTATTTTCCTGTGGCGCAAGGAATTCAGCAGTTATACTGCTGCAGGTTTTTACTGGCTTACTTTTGGAAAATAAGTTTTATGATCCAATATACACCCATGAGCCGAAACATTAAAACACAGATGAGCAAATAACTTTGACAACTTAGCAAGTTAAGATCTGCAGACAGATCCTAAATGATGAGTGAACAGTTGATTCTTTTATTCGACTGTAGATGTAGGAGAAACGGGATCTGAGTGAGTTTGGCAAGGGCTACATCATTATGGCCAGTCGAGTGGGTCAGTGCTCGTCCAAACCACTCCCAGTCAGCAGAAGTGAGTTCCTACCTATGGTTCCTGCCCACAGTGGTCCAAGGAGGGACAAACCATTAAAGGGGACCTAACACGCTGATCTTTCTTTTAATACATATTAGTTGTATGTTATAATGTTGGTTGTCCATGCTCAACCTCTGAAAAGTTTCTAAACATAAGATACAGGGATTTTGCTGTAATCCAACAGCGTGATTTCCTGAGTGTAATTTCTTCTCTGAACAGGTCCTCCCGAGATCTTCACGAGATCTGGGTAAAACCTGACGTCAGGTTGTGCCGTCCAATTAGTACAGAGCTAGCCAGAGCCAACCAGTGCGCTGGACCTGCCCACACCGGAAACTATTACAGCAGGCACTAACAACGGCAGATCATACTATGCCTTAGTAGCGTCTACACTTTTGGAAATACAGCGGCTAATGTAGCCAAGGTAATGTTGCTAATGTTTGTGTCCTAATTATGCAAGAATGATATCTGGGGAAATTCTACTGAAGCTGTGTGAACATAAAACTCATTTGAAGCTAACTTTTAATACTTGTCTGTAATTTGGATGCTTGGTATAACTCTCAGGGATGTGATTTTTCCGCTAATTCGCGGAATTCCGCTTTTTTATCTTCAAAATTTAAAAAATAAATAAAACCCTGATTTTTCAGTCATGAAAATCCAATTTCATATCTACAGCATTCCGACTTTTAGTATTTGCGTAACTGAATTGATTTTATGCATGATGCATTCTACAGAACCTCCGTTTTCAAATTAGCCAGCGAGGGCACTTCCAGTCAAATGTCATGCTGTGTGGGCAGTAGGGGTGTCAATATCTACACGTGTAAACGGTTACACGGATAACAAATCATAACCGTTTAGAAAAATCAATAACTGTGCTCACGTCATTTTTTCTTCCTCTTCCTCCTCCTCGTTCATTTCTCACCAATACATATAGTCGCCTATTTTTAGGGGTGATAATGTTGCCTGAAAGCTTCAGATAATAACATTAACTAACTATACACTTAAATGTTCCCACTAGCGCATACAGATGCATGGGGCACAATGTTGCCTTGATATAGAAAAAAAAAAACGCAGCCACAGCCACTGTCGCACCACTTCAAGAATAGGCTGCAGAGGACTTGAGAAGAGCGCTGCTCATCATCTTCTCCACGTGCAAATGTCGTGCAGCTGAAAACAAAAACTGTTAATGGCTTGTTATTTTAGCCTATATTGTTGCGTGTTGTTGTACGTTTTATTGTTGGTTGGTGTTCTGTCGGCTTTTCACGACCTGATCAGTGATCACACATCCTCGCGTCTAAAGAGGAGGAGGAAAACCTCTCACTTCAGCTTACTTTGGCTTCTTTTTGAGTTGCTTTCTCTCCTCAATTCCACATTACTTTTACTGTGAGACGTATATTAAAGCAAAAGTTTTCGGTTACTTTTCAACCTTCATAAAATATTTTCATAACTTTTGTGATGATACATCGACTTACAACTACAGTTGAATGACACCTCTGTCATGGCCTGAGGGGGTCTGTATCACTTTCACTGGCACTAAGCAACTTTGAGGAGGGTGGCAGGAACCCTGCAACACAAAAAAACTACAAATGTGCTGACTGCTTTACAGCATACATCACTTTCCTCTTTCCCCATTCGTGACAAAGACGAAATTACTGCAATTACTGCTATCAAGGCAGAATCTGCAAAACAACCAAAGAAGCGAAAAGTTTTGTCTGAGGAGACTAAAAAAAAAAGAAAAAGAAAGGGGGAGGCTGCCCAGATAAAGGGACAGTCAAGGATCAACATTGGCCCGCCTTTCACTGGCTGGCGTGAGCTCAAAGACGAGGAGGGATTTCCGACCGATGCTGCCTTGGCTCTGTTCCTGCTGGACTAGTAAGTAGCTTTCGAATCTCAAATCAAAATGATAATGCTAATGTTAGCTATCGGAAATTTGCGTGGTAGCAATAAATAGCCACCAGCTTGATAGATCGCAGTTCCACACTGACACGACCAGCCACGCAACAAACTCAAAAGTACTGTATAAAAAACACCAATGCGATGACTGCAAACCGCAAATATAAAGTTTGAGTAAAATATGTAGGTTCCTACTGTGGAAAGATCAGTCATACTAAATCGTTGTGGTATTATCGTGTCAGTTTGTATGTACGTGACAGTAGTTTCTGATGATTGTTATGTAATAGTTTCAGAGAAAAACAGGATTCTTGTCATGCTTTTGTTGAGTTGACTACAGTGATTGCAGAAGAAGTCAAACCGCGTTGCTTGCATTAAATAATCAGTAAAACAAAACCCGAGTGCAGTGCGCATTGAGTTATGACTTTTCATAGTCCTGCTTATCAATAGCACCTTGCGCTGAGTGTAGCTGGTCCTCATGGGAAATGTGGTCCTCCTTCAGGCAAAACACTACCGCTTTGGTCCACCGGCGCCGCCAAAATCAACCAAAACTGAAAGTTCTTAAGTACTGCTTCAAAATTCAGATGCAGCTCCCGTTGCGAGAGAGGGATGCAGTTTGCACTTTAAGTTTGAAAAAAAAGTACAAAAGTAAGCAATAGTTAAAACAATGCTTCAAAAAGGTTAACCCTTTTTCAGCTTTCACTTGTACGTTTTCTTATCTGACAAAATGATAGAGGATTTTATTTTCAACTCATTTTACTTTCTGTGGTTATACAGTGCAATTGTGATAGAAAAAGCTCATAAATCCCCAACGTGTAACCGGGTACACGTCGGTTAGAGGTCCCGTGTACATGTGTAGAAAAAAATGTAAACGTTGACACCCCAAGTGGGCAGGGGCCGCGGCGGCAAGTTTCAACACTGCGGAAAAGAAATGACTTAGATATTGCGGATATTCGAGAAGACAGATAGCTTGTAATATAGTAATAATAATTAATAGTCCGTATACCTGTATTTTGTGTAGCCACCTTGCTGAAAGTTCCAGCTTTGACCAGCCTATGCTGGTCAGGCTGGTTTAAGCTGTGTTTTGGACAGTTTTAGCTGGTCGACCAGCCCTTCACCAGCTGACCCCAGCTGAAATTACCAGCTTAACCACCTTTGACCACCTTCATCAAGCTATAGAGACCAGCTATGACCAGCTAATAACACAACTCAGACCATCTTAAACCAGCTTAGAATTCTAGCTGCTAGAATTCTAAGCCGGTTTAAGATGGTCTGAACTGTGTACTTAGCTGGTCATAGCTGGTGTGGCTGGTCTCTATTGCCTGATGAAGGAGGTCAAAGCTGGGTAAGCTGGTATTTTCAGCTGGTAAAGGGCTGGTCAACCAGCTAAAACTGTCCAAAACACAGCTTAAACCAGCCTGACCAGCATAGGCTGGTCAAAGCTGGAATTTTCAGCAGGGCAATTCCGCTAGTGGAGCGAGGATGAAGCAGTCTTGTAGGCTAAGTTTCAGGGGCATGAGCGGTTGATGGCTGAACTCTGTTGCGTCCCTTTATGTAACTCATCGAGACAAATGCTGTACACCGCTGGTAAGTTGCGTGGTTGGTTCAGTGTGTATCAGTTTCCCCCGGGAGTGCGAGTGAGTGCCCGTCTTAGCTCCTTGACGCCCCTTCGCCAGCTCCCATTAATGGTAGTACGGCCAGTCAAACCATAACTTTGCATTACATAAGCTTACCAACAAACCTGATGGACCTTTATTTTCCTACCTCACTTTCGCACACTTTAATATGAAGCATTATCACCCTACATTTTGACTTCGGTGATGCTGAATTAATTGGTTACTGTGGCCAGCATACACACGGGTTATCAGTGCTAACGCAGCTGGGCGTGTAGTTCCAAAGCTAAATCATGGTTATTTCATCAG
The DNA here is from genome assembly GCA_029721435.1 of Gymnothorax reevesii. Classification (NCBI taxonomy): domain Eukaryota; kingdom Metazoa; phylum Chordata; class Actinopteri; order Anguilliformes; family Muraenidae; genus Gymnothorax; species Gymnothorax reevesii. The sequence goes on from CM056575.1 coordinate 95,898,653, forward strand.
CTGCCCAGCTAATCCATGACCTTTAGCAATATTAACGAACGATACCACTACAACTTTTCTATCGCGTCGTATAATTAAAGGTGCTTCAGCACCTCGACGAGGAGCCCTTTCTCGTAGTTTCACTTTTGTTTTTTCATGTAAATAGAGCGTCACTGGACACCGAATATAGCAGAATGTGGCTGGTTAGTGACACTGTTTTCCGTTTTTCTTTGGCTTATTCACTCGGTTAATATGTAATGCATAACATGTAATGCATATTTCCCGGAGTTCCATCAGAATTGTGTTTTTAGTCAATAATTGGAAGCTGAAAATACTCACAGAACTCATAGATGATTTCTACAGACGATTGAATAAAGACAAAAGATTTATTAGTGGTGTGTATCTATAGTGATTATGTTTTTATTTTTCATTTTTGCTATTACACAGTGCATTCAATGAAGTCTAAATTCATAAAATCCCATGAGCTTGTGACTTTGTGATATGATTTTGGAGTTGACTAAGAAGTCAATGATTTTAATGATATATTGGTTATATTCAATGAATGTTATTAGACTTTTATCTGAGTGCAATTGTGGCAGATTAAATTCTTTACAAGCTTGGAGCTTGTGACTAATTTTGACTTGACTTAGAAATCAAAGACTGCATGAGTTTGTTGGCTTGAATTGGATAATAATTCAGTTTTTTATTATTTCATTGAATTCTTAGTACACTTAGGGCACTAAAAATCACTAAAACCTAGGAGCTTCAGGGGCTTTGCCCCCATATCCCCCCCACCAGGGCACTGCCCTGGACCCAGACCCCCGGCTAAATTTTCAGATAATTTCACTTCACCCAAATCACATCCCTGAACTCTACACAGTAACAGAACTTGCTGTCTGTAAAACCTGCATTGCAAGGGTTTGTCTCTTTGGTTATGACCGCTTGGTTACCAGCTACTGCATGTTAGTTTGCATGTCGTGTTAAATAAAAATGCTCCTGGTTAACGTATGTGCGGTAATTCTAATCGGTATGCTTGCGTTACTTCGGTAAGCATCAATATGGCAGTTTCATCATAACGTTGCCCGATTGTAGCCACTATAGTTAGTGATCGCTTCACTTATCCATGACCGGGATCAGCCGAATACTTCACAAATGTCTGAGCAAGCTCCCTGGTGCTACCATGAAAGCAATGCAAAACGCAGAAGCTCTGCCAGTTTACAAATGATTTCTCTGCACTACCTTGACATAATTTCATCTCCTTTTAGAAATTGTTGTGGCTAATAAAAAGCCGAAAAAGGCAGAGATTAAATAGGTGATTCTTTCCTGTAGAAGTGATCAATTCGCTAGCTCCACATAAGCAACATGTCTATGCTAACGGAACTTGCGGTCTGCAAAACCTGTATTATGTTCATAACATAACCGAGCTGTCTCTAGCTGTCGCGTACTATCCATAAAGCTGCTTTCAAATCAGACATGAAACAAGTTTTTCGCAGGAAAGATTAGCCTACATTCAAAGTCAATGCAAAGACGCGAATACACGTTATGGCACGTCAAGCAGCTCTCACACCGGACGTGAAACAAATTTTTCGCACGCCAGATTAGCTACATTCAAAGTCAATGCAAAGACGTGAATACGGGCATTATTGGTGCTTTAAGCAGCTTTCACACCGGACGCAAAACAAATTTTTCGCGCAACAGATTACATTCAAAGTCATGACCGCTTATCAGGTACTGCATGTTAGATTGCGTGCTCTGCTAGTTAAAAATGCTCCTGGTTAACTTGTATGCAGCAATTATGATCGGTATGCTTGTGTTACTTCAGTAAGCATCAATGTGACAGTTTCATTGTAACGTTGCCTGATTGTAGCCACTACAGTTGAAGCTAACCGGAGAGGTGCTGTATGCGTTTTTTGGTGCTTATGAAATGATCGCTTCACTTATCCATGACTGGGGTAAGCCTGATACATCTCCAATGGCTGGGCAAGCTCTCTGATACTACCTGTGAAAGCAATAGGGAAGCGCACAGGCTTACGTGTTCGGTATTACAAGCGCTGCATTGCCATCGATTGAATATTAAATTCTTTCCTGTAAAAGTGATCGATTTGCTAGCTCCACATAAGCAATGGTTCACGCAGACGGAACTTACGGTCTGTAAAACCTGTATTATGTTCATGAAATAACCGGAGCTCTGTCTAGCTTTCGCAAGCTATCCATTTTCCACAAGTAAAAGCTGGTCATTCCGAAGCAATAAATAAACCATTACCTCGGGCAATTTCCATAAAGGCCGTTTAACTAGGAGCTTTTGCCCCTCCGTCATATACCAGCGTGGAAACTGTTCGTTTCTCCATGCTAACAACACACCGCAGCTATGCACATGAACCAGCAGGTCCTAATACACAGTGAAGCAGTCCATAAGCTGTTGATCCACTTTCAGCTGCCCCTCACTGTCCATGTTTCCCTCTAAACTCAGACCCACCGGATTTCTACAATCTCCAGTGTACACTTGGGCATGTCGACCCATTCTACAAATGTGTCAATATGGGGTGGATCCTTGCTTCCCCTGCACCCTAGCTAGGAGCAGTAAAACCGCTATACTCACCAACTGTTGCCATAGCAAACTGTAGCCAACAGCAATTTTGTGCTTGAGCTGCCAGACTTTCGCACTGTGTCCTCTACTTTTGTTGCTGTTTTTTAGAACAAGTTAATTTCATTAGATCTACACACATGTACTGCGTTTTATAGCAGAATTTCCCTGCTGATTCCTTAGCTTTTCGCGTCTCACATTTCACTGTGACACTGCATCGTCCCACCTAGATTCGCCCTCCACCGAGCTGGCCAGTCAGAAGCGAACCAGCCATAGCGGAACAGCCACACCAATGAGGCATTTCAGGCAGAGACTGCTATGGATCACAAATGGTGTTTTTTGAGGATGGCAGTACGAGCGAAATAAGTGCCCTTTTTTTACTTGGTGCGATAAGGAGTACACTAGGGGAGTCAAAGACCAAAATATAAACTTGGAAAAATAGCATATTAGGTCCCCTTTAACCTGTGGTTGGATTTTGGGCCCCCAAGAGTCATTGCTGCACAAGGAAAATGAGGGATATCCCATCTGGTCTAAAGTCGGAGAGAAATTTAATGATACTTATATGAGGAATGTGCCAAAACACGCAGTGAATTGCACCCTGCAATGTATAATGCTTCGGAACTGCAAACTAGGCAAAGTGCCAATTCTAACTTGGTCCATCACCTAATGCGCCTATAATGAGCACATGAGTATCAGAACTAGACCTTGGAGCAATTGAGAAGGGTTGCCTGGTCCAGTGGCTTTCTTTTTCTTTAACATCATGTGCATCAGCAGGGTACGTGTGCTCTATTTACCTTGGGAAGGATGCACTGGGAAGAAAACAAACTGGTGGTGATTTATCGACAATTTGATTTCAATCGTCCCTAGCCAAAAGAAAAACGGGTATCTCTGAGTGAGCATCCTCTCTATGGAATGAGTTTTGCTCTAAGTGGCCTGCGAACAGAGCCTCTGTGTTTTTGGCCAGCGACAATCTCATAATCCCCCCGCTACTGGCAAGGCTCTCAATACAGATGACTGAATAAAAAGCTTGCTAGCGATCCAACTACATAATGAGCATGGAAAGGTAATGTCTGCAGGCTAAGCAAACATGGATGTTACATTCACAGAAGTGAGACATGAAGTCACCATCATCTTTTTACTACACTTGTAATGCAGTCTTTAATATAAAGCGTGATCTGTAGTTCGCGTCTGTGTAGTAGTCACTGCTGGCTAACTGTGCAGGCTATTTATTGTGCTGGCCGCTCCATTGAAAACAGACTGAATTTGACTAAAGATGGTCGCCCATTCTTTCTGATTCTATTGACTTATCTCATACATTGCTTTTGCCTGAACTAGCAATGGTTTCTGAATTCACAGTCAATTTTGTAGCCAGCTAGCTAATGAGCCACATAATGATTACAGAAAGGTAATGCGTGCATGCCAGATAGCTAAGTAATTTACTTTTGAGAGGTTACCCTTGGAATTCAGTTTGGATATTAATATAAATTCATAAATTGGAGACACCTCACTAGCTAGCAGCAGATTCTCCTCGAAAAGAAATATAAACCACCGCTTCATTGTATCTTCTGAAAAGCATAATAGGTACCCATTAATACAAATGTCATTGACAGTCGCGCATTGTTGTGATCCAGGTTAGAAGTAAAATTATAAAGCAGTCAGGCATTAAATGGATAAGAAACATCTAGGTAGTTATGGGCTTTTGCCGATTGAAGTTTGGATGTTGCCATAAAAAGAAATTCACCATGGGTAGATATATTCAGATGAGAGGTGGAACAATTCTCATGATCCTGCATATGACTTAGGAAGGGAAGCGAAATCTGAATGGCATGCCAATTGCTATGTTTTTTTTTGTTTGTTTTTTTTTAAAAGGCAGCCCGCAAAAAAAAAAAAAAAGACTGAGTTGTTTTACTTCACAGTTAGAGAGCACGCCAGTCGCTAAAATGTAGCTATGTGGACAAGAGCAGAAAAATTTTTCATTATATGTCCCCTTTAAAGGAACTACAGCGTCTAGAAGGCAAAATTTCACAAACAGGCTCTCATTGTGTAATTTTTCATCCAGAAAAAAAAAAAAAACGTGGCAGTCATTTCCCATAATATCAAACTGTTTTGGAGTAATTTGTAACTTTCTACTTTTAAATCTGCCCTTTTAAATCGCTACTATCGATAATGCCGCCCTTTCTTAGCGCGACATCATATAAAGAACTCAGGACCAATCCGCTGCATAGCCAGTATGTACAACTGCTTGTAAAAATATCATTTTGATCACTTCATTACATGTTTTTGTCGCCCCAGTGCTTAGTAACTTCAAATCTGATATGATTTACATTATGAGCAAAAGAAAAATTGGCAATATGTATATTTTTTATTTCATCTTACACTGGTTTTCTTAAGGGGCAATCAGACACGCGCTAAATGGGCTAGAGAGCCGTATGCGAAAGCTACTGCTAAACGCATTATCCAGGTGTTTAGTTCTCCATTTATAATGACATAAGTACTGCGTTTTAAAAGCGTATGTCCCAGATTTCTGTTATGAAAATCTAATTCCTCAATCAGCTGTTCGCGAGTTTACCAAACTGCTTGCTACACTTTGATGTAGATTTGACTTCATTCATTATGCTCTCCTGAGCTGACATCCAACAAGCTAGTTAGATTATGTATGGCATTTGGTCAGGCTAGAGTAAAACAATAATATGATCTGACAAAGAGAAAAAGATTAGAATACGAGACAAGAGTCAAGACACAGCAGCAGCACGCGACTAGGTGCGCAGCAGCAGCTAGGGGGAAGCGCTTTCTCACTGGACGCGAAATAAATTTTTAATACGACAGGTTACATTCAAAGTTAAAGCATAGATGAGAATACACACGTTTTGCGCCCGGTGTGAAAGCAGCTAAATAGAGCGCTGACGAAGAGAAGGCGTTAAACGTGTGGAATGCAAGCCAAAGCCTGCTGAGTGCTAGCTGCAGCCAGCGCTCTATTAAGTTCTATATTGTCTAAAACAAATGCCGTGCTGGAGCTGTGGCGTATCTAACGTGTTATAATTGTTCATTAGCAGCCTACATCCATTTACTTCCATTTTTCAGAGCCCGGTCTGGTCTTCTTTCTCCCCTTTTCCTTAGTTCTTCTTTCCTCGAATGGACTTTTGATTTTGGGGTTAGCATCTGGCTTGATTTTTCTCCTCTTTTTCATCACAAACTCAGACCAAAACCCTTCACCCTCGAAGTCAGAATCATTGAAGTGGTCGCTACAAATCACACTATTGTCCCTTGGTTCTCGCCATTTTGCCCGAGTCAGTTTCACCCGAGACTCCCAAATTTTACTTATTTTTTCATCTTTTGGAAATCGATGAAGGCTGACTCCTTCTTTGGATATGTTACTTCAACCTGCTACAATGCATCTGGTAGACATTTGCTCCGCCGTTTCCCAAAATTTCGTGAGAAAATAACGATTTTATAAACTTACTGCAGTTCGTGTCCCATAGGCAGTAATAGAAAAACGAGCTCCACTGAGCTCGTCTCATTCTTTATATGACGTCAGCAGGTTGATGTGTCAATTAGGAAATTGGACCTAATTGTGGGCGGGGCAGAAACTGGCTGAAAATCAAGGTCTGCCATCAGAAAACAAGCCTAAAATCATTACTGTGTGTATTTTCATCTGAATTTTGGCGCTGCCATAGTTTACAAGAACAGAACTATGGAATTAGTGTCGAAGTACCCGGTAATAGGGAGTTCCTTTAAATCCTTCATGCATTTTTATGCAGTCTATAACTTTTAAATAATTTGCAATCTCCTAGATGCTTTACATTAATGCTATCTTTTGACTCATGGACAGCTGACTTGAGCAGCTTCTTTGTATTTTTTTCATTCTCAGCTTTGCCAGTCTGAATGAAGAGAAAGGAGATTTGTTTACGAAGACAAAAGCTGGGCATACTTTGCTTTCTTTTTTTTCCCCAAAAAGCACATGACTAAAATGAACTATAATGCAACATCAACCCTATGTGTATTTGTGTACTGTAAGGGTTAAACTCGTTGCAGGACTTAGAGTGGTTGCTCACATGGATCCCAGTTAAGGTGTCTGCTTGCAATTGTGACTCCTCATCGTCTTCATGCATAGGGGCTTTAAAATGACTTCAAGCCTTATGAGCAAAACAGGGACTGCTCCATATCTGATTAAGGCACCATCTGCACGGGAAATCAAAACACTGTCATCAGAAAATTTAATTCTCTAATGAATCTTCTAAGTAGCTGGCAGTTGTAACTAGATAGTTTTATAGATAACAGAAAAACATGAGATAACTGACAAAGTACTGAGCAAATTTGGATGGAAGGAGGATTAGTAAGTGGAGACCAAGATTAGATAGCCCTGAGTTTTAATTAGAATTCTTGTTCCCATTTAAGGTAGTAATTTCAGTGTGAAAGAAGAAAGTTTGATGTTTTGAAGACAGCTTGTTTTAGTGTGGTCCTTTATGACTCTCTCTTTTCCTTTCTCATTTTCTGAGCTTATAATAATCAATCCTATCTCTTCTGGCTCATAACACCTACCTTCCGTTCGTCTGCCTTAAAGGAAAAATGCCCTGTAATTTAATTTACTGAAAAAAAAAAAAAAAAACTACTGTTGCCACAAAGACAGGCGTGCATGCTCCTTCGCACATTCAGCTGTAACCTACCTTAATTCATGATAAAGACAGCCAGAGCAATTCCTTTTTATAGTGGTCTTTGTCATGGTCTTTGTTTACCTTCAATATGGAGAATTCCATATCAATTCTCTTGATATTTGGAATATGGACTTGCCTTGGTTTAATATCATTACACTTTTGACAATTTCTGTCAAAAAGTTAAAAAAAAAAAAAAGTAGTTTTGTTATGAATGTTACCTGAGAGAGGCTATTATGACTTTACCACTTTTTTTCAATGTTGGGGGAACAACGAAATCCAGGGGTGGGTGATGGTGCCAGGGCCGCATTAATGCACGGGCTTACCGGGGCTGAAGCCGGGGGCCCGGGGCCCGACGCGTGAAAGGGCATATCGCAAGGATCGGGATGAAAACAATTAATCATTGGCAGTAACACAAAATAATGCTTATACAGTCCTCTGATTGTTGTTTGTGTTGGCCTGCCCTGGAACGGGACAAGATGCATTAATACTGTTTTTTGCATAAATAAAAGACACTGTGATTGGTTAATGGACAATGTGTGTGCCTGTTGTTACTGCCCAATGAATGAGTCGTTGGACTATACAAATACAGCTGTTACCTTGCTCCTGGAGTGGAAATTTAAGACAAAAGACACCAAAACGTAGAAAGAAATGTGACAGCGGGGCTCAAGATGTGACCGTGCGTTCAGGAACCACACGCGAGAGAGGGAAATCCAAAAAACATATGCCTTTATTGGAGTCCGAGTCAAAGCCAAAAAACACAGGAATTGCCAAGCCACAATACGAAATCCAAAAACAGTATCGACTAGACAGGCAGGGGTCAGAACCAGTTAGACAGATGGGCAGAGGTACAAAAACCATAGGCAAAAAGTCGTAGTCGATGGGCAAAGCCAATGGTCATACACAGGGCATCCAAACACAGAACTCGTGTTCATACAAAAATAGGTCGAAATCCAGAAAGACAAAAACAGTAAAAAAAGGGCTATGGCAAGAATCAGAGTCGGACTATCCAGTAGAAGCAAAACAATAATCAATGGCATACGAGGCGCTCTGCACAAAGAAATATTGATCAACGTTCTGACAAGAGCTGTGAGTGAAAAGACTCCTAATACACACACAGGAAAGGTCACATGCTATACAGAGATCAGCTGTGGGGAATGAGGCTAATTACATCGGGAGAATCACATGAGGGAAACCCTAACCACGAAAATTGGCGAGATACGAAATACGGACAGGAATCACACAAACAGCCAATGACATTTAAACAGCTCCGGTCCAGGAGTTCCATGTGCACAGATAACAAGAGCAATAGAGTGATAAAGCACGTGCGAGAGATTCTCGCTGAAGCTGAGGAGAGGACAGCGATAGACAAGGGGTGGAGAATAGGACAGGGCGATTGCGGAGAGGTAATTAGTCAATTGTAGTAGCGGTGCAGCTTTACAACTAAAACTAGAGCGTTCATTAGTAAGTTAGTCATCTTATATATACACATGGATTAGTTGGGTTAGTAGACTATAATACAAAATACAAATGATAGTCTTGTTAGTAATCAGAACAGAAGGTGAAGAAAGAAAACGAGATTCGAAGGAATATATTAAACACCGGAATTAATTTAAGTCACTTGAAGTCTGTGAGCACGCAAACAGGGAAGACGGGCTGAACCAACTAGATCACAAGACATGGGAGACAAGTGCAATGGAACTGAGACAAGGAATTAACTAAAACCTGAATCATTACAATAACCAAAAAGAATAAATAAAAGACAATAATGAACATAGAACAAGAACATGAGCATGACCAAAAACCAGAACCATGACACAAAAATGTACAATTCAACTTTAGAAATTGCTGCAGGAGTCCCAGCTTTTAAGAAAAGAAAAATAACCAAGCTGACGTTATATTTCAAAACTACGAGCCTCAACGAGACAGAAAACCCTCCAGCATTAGCGGCTATCCGGGTGATGCTAATTATCCGGCAATGTTGTTGAGTGCACTGGCTGCTGAAGATGATAACGAATTGCATGCCGCTGGTGCTGACACAGGATAGATAGCAAGCTAGGCGTTTGGTTGGTAGGTAGCTTAGTACACCAACAACTTTAGAAAATGTAGGCTCTAGTTTCAGTTAAGCCTATTCCAGTCCACTGTAACTGAAGAATTTCACCGCAAACAACAAAGTTTTTGATTTTGTGATTTTCATCTGCTTTTGCTGTTCAGTATTCTCATTCAAATTTTGGTTGTATAAACGGTTCAAACAATTATTGTTCGTATGCATAATCATTTCTGGACTACGGACTACTGTCCGGACTACTGTCCGTTTGACTACTGTCAAAACGACCGCCCCACCCGCCTCTTGGCTCAGTTATGATTAAACAAACACCCGGCTAACGGGATATTGCCCAGCTACCCCGTGCTCGGTAGACGGTGGGAGGTCTTCTTTTGTCTTCATGCGCGACAATAGGTCCGACTGCACAGCTCACGGCGCGATTTCCCGGTCCTAAGTGTTAACATTTGTGTTTTTTTTTTCAATAAACATTCACTTTTAAACTTTATGATGTTCAGGCGCAGAGCTTTGTTGATAGGCTGTAAAATGTCCGAAAAAATAAAATCTAGCCATAGGACAAACACTTTGTATTTTGCCAGTCCACCTCTGATTAGATCTAAGGCTTCAGCTAAACATGTAAATTTAATATGCATGCAAACATTTTTGGAGCGGAGCGTGGAGCGAGTGTGGAGCGGAGCGGGAGCTGAGCGGTCATGGGTGGAGCGGCATGTTGCGACTTTGAGCGAGGAACGAAGGGATCGACAACCTATGTGAGCGAGGAGCGGGAATTCTCGCCGCTCCACTCCGCTCACATGCTCTGACTTTAACATTGGGTCTTATGGAGAATGGGCCAAATCGTCTGTGGAGGGTAAATGGGTGAAGGTAGAGATTAAGTTTGTATTACTGACATATAGGAAGTAATATATGACCAATATTTTGGCTGTGTTAAAGTTGACCTCAGATGACCTTGTAAGGCCATACTTGAGGTCAAGTAAAATGTTACAATTTTCAAAGGTTTCTAGGCAGAAAAATATTGAAGATTTGGCACATTTGTGCATTAAACACTTATAAGAAGTCATGTATGAACTTTCATTTGGTGGCCTTGAACCTGACCTTCGGCGACCTTCAAAGGTCAAACTTCACATAGTGAAATTCCAATGATTTCTATCACCAAAACTTACAGATATAATGAAGTTTCTGTGATTTCTATCACCAAAACTATTACAGTAGAGCTTAGGTTTGTATTGCGACCATGTAGGAAGTCATGTACAAAACCCAAAACCAGTTGAAGTTGGCAAGTTATGTAAATCGTTGATAAAAACAGAATACAATGATTTGCAAATCCTTTTCAACTTATATTCAATTGAATACACTGCAAAGACAAGATGCTTAATGTTCAAACTGAGAAACTTTTTTTTTTTTGCAAATAATCATTAACTTAGAATTTAAAGGCAGCAACACATTGCAAAAAAGTTGGCACAGGGGCCTTTTCACCATTGTGTTACATCGCCTTTCCTTTTAATGACTCTCCATAAACGTTTGGGAACTGAGGAGACCAATTTTTGAAGCTTTTCAGGTGGAACTCTTTCCCATTCTTGCTTGATGTTCAGCCTAAGTTTTTCAACAGTCCGGGGTCTCCGTTGTTGTATTTTACGCTTCATAATGTGCCACACATTTTCAATGGGAGACAATGGACTACAGGCAGGCCAGTCTAGTACTTCCACTGTTTTCCTAAGGAGCCATGCTGTTGTAAAACGTGCAGAATGTGGCTTGGCATTGTCTTGTTGAAATAAGCAGGGGCGTCCATGAAAAATACGTTGCATGGATGGCAACATATGTTGCTCCAAAACCTGTATGTACCTTTCAGCATTAATGGTGCCTTCACATATGTGTAAGTTGCCCATGCCTTGGGCACTAATACACCCCCATACCATCACAGATGCTGGCTTTTGAACTTTGCGCCTATAACAGTCCGGATGGTTCTTTCTCTCTTTGGTCCGGAGGACACGACGTCCAGTTTCCAAAAACAATTTGAAATGTGGACTCGTCAGACTACAGAACACTTTTCCACTTTGCATCAGTCCATGTTAGATGAGCTTGGGCCCAGCGAAGATGGTGGCATTTCTGGGTGCTGTTGATAAATGGCTTTCGCTTTGCATTATAGAGTTTTAACTTGCACTTGCAAATGTAGCGATGAACTGTAGTTACTGACAGTGGTTTTCTGAAGTGTTCCTGAGCCCATGTGGTGATGTCCTTTCCACACTGATGTCGGTTTTTGATGCAGTACCGCCTGAGGGATCGAAGGTCACGGGCATTCAATGTTGGTTTTCGGCCTTGTCGCTTACGTGCAGTGATTTCTCCAGATTCTCTGAACCTTTTGACGATATTACGGACCGTAGATGATATAATCCCTAAATTTCTTGCAATAGCTCGTTGAGGAATGTTGTTTTTAAACTGTTCGACAATCATTTGTTCACTAAGTGGTGACCCTCGCCCCATCCTTGTTTGTGAATGACTGAGCATTTCAGGGAAGCTGCTTTTATACCCAATCATGGCACCCACCTGTTCCCAATTAGCCCGTTCACCTGTGGGATGTTCCAAATAAGTGTTTGATGAGCATTCCTCAACTCTCTCAGTCTTTTTGCCACTTGTGCCAGCTTTTTTGAAACATGTTGCAGGCATCAAATTGCAACTGTGCTAATATTTGCAAAAAATTACAAAGTTTACCTGTTCGAACATTAAGTAACTTGTCTTTGCAGTGTATTCAATTGAATATAGGCTGAAAAGGATTTGCAAATCATTGTATTCTATTTTTATTTACGATTTACACAACGTGCCAACTTCACTGGTTTTGGGTTTTGTATGAAGTTTCATTGGGTGACCCTCATATTGACCTTTGAAGGAATAGAGAAAATTCAATGACCTCTGTCACTGAAAACAGCGAAAGTTTTGGATTTTGGTTTTTTTTTTGTATTGCCATCCTTACAATGTCATATCAATTATACAAGTGTAGCCAGTAGGCAATCATTTTTTTATTATCATTTCTTTTTCATGATAGGTCATATTATTGTCTTGGTTGTTGTTCCTATAAATTCTTTGATTGTTAAACAGGTGAACTTAGCCGTAAAGGCTGAGGTTGCTGAAAGCCCTCCGAACATTTGACGGTACACCGCTGGGATACACAGACTTCCGTATATTGCTCCACGCTTCAGCGAGAGAAAAATAGGACAAACCTAATTCGAACACTTTTCTTGTAAAAACCAAAGACCACCTCCAAGAAAAATATACATAAAATAACCAATGATGGTTTATCAATAATGATAAAGTTTGTGGGATTGTATGAATCGTTTATTTCACAATATTTGAAGGTGCCATTCAAGTCAATGAGGAGGAAAATTTGGAACCCCTCCCGATCGTCATTGAAGTAATTAATCTTATTGTGTCTATTGGAATATATGTTGGACACACTGATTACTACATTTTAAGTCAAATATTGATTCCTGTGAAAATATTGCAGGCAAAGAAAAGAAAAAACAAAGTTTTACAGTGCTGTATTGCTATTGTATGAGAAGCTGAGGTTGGTTTCAAGTTCCAAGGTACTGCAGCTCAGGTTTCTCATTTTCTGTGTACACCGTACACAATGTTTCCCTCATTTTCCCCCAAACCTTAACAACATCTATTAATTGTTTTGCACATTTTCAATATCTAAATTAATCTTGCCAGTGCCATTCAGTTTCCACATTTTGAACTTATGATGCAAAGGTAATGACTTGGAAATGAAATATGAAAGAGGAAATTAAAATATTTGAACAATTTTTCATCCTCTACAAGGCTTTCACTCTCTTAAACTCAGGATAACCCCCACTTTTTCATACTTGTGTATTAGCTGCTATTTGTAAAAGAAGCAGTATACGTTTCAAACATTTTTGTTTGTATAATTTTTTCGGAAATGAAACTGTCAGTAAAATAATAATAATTATAATAATGGCAGAATAATCACTTGGTACTGTTGTGATTGTAGTTTTATACACTTTTCTGTTGTGTGGAACTTCAGTTTTGTCCTTGCATCTGATGAACATTCAATTAGCTACTGCTTCATCGACAATTTCTCAATTTTTGAGGCTAATGAAAAAAGAAATCAAAAAAGGGAAATGTCAGAAGGCTTGAATGACATGTACACATTAGAGAGTCAATACAGTTCATTTCACGTGAATGTAAATAAGTCTCCAAATTCTACATAGGAGCTCTCATCAGGCTTAAAATAGCTCCTGCAAAAATTTTGACGGGAGGTACTCTCTCCAAAAAAGAGCTCCTGGGAAAAAATCGTATTTTTTACCCTGGTTCGTTGACCTTGCCTTTTGCCAGGGTCATGGTTCACACATAACCATGTCAGCAGGCAATGAGTCTTCCTTTCATTTAAAGATGTGATGGCTCTTTTTTTGTGAAAGATAAAAAGTTCTGTTAGTATTTTTACAGAAATATGTTTTATTGTTTGGATTCAGACAAGAGATATACATGCCACATGCACCAAACGTACATGATGTAAGGAAAGAAGTATTGCTAGATCCACAAAGTTCTAAATAGCAATAAGAGTATGACCTACAAACTAGTTTGGATGTACTTTTAAGGAAATTACAAACTGGAAGTGTGTGATTCATTGAGTCTCGCCATGACACCGATAACGGACACAACAAGCTTAAACCAAGTAAGTTGATGTTTGTGTGAGTGTGAAGGTCAGGGAGCTAACAATACATGAAAAATGATTTAAATTTGTCAAAATATAAATATTTTAGTTCTGTAAATGCTTAATAGTTCCGTAAATGCTAATTAATAATTTATTTATGACTGGTCATAATCGGATTGCGTACACAACAGTTTTTTTGGGACCAGTTGTTGATGCCTGTATGACATGGATCAAGTGGAATGCACACAATGACTTGCCTCCCAAATAATAGTTCAGTGTGTGTTTTATATATTTAAAAGTAGTTTAGACATTTAGATTTTTATTTATTCTCTGAAACATAATTTAAAATTTATATGTCTGTTTTGGACATATTTGGACAAAATGTGGGAAATTTTAAGGTTTGCAAGATTTTAGGTGCCCATAATGTGGTCAAAAAACAGTTAGAGACCCATAAAAGTATACATTCCTGTGTAGCTCTCATCATGCTCTTTATGATGAGACTGTAATAATTTAAAAACTCCCAATATTGAAAATATTATAGGCATTGGACAAACAAAAAGGGGTGGAGTCATTTTTATGAGCCTTGCCCAGATATCAAAGCTCGCTTATACAAAACATTAAATACCCCCGGAATGCAGCAAAGAATTACTTTTTTTTGTGTTGACAATTGATAAGTCCGAGGCACTATAGCAACATTGGCTAAGGTGACAACTGTATTTCCGAAATTCCCAGAGTATCAACAACCATAGCTCTTTTGCTACCATTATTTGTAGACGTTGAATAATTACTACACTTCTTTGCCAGCTCGGTGTCCATGCAACTAATATTATCTTACGGAGATAACCAGCAACTTCGACCACAGAGAGCCGTGTATTTCTGTGCATTCGCCACAACTGTGAGAAGGGGGCCATTTAGGGTGTTTTTGAGACACCGGCCAGGAATGCGTTATAATACCTTCATAGAAGCCTTAATGGGGTTTTTCTAAGTCATTGTAAAATGTGCCAATTTGAGTGGCCGTCAAAAATCCCAAACATTTACCTTTTTTGGGGGGCTCAAATATTAGCCGGGTTTGCCCTTACTGGCAGTGTGCCTCTGCCTGTATTCATTCAGTCAACGTTTAGGATGTTAATTGTTGCCTGGCAGTTGGGGGCCCCCTAGAGGGCGGGGCCTATTTCAACTGAAACGGTTGAAACATAGGTAAGGCCGTCTATGCATGTGTGTTGCGCCATGTTTGTTGGAATCTGTGAATGCGAAATTCTATAGGCTATAGGACTGGCAGAAATAATAATAATAATAATAATAATAAAAAATGTAATTCTAAAAATTAAAAAGTAGTTGGATGGTATGTATGCCTGTAGTGACATATAAGTGAAATTAAATGAGTTTTACTCTTTGTATCAGAGAAATATGAAACTGTACACAGTGTTAGCTTTGAGAGGCCACCTAGACATTCCGAAACTAAAACCTCTCCGATTTACTTGGTAAGAATAAACCTTGGCACAGATAATTGTGAGATTCTGTGCTGTTATTTTTTAGGGGTTTCAGACTGAATAATTTTAAGACTGATGAAAGAAAAATTTTGTATGGTGCAAAAGAGATGTTTCATTTATGCAGTGTTCCATGTTCATTCACGCTGACTCAGGGACATATACACTGATTTTTGCACCATGACGAAAATCCCCAAAGGTGTTCACTTTATTAAGATACCAGGATTATTCACATTGACCAATTTGTTGCAGAGATATAGTCAGTCATTTCATTTTGGACATGTCATTTTCAAGCCAGAGGCTCAGAGGTTAGTAATTATCAATATTTTCACTCCGAGAACACTCCACACTATTGTGTGTTGCTAATTCTCCCTGTTGAGGACAATCAATCAAGTGGACACATAATTTGGTGCATTTGAGTCAGGGTCATTCAAAATTGCATACTTGTCAACTCTCACGCATGTGGCTTGAGTCTCACGTTTTTGTGGCATAGCACGTTCTCACACTGTAGTCAGAAATCTGAAACTTTATAATTTTATTTTGGAAAACAGTATTATATTTAATTGCAGAGTTCGATGTTTTAATCAACCCACTCTGTACTGAGAGTGAAAGGCAAAATTTAATTGTTATCAGTTGCGGATCAGTCATAATTCAGTCAACATGTATTTAAGAGATTATCACATGGAATTGAAATCCTTAGGCATTTGTGCAAGTTTTGTGCAAGTTTTTCAGTTTCATGTACGTTTCAGTAGATTTCTCCTCTAGTAACATGGAAACCTGTTATGACTCCAGAATTCTCACGCTTCTCTTTTTTAAGAGCCCGGAAGCTATGAAATTACATAATGACGTGTCATTGAACAATTTAAACAATCATGAATTTAGCCCATTGTTTCGTCGCTGTTAGATCGCATGGGGGCGAGTAGCTGTGTCCTCAATTGCCAATGGATTATAACTATAATTGGAAAATGTGTCAACAAAGGAAGTTCATTGTGAACTAGCCAGGACTAGCTGTTGTCATAAAGGGATATTCTGTGGACTCCTCTATCTTATCAAGTCCATCTTCACCAAGGGAAATCAAACTTATGCCCACGGGAAAGTCCAAGTCCCCCGTTTTGTTGGAGCAATCAACAGCCGCACATAGCGGCATTACCATTCATTTTGTCGCTCAGGTTCTCATAATGATTGGTAATATCGGACCTTGATCATTCGTTCTGTCACCGTGGCAAAAAGTTTGCTTGCTTGCCAGGTTGCTAGGCAATGGAAATGCGGACGTTAGCTATCAAGCTGGTTAGCTATCTCACTTTTGGGACTCAATGTCCTGTTCATAACATGTTCTGAATTTTAAACGCACCTGCTAACCCTCTAAGGAACGGGGAAAAGTCCGTTCCATCTAGTTTAGTAAAAGCCCATTGTATCTGTCAAGTGGGAGGGGGATATAGGTTTGACCTCTGTCCGTCCGTCCGAGATAAAGGGGACAGCTTTTCTCAGAAACTACTGCAGATACAGTAACCAAATTTGGTGTGTAGCTTCAGACCATAAAGGCCTTGATCGAGTTCGAAAATAAGAATCACAAGATTGGCGGGGGATGTTGTAGACTATGTCGACTGGTTTGTGGAGCTCCTGGCTTCGTTCTGTTCTAATTTTCTCTCTCTCGCTCAGCCCTGCCTTTTAGTGGCTGTGCTGGATTACTGGGCTACGAGAGTTTTATTTTCTGGGCCTCTCTTCTTCATAGCTCAGTGGCTGGGTTTTTCCTCTTTTTCCAGCACTGTTCTTTGCAAAGTTGCTGCATTTGGTCTCATTCATTCCACCGTCATTACAGTATCAAAGACCAGATAAACCCTTAACTCTGTTTATTGGACTAATGATTATTATTGAGATAACCGCTTCCACTCTGACATTGAATCACCACTTATGTGCATCACGGCACTGAAATCGTTGGTAAGTTACAGGTATATGCGTACCTCTGCTCCTTTTCCCACAGCTAGGTGATAAACTCCAGGTTTTGATAATTCCATTTTTTTCACCTTTGTGCAAGGTCTCTGAATGGGGCTTTGGCATTGTTTACCTTTCAAACTAATTATTTCAAAATGGCTGACAAAATTCTATGAGAGGGCATTAAGAGGTCTATTCTCCCATTTGCGCGAGTCCTTTTTTTATGCGATTTGAGTTACATGTATTCTCCCCTACTCATTTCGATCACGCCTGCAGCGCTTAACTTCACAATGTAGGCAGCCTTATGAAAGAGGTGTGACTAATCCAAAAGAGAGGCAGACCGAGCTCAGTGATTATGGCCATCAGGAAAGCATGGAACAAGGATTTTCTGATTAACCATGAAAATGCAGTTGTAGTCCATGGAAAACGCAAACCAGACTTTAAATTTGAACATGCTGCTGTAATAGTAGGCCTATGTATGTCTGTGCCAATTAAAAGAAGTAATGCAGACATCTTTTTTATTTCTTATTCTAGCCACCATGACATTAAAGCTATGCAAACAAACAAATTGCTGCGATAATGAAATAACAATAAAGAATTTAGCGCCTCTCAACCAGCGTAATCAGAGCATTGAAAATGTGCCCCTCCTACACTAGCCTCTTTGTTCCGTGGAAAACAGGGAAGAAGACAAATAAAGAGAACATTTTAGTCACACAAAAATGACAATCAAAGACAGTTTATATGATCTCATTTAGAAATTGCGCACTTGAAATCTCAAACTACTACGATGTCTGGTTTGCAACTAAAGGACATGGCAACACTTTAACAAAAAAAGGATTCTTACCCCGCACGCTGTCATCCCCCCGGCCCCGAAATGGCCTTCCATATCCGTAGCCTATTATGTCCCATTTGATTTGAGCGACACATTCACTTGAACTTGCGCCTAGTACTTTATTAGAATCAATTATCCCATTTACTGATAATGACTCTTCCCATGTCAGCTATTCTATATTGGCTTAAATTGATTAATAAATGGGTAGTGCTTTGGTATTGGCCAGGGTAGGGCTCAATCTAGAGTATTAATATCTTTATTCAAACATTAAAAAGGGTTAGTTAATACAGATGTCCTCAAGTAGAAAATCAATCTCCTCCCCTGTGAGACTATCCCAACTCTTTAGATTATCACGAACATATAGGGCAGTCGCATTTGTTAATTGAACATGAAGACAATGATGGCGACGTTGAGCCGAAGCCGAAAACCAAATTTCACAAATGAGGAGTTAGAGGTATTGGTGAAATCGGTGAAGAGGCACCACGAGGTGTTGTATGGCA
This sequence comes from Gymnothorax reevesii, assembly GCA_029721435.1. Classification (NCBI taxonomy): domain Eukaryota; kingdom Metazoa; phylum Chordata; class Actinopteri; order Anguilliformes; family Muraenidae; genus Gymnothorax; species Gymnothorax reevesii. The sequence continues at coordinate 95,917,341 of CM056575.1, forward strand.
AGGGGCACTGAAGGCTGTTCCAAGGAATTAAGCTCTGGATGTGGCTTCGGTGGGGAGATGTAAGCACAGTATCCTTGATTTAAAGCATAAATGGAGAGATTTGCAGGGCGCTGTAAAAGCCAGGCTCTCTGCACACCGGAGAAGTGTACATGCAACAGGTGCTGGGCAACCATCATCCGCTGAGCATTTCACTGCACCGGAGGAGGAGGTGGCATCTACTCTTTCTGCATGGAGAAGAACCTGGAGTGTATATGGATGAAGGAGGGTTACGTAAAATGGTCTTTTTTATTTTCCTATACTCAAAGTATCATTGTTTTAAATAATGGAAACAAGCTTGATATGGTTTCAAGTATTTATAATATTTTTTGGCATTTCAAGCAGTTGCGCAGTACATAGGCGCCATGGGCCGAGCCAGGGAATTTGGCGCAGATGCTTAATATGCGCGAATCATGATCCCACACAACCTGAACATTAATGCTGTGCTGATGTCTATGGTCTCTGTACATATTTTCATTAGTGGAAAGGGTTCTGATTGCAACGTGAGTACAATCAATGCCTCCCACAACACTGGGGAACCAGGCGACCCGGTAGAACCCCCCTTAACTCTCCGTCTTTCTGCGGGTGTTTCTGGGAACTTTATGAAGTGGCTGATGTGGTGCAGCATAGCGTCAACAAACTGTGTCAGACACCTTGACACAGACGCCTGTGATATGTGCAAGACATTACCAGCCACTCTCTGGAACGACCCAGATGCCAGGACCGACAGTGCAGTTGTGCCCTTGATGACTACGGGTATGTTTTGTGGAGGATTGCTGCGACTGGATAGCTGTTCATCCAGAAGTCGGCAAAGATAGATGATTGCCTCATGGTTCAGACAAAAGCGCTGGATGGACTTGGTTTTTGTTAGTCCCAGGATGTCCAAGCAAATATATGCGTGTTCGTATTCGAGCTTTGCTCGCTCCTCTTACTCCTTCCCAATCACGCAAGAGTGCGAGCAAATGCAGGACTGGCATTTTGGGTTTAGATCTTGAGGGCATGGTAGAATGATAGACTTATCTATACTTGTATTAATTCATTGCTATGTGTTTGTATTTGAACTAATTGGAGAACAGGCCGTTGTGCAATATCATGTGATGATTGTGTTAGATAATTTATTATGGTTATGAGATGAGTCGTTTAGAAATAAGGACGAACAATCAAATATTGAACGTCTCAACCTTTACCATGTTAAATAAAATATAATGTTAAAATTCGGCCAATAACCGACATCAAACGCAATATTCTAATTTGCCTTATATTGGCGCTTGATCATAATTCAGCCCTCAAAAGTGCTTAACAGAAAAAGCGCGTAAGCCAGAGGGAGAATACGTGTAAGTGTTATTTGCCTGAGAAACTCCCAGATTTTGGCCTTGCTCTGCCTGAAGTGCGTAACTGTCTTGGGTTTGCATAATTCACAGACTTAAGTCAAGAGGACTTTACACGTAGGCTGAAAAACGCATAGCTACGTGCTTTTTCCGAATTACGCGCTTGGGAGAATAGACCCATAAGTTTGAGGAAAACTCTGAATGAAAATCATCCAGTTATCCAATCTGCCAATCAAAAGCTTGTTGTGCCATGCATAAGGCACGGGTCTAGAGTTAACATTCACATCAAACATCAAAATGGGGAGAATTTTGAATTTCTCAGCATCGCATGGTTATTGATGCCTGATTGGCTAGTCTGAATTAAATAAGAAAGTGCAGATACCCTTGGATTTTCTTGCTAGGCAGTCTCAAGAGTTTACACTCACTGGCCCCAAAAACAAAAAAACATCCAGTTAGCAGCACTTCTGTCGACAGAAATGTTTTGTTCTTGTGAAAGGTCAGTGGAGCGTGGCCAGACTGATTTGAGCTGACTGAAAGGCTGCAATAAATCGCAAAAAAAAAAAAAAAAAACAATCTTTGCAACTGTGATAAGCTGAAAGGTATCTCACAAGTAAGAATACATTGAATCTGGAGGTGGATGGGCTACAAAAGTAGATTACTACCTTGGGGTTCATTCCTGTCAGCAGAGAAATCTCAGGCCGCAGAGGGCACAGGCTCACTAAGGGGAGTTTGGAAAAACTTGATTAAATCTTGATTATACTGAGAGACACAGATGGCAGGTCAGTATTTGGCATTAACAACATGAATCCAAGAACCCAGCTTGCCATGTGTCAGGCTGCTGGTGGTGGTGAAATGGTGTGGTAAATGTTTTCTTGGTAAGCTTTGGTCCTTTAATTTCTGTCAGTTGGAATTTTACCTGAGTCTTGTTTCTGACTCTACTGCATACCTTTATGGCCACACAATAGCTACTTCCATCATGATAATGCACACTGTTAAAATGAAAAATAGGCTCATACTGGTTTCATGCATGTGCCAATGAGTTGACTGTACTTCTATGGCCTCCCCTGTCACCAGGTCTGAGTCCACAAAGCACCTATAGGATGGCATAGAATGGGATGCAATTGTATCAAAATATCAGCGTTGTTAGGACAAAAAACCAGATGCAGAGACGGAGTGCAATCCAATAGTTGAGAGTATTGAGAGTAAAGCATTAATGGCTGCAGGGAATGGAGCCCCGACCAGAATGGCACAATTCAGTTAGGATGGAAGTGAGCTTGTGTGTAGGGTGTGTCCGCGTCCGGCTAGTGGCGTCTCGGGGCAGTAGCCTGATGGACATCATCCTCGCTAAAGCAGAACTTTCAGATGGCAGGTTCGGAGAGTTCAGCAAGAACGCAGTCTTACTCCTTATAACCGCAGAAGGCTTGGGAGGATTCCTAATAAACTGGCTGGGGAACATACTGAAGACTGGTTAAAAGGAAGGTGGTCTCAATCCTGGACACCAAGAGAAAGTCTTGGGATTTGGCTTTTATCCATAAGACTCAGAAGAATACTTCCATATTTAATTATAATTGAAGGTTATGGTAATTTTCAAAGGCCATTTTACTCTACGGGCTTTATCTTACATCTGGCGCATAGTGGTGCAAAGATTGACGCGAATGTCTTTGCTAGTTTATGTACCGGCACAGATGCCAAAATCATGTCCAGTGCCCAGTTTGCATTATAGGAAGCACCAGTAGCACCTAAAAACTGAGAAAGTGCAACTTTTTCCGAGAAAATCCTCCAAAAACTTTTAATACACTGAGGTTTTCCGAAGATTTGAGGCCAACTAGGTAAACCTCAGAAAAACTTTACGGAGATATCCCAAAGTCTGCCTGGTTTACTATAGTTTGGACAACACCGCAGTAAACTTCAGTTAAATTTTCCCAAGACACACCGAGGATTGTCTGGCCCACTGAAGTTCAGAGACCACATTGGTATTCCTCAGGAAAATTTCACCGAGGTGGACCGAAGTTTTCTGTTAAGTCTATGCTCACATCAGCACAAAGGGGAGGTGTGAAGACAGTCAAAACACATGCCTCATTAAAGACCTCCCTCCAGTACTGCAGTCCACACACACCATTTAATTATGCAAATTACCAGTACTGCCTGTTTCACGAGGTTGCACTGTAATTAAGCCAGGCCCTAGATGCAGTCCAGATGGAGCTCATTTCAGGGTGCATAGTCAGATAGTATCAAGCGTCTTTGTGGGTGAGTGCACAATGCACGAACACCGTGCTTGTTACATACTACCCATGCAGGGACAACCAGCAGTGCATGCGACTGATTAGAAATACACAGATTACGATGTGAGGGTTTTTTGTCAAGATATTAAAAAAATGCATGTCAGAATGGTTAGTGCGACCAATGTCCACACATCAGGGCGTGCTGTGATACAGGCTAATTCGTAAGGGAGCCTGTTCTATCAGGCAATATGCAATTCAACATGCAGGGTTCTAAATTCGTTGACCAGGCACAGTCGCAGCGAATGGGGGGAGCGCTGTGCCAACGAGGTGTATCCAGGCGTATTTTACAGTTTCGTGCCCGCTGCAGCCCGGCACAAGCACTCCTCTGTCCTGCCTCTGTCCCCCCTGCCCGCGCAAGTGGCAGAAAGGGAGGAGAGAAGGCCTGAGTGGGTTTAACACAGCCGAGTCAAATCTTCACCAATCAAATGAGCTCCTCTACTCACCTTTAAAATTTGAATAAAGAAGCCTCTGTCCTATATCTGCATGATGCGTTAATGTTGCATTTTACTTTACTGCTTCAGGCATGTTTTCTGCTCCACTTACGTCTATATTAAGCATTATGAATATGAGGCATTCTCAAATTATTTCCATTAGCAAACTTGAATGGAATTTCAAAGCAAAACTACATCAGGTCATTCAAACTGATGAAGTTGGAATGAAATACGATGGTTACTCATTTATTTCTTCTGCCTGCATCATTGGAAAGAGATAGGATGGATGGATGGATGGATGGATAGGGTCATTCCATGTCAGATCACCCAATGGATGTCGCCCTACCCCCTCAGATTTTGCTCAAATTTGGTTTTTAGGGTGGCTTCTGCTGGCAAAGCTGAAATTCCAAATATCAGCTCAGTCCGACCAGCGGTTCCTGAGTTGGCCCACCCAATTTGGCAAAAATCGGGGTACCCGCTCCCCATTGCCAGTGTCAAAGTAACGAAGTGAAAGTATACTTTTTATCTTTAAATGTAGTAGAATAAAAGTAAAAGTCCCGATTTGAAAAAAATCTTAAGTAAAGTACAAATCCTCAAAAAAAACTACTTAAGTACTGTAACGAAGTACAGGTACTTCGTTACTAAGCACCTTTGAAAACAGGAGTTCAATGCAACTCCGTCCTCGCCGAAGAGAATCTTACTCTGACCTGCATTCAAAACTTGAGAGCCCTGACATTGACTAAAGAGTTGTGCGCTGTAAAGAGGGCTAAAAATATGGCTAAACAAGTTCCGCTTCGTCACTTTTTTAAAAGAGCTCACACCGAGGAAGACATTTTGAACCCCTTTGTAAGCCAGTCACAGGATCGGGATGGACTGCCTAAGTCTGGGCCCGATGGCGAGGAAATGGATGCAGCAGCAACGACTCGTGACAGCCCTGGACAGCTAGCTCCACTCCCACCAAGGAGACCCACGTCTCAACTGCTAGCATCGTCAGACCTGTCATCTACCAAACAACCTGTCAGCCAACCTAAGGTGTCAACATTCCTGAGTAAGATAATTGATGAAAAAGCTTGATCATTCAGTGCAAAATGGTATGATAAGTTTAAATGGATAGAATACAGCCAGTCAAGAGACTCAATTTTTTGTAAAACCTGCAGACATTTTCCAGAACAACAGACTGATCTGCCTTGTGTTAAAGAGGGCATCAGCAACTGTAAGCGTATAGGGCAGGTATGTGGGAAACACCAGGCTAGCAAGGATGCATGCTTCTGCTCTCATCAAATTACACTCTTACAGAGAGAGTCTTAGACTGCAAGGGGCAGGGACGGTTTTTAATCAAATGCACGGCAACTCGGTATCCTTCATTGAACGCAATCTGCAACACGTTAAGGTTGTTCTAGACACTGTCCTGCAGTGTGCCAAGATGGAAATTCCAGTCAGAGGGCACCGGAAAACGGAGGAGGCACTCAATAAGGGGAACTTTCTGGAGCTGTTCGAGTTCGTATCGAAATTAGGGCCGGGACTTTAACGCGTTAATTTTGATCAATTAATTATAAAGCTTTTAACGCGTTAAAGATTTTAACGCAATTAATTCCGTTCCATTAATTTCCATTCATTTCCGTTCCAATTGTCCGCATGCGGAACCTTTCTACTCACGCGTTTCTGGTACACCGGTAAATCTGACGGACACAAACACTCACTAACAGTATCAGTGATGGAAGACAATGTTTTATTTGGCCAGTTGGGGGCTAGTTTTTCCTATAAAAAACGTCCTGATGGGACAATGGACAAGAGTATCGTTCAGTGCAAACTGTGTAAAAAGGAATTTGCTTATCACCGAAGCAATTCCAGCCTCAAGTACCATCTCAATGCTAAACACGTCGGGGCGAGAACAGACTTGGCTAATGCTAGCGTTCACACTCGCGGCAACAAACGCTCCAGCCAGCCTACTTTGGATGAAATGACGGGCTTCCGAGCCAAGATAAGTAAGTCTGCATCAGATAAATTATGCAACTCCCTGGCAAAATGGATTGCAGCGGATTGTCGACCACTCTCTGTGGTGGAGGACGCGGGGCTTCAGTCCGTGCTACAAATAGCTACATCTGACCCAACTTACGAACTACCGTGCAGGAAAACTATGGCAAACAAGATTAAGCTGCTATACGATGACGAAAGGCAGACCAAAGAAGACATTTTGAAGTCTGTCGAGTCTGTTGCTTTGACAGGGGACCACTGGACGTCCTTGAGCAATTCTAACTATCTTGGAGTGACCGCACATACAATACAAGTCGTCAATAATGAATGGCATTTGGCGTCTTTCGTCCTGACTGTGCAAAAAGCCAACGACCGACACTATGCGGTAAACTGTGCGGACCAGTTTTTTTCGGTAGCCGAGTCCTGGGAGATTGAACGAAAAGTCACAACAATTGGTACAGATTGTGCCAGAAACATGATGGCAGCAGCAAGACAACTCCCGTTTCAGCACATGCCCTGTGTAGCGCACATTTTGCAAAGAGCTATCACAGTGTGCCTGGAAAGTTGTGGCTTTAATGATGTACTGACAAAATGCCGCAAGATAGTGGGTCATTTCAGACATAGCCCAGCCAACACAGAGGAACTGCATCAGGAGCAAAAAGCACTGGATCAGGAGAAGGAGCCCCTAGTCCAAGATGTTTCCACAAGATGGAACTCTACACTGTTCATGATTCGCCGTCTTCTCAAGAACAAAGATGCAGTAAATGCCACCCTGGCCAAACAGAAACACAAGCTGGTCTTGTTGTCTGCAGCAGAGTGGATAAAGCTGGAGAAGTTGGCTGCCATCCTTGAACCATGCAGGTAAACAGAGTAATTTAAATTATTTCTATAATAAATATTGCCTAAATTGGATTTGTGTAATTGCTAGCATAAAATAAAAATAAAACTTCCTTTCATTTGTTTTTTACTGCAGGTATGTGACTGAACTCTTTGGCGGTGAGACTTATGTGTCCTGTTCCGTGGTGTTGCCTGCCCTTCGATACCTGGACAACACCATGAAGGTCTCAGATGAGGACTCAACCTACATAGTGAGATTCAAGACTGCCTTAATGAAAGACTTGTCTGAGCGCAAAGCTACACTCAACCAAGAATGGCTCAAACTGGCTACAGTGCTCGACCCGCGCTTTAAAGATTTAAAGTGTCTCCCAAGAGAAGCGCGAGAAGGGGTGTGGAGCAGGCTTGAGGAGCTTCTGCAGGGAGAATCCAACAAGGATACTTCAGAGCACAGGAATGAGCCGCCAAAGACGAGAGGCCTCTTGTTCTTTGCTTCAGATTCTGACTCTGATGACAGTGATGATGGTCCTAGTCATGCCCTGAGCCTTTACAGAGCTGAACACTCAATCAGTGAGACAGACTGCCCACTAAAATGGTGGTCAGTACATGCTGGAGCTCATCCACAGGTGTCCAGTCTGGCCAAAAAGTATCTAGCTAGTCCCGCCACGTCCGTTCCCTGTGAGAGGATTTTCTCACTAGCTGGGAACATCGTTCAGAAGAAAAGAGCTGCATTGAGTGCTGAAAATGTAAATAGGCTTATTTGTCTCAGTAACTGGCTAAAGTAGAAGTAACTCCAGAGGCTTTTTCATCTTGGTTGCACTAAATGTTGAATGTTAGAAAACTTAATGTTGAAGTGATGCACTTTAATTATTATTTTCTTGCAGTTTTATTACCAGTTTTTACATTTCACTATTTGACAGAAAATGTTTGGCAATATTTTATGCCTCCTAGTTTTATGTTGTACTCTGCACTGGAAAGTAATTAGTTACTGTTGAGTGAACTGTTTACATTTCTAAAGAAAAATGTTTTCAAAGAACATGAATAATCAGGGTTCCTGAAACACTTGAAAGCTGAATAGCTATATTAGCACTTTGACCAATTGTTTGTTGAATGGCATTACGTATTAACAGCAATAAATTTGGTGTTAAGCTCAAAAAGGCTTTTTTATTGAGAACATAATTTGTTTTGTCAATATATGGTTTTCAATTAAAATGTGATTAATTTCGATTAATTAATTACAGACCCTATAATTAACTCGATTAAAAATTTTAATCGAGTCCCACCACTAATCGAAATATGACCCAGAAATTAAAAAGAGACTGAATGAACTGCCACAAAATGCCACACTCATGAGCCACCATATTCAGGACGATCTGCTCAAGGCCGCCACTTCCGTGCTCCTTCAAAAAATTAAAGCTGAACTGCATGACACACCAACCACATACTTTGCCATACTTACTGATGAGTTTAAAGATGTGTCCAAATGCGAGCTAGTTGCAGTCTGTGTCCGATTTATTCATCATGGAGTAATCAGAGAAAGAGCAGTGGGATTTGTTGAGACTGCAGATATGTCTGCTTGTGGTATTTCATTAAAGATTCTTGACATCCTCGAACCACTCGGCTTGGACCCTTCTCTCTGTGTCGGGTTCTGTTTCAGTGGCACATCGGTCATGTCAGGACATTGAGGAGGGGTGTGAGTGCTTTTCAAAGGGACTTTTTCTAATACCGTCTATGTACCCTGCAATTCACACAGACTTAATTTGGTGCTTTGCACTGCAGCACAAGTGTCTGGACATGTTTGCACATTTTTTACGGTTGTGAACCAGGTACATGGTTTCTTCGCCGGGGCCCAGAGGCACACCCGTTTTCGTGGAATTACTGGGGGAGATGCATCAAAATTGCCCCTGTATGGAGCTGGAGCAATTGTGCAAGACTAGATGGAGCTCAATTTCAGGATAGGTGCATAAGATTTTACAGCTGCTGGACGTGCTACTGGAGGTGCTTGCTGAGTATGCGGAATGAAGAGGACAGACCAAAGTTGACGCCGAACACCTACTGCGACAAATGCAAACGAAAAAAATTTGTTTTCTTGCTTTTTGCTTTTTGTAAACTCTTTCAATGCAACGATTTTGCCACAAAAGGTTTACAAAGCCCAACGCTGTGCGTGACAGTCTGCATCGCCCTAATTGAAACCTTAAAAATTACATATGCTACTTTTCGAGAGGACTCTGATGGATATTTTCACAAAGTACTTAAATTGACAGAGGAATTGATGGAAAAACATGAGATTACATGCTGGGATGTTTCATGATCTCGCCAGCACTAATTACCAGCCAAGTACAACCAACCAATCGTCACTACAACACTGGGGAAAACATCTGCCATTCAGCATAATGATGATTTGAGGGCCTTGTGGAACAGTGTTCTAGACTACCAGATCGCCGAATTGAACAGTGGATTCCAGGATGACACTCATGGGATGATGCGAGCTTCAGTGTCGCTCTTCCCAAGATCCGCCACTTGGCTCAAAAGAACTGTTAGAGCCATCATGCAATCTGTATGTAATCATAGCCCCTGTGAAAATTTCAAGAACAGTTCTTGAACTGTTCTTAAACAATTCTTGAAAATTGTTCTTGAACTGTTCATGAACTGTTCTTGAAAGGTATTTGGGACAATTCTTGAAATCTGCATTCAAGAACTCAGATGTTCAAGAACTTAGTTCAAGAACAGTTCTTGAACCGAGTTCTTGAACTGAGTTCTTGAAGGAAGAGTTCAAGAACTGTCCTAAATACCTTTCAAGAACAGTTCAAGAACAGTTCAAGAATTGTTCAAGAACTGTTCAAGAACTGCTCAAGAATCTGTCAGGAACCAGTTCAAGGACTGTCCATTACCTGTAAAAGAAAATTTCAGTAGCAGGAAATCTTCTGGATCATGACTTGCACAGAAATCCAATAACAAAGCACCACTTGGGTTCAGATCAGGGAGGCCATTCCTCCCAATCACTCCCCTCAAAGTGTCTCCATCACTGCTCACATGAGCGTTGAAGCCTCCCAGTAGAACTATGATATCCCCGGTAGGAACCCTTCCCAGGACCAAACCCAGGTACTCCAAGAAGGTTGGATACTCTGAATTGCTGATTGGAGCATAAGCACAAACAAAGGTTAGAGCATTCCCCTCTGCAACCCGTAAGTGAATTGCAGAGACCCTCTCATTCACCGGGATGGACTCCAATGTAGTGGCACTCAGCCGAGGGGTCACAAGTGTAGCGCATTTTATCCTTTTAAACTATGAAGGATAACGCTCCTGAGTTCTCTATATACTTTGTATCTTTACACTATTGAAATGTGTCTTTTTATGCGTTTATAGTATGTTAAGATATATTCCAAATATCCTGAAATGTCCAAATATAACTTCAATAGAAAATGTGTGTGGGGCTCTTTAAGGTCCTACGGAACTCCAAACATCACTGTGGGTCAGCAATGGACTCCTAGTAAAATTCTTAATTATTACTTTAAATTTGCAAATACAAGCATGTCATGCCCTTTAACCCTATATTAGCTTATATTCCCCACAACAGAAAAAACACATCAAGAACACATTCTACATCAATAATTCACACACCACACAGGCACATAGAATTATATAATATAAAATGTATTAAGAATTAAATAATTGGATGAGAATGTATGAATGAGAATTAGCCCCAAAGGCTTACGTTAACATTAAAACATTCGACCACAGCGCAATAAAACATTCGATCACAATACAATAACGCTACCAAACCCTAATCTAGCCGGCAAATAAATGGAAAGTAAAAAGAGTCCACCCCCATTGCAAGCCTGTTTACTTTTGAACTTTCCTCTTCGCTCCAGTGAGCCAACCACATTCGGTACCTCAATATCCCTCGCCGTCTCGCGCTTGGGTTATGGTTACCGCGCATCCAGCAGCAGGGCGAACTTCAGGCATAGCTCTGCATCTATCAGCAACAGTCGATCTACGTTCCTCTTCGGTCCACAGCACCTCCTTCCCACTTATTCCACTCGAACATTACTTGTCTTTCGACGACTAGCTTGGAAACGGCGTGACTCACTGATAGGGAAAGTCCCTTTACCGCATCCCGTCCCACTTCATATAGCGCTGGGCTAGTGTCACACAGTCGCTGGCATAGTGTAACCCCGGACTCACGTTAAGTATAGCAATTCAAATATAGCATAGTAATTCAAAAGTATGGACCAGTTGCTAGGTTCGGTGGAGTTACAATAGTGGCCAAAGTGAATGTGTAATGAAATAGCTGGAGGCAGCAAGTGAGCCAGAATGAGTGTATTATTTGTAGAAAAGTGAAAATAAAAAATAGAAAATTTTCAATTCAGCAACAATAATGGAAATAGCCAACGTATGAAAAAAAAAAATATTGAAAAACCCAGTCCCATTGAGCTCAATGTCTTAGTCCCTTTTGTTTTCAGTCAAGTCAAGGTTTTTAAGTTCAGAAGTTCCGTTTCCTTTTTGTTTCCTTTCTGGGGTAATTTGAGTGGTTACCACAGTGTTGTTTGCCGAAGAAATGAAGAATGAGGTTCTTCTAATGAAGGTCTGGTTCAGTTTGGGCGCAGGTTCGCCATCTCCCGTCCGGAGAAATCCAGTATCCAATCCAGAGGTTTCAGAATCCGTAGTAAAAGGACAAAAAAAAACCTAGCCTGCACAATAATAATTGTATTATTGTATACAGCTAAATAAAGTCCATTCTCTTTCCAATAGCTATAGCTTGATTTTTATCTTTTCTCTCATATTACTATTGTACAGTATACAGTAATATTTTACATGCATGTTTTTAACTCAAACTATCCTTTGTTGTACATGAAATTATTTTTAACCCATGTAAAACAATTAAATGAATTCCTCCTTTTATCTCTTTAAATCATTTAACCATGACATTATGGTTAACATTTTTAAACAAATTTAATTATTGACTTTTTAACTAATTTTAAGCTTTTGTAAATCATGAACTGAAATACAATTAATTTATCTCATTACCAAGGAGGAAATAAAATAATAGCTCCCATTATTCTCCTTTAAAGCTATCCATTGTGACCGTAAAACCCTATCTGTGCTACTGTTTTAGCATTACATAGGAATTAGTGTAAGCTTTCATAAAATAAAACCAAAAACTGTGTATTTAGCATTGAAATAAACATCACATTTTACTAAAAATAGTGCACAAAAAAAAATCGACCAAAAGTGCTTACTTATACCTTTATGAATTAGAGTACCATTTGGCAAACCTTAGAACAACCAAAAATAGCCTTTATATAGTGTTTTAACAGAAAAGATCCACTCACGATTAGCGTTAGCACTCGCGATTAGCGTTAGCATAATGCTGATACTAGTATGGCGCTAGCATGTTTTCTTTAGCAAGCACGTTGTCTGAACTCACCAAGATGAGGTATCGCACGGCACACGGCAAGGAACACCGACCACACAGCCACTAGCTCGTGCTCCCATCCATTTGATACAATAAATATTTCAAATTAGCTTTTAGACAGTGCAAATATTTGTTTACAACACTGTTTTTCATCACTACTCACCAAAACTATTCATGAATTTTGGCACGGACCGCCAGACAGCCTGTCCTTCTCATTTCCAGAGTGCAAATGACCGATAAGTAATGCGTAGTTCAGTCCGCTGTTCAGAAGGTGGGACTAATATCACTCTTAACAAATGAGAAGGTCATTATCATCCAACATGACCATGAATACAGGAAAATAAAGTTGGAGGGAGCGGACCACACTTCCTCTTTTCAAAAGTTTTTTTTCAAAATATAATGATGCAATTGTATTAGCACAATAAACTTGAGAGAAAAAGAGTCGCTTTCTCTACTGGGTTACACCAGCAAGCTAGCTCAGTAACAGTTCCCACCAGGTCCGACCTCCAGGAATAACAAACAGTAAGTCCGGTCCAATCCTTAACAGTTCACGAGTCGTGGTCTCGTAGGGACACCCGCACACATAAAACTGATGAATAAACTCGGCTTACATTACTTATTCCACTGAATACAACACTACACACTCCACATAAAGGATTGACCATCTCTCTCTCTCTGACGCTGTCAAAAAAAAAAAAACTCAACCACCACTCTCTCTCTTCAATGCCTTGACGTTGCCCACCCGCTCTCAACCAATCACATTCAGGGTAAAATCTCTCTCCACAATACTGACCAGTCACAAGTGCTGTAACGAATATTGTCAAAGTAAAGGTATTTCTACATTGTCAAACAACGGACTTGAATAACATCTGTATCAAAATATCAACAATAAAACGGTTTCAAATATTAAAGGTAAGTATCAACAATAGAACAGATTCAAATATTAAAGGTAAGTAAAATAATAGGCATAGGCCAACCCCTTATTAAATAGTGCAATATTAAATATTAAATATTTAAGGCCTATTATTGTGTCCTTTCAATGTACCAAGAAACTTCAATTTTCATATTAAAAAAGTTGAAGAACATATTTAAAACTCATCGTTTTTGAACTGCTTTTTTTTTTTAAGAACTGAATAAGGAAAGTTCAAGAACAAGGAGTTCATGAACATTATTTCAAGAACAGTTCAAGAACTTTTTATGTTCATGAACTTTAGTTCAAGAACAGTTCATGAACTAGTAGTTCAAGAACTCGGTTAAAGAACAGTTGAAGAACTGTTCTTGAACTGTTCTTGAACTCCACAAGTTCATGAACTTCTTTTCGCCGGGGAATGATGCTGAATTCACATGTTTTTCCAATACATTAACAAGAAAGCCGGTAACAATGTCCCCTTACTCATGGAATTATTAGATTCCTGCCCTACTGATATTTTCCCTGGGATGAGGTGCTTTTTAAGGGCAATTATCACACTATCTATGACGTCCTGCAACGTTGAAAGACTTTTTTTCCGCTACAAACAGGGTAAAGACATGCATGCGATCATCAATGATGACTGGGCGCTTGAACATGGCTAATCGGGGTCAATGGTTGTGTATTCGTTACTTGACTTACTCGTCTAAGACAGTAAGTGGATTTTCTCTTCCATCACAGAAAACACAAACCATAACAGAACAAATGTTTGAAGCGCTGAAAATGCGTTTCAGGTCTTTGGATAAGTCATGCATGGGACTACCCATTATCCTCAGTTATCTGAAAAATCTATTTTGAATCCGACCTGACTCATTAATACAGTGCCTGAAACTCATCTGTCTCACTTTTCTTATGAAATACAAAACCCTGCATTTAATTTGACGTCTTCATTATTTATTTTTTGTGGCCACAAAAAAACTCTTTTAGTAGCAACAAAAGCAACAGAGACATTGTCACCTTTCCGAAATTCTTCCATGTATCTTGACCTTCAATCGTCAACCAATTGGAAGCAAGTTCTTTTCACTCTTGTCAGATAATATTCAAGGGGTTGTGGTAGCATAATTAAAATGACATTATTTTCGTTTCTTTCTCACTGGTTCTCATTTCTGTTGGTCGTTCATAATTATTGTTTTACCTGCGACCCTGAATTAATATCCTTTTTTTTGTTTGTTTCTTTTATCCATTAGTTGTAATGTAATGTTACGCCCAAATTATTATTTTATGTTACGCCCAAAACACACCTATGATTAATTGATTAAGTACGACCCCTTTGAACCTTGCGCCTTGCATTGCGCTCGGATAACCCGCCTTTACATTTGCAAAAATGGATTTGGACAGGCCTTAAATGCACTTGTGCCACTGCTTCAGACTGTGCGCTTAGATCGTTAAAATACGGCCCTATGTGGCACACAGTAAGCACAAGAATGCGTGTTGAGTGAAGCTCTCTATATGCAATGACAACAGGCGAACGCTACAAAACTACTTGTTTAATTACACAGATTTGTTTTAGTATTCTTATCTTAACTGATTCATATTATATCACCTTTCAGTTATAGCACAAACAAAATATTCATTCAAATGCAACTACAGCGAGCCATATATTCCACATGGAACCGTACCGTCTACAATTCAGCCCTTAGCCATTAAAAACAAGGAGACATCCAGATGCACAAAACCCGATCAGCCCCACATTTCACCAAGTCACGACGCAATTATAGCTAGTTAGCTTTATAGGCAGCAGCTAGCCTACTAACTTTAGGGAATCTTTGGCCAACTTCATCCCACAACTCGTGACTCACTCAATATATTTTGACCTTTGATTGCTAATTACTCCAAAATGTGCTCAAAAACACAAAGTTTATCATTGCCATTGCTATTATACAAGCAGTTTGCTCAACATATTCTTCACGGAAGCTCACTTAATGCAGTGACGACAGGCGAACGCTACAAACTACTTGTTCAGCATTCTGGCATTGCAATTAACCACGCCCCTTAAATATGAGAGCCACCTTCTGGAATACGTACAGCAATGCTTAACAATGACTATGATGTTTCCAACTGACAGTGGATTTTATAAAGAAGGGTTTTCAAAAACAAAAATACATTTCTCCACACAAAAATCTTGCTCTGCAATTACAGATAAAAAGAAATATGGGGGGACGGGGGATGCTTGTTATTTACTATTAACATAACCACTTTCCCACATCTATATAAGGAAAATACTCTGGTTCCTTTGAGGGCACGTGGCAAGTGACAATGCAGCAACTTGGACACTCAGAGCAAGGATTTATAAAAGCCACTGACACACAGGGGAATGGGGGAACACACATGCATAACAGCTGACAGGGGAGGCATGCCAGACCTCAAACCAATCAGAACAGCATATCCAAAAGACATGCAAGCTGCTGGATGGTTGGAGGAACAGTGGGAATGCATGCAAGGGTTGTGACAATCTTACATTTATTGTTTAGTACATTGATTTTGAAAATATTGTGTGCCTTGTGTTTTACCTGATGAGACAGATTGACGCTTTAGTCTTCACTAAAAGATTCAGTACTTACTAAAAGATTGAATACTCGTCAAATCTCTATTGTCTTCACATTCCATAATTATGGAATACAAGCACTAATTTGGGAGATAAGCAAAAAATAAGACATAACATAGAAAAATTGTGGGTATTCCACAGCATTTAACTTTCAGTTAGCCCACAATGTATCAAAGTCACATATTAATACCAAGATCGAGGACAGCTAAACAATCTCTTAGATAACCTATGAGTAATCCTCATGCATGCTCGGCCTGCTCTTGATCTCAATACAATCAGCCACCAGTATGGATGAAAAACGACTTGATTGCGCTGCACTGTTGTGCCCGCTACCCCTGGAGGGTATAATGCACTTATAACATGGCAAAAAGATGAAATCATTCAATTGGCAGTAGTACTCTTTTCCAAGTGAAGTCAGAATTAGAGTTAACGTTTGGTTCTACCTGCTTTTGCAGTGTTTGATACTGGACTGCACACTTATGCACGTAGATTTTAATACTTAGTTCTTACTTACGTAGATTTGTCCACCATAATTGTTACTGCATAAAAGTAAGTAAATAGACAGGTTCTCGGTAGAGGGCATACTGTTGCCATGCCATAATGTCAGTAGTGTTGGTCATTCTGGATCTAGAATTCAAAACATGTTCTGAATCACTTCCCAAATTGAATCAACTTGTCTTTGGACTGACTCCTACCATCCCACCAAATGTTGTGCCATTTTTTAATAGCTTTTTGAGTAATCCTGTTAACAGACAGACACACACAAACATACAAACAGGGGTGAAAACAAAACCTCCTTGGCGGAGGTAAAAAGCTTCTTTTGCTGCTGGGGTAAAATTTCATCATTCTTGAACACTGCCCCACGATGTTTGTCATGGCAATTCTTACTACAGCTTCTAGAAAACTAAAAAATGCTGAAACACAGGTTGGTTGTGAAGGTTACTGGTGGTTTAAACAGACTGATTCCCATCCATATTAAGAAATGAACTATTAAACTAATGAGAGCAAGAGGGTGGTAGTGTTGTGATAAATCTTCAATTAGTGCCTCAGTGTTAAAGAGCGGCATGACCCACTCTCACTTTGTGCTGCCCAATTAGACCAGGTAATTATTTGTTTGGAAAAACGCCTGCTTGATTTGATGGAAGGATATACCTCGTTGCTTCAAAACTTTTCCACTGCTAATAGTCTCAATTTGCTTTTTTGCTTTTACCTTTTTTCCTCAGCTCATTAAGCACAAACAATTATATTTTTGCAGAAAACATTGTGGACTGCTCTCCTTATTGGAAACACTCAAAGAAGAGAGAGGACAATGTGCTACGGGAATCAAAATTTATTATAACCTTGCAGAATTCCAAGAATTTGTACTGTATAAACTGTACTGTTCTGTATAAACCAAAAGAAAGACATTTCCTGGAAGCGCATTCATATATGAGAGAGAAACCGAAGACAGGCAAGGTTGAAGGTGTTAGAACAATCAACGCACTGCAGAATACGACACTTTTCCCTCTGGAATGAGTTTATACTGGGTGTGTAATTGCTCTTTACCTTTATTCACTTTTATGAGTTGGGTGCTCTCTTTTTTGATTAAATATAGGTTTGCATGATTTACACTGAGGCCCATGAATACTAGGAAATGTTGGAGGCTATTATTGTTTTAGCTGTCAACCAAAACACCAGTATTGGAGATGAAATTAAATAATGAACATGAACTCAGTACAAACTTAAAGTACTAACCCCAATTCCAATGAAGTTGGGATGTTGTGGAATACGTAAATAAAAAATGGAATTCAATGATTTGCAAAACCTTTTCAACCTACATTATATTCAATTGAGTACACCACAAAGACAAGATATTTAATGTTCAAACTGATAAACTTTATTGTTTTTTTTCAAATATTCACTCATTTTGAATTTGATGCCTGCAAGACATTCCAAAAAAGCTGGGACAGGGGCAACAAAAGACTGGGAAAGTTGAGGAATTCTCAAAAAAAAAACTCCTGTTTGGAATATTCCACACGCAATCAGGTTAATTGGAAACAGGTGAGTGTCGAGATTAGGTACAAAAAAAAATGAGCATCCCTGAAAGGCTCAGTCATTTACAAGCATGGATGGGGGAGGTTCACCACTTTCTGAACAACTGAGTGAGCAAATAGTCCAACAGTTTAAGAATGTTTCTCATCATGCAGTTGCAAGGAATTAAGAGATTTCATAATCTACAGTCCATAATATCATCAAAAGATTCGAGGAATCCAGAGAAATCTCTATCCGTAAGCGGCAAGGCCAAAAACCAGCATTGAATGCCCGTGCCCGTCAATCTCTCAGACGGCACTGCATTAAAAACCAACATGATTTTGTAAAGGATATTACCATGTGGGCTCGGAAACACTTTGGAAAACCATTGTCAGTTAACCCAGTTTGTTGCTACATCTACAAGTGCAAGTTAAAACTCTACCATGCAAAGCGAAAACCATATATCAGCACCCAAAAACACTGCCAGCTTCTCAAACTCTTCTGAGATGGACTGATGCAAAGTGGAAAAGTGTGCTGTGGTCTGACGAGTCCAAATATCAAATTGTTTTTGAAAGTCATGGATGTCGAGTCCTCTGGACTAAAGAGGAAAAGGACCGTCAAGATTGTTATCAGTGCAAAGATCAAAAGCCAGCATTTGTGATGGTAGGGGATGTGTTAGTGCCCATGGCATGGGTAACTTGCACATCTGTGGAGGCACTATTAATTCTGAACGGTACACACTGGTTTTGGAGCAACATACACTGCCATCCAAACAATGTCTTTTTCAGGGATGTCCCTGCTTATATCAGCAAGCCACATTCTACACGTATTACAACTCTGTGGCTTCGTAGTACAAGAGTGCGGGTTATAGACTGGCCAGCCTGTAGTCCAGACCTGTCTCATTGAAAATGTGTAGTGCATTATGAAGTGCTAAGTACGACAATGGAGCTACTGAAGTTGTAAATCAAGCAAGAATGGGAAAGAATTCCACCTACAAAGCTTCTACAATTAGTGTCCTCAGTTACCAAATGCTCATTGAATGTTGTTTAAAGGAAAGGTGATGAAACATAGTGGTAAACATGCCTCTGTCCCAGCTTTTTCGGCTCATGTTGCAGGCATCAGATTCAAAATGAGTGAATATTTACAAAAAAACAACGAAGTTTATCAGTTTGAACAGTAAATATCTTTTCTTTGTCATGTACTCAATTAGGTCGTATATAGGTCGAAAAGGATTTGCAAATTGTATTCTGTTTATATTCACGTTTTATGCGACGTCCCAACTTCATTGGAATTGGGGTTTGAATAAAATTTTTTGTCCAAGTTAGGTGAATGGTGTGGGAATTGCAGTACCACCCCTGACCCCTACCGTGAGCTTATGTGAAATGGACTGATCCCCAGTGAAAACATGCTGTTGTTGATCCAGTCAATCCTCCTTATTACTGACGTAAGATTGAAAAGCCAGTGTCTGTCATAATATAAGGAGGAGTTAGGGGGTTACTTGTCCACTTGTTTTGGAACCATTGATTCTGAAGGACAGATATCGTTGGGACAAAACTTTAAAACCATTTGCAGATGGAGCAAATACTGTTTGTTTCATAACAACAGCACGTGTTCAGATCTCCAGACAGATGTTATACGGTAAGCAAACAGTCAGTTCTTTTATTCAAGGTGTTGGATGTGGGAGAAATGGGGACTGAATGACTTTGACTAGGGACAAATCATCGTGGCCTGATGAGTGGATTTGAGCATCTCTGAAGTGGCTTGGCTTCTGGGGTGTTTCCTGGAAGCAGATGTGAGTACCTGCTGACAGTGGTCCAAGGAGGGACAAACCATGAACCGTGACAGGGTCTAGGGTGCCCAAGGCTCATCGATCCACAAGGGCAATGAACGCTGTCCTGTCTGGTCCAAACCAACTGAAGGGTTGCTGGGCAGATCACAAAATTTCTGACAAACTCAATGATCAGGGCGGAAGTAACATTAGCAGATGTTATCCCATCGTTTGCTTATAATCCACAAACTCCTAACTAGGGAGCTTGCTAATTAGGCTGCAGTTTGCTTATACTGTAATATCCGCTAACTAGCAGTTATTATAGTAGCTAGGCAATGTGTGAAATGGTGCAACAAAGTGTTTTTTCATGTAAGACTTTGTCTCCTGAAGGGTACGGAAAGCTTGGCAGATCCCTCCCCCTTCTTGAATTTTTAATTCAAGTTCTTCGTACCCTATTTGAGGAAAATTATGTTGCTTATGCCCGAACAAAGAGGGAACCCCCTTCATCTAAAAGAAAGACATTTCTCCCATTCCATCTACTGACAAAAAGCAAAATACTTCAGTAATGTGAAGAGTATGGTCTCACAGTGGCAGGCGAAAGCAAAGCAGTTCCGAGCGTGCAGACTCTAAAGGGCATTCTGCATTCACCCTTGTTCCTGGAAATTTCACTCAATATCGAATTTTTAAACTTTTGCCTGAAAAAGTAAAAGGAATAAAAGGATTTTGACTGCAGAGTTTTGAAAGATAGATAAATGTGGCATAAAATTTGATATGTTTACTTTAAAAATAAATTCAAAAGAGGCTTTTGAAGATGCCTGTGTAATGAGTTGCCCTTCACGCCAAAAAAACCCAGCACAGATGTGTCAATGGTGGGAAAAAAAACCTTGGCCCTGAAGGGGTTAATGTTGTGGGTGATGGGTGTATTCTAATCCTTTCTATTTCAAAAATAAGTTTTTTTTTCCTATATGGGGTTTTTTTTTTTTCATTCTTTTTGCCCCATCTATCTTTGCTTGTTCACATTGGAAGCAGCAGCAAAGGGAATGTCGTTCCATGCTTGCATTCAATCAAATACACTTCTGTGCAAAGACACTGTAGCCTCCTGTCTGGGTATTTACATCCGTATGCTAATCAAGTTGTACTCTCATGAAACCAAGCCCATAGCAAGCCATTTGGGATCAT
Organism: Gymnothorax reevesii; assembly: GCA_029721435.1. Lineage (NCBI taxonomy): Eukaryota > Metazoa > Chordata > Actinopteri > Anguilliformes > Muraenidae > Gymnothorax > Gymnothorax reevesii. The sequence goes on from CM056575.1 coordinate 95,938,111, forward strand.
CCGACAGAAATCAGGAGCATGCTTGTTATCATATTCTTTGCGACTATAAGAATGTTGTGTCATGGTTTGGTGGATTTGAGAGCTTTCTTTGCTGCACTCGTCCGGGACGACATCGTTTTGCTCTCAATCGAATTCTTGGGCCAGCTGGCATTAATTGGGGGTGTCGCCTGGATTCTATAAAAGCCCAGGTTCCGCGTCTATTCCCTTGCTAGAGTGTCAGTGTTACGTTTGCACTTTAGCCGGTAAGGTCTCTAGTAACAGAGTTGTTAGGGATTTATTTGCATATTTGAGGACAAGTTTTGGAGAACAAGGGAATCTTTTTTTTTTTTTTTCCCTTTTCATTTCGTCCTTTCGAGCTCGCTTTGCTTCATTCCCCGGACAAAATCTAGGTCCGTTGGCAGCGCGAGTCTCGCCTTCTTATTTTATTTATGTCTCTCTCCGCTGCTGTTTTCCCCTTTTATTCTGGCCAGAGCCAGACGTCTGGCGTCTGAAACTCAACAGCCATCACATGTCGATCTAGACTGGCCCCCCTTTGTTCAGATTCAAAGTATTATCATTTTTTTTGTGATATTGAACCATGTCCTCTCATTTGGGTAGCATTTCTAGAACTACTAGCCTGCCCATTAGCATCTTTGAGGAGAGTGCAGTGGCAGGCTGGCACAGTGTGTAGTACTGTCACCTGTGGTTTGAAATCTGAGCTGAGGCTTTCAGTGTAGAGTTTGCGTGTTCTTGCCCCTGCAGTCAATAGAAATGCTTGTTAGGATAATTGAAGATAAAGTTGGAAAATGCATGTTAGATGATAAATTAATGGGGAGACAATGGAAAGATGTGTAACTGCGTTAATTCAACTAGTATTTGTTCAAAACTGAGCTCAACACAAACAAGAGAGCATTCAGCCCTCTCGAATCAGAGTGAACAAGCAGGGGCAGTAGTAACCATCTGCTCCGTTAGGGATACTCCTAAAAATATAAGATGCAGTCTTTCATTCACCTGTGAATAAATGTAGGCCTACTTTTCGAAAGTCTCCGTGTACAATTCATGGTACATCCAGTAGCTTGTACTTAAAATAATGTAGCGCATTAAACTAGTGATTTAGTGTTTTGTTTACTTGTATGTTTTTTAGCAGAACAATTATTCTTCGTCCAGCTCTTTGTTCAGAATTAATAAATGATTTATTTTAGAAGGACTTTGGAGTCATATTGAAAGATTTTCCACGAGTTATCGAGCAAGCATGCAGGCAAGATAGTACTAATGATGAGAATTTCACACTATATTAATGTTGTACGGTTTGTGCCTCTGTTGGTTACTGTGCATGTGGAAAACATTTTAAATAGGGTCATCACACAGTTTCATGACAAGAACTAAAACAGAATTAAGCAGCTCAGTACAGTCTGTTCCCCGTCTGTTCCCTTCTGCCACTTTGGTCATTTTGTCTCTTTGAGTGTACCTACTTGTACCTCCTCACGTCCCACACATCTTCTGAATCCCTTGCAACCTCTGAATCTTATAATGGCTTGAAAAGGCTCCTAATGGTATATAAGTGACAGCCCACAGATGAAAACAGCCCTCACTACCACTGTACCATGTACCACTGACCAAAACTTCCAACGCAACACTCTTTATTTATTGCAACACATGACATTTTCTTACGATGAATTTAGCAATACATAACAAATATTAAGATTCAAATCAAAAACCGTTTTAGAGTCAGGAATGAAGAACAGATTTTTCCTGGTTTCCAATTCATTGCATCAGTTGAAGGCGCAATTCTGGATCACGAAAGTCTGTATCTTGTATGGCCTCCTCTGGCGTCACACACAGCCTGGATTCTGCGTTGCATGCAGTCAATCAAATGCCGAATTTCAGCCTGTGCGATGTGGTCCCATTCCTCCTGGAGTGCTTGATGCAACTGCTGGACTGTAGCTGGTTCTGGATCACGCCTTCTCACCCGGCGATCCAGAATATCCCATAGATGTTTTATAGGGTTTAAATCTGGGGAATATGCAGGCCAATCAAGACACTGAACGTTATTCTGCCTCAGGTAGTCCTGACAGACTCTGGCTACATGTGGTCTCGCGTTATCCTGTTGCGATGGACGAGTGGAACTGCGACAGGGGTAAGGATTTCGTCACGGTAACGGGCCGCACTGAGGTTTCCATCGATGAAAATGACGTCTGTCTTGTGTCTACTGCTTATTCCAGCCCAAGCCCTCATACTGGGTCCACCCCAGCGGTCACGCTGCAGGATGGTAGCGTCAGTATAACGTTCCCGTCGCCTACGCCATACACGCAGTCTTCCGTCAGACACACTCAACTTGAACCTCGATTCATCGGAGAAGAGCACTCTGTTCCACCTGAGAGCATTCCAGCCCAAATGTGCCCTTGACCATGGCAGACGGACGCGGCGACGTGCAAGAGTCAACACCAAACCACGGCAGGGACGTCGGTTGTGCAAGTCGGCTTCACGCAGGCGGTTGTGTACGGTTTGGTCGCTAATCCCGTTCTGGTGACGACCTCTGGTCTGAGCAGCAGTGACTGTAGCTAGATGGAAGCAATTGCGCAGGTGCTGGAGGCGAATATGGTGATCCTGCTGAGGGATGGTGACACGTGGTCTGGGCGCACGTGGTCGATCACCGGTGCTTCCTGTTTCATTATACCGGCTCCAGAGATGTGATATTGTCGACATGTGGAGGCCCAGGTTCCTTGCAACCCATCTTTGCGACATTCCACCAGTGTGCATACCATCGGCTCGCTCTCGCTGATTTTGACCTAGGCGCGGCATGGTCACACCTTCACCCAGGATAATGCAAAGGTATATTTATGTTGCCCATTGCTACGGCTATTTATTGACTAAATTCTCGGAGGATTGGTCAATGAGTTCTGCTCGACCTGACAGGATAGGCAAAATTCTAAACAATGTGCAATCAAACGGAACGAGCTGCCCACACGACAAAATCAAAACAATTTTCTTAGCTTTTAAGTTGTAGTTGATGTATCATGGCTCAAAACCAATATCCCATTTTATGTACACCAAATATTTCAAAATTGTATGTGTTGCGTTGGAAGTTTTGGTCAGTATATGTGTTCCTTTAATATATTCTAAAACTATATTACATCTGTGCCTTTTGTCTTGTATCCTTCTTGCATTATTACCTCCGCCAAGGAGGTTATGTTTTTGGTGGCGTTTGTTTGTTGGTTTGTTTGTGTACAACATAACTGAAAAAGTAATGGACAGATTATGATGAAATTTTCAGAGAAGGTGAGTATTTAGTCAAGGAACAGGTGATTAAATTAAGGCATGTCTAGGCCAAAGTACTGCTGAGATATACGCCAAAGTTCAAGATTTCAAGTCTTTCCAATGGGCTGGAGTTCTAATCGCTGTGCTTCTGGGTTTTGCTGCCCCCTGGCGGAGGTCTGCGTTCTCTGAGTGCTTGTCTAGTTCTTACAGTGTTCTTGTAAGTCCTCATTAAATAGCACCAGTGACAGAGGATTAGTGGGTGGTCAGTAATTGTTTGATCTTGTGCTGTGTATGCAAGACTTTCGCTGAAACTGTAAAGTTTTAACGATCACACTTTCTTACAGTTGGAAGGCACAGACATTTTACCATTTCTATAAGCATGAGTAGTCATGTCCAGAAATAGCAGAACTATAGATTGCTGCTGCGAGCTGTATTTAGATTATCGCGGCAAACAGTTGTGTGTGGAGACCCTGAAAGAGTGTCGAGTTCAGGCTGTAAGTACCGTCTTCTACCCTCTTCATTTAGAATGAGCTCATCACAAAAGTCCTGACTTAAACTCATGTCATCTATTTCTTCCCAAGCCTCTGAATATTTAATAGTGATGTGACGTCATTGAGATCCCACTCCCAACCAGTCTGAAAGGGTGTGTTCGTAGAATACATGATCAGAATTTTTAATATTACAACCCCTCTCGAAGGTAGTCAAACACGTGCCGTTTGCTCATACAGATGATGGAAAATGACTGATACGTATTGAGCCATTTAATTTATATGAGGCATTTGTTTGCGCAAATCGTCTTTTCCAGGAGGACAATGGTTATCTTAAAGTGGGAGCTTCAAACAGAGGGAAAATGAAATGATTATATTATTCAAATGTAGACATTACTAGTCAAAAGTAACAAGCTTACAAATCTCCAGCAATTTGTTCTTGTATGAATATTAAAGCAGCTGTGTCACGATAGCTGTGCATGCTCACAACTTTGAATGAAGTATATCTGCCCAACAGCAAGTCAAAATCTAGAAGGTCTGAGAAAAACTGGGAAGCTTTGATAGCGAATAGTGGTTTTTGCAGAAGTAAGTGGTTTCGAGTTTTAGTGAGCGATTTCATGGGTTGTAGAGAGTTAGCATCTAGTGTGCAGTTGCAAGAGAGTGAGTGAGGGACACGTTTGGGTGAGTAAGTGTGTGGTGAGATTTTGAGTTAGCATGTGTGAGTGTTAGTGGTGTTAGTAGCGGTAGCCTAGCATACGTGAGCTAGCATGGCTGGAGGAGGACCAAGGAGGTATTTGCTTGGGTGTTTGTCCACTCAAACTACTTTGTTCAGCCTCCCATTTGATGCAGGGATACGAGCTGGTAGGCTTAAATTCCTGCACTTCGAGGAGAGCGGGCTGTCAGTGAGATCCAGGGTGCGTGGAAGGCACTTCGCACAGTCCTGCTTCTCAAACTACGGGCAATACTCGGCTGGGATGGCGAGGATCCAATCCTGACAGATACAGCGGTCCTGACAGCGTACAGTGTTGGGGCACCTTCTTTGAAAGTACCGCTAGGTTGCTAGCTAGGCTACTAACGTTGACATTTGCTCTTTTATAAACCAGTATCTTACACATTGTAAGTTGTAATTTAGCTACTGTTAGCTTTACCAATGTAGCTAGCCTAACGTTACTCCCAGCTGACAATTGTCTCGTTATTTCAGATTTATTCATAACCAGTGCTGTTGTGGTCCTTGGACACGGGGGTGCTGCGTTTTCCCAGTCTTTTTTTTTTAATGGGTCACCCAGAGTAAGGCCCCAACAGACTCGGGCATACTGCGTGCGTCCTGTGAGCCGTGCGGACTCCACGCCTCTTTCATATACAGTCTATGCTCTGCGCGCACTGTCCGCGGATGTTTGAGGTGTCATAGTCAAGCGTATGGTGTCAGATTTAAAACAGGTCGAAGTGAAGATTTCGAAACACTGAGTCCCGCCCCAAACGTTGAATATCCCGCCCGCTCGATAACACGCAATCAAATTCGCTTTCCTTACTTGTATAAGCTTGTGCTGAAACTCGGGGAAACTCGTAGAAGGAGGCAGGACAAACAGGGCAAACGGCCATTTCTGAACATCTTTAACTTCACGGTCTGACTTAGAATTAACCTGCGAGTACTGTTGCTTTAAAATGAATGTAGATATAATTACCATTACCATTAGAAAGTTACAATTGCAATTTTCTTTGTTCACTGTGTACAAAACCCAAAACCAGTGAAGTTGGCACGTTGTGTAAATCGTAAATAAAAACAGAATACAATGATTTGCAAATCCTTTTCAACCTATATTCAATTGAAAACACTGCAAAGACAAGTTACTTAATGTTCCAACAGGTAAACTTTGTAATTTTTTGCAAATATTTGCTCATTTGGAATTTGATGCCTGCAACATGTTTCAAAAACACACAAGTGTTTTTTTTGGCACAAGTGGCAAAAAAGACTGAGTTGAAGAATGCTCATCAAACACTTATTTGGAACATCCTACAGGTGAACGGGCTAATTGGGAACAGGTGGGTGCCATGATTGGGTATAAAAGCAGCTTCCCTGAAATGCTCAGTCATTCACAAACAAGGATGGGGCGAGGGTCACCACTTAGTGAACAAATGCATGAGCTGATTGTCGAACAGTTTATAAACAACATTCCTCAACGAGCTATTGCAAGAAATTTAGGGATTTCATCATCTACGGTCCGTAATATCGTCAAAAGGTTCAGAGAATCTGGAGAAATCACTGCACGTAAGCGACAAGGCCGAAAACCAACATTGAATGCCCGTGACCTTCGATCCCTCAGGCGGTACTGCATCAAAAACCGACATCAGTGTGTAAAGGACATCACCACATGGGCTCAGGAACACTTCAGAAAACCACTGTAAGTAACTACAGTTCGTCGCTACATCTGCAAGTGCAAGTTAAAACTCTACAATGCAAAGCGAAAGCCATTTATCAACAGCACCCAGAAACGCCGCCGGCTTCGCTGGGCCCAAGCTCATCTAAGATGGACTGATGCAAAGCGGAAAAGTGTTCTGTGGTCTGACGAGTCCACATTTTAAATTGTTTTTGGAAACTGCGGACGTCGTGTCCTCCGGACCAAAGAGGAAAAGAACCATCCAGTCTGTTATAGGCACAAAGTTCAAAAGCCAACATCTGTGATGGTATGGGGGTGAATTAGTGCCCAAGGCATGGGCAACTTATACATATGTGAAGGCACCATTAATGCTGAAAGGTACATACAGGTTTTGGAGCAACATATGTTGCCATCCAAGCAACGTCTTTTTCATGGACGCCCCTGCTTATTTCAGCAAGACAATGCCAAGCCACATTCTGCACGTGTTACAACAGAATGGCTCCGTAGTAAAAGAGTGCGGGTACGAGACTGGCCTGCCTGTAGTCCAGACCTGTCTCCCATTGGAAATGTGTGGCGCATTATGAAGCGTAAAATACGACAACGGAGACCCCGGACTGTTGAACAACTTAAGCTGTACATCAAGCAAGAATGGGAAAGAGTTCCACCTGAAAAGCTTCAAAAATTGGTCTCCTCAGTTCCCTAACGTTTACTGAGTGTCGTTAAAAGGAAAGGCGATGTAACACAGTGGTAAAAAGGCCCCTGTGCCAACTTTTTTGCAATGTGTTGCTGCCTTTAAATTCTAAGTTAATGATCATTTGCAAAAAAAAAAAAAAAAGTTTCTCAGTTTGAATATTAAACATCTTGTCTTTGCAGTGTTTTCAATTAAATATAAGTTGAAAAGGATTTGCAAATCATTGTATTCTGTTTTTTTCTATGATTTATATAACGTGCCAACTTCACTGGTTTTGGGTTTTGTAATTTAAAATTTACAGCAGCTAACATGCAGCATTCAACAGTTTATTCTTAGCATCTCTCTTTGTCATTATATAAGAATTACATGAATTTATGCATTTAAAAAATAATATTAACATGTTTAATAGAATGTAAGTTATATCTGTGAAACTCGAGTGTTCTTCTCCTAGGGAATTTATACAGTTTGGCCTGGTAGTGGCACTACGGGAAATCAACAACAGTATTCAAGGCTGCAAGGATTATTCATAGCAAATTTGACCTGAGTCTCTGAAGAACTGTTTGACTTATTGCATCTTTGAAAAGGTAAGCTTTGGCTTAAAGTTGGTGCTGCAGGAATAGTCATAGTGTCACCAGAACAATAGGATTGCTCTTTTACGCACCTGAAGACGCCCTACAGCAAAGTTGATCTGATACCCATTTGAATGGCATGACTCATTGAATTTCGAAGTGTAGTTTCACTGAATGGTGGCACTATAGTAAAACTTAATAGAGCCATCAAAATCAATATGGCTCCTCCTTTATGCACCAGGAATGTTGATATAGCTGATTTCACAGGATTTCCATTTCAACTGATTGAGTTACTTCATTTTTAAGAAGTGAAAGTTTGGCCTGGTTGTGGTGCTACAGCAAAGGGCATAGGGTGACTAATATCAATAACAGCTCTTCATTGTGCGCCAAACATGATCACTAGAAGTGTGGCATGATTGCCATTTAAACTTGGAGTTTTTGCATTTGGGAATGTAAAATATGGAGGAGAAGTGCAATGACTTTCTTCACAATGCACCAGAAATATTCAAGGCTGACTGGAGTTGAATTCCATTAAGGGGGCCTAATGCGAAGCAAAAAGCCAATTTTGGTTAAAAGTCTTTGTTTTGAGGTAAGAACATGAAGTGGTCCGTCATGTTCCAAAGGAAACATTCGACATGAACACTGTCTTCAAGGCTGGAACAGCTATGAGTGTGGGGACCTTCAATCTTGGCCAGTGAGGAATTGCCTCCGTTCTTCTGAAACTTGGCATAAAGGCAGGGGCACATTCAATGAAAGGCTATCACAAAATGGACAGAAAACACGTGAACCAAAGTGAAAAACCCATTCTAAAACAAATAGACGCTCGACAAGCTCATAAAACTAGGGAAGAAACACAGATTGAAGAAGAGGGAGTTACTTATGAGGCTGATGTCTTTTAAGGAGGTCAAAAAAATCCTAAAAACCTCTGAAAACAAAATATTAAATGTTTTCCTCCTGAGAACATTACTTTCAAACTTCAATCATATTATTACTGCTGAACTAAAAATCACGTTTTCAAAAAATATAGATTTTCAACAAGAAAACACAGATTTCTCAGTAACAATACCTCCAATTAACTTCATATTTGGCAATTATCTTCATTTTGTGATTATTTATGTCTGTACTGAGCTCTTTTTGCAATATGTACTCCTGAATATGAGTAAATCAAAATATGCGTATTTAATTAGCTGTTTCCTGCCAAAATTGATTAAGGGGGGTCAAAATCAATACTAGAACATATAAACCTGGAAAAAAAGCTCTATAGTGACATTAGGAATGTTATTTCCTTCACATTACAGCTGAAATTATAACCAAACACTGTTTAGTTATCTCATTAACTGTGTTTTTCGAAATATCTATATATTCATTAAAACAGCCGTTGCCATCGCTAACACTGATGTGATACTACAGAAACTCAGTGTTTTAACTAATTCCCTACGGTAAGCCGCTGCCAACGGTGCGGCAATTTCTACCATTCCTTACGGTAAGCCGGTGCCAGCAGCGTGGATGACCATTCGCAGTCCGATGAAAACACGAAATCAGTTGACGATCGCGGTGATGGGCCAACTGTACTTCAATAATTTATATTCTGTCATTTTCAGGAATAGTATTCCGTACAAACTCGACAATTTTATATAAAAGTATTCCATAGGGAATGAGTTAATTTGCAATTTCCAATAAAATTCTTCTGATAATAATTTTTAGTTTAAAAAGTGAATATCTTGGAAAAAATGTTTGCTTAACAGTAAGTCCCCTTGAAGTTGGTCTAGTTATTGCCATTTTTAAAAATTAAAAGGTTTCCCTGGCGATGGTGCAACAGAAAATGTTATAGGGTGACCAAATTTATTAACAGCCCGTCTCTGTGCACCAGATGGGATCACAAGAAGTTTGATATTATTCCAATCAAAAATGTTAGTGATATTTCATTTTGGAAAATAAAGTTTGACCTAGTAATGGCACTGAAGGAAAGGTCATAGGAACATAAAAAATGATAGAGTTTGTCTTCTATGCACCAGGAATGAGCACGAGATTTCATGTGATTCCCATAAAAAATGTGGTTTATCGTGATGGCAACTGAGAGGAATCCGTAATATTCTAGAACACTCCATTTTGGACAACACTCCATCGCAATAGTACTGGCCGAATAATATGCACATTCATGCCAAAACATAAAGATTTTGTTGTGGACACAGTGTAGACTGCGATTTTTGACCGATTACTTTTATATTTGGTATGGACATGTACCTTCAGTTATGACACCTATCGATTTGATGGCGACAGGATTGGCCGAATAATTTGCAAATTAGAGGCGAAACCTTGAGATTTCCTTGTGGACGCAGTACAGGCTGCAGTTTTTGACCGATTACTTTCATATTTGGTATGGACATGTGTTACACTTCACTTATTACACCTATTGATTTTGGTTGCCATGGCAACAGCATTGGGAAAATAATGTGCAAATTAGTGGCAAAACGTAGAGATTTCCTTGTGGACCCCATACAAGCTGCTATTCTCAACCAATTACTTTCACATTTGGTATGGATATGTATTACACTTCACTTATCACACCAATCGATTTTGGTTGCCATGGCGACAGTATTGGCTGAATAATGAGACTATTTTTCGCTGAACCTACACTCTTCCTTCTGGACGCTGTACAGGCTGTACTTTTTGACCAATTTCCGTCATATTTGTCACGGACATGTGGTGTACTGCACTTTAGGGCACATCGATTTTGGTTGCCATGGCGACATTGGCCGAATAATGCGCAAAAAGGGGAAGAAGCGGGTTTTCAGGGGCTACACCCATACAGTTGCGTCCGACCGGACTGTTTATTATCGGTGTGAGTAATGATGCAACAGTTTGAGTCGGGATTACAGTGTAATTACAGTGTATTGCCCGTATCCAGAAAGGACTCTCACACTCACCCTCCACTCACCATATAGTCTGTATGATTGAAATGTAACTGGAGTGCGAGAAAGAGAGAGACCTACCACTAACCTAGGGAGCGGTCCCACTCCTCGCCAGTTGATATTCGCAAACGCCACTGGAGCATAACTGACAGTAGTGGGCACTGGATACCACAGGCGGTGCGTCGGCTGCTGCAAAGGGACACTCAATCCTCGTTCCTCAGTGCTGAATGACCTAAACCTGATGCAGTTTACTTTTCTTCATTAGAAAGCTCCTCAGAATAATTGGTAAAACGACAATGCAATTTATTTTAATAGCGTTGTTATACATTGCTTCACAAAATTGAGGCGTTTCTTTCGCACATAAATGATGACGTAAATATCAGCATGTCTTCATAAATTCTGTGGTCGAGTGGCTCGCGAAAGGCGCAGGACAGCCCGCGAGGCTCACTGAGCAACAAGCTGTGAAATGTGCTGGACATTTCCTTCTACATTCAGCGGTTTTAGAATGTAGAACAGAATGGAGTCTCGTGACTTACAGCTACTTGAGCCTCGCAGATCAATCCACACGCGCCCCACAAGCCAGCTGAGCGCAGAATTTTCCAACCCCTGAGTAAAGAAAAGCGTGAGAAATCCAAATGCATTAAGAGTTGATAGGTATGTGTCATTAATGAAAACTGGCCACACCTGATAATGTTGAGAGTTTTCAGAGTTTCTGCAATGGTAATTTAATGAAATGAAAACAGGGCAATAATTATCAGTGCTCATTCTAACTTAACAAGTAGAACAGGCGAAACTTGATAATCCTTCGGATTTTTGGAGTACAAGTCAATAAAATGTTATTAAATGATTGGATATGACCTTTTTTCAATCATTACTTTTAAGGGATGGTTTTGAGCTTCCCCTATTGCCAGTTCACTGATAGGTACTGGTGGGTACAGAAATGCTAACCTCGAGTTCACCACAGTGCAGTTCGTAAACACTGAAACCAGGTGGTCAGTTAGTAAGTTACCGGCATCGTTATCATCATTAGAGTTAAAATTTGCGTAGTTGCGATTGCGTCGAGCACGTGGCTTTAAATAATAGGAGTTTCTAATGTTTGTAACCACCTGAAAGCCATGACAATGAATTACTGGCGCAAGTTAGTGCGGCTCAAGGGAGGTGTTCCCTGCACTCAACCTTCACTCAGAAAGAGCAAATGAGTGTTAGGACAACCTCTGACTCATTTAGTATAACCTGACACTAACTAAGTTTTAGTACTCACTCGCACTCAATTAGTGTGAGTGTCGTTTCTGAATACGGGCCTATGTCTGCACTTGGTCTTGCCTTTTTAACATAACATACTGACAAAAACATGTAACGTTGCTCCCCAGTTTCCTACCTCTATGAAGTGTGGCTTTTCAAGAAGCTTCTCATTTCTGTTGTCCTCATCAGTTTGGGTGATCAACAGCTCCTCGGATTTCTGTGGGAACGTGAAGCAGAATTACAACTCATTCTCTTCGTGGGGAAAAAAAATAAGCAGAAAAAAATAAACTGATAAAAAAACAATCCTCAAATTCTTTATGTAAGAGAGGGTTGCTAGTGTTGAAACAAGCTAGTGAGCACCATGGAATAATTGATGGCTTAATCCTTTAAGTGGTAAACACCCAGTGGTCGGTATCCACACTTTTATTACTTACCTCTAGCTAATGACAATGCTCTAATTAAGATAATGTGTTTATTTCCTCAAATATTTATATTCTAGATTGCATCTGGGCCTCGTCTCATTTTTAATTCCTGTTAAGTCTGATAATCTTTCAGATCAGGGATCTATGTTTTTCACTTTGTCTTTCTTTCAGTATCTTCCATTACTCCTTTTTTACACCTCTCGTTTCTCTTTACTGCTGCACTCGGTTTGCAGAGAGAGAGAAATGAATGCATTGTCAAGCGCAGGTTGCTGCTGAAGCCCTATCAATAGAGCAGGACTGCTTGTAATTAGCTGTATAATCACCTCTGTGATTTAAGTACTGCTCACTGCCATGCCCTGCTCTGTCTGCCATGGCCGAGGGGGGAGGTGCTGGGAGGGGAGCCTCACTCAGCAGTCCCCGCGTCACACCTGACTTCCCTCAGCTCGCCTCGCCTCGCCTCACAAGCCCGCAGAACCTCAACACACCCTCTTCCTCACCACAGAGCTGCTCTGCCTCTCGGCTGCTTCAAAAGAAGTTTTTCACCTCAATTAGGTGTGTAAAAATTGACCGTCACTGAAATGTTTAACGTGAAACGGTCAGGTACGGTACACGGCGTATAGCGTTACCAATCGTTTCACTTGAAACGTGTCATTTCCTCAAAGTTTTGTGACTTGGCTTGTCAAGCGAGGCCATACTGTGTTCAGCAGTGTGACCCTGAGATAGCTCGGCAGAAGATTGCCTGGGAAAGGCAGGGAGAGCTCTGGCCCTTTACCGTCCGCTGCGGCCTTCAGGGTCACAGATCCTGTCTCCACGGCTTACTGCTCACTTGAGCTGTTTCATCATCATGGCCCTGCTCGCTTCTGTATCCTGATTACACTTCCTGCAGCGCTAATGTAGTCAATATCCCATCAGAATACGTCTGGTGTCTCACACAGCACTGGCAAAGCAATGTTCTTTTTTTCATTATTCTCTGCAACATATGTCTCCAGCATCACTCCTCCTGCTCGCTCCACATCTCGCGCTAAAGCCCTGATTTTATTGCTGCGGCTCCTTTGTAAGGACTAAGCTGATTTATGCTGTGAGTGGATTGTGGGGGGGGTAACAGGAGCGTATCCTTCTCTCCGTGTATCTGCTGGCGAGGCCGGAGGAGACGAGGAGAAGACCTAACTGCCACGGCAAGGCGAGACAACCTGGCACACACTGGTCTCACACTCCCCTCTAATATGATTTGTCCTGGCTATTGATACTGCCAACCCCCCCATACCAACCCCCCACTCCAATTTCCACACTAACTCAATTAGCATCTCGTCAATAATGCTCAGCATTTCATTTTGCTGCTTTAATTAACAAATTCAATTTGCTCGAACCGCTGTGAAAACAAATTAAAAGCGTGCAGAATGAGAGCCTCCAGCTCCAAGGATGTGGCTAAGGTGATTACAGATGCGTCAAATTACTGCTCTCTTGTTTATTTTATCTGGGGAGAGGGGAAAAAGTGTCCTGATAGACTGCGATGCTCCTGCATGGCTGGGCTATGTTCGGGGGGCTGATTGTTATGGGGAAGAGCTCGCGAGCTCTGTAATCACATCATGGAGACACAACCTGCCTCTGAAGGCCAAGCAAAAATGGGCCCACTCTACCAAAACCTGCACATGGCTATTGCCTGGTTCTCACTTCATTCACCCAATCGAAACGCTGCCGCTTTCTCGGCTTGCATTTGTCAGCGCCCTCAGGAGAAATACATCCTTCAGAGAGATGTTCGCCGATATAAAGGAGCGATGCCCAACGCGCCGAAGTCAGGGCTAAGGTGCTAATGCAGGCTTAATTGCTTCTTTTTACTTAGCAGCTGATTGAAGGCCTATAAAATGGAGAGAATTCCACTGTCTTCTGTCGGCTGTGCCTCCAATTAACTAATTAGGACCTGAGGTGAGGGAACGTGGAGGAAAATGAATGGAGAACATATAGGCCTGGAACGATCATGTAGTGTTCATGGTGTGGAGGGATCAGGAGAGAATGGTCAGGTGGGAGAGTTGAGCCTGGAGAAAAAGAGCTTGTTGATAACTCCCAGACCTCTTTCATCGTGATCTCATGAGCTCATCAGGAAAGTTACATACTCTCTGCAATATTTATCAGGGCTCTTACTGTGCAAATGAGGGGATGATGGGAAAATTGGCAGGCGGATAAAGTCCTGCTCATGCATTGGTTGTGAAGTTTCATTTACATTTTAGCACACTCATTGGCAATTTTTTTTTTTTTGTTTGTTTTTTGTTGAGGCATGTGAGATTATATTATTTCTTGCTAATGTTTCTGCAAATGCAGTGGACAAACGGATGTTGCGAACACAGTCGTTAATACTCAGGACTGCTGACGATCGCAGGACGGGGCAGTCACAAAAAATGTGCTGTATTCTGTCATGGACACTGAAGTGATCACATGATTCCATCAGGAGATGGCATATCCACCCGGGTCCGGCTACACGCCCAGATTAACCCAAGTCAAACATGTCTCCAGAAAAACGGGAAAATAAAACCGTCAAAGATTCTGAAAAGCAAAAGCACTACTCCTGCACATGGTTGATTTGTGTGCAAAGTTACATGAAAAACCATCAAGTGGTTTTTCATGTTGTGCTCTGCACGAAAACATTTTTACTGATAGATGCATGGCCAGATCACCAGATGGTCAGAGCAATAGCTCTATGAAGGGGGGATGATAATCCATCCCTCTCTTATTTCACCTGCTTACTCCTGGCCATGGCCTCAGTGGGGCAGGGGCATATTCCAGTATAAAATGGCTGAAAGGCAGGAACACGCTCTGGACAGTATCCAACGCCTGGAAACAGCAGCAGTGCTCAAGATGCAGTGAGTGAATTTGAAGTGTTTCTTTTCTTGCTTTTAACCATAGACCCAAAATTCCTCCATGTTTGCCATTGCAAAGCCAGCAAGTTGTCTGTAAGTTAACTACAAGCATCGACAGTAATCAATCGAAATCATCACTAAAGATGAAATTATGTTTTCTTTTTTTTTAGAAGTGTAAGTTCACAACACCCCCGTTATCATCATATTGCTACCTGCTGTTGTTCTCACTCCTGCTCCACCTGAAGCACTTTCAGAGCGTCGCCAAAACTTTTCTCATCGTGTTACACAATCGAAGCAGACATGTTCCTCGGGAAACTGCTTTGATTGGATTCTGTGTAGACTGTGAGAGCAGCTTAGACAAATACTGTGAAACCGACAAGCCTTGTGACATCTCTGGTCTGATCAAAAGTTTCCATCCTCCGCAATTTCCATGAGGATAGCAAGTGTGTCAACATCTGTGAGACTCTCTTTAGCTACTTTGAAGTGAAATGGTGAATTCCATAAATGTGTCTTTCATCTTACAGTTTTTTATCTCCGTTATGAAGAAACCCCCACCCACTACTTCCCACCCATTAGTCTACTTTCCGCTGCCAGTAAATGAACTGTGGGGTTTATGGGATTGTAAACACGAATACTTGTGCAGTTAAGCTCTCATTAATGTCATTTCTAATAACCATAGCACGTATGTTGAAACGATAAGCAATGCTTGATACAGCCTTAAAAAAATAATACATCTTGATACTAGAGAGAGCCTTGGATTTAAACAATGGTTTCCTCGGGAATGTTGCTTTAGTATTTCAGTGTTCTTTGGTTGGACATTATTTGTTCTTTATTGCCCAATTTGCAAGAAATACTGACATTTATTGTGAAACTCAGAGCAAAGTAAAATGATGAGACATTTTGACGGCACCACCATCTGAGTGAGATCAGATGACAGGATTATTTTTAGAATGTGTGAATGGGGTGCATTTTCAAGAGCACATATTTACAGAAATAGCTTTTCCTTAGCAGCTGGCATAGTTTTGAATTCCAGTACTTATCCGTCTATGCGGCTGGATATTCAGGTTAAGTGCTCGGCTCAAGGGGACTGCAGCAATGGCCCACTTGGAATTGAAGCCTGTAACCTTGTGGCTTCAAATTTTCCCCAGTCACTAAAGCACTTCTGCCACAACACCGGCTCCCAAAGAGACTGAGATCAAAGGTCAAAATAGCCTTACCTCACAGCAAATACTGCAGAAGTGTGAGTGTGCGTGCGTGTGTGTGTGTGTCTGCGTACGTCTGAGCGCGCGTGTGTGTGTGTGGGTATGCGCATGCGCGCGTATGTCCCAGCCTGCGCGTGTGTGCGCGCGCCCGTATGTGCGTGTGTGTGCATTCGTGTGTGAGTGTGTGTTTGCGTGTGTGTGAGAGAGTGAAAGAGAGCATAAGTGTGTGCTCATGCGCGTCTGTCTCTCCGTGCTGTCAATCACTTGACACTACAGGTTAGTGACTCTTCCTCTGCTGTGGTCGCTGTGATTCCGTGTTTGCGGAGACCCTGGGTGATTTTATAAATGTCACATTTGCCGAGGCCGTCCTCCTCAATAAGCCTCCAGTGCGAGCTCCATCAGGCAGGAGTGGCGGCTGCAGTAATTGTGCTGCCTGGTGCCGGATAACTGCAGATCACCTGTGATTGATTAGTGATGTTCTGCCTCTGATTAGCAAATGGCTCCTCTCCTCACCGCGTGCTGCTCTTCTGTGCGCCACAATCAAGCTCTGCCCCACACTGTCACAACACACTCACGCGCGCGCGAGCTTACACACACTCTGCAATTAAATCAAATCACCGGTGCTCTTTCCTCAGTCGTTAACCCTCCTGCTGCTGAGAACGATGGCTCAGAGCCTCAAACACACACTCTCCAGTACTGCTTATCAGCGCTCTCCAGCAGGGCTTGTGCAGCACACAGATGAGCGCTGCGTTTCAGTCTCGTCCCTGTAAAGACTCCTGGCTTACCTGTAGACCCGAGGGATTCTGTGTTAATACTGTTAGTAAAATTAAAATGTCCTGTGTAACTCACGATGGTCCATTATGATCAGTGTCAGACCTGAGTTGATCCCCTTTTCAATTTGCTTTTAGCGTTGCCGTTTCCTGACCCTTTTTCAACACCTCTAGTAAAGAAAAAAGTAGACTTGAAGCTGGCTGCCTATGGTCTGGAAGACAGGTTATTGCACGAGATTACCCGAGTGGACACAATGATGCTAAATAGTGTATGCAGGATGACCATTGATTCCATCTTCTGGTAAATACCAGGGCCTGGTTGTTCAAAGTTCTGTTAATTTAACGGCTGGTTAGCGCTAAACACCTGACATTATGACCACTCTCTAAATAAGATTCTCGCCAATGCCCTTCACTACTTAAACTAATCAAGGGAAAACCTACTAAATGCATCAAAAACATACAAACATCTGTGCTTTCATTCAGAGATATAAATACTGTGGTTTAAAGTAAACAAAGCTTTGAACAACCGGGCCCAGGTCCTTTCCTGTGCACTTTATCTATAAGGGGTCACTTAGATTCAAACAGGCAAATAATTGGGGTGCAGTGACCATGCTATCAGTCCCCTGTGCTCTTTGATTTGTCTGGTGTCGTTGATTCTCTTCATGGTCAGTGGTGGATTGTCGTCTGTTTCGTGTGGAGGGGTGGGGGTCATCGGGTGTAATTATGCAACAGTGACACGTTGCACATCCACCTTCAGAGGACATCCGTTGAAGTCAATGCTCTGCTTTTCCTGTAGTCGGTGGCCAGTGTAATAGAAAGAAATTGAAGTTACAGTATATGTATGTTTTAAGGATGGAAATATCTGTTTATTATTCCATGTTTAGGCTTCATAATATATATAGATGGCATATTAATACATGTAATATTAATGAAAAAATAATATACAGTGCCACATGTAAGTGGCCATCATAGCTTGCTGGTGTTATATTTTGACTAATAACTCCGTACCCTGTAGCTGCATAATGATGTTGAACATACGTAGTCTGTGTTGCTCCTGCTCCATATATTCGGGTCATTAATTAGAAAAAAAAAATATTATGATTGCAATTGTATGAATGACCTGTTTTCTTTACTGTAAATTATGATATCTACACACAATCATCATATATCCAGTGTTCATCTTCAAACACTAAGTAAATAGCTGATGGTTTATATTCTTTTTCCTGTATTTTTCAGTACTAATACGATGCTAATTTGATTTAGCTTCCAGGTTCCGATGGGGTACATTTTGATAAGTAAAATTTACTACAGTTACCCCAGCAACTAGGAATTCAAGTCTCTGTAATATTTGTTTTTCATTAATCGCTCATGCTGGGCCCAACATCTTACTAGAACACTGTCGACATATTTCCCTAATCATGTTTTCTGTCTTTACTCCAAACCTTAAGAAGTTTAAATTTCAATCTGTCTCTCTATGGAATTTATACTGACAAAACGCCCATGCAGCTGCAAACCCAGTGGTGAATAATGCAAGTTCATTTGCATGCTGTGTGAAACCATTTTAATTGTTACTGTGCTATCTTTGCTAAAAATCCACATTTATTGTCTGTGATGTATTGTAGACGACAGAAATGATAAACGCAAAATAATGTCAATAACATTTGCTTTATTCTGTAGATGTTTTCCCTCATAATCTCACAGTAGGAGCCTGGGAATGGGAGGGGCTAACTATAGCATATATGCTCCCTACATACAGGGTAAGCGTCTTATGAGTAACAAAATTTTGTTTTGGCTGTTCATAGTATTGGTAGCCACAGCAGTGCAAGTACAGATAACTGGACATTTAACTATATTTGCCTGCCGCCATGTTATGATGCAGGCATGATGGCTACTTTGCTGCTTACTGTAAAATACTTCTTATTGTCCCATTCTGAAGCGCTCCACAACAGCATCACACACAGTTATTACAGGAAAGGCTTGCACTGCTTGTTTGGGTTTAGATTCTACCACAGCTCAGATTTGATTCATTTTTGAATGGGAGGTAGAATGGATGCTATAATTTCTCTTGTGTAACTGTATGCGATGGAGTCAGGGTCAGACATATGGACTGTCCGGGTCTGCTTTCATGCAGGGCCTTCTGATGGACTGCCTGTGACAGAATGATGGAAAGGGGTCCTCGCAGCCAGCTTAGCTGCCCTTCTAATTGGCCTTTATGAATATTTAATGAAATCAAGATGAAATTCAATCAGGGCTTTTAACTGCTGAATGGGAGAGCAGTGTGTGCTGGGGAGGAGGGGCGCATTATTAGATTTCTCCTGTCTAATGCGGACGGCGAGAGTGAGGTTTCAGAGGAGAACACAGGTGGCATGGAGTTAGGCTTTCATGCTGAGGGGAGCTGCCTCTCTCTGAAGGAATTAATCTTTTATTTGTTTCCCTGTATTTTTAACCAAGGACTTCTGGTCACGCAATGAAGTGTCTCCAACTCAAAGCTGATGATTTTACCAGAACTTCAAGTCTTTAGTTTAAAAACTGATGATATCAAGTACTTGAATAGACTTATTACAACTGATACTGAGAGCTGGCATATGTTTTAAAGGATTGGTGTGTTGAAACTATGAGGATATCATGATTCTGCAAACATTTCGAATGGCTTGCACTGCTGTGTAAAAACTGAACAGCGTGTGTCCTGCACTCATGTGATGTGTCTTATCCAATGTCTTATGTGTTTTGCATATGCCAAATAATGCACTTTGAAACATTAAGGAAAGGTCATAAGACATGTGCAATAGTATTCACACATTAGTGGCATAAGTTTTACTCTTTTCTCAGATGGATTTTTGTTTCAGTATTTTGGGGTGGTTTGCCTTTAATTACAAATTGAGTTGTTATTAATGTTTTTTTTAATTGTTTGTTAGTTGTTACCAATTTAATGCTCAAAGTAAAATCTGTAACAATATAATTGCTTATGTTGTAAGCTCAGATATCAGAGGAAGAAAAAAAGCAGACAGATGTTTTGATAACTATGAGCTGACTGTAGTTTCATTAAAAGCACAGGAACATCTCCCTCTCCATCACAAGTCTTTACTGAGTTGTTATTCTTTAATTCACCGCTCTCATGTGAGTCTGAACACTGCGGCTAAGATTAGGAGCTGCGCCCTGTTGAGAGGCTGTGTCGTGTAACAACTCCATTGTTCTCAAAATAATACCAAAGGTGGAGCCCAGGGATGAGATCAGAGAAAAATTGCACAAATGCACCCGCATGGCATCGACCAACGTCGTCTCCGCTAACCGGCTTGGTTGAAATAAGGAGAGGAAGGGGAAGGCATCTTGGCCCTGTTGGAAAGGCGTGACCTCCTGTGGTAACACAGGTGCAGGCGGGGGACATGGAAAATGGCGAGGAGGTGTGGTGATGACTCAGACGGGGTGCGGAGTGGGGGAGGGGCGGGGGGTGGGTTTCCAGGATGAGTGCTGTCGCAGTGCTCACACTGTGGAAGATGTGAGTCAGATTGTTGATTCCCCCGCCCGTCGCCCGTCCCCTCCGTTGACACTGACCCAGGACCAGCCAGCGTCATTCAGGGGAGTCCCCGGAGGCCCCGGCGAGGACAGTCAATCCTGCCGCAAAAACGGAGGCAGGCAGTTTAAATAGCTCTCCAATAATTTCCCTTACCTCATCAGGAGCACAACTGTGTGAGAATGGGTCCAGAAGGGTCAATAATTAACGACCTCAACCCGAAGCATCATGTGACAATATTTAAGTTTTATCTTCACTCTCTATGGTGACATAAGGCTGCTCTCCACACTACTGCTGTAATGTCACCTCAGGGAAATTACCCAGTAAATTGCAATAATATTTGCCCAAAATTGTCCATATGTTCAAACTGATATATGCAAAAATATCTTGGGTTAATAACTGTAATATTGACCCCACATGAATTTGAAATGAGGCACAAAATTGTGGTCGGATTTTGAATAAACCCATTATTTTTCTTTCTAATGATAGCCATCAGCAAATATGAAGTAAATTCAGGGGGAAAATATTGCAAATGGGTTTTGGATAGATTGTGCATGAATATATTTCATTATTTATCTTATGCTATATATTTTTGTGTATTAAAAGTTTTTTATAGCGGTTTCCATATCTACGATCCTACATGTTTAATTGCAGTTAGAGGGTAGCGCCAGTTGCAAGTATCTCCCCAATAGGAAAATTTGGAAATCTCTGATAAAATGAGGACAAAAAATTTTGTTATGTTTTATTCTGTAAATATATTTTCCTAAATTAGTCCCATCTGCTACGAAGTAAGGTGATTAAAGATGCAAACAACAAGTGAAAATTTGATGGTAATGTAGTTTTGATGAGCAAACTAGTTAATTTTCACGCAAACTTTGCCATATATTATATTTTTAAATAATTAAGCAATAAAAATGCATGATGATTTAGTTTTATCGATTTCAGTTTGGTCTCGAGGTTTTAGGACTGTAAACTTGAAGAATCACTTATCACATGCATTCAATATGACAAACGTTCACACACCTTGTGAAAGTAAATATGTTCATAGTCTTCGCGCATTAGCGAGCAGCACCGCTCACTCGCATGCACACATATTCACACACAGGCACACAGTGGTCATGGTTCAGACCTCAGTAAGCACTGTGACACTGGGCACCTGCAGGGTCGCAGCCCCTGTCTAGCGGAGAGTTTGGGGTGCTGCGATCCCGTGGCTCTTGGCTGTGTTCGATAAAGATTAATGCAATCCTATTTTCTGCCCAGGATTGCCTTTCCTAATGTGATTTCTCTCTCCCTCTCTTTCTTTTCCTGGGAAATACTAAGCACCTTATCCATGTAAGGAGTGACAATGAGAGTGCGAGGCACGCGGCGTCAGCGAGCTGTAATGCTCTAATTCACAGTAGATTAATTATCTCCAGGATAAGCGGCGTTGGGCTCCAGGATTGGGACAGGCTGAGACATGGTATTACCGCTCAGTCTTTCTACCCCTGCCCCTGGCACACATTTGCCCCCTTGTTTAGCTGTGGAGCAGCGAGGATGCGGGGGGGCCGCGGCCGAGATGTATCAGGTGGCGTTTTGCTCAGACGTGTTTGGGATCAAACTGCCACTAGGGGCATCCTCTGGGGACGGTGTTTTGTTGATCTTCCACATTCACCTGTGTGAGCACTGACACCACTTCCCTCTGGTCTGTGAAGGAAATTTACCGTGATACTGTGTGCTCATGTGCTCACGTGTGCGTATATGAATAGAGGATGAATTCTGTGGTTGTTTCTCCCCCATGTGTACGAATGTGTGAGTACATGTGAATGTTTTCAATGTACCAAGTACTAGAGGCGTGCGGTGCATTGTTTGATAATTTTGTGACCATATAATAATGTAATATTCAGATGGAGAGGAAATGAATCTATCCTTGTGTGTTTATATAAAGGTAAAGGTAACACAGCCTTTCAGGTGTCTGCATATGTGCAGATTCTGGTCAGGGATGGGTGTAGATCTCATGGAGCCCAGTGTGTGTGTGTGTGTGTGTGTGTGTGTGTGAAACATGCAGAGACAGCACAGAAGCACCCTCCTCTGGCAGCACACACTCTCTCATATCTCACTGTCACCCCCAGTGCTCTCGGACAGAAGGGCCGCTGACTCAAGTCTTCTGAGATCACTTTTGTGCGCAGTGTTTCTTTTTAGTCGCTGACCGCAGTGTGATGGCTCCTACATTTTCTGCTGTTCAGCTGCTCTTACACTAGCCATAGATTCAGATCGCTGCCTCTGCCTCCGCAGTCCCAGGGAGATCATATAAGCTGAGATAGCTGGAGTTTTTAAGCTCGCGACTCGGGTAATGATTTAATGAGAAATGCGGCCACATGCATGACATGAGTGAAAAGTAAATACTAAAGATGTGCATCCCTAAAGCAATGCCTGGATGAAGTCTGATTTGTGTGGTCATGAGGATTTTTTCATGTGCTGCTTGTGAACACTTGTAAAATTAGGGAACCAGTGATTTGGCCCGAGCAGCATTGTCTTTTCTGGTCTTTGGATTCCAACCAGCAGGATTCATAATGGCCACCAGAGGGTGCAGTTAACGCTTGAAGAATTACATTCTCACTCTGTCATGCAGGAAACTAGAGAGCATTGAACTTTTTTGCGACAGAAACAAACCAAATTACTACTTGCAAAAGGCTGTCAGTGTATGAGGTTATGCAGACCACAGCTGAATTGCTGAACATGTGGTTTCCTCACAGGAATCTACTGTGTAAGGCAATTGCATCTTCTGTTGTACCAATGCAGAATTACGTAGTATGTGTCAGCAATAATGAAAAGAACATACTGGCATATAATATATTCATGCTTTCAGTCTATCATGTTTGTTATTTCTAATTCAAAGCTGTGGACCAGCGCTGAGCTAATTTATGCTTCAGTATGTGGGAAAGGCAAAGCCCTTTTCCCACCACACTTTTATCTTTACAGATATTTTGCAGTTGGCTTTAAAAGAACAGCAGGTGGCTGCACATCTATTCACTGCGGTGAGCAGTAAGTGGTGCGCAGTATTAACAGCTGCGGTGCACTGGAACTGATGGCCCTCATGCTGTCATTCAGACCTCTGCTGCTCAGAGAACAGGACTGGGTGCTGCTCGGAGAGAAGAGCTGGGAGCTGCTCAGAGAGAAGAGCTGGGAGCTGCTCAGAAAGCTGCATGGGAGCAGTTCAGCCAGCTCCTTTATTGCCTCTCACTGCTTCTAAACACTATGAGAGACGGGTGAAAACATTGCCTTAAGATTTAGAAGGCCTTCAGTACTCTCACTTTTTATCAGATGATTGCTGTCAAGCTGTTCCTGTTTAAGTTTGCCTGATTTATTTACTGAATAATCAAGATCAACACATGGCCTGTAGCAATTAAGAAATGATAATGACAAGGGGATTGCCTGTTGTATACATTTATAATAATGAATGTAATATTGTAAGCATGGCATTTTCTGACTTCAATCTTTTGTTTTAGCCTTTTTTCAGCAGCATAATTAATCATGAGATTACGCTTGATATCTTCTGAATGTTATAAGCATTTAAAAGACTGCATCTGAAGCGGAAGAACTTTTGGGTTTATCGAACCAGACCAAACTTTTGGATGAAATGCTTTAATTACAATAATCCTCAACAATTAATCTGGGCAAATCTGTGCTGTTCCCAGAGCTTTATAAACTCAGAATCTTTGAAAGACAAATTGATGTCTTACATTGTTATTCACTTGTAGAGAGAAGCGCCTCGTAACTTTGTGATGCAATTTATACACTTAACAAAAATATAAACGCCCCATTTGACCCTTTTAAACTTTAATTAGCATTAAGGGTTTAACAATATATTAAGTCATACACAACTCATTTTATAATTCAATATGCAACAGATTACTGTTCATTACAGCAAGATAGTGGCGTATGGCAATCAGGGATACTCGTGGATACAGTTGGGATCACGATGGGGACGACGAGCGTGTAGGTTCGCTTCTCTCAGGCGGTTCCGGACAGTTTGAGGTGTGACACGCCTGATGTGCAGACCACCTGTTTCCTCTGCTGTGCGTGTTGCTGGTCTGAGGCGACCGCGCAAGTAAAGATATGCGGATGACGAGGGTGAGGTCGATTTGCTGTACTGCCAGTCTGTCTAAAAAGAACTCCTGAACGCCCAATTGTCCGATAGCGAACATTCAGTTGTGCAGCAACCACTCTGGTGGACATTCCTGCATCCAGCATTCCTACGGCGCTTTCCCGCATGATTTGTGACATTTGTGGCATGGTGACTTTTGATGAAATTTGACATGTTGGGGTGGCCTTTTATTGTCCACAGTTTTAGGGAGTGTCTGAGTTCTGCTCACACTGTTTGAGCAGCGTCTGCACACGCCACACCTGTGTTGTGGGTGGAGTCAATGCATCACTGAGCAGGTGCTCACTGGCAAATCAAGATAAATAATCATTTTGCACAATTAAGACATTATCAGCTCATTCAAGGTAACACATTTCATGTTACATAAATAATTTACACGAGGCGTTTATATTTTTGTTAAGTGTACAACTATGCTACCTACTAGTCTTAGCAACTGTTGCTATTGAGGCAAAGTAAACTGCTACAGCTTTATGAAAGTTGGCATTGAAAGGTGAAGTTATCAAAGGCCTCGAATATTACCAGCGGTACGCCACTGTCAACTATGGCCGCAGGTCTGCATGGGTGGGGCGAGGCGAGGCACCAATTAGCTCAGCCGCGCTGTAGATAATAGCGGTTGATTTGCTCTTTCCACGGTACTCCTGGCCAGGCGCATGTGGCTGTACTGTGCGTGCAAATTTTACGCTGACCTCCGTATGCTCTGACATAGGCAGGATGTGGTGGTGCAACTATCCTGTGATCTGGAAAAACATGTCAGTTTTGGGAGAAACTGAGTTTGAACCTCATTTGCAGTAATTAAGAGTGGTGAGAATCTTAAAACACAAGCTAGAATTATTTGAACTGTCGTGTCAAAATCAAGTTTTTATTATTTTTTTCGGTTGGGAGAAGTCCAGAATCTAAAGGTTTTCGTTCAGTTGCAAGAACACTTGCCACCGATAAATTCACTGGGTTTTTCGAGATCACGGGAGATCTGCACAGCACAGAAGCAGCGCGGGATTATCATCACGAGTATCGGAGGAATCGCGTGCCGTGACATCCTCCCGTTCAGTAGATGGGAGCGGGTCACAGCAGTAGACTCACCTGTACGGCTGTTCAGGGTGGAGAGAAAGGCAAGGGTTGAAACCCCAAAATTATGCCACTTGTAACCAGCACCTCACACCAGTTCGGTCTGTTTGTCTGCCCACACACAAATGAACACAACTGTCCTCAGTGAGGCAACAGTCATGCTGGTGTGAATACAAGAAAAATTACTTCTCATCTGATTGAAACTGTTTTTATCTGGTAACTCAAACCTATGAATTACCATAAAGAGGAATAAACTGTTTTTGAGCAAACTGGGGATATTTGTTCAGTGTTTTCCCAAGGACATACGGTAAAGAAGGGAATATGATTGACCCAATTGTCCTATGAGAGGGGCACTTGATATATGTGTTGTTTAGATGCATATTTTCCTTTGAATCCGGCGAATTCCAGTCAAGTGGGAATGTGATTTTGCTCCCTCATCAGCTCTGATCTCTGACCAGAGTGAAATCACCCTGACAACTCAGCCGCTTACCGACAAAAATCGGCCAATCAATAGCGAGAGAAAATGAGCAGAGTGTGAATATGTTACAGGGAGTGGAGAGGAGGTGAATACCACCCAGCGGTCGCACTGCGGAGCGCGATCTGGTGTCTCAGGGATCCGCACATCAAGAGGGAGAAGGTGTTGATTAATGTAGCACTTGTGTGCCCGCGGCTCTGGCGGCGGGTTAAAGAGAGAGGCGAGCTCGCGCCTCTCCCGGCCCTCACTCTAAGCAGGAGACGTGAAGTGTAAAATTGGGCAGGCTCTCAAACACACTCCATCACAAAGTCTTTAGCCAAGCTGAATAAGCTGGGCATGTTCTTTGAAACTCAAGCAGCTGCAGAATAAAAATTATAATGGGGAAGTGCATCAAAGCAATTGTGGCCGTGTGCAAGGACAGATAAATTAGCGCAGGCTAATGCGTGACTGCGATATACTTCCCATTGTTTGAGTGCCCCATTTTCTCTGTGTATCCATCAGTATAACAAGATAAACATCCTCATTGACTCATTTGCAAAACTTTTGTTTGTCAGAATCAACAATAAATGACATAAATCATTTTAAAAGCTTAGTACGCTTTATATCCCACCATTCAGAGCAGATGTGCTCATCAAATGGATAAAATTATTTTAACCATTTCAAGAGCAGTTCTTTATGCTTTTCCAACATTATCAGTCAGTGTTATGGAACTCCGTTGCGTTCAGTGGCCAGTATAACAGTTGTGATATTGCATTCGGTTAGCGTGGCATGTTTGCGTTCATACACCTTATACTTGCTTATTATTTAACCTTTTTGAAGAAATACTAATGTCATTTTTCTCTTCTCTTTCAGCAACAGCGGCGCCTAGACCTTCTGACCATCACCAACCCCGGTGAGTCACCAGTGTTTTACTTTGTGGCTACGGCAGCGTAGTCGGCTGGATTCGCATGTGCACAGCTTCAAGTGCTGGAGGGCATAACTTTTCCTCAGTCTAAGCCAACATCCTCACACACAAGTGTAGCCAGTTAGCCTGAGAATGGGCTTTCCGGAGCGGGTCACCAGCGGCCCAGCACGGTTCCTGTGGTGTTCACGGAGCATTACTGCGCTAATTCTGTGGAACGTTCAGCCATTCTTGAAGGTGTTTCCATGACCAATAACAGAGCACATTTGGGGCATGATAATTTGGCATTGGGGCGGGTGTGAGAATGCGACATCGGGGATGCGCTCTAAAGCGTAGCGCGGCTGTGACTCCAGCCTGCGCGGCAGTGTGTCGGACGCGCGGCTCCCAGCAGGAGAAGAGCCATAAAGCCTCTCTGCTAGCGGAGGGGAACGACGCCGCCTTCTGTAAGCAGCTGGGTGAAGTTGCAAATGGCGGAAATGGTGAGGAGAGACAGATGGGCGAGGCAGAAAGGATACAGAGCCCATATGCCTAAAATATGTGCATGGCGGAACATGCTTTGATTAAAATAATGCTTATGTGACGCACGTGGAGCCTGCTCATT
Source organism: Gymnothorax reevesii (assembly GCA_029721435.1). Lineage (NCBI taxonomy): Eukaryota > Metazoa > Chordata > Actinopteri > Anguilliformes > Muraenidae > Gymnothorax > Gymnothorax reevesii. The sequence goes on from CM056575.1 coordinate 95,965,562, forward strand.
TCCCCTGCTTTATTTGGCATCTGTTACCCCCGAACGTACACAAGACCATCACTGACCTTCACCACTTCTGTAAAAGGCTGAGTTAAATGCACTGTGCAGCGGGTGCACACAGAATGCCTTTGCTGCTCCTGTCGGAGAGCCTGATCTCTCTGCGGAGCCTCGCGCTGTCTGATCAGGGAAACAGCCGTGTGCATTACCTCGCCCGCCATCCACGCAGGTGGCGTTTACTGCGCTGCTGCGCGAGCGCTTCAGGTCCGCCTGCCCTCTGTGTGATTGGCTCTGGAGCTGCTCTCCGCTCCCACTTGGCTGAGCTTGGGCTCTCTTGGACAAGGTCATTTGAGCTGGTGTGTGAAGAGCAGCTGCTGGTCTTCAGTGTGCGCGCTGATGTGCACACAGCAGCCGAGATGCATGCAGACTCATGGCTCATTTATCAGGGGTTTTCCCTGTGAGTGTTGGGGTGTGTACGTGTGTGTGTGCATGTATACGTGCGGCTTGTGTGTGTGTGTGTGCTTACGTGTCTGTCTGTATGCATGTGCTGTTTCTGTGTGTGTTTGTCTCTGTACGGTAAATGGACTTCTCTTCCAATTATGGTGCTTTTCTACCTTATCAGATTAATCGGTGAACAGTTCTTTCCTCTCATACCCCCATTCACACACAAATACACTGATGGCTGCAGAGCAGCTATGCTGGGTGCTCATCGGACCATCGGGTAGCGCATGTGTTTCAAATTTTTGCTCAAGAACAGGAAGAGGATGGGAATCAAAGCACCTTGCGGTTACTGTCCATCCCGCTCTACCTCCTCTGCCACAGCCATACGTGCATGTATGGGGTGTATGGGTGTGTGGATTATTAGCATGTGTGTATGCATGTGTGCATGTGAGAGCAAATCCATTAGGATGTGTGTGTGCATGGGAACATGTGTGCTTGTGTGAGTGTGTGTGTGTATGCATGTGGCATACATGCACATACAGTTTGTGTGTGTGCGCATATGTGCATGTGTGCGTGCGTAACTAAGTGTGTGCAGCGTGTTACAGCAGCACACGCAAAGAATCCCACAGATCCGAGGGGGGAGGCGTGTGTATGACTTCCTGAGGTGCCGGGGCAGGTGTGGAGTGGTCCACGGGGCCGCTTCAGTGCGCGGTGTTAGCGGGAGAGCGGAGCCGAGCGGCCCCGTGGACTCCCAGTGTCCGGGAGCTCTCATTAGCCCCGCTGTCTGAAGTGTGCTTCACCCACAACCCCACTAGCCCCCTCTTTAATTGGACACTTGAGCGGAGAGATGCGCATCTGGCTCTATTGAAGCCTGACATTTCAGACTGCTGACCTTTCTGGGCTCGGCACAGCTAAATAATGATTAGTCCTGGCCATTGTTCCACCACAATGGTACACAGCCATTCAGCAGTGTTCACAGGGAAAAAATAACACTGAAAGTATATGTGTTTGTGTGGGTGAGCGCGTTCGCCAGTGTCTGTGTATTTTGCGCATCTGTGGTCATGTTTTTGCGTGTCTGCACATGTTGGTATGTGTGTGTGTGAATTTGCACATCCGTGTGTGCTTGCATACATGTGTGTCACCTCGTATTTGAAGAAATAAAACGAGCCATTTTGGAATCGTGGAGTAATCACGAGCAGAAAATTGGGTGCGGGCATTCTTTAGAGAAGCCATTGTCGAACTATTGATTTGAATGCCCTTTTCATATCTCAGGACACGGCGCTGTATTGTGTTGATCTAAATTAACTGTGGTTCGCCGTGTTTAGTCCCTTTTCCCTTTTTACTTTGCCCATTACAGAAAAAAGGTCAATTACATTCATGAGACTGGGATAGAAGTGCAGACCCTGAGAGAAGCAGGGAGATAATGGGCAACCTTCAGATCTCCTTTAATGACGCGCCCACCCATCTCTCTTCAGTCTCTGTGGGGACTCCAGCCTCATGATTGTGTGTCTGTGGAACCTGCTGAACACAAACGACTCTCCTCTATCTTTCACTATCACTCACTTCCCTCCTTAAGTATGTACCTGTTTGTTCAGGAGTTGGCTCTCTCTGAGGTGGACTTTGCAGTGTCCTCACTCACCTCACATAAGCTCTCCGTGGGTGAGAGGCTGACTTTGGGTGAAATACTGAGTCCTCGGCCCATAGTTATCTCATATATTGTGCTATAGCTATAAATTTGTTGCTGTTTATTGTCAGGTTGTTTTACAGTGCATGAAACTTGTGGCTTTTGGAAGACTGGGGGCAGTTGGGACAGGAAACCTTGTGGTGGGCAGTTGCTCATAAGTCTGGGTGTTGCCTGGGCTCACTTGGGACCAGAGCTGAAGGTGCTCATTGGAAGCCAGCTGCTGGTAAACACACTAGACTTGCCGACTGTTCATTTTTCATCTCTCGTTGCTTCTTGTGTTGTATGGGTAATGCGTTCATCCTCCCTCATTTACCAGCCATGCAACATGACAGCTCAAGCCAAATATAAAAACAGTACAATGAGTATCCTTCAGTCTCCTGAAACTCCTTGTGGAAGGTGTGCAGTATTTAAAAACACATTTATCACTGTCCTGGAAGGCTCAGGACTTGCTGTTTTCTCTCTTGTGCCCATGGCTGCACAGTTGGGCTGCTTTGTTTCTTACACCGGCGTGCCTCCCAGTGTCCTGCGCATCTGTGGCTGGGCTGCTTTCTGCTCGGTCAGGCATCGCGGCCAGTACCTGTGCCAGGGAGATGTGTCTTTAATGGGGTGCGGGGACTTGGCTCCAAGCTGCGTGAGGGAGGGAGGGAGAGAGAGAGAGAGAGAGAGAGAGAGAGAGAGAGAGAGGACATTATTTATAAAACACTATCAGGGGTTTGTATAAACGAGCAGCTGTGAAAACAACACTTCCTATTATTACCCTAATTATATCCTTTCTCTGCAAATTTGCATATTTTATCTCCCTGCTCTTCATTATTGGTGACTTTGTTATCATTGTAATGTGGGGGGGAAAATCAAAAGCGGAATGAGTGTGGGAAAAAAAGGAAGCGTCTCTGGCTCTTCTTCAGGGCGCTCTCTGTTGACTGTTTTCCAGGTGGTTTTAGAAAGGCACACAGAAGCGGAGCTAAATAAGCGCGAGAATGCTAATGAAGCGAGGATAACCGCGATAATTCAGCGCGCTCAGAAAACAAATGAGGTACAATGGGAAGCATTTTTTTCTATAAAGTATGCGTAATTAAACTATTATTTTAAAATATGTCTCCAGCCTACCCCGAAGCTTTTTAACAGCTAACGCTAGGAGTAAACATTCTCTGCGTTGCTGAAATAATCATTTCACGCACTCTTCACATAATCAACTGCCTGTTTCGCATTTGGCAAGTGTGAAAAAAATTAAGTTGATGCTAAATATAATCCTTTAAATGGTTTGCTTATTACCATAAGCATATCAGTCGAAATCCAGAAAAAAAAAAGTAAGATATAATTGATGAATTCTAAACAAGATTTATTGAATGACCCTCAGCTGCAGAAAAAAAGTGAATGGCGAAAAAATCTTGCTCCAGAAAATAATGAGTGTGATTTAATAACGAGATTGTAAAATAAATTTCACTTGCGGTCTGCGGTTTAACTGACCAGGAAAAAAATGAACGTTCTGAAGGTGTGGATGGTAGCGGGTAATACCTGGTGCTCCGATCTCGTCTGCTTGTGCTCTTTCTCTGAAGTAGGTGGCTGAAACTTTAATGGTCTGCGCTGAGCTTCTCTACCTTGTCAGTAAGTTAAGACGCATATCTGACTGCGATCAGCATGCATGCGCTCCAGAGTTATAAACGCCATGTCTGGAGATGGAACATACTACCAGTGCTGTGCCTGTTTCCCCGGGCCGGGTCACTCAAAGCCAGCCTGTTCACATTTCACAAGCGCAGTCCCTTCGCTTATGTTCCGGATGTGATTTGTCGCATACCTTTAGTGCGCCGATTTTGTGTAATATAAAATTCAACAGATCAGAATTTCGGAACAAGACGGCACTTCACAAAAAACAGGCATTATTTCTCTGATTAAGAATCGACCGCGTTACTGTTAAACAAATCTGAAACCCTGTTTTAGGAGCATGTTTTCAGTCTCTGTCGGTTTTCCTGACAAACTAATTGGGGACAATTCTGTCGCTACTTCTTGCGCATCCTATTGTTCAGGGCAGGGCCATGGTCTCCCACCGAGTCTGTACTTCCTTTATCATTTTCGCTTTCTTTTTAAAATCGCAACCTACCAAGTTGCTATTGACGGAATACATGATTATTTTACCAATATTCCACAAAGTGGAAATATTGTTTTGCTGGAACTTTAAAGCAATATCATAAAGGGTTTTTTTTTAATGTTTGTTTCAAGTTACACTGGTTTCTCAGTAGCAGTGCTGGGTCATTGAACAAAAAAAGTTTCATGCTTCAAATAAGTTGCATCCTATTAAATCAAATTATGTAATGGTGGCTGTATTATGCTGAGGGAGTTGCCCTTTGCTCTCATTGCTGGTGGGCAGGCAGTCTCACTGACAGAAAGGGGCGGAGTCTCCTGAGGGGCGCAAGAGCTGAGCTCTGAGCTCTCATGTTATTGGCCAGCTCGTCCTCTCAGCACACAATCATTGCCACACAGGTGTGAGTTCGGGACCCATCATAAAGATCCTTTGGATGGAAGCTCCCGTTCCCATCCCAGCGAGCTCTACCATCAACAGCCCCGTCAGGCGCCTGCGACAGGCTGCTCTTCACTGGGAGTCCCCCAGACTCCACGCTGTCAGCTGGGGTGACCCTGTGTGGGGTGAGCCATCTCTCTCGACATGTCAGTGCTCTTTCAGCGCCACCTGACTCATGTGCTATACTGTCCCTTACAATCAATCACATTCCTGGTCCGGTCACTGAAGATTTGTAAAGGCGCACTTTTGGATACAGAAGCTGTAAAGCCCAGAAAGGACTGAAATACTGTGGGACATATGAGGGTGACCTGACAAAGGGTCGTGTTCTTTTTCAATAGAATGAAGTATTCCATGTTTTAGGTATTTAATTAATTGAATAATATTCCTAGCTAATTATGAATAAACACTAGTGAGTGGTTACCCTATATAATCTAAAATTAATTTCAATTGTCAGTCAGAAAAACAGGTGCAGATTTTTGGCACCCTTGAGTACAAAAAAAAAAAAATGCTGCACATGTAAACAACACATTTAATAATTGGTATTTCAATTTTAAATGTATGAAAAATTATATACAGCAAGATATTGGAATTATATTCTAAGAATTGGAAACATTAAAACTGCATTTGTGGTAATTCATTAGGTGTAAACCCACCCTGTGCCTTTAAAACCACCTGAATCCTTCTGCGAACACGGACGTACAGTTTCAGAACTTTTACGAGCTGTGTGTAGTGGGATTTTGGCCCATTCTTTGATAGATGAAGGATGTGAAATACCCCTTGTCCTGCATGCTTTGGACCTCTCCCTGCTCCAGCACTGGCGATTCAAATGATCAGGTCATAATTAACCCCAGAAGCTGCTTGATAAGAACGAATCACCTGTGCTGGAGCAGGGAGAGATCTGTAGGCCACGCCAGGAGTGGTTTGGGAAACACCGCCATAAAGGATCGGTTATGTTTGCATCCTGTGATTGTGCAGGTCTTGAACGGAAAAGGCATCAGGAGTTTTCCAGACATCACCGGAACTATGACCAGAAATGGGTGCCATGCTCAGATGGGAGTAATATTGATATTTTGGCGATACCAAACTGTTCTTAAGTCTAATGATAAACCATTCACATTTCTTTCGAATTAAAATTTGGATCATTACTGTCGTTGAAATATCCTTCTACTCCGGGGGCGGCATGGCTGAGGAGGTAGAGCGGGCGGCCCAGGAATCAAAAGGTTCCCAGTTTGATCCCCGGCTCCTCCAGAGAGGAGAGCGTTCTCCAGAGAACGTGTCAAAGTGTCCTTGAGCAAGACACTGAACCCCGCACTGCTCCTGATGTGCAGGGTGGCGCCTTGCATGGCAGCCTCCCATATCAGGGTGAATGTGAGGCAAAAAGTTGTAAAGCGCTTTGGGGTCATATCATGTGACTAGAAAGCGCTATATAAATGCAGTCCATTTACCATTTCTACTGAAAATATATTACTTATCTTTAGAGACGAAAATATGAAAAACGTGTTTATAAAATTGTTTTACAGGGTTAAACCAGCGTTCAATATATCAGGCCGTTTTATTTTGAAGAGAAGTGTGAAGTTGCACTGTTACTAAAGCCGCAGCAGTATCACAGAGCTGTAACTACAGAGCCAGGCCTTTCAGTCTAACCCTCAGAACTAATACCGTTTGGAAAAGTCATATTTGCAGAAGAAAATATGTGATCTTGACCCGCAGTGATCAATAGAAAACGCCCTGGAGTGAGAGTGGCCCTAATGAACCTGATTGAGCGGCCCAGAAATATGATCGCTATATCTGCCATAGTCATTTGTTCTTTTAAGGAAAGATCAATGTTCCCCCACCGTATGGCTGAAAGTACACTGTGGGATGGCGGAGGGAACCCGATGATACCTCTCTAAATATTTGATGAGGGAGTCACACAATATAGTTGCATGGTGCACTTGCTGTCAGTTTGAAAGTCTGTCTTTGGGCTGAGCACATTAGTAATTAATGCCGCTCTGCCTGTTTTGGGTCCACTGTTCATTTCATGGGCTATCACTTTTTTATTGCCAACCGGGTACTTCATGGCTAATTAGTTATTTATGAAGTGCTAATTAAGAGACAAAATAAAGAAACTCCATTAAGATCGGCAGATGTAGGTTTGGAGATCGGCCTCCAAAGAAGTGATGACAGATTATGGCCCTGTGCTTTAGATCATGAGTATTGGTGCTCGCAAATTCCCATCTTAGAATTGAGGCCCCCACGTTCGTCTAGTTGGTTTCGTGACTTCCGTTTTGTGGTGATGTAAATGACACTGCGAAAAGACTGCTGTCTCCTCCCCTGTATTCACGCTTCCCTGGCAGAGGCACTGGCCTCTCGCATTATCGCCAGCTCTGGAGAGCGCCAAACCAGCCGACGCACCTGTGCTAGCGTCTGTCCATCTTAGCATTTGGCTCGGGTTCGCCCATTTCAGTTGGCTGCGGCTCCAGGTAATGCATTCTGTTTAAAATAACTCTTTATTTCGCAAATAAAAAAGAAAAAATATTTCGTCCACAGCAGATATCACAGCCCCAGATGCGCGGTCATCTCATCTCTCCTGCCCTTTTATTCCTCTTGACGGCAAAATGACGCGCATCTCTCCAGTTAGTCCCCATCAGCAGTGTCATTGCTGGCTTTCCTCCTCCTCTCTTTATTAATGCAGGGTAATGTGTCAGCAATAAAGATAAATGACGGAGGCAGTGTGTTGCTAATTGGTGGTGCATGATGTCTGGCTGCAGTGCCAAAGGCTCCAAAAGCTTTATGAAAACAGGTCCTGTTGTGAAGCACAGTGCCCCAGTCATGGCGGAGCTCACATGGCCGTATATGCACAATGCGGCCTTTAAGCGGCCTGTCTGGAGTACGCTTGGCAGTGCTGCCCGCACCCCATGATTTATTCCTCTCTTTGAACCGCATTTGTTAGATAAGCAGAATTCACCATTGTTTATCATGCCCTTGCCTATATAAACGGCACTCTGAACCGCCATGACTCAATCTAGCACACAAGTAAACTGCTGCTGAAATAGACTCGCTGCATTGTGTCTCGCTTTATTGAGTGCTGGTGCCTGCAGTCACGTTAGTGCTGTACACAGGCATCAGGTGCGTGTGGAGCTGGAGGCCGTGTTCTCCAGAACTGTCTGTACCCCACTATGTTGCATGTCCAAAAATCTGATTATGGTTACCATTGCTACTCAAAGCTATAAAGTGATTCCTCGACTGGGTAAAAAGCTGGGACGCGTGTACTCAATACATGATTTTTATAGCTGGCAAGACTGCTTTTTCTAAGAATAATGCAACAAAGAAACTATTGCGTGTACATGACTACACAGTAAATGCTGTGTGCTCTTCGCAGTCCCCATAGGCCTGCACCTGTCCTGGACTACCTGTATTCCTTCATAATCCACTCATATGTAATGGCTGTAATGCTAACATATTGACCGCGGTTGCTAATGGTGTTTTTATTTCGGTCAGCCTCACAATCAGGGGTGCGTTTCCCAAAAGCGTAGTTGCTGACTAAGTTAGCGACTTACATAGTTCGTCCATCCAGTCAATGGGTCCAACTATGTAAGTTAGCATCCATGATTTTGGGAAACGCACACCAGGCTGTTGCTCGGAATGTTGGGTTAGCCAGCCACTGTTGTGTGCAGCGGTAGTGCGGGTGTCTGCTGGGTGCAAAGGAAGTGGAGCTGCACACAGGAAGTCTACTTTCAGAGTCAAAGAGTCAACCACGGAACCCACTGCTGAAGAGCATGGCCTTGGGGAAAGCACTGCATATGGGAATGCGTTTAATTATCCACTGAAAAATGGACTAATATCCGGTGTAATTCTGACTGTAACGGAGCACAGAAAAGAGGCTATTTGACACCGTATATGCTTTGAATTGATTTAACCCCAAACATTTTTTCTGTTTATAATGTGCTCTGTTTCTATTGATCCTGGTTAGGTCCAGGAATAATACATGCAGTAAAACATTCAACGGTATGCAAGGTGGAAGCCCAAATGTTGGTCAGAAAGTGGCACCCTCTATAACGTCACTGCATGAGGCGTTGGCTTCAGTGGGTAGCGGGGAGAGTGCTGGTTTAATCCAAGCGGGCTGCTGTACACGAGCCTAAGGGCTCCAGGCCCCATATTGGGCCAGGGCTAACAGAGGCACGAGCGCGGGGATGGCTATCGACCCCGAGATTAGGGCAGATTTACGCTGATCCTCCCCATGGGTGCAGAAACCCGCCGCTGCTCAGATCTCCCCCCGGGGCTGTGGGGCTTCACCTCTGCTAGCTGCAGCTCCTCATCTGTCTGTTTTCTTCCCCTTTTTCCTCATACTTCATGCTTTTCCTTGGCTCTGCTGCCATCTCTCTGGTCTTGGTGCTCGGAGACTGCCTATGATTGGCTGGAGCTGAGTACCCCTGACCTGATGGCCAAACAGTCCATGACGTAGTGCTGCTCTGCATGGTGTATACAGACAAGGCTCAGCTCAGTTTTGACTGAGGCTCCCGCGGCGGCACAGGCAGATAGCCCGGTGCGAACACAGACAAACGCTCTCCCAGCTGAAAGACATCGATGTGAAAAACTGACTCACTCCTGCGATTACGCACTGTTATTTATGCACTGTTAATTAACATGCTTCCACACCCCTGACAAGCCTTCTGTCAGATCAAGTTGTTAATTCTGCCAGATTTTTTTGAGGCTGTCCCTTTATTTTGTTGTTAATATGTTTTGACTATGATGGTGGGCACCAGGTCAGATTTCTGTGAGCAAAGCTGCTGCTGCATTGGGTTGGATGCATTCATTAATATAAAGCTCTTCCTCCCGATTGTTTCAGATAATTTTATTGCCATGAGGCAGACCATAAATCACCTTCAGATCGTCCTGTACCTCAAAGCGCTATATCGCTTCTATTATATCAATGACTAATGTTTCGCCTTTGGTTTGTTATGAGTGTATTGCTCCCGTCCTCTCACGCAAACATAGTTTTTTTCTCTCTCTCTCTCTATTAACAATTCAATTGCTTTTCCTGCAGGAGGTGTGAACTCCGAAATCCCCATTATCTCATAATGTTTGGTAAAATTGTTTGATCATAAAAAGATAAAACACAAAAAATGGAATAGATAGTGGTCATTTCATGTTCCATCAGTTAAAATTGCCTGCAGTCAGAGAGGCAATATGGGAAGAAACAACAATTTTAATGCTATAAAAATATATTTCTTTTATACTAAAATCAATATGGTACACATGTAATTTGATGATTCGCATGTGTATAATTTTAATATTTTAACTATTACGGGGTTTAGGACTGAAGAGTTTCGCTTCTATTACCAGCTTTTACACTTAATTTACATCCATATGTTGATTTTCACAAGTATCTAAATGCCTCTTGAATGTGAGGAGTCTCTCCTGCGCCAAACTGTGTGAAGTGCCATATTCTGATGAGGATTAAGGCGCAGTGTGCTCGCCTGGGAGGTGTCGTCTGTTTTCACTGCCATGTGACTGCTTCTGCTTCTATATTTTAACGTGTCTGGATCATGGGAGTAAATGTGACAAAATTCATGTTTAGCTACAAAAACCTGTGTAACTTCATCCAGAATAAATGGCAAAATGGTATTTCGATTGCCTCTGATCCAGATGTAATATTGATGCAGCCTCAACACTGAATTTGTGATGTAGGCATGGATTTTTTTTTTTCATGCTGTTGACCAATATATCAAACAAATAAACAAAGCACAGAGCAGTGGCACGTTGAAAAATGCATGCTGACACGCAGTATGAAAAGCCTTGTGTTGCCAATACCTTCCACATCTATATATGTGCTGGATTCCTCAGTCCTTTAATTCTAATAGATGTTCCACGACGGGAGCTCTCCGGCTTTTTTTCTACCCTGCCAGCAGTTTTTGTCAGCCACCTTTTTCTTCATTTGCTCAGTTCATATTTATTGATGATAGAGAATTGATCATATTTTATTTTTGTCCATGCCTTCTTTATTGTGATGCTGTTGGAAGCGTGAAGCTCGGGACATGCCTGTCCTTAATGCTGGATGTATACATATTGCTTTAGACATCTAGACGTGGGATTTTCCTCTCTGGGCAGTTTGCCTGATGAATACCCACATTTCACCTTTCTATATTAAGGCTGTGGTTTACTGTTTGCATTGGTATCTGTAAGTGAGTAAATCAACAAGTGGGTGCATCATGCTCTCAGGATATTGACAGACTACATCAATACCTTCCTTGATTTATTTTTACATCACTCTTGTAATCTTTATGGTATTGATTGAATGTCTATATTTGGAGGGTGAGATATATTTTTGCACTGTATACAATTCTTCCTGTAATGCATGATCAAGGAAATGACTTCACATCCCAGAGGTGGAAAATACCATGAAACCGCTGAAGTACCTGGAACTTCACTTACACACATACTTATACACACACGCACGCACGCACGCACGCACGCCGCACGCACACCGCACGCACGCGCACACACACACACACACACTGTGCTGTGAGAAAGAATTTGCCCCCTAACCAATTTCTTCTATTTTTGCATGATAAATATATGCATAAAACCAATCCCTAAAAAGGGTAAGCCCTTGCCACCAAAATGGTATGAACAACTCCCTTGGGTTCACAGTAAAAATATTACTGGACATTTGCAGTTTTTTTACTGCTTGGAGAAGGCCCTGTGACATTTTACTGAGATCCTAAGGAACTGACTCTCGGCAATTTTCCAGAATCTGGCCTTTTTAAAAACCTATAAATATAATATTTAAGTCCATGTTGTTAATAAATATTTATTGATATTTAAGTTGCCAAAAAGTAATTGTTGTTGGTTTAGTTTTCCACATTTCCTAGGCTGTTGGGTGAGATATCTTTTAACCCCTGTGTGATTACTGGCATCACAACAGCAGCAACAGCCAACAGACTCCCTGCCTGTATATCATAGCTCAGGGGAAATAGGAAGATGCCACTGTGTATTCCTAAGCCTCACGGAAACTCATCATTTCAATTACCACAGGCAAGTCTCCCAGCTCTGGCCAAGGAATTGAATCAGAAAATAAAATAAAATCATGGCAGAGAAAAAGCATCCAAAGTTCTGCATCAGTTGCTTTTCAATTACGACAGGCGAAGCAGAACAAAATTGTTAGCGCCATTTATCGACTGTGCTGCTCTCTATTAAAGTACAACTAAAGAAATCCATCCCATTGTGTTACAACCTGACTATTTTGTAATAACAAACAGTTTCCTTAGTGTCAGGTAGCCTTTCTCAACATGTGAAAAGCAAGCCTTCGAGGAAGGAACACCCTGCGACATCAGCTCGACGCCGGAGCGTATGCTCATGGGCACACACAAATACAATCAGACAGGGTAATCATCTCCCAGAAGTGTTCCATCAGAGAAACCCCATTTCTCTCTTTTCTGTGTTTCTTTCCAGGGGCTCTCAAATTCACTGACACCTACTGAAGCAGAAAAAAAGAAATTGGTGAACATATTGATTATAATAATGATCGGTTAGTGAAAAAGGCCTTCCTGCTAAATGAAGGCAACATGAGAAAGACTGGGAAAAGAACACTGACTGATGTCCTGCTGCTGGGTCACTGAACAGTCTCCTCCGTCTCTCTATCACTTTACCTCGCTCTCTCATTCTGTCTTTCATTCTCTCTCAATCTCTCTGGCTCAAATTTTGTATCTCTTCGGTCCAGTGTGTGACTGTTTGGTCTTGTTTTTAGAATATAAATGTAAAATGGCAACAGGGTCATGCTTGGTTTATCTTTAATAAAATAGCCGAGTGCGGTGTGAACACAGTGGGTTTATTATAATCCCCACGATATGATAGATGCCGCATGGCACCATGAAGCGTGCCGCTGTAAAATGGCTTTGCAGGTCGAGTTGCAGCTTGTTTACTGTGAAACTGATAGGTGAGAGATATGTTTATTCATTTAGATCACTGGATTCAAAATTCACACATTTATTTTTTTCTCATGAAGGGGAAAAAATTGCGCTCATAAAGTCTGGAAATAAATTGTAAGAAACGTGCTGATTTATAATTGTGAAAATAATTATTTTATTGAAAAAATTTTCATTTTATTTTATGAAGCTATTTAAAAATGTTTGTTCAGTGTCACTGATTTACATTTACAAAAATACAAATAGATGCATATCAATTCATTATCGATTCATGGCTTAGTTTTTTCATAGAATTTACAGAAAAGATTGTAAATTGGGGGCATCATGACATAAGTGTACATAACTGTAAAAATTGAGGTTAATTCAAGAAAAGTGTCTTTTCAGCTCATTTGAACCAAAGGTCTGATGGGCTTACATCATGGCTTACTGTTCCATCGTCATCGTTTGTTGTTCATCAGTGATCTGTAAACATGTTCTTCTCCAAAACCGTAAAGGCCTGATTCCACCGGGAGCGTCTCGGCTGCATTACTGCCGCGACACGGTTGCCGGAGGTGATCCGCGGCCTTTCTAGACAATGGTTGTGATTCGGCTCTCCGCGCTGCTCCGTCCCCAGGTGCTCTGACTCCTCTGAGGGGCGGGGCTAAAAGTGGTCATATTGGCTGAAATTTTAAAAATCTTCTCCAGACCCAGATATGCTGGAAAACAATACTCTTCATAGATGGAAGACTCTTGTGGTGCTGTATCAAAATAGTGAACTTTATGACCCTCGACCTCCATGTTTGCCCCTGGGGAGGGGGTGAAATTTACTATAGTTTATATCGGAAAATGATGGGTACATTTTCTTCAAGTTCATTCAAACTTGATTGGCATTTTAACCATGACATGAGAGTTTGATACTATGACATTTTTGACCCTGTCTCTTCCCCAGGGGCTGAGGTGTGGGGCCCAAATGGGATCATATTGCCAAAAATTTCAACAGTCTTCTTCTCCAGACCGAGATAGGCTGTTCATAGATGGAAGGGTCTTGAGGGGCTTTATCAAAATGGTTGATTTCATGGCCCCCAGGCTCCATGTTTGCCCCCTGGGGAGGGGGTGAAGTTTACTGTAGTTTATATAGGAAAATGATACTTTGGGGTATATTTGGTTCATTGACATCAAAAACATCAGTTTTATACAACTCGGGTGATCGTTAAGGCCCATGGGCCTCTTGTTTATTTATGGGGGGCAAAAGGGGGTCAAGGGGTAAAAATTCTGCGTGACACTGTTAAAGAATTAGGACACAGGTTTTCACATGAATATTTCAACTAAGCAGAAAGTGCTGTTCATATTCAAATTTTTATGGAATTTTTTTTACATGTTTGGAAATATTGTTAATTATAATAAAAAAAATCTTGGTGACAAAAGTTTGAAAAATACATTTTCTGTGCGGTTGAAGTGAGAGAAGGTTGCGCGACAGTGTTACCACAACACTGTTAACACAATTGTTCACCACTAATTTCTATTGAAATCTGAATGAAAAAACAATCAAAATTATCATCTTATCTTTATTGATTAATTATATTACATTCATACAACAAATGTTACACATATTGCATATCAACATATTTACAACATTATATTTCAACATATTTGCAACAGGAATAAGTTCCGTAGAAGGATTTGTACCATAATTTCGATGACACAAATATTTTTAAGCAATTCAGCTATCGTTTAGCATTATAATGTTATTCATATTCATGGAATATGTGTTGTTAGCATTGTAGTGTCACTGATTTACTCATCATCAGGGATGATAAAGTATTCCTTGGCTGATGGAGCACTGCTGAAAGGCTGAGCACTGACGTGGCCAAGTCCGAGGGTGGTGATGCACTGCATACTCTGGATACCAGTGATGGAGAGGGCACCTTGCCAGAGGTCATCCAGCTTCTTCTTCCAGTCCAGGACAGTTTCTTTGCTGACATAGAGGACAGTGGTACTATCTAGTTGGCTGGCTGGTAGCTGGGTTTACTCCAGGGCATTGTTGATGATTGCTTTTCAGGACCGCGTCAGGGTGAAGACCAGCCTCTTGATGACTGAGCCAATGCTGTCTACAGCTCCTTTGCCATGGGATGTAGCCAGGAAATGCCACTTCACCAGGATCCCCTTCTTCTCCAGCAGGCTTATGATATACATCACCAGGAACTTGTTCTTGAAGTACTGTGTGGCCCCGTCGCTGATGATGTCCAGTTCGGTGATGCCGGCTGGGAGCTTGGAGAATAGTGGTCGATGAAGGTGGTGGCAGCATTAGCATGGGCCAGGTAGTCTTACACCACACCAAAGGAGAAGATACCGGATGCTGTCCAACCAACTGCAGTGAAGAGCGCTGTCTGGGTGTGTGACCAGTGGGCGCTCTGGACTTCGTGTTGGTGGATGATAGACGGGTTCTCTGAGAAGTCAATCTGGAGCACTGCCTGGTTAAGTCGAGGGTTGTGGTACAGGTCCTTAAAGGTTCTTGCTGGTCCTTCACAAAGCCTTAAATCTTGATGCTGGGGAGTTTGGTGGAGAGGTTCTTGAGTGCATCAGGCACGGTACCATCACGGGTCAGCCTGTCAACTCTGCTGTCGTCGCCCTAGGCCCACTCATACCAGGATACTGGATCACCAAGCTAAAGGTTACTGATTTGCGCTGATAGCTTGTTGAAGGTTACTCTGTCTGAGCAGGTTGCACATTTGCCATACATACAAGCCTCAGGAGACTTGTCAGAGACAATAGTTTCTAAGAGTTCATGGTGGTCAGCTGGCAGGCACTTGAGGTGGCGGATGGACTGGAACAGCAGATTCGGGTTCTCATGGTAGACACATATGCAGATGTTGTAGGGAATGTTGTCTCTGAAGAGGACTACATCCGGCCCCAGGCGCTGGAAAGAGGTCAGGCTGATGGTGTCATCAGGGAACTCCTGCTTCTACAGGTTGTAGGCCTCCCGGATGGTCATCACTAGAAAGCACCACTGCTCTGTCACCTTCTCACCATCCCAGATCATGGTGATGTAGTCCTTGCGACCAGGGGCTGTCCAGCTGATGTCTTGACGAAGATAGGAGTCTGTGACTCTGGAAGGGACCTCATTTGGAACTCTGTTATGTGCTGATTTAGGTGGAGTGGGTGGCACAGGATCACTGAGAAGCACTGGATTCTGCTTGACGATCTCCTTGATGACTGTTGGGGCTTTCTTGGAGACTTTGGAAGATGACTGGAGATTCTACGGACTGCACGGGTCTGGCCGGAAGTGTTGCTGTAGACAGGAGGGCCCAGGCGATGCTGCTCAGCAAGCTGTGCTTCCTTCTTGGCTGCTCTGTGTTTGGCTACACGTTCTCCGGCCTTGGCACAGACAGCTTCAGGATATCTGGCTTTGGCTGCTCTGTTTCGGTCTGAGACAACAGCTTTCCAGGAATCAGGGATTTCAGCCTCTTGCGTTCTCTGTAACGCCTGGTCCTCTCAGATGCATTGAGAACAACTGGAACTTGGAGATGACTTGTAGGCAGTAGTTATGTTAAGCAATGTTGTAGTGCTTGTATTGAGAGCAATTGGAATGTGACAACTAGTAGTCCAGGGGGGGTATTTAAGGGCTCCTGAGAGAATCAACCAGCCATTCATCTTCTCCCAAGTGAATCAGGCCTTCCCTGTTGAACCAATTTCCAAAAAAATCACAGCTATCTTGTTAGCTCGCCGGGACGAATAATGTCCGAAGAGCTATTGTCGTACCCCCGGCGTCCGCGTCCGCGTCCGTCCTCGTGCAGAAAAACTTTGACCTTGCCCCGGCGAGCTTTGTTGTCTTTCTGACAACTCTTGTTCAAAGCTTTTAGAGGTGGCTTCATCTTGTTTGTAAAATGAAATGTACCACCAGGTGTGAATCATCTTCTTAATACTTCCGAGTTTGCAGCTTGGTGTAAGTGTAATTAAGCATAAGAAACAAAATCTGCTTAACCTTTGAGGGGTGACTTCATTAAAATTAATAAATTTAAATAAATGTATTAAGATATTCATGCCTGCAACAATTACTAACTTAATATTTCAAAACAAATATACATAAAGAATATTTTTCTTTAGTTTTTTTAATTAGTCCCAGTGTAACTGCGCAAAACTCAATGACGCCAAAAACGCGACACTGTTACAACTTTTCAAAAACTCAATTTTTTTTTTTTTTAATATTCAAAAAAGTAATCGTCCTCTACATTTTATATTATTGAAAATAAAAAAAATGTGATTTTTTGCACAACGCTGTTACATGTACATCTTTTGGCGACTGTTTATCTTTAATTGACCTAAAATTGTAGTGTTTAGGCTATGTACAAAGTAGTACAAAATCAATAGAAACGACTCTTAGATTATTATTTCATGGTGCTGGTGTATAAAAATTAATTGATATCAAAATCCTACAAAACAATTGAGCCGTCCTGGAAAATCACAAAGCATTAACTTTGACCCCCTGTAAAATCAGAAATAATTTAGATATTCAAATAATTTTTTTATTTCAGGAGCTATAAGATGTGTACTTTAAGAAAAAAAAAGTCATATTGGCATTTATTTCATTTTAATTTTTCACCCCTAATGTGCAGTTTGGCGCATGTTCTGATCCATGAGCACACCAAAGTTTGTTCAAGTCATTCCGATCTGACTTCAAATATGGCTGCCAGGTAGCCATCTTTAAAGTGCCTATTTCTGCTCTATCTATGGCATTTGGTATATTGATGATCTGCAGCAAGACTAATATGTTTCAGGTTTTATCATGCAGTTCATTTTAATCTTGATATGAGCTTTGTCATTATGCCACGCCGTTGTACTTCTGTCGTCTGTGAACGTCTCCAAAATGATCGGGCCGATGAAGCTGAAATTTAGCATAGCGATTCCCACCTATAAGTGCACCAAAGTTTTGTGACTGCATTCTGGACTAATTTTCAATATGGCCGCCAGGCAGCTGTCTTGTAGTCCAGTCGTAAAGGCCAGAAAATGTAGGGTTTGCACAACCCACTGATTAGAAAAGGTTTGATTGGGAATTTGTAGAACTGGACCTCCTTAATAACTCCTGGTAGTTAGTACATTCAAATTGTGGTGAAGGTTTCGAGATAAAAGAGTGTTTTTCTCGGAGCCAAAGTTACACTGGGTACCCAATTCAGGTTTTTTTGAAAATAATCTAAAGACCTCTTAATATTGCGAGAACTACGCTAAGCTTTGCGTGCTTAAAGTTTTAATCATGTTCTATATAGTGACAATCCATTTGAATTTGTTATAACAAAATATTGATAAATGTGTCAGAGATGAAGTGAGAAATACATGTAAAATTTTGGCTCCTGGTCAGTGTAGATTTATTGCCCAGATGAGCTGAAAAGTTCATGAGACTATTTTTTTTCCCTTTTTTATTAGGGAATGCATTCAGTCCTGAAAGACACTGTGGATAACACTTTTGCCTCCCAGCGACACAGCTGGGGTTTTAAATACTATCTGGGGCCTTTCTGTGTGGAGTGTGCACATTCTCCCCATGTTTGTGTGGATTTGCTCCAAGTACTCCAGTTTCCTCCTCAGTCCAAAGATGACTATTTGAGACTAATTGGCTCCAACCCAATCTCTACTTTCTGATCCCCCCAACCCACCACCACCACCACCATCCTGTCAACCTGCCAAGGATAAGACAATGGATGGGTTGGATGGATTGATCATATTCTATTTGTCGTTACATGGCAATATTCTGACTGCATAGTTTAAACTTTGCTGTCCTCTTTTATTACATTGAACTTAACATTGAGTAATGTAAATCAAGTCATTTTAAATGTAGATTTGTCACAGATGCAATGACAAGTGTTAAAGAAATGGAAATGACGCAGTAGGCTGAAAATAATTCTTAGATACAACAATGTAGGCATAAACCCTTGCTTTTTATTTTTGTTAATCTTATCATCTTGCACAAAACATGCTTATCATCAGCTATTAAAACGCTGTAACTTTGCCTTAGTCTACAACCCCAATTCTGAAGTGGTTGGGACGAAGTGTGAATTGTAAATAAAATGAAAATGCAAGGACTTTCAGATCATATAGCCAATATGTTATTTACAATAGAACATAGATAACATGTCAAATGTTGAAACTGAGACGTTTCACTTTTTTGTCCACAAAATGAGCTTTTTTCAAATTTTCTGGCTGCAACAGGTCTCAAAAAAGTTGGGAGACAGACAAAAAAGGGCTGAAAAAGCTATTAATATATAAGAAAATCAGCTGAAAGAACATTTAGCAAGTAATTACGTTAACTGGCATCAGGTGTGTAACATGATTGGCTGTCAAAGGGATGTCTTAGAGAGGCTGAGTCTCTCAGAAGTAAAGATGCCCAGAGGCTCTCCAACCTGTGAAGGCTTGTGTAAAAAAATTGTGGAATACTTTAAAAACACTGTCTGTCAACATAGTCTGCCGTGCCATCCACTGATGCCACCTAAAACTCTATCATGCAAAAAGGAAGCCATTGTTGAGCATGATCCAGAAGCTCAGCTGTGTTCTGTTGGCTAAGGCTCATCTAAAATGGACTGTAGCAAAGTGGCAAGGTGTCCCGTGGTCAGACAAGTCCAAATTTGACATTCTTGTTGGAAATCATGGGCATTGTGTCCTCCGGGCTAAAAAGGAGAAATACCACCCCCCTCCTGTTATCAGCATTCAGTTCAAAAGCCAGCATCTCTGATGGTATGGGGATGCATTAGTGCATATGTTGAGGACACTTGCATGTTTTAAAAAGCTCCATGAATGCTGAAAGGTATATAAAGGTTTTAGAGCAACATATGCTCCCCTCCAGACGACATCTATTCCAGGGAAGGCCTTGTGCATTTCAGCAGGACAATGCAAACCACATACTGCAGCATTGCCAACAGCGTGGCTTCATAGTAGAGGAGTCCAGGTGCTGAACTGGCCTACCTGCAGTCCTGATCTTTCACCGGTTGAGAACATTTGGAGCATAATTAAATGAAAAGTCAGTCAAAGGAGACCCAAATCTCCAGCAGCTGGAAGCCTGTATTAAACAAGAGTGGGATCAAATTCCACTGGCTAAACTCAAGAAACTTGTCTCCTCAATGCTCAGATGCCCCCACTCTGTGTTAAATAGAAGAGGGGATGCTACATAATGGTAAACAGGTCCCTGTTCCAACTTTTTTGAGACCTGTAGCAGCCATCAAATTTTAATCATTTTCTCAAAATTTCTCATTTTCAAAATTTCCATGTTATCTCTGTTCTATCGTGAATAAAATCGCTGGTGTGATTTGAAAGTCATTGCATTTTGATTTTATTCACTATTTACACTTTGTCCCTACTATTTTGGAATGAGGGTTATATATGGGCTTCTGAGGATGTCATCTTCCTGGAAGTCTTCTGCTTATCCATTGACCCATTCTTACATTTGTAACTCAAATTCTATTTTTTAGAGATCAAGACTACCAAGGGCAATGCAATAGCAAGAAGACATATTCCACAGTCATGAAAAACCCATGTGTGACAGAATATTTTGTATGTTGTCCAAGTAAGAGTCATGTAGATCTCTAGCTGAGTTGAACCTCTGAATGCTGTTTACAGTATTGCAGTCCAGTGGCAGAAAAGAGGTGGAAGGATCAGTCGTCTTGTGGACTTGTCTGGTCTGGTAACCTTTATTTAGAAAACGGGGGCGCCTCTGCGTGCTTCGCTGAAGCAGACAAACAGCTGTTCAGTTTTGCGCTTGGCTTCTGTCTTGTTGATACAGCACCACACTGCAGGCACCAGACACAGCACCGCTCAGCTGTCTCCCTACAATGTGGATAAAGCAGTCCTTACAATAATGGTTCATACAAAATGCAAAGAAGAAAAGAAAATTGTGATTTATTAATCACCCTTGACCTGTCATAAATTAAAACTGCAAAGGAAAGACATTTGATGCTTTTTTCTTTTTTTGGAAATAAACAATCATTCCAAATTTTATGCCTGCTTCAAGTTTTAGAAGTTGTGACAGGGCTATGTTTACAACTGTATCACTTGGCGTTTCCCCTTACAAGCTCTCCAAGTAATGGTTTGGGGAACTGAGGACACCAATTGTCTGAATTTTGAAGGATTTTTTTTGCATTCTTCCTTATAGCTGTCCTCTACTGCTCGGATGTCTGGGGTCTTCAATTTCTTCATTGTACTTCTCCAATTCCAAAAAAGTTGGCATAACATGGAAAATACAAATAAAATCACGAAGGACTGATTTGTAAAGTTCGTTCACCCTCTACTTTCCCAAAAACAGTATAACACATTATAAGCTTTTGGACACTAAAGTACTCCATTTGGTTAAGTCTAGCAAGGGAAAATTTTCACCATTTCGCCCGTATACTGGTCTTCTGCTGCACAACTATATAGGGCCTTCATGTATTTTGCTTAGTAATGCACCATTCATCCTCAGTCAGAGACAGATCAGGACTGTAGGCAGGCCAGTCTAGTACCCACACACTCTCTGCATATGCAGCCAGGCACTTGTAATTGGCACAGAAAGTTTTTTAGCTTAACCTTGCTGTCAAAAGCAGTGACATCCCTGCAACAGACGACATCTGGATGGCAGCATGTGTTGCTCCACACTTCATGTTTCTGCATCAATGATGCTCTCACAAATATGCAAGTCACCCATACCATGTGCACTGACACACCCCAGTACCGTGACACATTCTGGCTTTTGGACCTGACACTGAGAGCAGCTTGGATTGTCCTTTCGTCTTTGGTCCTGAGAAAACAGCAGCAGTTTTTTTTTTTCCCCAAAATCACCTAAAATGCTAACTCGCGCACTTTAATGGCATGTTTAGCTGTCAGTGCCACCTTTAAAAACTCCATCTGAATGCAATGCTGTGATGATTTGTTGAGTGAGGAATGTAATGTCACTGGCATACGTCCTAGAGTGGTTGGTATGAAACTAAGTGTCACAGTGGTGTCATACATCCCAAGCAGTAATTTTTATGTGCCTTACTCATCATGCATTGGGGAGCAGCACATTCTTTTGGATCACCTTGTCTGATTGCACAGTGAGTGTCGTGATGCACAATCAAAATTGTCAACAGACCATGAGCCAAAAAAGATCGCTATCCAAGTGGCTCTTGAAGATGTCAAAATTGTGCACTGTCAAATAATAAAATGATCATATTTTAAACATGAATCAACTTTTAACTCATGAAGCTCAATATGAATTAATGATTTCAAGTAATAGTTAGCATGAGTTCATCAATATAGGTGAGGATGGACATCAAGTCCATCAGTACCCTCTCCATACCCAATAAATGCTTTTTCTTCATCATGAAGTATTGAAATTTGTCAATTTCTCATCAGAGTCCAGCAAAAGTACCCATTAAAAAACAACAGTCAGAATGTTTAGCTGCAAAAAAACAGTGCTGTTACCATTTTCAAGCACACAAGCAAAAAGCAAGCTTGTATAAACACTTTTCTTGGCGTATAACGAGTATAATTCACTGGCACAGTAATATCTGAAATATTTCGAAATATTGCACATAAACAGATATTCCACCATCAGGAAAAAGCAGGCAATATCCTTTTTCGAGATTGAACAGAAATCAGTGCAATAAACGTACCAGGGGGTATACTGAAGACCTTGCGCTGTTGGAATAATAAACTGGTGTAAAATTAGCCAGTCTGTTTTGTTGAATGGTTTAACCCTCTATTAACCACCGTAGCATATCTGCTATATAAAGTGAAAGGGTTAACAGCCTGGACACCCTGCTGGTTTTGTTTCTTATTGCCAAATAAACATTTGAGAATAACTTGAATGGTCCTTCACTTTAATTTTTCCATTTGCATTATTACCCAATGTAGCAGATCTGCTACATTTTGGAAAGGTGGGCCAAAGGGTCAATTTTTTTTTCTTTTTACCATTTTTACAAATATTGGCCCATAATCAACATATTTGCTTAGGGATATGATTTTTACACAGTTGGAAAGGTACTTGGTTAACAGAGGGAGATATTCTGAAACTGATTGCCACATTCAACAAAATTCCTTTATATTCAGTATTATTAGCAAAGGCTAATGGTTACTGATAATAACCAATGTGACTAACTAGCTGAAACAGTATGATAATCATGCCAATGGTGATAAGATGGAAAATAAAAACAGCTAGCTAGCTAAATACTCCAAACAATAGGCCTACTTACCCATCAAGGAGAAAGACCCCCTCCTAGACAGACTTCCTCCTCCAGGGAATCAATGCAATCAGGCTGAAGGAGCCTGCCAGTTATGTCACATTCAGACTGACTCCCAAAGTCCATGTTTGTATTGCTTTTCCATCTTGTAAAAGTAACTTGAACACTCCTGTGTTGCATATGGTGGCGTTATTTCAATGCACTCGCGTACCTAAAATACGCAAAGTTCAGAGAATACGGCCTAACTTGCTGTTTTGCAAGGGTTTATATGCTTTTTTTAGAGACCAAATCAATTTGTTTTAATTAACATGGAAACTTCATGCTGTCCCCATTTGGATAAAATACTGGAGAATTTCTCGTTGGCATGAACTACAGCTGTGCCTCATGCAGATAAAAGTCAGCATGCTGTAATATGACTGCATTTCCTCGAAACATTGTTTGAGATGACTGACCACTGAATCCTATGAGGGACGTATCTATGCAAAAATCAATGGTAGGGTACTATGTGTTTTTAATGTCAAATAATGGACAGTACAATGACAGTGTCAAAATTGTGTCAATATATTTTCGCTTCAGAAAGCTGATGTTTTTGCTAATAAATTGCCATACTTTTGGGCTATTGTGGCTTAAGCTTACTGCTGATGGAAACCAATTTTTATCCCCGATGCGCAATTAGCGCGAAGCGGGGGATATAGCATTGGGCTCCGTCCGTCCGTACGTTTGTACGGACATATAAAATTGAGGCTGCGGGGGATAATGCCATTTTAGTGGCAAACACATGTTTTTTTAGTGAAAGATCGCTTTTATTGACTGGATGGATGCTATTGATAGTTGTGTAATACTGTTTTCACATCAGGCTTCCTCGTGAAGCTTAAGTTATACATTTCCCAGGCAACTGTGGTGGGACTTAAAAAGTCAATATTCTAGATAGTTTACTTTAAAACTGTTTATGGGCACCGCTTACTCATGAATATTCAATATACATGATGCGACAACTCCATATTGTTAGGATACTGTGACTGAATGCATCAGTTGAGCAGATCCGTAGATGCTAGTGTCAACAATTTGCATCTCTTTGCAAACGGAAGATTTCCCTTGTATTTACTATCATTAATGATTACGATAATTTCAGAAGATGATAAACTCTCAGACTACCACAAAGGAATCTGGATGGTTGCTTGAGGGTATATAGCAAGTGCACTCCTGCAACTCTGCAAGGCTCAAAGTAAGGTTATATACACCGCAAGAACACACGGGTGTATGGCACAAAAATGCATTATACCTAGTGGAGCAGCTAAATGTGAATTTCGCGCCGAATCGTGCATTTCATGACAAAAGCATGAAACTTGACATAAGTGTTCCTTACTGGTCCCTTTTTCAGAAAAAATTCCTAGCCACGAAGAAAATACAATATGACGGCCATTTTCCAAGATGGCCGCCAAATAGGTCACTGTTATATGGTTTTGCTCAAAAACCATAGTGCAAATTGTAACACAGATGTGAAATATGGCAGGAATGTTCCTTGTAGATCTCTTTTTTAGATAAAAGTGCTTGCTGCGCAAAAAAACCAATATGGCGGCCATTTTCCAAGATGGCCGCCAAACGGGCCTCTGTCACATGGTTTTGCTCAAAAACCATAGTGCGAATTGCAACACAAACATGAAATTTGGCAGGAGTGTTCTTTGTAGGTCAGGTTTTCGGATAAAAGTGCTGGGGTTGAGGAAACTCAACATGACGGCTATTTTTTCAAGATGGCCGCCAGTGCTCCATAAAAATATCGGCAATCCCTCCAGTATTATTTCGTTTGGCTGATACTGCCATTGAAATATTTTTGCCTCTGGAATGAGGTGTATATTGAGTTTCTCAGTGATCCCCTCATGCAGATTCGAAATGTCATCTTCTTCACAGAAGATGCATTCCACTTTTGGAATGTCCGGAGGTGCTCTGGACCGCTCTTCTTTGCTGTGCTCTTTCTAACTTGGTGTTGTTGAACAGCAATCGGCAACTCTGATGATATTTAGCTCCATTTCGTATTAGAGTGGCTTCTATACCTTCACCCTCATCTAGCCTTGATGGGTCAAATGCTATCGGCATATCATTGATGGCATGAAATGATGGTACATTTCTTGCAATATTACTGTACCCAGCATAATCTTGCTTCCTCTGGAATGTACTTAGAGGTGATATGAGATTTTCATTTCCTTTTTCCTGCTGACAGCATTTACTCCAGTCAGTCTCCGATGTGGAAACTTCATCCATCATTGAACAGTAAAGGCCAAGGGTTTATCCTTTTACCGCCTTTTGCTCATTTTGATGTATGGGATACAACTAGGTTCATGCAAGTGCCCTACACCTAGCCGATTATTCATCCAATGTCATTTGAATCCCATGCGATCTGCACACTATCCAGATAACTTCAAAAGCCCCTGTTATCCTTGGCTCGGCTCTCCCGTGTTGGCACTACCTGTCCATTCAGGTAGTTCTATCTAATATCTTAGGGGCTTACTAGATAGAATTTGGGATACTTAACTCCATGTTAAGCTGACATTGAACCCCATGCTGGATTCCACAGCAGTGTCTGTCACCAGTGTACCCTGGTAGTGAGCGACATACACTCTCTTCATATCTCTCACCACCTTTCCATTTGAATGTTGTCTCCTTGATGAACTGCCACTACTCGGCCTCCTCGATATGACCTGCCACTACTCAGGTAATGAGTTCTATCTGCCCAGAGCAACTGGTTTTGAGGCACCAGATTCCTGCCTTTCGCACCACCACAATCTGCAAAATCACCCCTCCCTCGGGAAGGCTAGAGTGGACACTTGACTGCCAGAGGCTATGTGGTACGCAAGCCATTGGGGTATTTTATAGGCAGTGAGAGCTCATCCTCACTGTCACCCAGGCCTTAGCAGTCCATTCTAGGGGCAAAAATATTTCAATGCCAATATCAGCCAAACGAAATAATACTGGAGGGATTGTCGATATTTTTATGGAGCACTGGCAGCCATCTTGAAAAAATAGCCGTCATGTTGAGTTTCCTCAACCCCAGCACTTTTATCTGAAAAACTGACCCACAAAGAACACTCCTCCCAAATTTCATATTTGTGTTGCAATTTGCACTATGGTTTTTGAGCAAAACCATGTGACAGAGGCCTGTTTGGTGGCCATCTTGGAAAATGGCCGTCATATTGATTTTTTTTTTGTGGCTAGCACTTTTTTCTGAAAAAGTGATATATAAGGAGCCCTCATACCAGTTTCATGCTTTTGTCACGATTTGCACGATGGTTTGCATTATCTGCTCCACTAAACTGGAGGGGGAGGCACAAAAGATGCTAAGCCAGTTAAATGAGAAAATACTTCTCAGGAAACAACTGGAATTCAGAAGGGTTGTGAGCCTTAATCACTTAGCTTACTTTGGCTGGGATCTCATCTGAAGGCCTCTTCAGATGCAAGCACTTCTGGAGATCTAGCCAATTATTCATCCCATTGACAGGAATAAACTGCAAACTAGAAACTAATGCTAGCGATGGTTACTGATTACCAGCAGGAGGATTGGTAAAGTTACCGTGTTTGTCTATGAAAGGAATCTGGTTAATGGAGATGCAAGACAGTTGTATTACACATGTGTAATACTAAACCTGTATCTCATGGGTTGTTTCGCATCAATTTCTTATTTATGGGATAAAGTATATTATGGGCCAGTCTCACAGACATGGCTTAAGCATAGTCCTGAACTAAGCAGAGTTTTGTACGGAGATTTTTATTGAAAATTGAATTTAGTCTAGGATTAAGTTTAATCTATGTCTGTGAAACCCGCCCTATATACCTGTGTACCAGCATTTTTGTCTTTGTAAAACATTGTGTGATGCAACACTTTGAAAAATACATTTTCCTTTCAGATACCAACTTGAAATTTGCTATAGATATCAATTAACATATGTTCTTTCTCATAATGTAATTTGTTTTACAGTACACCCTGTCATACCTTGGAGATATACAATTGAAATATGGTTCTGACACGTTTTGTTCCATTGTTAAGGGCTTAGAAATTAGAAAGTTCGAATTCCTTGGCATAAACACCAAGTTGCTATTAAAGTACTACGTTGTATAATATGACTAATGAATTCCCACTCTGAAAAGACTAAGTGTGTTTCTATCCGGAGGTAGTGAGGGCCAAACCTGGCCTCACCAAGGGTCTAAAATTGGTCAAACAAACCTCACTATGGGTCTAAAATTTTGCACATAGTCTACTGAATACAAGAACATTGTGTGCTGTAAATCTGAGGTAGTCTTTCAGGAACTTTTTTTGAAATCTGGTAATTTGAGATGGAATTACCCTTTTCCAATTTCTATGGAGTATTACTTTGCTCTCCAGCAGCAATTCCATTGCTTTTTGTAATCTCTCCATTTAAAACTTTGAATCACAAAATTACTTTAATGCATATTTGTGTGCAAAACAGGGTATGTTTATTCTATGCAATTTAAGCATTTGTAATGTATGTTTCATAATTTACAATGAAACATGTATGTTTAACTCTTTCCCCCTCACTAGCGCCTATTGACGCCTATCCCATATTTCCCCAAGCGCCTCTCGACACCTAGCCTCGATCACCACACAAGTGACTCTCGACATCTCACCGGGATTTCCCCATAAGCGTCTGTGGATGACTCTCTATTTTAAGCTTAAATGAGATCTAGACTATGACGTCAACAGTTTCGGTGTTATTACATCAGCAGCTCTGCGTGGAGAGAAGGTTGCAGCAGCCAGCTCCTCACAGAGTATCCACTGCTGTGTTATCTTTAGGGCTGTAAGGGGGAAAGAGTTAATGTAAGCTGGATTTAGCCATATTTTATAAACAATTTATAAACAATTATCCTGAGTTATCGCAAATTATTGTCGACTTCCTGTTTTATAGGCGGTCAATTTCTGTTGATAAACATAACTATACTTTTTAAGAAGCAACAGAAAGTGTGTATTTACAGGCCATTCACGGATGGGTTAATGTAAAATATAATTGGGGTAACATAAATCCATTTTTCCATTTTCTATGTGAGGTCATTCTTTTCTCACTTTTTCTTTTCTGCAAAGAAATGCACTTTGTAGAAATAATTTCCTGAAAACATGATCAAGTGACCATGTAAATATTTTTGATTGTGGTTTGCTAGGGATTGTGTATTTCGACAACGTGCAGATTTTGCTTTGTGAAAAACAAATCATATTGTTTTTTTTTAATACGATTTCTCCTGACAAGAGAGTATTTGTTTAATTTTCCACCTGACTCTGTATACTTGTGAACTGTTAGTGTGGTTAAAATTTGAGGCCAATTACACTTACAGGCCAGTGCATACTTACTTACAAGGTAAGTTATCCTTTTTTGTTCAGTGCCGTGAAAAAGTATTTGTCCCATCCAGGTTTCTACATTTGTTCACATTTGTCACACTTAATTGATTCAGATCTTCAAAAAATAATAATAATTGTGGCCCAAGACAATTATAACTACAGTTTTGAAATGATCATTCCAATTATTGAGGAAAAAAGGCTCAGCAACTGCCTTGTGCAAAAAAGCTATTACCCCCATAGTTACTTGATCAAAATATAATTTACAATTGGAATAAATTTAACTGAGTACATCCTGATATGATAACTGCCAGCCCTGTTGAATCTTAAGATCATTGTTAAGCATGCAAAAAGGTCCCGCAAGCAACAAATCCTGTCTCAAAATTAAATTCAGAAGAGCAGAGAGAGAAAACTTTTGAAATTTTTCAGTCTGGGAAGGGCTTAAAGTCATTTTTAAAGCTCTGGGACTCAAGAGAACCAATTTGAGAGGAGAAAACTTGGAATAGTGAAAAAAATTCCAGGAGTAGCCATTCAACCTAAATTCCTCCAAGAGTGAATTCACATTTCATCCAGAAAGTCAGAAAAGAAACCCAGACTAACATCGGAGGACCTGCAGGCCTTGCTCGCCTGAAGATACTGTCAGCGTACATGATTCCACCATGAAGAGTCCAAAGGAGCTTGGGTAAAAATAGTATCCTTCGGGAATTTCAAAGGCCAACACCATCACTAACCACGAAGAACACATATGCTTGTCTCAGATTTGCCAAAAAAATAAAATAAAAATTTAAAATACCCCTTGATGACCCCCAAGCCTTTTGGGATAATGTTCAGTGCACTGAGATAAAATTCAGACTTTGGAATCCTTGGGTCCCAATTCATCTGGCATGAAGCTAACATAACATTCCACAATAAGAACATCATACCAAAAGTCAAACATGGTCATGGTTGTGTTACGGTTTGGGAATACTTTGCAACACCAGGCCTGGACGACTCGTCTTAATTGACAGAACCATGAATTCTCTTCAGAAGACCGAACTCATGTTGGGGAATGTTCAGTCATCTGTGCGAGATCTGAGGCTTAAGCACAATCATTTCGTGCTGCAAGACAACAAAACAAAGTGTAGAAGCATGCTCTCTTCTGAATGGCTCAACAGAGTGCTGAGCCAGGTTCACAGACACAGATCAAAGGGGACAAATTATCAATCTATTTACCAAGTTATAATATTTTTGGATGTCCAAAAAGGAAGTTTACTAATCTTTTAATAAAAATTAAAAAAACAAGACAAAACATAAAAATTCCATGATTTCTTGGCAGTTTAAGTCTTATTATTTCTAACCCTCTAAAAACCCTCTTTGGAAGTAGCACTTAGCTGGTTTGCTAGCTATTTACATCAACAACTAAGCCATAGACGTGTAACTTTGGTTACACTGGGAATTCATTCTGAAAATTAACAGAAATTTACACTAGCTTGCTTGCCACAGATTCTCCTTGAAAATAAATTGAAACTATCACTTCTTTGTATCTTCTGACTTTAATATTAATTTGGTTGTCAGTCCTGCATTGCACTGATTCAGGATAGCTGTATAAAGCAGTCAGACAAGAAATGGATAGCACACACATAGTTCTGGGCTTTTGCTCATTAAAGCTAGGATGTTGCTATTAAAAATAAGCTGTGGGTGGAGATTCAGATGAGGGGCAGAATAATTCTCTCAAGCCTGCATGTGACGTAGGAAGGGGAGCCAAATCTGAATGCCCTGCTGAATGCCATACTTTCTGAAAAAGGTAACCCACAAAAAAAATGACTGGGTTCTCACAGTTATTGTTTGGTAGCACTCCAGATACTGCAATATTTGGGCACAAGAACTGAAAAAGTGACGTTTTTTTCCCCATTTGTCTCTTTTGGGGTTCTATTTTAACTTAAGAGTCTTCATTAAAATTAAAAAAAAAAAAAAATACATTGTAGCTCAGGCTAAGGTGTAACCAGTCAGAGTGAAACTGATCCATTGTGTTTAAGGGTACCTTTTTCTTACTTAATTTTTCAAATGGGTAACTGGTGTTGGTTAACTTTTTAACTTTTCCCTCAATAAATAAACTGTCAAATTTGGATAGTAGATAAATTAGGAGATGGCTAATACTGTTTTATCACACTGTATATTGGACTGTTTAGGATGTATTACGTCGCTCACTGGCTAATTTGTAATAATGAGTAAACTGTGTCTTCCATTACATTATAATAAATTGACCACTGATGGCATCTTCACTACTTTTGCCATTACGCATTGGGATTTTAAACTATTGTTCCTGATGCCCAAAAATTAACGAATTTCTGTTTTAGCATTTTTTTAAATTACGTTAAACGAGGGTATTTTATTTATGTGACTGACTTAAAAATATGCCAACAGCAACATTAATACAGGAACTGTAAAAATATCCCATTGAAAGTAGAAAGGTGAGCCATGGTAAATCGTTCGGTTAACTATAAAACATTTATGAAGATATTTGGCAAGCGAAATATGATGATGATGATTTGAGGCCGATGTGATATGTTAACATTTCAATGAATTTCCATTTAATGTCAAACGACAATTAAAAAAAAATCTGACATTTAAAATACATCCAGTTCCAAACTGTGATAAATTCGTGTCTTGATTATTTAAGCCTTGTTTTGGGGAAAGGGGGGGTCGTCGCTCATTTCCTGAAATGAGGTAGACCAGGCTAGAGTAGCCGAACGCAGAGGCCTTCCCTATTCCCCTTTGTGTGTGTTTATATTTTTAAATTCTTGTAGAGGGAAAATTGGTACAATATCTAGAGTGTTGGACCACAGAGGAAATAATGTATGCTTTCGTGAGGTTCCTGGATGACGATACGTGCTACGCTCTGCCGGTTTCCAATGTGAAAGATTTTAGACCTCTGCACAAAACAGATTTTGATAATCAGAAGGTGTATTTGGTTCACAGAACTGTAGGGAATCGTACAGGCCAGCATGGCAAAGCACAGATCCTCGGTCTTGCAGGTAAGTTCCTCTGTATTTTCTCCTGTTTTGTCATACCGATGTTATCAACTATGTTGTTTCATTAAATCGCGACGAATTACCTATTGCATGTTTTGAGACTGGACATATCAGCAAGAAAATCGCGGCATTCGTCTGATTTAGGACGCCATAATATTGATCAAGATGGAATGAATTTTGATCGATGTAGACATCGTCCTGGGATTTCACCTTGCTAACGCTACTCTAGCTCCTCAAGGAGCGAGCAAGTGAGAAAACGAATGAACTGGCTAGCCTAATGTTATCTTTAACGTTAGCTATTTTTGATGAATAATTTTGCATCACAACATGACTAACCTAAATGTCACCGATCGCTCTATTGGAAGCTTGCAGGTTCGGGGTGATTTTTATTGTTTCTGGGCCTTAAACGACACCGGTATAAAATAAATTGGCTTGCTAATGTGTAACCCAGTCGTTAGCTTCTTAACTTGGCTATGAGCATGTGCTAACATTATTGCCTCAAAGCCCGATTTTAAAAAGGCAGTGGGTACTTCAACCAGGGTGGGCATGAACTTGCGCTCGCAAACTTGGCCAGATACTGTTCCTGGTTTACAGTTACCTGGCCAGGTGACTTGACTCTGGTGACTTAGTAATCTGTGGATAACGTTTGCATGGGTAGCTTGCAAGCTGAAGAGCAGTTAACGTTACTTTGCTCTGATGTTTACTGAGTAAATTTATTCGGCCAAAATGTTTACTGAGTAAATTTATTCGGCCAAAATGTTGCAGTGCCAGCTGACGCAACTTCAATTGGCAAATACTGACACACAATGTCCCGGGCTTAGTAGTAGTTTACCTCCCTCGTCTGATTGATGAAACGCACTGTGATTTTTCCCCTCCCCCATTTGCTTGTTAGTGGCGTTAGCTTTGAAATGTAAATATGACACGAACGTCAACAAATTCGGCTTGGCTGACTGTGTAGTGCATACGTAGTCAGCCAAGCTGTATTAGTCATAGACGTAACTGGATGAGAGAAACAAACTTGCTGCTCTAGTTGGATTGTTTCTGCTGCTGTCTAACTGGCCATAAGCCTACGCGAATGGAGTTCAGAGTGTTGGCGAAAGTTTGATAGTTGGCAAAAAGCACGGGCTCCTCGTTGGCTATGATGCGTGTTATGATAATACCCAATATCCTTCCCTGCGGTGTATTTACTGGACTGCATCATCAACTCAATCCTGTGGGAGATGGCGGGTGGATTATTTGTAACTGTTAAGGGTAAACATAGCTATAGTTGTAACATAACTTAGGAATTAACTCAAATGAAAGGTGAACTCAATTATGCGTTTTCTTATCAACCGACGCTACGAAAACTTCTTTACGTAGAGTTGCAACCCTGTGGTGTCATCCACCCGCTGGTCCCCACTGCCTTATTTAAAAATATATTAAATCGTCATCGTAATAACAGTAATTATAACACTACTGTTAAATTAAGATATGTCATGCGCTGTTCACAAAATATCGCAGTGGTTTGTTTATTTGTTCTCAATATTGGTCACCATAACGATTTCCTATCTGTGTTTGGAGACCAAGTTGTGGAAATTTTATATTGATGGCTAGTTTAGAACTGTGGTCCCCAGCGTCGGTCCTGGAGCCCACTGTGTATGCTGGTTTTTCTTCCAACCACAGTTGCAATCGTAGCATTTCAATAGTCTTTTACTGTGTCTTTATTACTACATTTCATGTTTAGAGCTTTTATCAACCCTTTTAAGCCACTTTTTCGCAGATCTATCCATGCATGGTATGAAGAACAAAAATTACATGTCCACATGAAGGTATATTGGAAACAACTGCATACAAAGAGGAAAAAATGAAACCAATGAAGTAAAGAATTATTTGGTTCTCAACTTGTGATAAGTTGATAAATTGTTGCAAAAAGTAACCATCTAACTAACCATTTGTTACGCAAACAGATGATAAAGAATCAAACCTTGTAATTTAGTTCAAGCAAAGTATTTTTAAAGACTTAAAACACTATTGCACTGCAACGTAATTGGGAGCTTACTGATTTTTCTGTGTCTAAGGTGATCTGAACTGGTTTCAATAAGTTGTACAACTAATTAAAACAAATGAACACTTTGAAAAATATATGATTGCAATGGTGGTTGGAACAGAAACCAGCATACACAGAGGGCCCCCAGGACCAACGTTGGGGACCAGTAGTCAAGAATATCCTTTTTTTTTTCTTGTGGATATTTAGCGACTGCAGTGTCAACTATTGGACTGTGCCTTTTGTAGAGTCATGTAACTGCTGTTTTTTCTACAAGGCCACATGCTGTTGTGTGAGTCTGATCTTCGACGCTGCTCAGAATACTGACCACCAATCCTCAGGAACTGTCATTTATGCTGGACAGTTTTGCTTTAGACTGCTCTTGAATGTAAATATTTTTATTTCAGAAATGCATTTCTTTCATAGGCTAAATATTCCCTCTACAACTTTTTGCACAAATATAATTTCTTTCTCTGGAGAGTTTGGTCATGCATGCATGCAGTAAAATGTATTTTCGTCCTGTCTGAAGGCTGAAGACTGCCTTAGAACTGGCACCGCTCCATCATAGGGATGATATTTGTATGCAAACAATTGCTTTGGATATCTTAGGACCATCAGGGCATCCCAGAGTTCCTTTACTGGTGTAGCATAAAGCAATTGGAGCGGATTGTATAAACAAAAAAAAAAAACAAAACTATTTTTATATTTTTGTATTCAGTTTTTTTTTTTTTTTCTTTCTTTTGAAAACCAA
This sequence comes from Gymnothorax reevesii, assembly GCA_029721435.1. Taxonomy (NCBI): domain Eukaryota; kingdom Metazoa; phylum Chordata; class Actinopteri; order Anguilliformes; family Muraenidae; genus Gymnothorax; species Gymnothorax reevesii. The sequence goes on from CM056575.1 coordinate 95,999,374, forward strand.
TTTTCTTCTTGCAAAGACAGATAACATTACTGGACTTGGGCCTTTATACTGTAGCATGTTAGAATTGAGGAGGGTAAATGCAACTGTCAATTTTTGATTTGACTTTTCATACCCGCAATGTCAATCCTTTTCATACTTAATACATCTCGCCATTTTATTTCTGCTTTCTCAGACATTTGCTCCATATTTTCCCAATAATTTGGATGAATACATTACTTTGTCCAAAAGTGGTTTCTTTCTGATATGTCTAGTCTCTGTTAAAGTGTACTTACTGTGCTTGCGTGTGCTGTACTTGAATTTCTGACTCCCTCCTCTGTCTCTTACAGAAACGATAGATGAGTTTGAGCACAGTATTATGCAAAAGAAGATGAAAATTCCAAAGCTGTCCTCTAAAGATGTGGGTCATTCAGTGGAGAACCACTTAGGGGAGGAACGACTGCCACTCAGACATAAAAAGGTACATTTCCTCTCTAAATGTAGACACTGAGACACTTGTTAGAGAATTTAAAATGTCCTGCACCCCACTTCAGAACTCTGGTCTCTGCCAGTGCTTAGGATTAATATGCCGGAACTATACTCTCTGATGAGGATTGTCTTAATTAGGATTTTTTATGGACTCAATTGAAATGGTGGTTTCAAAAATTACTTGAATGCACGTTTCACCATTACTTGACATTCAATTAGACGCAGTACATAATGGATGGTAGCACACTCTTTTGTATTTACACAATGTACTTACTATGATGTTTCCCTTTTTCTATTTTTTTTATTTTTTTTATTTTTGATTCTCAGAATTTAATATTCTGGCTTGAGCTGCTGTATGATTTAAATTCCTTTGGCAGAGGCAAATTGTGGGTTAAGGTCAAACCACAGTTACAGAAGGCCATGCAACAGCTTTTCAAGTTAGCAGATAATCCATTATTACAAAATTATTATAATAATTTCTTATCTAGGTGTATTTTTATTTTATCATTACTGTGCTTTGGAGTCCCTGAGAGATTCCGAAATCCTTTGACATCCGAAAGAACTGAAATAATCTTCAGGTCATGTGGCATGCATTAAAATACTATTGTTATTGAAGGAAAGAACAGGTTTTATCTTGTTCCTTTTTTATCATGACCTTGCTTCTTTTTTTCTGGTACATTTCCCTGAGTTCTAAAAGAAGTTTATTGTATTAGAAAAAACAATATATTTGATTTAATTTTATGGATAGATTTACAAACCCAATTTCAAAAAGTCAACACATCATGGAAAATGTAACAATGAATGGGACTGATTTGAAAAGTCTAGAACAGTTCAGGGACACTTTTTTTTTTAATTGTTCAATGTACAAATTTAATTGCTGATCGAAAATATACAATCTGATGACTGCACCAGAGTGAAAAAGTTGGCTAATTTGAATGTTTGCCACTGTTTAACATCACTGTGTCTTTAAGTTACACTCGTTATTCATTTGGGTGATAAAGACAGCAGTTGGTTTAGCCTATCAATCAGAATTTTCCTCCATACTCTATTAAGTGGGAAGTCTGTTGTGCAGTTGTTCAAGGATTTTGTTGCCAAATATTTTGCTTCATAATGCGCCTTACATTCGCAATTGAAAACAGATCATGACTGTTGGGAGGCCAATCAAGCACCCACGCTCACAGCTTGTGCAGCCATACACTTTTAATTTGTGCAGAATGTGGTTTGGCATTTTCTTGCTGGAAAATGGATGGCCATCTCTAGAACAGACAATGTCTTTATGGCAGCAGATGTTGCTCCAAAAGTTGCCATTTTTTTATTTTTATTTTTTTGCATTAATTGTGCTCTCGCAAATGTGCACTCACTGGCATCATGAGCTGTGACACTCCCCTAACCATGACAGATGCTGGCTTTTTGACCTGTGGTCCAAAGAGACAAACATTTAAAGTGTTTTTTTTTTTTTAACCAAAGTACGTCCAAGTCCATGTCAGTTGTCCATGTTCTTTGTATGATGGTTCTTAAGTAAGTGATATCTGGGGGATCGGAGAGCACGGGATTTAGTGGAGGTTTTTGGCCTGGCCCTTCAGGCGATGAGATTTGACCGAGTGGGTGCGTTGACCATGTAGACCCTTTCGTCTTGAGGGGACATTGGTCTCAAAGTGACTGAATATTAGCTTACGCATCTGTTGGGAAATTTGTGAGCATAGACTTATTTTTGCTGTTGATGGCCAAGGCCTTTTTTAGTTTGTTCACCAGTTTAACATCACCTCTCTCACACCCCATTATTATTGAAACTCAATTATCATGTTACTATTAGTCCTAAATTGCCCCACCACCAACTGTGGTGGAGTCCTTTGTGGGCATCAGATTCTAAGTGTATGTTTTCAATGATCAATTAAATTAATGAGTTGAAGCATTAAATTTATTGCTGTCCTGTTTTCAGTGTAGTTGAGGCTGAATAAACTTTTCAGCTTCCTCTAAATAGATTTATTTGCATGTTCCTTAATTTGCCGCCTGCTTTGGAATTTTGATAATGTCATTTTGATCGTGAATTGGACACAGAAAAGTAGTATTTCAGGGAACAGGGAAACATCCAGGATTAAAAATGAAATGGCATGTTTCTTGGATAAAAAGAAATCAAGTAAATAAGCGGCACTCAAGAAAAATACAAAATTTAGAATGTGTTCATTATGGATATTGTTTTCTGATTTACTTATAATTGGACCCGAAGTCGATACACACATTTATTGACTTCAAATCTAAGGTTTATGACAATGGGATAAATTTGTCACCATATTCGTAGCTTTTATAGTCTAGGACCAATCCATAAAGCTGTTCTAATTACCCAATCAATTGTAAGCGCTTCTGCTGAAAGCGACCCTGATAACCCCTTGTGATTTGGCATATTTTTGGTGCTGTACACTGCATACATTATATCACAGTATTATATCCCATAGTTTAATTTTTGCAATATTTGTACCTTTTGTTTTTTATACTAAGTTTATAAACTATTTTTTAAAATGCCTTTTTTTTTTTTTTTTTTTTTTTTTTTTTTGCCATTTACGGTGAGCATTACATCATGACCTTTAATTTGGCCAGAAAGTACCCTTTTTTGTGGGGTTGCCCCAGTGCTTACCATATTGGTTTTTATATGGCTGTCTGTGGTTTTGAGTCTTCACAAAGAGTGACAAGTTACTTCACTGGATAAAAATAGTTCTAACAGAACTTTGCATTTAAAGGGTACGAAAGGTGTACTAGCAAAACTTAGCCTGTTACACCTTAGTAATAGTAGAATGTAATTTTCCATATCGTTAATCTAAGTTTGCAAAGGTATACAGAAAATCATAAATTTTTTACTGTATGCCTGGAGTTAATGATGGGTCCTGGATGGCACTGTTTTGCAAGGTTTTGGCCCTCTTGGAAGTTGTGCTGTGGAAAAGGCTTGTTGATATATTTTTCTGGGCTATCCCATGGGCCATCTAGAGTAGACACAGTTGTGGGAAATCTAGTCCCCTCACGTCAATTCGCATCATTTGAATCGTCTACTGTTTTCACAGTAGCAAAGTATTCTTAGAAGTAAAAAAGTGTTGCCAGGCAAACCTCACCCGCCCTCAGAAAATCCACAACCTTGAGTTTCACCTTTCAAGGTCACTTAAGGTCAAGTCATGGTGGGAAATGCAGGGATAAAAATTGGATTTTTCTTTTCTCGAGACATCCGGACTAGTAATCACTTAGATTTACTAGTCCTCCTCATCTTTTACCAGACAGCCTTTTTCATTCATATACAGCGCCAAAAGGATATCTGAATCTCAAATCCTTTTTATTTGGTTTTTTTATACGCCCGTCTTAAGACGGGACGTATTATGTCATCACCCCCGTCCGTCCGTCTGTTGTCTGTTAGCAATTTCTTGTCCGGGGCATAACTCCTGAGCCGCTTGAGCTACATTCGTGATACTTCACATACACGTGTACCATCACTAGGCGCTGTGTCGCGCACCATGATTTCGTTCACCCGGTCAAGGTCATGGTCACTGGCCAAGGTCAGAGGTCACATGGGGCCCAGATGGGGCTTGTCCAGAGCATAACTTCTCAACCGCTTCAGATACATCCATGATATTTCACACACACGTGTACCATCCCTGAGCAGAGTGTTGCGCACCATGTTTACGGCCCTCCCTCCAAGGTCAAGGTCACGGACAAAGGTCAAAGCTCACATGGGGCTGTTGTCTGTTGGATATTGGTATCATGTTGTCTGTCCACTTCCTGATCCATGTTCATGACGGGCGTATTATGCACCGTTGGCAGTGCTCTTCTTGTTTATAACTGAAACTTAGACCAATGCTAATTTAACTCCTATTATGTTTTAATGCTAATTAATAAACAGTCATGCTAATAAACATAAGCCTTTCAGTCAAACAAAAAATAACATTTTCTTCAGAATTTATTGCAAATGATAACTTTTTGAAAAAAAATTTCACAGCCCTCCAGTGCCGTTGACAAAAAGAAATCCCTAGCCAAGTATTGACGTATATTAAAATGCTGGTTGGGTTAGAATCAGTGTTGTCAGTGCTCAGAATGTGTTTGACCACTGCCCAATATTTGCAAAACGGTACACTACCGCGATACAACAGTACAACAAAGTGCCACAGATCCCTTCGTAAAACAGGTAGAAGTCCATACATCACTTAAGAGTTGAGACCATTCTGTAATTTGTACTGTATCATTAATTTTATTGATTCTGAAAATGTAAGCAATGTTCTGATCGTCTAGTCCAGTGGTTCCCAAAGTGGGGGGCGCGGCAGAGCAATTGCAGGGGGGGCTCGGGGTGCGGGAGTTCCGGACACCAACAGAAAATCATTTGCATACAGTCCATTCGCTGCCCAGAATTCTGCGATTACATTGTAAATGTAACTGTTCGCCAAATCATTCATCTAGCCTGCCATTTTCATAAATAATTTATGAATGTAGTTGTTCAAATATTTGAAGCCGGTAATGTAGTCTCGCGATACCCAACTCGCCGCTTTTTATCCTGCACTGATCTGGCATATTGATAATAAAATGGTAAGTGACACCGAACAAAATCCGATGAATACAAAGCAGAAAGAACCGAGATTGCGTCATCTTATTCTCGATAATATGAATGCTCTGAATAATATGATAATATGAATGCCGACAGATTATTTTTATCTAGCCCACCAACTGAACGTTACAAACATATTGGCAGGTTCGGCAAGTGGTGTTCATGAATTTTCTTTCGTACTTCGCTGTCTTTCTGCATCATAGAAACATAATTTTAAGTAGACTGCTGTACTCAGGCAGAGGAGTGTGATACAGCCTAATGATTTTATACTTTAAAGGAGATTTTGCATTATTAAATTTTCAGGTCCTTAATTGGAAAATAACTGTGGCCGTTTCCAAACGTGCCAATCATTCTTAATGTACCCAGCTAGGCTGGACAAAAATCATCTGTGCAGAGCATTCATATTTTCTAGAATAAGCTGACGCGATCTCGGTTAACGTATTTTAACTTAAAAGCGCGAGGCCAGTGAAGAGAGGAAAATGTAACTGTTTCGAGACACTCCTTCAGCGGTCCGCACAAGGTTGCTGATTGGCTGTAGGCAAGTAAGTTTCTGTTGGTGTCCAGAAAATGCATAAATACCAATGTTGTTGTATATTAAAAAAAATAAACCTGTTACACTGAACATAATTACACAGTTAAGGTGCTTGAAAACAGTTACACTTAAAATAATTACACCGTGGTTGTTTGTTATTTTGCTATTCTCAATTCTAAAAGTAGCCTAGTTTTAGTTTATGACAATCTACAGTTTATGACCGTTTACTTTCATTTTTTCCAAAAAGGTTGAGGTTTATATAAATTACAATGAGTGAAATAAACAGCAATGGTCTCTGAAAACAAAATGTGCGTATGTATTACCTATTTTTTTTTGGGGGGGGGCGCAAAAATTTTTTTATGTACCAAAGGGGGGCCCAGCAGAAAAAGTTTGGGAACCACTGGTCTAGTCCATTGTTGGTCCATCCTCGAATTCCAACCCAGATCGGTCCAGACCTCGACCATCACACAATAATTTGCAGGTTTTTTTTTTTGTGCAACTGGCACATCAGGAATTTGTCAGTGTCATCTCTATCTTTATATTTAATCTCTTTGTTAGAGGACACCTTGCTAGGTGACTGTGCCTGATCGATAACAAGAACAAAGTCTTGAGATGTGCTACCCTTTTTTTTTTTTACATTTTTTATAAATATCTTCACTGGATTTTGGGTTTAGCACTCCACTGGGAATCCAACTGTCAAAGCGCAACCTCCCTTACAAATTGTCACTGTGTACTTGTGTTTGTCCAAAGTTATTTCAAATTAAGCCATGAATTATATAATCTCTCCAGAAGTTGACCTTTGTTCGCAATGCAGCAATGAGAGCACCGACATATTTACAATTTATTGGGGAAAGAATTCTGTATTCTACCTCCACCAATATCGAATTAAATCAGTACTATTTTTGGCTTACCTTGATGTGTAGTTACCCAGAGAAACATTTAAGTGTGTAAAAACATCAAGCGTACATCCAGTCAAGATAATTTAAAGCTTAATTTCTTGTGCAGCTATACGTGGTAATGGTAAAGATCCTGGAGCCAGTATGTTTGGTAATGGCATACAACTGCGGAAGCCATGTTACTAATGGCACTCCAGGTTGCTCAGACGTGTACAGCAATTGGATTTGCGATAATAAATATTAATATTTAATTATTAACCCCCATCTCACGAATAAAACCCCCTGAAATATATTGGTGCCCTTTTAAAAATTGTAATGGCAAATAAAAAGCCAATAAAAAAATGAAGGTTGGATACTGAATTCTTTTCATTTATTGGTAGTTGACAATATTTTACTCGACACTCAGACTAGTTTGAAGACAAGTTTACTAGTCCACTGTAATTTTTACTAGTGTGCGGACTACTGTGAATTTTGAACCCTGGAAATGGAAGCCCATGTGGGACTTCTTATATGTTGGTAACTGTAAATATCCCTCTATCATTGACCGTTTTCAACATGTAGTCCTTCAAAAATCCGTGACCTTGAGTTACAGTGCCCTCCATAATTAGTGGCACCCCTGGTTAAGATGTGTTAAAAGCCTTAAATCAGTTTTAATTGCAGAAGCATACTCTCTCACTGAAAATTGTAGAAAAATGTAACCTTCAGCTCAAGTGAATTTTATGGGGGGAAAAAATCCCTGACTACGAAATCATTATTTTTCATAAAGTCACCTGTTCCACAGTTATTGGCACGCTCAACAATTCCTAGGAATTAAATGCAATTGAATTTTTTTCTGTCATTTCTACAGTAGTTTACAAAGTTTATCAGAGTATCTAGGAACATTTAATTAGTAATTCATCACTTCCTGTTTCCCTGGGGTATAAATATGACGTGACACAGAGGCCATTTCTCTTATCCACTCTTCAACGTGGGGAAGACAAAGGAACAAACCATTCAAGTAAGGCAGATGTGTGTCGAGCTTCACAAGTCAGGCAATGGCTACAACAAGATAGCCACTTACCTGCACCTGCCCATATCTACTGTCAGAGGAATCATTAAGAAGTTTAAAACAACTGGAACAGTGGTAAACAAGCCTGGACGCGGACGCAAAGTTATTTTGCCACTACGCACAGTGAGGAAGATGGTAAGAGAAATAAAAAGTTCTCCAAAGCTCACTGTTAAAGAATTGCAACAAATGGTAGCATCTTGGGGTCACAAAGTCTCCAAAACAGGTACTATCTACATGCCAAAAAGCTTTTTTGGAGGTGTGCAAGGAAAAAACCTTTTCTCACTCACAATCATAAATGCAAACGTCTGAGGTAGCTAAGCGGTACTGGGACTTCAACTGAAACCATATGCTTTGGTCAGATGAGGCCAGGATAGAGCTTTTTGGCAACAAACACTCTAAGTGGGTCTGGCGGAACACAAAAGATGAGAATGCAGAAAAGCACCTCATGCCCACTGTGAAGTATGGGGGAGGATCGGTGATTCTATGGGCCTGTTTCTCTTCCAGAGGCCCTGGGAACCTTGTTAGGGTGCATGGCATCATGAACGCTTTGAAATACCAGGACATTTTAAATCAAAATCTGGTGGCCTCTGCACGAAAGCTGAAGATGGGTCGTCACTGGGTCTTTCAGCAAGATAATGACCCTAAACATGTGGCCAAATCTACACAGAAATGGTTCACCAGACACAGAATCAAGCTCCTCCCATGGCCATCTCAGTCCCCAGACCTCAACCCCATTGAAAACCTATGGAGTGAGCTGAAGAGGAGAGTGCAGAGGAGAGGACCCAGGTGGCTGGATGATTTAGAGAGATTGTGCAAAGAGGAATGGTCGAAGATCCCTCTTTCTGTATTCTCCCATCTTGTCAAACATTATACGAGAAGATTAGGTGCTGGTTTGTTGGCAAAAGGGGGTTGTGAAAAATATTAAATCAGGGGTGCGAATAATTGTGGCACACCTGATTTGATGTAAAAGAATAATTTCTTAATGTGGGATTTTTTTCCCACTGAATAAATGCACTTTAATTAAAGGTTGGATTTTCCTCTTTTTTTCCACAGTGGTCCTATATTATTCAGAAAAAAACTGAATTTAGTAAAAGCCAAAGAACACATTTTTACCAGAGGTGCCAGTAATTTTGGAGGGCGCTGCAAACCTTTCAAGGTCACTGAAGGTCAATGGTTATGGCAGCAAATGGAAGTCCATATGGGACATCCTGTATGTTGATGATAATCATAAATATCTCCCAACCATGAACCGTTTTCAAGTTATAATTGTGCTCAAAAGTTTTCAGGCTGAAATTGAAAAAATAGGTAACATTTTTGAAGAAAACATGAATGACCAGACAAAATACATATATTTTATTTCTTATTGGATTTATATCCAACTTTAGGTCATGTAGAAGGCACAAACATCAAATAAAATATGGCAATAAGGTACCCTGTTCAAATGTGTACCTTGGTTCTCCTTACTATGTATTGCCACCTTTAGCCACAATTACAGCATGCAGTCTTTTTTGATAGTTGTCAACGAGGCCCCTAATTTTCTCAGGTGGTATAGCTGCCCATTCTTACTTGCAAAATGCCTCCAGCTCCAGCAAAGTCTTAGGTCGTCTAACATGCACTGCACGTTTGAGATCTCCCCAAAGCGGCTTGAGATATTGAGGTCAGGAGACTGTGATGGCCTCTCCAGAACCTTCACCTTTCTCTTCTGTATCCACTGGAGGGTCTACGTGGCCTTGTACTTTGGATCATTATCATGCTGCAAAAGAATGCAAATTGTCTGCCAGTATTTTCTGATGGCATGCTGCATTCATCTTGCCATCAATTCTCACGAGATTTCCTGTGCCTTTTAAAGCTTACACACCATCTAAACATCAGAGAGCCCCTGCCAAGCTTTACAGTGGGATTGGTATATTTTTTCACCATTGGCCTCCCCAAATATTGCACTTATGGTTGCAACCATAAAGTTCTATTTTGGTCTTGTCACTCCCAAAGACGGTATTCCTGAAGTTGTGAGGTGTGTCAAGATATCGAGGTCTGGCATATTTTAGGTGGGCTTGTTTGTGGGATTGGCGCTATAATGGCTTCCTTCTAGCAACTCGATCATTGTTGATAAGTACCTCCTTATTGTGCTCCTTGCAATGACCACACCATCTTTTTCCAGAGCATCCTTTATTTCTCTTGAGGTAGCGTGTTGTGGACCGAGTACACCCCTTCATGGAAACAGTATTCCCTCATGGCAGTGGCCTCTTTCAGCAGGATCATATACCCTGCCACACGGCAAAAATGGTTCAGGAATGGTTTGAGGAACACAACAATGAGTTCAACGTGTTTATTGGCCTCCAAATTCCCCAGATCTCAATGCAATGGAGCGCCTGTGGGATGTGCTAGAGTCCAATCCATGGGGACCCCACCACCCAACTTAAAGAACTTAAAAGAATCTGTTGCTAAGATTTGGTTGCCTGACACCACGGCACACCTTTAGAGGTCAGTGGAGTCTATGCCTTTGAGTCAGGGCTGTTTCTGAGGCAAAAGGGGGACATATTAGGCAGGTGGTCATAATGTTATGGCTTATCTCTCAAAATGTACCTATATGTGGCATGAGGCACGCTGTTGCGTAACTACTTCTCCTTCTTTCAGGCCCAACTGCAAGAGCACAGTCGCCCCAACACCAACTCCTCAAAGAGCTTGGCCGCAGTGGTGGCGCGGCTAGAGCGCAACGCAGTCAGTTTGTGTGTGGACGGGGACGATGACTTGGCTGAGGAGGAGGAAGAGGAGGGAGACTCGGGCCTGGAGGAGGCAGTGGTGCCCCGGGTTCTCTATGAGGAGCTTGTGCACAGTTACAGGCAGCAGGAGGAGGAGATGAGGAGGCTGCAGCAGGAGCTGGAGCGGACGCGGAGGCAGCTGGTACAGCAAGCCAAGAAGATGAAGGAGTACAGCAGCCTCCTGACGGAGGTAAAGGAGCTGCGCGACTTTAACAGGCGGCTGCAGGACGTCCTGCTCATGAGGCTCGGCAGCGGTAAGAAGGACCCATCCGCCGAGGCCTCCATTTTATCACGTGCACTTAATACCTCTGTGGTCTGAGGAACATTCACCCCACACTTGCTCGCTGACACCTACATTTCCACGCTAGCAAATGCTGCTCTGCAGGCTCGACAAAGTGCTCCCATGTATTGGGTGGTGCTCTTTTCAGCTGTTATCTTAATGTATGGTTTGACAATGTTTTTTTTTTCAGGAAACCTAATAAAAGGACATATGAACCTTCTGTCAGGACCCTGAATATTGCCCTGTAGTTAACAGAGTAGCACGATATGGATGCCTTAATCTTGACAGCATAATTTGTTTGGCACAGATTTTTTTTTTTCTGAATGAGCGACAATTAAATTCCCCTAAATACTGTTTCCAGTATCGGCTTTTACCTGCTTGTAGAAACAAACTAATAACATAACTGTCATTATCTATTGTAATAAAAGCACCATTTCATCATTCTAAACAGAATCTTGTTTAGCCATCCTGTTTTGTTTGTATTTAGGATTTCTCATTAATGACTGCAAAGTAATTTACAAGGTATGCATATTTCTCTTGTGCTGTTCAAGATATGATTGCTAGACTTGGGGAGGACTACAAATTTGAGTGCATTGCCACTGCACACATCAAAATGTGTTTTCCAGGATTGTTCCTTTGGACTGCTCAGTTTAACTGGTTTGCTGGCTAATGGACTGACATGTCCTTAATTGCGCCGTTAACCAATACTACTATCTAAAGAAGATGTGTGTAAAGCAAGATTTGTGTATTCATGTGCTATCTGTGTACCTGTCCATTCTTGTATTGTCTGCGCCTTCGTAGCTTTTTGAAATCCTGCAAATAATAGAAGCTGAGGAACCATAATTTATCTCTGCGTTAGTAATTTTCTTTTATCTAGGGTGAGCAAAGTGATAAGGTAGGGGGTTCAAAATGTGGCCAAAACTATGTGACGGTTGCAGGATGATCACACTTTTGGAAAGAGATTTCCTGGGTGGGTTTGTCTGCCACCGGTGCCAGCTAATTCAGCATCTGGAGAGCAAGATCCTTGATCTTCAGGGTCAGTTGGCGGCGCGACATAGTTTGCAATCAGTAGAGTTCCTAGAGGAACTAAGTACAAAAGGTCGTTTTGAGAAATGGAGTGTACGCCAAAGCAGGGTGGTACTGGGATCCCAGAACAGGCAGGGAGAGAAAGTAGGGTGACTGTAGGTCGGCAGCGCAGGAAAGGGCGTGCAGGCCATATAGCGACAGCTTCTCCAGTGGTTGAGATGTCCAACCGATTCCAGCCCTTGCTGGAACTCGACTTGGCCCCTGACCCTGAGAGTGAGGGGACTGATGAGCAGCAGGGCACCCTGTTGGCCTCTAGCCCTCAGAAAAGAGAGTTATTGATAGTGGGGGACTCAATACTTAGAGGAATAGATAGCTTAGTCTGTTCGCACGACAAGGAGTATCGTACCTGGTGCCCAGGTAGGAGACCTCCTGGAGTGTGTGTACAAGCTCCTGGCCAGAGCGGGGGGGGATCCAGTTGTCATGGTCCATGTTGGGACAAATGACATGGGTAAGGGTAGGTTTAAGGTTCTGCAAGGCAAATTTGTGGAATTAACTGAGAAGCTTAGGAGCAGATCCTCAACTGTAGTGTTTTCCAGGATTCTACCGGTACCACGTGCAAGCAGAGGTAAGCAAAATTTTATCTGGAGGTTTAACACGTGGCTACGAACCTGGTGTAGGAAAGAGCGTTATAGGTTTATGGGGTACTGGAACTTTTTCTTGGACAGGGGTGACCTGTTCAAGCCTGACGGGCTGCACCTGAACCGGAGGGGTACCTTTGCACTGGGCCAGCGTATGTTAAGGGTAGCACAGGATTATTTAAACTAGGGACTTGGGGGGCAGGGAGGTTAGTGAGTGTTACACATAGATGCACTAACGATGTTTTACTTTTAAAGCAACAAAGTGTAGTGGGGGGCTCGAGGCAGGGGCCACATGGGAAATCAAGGGGAAAGAGCATTAGTAATAACCTGTAATGTTTTTATTTAAATGCAAGAAGCATAAAAAATTTATTTCCAGAACTTGAGGCTGTAGTGATCAGTGAGGGCTATGACATAGCCATGTCTCTGTAATCTCAACTATGTGAAGAGGATGGAGATGAATATAGTATAGAAGGTTATAAGCTCGTTAGGAAGGATAGATGTAATAGGCGAGGAGGGGGCGTAGCACTCTATGTGAACGAAAACAATGTACTGGAAATTCCCGAAATTGAACATTCCTTGTCCTGTGAAGATATCTGGGTCAGGCTCATTGGCAAACACGAGTCAGGTTTAAACATGGGTGTATGCCATCGACCACCAGCTTTGGACCGTACAATCAATGAAATGCTTTTTAGGAGGGTTACGCAAGCTTGTAGTGGTTGTGGGACTTTTATCATGGGTGACTTAAATTATCCTGGTATGAATTGGGAAGGAAATGGTGAAAGGACAGGGTGGGGGGGAGGAAGAATTTCTAGATGTTATAAATGATAATTTCTTGGTGCAGTATGTTAATAAACCTACCTGAGAGAAGGCAATTTTAGACTTAGTGCTCTGTAATGACCCCGATTGAATTAGCAATGTTGAGGTACTGGAGCCACTTGGGACGAGTGATCACTCTGCTGTTAATTTTGATGTTTCATGGGAAGTTAAAAAGGTTTATTCTAAAACAAAAATTTTCAATTTTAGGCGAGCAAACTTTGACAGGATGCGCTCATATCTAGCTGAAATAAAATGGGAGACACTTCTGGACTGTGAGTCCGTAAATGAGATGTGGGAAAGATTTAAGGGGGTTTTACTTGAATCACAATGCAGATTCATTCCGAAGGTGTCCAAAAGTAAGCTGAAAAAGCAGAATCCTCAGTGGATGACCAAAAGTATTCATAGGATTTTGAGGGGAAAGAGAAATATTTAGAAGATTTTATAAAGGATAACAATGAGAACACTAAGGCTGAATACTGTAAAATGCAGCCTGTGGTCAAAAAAGAGCTGAGGAATGCTAGAAGACTATATGAAAGACAAATTGCAGAGGGGGAAAAAACTAACCCTAAGCGCTTCTTTCAGTACTGTAGCAGAAAAAGGAAAGTTAAAGAGCAGGCTAAGTGCATAAAGAATAAAAATGGATCGCTGCTATATGATAACAAGCATATTGCGGATGCCTTAAACAGTTACTTTGTTGACAATTTTACCTCAGAGGGGGTCTTTATTTAGCCAGAGGGCATGCCAAATGCTCAAGATTATTTAGCAGAAATTGAGGTTCGGGATAACGAAGTATCAGACAAGTTGCATAAACTAAAGGCAGATAAGGCGGCGGGTCCTGATGGCTTATATCCTAGAGTGCTCAGGGAAGCTGGTGAGTTCATCTTTAAGCCGCTATCCACCATCTTCAGACGGTCTTTAGAAACTGGAGAAATACCAAATGATTGGAAACAGGGCAATATAATGCTAATATATAAGAAAGGGGACCGTACCGAGCCAGGAAACTACAGGCCAGTGAGTTTAACTTGCATTTCGTGCAAAATATTAGAATCTATCATATAAGACGAGCTGGACTTATTTCTTGAACGTAACAGTATCTTGAGGGATAGCCAACATGGTTTTCGGAAGGGAAGGTCATGCCTAACAAACCTACTGGAATTTTTTGAAGAGGCCACCAGGACTTGCAACCAGAGCAAGGCTTATGACATCATCTACTTGGATTTTCAGAAAGCATTCGATACAGTGCCGCACAAGAGACTAATTTTTAAACTGAGCTCCATTGGAGTTATGGGAGGTATTCTGAAGTGGATTCAAAACTGGTTATAGGACAGAACACAAAGAGTGGTGGTCAGTGATATCTCATCTGAGCTAGGTATGGTGGGGAGTGGCGTCCCCCAGGGATCGGTGTTGGGACCCCTGCTGTTCCTCATTTACCTTAATGACCTTGATAGGAATATTGAGAGCAGATTGGTTAAATTTACAGATGATACTAAATTGGGGGGTTTTGCAAATAGTTTAGGGTCCACTAAAGTGATTCAGGACGATTTGGATAGAATCCAGAATTGGGCAGAAATGTGGCAAATGAAATTTAATCTAGCAAAATGTAAAGTTGTACATGTAGGTAATAAAAACATTGGACAGGATTACTTCATGGGAGGTTTAAAACTGGAATGTGCTGCACAAGAGAAAGATCTGGGAGTGATTGTTAACCAAACCCTCACAGGTTCTAGCCATTATGCTGTAGCAGTTAAAAAAGTAAATCGGATTCTAGGATACATTGCCAAAAGTATTGAGTACAAATCTAAGGAGGTTATGCTTCTTTTGTACAACACGTTCGTTAGACCACACCTGGAGTTTTGTGTACAGTTCTGGGGACCATACTTTAAGAAAGACATAGAGGTTCTAGTGTAAGTTCAGAGAAGAGCCACCAAGCTTATTCTAGGTATAAAAGATGAAAGCTCGGCAGGGGTCGGCAGCCTTTTCGGAGTAGCACACAATTGGCTATCGCGCTACAGGGATTCAGATTGGGAAGGGACTGCCGGATTTGGGTGTTCAGCGACAGCTTTGTTCGTTGCTCCAGCGCCTCCTGTTGGCCAGACGGGCGCTCGTCAGGAAGACTCTGGGTTTGTTCACGTCCGGGTATCCTCCGCCCTCGTTCGTAACTTACGAAGATTCGACCAATGAGTGTATAACAATCAGTGGCTGACAGACACGTGCTTCGGAGGAGAGTCGTGAACTGTCTTCACTATCCTGAGTTGGCAGCAAGGGGTCGCATACGAGCAAGCTTTATACATAGTTCACTAATTGGGCATTCCAGATTCGGGTGGGATTGGAGATGCCAAATTTATTTAAAAAAAAAAAAAAGATGAAAGCTGAAGATCCTTAATCTTTAGTCTTAGGAAAAGGAGACTCAGGGGTGATTTGATTGAGTTCTTTAAATATGTTAAAGGGATTAACAGAGTGAATCATGTAGGATTCCTTCGGCCAAGTGCTGTGAGTAGAACTCGGGGTCACAAATGGAAGTTGACCAAAGGTAAATTTAGCACTGATATTCGGAAATATTTCTTCACCCAAAGAGTAATTGCGATGTGGAATAGGTTACCTGACCATGTTGTTGAGGCAGAGACCTTGGGGGTTTTCAAGAGCAGGCTTGACCTAAAGCTAGATACCATTGAGTCCGTTAGTGTCTGAGGGGATATATTCACCGTGGTGTGGGGAAACTGGCGAGCTTAGTTGGGCTGAAAGGCCTGTTCTTGCCATTCATGTTATGTAATGGTAAATAAGTTTGGCTATTTGTTTCTTTATATATGTTGCAGTCAGATTGTGAAACCAGTCACTTCAAGAAATCACTTAAAATTTCAGTTATCTCATGACATGGCTCACACTAAACTTCAGTCATTTTGCAAAATGACAAATTTTTGGTCATTTCATGAAATGACTGGTTTCACAATCTGACTGTAACAGAAATATTGAATTGGACACTGTATTAGAGCCTGGTTCATGGCTAGTTTGCAAACAGTATATTTATTATGCCTCCGCCACACACACAGCAGGAGAGCGGCATACTTTTCTCCGGTTGTCCGTCCATAACACTGTCTATCACAAATATGTTGTCCACTCAATTCCTGGATACATTCATCAAATCAGACATGGTAACACCCCCTGAGGACAGTTGAACTGATTAAGTTTTAGAGGTCATTGTGGCAAAGATCAAAGTCATGTAAGGTTAGTAGTATTTAGGGGCCGAAGATCAGCTTTAAGGGCATATGAAGCTATGGCTGGCAGAGACTGTTAAGACATGGCAAAGGAACTATTTTCAGGCAATACTGGTGTGTCCACTATGAAAGTGCTTTGTGGACAGCAGTAACTGCTGACTGGATGGAATACCCCAGCTCACCAATGGAACCAGCTGCAGATTAGACGACCAGGGTAACCTAGGGTCAGGAATGCTGTCCGCTGACCGGTATATAAACTCATCAGCTACATGGGAGCTTAGTGTGGCCTGTTACCAAGCCAGCTTACAGGGCTAAAATAACACGCTGTTTGGAGGCATGGCAAAGCCTGGCTAAAAAGCTCTGCCCTGGTGCTACTGCAGCTGTACGGGGACTGCATGTGTGGATTCACTTTCAGAAAGTAAGATGTTAGAAGTAAAAACAAACTCCTTTTCCCTTTGGTACCCATTGGTGCTTAAAATGGAAATCCAGGAGTAGATTACCGTATTGACCCGAATACAAGACGACTCCTCTTTTTCAACAAAAAATAACAAAAAAAAACTGAGAAATAATTTTTAGTGAAGAAAAAAAGACAGTCATTGTATTAGAGAGGTGAGTATGTGTGTACAAATGAGTGTGTGTGCGCGTGTGAGGGTGTATCAAAGGGAGGGGGAGTCTGAGGGGGGGTTGCAGTGAGTGTGTGGTTCTACCACCACAGCGCAGCCAGAATCTCGCCCTCCCTGGGTGTTTCTCCCCTCTCAGGGTGTAGGTTCCCTGAAAAATACTTTTTATTTGAACAAAATTTCATTTGCATAAAAAACATTTCATTCTTTTCCTTGTACATTTCAACATCTTTGGTGTTTATTCATGGGGGGAAAAAAAATCATAAAATCGTCTCTAGCACTGCAAATAGGCAAAGTCCAGAACGCACCTCATGGATCTTTGCCATGAAAACAGTGCAGTAAAACGGCAAAAGGCCTACTGGCCTAACTTGTGCAATAAACGGCGCGCATTTGCTTGACAAACAGTATCAGAACAGTGCAAAATGTAAGAGCATTAACATCCAAAAAAGACCACAAACATTTTTTTTCCGCATTCATTTCGAATGACGTTGATTTAAATACAGCAAATATGCATCTAGATGAACGATTGTCGTCTTACCTAATCGGGGAGAACAAGCAGCACCTGTTAACTGTGGAGTGCTCTCGGAGTGAACATTTTGTTAATCATGAAAATGACTGCGTACAGGTCAGGACCTATAATTGTTTAAAACGGAAGTTTTCTGCAACCCAATTCTCTGTTCTTGTTCCACAACTGTACTGAATTTAGCCCATGATTTAATCGCTGTTAGATCGCTTATGGAGAGAAACTGTGTCTTCGGTTGTCAATTACGATAATAACGTTGCACTCTGTCACATCATATCTTTTTTCTCCCCTCACGTTGTTCGTTCTCCGCTTCGTTTACAACCATAAGTTTAAAATTCGCATCCTAACTTCTCCTCTGATTTTTATTCACCTGACCGACTTTGGAAGCACTTTTTTCAAGTGGATCTCTGCATCTGTCATTCAGTAGAATGTGGGCTAACACACCCACTCCAGCCGACTTGCTTACAGGATCACGCTAGGGTCACACTGCACTAAACACAGACAGAGAGAAAACGTAATGCTTTACATGAATGACTCCTTAGACCCCGAATATAAGACGAGGCGTCATTTTCAGGCATTTTTCAAGGGAAAAAATGTCATCTTCTATTCGGATCAATAAGGTATTCTCTTGTGCACGGTTTTGAAAAGCTTCCTTATTAGAACCCAAGACCCCAGTATAAAATCTTTTTTTTTTTTTTTTTCCATTGGGGTAAATTGATGAAATGTATCCCTCTGCTGTACCTTCTTTAAGCATGTGTTGACACTGGTGCTTTGAGTCTGATTTTATTTATTTCTGTATCATAGTTAACGCTGACCTTTTATCTCCTCTTTGCCTTTGGCAGAGCCTATGCTTGACAATGGTACCCAGACAATCAAAGCAGAAGTGGTAGAGCCCTTTATTGAGCCACAGGAAGTGTGCAGGGAGGAAGCCAACACCAGCTCCAGCCACTCGCCCTCACCCAGAACTGCGTACACTTTTACAGATGGCAAGGCGAGTCCTCCTCTCACCTCCTTCCCCTACACTAAAGTCATTGATTGGTTGCTCTTTTGTGTGCCCTGCTTCTGCTGGAAGATGTTGACAGCGGTGCGACTTACACTTCTTTTGTGTTGGAGCCGCTACTCCTTCACATTGAACAAGTGTTAAGCTTTATTTCCTGTTAAAAACTCCCACCTTGGTCAGTCACCTGCACTACTCATTTAATTCAGCCCTCTTAGCTGCCGCCGAGCCTTTTACAGTATTATTCTGCCTGCCTCGCTCGACATGGGGGAATTGGTGTTACAAGCGGAAAGGGTTCTCAGTTCAACCGTGAAGAACAAAAGCAAATTAGAACTCTCACACTTTGCCTGGTACTAATTATTTATACCACAGGAATCCGAGTGACTGACAGGTTGCCCCAGGAAAGAAAAAACCTCAGCTACTTCATCGGAGCTGAGAAAAGCTTGTCCACTGGCCTGCGTCCTTAAGCACATTAGCTGGGGTGGGAAAAGCTTTAGGGCCGAAACCTGAAGGCATCTTCGCTTGTAGTTCCCCGGTCGTTCCAGCCAGGTTGAGGCCATATTTCTCTGAGTACCTGCAGTGAGAGGATTTGAAGCAGCACTTGGTGTGGGCTTTGAATCGATGTGTTGCTCTTGCTGCAGGTGCACCTCGGTGGGGGCATCTGGGTGGACGAGGAGAAGTGGCACCAGCTGCAGCGAACGCAGGGCGACTCCAAGTTTACCAAAAATCTGGCTGTCATGATCTGGGGCACAGAGACCCTGAAGAACAGGAGTGTCACTGGCGTGGCCACCAAGAAGAAGAAAGATGCCCTCCCCAAGCCTCCGCTTTCCCCAAGCAAACTCAAAATTGTCAGAGGTAAAACCGCACGCTCAACTACGGACGTCAAGTCTCTCGACCTTTACCCCTTTACCCCTCAGACTCTGACTTTTTCACTTAAGTTTTCCCTTGGGTAGATTCAGCATTTAAAAAAAAAAAACAATAATTTTCATGTTGCAGTACAGTGACACATATGTGCTGTATCTGCTGTTCATCGCGCTTCAGTGAAACTACATCACACTTGTATTGAGAGAAATATTCAAACCCAGGATGCATTTTTTTTATGGCCACAGTGTTGTATCGAATAGAAAAATATCTAGATCTTGGTTATTATTTTATAAACATTTCCCTGAAATTTATTTAGGATCATTTGAATCTTTGGGAATTTCACTCGAGTTTAAAACAGGGCTGTAGTTCCACAGATTTGAATACTGCAGCTGCATTTGTGTTCTCTGGGGTCAGCTGTTTGTATCCCATGATCATCCCCAGGAATATTAATGCGATGTTCATTCTGTTTACATTGTGGGGTAATTGTTAAAGCTGTGTGGTGAATGTGGACGAGCTCGATTAGATGGATGTTGAAGTGTGTATTCAAAAGACTGAGCCTAATTCTGAATCTTGTTTTCTTTTCAGAATGTTTGTATGACCGAGTATCGCAAGAGACGGCAGACAGCGCCGAGATCACGCAAAGATTGTCCAAAGTGAACAAATACATATGTGAAAAGATAATGGATATTAACAAATCCATCAAGAACGAGGAGAGGAGGGAATCCAAGCTGCTCATTAGACAGACGGTCAAGATGGAAAATTTCAGCTACGATGGCATGTAGTGATTAAAAGTTGTCACCATAGCTCATTCTGCTCTTCTTGGACTGCCAAGAAAGAAAGAGGGTGGACAGGATCATCAATGCTGCCATTTGAGATTTTCACTGGAACCCAGATGAGGCCTTATTCAACCTCTCAAAAACTGCTATATGTCAGACAGCTTTACCACTAATTGAACGCAGGCAGCAGCTGGTATGAGTCATATGAGTGACTGAATGGAGTTTATTTTTATACATTTTTGGGTGAGGGTTAAGGGTGGGAAGGGGAGAATAGGTGTGCGTAAGTTGGGAAAGATCTTTTTCCACTTGGGTGTGAAAGAATAAGGTGGTTGTTCAACAAGGTGTTCTGTGTCAGAACATGGTACTGTGTCCTAACGTACTGTATAGATGAGCAAGAATGTACATTCAGATAAAGTCTTCTGATTTCAGGAAGGCTTGGTAATAATTGACAATGGATACAGGGCTTAGAGGATGCAGTTTTTATAGATGGCCACCTGCGTGCGAGCTATGTTTCGAGTGCTGCTGGTACTTTTTCCAGTGACTCGGAGATGCACTTTCTCAACAGATGTTTGAACTTCTTTATTGTTCTTGGCTGGAGGCAGTAACGTCTGCTATTGACATCCCGCTGTCCTGGAGGTTAATAGATTTTAATGGGGATTATAATTGTTCTATAACTCAAATGGGAATTGTGGCTTTCTGCCTCTTCGCCAGTCCTAGTTTTATGGGGCTGTAATATAAACCCCGGTTTACTTTTGTGTATTTTGTCTTTGTTTCCTCTGGTACATAGTACTTGGTATTGTAGCAAAGAAATGCAGAAATCCCTCTGCATGTCACATTTTATAGTATCTGAGGTAGGATTTGTTTAGATCTGGTTGTTTTTTCAGACCAGTGAAGTTATGAACTGTGAATTTAGCAATGTGAGAGGAAAAACAGTTTTGTTTCTTTTAGATACAACCGTGAACAAAATTCCCCCCCATACACGTTTTTAATGATGAGTTGAGTGAGTATCCAAATTATTGCATTGGGCGAACATTTTGCGAGCCCTTACAAGCCGTAAAAGAAAGAAAAAACGCAATCTAGGGATCCACTCGCTGTTCTTTAAAGTAAGCTGTGATTGTAAGGTAAGCTGATACTGCTTGAATTGCACTTTGGTGTTTGCACATGGAGCGCTCCTGGGCTCTGCGTTTTAGTGCGTGTAAAGCTGTCAGCAGCAGTCGGGCCGTGATGCCCTATTCCCTCTCTCATGGCAGAACTCCTGGCCGTCTCCCCCTCTGTCAGGCACACCAGTGGGAATGAAATAAGGTATAGTGACAACTTCCAATGAGACATGCCATCAGAACTATTCCAGTGTTTTCTTTCCCTGTCCCTGAAGGTTTGTCTGGCCGTCTGCAATAGAGAACTATATGCTGCAGATAGAATTCTCAACTGTGACCATATTTTAAACTGTGATTCACTTGCAGGTCTGCCTCCTGAGCAGAAAAGCCAAGCCATTGGTTCTCTGGATCCCCTTTGTTCTTTTTTTCACATTTCATCCGAGTCCTGTGAAGGTATCATGTTTCCAGGGTGTGTCAGTGTACACACTTCATGGTCCCCCCCCCCCCATTCAACACAAGTACATTATAGAGTTGAACGTGTGTATGACTCTGATAGCTTTTTTGTTTTACTCTTATTAAGCTCATTTGTTCATATTTCGTATTTCCTTTATTGGCTCTATGCTTTCTTCATGCATAGAAATGTAGATGTTCTGTATCTATACCGGGAGAAAAATATTCACAGTAGTAATTACTATACCAATAATGCATAAGGAAAAATTACATTGGTTGGTATAGTTTATTAATGGGCTTCATTCATGTGCTTATGGACAGTAGCCAATTTATAAGTGCAAACCCGTCTCTAAATCAGTGTTTCCATACCCTGATCTTGGAGCACCCTTGCTGTGCACATTTTGATCTCTGATTTTACTCAACTGATTGGCAGATCAGCTCATTAGAGGAGTATGTACTGAGATGGATGGGGTGCGTCAGATCAGGGAGACGTATAAAATGCGCTGAGCAGGGGCACTGCAGGAGCAGGGTCCGAAAACCTGGCTTTAAACCTTTATGCACTGCACTTCAGTGCGTATTCGTCATTCCCAAAATTAATAGTGTCTCATATACTGGGTTTAATAGTTCAAATGAATGATTCATCCCTTTAGGTCAGTGTTTTAAACCAATGTTATGAGACTTGACAATTAAACAGCTGTGTAGGGCACTGCATTTTTTGATATTTGTGGCCAAGTTATGGCTTCCCTGAAAGCACTGTCCCTAATTAGGTCTGTGCTTCTCTTCGATCCCTGTTCTTTCTGCCGTTACAAAAATTACCGCCACCTGTCATTGTTTATCTTTGTGTTTAAAATGTCTCCTCTTCATAACATTTTGAAATGGAATTTGTGAACAACTTCACCTATTCAGAAATGCGCTCAGTGTAGAAATACTCAGTTTTTTGTTAAGAAACACTTCTTACCTCTTACAACAAACAATATGTACTAACAAAATGCTATGGTTTTACTAAAATTATTTAGGTTATGTGGTATTGTTGAAAGTGAATCCAGCTGCTTGGATGATGCTTTAAAGTGAAAGTCTTAAGTGGTTGAGAACACTGGGAGATGAGAAGCCAAAGGAAAAGTACTTTTCTTTCCATTAGGATATCCCTTTGTGTTCTAGGAAATGTGTGTTTTAATGTGTTGTTGCGGTTTGTGCACACTTGAGCCTTATGTCCCGCATATATGAGGGGTGTCATGACAACATTAGCTGACTGTTTCTTCATTTTGCTTTGCGTTTTTCTGATAGCTTTGATGTTGATACAATTTGCTGTCTTCACTGACATTTTTCAACCCCTGACTTTTGTAGCCACCATTCAATGCCCAAGAGGTCATTGTTACCCGGGTAGCTTTCCGGAGCAAAAGCGAGTTCTTATTTCTCATCAGTACTCAGCGCAAATGATGATCACAGCCTTTTTAACTGTAAAGCTGTTATGGAGACCCAATTATAATGGTCTTCACACAGTCCAAATGTTGCGTCCCTCTTATGCAGTCGAATTCTTTGGGTCCCGTAATGGCTGGTGGGAGGAGCTCTAACCTCTTGAGGGTCTGGAATGTTCCTTCTGGACACATGAATGAATGGCTTACGAGTTCAATCACTTCACCGTGTAACATCTTTAATCACCTGTGGTGATTTATTAACCAGGTGCTCTTGGGACCAGAGATTTTTCCCCCTTGCTGAAGTGTGTATTTTTATTGTGCATTGCTTCTTGTTAACAGGGTGCTTTATGGTGATAAATAAAAATGCTAAGCCAAAGTAAAGGATAATGACACCCACCATTTGGGAGGAAACCTCGCTGTAAATTTGCTGGAATTAAATTTCTGCAAAATTAGCCCTGCAGAGTCCAGGGGTAGTTCAGCTAATACTCTCTCGCTCCCACGTGAGCTAACTTATTTTTGTTTGTTTTTTTTTTTTTTGTTTTTATTTTTGGTCCTTTTTATTATTTTGTAGTTTCTATCATGCAGTAATTTGCATTGAAATCTACAGGACCCTGGAGGGTAGTGTTTCTAGTGCCATATGTCTGCTACATCCAGGTTTATGGTAGCCATGAATGCACTGCTGTTGTGTGGTCCCTGAAGCTGTCCTTTAATTTGTGATGTTGGGTTTTTTGAATTACTTTGCTTTATTTCCTGATGCCAAAAGAAATGGGTGGGGTGGTATAGCTCTGTGCAGTTTTATGTATTTGTGCAGTTGTTATACCGCTATGATACGGAGATGGTAGTCTTCATCAGCGGAGTTACTGATGATCTCAGTTACAGACTGCAGACCATGGGCAGAGGTGTTGCTCTTAACACTTCTGCAAACTGCCCAGTACTCCCACCACAAAATCCCTGTGACGTCACTTGTGTTTTCCACTGTAAAGGTTTTGTTCGTATGATGTAGTCAGTATAGTGAATGAACTCTCACTCTGTACATTCTCAGTTAATGTTCGCTGCTTTTCAGATGAGGGAGTAAGGCAT
Source organism: Gymnothorax reevesii (assembly GCA_029721435.1). Classification (NCBI taxonomy): domain Eukaryota; kingdom Metazoa; phylum Chordata; class Actinopteri; order Anguilliformes; family Muraenidae; genus Gymnothorax; species Gymnothorax reevesii. The sequence goes on from CM056575.1 coordinate 96,023,441, forward strand.
ACAGGTCAGATTTTGCAGAATTATTTGCAGTTTTACATGCAGTTTTTATCAGATGAAAACTTAAGTGTCGCCATCCTACCTCATTACTCAACGGCGCGTATACATTTGTAAAGCTTCTGAAACAATTGGAAATATTAGTGCTCCGTTACACTGAAGAACCAGTGGCTTGTACATAAGCAGTCTCAAATATCATGAGGTTTTTTCTTAACTTTATGAAAAAGTTGCCATTGTTATGGATATTAAGTACTTCCTTTTTACATTTGCTTCGACAATGATCGAAATACAGTATAGCCAATTAGAAAAAAGCAAACCAATATAACTTGCTCTGGTCATTACTGAGTTGTTTTCAAAATAAACTTGTTGATGGTGCTATGAGCAAATGTAGTTACACTGTATCTCTTACCTCCTGTGGTGCTAGCTTTTCCTGTCAATATTTCCATTCTCCATCAACCGTTCATTTGGCCTGTCCTGAAATTGTCGTCAGACTGTGTTTTTGTCCCGAGTGGAAAGCAAATAATGCAAGGGCAGATGTCTTTCAACATTACTTGCATCCACAGAAATGACCAGCTCAATATTTTCTGTTGTATCATGAAAGAATTCCAGAAGGGTCCTTGGACCATGTTAGTCTATTATTATATGATGATAATTTCATCATTCATTGGAAGAAAAAAAAAAAAGCCCCAGACGTTCAGAATGAAGTCGAGATGCTTTGAAATTTTAATGGATAAATACCTTGAGCTCTGATCTGTTTTCACCTCACGGTAGCTAAAATGTAAAAAAAGAGATATAATTGAACAGTAGACCTCAGTGTTTTGTGTTTATAGCATACATTTGTTATCTGAGTGTATTGGGCAAATACTGCAACAGTCATATATCAGTTGCGCTCGAGCCTGATTTATAGAACACATTGCTTTCTGGGCAGATTATGCATTACCATAGTCTGCCACAAATACGGTTGGTTGTCCGACAATGTTCATTGTGTAGCCAATACCAAGAAAAACTATTTTATCTCATGCATATCTAATTAAGATTTTGCTGGGAAATTGCTTTGTGGGCTGGGATGACCTGTGGTAAAAGCTCTGCTTTCATTTGATTGGTAGCCAATGGATACCGCAATGGAACCACCTTTTTAATACTGTATCAATGTTTACAGCACAAAAGTGGTTCAGACAGAGAGCGCTTCGGTTCATTATTACATTCTTGATTAAAGTAAATAATTAAAACTGCATTATAAGGTTTTCTTTTGCCACTGAAATTAATTATATTTTTATCTGGAGTAATTTACAAATTGTAAACAATTTCCCATTTTTTATCCCATTTCTTTTTGATCTGTGTTTTCATCTGACATACCAGTTTATTTTTTATAGTGCTTTTGAGTGCTTTTTAAGAGATCCTTCAACGAAGAATATTGTTAAGAATTGTGTTTATGTCTAGTGGTGATAGGTTGGATATCTGGGGTCTCAGGAATGATTAATGCGGGTGCCATGATCCAATGAATGCTTCAGAAGGAGAAAGTACATGTATGCACATGTGAAAACATCTTTTTCTGGTTTCGTCAAAACGGAGAATACAGTCAAGTCCAGAATTATCGGCCCCCTTGAAAAATTGGGAAGAAAAATTGCATATGAGAAACCCTTTACTCGGAAATTTAAGTGTATTTCATTGTATAATCAAATTTTTTATTAAAACTATTGGTGTCAAAATTATTGGAACCCCCTAGCTTACTGCTTAGTGCAAATACCCCTGGCAAAGATGACAGGTTTGAGTATTTTCTTAGGACAATGGGCTGCAAAATATACCTAAAACTTTTCCATGGACATATGACCTACTTTCCCTTGTATGCCTTCCTTTTTGCGGTGAACCAGGCAAATCATGTTCTGGTCATAGATGATCTCTTTTGCCTATCTGACCGCTACATTCCCTTCCAGTTATAGTTCCAAAGACTGCTTGGTTTTGCTCCTTGTGCTCATTTAGGGCATTGTAATTTTTGAAAATTCCACATTTTTACATCTGTTATTACCCGTGCCCTAAAGCCTGCCCCAGGTGGTGCAACTTTGCCTGAGGCAAGTGACACGTGTGTATACTGTATCAGGCAATGTTGCACTGTGTGGGGATGGTTTTTGCTGCGTAACTTCCTCGCGTAACAGTGCAGTAGCATATCTAGCATGCTAGACATTTTTGCGTCACGCGAAGCAGTTACTCACCTTGTGGGGGCTACCTGCTGCAATGTTACACGTGCTCGACCAATCACAACGTGCCGACCCGTCATATGATATGCAGGCGAGTCACATGATACAGAAAAATGGCGGCACCCTCTGAAACTGTAACAGACATCCTGGCCGAGGATTTAGCATGGGCTCCGCCATTTTCTGTATCATGTAATTTGTCTGCACATCATATGACGGGTCTGTTCATTGTCATTGGTCAAACACGTGTAACATTGCAGCAGGTAGCCCCCACACAGTGAGTAACTGCTTCGCGTGACGCAAAAATGTCTAGCGTGCTAGATACACTGCTGCACTGTTACGCGAGGAAGTTACGCAGCAAAAACCCATCCCCACACGGTGCAAAATCGCCTGATGCAGTATACACACGTGTCACTTGCCTCAGGCAAAGTTGCACTGTCTGGGGCAGGCTTAAGATGCGTTTTTAACCATGTACGCACTATTTGGAGCATATCATCTTGTGAAAACCATAACTGTCTGTCTGATAAGTAGATCACTGTTAATTTTTTCCAGCGTATTTTGCTTCACTTTTATATCATATGGGAAGTGATATAATGACTCTACATTAGCCTCAAGTGAACAAAATTGATAATATTTCATTTACTAAATGGTAGGGGTGCCAGGTGTCTTGACACCTATGGTTTTCATAAAAAAAAGATGGGGAAAAAAACATGAACATGAGATTAAATGTATTAAAAGGTTTGTACTGCTTTGTTGTATTTGAACTGAACATACTAATTGATATTTGTTTTCACATGCAGTCCTTTCCTTCATTTTTATCGAGGGTGCCTGTAATTGTGGACCTGACTCTGTACAGGCCCAGGACTCGGCAGGACATGGCAGAGACTCTGAGCCAGCTGGGACTTACCTCAAACGAAATTGTCCTGCCAACTGTCACATTTCTACTTTGTGACTGAATTTGCCTCTTAGCATCATTTTCTGTGTGTTTGCTGCAGTCCAGGTACTCATGTTAAATGTACAGATCTAAAGAATAAATTCTACCTTTTATTCTGAGAAAAAAAGCTGTTATAGCTTGGCTCTGTGTCATATTTGTGTCCTAATTTCTATTCACTTTCATAGTAGTGTAATACAGCCATGTCATACATGTTTGATGTTACGCATGTATACGGCAGCAGCAAACTACATAATTGCTCATCGATCTCCATTTGATGCAGTTGGAACCTACCTCCCATTCCCTCTGCCATGATGGATGTAACATAGGCAGGTTGTCTGTATCATGAGTGGTGTAACTTTCAGTGCAGTTCGTAAGGAAGGGTCTGTCCTAACACCTTTGGTTGGTGCATATTCTATGTGCTGTGAGAGTAATGATTTTGGCTCCTTGGCTCACCCTTGGTCAGGGACTTTTGGGGTCTCAGGCAGGTAGGCAGGCGGTTATGTGCTGGTTTCACACTCCGCCAGATTGGGCTGATGGGTCTTTGTGTCTGGCAGTGATAAGGTCGCACTTTTATGATTCATCGGACAGGCAATGAGTTAACGTCGACTGGAGTAAGAAAGTGAATGCAGCAATGATGTTTCGTAATATACGGCATTGTGAAAACCCCACTGAATTATGAAATCAGCAGTGGTATTGGCCTAATAAGAAGAGGGTACAGAGCTGTGGGAGAGGTGGAGATATTGTGCTGGTGGAGGCAGTACTTGATACTCTGTCCATTTGTGTAATTGCACTTTTATTAATTCTGCTTCCTCAGAGCAAAAATGCCTGTTCTAGTGCACTGCCTGCCAGGGCAGCGAGAAGCATTCACTCTGACGCACTGTGCATTTCCATATTGCCTAACTAAGCAAGAATGGTGTTTATCAGAATTTTTTCTTCAGCCCAAGGGCATCTGTTCAGTGTCATTAACAGTAGCAGTTGCCACATGCCTGTAATTCACTGTGCCATTCCAGTATTGACAACAAGATGATTCACTGCTATAATGACTGATAGGAAGGAGGAGGGAAATGTCTGGTGGATCTTGAAAATGCTATCTGTACACAGTGTTCTGTGCTGATACATAAACTGATCACCGTTTGGATTAGAGTTGTACCTCCAGTACTTTAAAAATATTTTGTTTTGATATTTGAGGTTGGATGACCTCCTCTTGTGCACAATGATGAAGGAATGCTGAAGTGGAGCTGCATTCTGAAGGATGTGTCTCTGTTGTGCGTGAATTTATGTGCTAATCATGGCTGATATTTTAGATTGCATCTTGAAAATAATTATTTTATGCTGGAGTGTGCTTGTGTGTGCCTTCGTGTATGTGCGCATTCCTGCACATGTGTGTATTTCCGCACTTTTATTTCTCCTTTTTATCATCTTGTTAGTTCAGTATCAAGTGATAGTTAATAAGAATGTAAGAATGACCAGAGTTACTGTGCGTATAGCTGCTTTATTGAAGAATTAAGCTGAAGTATGTGCATCAGCTTCAGTGTCAGCATGATCGACTACTGTTTAATGAGTGGAGCTTTTATGTGTGTTTGGTAACTAAGATGCTTTATATTTTATACTTGATTTAAACACTTCCATTTTACCAGATCAATAAATTAAAATTACCCTATTCTCCTGCCCTGCAGCAAAATGTGGTGAAGTCTAAAATCCTTTTAAACTATGACCTGTGTTGATTTGCTGTGCATTGTGCCTCTTCCTAGATATGATGCACCATTCGAATTTCTGATCAGGAAACATTTTGAAAAAGAGATTACCAATACGCCCTCAGTCATCAATGTCCATTTAGGATGAAAATGTTTTTGTCATCGTTTTCAGACAAACTGTAGTTTCTGCAATGATGTCTTCAAACGTCAAAAATGGCCATTCCTCTCAAACCTTCATTTCTTTTCCATACATTTCCATTGTGGCAAGTTCAATCATAAAGCTTTATCCCTGTATACTTGGATCATACAAGCAAGCGAGATTGTTAGTTGTGTAGATGTGTTGACCTCGTACTTCTACTTTTTTTTGATTCACGGTATCACTATTTTTTTTTTTTTCGGTTATGTTTATTTTGGGATGTCCTTTTCGCATTTTCATTGCTTAAGTCTTTGAGCACAAACAATGAGAAGCGAGATGGTCCAAGTTAACAAAATGGTTGCTGGCACTGTTGGCATTATTGCACATTATTGTTTTTTTTTTGTTTTTTTTTTTTTTTTTTTTTTTGTAGGTGTGTTTTTTTTTTTGTTTGTTTGTTTTTTTTTGTTTTTGCATATTTTTGAATTGAGGAATGATGTTTTGGAAGGTGCTGTAGTTGAGGACGCTTGCTGCTGAAGCGCATGGCATTTGCAGTGGTGCTGCAGAGGGCAGACTGACACTGATCTACATTGTTCAGCTGGATAGTGTCCTGAATGTCAGAGACCTGCAGTATCTTTGGTTCTTTAATCCCATCTTGTCCCGAGGTGAACTGCCTGCCTTCTTGCAGGCTAGAAACTTGTAAGGTCCTCCCATATCCTTGCCTGAGTTGACCTTCAGCTAATCAGTACCGGGTATGTCAGCCAAAAGTGTCTTCCATCAATTATGTGGGCCAGGCCTTGGTTTCCATACTCCATTCCACTTCCACTCCCAGTAAACCAACGAGCTGGCCTTCGACTGCAACGACCATGACTTGTTAGTTGCACTACTGCGGGACAGAAGGAAAAGGAAGGTGGTGCGGGACAGGGGGAAAATGGCACCTCTAATTGCACTCTCACTGTCACATCATTAAAAAGTGCGGTGACCCTGAACGCCGCCTCCCTCTGAACACACTGGCTGTCACTGGTGACATGTGGGAAGCTCTGTCAGTTCTGGCACAGGCAACTTTAATTTACCCCTTCATCTCTCAGGCTTGATGCACTCCCTGAGAGACCCCAGCAATCCTTATGTAGGCTCTTGCATTGTGTCACCAACGTGTGACTGTGATGATAAAGATTTAGGGACAAATAGTGTTGCTAACAGCAGACTAATATTAGGGAAACACAATTTAAAGTGCATTAAAATGAATACTACTTATCTGTTTAGAATTCTACACAAGAACAATACATAATGTTATTTGAGATGACTTCAAAGCTCAGGAGTGTGTGGATACTGGTTGAGCCAATGTATTGTTGCCTCACTGGAGGATTATTATTGACTACTCTCGCCCCAGATGTCATGTTTTCCATGTCCAATCTGATGTGTACGCAATCTATATAAAAACTTAAAATTAATTTGTATCAGCATTGTGCACAGTAATAAAACTGAGTGCTTTTTTTGTTCAGTAGGAGTGTTTATGGAATGTTAAACAACTCCATGATGTAAATGACATGATTTATGTGTCAGGTTGCTGTGTATAGAGTTTGAAATGATTACGTCTTGCTAGTCTTGAAAGTAAAAATCATATTAATACTGACTTCAAAAAAAAAAAAAAAAATCACTTTTGAAGCACTTCCTGTAATTTTTATGCTCCCATCAATCTTAAGATTTTGTATCATATTTCCAAATAACCACTTGTTAACTTTTTAGACCGTCGTCAACAATATTTTACGCCGCTATAACATTTTGTTAACATGCTCGTCCCCTCATTAGTTTTAAAACATGTACCATGAACCAAGTACTTCCCAAAGGAAAACGCTGGGCTTACAAAGCAAAACAGCTTAATGAGGAAGGTAGCTAATTAGTTTGCTACTGTATGTTCTTCTTAGTTAACCTAACCTGGATAGTTATCCAGTTATGTGGCAAGCAAGCACCAATTTACACATTTAGCCAACACTGGCATAAAAATCAGTTGGCCTGTGAAGTAGCCAGCCAGCTAAAATAATGAATCTCATAAATGAGCCACTGACCTAACTAGCTGACTGTCGTTCCAAATAATTACTCGCTGACCTAATGCTAGTTAAACAGTGAAATAAAAGCTATTGGTTGGTCTCTTCTGATTTCTATGCAGCTAGCTAATAGTAGCCCACAAATTAAGTGGCCAATTAATCAATTTCACCGATATGTCTCTCATGTAGCAAGCCATCTAAATAATTACAGGTTCTTCTCACCGGCGTTGTCAATTTATTTCTACACAATGGCTGCCTGGTGTACTCTGCAGCATGTTCCATGGGTTTCCTAAGGTAGCCAATGGCTAGCAAATGTACCATCAAGTTTGTTTTCTCCAATTTATGTCTCTGATCAGCCTCTGTGTAGTTACAATTGTAAACTTTTGTTGTAACCGAGGTACTTACTTGGCTGGGAATGAATCACAAGCCATACTCGCATTTGAGTAGTGGATATGTGCTTCGTGAGAATGGTCTACAAACTGGACTACGAGTGCATTACCACTACATTTTTGAGAATAAAGTATAAATTTGATGTGTTCACGCACATCCGCACTGCTCATAGATTAATATTGGAGTTTGCCGGCTCATAAAATTAATTACAATTTGAGCACTGCCAGAAAGTGTACAAATCTTGTTATAGATTTGCATAGGGATTTTAATTTCAATGCCAGAAGCTAAGTAGCCATGACATAGTCATCTTATCACTTTGTTAGTGACTTTGCTGCCATTTTTCCACTTCCAAGTCCATCGCAGTATAGCTTATGCAAAACATTATCTGGGTTTTTGAAAATAAGGTCCACTGGTAAAATGATCGCTGAGGTGGTGCGTTTTGATTAGTGAAATAATGAAGTAGTTCTATATTACCTAGACTTTAGCATGTTGATGGCAATATTCACCTTTGTCTGCAGTTTGGTGTGAGTATACGATATATCTATGAGCCGGTGCTTAGCACATGCGTAAAGACAAAAACCCACATGGATCACAATCGGCCTGTTCTCATGGCCACATACCAGACTTGCATCTGACCTAGGACCTCATATCAAAGTAACTCCATTCTTATTTGAAGATTTGATTTAAAGATTAGATTTCTCTGTCCACACAGTCTCCAAAACACTGGAACCATGTTACATTAAGGCAAAAAATCGGATTTCAGTCACTTAAGCCTGGTAATGTGATCGTAGCCTCAGGATCTCAAGACTTTGTTCTGTAAAAAGGTTTGGAGTTTTCAACCACATAATCGCAATAAACCAAAAAGTTAAGCTTTCCACCAGTTAATTTATTCATGGATCTTATTTTCACAGATTCTTGAAAACCCCACTAATTTTTTTTCATATACTCTGAACCGTTCGAACCGGAACTAAAATAATCCTAGTGAAGCTGCAAACAAATTCTCGTCATACTGTGACTCTCAACTGCTTTACCTACCTTTATATCCTTGTAAAGCATTTTTTTTTTTCAGGATAATGGCGTAGAATTTTTTTTTCAATTTCTTTTTCTACAAGCTACTGCTTCACGTTCCATAGTGGACTGCTGGGACAAAGGATAATGTGCAAGTTGGAATGAATTCAACCTTTGGTTTTAATAGTCAGTTATTCTAATTTTACCGAAATAAACAGGCTTCACATTCAAAATTATTTAATAAGTCATTTATTTAATTTCTTTTCTCTTTCAGTGAATTGGTGAATCTGACACATTTATGTATCATAGATGATAAATGGTCAGTTGGAAGAAGTGAATGTCATCAAGAAGGCCTTTAGTGGCTGCTGTCTGCAGAAAGGAAATAAGAGAAATGCGTGTACATAAAATGTTAAAAGAATCTGGCACACAGTTCTAGGCTGACTGTCTTGTTGAGGGGGAAATTATGTTGGTGGTTGACTGACTCTGCCCTCTGAATTTCCCCTGCCCTGTCAGACCGCTTTCTAAATTATTTCAATTAATGCAGAATGCTCCTCAATTAAAAAAATCCTAAACGATCATGAATTTTTTATTCTCAGGCCGTTTAAACTAATTATTGTACAAATGAAGCGCTTTATGCTGAAGCACCACAAAAGGGGCTGACACTGATGGCCGATGTCATTGTCTGCGGGCCTCTCTGCCACGATGCTAATCTTAGCAGCTGCTTAATATTCCTGCCTGAATCTTTCTCTCTTTCTCCCCCTCCCTCTTTTTCTGAGAGTCTATTATTAGTAATGTGAGTCATAACAATAACCGTCATGAGCATAGTTGACATTCAAGTTATTTTCTCCATAGAATACATTAATTCATCATAAATCATTTTAATGCAGTTTAAGCAATAATTTGTTGGATTGCATTCACTTTGCCACTTACCTTGTAATACCTTCAAAAAGTGACTCCAATTGTAGATTTAAAATTAATTTTGGCCTGTCAAACTGAATTGCAGAATAAATAGGGCAAAACACCAATAAAAATAACAATTTTGACATGAATCCAGAAATAAAGACCTTGAAAGTTACACGTTTTACCTTTTGTTCACCTCAATCCATTGCTGTTTACAGATTGTGTTTGTAAATCATAAAGGGACTTTTACGGCATTTTACAATGCATTATTCTGTATTATGCAGCGTTATAAAGCCATAAGCCCATTAAATGGATCACAGTCAGATAAATCGTTTCGGCATACATCTGCTTGATGTTTGTGTGGAACACAGAACTTGGCACCTGTGCACTGTGATCATCAGTTAAATCCATGAGCATCATGACTGAATCCACACTCCATAACTACAGCAGGATCAAACAGGGGTGTGTTTCCCAATAGCGTAGTTGCTAACTTAGATAGCAACTTGCATAGTTCAATCATTCACAATCAATGGGTCCAACTATGTTAGTTAGCATCTGTGATTTTGGGATAGGCACTCCAGGCTGAAGCAGTGCCCGTGCCTGTCTCTTTGACTAGTGCTCACTGAATTAAACCTAACTGATTTCATTTAGGTTTCTGATGATATCTGCTGCATAATACAGCTGTGATTATAAATATGTAGATACAGATGTTATTTAATAAAATATATGTGCTTATACATTATATTTTATTTCTACACCGCCATTTACTGTTTTTTCTTGTGTACATTTTTTAAATTAATAAGAGTTTAGGACAGATTTCTTTGACTACAAAAAAAATCACTTCACATAAACACTTCATCAGTCATGCTTATAATGATACTGTATAACATTTTTGTGCTATGCTACAATTCCAGTATAACACACACACACACACACACATACACAGAATTTAAAAAAAAGCCCTCCTAACACTAAAGTGTGCGAGCTGTCTTCGGACAGGCCATGGAAAGTACCCGTAAGAGTCACAGTCTGTATATACCAGCACAAAGTTAGCCAGGTGTGTCTCAGTACTCATGCTGAAACACACACAGTCTCGCTTTTTTTTTTGAGGACATCTGCGGTGTTGTGGAAACATTATGTGAATAGTATTACTTGGTATCTGCCAACGATGCTGATTAAATATTCATCGACTTTGATTAAAGCAAAATTAAGACTGAAGCCTAGTCCCAAATTGAAGGAAATAATGGCACAGTAAATAATGCATACTTTCTAAATTCAAAACACAAGAATTGGCACTCTTTCCCATTGTTTGTTATTTTGCCATTTGTCATTGACAGGGATTCTATCACTGTATGCAGATTTAGCTCTTGGCACCAGCTAAAGGTGAAAGAGGGAGAAAAGCAGAGTTGTGATTCAGTGGACTTTTGCAGCACTACTGAAGTGTAAAATGTGCGGATCTAGAGCCGTCTTCAATAGGACTGACCCCCATCCCCCTGCCCCCCTCACCCAATGTCTTGGCATGGATTTTGATTTTTTTTTTGGCAGTGAGGTAGGAGATCTTAGTTGTTTCTCAACTGCAGTTTGTGTGACTGTTGTTGAATGTCATTGAAGAGCATAAAATTACTTATTGTAACCTTGTGGCGATTGGTCGTGCATTTGTCTCCATACAGTGTTTTGGCATTGACATTCAATTAAACAGCATGTTTGTGTTTGTGTCCATCGCAACGTGGACAAATAAACTCATGCAAGATAACTCAAAACAGAGAGGATTTGAACTAACTGCATCAACGTTCTTGTCCTCCAAGCGGCAGTATTTAAGCAACCCCATTTCCGAAAATGTGGCGACAATGTGTTAAGTGTAAATACAACAGAATGCAATGATTTGCAGATCAATTAAAATTCTATATTTAATTGAAAATAGGATGAAGACAATGTATCAAATATTGAAACTGAGAAATTTTATTGTTTTTTTTTTTTTCAATATCTGCTTGTTTGAATTTTATGCCAGCAAAATGTTTGAAAAAATGTTAGGCCAGGCCAATGAAAGAGTGGAGAAATTGTATCTTGCTTTAAAATACAACTGGCAGAACATCACACAGCAAATTACATTATTTACCAACAGGTCAGTAACATAATTGGGTATAAAAAGTATTTCATAATAAATATGGTGTGGGCTTAACCACTCTATGACAGAACGGAATGAGGAAGAAGTTCAACAATTCAGAATATTGTTTCCAACTTAAAATTGCAAAGACCTTGGGGTTCTATCCTTCATGATGCATCATATTATTAAAAGATTCAGAGAATCCAGCAAAATCTCTGTACGTACACGGGTAACTTGCACATCCGTGAAGACACCATTAATGATGAACGATATATACAGGCTTTGGTGCAACGTTTACTGCCATCTAGATACCTTTTTTAAGGGAAAACCTTCCTCATTTCAGCAACACCATGCCAGCCACCATACTCTGCATGTATAACAACAACATGGCTCTGTAGTAAAAGTGTCTGGGTGCTAAAATGGTTTGCCTGCAGTCCAGACTTGTCACCCACTGGCAATATTTGGTGCATTATGAAATGAAAGATGTGACAAAGGAGGCTGCAAAGTATTGAGCAGCTGAAATCCAACACAAGGCAAAAATTGGAAATATTTTGGTCTGAAAACCACAGCGGTTGGTCTCCTTAATTCTCAAATGCTTACAGAATGTTGATTAAAGAGGACGTGGTGCAACACTGAGGTAATCATGCGCCTGTGCCAACTTTTTTAAAACATGTTTTGGGCATCAAATTCAAAATGAGCACATATTTTCCAACGAACAATAAAATATTTCAGTTTCAACATCCGATGTATTGTCTTTTTACTGTTAACAAATATGACGTTTAAATGATTTCAAAATCATTGCATTCTGTTTTTATTTACATTTTACACAGTGTCCCAACTTTTTTGGAAATGGGGTTGTACTGTAATCAATTATGAAGCCTGGCTCGGCCAGGTTATATGCTATGTGCTATATTGCAATACTTGTCATATTGTCCTCTGCTGTTTAAAATATTGTTGCTTTGATGAAAGCGATTTGCAGAGTTATGGTGAACTTTCAAGCCCATGTTCCTGGGAGGGGAAAATAGGACACGCTTGAGTGAAAACTGGTAATTAGGTGCTGAGGAAAATGTTGAATATGATGTATTTTATATACGTGCATGTCCCAAGAGTTTGCTTTCCACAAATCTGGAGTCAGAAACGGCACTCATCAGCCTCTCATCCTGTTTCACCTGTGTGTTACTCACCAGGGGAATGATGATTTCACCCTCTGGGTCTGTTGTTCTCCTGTGCGGATAAGGCCACCCCACACAGAGTTGTCTTCATTTCCGCAAGAGAAACGGGTGCATGTTAGATGCTAGTATGATGGTGTTCCCACTGACGGGTTTTGAAAGTGTATTTAATTGATATTTTTAATTAATGCGCTTTAAATTCTAACCATTTATCTGGATGTTGCGTAAAGTTCTCTAATATTCTGCACTAATTGAACATCAGTGTTTATACATTTGTTCACATCTATCTTTTCAATAAATTGCACTGTTTGAATTTTTTAGGTTGTCTGTAAGACGTTAACCTGGTACATCTTTTTCTATCTCTGTATCCAGAGTATTGGTTTGAAAAGCAAAAGAAGGAATATGTATTGGCTTGGCTTCCATGGTTTAGCATATAGGAAGCAAAACAAAGGTACTTTACATTCAAAGTCAAATGGAGCTTTATCTGTGCGGAGAGATTAGATTTAAGTTTTAATTATAGGTGCCAGATTCATTTAGATTTATTTATATTCCCATGCCCACACGAACATAAACTGTTTTCTCATCAGTAACAAACACAAAATATGTTGAGGAGGTGGTGAGAAGAAAAGGGAAAACAAATTATTTTTTTCTTTTAAATTTTCTCCAGTGGATATTTGGCCGCCTATTTATTTAAATGGTAATGTGCTGCAAGTTACACAGGCACGCATGGCAAATCAAGTTGAGCAGAAAAGGACTTCAAATAAGCAGTAGCAGGCAGCGTGATTGAATAAGGCTCCATGAGTTATCTTTGTCCTTCTCCCCTTTTCAAGTCAGCTACAAAGTTGGGAGTTTTGCGCCGAGCTAACATCTCCCCTGTGACTGTGAATAATTAATTAGGCCGGATAAGTTATTCCATTGTGAGCTACACCCCCCCCCCACCCCCACCCCACCCTAAGCGTTCCCCTTTTTTCTGACAGACGAGGAATAACATTTCAAATTTCCCGTTACATGTCAGTTGAGAGTCAGTTTGCTGCTCCCAGAGTCAAGTCCCTACAGAGCAAGGGTTATAGGAGTGTTATTCTTGAAACGGTGCCTAGAAGTCCAGCAAGGTTTTTTATGATGTGCCACTCAAGGATATGGAGTATTTTTGGAGATATGGTGTGTGGGAGAAAAGAGTTCAGGGGTAAGTGAGGGAGTCCTCTGTTCTGCTTCAGTGGGCTCTGTTGAAGTTGAAAGCTTTAGTATAGAGCTCTGGTTTGAACCAAAATCATCCAGTTTTGTCTCTCACCAGGGGTATGGCCTGGTTGTGCACCAGGAAAGAGATACAAGCTCTGGACTTAGTTAGCAGCAGCTCGGGTCCTTCAGTTTCCACATCACAACTCTACTGCCGCCCATCAGCCCCTTAAACATTTTCTTCAGGCAGGGCCATGGAGGTCTTGTTACGTGGTTTTTGTTCGACCTTGGCACGTACGCACAAGCCCCACACAGATACAGCTGTGTTCAAAAAATAGCAGCATGTTACAATTGTGAATGAAGTGCAAATATTTTTTAATAGCATTCAGTTCCATCTTACAAATGTAGTGGAAATATTATACATTCAATTCCAAATGAAAATATTAACTAATTTGATGAAGTCTGTGTTAATCTTTTACAGGAAGCAAATAAAAAGAATATTAATTTGTTCAAAAATAGCAGTGCCAACGATTTTCTCTTCAAACTCAAACACTACATTTAGCTCAAGATTTTACTGTTCTTTAAATCACAGAACTAGTATAAGTTGCATAACCATTGTTTTTGATAACTGCTGCGCATCTGCATTTATTTGAGTCAACCAACTTCTGGCACCCAAGTCAAGCAAACTACATTCCACTGTTCCTGAGAATTTTTGGGTTTTGCTTCAGGAACGGCATTTTAATGCCACATCACTGGTTTTCAATGGGGTTGAGGCCAGGGCTGGCCACTCCCTTACCTCAATCCTGTTTGTCGCTTTCTCGTGTGTTTGGGGTCGTTGTCCTGTCGAAACACCCGCTTCCGGGGCATTTCCTCTTCAGCATATGGCAACATAATTTCTTCAAGTATTTTGATGTGTTCAAACTGATTCATTTTCCCTGGTGTATGATAAATAGGCCCAACACCACAGTATTAGAAACATCCCTACACTGCGATGTTTGTGCCACCGTGCTTCACTGCCCTCACAATGCACTTTGGCTTGAATTCAGCATTGGCGGTTGTCTGACATACTATGGACAACCAATAAACCCGAAAAGAACTATTTTAGTCTCATCGTTCCGCAGAATATTACGCCATTTCTTTTTGGGCCAGTCGATGTGTTTTAACCGATTTTGCACATGCCATTTTTTAAACAATGGTGCTTTACATGGGCTTCTTGCTGATAGCTTAGCTTCGAAATGTCCTCGGCTCATACAGGTAACAGCTCATACAGGTAATTTTATATCATCTTTAAATTTTCTGGAGGTGATGACTGGCTGAATCTTTGCCACTCTGACGAATCTTTCATGTGTTGACAGTAGTTGCTCCTTTCCCTCCGAGCGTTTCGGGTTTTTGTTGCCATTTTATTGCATTTGAGATCATTTTAGCTGAACATCCTATAAGTTACGGCACTTCTTTATACATTTTCCCCTCTTTAATCAACTTTTTGATCAAATTACCTTGTTCCTCCAAACAGTGTTTGTCGCGGCCCATTTTACTTGGCAATTCAGAAGGAAATATATTTCATAACAATGTGTGCAACATTTGCTTCCCTTCCTCCTTAATAAAGAACAATTATTTACACCTGTTTCTTCACAGAATTAATTAATTCTCTTAATTAAACTCTACACTATTATTTTGAACATGCCCCTTTCAATGAATGAGTCAATTTCTCATAACTAATGTCACTACTACCACTAACAGTGGTTCATCAGGTTACTGATATTGCATTGCTATTTTTTTAACACAAGTGTCTATCCCTGTCCAAGCCACAAATAGTGTCGTCCCACCAAAACAGTTGTAGTTTTTGAACGGCTCCGGTTCAAATTTCTTTGAGCCTTGGTTTGCTCTACCAAACTGGCTTATGTTCCCAACAGTTTTAGCAGAACTAATGTCATCAACTGAGGGTGTTGCATAATGCAACACAAACAGAAGTCCATCTTTCTCTATCCTGTTTACTATTACCACGTACACTGGTGTTGTCATGATTAGCAAGAAAAGTGTACTTTTTTTAGTTCCTGTTCAGAACCAAATTTTGGGGGTTCTGTGCCTTTTTATTATTGGTGTAAATACCCTGAAAGGTTAAAACTTAGGGGCGCGAGCCCCTGCCTATGTGAAAGGCCTAAAACAGCTGCGCGACTGCAGTACACTGCTGATGTTATAAGTAAAGCCACTGAATTACCGATGCCTGTGTGTATAGTGGTGGACTTGAAAGGCTGTGTAAATGGCATATATCTGCTGTTAGCATTGCACTCAGGGGAGGTAGCTCAGTTCTCCCAGTGGGGGAGGAAGCAGTTGGGAGCCCTCAACCAGGTTAGCGTAGCAGCGCAGCAGCACAGCACAGCTCACCATAGCAGAGGGAAATGCCCCGCTGTCTCCTTCGAGCCGGGGGAGGCTGATCGATTACAGCACACCTTGCGACACCTCAGCACTTTTCCCAGTTCGAGTGCCACTCACAAATTACTTTAGGATAATGTTATTTGTCGCAGCTGGGGGAAGTTTGAAGGGGTTGTGGGACACAGGGAGTGAAGGGTGGGGGAGTGAAAAAGTGCTTGACTGGCCACTTGCGTTTTGGCGCTGATAAATATTCCCTCAGAGGAGGAGAGGAAAAGTGCTGTTCTGCAGGGGCTGGGCGAGTGGATGCTGAAGGCCGCAGGGAGGAGGAGTGATCCGTCAGTGCGTCTGGGAGCCTCGATTGATGGCTGTGTGCACTCTGGGCCTGGGGATCTAAAAGAGAGGGCGTTCCTCTCATCTGCGGTTCTCAGACCTGACTGTGAGTTCAGTTCAAAACTGTTCTGTGGCCTGCCAGTCATGTTACCCTACTGCTGATGCTGCTTTCATTTCAGATTGTCCACCAGGCAGGATCCCTCTTTCATTTCTCTACTTTATTTAACCTGCGGCTCTCCATTTAGGAAATAATTTTTTTTTTAAAGGGGAGAAATGCCTGAGAGAAGAACTGTGAGTCAGCGAGAAAGGGAACAGGGTTGAAGCCTCAAGAGCAGTTTTTGGGTTTAGAGCCCAAAGGCAGAGGTGCTCCCACACTGCTGGATCATTGTTTTTTTTTTTTTTGATCAAAAACCCAGTGAAAGCTACGCTATACTCAGCGTTTCCTTCCCATATAATGCTACGTCCTATTGATGCACTTACATCCCATCCAGTAGCGAAAAAATGTGTGATTGAGCGGAAGGGCGTGTCCGTGGGCCCTGTCCGTCAGCTGGGGAAGAATGAGTATTAGCGGCTGGGCTGATTTGTGGCCCTCACACGTGGAGTCTAATAACAGGAAGACAAATGCTTTGCACTTGCTGGCACCCGTGAGGCGGTGTGACTGACACTCTTCCTGGCGGCGTCAGGCCTGATTCGGAGAGAAAGAGAGCGGGAGAGAGTGGAGGGGATAAGTGGCGTTAACCTCCTGCCCTCACCGGGCGCCGCTTCAGCCTGCACCTTAATTAGAGAATCAGGGGCTGTCAGATGACCCAAAGCCACACAAACAGCACCTCTGTGGCCCGACCCCGAGGCGCACAGCCCTGCCCTCTCACATGCCAGTCCCAGATGGCGCTTCGCCTTGATGGAGGGGTGAGCGATGGGGGAACAGGAGCCTCTTGTCCAAAAGAGTTCCCTCGAAGTGTCAGTGTTCCTCATATCGGCAGACACTGAAAACCCCGGCATTGGGAATGAGGACACTGTTCTTCTCTTATCCTGCTACTAGTGCTGGCTGGGGGGGTGGGGGGGGGCGGGTCTCTGGGATTGCACAGCATCCTGGGTACTGCCAGGGGGGACCACGGTGTGGTGTTGCGGTGGTTGGGGGTGGGGGCAGGGTGGTAAGATCCACGGGTCGGAGCAACACCTTTTTTGGGCGAGCGGGAGTGTTGATGGGTCCTGTCAGACGGAGCCCTCGCCGTGAGGTTCTTCCCCGTGACACGCATGCCAGCGGAGGAGCTTTGGCAGAGCTGGCTGCTCCTGTCCCCCGGTGCCATGTGCACTGTAAGATCCTGCTGGCTGCCCGGCTGCCTGGCAGTGCGTCTGTGAGCCGCTGCTTTGGCCAGCTCCTGTCAGCTCCACTCTGTGTTCTCAGGGTGGGACAGGCTCTGTGCTGTCAGCTCCGCACTCGTCTGTCTCCCCTCACTGCCCTCTCCCGCTCTCTCTCTCCCCCCCTCTCTCTCTCTCTCTCTCTCTCTCTCTCTCTGTTTGTCTCTTGTATCGCCACTGTTTCCAACAGACTGCCGAGTCAAGTTACAGTGCCCAGAGTTGATGGCAGTAACGGAACTGCAGTTACCGGATGTGTCTCTTATAGTCTTTCTGATGTTTGCTTCCGATGGTCCTCCGGGGAACTGGCTTCACAAGAGAACCACATGCACTCAGTCAGTGTTCATTGGGTTTCCCTCTTCCCATGGGCTGATAGCTGGTGCCCCGAGGCATTTTCTGAAGTTTTCTATCCCGTATGTCCACAGATACTGCTGCTACAGATTGATGGCAGGCTGATGTATAATGTAACGTCTCCCTCAAACGGCAGCATGACAGTATATAAAGGAGGCAGGAGTCAGGCTGAGCCGGGGTGTGAAGGTGCTGAAAACCCGTCTTGACAGCGAGCTCACTGCTCTACACCTGAACACTGTGAGGCGCTGGGCAGGCCCTGGCACAACAGCCTCTCACCAGAGCTAAATGTCAGCTGATTTAGCAATTCTTATTTTGTTGTTATTCTTTTGAATGAGGAGCGGGCGGGGGGATGCAGTCGCGTGACAATGGAAACGGAGAGAGGGGCGAGCGATATTGGATTTGACACATTATTCCGTCTTTAGCCCAAGGACAGTATCTAGTGCCAGGACTTAATTTGTTAGACTTAGGAAAATAGCGTTATACTGTGACGGTCCTGAGAGCTATCTGTGCTTTTGCCACTTGATTGGTGTGTTTGAGGGCATAATTAACAAGAAGTGTTAGAAGCCTTGAGCTATGTGCTCTCAATCCGTGGCTGTGTGTGTGTGTGTGTGTGCATGCGTGCGTGTTTGCGTGTGTGTGTGTGTGTACTCCTCTTGCCCCTGTGCATATGTGCCTGGAGAGAAAGACAGAAAATAAAAAAATACAGTATGTGTAGTGATTTATTATTTTTGTTGCTACTGGTTTTATATACATACATAATGCATGCAGGTTATTACTTGCTGAAATTCTTTTGGCAGTTTTATGTTTGTTGATTCAGATAGTGTATTTGTTTGTTGGTATTTTTGTTAGTTTGTTTGTTAATCTGTTAATAACAGCCTTAACTGCCCTTTATCTTGCAGTGATCGTCTTCTTATTAAGTCATCTCGACTAGAAGCCTGTACTTTTGTGTGATCCTATCATCAAGGCCAAGGCTAAGGTCATCAAAAAGGTCAAAAACACATTTTGGTCAATAACTTTGTTTCTTTTCAAGCCAGAGACTTCAAACTAATGCCATTTTGTTAATCAAGTCAATGCAGCTTGAGTAGTTATTGCACTCGCAACGATGTTACTCTGACGTAAGTAGTCAAAATGACATGGCAAAATGATGTAAATTTGCGACTTTCCCGAAAGTCATTTTTTGTAAAGAGTTCTTGAGGCCTTAGGTCCAGGAGCTCACACACAAAACTTGAGTCCAATCGGTCATATAGTTTAAACATAATTCACTAATTCCTTTTTTTGACGATAATTTGGGACATTCTAAAAAATGCCTTATTTTCTAACATCGTGTAGATGATTTACTATGAAAGACAATGTTCTGAGGTTATATGCACTCAGATAAGCTCAAATTATTGACTTGAGAGCCAATATTCAGATCTCCGAGGTTAAGGTCAAAAACACACTTTTATTGATAATTTAGTTTTTTATTTTAGATGGAGACTTGCAACCAATGCCATGCTGTTCATAAAGTCAATGCAGTCCTGGCAGTTACTGAGTACTTGGTGGAATTTGGGCAAATCATCATTCGATGAAAAATCTTTTATTTATCAATATTAGCATTATTTTAATTTTATAATTTTAACATAATTATTTTCCTTGTCTTATACTCTTGTTTTGTTTGGTCAATTTGTATTTAGACCCTGACAGGCTTTTTATAACTTCATATGCTTTTCAGCCTCAAGGGTTTTGTCAAAAAAAAAAAAAATATTATGACCCGAGTAGGAATTGCGTTTTTATACATTACCGACCCGCCTCCCCTTAGTTTTTGTCTAAAAAATGATGAACAAATGGAAATAATAGCGTACGCCTGAGCTGAAGTTAAGCAATACCTAATGAACTCTGCTTAATTGCGCCTGCTGAATTTTTGCCATTGTGTGGCACTTCTAAGAACTTTGGTTTCATCTTGGTCAGATATTGATTTTTTTTTCCTCTTCCAATTAAAATTCAGACCTCAGGGGACAGTTTTTTTTGGAGAAGACAGGTCTCATCAGGCGCCATCGTTAAAGCACAGTAGCCCACACAGTTAATAGTATTAAATGGGTTGAAAATATATACTTTGTCAGGTAGGACATAAAGATCAAATCCTCATGAATCCGATATTGTACCCTTGGAAAGGTATGTCGGAGCCTTGTTACTAGGAATTAGGCAATGTTTGCTGATGTTATTAATTTAGTTCTCTGGTGAAGTGGAACTTGTTTTAAGAACTGGGTGGTACATAACTTTTGCCCAGGTGTATGGATTAAAATTAGTAAAACCTAGGCCTGGGACCCATTGGCATCTGAAGACACTGGGTTTCTTCCCTAGTGATGCTCTGCCAAGCCTTCGGTGCAGCTGTCTTCAGTTCCTGCTAATTGTTCAGAAACCTTGCTTTCAGTCTTTGTCCTCAGCAGGTGAAGTGCATAAGTGCTTAATTTGATTTGCGTCAGGCGCTTGAGGGAGCCACTGTACTACATTGCACTTCTATACCGAGAAAATCTCGGGGTTGTTTTGCAGTACGCTTTCTGTCAATGTTCGTCTTCTTTCTAAAGCGCCATCCAATGATTGAGGAAAGATTTGGCTGAATCTGAGCAGATAATACAGCCTTTAACAATTAAGAATTCATCCTGCTGCTTTTGTCATTATTCAAGTAATCAATAAAAACAGACGGACTGGTTCTGATCACAGCTGTGCATTCCCACACATGGCCGTGCTTCATAACTGAAATGATTTGCTTCACATCATGAGCAGTTCTTCTCCTACTTCCCACACTTCTCTTCCCATGATCCTGGAACAAGTTGATCTTGTGCCCACAGGATGTTTTTCCAGAACTTTGCTGGCTTATTTTTGGATGCTTTATGGCGAACATCCTGATTTTGTGAATTGCCATTTTATTACATCCTCTGGTAAACCCTCTGTGTTTACTCAGGTGAAGTCTTTTCTTGATTGTTGATACTGACTCAGATAGCCCTGGGGAATGTTCCTGACTTGGCTAATTGATGAGAAGAGATATTTTTGCCCCAGGGAAAGAATTCCCCTGTCATCCACCACAGTGGTTATCTGTGGTTTTCTGGGCCTTTCGGTGTTCCTGAGCTCACTTGATCATTCTTCATCTTTGAGAACAAACCATTCAGTTGATTGTACCACAACTGATGTTTTTTTTTTTTTTTTTAATTTCTCTGAAGCTTTTGCTTTCATTTTTCAGCCTAATGATGGCTTGCTTCACTGGGAGTGGCAGATGTTTGGAATTCATTTTGAGTGTTAAAAGCAACAGATTTCAAAAACAAATGCAAATAATTTGAATGAACTCTATATTTTACCTCTAACCTGTAAATGAGGGATATAACATTCATCTGGCCATAGAACAGTTGTGCAGCCAATTATCAAATTACACTGCAAAAAGTGTCTGTCTCAACAAGTTGTTTAGTCTATAAGACCAAACTTCCTACTTTTCAGCTCTAAAGTAGACATTAGTAGCTTATTGTAAGTCACCATGTGCTTGACAAGTGAAATTTTCTTATCTCATTGGCAAATCTTGAAATAAGGCAAATCCATAGGCAAATTCATTCTTACTGAGAAAAAAGGAAAATATAAATAAGTGTTTTAAGTCATAAAACAAGATTAAAGTACAACCAGAGGCGTTACCAGGATGCCAAGCTTGGGTGGGCATTTGTCCTCTTTGGGGGGGCAAAAAAAGAACCTCTTAATCGCCGTAAAATAAATAAATAGGGCCTATATATATATATATATATATATATATATATATAAAGTGGCGGCTGGTGAACTGGCAGTAGGGGAGGGACATTAACAGGTGAGGTCAGTTTTTATTAATTATGCACACTAGGGTTGAGCCAATCATGAACCGCAATTTTTTTAAGGCGTAGCACCACCACCTGCTGCCATGGGGCGAACATCCGAGCTTTCCCTTTTCCTTCATTAAACCCATCGCAGGTTGAACTAAAGTGTAAAACATCAAAGGGCATGTGAAATTCTTCCGGAAAGAAAACTTGGCTGTCATCAGTATTTTTCGGCTACATGCTTCACAGAGCCAAATAAAGCAGTGGTTCTCAAACTTGGACCTGGGGGACCCCTGTGTAGGTTGGTTTTTGTTCCAACCACACTGGCAATCTCAGTATTTTAACAAGATATTAATTATCCAAACTAGGCACTTATACTGTTGGATTATTTAGATTCTTCAATCACATCATGCCAGAATTGTCAATGTATGCAATGAAAAAGTTATCTTCTATGGGCATGTATTACTCACTGGATTAAATTTCAAAGAGTTGATTTCAATATACATGAAGAAAGGTAACTATAACCAATGCAATTAAAGTCTGAGGTCAATCAGCAGGCTCTTAATTGGTATGTACACCTGGCCTTCATTCCTAACCATCAAGAGGATAATGATGAATGCAATAACAACGCCAATGATAATGAGGCCCACCAGTTTTGTGGTGAAGTATCAGGTGAAAATAGCCCATTATTGCGTATGCAATTAACCAAGTTACATGTTAAGGCATAATTAAGTTGGCAAGTTAATCTCATTGGTCTGTTACCTCTTTAATTTTTTGCCTATAGTGCAATGAGTACAATGTAAAATTAGTCATCTTTGGGCCATTTCAAAGCCATGTTTGGCATTCTGTAGATTAAGATGATAAATTACCTCTCTGAAGATCAACAGAACCTAATTAAGAAAAACTATTAGCTTGTTAAAATCCTGGAATTGCTATTGTGGTTGCAATAAAAACCAGCATAAACAGGGGTCCCCCAGGACTGAGTTTGAGAACAACGGAAGTAAAGGACTACAGAATCGCCTCCTATTAACCAATTAGGCAACTCTCAGAAAAAACAAACCTATTCCCATTTACTTTGCTTGATTGGCAATTAAATGGTGGATTCGTCTACTCTCTATGTTGAATGAGTGGAGCTGTTTAGACAGCATGTGTGATTAATGTATTTCGAAATTTAAATGGCCATAGAACAGCAGATTTGCATGAACGCGATTGTCATTGCCACGCGATTTCGTGCGACTGATCATTTATATCTCACCTTCACATTTCATGCTTTTGGGGAAAGGGAAAAATTTTATCTGATTATTCAAACCGGCATTCTTTCAATCTAACACCGTAGCTCAGTTATGTTTTTCTGCTTTTCACCATCACATCTTAATCGCTATCGGCCACTGAAATTGTTTGATTGCAATTGAGACCAAGTACACGGGAGCAGATTTAGGGAAGGGCGGAGCACCTGCAATTTGCGAAATCTAAACTCAGGCTTCTTCCCGGCAGCATTTTAAATCGTTTTAAGCCGCTTCAGGTGTGTCTGTTTAAACGCGTTTACTTTTCTTAGAGTTGCCTTCTGAAGTCCTTTACTTTGGCTCCGTTCTGCATGTCACCGAAAAATACTTACGCCAGTCAAGTTTTCTTCCCGAAGTGCTTATACAGAATTATTGTAGCAACAACCCCAGTGAGTGACTAGCAACTCCAGACTAGCTACTGGCGAGCTGCCTGAGCTCATTCGGTAGCCAACTCAGGTTATAACCACACGAGTCAACACAGATGACAAGCTTGTACACAATTTACCTTAATGTCAAACAACAAGAGTAACAAAATAAGCGGTGGCAGAAGTAGCAACAAAAGGGATATGGGCGAAGTTTAAATTCCCTGAGAGAAGCACAGAGCCGTAGACGTAACTTCAGACTGATGAGTGAAGACGACAGTCTAAGAGAATGGAAGGGTCCCTAGTCATCCGACAGTTTCACAGCAGAATAGACTGGCAAAGGAATCCACTAATCACACGCACTTAAAGCTCACTCTGAATAGCTGTCTACCTCCGTCTGTGAATCAATTGGATATCGCGTGTTTGCGGACATATAATAGTTAATCAGTTTTTTTTATCTTGAGTTTTTATTGGGGGGGCAGAGCTTTTCTCAGGGTGGGCACTGCCCACCCCCTGCCCCCCCTTGGTAACGCCCCTGAGTACAAACCCATTTCCGAAATAGTTGGGACGAAGTGTTAATTGTGAATAAAATCAGAATGCAATGACTTTCAGATCACATGAGCCAATATGTTATTTACAATAGAGCATGGATAACATTTCAAATTTTGAAACAGACATTTTGCATTTTTATCCACAAAATGAGTTTATTTCAAATTTTCTGACTGCAACGGTCTCAAAAAAGTTGGAACACTGGCAAAAAGGGCTCAAAAAGCAATTAATATATATGAGAATCAGCTGAAAGAACATTTAGCAAGTAATTAAGTTAACTGGCATCAGGTGTGTAACATGATTGGCTATAAAAGGGATGTCTTACAGAGGCTGAGTCACTCTTAAGTAAAGATGGCCAGAGGCTCTCCAACCTGTGAAGACTTGTGTAAAAAAAATTGTGGAATACTTTAAAATCAATGTTCCTCAATGTCAAATTGCAAAGGCTTTGAAGGTGTCTTCGTTGATAGTGCATAACATCATCAAAAGATTCAGAGAAACTGAAAAAATCTCTGTACGTAAGGGACAAGCCCAAAAACCTTTACTGCATACCCATGATCTTCGGGCCTTCAGACACCACTGCATCACTCACCAGCATGATTCTGTCATCGACATTACTAAATGGGCCCAGGAATACTTTAGAAACCACTGTCTGTAAACAGTCCGCTGTGCCATCCACAGATGCCACCTAAAACTCTATCGTGCAAAAAGGCAGCCATTATTGAGCATGATCCAGAAGCACCGCCATGTTCTGTGAGCCAAGGCTCATTTAAAATGGACTGTAACAAAGTGGCAAAGTGTCCTGTGGTCAGACGAGTTCAAATTTGACATTCTTGTTGGAAATCATGGGCGTCGTGTCCTCCGGGCTAAGGAGGAGAAAGACCACCCCTCCTGTTATCAGCGTTCAGTTCAAAAGCCAGCATCTCTGATGGTATGGGGATGCATTAGTGCATATGGTGTGGGACACGTGCATGTTTTAAAAAGCACCATGACTGCTGAAAGGTATATAAAGGTTTCAGAGCAGCATATGCTCCCCTGCAGACGACATCTATTACAGGGAGGGCCTTGTGCATTTCAGCAGGACTATGCAAAACCACATACTGCAGCTATTACAACAGCATGGCTTCGTAGTAGAAAAGTCTGTGCGCTGAACTGGTCTGCCTGCAGTCCTGATCTTTCACCGATTGAGAACATTTGGCGGATAATTAAACGAAAAGTCCGTCAAAGGAGACCCAAAACTCTCCAGCAGCTGGAAGCCTGTATTAAACGAGTGGGATCAAATTCCAATGGCTAAACTCAAGAAACTTGTCTCCTCAATGCCCAGACGCCTCCACTCTGTGTTAAAAAGAAGAGGGAATGCTACACCATGGTAAACAGGCCCCTGTCCCAACTTTTTTGAGACCTGTAGCAGCCATAAAATTTGAAATGAGCTCATTTTGCGAATAAAATTGTAAAATTTCTTAGATTCAACATTTGCTATGTTATCTCTGTTCTATTGTGAATAAAATATTGGCTGGTATGATATGAAAGTCATTGAATTTTGATTCTATTCACAATTTACACTTTGTCCCAACATACTTTGAAATTGCGGTTGGACTAGGTAAGGTGGACTTTTCAGTTCTTGCATTGATCTTTTTGCTTTATGTTCCTGAAAAAGGGCCGGGGTGGGCTCATAAAAAGTGCTGTAATTATTTCATTACTCTCCTGATTTATATGTAAACACCCTCAAATGAAAGCTGAAAGTCTGACCTTTCCGTTTTTATTCATCTTTTAATTTCAACTACAGTAGACAGCTATGAAAAACTATTACTTTTTCGAAGTCCAAATATTTATGGACTTGAGAGTTAGGCTCAGGAGTAATTGCTCATTGTAATACACTTTTTTAATTAGAGTGGGTGAAGCAATGTTACTTCCTTTAGCCCACCAGGGGTTGTATTAATTGTAAATGCGATTTGTGCCATGCTATCATGAGGTGTAATATTTTCTCTAAAGGTACAGATATGACTTTACAAGATTCATTTCTGTCTTACTTCATATCTCATTCCACTCATGTCTGCAGGTGGAATTGGCCTTTCAGCAGTGATGTCTATTTCTTCACCCCTTCAGATGGGGTAGATGGTCGGGCTTAAAAATATTTTGACCTCACTCACGAATGTCTAAAACACTTATTGTCCATTTATTACGCTTTAACAGTTTTTCTCAATAGATTTACCAACCACAGATAAGGTTGTCAAAGACATCAAAAACACTGTTTTCTAATCTGCTCTCAGTAGCTGAACAAAAACAGAAAATAGTTCTTTCCAAAGTCCTATCTTAAGTGTATTTTCCAGAAAAATTGTTCATATAGACAATTTACACATTTTCATAACTTATTTGAATGCATTTTCTGTTAAAAAAAAAAAAGTGATATTTTATTACACTGTCTTTGTCTTACTGTTTGTAATGTATTTTCGCCGCCCATAAAGATGTATTACTGCCACACAGAGAAGGCAAATGTCTGCTTGATATGGATTAAATCTGCTCCCTCACATGGAAGGCATTCCAAGCAAATCTATCATACCGAAAAATGACTTGAATCATGGAGTGGCATGTCTTGATAGACCTACAAGTGTGTCTGGATGGTGTATTAAGTTGCTCCCAATATTCCATTTATTCATTCTGAAAATAAAATAGGAAAGCAAATGCTTTTTGCAGAGTAAACAGTTCTTTGCATGATAGCATCTTATTGTGCCATATATCATTTTTTCCCCATTTTCATGCAATTTCCATATCAATATTTCTTAAGCTCTTTTTCTTGAAGATTTTTGTCACTGTAGTCAGCTCTTCCAAAAGTAAATGAAACTTTGCTTTGATTTATTTCTAAAGCATATTCATTTTGACATTAAAAAATATTTGCTTTAACAATAGACTATCATCTATTCAGTTTATTAACTTTATTGAGATTTATTTAAATCAGCATTTTGAGTGATAGTTTATATGCTAGATGAGATTTTTTTTTTTTGTACACAAGAGAGTCAACTATCATTTTACCAAGAACAAGAGCAGATTCACATACTGTATACAGGCATATTTCACTACTGAATATGTTTCATTTGGCTTTATATTTATACTGTGATCCCCATAAGTCTTGTACCGAGACAAAGTTTAAAAGGATTGTCACTCAATATGGAAGAAGACATCATGAAATAAAAAAAAGATTCTGAGCCAGATAATATTTGCATCCAGATAGACCAAACCATGCTGGAATTAGAGCCTTTTAGAATTACAAGCACTTGCAAACCTCACTGTGCTGTATGTATGGTAGAATTTGTGAGCCTCTCTCAGTGTTAAAGGTTTACTGGCAGTTTGGACACCCAAAGAGAGAATGTTGCTGGAACATTTAGAGAGGAAGCGAATCGTGTTTGTTTTTAAAATCGCTGCAGCGCAGGGCTGCGGTTCTGGAGTTCTGGGCACAGCTTTCTGAGCTGTGGTGGCGGATCTTCGGATGTGGTGTTGCCGTGTGACTGTTAGTGGACTGTTAGTGAATGGTAGAGTTGGAGTGTGGATCTGAGACTGCTGTGCGTCAGTGTAGTGTTTCCCATCGGGAGAGTGCGGGGAGCAGAGTGTCAGGAGGCTGTGTGCCTCGTCCCCCTGCCTGACAGTGAAGGTCACAGCCGTCTCGCCTGTCTCTCTCCTCTCCTGACAGGCCTCCCTATGGGAGCTGGCCGGGCTCATGCTCTCCAGCACTCCGCTTCCACAATTAATATTTCATCAGTTTTTCTTTCCCTCTTAATCTGTCCTGTTAACTTCTCGTGCTGCGCGGAGCACTAGGAGAGCGGCCTGCAGCGTGCCGGGCCTCATAGAACATCCGAGAAGTTTCTCTGAGAAGTTTGGGTGTACAGCCCTACGCTGAGGGCCCGTTGCGAGCTCTCAGCTGCGCTAAGGAAAGGAGGCACGAGCCCCACCATGAGAGCTCCCTATGAGAGAACATCTGCTCTTTCCAGAGTGTGCTCACTGGATATCTAATCAGACATAATAAGTGGGCTGATCAATGATTTTAAATATCACAGACAGCAACCGAGGCACCGTTTGTCTTTCTTCCCCTCCTCCGTGTAATCATCCCTATTTTTCACGCAGCCAGCAACTGAGCAAGCATCTGTGTGCTGGGGGAAGAGAGCTGCTTTTTTAAGTTTCAGAGTTTTTTTTTTTAATCACAAGACAGCTAGAGAATATGATGAATATGGCATTCACAGAGCCGAGCGGCGGCTGACTGCAGAGTATGTTGGTTTTGTTGTAAGTAGAGCGTGTCCACGGCTTGGGTGATTATATTAAAACCCAGAGATATTTTAAGCATTAATAATGCATTAGCCTATCTGATGCTCCCGCTATGCAACAAGCCCAGTTCAGTGCCATCCTGCAGGACTGGGCACTCTCCAAGCTTTAGATATTCACACTGTGGAAGTGCAAACCTGATATGAACACGGCGAGGGAGGAAACTAATTGCATTCTTGGATCTGCTCTGTAATGGTCCAGTGATTGACAGGGATGCAAAGTAAATCAGCGTGTCATCCAAAAACAATTATGGAGATAAATTGGCAAATGATCGTCTCCGGCTTTCAGGGCTAAATGCGTATAATAATAATCCTAATGGCAGAGCATTTGTAATAAAGTCATGTGTGGATTATTTGTCCTCTGTGTCCAGTCCTTTTCCTTCAGACTCTTCGTGGTAATCAGGCTTCTCCGAGGCATTTCGGTTTGCCGCATTAGCAATGCTAATGACTTCTGCTGGTGAAACAAATGGGCATGAGCACAAACTAGCCTCGCAAGCGGCTCAGGAGCAGGTAGGGAAATATTTGACCTTTAGCATGAGTTGCTTCACCTTGGCGTGAGTAATGCCAGTGTGCTTTGAGAATAAGCGCAGTAAACTGTATTAAGTCCAGGCTTGAGGGACGGAGCCGGTTGGGAGCGGCTGGGCATTTGTCTGAATCAGAGTCCCTGGGCCTTGCCCTGACTGCGACGCTCTCTGGCAGGCGGTGATGGAGGAGCTCGGGAGCCAGGGACCGCCAAGCGTGTCGCACCTACTCCGCTAAAGCGGCAGAGTCACCCCGAGCGAGCCCTAATAGCCTGGCACCCGTGTCCTGAGCAGCGCGTAGCTTCGCAACCCCCGCCGCACCGAAGGCAGCGCCTGTCACTGTGTTAAACTGGAATAATGTCTGCCTGTACCAGCGCAACACAGGAGATGGATCAGGCTCCAGGAGACACTGTGCTCCATCACCCCAGCGTATCCTCCCGGCGTAGCGGGATATAAAGGAATCATATGGGAATAATGGAAGTGGCGGGATGTACGCATGTATAAATTCCGCGTCTTTTATTTCCCTGCTTCGCTAAGTAGGCTCTTTAATCAGTTGCTTGCCCGACAGAGCGTTTACCAAGGTCACATTTGCTTGTTAAAATGCTTTGCCTCTCACTCTTGCCGTACAGAGGTGGAACTCCCGGCAAATCATTTTTTCTGTTAATGAGGCTCACCTCCTCTTGCGCAGGATGTACTAACACATTAAAGTGCTCCTGTGGAGACTGAGGTGCAGCCGGAGCGTGTGGAGCTGTGAAGCGCTGCCTGTGGAAGGACTGAACTCCACTCCACTCCCTCTAATGCATCAGAACAGCTCTCTCCTCCAGCTGTTCTTCACCTTCACTCTCTCCCCAGAACAGCCATTACCAGACCTGCTCACCTCAAACAGGTATCTCCACTGATATGAATGAATATCTATCTCTCTATGATCATCAGTTGTTGACAAGTCAAGTCAAACAGCTACAATAGGTAAGACCAGCGGAGGGCTGCGGCCAGTGCTTCCCCGGTGCTCTGGCTCTCGCCATTTCTCCGTCTTCCTGCCTCCCTTAATCTACATAAAAGCCAGTGATTATCGGCGGAGGAGCGGCTGGTTGCGGATTTTAAAAGCTGGCTTCAAGACAGGACTATATTCTGCAGATAACTAATCTCTCAGAAGTCCTGTTTGTTCTTGAGGTTTACCCCCACTACAAACATTTTCTTGATCAAAGCCGCGCGAAAGGGCCAGCCACTTCAAACAGAGGCCCCCATTCTGCCGCATCGGCTGGCCCGCTCATCGCTATGGCAACCTCATAATCCCCGGCCCTCCCGCCATAGCAGGTAGCCAGGAGTGTGAAGATGGCGAAGAAAAGGGCTCATTTGAATGCGCTCAACCTTTTTTAACAGCTTATTCCGTCAGTGTGAACAGTGCAGCGCATGCAGCTGCGGCATGAGACTCACACGCTCACCCCTCAGTGCTCTGTCCGCCTCTCCTCTGCATGTTCAGCTGTCCGAAGGGGTAAATCTCCTGGTGTAGCAGGTTGTTTATGCCAATTGACCAGCCCACTGAGGAGCGAGTGTCCGTGACTTCTATCGCTCTAATATATTTTGCTGGCATTCAAAGTTATCAAACTTTTTATAAAAAGCAACTTTGCTTACTTATAAAAATATATATTTTTTGTTGAAAGTTCATCTTATGTTGTGGTCCTTGTGGTTATGTTCTGCGAATTAAAATGTGATTACATGTGTTCACAGTGTGCAATCGAGGAGATATGCCCTTTTCTGCAATTAAGAATTTTGTTGTTTTTTGATGTCACTTTAATATCTCATTTGATTATGCAAGAACTTTTGGTTTCCTTTTTCCAGGGAAAAGCATATTTTTAATGTGAAGTTCTGGGATTAAACTCAGTGCTGATTAAAAAATAAACAAACAAAAAAAAAAGCATTCTGCTCATTGTATTTATCAGCACTGAAGAGATGCAGATGATCTTACGTTTACTGATGTATCAGGTTATGCATTGTAATGGCAAAAATATTGTTTGGATTTCAGACTCCTTTTTCAAAAGTGAAAACACTGATTAATTTTTTTTCACTTTGCTTCTGATTGTTGTGCTTTTACGCTTCTTGTCATTTAACTTTCTGTCAATAATTTAGGCTTTGGAATAAATTTAAAAATGAATATTTTCAGTATTTTGAAAATACATGTGTTGAACATGTTTAGGTATTTAAACAGAGAGTAAGTGGCTGATAATTATGGCAAAGGGCCTCACACCTGCCTGAGCACCACTGTTGTCAAGGGCATCATGATGACTGTTGTGTCCTTCGGCAAATTCATTCCTTGAGGAAATATAAACATTAACTCAGTAACTAATAAACATCCGCATATGTCAGGGGTCTTGCAGCTGTACCTCCAGAGAACTGAAATCTATATTGTATGACACATGTTATCTGGACAGTGGACTAAAATCTTAATTAATTTAATCAAGTGTGCATTATTGCTGACAATGCAAGATTCAACAATATTTCAAAGTCAGAGTATTCCCAGTTGCATCATAGAGAATATTTTGCACAGGACTGAGGTATAGAGGTGGATGTGACCTCATTAAGGTTGTTATAAACTGTGTGTCCATTCTTTCTGTGTTCATCCCAATAAGTCTCAGTATTTCACCACTTGTCTCTGTCTCCAAAGAAAAACAAAAACAAAATGTTTTAATCTCTGGTCTGAATTCCACATGAATTCCAATTTCCAGATGCCTCATTTATCACTCTTAGGGCCTGCCCTAGTTTTTATACTCCTGTCTTAAAAATTAATTTGTCTGCTCTCACTGCGAGCTCTCCACCTCTCCTCTAGTTTCTTCTGTGGACAGTCCTGAGGACTGAGGCACTGAGCGTAAAGCTATAGGGGGTCACTGGGCAGGGCTGTGGGCTGTATGAGATCCATTGTACGGAGCGCAGCACGCCGGGGCTCTCTGCTTCAGACACGTATGCATTCCCCCACAAGGGGTCCCAGACATTCCCCAGAAGAAGAGATGCTTTTCATCTCTGCCCAGACCAATGGCACATCGTCTGTCTATCAACCCACAGTGGCTTTTGTCACCTCCGAGGCCTGCGCTGCGTAAAGCAGTGGCACAGCCTCCCTTTCAGAAACCCGCCTCACAGTTACCTGACATTTCATTTCTTTATCCATCAAAGCATTGCTGAACTTTTCCAGAATGACTGCTACTGCTAAAGCCCACAAGGCAATATTAACATTTCCAATCTCATTAAAACTCCTATTAGACAGTCATATAACTTGGGTCCGCTCAACTGCCGTCTGACGAGATTCTTGCGTCAGTGTGCTGGCATGTTTGTTTTCAAACCTCTTTGTAGGAAGTGTCAATTTATCGCATCTTCACTTTTGTCAGTCCTAATCAAAGCTGCAACATTCTTTCTCGTAACCATGAGTTAATATATACTTTTTGCGTATATTTTCAAGTATTACTGCTGTTATTTCTACCGGCATTACCACTCGTACTGCTGCCTCTCATTCTATAATTAAAATGCTACTCTTGTTTGATTAGTTGTTTGGATTTTTCCTGACTCCTGGTATCAGCGGTGGCTTGTGTTGTGGTGTGATCCTTTGTGGCAGAATTTTGCGTAAAACGGTAAGTGGATGTTAATGACAGAAGTGTGGCTGTTTTTAAATAGCAGCAGCCCATTAGTGCGTTATTAACGGTGTAATGGGCTGTTACTAAACTGCCGTGTGACAGTGCTGCTACTGCTGCTGCTATGCGGCTCCATGCTGTTCTTTCTACTCCTGTTCCTGTAGCAGAAAGCCTTACAAATGCGGCGCGGGTGAGGAGGTCGCGCAAACACTGGCGGGGAGAGACGGAGAGCGAGAGACAGAGAGATAGAGACGCTGCGCCTTTCTCCCGAAAACAAGTCTTTTCTTCTCTGAGGACAAGTGACATGAGGGGCCATTTTGAGCGAGCCTCAGTCGAGCCACAAATTATTCTCCCCCTCGCTCTGTATTTGTGAAAGGAATTACGAGAAATGCGGCCTGGCTTCAGTTCGGCATTACTTTGGCAAAGCAACAAACCCTCTGTAAAGGCCTGCGCGAAGTTTCGCTTCGCTCAAAGCGAGCTTTGAGTGTCCTTGTTTGATGTTGGTGATTTGGCTGTACAACACACATCACAACAAAAACCATTTCAGCTTTGCTCTCTTCTAAAAAGTATTGGCATCTCTGAAGTGACAATGTTGAACCGGCGCTTCCTGTGTGAGTGGTTTGACTTTGCTTATTAATATGGATAGCGTGTGCACCATGACTGCTCCTTTCAGCACTTAATCAATATCCTGCAGACAACTGGGCCTTGGACGGAAAAAAGGCAGGGATCTGGAGAAAAGCAGTCCGCCATCCACATTCAAAGCCCCTGGCTAAACGCTGGGGTTGCGTGTGGATATATTTTTAGAGTATGAGATAGAGATTGAGTGAGTGAGGGAGAGAGAGAGAGACTGTAAATTGAGTGTCAGGGATCTCACTCAATGTGCTGAAAAAAAGATGAAAGAAATTAAACCTTGGAGCTGTAAGGGTGTAATAAACCTCAGTACGGTATGAGAGCTTCGGTGGCTGGCCTTTGTTGCTCTTAGAAATTATAACTCTGCTGGGAGAAGAACTAATAACATTTATATAAAAACTGTGTATTTCTTTCAGCTCTGTTCACAGCCTGGCGCTCGCTGTGTTTTCATACCTGTACTAAGTTACTGCCGGCGTGCGGCCTGTTGCGAGAGAGTTTTAAATATTTACACACAGTCCCTGAGAGGTGGCTGTGCTCTGTAGCAGAATGTCACACACTCTGTGTGCTGCAGTGCTGAGGGGTTGGGGCCGAGGGGGAGCGTCGCGGCTGAAGCTCCAGTGTGTGTGAGAGGGGGCTGTGCTGGGCTCTTAGGCGCGGAGCAGAGACCTGCTGCTTTTCATCGCCCTTCCCCAGGGCCCCCAGGTGTGTCGTACACCCCACAGAACGCTCCAAGTTTCATGCAAGGCTGAGCATTTCCTGAGCAACTGGCGTTTAGGTTCAGAGCCACGTCCGTTGTGGCGGTATTGTCAAACAGCGGGTCGCAGGCTATACCCCCCCCAGGATAGGGCAGCACAACGGGGGTCGCAGGAGGGGGTATATATTCCAGGGAAATCTCTCGCTTTCTATCTCGTTTTCCGGAACTTGTTTTTTGAAGCAAGATCGCCCTAAAGTTCAGTGACCATTATTGCTTGTCTCTGGTTTAGTGTCATGCAGCGAACAGACTGCTCTGCTTTCTATTTTTCTCTGTTTGCTTTCTTTTTCTTCTCTTCTGTCACACTCGGTGAAGCGGAGGAGAGAGAGTCAGAGGCTCGCAGAGGAACTGTGACCGACCCTTCAAATTCCACAGCAGGCTGCACTCCAAGCCTTCTGCACGGCAGGACATATTCAAAAACCCTCACAACAAATCCGTCGTGGGACTTTTCTTTGCTACATTTTCTGTCACTTGTGTTTCTCCCTTACCCTTTGAATGAATTATCATTTTTTAAAAACGGTTTAATTGCTTAATTTAGGCTACACTTCAGCGTCACATGGTTTTGGAAAATCCAGTGAGTTGCTTTACAAAAAGGGCATACAAAGTGAAACAGCACTAATGCCTGTTATTTCTGAGTAATCTGCCCTAAAAATGTCATACAACAGTAGGTTTACATGGTAAATTACAGCGCCGGGGTCATATCTCTAGTCAGCCGCTCACAGTTTCTATAATTTGGAGTTTTTCTGCCTTTATATTTGAGCTGGAAACTCAAAACAATCCCTAATCCTGCCTTCGCTCCCTCCTCCTCCGCCCCACTGTCACTTCTAGCACTCATGACCTCAGCTGTCATCCATTTTGCCCTTGAAGTCAAAAAAATCTCTCAATTTCACAGGGACAAGACTAAAGGACCTTGATTGCAGTAAATCGATCTCTAATCACAGCACTCTCCATGCTTTTATCCTGCGGGCTTCGTCTGGACTTAAGAGGCTGGGGTTATATTTACATGCAGCGCTCTCAAGGGTTTCGCTCTCACAGCCGTTCTGATGTGAGTGTCACAACATGCCATTTTAATCCGCTTTTTTGGGGCCTGTCTGGCAGGAGGCTGCCTGTAAAATCTCCGCCCGTGATTGCCTCAAGCGTCCTCTTGTCCGCTGCGCTACGACGGCCGGAGGAGGAGGCGGCCTTTAACACCGAGTGGTCACTTGACCCGAGGAGACGCTTCCTCCTGTGGTCAATCGGCTCTCAAAATGTTGACAAGGCCCTCAGAATAGTCGGCTTGTGTCGGGCATTTTCCCCGACCAGATTTCCTCCCCTTTTTTTTCCTGCCAGAGGGCCATCATCTCCAGATGCTTCTGAGCTTTTTTTTTCTTTGTCTTTCAGAAGACAAAAGAAAAGGTGGGGAAGAAAAAAAAAACATTTTATGACATTCAATTTTGGGATGATGTCTTTTTTATGAGCGCTGCGGCATTTGTATTGCGAGAGAAGGCCTCGGTGGGAGCTGTAAAGCGTGGGCCGCGGAGCTAAAGGACAGCGGATGCTTTATGAGTGTGTGGAGAGCCCCCGTCGTCCACACGCCTCTCTACAGCGAGATGAGCTGAATAAATCTGGGAGAGGCTGGTGGCACAGGCTGCGCCCAGCTCTCTGGGCCTGATATTCTCCTGCAGCCAGCCTGTAAGGAGGGGAACAAAACTGTGCCATAAAGCTCCGTGCCTTTTAAAGCCAGTTCTGTCCTTGAGGAGCGAGGAGAAGGCGACGAGGCGGGGGGGGGTCCTGACGGCCGTTCACGCTCGACGGGCCAGGCGGAGCCGCCGCCCGCATCTTATTTTGGTCGCCCCCCGCGTAAATTTAAGAGCGTGTGACAATTTACAGCTACCGCACGTCCCGAAAAAACGAGGCGTGAACGGTGGAAGCGTGTTGCGCTGCCAGCGCCGCAAAGTGAAGCTAATTTATTACGGCATAAAAGGCGTCTTGCTTTGGGAAGGAGGGCCTTGGCGGGGCCCTGAGGCGAGCTGCTGCTCAGGGTTAATGAAGTCTTTGAGGCGGAGCGTGGCGGCCGGCTCGGGGAGTGTGGGAAGTGCCCTTTTCCCTCCGCTTTGCCACTGGGACGTTCAGAAGCAGTGAGGTGCCAACCCCTCACACAAGGCAGAGCACTCAACCCCTAAACTCATCTGCCCACACACTCCTCAGATGGCACGTCAATCTCACGCTTGTCTGTACGAGCCTCATTAACACTCCACTGCTTCAAGGTAAAAACACAGGCCATAGCTGTGGAGAACTATACTTTCACTAGTAGGGAATTAGTTCATTTGAAACGTAAAGACTGACTTGTTTGACTTGAAGCCAGCTCTTTCTTTGCATCAGCAGTAGGATCTCCTCGGTGGAAAAGGAGAGGAAAGAACGGTGGCCCCTTTATAAGCCTGGTCTGATTAAATACCATTTGTGCATCCAGATTAAATAGGGGAAAAGGATGTCGATTCGGCAGAATGTGCTATCCGGCGAATCTGCTTCTCTCCTACAAGGACCTTGGTTAATTGTATTATGTCAGAAGTCTTTTCATGTCTTATCAGGTCAAATTAAAAGTAGAGAGAGTAGCATTACAAAAAAAAGCTGAACTGCACAATCTGGGTACCCTTCAAATTCCAGTAGATTTAGGTTGTTTGTCAAAGGCACTTTTATCCTTTGATGCAGTTTAATTTTATCAAATCTGATCATATTACGTCTTCACAATTTTTGTTTTCTTTCTGGGTTCAGAGCAAATGCTGTTCACTTTTCAGGTGAGAAATGTTTGCATTTTTAATTATAATGATCCAACGATATGTGTACAGTTCTCATTTCTTCTCCTTCACACATATACACAATTACACGCACATGCGCACACGCATATATACACACACACACACACACACACACGTTTGTATAGCTCCACTTGTGAGTACATTGCATTGACTTACATTCACTCTGTACCGCCTTTCCCGAACAGTCACCAAATTATGCCTAAACCTAACTTTGACTTACCTAACCTAAACTGTAATCGTAATCCTTACTTTAACCAATTAGCCATAATCCTCTGTTAGGACCTTCAAAAATGTCCTTACAACCTCAAATGTCCTCACAACATATGTGGTTCCTCAAGAGTTGGTTCTCACAAGTATAGTTCTACATTACCCCCGCACACACGTGTGTGCATGTGAACACAAGCACATACGATTTCTTTTTCAATGTTAGAAATTTCAGATGGAGCCACCGATCTGTAAGTTGATTTCAGGTATGTAGTGATGACATGTTCTGGTGTCTTCACTGTGGTGCAGGCTGGGTTTTCTCTCTCTCTCTCTCTCTCTCTCTCTCTTGCTTGTTATCTGCTGTAAGTCCAGCATGAGAAAGTAATCTAGTGAGTCTTAATTACAATAAAAGGTATGATGTACGCTTGGCAAAGAACTTGGAGGGGCAAATATAAAATTACAGTGTGGTCGTGGAACTTTCTTTTGCCTTTTCTTTGTACTGTGATGTGAATATAGGCCACTAGATGGCAGTATTTACCTTTTTTTTTGTTAAGCTCAGACTGGGAGTCATGTTTAGACATGTCCTGGACATGTCTGGGGCAAGTCTCAGAAAGTTAAAAAAAAGAGGTCTAAATGTGGGTGGGGTCTGCAAAAGAGTATATAAGGAAAAGAATTGAGACAGTAAAGTAGTAGGAGAAATTGCAAGAAGATGACCAGACCTGCCATTCTGTTCAAGACCTGTGACGTTTCTTTTGTGGATTTCTTTGCCTGTGTTTGAGCATTTTCTTCATCCAGGACATCACCAAACCACCCCACCAAAAAGGGACTGTAATTATTTCTGTTTTTTTTTAATTTATCAATCTTGGTCTTTAGTTGTAGGTTGTTATTAGTCTTTGTCTTTGTTAAAAATTAAATGTGTTTTAGTTGTTAAAACTGTGTTTGTCATCCCTTGCTGTTGCTGTTGTGTTATAAATGTAATAACAAATTGGGGCCATAACAGTACGCTAATTAAAACAATCTCTGACTTATGAGATGGCTTCCTGTTATACATCACCAGAACCAGCACTTACTTTAGAGTGTCATGCACAGAAATGTCTGCCTCAGATGGCTGCTGGAAAATGAGGACGGTGTGGGTGCCAGTCTCAGTAAATGACACTCAGCAGAGCACACGCACAATTGCAGCAGGGTGTCTGTCAGATGCCGCACAAAAATAAAGCAAGATAAAATCACTGATGCAGCAAGAACAGAGAAAAATAGTAGGTACAGGGTCTAAAGCACATTTATCTTCTTTTTATAAGTGTTCTCTCTCTCTCTCGCTCTTGTCTTGTTTGTTACTAAGCGGTAGGGTGGACACTGGGGCATTTGGTGGCCAGTTAATCTTTAGCGGCGCCTGTTGGAGAAGAGTGGTAATTGCGGGTGTGGTTTCCAGGGTGCTGAAGGCACTGAGTGCTTGGAATGCGCACGCGGGGACCCGAATCCTCCAGATTACACTGCGCAAACTCGCACGCCGTAACTTTCCTGCGAAATGAGAAAAAACCTTCGCTGATAAACCCCTGACGCGAAGTAACACGAAAGATGTATGTACTACAGCCTCGTTTTTGAATTTTGCCTGGAATTCCGTGCCGCCTGCTTAGCGGCAGCGAAATTATGGTTGTTTTTTTTTTGTTGTTGTTTAATTAATGAATGTAGGCTATTTATTTTAGCGTGGAATGGCTTTGTGTGCACGCGCGGTTTCCTTGGTCGGTCGGCGCTGAATCCGGCGCTCGCCTCCAGCGGAATGTGGCCGGCGCTCCATTGTTTTATACTGGGCGCCTTGTCGCGTCGGGTCGAGGCCAAAGTGGAATTTATAGCTAATGGAATTTCACACACAAGCGAGCGCAGCGCCCGCTGAAAACGCAAGCACTCACATTTACAGCACACTCCCAGCCTGCTCCGTTGAGAGTCCCGAATGGTACTGCTATTCGTCTCCGTGAAGGGCAACGCAGAAAATAAAAAAGTAAAAACGGGCAAAAAAAAAAAAAAAAAAACCCTCTTTTCCCTCCCTTTTGAAAATTGACGAATGTTTTATGTTCACACCACTTATGCCTGCGTAGCATCATATTTTTTTCCCCCAGACCTCAGAAACAAAATTAGAATTAAAGAGGAAAGGGTGCCTATTGCCAATTAGCATTTTCCCAGCTCAGCACAAGCAGGGCTGGAATCGATAAGATATTAAGCTTGTGTTCATAGCAATGAAGTGCACAATCACTTTGAGTCGTTTAGTACATGGTGTGAGTGGAGAAACAGCACTGTGGACATGAAATATTATTGACCACCCCCAGCTTCCTGCCATGTCACCCAGAAGACAACAAGGCGAGGTCCTTTGTGTATGCAGGTCTAAATCAGTAAAGTTAAGGGTCTGCATGCTGTGTACCACTTAGCGATATGGTCTGGCAAAATGAAGAGCTGCATCCATAGGGATTAAATCAACTCCTTCCCCTTACTGTGGGGATATACTGCACATCCTCAATAATTTTGAATGGAGAAACAGAGTTTACTGTTGAGACAGATCATTCCCTTATTGGAAGCTTGGCTCCCACAAGGTTATGGGGCAGAACTGCAGCATGATAAGAAACTCCCTTTGATGATTGTCATTGCCTGAGGAAGAGAGTGTGGAGATATGAGGGTGTCGTGATGTTCGCTCGTGGTGGCATGGTGGCCAGACATGGTAATCAGCTCCAGTGAAAGCCTGCGGCACTGAGAGGTGCGCTATTATCCATGTTCCCTTTTCTGTCCCGTTCCTTCCGGCTCCTGTTTAAAAGTCTGCCTGAGTGTTCAGGGCACAGACAGTTCTTCTTCTGTGAAAAAAAATGTAGCGATTTGCTCTGGCCTTAAGCAGTGGAATGCAAACTTTCTTCATAGAGTGCTTGCATTTCATGCTTGCCTTCGCACCGATGCTCTCCTTGTCATTGAAAAGACTAATCAGTGCTGGATCTGCAGAGCTTGATGCGGAATGAAAACGTGGGGATGCCAGATGCTGTGATCGCAGGCCATGTATTGCTCCGATCAGCAGTGTAACCTCACTTCCCAACTTGAGAGCCTACAGTCCACCCCACTCTTCTGTCACCCTCCTGCCAGTGTATGGACTCCCCCACCTCTCAGCCTTAATAACTCCCAGGCCTCCATCTTCTCTTCTAGTGAACCCACTCTTCCCTGCATTAGTTACAGTGTGTACTGTCAGTCCACCATGGGTTCTCTGCCACTTTCCTCATGCTCTATTGTAAGCTACTCTGGCCTTTTCTCCATTTCCTTTCTTTTTTCCCCATAGACCTGCACCCACCACAGGGGGACAAAGGGAGAAACA
Source organism: Gymnothorax reevesii (assembly GCA_029721435.1). Taxonomy (NCBI): domain Eukaryota; kingdom Metazoa; phylum Chordata; class Actinopteri; order Anguilliformes; family Muraenidae; genus Gymnothorax; species Gymnothorax reevesii. Next base: position 96,063,758 of record CM056575.1, read on the forward strand.
CATAATGTAGTATTAGGGCTGCTTGTTTGTATAACCGGTGATAAATGTATGTATTATTCAAAATGAAGAATTAATAATGCATGTGGCTTTTTATTGCACGTGGTTGAGAGAAAGTGTGTTCACGGTGTCGTTCGGACGGGGCATCGGCAACACTCCTTCGGCTAAGGTGTCAGTGTTCGCTTTCTCAGGAAAGCTGCGATGCTCAATCACTGCTGCTGCGGTGGTCTCTGAAGATCCGAGCGCGCGACACCGCTTTGTTAACACTTCCGCTAATGCGACATGCTGTCACTTCAATGATACCATTTGTGGTTCCGTGGACAATAAAACAACACTGTGGTAACACTTCATCCTTTACCCTTTTGGCATCAAGACGGACTCCGTTTAGGTGTCCGAGGGGCCCTGAATAACTCACCACGGTCTATACTCAGCAGTTCCTGATGAAATAGGCTCTCGCTCTTAGGAAATGGGAAGCGACACCCGTGAATTTTCTGTGGTGCAACTTGAACGGATAACAAGGCAAACATTGTGATGCCTGAACAAAGACAGTCTGTGTGGTGCATGTGTTCGACACAGAGTGCATCAGAAGCTGAGGCGGGAGTGAGCAAGACACACATCAGCGAGCCATTTTAAATAGATGAAAATTTAAAATAGGCTTTATCAGTCCAGCACCACATACATTTGCTTTGGATTTTATTAGCCTGAACTATGATCCTCGCTCAGGTTCAGCTCTCTCAGGATTGCGACTGTGTGCATTCAGCAGTCCGTCATGGACATCAAGTAAACTGCAGAGCAGACCTTTTACAGGATATTCCTGAATAGATGTGGGAGCCATAATTCTATTGTTAAAAACCTGCATTGGAATTCATTTTGATAGTGTACTTGCCCCAAAATCTGCACAGTCCATTGCAGCAGTTTTTTGTTACGCCTCCGTCACACACAGTGGGTGAGCAGCATTCTGTTTTTCAGTTGTCGCTTTGTGCATGCGTCCATCACAGAAGTCCTGTTCACTGTTTATCTACTGAAGTAGTGGAGGAAGTTTCATCAAATCAGACATGGTAACACCCCACTGCGGGTGGCTGAGCTGATTAAGTTCTGGGGACCTTCAGGTCAAAGGTCAAGGTTGCATAAGGTTAGTTGTATGCTGATGCTGAATATCAGCGTATAGGGCATATGAAATTATTGCAGGGACAGAAGTAAAGGCTTTATGAGTTGTACCTTGTTATCCTATCAGTCCTTTGACTCATATGACAATCATTAGGGCTGGGACTTTAAAGGAATAGACAATGGAATTTCAAAATACAGTTTGGAAGATAGATCATGTTATAAACTAAAGATTCATGCGAATATTTGAACATATAGAGCTCATACAACTAAGATATTCATCTCCAAAAGTCGGTTCTGAAGCAGAATTGACGATGTCATAGATGCCGCCATTGAAAATAATCAACCAATCAGAAGAATCCTCGCGGAGATGCTCTGACGTCACATGGGCGCAGCACATTGAAGCTATACATGGCGAGTGAGACTGCAAAAGTATTGGGATAGTTGTTAAATTACTCACTGTCCTCACCATTTTTCTGTGCCAAAAGACATTGTTAGTCACAAACAGACCCTACTATTCACAAAAATATGCAAGAAGGTTGAGAGGGAGAGAACAATATAACTGCATGTAGAGCGGTTGGGTGTACATACAGGACTGGTTCAGGTCAGCAGCATGACCGCACCTTCTACGCTGCCGTGCAAAGGTAAAACACTGTAACATCACATTTGGTCAAAAATGAGTTATTGTCATATTGGGGGTATTGGAGACCTCCTTTATCATGTGGATGAATATTTTGAGTGATTTGATTGTTTTTATGAAAAAATCAAGGTCTGTGTCAACAGTGACTCTGAAAATTCCACCAGAGACCATGACAGAACTCCGTAACTGCAAATACTGCAAATAGCCTTTGTTTCGGGACGCTGATACTCTGGCTTTGTTTCGCTGCGCATCAAAGCTTTGTTACAGTACAGCCCTGAAGTTACGGTCAGTGATAGTCAATGCAGGCTCGCCTAGGTCTCACTCACTCACCTCCCTGACAGCTAGCCTGCCTGTCATCAGGCCCTTAAACAATTAAATGCACATCCTACCTTTTCTTGTAAACCGATAAAATCCATGCCGGCCTCCTCATAGGGAGTTTTTTTTAAGATAATCCACAAGCATTGGAGTAAATATTCCTTTGATGCTGCAGGCAAGCAGATCAATTCTTTACGATCAAAACAAGTCCGCAAGCTAGGCTACCCAACGTCCACTGTTGGTTGCAAAGCAAACCATTCAAAAACTTGGGGTTATGAAACTTTTTTAGTCGATTGTAAAATGTCTATCAGGAAAATCCAGTTGAGTTCCAACCTTATACATATCTGCTATGCCAAGAACATCATCAGTGATGCTTCCACAATAATCCACTGTCAGAGCAGTTCCTTGGATGCAGGTGAGCAGACCACTTCTTTACGATCATCAAGTCCGCAAGCTAGTCCTACCTTATGTCCATAGTTTGTTTCAAAGCAAACCGAACGCAAAATTCTGTCTGTAAAACCCTTTCTTTGGTTGATTGTGTCTGAGTTAAGCGGCTTTCACATCGAACACGAAACAAATTTTTCGTGCAACAGATTACATTCAAAGTCAATGCAAAGACGTGAATACAGGCGAAACGCGTGTACACTTTCAATTAAAAATAATTTCCAGTATTTTTTCATTCAGTATAATGCAAAGTAACTTACAGCACCCTCCATAATTATTGGCACCCCGGGTTAAGATGTGAAAAAAGCCTTAATATAAATTCAATTTTAATTGCAGAAGCATACTCTCATACTGAAAATTGTAGAAAAATGTAACCTTCAACTCAAGTGAATTTTAAGGTGGAAAAAAAATCCCTGACTAAGCGATAATTATTTTTCATAAAATCATCTGTTACACAATTAATGGCACCCCTAACAATTCCTAGGAAATAAATGTAATTGAAGTATTTCTGTCATTTCTACAGTAGTTTTCAAAGTTGACCAGAATATTTAGGAACATTTAATTAATAATTCATCACTTCCTGTTTCCCTGGGCTATAAATATGACGTGACACAGAGGCCATTTCTCTTATCCACTCTTCAACATGGGAACGACAAAGGAACACACCATTTAAGTAAGGCAGATGTGTGTCGACCTTCACAAGTCAGGCAATAGCTACAAGAAAATAGCCACTTGCCTGCACCTGCCCATATCTACTGTCAGAGGAATCATTTAAAAGTCTAAAACAACTGGAACAGTGGTAAACAAGCCTGGACGAGGACGCAAGGTTATTTTGCCACCACGCACAGTGAGGAGGATGGTAAGAGAAATAAAAAGTTCTCCAAAGCTCACTGTTAAAGAATTGCAACAAATGGTAGCATTTTGGGGTCACAAAGTCTCCAAAACAACCATCAGGCGCTATCTGCATGCCAACAAGCTGTTTTGGAGGCATGCACGGAAAAAACCATTTCACTCTCACAATCATAAACGGAAACCGCTGGAGTTCGCTAAGCAGCACTGGGACTTCAACTGGGACCATGTGCTTTAGTCAGATGAGACCAAGATAGAGTGTTTTGGCAACAAACACTCTAAGTGGGTCTGGCGGAACACAAAACAAGAGTATGCAGAAAAGCACCTCATGCCCACTGTGAAGTATAGGGAAGGATTAGTGATGCTGTGGGCCTGTTTCTCTTCCAGAGGCCTTGAGAACCTTGATAGGGTGCATGGCATCATGAATGCTTTGAAATACTTGTACATTTTAAATCCAAATCTGGTGGCCTCTGCCCAAAAGCTGAAGATGGGTCGTCACTGGGTCTTTCAGCAAGAGAATGACCCTAAACATGCGGCCAAATCTACACAGAAATGGTTCACCAGACACAAAATCAAGCTCCTCCCTTGGCCATCTCAGTCCCCACACCTCAACCCCATTGAAAACCTGTGGAGTGAGCTGAAGAAGAGAGTTCAGAGGAGAGAACCCAGGTTGCTGGATGATTTAGAGAGGTTGTGCAAAGAGGAATGGTCGAAGATTCCTCTTTCTGCATTCTCGCATCTTGTGAAACATTATAGGAGATTAGGTGCTGTTTTGTTGGCAAAAGGGGGTTGTACAAAAAGTATTAACATCAGGGGTGCTAATAATTGTGGCACACATGATTTGATGCAAAAGAATTATTTCTTAATGTGGGATTTTGTTCCCACTCAATAAATGCACTTAAATCCAACCTTTAATTCTCCTCTTTTTTCATTGTGGTCCTATATTATTTAGAAAAAAAACTGAATTTATTAGAAGCTAAAGAACACATCTTAACCAGGGGTGTCAATAACTTTGGAGGGCGCTGTATCTGCTGGCATTCTGTTTCTGGTGCCGAAAACCAAACTGGAGCTATTCTCTATCATGAAGATATGATGTAATGTCACTACAGCTCTGAAAAGCAACAATAAAATGTATCTAATTGATTCTTAATCATTAAAAACAAATGTCATTGATGGTTAGGCTTTAGGTAAGTGCTCTTGGAACGTCTTGTGTACAGAAACCGGCAACCATATATTGAATTTAAGCAAGTTCGCGGTAGAAGACCAAATGCACCAACAGAAGAGTAATGAAGAGTGGAGATCACCCTTGCGCCCATGTGACTTCCTTCCAGGACTCAAAATGGCAGCTCAGTAGTGGCCTTCAGAGTGCCGCACAAAAAAGCTCTCAACTTTTTCATCAATGGTCAAGTATGCCTGAAATTTTTCTCATGGGCTCTCAATATTATAAGCTATCAACCTTTGCATGTACTTACATTCTGTTGTCTATTCCTTTAACACATTCATTTTGATTAATTAATTACTGAAAAAACAAGGCAATCAGAGATGGCAGACTTCACCCCATTCACGCAAATATTGGCAAGTGCGGAAACACAGAGAGACAAACAAACAAACACGCAGAGCCGCTAAAAACAGTACTTCACGCCCACTCTGTGGGGTGAAGTAATAAAGCGTAAAAAAATAACGCATTTAATCGCACCCTTCTCTGTTCCCTAATTTCTGGCACACCGGTAGTGCTGATGCACACAATTCAGACCGGTAGGTGGCGGTAATGCACCCAAAGTCTTAAGATGTTGACTATAATGGCTATAATTGCACTTTGAGTTTGCACTAATCTGTAAATGTAGTAGACAGATGAAAAATGCATAGATAAATATAAATGAAAAATAAAAATTTTTGTTGTTGAAGTTCACAAATATGTAGTCAAGGGCAGTGGCTAGACCTTGGAGCCGGTCTAGAATGGAGAAGTAAGGCACCTCCTTCCCTCCACTAGCCTGGGTGCACACCTTGGGCAAGTGTCAGCAGGGTTACGGAACTGCCTGCACGGGGTGGATGGTCATCCTGGTAACTAAGTGTTACCAAAGGACGCATGAGCTTTTTAAAAAAGCTTTTTAAGAAAGCCATCGGCCAATCATCAAACATGGAGCTGGGGCCCCATGACCTCACAAGCATCTGAGTCTTGGTACTCCATTCTCTTATGGCAGGCCCTGCACCCAGAACTCATCTCAGACATATTAGCTAGACTTCTCCTCTGATCCAGATTTCTTGTGCGCAAGAGAAGCCCGTGATCAGTTTCAGGACAACCCAAGGTGCTTTAATTCGTCCTGGCTTGTCGGTTCTTTATCATTGCCATCATCTTCTACCATTGCCATCATCAATTTTTCAAGCCTGTTACCTGCTGAAGGAGAACAGCAGCTCCTGATATCCCTGTAGAATTCAAACCAGGACCATGGTAGTTACCGGTTATAAGTCTAGCTAAAGGTGATATATGCTGGGCACCAGGGACTATGGTTAGCAGTGGGAGAGGTCTATTTATTTATTTACACTCAACAAAAATATATATCATTTCCAGCATCCAAACACCATTTGCGATCAATGAGAGATTATCCTCCTTAAAACTGTCAACCAAACAAGGTACTATCCTACTTATCTCAGCTTATGCACCTACTCTGAAAGCTGAGTCTAAAGATAATGACGACTTCTATGAAGCACTTGAAGATCTGAGAAGTTCTGTGGATGACAAAGTCCGTGTTGTGCTACTTGGTGACATGAATGCTAGGGTAGGCAATGACTCTGATTCCTGGCCGAGCTGTCTTGGAAAATTTAGTGTAGGACACATGAATGAGAATGGTCAGCGTCTCTTATGTTGCCGACGAAATCTATGTATAACTAACTCCTTGTTTCCTGGAAAACCACACAGAAAATAGTCATGGTGCCACCCAAGATCGAAGCAGTGGCACCTACTCGACTTTGTCATTGTACGACAATGTCACAGAACAGAAGTTACAAACACCAGAAGCTATCACAGTGCAGACTGTAACACTGACCCCAGTCTTGTGCTATCTTTTATACGTCTTCTTCCAAAACCCTTTCATCGTCAGAAACAACAGTCAGCCAAGTTAGATGTTCATCGTACAGCATTACCCCTCCTCCATGCAAGCTTTTGCAGTGAGGTACAAAAAGAAATTCAGTCATCTAGAGTACCTGATGATCTTGAGTCTCATTGGACCAGATTGAAAAACATCATCTACAGAAGTGGTCTCAAAACATTTGGCATAAAACAACACAGCTCTCCTGATTGGTACAGTGCTTCACTTGAGTCTATGGAGCCTGTTGTAGAGAAAAAGAGGCAAGCCTTGATAAAGCATAAACACAGACCCACGCGAAGATCTCTGAACGAACTATGTGCATGTCGTACTGATGTTCAGAAAACCTCCAGACAATGAGCTAGGCAATACTGGGAGTCCCTTTGTGCTAGGATTGAGTCAGCCCGTGAACATGGCAATATCAGGGCCATGTATTCCTCTATCAAGGAGGCTACTGGTCCAACACCTTAGTCTTTCCCAGTTCTGAAAAGAAAGGATGGTTCTGTTATCACAGATAAGAATGAAAAACTAGACAGATATTTGAGCTTTATAGTGAACTCTATACTAATGAGAGCTTTGTCTGTTCTGATACTCTACAATCTCTCCCAAACAACCCAGTAAAGATGTAACTTGACGTGCCACCAGATCTTGATGAAGTTATATCCACCATTTTGAGACTGCAAAACAACAAAGCAGCTGGTGAGGATGCTATTTCGGCTGAACTACTCAAAGCTGGTATTAATGTACTTGCTGAACCTCTACACCAGCTTATACTATCGTGCTGGACCACTGGTACAGTTCCACAGGACTTTAAAGATGCTAAGATCATCACTCTATATAAGCGGAAAGGAGACAGAGGGGACTGTAACAACTATCGTGGTATTTCTCTCCTTTGTGTGTCTGGAAAAGTGCTAGCTAAGATCATCCTCAGTCGACTGCAGTTGCTTGCTGAAGAGATCTATACAGAATCACAATGTGGTTTTCGACCAGGTAGATTTACAACTGATATGATTTTCTGTATTCAACAACTGATGGAAAAGTCCCTTGAACATCAACAACCTTTTCATGTAGCGTTCATTGATCTGACTAAGGCGTTCAACCTTGTCGATAGAGAATCTCTGTTTACTGTTTTTCTGAAAGCTGGTTGCTCTCCGACCCTACTTACTGTTGTGAAGTGTTTTCATCATGGAATGGAAGGCAAGATATAGTATGATGGTGATGTATCCAATTCTTTTCCCATCAACAGAGGGGTTAAACAGGGCTGGGTGTTAGCACCTACTCTCTTTGGTTTTTACTTTGCCTATGTATTCAGAACAGCTTACGAAAACATTCCAAACCATATTGGTGTTTCTCTGCTTACCTGTGCTGATGGGCAGTTCTTCTCGCTATCTACACTCAACAAAAATATAAACGCAACACTTTTGTTTTTGCTCCCATTTTTCATGAGATGGACTCAAAGATCTAAAATTCATTCCAGATACACAATATTACCATTTCTCTCAAACATTGTTCACAAATCTGTCTAAATGTGTGATAGTGAGCACTTTTGCTTTGCCTTTTGTGGCCTTTTATTGTGGGCAGTATAAGGTACACCTGTGCACTAATCATGGTGTCTGATGAGCATCTTGATGTGGCACACCTGTGAGGTGGGATGGATTGTCTCAGCAAAGCAAAAGTGCTCACTATCACACATTTAGACAGATTTGTGAACACTGTTTGAGAGAAATGGTAATATTGTGTATCTGGAATGAATTTTAGATCTTTGACTCCATCTCATGACAAATGCGAGCAAAAACAAAAGTGTTGCGTTTATATTTTTGTTGAGTGTAGATTTAAAGCCAAAACTAGAGTTCAAGAGATCGTTGTTCTTGAGTTTCTTTATGCGGATGATGCTGCTCTGTGTGCATCTTCAGCTTCCCGGTTACAGGAACTCCTAGATGGGTTTTCAACCGCCTGCAGTAAATTTGGTCTCACAGTCAGTCTCAAGAAGACAGTAGTGCTATCTTTATCTGGAGACTACAGCTTCTCAGTGAGCAATACAGCACTTGAGAATGTTGACTCCTTTACTTATCTTGGTTCCACCATAACTTCAAACGTCTGCCTTGACAAAGAATTATCCACCAGACTAGGCAAGGCCTCCACTGTCTTTGGTAAACTAGAGAAATGTGTGTGAAGTAATAAACATCTTACCATCAAGACAAAAGTATGTGTATACAAGGCCTGTGTTCTGAGCACCCTTCTCTATGGCTCCTCTTGCTGGACTACTCATCGTCATCAAGAAAATCGTCTCAGTGATTTTCATACAAGATCACTTGGATCCATACTCGGGATTTCAAGGAAAGACAAAATGACTAACGAAGAACTCTTCCATGTCACTGACTCTAAACCTCTGTCTTCCCTGTTGAAACTCAATCGTTTGAAATGGGCTGGTCCTGTGCACAGGATGTCAAAATCTCGTCTTCCTCCCTGCATTCTGCACAGCGTTCTGAAAGATGGCAAAAGACCAATTGGTCGACCACGCCTTAGGTATAAAGATGTTCTTAAAAGAGACATGAACGACTTCCCGATAGATCCTTTCACCGGGACTACTCTATGCTGCGACAGGAAACGTTGGCGTACCAGTCTCAAGAACGGCATCCGGGTTGATGTAGAGGCTAATCTCAAGAGGTTGAAAAAGCGGCGTAGCCGTCCACTGAATATTGATACTGATGATGTTGAACCCTGAACTGGTATAGTCGCAAACGACTGAAGCCTGCCTATACTATACATAAAGTATGTCTAGTCACTAATTCAGTCATCAACCAAACTTTATTTTAATTGAAAAGCTTTGCTTATTGTGTCAAATATTGCTGTTTGATAAAAATGTGATTCATCACGATTAATTAATTACAAAGCCTCTAATTAATTAGATTAATTTTTTTAATCATGTCACACCTCTCACAATCAGTACCCAGGATCTCTTACAATATTCTTTACACCAGAACTGAAATTCTACAACACAGTGATGGTGGTGTCCTGTAAAATAACACTTCTCTGTGGTCTTGGGATAGCCTTGTGGCCCACATATTGGGATCACAGCAGCCTAAAATGTTTCTTTGGTTTAAAATCAATTGCATTATTCAACCCAACATAATGATTATGAATTAACTGTATCACTTCAGGCTGGCATTTTCTACAAAGTGCTTGATGCCATCCTGTCTTAAGTTTGACTTCATTCAACATTAGGCAAACAGCATCGATATCAAGCATAAAATTGTCAATATGATATTTTTCCAAAAGAGGAATGGTTTGTGAAGCCCACATGAATCATGAGAAGAGGGTTGTCATTCTGTTTCACCTTGGCAGACTCCTCCATCAGAAGAACTTGACGTGCTGCTCTGCACAGAAGAGAGGATGCACTTTCTCCTGTGCCGAGAGAGACACTGTCATGTCGTCTCCACATGTCAGTGTAATGTGTGAAGTGGAGATTGTCCTTGACACTGTACCACACTGGCTGTCTCTGAGCATTTTTAACATCAGTCCTGCATCTCTGTCTCCCCAGCCCACCTAAAGCCAGAGCAGGAGAAGAAAGTGGTTTTCCTGACCGCTCGTGTGCACCCTGGGGAGTCACCCGCCTCTTTTATATGCCAAGGTGAGTCTGGAATATCTCTCAGCAAACACATTTATACAGTACACATGCACACACTTACACACACACACAAGTGCGCACTCGCACACAATACATGAACACACACTTACACACACATACAGCTCACAAACACACACACACACACACACAAAATATACTAACATTCACTTACACACATGCAGGACCCAAAAACACACTTTCTTGAACATTCAGTACAAAAACACACACTTACACATACAGTGGGGTGCAAAAATTTGGGCACCCCTGGTTTAAATGTCTGTTACAATTTATCTACAAGTGATTGAAAGCAAACCTGAACACTATATGCCACAAAGTTAAACAAGACACATTTCATCACATTTTAAAGCAAGAATAATTTTTATTTAAAATATATTTTTATTTATTTTACAGTTTCAAAATAATAAGACAAGAAAAAGGCCTTTTGCAAAAGTTAGGGAACTCTGTCAGCTAGCACTTTGTAACTCCTCCTAAGGCAGCTATAACAGCTTGCAAACCCTTCATTACATGAGCCCACACTCACAGATACAGTGCACAAACACACATACCCACATCAACAGCACGCGCACAAACTTACCCTAGCATACAGTACACAAACACTCACACATAGACATGCACACATGTATTTCTCTGGTTATCTTTGGCTAATATTGAAATTTGTTTGATAATCTGAAACATTTAAGTGTGACAAATATGTAAATATATAAGAAATCTGGAAGGGGGCAAATACTTTTTCATAGTACAGCATAGCATACAAACATACACATGTCAACACATACAGTGCACAACCACAGACTTGCCCTCATATGCAGTACACACACACTTATCCCAACATACAGCACATAAACAAACACATACCCACACCAGTGGCAGCTGGTGGCCCTTCGACAGGATAAAGCAAAATGATGTGGATCAAAGATATGTACGCTGGTCCTTGCTCCCCCAGGTTTTTTATTTGCAAAAACACTTCAAACGGTGACGTTTCTGGACTATTAAATTGATCATTTTTGCACTTAAATGATAAACTAAACAGTGGCCCATACCTCTTCAACGATAAATCGATTCCTCTTTCGCTAATTCCACTCTCTATTAAATAAGTTCCATAAAGACAATAACGCATTACATTATTGAAATGCATCTTATGTTGAGTTAAATAGGTAACTTTTTCAGATTCATGAAATTATTTTTCAATATCAACATTATTAACCCCGAAGAAATTAGTTAGAATCAGTTATGTAAACTATCATCCCTATTTTGAGAAACATTAAACATTTATAATAATAATTAATCATAAAGTAATCAAATGACCGTGCAATGGTGTATTAAGTGGACATTATCAAGGTTCTCTAGGCTGCAGACAGCAACTTGAAGAACTAAATAACATAACAGAGGAGCAGTTTGGTCAGGAATTTGAAATCCATAACATACTGAGACGCATTACATTTTGAACTAGAAAAGCACTCAGAGAGCGCAGACCTCCGCCAGGGGGCAGCAAAACCCAGAAGCACGGTGATTGGAACTCCGGCCCATTGGAAAGACTTGAAATCTTGAACTTTGGCGTATATCTCAGCAGTACTTTGGCCTAGATATGCCAAAATTTAATCACCTGTTCCTTGAATACCCACCTTCCCTGAAAATTTCATTGAAATTTGTCAATTATTTTTTGAGTTATGTTACACACAAACAAACCAACAAACAAACGCCACCAAAAACATAACCTCCTTGGCGGAGGTAATAATGTGCTTCACATTCGCAATTAATGCAAATTCATTCCGTATGAAAGAAGCCCACCGGAGCTCAGCCCCGCCTCCTTAAAGGGATAGTTCACTTTTTTTGAAGTGGGGTTGTGTGAGCTACAAATTGGCACTACTTACATTACATGCAGTAGAAAGCTCTTTGATCTCCTCCAGGTAGCCGCGCCAGCGCATAGTGCTGGGTGGAAATTTAGGCAATACACTGTTGTGAACGGGAACAGGGAAACAGCCTATTTTTGCGGCCTAAAAGAGGTCCTGCCTGAAAATAATACACCCTTTCAATTGCACGCTATATTAAAAAAAATTACAGCACTTTACCTGCTCGGAAAAAAGCACAGTTGCTCTTGAACTAACCAATTGAGGTAGTCCTCCCCGCGGCGCTTTGTGGTTAACTGCGTGCTGTAGTGATCAGCTGTTTGGGTCACAGTAAAGCTGCTTGCACACTGGACGCGAAACAATTTTTTTTCATTCAAAGTCAATTGACTTTGAATGTAATCTGTCTTGCGAAAAATTTGTTTTGTGTCCAGAGCGCAAGCAGCTTCACTGTGACCCAAACAGCAGTTAACCACGATGCGCCACGTGGAGGAATACGTCAGTTGGTTAGTTCAAGAGCAACTGTGTTTTTTTCTAAGCTGGTAAAATGCTGTAATTTTCTTAATATAGCGTACGATTGAAATGGTGTATTATTTTCAGGTAGGACCTCTTTTAAGCTGCAAAAATACACTGTTACTTTGGGACCGTTCACAACAGTGTATTGCATAAGTCTCCACCCAGCACTATGCGCTGGTGCGGCTACCTGGAGGAGATCAGAGAGCTCTCTACTGCATGTAATGTAAGTAGTGGCAATTTGTAGCTTACACAACCCCACTTCAAAAAAAGTGAACTACTCCTTTAAGTCCCAATCGCACCTGACCGGAGCTGAGCTCCATCTCCATCAGTATCATATCATCACACTCATATTGCACTTATATATATTGTTATTCACCCTGTAAACATAACCGCATCAACCTAAGTCATGATAGATAATTGTCGCGACAAAAAATAGATATTTGAGGCTAATTTTACACCCCAAACCATCAATGCCCAAAACAATGTAAACAATAATGATCAGAAGTCATCAAACATGCCTGCGTCCTTCTCTATCATGCTGTCTGTCATGGCGTGAATTGTCAAGATTCCGTCAAATTTCCTTTTCCTCGGTAAGTTTCCAAAAATTCAACTCTTACCAAGCCAGCATTTTATCTGTTTACTAAGCAGCCTGTTAAGCAGCATTAACGTTAGCTGTGTTGGCTTGGTGGCAACGAGTTGGTTGCTAACTAACTGTATTGGTAGCACGAGCTAAAATTAAGCTAACTTTAGCAGCCACTGGGCTAACATGTAGCTCACATACAGCCTAAAGTAACAAAGGCAGATTCAGCAGATCATGTATGAAGAAGGCAGGATAGTGACCCTGCTTTACGGAGATTCCATAGTAGAGCTGTAATGCAGATCCTTCTTTACACTGCTGTTGTGCACAGAGAAACAAGCAAAGGTGGCATAAAGTGTGTAATTTTACACATCATTTCGTGCTTTTCTGTAACGTTGTTGCAGGAACACAAGTAAGACGTCTGTGCGGAAGTGTGTGAGTTTCTTTGTGCTTTAAAACCCAACCATTGAGAAACGATTATGTTTTATTTCTGGTTTACTGCTTTGTTCTCGTGACCAGCGCTGTTTCGCTCTCTATTCACCCTGCCAGAGATGCCAAGGCCTCCGTCTTAGGCGTGAGTCTCTCCTCTTAGTGGCGTCACGCTCCTGTGCCATAGTCAGCAATTATTCAAACAAAGCACACTGAAGAAATTCACTCGCGGAATTTAAGTCATTGTGCATCAAGTTAAGTTTCACGTGAATTTCCCCACTAATGACACGGAAATCGATTATGACTTATGAATTCTCAGGCTTAAAAGCAATAGAATTGCATAAAAACTGTTTCAAATGGTCTTATTTCATTAAAAAATTTAAACGATCATAAAAAACATAGATTGTTTCCAATCCTTGAGTAAAGAGAAGCACGGGTAGTCCCATCGCTTTCCATGATACTTGTGATGAGGTGCACCTTTACGTAAGTTAAAAGGAAACTTCAGTGCAGAAGGATTTTAATTCCGCATGAGAATCTCATTAAGCATTCAATGAATAATTACGGAATACGGTGGATAAGCCTAAAAATGCGCAAGACCTACGCCGAATGCGTGAAACTTGGCATCTCTGCCCTGCCCGTCACTCGACCGACCACTGTGGGTTTTATTTCTTCCTCCTCATTATCCCCCGCCGCGCGATTAGCGTGAAGCGAGTGATATAGCAATGGGCTCCGGCCGCCCGTCCTTGGTACGAACACATAAAATTGAGGCGGCGGGGGATATTGCCACGTTCCCGCGCACACTGCAGCCAGAATGGTGCATCACACTATCAAGACTGCTTTTCAACACATCGGCTAACGTAACTTTATTTATTTTATTTTTTTTTATTACGAGCTGCAGTTACCAACACCAGTTTGTTAAGGCTGCTGGCAACTGTCCATCACAAAATCCCTGAGTCCCAACCACCCAGCTCCTTCGGAAGAACCAAATAAATCAGATTTGGATACAGTTCGATACAAAAAGAATAATCCCCGATGTCCCATGTTTTGCTTTAGCAAGCCCTAGCAAGTCATTTGTAATGTGACAGTGCTGTTCATTTTCATGCCTGTTTCTTTGGGGTGATCCATCTGGGGGTGCTATTAAACGCCCTGTCACAAGTTCTGTCTCCCTGTGGAAAACATGCAGTTTGCAGATTTTAATGCATATTACTCCACTGTAAGGTTTCTTTGGATTTTCTTTGCTGATAAGGAATCAGGTAGACATCAGATGCGGGGAGATGGGAATGAGGATTTATTAAACAAAAAACAAAACAGGCACGAGGGCCAACGAAAAACTTGGCCCAAAGGGTTGCAAAAAACAAACTGAGGTAAGCTACACGGAGCTATAAACAATAAATGCAAAAGGCAAAAAACAAAAAGGCACTGGAAACTCCAGGCAAGAAGCACAAGAAAAATAAATAACCAGACTATATATAAATTCAAAAAAACAAGAGGCTGGGACAAGACTTGAAACTAGAAATGCTGGGGAATCCTGACAACAAGAACTTGGCTACACTTGCACATGCAATGAGACGCGAGACACTGTCTGCCAGCCAACTTCCACCGCAACCAGATAAAGGCTTGGTAATCATGACACAAGGGGTAACACCTGGAGAGAGAGAGAAACAAGAGGCATGGCAAGATCAAGACATGGACAGAGATTGGATGACATGACCTGCTCATTAAGAGAATGAGCATGCTCAGCTTAAGTACCAATTAAGTATGCAGTTTGGAAGCAAGCATGAATGTTAAGAACAGAAAAGCACAGCAAGATCTTGAAATAGCAAAGCAGGAATCATGACAATAAACTCCCTGTCTAAATTAGTAATATTAGTAATGTGCCTATCTAAGAATTACACCACCCAGTGAGTGTTAGTAAATGTTAGTAACTTAAAAACAGTTAATTGCCAATTAAGCTTAGAGAGCCCCGAATCAGCACAGCACGGAAGGAAGAGGGAAATACCAAAGCCAACCCAGAGCTCTGAAATGTGCAACAACGAAGGCACGGGGCGGAACGCAGACAAGTGGTGGAGTGGCATGGCAGACCTGGCAAAAACAAAAACATGGAAAAGTAAAAACATGGACATGGACATGGATAATGAAATGCTTGAACCTGATACAAGAAACTGTTAAAACTATGGCATGAACTATGAACATGAAACTATGAACTATGAACTATGAAACTTGGAACATGAAACTGTTAAAACCATAAACAATATTGTTCTGGCCAAAGGCCAGAACCCTGGAACACAACATTTGCAGCATACAGTGTTGAGGATTTTACATTATTTTGTGACCAATACGTTTGTGAGGGCATATGTATTGTACGTGAGAGGTTATTTGTGATTTTTTTATGTTAAAATAAGGGTGAGACAATACAGCCTTTCACTGACGGCCTTTGGCGGACCTAAAAGAAAACAGTTTAACTGGATACATTTGGGTATAAATTCTCCGGGCGGGAAAAGAGTGCGGGGTTGTTGTTGTGACATCTGTATGCGAGTTTATGAGCTGGGAAGATGAGGCTCGGGTGAACAGCAGGAATTCGCTGTATGTATTTTTGCACTGCAAGTAAGGCATCTAGGCCTGGCAAGCAGCTGTGTATTCTCATTAGCTAGTGTGGCTAATGCCCAGGTTTTTAGTCGCGCTATCCTAACTGCGTCTGGTGAAGATTTGGTCGAGGTCATCGATGATCCACATTCATTCTACAATGAATAACGTTTCATTCTCACCCCGGGGCTCGAGGCTGCTTCCATCTGTGCCAACTAACAAAGAACGTGTGTATGCTACTGGCAAGCTCACTACAAGTGCAAACAGGGCTTGTTACAGTATTTATTCATTTGTGAAGCAAAAAACTAGCAAGTTGATCTTATTGGGTTTTCCTCATTCAATTAGTTTTTTTTTTAATGGCAAAACCTACCAAGAAGAATCAGCCAATTATGGAGCAACATACGTAAAACATGATCTGCTGGGTCAGTTCCCATACAGAGCACTGGTTGTGCAGGACATTCATGGCCTGAATTTCACATGCGAATGACTGAAAAATAGTATCAGGAGGGAAACAGACAGTGGAATTACCACTGACATAACTGTCAAACTTCACTGTAACTACAGTACATAAGTGTAAAGTTTTTGTCCATTTTGATAAATTACATTTTTGAAAGCAAAAAATTAAATCATGATATTGCCATAGATCTTGACAAACAATGAAAAAGATTCTCCCTAAATATCGTTTATTATGCAATGAATAAATAACTTCTAAGTCAGTTCCATTGTCAAACAAGACCTTAACCCCAGACCTTTTTTTTCTAAAAATCAGCTTTTTGTTACTTACTGGGTTTTTCCAAAGCACTCAAGTTCTGTTCTACCTCCCAGGGTAACTACTTTTATTCCGAAGGTGATCAGCACCCCTCCTCGCTGTCATGAGATTTAAATAAAGATGATTTGAAAAATGTTGACCTTTCACAGAAGTGTGTAAACAAGGGCTCCCCCTCCTAAAAAAACTCAATTTAACCACTGGGTATGACCAAAAGAACAAGCAATTTCAGAATATTCTGCCAGTTTTGCCACTCGTACGTAATGGAAAGCCCAATTAAATTCTTAACTTCTCATACTCAAAGAGTTGAACAAAATTTCTGAAATTTTTTCTACCACATTTATATGGTCAGAGATAATTTCTCAAATGCAAACTAGCTCGCTAGCTACCAAACAATGTAGCAGCTAGTTTTAACCAGGATTAAACTGGAAAATGTATGGTATATAACCTAGCTTGCAAGCTATATACCTACATTGATTCAGTGTTCTCTAGATATGCCGTCAACCGTAGCTAGGTAGCTAGCATGGTAAAAAAAAAAAAGCAACAAGCATATCTCTGCCTTATCCCTTTACGTTTGGACGCAATTTTTGGCGTCACCTAAATGCTCAGTCTTAGCTTGTGTGGCAGGCCGAAGGAGGGGAACTGAACCCTAGACTCCTGGGTAAGAGTCAAACGCACTGACCACATCATGAAAGAGCCAGGGTCATTGGCAAGGTAGCCAGGGTGCATACTTATTAGGAGGCATTTCTAGTGACAGGACCAGTGGTGGCCGGCCAGTAGAGGCCGCTGGGGCGCCGCCCCCCCCCCTTCAAATATCAAGAGATGAAAATTTACTTAAACATGTTAAATATTATTTAGTCGTATAATGCAAATAATGATTAAATAAACATGTTTTTCAGTCTGTGAGCGCCTGTGAACAGACGCTAAATATTGGTTTCAAATGGTATGCGTATACTTCCTGGGTGAGAGGCGCCGGCTAAATGATACCTAATGTAAGCTCTCAAAGTTTTGGTGAGCACGTGATCCGAGGCAGCTGTTTCATTGGTTTCTTCAGATTTTCTTACTGGGCGCACAGGCGCAGTTCTGTGCGCCCCTGACACTCCCACTTTTATTGGCAGCGAATTGGTATTGCTTTAATGTTTTTTGATCTAATGTGATTGGACCATTCTCGTGGCTGCCAATCATGTTCACACCCACCTCAACGCTTCATCACGACGGTCAAATCATGGCACTGCCCTTTCAACCTGGTAGCTGAGCGAGATGGCAAGTTCAAGTGGAAGCGCGGAAACTGAACACAATTCGGTTCTTTCCTTACAAGAACAGTCTTTTTCAAGGCGTTCACTTGAGGAACAAAGGAAAGTAAAGGAGCTTGGCTCGGACCGACCCGATTTAAAGATTCAGTAGCAGGCAAGTGATCGTGGACGAGCTTACACACGGGGCTTCTCTCACACTTGTTACGACAAATGGAGTTGGCTAGCTGGATGTGGCATTAGCAACGCCTTTTATTGCTTTCCCTGTTTGCTGTTCCAATTTGGCAGATTCCACAGAAAAGTGTGACCAATTGACAACTTTTATTTTTGAACCAATATTAAATGTTCCATTTCTGTATGCATGCGCAGGGGGATGTTTACTTCCTGGCCTTCTAGAAATTTCACCAACTCGCGTTTGGGTCCCTCATCAAAGAGGTAAAAATTTCCGTCCACAGTAATAGCGTTAGCATCAACATGTGATCTTAGTACAGCACTGCTGTGAATGAGATTTGGACGGCTGCTGGCAGGGTATTTAAACCCTTTTGTGCAGATATGTCCGCCAGTGGACACGGAGCTGCAGATTCATGCATGCAGTTACAATATTCTATCATTAGATGGCACAGCCGGAGCTGTTATTGAATTTCACAAGTGAGCAGAGTTCAAACATGGTTTATTAAATGGACGAATTCACTCCAATCCCTGTATAGATCAAGCCAACCTTGGTTTGACTTAAAGGGGTTGGCACATCCATACTACAGGGGGCCCAAAAAAGTGTCCCTCTTTCCCCTCAGAACTCCAGGGTGGATGAGGAACATGGAAATGAGTGGGCAGGACTGACTCATTATCCAGTGTATGAATGTTATTGCCACAAAATAATCCTGGGTAAAAACTGCATTTCAGATCACTGTCCCAGAGTAGGTATCCAGACTTTAACAAAGCCCTGCTTATTGTGGATTAGCAGGTTGGTCACTGGTGTGCCTTCCCTTTTCTCTGCTCATCGTGTCATTATTGGCATTGGCTCAGACAATATTTTCACCGTTTGAGTTTTTAACTTTATAATTTCATCCTGTTAAGTACAGTGGGACCTATTGGCTGTCATTTATGTATATAAATATGTAACTAATCACAGCTGTAAGGTGCTGGAAAAGCATGAAAATGCAGCTTGAAAACTGCCTCGAATTTCACTCTGGAAAAGGTGTATGAAGCCTGTAGACAGCATTACAGTGCTGTGTTTTTAGATTTGTGTTTTGTTTTTTTGTTTTTCTGTTTAACTAGGTTCCATTTATTGTTTGGATCTTTACTAAAGATCAAAATCCCAGTTAGTTGGTGGATTATCTTTAACATGACTGCTTTTACAATCAATCTGTAAGTAATGTAAGGACAGATACAGTGATCTGTAAGTAATGTAAGGACAGATACAGTGATCTGTAAGTAATGTAAGGACAGGTACAGTGATCTGTAAGTAATGTAAGGACAGATACAGTGATCTGTAGGTAATGTAAGGACAGATACAGTGATCTGTAAGTAATGTAAGGACAGATACAGTGATCTGTAAGTGATGTAAGGACAGATACAGTGATCTGTAAGTAATGTAAGGACAGATACAGTGACCTGTCAGTAATGTAAGGACAGATACAGTGACCTGTCAGTAATGTAAGGACAGATACAGTGATCTGTAAGTAATGTAAGGACAGATACAGTGATCTGTGAGTAATGTAAGGACAGATACAGTGATCTGTAAGTAATGTAAGGATAGATAAAGTGATCTGTAAGTAATGTAAGGACAGATACAGTGATCTGTAAGTAATGTAAGGACAGATACAGTGATCTGTGAGTAATGTAAGGACAGATACAGTGATCTGTAAGTAATGTAAGGACAGGTACAGTGATCTGTAAGTAATGTAAGGACAGATACAATGATCTGTAAGTAATGTCAGGACAGATACAGTGATCTGTAAGTAATGTAAGGACAGGTACAGTCATCTGTAAGTAATGTAAGGACAGATACAGTGATCTGTAGGTAATGTAAGGACAGATACAGTGATCTGTAGGTAATGTAAGGACAGATACAGTGATCTGTAAGTAATGTCAGGACAGATACAGTGATCTGTAAGTAATGTAAGGACAGGTACAGTCATCTGTAAGTAATGTAAGGACAGATACAGTGATCTGTAGGTAATGTAAGGACAGATACAGTGATCTGTAAGTAATGTAAGGACAGATACAGTGATCTATAAGTAATGTAAGGACAGGTACAGTGATCTGTAAGTAATGTAAGGACAGATACAGTGATCTTTAGGTAATGTAAGGACAGATACAGTGATCTGTAAGTAATGTAAGGACAGACACAGTGATCTGTAAATAATGTAAGGACAGATTCAGTGATCTGTAAGTAATGTAAGGACAGATACAGTGATCTGTAAGTAATGTAAGGACAGGTACAGTGATCTGTAAGTAATGTAAGGACAGGTTCAGTGATCTGTAAGTAATGTAAGGACAGATACAGTGATCTGTAAGTAATGTAAGGACAGGTACAGTGATCTGTAAGTAATGTAAGGACAGATACAGAGATCTGTAAGTAATGTAAGGACAGATACAGTGATCTGTAAGTAATGTAAGGACAGATACAGTGATCTGTAAGTAATGTAAGGACAGATACAGTGATCTGTAAGTAATGTAAGGACAGATACGGTGATCTGTAAGTAATGTAAGGACAGATACAGTGATCTGTAAGTAATGTAAGGACAGATACAGTGATCTGTAAGTAATGTAAGGACAGATACAGTGATCTGTAAGTAATGTAAGGACAGATACGGTGATCTGTAAGTAATGTAAGGACAGATACAGTGATCTGTAAGTAATGTAAGGACAGATACAGTGATCTGTGAGTAATGTAAGGACAGATACAGTGATCTGTAAGTAATGTAAGGACAGATACAGTGATCTGTAAGTAATGTAAGGACAGATACAGTGATCTGTGGACATACGGGATACATCCTCTATTCATAATAAAAAAGCAAACCCTGATAAAATCCATAGGCTACATTTTCCTTCTTAATAACTGACTGTGTCGACATTAAAGCAGCTGTCAGGTGTGCTGCACCAAGCCGCCACTGGACAGGACCCTTCAACTGTCACATCTGTGGCAGGCCGAAGGAGGGTCCAAGCGGGGAACCTAACTCCAAACTCCTGGGTAAGAGTCACACGCGCTGACCCTTCAACTGCCACACTTGCACTTCTTCTTCTTTCAGGTTTACTGGCAGTTGACAGTCCATTGGTGTATTTCTGCGTACTCCTAAATTCCACTGAATTGTCCTTACTTGCGAGATCTATTTGGAAAAAAAACCCCTCCTGTCCTAGTTTTCCCCTCTTCCCTGATATGGGACTCCCTCCGAACCCTTTTGCCAAAATGCCCCCATTTTCTTCACCTTTCACAGCGGAAAAACCAAGAATTTCCCACCATTCTAATCCACTCTGTCTTTGCGTCTATTTCACTTGCGCAGAAAATGACCATTGGTTTAAGTGCCAGAAATCTCCTTTCCGTCCACATTTGTTATTTCTTTAAAAGTTGAAACTGCTCCCTTGTTCTTTGCCCATATTTCTACGTCAATTTCTGTCCATTTTTTTCCAGCCCTCACTCTTTTTACTGCTTATGCATATGACATTGAACCAAGTGTCTGGGCTCATTGTACCTCATTTTCCATTTTCCTTCTCTCCCACTGACTTGGCCCTGCTTTATGAGTTCCCCTACAGAGTTAACATTTTGCCTGTGCGTTAATTAACTCACACTCATTTCCATCTCATTCATCTTCCCCACACCTCCTACACCTGTTTATCCCCCTTTCACAAACTGCAGCCACCTGCCCATCCTGCTGACAGCAATAATACCTCAGTGAATTCCTATTATATTGTCTCAATCTTTAACTAATTTAATCTGAATAAGTGTTACACCCTTTGTGGTACTTCCCTTTAAATTCCAATAAAACTGATAAGCTTTTCTGTCCGTCCCCCTTTCTACGGCTTTTCAGCTGTCTAGCCTCCCAGACCCTCTCAACATCCAAAAAACATTTCGTGCCAACAGAAAGCGGAACGGTGCGTATTACTCTCTGCATACAAACCCTTTCTCATCATAAAACACACAGCTTTCGTCCCATTAAATTTCTGTATTTTTAGTGCCTTATCTCACAGTTTCTTTTGTTGGCATTCTACCATTACAACACCACTTCTACAGACTCACTCCACTCTCACATCCCCAGTTTCCGCTTTCCCAACCTCATGAACGTCACTGACAACCATATATGCTTCCCAACCTTTTACTTCCACTTTCATACCAATAACATACTTTTCTTCCACATCCTCAGTTTCACTTCCCTTTTGCCTTTTTTATTCCCTCTTTTTGGAGTTCTAAATGTACTTTTGTAGGTTAGTGAAGCAGACCGCGCCTAAAAACGTCACTGCATCCATCCTCGTCCGAACCCACCAGCCTATTTCCGCCATCCTTATTCTACAATCCTCGTCTGTCTCATTCGACGTCCCTCCTTCCGGTTCCCTTCAATTCATCGCTCACCATATTGCTTTTTTGGAACCGCAGTAGACTTGAAGAGTCTTTTTGACTCCAAGAAGAGACGCAAACCCCCCATCCTGAGTCTTGTCAGCTGGGGCTTCCCGTTATCCTACACTGGTCTCCACCTACTCGACTCTATACCATCCTTCATCAGTACAAATTCCCATGGTTATTCGATTCAATATATAGCGTTAACTGCACTTTTGTGTGTGGTCTGGAATTCATTAGCCACTAGTTCACACTCCATCTTGAAAGTAAATGCATCCACAATCAAGATTTAGGCTCCAAAAACCCATGCAAGTATCATAAAACCAAACAATGTGTCAAACTCAAATTTCTCACATGCTCAGCAGTCTCTTCCAGTTCAGATCCCTCAATCCTAGCAAACACTGCCAGGCAGATTTAACTTCTCTGCAGCCCATATGCCAGTGGCGCAGTCAGAGGGTGGGCAAAGACACGTCACTTTGTGACAATAATTAGTCCTGGCTAGTTCTCAATCATTTCCCTTTATTGACGTGTTTTCCAATTATTGTAATTTGCAACTGAAGACACGGTTTCTGTCCATATGCGTTCTAACAGCGATTAAATCAAGGGCAAAATTCAGTGCAGTTGCGGAACAAGAACAGAGATTTGGGTTGCACAAAACATCAGTTGAAAACAATTATTATTCCTGACCTGTTCTCAGTCATTTTCATAACAGAAGGTTCACTCCGAGAGCACTCCACACTTAACAGGTGCTGCTTACTCTCCCCGATTAGGTAAGAAGACATTCACTCATCTGGACGCGTATTTGCTGTAATTAAATCAATGTTATTCAAAATTGCATACCAGTCGACTCTCACGCAAATAGCTGGATCGGCATGCTTTTTATAGCCTATTGAACTGCCGAGTGCCAACTTTTTTTTTTTCAACCCACACAGTCCCAAGAGTGAAAGTCCGCGTTTCATTGAAACGTGGACCAGTTCAATCAACGCAAAGCATTGGCCTTTTAATAAGTGAATTATTTTGCTACACTGAATGTAGCCCATGATTTCATCATTGTTTGATCGCATATGGAGAGAAACCATGTCTTCAGTTGCCAATGACAATGATTGGAAAACACATCAATAAAGGAAAATGATTGAGAACTAGCCAAGACTAATTGCTGTCATAAAGCGACGTGTCTTTGCCCACTCTCGGGCTAAGTCGCTGCCATATGCAGTCCTTGATTGCAGCACACTGGTGAAAAGTGGGACAAATCATGAAACACAGCCTTTACCCATTCAGCTAACTTGGCAATGCTCCATAGCATTCACTGATCTGCAGAACAGAGCAGCACATTTCCGGGATCAGGATTTTCTGTGCCATTCGTGATTTAAAGCTGGATTAACAGCGTTTCCTCACCAAATGTCGGGTTTTGGTAAACAACTAGCTTGAATTTGTAGCTAGCTTCTCGTAATTAAAAGAATTAAAGTCTCCAGAATTTTGTCCACTTATTTTGTTCATGCGTCACTCAAATGCAGATTAATTAGCTAGATAGCAATCCAGCCAGCTTGAAGATCCAGAATGAAATGAAAAATCAATACAAAGTAATGGGGGACACTGAATATTCAATGGCAAAGGGAAAGGCCTATACTCCAAAATGCTATTCACAATATTACCACAATACTAGTAACCGCAGGTTAAAATTAAAATGCGAGTGCGAAGGTCAAGTTGTCTGACTGACAAGCACGATAGCCCACCCTTGATGGCCGAAGCGTTGACTGTGTACTTACATACAATGTATTGCGTGGGTTGTATTTTCTGTTCATTATCTTGTGCAGGAATATTCATAACTGACATAACATGCTGAGCATAAAAGGTAGCGGGCCTATAGTGCCAACTGTCCAATCAGGGTCATTGCAGGCATTACATGTGAGTGAATTTCAATTCAATTCATTTGTTAGGCTGTAGAGGAAGAGGTTTCAGGAAAAATTGCTTCAATTGGTAAAAGCAATATGCCACTGATGAAAAAACATGGTCATTGATTTTGATTCCATATGAATTTGAACATTTTTTCCATCTATTTTTTCGTTACACGGTGCATAATCTGCATAAATGAATGAGCTGCCTCTGACCTGCGCGCACAATACACATACCCACACTTACAGTAAACAAACACATACCCACACTCACAGTGAACAAACACACATATATCCACATGTACAGAGATATACAACCCCTTGTCCCAAAAAGTCGGTACGATGTATAAAATGCATGTAAAATCAAAGTCAGTGACGGGTAAACCATTAAAATAAATAAATGAATAGGCATGAAATAAAGCCAGCATCTCTGATGGTATGGGGATGCATTCGTGTATATGGTGTGGGACACTTGCATGTTTTATAAAGCGTTATGAGCGCTGAAAGGTACAAAACCCAAAACCAGTGAAGTTGGCACGTCGTGTAAATCGTAAATAAAAACAGAATACAATGATTTGCAAATCCTTTTCAACCTATATTCAGTTGAATACACTGCAAAGACAAGTTACTTAATGTTCGAACAGGTAAACTTTGTAATTTTTTGCAAATATTAGCTCATTTTGGAATTTGATTCCTGCAACATGTTTCAAAAAAGCTGGCACAAGTGGCAAAAAAGACTGAGAGAGTTGAGGAATGCTCATCAAACACTTATTTGGAACATCCCACAGGTGAACGGGCTAATTGGGAACAGGTGGGTGCCATGATTGGGTATAAAAGCAGCTTGCCTGAAATGCTCAGTCATTCACAAACAAGGATGGGGTGAGGGTCACCACTTAGTGAACAAATGCGTGAGCTGACTGTCGAACAGTTTATAAACAACATTCCTCAACGAGCTATTGCAAGAAATTTAGGGATTTCATCATCTATGGTCCGTGATATCGTCAAAAGCTTCAGAGAATCTGGAGAAATCACTGCACGTAAGCGACAAGGTGGAAAACCAACATTGAATGCCCGTGTTCTTCGATCCCTCAGGCGGTACTGCATCAAAAACCGACATCAGTGTGTAAAGGACATCACCACATGGGCTCAGGAACACTTCAGAAAACCATTGTCAGTAACTACAGTTTGTCGCTACATCTGCAAGTGCAAGTTAAAACTCTACAATACAAAGCGAAAGCCATTTATCAACAGCACCCAGAAACGCCGCCGGCTTCGCTGGGCCCAAGCTCATCTAAGATGGACTGATGCAAGTGGAAAAGTGTTCTGTGGTCTGACGAGTCCACATTTCAAATTGTTTTTACCTCTGGACCAAAGAGGAAAAGAACCATCCAGGCTGTTATAGGTGCAAAGTTCAGAAGCCAGCATCTGTGATGGTATGGGGGTGTATTAGTGCCCAAGGCATGGGCAACTTACACATATGTGAAGGCACCATTAATGCTGAAAGGTACATACAGGTTTTGGAGCAACATGTTGCCATCCAAGCAACGTCTTTTTCATGGACGCCCCTGCTTATTTCAGCAAGACAATGCCAAGCCACATTCTGCATGTGTTACAACAGCATGGCTCCGTAGTAAAAGAGTGCGGGTACTAGACTGGCCTGCCTGTAGTCCAGACCTGTCTCCCATTGAAAATGTGTGGCGCATTATGAAGTGTAAAATACGACAGCGGAGACCCCGGACTGTTGAACAACTAAGCTGTACATCAAGCAAGAATGTGAAAGAGTTCCACCTGAAAAGCTTCAAAAATTGGTCTCCTCAGTTCCCAAACATTTACTGAGTGTCGTTAAAAGGAAAGATGATGTAACAGTGGTAAAAAGGCCCCTGTGCCAACTTTTTTGCAATGTGTTGCTGCCTTTAAATTCTAAGTTAATGATTATTTGCAACAAAAAAAAAGTTTCTCAGTTTGAACATTAGCATCTTGTCTTTGCAGTGTATTCAATTGAATATAAGTTGAAAAGGATTTGCAAATCATTGTATTCTGTTTTTATCTACGATTTACATAACGTGCCAACTACACTGGTTTTGGGTTTTGTAGATAAAGGTTTTTAGGGCAACTTATGCTCCCATCCATATAACATCTATTCCAGGGAAGGCCTTGTGTATTTCAGCAGGACAATGCAAACCTACATACTGCAGCTATTACAACAGCATGGCTTCGAGTAGAGGAGTCCGTGTGCTGAACTGGCCTGCCTGCAGTCCTGATATTTCACCGACTGAGAACATTTGGCGCATAATTAAACTTAAAGTCCGTCAAAGGAGACCCAAAACTCTCCAGCAGCTGGAAGCCTGTATTAAAAAAGAGTGGGATCAAATTCCAATGGCCAAACTCAAGAAACTTGTCTTCTTAATGCTCAGATGCCTCCACTCTGTTAAAAAGAAGGGACGCTACACCATGGTAAACAGGCCCCTGTCCCAACTTTTTTGAGTCCTGTAGCAGCCAGCAAATTTGAAATGAGCTCATTATGTGGATAAAATTGTAAAATTTCTCAGTTTCAACATTTGCTATTTTATCTCTGTTCTGGCTGGTGTGATTTGAAAGTCATTGCGTTTTGATTTTATTCACAATTTACACTTTGTCCCAACTATTTTGGAATTTGAGACGTACAAAGACAACATATTCAATGTCGAAACTGAGGAATGTTATTATTTCATTTAAAAAATCAGCTCATTTTAAATTTGCTAACTGCAACATTTCAAAAAAATGTTAGGACAGGCGTAAAAAATGAATGGAAAATTTGTGTGATGCTAAAGAAAAAATGCACTGGCTAGAACATCTCCCAGCTAACCAGGTTAATTGGCCGCAGATCGGTAACATGATTGGGTTTACAAAGAGCTTCCCGCAGTGGCAAGGGCTTTACTTCTCTGTGAAAGACTGCATGGGCCAATAGTTCAACAATTTAAGAATAGCATTTCTCAATGTTAAAATTCTAAATCATCTGCAGTGCAACACGTCATTAAAAAATTCACTAAATCCTAAGAAATCTTTGTACTCTTGGGACAAAATACATTACTGAATGGCCATGATCTTCAGGCCCTCAGACGGCACAGCAGAAAAAACAGATGGAACTCTTTAGTGGAAATCACTGCATGGGATCAGGAGAACTTTTGAAATGCATTGTCAGCGAACACAGTTCTTTGCTGCTTCCACTAGTGCAAGTTAAAAATGTAAAGGTGTAAAACTAAAACCAAATAAAAACAAGATCCAGGAATGCTATCGCCTTCTTTGAGCCAAAGCCCATTCAAGATGGACGGAGGCAAAGTGGAAATCTGCCCGATGGTCTGACAGATCAAAATGTTAAATTCATTTTTGAAATCATGCACGCTGAATCAGACTTAAAAGGAGAGGGACCATCTGTATTGTTATCAGCGCACAGCCAAAAAGCCACCATTGGTGATAATGTGAGAATGCATTAGTGCACGAGGCATGGATTACTTGCGCATTTATGGTAACAACATCAATGCTGAACAATATATACACCATAAAGGCTGTAAATTTATCAGTGAGCTCCAGTTTCCTTTTGTCCAATATATACAGGTTTTGGAACAATGTGCTGCCATCTGGACAATGTATTCTTCAAAGAAGGCCTTGCTTATTTCAGTGAGACAATGCCAAACCACAATCTATAGGTATTGCAACAACGTGGCTCCATAGTTAAAGCGTCCGGGTGCAAAACTAGCTGACCTGCAGTCCAGACCTGTCACCCAATAAAAATATTTGGCACATTTTCAAACAGAAAATCTGACTAAGGGGACCACAAGGTGTTGAGCAGCTGAAATCCTAAATTAAACCAGAATTAGTGGCCATTTCACTTTCAAAACTACAGCAGTTAGTTTCCTCAGTTCCAAAATTCTTACGGTGTTGTTAAAAGAAGAGGTGATGTAACATGGTGGTAAACAGTCCCCTGTCCCAACAGTTTTGTGAAATTTTTCTGGTATCAAATTCAAAATGAGCATATTTTTTTCAAAAAACAATGAAATTTCTTTGTTTCAACATCTGATATGTTGTCTTCATACAATATGCAATTAAATATAGAGTTTGAATGATTGGCAAATCATTGCATTCTGTTCTCATTTATATTGTAAACAGTGTCCAATTTTTTTTGTATACTTGTGCATATTGAGTCCCTAAGCACATTAATACCAGAGCATACAGTGCACAAACATACACTTATCCTCTCATGCCATACATACACGCTTACACCTGCATATAGTACAAAAACACACATACCTACACATACTGGGCACAAGTACACACTTATCCACGTATACTGTGGGCAGATATGCACGCTTACAAGTATAGTTAAGAGAAAAGTTTCTGTACTGTACAAAAACAGATACTGTGCAGTACAGTATCTGTGCAGCCACACGCGCTCATGAACAGAGTACAAATGCACACACATACACACATTCAATGCAGTACACGAGCACACAAACAAACATATTTGCATACTCGTGCGTGCACACATAAGAACAAATAAATATATACATGCCTGCACACACAGACATAGCTAAGCTCACATATAAATTCACACACAGACTGCACACACACACACACACACACACACACACACACACACTCCACTGAGATATCCCTATACACCCCCCCCAAGCTGTGAATGCACCCTACCGGAAAGCTCGGAGAGCTGTGTGAGTGAGCCTTTCTCTTATAGCATCATGAGAGCTCATTAATCACTGGTGGTATTACAGTAAGTTCAGGCATGTGGAACTATGCCAGTGGAAGCAGAAAGGAGGAGAAGAAAAAACACCAGCTAGAAGAAATTATAAAAATGCCACTTATTATCTAACTTGCCTCCTCTTCCCATAGTGCACAACTTGTATTTTGACAGCAATTCTACCAGCGCTGTTATAAAGACACGGAGGTGTCTGGTGATCTTGTCAAATAAAAACCTTTATTCTGCAGAAGAATAACAATTCCTGCAGTTTCTCTCTTTCACAAGGGAACAGGACATGGAATATGCAGAAGAAATAATGTTTGAATTGTGTTGGTGTTGAGAGAATTGATCACCAGACGCAGCGCAGAAGGTTCAATCGTCATTATCAATCAGTCAGTCGTTTAGCTGCAAAAATAGTCATAAATCATTGTGTTTGTATCCACACCTTGTTAATATTCTAGATTAGAGGATAATTGCATAGAGAGGTACACACCAATTCAATTTTGTTTGAACAGAGTGTTGGTCTGGGAACTAACATTTGCTGGGAAACATATGGCCTTTGTGAAAAATATAATATTATGACAAGTATTGGAATAATACAAATTTGCAGATACACACTCACACACACACACATCCTTGTACTTATATCTTAGTGAGGACATTACATTGACTTCCATTCATTCTTCCTGTGGCTGTACAGCTTTTCCCTAATCTTAACAATAAGCAATTTATGCCTAACCCAAACCCTTACCCTAACCCTAAACCTATCCCTAATTCTAACCTTCCCCCTAACCTTTACTAGTAAGTCAGAATTTTCCTTTATAGTTCTGAGGATCGGCCAATATGTCCTCACTGTCATGACTGACAGAAGAACCAAACGCGAGTCAGGAAATCCAAAGCCGTAGTCGTTTATTCAGACAATAGGTCGGGAAGCCAGGGGTAGCACAGAGACGTAGTCAGGCAGGCAAGGTTCGTACACGAAAAATCAATAAATACAGCAACCAAAACAAAAGGGCTAAGCAAAAGAGTAATCAGTCAGATACAGGCTATAGTTGTACACGGGAATCTAGACGAGAATATAAAGCACTGGCAAGGAGAAAAGGAATGAAGATCTGACAAAGCTCTGCAGTGAAATGAGACATTTATATACTCAAAGAAATGACTAAACTAGGCGGGGAATAGGATAGGTGGGAGTTGCTAAACAATTAAATATAATGAGCACATGAGGGAAAGACAAACCATGATCACGCATCACAATTGACAGACCAATCCTAAACATGAAAACGGACTCCGATTAGGGAGTTGCCTAAGTGAATAATAGAACGAGAGGCAGCTCGAGGTAAAACAGGTGCGAGAGATCGCAGTAATCAGCAGAGTCAGGGATAGGAAACGGGAGGGCGGAGTTTACAGACTAGAGCGAATGCAAAGAGCATTAGTAAAAACGAACAACGTGATATTTACACACCACTACATGACAGGTGAATATTAATACACAGAAGTACTCAGAATGAGTATATTAGTCTATGTTAGTAATGACATTACGTAACATGAAGTATTAGTCTTAATTAATATGTTAATCTGAGAATAGCGGGAATTACAGGAAACGAGACGTGAAGGAAGATTTTCGGAAACCACGAAAACCCACGGAAATCACCGAATAGATGCTATAACGCGGACAGGGAAATGCATTGCTTAAATACATAGAAGACGTACATGACATGACTGGAGCAGACGAGGTGCTATGCATGGAAAGGAAGACATGGCAAGATAACTAATGATCTAAACTTGAAAAATAATAAAACAAGGAAATCCAAACTACCAAAATACAATACATAATCCTAAGAAAGGTCAGTCAGAGCAATGATCACTAAACACAGAAATCCATAATCATGGCAGAGCCAGGCACAGAACTAAAACAAGACATGAGCATAATGAAACAAGAAAAAATACAGATTATGACAGTACCCCCCCTCCTATGAACGCCTCTGGGCGTTCTTAGCTGACGGCACAAGATGGTCTTTATGAAACTCACGTATTAAAGATTTGTCCATGATGAAGCGGGCTGGAATCCAGGATCTTTCCTCGGGGCCGTAGCCCTCCCAGTCAATGAGATATTGGAGCCCACGGCCCCGACGACGGCAGTCCAAGATGCGTCGGACGGTAAAGGTTTCACCGCCATCAATGATGCGGGGTGGAGGGGGAGGGGCCGGATCCTCGTGTAGGGGATTGTTGACAGCAGGCTTGATTCGAGAAACGTGGAAGGTAGGGTGAAGGCGTCTCATGGTGGATGGGAGTCGAAGGCGTACAGCCGTGGGGCTGATGATCTTCACTATGGAAAAGGGTCCAATGTAGCGGGGTGCCAACTTACGAGTACCCCCGCGAATAGGGATGTCCTTAGTGGAGAGCCAGACTTTTTGCCCAATCCTGTAAACCGGGGCCGGAGTACGCCTACGATCTGCCAGTAACTTGGTTCGGGCTGCCGCCCTGAGCAGGTTAGTACGTACAATCCTCCAGGTGCGCTTGCATCGACGGATGAAGGCGACGGCTGACGGAACTCCCACCTCCTCCTCCTGGCTGGGGAAGATGGGAGGTTGATACCCCATACAGCATTCGAAGGGTGATAGTTGTGAAGAGGAGGAGGTATGACTGTTGATGGCGAACTCCGCCCATGGTAGTTGTTGGCTCCAACTGGACGGACAGTGTGAACACAGGCACCTGAGGACTGTCTCGATGCTTTGGTTTGCACGTTCAGTTTGGCCATTGGTTTGGGGATGGAAGCCTGAACTGAGGCTGGCAGATGTTCCGAGCAACTTGCAAAAAGCCTTCCAGAAGCGGGCAGAGAACTGAGGACCTCTGTCTGACACAATATCTGAGGGAATGCCATGGAGTCTGATGACATGCTGGACTAACAGAGATGCAGTTTCAGAGGCAGAGGGGAGCTTGGTGAGCGGTATGAAGTGCACAGCTTTAGAGAAACGGTCCACAATGGTGAGGATGGTGGTATTATGGTTGGAGGGGGGTAGGCCAGTGATGAAGTCGACGGAAATATGTGACCAAGGGCGGTGTGGGATGGGAAGTTGCTGGAGAAGTCCTTGAGGTGGTTGATTGGTGGTTTTAGCCTGGGCACAGGTAGAACAGGTGGATACAAAGTCCAGGATATCTTTGTTCATGCGTGGCCACCAGAATTTGCGGCGAATGAAGTGGAGAGTGCGCCCTCTACCCGGGTGACAGGAGAGTTGAGAAGAATGTCC
Source organism: Gymnothorax reevesii (assembly GCA_029721435.1). Lineage (NCBI taxonomy): Eukaryota > Metazoa > Chordata > Actinopteri > Anguilliformes > Muraenidae > Gymnothorax > Gymnothorax reevesii. Next base: position 96,096,231 of record CM056575.1, read on the forward strand.
CCAACGGAGAACTTGAGGGCGCATGGACTCTGGTACAAACAGTTTGTGGTCAGGGCAGTCACTGGGATTGCCAGAGTCCCCTTGGGCTTCTTGAACCTCTCGCTCAATGTCCATCTCAACCGCATTGACCACAACTTGTGAGGGCAGGATGGTGTCTGGGAGTTCGTCATTAGTAGAGACCTCGAACTTTCTTGAGAGGGCGTCAGGCTTGATATTCTTGGATCCAGGTCGAAAGGTGAGAGTGAAGTTGAAGCGGGAGAAGAATAAGGCCCATCTGGCCTGTCTAGGGTTAAGTCTCTTGGCTGATGAGAGAAACTCTAGGTTCTTATGATCTGTCCAGACTTGAAACGGTATCTCAGTTCCTTCCAGCCACTGACGCCACTCCTCCAAAGCAAGTTTGACAGCAAGTAACTCTCGGTTTCCGATGTCATAATTCTCCTCAGCAGGACTAAGACGTCTTGAAAAGAACGCACATGGGTGTACTTTGTTGTCCAGGCTCGATCTTTGAGAGAGCACAGCTCCTACTCCGATGTTAGAGGCATCCACCTCCACTATGAACTGAGCATTGGGGTCAGGATGGATCAGGATAGGTGCCGTGGTAAACAGGCATTTGAGCCGTCTGAATGCAGTAGCCGCCTTCTCTCCCCATACAAACCGGGACTTGGAGGAGGTGAGTGCTGTTAGAGGAGCGGCGACCGAACTATAGTTCCTGATGAACCTCCTATAGAAGTTGGCGAAGCCAAGGAACCGTTGAAGTGCCTTGCGATCTTCAGGTTGAGGCCAACTGGTAACTGCCTCAACTTTAGCTGGATCCATATTGAGAGACCCCGTGGAGATGACATAGCCCAGGAAGGTGGTTGTGGTGCATGAGAACTCGCACTTCTCAGCCTTGATGAATAGGCGGTTCTCCAGAAGCCTCTGCAGGACCAATCTGACATGACGTCTGTGTTCCTCTTGGTTGCGGGAAAAAATTAATATATCGTCAAGGTAGACAAAGACGAATCTGTTGATAAAGTCCCGTAACACGTCATTGACCAGGCCTTGGAACACAGCGGGGGCATTGGTGAGTCCGAATGGCATGACTAAGTACTCCCAGTGACCAGTAGGGGTGTTGAAGGCCGTCTTCCACTCATCGCCCTCACGGATACGCACTAAGTGATAAGCATTGCGTAAATCCAATTTGGTGAATAGCTTGGCTCCACTGAGTTGATCGAATGCCGTAGTCATGAGAGGCAAGGGGTAACGGTTCTTAACTGTGATGTTGTTGAGTGCCCGATAATCAATACATGGCCGGAGTGACCCGTCTTTCTTCTTGACGAAGAAGAATCCAGCGCCAGCCGGTGAGGAGGAGGGTCGAATGATGCCGGCAGATACGGCTTCCCTCAGGTACTTCTCCATCGCCACCGTCTCGGGGCGGGACAATGAAAACAGTCGCCCCCTGGGTGGTGTAGTCCCTGGTTTAAGGTCAATGGCACAGTCATAAGGCCGGTGCGGGGGAAGGCCGATGGCGCGAGACTTGCTGAAGACCTCCTTGAAATCATGGTATTCTGTTGGGACTTTGCTTAAGTCCGGGCTCTCCTCAGATGCTTGCTTCAGGACAGGGACATGGGCTTGACCGAGGCATCTGTATAGGCATGATGGGCTCCAGGCCTGGATCACGTGTCTCTCCCAGTCAATCTCCGGGTTGTGGGTTCTCATCCAGGGGTGGCCCAGAATCACCGGTGCATGTGGCGAGTCGATGATGTAGAGCTGGATCCTCTCCTGGTGATTGCCGGAAACTAGCAGTCTGAGCGGGATGGTGAGGTGGGTGATAGTGCCGATCTTCTGGTCGTTGAGTGAGTTAGCTATACGTGGACGTTCAACCCGTTGTGTAGGAATCCCCCATCGACTTGCCACGCTAGCATCCAGGAAGCTTTCCTCTGCCCCAGTGTCGATGAGGGCAGTGGTCCCTCTTGACCCTCCATCCCATTCGATAGTTACAGGCAGGCAGGTGCGGCTTTTAGAGGAGGATTCGACAGGGAGTACGCCCACCAATGCTCCTCTCATCACTGGTGGGCGTTGGCTTTTACTGGACAATGCCTAATTTGATGTCCGGCGCCGCCACAGTAAAAGCAGGCGTTCTCCCTTCTCCGTCTCTGCCTCTCCGCACTGGAAATCCGAGTCCGATCCACCTGCATAGGCTCCTCCACCGAAAAGGGTTGATTGCTTCTGGCACCACAGGGGGGGGGTGGAGACTTGTTCTGAGGCGGGGATGTTTGGTTGAGCGCCCTTCCACGGAATTGGCGTGCTCTGCGCCTCTCCTCCAAACGAGCGTCCACTCTGATGGCCATCTCCATGAGCCGATTGAGATCTTCGGGCAGGTCGCGAGTCAGTAGTTCGTCTTTTACTGGATCAGATAGTCCATTTAGAAAAGCATCGTACAGGGAGGCCCTGCCCCAGCCGCTATTGGTAGCCAAGGTCTGGAAATCGATTGCGTAATCTGAGACAGTTCTGGCGCCCTGGCGGATGCGGAGGATCTCCCGTCCTGCCTCATGACCATGTTTGGACCGATCAAAAACCCTCGTCATCTCCTCGGCTAGTGACTCCGCAGTCCGTGTGCATGGTAACTCAGCCTCCCACGCCGCCGTTGCCCACTGCTTAGCTCTCCCGGTAAGCTGGGTGATAATGTAAGCCACCTTGGATTGCTCTGACGGGAAGGTTGCTGGCTGGAGTTGGAAGATGAGCTTACATTGCGTCAGGAAGGCGCGGCAGGTACCTGGTTCACCTGCGTACCTCTCAGGGGGTGGTAGACGGGGCTCCGGAGTGGGAAGAGCTTGTGGTGCCGGTATAGGTGGAGCTGAGGGTTGCGGCGTGCCATCAGATGGTGTAGCCCTTGCTTGGATAGTCAGGTTGCTGACGGAATGAGTCAGAGACTGCAGATGCTGCATAATCGCCAGCAGTTGTTGTTGCTGGGATTCGAGCATAGCTCCCTGCTGACTCACTGCCGCCTGCAGTGGGTCACTCGCTGGTTCCATCCTCTGGTCAGATCTTTCTGTCATGACTGACAGAAGAACCAAACGCGAGTCAGGAAATCCAAAGCCGTAGTCGTTTATTCAGACAATAGGTCGGGAAGCCAGGGGTAGCACAGAGACGTAGTCAGGCAGGCAAGGTTCGTACACGAAAAATCAATAAATACAGCAACCAAAACAAAAGGGCTAAGCAAAAGAGTAATCAGTCAGATACAGGCTATAGTTGTACACGGGAATCTAGACGAGAATATAAAGCACTGGCAAGGAGAAAAGGAATGAAGATCTGACAAAGCTCTGCAGTGAAATGAGACATTTATATACTCAAAGAAATGACTAAACTAGGCGGGGAATAGGATAGGTGGGAGTTGCTAAACAATTAAATATAATGAGCACATGAGGGAAAGACAAACCATGATCACGCATCACAATTGACAGACCAATCCTAAACATGAAAACGGACTCCGATTAGGGAGTTGCCTAAGTGAATAATAGAACGAGAGGCAGCTCGAGGTAAAACAGGTGCGAGAGATCGCAGTAATCAGCAGAGTCAGGGATAGGAAACGGGAGGGCGGAGTTTACAGACTAGAGCGAATGCAAAGAGCATTAGTAAAAACGAACAACGTGATATTTACACACCACTACATGACAGGTGAATATTAATACACAGAAGTACTCAGAATGAGTATATTAGTCTATGTTAGTAATGACATTACGTAACATGAAGTATTAGTCTTAATTAATATGTTAATCTGAGAATAGCGGGAATTACAGGAAACGAGACGTGAAGGAAGATTTTCGGAAACCACGAAAACCCACGGAAATCACCGAATAGATGCTATAACGCGGACAGGGAAATGCATTGCTTAAATACATAGAAGACGTACATGACATGACTGGAGCAGACGAGGTGCTATGCATGGAAAGGAAGACATGGCAAGATAACTAATGATCTAAACTTGAAAAATAATAAAACAAGGAAATCCAAACTACCAAAATACAATACATAATCCTAAGAAAGGTCAGTCAGAGCAATGATCACTAAACACAGAAATCCATAATCATGGCAGAGCCAGGCACAGAACTAAAACAAGACATGAGCATAATGAAACAAGAAAAAATACAGATTATGACACTCACTTCCCAAAAACGACTTCACTTCGTTGGTTGAAAACTCATTCCGGGCCTCAGCATGTAGCAAGTACAAGAACACACACACACACACACACACACAGGCGCATATAGAAAAGTAAATCAGAAACCAAGAACTATTCAAATATTTATTTCATATAATATTGGATCATACGGATGGAAATAAGTAAAAAGATAACAATATAGTAAAAACAAAAATAATGTCTTCAGAGTCAATATCGAGCATCGCCACCCTTTGCTTTGATTACAGCATTTAATCTTTCAGGCATAGTGTTCACATATTTATTCCCCGCCGCGCGATTAGCGCGAAGCGGGGGATATAGTATTGGGCTCCGTAAGTCCGTCCGTATGTACGGACACATAAAATTGAGGCGGGGGGGATATTGCCATGTTGGTGGCAGACACTTGTTTTTTTTTTTATTTCCTCACAAACTATTCCATATAGTTTGAAGTTCATTCGAAAGACATTCTTTCAATGTTACAACAGATTTCTTTATGTTTTAGTGGGCCAATTCATAACTCTCATGTCAGCAGATGATTCACTCTGACTGAGATAGGCCTTTAGAAGTGTGTTTAGGCTCATTCTCTTCTTGAGAATAAGATCCCTGACCGATCAGTCTCTCTCGAGATGGCAGTACGTGCCTCACAAGGGTGCTCTGATAGTTCTTTTGATACATGTTTCTGTTGATTTTTTATGAGATCCCCTGTACTTTTCGAGCAGACCGAACCCCAAACCGCAATATTACCACCTTCTTGTTTTACTGAGGGGGTTAAACAGTCATTTTTTACAATGTTCTTTAACTCTACGGCGCACGTAAGTTCTGCGTTTGGATGAGAGAATTTTTGATTTTGATTCATTGATCCAAAGGACTTGTTCCCAGTCCATTGGTGTCCAGTCCTTGAATTTATTGGCAAACTCAAGCAAACTTTTTGATGTTGCCAACTCTAAGAGCACTTTTGGCAGCAGACCATCCTTACACAAGCATCTGGAAAAAGTAGATCTTGCCAAATCCATCTCTTCACTTCTGGAGCTAATAATATCATCATGGACTTGTCGTGCTGTCAACAGCCAATTTTTTTTTAAATTGTCATACACAAGTATTGAACTCCAGAGGCACTTGATTTCCATTTTGCCCCTCGATTGCCAGTAGTTTTCCGCGAACCAGTCTCTTTGAAACGCTTGAAGGTGTTTCTTACAGTGCCGTGGCAACATTTAACGTCTTTAGAAATTTTTCAGAAAATTGACCAACCTACATCATGTAAGTCCACAATGTGGCTATGAACAATCTCAGAGAGCTTCTTCCTTTGTGTCATCGTGTTTAACACTGTGACACTGCTCAAAGTTCATGTCACCTCATGTACTTAAACAACTGATCACCAGAGGTAATTATGCAGAATAATGTTGCCTTAAACCAGTTTACACGCATTTTTTTTATTGCATCAATAATCATGGAATGAGCCTTCAAATATGCATGCACGATAAGCAAGAGTCAAACAAAATAAAATCTGTGACACCTTTCAATTGTTATAAAAAATGTTTTACCTCACCCCGGTATAAGGCAAGGGGTATTGTTTTTGGTTCGGTTTGTTTGTGTGCTTGTTTGTTTGTTAACACTTTAGCAGCAAAATGAATGGCCAGATTCACCCCAAATTGTGTTTAGGGATTGCCACTGACCCAGAATAGATCCCTATTGAATTTAGGAAAAGTAGGTCAAAGTATGTGTTAGGGGCGGGGTTTGTTGTGCCTGGCACCACTTGTTTTTTCAGAGTTTTTGTTTATTTACCCATATTTTTACCTCTATATACTTATAGGAATGATTTTTTTACTCATTGCCTACAATTGTATTTTTCAATACATTTTCACCAAAAATTATAGAGAAGTAATACATTAGGACCCCTTTTTAGAGGAAAGTGATGGTGTATAATCTGCACTGCACACTACTGTGTTTCAGCAAGCCTAATTGTTGGCTAGCTATATACGAAGAAATCAGCTAAGGAGATTGCTGAAATCACTGGAATTGGGTCAGGAAAGGTCTCACAATTTATTAAAACCTGGAAGGACAGTGGTGAACTGTCAACTTCATGGAAGAATGGAGTTGGAGAAACAGAATTTACTGATTCTGGACAGAAATCACTGAAATGTGCAGTGAGGTCTTATCTTTAAAAAAAATCAACATTAGAACTCGTGGCTATGTTTAATTATGAAGGTAAGAGCATTTCCACATGCAGGATGCAAAAAGAACTTGGAAGATTGGGACTAAATAGCTGTGTGGCCACAAGAAAGTCACTTGATAGTGAGGGTTATTGAAAAAACACAACTGTAATCTGCATGGGAGCATAAATATTGGAATGAGGAGCAATGGAAAAAGATCATGTGATCTAATGAGTCCAGATTTACCCTATTAAAACACTCATTTTGACATTTTTAGCAGTATTAGTGTATTACTTTTGTTCTGTATAATTCTAGAGAGAGAAAAAGCAAATTAGCACTGTGCAAAAGTTTGGGCTCCCCAAAAGATTTGAGCTCTCAAGTAACTTTGACTATGGTCTCAGACCATATTTAGCTTGGCAGGGCTATGGCTTGTTCACCATCATCATTAGGAAAGGCCAGGTGATGCAGATTTAAAAGTTCATAAATACCCAGACTCCTCTAACCTTGGCCCAACAGTCACTTAGGATCCTCTAAGCAGCTGTCTAGCTCTCTGAAAATGAAATAATTAATGCCCACAAAGCAGGAGAAGGTTATAAGAACATAGCAAAACTTTTTTAGGTTGCGATATCCTCAGTTCATATATATATATATATATATATGGAATCTTTATTCAGGGATGTAGGCCTTCCGACCCATATTCCCACAAAGATTAAGAAATTAATTAAAAAATGGCTGTCAACAGAAACATTTAAGGTCAAGTTGAGGTCTGGAAGACCAAGAAACCTTTACGAGAAAACTGCTCATACGATTGCGAGAAAGATAAATCAAAACACCCGTTTGGTAACAAAAGACCTTGGAGTCATGGTGCAGTGCCCTACGGTTCAGTGACACTTCCTCAAATATTATCTTCATGGAAGACCCATGAGAGGGAAACTTCCTGCATCCTCACCATGAAGTTCAGCGTCAGAAGGTTACTAAGGATCATCTGAACAAGACTGATGCATTTAGGAAACAAGTCCTGTGGACTGATGAAGTTAAAATAGAACTCATTGGCTGCAATGAGCAAAGGTATGTTTGGAGAAAAAAGGATGCAGAATTTCATGAAAAAACACCTCTCCAACTGTCAACCACGTGGTTGGATTGATCTTGCTTTGAGTTTGCTTTGCTGCCAGTGGAACGCGTAACTCGTCACTGGTTGAAGGAAGAATGGATTCAATTAAATTCCAGCAAATTCTGGAAGCAAACATCATACCATCTGCAAAAAAAAGCCAAAGATGTAAAGAGGATGGCTTCTACAACAGGATAATGAGCCTAAACACATCTCAAAATACAACTGACTACCTTAAGAGGTGCGAGTTGAAGGTTTCACAATAGCCCTCAAGATCTCCTACCTCAAGATTATTGAAAATCTGTGGATGGACCTCAAACGAACATTGCATGCAAGGCAGCCAAGGAATCTAACAGAACTAGAAGCCTCTTGCAAAGAATAATGGTCAAAATCCCACAAACCACAATTTAAAAACTCATTGCTGCCATCAAAAAGTTTTTACAAGTTTAAAAGCTGTGATACTTGCCAAAGGGACTGTTACTAAGAACTGACCATGCCGGGTGCCCAAACTTTTGCTTCGGACCCTTTTCCTTTTGTGTTATTTTGAAACTGTAAAAGGATGGAAATTAAAAAGTAATCTTGTTCAAAATATGAAGGAAATGTGTCCTCTCTAACTTAATGCCTCTTGGAGAGCAGTCATCTTCTACTCGCTTAGCTATTCACAGTAACAGAAATTTTGATCTGGAGTGCCCATGGCATCTCAAACGTGCTTTATTGGATGCAGATCTGGTGGCTCTGGAGGTTACGTAAGCATACAGAACTCATATACATTTATGTGAACCCAGCTTGTGATGATGTGTACTTTTTGACATGGTGTATTATCCTGCTGGAAGTTGCCATTAGAAGATGGATAGACCATAGCTCAAAATGATCCACATGGTCAATAACAAGCAGGCTGTGGCATTTATATTACCCTCAGTTGGTATTTAGGGGGCTAATATGCTTCCGTAAGATAATTCCCCAACCACTGCACCACCACTATCTACCCACCTATCTACCTTCCTTCCTTCCTATCTACCCACCTATCTATCTATCTATCTATCTATCTATCTATCTATCTGTCTGTCTGTCTGTCTGTCTGTCTGTCAACCCATCTTTCTATCTATCTGCAACCCCATTTCCAAAAAAGTTGGGACACGGGGTAAAATGTTAATAGAAACAGAATGCAATGGTCTTCATATCATTTCAACTTTATATTTATTTGAAAATAGTACAAAGACAACACAACAGATGCTAAAACAGATATTTTAATGTTTCTTTGAAAATATGAGCTCATTTTGAATTTGATGCCAGCAACACATTTAGAAAGAGTTGGCACAGGGGCATGTTTACCACTGTGTCCCATCACTTCTTCTTCAATCAGCACTCTTAAGTGTTTGGGAACTAAGGAGACCAACAGCTGTAGTTCTGAAAGCAAAATGTGCTCCTATTCTTGCTTTATATGGGATTCCAGCTGCTCAATACTTTGCAGCCTCCTATGTCATATTTTTTGTTTCATAATGCGCCAAATATTGTCAGTGGATCACAGGTCTGGACTGCAGGCAGACCACTTTAGTGCCCAGACTTTTTTACTCCAGAGACATCCTGTTGTTATACGTGCAGAGTATGGTGTTTGGCATGGTGTTGCTGAAATGAGGAAGGTTTTCCCTTAAAAAAGGCATCTGGATGACAGTAAATGTTGCAAAAGTACTTGTATATATTGTTCACCATGAATGGAGTCTTCACGGATGAATAAGTCACCGATGCCATGTGTACTAATGCATCACATACTATCATGGATGCTGGCTTTTGAATTGTTTGTCGATAATAAGCTGGATGGCCCCTCTTCTCTTTAGCTCAGAGGACGTGGAATCCATGATTTCCAAAAAGAATTTCACATTTTGATTAATCAAACCACAGGGCAGTTTTCCACTTTGCCTCAGTACATTTTAAATTAGCTCATGCCCAGAGAAGAAGGCAGTGCTTCTGGATTTTGTTTATATATGGTTTAATCTCTACATGGTTGTATTTAACTTGCATCCGTGGATGCAGATGCAAACTGTGTTCACTGACAATGTTTTACAGAAGTGTTCCTGTCCATGCAGTGATATCCACTACAGAATCCTGTCTGTTTTTAATGGAGTACTGCCTTAGGATCTGAAAATCACAGCCATTCAAAATTGGATTTTGGCCTTGTTGTGAGGTTGCGCTCAGGAACCAGTCGTGAGAATCCAGGAGTGCAAGGAAAGTGATTTTATTAAGCGAGGGGGAAAACCCCTGCAGGGCCGAAGACAACAGTACAGAGTCCACAATCAAAAAATCACAATCCAATGGGCAGAATCCGAGTCGAAAAACCAGGGCAGCAAACACAGTAATCGTAGTCGGGCAGAAAAAGGGTTTGAAAACAGATGTAGATAGAAATACCAAAACAGAGCCAAAAATCGTAAGTCGGACGGTCCAGTCAGAAGAGCAACACTATGAGTACAAGGCGAAACCGAGAGCAGCACAGGTAAACAAGAGAAACGTTCTGACCGGGAACTGTTGTGAGAAGACTCCTAATATACACATACAGAAGGTCACATGCTAAACAGAAAACAGGTGCAGGAAGTCAGACTAATTACAAAGGAGGGAACATGAGAGAGAACCTAATCACATGAAATAGATGAAAGTCAAAACGCGGACAGGGATCACGGGACAACCTATAGACAGATATACCGCTCCGGTTAGGGAGGTCTAACGTGCATAGATAATGACAGAAAGGACAGAGAGAACAGGTGTGGAGGATCCACTGAAACGCAGCAAAGATTAGGTAAAGGCAAGAGGCGGAGACTAGAACAGGGCGAGTGCTGAGAGCTTGTTAATCAATTAGTAAAGTGCAGCTATACAATCCCTAGTGCTCGTTAGTAAGTTAGTATTATATACAATGTTAGTCTATGTTAGTAGTTTTAATAGAACAACAAACTGTTAGTTCTGGTTAGTAAAATAGCAAAGCAAGGTGAAGGAAGTAAATGAGATTGGAAGGAATGGTTGAAATCCAGAAACCATTAAATCACCCGAAAAAGTAGCATGCAATACCGGGGCTGTGAGCAGAAACAAGACAAGAGACCAGACAGGGGGAGACAAAGTGCAATGCTTGGGTGAAGGCAAAACATGGACCGGAAAAATAACAGGAATATGGATACTGCCGAAAACAAAAACATGACAATAACAAAAATGGCCAAATTAAACTGGACAACACATGAACATATCAAAGCAACCAAATAACAATACACAAATTCCAAGGCAAAGTCAGACAAAGCAGAGATCAGAAACCAAATCAGACAGAAAGTAACCAGAGATTTTTCTGGATCTCAGAATTTTTTAATGATATTATTTACCATAGAGGACAAAATTGCCTCATTCTTTGTGATTTTATGTTGAAAAGGTTGTTCTTAAATTGTTGAACAATTTCCCTATGCATTCTTTTGTAGAGTGGTGAAGCCCTCACCATACTTACTTCTGAAAAACTTTCTATACCCAATCATGTTATTGACCTGTTGCTAAGTAATTTAATTAGCCGTGAGATAGTCTGCCAATAGTATTTTTTTTTTTTAGCATTATTCCAACTTTTCCAGTCTGTTATTGTTCCATCCCAACTTTTGAAAACACGTTGCTGTTATCAAATTCAAAATAAACGAATAAAAAAAACAATAAAATTGATCAGGTTCAACATGTGATATATTTTCTTTGTCCCATTTTCAAATAAATATAAAGTTCAAATGATTTGAAAATCATTGCATTTGTTTTGATTGTTTTCGATTTTGCATTTTACATGGTGTCCCAACTTTTTTAGAAATGGGGTTGTAGCTTTCTTCCTATCAACCCATTTATCTATATAGCTATCTGTCTATTCACCAACCTATTCTCTTTCCATCTATTTACAGTTCCAAAGGTGTTATGAACGTGGTATGAATTACACAAATATTTAGTTTCACACACAAACACACACCTAATGTGCATAGACATGCACTCATGCCCCCAAGAACACACAAACACACTCCACATCACCTCCAAAATGGCAGTTTCTGGCAACATATACCGTTGATATTGTGCTTTTTCTCAGTACATATCCGAAAACGTACACTGTGCCATTGACTTCTCTGAATTTTTTACTGACTTAAATACAAAATGATTGTTCACTCATTTCACTGTTCACTGAATAGGTGACAAAAATTCTCAAACAATTTATCTTATCAGCGGCTCATGTTTCTCTGTATGGCCATGATAGTCTTGCCATGGCTCAATGGGTTTGAGCACATGGGCCTGCATTCCGTCAGGTTCGACCTGTCTGCCACGTCTATCTTTATTTTCATCGACTTTTCATTTGTACTCAGTTTTGCTTGGCCATAGGTGGTGCTTGCAAAGTTTCTGTTGCCTTAGGGCATTCCTCATACTTCGATATGCAGTTTGGGGATTGAAACATTTCGCCTCCACGTAGACCAGCTCTGAATGTCCTTATCCCGTTTGAAAATAGTAGCAAGCTCTAGGCATGCTCGATGGAGCCATAACTTAACAGACTAGCGGGGGAATTTCTGTTGGCCTATGCTGTTTGAATCCAAAGTATCCATATCCATTTTGAAATACATGCACTGCACTGTAGCAGGATTTTTCAAGTTGCACTTCCTGTTTGGCAAAAGGAAAAATCACACCAGCCATCACGTGTCTTTGAAAGCATTGAGACGCATGTGCTTGTAAAAATAGAGTCTAACTAAACTTCTTAAAGGAAAATATGGGCCAAGCTGAAAGAGAGCACGGGCCTGTTTTGGCAATAAGTGCCCTGATACTGAGTGAAGCTGATAGTGATGTCTGTCTGAGAGCAGGAATGAGATGTAAACAGAGCCAACTGCCCTGCGGCCTCACAATGCCCTGCACTGAAGGAGCACAGCTGACAGGTAAACAGGAAGCAGCCCCCCTCAGTCCTGTTCATTACCACTAATGGAGGCATAAAAAGCTCACTAATTGAGTCAATGCGGCGGGCAGGGGCGTGCAGGAGCGCGGCACTTCAGGCTCAGGGCGGTTCTGGCTCCTGGCTAAGTCACTCATATCTGTTTGGGGGGGGGCAGGCCTGGCTACATCACTGCTCAAAGTCACATTGTGCTGCGTCCCGTGGTGACCGACACTGGAACTGAGTGTCACGCCCCGAACTTTTAATTAGCCGCAGAGATGACGTGCCGATATCCTTTAAAGTTGGGGAGCTAACATAAGAGCTCTGAATCTCCGCATCTACACTCATAAACAAAGAGATAAAAACAAGACAATGGGATCTAATCTCTGTGTTAAAGCCAATGTATCTTGTTAAAAAAAATATATACACAGCGCTCTCCATAATTATTGGCACCCCTGGTTAAGATGTGTTCTTTAGCTTCTAATAAATTCAGTTTTTTTTTCTAAATAATGTTTAGAATGAATGAAAAATGAACACATTTTCATGAACACAAAAAAGAGGAAAATCCAACCTTTAATTCAAGTTCATTTATTCTGTGGGAAAAATTCCCACATTAAGAAATAATTATTTTACATCAAATCATGTGTGCCACAAATATTAGTACCCCTGATGTTAATACTTTGTGCAACCCCCTTTTGCCAACAAAACAGCACCTAATCCTCCCCTATAATGTTTCACAAGATGGGAGAGTACAGAAAGAGGGATCTTCGACCATTCCTCTCTGCACAATCTCTCAAAATCATCCAGCGACCTGGGTCCTCTCCTCTGCACTCTCCTTTTTTCCATGCATGCCTCCCAAACTGCTTGTTGGCATGCAGATAGCGCCTGATGGTTGTTTTGGAGACTTTGTGACCCCAAGATGCAACCATTTGTCGCAATTCTTTAATGGTGAGCTTTGGAGAACTTTTTATTTCTCTCACCATCCTCCTCACTGTGTGTGGTGGCAAAATAACCTTGCGTCCTAGTCCAGGCTTGTTTACCACTGTTCCAGTTGTTTAAAACTTCTTAATGATTGCTCTGACAGTAGATATGGGCAGGTGCAGGCGAGTGGCTATTTTCTTGTAGCCATTGCCCGACTTGTGAAGGTCGACACACATCTGCCTTACTTGAATGGTGTGTTCCTTTGTCTTTCCCATGTTGAAGAGTGGATAAGAGAAATGGCTGCTGTGTCACATCATATTCATATCCCAGGGAAACAGGAAGTGATGATTTACAATTTAAATGTCCCTAGATACTCTGATCAACGTTATAAAGTACTGTAGAAATGACAGAAATACTTCAATTACATTTAATTCCTAGGAATTGTTAGGGGTGCCAATAATTGTGGAACAGGTGATTTAATGAAAAAAATTATTTCTTAGTCAGGGATTTTTTTTTTACCTTAGAATTCACTTGAGTTGAAGGTTACATTTTTCTACAATTTTCAGTGTGAGAGTATGCTTTTGCAATAAAAATTGTATTTATTTTAAGGCTTTTAACACATAACCAGGGGTGCCAGTAATTATGGAGGGCGCTACATACATATATATATATATATATACAATGCTAGGCTTGAAAAAACCCATTGAGTGAAAAAGCTGGTCATTCAGTATATTCAGGTAGTCAGCTGACCTCATTTTTGAGCACATATCTTTGCTGAACCTAGACCTGACTAATTGAAGCAACCCCAGATCATAATACTGCCCCCACAGGCTAGTACAGTAGGCACCAGGCATGATAAGCGTATCCCTTCATCCGCTTCTCTTCGTGGATTGGATTTAACATTATTAATCCCCAAGGGGAATCTGGTTTGCCACCAGGCCAGCAGACATACATCACAAGCAGCGCACACAACCACAGACAGCAGCACAACAAGTGAGTGGCTGTGAGCACAACAAATGGCATAAAAAGGGTACAATAGATTTAAAAAAAAATCACAACAGCGAAAACATAGTGTCAATTCACAGTACTAAATACAAGCTCAGAATAAATACCACAGAATATTACACTGCCACATTACAGCTGATGTCCGTCAGCTGCTATAATAAAAACACTGATTCTTACCCTTCGTACCCTGATGTGCCCATCACTCTGGAACAAGATAAATCTAGATTCATCAGAGCACATGAACTTTTTCTTTTTCTCCAGAGTCCAATCTTTATGCTCGCTAGCAAATTGAAGCCTTTTTGCAATAAGCCTCACTGATGACTAGTGTTCTGGAGTCTCTCTGTTAAACACAGCAGACAGTTCTACTGTTGATTTTTACGATTTTATTTCACGGAACACTGAAGTGATCTCCGGTCATGATCATTCAAGATTTTTTTTCTGACCACATTTCTTCCTTGAAGATCATGGCTCACCACTATCCTTCCAGGTTTTAATAATATGTTGGACAATTTTCATGCCAATTTTAGTAGTTCCAGCAATCTCCTTAGTAGTTTTCTTTTCTTGATGCAAGCCAGCAGTTTGACCCGTAATATCTTTTGACATGGTTGTTTGAGAAATGAGAAGTTATTCTGTGCATCAGTTGGGGTTAAATAACTTTTTTCAGCTGAAACAAATGAATCCCGGCTGCATTTATCCAACGGAAGGATCTAACCAATTTGATTAGTTAGAAAACAGTAGGTGATTATTTTTACCCCATGCCAACACAAAGTGTGAGGGGGATATAGGTTTGACCTCCATCCGTGCGTGCATGTGCGTGTGCGTCCGTCCGTCCGTCCATACGTCCGAGAGAAAGGGGTCAACATTTCTCAGAAACTATTACAGATAGGACAACCAAATTTGGTGTGTAGCTTCAGGCCATTAAGGCCTAGATCGAGTTCGGAAATAAGAAGCACACGATTGGCGGGGGATGTTGTAGACCATGTCGACTTGTTTGGCCAGGCAATGTGTGTGCATGTGTGTGTGTGTGTGTGTGTGTGTGTGTGTGTGTATATATATATATATATATATATATATATATATATATGTGTATATATGTATATATATATATATATATATATATATATATATATATATGTATATATATTAAACTGTATATATATGACACTTATAAGAGGGTATATTTGAGACAAAATGAACTCAGACCTAATTCTTCTTTGCCATCTGCAGTCCTTGAAATTGTCTCCTTCTGTCACTACAAATCATGTATATTTATATTAATTAGGTTTAATATGGTCGTGTTTTCACAGGTGTCATCGACTTCCTGGTCAGCCAACACCCAGTGGCACGAGTTCTGCGTGATCATGTGGTGTTTAAAATAGTTCCGATGCTCAACCCTGATGGTGTATACTTGGGTAACTACAGGTGAGCTCTGATCAGTGCCTGGCTCTCAAACCCTTTTCAAAGCCAATAGATGAACTGTTTTCTTTATGGTAACATTCCACAGCGAATCAGTAAAATGCTCATAAATTCTGTTCGTATTTCTTCAAATTCATTCATCCACACTTACATTTGCAGTTTGTGACAACAACCAGAATATGTTTTTTCACTATGTCTATCTGCCTACCACCTTCCCCCTATCTGACATTCGTCCTCTGCTGAAAATGAGGTGGGTTTGATGCATTTAGAATTAACCACCCGCTACTGAAATCACATGCATAAATTGCCCTGCTTTAAAGAGAAGAAAAACAGTAGAAGAAGAGGAATGGGAGTCATTATCTCTTTGGGCACGCCTATTGCGTTCTGCTCTCATCAGAAGATTTATGGCCCAAGCACTGTGCTGTTATAGATTTGAATTAAGTTGAGGGGGCATGTATTGGAGTTAGTCGATGGGGTATCTGCCCACTCATTCACTAGTCCTGCTTTTATTTTTCAGCATCAGCCTTGGGACGCCATGTCCTCCTTTTCTGCTGAGTGTTTTTCCCACATTTGCTGGTGCCGCCCTGGCTTTGTGCCCTGCGACAGATTGGCGACCTTTCAGGGCTGTGTTACTGCCTCTCTCTCTATGTATACTGGGATGGGGTCCAGCCACCCGTTGTCCTGACCGGGCAGCGGGCTCGATAACGGCAGGCTATAATTGCGGCAGTAGTTGAGGTTGTTGCAGATATTCCCCATCAGTCCTTTAGAATGTAGCGTGTTATATTCCTGCTCGCATACTGTAACCAGCCCCCCAATTCCTGTGAAGAATACTCTTTATTTTAGCCTGCCTTGTCTCTCAGTGTGTTGCGCCATATCTGGCGAGAAACTTTGCTCCGAGGCTGAACATGTTTTCACATTACGCAGCAGAACCGCTGCGTCCAGGGATGTGCCACAGTCTGTGTTTATAGCAAGTGGCATGGACTCCATGGGCATCGTTTCCACTTCCCACTCCATAATTGCCTTTACTTAATGGGGTGGACATTTGGAATACCAATGAACTCACAGTGCAGACGGGGGCACCAAACTGCGTTTGTTGCTGCCATCTAGTGTCGGATTATATGTACTGCTCTCTATCTGTCGCTCACTCTGCAATGCGAGTCATCAGAACTTCGCTGTCAGTGAGTGACAGGGGTTAAGAGCACCTTGTCAGCAGCGTCGACCTTCAACTTTGTTTTCATCAATTCACAGAAATGACTCAGTGCCTACAAGTGGTGATCAACTCAATATCAATACAAAATAAATTAGCTAGATTTTTTGTCTGCCATGTTTGGTCTGATTGGCCATTGTTCCGGATCATCTGGAGTGGAACTGAAGGGATGCAGGCTGGCTGAGAATCGATCAGCACTGACCGTAGATTAGTATTTCAAGCGTGCTGCCTAACACAGTGGCATTGACAGGCGCCCCTGTGAAAGTCATGGATACCTAGCCGGCGCTCGATACTGCTGGGGCTTCACTCAGGTCTGTTGATGCTGGGCAAGATGGAGTCTGGTATGTTGCATTTTATCTATTCTGTGTGTCTTGTATATCTATCAAACTTGAGACTGGTGTTTGGAGGTGCTGGGTTGAGGAACACCAGCTGTGGGCCCGTAACTGTGTAACTCTGGTGGCATAACACTGCTGAACATTTGCACACTGTCTGAATGGAGAAGCTCAGTAACTGGTGCGAATCCTCCTCCTCTCTTTCCCTAAAGCACAAGCCACATCAGCAGCCTAATAATGTCCCCAGGGCTGGACCCCGCTAACAGTGCTAATGGAATGTATGAATCTAGGGCTACTGTGAGGCAAACTATAGGCATCTGACTCTAAATCAGACCTGCTGTCTCTCTTGTTCAACTCCCTGCCATGACAATTTCTGTTCGCCCAACCCTTCCTCACCCTCAACTCTCTGAATTTTACAAAAGTAAGGAGGATGGAATCTCTCCTTCCTGTTTCCTGTTTTTTTATTATTATTATTTATTTTGGGTATGTTTTAATACAGTCCTGTCATGTTTGGGACGACCATATTGTAGCCAAACATTTGTTACTTGCAGACTGAAGATTAATAATAATAATTGGCATTAAATTGTAGTAAAGGGGGAGAGGGAGTAGTAATTAAAGTCTGAAGATAAACAAACCCAGTCCTGTGAAGTAAATGTGAGCAGCAGCACCAGAGCCATGACTGGAACAGAGCCAGAGCATATGAAGGGAACTCGGGAGGAGGGAAACATAAGGCAGGATAATTCTGTGGCTTATTGACTGCAAATGAGAATAGATGGAGGCCTGAGATTCAGAGTTTATGATTAACACGGCTAGAAGTGAGCAGAAAAACGATTCATAACTAAGCGGTCAGGCTCTGTGTCTGTAGCGAGTGTGCGTGTGGATGTCATGGGTGTGATGCGGTTACCTTTCGGCCTGTGCCAGGTGCTCTCTGATGGGGTTTGACCTGAACCGCCACTGGCAGGATCCCTCTCCCTGGGCCCACCCAACTCTGCACGCTGTCAAGCAGCTCATCGTTCAGATGAACCAGGACCCTGTGAGTGCCCTCCATCCTGCTCTTATAGCATCCTGTTCCAGTTCACACTGAGTCACATTTCATGCTTCCTTAAGGCACACAGTCCATTTCACTCCTGGTCATTGAGTGCATTCTTGCAAATGAGGGAGACACTCCCTCCTACGTGCACCGCATGCATGCTGGCCTCGCATCAGGAATGACTCAGCTTTACTCCATAAATAATGTTCTCCAAATGCTTTATTATCTTATATGGCCTACTTCAGTCTCACTGCAAATGAACTGGTGAGTAAGGAATGCATCACATTCACATTCATGTACAACAAGATTCTCACATGCATTCATGCAGGTCATAAAATATAAATACTGTATTTGTACGTAATGTAAAATATCCAGTTATTCATTCTTCATTACCTTTTTGCCGCAGTGAGAACATCAATATGTTGCGCAGTATTTTGTCCATTTTTCTGGAACGTTCCAAAGTCCCAGCAGAGTCGGGGACACAGAAGGGGTACATCAGAAAATGATTTATTCATAAGCATGACGCACATGGATTATGGTTTTTACATCTGAGTCTTTGCATTTCCAAGGCTGATGCTTCCCAGACCTACCACAGGCTAATCAACTGAAGACCTGACAGGATTTATACAAGATAAATGCACAGCCAACACTCGTCTTACTGCGTTCAGACACAAATGCAGACTGTAGGTGTGTGGGATGTCTGTTGGTCGTGTTCATATGGAGAACACACGCCAGGAGAGCGCTGCTCAGCCTGTGCTGCTCAGTGGAGAGCAGAACTCCCATGTCTGCTGCAGAGCTCACACTCAGCACCTTCTCTGGCTCAGTTTAATCACACTTCTACAGGCCAGGTGTCCATATTTGTCTATTCAGCTCCCACTTTCTTTGTGGGATAAGGGTGCGGGTCTTTCTGCTTTCATGTTAATTATAAGTGGAAGCGCAGGTTGTGGGATTAGTGAAGGTCAGGGCCTGTCCTGGGAATGCTGTGCCCTTTACTGTGCGCTCATATCCTGATAAGACCGGGGCCCGTGTGCGGAGAGAGGGGCCGCGGCTCCGAGCTTAACCTTTTCCCCGAGCGCTGACACGCTGATCGATGAGCGCCTTCATGGAAGGATGATCCGCTCATGTCCCTCCCGCTCCCACACTCACACATACATGCACAGGCACGTACACACTCACCACACCAGCAGGCACGCACACACTCACACGGATATGCATACACACACGCTCACACACTCATACACACTTGCAGATACGCATACACATTTACAGACTCACACGCACACAAGCAGGCGTACGCACACTCGTGCAGATATCCATACACGTGCACACTCACACACAGGCATGCACATGCACACACACACACAGAAATGCATACACACTCACACGCAGATATGCATACACACACTCACAGGCAGGCACATGCGCACACACACACACACACACTCACATACAGGGATATGCAGATGCATACAAATACACAAATATGCAGACATTCATACACACTCACAGGTATACACACACAGGCACACACATAGTCACACACTGATATGTGCACACACACATACACACGCACGCATGTGCGCATGCATCTGCACACACACACACACACACACACATACACATACAGGGATATGCACCCACACACAGATATGCGCATGCGTGCACAAACACACACACGCATACACAGGCACACGCGCAAACTCATATACAGATTTGGTGCAGACACATACGGATATGCACACACATACACACACATGCACATACAAACCTTTGTGTGCTCACTCATACAAACATGCCGCTGAACTCATTTATACTTGTCCTCTTTTATGTATGACACTGTGCACACAAAATAGTTAAAGTTTCGGAGAAACATTTAGTATCTGCATGCTCTGTCCACACAGTCGCATAAAACATATTCCCTTTGAATACAGTAAGTTTCAATCCATTTCGATGCAATCATATCACATTCAGACCAAGTTCCTGTTAGAAACCTGTGAATAAGTCTCAAGAGAAATGACAAGATTGGGAAATTCCTCAGTGATGGTTGAGCTCTGTGGTACACCCTCTTTCATATGTAGTGTTCTGCAGCGGGGGGAGAGAGGGGGGGATTCTGTACCCTAGTGTGCGAAGACGAGGCAGAGCCATGGGTGGCCCACTGTCTGGGCTGAGTATTGCTGCGCTCCCCTGCCATTCTGCTGTGTGAATCCCTGCGAGCATCAGTGCACTGCAGCACTCCCCTACTGCGCCTTCCCCTCCAGCCCAGCCCGTCACAAGCAGCTTGGGCCTCTACACACCAGCTAATCGCATCAGACACAACACACAGATTTGTGACTGTGCAATGCCAGCCCCAGAGCCAGCTCCATGTTCACGGGTCCTGCCCTTCCTCCAACGCTGCCTCCGTCTGTAGGGACCTACTAATGAGGCTACAGGGCCACTAACTAAGGGCGCAGGAAACAATCATCGCCGGGCTAACATGCTGAACCTTATCAGGACCTCTCTTTCTGCCGCCCGGTGATAATACACTCTCAGGATTCCTCTCCAGAAACATTTATTTTGGGGATGCCATTCACTGGGGCTTAGAAAAAAAACGGATCAATAATGTAATAACACTGGATAAAATAACATTTGCTCTCACGATTTAATAAATCAGATAATATGGTAACTTCGTAGATAACTTATTAAACTTTTTGAAAAGATGACGTAAAACATTTTTCCGGATAGTGCAATTACTTTAATGGACTGTTACCCACCCCGATAACAGTAATTACAATATCATATGACTAACAACCCTACAATTAGTAATGCAATATCTGAATAATGAAAAATGTTGTTACAACCAAAAATCACTGTTTATTTTTTTATAGAAATTGTCGCGAGCATGCGCATATTCATTGTATTTCATGATTGTATCTGATTACATCTTTCTTTGCTTCTCATTCCTACCTCTTATTTTTCCTCCCTGTCCTTTCTAGTTTCAGGTATGTTTATGTCATCTTTTGCTAATTGAAGCACCTATTACTAAAACCCCATAAGTCACACTTGACTTGACTTGACTTGTGGGGTTTTAGTAATCAGTGCTTCAATTTGTAAGTATGCCTGTGGTGTTACATACAGTATATACTTACTAACTTCTGCACTTTTTTGTTTGCTAGATCAGTATTAATCAGGTAAATTAGATGACTGCATTTTTCTATATGTAAATAATATGTTATGTAATATATTTATTAATATTGTAATATATTATATATGATATATTAATATTTTGTTATGCAATGGATGGTGAAAAAAGTAATTGAATCGGTGAATTCAATAAGGGCCCAACTCTTTGTTGAAAATGTGTGGAGTTGGGCCCTTATTGAATTTACAAATTCAATTGATAATATATTAATTGTTGCTATAAGTATTTATTCATTGACTTAAGGGGGGAGGTGGGATCAATGCCAGGTCAAGAGATACTTTATTTTCTTTTGCGCCTTTTTAAAATAATTGCAATATACTATTAAACCATATATAGAATTTAAAATGTATCACATTGATATTTTGAAAACAAAGTGAAAATACTTCAATTTATTTTTGAATCATTTTCTGGAAATGTTCCTTGCATTTCTTTACAGTTTTTGCCCCATGGCCAGAATGGACGATGGGGTATTGTCATCATATCACATGATTTCTGCCAGTCCACTCCACAAAATTGTTGATCAGTGTTCTGTACTCCTTCCCATCACTTATATACCCAACCACTGCTGAGTCATCAGAAAACTACTGCAAGTGGCATGACCCAGCACCGCACTGATAGTCACTGCAGTATAAAGTGAAGAAGGAGTGAGATAGCGCAGTCCTCCTGTACTTCTGACCACCATATCTGACAGAAAACTGCCCAGGCGGACAAACTACGGTCTGTCGGTCAGATAGTTCATTATTGAGGAGATTGAGTGGACGTCCTCTCTCATTGTCTGCAGCTTCTCCCTGAGTAGCATTAGCTAGATGGTGTTGAAAGCACTGGAGAAATCAAAGAATGTGACTCTGACAGTGCAACCAGTGTCATTCAGATGTCAGTGCGTGAGCTGCAGCAGGTACTGTACATCATTGTATCGTCTCCTGCCGGGTGGGGATGATGAGCAAATTGTCGTGGGTCCAGCAACGATTTCATCTGCAGTCTAAGGTGGGCCATGACCAGCCTCTCCAGCACCTTCACTACACGAGATGTGAGGGCAATTAGTCAATATTCACTGGGGCTAGATGGGGTCTTCTTGGTGACCGGAACCAGGCAGGACGCCTTCCATAGCACTGGTGTTCTTTCCTTGTTCTGGCTCAGGTTGAAGAGGTTTTGCAGGATAACAGACAGCTGGCTGGTTCATGTCCTCAGATGCCTGGGACTGATACCATCTTAAGGCCCATTCACACTGGGGCAAAATGAAAAAGTGGCATGGATTTGCAGAATATTCGCAGCACAAAAATTCCGTGTGAAACCTTTCGCACCCAACTCGGAGCGAAATTTCGCTTTCTTGTGTTCCAATTTCGCTCAACAGACACCCAAAATCCGTAAGTTATAATTTAATCTAAATGAACCATGATAGCCGCAGCAGCGATGATGACATAATTTGTATGTATCTGAACGATAACATTAGCCTAACAGTCTACTTTTGGACTGACTTCGCCAAATTTTTTCCTTATTGATGCTCGGACCTGGGGCTGTTTCAATAAACTTAACTTGTCTCTAACTACTGTGAAAAAGTAAGGTAATTGCGCACATAGCTATAAGATGTTACGTTAAATTTCAGTGTTAACTGAATACAAGCTCTCTAGCAAATCAAAAGGTTTGAATGCTGTGACATCAATAAAAACAAATCATTTCATTGGCTAAAAGTATAATTTCCCTGGCGGATTTTCGCAGAAACCTTTTTCTGCCGCATGGAAATTCCGCCTTGGTGTGCAGGGTTACATTAGAGCCCATGGAAATAGCTCCTATAAAAATATGCACGAATAATCCACACGGGACTTTGCGAATGTGTGTGACTGGGCCTTTAGCCTGCAGCCTTGCCCTGGTGGAGTCTCTCCAGCTGTCTCTTGACCTGGCCACTGGTCACATTCAGGTGGGGGAGAGTGTTTGTGTTTTCAGTGGCAGGAAGGCACTTCAAAGGTGGGGGGTTGAGGTCCAAGGGGCTCACTAGGGGAGACTGAGGTAGGGAGGGTGAGATCATTGGGGGCAGAGGGCGTGTGTGGAGGTCTGGCTGGTGGTAGAGGAGACACCGAAGGGCTGTGGACTAAACCTGTTGAAGAAGCAGTTTAGCTCATTTAGCCACTGGTTGTCTGACTTCCTCCATGAACCTAGTGATTTTCTTCATTCCAGTCCACACATCCCTTGTGTTGTTCTACTAGAGTTTTGCCTCCAGCTTCCTCCTGTTGGAGTCCTTGCACTCCCTCAGCTTCTCCCTCAGGTCATGCTGTTTATTCCTCAGTCTTTCTCTGTCCCCAGGCCTGAAAGCTCTCATCTTTTTAATTGAGAAGTAATTTCAGATCATTGGTGATCCAAGGCTTATTATTGGAGGCAGTGGACAGACTAGCCCGGCACGGCTAGTGGAATGTATTCTGTGATGCAGTCAGTCATACACTTGATGTCCTCCCTGTGTGGAGATAAAGCAGTCCTGCAGTGCCTCATTAGCCTCCTGCGTCCGCCTCCTTACAGTATGTGTAGACACTGGCTGCCTTTGGACAAGAAGGACATACATTGGTGACAGCAGGACCAGGTTCTGGTCAGATGGGGACGAGGGCTGTGACACTGTATGCATCCTGAGTTTTTGCATACTGGAGATCCAGAGTTTTATCGTCTCTAGTGGGGCAGTTAACATACTCATGAAATATTGATCGTGTTTTACTCAGTGTGACATGATTTAAGTCCCCTGTAATAGCTTCAAAAGTATTGAGATGCTGAGTTTGGAGTCTTGCAACAGTGGAGAAAATGATGTCTCCAGCTTCCTCTGCACCTGCTGATGGAGGAATGTACAAAGTACACTCAAACAACAACAATGGACGCAAACTCCCTTGGCAAGTAATATGGACGTATCTCCACAGCTATCAGTTCAATGACTGGGCCTCTGAAACATTCCTTCAAGTTAACATGCCTGGGATCACGCTATCTTTCATTCACATGAAGCGCAATCCCCCCACCCTTATTCTTTCTGCTCCTTATATCATCTGAGTCTGCCGGTACAGGCATGAAGCTGGGTGGAGCCGCGCCGTTGTCCAGGAACTCCGCGTGCAGCCACGTCTTGGTAAAACATGTAGTGCTTCACTCACGGTATTCTCTCTGTGTCCTGATCAGTGTGCCAAGCTCGTCCATCTTATTGCCTAAGGACCTCACGTTTCCCTTTTTGATCGCTGGAATGGACTGGAACGGTTTATGTTTCCTCCTCACAGCTCTACGCTTTGCTCTAGCCCTGCAGCCTGGGTGTCACCTCTGTGGCTTCTTTGGGATATCATGCCACTTTGGGGAGTAGCTGTGGTTTACATAATAAGATTAGCTGGTCGCGTGAGTAAACAATGTCCTCACTTCTCTCTGCAAGAGTTCTCTTTGCTGAAAGAGTAGAAACTATCAGTACAACCATGAGGAGATCTGCAATAGCAAATGTATCCATTGCCGTGCAGTCCCAGAAACAAGTAGTTAAGAAAGAACACAAATGGAGTGACAAAATGATTAAAAATAAAACATACTGTGGGAGCGGCTGTTACAGGCCACTTAACACGGTGCCATCAAGCCAAAGCATTAATGCAGCCAAAGTGTTAATGCCATTGAGCTGCCCTGCTCCAGTAGATGAGTTGGTCGGCCTTCTAGAAAATCAACTAGTAATCCACGGAGCTGATGAAAACCACACAACATGAGGCTCACAAAAATGTGTGTGCCAATGTGAAATTAAAGGGTCGAGACCCAGAGAAGGGAGAGGAGAAGCCTCACCACCAGTGCACCCTAAACCAACTGACCTTGCCTTCCCTGTGGGAGACTGTGACCCCAGGAGATTTTTCACCTGCAGCCAGGAGGGTCACATAGCCTGGAACTGTCCAAATCTTGATGGGTCCATGCCTTAAGCTTGTGCCACTGAACTCTCTGCTAAATTTTGCCCTTTCGTTACCTCCTGCAGGACACACAAAGGGAGCAAGCTCGCCACCTACCAGTAAGAGTGGGGGACAAAGATTCTGAGGCTTTGCTGGATTCTGGCAGCGTAGCAAGCTGGTGAGACCAGACTTTGTGAGTGCTGAATGGGGTGACCTTATCACATTCTCTTGTATACAGGGAGATGCCAGAACATATCCTGCTGCCCGAGTAGAGATGCAGGACCCCCCCCCCCCCCAAAACTCGTGGCAACTACTTGGGTTATGGCCAGAGAAGTGGAAGAACTTCCCGTACCTGTTCTGATAGGCCAGTCGCAGCCTATCTTTGTGAAATACATATCAGATGAATGTTACCCCAAACATGCTCTCCCACTGTGGAGGAGATCTCATAAGGCAGAAGTATATCCAGCTTATATAGCTCCGACTCTTCACCCGGGTCATCCTGCAGCCAGTAGTCGAGGAGAGAAGGGGCTGACTCCACTCTCCTGAGACTCTACCCTCCAAAGCTCATCTCCAGAACTGGGAATCCCTGAGCCATTGGGCTAGTCCACCAGCGCTGTATTCTCAGAATACACTGTCATGATTGACCAACTCTGAAGTGAGCGCAGGAACATCTGGCACAGCTCCACTGATGGACCGAAACCTGGAGCAGGCCCTCTGGGATGTACAAACCCAAAACCAGTGAAGTTGGCACGTTATGTAAATCGTGGATAAAAACAGAATACAATGATTTGCAAATCCTTTTCAACTTATATTCAATTGAATACACTGCAAAGACAAGATGTTTAATGTTCAAACTGAGAAACTTTTTATTTTTGCAAATAATCATTAACTTAGAATTTCAAGGCAGCAACACATTGCAAAAAAGTTGGCACAAGGGCCTTTTTACCACTGTGTTACATCGCCTTTCCTTTTAACGACACTTAGTAAACGTTTGGGAACTGAGGAGACCAATTTTTGAAGCTTTTCAGGTGGAACTCTTTCCCATTCTTGCTTGATGTACAACTTAAGTTGTTCAACAGTCCGGGTCTCAGTTGTTGTATTTTACGCTTCATAATGCGCCACAAATTTTCAATGGCAGACAGGTCTGGACTACAGGCAGGCCAGTCTAGTACCCGCACTCTTTTACTACGGAGCCATGCTGTTGTAACACGTGCAGAATGTGGCTTGGCATTGTCTTGCTGAAATAAGCAGGGGCGTCCATGAAAAAGACGGTGCTTGGATGGCAACATATGTTGCTCCAAAACCTGTATGTACCTTTCAGCATTAATGGTGCCTTCACATATGTGTAAGTTGCCCATGCCTTGGGCACTAATACACCCCCATACCATCACAGATGCTAGCTTTCGAACTTTGCACCTATAACAGTCCGGATGGTTCTTTTCCTCTTTGGTCCGGAGGACACGACGTCCACAGTTTCCAAAAACAATTTGAAATGTGGACTCGTCAGACCACAGAACACTTTTCCACTTTGCATCAGTCCGTCTTAGATGAGCTCAAGGCCAGCGAAGCCGGCAGCGTTTCTGGGTGCTCTTGATAAATGGCTTTCGCTTTGCATTGTAGAGTTTTAACTTGCATTTGCAGATGTAGCGACGAACTGTAGTTACTGACAGTGGTTTTCTGAAGTGTTCCTGAGCCCGTGTGGTGATGTCCTTTACACACTGATGTCAGTTTTTGATGCAGTACCGCCTGAGGGATCGAGGGTCATGGGCATTCAATGTTGGTTTTCGGCCTTGTCACTTACGTGCAGTGATTTTTCCAGATTCTCTGAACCTTTTGACGATATTACGGACTGTAGATGATGAAATCCCTAAATTTCTTGCAATAGCTTGTTGAGGAGTGCTGTTTTTAAACTGTTCAACAATCAGCTCATGCTTTTGTTCACTAAGTGGTGATCCTTGCCCCATCCTTGTTTGTGAATGACTGAGCATTTCAGGGAAGCTGCTTTTATACCCAATCATGGCACCCACCTGTTCCCAATTAGCCCGTTCACCTGTGGGATGTTCCAAATAAGTGTTTGATGAGCATTCCTCAACTCTCTCAGTCTTTTTTGCCACTTGTGCCAGCTTTTTTGAAACATGTTGCAGGCATCAAATTCCAAATGAGCTAATATTTGCAAAAAAATTACAAAGTTTACCTGTTCGAACATTAAGTAACTTGTCTTTGCAGTGTATTCAATTGAATATAGGTTGAAAAGGATTTGCAAATCTTTGTATTCTGTTTTTATTTACGATTTACACAACGTGCCAACTTCACTGGTTTTGGGTCTTGTAAAGCTCATTTGATTGGGTAGACATTGAAGGGGTGAGTGAACCAAAGGTATTGGTTCTTTTCCCTATCGCAGAGTGCAAGTTCTTGATCAGATGGCATTTACCCTATGATATCATTGAAAAGGCGAGTTCTATCAACTACGAAGTAAGACAGCTGATACAAAGGAAACCCCACCAAATTTACCAAGTGAATTTATGAAAGAAATGGCAGCACTCCCAACCCCATGCACGCCCTGCCTCACAGTCCAAGTTCCACCCTACTCACCTTCCGCAGTCATGATAGGAATCTCAGCTTGACCTAGCTCAGCGCCGAGACTTGATTCATCTGGTTGGAAAAAATCGTGAGGTTTTCTCTGAGACACCAGGTCGCACCACCATGGTGTGCCATGAATTTTTCACTGAACTAAGGAGGAAAACGAGACCACAACTTTATCACATACCTGAGGCTAGGCAAGAGGCCATTTGGCAGGAGAGGAGGAGGATGTTTGAACTTGGAGTAAGTGAAGAATCACATGGTGCTTAGTCCAGCCCCATTGTGTTGGCTCCCAAATCTGATGGCAGCATCACATTCAGTAATGACCTCTGTAAGTTCAATAAAAATCTCCTGTTTTCATGCTTTGCCCACACTAAGGGTCGATGAGCTCATTGAATAGCCAGGCTCGCCAGGAATATCAGCACCCTGGACCTAACAAAGGGCGACAGGCAGGTGCCTCTTACTGAATATGCTTAAGAGAAGAACTTTTGCTACCCCAGATGGGCTGTCACAGCATAGGGAACTTCCCTTTGCAGTTCGTGGGGCACCAGCCACCTTCCAGATGATAATGAACAAAATCCTGTGATCCCATCGGGACTATACGGCAGCCTACCTTGATGATATTATTGTCATAGTGAGGACTGGATCAGCCTCCTGTTATGGCTAGAGGTGGTGGTGAAGGCTCTTTGAAATGTTAGTCTGACCGCCCATCCCAAGAAGTGCCGGCACGGACTAGAAGAGGCGGGCTAGCTTGGCTTCACTATCAGATGAGGGAATGTTGCGCCTCAAGCAAGAAAGTTGAGACTAAGTTGGACTTTCTGGCCATTATGGATGGTTTGTAGTTTGGGAAAATGGTTTGGGAAATGTCGATGTCTGGAAAACATAAGCCCAAGTTGGCTGGCTGACAAGGACTAGTTAACATCAGATCTCATGTATTTCCACTGAAACGGAGAGAATACTCGAAAAAAAAACTTTTATATTTTGAGAGCAAAGTGCCCACAGTATGAATACATTTCTTTTTGATTATACATTTTATTTTGTTGATAGTTGTATAATTGCATTATTGCACTCTAGGGTGTGCTTGACCGTCATTATTGTCACTCCAGTGATGCTAATGGAACTTG
Source organism: Gymnothorax reevesii (assembly GCA_029721435.1). Taxonomy (NCBI): domain Eukaryota; kingdom Metazoa; phylum Chordata; class Actinopteri; order Anguilliformes; family Muraenidae; genus Gymnothorax; species Gymnothorax reevesii. The sequence goes on from CM056575.1 coordinate 96,125,216, forward strand.
CCGCAAACGCCTCGTACCTGGGCACATCACTGTTGTGACAATAATGATGGTCAAGCACACCCTCAAGTGTAATAATACTTAATTAAGAAATGACAGAGATCGCTACTGGGATACAGTGACAATGTACTAAATAGTTATATTGTAAAAATGGAAGAGAAAAAACAATCCAACACTTTAACTGAATTCTAGACACCTAGACACCCTTGTTAGTTTATTAGATAGGCCTCTTCTCTAATATCCTGACAAGAAATAATGAACATTGTGCCTTCAAAATACCTTCACTGCTTTAAGGTACATTTTCCCATCGTCACTTGCGTTTCAATTTCAATTTTTTTGTCAGATAGGGCACCTCCACCCCACCCACCCTATTCATATTTCACCATAACATGACCCTATGGTACCCCTAACTTACACAACAGCCAATATGTAGATAATGCACACTTTTTTTTTCATCAAAAATTTCTGGGGGCTGTATTTTGGGTTTTGACTGGATGTTTGGTCTCTATCAGTCGTGGCTCGTGAACTGCCAACCGGGTTGGCTCAAACAATGCGCGTAAAACTAATACAGGTCACGACCTGTTTTCAATCACTCATTTCAATTACCATTACAGAATCTCCAAAAACTCTCAACATTATCAGTAATCAGACGGGGCCAGTTTTTATTTTTGACGTATACCTGTCAACTCTCACGCATTCGTTGTGAGTTTAAGTGGCATATTTACGTTCCTCTGCTGTAGTCAGCAATAATTCAATCAATGAGTATGTAAGAGATTCTCGCACAGAATTGATGTCATTTTGCATGGAGAGGTTGGAAGCAATGGAATTGCATAAGAAGTTTCAAATGATCTTATGTCATTTAAACGATCGCGACACATGCATTACTTCCAGCCACTGAGTAAAGAAAAGCATGCAGTCGTAATCGGTATGCGTTGTAAGTGAAAACTGGCCACGCTTGTTAATGTTAATAGCTGGCCCACGCGGAGTCGGTGATGTCGCGAAAAAGAGTTACATTTTATTTTTAAAGGCATGGTAGAAATCCTAGATAGGCCAGATATGTGTATTTATGCCCTTAATGTAATAGAAGAACACGTTTTGTGTATGTAGGAGTGATATGGATACAATCCAATGATGTATAGTGGTGCTGAGGTGGACTTAAGAATATGTTGTCATGGTGAAACGCGAGTGACGAATAAGAGGTTTTCTGAGGGTCAGTACAGGGCTTGACTGAGCTGTTTAAGTAATTTATGGATGGCAAAGGGTAACTATTTTGTATAAAAGACACACTGTAGGCAAAGTACAGAGATATATACATGTGTGTGTGTGTGTGTGTGTGTGTGTGTGTGTGTGTGCGTGCGCGTGTGTGTGTGTGTGTGTGTGTGTGTGTGCGTCAAATGGAAGACATCCTCTTTGGCTTATTAAACCCTAGGCTTATTAAAAAAATTGGTGCGAAAGGAATTTTTTTGAAAAAAAATTTTTTGAAAGGCATGTGTTCATTCTATGTCATCATTTGATGCGGATAGGAAAATGCCTGATGACAAGCCTATGTGATGCAATTTGCAATAACGCCCCTAAAAACAAATTGGTAGTCAATTCTGCCCAGTGATCTTCGCACATGACCAAATGAATGTTAGGTTAATAGTCAGGAAAAGTAAATGAGAACCAGTTTGGAGTAATCAGGCTGTATGGGGGAAGTTACGGAAGAGTTTCTATACCTCCAACACAAAATTGTTGAAGGTCTTGGGTATTAGGGGATAAGATGGACTGAGACAAAAAGGAAAACTGTCCTGCGGTCTAATCAATCAAAATGTGAGGGGAGAGGGACCATCCAGCTTATTATCAGTGCACAGTTCAAAAGCCAACGTCCATGATAGTATGTAGGTGTATTATTGCACATTGCATTGTTAATTTGAAGACACCGTTGATGCTGAACAATATACAGTATACAGGTTTTGAAGCAACATATAGGGCTCTAATTTCCTGGCGCAGCGCAGGTGGCGTAGGGTGGCGCAGCCCGCGCAGTGGTAATTTTGTGAGGTGCGCAGCCTTTGGTGGACGAACGTGCGCCGAGATGGGTGTGGCGGCGTAGTAGGGGGAGTTATCACATATTCATCAAGACACAGTGACAATTTCGAAGAAAAAGTCTCCGCGGGAGTTGCGCAGAAAGCTCACCATCTCCAAACTAGTTTAATTTCTGTGTAGTGGTAATTTGGCTGACCGGTGCACAGTGCGCACACATCACCGAAAGCTCACAGGCAGGTTTCCAGAATGTCAGGCACATTTCAATGCAAAAAATAATTACAGGAAGCACTATTTAATGTAACCATCTGTATAAGGACATAAATTATAGTATCTATTTCGATTTTCCTGATGTCAGATTAAAGGCGGTTGCCACGCGTAATGGAAACTTGACCTGGCTTAATCAACGCAGTTGAATCTGTGATGCAAACTAACTACTTCACATCTTTCTCAGCCAACCACAAACTATATATATATATATATATATATATATATATATATATATAAAGCTGTATATATATATATATTTATATATATATGGAATGCTTGCATTCTATGCTCATTAAAGCCGCTTGCACACTGGACGCGAAACAAATTTTTCGCACGACTGAATACAGACAAAGTCAATGCAAAGACGCGATAGTCGGACAGGGTATTAATATAGCTTGTGTCCGAAAGTAATAAAAGTTCTAATTTTTCCGAGTATTCCAGGAATTATTAGACGTGCAAACTTGGCCATGTCTGTGTTCGACCTTCACAAAATGCAAATTGATAGCTATCGACTTTTCTAGGTCTTTTTAACCTATTTGTCTGTTTTCTTCCGTTGAAGATAGACAGCAGTCTTTATTCGGTTTTTCTTTTTTTTTTTTTTTAATTAGTCAGATGGTTCGAACAGATTCACGCTTTATTTCCACAGCAGAGATACAACAGTACTTGTAGTCAGTGAGCAAATCAATTCCATGACCATTGACAGTGTGAATTAATTATCGCATGCACGATCAAGACTGTTCGAAACGAGACTGTCCACCAGCCAGCAAAAAGTAAAAGTATTGATATAAGATTTATAACGAAATAAAGAATAAAAATATATCACAACAAAGGGACATCCAACAAAGATGACCCGCCAATAAATAAATCGCAGTGTTCAATTGGATGTTCTGTTGTTAAAATGTTTCTTTTTATTCTTTATTTCGTTATCAATCTGTTCTAATCATCCTCTTTTTTTTTTTTCTTTGGCTGTCAGACATGGAGGCATTGTACATTGTCTCGCGCCAATGTCGACTCACTTCATTGTGCAGCTTAAACAGAAACATTGATTGAAATTCTCGGTACTCATCTTGAAGAACTGAGCCCTCTTATCAAAACATTCACGTTTAATATCTAAAAGAGTCAGTAGATTTGAAGGAATTAAAAACAATAATAGACTGTCGGACACGGAGATATATTAAAACCCTGTCAGAGTTTCAGACACAAGACGCAATCTGTCGAGTGAAAAATTTGTTTCGCGTCCAGTGTGCAAGCGGCTTAATACTAGGCTACTATTATTGTCACTTAGGTTTTATCGTCTTTTGTGGGGTAAAGAAATACTGCCTGATTGCTATGATCTCGTACTGAGTTAAGATCACATATTGAAAATAAATGTGTCACGTATCTTGCATTGTTGTCCATGCATGTTAATCCTAAACTTTAAAGCAGCAACAGGGAATCCATCGTTTCTCTTGCCAATGAGCTATATTTGACTCGGCTGTGTTATACCCAAACATGCCTTCTCTGCCAACTTGCGCTGGAAGGAGGGGCAGAGGCGGGACAGAGGAGTACTTGCGCCAGGCTACGCCGGGCACGAAATTGCCACATATGCCTGGACACACCCCGTTGGCGCGGCGCACCCCCCATTCGCCGCGCCTGCGCCTGGTCTACGAAATTAGAGCCCATACTGGTATCCAGATGTTTGTTTCAGGGAAGGCCTTGTTTATTTTAGTAAGACAATGCTGAACACCACACTCTGCACATATTAGAACAAAAATAGCCCAATAGTAAAAGAGTCTGGGTGCTAAACTGGCCTTCCTGCAGTACAGACCCATCAGCCAATGAAAGTATTTTCTGCATTATGAAATGAAAAGTAGGATGAAGGAGTCTGCAGTGTTTAGCAGCTGAAATCCTACAACAAGCAAGAATGGGAAAATATTTTGCTTTCAAAACTACAGCAGTTGGTCTCCTCAGTTCCCAATCACTTAGAGTGTTGTACACCCCCAATTCCAAAATAGTTGGGACAAATTGTAAATTGTTAATAAAATCAAAATGCAATGACTGCCAGATCACATGATGAGCCAATATGTTATTTACAATGGAACAAAGATAAAATTTCAAATGTTGAAACTGAGACATTTTACATTTTTATCCATAAAATGAGGTTATTTCAAATTTCAAGGGTCTCAAAAAGTTGGGACACAGGCAAAAAAGGGCTGAAAAGGCAATAAATATATATGAGAATTAGCTCAAAGAACATTTAGCAAATAAATAAGTTAACTGGCATCAAGTGTGCAACATGATTGGCTATAAAAGTGATGTCTTAGAGAGGCTGAGTCCATCCGAAGTAAACATGGCTAAAGGCTCACCAAGCTGTGAAGGCTTGCGTAAAAAAATTGTGGAATACTTTAAAAACAATATTCCTCCAAGTCAAATCGCAAAGGCTTTGAAGGTCTCATTATCAGCAGTGCATAACATCATCAAAAGATTCAGAGAAAGTGGAAAAATCTCTGTGCATAAGGGATAAGGCCGAAGACCTTTACCGGATGGACCCCCAGATGCCACTGCATCACTCACCAGCATGATTCTGTCATTGACATTACTAAATGGACACAGGAATACTTCAAGAAACCACTGTCTGTAAACAAAGTCCGCTGTGCCATCCACAGATGCCACCTAAAACTCTATCATGCAAAAAGGATGCCATTGTTGAGCATGATCCAGAAGCGCTGCCGTGTTCTGTGGGCCAAGGCTCATTTAAAATGGTCTGTAGCAACGTGGCAAAGTTTCCTGTGGTCAGACAAGTCCAAATTTGACATTCTTGCTGGAAATCATGGGCATCGTGTCCTCCGGGCTAAAGAGAAGAAAGACTACCCCTCCTGTTATCAGTGTTCAGTTCAAAAGCCAGCATCTCTGATGGTATGGGGATGCATTAGTGCATATGGTGTGGGACACTTAAATGTTTTAAAAAGCACCATGAATGCTGAAAGGTATATAAAGGTTTTAGAGCTACATATGCTCCCCTCCAGATGACATCTTTTCCAGGGAAGGCCTCGTGTATTTGAGCAGGACAATGCAAAACTACATACTGCAGCTATTACAACAGCATATCTTCATAGTAGAAGAGTCCTGGTGCTGAACTGGCCTGCCTGCAGTCCTGATCTTTCACCGATTGAGAACGTTTGGCGCATAATTAAACGAAAAGTCCGTCAAAGTAGACCCAAAACTCTCCAGCAGCTGGAAGCCTGTATTAAACAAGAATACGACATTTACTATTTACCTTTACAGTATTTATATTTACTCTGTGTTCCAACTTTTTGGGAAACTGGGTTGTATGTAAATGTATCTATTGCGCCCAGAGCACAGCAGTCAAACATTCTCCCAAAAGTGGGAACATTCTAATGTTGGCAGTTGTCATAGAATGTTGTCTTATGGTATTTAACTAACTGCCATGGCACAAACACCCCCAAACAAAGGACAGACAGCCATGGCACACCTAATAACATAATGTATTTCTCGGTTTTTGTTGGAGACTGTTTTATTGGTGTGCTCTGTGCTATAGACTCTCACTTTGTAATTATCATTAGTCAATCATTACAGGGCATGCATTGGTTCTTGATTATTCAGTAAATAAATTGTTTGATTGTTCATCAGGCTAACTCAAGCAGGAACTGCATGAGAGTAATCATTTTAAAGTGAGTTTTCTAAAGGCCCTCTTCACCTCTGATGGTACGCCACTGTTTGTGACATTCCATAACTTCCAGTTTCAGTGGGTTATGAAAATGAGGTAACATGCATCAACAATGCCTTTGTCATCCATGGCCAATGAAAAAGAAAAAGAACACTGGAAAAGGACAAAATTATATTTAACCCACAGATGAGGTGATGGGTGCAAAAAATACATAAATGGTCAGCAAAGCATTAGCATTGTGAAGGCATGAATAAAATGGTTGCAAACATGCCAGTAAGAGGATGTAGTTTATCCGAATGGATGGCAAGGAAGATGGTAATGGATTTAATAAAGAATGTAAGAGTCATGGTTCCAGAGTTGTTGAGATTTGTTGCATCTTTGTATCACCAACTCTGAGAAACAGCCACTGCATACCCCTTCATCACTAAATGTTTTCAGTTTAAGACAGGCTTGTTGGCAGCTGGAAATATAAGTACAGAAAGGAACAGCCTTGGGTAACACCCATGTTCTGCATTGGCTCTCTCACTCAGTCTGTTTGCTGTGTTCTGGACTGGAGACAGCAGCTTATAATTGCAAAACAAATAATATCCATGACCCTCAAAATTACTGCATGAAGGAAATGGAAAAATCACACCAAATACGTTGTTTAACCATATTACTAATTACACAAAAAAGTACTTATCAGGGGTCGTTGCTCAAACTAACTGACCAGATACTCCCATAATTTTGACTAAATTTTGTTGAAAAACTAGTCTAATAAAGTGCGGGTGTTGAAATACTGGGACATAGTTTTCTTATTTGTTTGAACTCTAAATGGGTCATTAACTGTATTGTTTGTTGTATGTAGCATTTTTCATCACTTTTTTTATATCAAATATTCCAGTAATTTTGCACCTGGCTCAAAATCTATTAACTGACAAGCTACTTGCATATGCTGTCAGCTGGAACATTGTCATCCGGCAAAGGCTCCTACAGGCAGGAAAAATATCCTGCAGAATGAGAGGAAAGTGATTACTTAAAGTTATTAAGATGAGATTAGCACTGTCCTTGTCTCTTAAGCACCCATAACCCTACGGAACCTTGAAAAAACTTTCACTACTGGAGCCAAGTATGGAGGCCCACAGGCTTTGTGCAAAGTGTACTTACCTAGTTGTCAAGATCACAGTGAAGGATGATTAATTTGAACATATCACAGCTCTCCACAGCTTGATAGTCCATTACCTTTTTCTTTGCACCACTGTACTTACAAGCGTGCTTTGCCAGGCGCAGCATTTTAACCTAAATCTGGAACCATGCTCTGTGGTTGTCATTATGAAACTGCCTGCTCATGCCCTAGATTTAGATTGCAATGATTTGAATCAGTCTCACTCACTAATTTAACCTTATACAGCAAAATATTGCACTTCATAATTCTGGGCCATTCGTAGGTTTAATACTGTTGCTCCCTTTGTGATCCATGGCAAAAGTCTTAGGCACTGGGTGTTGCTCAATGCCAATGTCAAGTTGGCCTTTAGTAGAATTTTAAGCAATGTTTCATGCATTTCCCTAGGTCAGCTGGGATGGAAGTTTAAGTATGATCTATGGGAGCAAACCCATATAGAAGTGCTTGTTTTCATTATGTGTTGTGTCCATACTTTTGTTTCTTCGGTTTTCTCTTTTTCTGCTCATTTTGCTATTAAAATTCTATTTTTAATCATTTAAACAAACTAACGTGTTTTTTTTCCTCAAAAAAGCAAGGAAAGCTAAATTAAGAAACAATGGAGAAGTTACATTAGTGATTATATATATAACATTAATTGAAGTTAAAAATAATAAACAAGCCCTACTTGTAACTTGGCTTCATTTTTGTATCAGTAATTCAGTTTGCTGACTGCAGTTTAGGACATTAACAGTAATTCAGTGAATTTTGTTGAACCTATTAACCTGCATAGGACTAGTGGTAGCCACCAGGCATAATTGTGTTTTAATCCAGTCAAGTATTGTGCACGCAGGAAAACTATATATCATTCAAAAGTGTGAAGACTCAACACTCTATCGCCCATCAGCCTGACCTAACAATGTAATGTGTTTTATGGTTCACCCTGTCATATCTTGGCAACGAACCACTGATAAACCTTTTCATGTATTTTGAATGCTGGGGTGTAGATTAACTATTGTCTGCTGCTCTCACTGAACTGCAATGATTTAGCTAATCATCCCTCAGTCAAATTTATCTGATACATCAGTTTCTTTTACTTCATTTTCGGTTGTAGTGTCATGATGTTTGCACCGGCAATTTGTCAGGCTTCTAAGTGTGGCTTCATATTTCTCTAGACTGTTACGGCACCATAGGGCCCGATGAAATGCAGAATCTTTTTCTGCCAAACAAAAATGTGCATTTCCAGGGTTGTTTGTTTCTCAATTTCAGTCATATTTTTTGTCATTTTGACTATTGGTGAACCATCTACCAAGTTTCACCTTTCAGAAGAGACCTTGAATATGCCTGTTGATGAAGTGGTTCACAAATGGTCAGCACTATGTGTGGGTAGAAATTTGTTCAAATAATGGGTGCAAATTAAGAGGTTAAATAACTTGTGTCGACTTGAAAGAGTTACTTTGAAAGTATTGTATTTATTTACACTCATAATAAGTTATTATATATATGCATGAGAAAAATAAATTCAACAACATATGATTGAGATTTTAGTAAGTTGCTACATTCTTCATTGTGCTCTATTATTCATTGCAAACTTGTTACCTACTATGTAACACTTCTTATCATCGGTGTAACAGGTTTATGACATTATCCAACAAACTGTTTAACGTGTTTTACTACACTGTTCACTACGCTGCGAGTTATAACATTATCCAGTCTTATTACATTTTTCTCAACAGCATTAAGACCAGGGTGACAGAAGCATTATTTTCTGCTACCATATCTATTGCGTGCACTGGAAGCAGGTACACAAGCCAATATTTGAATTTGATAAAGTTCCTGCCGTCATAATGGTAATCGTGGGGAAAATTTATAAAAACATGTCTACATCTACAGGAGACTAATCAAGTCCTGCCTTTGTCAAGATTTCCTGTGATATGTTCTGAAATGGCTGCCTTACAAGAGTTCGTAGATAAGCCTTCTCATTTATACCATATTTCATCATCTCTTCCGATATACTCTGCAATATGTGTTGCAATTCTTGACATGATTAGATTCCACAGGCTGGCTGTATGTGACGCAGGGAAACTAGAGCAGTCTGGCAAGAATGTTCTGTTTTATTTCGAAAAATTAATATAGGATTTAAAGGGAAATGAGAAGAATAGTTAGCGGATTCGGTTGGTTCTTAAGCTCCTCTTTATTTGTTAAAAAAGAAAAAAAGAAAAAGAAACAAATGGATCCATCTCCCCAAATAAAAGGCTGCTTTTCCACCCCATTTATCAATGTGAAAGAGGGATTCTTTTTGATTGGTTGATAACTCAGAACATTCATCATGGCGAACATATCCACACCAATCTGACAACGCCATTTTGGATAATTTGTTAAGGATGACAAAAGGGCCCATATTGCTATAGTTCATTTCTGACCTTTTTAATATTAGAAAATTAATTTTCCATATGAAACAAATGTATTATGTGCTGTCAGGCTGGGTAGATTGATAATGCACCTTGAACACCCCTCCCCTGCTCCCTTTAATGTTTTTCACTCTCCAGTTTTTGTCCTCTGTATCCAGAAGACGGACTGAACGTGCTGCTGCTGTCTGCTTTGATGTCCTTTGGTGTCATCAGCTTATTTCTTTTACATTTCAGAGATTTACGGCCAATTTATCCCCATCATCGCTCCCACTTTTCGATCTGGCAAACATCTCTCCCTCCGGCCCGAAGCAGAAATAGCTCGTCCTCGCAGCGCGACAGTCTTTGTGATCCCTCCTGAAGGCCGTTTCATAATACAATGGGGTACAGATTCTTGAATCCGCGAGGGAAACTTTGAGGGACCGATCCACAGATATTTCTGTGCTGCTGGCTTGGAGGATCTGAGGACAGATGCAGCCGCTTATTGGCCAATGAAAGCCCATAGTGGCAAACTGCTGTCATGCAGCCCATTTAGCTTGATTACAAGTCACCTCTGTGTTAAAAAGGGCCATCAATTAGCTCATAGTTGCATGAAAATGAATGATGAAAGGAGCCATGCGCTGTTTCACTCCTCTTTTCCAATAATGAGATATCATCTCTTACATGTCCCTGCTTAACATCTGAGTTTACTCATAGACCACTTTATATTCATATATATATATATTCATATTATTAAAGGAAAGGCAACACAGCATCATTGTAATTTGTTTGCTTTATGTGTTTTTACACTCAGTATGGATTCTGTTGGGCTAATTCATTTTTGAAGGCCTCCATTGGACAACTTGTGTGCATATTATTTGGAAGTAAGCAATCACGCTGTGAAGGAAATTCTGATTTAAAGTTTAATGCTAATTATTTTCTCAAGTTATCTTCCGCGGGTAAAGGATTTCTGGTGGATTGAATAAACCCTTGTGTCTCTAATCCTGCTTAAATCAGCACAATTTTGCCGCGCTAAAGATAAGCAAAACATTTATGGCCCTTTAAAGACCTGGTCTAATTAATATTCAGAGATAAGTAGTCTCCAGACAAAATTAATTTGACCTTCCACTCAAAAGTAAACTCCTGCAATACCAGTTCAATAAATGCTGAGCTACAGATCTTCAATAGAATGGGTGGTTTATGGCAGTCGGCAAAATGTCCTTTATGAATCTTCACAAAAATATTTTTGCATCCTCTTTCTATGTTCAATTTCAGGTCAGGTATGGTATTCCTCTGCAGCTTGTCAGGCATTGAAACAGGCCCCTGGTTTTTCATGTTGGCGCTTAATTGCTTGATTGCTCTAGTTAATGTGCCTGCCCTGTGTAGTCTGTAATCAGTTAAATGAGCAGTTTCACTCCGTAATAATGCTGCAACTAACGGCTCACACTGTGGAGTGGAGTGACAGCCTCAGTAACTGCATGAGTCTACTTCTGTGGTCCTGATACCTGAGAAAAAAGCATTTGGCACTGAAAAGAAAGTGTGAATTCTGAGTCATGTTACATGGCACCATACAGCGTAGCTACATTTTCTACATAGAAAGGTCTACTCCAGAAGTACAGCTTCTTCAGGGACATTTTCCTCCCACATATTATAACAGCGCACATATTTACTGAAAACAGAGAGGCAATTGCAGCCAGTGCATTTCAGCACCCCACGCACATCTTGCCTTTGTACACTCTGACTCATAATTGGAGGTTTTAACGAGGTGGAAGGGTCAGCATGACTGTGTAAAAAAACATCACTGACCCTCCGCCATCTCCGCTATCCTCCACCCACCTCTTTTTAGCTGGGTTAGCGGGCCGATTAGAGCGCTTTCTCCCTCTATTAGACCCTGGGAACTCCTTCAAGTGGCTGCCAGAGCTGCCTTAATGGCGGCAGCGTTTTGCTTTCTTTTTCTCTTTTTTTTGTTGTTTCCCCCGTCTTCCTCTCGGGCTCCATCCATCAGGCTGCCAGAACTGCTGCCGGCCCACTCCCAGCCACAATATTTCACAGCCAGCCATCAGAGGAGCTGACAGCACGCTGCTCGCCAGGAAATTGCTTTGGCTGTGAGCGGAATTTCAAACACCGTGTCGCCCGGGCTCTCTCCCCCTCCCCCCTCCCCTCCCGATGCCTACCGACCCCCGGGAACCGAGGTGCGCTGCAGAATGTGTAATGAGAGGAGAAAGGGAGGGAGGGAGGGAGGGAGGGAGAGCGCATTGGAGATAAGGAAGAAGAGATGGGCGGGGGAGAGGAGAGGAGAGGACGGCGACTCTGTCGCTCTGTGCTCCACTGTGCTGGAGAGCGAGGGGTCAGGAGGTGCGTAAGAGGGCCTGTTGGGCTGGTGTGCCTCTGCGTTAGAGGATAACGGTGCACCGAGTCGAAGTCTCACACCAGAGACTCCGCCCTGCCTGAGAGTACAGTCTGGCAGTATGACCTGGTGGCCATTGCAGGCCTGATCCAGCACCTTGTGTTTCCTCTGCAGTCGCTGTGGAGCCTCCCACATACGGGCAGTATTCACACCGCATCTCCAGCACAGAGCCGAATCATCGGCAGCCGTGATGTAAATAAAGAAAAAAAGGCCACACTTACAGTAATGAAAGACACTGTTAATAATCTGTATGTTAACTGCATACTTTATTTTAATACCTTTTCCTCCTTATCTTTCAGGCACTTCCAACAGCTATTATAAATGAAATCAAGCTAAGTTACACCTGCTAATTTATTTTTACTTAAGTTGAAGAGCCTAGTGCTAAAAGTACTTAAGTCACAATTTCACACGCTGTCAGATAAGGATGGGAAACCGTCTTTCACAGTTACCTAAGCCCACTGCCTCGAGTTTCTCAAAATGGACTTCTTTTAGCATTGCAGTCTTCAGTTATAGCTTCTGGCTAGAAAAACACAATATTTTTCATGCTGAACTTGAATTGTCCAAAATGTGACCAAAGTACTTTTAGCGCTAGGCTCTTCGGTTGATCTCAGTCTAAAGTAACCATAATGTGTCATTCTACCATGTGTTTTTATTATTATAAAATATTGTACCTTACATACAGAATCTCTTTATTCCCCATAACTATTTTAAAAAATAGTGTCCTTTAAAAAAAAAAAAAAGATGGAAATGACCTTCACAACAGATATTGGTACAGAAAATACATAAATGGTTGAGCACACCTCTAAGCACTGAAAAGGAAAATACGATAATGATCTTAAATCATCATCTTTGAATTGAAGAATGGCTGAAAATCCACTCAAACATACTTTGTAACCTCGTCACAAATTATAGGTGAAGACACATGGCTGTCATCTTTGTCTAGGCTGTGTCCAGAACGAACTGAGCCAGTGCCAGTCACTTTGGCGCTAATGTTTCTCATGAAATAAATTGTATTAATTTGTAAAAAAAAAAAAAAAAGAAAAGAAAAAAAAAAAATATATATATAAATGTGTGTGTGTGTGTGTGTGCACTGGCTTGTGCAACGTTTTTAAATGTGTTGTTGTATCGAGTGGTCTGTGAAGGAATTGTGAGCCTTCAAAATTGTGTCACTATCAAAAGTCTCATGGACCACTATTTAAGTAGCTGAGTGTAGCTGAGGGTTGATGAGCGATGTCACAGAGCCATAGAGGTGCGGAAACTTGTGGAGTGCTGTAGAGATGTGCACACTGGCCCCTTCCACTGTTTTCTCACATCCCAGGACAACAAAAGCACAGTCTGCCAGCTCACCCCATAGTGGCATTAAGCCCTGCTTTGAGAGGACTGTGATTACATGTGTGTCTTTAAGCTTCTCTGCGGGCTGTCTCTGGTCTTTGTGGCATGGACGGATAGCACTGCTCGCTCTTGCTTTGTTTTGCACGGATGAAAGGAAGTACTCTCTGCAGGCTGAGAGAGCGCTCTTTCAGGTGAGAGTCGTGTGCTAACACTGCATTCCTCTGGGAGCTCGTTAAAGGGAGCAATTTGTATGACAACTTATTTACGTAGGTGTTTGCTGTTTTGACTGCTTTTACAGAATGGGGAATCTGTGCTGTAGCAGTTCAAGGAGACTGGTGCTTGTCTATTTTGATAGGCTTCAAGATTGATAACACAATGACAAGAGTGAAGAATACACATATCAACCTGTCAAATTATAGATTAATACTGGTCAAATAAAAATTGAATTTAATCCATTGATTTTTTTAGCTGTTCTCATCTGAAGATCTCCGTCACGAGCAAGGAAACATGACAATTTGAGTCGAAATATGAGCCGGGTAAGTTCGTATGAGTGATACTACTGTTGTCCTCTGTCCCTGGTCTACACAGAAGGTGAGCCTGGAGTTCTACATTGATGTGCACGCCCATTCCACCATGATGAACGGCTTCATGTACGGGAATGTTTTCGAAGAGGAGGAGCGTGTCCACAGGCAAGCAGTCTTCCCACGACTGCTCTGCAACAATGCACCGGACTTCTCTTTTGTGAGTGCTTCACAAAACGTATCATTTTGTCTTAAGTGTCATATACTGTATTATTTGCAGTATTTCTCCTCAGCTCAAGTGGATTGACAAGGGCGAATAGCTAGATTAATGGCAGTTCAAGGTGGTTTGTCTACATGCCACGATCAGGTTTTAAGTCCAAACACCATGGTAAGGATCCCTATTCCTTTTCATTCCTGACCATAATATTCCATCCATCCGCTATCTCGCCCACAGGTGTCCTGTTCAGGAGGTAAGGGGTGGGCCGGAGCCTTTTCCAACAGTGTGTTTAATCATGTTGGCCAAACATTACACTTCTCATGCTAAACAGCAAGGTTTATGACTGAAGAATAAATAGCCGACCGAATACATGAAAGATACAGGCCTTTCACTATGCCCCATAAGCAAAATACAATGCACGAGCCTTCAGCTTAGTATATTCACTGTAAAATAATTTTGTTTAATCTTGAATTACTAAGGCTGCGTACACACTACAGGAAATTCAGGTCAGATTTTGCCCCAAACTGGCCTTCCCGAGAATCAGGGAACAATCCAAATTCGGCCACGATGTTCGGCCCAGTTGTCAGTTAGCGTGTGGAGGTTACAGATCCGAATTCAACCCCCCGCAAACTGATCGGGACCTACCCAATAATATCCAACATTTTGGATATTATCAGATGTTTGGGGATGATCCTACAGGGCGTTATGCCAAGTATGGCTAGTTTTGTTTTCAAGCTAAATTACTGCTGCAAGTGGCAGCGTTGCTCATAAACCAGCTGCTGAAATATTGAAACTTTGTTGCAATACTGCAGCCATCTCCAACACTTACGAGTTATAGCTATTAGTGATGCGCGGGTCGGGGTTTTTTATCACCCGCACCAACCCAACCCGACGTGACAGCTAACTCGCCCTGCCCGCCCCGCTAAAACTCGCACTGATTTTCAACCCAAAACCAACCCGACCCGACACAAAAAGGAGGCAAGAGAAAAAGAATACAGTGGGTCTGCGTGACATGATTTGCAATGGAAAAAAAAAAACGATTCCTCTGTTACGCTATGGATTTGAGTGGAGCACAACATACATTTGGCTTTTGGCTGGAATTCTTCATACAAAGTTTAGGCGCTGTCTATTAATTGAACTTTACCGTGATTTCTGATCTTTGCAACCAAACGAAATGCCATCAGGCAAAATACTGCAAACAGGCTGTTTTATTGGAACAAAATTAACATGACAGTGGCGCACTGGCGCTATCGCCTACTCTCCCATACAGTGTTGCGATATCCGGTCTATGAGGATATATATATATATATATATATATATATATATATATATATATATATATATATATATATTTATTTGAAGATTTTTTTGGGGGGGGCTTTTAGGCTATTTTTTGAACACAGCTTATAATGTAGGCCTAGGCGTATTTTTTCCCAAACTATGCAAAATCAAAATCTCGTCAACAGTGCCAGGGTTTAAGCGATTACGGCGCGCTTCCTGGACATGGCCAGCCGAACTGAAGGTTCGCTCGCTTGTTGCGCTAGTTGCTGGGACGCAGAGGACTGCTGTGGCCACCATGGAGTTTTACACGATTATTCTTTGTCTCATGGTATGGTAATTAATGAGAGCAAAACTAAGTTTATGACCATACATGCTCCAGTAATGATAAGTTACCTATTCGTTGGGTGATACGTGTATTGAATAGTGTTATAGATCTGTAGTCTATATCTAAGTGTCTTTGCTGCCGATGGCAGCACACGCTCTGCTGTTAGAGAACATGTAGCTGATAAACGGAAGCACCACAACAATTTGATGTTATTTTTGAATAAGAATCGTGATATGCCTTTCACTGTAAAGTGGCGAAAAAATGTTTTGTCTATTTGTTGTTTGGACCCATATGTCAATAAAATTACTGCTACTATATAATATTTCGGTGCTGACTGCAGAACGATTTATAAGGTGAGCTATCATTCAACCTTTAGATCCTAAGTCTAACCGTGGAAGATTAAGCCGCGCACCAGTGTAAATCGAGAGTAGGAAGAGGGAGAGGTACAATTGGCATTCTATCCTGCTTAAGGTAGCGTTACATCGTTTGACAAGAGCATATTATCTAGGCTGTATGTCGAGAGCCCTCAAGTGGCCGATAGCCTATTATACTTTTTATTCGCAGTTTTGTGGGAATTAGACGTCACCACTGTTGGGCCCAACGCGCCCGACCTGCGGGTAAACCCGCGGGACCCGAAGGTTCCGGGCCGACCGGCGCATCACTAGTAGCTGTTATTTATATATCTTCACCCTTTAACGTTAGTTATGTTAGAACCCCCACACAGCTCAGACTATAGCACAACAACGATCTGGCATTTTGGCGAAACAAACCTGCTAATGTTAATCCAATTTTCAAGAAAATTTGTGAGGAAAAAATTAAATGTCTAAACTTGCCAACCATTGCGTTTGTTTCATTTTTAACCCTCTCATTTCTGTGTGCAAGCCAGTTTAAATCGGGTGAAAATAAACAACTCGTGTTCACTCATACTGAACAGCAGGCGATTAACAAGGTGTCAATAGGAGCATGAGGGCATGATCCATCAATACATCATCACAGATTTTGGGAAAATGATATTATATCAATTTTGGAGACATTTTCCCAAATGTACACTTTTTTTGATCATTTTCATTTTAATTTGATGAAATTTTTTAAAGTTGTCCTCGTACAAAAAAAAATCTTACAAAAAAAAATTCTCTATCACTCTCAATTTCTTTGAGAGTGATAGAGAATGAGTTTAAAAAGAGAGGACTTATATTAAAAAGTTTTTGTTGAACATCGGTTTACCTGCTGTAGGCGCAACTTTAAAATGAACACCTAACAACTTAAAAAAAACACCTTTTACTTTACTTTTCACAAACACCTTTAGGCTGACTTTCAGGGCTGCAATTCCTCTATATTACGCTGTCTACAGTTCTGCTTTCAAATCTGAAAGAACACAGTTTCTGTTTAAAAGTCGGCCCCCTCAGCTTGAATGAAGGATGCCTAACCTCTGTGCTAAATTGACCTTCACCAACAGCCAGTGCTAGCTAAATATAGCCGGAGGAAGCTGTGACACACACATTTTTCAGAGTCTTTTTAACATTACGTCAGGAGAGAATTTTATGACAGCACTTTACTTTTATAAAAAGTAAAGGACCTAAAGGTGTCCACAGGATATTTAAGGGTTTTTCTCTGGCTGAGGGAGAAAGAGGAGACCTGACCTTTAGTTTGAGTGTAACCCTTCTTAAGGTGGGTTTTTGTGTTCTGTTGGTGTCCTGAGGTGCTGATGTGACAGTGTGATGACAGGGGTACAGGGGTCAGTCCCTGGAGCTGTGCTCTGCCCTCGCACGTGCTCAGAGTGACACGGCGCGGGGTCCCCTGCACGCTGGGGTCGAGTCTGAGTCACGGCGGAGGCCGGCCGCCGCAGAATGCTGTGGAGCTCAGACAATCGGCCGGGCGTCAGTGTGAAGGACATCAGTCTATTTGGTGAAGACAGCCATTACGGGTACACTGCAGGGATCTGAGTGATGGAAACACATAAAATCCCTCCAGCCTGCAGAATCAGCGCTCAACTGGGAAATACTGGAGAATATGTCGGTTATTTGGCAGTGGAAATCTTGTTCTGTCTATACAGGCAGTCATAAAAATGAAGACACACCTTAAATATGTCTGACTGCTTCCTTGCCCTTGTGTGAAGGCCTGTGAAGTTATGGCAAGGCCGTGTGGGAGGTGCAAATCACATCACTGATGTCTGTCTGCCAAATCAAATTTAATATTTTTGCAAAACAGTTGAGGTGCAGAGAAGGGCTTGTGCGAATGTGCAGACATTGCAACCTATGACTGCCATCAGTGCACCAGAGCATTACTACAAGATTCACATACATAAAGGGAATGGAAATAACAATCCCTCCGGGCAGCAGCGACAAATATATTAATGTTAACCTCCAAATGACATGACCAAGAAAGAACAATGACTGTGCATTTACAGCAAAGCACCAACTGGCCTGGAAAAATAACATCACACCAGAAAAATAGACAGTGATGCAAACAGGACGCACCATCAATCACAGCAGGCATATCAGATCCATTTCTTCATTTAAACTATTTTGACATTGAGTGTGAAATGTATCAGTTTTTATTCTTAATTTCCTCATCTGCAGTTTTGAAAAATATTCAAAGAAATATTGAAAATATTCATATTCCTTTGTTGCCAATTATTAACCTATGAACTGGAAGGAGAAACTACCAATAAAATGTTTGGTCCACAGTTAAGTTTCTAGTTTATATTAAATAGCACCTTGGTGAGCATGCTTAGCCTACCTGTCACATTACCTAACTTGCTAGAACTAAGTTACAGATGAAGCGTGAGTCTTGTGCTGTCTCCCAGTTGTGTATTCTTCATACACGTGTGTAAAAGTTATACTGCCAGGTCTCTGCTGCAAGTGCCTTGAGTTCATTTTTAGTTTTGCCAACAGCAATTGAAACACATGCTCAATCAAATTTGGGGCAGGTGATTTACTCTGCATTGTGGATCATTCTCCATCTTTGCCTAAAAACGTATTGAGTTGCGTTCACGGAATGCTTTGGGTCAGCATCCACCTGCAATAAAACGCATTGACCCACAGGTTTTGAAGGATGTAGCTTAAAGGCCATGAATACCCTACGACATGACCAACCTTTATAAGCAGAGGAATCAAATACACATTTCTTTGTGCTGAAATCAATCCCCAATTAAAGATAATCAATATTACTGCCAGCTTGGATCGGGAACTGCCGACTGCATCCCCAGCCGTAGTTGGCAGTCCATCAATACGATGATGACAAAAGTTGTGGCTTGTTATGCTCGACAAGCGCGTCCTTCAGCCATTTGGCCAGCCTTAGATCTGCGGTGACATCCACAGGCTTCACAGACAAAATTTCCATGATCAGAAAGTGAGTGTCTTCTTTGGTGGGCTTTCTGGTTCCCCAGATACCAGCTCTGCTCTGCTCTTTTTTTGTGAATCACGCACGATGGTTTACCACCCTTTACGGTCCAATGCAGCTGTTTCCCCTGCATTTCTTGATTGTTATGGAGAATCCTAAGAACCAAAAAGAACTTTTTGATAAAAAGTCACAAAACTGTATCCCTCTGGGTTTCAGCTCTTGTCCGACAGAACTGACTTGGCAGTTATTTATTCATCGAATTATCAGCAATATTTGGGACTTTTTTCTTTTTTTGTCAGTATCCATGGCAATATAACTGAACTAGTTTTTTCCATCCAAAAATGCAAAATATAAATTATCAAAAATGATGGACACTGTCCAGATTTTTACCAAACTACCTGCCATAGTTTAATAGAATCCCCTCTGGAAGGGTTGTCAGAACAGATACGGCAGTTTCCTATCTCTCTGAACGTTTATTGCACACATACGCAATGAACATCAACACTGCCTACCGACACTCTTAACTAGTTGGTTAGTTCGTTGGTTAGACAGTCAGCGGTAGTAATAACTAGGTTGTAAACCTGTAATGCAAACAAACAAACTCAGAATTAACTAATGGCTTTTTACGATTACAAATATCACATAAACATTGTTTTAAACACTAGCAATGCCCACCGATAAAGCGTACCAGCCCTGACGATCAAGTAAAATATGACACCAAAAGGATTAACTGCGCTTTATACAAACCACGCCCAATCCACAGTCGGGAGGTAAGGAATTTATAATTAAAGAAACCTCACAGTAAGATGAAAGGTAAAACAGTGATTATCATAACAGTAATCCAGTTAGGCTTGCATATAGAAATGTAAACATAAATATGTATCTGTCTTTTAAGGTACATTCAATGTAAATAAAGTGACATGTTATTCACGTAGGCAAACCTCCACCTAAAATCGAGCATTTATCACTTATAGTAATACTTACTACATCAGTTTCAATTGCCGGTAAGTTCTACACCTCCCACTTGGTCTACTGATTCTGGAATTCAAGTGGACCACCATACCGAGTTCAAACAGTTACTCTTTGATGTATAATTCACCCCATAATCAAGCACATGATGTTATATTCGGAGATATGAACGCACTATATTTCGATATGGACAACTATAGGTATCAGACAGTCTCAATGTCCATAAACAACACACATTGTCCTTGGTGACATTGTGACGTCCTTCACCGAAACGCACTACCGGCTTCTAGGAATCCATTAACTTGCTCCTCCACTGGTAGCAAAGCCACAAGCCTCCTAACATCCCTGTGGAGGATACTGGAGAGGCAGTTCTCCACACTTTACTTCTCTTGGATTGTCTGCCGAAAAACCGGACAGCTTTGGCATGTTCTCAACCTTACGTCTCGTACTACCCCCTTCGTGTTAGGACAGACCTCCATGACTCGACCCAGTCTGAACTGACCCCCAAGTGCATTCTGGTTAGCTAATCACAACAGGTCCCCCTAGCGGGATCATGCCTCTTCTGACGGACAAAGAGGCCTGGACCTGCCAGCTGGCTCCACCGCTTCCAGAATTTGTCAACCTCGATCTGGACCGCCCTTAGATGCACAATGGGATAAGTTGGATATTCAAACCCTCGGGTGTCTCTGCCTGGTCCTGCACGACTAAGCAGAAGGGTGTTGGGAGTGATGACCTCCACGGTCTCATCTTGTACCCGAGCCCTGGTACCTGAGCTACTTAACGCTTTCTTGAGTACACGGACTGCTGCTTCAGCTGCCCCATTTTGGTGGGGAGAGTCTGCCGGGTGAAACATCCATGTCCTGTCGGTTCCTGCAGCTCCTGCCTTCTTCTGGACCTGATCCTTATCGATGTGACTTAGGAACTCATAAAGCTCCTGTAACACCAGCCTGGCGCCCACAAAGTTGGTCCCTTGACCTAACCAGAGCTTTCGTGGATGACCCCGAAGAGCTGTGAAGCGCTGGTACACTTTCAAGAAACCTTCCATTGACAGATCTTCCACAATGTCTGCATGCACTGTTCTCGAAGCCCTACAGCTAAACACCACACCCCAGACTTTCATCTTACTTCTTTGCTTTACGGTGTCCCTAATGACGTTGGGGCCGAAGTAGTCAGCAAGCCGGCTCTCTGGTTGGCGATCATGGGGGAGAGGAAAGGAAAAGAGTGCCTGCACAAAAACCAGGGGTTTTTGAATTCCGCCCCTAACAAGCTGTCAGCGTGGTTAGACTAATTAGGTCTATGCATTGGCACTCATCAACGGTAATTTCTTGTTTTTTCTGCCAGAGCGGCATTTCAGAATTCAGGTCATTTCACAAATACTGTACAAGTACACCTGTTTTTGCAGTACGGTCACGCAACTTGCTGTAAAAAATAGGCAACTGTCCGATTGGAAAATATAAACGGACGAAACCGCATACTAGTCACCAAAATTACCTTCATTCGCTGAAGAGTTCTGAAATGAGTACCAGTACATAGACCTAATTATAATTAAATTATTTTTCTGTACTGAATGTAGCCCATTATTTTGTCGCTTTTAGATGGCATGGGGGAGAGAAGCCGTGTCTTCAATTACCACTTGATTATTCTTGAATTGGAAAACGTGTTAATAAAGGAAAACCATCAAGAATTAGCCAGGACAAATTTTTGTCAATAATTGCCCTCAAATTTTCAGGTCTCAGGGTAGGTTTACATGATGAAGGTGTGAACAGGAGACGCAAAAGTGGAGTCGCGTCTTCACTTTTTATTACGCGTTCAGACGAGCGTTCTCGGGAGGAAATCTGTGTGCATACGGTGACGCAAAAAGAGTGTAGAAATCGATTGGGTATGCATGCCAGACGGCTAGGTGGTGCTGTGATACACTAACACAAACTCCGCCATGCCTACGCGCATACGTAGAATCTTCCTTCTTCTCGTCACTGTGCCGCGAACGCGTCCGAAGCATGGATGTAATCCGACATGTTTGTTTACTGCGTGACGTAAACGCCTACGCGACGTGAGCAGAACAGCAGATCTGAGCCAGTTTTGCGTCTTACCCAGTTTAGACGGAAACGCTACGCCGGAGCGTATTCAAGTTTTCCACTTTCGAGAGTGGTTTGAGATTTTTGCGTCTTCAAGCCCCAAAAACGCCGTCACCATATAAACAAAAGGCACTTACGTTAAAATATTTTGTCGTCTTTACTCGCAAGCGTCTTCGTGTAAACTGGGCCTAATGCCAGCCCTCCGTGCGAGCGTTCAACTGTCAAATTTGAATTTGGGAGCTGTCAAATTCGACCAATCAGAATGTGGACGAACGCGGGGCACTCGCAAAACCCTATTTTTTGTGCAGGCTCTCTTTTCAGTCCTTCTCCCCCTCCCATCGCAAACCAGAGAACCTGCAAGCAGGCTAAGGCCGAAGAGATCCAAAAGGGTGCAGCCGGCTCAGTTTGTTCGAGGGGTAGTTCACTCATCACCTGTTTGCACCTCCTCATTTTAGTCTTTGGTCTTCCCTGGTCTTAAATAAAGTCAGTTTTGCCCCATTTCCCATTTCCCCAGCTGGCTCCATCTGTGGCTAGGGCACCTTCACCATCAGGACTATCAAGGTTTAAGAAGTTCCTGTCTCTAGCCCTGGTGAGAACTGCTGAAAAGGCCTTTCTCTGGTTTACTCACCATTTCCCTAGCACTGGCTGCCACTTCTGAGGCAGACTTCATGGGCCAATCTTTGACTGGACAAGACAGGAACTCGGGACCCTTCTGCCCTCTGAGTTTTCATCCAGCTGTTCAGGAGAGCATTTGCTTGTGGTTAGATCAGCGATGTTGACCTCAGCTGGGATCCACCACCAGTCGGTTACAGGCTCAGCCTTTAGAATCTCCCCGATTCAGTGAGCGAAAAATGTCTGGAACCCGTAGCTCTCCCTCTGGATAGCTCCCAGCACCGTCTGACTGTCAATGAAGTAGTACCACTCCTCTACGTACAACCGCCCATGCTTCAAAATGTACCCCTTTAGGCGTGCAGCGAAGAGAGCCCCGCCGACCTCAGCCTTGATCGCGTCACCTTTCTGGTCCGGGGGAGTTAGCTCACCCTTAGACTCCACCAGCTGAGTGACCACACCAGCTGATGTCTCCCATCGCAAGTATAGCACAGCACCAGAAGACTCACAGCTCCCATCAAAAAACGTGTTCCCCTGGGCTTACCACTCCAGCCAGTGGGCATGAGGCTTCTGTGAAACTTGACACTACTCAAGCAAGCGTACTCATTGGAACAGCTCGATAGCCTTCACCTGGAGCTTGTCAGAAAGGGGTTCGTCCCAGGTGTCTTTAGTAAGCTGCCAGCTTCCTGGAAGGCTCTTCTCACAAGAATCACTCATTTCTGTTTCCCAGGTGTTACTAGGCCAATTGGGTCATACAGCCTGGCGATTTGGCTCAGTAATACACATCGAGTCAGTGGGTTTGGTGCCTTTACTTCCACTTCTTCTTCAGTGAGGTCAGTGTCGTTTCTCATCTTCTTCCTTCTGGAGAATTTAATGGAGACCATCACAAAGAGTTTATCCTCTTGCTCGAAGTAGCCAACCCCCAGGGCTTTGTTATCTTCCTCCCCTAGTTAGTTGGGCAACATCAAAGTCATCAAATTGGACTCTGTCTCATCCTACCTCCCACTTTGACCGGTCCGGACCCAGGGCTTGAGGTAGAAGCCTCCTGTTTTGAGTATCTTCTCCACTCCTTCTAAGATCTTGTCTAGGCATTTTGGGTCATTGTGGGACATGAGGAGGTCATCGACGTACGAGTCTTCCTCGATGACCTTTCTTTCCTCCTTCATGTCAGAGGGCTGGGGCAACTTTGCGGTGTCTCAGATAGCTACCTACGCGATGCACCCTGCTGGTTTGTCTCCCACGTTCACCCTCACGATAGCGTAGTCCTCAATCTCATCTTCTGGTGAGTCTCTCCACAGGAACCGATGCACAAGGACCTCTCGTTCTTCCAGCCATACTGAATTATACATCTTAGTGATGTCTCTGATTGCTGCATGTTCCCCTTCCCGGAACCTGAGGAGCACCGCTCTGATGGGATTGAGAACGTATGGGCCTTTGAGTAAAATGCTGTTCATGCTCGCCCCTCTGAACTCCTGGCTGCTGTTCCAGACGAGGCGTACTGGTGTAGTCACTGAGTGGGGGTTCGGGGCAGGCAGGTGGCTCACCCAACACGTGGCACCCTTCCAGTTGTCCAGCACGTCCTGGGTGAGCTTAACAGCAGCTCCCCTCTCCACCATCTCATGGACTTGTTTTGCATAGGCCTCTCTCCACACAGGATCCTTTATCAGCTACTTCTCAGTCCTCAGGAATGTTGCTTCCACAGCCTTCCAGTTGCTGGGAAGAGAGGCTGGGTTTTCCTTCCAGGGGTACTTTGCATCCCACTGTGGCTGACTGCTATGAGCGTCACTCTCTTGGAAGGTCAGGCCCGCCCTTATTATCTCCAGTTCCTTCTCATCAGCCAGGGACATCTCCTTTCCTCCAAGCGGGCACTTTCCACAGCGACACCCTCCGTGGGCAGGGTCACAGGTAGCTCCGATGCTGTCCCATTTTAGCAACTTGAGAACCTCTGTATTGCATGCTGCTGTCATTGTGACTTCCAGGCTGCTATCTTGTCCCAACATGCTTCCTGTCTTTCCCATGAAGAGCTCTTTGACTTTTATGGCTACCGTCCTCATGGAGTGAGCGAAGCACGTCTTCGAGTGCCATGTGGTCACCTCCACTTTTTCAAAGAGGTCTGGACCGATCTCACGGTCTTGCCTAGAGGACCGTCCCACAGCACCAGGTCGCCAGCCCTTTGCAGCCTTTCTGGGGCTAATCGACCTTCCCGTGTACTAATCAGGAGATCAAACTTCCCTGGACGAGCCAGTTCCCCGGCTTAACATCCAGGAAACATCCATTGATGTCACCACTTGATCCACTTTGGTGATGTCATCCAACCCGTAGCAGATCATCTTGTGGAGTTTCAAGGTCCCTTGTGCGGTCCACACCTTTATTGTCACAAGATACCTCTTTGTACTAACTTTCACCTTCATTGCCACAACACCAAACGCGACAAGTGAAACTGGTTCACCGGTCAGTCCGAGCCTTTCCGCAGCTTGGTGGGTGATGTAATTGGTATCGAAGGTGCGGTCGACTAAGGCTCCGAGGCTGTCTCCTCTCTTTTTTGTGACTAGTACGAGCATTATGAGGACTGGATACTCCCTTAAGCCGCTCTGTCCTATTAGACCCTTGCCGAAACATACTGTCGATGCTGCCTTGTTCATACAGGCCCTGCGGACAGCTTCGAGCTGGTGGCGAGTCAGTCCCAACTCAGCAAATACAGCCTCCTGCTCCTCTGTTGGACCACGAGGTCCCTTCTTTACCTCCACTTTGTTTTCCCTCTCAGCAGCATCCTTCTTTGTTAGTGCTTTAGGGCAGAGGAAATAGTGGTGGTCCGTCAGAGCATCGCCTTTCTTACACTCCTCTTTGCGACAGAGGAACTTTGGAGTGCAGGTGCCGTCAACCCCGTGAACATCTAGGCACTTTTTATTCGCTTTTACATTTTTCACCTGAGCTTTTTTCTCAGGCAGATTGGCCTTTTTGAAAATTTTACTGCGAAAAAGTCTTCCACCGTGTTCTTCATCACCACACACGGCACATGGTATCCACTTGGAGTCTCGCTTGACTTCACCTGCTGTAGTCTTAGAAAATTAATTCTTTCCCGTCCTTCTGTCACCCAACTTCTCCCGGTAGCTTGGCCCCTCAGGAATGTTAGCAGGTCACTGCTTGCTGGGTAGCAACTGCTCCAACCTCACAAGTAATGACTCCAGGAACTGCAGGAGCCTGTCAAAACGGTTTCCTGGTTGCACGTTGTTATCAGGGTTTCTTACATACAACCCCAATTCCAAAATGGTTGGGACAAAGTGTAAATTGTGAATGAAATCAAAATGCAATGACTTTCAGATCACATGAGCCAATATGTTATTTACAATAGAACATAGATAACATTTCAAATGTCGAAACTGAGACATTTCACATTTTTATCCACAAAATGAGCTCATTTTAAATTTTCTGGCTGCAACAGGTCTCAAAAAAGTTGGGACACAGGCAAAAAAGGGCTGAAAAAGCTATTAATATATTGGAGAATCAGCTGAAAGAACATTTAGCAAGTAATTAAGTTAACTGGCATCTGGTGTGTAACATGATTGGCTATAAGAGGGATGTCTTAGAGCATAACATCATCAAAAGATTCAGAGAAACTGGAAAAAAAGGGACAAGGCCGAAGACCTTTACTGGATGTGATGGTTCTGCCCTGCAATCCCTCTCCCCTCCTACTGTCTTCGACTCCACTTCAAGGAGCCACACCTGTTGCTCGTTGAAGTGGAGGTGAAGTGTATGGTATTTTTCTGAAGTCTGAGCCCTGTGTTGTTGTGCTGCTGCTCCCCTAAGTTTTGTATTGTGTTTTTACCAGTTTTATTAAACATCTCTATTTTTTACTCAGCCTGTGTGTGTGGGTCCCTTATCCACTTTTTGGGTACATGGTCCCAGTGCCCGCCGGTTTCCTGTTTGCAGCCGGGGGGGCAAAACCTTGACACTGGATGCCTGTGATCTTTGGGCCCTCGGTCGCCACTGCATCACTCACCGGCAAGATTCTGTCATTGACATTACTAAATGGGCCCAGGAATACTTCAAGAAACCACTGTCTGTAAACACAGTCTGCGGTGCCATCCACAGATGCCGCCTAATCTCTATCAGGCAAAAAGGAAGCCATTGTTGAGCATGATCCAGAAGCGCCATCGCGTTCTGTGGGCTAAAGCTAATTTAAAATGGACCGCAGCAAAGTGTCTTGTGGTCAGACAAGGTCAAATTTGACATTCTTGTCAGAAATCATGAGCGTCATGTCCTCCGTGCTAAAGAGAAGAAAGACCAAGAGTGGGATCAAATTCCAATGGCTAAACTCAAGAAACTTGTGTCTTCAATGCCCAGCCGCCTCCACTCTGTGTTAAGAAGAATGTATGCAGTTCCCAGCCCATCAACGGGTGGAGTGACAACAATGGACTCAGTGTTAACAGGTG
The DNA here is from genome assembly GCA_029721435.1 of Gymnothorax reevesii. Lineage (NCBI taxonomy): Eukaryota > Metazoa > Chordata > Actinopteri > Anguilliformes > Muraenidae > Gymnothorax > Gymnothorax reevesii. Next base: position 96,152,205 of record CM056575.1, read on the forward strand.
GGGTGGCAACAGCAGGGGTTACTGCTTGCGTAAAAGTGAAGTTATCATCGGCTATAAGGCTCTTGCTAACTGCTGTGACATGCTCACCGACTGCGCTATCACTTCTCACATCTTCATCCTCCTCCTTATCACCTTCGTCACTGTCGCCATCGTCATTGCGCACTGTACCGACCCTCTCCACGTGTTCACTCTCTCGTCAGCATGTCCACTCATCCATCAGTTACTCCTTGTCCTCTTTCAATGATAAAAAGAGCATCCATTTGCCATGCGGCTGATAATCTCTCCAAGTATACACAATGTCTCTGGAGTCCATGGAATTTTATATCCAGTTTATTACTTTCGACCCCTTGCCATGACCATGGCACTACACTATCTTTTCCAAATGCCTCAGCCTGATCAAAAGCCGACTTGACCTGTGTCATGAGAGCATCTATGTCCGGCGCCGCAAATGTAGACCACAGCATTTCCATGATTTTGCTCTCAGCTTCGAGGAATTTTTTCTCACTGATATCCAGGGCATCCTGTGACTCACCATCGTTGCCTGAATGGTCTATCTGCCGCAGTGCATCGATACATTCATTACTGACATCGAGGAGTTTTTCATAATCGCTTCGCAATTTGGTTAACTCTTCTGACAAATCAAATTCACATAAACGGCCAGTGCTAATATACAGGCGGTTTATTTGTGTTATAATGTTCTGTTGTGCATTTGAACGCCTTTGCTTTAGGCTCTCTAGATCTGGTTTGGCATCCGCCATTTTGTGCCCCAAATGTATCAAATCACTTCAACACCAAACAGAACCACTCAGAAGCCTCGAATCATTGACAAATTGTCGTTCAAACGGCATGTTCTAATGATCTGTCCGAAACAAACAACTCGCCATCGAACAGCACATAGCAGCTACATTGTATACCCTGTTACAGTTCTGTTAGAGGTAACTCTAAGCAAAGTCAGCTTCTTTTAGCATAGAAAGTTAACAGAGCTTCATCTCAGAAACAAACGCTTTACCAACTCATCCTATCCACACAGCTTTACCCACAGTTGTGGAAGTTGTTCAGCATGTCAACGGCCCCGTTAGCTCTTGACATTGGCTCCTCCGTTGTAGTGGCGTTTTCTGTTTCCGACTCCAACTCCGGGCCTCTGGTCCTGGCGCTGGTCCTCAACGATGGCCATTCTCCGCTCAGGCTCTGTGTACTCCTTGGCACGGCTCCGACACTGGTTTACAACTGTCCAGATTTTTACCAAACTACCTACTATAGTTTAATAAACTCCCCTCTGGAAGGATTGTCAGAACAGATATGGTGGATACAACTCAAGTTCCCTTTCTCTCTTAAAGTTTTCACTGAATTGCACACATACACAATAAACATCCACTCTGCCTATCGATTTTACGATTACGATTACAAATATGACATAAACATTGTTTTAAACACTAGCAATGCTCACCGATAAGGCATACCAGTCCTGATGTACAATGAAGTAAAATATGAAACCCAAAGGATTAACTGCGTTTTATACAAACCACACCCACTCCACAGTCTAGCGGTAAGGAAATTATAATCAAAGAAACCTCACAGTAAGATGAAAGATAAAACAGTGATTATCATAACAATAATCTGGTTTGGTTTATTGTTATTTATTTGCCGGGAAGATCTACAGAGAAAAACCCAGCAATAATGTACATTGTAGTTGTAGTAGCATTCAACAGTTTTTTCATTGCTAACTCCACCATCTGCTTCCCTAATGAAGCCATTTTGGTTAGTTTTCTGCCATTGGTTTTAGGTCTTATGGTTTTTTTTTTAAAAATAGCAACAGAATTGGCCGAAGAAACAATAGCTCAACAGTTTGTTTCTAGTAAGGAAAACAGAAAGAGCATCTTTGGATCTTTTTAAGTTAATGACTGAAGGCAAAAATTTGGTAGATGGGCATATGTATGGATACAGCATTAACTTTAATGTACTGATCACTTTGTTTTCCCTGCATTCCTGGGATGAAGGACTGTGTTTACAGTAGAAGTATTAGGCGGCTGAGTCGGCACATAACATATGTTATCGCCAAATGTTAGTGATTAGTTTAGAGCTACACCATTGATTTTAAACTTCAGACAAGCGCCCACCCACCAGGAAGTAAACACTTGTCAATGACGAGTGTCCAGACTCTGTGGACGAAGCAAAGCAAAGTAGCAGAGTCTGGTATATACCAGGCTAAGCAGCAGCGGCAAAGTGGTCCACAATCTCCTGCATGTCATCTGTGTCATTGGCAACATAGGCTGAGTCCTCACCATACAGAAGTTCACGCACACTGATTTTTCTTGTTTTAGTGAAAGCTGTCAGTCTGGACAGCTTGAACAGCTTGCCATCAGTTCTCGTTTGTATGTAGACTCCTTTGGTTTTTGACAGTGTCCCGAGGACAGCTGCAAGGTATAGTGTGAGCAGCGTTGGGGCTAAGACACATTCTTGTTTCAACCAGTGTTTTATGTCAAAAGCATCATTAATGTCACCTCTAACTGAAACTTTCCCCTTCAAGTTTTCATGAAAGTGTCTGATCATAAGGATCAGCTTTTCAGGGCACCCAAACAGCTCCGGCATTTTTCATAAGGTCGCTCTGCTGACAGTGTCAAGGGCTTTTGAGAAGACGACAAAAGCCACATACAGTGGCTGGTGTAGCTCCGTCATCTTCTGCTGAAGTTGATGTAAAGTGATCATCATATCAACTGTCGATCCTCCGGGACGGAAGCTGCATTAGCTTTCACGAAGTACTTCCTCAGGCAAGGTCTTTATTCTGTTGAGAAGGATCTTAGCCAGAACCTTCCCAGGGATGGACAACAGAGAAATCCTTTGATGGTTTCCACAGTCACTTCTGTCCCTTGGTCATCATCAGTGCATCTTTAAAGTCTTGGGGGAGACAGAGCTTTTCCATACATGTATTGTACAGACTCAGCAGTTTCATTTAGTGTATTGGGCCACTGTGCTTCAAGATGTCTGATGGGATACCATCTTGTCCTTCTGCCTTCCCACTTTTGGTACTCTCGAGTGCTTTATATGCCTCTTCTGAACTAATGGGTTGAGACAACTCCTTCACTGGTCATCTGCTCATTTGTAAAGGGGCATAGGAGTTAGATGTTCCTTGTTGGTTGTGCAGCATTCAGCAATGTTCCTTCCATCGAACACGAATATGGTGGGGGATATAGGTTTGTCCTCCGTCCGTCAGTCCGTGCGTGTGTGCGTCCGTCCCTCCATCTGAGAGAAAGGGGATAACTTTTCTCAGAAACTATTACAGATAGGACAACCAAATTTGTTGTGTAGCTTAAGACCATAAAGGCCTTGATGGAGTTCGAAAATAAGAAGCACACGATTGGCGGGGGATGTTGTTGACCATGTCGACTTGTTCCCTTCAGGTCAGTATGTAGCTTATTTCCGTCTGCTGATTTGACTCAGGCGACAGCATTCATCTTTGGACCATGAATTGCCTTCAGTACTGAGTATGTCAACTGTTCTTCATTTCTCTGATCTTCCATTGAGTTATTGCTTTGACTTCTTTTAGAGATGCAAGGGTCCTTTCAGAGTTCTCTCTGAGGTTGTTAATATAAAACTGATGTTTTCTTTGTAATAAGTCTTGAATCTCAATGTCATATTCTTGAAACCAGTCTGCCGATTTCCTCTGGTGGGACTGAGGTTATCCTCTGCAGCAGTATGTATAGTCACTTTCAGTGTGTCCAACATGCTTCAATGTCAGCTGAGTCTGCATTGGGAGCATTCTTGTCCTGGAGGGAGATTGCAATCCCTGCAGCTGATTTTCTCTGGTGTTCGTGTTTCTCTAGCTTACCAGCGTTGAGCTGCTTGGGCGCTTACTAATAGTTCTCCATCTAATCTGTAGCTTCAGTCTCAACTGAGTTTGAACCAAATAATGGTCAGTAGAGCATTCTGCTCCATGCATCACTTTTGTGAATATCACCCCAAGCAGTTTGTCCCTGCGAGAGTTTACAAAACCCAGCAGCTAGAAATGCTTGGATCCCAGGTGAATCCAAGTGTGGTAGTTTTTTTCTCGCTTAATCTGGCGACTTTCCAAATCGGGATTGTTTGTCCACTCAAGACGTATGTATACGTCTAGAGAAAGTCGTCAAGTTGGCAACTCTAAGACTACAGCGAAATCGACAGTGCATCGTTCATTTTCGGCAGGGTGACATGCTAAAATAAGCGAATTTACGAGAATGTGGATGTAACAGCCACGTCTTACAATTCATTGTTAAACATCTGCATTAACAATAACGTCATATTTGTAAGTTTTACTTACCAACCGAAGGAGACACGCCTGATTCCGCTATCTCTGAAAGCAGCCTGGGCCGGTACGCGCATGCGCAGTAAATGGCAAAGACGGATGCGAAAGATGATGTTGCAGTTTCATAGTCTTATGCTACGAGTCAACAGTTTATGTTGCGGTTTTTGCAGTTTCGGTAGCGGGGTATTATTTTTCAGTTGCTATTTCCGCGATTAATGTAGGCATTTCAAAGTTTTTGTGTGCTGAGGCTACGTTTTCTTTGGTAGGCCTGCTACTGCTATTGTCAGCAGTCTCATTACGAAAACTGGCCATTTAACCCAGAAAAGCTCGCCATTTTCCTATCACTAAAGTGAACCTAACTCTTAAGATACTTAAGAACTAAACAGCACGCGCCATATTAATCCGGGTCTTTAAAACCTCCAGAGATTCTCTGTTTATGACATGACCTGACAAACTAAGCCACAATGTGAAAACTTTTGCTAGGAAAAAAAAAAAAAAAACACTTCCCAATATCTGAGCTAAATTTACCCTTCAGTACCGTTAATTTTTGACCCCAAGTTCAGCACAGAGAACTGCAGCCAATTTCAGTCAACTGTGGGAAAAAGGCAGGAACTCACCCTGAAGAGCTTGCCAGTCTATTGCCGGAAACCGTTGCATCTCACAGCCCTCAAGCAAATTCTTATTGCTTCTTCTCCCATCCAGCAACTTTGGTTTCTTTAAGATAAATCTGCTCCTTTCATCGGTTTAGAGTCTTGTGTGCCTTCCCAGCCAGGTGTTGTGCATTTGTGTTTCCCTCTCCCGCATGTGTCTGTGGTGTATGGATACCCTTACTTTGAGCTTGTCAATTTGCTGTATTGTCCCTTGCTTCATTCCCTAAAGCATCCAGTCAGAATCGTCCTAGTCTAGAGTTTATTGCCATCGGAAATGAACATAACCTTTAATTATAGTTAAATACATAAGTATTCCCCAGTCTATTTCCTGATCTCAAGGATTGGAACCACGTTCCTGTCAACATGCCTCTTCAGTATTTTCCTGTGCCCAGTTTATTAGGAACACCAACAAAGCCTTCTGTGGTCATCAGGATTGGGCCTGCATTCCTGATAAACTCTCCAAATCTGCCATCTGACAGTTCTTCTCTGGCAAGGGTGATATCCATCTTGCTTCTGCCATAGATACAGTCGGCAACAAAGGGAACGCCCACAAAAGCAATGCTGAGGGGGAAAACAAACCGGTCTCTGCCATTAGCCATAATGCCCAAGAGTTGCTGTGTGCCCTTTTGCATCGCAAATAAACAAAAAAATCACCAATTAAAGTTTTACATTTTACCAAATAATAAAATGGAACCACAAAGGAGGACAAAATGGCTTCAAGCTATCAGAAGAGAGGACGAGTTTGGCAAATTATGGCGAGACCCCACAACAGAAAGTGTATGTCTGCAGGCCACTGAGTCGAATCATTCTCCCATTCTTTTAAAACATATGGACAACAATCCAACCCCAGTATATTTAATTTTTTAATATATCGATCCTTGTAAACTGGCAATAGCGACTCAAAGTACATCATGACAACTTCTTACCGTTAGCAAGACAAGTTTAAATTCTGCGTTTTTACAGTATAGTGGACGGGGGGGAAGGATTGTTTTTCCCCTCGGCTCTAACCAGATGTGACGTTTGTGGGTGTTCTCGTTGTTGTCAACTGTATCTATAGGACGCCACTGGCCAAGCATGGACACGCCCCCTACCAAGCTCATGACCATCTGAACTGAACTGTGCCATTCTCCTCTGGGCTCTGACCCTAACTGTCATCACCTTATTCCTATCAATTTCATTTTACTCTGCTGCTGCATATGGTTCCTTGTCTGGATTATAGCAAGGCAAATACGGGAAAACGTGAACTTGGCACAGAAAGTCTCCTGGCTGGATTCGACTCCAAAAGCTTTTTTCAAGGAGGCAGCAGCGCTATCCATGGCGTCACACCATGCCACCCAAATTTGTTGATTATTTTCCATATTTAATGGTCTCAGTCAGAATCAAGCTAAAGTTGTCTATCACTAAGGCTAAAGAGATTCTTCAGTCAATCCTCGTGCGTTTGATTGTTTATTCTAATAATTAGTCACTTGGTTTCTTCTTTGAAACTTTTGCTGAGCCTCAATATTTTTCATGCATTATGGTTCCCAGAACTGCAGAAAAAACTGTCAGTGTGGTCTGACAGAATTACAGTGCCCTCCGCTCTTGTTGGCACACCTTGTTAATATAGGCAAAATTGGTTATGAATTAATGCTTTTACAGTTTGCCCTCTGAATATTTAATTCCAAACATTAACAAAAATATAACCTGTGCTTGGAATACAATTACTTGAGTAAAATATTTACCATCATGAAACAAATATTTTTTCGCAGAAACGTGCCACAATGAGTCAATGTTTGGATCCCTTTCATTTGGAATAATTTTGTGCAGCCTCCCCTTGCCAAAATAACAGCTCTGAGTCTTCTCCGTTCGTAATGAGGTTGGGAAGACATGGCATGAAAAGGGTGTAGGAATGAGTTTAACATTGGGGGGGACCAGGGGCGTAGGTTTAATGGGAGCATTGGTAGGGACACGTATGTGATGCGAGCGTGCGTAAATTTTTGTCAATCTTGAAGGCAGATACTGCCTTTACTGGATACAGAGATTATCCGAATGAGTGTTTCTCCATTTTTTAAATTAGGCTATGCAAGGTGCCTCCAAAATTTTCATACAAAGATGCCACATGCATTAACTTGCCACAACCTTAACTAACAACTGCAAACCATCTCAGTGCACTAATGAAACCCACTCAGATCTATTAACCTGGACATTGATACCAAGTGAGTGGATATATAACTACGTTTGCAAGCCAGCTGGGAATCTTCTCTATTAAGCATCTTAATATGCGGTAATGCAATTGCAGCCATGATAAACACCTCAAAATGGACCACCGAATGAATGAACAACATGAATTGGACAAGCCGCAAACCGAGCGTTAATCGGACTGGATCATGTTAAATTTACGATTATGTGCTTCTTATATTTCCCCCACTGAGCCTAAGACATTTTGACTTTCAAAGGTTATATTTGCTGAACATTATTAGAGTAACTTTAATGCTTTCCCTATAATTCCACAGAACAAGTCCTAATTATGACCTCACCTGAAGCCCTGATGCACCTGTATCCCCAATGACTTGCTCTGTTTCTCTAGCTTGCTGCTGTGATTCCTGCATATAAAATATTTAATTAATAATGGCACCTTCGCAGGATTTCTCCACTCAAATTCACTTCATACTTTGACATATCCACCTGGCTTATGTTTAGCTACTACTGCTAGCAACCCGATTACTAACCAAGATGAGACAGAAACCAGGTTTAGTTCGCTAGTTGAAACTAGTGAACATGTTTAATTAACATTTGTTGACTCTTATCGTGCTGTGAAAATACTGAAAAGAGTTTCTGCCATCAGACCGCCTGCTGTCGACTGCTGCTGTCTCCCGCCTCCCAAACACTCTCAGAGCCGGTGAGAGAGGGCGCGGGCCAGTGACATGAAGCTGTGTTGTGCTTTCAAAATAAAAGCACGCAAGTTAAATATTTCAAAATCAAATATTTTTCTCCTCCGCTGTATAATTTTTGGATGGGACAAATGCACCTGTATCTAATATTGAAGAGGACATGCCCCCCCCCGTCCCCCCCGGTTCTTACGCCCATGTGGCATGGAATCTGAGATCTCTCACATTCCTGAGTCCTCATTTATGGACTCTCCTCTTAAACTTGTCCCACAGGTTAAGGTCATAAGGTCAGGTGACTGGGCTGGCCATTGCAATACCTTGAATCTGTGGTTGGTGACCCATTTTTAATGTTGCTTTCAATGCATGCTTTGGATCATTAGTCTTCTCGTTGGAAAACCAAACTATTTTTTTTCTGGCAGTGTTATTCAGGTTTTCAATAAATGCTGGTTCTTGATGGAATCCATGATATCGTGATGTCCAGGGTATTTGAATTAAAAATAACCTCACAAACCCTAAGATACACCATCTTTCTTCACAGTGGGGATGAAGTTCTTCATGGAATGGCAATCTTTATTTTCATGCCAAAGCCCTCTACAGAGTGTTACAACCCCTGTCCTATTTCCATGTGGTTACAGATCCTTGCTCAGGGTATCACTATCTTGAAAGAATTACACCTTGTTTCTAATTGAAAGTTTCCACTTTCGGATGCGGCACTGCATCTATGGGCTGTGAGTATTTTGCTGCCTTTCTTGTTGGACAGGGTTTCCTTTGACAAGTTAAAATTAAGTTACTGATATGCCGGTGTGGAATTCTAACTAGTAAGACTGTAATTTCAGACATCTACAATTACATTTCAGATATCTACAGCTGCATTTAAGGTATCTGAAATGCCTGCCTAAAATTTCTTAAATTACAATTTTACCAGTATCAATTATATTTCAGATATCTACTATTCCCTTCGCAACTAGTTAGAACTGAATCTCAGATATCTAAAAAAGGATGTTCCACAAGTGAAAATGTACGGCTAGCTGTTTTAACATTTAATCAGTACATTTCTGAAACTAATGGGGTAATTAGGGCTGCATATCCAAAACTGATGTGGTAAGTCGGATGACATCTTACAGTGACGTAGGTCACATGGGACATCTGGGTCATCTCGTTGCAACTGCAGAATCAGTTCCCTGATCCCCAGGAGGTTGCCTTTGAATCTGTCTGTTATCTCTGCAGAAAGTTGTAAAACAGTTTGCTGTATCTTGACCATCGAGGCATTAATTGCAAGTAGTTTCCTTTGACCACATTTACCTTGTGTATACAATATTCCTGTACAATGGCAAGACATTTCCGTTGGATTTTTATAACCACTTGCACCGCCATGCTGAACGTGCTCCCTTCCTAAACAAATTCACGGCACCAATGTTGCTAGATAATGGCAAAAAGAGCGCGTTTCACAAAGCACTTGCGGAATTTTCAGAAGATTGGCGTAGCCTATTTAGATATTGACCAATGGCTTGGTTGTATTTGAATTGTATGACGCCCATACATCTGAAATGAATTTCGGATATATGGGACGTATCAGAAACGCATTTTCACTCATCAAAATCCTATTTCAACATGTGGAAATTCAATTATTGATATCTGGAGTGCTTATTCTCACAGGTCATAAAGGAATTACTGATATCTATAATTAAATTAAAGTTATCTGCAAATGATTTTTGACTAGTCGAAATGTAATTTCTACATGTAAGAAAATATTTGTTATATGTCAAAATATAGATATCGTAAATGAACATTCTAACTGGTAAAAATGACATTTTGACAAAATGTAATTTCCACTGGTGAAAACTTAATTGCTACTAGTCAGCCTGACTGATGAAATGTGAAAACAGCTTGGCATAGACCTTCTGTGCTTAGACCGAGTCATGTTCACAGAGCTACTCTTTTCTTTTTTTTCCCCAATTTTGGCTATAAGGCTGTATTAATCTATGCAGTGCTGCTTGTTTTTGCTCATATCAAGCTGCTGTAGCATATCGAAAAGCACATAGTATGTTGTGATCAGTGTCATTTGATTACCCCAGGAGGTGCTATTATTAGCTCTAAAGTCCCAGTAAATAGGTGTAACAGCTCACAACAAGAGCAACACAGAGCGTGGCATATGCCCCCGCCTGTATGTTGATCAAGGGCATATTGAGATGGCTGCTGTGGCGGCCATATTAGATATCGCACAACGCTGGTTTTCGAAAGGAACCTTCCTCTCGGCACTCCCAATACGCCATTAAGAAATGGCATCAATCTGACGAGGATTCTATAGTAATCCCACGGAAACGAAAAGTTAACGGACGACGGACGGACATGGTGTCGACATAATGCCCCCTTTCCTCTTTGGAGGGCGGGAGCATAATAATGACATTGCATATGTCTTGTGCATTAAATCAACCACTTCAGCTAGTTATGTCTCCCCCTGGAGGTTCCCGTTTGCGCTCGCATTTGCGTTCCAGTTCGCATCGGCGGTCCCACTTTCTTTGCCGGAGCTCCACTCCAAAACTGTTTCCATGATCTCAAAGAAACTTTGCATGCTTACTAGCATGGGTGGGCAATTCCGGTCCTCGAGGGTCGGTGTGTATGCAGGTTTTTATTTCTATCAATTACCCTGACTAATTGAGTTAATTGATTGCATACAAAAATATAGATTTATGCAAAGAAAAATGGTTTATGTGAGGAGATAAGAACAGTCTTTGGTGGTCACTCCTGATCATTTAAAGAAATGCACCTGAAATGTCAGATTTCATAAGGTTTGGCTAATTTAGATAATAAACTAATTACAGGCCAGAAGTTAGTGTGAAAACCAGGGACAGATATGGCCCTCGTTGCCTACCTCTGCTTACTACTCAGGTCCTGAAGTGGTGTCTTTCGGTATTTGCCTGTTTGTCTGTCCATCCCCCTGTCTGGTGGGTTGAGCAGGGAAGGGGGCTGGGGGGAGACATCGGTTTTTACGAGTAAAAGACATTCTAGTGTTTGATCGTCAGTGAATGTGCATTGCTTGGCTCTCCCTTGCTGACAAATAAATAAGTCAATGATCTGGATTGCCATTCCAAATAAGCATATTTTCCTTCTTGGGTTGCAATGTTTCACATGATTTTATGTACTAGGATAGTGCTAAGATCATGGGGCACATTGCCTATCAAACGAGCAATCGCTGATAGTTTGCTATCACATCCACAAACAGGCAAATCTCACCCGAGCTAAGTTGGCACCAAAGCATGCAGCCTAACAGCCAAGCAATTACAGATAATTTGCTAGCATCTTGCTCATGTCCACAAGTCGTGGCTCATCATCGCATGCACTCAGCTAATGCCATGGCTATGGGGCCATGCCACCTAGTCGGCAAGCAGTGCTGATATTTTACCAGTATCTTGGCTTGCTTTATAGTTTGTTTTTTAGTACTTACTCGCAATAATTTTCTAGGTATTAACTTTATGAGGCCTCTCCAGTCGTCCGTCCCCTTCATTTGAGACAGATTCACATATGTCTGCTATGGGTACATCCCATACCCAGTTGCTGCGGTGTCACTTGACTGGGTAGTGCTTGTGCCATAAATGCAGGAAACCGTCACCTCCAACGCCTGGGGGCCTACAGACAATAGCCGCAGATCTTTGGGTGTTTTTGAGTGGTGTGAACAGCACGCGCTGATTTTAGCTTAATGCTGGCTGGCATGTAGTCCCCACTTTTCATATATTTTCCTTTAAATAGTGACTTCAAGGGAAATGACAACATGGCCTTAGCCAGCATATAATCTTGTTATATAGTATACATGGTTGTTGTCTCACAAATAGTCTTGTAATGTAGTTTATTTTACGTGTAGTGCAAGGCTGACACTTGCACGACTTTTGGCCACGATTCTGTTCATGACTAGTTCACGCATAGTTCACGACGAGTTCACGAATAGTTCACGTATGCGTGCCCATCAGTGTCCACATTGACAGGAACTGGCACGACGAGTTCATGCATAGGTTGCGCATAGTTTACGCACTTCTCGCATTGGCACGACGAGTTTGCGCAATTCAGACGGTGTCGAGCCGACTTGGGCACACCATATAAAGAGGGGGCCTCCCCAACCCCTGGTCATTTTCGGATTGGCTGTGGAAGAGACAAATTTGCTGAATTCCAGAGACACAATCATTGCAGAGAAGAGAAGATGCCTATACCTGGCATGTCGTCTCTGTGATAAAAGTTGTCTTTTCGCTGGCGATCTCTGGAATGGCGAGCAGTGTCCAGGAAGCCCTATATATACCCCCGCACCGACGCGAGCGCCACTGTCGCGCAGTAGTCGTGAACTGCTCGTGAACTCGACGTGAGCTGTTCGTGACAGTAGTGGCATGGCACGCACTGCCACGCACTGGCACGCATCCTCCTGCATCGTTTCGACGAGTTCACGAACAGTTTGCGCATAGTTCACGACCCGGTTGCAAAATTTTGTCGAGACCAAAATTTTGAACATTTCAAAATTCTCGTCGCGACATGGCACGCAGTCACGACATGTTTACGCACACTTCACGCCAGTTTACGACTAGTTTGCGCACTGGCACGACTCGAATCATGCCGCGTGCCACAGATTTGTGCAAGTGTCAGCCTTGCATAACATTGACCTCAAGGGAAATGATATCATGGCTGTTTTTCTGCACATAGTCTCTTCATATAGTGTATTTTTCTTGTAATATTGGCTTCAAGGGAAATAGTGTCTTTACATAGTATATATTCCTTGTAGTATTGGCTTCAAGGAAAATGACAGTAGGGCACATCCAAGTACCCATACTACATCTGTGTGTGCAGAATTTGGTTTAATACCTATTATACTCAACTGTCGATGTGTATACATCTGCACCATATACAGGAAATCTGACATACTACTGTATACAGCCGCCATCTCAATTATTTTGTCTGATAAAGAAGCATAACCGTCCTTTAAAGGTAAAAAATTGGTAAAAACTGGAAGAAGCTACTTCACCTCAGAGATAGTGGCATTTATAAATATGTTTTATTAAGATCCTGTGAATATAGTCTTCCTGCAAATTTTTTATCATATATTTTCAGCATTGTTTCTACAGAGAGATATCACTTCTTCTGTCTTATTGAAAATAACTTATCATCTCAGTACCAATAACCATATGGGAAAGCACAGTATCTATTGGTTGCATACAGCAAAATTCCGCCTGTGCAGTTGGCCGTCGGGGTATCGTTCGCAGACAAATCCAAATAGAGAATTCGGACATACAGTGGGCATTAAAAGTACTGGCACCCCTGACTGGCAATGATCAAACAATTCTTTAAAAAATTCTAAAAAATATACGTATGGAGAAACTCTAAATAACAACATGTGAAAAATACTGTATGATATTATTGTTCCAGTGGAACCAACCAAAATCATTTACTGATTAAATTAAAAATCAATTTCCTTAAAATCAAGTTTTTACAATTAATTGCACCCTTAAAGATTATTGTGAATAACATCTACAAAACATTAAACCAGGTATTAAATTCTACTTATTTAAGTTTCATTTAAGTGTTATAGGGTGTAAAAATGTGGTAACACACTTCTAACACATCCTACACCATGGAGAAAACAAGACAACTGTAGGCTCAAAAGAGACAGATGGACATAGACCTTCATAAATCTGGTAATGGCTACAAGAGGATTTAAAAACGATTGAATATGCCACTCAGCACTGTCAGGGCAATTATTAAAAAATTAAAAAGATAAGGAACTGTTGAAAACCTCAAGGGTAGAGGATACAACTGCATTTTGCCTCCCAGGATGATGAGGAGGATGGTGAGAAAAGCGATAAAATCCCCAAGAATCACTCTGAAGGAATTGGAGGCCTTGGTGGCATCTTGGGGTCACCAGGTTTCCGCAACCACAGGCTTTTTGGAAAGTTTGCTGGAAGAAAGCCCTTTCTGACCAGAAAGCACAGAAGCAAGCACTTGGAGTTAACCAAACATCATTTAGATTACGACTAGAGCAAGGTGCTTTGGTCAGATGAGACCAAAATTGCATGATTCGGCCAGATACAGCATCAGGATTTTTGGTGTTGAAGCAGATATGTATATAAGGAGAAGCAATTCTTACCCACAGTGAAATATGATGTCGGGCCAGTTTTAATTCAAGAGGTCCAGTGGCGCTGGTCAAGATGAATGGCATAATAAATACCATCAAGTTTCTGGATGTTTTGGCTGACAATCTGGTTGCCTCCACCTGAAGGCTGGGACTTAGCGATAGGTGGACTTTCCAACAAGACAATAGTCCAAAGCATACTTCAAGATCCACACAGAAATGGTTCTGTGACAACATAATCAACATTCTGCAGTGGCCATCTCAGTCACCAGACCTCAGTCCATTGAGGACCTGTGGGCTGAGTTGAAAAGGGCAGATGATAAACACGAATCCAAGAATATGAAGGACATTTAGGGGATCTGCTTAGAGGAGTAGTCCAAAATCCCCCCAAATGTGTGCCTTAGCCTAGTCAAAAAGATTCCATGCTGTTAACCTTGCCAGAGGTGGTTACACTGAGTACTAAATGAAGGTCCCAATAATTAGGAAATCTTGAATTTGTTGAAATGTATTTTGTATTAAATTATTTTTATGATTTTGGTTGTTTCCGCTGCAACATTAATGAAGTATTTCACATATGTTGGTATATTCTGTTATCTCTATAATTATATTGTTTATATATTTTTTGTATTGTTTGTGCTTTGCCAATCAGGGGTGCCAGTAATTTTGGAGCCCACTGTGAAACAAATTTTCTGTACATTTTTACCTACTGTATTGTAAACGCTTATGGATATTTGAACGCACCCATAATATCTTCATGTATTTTTCTAGTAATAGTCCATCAAGGGAAATGCAACATAGTGGTTATCTTGCTCATAATCTCGCCTTTTAGCACATTTTCCTTTTAGCATTTGTTTCAAGGAAAATGTTGACTTAGCAATTGTCTTACACAGTCTCATCATATGGTGTATTTTCCTTATAACGTTTAAGGGAAATGACAGCATGTTGTACACATAATCCTCATATTATATTTCCCTTGTAATGCTGGCTTCAATTGAAATGATACATGACTTTGTCTCACTTAAGATTCAACCTCACTTACATTCGCGATATTCTATGGGATTAGTCAATAAACACTTTTCACCATGAGGGTCCTATTATACACAGTGGCCTGGGTCTTTGGCTATGCCTGTATGGTCTTGTTTTGGGGCGTTCAGTGCAGCACTCTCTGCATTCGGCTCCATGCATGCTTGCATAGACGTGCAGGGAGCTCCCAGAACAGAGTCATGCCGTCAATCATTCAATTATACCAAGTGCATTTCTTTTTTGTGTTGATTGCTTATTGTGTATTCAATCTGAGTAAAGGGATTCTGGCAGAAATGGTCCTTACGGATCACACAGTCAACTGCGGCAATATGCTTTCTCCCAGCCAATCATTCCGCACAATACTCAGCTGGCCATACCTATCAAAATTCAGACTGCCCACTCGCTCCTGGCAGAATCAATTGGTCTTTAAGGTCTAAATGCTGTACCATTCTGCAACAGCTCCCTTATTGTTACTCCTCTGCCACCCCAGCTGGACATCAGTTTAATTTGCTGTACTTCATTCATTAACTGCTTGTTTCTCTGTATCACTGAATACTGAAACTGGTTGCCTTGTCTTATTATACTCTGGTAACACAGCTCTGCTCTGTGCCCTGGAGGGCTTCGTGCTGCACAATTGACTCCATGCTCCATGACTCCATGCTCACATGAACATGCACGGAGCTCCCAGAACAGAGCTATGGCACTAATCATTACTATACATTTATTGCACTGATCATCATTGTGTATTCACCTCAATAAAAATAATTCAGGCTGAACTGGTGTTTTCTGCCAAATAGCTCTATTTTGATCTCATGGCAACATGAAACTTGGTCCTATTGAACAAACCAGAACAATTTTGAAAAGCTAGTTGCAATAATTTATTTTTTGATGAAAAAAGTGGGATTTTTTTTTTGTAGCCGTCCCTATCATCTTGCAGAAGTATGGATACTGCCTCATTGTAGTTTTGTAGTTTTCTACGATCTAATTTCCAAAAAAGTTGGGATGCTGTGTAGAATGTTAGTAAAACCAGAATGAAATGATTTGCAAATCTCATAAACCCACATTATATTCACAACAGAACATAGACAACGTATCAGATGTAGAAAGTGAGACATTGTACCATTTCATGAAAAAATATATGTAAATCATTACATTCTGTTTTTATTGACAGTGTACATTTTACACAGCATCCCAACTTTTTTGGAAATGGGGTTGAAAGTATTTTCTATTTGATGTAAAGCTGTGGCCATGAAAACATCGCAGGTTTGAATATTTCAGTCAATATGAGTGTGATGTAGCTTCAGTGATACTGATTCAGCAGATGCATAGTGTGTATGTGATATTGTCCGACAATATGGAAAAAATACTTTTTTCCTACTTTCAACCTAATTAAGAAAAAATTCAAGTGAAAATCAGAGTTTAAACGGTCAGTATTTTCATTTCCCCAACACTATTTATCACCCCATTTTTAAAAATCTTTTTAGCCTTTTTTTTCAGCTATGCCCACGTATGTTACGCACAACGACTTTCTGTCATGTCCTTGCTGTATTGTCTTGTCTTCACCATGATTATGGGTGGCTATGGGACATAAGGTTGTGTGTCACCTCTCATTTATATCCCAGGGAAACAGGAGGTTATGGTTGACCATTTAGGTTTTCCTAATCATTCTGATGCACTGAGGAAAATATGAATAGGAATCTACTTCAAATAGATTTTTATTATAAGGTTTTTCCAGGAGTTTTCCAGCTTTATGTTTTCAGTAATTATTTAATTTCACTCCAATATATTCAATAAATAATAACTACATTGTCAATGTAGAAATAGTTATGGACATGCACTACCTGTTTTAGACTTTATGAAGTAGATTTCTGCAGAGTTTTACATCTAGTATATGCTCATAATTACATATTATTATAATTATACATCCCTAGCACTTCAGCATAATAGTACATGTTCAATGAACTGCTACTGCACCTGCAGTGCACTGCTATGTCAAACCTGCAATTATTGTACTGTATGCTTTATCTACATAACAACATCATTTTACCTGTACATTTCAGTATCTTTAAATCTGTGTTGAGCTACATGAATTTAGTTAAGCTAGCTCACTAAAACAGGTAAAGTGTGTACCAAAAGTGGAGTTCTGCTTGCACGCAGCTAATTTGTCAGTCAAACTAGTACATTAGAATAATGAAAAATAGTCACATTGTATATGTGATTATGAGGGAAAAGAGGGCACAGAGAAATTAAAATCTATTGCATTTGGGTTATTAAAAATATGCCAGTACTATTTACGGTCTTGGTTATTGTAGGACTCAGTCCAGTAAGAGTTACATTGCAGGCACTTCAAGTATATTTTGATTTGCGATCCGAACACCACTGAGAAATGTATAAAAAGTATGTTTGCTATACCACTGTCATGTTATTTCACCCTTAGCTGAGCAAAACAGTGGTGCAAGTACAAGTTTACTGGAAGAGAATTACAAGTAAAATGTCTGAATTTGTTTTACCTACCAATCTGAGTTTTAGTGGGCAATCCTGCCTGTGTTTGTTTTGCTGTGGAGGCCATGGTGTGATGGCAGTTTCCCATTACATCTGAATCTCACACCAACTACTGTTTGTGCTTGTTGCTCTCTGCAGTCCAGCACATCATTTAACCGCGACGTGGTGAAGGCGGGAACAGGACGGCGTTTCCTGGGCGGCCTGCTAGACGACACGTCGTACTGCTACACTCTGGAGGTGTCCTTCTACAGCTACATGGCAGCAGGCAGCAGTGCTCCTGTGCCTTATACTGAGGACTCCTGTATCCTTTCTGTGAAGGACCTGCATGAACAAGCTGTATTTTTTCCTCTGCAGACCTCTCCAAGCTTCAAGGAGGAATGCTTATCATGCAGTACCTTTTGTCCTCCTGCAAAGTCCACATTTCAGCTATTTTTTCGCTACGGCCTTTGGTAGATTGATGGCTACACTGATACAAGCATACAAATCCACTAAAAAGAGGATCTGCAGAGACACCTGCTCTTCTTGAAACGCATTGCTGAGTGCTTTAAAAGAGTTCAGGGGATATTGTTCCCTTGGCAGTGAATGACTGTGAGCAGATTGTGTGTGCACTGCTTTGTGGAGCGTATAAACTCCCAATGCAACGAAGCAGTGCTTCCATTGTACCGATGTGGTGATTGTGTTTGGTGCAACTGCAAACTCCGAAATGTGTCACATGTGTGGTAGAAAATTCCCAGAGAGCCCAATCAATGACCAGCGAGCAGTGATTGGATATCTTGGGTGGATTGAATTTGTGTCCTCTTGAGGAAGATACCTTGTACAACAAAAGGCCTGGTTTTCTAAATCAATGCTGCTCCCGTGTAGACAAAAGCCTGTACTGTTGGGCTGTCTGGGGCTCTGAAATTATCTCCCCCAATGTCTGTACACCAGGCAACATAACACAGTGCTTTAGAACTCAATAATGAGGGCCCAGGGTGATAATGTCAGTCCATTGTAGCTGTGCTGCAGCTGCGCACTGCCTGTACTGTAACAGCTTCTCATTTTGGAGAGACGGTAGCTCATTGATTTCTCAATTATTCGAGAGGCCAAGGCACTTTCGACACTGAGGGTTGAAATGTGGGCTGATTGGGTCACTCCTATAAATGCTATGCATGAATGTGCTTCTTTTGTTCATTCATGCAAAGTAGACATGCAGTTATTGTGGGGAAGGATACAACAATTGATTCTGCGCACAAAGGGCTTTTCTTCTTTGATGTCCAAAATAAGGCCAGAAGTGAAAGATAATGTTAACTGTTAGGTAAAGCAGCTGGAATTTTGTGTGGTTTGAAAGGGCTGTGTGTGAGTGACTCTCCACGCATTGTGCATTGTGAAATAGAGAATGAGATTATGGCAGAACATTAAGTAAATACATTGTTTTACAAATCAAGTCCCGGAGCTCCCGCAGCTGAAGAGGGCAAGGCCACGCAGGCCCAGCATCATGCACTCTGCGGCTCTTATGCTGATAGACAAGTGTGGATCCAAAGTGCCCTCTAGTGGCAGGAAGGCTCAGTTACTGCATTTAGCTGCCTCTCCCTCTGGCCCATCACTCTGACACCTCACTACCAGGTGTTCTTATTTACCAGCCCCACAGTTATATATTTATTTAGTTACTGTTTATATCAAAAGGACAGCAAAGCCCATGACTGATGCTGTAACTTTTCATTTGGCTCAGTGTTTTTTCCAAGTCAGTGCTCCGCTGAACTGTCAAGTCCAAGGCCTACTTGGCTTGCTCTCTATAATAGGAAACCCATCCATGTAGAATTACTTTGCAGCCAGGGGATTATTTTCTGTTACTGCTGGAGTCGAGATGGGAACCCAAAAAAAAAAAAGCAATTTACTTTGTGCCGAAAAGAGTCATAACTTACCTGTGATGCTCCTTGCTATGAAAACAATTTTTATTTGTTTTCTTGTCATGCGTATAAAAGAGCCGTGTTAAACAACTCATGCATACAGGCTTAGCGAGTGGCTTAGACAGACATACAGCTACAACACCCGCTAGCCATTCTCAGAGTTATTTACGATCTCCTCTCTTTGCATCTCAGCACTGTAAATTTACATGAGAACACATGAAGCAGTGACGCAGACATGGTAGCATCCTGGTAGTAAGCACTTTGCTTCCCTCCCCTCACTCACTGTTTTTCAGCAGCTGTTTACTGGCTGTTTTCTGTTGCCTTTTGTTAAAGCGCTTTGGCAGAGAGGAAGATGGATGAGGTGAGGTATTAAACTAAATGGCACAGCGTTTTAATAGTTATTACACTGCGGCGAGCTCGCGGTTGGTGGCGGGCGGGTAGGGGAGGAAGGGACTGAGCTGTGGGGACAGAAAGCTTGCTTGTGAAGGTCAGTGTGAAGCAGGCCCTACAGGCTGTGTGGAGCTCGGCCATGGGGGGGCAATTTCACAGTTACGCAGGAACAGGGGGAGGGGAATTAGGGTCGGACTGGTCAGAGACGTAAGCCGTGTCCATTTTTTCGCCCCAGAAGCAGGGTCCCATGGTGCGTGCTCAAGATCAATGCGTGTACTTTCCCTCTCAAACAGATGAAGGGAAAATAAATAATTACCTGCACTGTCTATTAATGCATCCCGCTCCCTTACCCGTGAAAAGCTGCTAGCACCCTTTAAAATTGAAATCTTAACCTTTCTGGTTGCATGATCCTCGATCACATCGGAGGGGGAGCGTGAAAGAGGTGGAGTGGGAGATCTGCGGAGGCAACTATTCAATCACACTGTTCCCTCCTGACTGGGAATGTTCTCTACGACATCTTAATGAATCGTTCCCACCTGTAATTGAAAACGCAGTGGAAGGGGTTCATGATGCGTGCAAGGCATTTATGTTTCGACTCCTTCTGCTCTGAAATGGTTTTTTACTGCCAATATGCTCCGCAGACATCACAGGACAAATATTTCTCATTCGCAGCAGATTCTCATCCCTCTGCTCATTTGTTGCATGCAGTCTGTCCTGGTAGTTCTCCTTGTGAAATAGCCCATCTGGCTGTAGTGTAAACACTGTGCTAAGCTCATGTCTAAAGGTGAGATATAAGCTCACCGTACTTCGGTTTCTGACTTTCGGGTTCTGTAAAGAGATTGGCTGATTTCTTGGAATTTGTGGCAATGACATTTGTCAGTCATAACAGGCAAGCACCGTGGGATCATTTTTAATATCTTGCTGTTCCAAAGAGATAATGTTTTCCCTATTCTGCAGACCCAATCCTTTGAGACTGTGACAGTAAATGCAATATGTCTGTCTGGGATGACACTAAAATGCACATTTGTCCAACGAATAGGCTGCTTATCCAGTCTATACCAGCTGGGATGATGAAAGAGAGCCATTTTTAGTCCACATGGCTGACATATTGCTCCATTATTTTAATACATCACGTTTATACATTAGGCTGTACATTACGCAGCACAGTGGCAGCATATGCAGCGACTGTATGTTAGTTACATTGACATTTATTGGAAATGAAAGGCCGCTGCATGGGCTGCAGTTCCCTTTGGGTGGACCTGCAGGTATTCCCTGCTGCTGTGCTCGCAGGAGCATGTGGCCATTAAAACTGTGCATTAATATGATAATGCACAGCACCCTGTTGTCTGCTGCTCGGTCCTGATAGTTGCAGTTAATGCATCGCCCCTATCAAAAGTTTGTGGGAGGATTTCTTCTCCGCACAAATTGTGTTTTCATAAATCTTTCCTGGTAAAAACCTGAGCCTAGATCCCTAACATATCTAACGGTCCTTGGAGAGCAGTGTGAAGGGACCGGTGCTCGGATCCCGTTGAGGAGCTGTTGAAGGGGGATTAGTCAGCCCCGATGGCAGTTTTTCTCTGACAGCGCATCGCTCTGCGACTGGGGAATTCAGTTTGAAAAGGCCCACGGGGATGGCTCCAGGAGCAAAGACTGGTTCTGTCTGGTTTATTTACCCTTGTATATGCTGGTAAGTGAAATGGGAAAATGTGTCTGCCTTGGTCCCAACCAAGTGAAATGTTACATGTGTTTGCATGGGCTGAAGGCAAGTTATTGGTCAGTTGAAGATGTATTAAATTTAACGAGGGCCATATTTTAAACTTAGCCTGGGCAGTGTCTTCACCATGTATGACAGGAGTCCTTAGAGGTCATAATGAATCAATACATTGGTCAATGTGAATCTCGCTGTCTTCGGTCCACTTTTTGGGCAATTGAGCCTGTTTGCTACTGTTATCGCTGACTCAACAAAATTCAACTGTTGTTAGTTACTTCCCTGTTTTATGTTTCTTAGCGCAGTAGTGCAGATTTGACACAGAGCTT
The DNA here is from genome assembly GCA_029721435.1 of Gymnothorax reevesii. Classification (NCBI taxonomy): domain Eukaryota; kingdom Metazoa; phylum Chordata; class Actinopteri; order Anguilliformes; family Muraenidae; genus Gymnothorax; species Gymnothorax reevesii. Next base: position 96,173,945 of record CM056575.1, read on the forward strand.
AGGATATGTAGTATGCCTGTCATTATCAGGACATCCTCCTACTTTAGCGAGTCCGCCTCCGCTTCAGCAAAGGTCAGCGCTATGCATCATTGAGAGGCACAGAGCTGTTCTTTGTTCCGTGGCTGATCTATCTTTCCCCGCTAAAATTTGGACTTGAGGAACCGTTCGCTATGAACTGGGCATCGTTAATGAAAAGGCAATCTTAGGGCAGACAGATTAATATCTTCAAAAAAAAAACCCAGCTTGACACTTTGATGGAGAAATGCATTTGATGACTTTAAAATCCATTCAGCTACATTCAAGGCTCCGCTGGGCTTTAAAAGTATGTGTTATTGTTCAGTTTGATTTGAAAAGAGATTGGGGCGAAAAAGAGCACAGGAGTTATCCCGGAGAACGGGCTCCAGTGCCCTTTCTGCTCTGACAAGTTAACAAGTGCACTGCTTCCCTCGGAGACCCTGACGGGAGACAGCTCCATGTTATGCTTGTGTGCCATTTTCTGCTGTCCTTTAGGATCCAGACATCGACTGAAAGGCCCATTATTCTCGCATTCCGAGATAAAAGTATCTCACTCAATCAAGCACGCCTGTGTTGTCAAAGCCCTTAGCTCGATATCGCCTTGCTGAAGTTTTCTGCTGTCCTGAAGATGTTCGACACACATATTGGGGAGAGGCGAGTGCACATTGTGGAACTGGGCAGCGTGTCTCGGGCTCAGGCTGCCAGCTTCAGCATCAATCACAGTCCCAGCCGCCCACTGATGGAATACAGCGCGGGCCGAAAGCTATCAGAGGAGGCGCTCACGCTGTCAGGAGCGTGTCATTGCTGTATGCTGAGCCTGGCAGAGTGCGTCACGCTGTCATATTGGAATCGGGGACCTGCCTGTGGAGCGTTTTGAACATAACCTGAGCAGTAATGATCAGGAAGCGAATAACAGTGATCAGGAAGATTAGAGTGAGTGCAGGACACTGTAGTGCTGTTGTGTTACATTAGTTTATGTGTTTTCCGAGGGGGCCTAATACAGAATAAAATGCATCTTATGATGTGTGAAGGATGTATTTTCATGTCAAGGACTGCAAATACCATTTCTTTAGCTGATTTGTGATCTGTCGGTGACATGAAGGATCTGTGGCTTTCAAACAGATAAAAGCACATTCGTATGCTAAATGAAGCATTTGTTTAACGCCCAATCAGCAAGAGCGCAAGAATTTTATGGATGGGGGATTAAGCCTTTACTTGGAGGGTGTTGCCTTCAATGTTCTCACCCAGCTATTAGTTTAAACTAAAAATATCAATATATGGAGACTAAAGGACATTTTTTTTTGCACATTCCTCATAGGGATGAGAGGCAGCCGCCTCTCATCCCAATGAGGAATGTGCAGAAAAAAAAGAAAGGCATGTTCTTTGAACAGTCACTGATCACCTCTAAAATATGAGGTTCTCTACTGCTAGTACTTTTACTCGGCTGAGTACAGCTCAGCTCAGACAAAGCAGCAGCTGAGGAAGAGCTTTCATATGCATGTTTGTCATACAGCCTCACGGGCTCCCTTAACGCTGATTAGGGATCACAGTGATGTGGTAAATCATACACACCGCTCTGAATGAACGCTTTTCTACCCTGAGGGATGTCGTAGTCAGCTGTGACTCACTGCATCATCCTGTAAAGTGATTGACACCTGACACAGGCCAGGTCCTGATTCGAACCCAAGCTGAGAGGATCCATTCATCTCTCCAGAGGGCCTTAGACAAATCATCCAGCTGCCAGCTCTCTAATCAAACAATTTGATTTGATGGGCGGAAAGGTTATTGGTTGAGTTCTTGGGCGAAGTTAGATGTACAACTAAAAAAAGGAAATCTCAGAAATATAAAAAAAATCAATAGAACACAGAAATATTTAAAAATCTCTTCGCCAATACAATTTAAATTCATTGTTCTTTATCACTAACGTTACACATTCATTCAGCCATTTAATTTTCTGAGCAGGAAATGATCAGATGCAGATCGTGCTGCTTTTTCAGATCAGCATATAATAAAATGAACAAAGCTGTCTATGACTTTGAATTTAATTTGATGAAAGGCCTATTCTGACAGCCACTGACAGCAAGACAAGAAAGCATCATGATTGTTTATGTCTTGACTGATTCTCGCACTGCCCACACCCCCCATGAAACACCCGGAATGTTCTCTTCTCCTCCCCACTCTGTGCTCAGGCCAACCTGCTCCCCTGCTCCCCTGCTCCCCTGCTCCCCTGCTCCATGCCAGTGTGGGAGTGTCTGCACTCCTCAGTCACACAGAACTGACTAACCTCATCATTTGAGGAATGATGTGTTTGTGTGTGTATGTGTGTGTCTGATTGAGTTCATGCAATTATATTTTGATGTAGTCTGCTGAGGATTAGTACTTAATAAAAATAAATAAGATTTTGTACCTAAAGCTGGGAATATATATTATGTTTACTTATCTCCATTGTTAAATGTTTCCCTGGAAGTTAAAATCGGAAAAAAATATTGATTTCTTTGATTGGCCTCTGGAATTATCGCATGTCTTTGCGAGGGTGTAGTTTTTGAGTTTTGAATTTTAATTTGTAATGTAGAAGATGTATTTGACTTCAGCTGGTTTTTTTTTCTTCTTTTTTTTGTGTAGAGTTTAAATCGGGGTTTGCAGAATTCAGCAGCATTCTTGTGCTCCAGCGTGTGTGCGAACAGCTGTGTTCCTCCGTAGTGGACTGATCTAGAGGACACTGTTCCCCTCCCATTCTGAGCTGCTTCATTCAGCTCATTTTCTGCTTCATTATGCTTTCTCTAAGTTTTTGCGTTATACTCACCTGGTAAAAATGCTGGGCTGGATCCCTGGAGCTTTCTAGGCTTTTATCAGCTTCTAAAAGAGGAGGGCAGAATCAGAAAAGGGTTTAAATTATTATTTGAATAAAGTTTTGGAGAGATTTTCCTCTTTTTTCTTGTACTTTTGGGATATCAGCATGTTTCTTTTAAAAAAGGACACCAAGTTTTTGTTATAGTTTCAGCTGAGGAAGATTGGGAGTCATGCTCCCTTTGTAAATTACTGTTTACTGTTTTAATTAGCATTGTTAATTGTCACCTGTGACACCGCGGTGACTGAGCTGTCACTTGACAATATTGATGGCGCCAACTTCCCTAATTTGTGTGCTTGTTAGCAGATGGTCCAACTCGGGCCGTGGCATCTTGCTCCCTGTCATTAGGGCATCATTGTCCAGCCGTCTGTTTGGACTCGTGGATGACAGTGAAAGCAGATAAACATCCTTGTAAACAAACCATCCGTCAAACGACAGGAATGTCTGCGTCCGTCTTGTCTCATCTCCTCGTGAGGCCCGTTGAGGCTCACCCTTGAGTCACGACAAAGGTGTGGCTATCGATCGAACCAACGCTCACGCTGACAAGATATTAAAATGCCTCACTCCCCAATGACGGGAAGACTTTTCGTCCTTTACCTTGATGTCTGCACTGGGGCCCTTCTTTTACTGTCGCTTTTAACTGTGGAAACTGTTCGGTAAAAAACTACTCTTTTTACTGGCTTCATATTCTGAATTGCCTGTGAAAGTGCAGCATATGTATGTTTTCAGAGGTGACACCCACCTCTTATTGCTGCGTGCATTACACATTGGCGCCTCAAGCTCCATACCCCAACCGTACCTGTGATCCTTTCAAGTACTTCAGATGTCGGAGGGACATTATAAATACCTGCAATGAATGAGAAATTTGTCTGGCCCTCCCAGTGTCAGTCACTGTGGGGTGCAGGGCTGACCTGCTCTGTTTCAGCTGTGGCTGTGGGGGAGAAGCAGGAGAATTAACTGCTAATGAGTTTAGCGCTGGCTGTCTGCCGTCCGGTCATTTACTCTGATTTACCCGGCCACTCTCTGGAGAGGGAGAACAATTGCCAGGAAAAAAAATAGCCTGTTTCAGTAAGACTTGCTCTGCTGTGGTGGCCAGTGCACTGCCTGTCCAAATTGCAGAGATGGCTGTGATGGCACAATGGACTGTATTGTTTTATAGGAAGGGCAGATGTAGATATGACATGAATTGGAGAATTAAAACTGATACTAGGAGGAATCAGAACTCATATGGTGACGATAATCCAGTTAACAGGTGTTATTCAGATTTGTTGTCATACTGTCCAGTTTGGTAATGATCAGACAGAATGCAATCCACAGGCAAAAATCAAGAATCTCAGTGAAGTTCATTCCAGGAGTCAAAACCAGGAAGTCAGAATGCCGAAGCCAAATTGGAAAGAGAAAATCTAAAACCAAGAAACCAAATGCAGATATATTAGAAGTGACACAAGGAGCAGGATTGAAATTGAAAACCAGGGACAAACTAAACCATAACCACTGGACCTCAGGACGAGCTTATGAGTAAGACACTCAGAAAAGGTTTCACAAATTCACACTGGTATGGTGTGGACTGGGGGAATATGAAGGAGATTATCCCCAATTACATGGGGAACAGGTGTGGGAATCTTAGGGGCATGCCGGGAGGTGTGGTTACAAATAGAGAGACATTGTAACAATCACACAAAAAAAGAGGGGCGGTGCAAGTGAGAGAATGAAAACAGAAAATACGTGGCAGTTGACAGATGCAAGGAAATGACTAAAATTTACATAGAAACTCTACAATAAGCCCAAGAACATGAACAATAATAAATATGCACAGAAAAATAGAATTAAGCATAACTAAAAAAAACTCAGATCCTGACAAAAACTGAACAAAGTAGTTTTTTTTTTTTTTTTTTTTTCTTCTATCCCGCCACCACCCCCCCACTTTGGAGGGCAACTTTCTTCATTCAATCAGTTATATAATTAAGTATGAATCCTCCTACCATCTCCCTACAAAACACTCACCTACGAAAAACAAAAACAAAAAAAAAATAATAATAATAATAAAAATAAATAAATAAAATAAAATGCAATACAATAAGGATTACATTCACAGAGTTTTATATCTTTATACTCTGAACAAAGTAGTTTCCATAATTTTGGTATCTTTGCTCTGGATCTGGACTCAGGTATTCTTCTTAGGAAACACTTCCTAAACATTTTTTTAGTCAGGCAGAATTCTGAATACAGTTAATTATGTTGTCTTAAATTCTCTTTTGTGTTGCGGACTTAGTGGTTCCATTTCATGTTTATACTATCATCATCAGTAATGGTATGGTGCTGTATGTCGACCTGTCGCTCTGTTTATCAGTCTGTCCTTGAAGTTTATGGAAAACACAATTGGTCTCATTCATGAAACGTGAGCCGAACGAAATTGTGTGTAAACTGTTCACAGATGGAAATTTATGTGCATCTCCCCATTCATCAATATTTTAGTAGCTCCGATCTTTTCGTTGCTACTAACAACATCTACACATGCTGCTGACCACGCGTAGTGCTGGCATTCATGATCACACACACGTGTTTACGATCAGATCTGAGTTTCCAGCGGTGTTCATGAATCCGTAGTAGGTTTTTAGTAGCGTAGGTCTTTATGTGCAAATCTGCAAATCTACGCACAAATCTTCTAAAGTTTCCTGAATGAAATCGTTGGAAGGACATGTCCCGGAAAAAGGTTGAGCCGCAAAAGCTGAAATACATCAACTTCGGCCGACCAAAGTGACACCTGACAGAGTTGCTTCAAGTCCATCACACACCAACACCCCAAAATAGGCCTAAAATAATCTTCTTCGTCTTTTGGAAAAAGGATGAGATCCCCACGGGATATTATAAAATTCCCATCCATCCTTTTGCCGGTTTGTGCAGATAACAGCACAACAGCTCCTCGTCATCTTCTTTTTTTGCTGCTTGACTCCACTTGAAAACAATGAAAAATGTCCCACTTTCTGCCGCCTGGCTGCGTGCACATGTCTGCGATGACGTTGCACAGAAACCCATCTATAAGCATTGGTCATGGGAAGAGGAAGGTTGTTTTTTCAAAAATGGGATGCCACAGCGGCGACATGTTGAATTTATTTTCCGTTAAAACTGAGAACAGTAGGGTCTCCCAGGGCAAACAGGTCCAAGGTGACAGGTCAGACTAAGAGCGGTTCAAAACCCCTGATGAATGTAGATAAAACGAGGACGTTTACGTCGCCCGGATTGGCGTCACCAGGACCCCACCCTGGAGCCAGGCCTGGGGTTGGGGTTGGGGTTGGTAGGCGAGCGCCTGGTGGTTGGGTCTCCACTCACGGGACCCAGCCGGGCATAGCCCGAACGAGCGACGTGGGCCCACTTTCCCGTAGGCCCATCCCCCGCGGGAGGGTTCAGAAGAGGCCGGTGCATTGCGCTTTGGTTGGCGCTCGTGGGCGGGGGCCCCGACGACCCAATCCTTGGACATGCAATCTGGTTCTCGGGACATGGAATATCACCTCGTTGGGGGGGAAGGAGCCTGAGCTTGTGCGGGAGGTTGAGCGGTACTGGCTAGAGATAGTCGGGCTCACCTCCACGCACAGTCTGGGCTCTGGAACCCAAATCCTTGAGAGAGGCTGGACTCTCTTCTACTCTGGAGTTGCCCGCGGTGAGAGGCAGCGGGCTGGTGTGGGTTTGCTTATAGCCCCCCAGCTTAGCCATCATGTGTTGGAGTTCTGCCCGCTGAACGAGAGGGTCGCCGCCCTGCGCCTTCGGGTCGGGGACAGGTGCCTCACTGTCATCTCGGCTTATGGGCCGAATGTCAGTGCAGAGTACCCGACCTTCTTGGAGTTCGTAGGAAGGGTACTGGAAAGTGCTCCAACTGGGGACTCCATTGTTCTGCTGGGGGAATTCAACGCCCACGTGGGTAGCGATAGTGTTACCTGGAGGGGCGTGATTGGGAGGAATGGCCTCCCCATTCTGAACCTGAGCGGTGCTCTGTTACTGGACTTCTGTGCTAGTCACGGTTTGTCCATAACGAACACCATGTTCAAGCATAAGGGCGTCCATCAGTGCACGTGACACGAGGACGCCCGAGGTCAGAGGTCAATGATCGACTTTGTGGTTGAGTCATCTGACTTTTGGCCGTATGTCTTGGACACTCGGGTGAAGAGAGGGGCTAAGCTGTCCTCTGATCACCACCCGGTGGTGAGTTCAATCCGCTGGCGGAACAGGAAGCTGGACAGACTTGTCAGTCCCAAATGTGTTGTGAGGGTCTGTTGGGAAGGTCTAGCAGAACCCTCTGTCAGAGGGGTTTTCAACTCTCACCTCCGGGAGAGCTTTGACCAGATCCCAAGGGAGGCTGGAGACATTGAGTCTGAATGGACCGTGTTCTTTGACGCGGCTGTTCGGAGCTGTGGCCGCAAGGTTTCTGGCGCCTGTCGTGGCGGCAATCCCCGAACCCGGTGATTGATACCGGAAGTAAGGGATGCCGTCAAGCTGAAGAAGGAGTCTTACTGAGCTTGGTTGGCTCGTGGGACTCCTGAGGCAGCTGACCAGTACCGGCAGGCTAAGCGTGCTGCGGCCCGAGCAGTGGCGGAAGCAAAAACTTGGGTATGGGAAAAGTTCGGGGAGGCCATGGAGGAGGACTATCGGTCGGCCCCGAAGAGATTCTGGCAAACCTTTCGGCGCCTCAGGAGGGGAAAGCAGTACCCTACCAACATTGTTTACAGTGGAGGTGGGGAGCTGTTGACTTCGACTGGGTATATTGTCGGCCGGTGGAAGGAATACTTCGAGGACCTCCTCAATCCCGCTGATACGCCATCCGTAGGGGAAGCAGAGGCTGGGGACTCAGAGGCTGACTCATCCATCACTCGAGCTGAAGTCACTGAGGTAGTTCGGCAGCTCCTTAGTGGCAAGGCACCGGAGGTGGATGAGATCCGCCCTGAGTACCTCAAGTCCCTGGATGTTGTAGGGCTGTCTTGGATGACACGCCTCTGCAGCATTGCGTGGCAGTCGCGGACAGTGCCTCTGGATTGGCAGACCGGGGTGGTGGTCCCTCTATTTAAGAAGGGGGACCAGAGGGTGTGCTCCAACTATAGGGGGATCACACTTCTCAGCCTCCCGGGTAAAGTCTATTCCAGGGTGCTGGAGAGGAGAATCCGGCCGATAGTCGAACCTCGGATCCAGGAGGAACAATGCGGTTTTCGTCCTGGTCGTGGAACACTGGACCAGCTCTATACCCTCCACAGGGTGCTTGAGGGTGCATGGGAGTTTGCCCAACCAGTTCACATGTGTTTTGTGGACTTGGAGAAGGCATTCGACCGTGTCCCTCGTGGCATTCTGTGGGAGGTGCTTCAGGAGTATGGAGTCCAGGGCCCCCTTACTAAGGGCTGTTCGGTCTCTGTATGACCAGAGCAGGAGCTTAGTTTGCATTGTCGGCAGTAAGTCAGACCTGTTCCTGGTGCATGTTGGACTCCGGCAGGGCTGCCCTCTGTCACCGGTTCGGTACATTATCTTTATGGACAGAATTTCTAGGTGCAGCTAGGGGCCGGAGGGAGTTCGGTTTGGGGACCACAAGATCACATCTCTGCTTTTTGCGGATGAGGTTGTCCTGTTGGCTCCTTCTAACCAGGACCTTCAGCACGCACTGGGCCGGTTTGCAGCCAAGTGCGAAGCGGCTGGGATGAGAATCAGCACCTCCAAGTCCGAGGCCATGGTTCTCGACCGGAAAAAGGTGGCTAGCCCCCTCCAGGTTGGAGGAGAGTTCTTGCCTCAAGTGGAGGAGTTTAAGTATCTTCGGGTATTATTCACGAGTGAGGGAAGGATGGAGCGTGAGATTGACAGACGGATCGGTGCAGCGGCAGCAGTAATGCGGTCATTGTACCGATCTGTTGTGGTGAAGAAGGAGCTGAGTCGAAAGGCAAAGCTCTCGATTTACCAGTCAATCTACGTTCCTACCCTCACCTATGGCCATGAACTCTGGGTCATGACCGAAAGAACAAGATCTTGGGTACAAGCGGCTGAAATGGGTTTCCTCCGCAGAGTGGCGAGCCGCTCCCTTAGAGATAGGGTGAGGAGCTCTTTCACCCGGGAGGAGCTCAGAGTAGAGCCGCTGCTCTATCGGATGCCCCCTGGACGCCTTCCTGGGAAGGTGTTCCGGGCATGCCCCACCGGGAGGAGGCCTCGGGGAAGACCCAGGACACGCTGGATGGACTATGTCTCTCGGCTGGCCTGGGAACGCCTCGGGATACCCCCGGAAGAACTGGAGGAAGTGTCCGGAGAGAGGGAAGTCTGGGCATCCCTGCTTAGACTGCTGCCCCTGCGACTCGGCCCCGGATAAGCAGTAGAAGATGGATAGATGGATTGAGAACGGATGATCTAGTCATATTTAAATTTGCTTGGTGCATTGGAGGTGGGCAGAGGAAGGTTCACTTGAAAATTAGGCACACTGCCATTTTCCATATAGCTGCCACAACTGCCATTTTGAATTTGGTTTCCATTGATTTTGAGGAGAACAGATGATCCAATTCAAATTTGCTGTGTGTCGGTGATGGAAAGTGGATGGTTCCATTCAAAAATTGGCTCACTTAATTTTCAATATGGCTGCTATGGTTTTTGTTGATTTCAGGAGAATGGATGATCTGGTCAAATTTGAATTTTTCTATGCGTGTTGGAAGCGGGCAAGGAAGATTTCTTTCGATAATGGAAGCACTGCAATTTTCAATTATGGATGTCTTGGCAGCCATCTTGAATTTGGTTTCCATCCATTTCAAAGACAGTTGGTGATCCAGTCAAACTTGAATTAGCTGTGTGTGTTGGAGATGGGTTGAGGGAGGATCCTTTTGAAAAATGGGTTCGATGGATTTAAAATCTGGCCATTGTGGCAGTCATTCTGAATATGTTTTTTGTTTTTGTTGATTTAAACAGAATGAATTTATCCCATCTCATTCTAATGTGCACCTTGCGATGGGGGTGAGAAAAGGAGGTTCCTTTTCAAAATGCATGCAATGAGATTTTTCATCAAGCATAGTGTCTGTCAGCCAAGTACAGAAGCATGTTGTCCAAGCCTCTCGCAGTTACCATTCGGGACCTTGTACACTCAGTCTCTGTACAGGTTTTTCAGCTGCAGGGTTGGGGGTTTATGTCACACCTCACAATGCTTTTGTTTAATGTTCTGCAGTGTTATTATCAAGAGTTACTCCCTCTTCTTATATCAACTATATACTAGGAGTAAATTCTTGAATGGATTCTTTTCCAATTAAATTGAATTTAAATTTTGTCTGCTATTTTGTGGTATTCCGTGCAAACATCGGAGGTCTTTGAAGTGTTGACAAACAGACAAGCGGTAAAAAGCAGTAGTCTACAGTGCTGAAATGGACCGACAGAATGTGGCTTGAAATTGATTACATGACAGTATCGCTTCCAGATTGATTTTCTATTGCTGAAAAAGAAACTTTGCAATATTGCAGTGATCAAAAATATTTTATTTTGTTTTCATTAAATTTCTCAATGAACATGTGAAAATAAGAAGTGAGGATTTCTGACCTTCAAGTTGATATCGCCCAAATGCAGTTTTATTCTCTTGAAGACAAGGGTACTTTTTGCAGTACGCCAGTTGTTTTATTACATTAAAATTTTATACATTAAATTAATTGGCTCCCACCATACTTTCCATATTACATACCTAACAAGGATTATTACTTTGTACAGCATTATTGCTCTAAAGATACCACAGTTACTTAATTTTTGAAAATGTGCCTGATGGGTTTATTTTGAGTTCACGTCAGCTTATTAGGTCCACTAATCTTACTGGCTAATTTCCAGCTGTAGTATTTTTCTTTGCATATTCTCAAAATTATATTCTGTCTCCTTTTTTTTTTTTGCTGATTTGTAGCTATTCACACAATCGTCGTACCCTCACTTTCTCAGCCAAAATTTTTTGCTTTGTCCTTCCCCATCACTGTCGGATTCTTATTTTGGAAATTTCCACCCTCATTGGTCATCAGGCTTTGATTTGGCAGTGGCATTATGTCCTGCAGAATGTGTCCCCTTCCAACAGCTTTGGTTGCACTTGGCATGATGCCAGCAGCCAATCAGAGAGCTGGAATATCCTACATGCAGCTGTGATGCAGATGAAATTTTCTCCAATGGAACAGGCCGTCCATCAGCCACTTCCTGTAATAGATGTGAGATGTGACATCACAAGCTGAGAGGCCATCTGCACTCTACAGGAGCTGGACTATTTTTGTCACAGCTGAGACTGTGCACCAACCCTTGAGATTCTTTCAATGAGGATCAAAGGCAAAACTTCCCCCTGGTCATAGAAAAGGTTTCAAGAATACAGCAAAATTCTCATTCGAGAAAAAACTTGATAACTTATGTCAGAATATTTATCAGATTTTACTGAACTATAAATGCAAAGACCAGCACAGCAGGAGTTTTTGTTTAGAATAAGTAGATTAATGTGTATGATTATTTCTTGTTAATAATTCAGTAACCAAAGAGAGAGTTTATTGCGTGGTTTTATTGGATAGCTTTTCACCAGACAAGGTGAAGTGATTAAAATCCAGTGTTGGGCAGACAGAATTACACATAGCTACAAAATGTTTTGGTTAAAGCCCTTTTTTTCTTATTTGGTTTATTTCTTATTTATCAGTTTAGGTGAAGGTGCGTTACAGTGCCATAAAGAATGTATTGGCCTCTTTCATTATTTGCTCTATTTTTGCATATTTGCTGCTCTAACCGGTTTCATATCGAGGGCTGACTGCAATAAACAATTATGTCCAGATGTTTTATATTGGACATAACTGTTTATTGCAGTCAGCCCTTGATATATTACTTTTGTTATACAAAATGCAATATGACAAGGAGAACAAAAGGAAACACAAAATACAATTTTTAACCCCTTCCCTACCAAAGAGATATGAAATTTTATTGTATGCCAAGCATTTTTGCGGAAAGCTTGGAAGAAGAAAATACTGATGTAGAGGATGAAGACACTTTGGAAGATGAGGACAACAGTGAAACACAGCTGATTTTACGTGGTTGTATATTGCTACACCTAATATTCTTAACCGCTTAACACATATGAATCATTGTCTTTGCTAGTATTCCGCGTCGGCAAAAATTTTATTCGTGTTTTTTCATAATGCATAACTATACAAGTGAATGACACACCGTTTTGACATTCAGAACATGAACAAGGTGGGCTTTCTCGGAAATGAGGGAATGTTTATTGTCAGCAGTCCTGTTCAGTCAATACCAGACTCTTGTCAGCCACGAGTATAAGAAGCGTGATTGCATTTGCACAGCCAGTCAAATGGTTATCTTGAGGACATATACTCTGTCGTGGGTTGTTGCATGTGGTTAACAAATATATATATATATATATATATATATGGGCTATTCAACACTGACTGTGCATTACTTGTTTGAAAAAATTAATTGTCCCTCTGAACTTAACTGGTAATGCCTCCTTTAGCAGTTATAACTGCAACTAATTCCAATGGCTTCAAATTGAAGATCAGCCTTTTACATCAGGATGGAGTATTTTGGCCCAATCCTCGACACATACAGTATTTCCTTTAATTCAGCCAGCCTGGACTGTCTTCGAGTATGAACTGCCATTTTAAGGTCCTGCCATAGCAGTGGCCTTTAAGTCAGGATTTGACTAAATCTTGATCCTTTTTCTTCTGAGCCATTCAGAGGCGTACTTACTCTTTTGTGTCTGAATGTCTTGCTGCATAACTCGACCTCAGGTCATGGACTGATGACTGGACATTCTCCTTCAGGATCTTCTGGTTAGACTGCAGAATCCGTGGTTTTCTCCATAGTAGAAATTCACCCAGGCTGCTTAAGCAGCAAAGCATTCTGATACTATCACACTACACAACTTTATATTTCACTGTTGCTATGATGTTCTTGTAGCGTTATGCAAGTGCAAGCTCTGTGCTAGACGTAATGAAGCACATATCTTTCCAAAAAGCTTCACTTTCAATGATCTCGGGGTATGATTTAAAGAGAATAAACTGTAAGCTTTACCTCTCAGACTATTATTTTGTCTTTGAAATGTGACTGTCTATTGATCCTAAATCCATTTAGTTCTTTCACATCACTACCAGTCTTGGTTTGCCTTGGGTCACTCCAATGTCCGCCATTTTTGCCCAGTCTCTTTCTAATGGTGGGGTCATGACCCCTTGCCTTTTCTGATGTGAGCGAGGCCTGTTGTTCTGTAGATGTTCATCTGGGTTCCTTTGGTGACTTCATAAACCAGCCTTCCGTACGCTCTTTTGGAAATTTTTGTAAGCCAGCCACTCCTGGGAAGATTCACCTCTGTTGCTAGTTTTCTTCATTTGGAGATCATGACTCGGAATGTCCCATTCAATGGTCCTAGAGCCTTATAATTAGCTTTGCAACTCCTTCCATTCCTGTATTGTTTAAGATTTGAAACAACTGTAACCTATGAGCAAAAACAGAGGAAATCAAAGAGAGTGAATACTGTTCTTTTCCATGGCACTGTAAATGCAGATTTTAAGCTGTTTTGACAATGCTCTAATACATTTTGGTTCTGCCAAGTTGAAAATTCTAATACTTGGCCCCCCCCTATTTCAGATAACCGTAATGTTTCGGAAAGATTGCTTTTGAGCTGTTCCTGATTAATCAGGTGTATTTCGTTGCTTCCTTGTTGCAGGCCCATGTAAGCTTCCATGATCCAGGTTTGAGTCTATGCTGATTCTTGCCTTTTGAGTCTGTTTTTGGCATGAATCATCATGAGAAATACAGTTGTGATGATGAAAGCCACCATAATGATAAAACCAGGGAGTAAAAACTTAGTGCTGTCAAAAACTATTTGCCCCTTCCAGATTTTTGCATATTTGTCATACTTAAATGTTTCGGATCAATAAACTAATTTTAAGATTAAACAAAAATAACTAGACTAGGCACAAAATGCAGTTTTTGAATGATGATCTCATTTACTGTAGGAAAAAAGGCTATCCAACCCTACTAAGTGTCATGATCATGTTTGTCTAGGGATATTATTTCATTTATAAAATACGGCAGGCTGGCCTGGACTGGTGAATCTGGACTTACCTCCCCTCACGTCGGCACCATAGTATTCCAGGGAAAGCTCAAGCTGCCGCTCCACCAGCGAATAGCTCTGCGTCGTTTGGTTCTTTGGTACAGTGTAGTGAGTTATTTACTAAAAGCATGGCAGTATTGGGTGACATTTTAAAATTAAGCAAAATTGCATGGTCGGGAAAACGAGAGTTCAGGGAAGGTCCGCCACTTAAGGGCTTTGGCGTATCGCAAGAACCACCTTTGATTTTGGCCTATTTAAAAGGGACACCCCTCCCATGACCAACCACCGCCCAATCAAGGCACAAGGCATCATCCCGATTTCCCCAACCAGTCACCAATCGCAGTGCTCAGCTGCCATGCCACTAAATGTATGTTACCAACATCTACATTTTACCACAAAACAGAGGAGCTATTAGTGTTTCTGCTATTATGCCTCATTCCCAGATCCAAGGGCATAACAGCCCCCCCCCCTCGAAAAAGAAAAAAAAACTAAAATATAATTCTGTAACGCACATTTTTTTTTCTCTTTTATAATCCTTATAAACATTGTAAGGATTTTACCAAGTGCGTTCCCCTTTTTTTCCATATTATATTTCATAGTCACATCTAAAACCTAGAAACATGCGCCCAGAACTAAACACTATGGGCTCTATTTTTCGTAGACCAGGCGCAGGCGCGGCGAATAGGGGGTGTGCCGCGCCAACGGGGTGTGTCCAGGCGTATGATGCAATTTCGTGCCCGGCGTAGCCTGGCGCAAGTACTCCTCTGTCCCGCCTCTGTCCCGCCTTCCTGCGGCAAAGAAGGCATGTTTGGGTATAACACAGCCGAGTCAAATATTGCTCATTGGCAAGAGAAACGATGGATAGCGTGTTCCTATTATTACAAACTGTTGCTGCTTAAAATTTTTGGATTAACATGCATGGACAACAATGCAAGATACGTCACACATTTATTTTCAATATGCGATCTTAACTCAGTACGAGATCATAGCAATCAGGCTGTATTCCTTTCCCCCACTAAAAACGATAAAACCTAAGTGACAATAATAGTAGCCTAGTATTAAGCCGCTTGCACACTGGACGCAAAATAAATTTTTCGCTCGACAGATTGCGTTGAAAGCAGTGTCTTGTGTCAGAAAGTCTGACAGGGTTTTAATATATCTCCGTGTCCGACAGTCCATTATTGTTTTTAATTTCTTCAAATCTACTGACTCTTTTAGATATTAAACGTGAATGTTTTGATAAGAGGGCTCAGTTCTTCAAGATGAGTACCGAGAATTTCAATTAATGTTTCTGTTTAAGCTCTGCTCAATAAAGTGAGTCGACATTGGCGCGAGACAATGTACAATGCCTCCGTGTCTGACAGCCAAAAAAAAAGAGGACGATTTGAACAGATTGATAACGAAATAAAGAATAAAAAGAAACATTTTAACAACAGAACATCCAACGAACACTGCGATTAATTAATTTGTGGGTCTTTTTTGGATGTTCTGTTGGTTGGTGATGTATATGTATTTTTATTCTTTATTCCGTTACAAATCTGTTCTCATATCAATACTTTTATTTTTTGCTGGGTGCCGGACATGGAGTATTTTGCATTTTGCGTCGGACAGTCTTGATCGTGCATGCGATAATTTATTCACACTGTCAATGGTCATGGAATTGATTTGCTCTCTGATTGCAAGCACTATTTTATCTCTGCTGTGGATATAAAGCGTGAATCTGTTCGGTCCATCTGAATAATTTTCAAAAGAAAGACCGAATAAAGACTGTTGTCTATCTTCAAAGGAAGAAAACAGACAAATAAAAAGACCAAGAAAAGTCGATCGCTCTTTGCATTGACTTTGACTGTAATCAGTCGTGCGAAAAATTTGTTTCGCGTCCAGTGTGCAAGCGGGTCTACCGAGCAGAGAATGCAAGCATTATATACGCACTGTTTGATGCCGAGGCAGTTTGTGGCTGGCTGAGAAAGATGTGAAGTCGTTAATTTGCATCATTGATTCAGTTACGTTGATTAAGTCAGGTCGAGTTTCCATCACGCGTGCCAACCGCCTGTGATCTGACATCAGGACAATCGATACAGATACTATAATTCATGTGCTGATTCAGATAGTTACATTAAACGGTGGTTGCTGTAATTATTTACTGTATTGAAATGTGCCTGACATTCTGGAAACCTGCTTGTGAGGTTTCGGTGACGTGTGCGCACTGCGCGCCGGTCAGCCAAATTACCACTGCACAGAATGTGAACCAGGTTGGAGCTGGCGAGCTTTCTGCACAACTGCAGCGAAGACTTTTTTTACGAAACTCTCACTGCGTCTTGATGAATAAGTGACACCTCCCCCTACTACGCCGCCACACCCATCTCGGCGCACATTCGTCTGCGCGCGGTGTTGCACCTCACGAAATTACCACTGCGCGGGCTGCGCCGGACGATATTACCACTGCATGGGCTGCGCCACGCTTCGCCACCTGCGCTGCGCCAAGAAATTAGAGCCCTTTAGGTTTAAGCCTGGCCAAAAACACGGCACGGCAATTGTCACCATCCTAGGGAGTCTAAATAGGCTATAACCCGCAAATTCCACTCTCCAACTGTGGCCTAGAGAGTATGCGCTCAAACTAGACCACACAGAGGAAAGACCAGAAACATTACCCCAAGAAGAAGAGCTAAGGCATCATGGGTAACAAATGCAGAGACATATCTGGCCCTTTCTATTAACGGAACTTGCCAATACCCCTTGAGCAGAGCCAGTTTGGACACAAACTTAGCCTACCCAGTATGATCAACGAAGTCCTCAATTCGAGGAAAAGAATATGCGTCAGTCCTTGTCACAGCATTTACCTTGCTGTAATCAATGCACAAAGGCAAAACAACATCATTCTTAGGAATTAAGACAATCGGGGAACTCCATTCACCGACTCCTGACTCTATGGCCCCAATCTCCAGCATGTAGGCAATCTCCTCACGAACCTTCTCCTTCTTAAAAGGGGCAAACTGTAAGAAGGTTGCTTTATAGGGGTTGCCCCACCGACATCAACATCATGCTCTACCAGAGAGGTTAACCCCGGCCTATCACAAAACAAGGACGGATGAGCAGCCACCAGGGCGACCAAATCCTGGGCCTGAGCCTCTGACAAATGCGTCAGCTGATCTGGCAGCTGCTCACCTGCTCGAGAGTTGTTCAACCTACGGCACACTGGTTCTGGTGCTGAACAGTCGCTCTCACTTGATAAAGGAGCCACTGTAATACACACAACGGGATTGGCTGGATCACGCTCCATATACTACTTCAATAAGTTGATGTGACAAAGTTGCGTCTTCTGCTGCCGTTCTGGTGTACTAATGATGTTATTGCAGGTTCCAACATTCCGAACCACAGTATAGGGCCCAGTTAAACATGTCCCAAGCCTTTCCTTACCAACTGGGGTAAAGATAAGGACCTTGTTCCCTGGAGCAAAAGAGCGCTGCACTGCCTTACGGTCATATTGCCTTCTCGTCTGTTCCTTAGCCCCTCTAAATTCTGGGCGGCCTCCTTCCAGGCTGCACTCAACCGATCGTGAAAGGTGGAGACATACTGCAAAGTATCACCAGGGGCGTGTGGCTCCAGGAGTCGCTCCTACAAAAGGCTTAGCGAACTCCGAACCTCATGCCCATAAACCAATTCAAAGGGACTAAACTCAGTGGATTCATCCACAGCGTCACGGATGGCAAATAAAAGAAAAGGCAATGCTACATCCCAGTCTTTAGGGCAGTCCACACAAAAAGTATGCACCATTGGCTTTAATGTCTAATGACACCTCTCAAGGGTCCCATGGGACTCAGGGTGGTAAGCAGAGGACAATACCTGAAACATGCCGAGCTCACACATAATACTCTGGAATATTTCAGAGGTATAGTTAGTTCAGCAATTAGATTGAACCTCCTTAGGGAGCCTAAACCTTGAAAAAAATTGCAGTAACGCCTCAATGACTACAGGGGCACGAATACTATGCACTGGCACTGCCTCAGGGAAACGTAGCAATGGCTATCATGGTCTATAAATACTCATTACCCTTCTTGGTTTTGGGAAGAGGACCAACTTAGTCAATGATTACATGTGAAAATGGAGCCTCCACCACTGGTGTAGGCTGCAATGGAGCAACTGGGAGAGAGTGACCATCTGGCAGGCATGGCAAGAACAACAAAAACTAACCACATCACAGTGAACTGTGGGCTAATAAAAATGTTTTAGGAGGTGGGCCAAGGTCTTCTTGACCCCCAAATGACAACTAAAAGGTCCCTAGAAAAACCTCCCTAGAAAAATGTGTGGCATCTGCCACCTGAGACACTAAGAGACCAGAACCTTTTGCAGTAGAGGTCGCTTACTCACTCACAGTTTGGGCAAAAACTATGTCAGCCAAACTAATGGACTCCTCTTCCCCACTACCTATTGGGACAGAGAGCACCTCATCTACAGGAATCAATGCCTCATGGACTTTGGCTTTGGCTTTATGTACCTGAGCACGTGTAACCACACATGCTGTAAACACTTCTTGATGTTCCCGTTCTAACTCCAGTGTTTCTGGGACTTCCAAGGGAGCAGAGACCACCACCAGAGTCACACACACCTCAGACCCTGCCAAGTCACTGCCCAACAACAGGCTAATGCCTGGCACAGGTAGTGTAGGCACCACCCCAACAGTCACAGGCCCTATAACCACATTCGATTTTAAATAAACTGTGTGCAATGGAATGCAATCGTACTGCCCCCAAAACCTTTAATAAGTGCCGACCGGGATGAACCCTCACTATGCAACTCAACCACTCCTTCTAACAAGAGGGACTGTGCAGCACCAGTATCCCGCAAAATGGAAAGGGGCACTTCCTTTCCACCCTGGACCACAGATACAGTCCCCACAGTACAAGCCTGATAGCTCAGCGGGGGCATCTCCCTGGGACCATTCCGGCCCGTTCCTGCCTCACCCTCCGTGAAGGAGGTCACCAGTGCAACCACTTTAGCTGGGCTCTCCAGCTGGAAGCGCTGGGGACACTGGGATTTTACATGACCAGGCCGTTGGCAACCATGGCATTTAATGTCAGGGTCCCTTTTAAGCTGAGGACAATGGGGCTTAATGTGACCAAGTTCCCCACAATGGTGACAAACCACAGCAGATGTAGGCCTCTCCTCTCCAGGCTGTAAAGCACCAGATGCCTTACAGCCTGGAGGGAGGCCCTTACCTGAGCTCTGTCTACCTTGGCCATGGTCAACGCGCCCACCACCTCGGCGAGCTAAACTCACTGAACCACCATGGATGACCTCATAAGCATCTGCCACTTGAGCTGCCTCCAAAAGAGTAGAGACCTTCTGCTCACTAAGATAGATTTCAACCGCTCAAGGCACACTGTTCTTACATTCCTCCAACAGCATCAGCTCTTTCAATTGTATGAAATTGTAAGTCTTGGTGGACTTAAGCCAACGCTCACATACCACCCCTATTTTTCGAGACAAATCCAAATAAGACTCCCCGTCCCGCCGTTTCACAGTACGGAACTGCTGCCGGTAGGCCTCAGGGACACTGCCATACGCATTCAAGACTGCAGTTTTTAGGAAATCATACTCTAAGCCCATGTGAGGATCCAGAGCAGCAAAAGCAACCTGGGCCTTGCTCTTTAAAACACTCTACACCAGGGGTTCCCAAACTTTTCCAAATCAGGGCCCACTTGAAATTCTAAAAAATGTCTGCGGCCCACCTTTGTCCTATAAACAGTACATAGACGAAATTATGCATTCTCAGAACACTTAACAGCAACAATAATTGTTGTTGTTGTTGTTGTTGTTAAGAAAATAAAATAAAATAAATAAAAAACAACAACAATAATTGTTGTTGTTGTTTTTTATTCATTTATTTATTATTATTATACAGATTCAGGATTGAAATGAAAGCAGTGGGATAAAGGAAACCCAAACTTTTAATCTGTGGTGTACACACAAGACAGAATTAATTATCGAACACAGTACGCGCTCCTCCGATTATGACCCCCGGTCATGATGACCAGAAAGCTACGTTCCGATCATAAACTATATAAGGTTCCTAAAATGTTGTGAGGTCAATAACACTCAATAGGTTATTACTTCTAAATATTTTTTAAAATCATGCAATAAATATTTTACAATAAAAATAATAAAAAATTTGCAAAAATGAATCATATTTTTAATGACCTCTCATGGCCCACCTGCAGTACCACCACGGCCCACCAGGGGGCCGCGGCCCACACTTTGGGAATCACTGCTCTACACCAATGATGACCAGTTGGCTTCAGACCAGTCACATTCATGAGCGACCACCTCAAAAGCGTCAAAAAAGGTATGAACATCTTCCTCCGAAAACTTAGGCATGAGAGATATAACAGACCGTATGTTAAAACAAGGCTCCAAAGGAGGAACCCCCTTGGTGGCTCGAGTTCGCTCCACCTCAAACTGAGCCAATCGCTCCCAGGACTCGCGCTCATCTCTCTCTGCCCAAAGTACATTTTCCCTCTCCTCATCTGCCCACAACTCTTCTAACTCGAGTGTGGCAACAATAAGTTTAGCTAGAGCAGGTTTCAGTATAATGCACTGGAATTCACTGCATGAGCTCAGGAATACTTCCAGAAATCATTGTCTGTGAACAGAGTCCGCCATGCAATCCACTAGTGCAAGTGAAAGCTATATCATGCAAAGAAGAAGCCATATGTGAACACAATCCAGAAATGCCGCCATCTTCCCTGGGCCAAAGCTAATTTTAAATGGACTGAGGTAAAATGGAAAACTGTTCTGTGGTCAGATAAATAAAAATATGAAATTCTTTTTGGAAGCCACTGACGCTGTGTCGTGCGGACTAAAGAGGAGAGAAACCATCCAGCTTGTTATCAGCGCTCAGTTCAAAAGCTTGCATCTCTGATGATATGGTGTTGCACGAGTGCCTATGGTGTGTGCAACTTTCACATCTGGTAAGGCACTATCAATGCTGAAAAGGATACAGGGTTTTACAACAACATATGCTCCCATCCAGACAATGTCTCTTTCGGGGAAGGCCTTGCATATTGCTGCAAGACAATGCTAAACTACATACTGCATCCATCACAACAGTATGACTTTGCACTAGAAGGGTTTGGGTGCTGAACTGGCCTTCCTGCAGTCCAGACCTGCGATCTAACAGCGATGAAATCATGGGCTAAATTCAGTACAGAAAAATAATTTACTTATTAATAGGCTAATGCTTTGCGTTGATTGAACTGGTTGGCATTCCTATGAAATATCACCTCTCACTCGATATTGCGTGGGTTGAAAAAAAAAAAGTGGCACTCGGCAGTTAAATAGGCAATAAAAAGCATGCAGCTCAGGCTATTTGCGCAGGTATGCAATTTTGAATAACATTGATTTAAATGCAGCAAGTACGCGTCCAAATGAATGATTGTCGTCTTACCTAATCGGAGAGAACTCGCAGCACTTGTTAAGTGTGGAGTGCTCTCAGAGTGAACCTTTTGTTAATTATGAAAATGACTGAGAACAGGTCAGGACTAATAATTGTTTTAAACGGATGTTTTGTGCACCCCAATTCTTAGTTCTGGTTCCGCAACTATACTGTATTTTGCGCATGATTTAATTGCTGTTAGATGGAGAGAAACCGTTTCTTCAGTTGCCAATTACGATAATTGGAAAACACGTCAATAAAGGAGAATGATTGAGAACTTGCCAGGATTAAAGGCAGGTGTCTGTGCCCCCCTTATTCCCTGTTCCAGAGTCGGGCCTGGCGTGTAGCTAGTTATGTAGCTAGTTATAGTTATCGCCTGAGCAGCACAGCGTCAAAGTAATTAAGTCAGGCGTCGGGATGCCTGGTTTTAACGGATACCTCCACACATAATCTTCTATAACTCTGTATCTTTTATCCGTGCATTCCCCTTCAGGAACATGCTTCTTTTTTTTATTTTTTTTTACGTGATATGTGCTTGAGACATTTTACTTGATAAGCATCAGCGATTGCGCAGAAAGTGACCAAAAGGCTACGTAAACTAAGCTCAGCAGCATGTGTGAAGAAACTGAGGTGAATTGAAGCACCTATTACTAAAACCCCATAAGTCACACTTGACTTGACTTGACTTGTGGGGTTTTAGTAATCAGTCCTTTAATTTATTAGACAAAAAAATGTACACTTAGCACATATAAATATATAGACAGAGCACACCACGCTGTTTCAAATTCATGCCAGGTCTTGGACGACTACACTCACCTGTTACCTCTGGTGCAAACGCGGCTGCTATGGCTTCCACGGCTGCTTTTTTCTGTCTCTGTCTTTGACCACATGATTTCTACATGCTCATTGATTGGCTAATTTCACTCAACTTTGCTAAACTTGTTGAAAAAGAATATGCATGCACATTCCTGATTCAACAATGTTGGACGATGTTGAGTGCTGTTGAACGAAGTTCAATAACCAGTCCACACTATCCAACACCACTCAACTTGGTGACTCAGCTTGAAGTTGACTCTTGGTGACTCAACAAAAGTTGAGTGATGTTGGATAGTGTAGACGAGGCTTTAGTCTTATTAATTTGTTGGATGATCTGAATCATTCAAGTGTGAAACAAAAGAAAAAGAAAGAAATCTGGAAGAGGGCAAATACGTCTTTACAGCCCTGTCAGCCTAATAGCTGATTTACTTCAAACAATTGCTTTGTGATTGAGTGCACAGATGATGGATGACTGCTAAATTTTGTAGCAATTTTTTTTTACCATACTGAAAGACCCCAAATCATCGATTCAACAGATCAGATCAGATCTGGTACAAATGTCTGCATCAGACTTCACGAAACTAAATACAGAGGACACGCTGCACGATTCACGCAGCATCACTGGCACTTGTAAACAGCAAATAAGGACGGCACAATAATGCTTGATAAAAATTAGCGTTTTGTTGCTTACAACATTGTGAAAAGGTGCTTGAGGCAAATTAGTCTAAGGTCTGACCACTAGACCTTACGGAGGTCTGCCAGGTCTTTAAAGTTCTCTTGTCCTTCGCAAGGCAAGCACTTAAAATCCAACTGCAAAAATGTACTCAGCATGCCGCCATGGAAAAAGGAGAATGTCAGCAAATTAAAGAATCACCCAACATGAGGAATTTAATGAGTTTTTTTTTATTAGGGGCAGTTGTTTCCACCTAAGTTTTGAAAATCCTTCTTCTACTCAAGGAATAAAAATGCTCTTTAATCAAAAGCTGTACATTATGTGTAATGTGAAACACTTCTGATTTTCATATGATTCTTGAGCCCCATAGAAGCCCTGTATAAAGAACCACTCAACTGCACCACTTAACGGCTACCTGTCGGTCGACTGTCATGTTTTTATTCTCTTTGGCAGACTCAGCAGGGCTGAGGGAATGTATGGTTTGTGCGATACAGTGTCTACATCCTGAATGATTCAAACATGCTCCTTTGTCTTAATTTGTCTTAATAAAATCATAGTCAGTTATGTGTTCATTAACATCTACTGTGGCCTTTACCATAAGATTCTGTTGAAGTACACACTCTCACACTGCTGAGGGAGGTGTCTTTTTTAGATGAGGCGCATAGTATTTTTGAAACCGTATTGCTGTGATGATTTCTTTTTCATACCTCAGTAAATGTTACGTTCAACAACAGAGCTATCTACTTTTACATCATTTTATCTGGACATTGATAAATCCTGATGAATATAAAATATTGCATAATCGTGAAGGGTGGAAAAATACAGCGTATAGATGCAGTTGCTCTCTATTATTTTGCCCTGTTTGTGGAGGCGGTTTTTGGAGTCGTAAACAGCTGTTCTCAGGGGGCCTCAGAATGGCTGGCACCTGAGTCGTTTCTCTTAGAATCCAATAGTCAGGTCTCAGCACTCCAGCCATGTCATTACTGGCTACGTATGAGCCGAATCTACCCTGACTGTGTTATCTGCCAACCACATCTGCAGTGTGTAGTTGGAGGTACGCCTGCACAGTGTAAAGAAGCGGAGGCTTCTCGTCTCGTGAGTGCTACGGCTTCCTCCTCCTAGCAGGTCGCTGCGGTAGGCTAGATAGTTTGGCTGTGTTTAGGGTGAAAGAAGAAGGGGGGAATGCTTAATATGTGGCTTCACAAATGAAAAAGTTTCAGCTGTCATGCAGTTCTTATAGCAGCACTTAAGTTACATTCTTGTGAGTTCATAAATAAAGATCAAAACACTTAGTGCCCTAAGGACTGGAAGATGCACATGTGTGGAAGAAATGAGTGCGGAGAGAGCAGAGGTGCAGACAGCGCAGAGGCAGACAGATGGAGTGTAAATGCAGGAGTGGCGAGTCACGGAGCGGGCGGCTGCCAGCCTGGGGAGTGACGAATGTAGGAGAATCCTGGGAGACGGCGCATTTCCAGGCCAAGGTGACTGACTGGAAGCAGCGGGAGACTGAGGAAGTGCAGGCATGCTGTGCGCTAATAGGGTAAAAAGCAAGATGCCCCGCCTGCCTCGATTGGGCATCTGAAATGAGTCATCAGCCATGCTGGGTGGGGGCCTCATGTCGGCTTTCATGCTGTTTATTTGTTCATTTTTGGCTTGTATATTTGTGGCTGCATTATGTCTTCAGCTTGGGAAGTATTGCCCTAAACCCTCAGATAGCTGTTATTCTCTTCCTCATTTTGAGTGTGTGTGTGTTTGTGTGTGTTTTCTTGTGCTTGTGTGTATGCATGTGACACTGAGGTGTGGTACAGCTCTCCTCCACAAAAACACTCCATCACACCAAGGATGGATTGTATATGAGTCAAGGGCTGTGGATAATAGAATTTCAACAATGGCATTTGGATTTATGTTTCATGCGTAATTTTTGACTGTTGGAAGAAATTGGAAAAATAAAAATAAAAAATGAGTGTATCACTCCTCCTTTTGTCTCATCCTGGATACCAGTTTCAATCACTGGGGTCTGACAGACAGGTCTGCTCTGAGACCCAAAAAGGAAATAACAGAGAGTGATGAAAGATTGACCCGTTATCATTCCATCAATTCTAGCTGTCCAGCCGAGAACTTGCTGCTAACTATGATGCAGTGGAATAGATAAACACTCAGCAGAGTTTGATGGGATATGGATTCTGCTCATTTCTCCATTGTTTGTCTTCAAAAAGGCTTGAAATTGTTTGCTGTTTATCAAAGAGATATAATTTTACTTGAGTTTAGATATTTTTGTGTGGCCCGTTTATCATGATTTAATAAAGAGAGAGATTCATGTGGTGGTACCGTTCAGGATATGGTTAAAGTTGCAAGATCCCTTCCCTTTTGGCATGAGAACAGAGAGGCATTATCACTGGAGAATGGGAAGAGATCATATGATTTTATGATGCTGTGGTTTAAGTTATTGATGTGCTCAGTGGTTGGGGGGTGGGTAATATGAATTTAAATAAAGCATTGCCTGTAAGTAATTGCTGCAAGGCGATGCCTTACCCCTGAGTGTTTTGGCTGACTTGATTGGAATGCAGTTGATTTACCCTCACCCGGTGCAGAAAGCACTGTGTCTCACCCATGTTATTTATCGGCCTTGTTTCAGCACTGAGGGTAGGCCAGTTATTTACTGCAAATAACTCTATTGGTTCTGTGAAGATAGAAAATTGGGGTTTATTTATTTTATTTTTTCAATTAAGGACAGGAGGTCAGCCTAGGAGATGGAAGGTCTCAGTGGGAGTGAACACTGTCACTTCAGTGGAGGCTTCAGGACTGTGAGGGGATGCTTGGGTGCAAACCTGCTGGGTTTTTCAATGAGGAGTCCCTGTTGTTCCAGGGCTTGGGTGGTTTGAGATGGTTGCACGGGGTTATAATAAAGTTTCACTCAGTCAGTTGAGAGTAATTGTCAACAAAGTGACATTGAAACTTCAGCATGTATTGTGTAGTATGTATATGAATTCTTCATTTCATGTCCTATTAACCCTATAATGCCTAGACACAGACATTATTATAGGAAAAATATGACCCAGCAATACTTTTGAAGAATTGAAGGGTAGTATTCAGATCCACCGTTCATCAGGTTTTGTGACAGCAAAATATACACTGCTGAACAGAACAACTTCTAATTCCTGGAGTATCATATCTGATAC
Organism: Gymnothorax reevesii; assembly: GCA_029721435.1. Taxonomy (NCBI): domain Eukaryota; kingdom Metazoa; phylum Chordata; class Actinopteri; order Anguilliformes; family Muraenidae; genus Gymnothorax; species Gymnothorax reevesii. Next base: position 96,199,979 of record CM056575.1, read on the forward strand.
AGCCCAAAAATCAGCACCCCTCCAGAACTCAACATTTGAAATTTCAAATTATTTATGTACTCTCTACTATCTATGGCTATCCCTTAACATGTATAAGAATACGTTTTTGTGTTACCGAACTTGGAATACCGAACTTCACTGCCAAAGTCCAAGGAAATTCATGAATTCCCATTCACAAGGGAGCTACTACCTTGCAGTGAGTGACTAGGGGAGAGACTCCTGTAATCTCACATCTTCCTTCCAGGTAGCAGCACTGTGTATCAGATATGATACAGTGAGCAGTCGTGGTTGTGTTGCATCTTACCAGGCGGACATGGTCCTTCAAATTTGGTGTAGCATACATGATACAGGGGGCATTATTGGGTTAATACTTCTCAATTATCCTAATTATTTCACTATCCATTCAAAAAATTATTTTAATTTGTGTAAAGATCATGTTTAATTATCAGAAGTATGCCAATGCACTCATTTGTCTAAAGAGGAAGATGCCTTAATTTGCTCCCATTAGACATGAAGCTGGGTAGAAATGTGGCTCGAACCTTTTTGGATTACTACAGGCTTAACAATCTGATTGATGACAATAAACCAACACATCTCAGCAACAGGTTCTTAAATTATTTTTTTTCTAATGCCAGTGATGTTTTGCATGTACATTCTGAATATATTACACCTTTAAGGTAACAGAATACAACATGCATCACTTTTGCATCTGTTCTGTCCCTGCAGCTTGGATGGACAGTCCTATCGTGAGGGAAATGGGCGAAATGCGGATGGAGAAAAGGCAGAGAGAAGAGTCCAGGGGAATAAAGAGGACTTTTAGATTCTCAGCAATATCATCTGAAATGTCGATGCATTGTGAGCCTGTAAAGAGACAAAATATTCCTTACTGACAGGCACCACTAAAACCTTGATGAAATACACAGTATTGGGGCATCAGGATCGGAGCAGATCTTCCGCTGAAACCTTTTCTCGGCTGCAATTTTCTGTTAACTTGCGGAGATATTCCAATCATAGACTGTATGAAAGGATGGACGCAGCACCTGGGTCTGAGAAGTGAAGCCAATGCGGAAGTACCTTAAAATTGCATTCTATTTAATGGCCAGCAGATGGCGACATCAGTATTTGCAGAAAGGAGTTCAATGCTATAGTAGTCTATGAGAAAATTACCCTACTTTCCCACCTGATTTATTATTTCAATAATGATTTTCTACATTATTTCATGGTATCTATCACAGGTTTTGAGTCTCCTTCAATATATCATGATGTTCATTTTTGTCATTTATGGTCTTATATAGATTAGAATAAAGGATAAAGCCAGAAATGCTATGGCGGCGTGGCTATCCTCTGGTCCTCACCTGTTACCTGTTATGGTCAGATCCACCCTCAGATCCAACGCTCGCTTCTCCCCAGATCTACAAGTCACGCTCTCGTCCAATAGGAATAACATCCGGTTTCAAAATGAAAAAAGGCGCTGTTCAAATTGCCAAATTCAAGGCTTCCTAAATGATATGCTGAAACCAATGAGTGACGTCACCGTTGCTTCGTCCATCTTTTTATTCAGTCTATGATTCCAATGCATGGCAAAGCAACTGTCCTAAAGACATCTTCATAGCACCCTGATGCATGGTTTTATGATGTCGTTACTGAGTGTCTGTGGCCTTTGTGCTCATGTGTCATGGAAATGTGCTTTCTTCAGATGTTCACTCAGAGTTTATTATATAGTGATTATTCTGACAACATGAATGGACGTTCGTGCAAAGTTCTTGTTTTATCTTTAGGTTCATTTCAAATAGTGTTGATTGTATTTTTTGAAGGCAAATGAAAATTTAATTTTTAACAGCTGAAGACGTACGCTCTTTCTCAGCCCTCATATTTCAGTTGCACTGGACACATTTTTTTATAGCAATACAACATTGTAAAAAACATGTTGCCCTTGTTTGTTTTTCTTGATGTTTTGGAATTTTCTAAGTTTTATTTTTGAACTGAAGGTTTTCAAAAATTCAGGCGTCATCAGAAAACTAAGAAACAAAAAAGGGCTTTTCAAGGATTCCTCTCTATGTTCACTTGCTGTCCTTCCCCTGAGCTCAGAGGCTGTTGGTGCCTCCCGGCCCTTCTGCTCATATAACATATGAACTGTGGGATTTGCTCTTCGCAAAAGGCATCACATATTGGGGGTTGGGTTGAGAGAGAATAGGAAAACCTATTGGCCAGGAGTTGCATGATAAACAACATGTATTTTTCAAGACAGTCAATTGGAATAAATTGGACAATTAGTCAGAAATGACAAAAAGAATTGACTTTTGCTTTTAAAATGGTAACCGCTAAAGGAGTGTGCCAATAAACTAATGAAGAACTTACATTTGAAAACTCAATGACAGTAAAAATGGAAGTTTTACATTATGCAGCTCACAGGAGAAACTGAGCATAATTCAGCTCCTGCTCTCCCAAAGCTCCTTTCTGCAGATACTTACACTCAGGATGGTGAAACCCAGCACCTCATGGGGAGGGAAAATTTTGCCCCATTCTCATCCCGATTCGGTGTCACTGTAACTTGTGTCAAGACCCATTATTCTCTTTCGCTGGCTTCACTGGACCAGGCATAATACGTAAATTCAAATTGTATGAGCAATGTTATGCAAGCCTGGAGTAATTTATGTTGTTAAAATATCCTGCATGTCCAAAAAAAAAAAAGAGAAAAAGTTGCACACTCAAACGTTTAGTTGGAACCCCTGTAGCTTTGATTAAAGTGCAAACTTGTTCTGTCATTTTTTTGACAACCAAATGCAATGTCAGAATATTTATTTTCAATCAGAGTTGCATTCAGTTTTGGCCGAGTTCTTGTTTTAACAACAGGATAATCGGACTACTCTGGAGCTTTCTGCAGCACATCCCACAGACTTTCATTACAGTAAAGGTCAGGGCTTAGTGGTGGCCAATTCATGTGTGAAAATGTCTCCTCATACTTGTTTTTGCTCCATCTGAAGCACCATTCTGCCACCAAGGGATACATCCTCCAACACAAGTTTTTAGGAAATAAGACGCTACGTACCTCTTCAGTTAGGGTTAAAATAATTATTGCCACTTTAACACATAATCACTGCAATAATGATCCCATCTTAGTATTTGTTGATTTAAATCCAAAAGGTGACTGTTTTTGGCAAAGCTGTGTATTTTTCTTCCTTATACCAAGCAATGTGGAAAAAGATAACTTAGTCTGCAATATCTTCACTTTTCCTTAGGTATGCATCAGCTTTTTATACTAGACCCCACCTGTCTTATGTACCCAAGAGGCCAGTTAATTGCATGGCAAATAACAAGCCGGTTCTTAGCCCTGCGGTAAGAGTATGATGATCTATACTGTATAGAGTGAAGTGGTACTGATGTGTTTATTAAATTCTCAAAACTGCAAAGGATCGGGCATATTATTAGCACATGTAAAAAGATGCAAGTGCACAAGACACAACCATTTATAAGTGTAAATATAGGAAGATTTTAAGTGACAAGTCAGTTATTTTCAAAGTGGTTAACACCTTGTAAAATTTTATTCATATTATAATTAATCTACAGTAGAAAATGAGTGTAACAGTGTTTATACTTTTTATTGGGCCCAAATATTCTTATTACGCCTAAAACTGCCCAATACAATATTAAATTGCTAATTACATTTGCTAGTAGGCACTGCAGATTCTTTTTACGGGTTAGAACTGAAGATGAAAAAATCCAGCCATTTCCTGGGTGAAATAGTACTCTAGCATTATTTTGCCATAAATGATAAAATTCATTTAATTTGTGACCACAGGGTGTTGTTGCATGCATAAACATAAAAAGATTCACATCTACGTATGTAGGATGGAATATCTTGGCATTGGTTGTAGACTGCGTTGATGCAAGAAAATAGCTTCTTCTGTAGAGATGAAGTTGCATCCATTACATATTGGTAAAATTGTAACAGGCCTACAATAGGTTCAAAAACTTCTGGCACCCCTGACTGGAAATGCAATAAAAATTGGGAATAGCTTGCAATTAGTTCTGGCAGACAACTCAAGACATGCCCACACATTCTCATAGACACCCATGCATACGCAACAGCCTCTGCCTCTCTGAAACATGGGCTTTTTAAGCTGCTCCCCTGCTCTGCCACTGAGGCAGACATGTCCCTGTGCTGCATCACTCACTGCTTCCGCATCACTCAGTTCTTCTGCATCACTCACTGCTTCTGCATCACTCCTACCTGCTGCTAATTGACTTGCACTTCCTGCAGGCAAGCTGCAGCATACACTCAATCTAAACCTGCTACTCACGAATACGTTTGTTGCAGCTAATCTAAAGTGTAACTGTAGACTACATGCCATAAAAGAAAGTCATTATATGGTTATTCTTACCTGTGCCCTCTTTAAAGTGATCATTCTTGTAGGCCTACTAGGTGGCCACAAAAGCTTGTTTGTTTAACGAGATAATTCCCACATTAGGCAAACCACCTGGGTGCTTTGCACGAAGCACTGTGTTGCCTGCTGCTGCTGTTTGTAAACAAAAGACTCCACGTTTCATCACAGAATCATCTTTAGGTTTATTGTGCCACAGCTGACATGGGCTCTTGCTATTTTGCCCAGGCTAGCCAGAATAACTGAAGTGTGATTGGGGGGATTTGACAGAGATCAAGCCAGCTGGCACTTTGGAAATCACAGTCAAGCCAGCCACCAAATCTCCTTCTACACGCACACTTGGTTTTATTACAACAAGGTTTTCTCACATGGAAGTACTCAATAACTTATCAACGAAATATTGTTTGCCATTGCTGTCATTTACTTTACACTCAACCAAGTTGTAATAATATTATCGTTTGATTCAGAGAGGGAAATGGGGGAAAATACACACTATTGTTCTAAATGCAAAAACAGTTTCACTGGCTCAGCATGGAGGCTTCAACTAGAGACCATTCACTGTAGAATTTGAATATACAAAGCCATGACGTCTCATCCAGATTGACAAGGTGTCATATTCCGCTTATGATGCCTTTTTTTTTTTTTTTGCGGTTGCACTGTCAGTTTCTTCTCTACAAAGTATGTGAGTAAAATGTGAGTTGTTCTTAATATTAATTATATTAAGCGGATATTTACTGTACATTAGAGCAGGTATTACCACTACCAGCTGCACGTCTTCCCTTTTATAGTTCGAAGATCTGGAAAATTTTCTGCAAATTCAATCATTATGCTCTGGTAACGTTTAGCAAACCAATTTATGTTTTAGCTAATGTGATTAGCCCAGCTGGCATCATTGATGGATTACAGTGCACTTGCAAAAGGTTACTTAGTACAACAATCACGTTTGTTCGGTTTTATAGCAGAGCATTTGTTGTAGGGCATTGGTGGAAACTATTCTTTATTAAATAACAGGCGTGTTCAGTGATTGGATGTTAGAACACTCACAAGAAAGTAGACAATTTGGGTCTTCAACAATGGCTTTATTTACCCCTTGCCATAAAAGAGCTAAAAGACATTTGACATGGCTGTTAAAGGGAAAGTGACATATTCCAGGCGTGTTTCAAACCAGATGTTAATGTATTTATTTTTCAGATCGGCCTTGTCTTAAAATGACCAAAAACCTATTTTGTAACTCCTGAGAGGCAGTGCTCGGCAGTCCACTTCAGCTGAAGGTTGCCTTCACATTAATAGACCTTATTCTACTAGTTTCTGCACAAGACTCGTGTTGCCTTCACATATGAAATAAGTTCTTGTTAGTGCTTGTTGAATTGATGGTGCATTATCAACTGGTCAGTGAAAGAACTTGTAGATGGGGTAGTGACCATTTCATTGAATGGATATGGAGTGGAGATGCTTATGCGACCAAATAGGGGTCATCACTGGAGTTAAATATTTTTATTCAGGAAGAGGATTTGTTTCACAGTGCCAGGACTAAGCAGTTTCCTTTTTTTAACAGACAATTTCTCCTGCCTTTGAGAATATCCACTCAAACAGTACTGAGGCAAAAGGTCATCAAAACTACTAGGAAATACAGATGAGGAGACAAATGACCAGAACAGCAGTAGATCTTCAGACTGTAAAATTACAAGATCACTCAGGCACTGTTGAAACTCGACAGCAGAATGTGTGGTAGCACTTCTGACCCAACAAATTTCCACCATGTAGCTGTCCGACAAATCCCACAGACCATTACCTGAAAGAATAACCAAACTAAACTGGCATTGAATTAATGAGGCAATCATATTGCATGACAAATTTGAGTCAATACAAAAACAAAACAATCACATCAAATCAAAAACAGTACCAAAGTAGTGAGTGGTAGGACCATCTGAGGTTTCCTGCCAGCTCTGACTGTCAAGGGTGGATGTGAGAGGAAGTGAATGGGGTGTTTTGGCCTGTCTGTGATCGAGGCCCATTCTATTGTGAGCCATTTCACAGCAGCCTGTGCATTAGACTGGCATCAGAAGCCAACTGTTTTAAATCTTGGGTCAAGCAGTGTGGCCAGTGTTATTACGCTCATCTTCTCAATGGATCACAGCTGCCCAGTGAACAACCTCAGGAGGGTGCCGCATGACTACAGAGCTTTCTCATTCTATATTAGAGATTGTTTGCTGCACACAGCATGTGGGTGAGGAATGACCTTTGACCCAGGTACTCTTTTCTCAAACAGGTCATTGGTCACTTCATAGAAATGAAACAACAATGGAGGGGTACTCCTTGGAAGTCATAGGTAAGAGGCATGCACGCAAAGTAACAAATGTAGCATCAATTTGCTGTCTTTAGTGAAATAACCACTGCAGCATGCTACAGGTGCTGCTCTACCTGGTGCCCACTGCTCCAATCAGTTTGAGAGTTGGTATACCCATCTGTTGCCACATTTGGAAGAACCTTTCCTTGGTAATATACTGAGCACAAATGAAAACGCACCACTTGAAAAAAGTCAATATTTAAGTTCAAATGAACTTCAATATAATTTTTATACAACAACAACACTACAGTGACGTCACCCGACATGCCAGGTGCAAGAAATGCGAGAATTTCAAGTTAACTGTAGTGTAACGCAAGGCAATTTTTTGCAAAAAACGCAACATCTTGCACGCACACCGCGGGAAAAATGAATTTCACTCTGAATTTGTGCACACATTGCCTTTAAAAGCATGTGAATCCGAATAAAATTTCACTTTTTCACTGACACTTGTGAAACGTCGACACTATGCCGCGACTTAGAGCCCCTGAACGGGAATGTGCCATAGGCATGCTTCAAATTGGCGCCAGCACCAGGGAAATTGCCAGACGACTACACTGCGCGCACAAAACGATCGCAAGACTCCATCAAAGGTTTCTGCAAACAGGGAGCACTCGGGACCGTCCTCGACCGGGTCAACAACGGCACGTCAGGACCGTCAGATCGTAAGGGATCATGTCCGAGACCGAACACTACCAGCGACAAGAACAGCTGCTCAAGTCTAAGGACGACGTGGATTCATTCACCCCAACACTGTACGGAACCGTCCGCGAGCTGCAGGCCTGCGTGCACAACGTCCTTATTTTGGCCCCATATTGACGGATCGTCACCAAAACCAGCGTCTACAGTGGGCAAACAGGCACCAGAATTGGCGACTACGACAATGGCACGGTGTCATCTTTTCTGACGAGTCACGATTTCACTTAAGGAACGCAGATGGCCGTATACGTGTTTGGCGGAGACGTGGTGAACGTTATAACGCCGATTGTGTCGTTCAAACAAACCGTTGGGGTGGTGGCAGCGTTATGGTGTGGGGTGGAATAAGCTACCGTCACAGAACACCTCTCCATATCTGCAGAGGAAGGGTGAACGGCGTCTACTACCAGGTGCAGCAGAACCATGTTGTGCCGTTCTTCAACCAACACAACAATGTCCACACGTTCCAACAGGACAACGCTTGGGCAGACACTGCAAGGGTGTCCATGCAGTACCTTGCACAGCAGAACATCCCCGTGCTTCAGTGGCCAGCTCTGTCACCCGACCTCTCCCCTATCGAGCACTTATGGGATGAAATTGGACGACCTCTTTCACGTCGACGCCAGATAGACAACATTCGAGAACTTGAGGTTGCCCTTGTTCAGGTGTGGAATGCTATCCCTCAGAATACTATCCAGAGACTGATCAACTCCATGCGACTACGACGATACACCGCATGTGTCAATGCAAATTGCAGTCACACCCGTTATTGACTTTCCTGTTTGACCCCTACATCAGTTAAACCTCTCTCGCGCATTAACATTATCGTGAATGAAATTGAATGATGTTTACATGTCTTCTTAAATCATTCATTATCTTAGATGCATCATACGTATATACTTCACATATCAATCCGTGGAGCTATTACAGATTTCGTCAGTGGTGCGTTTTCATTTGTACTCAATAGGACTTGATCAGAAGTAGCTGATTATCTCTCCACCCTTGGATCTAATGTCCACCAGCCCAGATGTCTAATTAACTCTTTCTTCACGACCAGACTTAGCATATGTGGGATGCAGGTTAAGCGTCTCATTTTTAACATGCTACCATATGAGGTGCTGTATTTGGTGCAGGGCATCATTCCATGTTTTGAAAGCCCCATTCCTTCGTCAGAGTCTCTGAAAAAGCTGCTGACCGCTGGTGGCTGGTACGACCAGGAATCGAACCAGCACCGTGGTTGTCACTACTGCTCCGCAATGCTGCACCTTGTCAGAGTGAGCAAACCCGGCAGCTGCAAGCAATGATTTTCTAATCATTTGAACTTTATTTTAAAATAGCACAAAGAAAATAAATCAGATATTGAAACTGATAAATTATATTGTTTTTTAAAAAAAATATCTGCTCATTTTCATTTTAATGACTACAACAACATGTTTTTATAAAGTTCAGACAGTACAATAAAAGACTAGAAAGGTTGCATGGGGGGAATAAAAGGTGGCAGCGCGCGAATTCGTCATTCCACCAGCTGTACGCTCAGAACACGTTAGGCATAAGTTGAGTACGTTAGACTGTCGTTAGAACTACCATCATAACGTTAGCCATTCGTTAGACACACGTCAGACACATGTTCATTATACGCTCCTCTAACGCTAGGTTTCCTGACCCACTCAATTTCAACGTATGAGAAGCGTATGAGAAGCGTACTCGACGTATGAGCAACGTACCTTCAGCGTACCTCTAGCGTGTTCAGCGTATGAGGAAGGTATGAGGAGCGTAAAATTCATACGTCGGCATACGCTGAAAATTTTTGTGCATGTTCAAAAAATTTTTTGGCCGTCAGCGTACATCAGCGTACACTGACGTACCCCGGTGTACTAGAAACGTATTCCAGCGTACACCTAGCGTGTTTCAGCGTATGTCAGCGTATGCCAAAAAAGTCCATACGTTCCTTATACTCTGGCTCTATACGCTAGAGTGTGACAGGGCCCTAAGTAAGTATCATAAAGAGGAAGAACTGATTTGATTTTGGACAATTTACAATTTCTAGATTGGCCTCCAGGGGCCAAAAACGGAAAAAATCACTGTTTTTATCATATCTCTGGAAATATTTGTCCAATTGATCTCAAATCAAGTGCAAGTGAAAGGTTATGACCTGAGGATGTGGCCAATGATGATATTATACCTGTTTGATTCAAAATTTTGACACAAGATGGAGCTTTGTCACAAAAAATACACCATTTTTGCCATATCTTTGGAACAATTTGTCCAATTGACATGAAACTATGTTCAACTGCAAGGTCCTGACCTCACAACGTGTCACATCATGGCATCATACCTGTATGGTTCAATATTTTGCCACCAGGTGGCGCTTTGTGATGGAAAATTACCTTTTTTGGCCATTTCTTCAGAACCATTTGTCCGATTGACCTGAAATTCAGTTCAAATGAAATTCTATTCAAGGTCTATTCAAGGATTGGGGAATTGGAGGATTGGGGGCATTCGGGGATATACCCCCAGCCGTCGCTTCCGACGGCACAAGCCTAGTTCTGAATGGCAATGATTTTCAGGTCCTCAGGCAGCACTCCATTAAAAACAGACAGAATTCTGTAGTAGAAATCACTGCAGGGACTCAGGAACACTTCTGTAATCCACTGACAATAAAACGTTTGTCACTGCATTATCAAATGCAAGTTAAAACTGCCATGTAGAGATTAAACCATATATAAAAAAGATCCAGAAACACTGCCAACTTCTCTGGGCCCAAGAAAGGCATGGTGATTCGCCGACATACAGAAATTCATGAATGAACTGTTCAATGCACTCCAAGAGGTTCAGATATCTCTGGGGAAAGACAGAAAAAAAGGAGCTTTAAAATAAAGGTAAAAACTAGGCTTATGCCGTCGGAGGCGACGGCTTGGGGTATATCCCCGAATGCCTTCAATCCTCCAATTCCCCAATCCTTGAATAGACCCAATACAATATAAAGCCCCTCAGGTCACAACCTTTCATTTGAACTTAATTTCAGGTCAATCGGACAAATGGTTCTGAAGATATGGCCAAAATGGTAATATTCCATCACAAAGCGCCACCTGGTGGCAAAATATTGAACCATAAAGGTATGATGTCATCATGTGACACGTTGTGAGGTCATGACCTTGCAGTTGCACATAGTTTCATGTCAATTGGACAAATAGTTCCAAAGATATGGCAAAAATGGTGAATTTTATGTGACAAAGCTCCACCTTGTGTCAAAATTTTGAACCAAACAGGTATAATGTCATCATTAGACACATCCTCAGGTCATGACCTTTCATTTGCACTTGACTTGAGATCAATTGGACAAATATTTCCAGAGATATGATAAAAACAGTGATTTTTTTCCGTTTTTGGCCCCTGGTGGTCTATCTAGAAATTGTAAATCGTCCAAAATTGAACCAGATCTTCCTCTTTATGATACTTACTAATATGCAAAACTTGAAATTTCTAATTTATGTATTACTGAAGTTATCGCGTTAACACGTAGGGCAGCATGGCGGCGGTCGGACCAAAAGCATAATATCCCTGGAACGCCATTAGGCGTTAGGGGATATAATAACGCAGTACAATGTGCGTAACATTTCACGGTAGACCCACATTTTGCTATACTCCACGGAATGGTTATAAGTAGCGTGAAGCTAAGTTACGTTAGCTAAAAGTAAATTAGCTTGCCAGAATTGACAAAAGTATACGGCTCCTGGCTTTAAAACATATCGGTTTATAAGGCACGTGCAGTGCATTTTGTGTTCATTTTATTGTCTTGAATACAGAGAAGATAATGGAATTCACACGCAGAGGAGCAAGAATCGTCTGACTCCATGAATGTGGTTATTCATCTTTGAACTAAAGAGGACACGAGCCTGGGGTGTGTTTCCCAAAAGCGTAGTTGCAGCAACCATCCATTAGTCAATGGTTCCAACTATGGAAATTAGCATCTGTGATTTCGGGAAACACGCCCCTGAGCAATGTCACGTTACACAACAGCAAGTCAACTTTTTTGCCGACATTTTTGAGTTGAAATCAATAGTGTTACTTCCCTGTTAAATAACAATCGTTTTAAACATTTGACATTGCATTTGTGTTTTAAAATTGTATCTCAAACTATGATTAAACCTTTACCGGCGGCTATGATTTTGTTTTCCATTCCGCTCATACTTACATCAGGGTGCAGTCTGCAGTGGTCAGAATTCCATTTCCAGAGAAAAGTGATCGTGAACACGCACCCAGGGCCGGAGTTCCACGAGCGCGAGCCGTTGTCATGGACACCTCGGATACCAGTGCATTCATGAGCCCCACACTACGCATGTGTGAGCAAAAAGTCACACAGCTCATGTCTGCGTGGGTCCGGAACTTGGTCCCCATGTCGGCGTGCTGTGCCATTGAGCAATTTCCATTGAAATGAATGGGCGGCCATTTTCCAATTGTATATCCACTGAAAAATAAAACATTCTTGCCTACGCCTCGGTACCGGGGGCTGGTGGTTACGCACATTAAATACAGCATGTTTCCAAATTGCAACATTGTCATGTGGCATATCCACATTTTGCGAAGAAACTCGGCAAAAAACTCATGCAGACAATTTTTACCTCAACTGAACACAATTCAATCACCAAGCAAGTAAATAAGCATGCAGCAAAACATGGGATAAAATCATATCAGCACTGAACCACTTGAATTTCGTCTGAATTTGTGCTGTGCATAAAAACAATACCTCAAATGAAAGGGGAAAGACCACAGAATCCAACGATGTATGCCCTGTCATTTTAAACCGACAACACACTGAAAGAACAGCAGAAATACACTTTACAGTCTACAGAGCTGAGCAAAGAAATTTCTTACCTTTGATATTTTGTAATAAAAAAAACTGTTTGCGGGTAAATCCATGCTTGCTATTGTTAGCTCAGTGTGTCCGTGTTATAACCAAACTAGCTCTGCAAGTCTCAAAGGATGTTTTTCTTCTCGAGCATTGCTTCAAAGATCTCAGTTCCTCAGCATTCAGCTTGCTTGCAATGTATTTTCCTCTCTGTGATCGGCTTGTGATGCTGTTAGTAAAACTTTGCCGGTAGCCAATTGATGCAATGGCTTTTGACGTTTCCCACGAGCTCTAAAGCACCTTTATCGCACAAAGCTAGGCTGAGCCAGAGCATTGCGTTCCCAGTGCGTCAAACCGAGTCCATAGGCTATTCAAATGCACTTAAATAGAGCAAATAAATGCTTAACGGGTTAGTTTGTGGTATTTTCTGTATAATTATCCGCTTAATATTCAACCGTTGTTTTCAAAGTCGTTTTCTGACAGAAACGCATGAATACTGAGGGGACAACAGTATAAACAAGGTGAATGACTTGTTTTTTTGACTTATCCTTTATATGGGCAATTTGGAACCCACTTTACCGCTAAATGGTGTAGCCAAGTGCTTAAGGTGTAGGACTTCAGCGCAGGCGACCAATGTTTGAAGCCCTGTTCGGGCGTGTTTTATAGTCAGACATGAGTACTATTTTGCTTGTAAATATAATTGCTGGGGTTTTTATTCTTTTGACTCACCCCCCCCCCCCCCCCCCATTTTTTAAGCCTTTTTGTATTCATAATCTTATTAATTAGCTTTTTTTAAAATAATAAATCTGCTCCAGTGGAGCCCAACTTCATTTTCTTTGTATTTATTGTCTTTGAATGGGAAATTGTATAGGCTGTAGGACTAGCAGAAATAATAATTTTAAAAAAATTATAAATTATAAAAATTTAAAACTGGTTGTAATTGGGTGGAATGTATGCCTGCAGTGACATATAAGTGAAATTAGATAAGTTTTACAGTTTAATACCTGAGAAATCTGATTTGGCACACAAGGTACCTGAATTGCCAATTAGGAGAAGCCACCTAGACATTCCTCTCAAATTTTGTTCTGATTTTCTTGATTAGAATAAACTCTGGCACAGATAATGGTGAGATTCTGTGCTATAAATTTTTAGAGGTTTTGGACTGAAACTAATAAAATTTACAAGGGATAGATGTAAAACTTGGTGCAAAATGAAGTCTTTGTTTTATACTGTGTTCCATCTTTATTTACTCTGACTCAGGGACAAATACACTGATTTTTACACCATGGCAGAAATCCCAAATGGTTTTACCATTGTAATGATACCAAGATCATGCAAATGGACCAAATAGATGCAGAGATATACTTATTTCATTTTTGGCTAGCCATTTTCAAAAAAGAGGCTCAGGGCTTAATTTGGTCATTTTAGAATTCTGATTTTTTGTTTTTTTTGCACTCCAGAGTCACTTTGCACTTCAGAGTCCAATTTAACTGCTGAGAATTATATCTCTCCAGGTAAACCGTGCTCAAAGAAATTTAAAATTGTACCACGTGTTGGCGGTAACAAAAAACATCATCCCATTGCCAGCACTTGGCCTGCAATCTATGGAAGCATACGACTAAAAATATGTAAAAAATAAAAATACATGCCTAGAAATGGTTTTTCTTTGTCAAGAAGCAAATGCATTATTTGTCTCCTAATGCATTTGTCATATTTGCTTTTTCATTTTCAAGACCCTTTATTGATTTTTTTTCATCACAAATTGACCATTAAACATAATTAAGAAGATTGAAATAAGAGAAAGTGGCGAATGGAGAATTCTATTTAATGTTCGATTTGTTATTAACAAAATGCACACATGGACTTGAAAATGAAAAAGCAAGGTGGAGGTTTAGACATTTTCATTATGTTTGACACTTGAGATAGAAAAATTATCTCTGAGAATGCACTTTCATTGTAATATTCTAAGCTATGCGCTTCCATGGCAGTGGTTACCATCAAGCCAAACATAAGTTGCATGAGATGCACTTTTTTTGTCCCCAGCATTTACACATGGTCACATGATCAAACTAGCCATTTCCTGTTATTCAGTGTGGCGTCTTCCGCAGCTATGACAACAGATGTTACAATATGGGTGGGTTAACGCCACGAAAGAATAAAACAGTGTCCACTAAAATGCCAAAGAAAGCACTGAAATGCACCGCGGAAGTTTATATTCAAGCTGTAAGTACGGTTATTTTAACTATAGAAGACTGAGAAGTATACGTTGCCACTTATCCACTTTTAGCACAGATTGCTCAGTTATTCAAGCAAGACTATCAACCGACAATAACTCCCAGCGGGTTGAGTTTCTCGTCGTGAACTTAGTTGTCCAGCGTCATATGGACCGAAGTGATACCTCAGTAATATGCGCATCTAGATACTCGCTACCTCACTAGTCGCCTACTCTTCAGTGAGTTGGCTTGTCAATAAATCTACTCACCACTAATTTTTGCAAGAAACGTTTTGGGTTATGCTTGCTAGTCGTCTAAATGATACTGCTGGCTTTATCGCGGATTAGTAGCAGGCGAGATTGAACTCAACGGTATAACGGTATGCTGTATCCTGGCTTGCTTGTTTAATCGGATAGCTGGGTTTCTGCGAACTCCATTTATGTGGAACGTGTTAATTATAAACTTGCTAACTGGCAATAGCGTTAGTTTCTACAACCTATAAGCGAACCTCGTATCTTTGATTACTTAGATATTGATAGCTATCAATCCTCGACTTTACTTCATCTTCAATGTTGCAGGTAAATAAACTGAGTGATGTTGCACGGCGGAATGATTTTGACTGACACACAGTAAAACCAATTAATGCGTCTAGGTTTCAGTACTATCCCGTGAGTGGCTGTCCGCGATTGTTGGTTATCCAATCAAAACAGTGATGCGCTGATTTTTGAAAAGATTGATGCATTCAGCGACAATAGCTGATTTTTTCTGAGGGCTTGTGAGTATGATGAACAGAATTTGAATAGGAATAATTCCACACTTTAAGTGTAGTCTGTGCTATAAGAGGTACATACAGATTCAAAGTCTAAGCATATTTTAATTAAGTATAGCAACTGCAAGAGCTCAGTTTTGTGATTTCTGCCAACTGAACAATACTTGTGCCCTAATAATGCACCATGAATACTAAATAATAAAATATCAACAGAATATTCATTATTTTGCTGTTTGTTTACTTCATTAATGCATTGTGTTTTGTCATTCTTAGATTACCTGCCCAGGAGTGGTGCTTTCAAGCCAATCAGATGTTTACCTAAGTGTTTGTGTCATGGGACAATACCAGAAGACTCTTTGTGTGCCTCCAGTTTTCCCTCTGTTATTCCATGAAAAGATGTCATTTGAGAAGGTAGGGTGGAACACATTATCAGCATTGCCTGTTTGCAGACATGTAGGTTTGATGTTCATTTTATGGTAATTATGTGTTTTTATTTAAAATTCAATTAAATGTATGTGAAATGTACAGTTTTTTTTTTTTAATATTCTTTGCCTCTGCCTTTAGTATGACCATTAAATTGTAAAGCTACCATTTAAACCTCAGACTGGCACGTTCACAGTTCTAGATTAATGTTACATTTTATCACAGTTTGACATATTACTACCTTGTAAACCTCAATGTGCAATAGAGGTCTTGGATTGTTTGATTTTTTTTTTTGGATTTTTAAAAGGATGTATGCAATGCTTGAATGTGTGGTTTTCCCCTGCAAGGCTTTTTCCAGAGCCACTGACCCAAGTGACATCGCTGATCTCCTTGAGAGTAAGTGGACTTGTGGGTTTTTTACCATCTTTAACGTTTACACACACACACACACACCCCCCCCCACACACACACACACACACACTGTATAGCATATCTGATATTTCTCTGTATTCTCCTTACAGTTGATACAACCTCCTTTGAGCTGATTCAGCTTGTTCCCCCAGGTATACTGCATCTATTACTTATTTATACCATATCAAACAAAGACTTTTAAGCCAATCTCAGTCATGTCTGAGTTCAGGCTTGTGGACAGGTATGCCCAGTGTAAAAACTATAGATGAAAAGTAATGTGCACTGATACAGATTGTGACAGCAGTTTGCCTGTGACTGCAGAAGGAGAGATCCTGGCCACAGTTGAGGAGAACACTCGGGACTTCCTGTATCCGGGCCCCACACTGACCCCTCGGGCCTCTGGTCCTGAGAGAGAGCTGCTAATGAAGAGATCCATCTCTTTCCCTGTGGGTCCATGCCTCAGATGGTGTTTGCCACATTTGTAATATATTGCTAGAGTCACACATTCATTTTATTGCTGCCATTAGAAGTGGTGCTGGTTGTAGAATGTTGCTGCTAACTGATCTGCCAGCACCACCTCGTCATCACGAGAGACCCGCTGGTGTTGATTTTTTTTTATATACAATCTTGTTTCAATGGCTTTCTGCTCTTTCTCCAGGGAATTTCTCCCAAAATGGAATTCTCCACAACATCCATCATTGAGGAATGTGAAATGAAAGATGGCCAGATTGCTAAATCTGTAAGTTCATTTTTTTCACTTGTGTTTCATAAGCAAATGTAGTGAACAGCACTGTGAATAGCAATATGTAAATGGGAGTGTTGAATAGATATGTAGAGTTTGGCATGTAAATGTAAATTGCCTGACCCCAAATGCAAACCTTAAATATTGTAGATGCATTAATGTTCAGTTGCTGCTCAAACACTGTGATTTCAATTTTTAATGTACTGCTTTTAGAATATGCTCTGGATTTTTTTTTTTTTTTTGGGTATATGTGCAAAGTAAAAGGTAAAAAACTGTTGCGTGCATAGATTCACCATTGAAGTGGTCCCCAGCAAGGCCAGCAGACAGACATATTTTCAATTATTGATTCTGGAGATGAAAAAGTAGGATGAAATAGATCCGTAGTCAGATGGGTTTAGAATTTTAGTTGAATTTTAGTTGAAATACTAATTCTGCTGTATGTTTAGGAATTATCCCTGGACGTGTAAAGAATGGCAATGTCTACCAGCTTAATTGTGTTCTTTTATTTACTGTTTTCTTTGCATGAATTTAGACATGCTGGCTACATTATTGTGAGCGCCAGTCTTTTGAAAAGAGTAATTCACTGAGACCAGATCATTAGAATTGATATCCTTTCCTGAAATATGTTCCTCTGTCTTCAATAGTGTTTGTTGAAAAAAAAAAAAAAACCCTGCTCATTGTGGTCTGTCAATCAATGCACATCATCCAGCCTTGAGGCTGCTTTCATATTCATAATTAACAATTTCCCGTATTTTGGTTCATAGACTATGCCACTCTATTGGTCATAAAATCAATACTTTTCATTCTTAGTTCATATTGATAGAAGGAGCAGACCAAATGGCTTTAACTTTGAGTATCAAAACCACAGTTTCAAAAAGATCAACATTGGTGGGTGATTTTTGTTTTTGTCTGTTTGAAAGAGGTCCATCCAGCTGCACTTCGTTAGGTAAGAAGGACGAAAAATTAACAGGGATCAAATCGTCAGCTCTCAAATTTTCTGTGGGCTAGTCATAAAGACAGCAAAATTATTCAAGTTGCTAGGGGAACAGAACCACTGCGATACAAATCACAACAGAATTGATTCAATATATATCCGAACCAGTTTGCTGTGAGCAGGTATTTAATGGCAGTGCCGTCGTTCAGAAACTATTTGCATCCAGGGCAATGCACAAAAACACATTACATGGGTAGGGAACACAAAACTTGGACCTCTGAGCAGAGTAGAAATGTAGTCTGATGAGTCATCTTTCACTCATGAATAAATCTAGATTTTTGGAGGAAGCCAAGGGAGGCATTCAATCCACAATGTTTGTTGCCAGATGTTACACATGGCGGTGGTTCTGTAAGGGTATGGGCAGAAATTTCATGGGACTCGTTGAATCTGATGATTGCTCTCCAATGATGTGTCTCTGGCAAACTATGAAAACAATTTTATGAGAATCCGTGCGTGGTGACACATTGACCAGTTGGGAGGCATTCACAACTAAAAGCAAAATTTTGATGGTGAAAAAGGGATGGTTTATTTAAAGGTGTAACAAAAATGGATTTGAGTGGCGGTGGCAATTCACTGTGAGAAGAATATAAGATCATTATATATTCACTGGAAGCAAAATTGCAACACAAAGTGTTGGTTATGCCAAATAACCCGAGATAATTTAACGCAAAGCTGCCCTAATGGAAGCGATTGAACAGAACTCCTACGGTTTCCCTCTTGCTCCCTTTTTGCAGTTGTAGTCCCTCCTGGAATACACCGACACACTGAGACAAAATCAATTAACTCAATTGCCTAAACGATAACTTAACTGAACACCAATTATAACCTCATACAAATCGAAGAGACAATTGGGGACTAATGAACAACAACCAAAAATAAAAAAACAGAATAATAATGGAGACAAGGAAATCCTAAACCCCCCCCCATGATGTCTCACACAAAGGCTGCATTCAGCTTACTGGCATGTACAGTGCCATACATAATTATTGGCACCCCTGGTTAAGATGTGTTAAAAGCCTTAAAATAAATTCATAACTTGCTTCTTATTGTGTTTATAGTATAGGTATTGATTGAGCAATTACAGCATATCATGCTTGCCGAGCATTGTCGGCAGGTCGAATTTGACCTTGAGCCAAAAGGTCAAGGTCAAATGACAAAAATGTGCGATAACTATCTTAATATAGCAATTAGAGCATAGATATGTATGGGGCACCTACAGGGAATCAGGTATGCCGAACATTGTGAGTTAGTCACATTTGACCTGGGCCTCAAGGTCAAGGCCAAATGGAAAAAATGTGCTGTAACTCTCTTAATATAGCATTTAGAGCTTAGGTATGAATGAGGCACATTTAGGGAATCAGGTATGCCAAACATTGTGAGTCAGTCACATTTGACCTTGGGCCTCATGGTCAAAGTGTCATGGCTTAGGCATGCGTGTGTTTGTTGGACCTTTCTTTGTTCTTTAGTCCGGGACGATATCGGATTTCTTTTCCATCGAATTCCTGGCTGGCTGATTGAGCTGGGGCAGTTTTCCAGACTCTTTGTTTCTAGCACTTCTGCCGGAGAAAATCTCTAGTCTGATATCCTAGTGATTTGTTACATTCCATTTATTGTTAGGAATTGCTTCTTTTAGAAATTTTCTCTCTTCTCTCTTGTTGTTCATTCTCTCTCGCACTGCTTCCCTGTTGCGGACTTTTATTCGTCCTTGGAAGCGTGAGCTTTTACCATAGGTGTGTACCTCTTTTGTGTTCATCTCTTATCTGGGCTGCTCTCAGTTCTTTCTCTCGCTGGTTGCGGCACCTGGCATCCAATCACCGCCCAATACAGAAGGTCTAATGGCAAAAATGTCCTATAACTCTCTTGATATAACATTTAGAGCTCAGGTATGTATGAGGCATTGATATCAGATATTAAACAAGTGGGAAAAAGCGGCATAATAAGCGTTGGCCATCCACGTTAAAAATGCCGAACCTTTGTGCAGCAATAGGTTGCAATAATAGGAACAAGCTATCCATCTTTTCTTTTCCAAAGAAAGTAGACAGGCAAGGAATAAATTAGCAACTGTCGTGTTACATACCAGCTTCATAGGCTTAATCTAGCTGATGCCCTTCAAACTATAGCTAATGCCTATTACAATGAAATAATTTACGTAATTTGAGTATTATTTATTCGGCCTTTATTAGACTGGGGAATCCCACTGAAATAAACAAAATGCAGATATAGCCAAACATTGTCCTGTCCAAAACCTATCAACCACTCCAAGAGCAAACGCAAGCAAGCTACAATCTTATGACAATCTCATGACAAATAACATTCATGAATGCCGCAGCTGGCCAGCTAACTCATATTCGTAATACTGAGTGCAGCTGTTAGTTGTGTTGTAAAATGCCTGATGTTGCAAAGTAAAAGGCAATATACACGCAACATGCAGCTACTTGTATATCCCAACGTTTAATTGCTCGCCTACTTAGCTACCACTTCTGACAACAAGATACGACGGATAACCCGGTCAGCATTCATTCTGCAAATGGTGGCACACGATTAGGCTTGACACTGGGGCAGTACCCTCAAAGGTACTGCTGTTGTACCTTAGAAGCCTTGGTTGTCACTGGGGCAGTACCCTTAAAGGTACTGCTGTGGTATCTTAGAAGTGGGTTTTTATTTGTTTTGGAACATAAAAGTACCCTTTAAACCCTAAAAAGGTTCACACAGGTACCTTGAGGTCCTATAATTAGCCCCAAAGGGTACATAATACCTTGGGGAACAGAAATGGACTCTTGCTGTACCCCTATTTCTGAGAGTGTACCGTCTCCAGCTGATCCGGCTCAGAGCCAGGGCAGATCCGGAGCGGAGGTGCTTGCTATCTGGGACATATCAGCAAGTGACCGTTAGGAGCGACCAAAGCTTGATATGGATGGATTCCAGGCTAACCAAACATTACATGTACAGTAAATTGATGGTTTACCCTGATAGTCTACATTGTAAGCCCATTAGGGCTGGGCATCCATTGATGCAAATACTGCATTTATTTTAGAATACAGTCCCAATCTGACTAGATTTTTGTTGGCCATAATTTAGACCATCTATAGCCTCAATTCCAAAAAAGGTTGGGATACTGCGTACATTATAAATAAAAACAGAATGCAAAGATTTGCAAATCTCATAAACCCACATTTTATTCACAATAGAATATAGACAACATATCAGATGTTGAAAGTGAGACATTTTACCATTTCATGAAAAAAACTACCTCATTTTCAATTTGATGGCAGCAACACATCTCTAAAAAGTTGGGAGAGGGGCAACAAAAGGCGGGAAAAGTTAGTGGTACTTATAAAAAGCAGTTGGAAAGCAGCTAATTAGGTTAATTGGCAACAGGTCAGTAACATGACTGAGTATGAAGAGATCATTTTAGAGAGGCAGAGTCTCTCAGGAGTAAAGATGGACAGATTCACCAATCTGCAAAAAACTGCATCAAAACATTGTGAAACAATTTCAGAAAAATGTTCCTCAGGGTAAAATTGCCAAGACTTTGAATCTACTGTACATAATATCATCAAAAGATTCAGAGAATCTGGAGAAGTATCCGTGCACAAGGTACAAATCCGAAGGTCAATATTGGATGCTTGTGAACTTTGGGCCCTCAGGCAGCGCTGATTTAAAAACAGGCATGATTCTACTCTAGAATGCACTGCATGGGCTCAGGAACACTTCCAGAAATCATTGTCTGAACATTGTGCAATGTACAAATGCAAGCTGAATCTGTATCATGCAAAGAAGAGGCCATATGTGAACTCGATCCAGACACGCCACTGCCTTCTCTGGGCCAAAGTTCATTTAAAATGGACTCAGGCAGCATGGATCCTGTGGTCAGATAAATTAAAATGTGAAATTCTCTTCGGAAATCACGAACGCTGTTTCATGCGGTCTAAAGAGGAGAGGGACCATCCAGCTTGTTATCAGCGCACAGTTCAAAAGTCTACATCTCTGATGGTATCAGGTTGCATGAGTGCCTATGGCATGGGGAGCTTACACATCTGGAAAGGCATTATCAATGCTGAAAAGAATATAGAGGTTTTATTACAACATATGCTCCCATCCAGTCAACGTCTCTTTCAGGGAAGACCTTGCATTCTGCAAAACAATGCCAAACCACATACTGCATCCATCACAACAGCATGGCTTCGCAGCACAAGAGTCTGAGTGGTGAACTGGCTACCTGCAGTCCAGACCATTCACTAATCGAAAATATTTGTCTCATCATAAAACGAAAAATTCAGGAAAGAAGACCCTGGACTGTTGAGCAGCTAGAATCCTACATTTGACAACAGTGGGGCAGTACTCCTCACCCTTAACTTAGGGAATTGGTCTTCTCACTTCACAGAGGTTTACAAACTGTGGTTAAAAGAAGAGGGGATATTAAACAATGGTAAACATGGCCCTACCCCAACTTTTTTGAGATGTGTTGCTGCCATCAAATTCAAAATGAGCGAATTTTTTTCATTAAATGGTAAAATCTCCCACTTTCAACATCTGATATTTTGCCTACGTTCTATAGTGAATACAATGCCATTTATGAGATTTGCAAATCATTGCATTCTGTTTTTATTTACATTTTACACAGCATTTCACTCGTGCTGCTCACTGTCTCGCGCCGCGCGCTGTATTTTAATTCGTAAGAGAGTGAAACGGGTCAATGGAGTCAGATTCACAGGCACCGGTAAGTGAAAACTAACCAACAGTAATTACATAATATTCAATTCTATATATACAAAAAATAAAATAAAATGCCTTTGTAATGTTTAGTTACCTTTGTAGTCTGACGAACTACCATTAACATTATTACCATAATTATAGCATTTCAGCGCTCGTTTTTTTACAGTCAAATGCGTCGTTTTTATGCCCCGCCCTCCAAAGAGGAAAGGGGGCATTATGTCGACACCATGTCCGTCCGTCGTCCGTCCGTCCGTTGTCCGTTAACTTTTCATTTCCGTGGGATAACTATAGAATCCCTCGTCGGATTGATGCCATTTCTTAATGGCGTATTGGGAGTGGCTAGAGGAAGGTTCCTTTCGAAAACCAGCGTCGTGAAATATCTAATATGGCCGCCACAGCAGCCATCTCAGTATGCCCTTGATGAACATACAGGTGGGGACATATGCCACGCTCTGTGTTGCCTTTGTTTTTTTCTGCCAGAGAGGTGCGCGTCTGGTAAGCTGTGACAGCGGTTGGCAACTGGAAGAGGCGTGGCGATGAATGACAGATTGGAAGCTCGGCAGATCATTTTATCATATGACCAAATGACTGGTCAGACTTTTATCAGAAATGTATGAGAACTGAATATTAAAGAGTTTCAACACCTGGTGGATTTCTTTGGCATTTTAGTGTACCATACACTTATTAGGAGCATTTTCAGATTAAAAAAGAAAAGTGTAAAAATGCCAGAAAGGTAAGAATTGCTTTTATTGGCTGATTTAATAAGTTTGGAGTCTGTTTCTCTTTCAAATGAGCCAGTTGCTGTTGCATAACTTTTTTCATTCAATAAATAAAGTGATCACTTTAAACTGTATTTTGTGGACTGACATTGTTTCTCATACTAATTTAAATTTGAAGGGCTGAAATATTTTTAAATACATTTTCTCGGCACTATACTTGGCAAACTAGAAACTTTAATTCAAAACTTCCCCATTTTAACTCTGACAGAAAGTGCACTTTCTGACAAGTGAGTGCTGTGAGATCAGGGGCCATTTTCCAAGGCTCATTATTAGAGCCATATATTTTCATAGAGATTATTGATTAAATGCCAGGTGCTGAAAGAGGCTTGATGTGCTCTAATGATACACAAGGATATTTGGATCTGCCCTGAGATGGAGAGTACCCTCAATGCAATGCTGCCACATACTTAACGATACATGGATATTTAGGAATGGGCGTAGGCCTAACTTCGAAGCTTGAACAATGTGTTCAATCATTTCCCTTTTTAAACATCCTGTGCTCAGAGTCAGTAATAACTCTTCTTTTAGAATGACTCGCTCTGGGTTGTGCAGTTAACTATGCCTCTTGATGTCTCTTTTTCTTGTCTTGAATATTTTGAGCTCAGTAAGTCTGACACCCTTTTCCACGGTTAAGTCTACTCTGCAAAGCCTCTTGTTTTGGACATGACACTGTGTGCTTTTAAATGGGTTTTCTCTGCCTGATTTGCATGCATTTGAACAATGCTCATGTCTTGGTTAATAAGCTACTTGTGGCTTTGGCTTTGTTGTCTCAAGGACATTCTGCTTTATCACCCATTACCAACACCACAAGGCCCACTAATCACATCAGACAAGCACAACTCATGGTTGGAAAGAACTCCTTTGTGTTTGGCCAAAAAAGGGAAAAGAAGTAAGGAAAAGGGGGAAATTAGTTAAATTTCATTAAATCGGTCTTCTACAAATAGCAATCTCAATCAGGAATTATTTATTTCACTTTAAAAAATGAGTTAATATGCCAGGATGTTCCAATTAGCATTTAAATCATCTTTATTTTCACAGCCATGAAATGTCATAATCATATTCTTCTGAAACTGACCATCCAATGCAATTAACATTTTCTTAAAAACGTATTTATCCACGAATCGCCTGCAGGAAAACTTTTAGTCAAATGATTTTGTGGAAGTCAGTAGAGACGTGTTGTCTGTGCAATAAGTTTGTTTCATTATTTTCATTATTTTTGACTTAAAAAAATTTGTGTTCAGCCTCTAATCTTGTTCACTTGTTGGCATTTACTTTTCATTCCACGGTAAAACAATTCTCAATTAGATTTCTGCAAGCTGCGCTACTGAAAATGACTTAACGGACGAGGCTATGACAAATCTTGATAAATACCGTCCAAAACTCTTTAGTCAAGAATATGTGAACCCAGTTTTGTCCCAGTCAGCAGCAGGAAATGTGTCTAGTTGGTCGAACTACTGATTGCCTGCTGGCTCTGTAAGTTGGTGCTTAAATGGGATCGGCGGATTTGTTTTGTAATTTTCTCCATACTGTGGATGAAATGAGAAGACTGGCGTTTCTTGTGATGGTTCCATTGTGAGCCACAGCTTACATGTGAGGGAATTTGCATCCAAATTGGGTGAATTGCTTTTAGGAATGACTTTTTATGCATGGTCTCTTTTTAAGGGAACAAAAGAAATGGGATAATAGCTGATCAGCGGTTTCATGGCCAGTTGTGCGTTGTTCCTTTATTATTTAATTTACAAGAGGGCTTATGTGTTGATATTCAGTCTGACATTTGGGTGATTCTCACAAAATTGCATTTTGTCATGTCCGTAAGGATTTGATAGACTAAACTACTAACACAATTATACTTTTTTATTATTTGTCAAACTATGGTATGTGCTAATTGTAGGACTACTGTTGTCATTGCATTTGATGGATTACTCTATATTTTATGACAACATTTCAACCAAAAAGTTCACTGCTGTAACGTGTCCGGACTTTTATTTTTTACTTTAAACCCAAAATTATCACAATACATCCCCAATAATTTAATATACTGTTATGGCCCCAATTTGTTATTACATTTATAACACAACAGCAACAGCAAGGGATGACAAACACAGTTTTAACAACTAAAACACATTTAATTTTTAACAAACAAAGACTAACACTAACCTACAACTAAAGACCAAGATTGAATATACACAAAAAAAAACAGAAGTAGTTACAGTCCCTTTGGTGGGTTTCCTGGTGATGTGCTGGGTGAGGAAAAAGGCTAAAACACAGGCAAAAATCCACAAAAGAAACTCCACAGGTCTTGAACAGAAATGACAGGTCTGGTCACATGTATCCTTCTCCTTGCAATTTCTCCTCCTTCTTTACTGTCTCAATTCTTTTCCTTATATACTCTTTTGCAGACCCCACCCACATTTAGACCTCTTTTTTTTAATTTTCTGAGACTTGCCCCAGACATGTCCAGGACATGTCTAAACATGACTCCAGTCTGAGCTTAACAAAAAAAGGTAAATACTGCCATCTAGTGGCCTATATTCACATTACACCCCCATTCCAAGAGGGAAAAATTTTGACTCATAAAGGCAAAATTTTTCTTTTCAATACAAAATGGTTAAGTGAACACTTGTCTATATATACATATCATACAATATTCAAACACATGATATACACATTCAAACACGGGATAAGCAATCAGCAATTACATTGTCTGTACCCTTCACATGCTTAATTTCCAAGTCAAACTCCTGTAAAATCAAACTCCAATTCAACAATCTTCGATTCTTGTTTTTCATCTTACTCAAAAACATTAACGGATTGTGGTCAGTGTAAACAATCATTGGCTTTTGTCCTGTACAAACATAAACCTTAAAGTGTTGTAAAGAAAGGACCAGAGCCAACAGTTCCTTCTCTATTGTGGAATAGTTCCTTTGGTGGCGATTGAACTTCCTGGAGAAGTATGCCACGGGATGCTCAATGTCATCAGAGTCACTTCTCTGTAGGAGCACAGATCCACAAGCTTGGTCGCTAGCATCGACCGCGATGGAGAACAGTTTGTTGAAGTCAGGAGATTTGAGCACGGGGAAGTGACACAGCAGAGACTTCAGGCGATCGAAGGCTCTCTGGCATGCATCATCCCAGGTGAACTTTACGCCTTTCTTCAGTTGGTTAGTTAGACTGAGAGCAATCTCAGCAAAGTTCTTGCAGAACTTGCGGTAGTACCCGATCATTCCAAGGAAGCGGCGCAAAGCTTTTTTGTTGTCAGGAACTGGAAAGTCCATGATGGCTTGGACTTTAGCATTTATGGGTGCCACCTTACCCTGGCCTATGACGTAGCCAAGATAGGTGACAGTAGCACAACCAAAGTCACTCTTGTTCAGGTTAACAGTCAGGTTAGCCTGGGTCAGGCGCTGGAACAACGTCTCTACATCTTTTAGATGTTGTTCCCAGGAGTCACTCCATGTGATCAGGTCATCGATGTATGCACCCGTGTGTGGCAATCCGGCGATTGTAGACTGTATCATCCTTTGGAACGTGGCTGGGGAATTTTTCATGCCAAAGGGTAGGACTTCATACTGGTACAATCCAGATGGTGTGGCAAAAGCAGAGATGCTCTTGGCCCTCTCAGTTAAAGGCACACACCAATAACCCTTCAATAAATCAATCTCGGTCAGAAACTTTGCTTGCCCTACACTATCAATACAATCATCAATCCTAGGTATTGGAAACACATCAGTTCTAGTTACAGCATTGACTTTGCGATAATCTGTACAGAATCTAGTACTTCCATCAGGTTTTGGAACTAGCACACAGGGTGAACTCCAATCGGAGTTGGAGGGTCTGATAATATCATGTTTTAATATGTACTCAACCTCTTTCTCAGCAATCTTTCTCTTTTCAGGATTCATCCGGTATGGATGCTGTTTTATTGGTTTGGCATCACCAACATCTACATCATGAGAGGCAATAGTAACTCTCTTTGGAACATCAGGAAACAAATCCTCATATTTCTTGATCAACCTTTCAAACTGATCTCTCTGTGAGGGTTCTAAGTGCTGGAGTTTTACATCAAGATTTTGCAACACTTCAGTGTTTGACAATTTACATGAAAGAACTTCAGCTTTAATTCTTTGTTCATCATCTTGAAACTCCCCCTCATCTTCACAAATCTCAGCCATAGGAGAATCTAAAGTGACAGCTGCAACCCTAGCATTTCTGTCATGATAAGGCTTCAGCATGTTAATGTGACACAATTGTTTTGGTTTTCTCCTATCTGGAGTCTTCACAATGTAATTGAGATCATTGAGTTTTGTCAGAATTTCATAAGGACCATGAAATCTAGCCTGCAATGGATTGGACTGCAAGGGAAACAACACAAGGACCTTTTCTCCTGGTTTAAACTCACGGCTTCTAGCCTTATGATCATACCAAGTTTTCATTTTTCCCTGACTTGATTTCAAGTTCTCTTTGGCAAGGTCACAAGCTGCACGCAATCCCCCCTTGAACTTGCCAACATAGTCCAACAGACTGATCTGCGGCTCTTCCTCTTGCCATTGTTCACTCAACAATAGCAAAGGTCCTCTCACTTCATGACCAAACACTAGCTCAAATGGACTGAATCCAGTAGACTCCTGCACTGCTTCTCTAGCTGCAAACAACAGCAAATGAACCCCTTCATCCCAGTCTTTCTCATGGTCATAACAATAAGTCCTCATCATTGTCTTGAGAGTAGAATGAAACCGCTCTAAGGCACCCTGACTTTCTGGATGATAGGCACAAGAAAGAATCTGTTTTGCACCTAGTTCATACACAACCTGCTGAAACAATCCTGAAGTGAAATTGCTACCTTGGTCTGACTGAATTTCCCTGGGAAGACCAAACAACGTGAAGAACTTTATCAAAGCCTTCGAGATTGCAGTTGCCTTGATGTTACGTAGAGGTATGGCTTCGGGGAATCTGGTAGATGCACACATGATTGTCAACAAGTACTGATTTCCAGATCTAGTCTTGGGTAATGGACCAACGCAATCAACAATGACCCTAGAGAATGGCTCCCCAAATGCTGGGATAGGCTGCAATGGAGCTACAGGTGGGTCTAACTGGTGTTTTCCAACTACCTGACAAGTGTGACAGGTTTTGCAAAAGTTGGAAACGTCTTTCCGAAGCCCAGGCCAAAAGAAGTGTTTCATGATCTTATCAACAGTCTTGTTAACACCAAGATGACCTCCTAAAGGTAAACTATGAGCCATTGTTAAGATCTCATTCCTATAGACCTTCGGAACAACAATTTGCCTGACCACTGCCCAATCTGCATTGGCAGGGATATCAGGAGGGCGCCACTTCCGCATCAACACACCATCCTTGAGATAATACCCAACTGGAACTGCGTCTATTTCTTTATCTGGAAGGGCTCTCCTCTTTAGTACACAAATTTCAGGATCATTATTTTGCTCCTCAATCAACCGCTTTCTGGACAGAGACAAGTCTCCAGACACATCAGAATCACCAGACCCATCCGGCCGGCTGAATAGAGAACTGATAAAAGTATCTGATAAGTCCTCAAACGGAGAAACCATAGTAGGCCAATCAGAGTCATGAGGCGAACCACCTGAGTCCTGACTATTCAATGTACTGGACGGCACCACATCATCTTCTTCTTTAGCCTTCTTGGCCATAGCACGAGTCACTGCGCAAGAAGGATACAGAGATGGGTCCTCATCCCCATCTTCAGTGCTCGGCTGTGAAGTAAGATGTACAGGGGGAACTACTTTGCCCCCAGCCAGGTCATTGCCTAGCAACAGAGAAACACCCTTTATAGGTAGACTTGACATAAGTCCCACCTTTACCTGTCCTGTAACTAAATCTGACTTCAAGAATATAGAGCGCAGGGGTACAGATACAGTCCTCCCTTCAATACCCTGTACAAGTATGAAATCCCCTGAAGCGGTCTCATCACGTAACTCCAAGGAGTCCATCAACAAAAGTGACTGAGAAGCTCCGGTATCCCTTAGGATATATATGGGGACAGGAGTAGTATGCTCATTCAGAGCCACAAATCCCTCTGACACAAATGGAAGAAATTCCTCCCTCACAAAGTCAGCTGTATTAGGCTTTTTAGCCCCACAAGAAGCAGGCAATTTAGCAGATTGGTTATCTACTACAGGGGTTTCTAACCTTGTTTTCACAAAGGCATTTGGTTTGGTATCCTTTTCTTTTTCTTTCTTAGCTTTAAGGAACCAACAGTTAGTTGTAACATGACCAGATTTCTTGCAATAACTGCAAACTAGACCACTTTTGTCACTGTCAGCTTTCACACTTTGATCAGACCTGTTACTGGATTTCTGAGCACCATCACCAGATTTGTCTTTGTCTTTGGGTGAGGAATCTTGGGTATCACCGTAACCCTTTTTCTGAAATTGGGACCATTTATTGTTACTGCTAGACTGAAATTTGGACTTATGAGTGAGAACATATTCATCTGCAAATTTGGCAGCTGATTGCAAGTTCAGTGCTTGCTTCTCATTAAGGTAGGTCTTAACATCATCCTTAACACAGTTCTTGAATTCTTCAACTAACACCATCTCTTTTAGTGAGTTGAAATCATCCTTGACCTCCATAGAAGTACACCAGCGCTAAAAGCAAACCTGCTTCTCATTAGCAAATTCAACATAAGTCTGATTTTCAGATTTCTTCAGACCTCTGAATTTCTGTCGGTAAGCCTCTGGAACCAACTCATAAGCTCTCAAAATAACCTTTTTGACAACCTCATAATCAGAGGAATCATCTGCAGACAAAGCCGAATAGGCTTGTTGAGCTTTACCCTTGAGGACAGTTTGCAACATCAGAGGCCAGTGTTCCTTTGGCCACTGGCAACTCTTTGCTACCTTTTCAAAACACTGGAAATAGTTGTCAACATCCTTTTCCGAAAATGGAGGCACCAGTTTTACCTCCTGACTGGCACAAAATTTATTTTTAGTTTCAATTTTAATTTTTAGTTTCTCCATTTGGAGTCTTTCTTCTCTATCCAACTTCTCTAATTCAAAATCTCTCTGTCTCTGTCTCTCTCTTTCTGCTCTTTCCTCTTTCTCTCTCTCAAATTCTCTTTGTTTTTCTTCTCTTGCTAATTTTTCTAACTCAAACTGCCTTTGTTTTTCTTTTTCTTCCCTCTCAAATTCTCTTTGTTTTTCTTTTTCCTCCCTTTCTTTTTCTCTTTCCTCCCTTTCAATCTCTAGCATTTTTAATTTAAGTTCCATTTCTATATTTGGATTTTCCACTGGAAACTGTTCCAGATCTCCTGGTGCAAACACATTTTCATCAATGTAATATTCAACTATCTCTCTAGCCAGTCTTGCTTTTCGCATGGCTGGTTTTACCTCTGTCAGCTCCAACTGTCTGCAAATTCCTAGCAGTTCTGTCTTTTTAAAAGACTTCAAAACCACTACAGTTGGTGATGCCAAGAAATCATCCATTGCTGTTGTCAATATATATCTAGGAAAATTCACAAAAACAATTTCACAATTTGGAATGTTAGATTTTCAATAAATTACTCACACAATGGTCTATCCCGGACCTTGAGCCCCCAATTTGTTATGGCCCCAATTTGTTATTACATTTATAACACAACAGCAACAGCAAGGGATGACAAACACAGTTTTAACAACTAAAACACATTTAATTTTTAACAAACAAAGACTAACACTAACCTACAACTAAAGACCAAGATTGAATATACACAAAAAAAAAACAGAAATAGTTACAGTCCCTTTGGTGGGTTTCCTGGTGATGTGCTGGGTGAGGAAAAAGGCTAAAACGCAGGCAAAAATCCACAAAAGAAACTCCACAGGTCTTGAACAGAAATGACAGGTCTGGTCACATGTATCCTTCTCCTTGCAATTTCTCCTCCTTCTTTACTGTCTCAATTCTTTTCGTTATATACTCTTTTGCAGACCCCACCCACATTTAGACCTCTTTTTTTTAATTTTCTGAGACTTGCCCCAGACATGTCCAGGACATGTCTAAACATGACTCCAGTCTGAGCTTAACAAAAAAAGGTAAATACTGCCATCTAGTGGCCTATATTCACATTACAATACATATACATATAAAAATGGTTGGGGTCATACCCTTTAACTAGCAATGTAACCTTTTTGGGCCAACCATTTGTGAATAATTATTTTCTTGGCCAAATACATGTGTTCAGAGCATGAACAGTTCATTTCCGTAACAGATATTTGGCTCCATTAAAATCCCTGGGTTCCAATAAATATTTTTTTTTGTCTCATGATGCATTGTGTGGAAGAGATATTGCAAAATGGCTACCAGGTAAGATCATCTTTCAACTTCCTCCGGTAGATATGTTAAAGATTGTAATTATATACACCCCTTGGCACACTACTTCTGTTCGTTACCATAACAGGGTATATATAAAATAGTTTTGAAGATAATTATTAAATGTTCAGTCGAAAAGTAGCTTTTATAGAATCAAACTATTAATGAAAAAATTTCTACCGAATCATGCTAGCTATGCTAATTATTGCTAACAACATGGGACTGCTATTTATTACCGTAATGCTCTGCATTCATTACCGTAACATATACAAGGCTATTACGGTAATGAAATGAAGTGTTACGGTAATTTATTATATACGTATAATCGGCTCCAAATTTTGTGGTTGTTTTCTATGGGTTGGTTGGAACTAGGAGTAGTTGTAGACAGAAAAGGAGATTAACTATATTGACAAGAGTAAGCAAAGTTGAATCATACCGCCAGGCTTGATGCAAGTATTTTTCTAATAATTCCTCATTCCAAATGTATCCCTGTAGCAGCATTCTTTTTATTATTTGTTTATTTATTTATTTATTTTATTTTTTTAAGCTAATTTCAGGGTTTTTTTTCTTTAAAAATTCATAAAAAATTACAGGAATGGGTTAGAGACTTAATTTCCCGAGGATGTCGAGAAAAAGTATGCTGAACACCACATTAGTGTTCATTTTGCTGAAACGGGAAATTGAAAAATCACTATTTCTGAGCATGTAAAAACAAGTAAGTCTTTAACCCATTCCTGTGATTTTTAAAGGTACATTGTGTAGGAATTTCTCCCACAAAGCGGTGAAAATGTATATTGCATTCAAATGAATAGTGCTCTCTAGCGCCTTACTTTTTCAAAGGGGTGTTGCAACTACGGTAGCCGTAATGTACCAAGAAGGTATGACATCATGTCATCCAATACCACTCACAATACCATGCTGAACTGCGGTCTATGGCAGAGTGTTTTTAATACAAACTCTCAGACCGCTTTCGCACAAGGTACGATTGTTTGGTATCGTGCCACAGTGCGATTGTCCCCTCTCCCCATTGGTCAGCTTACTCATTAGTAATATTGTACCATACCTGAGTTTGCCAAAATTCCAATACAGCGCGTTGCATTGTCCACCTTGATAGTTTTAAATGGGGGGATATACAGAAAGAAGGAGTAGTTAACTCTTGCGTAGAAAGAATTCTGTATCTAATCTCCACTATTTTCTGGCTTTTTATTTGCCAATACAATTTTAAAAGGAGTCGCCAATATGTTTTGGGGGATTTTATTACTGAGAGGGGGCTTTAGAATATTGATATAGCGAATGCGTGCTACGCGTGCCGTAGCAACCCGGTGTGTCATCAGTAACACGGATTACCACATATAGCAGCACAAGAAATTAAATTTGAAATTTTCTTGACTGAATTTTAGTTGCTAAATCATCAAAATTGCTAAAATTGCTCCCTACAACTGTCAAACGCGAGTCTGTCATCTTGGATTTGCCCGGAGACGCCTGTCAAACAATAAAATTACAACTTGATGGCAGGTGTGAGACCATCATTTACTACTGTTGTCTATTTTCCTAATAAATGTACTGATGGAAGTAGTGGGCATGATGAAATACAACCCTTATTCCATCAAACATAGCCTAGGCTGCTATTCACAAACAACGCTGTTTACCTACACATGTTCTACTTTTATGCTGCCTATATAATGAATTACACAACCTTCAATGAAAAAAGCTTGTAATTTAGACAGTAACATGTACTTACTGGTTGAGAAAAAAGCAGGCAACTTCAGAGTTCCTTTGAAAGTCGTTCTCCTTCATTAGCTCTTTCTACCTGGGAAAAGCTACCCCGATGTTTACCCTCATTTTTTTGAGGCCCGCCATGTAGGTAGTTGTACATGTAGGTAAGAAAAACATTAGACGGGCTCCACACAAGAAAGATCTGGGAGTGATTGTTGACCAAACCCTCACAGGCTCTAGCCATTGTGCCGTAGCAATAAAAAAAGCCAATCAGATGCTGGGATACATTGCCAAAAGTGTTGAGTACAAATCCAAGGAGGTGATGCTTCTTTTGTACAATGCATTTGTTGGGCTATATCTGGTGTATTGTGTACAGTTCTGGGGACCATACTTTAAGAAAGATGTAGAGACTTTAAAGAAAGTTCAGAGAAGAGCCACTAAGTTAATTCCAGGTATAAAAGATGAAAGCTATGAGAAGAGGCTGAAGATCCTTAATCTCTTTAGTCTTTGGAAAAGGAGACTAAAAGCTATATACCATTGAGTATCTGAAGGGATATAATCACAATAGTATAAAGAAACTAGCGAGCGTAGTTGGGCTGAATGGCCTGTTCTCCCCATTCATATTATGTTATGTTATGTTAGTCCTTCATACTTTGTGCTAAAAAAAAACTGTTCAAATATCAAAATGTTCACCTTGTTCAGGACATTAGGGCTTCCATTCAACCTTTTGAAGATATTTATACTTTTTAAAATATTAAGCTTTCTCTGAAAAATTTTCCTCATTCAAAATGAATGGAGAGAATGTTCAAATCCTTCAAATCTTCAGCCTCCTTAAACCTCAACTACTTCAGCATACTTTCAGCCAGAGACTTTATTCAAACTTTAAAATGCTCTCAGGACTTTCAGTTATTCAGTTGCCATTCAACTTTTTAATATCTTTTATACTTTTTATGAATTGCTCTTAATTAATTGAAAATGTTATCGTATACTCTGTATTGATTGTGTTTGCATTAAACCTTCTGTTATTCTGTTATGAATTGCTCTTGATTTGTCATTACCCAGGACAATCTAATCATTCAACAATTCTAATGTAGCCCTACATGATAAACAGTGAAAAAGACTGGACCATATAGCTTAATTTGTGAATGCTAAAAACATAGCTTCTATGATGTATGAATGCCATGAGAGGTCATTACCGTAACAAAGCTTTTCATTCCCTTAACAGCTTTTCATTACCGTAACACTTGCTGTATATGCAAATATTTGGATGGGAATGAGTGATATATTCAAATTTTATTTTTGCACAGGAAGTATTTGTCAAGTCTTTTCAGATTACTGAATTTTCATTTTTTTATTTATTTGTAAAATTTACACTACGGGAAAAATTTAGTATAAACATGTATCTTTGTTTGGTTATGAACATAACTAAAGTTATTATATCAATAAACAATTTTCTGAATGTTTGCACTTATGTGGCTATTCTGAACTATTAATAGAACATACATGAAAAAAATAAAAGGTCTACTTTTTATACATACTCAGTTATCATCAATTGAAAATGTGTGATGGTAATGAACTTATTTGGTCAATGATTCGATAAAACATTTTGAAAAAAATTTATTAAAAAACGTATTGACATCTCATTTTAAATTAGCCAGTTAATTGAGACCCTGCTTGCTACAAATGAGAAAAAGAACTAGTAAAATTGACCTAAAATTGTTTTTGCAAAAGTCAGGACAGTTTCGTGAGAATCACCTATTTACCATTGGTATCTGTTGTTGTTCACTCTCAACATGATGTCTAAGCAGCTATCACTGCCAGTGAAGCTAAGCAAACCAGTCACTGAGATGGCAAAAGCATTAAATATGGCCAAGTCATTAGGAACTTCTTATTAAAGAAGAATTCACTGGTGGGCTCTGGAACAAAAAAGATCTGGAAAGCCTCGGATAATAGCTGTGATTGAGAAATTCAGCCCTTTATGAAGAAAAACCCCATGTATCTGTGTGCCAGCTGTAAGCAATTGAGTTAGCAATTGTGTGAGGACTTGACCATAATAAATGAAGAGGGTTTAGATTTGAACCATTGCTAAGCCTCTAAAAAAGGTCAGTTTATAGTTTGCAGTAACAATAAGAAAAAAACATGTACAGTTGTGGATCATCATTCAATGGACAGATGAAAAGAAGATCAACTTGTACTAGAATGACGGGAAGAGAAGAGTTTAGAGAAGGGAAGTAACTGCTTATAATCTGAAGGATACCACCTGAACTGTTAAGCATCATGGAAGTAGTGTTACAGTATGGAGATGTATGTCTGCTAAAGGAACTACTTTTCTTGTAGTTATTGATTATATGACTGCTGAGAAAGGCAACAGGATAAAATTTGAATTGTATAGGGCTATATTATCTTCTCAGTCTCAGCCAGATACTTCAAAATTCATTGGAAAACACTTTACAGTGAATAAATGCAATTACCCAAAGCGTACATTGCAAGCTGCCTCACATTTTTAGTAAAACATGTTGAATGTTCTACATTGGCCAAGCCTTTACCTTACCTGGATTCAGCGGAGTATGCAATTCAATAGCTAAAGACAATTGAACAGACTTCTAGCAGTCATTGACTGCAAAGGATTGGCAAACAAGAATTAAAAATGGCAATTTTATTTACTGTATGATTATTTTAGTTTAGCCACTTGCTTTTTGTCAGCCCCCAACATGGGGGGACTATGTAAAAAAAAAAGTTTGTAATTCCCTGTGTGGTTCATACAGTGTTTTTGGAAGAAAGAACAAACCCTCATGTTGAAGCTGAAAGTCTGAACTACAAGTACATTTTGATTTTGTCCTTTCAAATCTGTTTTGGCATGCAGAACCAGAATGATTGACAAATATCTTGTCACTTTCCAAATACTTATGCACCTGGCTGTAAATAACTGGCTATATAAAATAGACAGAACTGGCGTTGGGCTACATTGGATTCTGTAGAAGTGGATAATTATTGTTTTATTCCCTTTCAGTTTTCCCTGAGAAAAAGGCTTTTTTGGCGAGTAATAATACTTTGTCAAGGTATATTTTGGAGACTGCTCGACCTTCCAAGTCATTTTCTGTTCTGTTTTAGGAGATCATTGATTTTGTTGGGATCTTCGATCTATTGCTCCCAACAGAATATTTTAAAACCTTTTGGTCTACAATGATGTGAAATTATGTGGGGGAAAGAATACGGATCAAATTATTATGTCATTAATTATTATTCTTTAAAAAGACTGAAATTTATAATTTACTGAAAAGGCTTTGAATATTTAAGAAACATTCTCCAGAAATGTTGTTTTTACTGACCATGGAAAAAATCAAAGAATTAATTGCAACTGATAAACTTGAAAGATCAACAAGATACAGACTAAGATAAATGTGACACCCTTTCAACAGGCAGGAGTGTTTGGCACCAGCAGTTGGTTTGTTTTAGACTTAAGATACTCAGACTTGCAGTTATATTTATTAGACTTGACTGTTCGCTCTCAGGTTTGCTGTAAATCTCCAGTGAAGCCTCAGCCTGGCAGAAGGACCGAGAGGAGCCCACGGTCTCCTGTGAAAAGAGCACCACAGACCACTGTGTCCAATAACTATGAGCTTCCTACTGTGGCTTCCCAATCACGCTCTCCCTCGCCCTACACCCATCGCCGCATGTGCCAGCTCTCGGAGGACAACTGGCAGCGGCTCAGTCACCTACAGCTGGGGCCTTACAAGTTTAAGAAGGAGTCGGAGAGTCAGCCCCCCTTTGTGGTGCGTAGCGTTCTTCTGCCTCCTATGTGTTTGAGCGCAACTCGCATTTACTTAGTGTCAGGATTATTGGGAATTTGTAAAATTTGTATCATTGAAATATAATTGTATGAATGTTTGATATAAACATAAAAGTGTAATGATTTGGGTGTGATGGCACAAACAGGTGCCATTCAGTCCATGAACCTTGAGCATTTCATGGGAAATTGCATCTTCACTCTTCTCAACCCCGTAATGGTATCATGTACAAGAGTGAAAGAGCTGCTGATTCACTAAACATCTGTATACACAATTTAGGAATCTGTTTAGACCTTAATAATAGTAAAAATAACTTGTGTGGCTTAGTATCATGCATTCTCTGTATCATACACTAAGCAAAGATTGCCCATTCTGTTACAAACTTAAATAGCCTATATCCTACCTGTTAATTTCATATGCCATGACTCTGGAGTAAGAGGAATGCAGATGAAGTGCTATCTGAGAATACCAGCGAATTCATACCAACGAAATGGGCAGAAAAAGTTGAATAATTGTGTACTTTTGATAGAATTCCCCTACAAATTTATGGAGAACTGCAGGTGTTAAGTAAAGTTCCTTTTGTTCTTTCATTATATCTAATTGTGATAATTTTAGGTGTTCAGTGGAACTACAGTAAGTCCTGAGGTATAACTATCAAAGTGGCTGTGTTATTAAACCAGATATGTGCGTTTGGTGGCAATATTAGCATGGGATTTTCTACAATGTGGCCTTTAGAAGAAGGCATTTTACAGAATGAATCCCGGGGCCACAATTAACCTCAGTAATTAAGAGTCAAACCGTGATTAACAAATACTTTCCTACTGAAGGGGCTTAGCCCACAGAATGCATTATCCATGTGTGTTTAAAGTCAGCAGACTTGTTCATGTGGAAACTAAATGGCTCATTTCATTAGTGAGGATGATAATATTGCTATTTAATTGAGATGCCACCATTTTAATTGAAGTCTGTGGGAGTTCAGTTGTTAAGGTACCTGACTGCTGCCAATAAAGGAAACGTTTCTCTTCCCCCAAATTGTTTGTCTTTGCTTTGACCTTTGTGTTGTTTTTTCCAGAAAGCGATTGATGGCAGATAGGAAGGCAAATACAGATGATTCATTCTGGATTCTGCATCTTGTTTGTCTGCTGCAGCTGAGCCCACTCCGGCAGCCTCTCTGCCACTGTAGGGAGACTAACTCACCTGCAGATGATGGCTGTTGTACATGTTTAACATAGTGACAGAGGCGGTAATTCTGTGTGCGTAATGCAGGTTCCCCGCAATCTCAGCGCTTCCCTCAACGAGTCGTCCTCTGTCCAGTGCCCTTCCTTTTCCCGGAGAAGCTTGTCCGCTAGTTACGCTGCAGATAGAATGCAAGGTCTGTGCGTACGCCGTCCTGTAAAATACGTCACCTGTGTGCGTGTGACTGTTATTCCCACAGTTATACACTAATGTTTTACTTGTTTTTCCTTCTAGATTCTTCCCTTCTGGGGAGTTACACACCGAAGCCTGCAGAAAGACAAGTGCAAACAAATTTTAAGGTTGAAATCCTATTAAATGTCTAAATATAAAAATCAAGGTTGTCAAAATGTGGCAGAAATGCATTTTATTTCTTGTGTGTCCCTTGTCTTTTGGCATAAATATTCTGCATGAGGGAAGGGAGTGTTGTAAGCGCAACGCTGCCCCCCTCTGTTATTGAGAGATATTTCATGTGGCCTGCAGTAGCTGCAGCAGGGCT
Organism: Gymnothorax reevesii; assembly: GCA_029721435.1. NCBI lineage: Eukaryota > Metazoa > Chordata > Actinopteri > Anguilliformes > Muraenidae > Gymnothorax > Gymnothorax reevesii. Next base: position 96,238,855 of record CM056575.1, read on the forward strand.
GAATCCCATGGGTGTGAAGGGGCAGTCTGGGGATCAGGTAACTGCAGTCCAATCCCATGCTCCTGCCACATGTGCTCTGACTCTCTGCAGGTGAACAAAGGCTCCCTCAAGGTGCAGGACTTCCTTGGAGAGTCTTCAGCGAAGTGGTGCACCAGCACCCCTAGTGGCAGCCTATTGACAGTTCAGTCTACCCCAGCATCAGGAAAAAAGTCTGCCCAAAGCCCCCTGCTCAGTCGCTCGTCCTTAAAGGAAAGGTACAGCCCTGCTATCCATTGTGACCATTTTCCAGCGGGCTGCTTCGCATGTATTATCCAGTTTATTTTCATAATCATATTCTTGTTGAGGAACCTCAATATTTTGCCTATAAACTTCATCTTAACCAACATCAGGTGCATTTGCACGGTGTATAAAATCATAATTTTTGTACTTTTATGCCTTTTTGTATCTCCAGCTGGTTTTCTTAGATGAAATGGCAGTGTTTCATTGTGGGTTGAGTCATAAATTTGTTTTTACGACTGGGATGAAAAGACCTAAATGATATTTCTAAGGCTGTATTTGGTATTTCTCGTTCTCTGAGACCATTTCTATTTGCTCTGTTGTTGAAAGGCGAGGGAAGATGTGAGGGGAGATGGCATAGTCATTCCCATAAGAATTTCCAATTATATAGTATTGACGAAATGTGAACCTCATGCGAGCGCAGCCAAATGAAACCAGCTGTACGCGGCTAATCTTTATTGCGATCACAAGCAGCCGACAAGATGAATTTCCCCTTTCTTCAAATTACAGGATCTGATGTCTTGTCATGACTGTTCATTACTTAAAAGAAAACGAAAACAAACAAAAAAAAAACACCCACGGAAAATGGTATTGATTGCGTTTCGGCAAAACTGAACAGGTTTGACCTGACGCGTGGTTTAATAAATTCTAAGAGACCCTGTCATTGATCTGAACAGCTGCGAGCAAGACCGCCCAATGTTTATTTAGGCTTCTTTCTCCTTTCTCTGTTCATGGAAAACATCAAAATCAATGGAGCATTTTAAACAGAAAGTAAATAATGAGAAATATATGATGGTTCACTCTATGTGGTGAAAGTCGTACAGCGAGAGATTAAAGCCACCCTGGTAGATTCCCACTGCAGGACAGTAAGCAGATCTGAGGAAGTGTCTTTTTCAGCCATCTAAAGCAGAGTCTCTTCTGAGACCTGAAAATCAAACCAATGCGAGCCTTAAAGGTGTACCTTCAAGTACATTCTGGTTTTGACTACTAGTCATTACAAGGAATGTTTTCCTATACTTACTACATTACTGAGGATGTTCTTGTGGACTTGGCCGAGGAGCTGAGCATTTAACGTCAGTAACTCGTTTTCAGAGGAACATTGCAATATGTTTGTAAATTTGGGATAGTGTTATCAGGAGCGATTGTGAAAAATGTGTTATTATACTCATAATTATTTTCAAAATAATTACACGACAATAATGTGAACATAATACAAATTTGCCCTTTTGGTTTTAAACGTTCAGTACTTTCCACAATGCAGTAAGATTCTGGGCTGCCTTTTTTTAAGTGGAAAGTCAGACCATTACTTGATTAAGAGCACAGACTAGTGGCCAAAAGGGATACATGCATAATGAGAGTCATGAAGCAGGACTAAAATATCGATGTCAGAATTTTTATTTTGAGTTATCGTACATAGCTGTTGGACGTTATCTGCTTGCCTGCACAAGTCATATAAGGGTAAAATAAATAGTTTTTTCTCCATTTCATTGATGCATTACAGCCAGTGTTTCAGCTGAGGGATGTCTGCAGCAGGTGATGAATTATTATGAGCTTATGTTGTATTTTAGCGCCGTCATCTCAACTGTGATTCCAAGGTGTCACGGTGACACATTCCATCAACGAATAACAAATAACACCGAAGAATGAAATGTGGGCTTTGTGTGACTGACACTATAATTTATAATATCACACAAGAAAGAAGCCAGTGCCCACATCTTTATTTTTTTATGTAAAATTCAAATCCTATTTGGTAATAAATGATTAGAATCATTATGGGGTAAACACAAGCGATATTTCCTTAAATGTTAAATGTCTCTGTTCTCAGGTTCCAGAGCAGTCCGTCCAGCCCCAGTCAGTGGGAAGAGATTCACCGTAGAGTTCAGAGATTGCTGAAGACTCATGGCACCCGCAAGTCACTCAAGTTTGTGAGTAGAGCATGGCCTAGTCTAGCAGAGCAGTGAAACACAGCACCGGATAAATACATGGCTTTACGGCTGCAAAAGATGCAGGATACTTCTGAAAACTGAGCCCTCTTGTTAAATTGATAATCCCCAGCTCTAGAAATAATCGCCATCCAACTAGATTTGTCTGGATGCATTTACTTTTAGTTTGCCTCTTTGTTTCTTGAATGAATAAACTCATGTCTGGCATATTGTGCGTGACTTTCCACTCACTTACTATGTAAACCCCCTTGAATTAGCTGAAGTTTTGTAACCTTGAATGGGGGATGTGGAGAAGTGGCAGGTGCAGTGATAGAAAGCATCACCTTCCTCACTCTGTGCTGGAATGAGCTGATGGAAGAACTGAGAGACGTGTCGCTAATGATGCTAAAGCTCCAAATCCTCTCTGTATGGAGGAGAGCCAGTGCTCTGTGGGAGGCTCCTCTCCGGGCACAAAGCCACTGCTCCGAGTTCATCTTCCTCACACTAAACGAAGGCAGGCGCTGCAAGAGGCCTGTCTGTCAGCTGCCAGCGCCTCGTAATTAAAAGGGGAAAAATGCAGAGACTTCTTAGGAGTATGAAGACGTCCACATGAAGGAACCTACTTGACCCTATCTCTGCTGAACAGGTTTCACATAAAAACACAGCTACCAGTACATTTAACAGTATATTTGATGGGTGTGCGGCAGTGTAGTATTTGGTGAGTAGAAAAGGGTTTTACTTGCTCGTCGCCATTCATTTCGCCCTCCAAGCCTGTGCTTTTTGATCACTGCTTATTTTATGTATCTCACAAGCCCAAGCATTACATTCAACCCTTTGACACCTAAAATGACTGCTCTGCCAAGTTTATTTAGAATGGATATCAGATAGGCTCAAAGCTCCCATTGAATTCTGAGTTAACCGTATCACTTTGTGGTATGAAATGATCAAATTTTAATGTTGTTAATACATTTCAGCACAAGTTTGATGCATTTATTTACAGCAAAATTGAGCAGATTTTATATATCAAAAAAAAAATTTCAGAGATTCATGATCAGTTTGATTGAGAATCTTCAACCTTGATTTGTCAAATTCAGTGTGTAACTGCTTAGTTGGAATGAAAGCCTGCACCCGCACTGGCCCTTTCTGGATAAGATTGAGGGACGCAAGGCAATTGCAAAAAATAAAAAAATCCATATTTGGGCAGAGAAGTTAGTTAGCATAATAAGGAAATTTCTGGATGCGAGAGTGAAAGGGTTAATGAGTTCTTCCATGTGAGTCATATCTGTTTGGAATTTCTGTTGAAAAATCGGCAAATTAATGTGTTTTTTAGTGTTGGCGCTGTTTGCATAATTCTAGTACTTTCATTTTCTGGGCATCATTTAATTTGGACATTTTCACATTTTTAGTAATCTATTTACATTTTTTAATTTTTACTCTGGGTATTTTTATAATACCTTTAAATGTTACGCACAAAACACCACCTTTTTGTTGTACTTGAAAAATGACATTACAAGAACTGAAATGTGCTGCGATTAAAAAAAAAAAAAGTCTGATGTGGCTTCAAAGTTTTTCTTTGTCCTGAAATGCATGTTTCTGCACCCTACACTCTACCCTGCCTTGATGACATGTGTTATTGTCTTAGGAGCAGGAGAGCGCGCGGGGCGAGACTTCCCAGCGCAGACCGATGCTCTCTCGTGATGACAGTCTGCATGACAGCCCAGTCCTCCGGGACAGGTAAACACTTTATCCCTGTCACTATAGCACCTCAGCACTGACACTGTAATTCTGTAATGGCTAGAAACCGGCCGCCTCTTTCTGCTGTTATATGTCCTAATGGCTACCATCTCTTCTCCTGCTGTGACAGGCGCTTTTAGCACGGCCATTAGATTCAAAGTGCCATCGTTTTATTCATCTGAGGTCAATTCTTCATCAGTGGATACAGTTTTGTTTGGGCTGGACGAAACAGAACAATGGACTAAATATTAATGGTTGTGAGCATTAGAGGAGGACGATGAGCGATTGGCCGTTTATCTCTTTCCCTCTTCAGTTTTCATGAGAAACTTCAATTCAGATTTTCTTTGTTGCAGTTACGTGAGCAGAACAGTTCTGGGTTAAGTGTTAAGAAGTGATAAGTAAGATTTATTATTAGATTTATGAGCTTTCAGTACTATCAATCGACCTGTCTGCAGCCATGGAAACATTATATCCTGTCAATAAAAAAGTTCTGTCTTTTTCTCCACAATTTCCCCGTGCTACATCAGCCCTTTACAAAAATGTTGTTTATGTCCCAAATTCTATGTACAGTACTTCATTCAAACTAATCTGAGGAAAAAGCATTTTTGAAATCTCTTGAAATTAATTGTCTGTTGATTATTATCGCTTAGTTATTCAGCTTGAAATGTGAGCAATAAGTGTGAGTAACAATCTTAAGAGTGTGCAATAATAGAGAACTCAATACTTCACAAACTTGGGAGTATTTTTTTATTTACTGTATGACCCCAATTCCAAAAAAGTGGTACATTGTGGAAAATGTGAATAAAATCAAAAAGGACCGAAACAATATCCCCAAAAAGGTTTGGGCTTGGCAATTTAGGACCAGTGATGATGCGACAAGTTTCAATATTAAGGCTGATGTTAAACAGGTAATGTCAAACAGGTGTGCTAATCAGGAAACCTCTTGAAAAGGGCTAGTTCCCAAAGAGAAAAGATAGGTTGAAGCCATTTGCCTACACATGTGCAAGCTTATAATTCATCACTTTGAGAACAGCGTTCCCCAAAGAATTATCAGTTAGATTTTGGGCAAGGCGGAGCACCACTTCTGACTGTGCCTGGTCGCCAATCCCTCAGACATGACTGTCTTAAGAACTGTCTTGCAACTGTAATGGATACTGCAACATTGGTTCAGACATACTTTGGCAAGCCTTTCTTCATCGACACTGTTCGCTGCTGCATCCACAGATGCAAGCCAAAGCTTTACTATGCAAAGCCGAAGCCATAAAATAACACTGTCCAAAAGAGCGGCCAACTTGTCTGGGCTCAATGTCATCTGAGCTGGTCAGTAGCACAGCTGAAGCATGTTTTGTTTAGTCAACATTTCAAATGGTTTTTGAAAAAAAAAAATTAGTTTTGCGGGTGAAAGATGGCAGAGACCACCAAAGCTGTTAACCGTGTCAGGTTTGAAAGCCAGCGTCTGTCACTGTCGGAGCATGTCAGGGCACATGGCATGGGTCACCTGAAAATTTTGTTTGTACAAAGGCAACATTAATGCTCAAAGGTTTGCGCAAATTTTGGAGCAAAATATGATGCCACATCGATATCGTCTGTTTATGGGGCATCCCTGCATTTTCCAGGTAGACAACCCCAAACCAAATTCTGCATGTATTTACTTATTTTATCAAATTATTTTATGAGGATCCCTAATAGCTTCCGCCACGACATCAGCTAGTCTCCTGTGGCCTGACACATAAATTGCACTCTACACTTGGAACTGATTATCAACAATCCCTGACATCAATTACCATTAAATTTTGAATATTAAGACAACACATCTCTTACAAGATTCATCCTCAAATAACACAGCTGCAAAGATATAAACAAAAACAGTAATTACAAGTCCATGGCTGTGCGGGCAGAGTATGGCAACGTATGGCAGCAAAAATTCCAAACAGTTGCGCAGTCGAAGTCCCACATAATGGAGGAAAATTCTTGATAGACTTGACCAGCTGGTGCCTACAGTCCCCAAGCACTAATGAGTTTAATGAAAAGAAATGATGTTACTCAAGGGCAAACTGTCAACTGTGCCAACTTTTTTGGACTGCTGAAAAATATACTTTTCCCAGTAAAATGATTACCATCACATTATTAATGCATACAGATCACTGTGATTTAATAATGACACTTGTATTATTAATAATTGTGTTATAGTGAATTTTATCACTAACGGTAATACACGACTGAACATAAATATAATTTGTTTACATTTTTTGTTTTTGGTGGTTTTTTGATGCATGAATAAAAATATGTTATATTATTGCAGCATTTAGCTGCATTAGAGCATTAAAACCTGTTTCAGATTTGGTGTAAATCTTCAGTATTGAATTGAAATGAATGTCTTTCACATTGTCCACTCAAAAGCCATTTTCACTGCAGATGATCAAATTTTCTTTCCTCCAGCACCGGGCCGACTGTCCATTTGGGTAATGGGGCTTACTGGTCAAACCGAGCCGCCCAGTACACAGGCAAAGCCCACAGAGCGGTGTTTGAGGACAGTCTGGGTCAGATATACAAGAACCTGTACAAGCAGGCCTCCAGCTCCAACTAAGTGTCAAGTCATCAATCAAGGACCGACATTGGCTGCAAATTTAATCAGCCCTTGAACACCACTGAACTGGATAATAATCACTTCAAGAGTGAGAAATTCCCCATCAGACTCAAACTGGCATTAACATTAATATCTGCAGATTTGAGGACTTGCCTGATCACCTGTTTTTCCACATTTCCTGGGATCATTCCGCACCGATTTATGCTGTACTACTTATTGTAATTCATATTCTGCATAACAAATTAACACATTTTGCATAGTTTGCAACAGTATTTATCTCTATTTTATTAATCTAATTAAAATGCAGTATCAAACCACAGAAATGATTGCTATGAGAAAATGCATGTTTCCTATATCACTGTAAGCTGATTATTTGAGGGGAAAGGCCAGCTTTGTTATTGGCCTAATCAGTCGACTCTACTTTCCCCAAACTAGCTTTTCTGCTGACATGAAGGAGCACATGGCTTAATTTTCTGCAACGATAAGCACTCCTCCCCTCCATGCTGCTGACCTTCTCTAACTTCATTTCCGTGTCCTGGTTTGAGCAGAATCTCTCTGAGCTGCTTGAAAGCTGAAACACTGCTGCGCTGTATGCGGTGGGCTGTTACCGGAGATCCTCGTAGCACATGCAGTGAGGCACAACTCCCAGCATGCTCCACACTGCACCGGGAGGCATGTTGCATTCTGCCACCTACTATTTATTAATTTGCTTCAGCATGAACATACACAAATAAAATGTATACTCAATTCGGGGAGCATGAAAATGAAACTAAAAATACAGAACTTCAGGAATGTGTTTTTTTAATTGCTGTTTTTCATTTCAGCATAACTTCTATGTCCAAATTTTTTTAAATATCCTTTTTTTACAGTAGTCATGGTCATGTTTTTTAAAAATTTATGATCCTTATGATGATGCTTTTGGTGCACAGTCTCCCAATCATGACCACACAAAATTTGTTGCAACCTTGCAACTCTTTGGGCGTAGACATATTGGGTGCATTTTGATTCTCATTTGAAATTTTGTAGCTCTTCGCTTGAACTGGAATTTGTTCTGGGTTCCCCATCTTGAAGGCCACTCAAAGGCTGCATCCAAATTCATTAAAGAATGGACATGAACTGGAATTTATTTCACTAGTAGTCATGACAAGGAGTGCTGAATTGTCCTATTTCATGAAGGAGGCATTTAGCTCCCTCAATGCTTCCCTCCAGCAAGGAAACAAAGGACCAACTTTGGGAGAAAGGAAAGATCAAATAGGGACCGCAGTCCTTTGCAGCTTTAGCGACTGGATGCATCGTTCATGTCCCGAAGTTTTCCAATACATTGCGAAGGCTATCTTCAACATCAAACTCATATCGAATTAAAAGAATGGACGTCTGTTTTTTCTCAAACATGGTCCAAGGTACCTCTAGAATCAACAGCGGGAAAAATAAATATTGAACGCGTCAACACTTTTCTCAGTAAATATATTTCTAATGGGGCCACTGACATGAAATTTTCACCAGATGTTGATACCAACCCAAGTGATCCAGACATACCAAGAAATCAAAACAAATAAGTCCATAAATTATGTGTAATAAAGTGGAATAACACAGGGAATAAGTATTGAACACATGAAGAAAAGGAAGTGCAAAGGCTGGAAAGCCAAGAAACCAGCTGAAATCTGTTATTGGGCAGGATTGCTTTCTAAATACGATCAGTGCAAATTAAAATTAGCTGGTTTAGTCTTAATTGATGGCTTATAAAAATTTCCCAATAGAGTAGGTTTCTTATTACCAAGGTGTCACATAAGAAGCATCTCATGATGGGTAAAAGCAAAGAGCTCTCTCAAGACCTTTGAAATGTTACTGTTGCAAAACATACTGATGGCACTGGTTACAGATGTATTTCTAAACTTCTGAGTGTTCCAGTGAGCGAAAATCCAGAAGTGGAAAGATCATTTCACCAAAAGCTGGCCAGGACCAGGTGCTCCTTGCAAGATTTCTGACAGAGGATTCAAAAGAATAATCAGAAGAGTTGTCCAAGAGTCAAAGTTCACTTGCGGAGAGCTTCAGAAAGACCTGGAATGAGGAGATATTTTCTTTGAAACAGCTGTAAGTAATGTAACTCAACTGCCATGGCCTCTATGCAAGCTCACCGCCAAAGACTCCATTGCTGAGGAAAAAGCATGGTGAAGCTCGTTTAAAGTTTGCTGCACAACATTTGGACAAGCCTATGAAATACTGGGGGAATATAGTTTGGTCAAATGAGAGCAAAACTGAACTAGTTAGATATAATAGCACACATCATGTTTGGAGGACAAACTGGAGTGCACATCACCCCCAAAACACCATACCAGCAGTGAAGTTTGGAGGTGGGAACATCATGGTGTAGGGCTGTTTTCCAGCATATGATACTGACAGAGTTCATATAATTGAAGTAAGGATGAATGGAGAAATGTACCGTGACATTCTTCAGAATCTGCTGCCATCTACCAGGATGGTGAAGATGAAACAAGGGTGGACATTTCAGCAAGGCAATGATACCACACACACAGCCGAGGAAACTCTGTTGGTTTCAGAGAAATTAAATAAAGCTGCGAGAATGTCCCAGTCATTCAGCTGACTTGACTCCAATTGAAAAACTAGGTAAAGAACTGAAGATCAGAGTTCATAGAAAAGGCCCCCGGAACAGTGATACTTCCTCTGCCTCACTTTGCCCTGGAATAGACTTGAAATAATTTATGTTCATTTGATAACTGATTTTTTTTTGTTGGAGCAGACTGGATGGTAGTGATCAAGTATCTCTATTCTTCTCAGCACTCACATGCCAACTGCAAGGATCTAGTCAGCCTGCACAGATCCAACAGGGTCCTGGCATCACCTGAGCGGTCTGGTCGAACTAAAAAAAAAACATGTTTAACACTCCAGTGCGTTCAGATTTCTACATGCAGAAGTAGCAGTGGCGTAACTTCCAATGAGGAGGTCGGTGCCAGCCACATTTTGGGACACAGGACACTCATCAAATGAGCACTGCAGGTAGGGAGGAGGAAAAAAAAAAAAAAAAAAAAAGACCCAAAACTTCACTTTTTTGCAGTTTCTTATACTTGACCAGACATTTAAGTGTAATAAATTGTTTTACAACCTCACTCTTACTAAATCAATGGTTTTAGCATGCTCAAATCCAGCTTTAAAATTTACCACAAGTCTTAAAGGTACACTAGGCTCCCAGAGATTTGTTACAATTTTTAAAAATTCCCATTTTACCTCTACAGTGATCAATAGAGCTATGAAACACAAGATGTTTGACACTGTACTGAAAAAAATACATCTATCTTGTAAGGGGCAAGAGCTAAAAAAAAACAACAGCCAATCAAACGTGCTAGCAACACAAATGACTGGAATGATACAGCTGCCAATCAAACCCCACGCACTCAGATTTTCAAGCGTGGCTTTGGAAGTATCATGGTGCGCTGTGATTGGTAGTGGGCGTAGTCGCTTTGAACTGCAGGATTTTAAAGTTCCGCCCTCAAACCAACGGGTGCCTAGTGTTACTTTAACATAAAAAGATTTTATGAAAATCAGTGCACATTCCTTTGAAAGAACAGTGCCTGTAGTTGTACTGGCAATTTAAAAAAATCCATCCACAAGATATCTGTCCCAAAGACAGTATTGCTATTTATAAATTACTCGATCATACAAAACTGTATGCATTCAAATTAAATTTTACATGGTCCCAGTTATTATTTTGGGATGTCCAGGTCATATGTGTACCATCACAGGTTTTTACATACTCATGACTTCTGTACAAGAATAAAACTATCACATGATCTTTTCTTCATTCAGAGAATCATCAGCCTTCTGAAGTTACACATCCTGGTCAAGTTGCGTGCTTCTTGTGGAATTTGTTCTTTTTGCGATTCTTCTTGCCAGCTGCAAAAGCTGACCTCTCAGTCACAATCTGCTTGTATTTCTTCTTATTGTAACTGAAAAAAAGCATAAAGAATAAGAACAGAGAAGGAAACATCTGGAATTTCTTTATTGATGCATGTCTCAATTTGAAAATTTCATCTGAAACAGTGCACAGCGAGAAGAGAAAAACGTACTTTCTAAATTCTGCATCTGCAAGCAGCTCCTCTACCATGGTTCTCTTTCTCTGTTTCTTAGGAATTCTTGAATGGTAGAAGTCAGCAGGGTTGTCCACAACGGTGCCAACCTTATGTAGACAAAGTTCAGAGGACAAAATGCATGTTTTGAGAACGTCTGAAATTATGTACAGATTAAAAACAAACAATGGTGGTCTGTCACATTTCAAATATGCCAACATCCAAACAAACCTGGAAATATTTGGGAAAGCCATCTCTATCATTCTTCTTGTAGAACCGTTTGGGATCCATTGTGGCCCTCATTTTTAACACTTTAAGGTCATTTGTCAGTTCCTCAGTGAGTTCAGGCGCCTTCATGTTGAACCATCCGCCACCAGTCGTCTTCTCTCTCTCTTCCTGAGCAGATTGAAGATAAACAAAAAAAATTACACAAATAAAAACAGGAGGACTTTCCGGAAATAACACCAATACGTACCTTTCAAAATCATAAATGTATGAAAAAATACAAAGTACAGGGGATTAAATGCCCCTAGCTCCGAGGATTTTACCCTCCAAATCAAAAGACAAAAAAACAAGGCAGTGTTGTAAATCATTTGCTGACTGTACTCCACATTCAGTAATACTCACTTTACGCTTCAGTTTCATTGCTTGCTTGGACTCCTTGTATGGTGGAACAGATTCCTTCTTCTCAAAATCAGGCCCAATGATGCTCCTCTGCATCACCTATCATAACAGAGGACATTCAGACCAGCCAAGACAGAACAATTGCACTCATTTTAACAAATGAAAAGGAAAAATTAATGTCATTATTACATCTGGGTTATTTGTTTAAACATATGAGCGCATTACTTACCCCATCCTGGTCCTTCTGCTCTCTCAATTTTTTCAGGGCAGTAGAAGCACCCTTTGATTTGCTACCATCAACACTGATGTATAACCCTCCAATGTCCTTAACTCTCAGTCCTGGATCAATACTTGAGGATAACTCGACACTAAAACAAATTACAGGTAATAACTGTTAGAAAACTAGTAGTTAAAAAGTACATTGTTCTGGAATACATAAACCATTTTATTTCATGGACTGTATAAACCTTAGAACTGGAGTTTTGAATCATGCATGAATTGAAATTAAAGCTTTCACTTACAGATCTTTGTTCTTGCTTTTGAAGAGAATAGCATCATCAGCATCATCGTCATCATCTCCCTCCTCATCCACAAACTCCTCATCTTGCTCATCCTCCATATCACTGCGTTCCTCTCTCTCTCCTCCCTCATCTTCACCCACTTTCTCCTCATCCAAGTAGTAATTTCCATCGGAATGAAGACCAGGCTGAGTGTCTATGACAAAGAGCCCATCGTTCAACCAAGTGGTTTTTTTGGATTTTGAGGGACCAGCCGAACTCTCATTGGTACAGGTCATTTCCCCATCGCCATCAAAGCCTTTGCAGCCCTGCCCATCCCCGCTCTCCCCCTCTGAATTTTCACTGTCCTCATCTTCTTCATCACTGGTATGCAACAAAATTAAGGCATTACCAGCTTTTTGTACCAGGTCAGACTCTGTCTTTTCAGCCTCTCCCTTACCTACAACTTCACCCTCTTCAGCCGAATGATCATCTATTTCACTCACACCGTGCAAACTATGATTCACAGTGGCAACAGAGCGGTCTGCCTCTGAAGCATCATCACCCACTTCTTTCTTTTCTGACAAAGCAGCAACCGATACTTTGACCTGAACTGGACTCGGAGGGGCCACATCATCTGTCATGCAGAGTTTCTCTCCTTCATTAGTGTTCTCTTCCAACATCCCTGGTGCAATTGTTTCATTTCTGTCAGTCCGTCCCTCGCTCAACTGGTTTCCTTCCATCAATTTAGGTTCTAGGGCTACCGAGAGATCAACATCCATGCTCTTTTCTTCATTGACCGCCTCTTCAACCTCAGGGCTTCTACCGATTGTGACATTTTCGATAGCAGCTTCCTGAACCATTTGCGTTTCAACCTTACTTTCCAAAGTCTCAGTTTCGACAGTCACTTGTTCTTCCTCCTCTGCAATCAGGGTCTTCTCATCCTCACTCGCCTCTTCCATCAGTGTAGACTCCAGACCAGCATGTGAATCAGAAACATTGGCTCCAGCCCCTTCACTCACAGTCACTGTTTTAGATTGGCAAGTGGCATCAAGAGGTTTGTCTGCAGTTCCACTTTCACACAGCATTGCCTCCTGGTTTTTTGGCAGTTCACTGACAGATGGTTGAGAGGAAGCTGAAAAATCACTGTCATCTAGTTCACAAAGAACTTTCAAAGCCTTCTTAGCCATCTGTGGCACTGAAGGTGCTTTGACACTACTCCCAGATCCAGTGCGACTGCTGCATGGGGTGCCCTTTTCTTTCACTGAGCTTGGGCTTCCAATGGAGCTGTAGACATCTGTTGCTTCAGATTCCGAATCAGATAAGATTAATCGAACTTTGTGCATTGATGCAGCCTGGCTGCGTGTGGATCTCCTCTGTGTCCTGCTTGGACCAGATTCAAAACCGTCTGAGTCATGTGACTGAGGCTCAGAAGCTGCCTCAACTTTAGCCCTGCTGCCTCGCACTGATCTCATGAGTACAGGAGAACCACCTTCCTTCAGATGTGTGGGAACAGGCTGTACGGTCCTTCCCTTGCTGGATCGAGCTGACCTGCGGACAGCAGACTGTGGCAAGCCAGAGACACTGGAAGAACAGGATTCCACCTCAGAAAGCTCAGTGTCCTCTGTGCGTGATTTGGAGGAAGCCCTGGAAAGTGTCATCCTCCTCTGACTCCTGGTCAGCACCCTTGACCCGGAAACCACAGAACCGCAAGATTCCACCTCAGAGTTTTCGTTGTCGGCATTTGCACATTTGGTGGGTTTGCTGCCCATGAGTTCATCCCTCTGACGACTCCGGGCGGCTCGCCCAGTGTTGGGTTCTTGGTGGGTGGATACAGAAGAACAGCAGGACTCTGCCTCGGAGAGGACATCCTGCTCCTTCTCGCTGCCAGGCTTCTTCGGGGCCCAAGTGCGTCCCCTTGTGCGGCGAGTTCCCAATGCATCAGCCAGGGCCTGTCTGTCTGAGACCACGGAGCAGCAAGACTCCGACTCTGAGACATCAGCTTCATGAGTGGAGTCTGGCACGTCTTCACTGCGCGCTTGCCGTTTTGATGACCTGGGTTTTCTTTTCACAGTGGAGCTTGATTCTGGAGAGGCTGAAGTGCTGCACTCCTCACCCTTGAGTGGCGAATTGCTGGTCAGCTTAGATTCAGGGACAGCTTCTTTTACCGTTCTCCGCTTGGTCCTTCTATTGTCTGGAGTGGCCTCCTGAAACAGGAATGAATGAGCGTGTGCACAAAAGCAGTCATACATTTCAAATGCACCAGTGGCCCATCCTAAAAAAATACATTTCATTTCAAGGTAGCAGCTCTGAATTGATTTTACACGTTGCTTCATGCAAGAACAGAATATCGACCAGTACCTGCACTTTGCAATACGGTCTCCAAAATTAAGCCATTACACTAGGAAAAAAAAATATAGCATGCTCCAGTGTAACAATCCTTGGATCTTTTCTAGTTTACAGTAATACTAGGCAAGTAATATTCATCAAAATGTGCCAGCCATGCAACATGTCAAAAATAGGTACTTGATGAGTGCATGCGTCGACTGCGAAATTGCTAGTTCACTGCAGGCTAAGAAGTTTAACTCACGGACTAACAACTCGATAGCATCCACTTGCGCACGCGCAGTAGACACAAAAATTACACCCAACTCGCTGACTTCTACAAACACAATATTATTCTTGCCGCTCGATAAAGAGAGCATACTTTTAGTGTCCTGACATGTAGCATACACGCAAACTCTACCGCTTTTGAGGCGTTTTTTTTTCAGAATGAAACGCCCCGAAAGCGGTAGAGTTGGCATATATGATCACTTTGCCAGAATGCTCACTGCCTACCACCGAAATAAATATACCAATGACAGTGACACGGCCTAAGAGCCAACTGTTCTTCTGTGATCAGTGGGCATAGCAGGATTCGTGGAATATTTAAGCAAATTAGTTTACAATGGCCATGTGACTCGCTGGAGGGAAAAAGTATGCTGCGCTAACAGTACAGCACCGTAAAGACAGCGAGCCATTAACAGCTACCTGAGCAACGTCCCCAAAGTAATAGCGCAGTATCTGACTTCACTGTCCATCACACAGCTGAATTTACGTTCGCTTGAAGTCAAACGTTATATTACCTTCGGCTTCCTCGCAGTCGGGCTAGTTTGCTACAACAAGTCGTTAGCTACAACGTGGATACCCTCTGTAGTCAACAATACAGCTCGGTGGTCAATTGTAAGCTTGTCAATGAGCCGGCCAAAATTATCGTTTTCAAAGACTGAGGTGCAAGCTCAATCAAAATATGCCGCCTGGCCAGCAGCAAACTTACCGTACTGGTAGAGGGCTCGTTATTCCCAGTACTCGGGGAACTCGTCCGTACCCCTCTTCTTGTGGCGACCATGCTGCCTCTCGGAACTCTTCCGGTTTACGGCAGGGAACAACATGCTTTCAGAGTACCAAGACTCGATTAATCAACTCGGACGCAATCGATAAAATGAAGCAGAGTGCACGAACACGTCAATATTTTTTCCCAGGCGAAAAATATTTGAAAATGTGAGCCAGTTTCTTCGGGATACAGTCATTTTCAGTTTTATCAGTTGCCACCTCTTATTTCATAGATTTTGAGAGCCTGAACCGGTGAGCTCCCGTTTGCAACGGATCATGAAAGAAATCGGTTGCTCGGTAAGCATTTCCATTCCCTCAGCTCCTACTGTTGTTAAAGTCCTGATTGGTGAACACTATTCGTAATCGACTTAAAAGTGTGATGTAAATCTATATGCGGCTTCGACAGCATTTTAGTTCAGATTCCATGTCTATCGGAGAACTACTGGGGTTTTGCAAAATCGTTGAAAATACGGTTCACAATTCAGTTAACACGTGGAAAGCGTTGCCGTTTTGATTATTGTGATAATGTGGTTGAACACTCCAAACTTTTTCAAAAATGAGAGGCTTTGAGATTTTTATGTTGAATGTTGCTATCGCCAGATGTAGGTTCAAAATAAAATGGATCATCACCGCCCACAGGTCTTAAATCATCCGCCAGCTCGACCATTGCGTGTGCTTGTTGTATTCCATGTTTAATGTCACAGCATACGAAAGGTGGTGTTTCATTGAGGTATAGGCGTCAGGATTATGGGCATGGGGCAGCAGGAGGGGTTTACACAGGTGGAAGTGGTGCGGGAAAGATGGATGTCATTCAGATGATTGTGAGGTGACTTAAAGGGCATGTAAAGTCGATTCTCAGACAGGACGTAGGACCTTGAATGTTTACAAACAAATCACTCGCTTTTGTTGGCATCTTGCATTGTCGCATGACCAATTCCATTCATATAAACCAATGTTTTGTGTACAGGCGTATATAATCCTTCCATTTCGGTTCGTTTGCGCAGGTGCGGCTCGCTGATTGGCCAATAAACAAAAACAATGGGAATCGACTTTAGATGCCCTTTAACAGCTAGCGTAATGGGGTAATCAAACTTGGGTCAAGTCGGTGAGAAGAAGCACAAGGTTCAATTTCATATGTAGAGGTAATAAAGGGGCGACGACTGAAAAGGAAAGAGCAAGGACAGACTTCAAGAAAGCTGAAAGCATAGGAAAAGAATGAGGGAGAGATGGTGGTGATGAAATCCTACGGAATCAAAGTTTTGGCATTTATTGCTATTGTAATTAAATGAGCAAGCAAAACTGAAATAAAGTCAAGGGGTTAGAATAGTGGTGGATGCTCATGGGCAATTCTAGGTTTTCTCTGATGTTGGGGTGATGAAATCCAGAGCATATTGGCAAAAGATTTTGGATGGAGTCCGTGGCCAGGGAAGAAAGTAAAGTTGGGACAAAGTAGGTTGCGAAAGGGTTTTAACAAGGAAAGAGCATTTAGAAGAGTTACCTTTTATAATGCAACTACAAGACATCAATATACCCCCCTGCAAAAGAATCCCATTTTCAAACCCAACCAAGGACTAACAAAACAAGATTATAATATTCCCACAGGGTGGCAGTAATATATCACTGGTTTCTACAATCACTATTAAAATTCAAGGAAAAGGAAGACTGATGTCTGCCTCAGCTATCCCAAGGGCCTATTGTAATGCGGTGAAAATGCCTCCCCTTCCTAACTGCATGACCCAGAAACTGAGCATGTGTCCTACACTCAAAGTTTGTACCCAAACTGTGGGAAATAAAGACGCAAAACTGAAATTCCACTGAAATGTCTCCTCCAATCAGAGGATCCATACATGCATCCTTTCAGAAGTATTTTAATTTATTTGAGCCCACATGACTTAAATGAGTTACGGTGGGCTGGATTCTAATCAGGGCTCCCCAAATCACGGTCCTGGAGGGCCAAGGATTGCTGGTTTTTCTCCCTCCCTTTACCTGTGAGTCAGGTTTAAAGACAGTCTGGCCAATCAGTAGCTCTAATTATTCCCTTAATTCCCAAGAAGGAAAAAAAACCAGGGCTGGATTTGGATTTAAGAGCCAGATTTGGGGAGCCCTGCCGTTAATGAACTCAAACGCCGGAAAACTACTGTCATGGCGGTTTTACATCTCGTGTAACTTATGCATTCCAAGGCGTAAGTGTAAGTTCTGAGCTGAGATTATTTATTTATATAATACCTTTACTTGTACCTTGTAAGCCAGCGCACAAGTCAACGAACTTGAGCTACGCTCAACACCTTTTGACCAATTTGAAACCTCATTATACAACCCCAATTCCAAAATAGCTGGGGCAAAGTGTAAATTGTGAGTAAAATCAAAAGGCAATGACTTTCAAATTACACCAGCCAGTATTTTATTCACAATAGAACAGAGATAACAGCAAATGTTGAAACTGAGAAATTTTACAATTTTATCCACAAAATGAGCTCATTTAAAATTTGATGGCTGCCACAGCTCTCAAAAAAGTTGGGAGAGGGGCCTGTTTGCCATGGTGTAGCATCCCCTCTTCTGTTTCACAGAGTGGAGGCATGTGGGCATTGAGGAGACTAGTTTCTTGAGTTTAGCCATTGATATTTGATCCTACTCGTTACTCAGGAAGAATGGAGTAACATTCCACAGGCCACAATAGACAACCTGATCAACTCCATGTGAAGGAGATTTATTGCTCCGAGAGACGCAAATGGTGGACACACAAGATATGGAACATTCAATTTCTTCAACCTGACCCCCAACGTGTTTTAAGGATTCTCACTCCTTTGCAGATGCAAATATCAGGATGTAATGGATGGTGATCTGAAGATTATTCATTAACAAAAATGAATTTTGATTCACTTCCTATGTGGCATAATCCTAATGTTAATAAAAACTCAAATTTGACATGGGGCGTTAATACTTTTGTTCAGTGTATTTCCGAATTCGGGTTGTACAATATTGTCAGATGTAATACAGGGCAGCGATTCTCAAACTCGACCGTGAGGCACCCCGTGTATGCTGGCTTTCATTCGAACCACTATTAGAATTCAGAACTTTTGCAACCTGTTGATTTTTCTTCATAAGGTGCTTTTGATGTTCAGAGAGGTAATTTACCATTTTAATTCACTGAATGCCAAACATAGCTTTGCAATGCCCCAAAGATCACCAGTATCATATGGTGCGTATTGCACAATAAGGAAAAATTCAATGAACAGGTCATATTCAATGAAGCGCTAACAAATGAATGAGATTAATCAGCCAACTTACTTGGTAAGTAGGTTAATTGTTGCACATGCAATAATTTGCCATTTTTCCCCTTATCCTTCAACCCAAAACATGATGTGGGCCTCATTCATTGTGTAGTTATTGAATTCATCATTATCTTCCAGATGTCTAAGATTGCTGGCCAGGTGTATTTACCAAGTGTATTTACCTATTAAGAGCTTGCTGATGGCTCAGTCCTTAATGTAATCGATTATGATTAATCTACCTCTTCATGTATATTAAAATCGGTTTGAAATTTACTCCAATAATTACTGAGAGCCCACAGAGGATAATTTTTTCATCACATGGGTCACCATTTCTGACAGAATGAGGTTTGAGAGTTAAAGTAATCCCATGGTAACAGCTCCTAGTTTGGAAAATTAACCGTTTATCAAAATTCTGGTATTGCCATTGTGGCAGGAATAAAAACCAGCAGACACAGGGGTCCCCCCAGGATCGGGTTTTGAGAGCCACCGATATAGGGGACTGTGGTTGCCTGTCTGTATTACTTAGGCCACTTCATCATTAGGGGATGTCAAATACGAATAAAATAACTCATCAGTCTCATGTTTTGTAACTGCTGCTCCTTTCCCCCTTAGGCTCTTCCCCCAGGCTCTTCTCCACCCATGAAAGGCAGAGTTGCAACCAAGTGTTGAAAGACAATTTATGATCAGATAAAGTTAGTCAAATAATTTTTCTGCCCCTGACATTTGGGGGGGGGGCAGGCATATAAATGGGATTGAAATTCCTGCTTCCTTCAATGTTTTCTGACGAATATATCCATGAATTAAATCTGAAAATCCAATCTTCGTGCACATCTTGATTGATTCATTTCAAATCCTTTGTGCCGGCGTTCTAGCAGAACAGTAAAAATGGCTTTTGTCTGAATATTTGGGGACCTGAATGTACAAGTGAATCATTTTCACTCCGTCAAGATCACATGTCATACATATTATGCAAAACACACCACTGCTTACTGAAATTTGCCAAGTCATGCATCATGAATGTATAATCAAGTGCACAGCCACTTTGCATTTAATTTTACTGTGCAACTGATATTGATCGGACAAATCCAAGCTTTCAGTTTCAGCGATGCCATAGTTGTAACCATAATTCTATACATTCTACTGACCCAAAAAAAAAAAAAAAACTTCAATAATGACCAGAAAAGGCATGATATACAATGATGAACACTGCACAAGCAAACAATTTATTCATTTCACCCTTTAATAAGACCTCCCAGAAAAACCTTATAAACAGAAAAATGGGACAGCTCTGAGACGAGAAGAAATCTTAACATTACACAAACCCCTTATAGCCATAGGAAATAAATAGAGGTAAAAGCATCATTTCAGACACTGCAAATCCTTACATAACACTTAAATCCAGTGTGAAAATGGCCAGTTACTTTATTTACAATGAATAACTAGATAACAGCATGCTTATTTACTGCTGTACATGTGACATATTTATAAATTAACATTTCAGGTAGAGAGCTTCTAGATTACCATGAGCTATTCTCATATCAGAATCTGAAATGACCCAAAAGGACAAGGAATAGCATCTGAATGAGCTGGACTCATGGGGGGTGGGGGGGTGGAGGAGAGAGAGAGTACACAGCACAGAGGGGAAAATACATTTTTTACTTCTAAAAAAATTTAGATTTGCTGTTCTTGAATATAATTTAGCACAAATCTTTAGTGTTCACTTTGCTCATCAGAAATTGGGGCCACATCAAGATGCCCAAGCCCAGAGGGCTCTCCTCAGGCATGATTATCACACAGGCCTGGACAAGGGCCTCAGATGCAGTTAACCCTGAGAGGCTCCAAATAACAGCATCTTGAAGTACACCACTAAATCACTGCCCCAGTCAAATTGCTTTTTAAAAAGGACAGTCACCTTCCAACATGAATTAGTTTAACAATAAGTACGTTTTCCTATATTAAAAACAATTACTAAAATGAAATACAAAGAAAGACATAGCACTTCCGTTGATGTTAGGAACAAATGATACTTTTTGAAAGTAAGGTCTTATTAAGCTAGACACCGAAGAGCCAAAACATTAAAACCATTCAATGATGAAGCAAGTAATGTTGATAATGTTGTAACCGCACGTCAAGGGCTGCAGACAGACCTAAGATGGTGAGCAAACCGTCAGACCTCACAGTCAACATGTTGAATGAAGGAGTAATGTACCCCGAGACACAGTCCATGGCCACATTGTGATGGCCAGACGAGTGGGACAGAGCATTTCTGAAGCGGTAAGGCTGCTGGGGTAGCCTCAATCACAAGTGGTGAGAACCTACCAACGGTTGTCCAAGGAGGGACAAACCATGAACTGGCAACAAGATGCTAGACACCTAAGGCTCATCAATGCTCAAAGACAACAAAGACAATTCAACCTGGTCCAAACTGACAGAAGGGCTACTGTGGCACGAGCCACATTAAATTTTGAAGATTGCTACGGGAGGAATGAGACACCACACGCAGTGCATCAAACCCTGTTACAGACAGTGCTTCGTAGATGCCGTCAGAGTGCATGCAGAGTCTGTCCATCGCTGAAAGCGCAGACAATGGGCATGCCGAGCATGGAGAAACAGAAGAAAGTCGCCTGGTGCAGTGATTCCCACTTTCTTTTACGTTAAGAGCATTGGCCAGGTACCTCTGCACGGTTTACCTGGGGAAGAGATGGCACCAGAATGCACTGTGGGAAGAATACAAGCAGGGGGAGGGAGCATGATGCTCTGCGAAATGTTCTGTTGGGGACCCTAGGGCCCAGGAACACGATTGGACATCAGCTTGCCAGAGCAGTTTTTGCAGCGTGAGGGAACCAAACAACTCTAGGCTGGTGGCTTTAATGTTGAAGCTGATTGGTGTACAATGTCAATAGAATAGAAAATAAGTGCGCCAGGAAAATAATCAAACAAATAGAGGCACTTCAGATTTTGATGCAAGTTTCTGTATGACTCATAGTACTGGGAAGCAGGCTCCATCCCTACCAAATCACAAACACAGCTCTCATTAGTTGAAGAGATTTAGATTCATCCGTTTTTACCACCCCACTGTCAGAAACCGCCTGGAGCACAACATGCTACTGAGTGTTCCTATTAGCCTGCACAAGGTAGCCCTTAGACTTGATGATCCCTCTGCTTTTCACAATGACAGAGTAGCGCAAGACCCACTCCAGTCTCCAGTCTGCAACCTGCTGGTCCTCCGTGCTCTCTTGCACAGCATCCTGAAAACTCGTTGCAGAAATCAAATCTAAAGGCAACAGAAATAGATTAGTGTCAGCAGCAATACCTGGAAAAACGGTTTCTTTTGTGCATCTAGAGACAATTGAAATTAAAGCAGGTGGATAAGGAAGTTGAAGAACCATGTTCATTTATTTTTTTACATTTCTGCCCAACTTTGACGAAGAAACAAGTGACATGCATGTTAAGAGCCAATTTTTCTACGACTCAGGCGGTTAACCACTAGGGGGTGATATATAGTGGTCTCAGATTTGACAAAAATTGATGGTTGGTTCAATAGAAAAACTACAAATTTTGAAGTGCCAATACCATTCCATTTGTTTTTTAGGGGTACCAGAAGGGCCAAAGATTCCAAGATGAAAAATGAACGCTGAAAAAAAAAAAAATTCAGTTTTGAAATGCAATTATATCATCAGGCCAACAACAGTCTACATTGATTTTCACATACCGCAATGTCAATCTATTGTGTGTGGGGCTTGCAGTGATCTGAAAATTTTTGTGGGCTGTTGAGGGCACGTCCTATAGGGGGCACTGCAAGATGCTACTTTTGGTCATTTGAGCAGTAATATCTGGGGCATTTCCAGGCTCCGCACTCAACAGCCCAAGATAATTTTTTCATAATATGATACCATGGGACGTCCTTGACATAATCAATACAAAGCAGGCATTGAATGTTGAGGGCGCAAGAGTGTAGGTGGTGCTTCAGTCAGGGAAAAAGTGAAATGTGGCATTTTGGGGGGGTAAGTTCAGGCGCCCTCATACGATTTTGATGTAGCCTTTTCTGTTGGGCAGCCCTATATTTCTACTAACTGCGATGAGAAGATTATCCTGGGTTTCTGCTGCATTAACCCACAAAATCATACACTGAATTGCAAGGTTTTAGTATTTTTCTGAATGATGGGGATGTTGACATTGGGAAAATGAATCTCAAACTTGAATCAATGCAATACGCATGAGACATCAGATGAAGACTAATGCCAGTACGATTCTCAATCAACTTTTTCTCAGTCTGTTTACTGTACTCGTGTTGAGCTTTCACTGGTATTTAGAAGATTGCCAAGATGCCTTGTAACACCCAAGGACAAAGGAGAAGAGAGAGGGGGAGAAAAAAAAAAAAACTTAACACTCCACTCTTCTGACTTTTCTTGTGCTCCACAGTCATGAAAGATTTTGGAGAACTTTCACTTTTCATATTCAGAACTGCCATCTTGGAAACGGCAATGAAAGGGACTCGTGGCACTCAAGTGTTATGGGAAAAGCCTAATAAGACTAATTTTGGTCGAAACTGAGTTAGGTCCACTTTTGCACTGACTAGACTTTGTCTCATCACATATAGTAAGATGCATTAAAAAATAATCCCCGATTCCCTATGTTTTGCTATAGCAAAACCAAACAAGTCGTCGGTTTTTCATTGTTTCTGAAGCAAAAACCAAGCAAAATTTTTCTAATTTTTGTTATAGCAAAACCTAACAACTTGAGTTCGGAATGCTGCTTCATAATTGGCTATTACATGATCTGTCAGGTTAGTCCCCATGCAGGGCATTGGATGGGCAGGACATGTATGGTCTGAATTCATAATTCATCTAATTCACATGGTAATAAGGACTGAAAAATGGCTTCAACAGGGAAGCGGATGGTGGAGTTAGCACTGAAAAAAACTGTCAAACACCACTTCAACTACATAATTATATGTATCCCATATTATATATGGGAATTATATTGTCATGGATGCTGACCAAAAAAAAAAATCTTCCTTAAATATTTCTTATGCAATGAACAATTAACTGCCAAGTCAGTTTCACTGTCAGACAAGAACTTAAATCCAGAGGGATAGTTTTTTCCTTTTCAGAAAATCTGCTTTTCGGTACTTGCTAGGTTTTATCCATAACACTCAAGTACTGTTTTGATCATCCAGTGATTCAAAGTCCCTTTGTTAAACAAATCGAAGGTTAAAAGTTAATGTAATGAACTAGGTATTAAAAGTAACCTCTCATTAGAATTGAGTGGGCAACGAAGGGTTAATTATTGTGCGTTATGTTTTACAGTGGGGTGCAAAAATTTGGGCACCCCTGGTTTAAATGTTTTAAACAATGAATCCCCAAGTGATTGAAAGCAAGTCTGATCACTGATTTCTACAAAGTTAAACGTGACACATTTCATCACATTTTAAAGCAAGAATAATTTTTATTTTGAACTTTACAGTTTCAAAATATTACAACAAGGAAAAAGGCCATGTGCAAGAGTTTGGGAATCCTTCCAGCAAGTACTTCAACTCCTCCTCATGCAGCTATAACAGCTTGCAAACGCTTCCTGAAGCCATGGAAGACTCTTTCAATTCTTGTCTTTAGAATTTTTCCCCATTCTTCCTGACAGAACACCTCTAGCTCAGAAATATTCTTCGGCCTTCTTGCATGCACGGCATGTTTGAGGTCTCTCCACAGATTTTCAAGTCTGGGGGCTGTAATGGCCATTACAAACCATTCATCCATCTTCCCTGGAAGTACTTCATGGTGGATTTTGAGGCATGCTTCCGGTCAATGTCTTGCTGGAATACCCGAAGTCTCTTCAACTTCAATTTCTGGACTGAGCTTTGAACATTGGCCTCTAGAATGTCTTGATACTTTGTGGAATCCATTCTTCCTTCCACCCGCACAATACTGCCTGTGCCCCCAGCTGCTACACAACCCCAAAGCATAAAGGATCCACCTCCAAGCTTAACAGTTGGCAACAAGTTGTTCTCTACAAAAGCTTCATTTTTTCTCTAAACATACCTTCTTTGGTTGTGGCAAAAAAGCACATTGTTCCAATAGGCTTGAGGTTTCTCAAGGTTCTCTTTTGCATATTTCAGACGCGTAATTTTGTGTTGAGGTCATAGGAAAGGCTTCTTTCTTGCAACTCTGCCATCTAGATCTTTGTTGTTTAAGTTCCGCTGTATGGTTGTCCTGTGAACAACTAGACCTGTGTCTGCTATTCTTTTTTGCAGCTCTTTAGCAGTGACGTGTGGGTTCTTCAGAGCATTTCTCACCAGATCTCGGGCCATTCCATCGGGGATTTTTCTTGGTCTTCCAGATCTTGCCTTGACTTCAATAGTTCCATTTATTTTCCATTTTCTTATGATGTTACTGACCATAGAAATGGGTAGTTTGAAACGTTGAGAGTTTTATGTAGCTCTCCCCGTTGGTGGAAGTGAATTATCTTGATTTTGACATCCTTGGACAACTTGAGAGGACCACATTGTTTTTAACACCAGACACAACAGCCATTGCATTCGGATACTTTAGAAGGCATGGAGTCACTTAAGAATACATACAGTTCAACCCTGGAATTACATTCACCCGACTCACTAAAGCCCTAACGAGTAAATCACCTGGGTCTGGGTCTTAGTAATCATCTTCTTAAAAGTTAAAAAAGAATAATCATAAAGGGTTCCCAAACTTTTGTGCAGGACCCTTTTTCCTTTCTTATCATTAAACTCAGAAAACTTAATAGGAAACTTTGCTTTTAAATTTGCAGAGAGTTGTCATGTTTAACTTTGTAGCATCTACAGGGTTCCTACACATTTCCCTCTTCAAAATTCCAGACTTTTCCAGACTTAAATTTCCAGACATCGAGAGAGATTCTTCGGACCATATTTGACACCACAGTACTAGCAGCTACAAGTCTCTTTTCGTATATATAATTTTAAATCCAACTGTTATCTTGTATTTTTGTATCATGACTGTGCAAGATGTGAATTTCTTGGCTCTGTAACGTTAGGATTGCGCGCAACAGAACAATTGTAAGAGGAGTCAGTAACAGGAGGCCTTTGACATTTTATGAAACCACATTAATCAACCATTTTAAAAACTGCCAGAGTTAAAATTTGGGCAACCCAATGGCGTGTCCGGTGTGAAAACAGCATGCGGCAGTTAAACCGAATTTCACACCAACAATTACTTTTGGCAAGTAATCAGCAGTTGACATAGATCACATTACATTAGATCAGTGCTTCATGTCACGTTTCAGAGGGAAAACGTCTCAAGTAGGTAACGCAGACTAATCACATTTCACACATAAACATACAAATGATGAAACGTCGATCGAGCGAGATAATGCAATAGATTCCTGCAAGTTATGACTAAATTTATTTATTATTTGTGTCATCAGTATCCCCCTCTTTCTTCTCACATAACACACGGGATCCCCAGGTCATTTATTTTGGTTGCATCTGCGAAAGTTCTCACCACAGCTCACCACCACTGCGTAAGTTGTCGGCCAGGGCTGAGGTGGAGAGACAGACACGGCTGCAAAATGTAGAAGATTACAGCCTCACAAAATAGAAGTATACTTCAAGTTCATTTTAAAATGAACTTCAAGTATATTTCAAGTATTACAGTAATACACTCTGCTCAGTATTTACGACCACATCATGTCCATTGTTCTTTTCTAATCACACATAGGAATTAATTGACACAATATCCACTTAAATACTCAAATGAAGGGAAACCACTCCAGGCAGGATTTTGATACAGCTACAAGGCTGCAGCTTTACCCACAACACCAAAGCACATTTTGAGAAAGTTGTTTGGTTGCTTAGTACCAGTCCACTTTTATTTTATGAAAGCATACTTTACACTTCAGAATAGAAAAGAAAACAGCACACTATTTTCAGGTAGTACTATCAGTGCAGTGGATAAAGCAGCTGCCACCTAACCAGAAGACTCAGGTATCAAATCCATTCTATAGCATTCCCTTGTGGAATTAACATTTCATGTGAGTATCTAAAATAGGAATACAGTAATTATAAATATTGTATTATGTAATTCCAATGTGTATTTTGAGGAAAATATCGGAAAAAGTGATCCTCATACAATACTGGGCTAAAAGTGTTATTAATTATTATCTTTTTATGATGCAGATCTGAGTTAAGTTGCAGTATACTTCAAAGTATACTTTCATGAACTAAAACCTTAGAATTAAATGAAGTTATGGTATGCTCAGTTTAGTGCTCTTACACTAGAAAAACTTGAAGTGAGCCAAATTAGTCCCAAGATACTGAAGTACAACGTAGTTTACTTACAAGTTCAAATATACTTGAAGTTTAATTTTAAAATGAACTTGAAATATTCTTTTTTGCAAGGGTAGTTCAATTCATGCCTCCTTCAGTACTATATTCATTAAAAATGGATAAATAAATGACCATATTTCTCTAAATATATGTCAAACATGTTGCATTAAAAAACTAGAAAATTGTGTCAGTGGACACATATGCCCCCGCATACAAACATGCAAAGAACAAACATGCATTCTGTGTTAATCCCATCCACCCTGTCATGCTGTTGAGGATTCACTGGGGTCGGCTACAAGAGTTAAAACCATGTAAAGATTAAACAACAACCCTTTAGACATGAAAAGCAAGACACCAAGACTTTTATAAAGGGTTAGGGAAGTGCCTGGATAGGAGTGCAAGAGAGGATATGGATTCTACATACATGTTACTTTTGAGGCTAATGCTAGAAGATGCAAGTGAGAGAGATGAAGCAGGGTACAGCATGACTACACTACAACACCGAAAAGCTTTTGCTACAGTGCAAGCTCACAAAGAAATTACCCTTTTGCACTGTTGTTATTGCTGTTCATGTTACCGGCACTCACTACGAGGAAGTAGGCCGTCCAGAGCGCCGAGGCAGCGGCACAATTCATAATGATAAACAATAGAAATTCTTATCGATAAATATTTTATTTGACTAGTCAATGTGTAATGAAATTCTGAATTCTGTGTAGCAGTGTCGACGAAGAAGCGGATTACATAACATCTCTATTTGATATTACTTTTCTCAGAATGCAGCATAAATAGGCTAAGTTCAGTGACCTGGTAAATCATTGAAAATAAATTTTTCAAGAAACGATCTATAAGATGCACAACATTAGGGTCCCTACAAAGCACATGTGAAAGATCAATGAATTCTGTCCAGCCATTTCTGAGGAGAAGTGGATTAGGTGAAAGCCCCTATTTGAGATTACCTGTCTCGAAATGCAGCAAAATTAGACTAAGTTCACAGACCTGTCAAATTGTAAAAAATGAAATTTCCGTAAAACAAATTATGAATTGCACACCTTTAAGGTCCCTGCAAAGCACATGTGAAAGATCAATGAATTCTGTCCAGCCATTTCTGAGGAGAAGTGGATTAGGTGAAGGCACCCTAAAGCGGGACGCAAGGACGGACGGACGGAGGGAGGGTAAACCAATATGCCCCCAGCCATAGCTGGCGGGGGCATAAAAAAAAACAAAAAAAAAACACCAGAGTTAAACGAGAATGATGGTATAAACCAGATGGCAGCATGGTCAGACTGAAAGCAAGAGATTAACAGACCAACGAGTCTGGAGAGGTCGCCGTTAGAACGTCATTGTATGTGCAGAGATGATTTACTAAGGGTCTCTCTAGAATGTAAGGGAATAAATTAACGTTACTATGAAGTCTACAGATTGGCTGGTTCCAAGTGCTCAAAATTCTCGTTCACTTTTAGTACTTTGGCGGTGAAAATAGACGTGGGGACTGCGGAAAAGTGGCCCGGGGCTGTGACCCAAAAGCCAGTCAGGCCCAACAAACACCCCTGACACTGAAAGTGACTAAACAACTTAAATTTACACCAGCAGTTCCAGTTAAGATGTTCAGTATACCAGAATGTGTATCTTACCAAATTGTTGAAGATAACCTGAGATAAAAGCCCAAACGTATGGAATACTGTGACTTCACAATGGCTCCAATTCTCACCTTTCATTATAAGATGTGATGGTAGGTTCGTAGCTTGCTGTTTCTTGGTCTCACGGTCGGTTGACTGAAACATTGAGACTCCAAATGCAGAAGCTGCCGTCACGGGAGCATGGTGTGTTGTTGCCCTTGCATACGACTTAAAATCGCCGACTTAGCAATTAGCGATGTCAAATGATTTCATGCAAAGCTTGCATTTAGCTCTCTTACGGCATATGGGGACTTTGCCCAACCAGTCTTTATACTTTCGGTTAACAAGCCAGCTATCTGAAAACTCGTTCTCGCCCATTGTTCGATTACATTCGTCCTGACTAAGAATGTGCCTTCATGCCGATTGTTATCATTGGTTGGTTTTAAAGCACAGCGTAGCCCGACACGCGAACGTCAGATGGTTCACTGCAGGCAGATCTCAGGAATCACCTCATTTTTTATTTCAATAACAGGGGCTTATTAGTTTAAACAGTGTCGACTAGTGTGATAAAAGGCCAAACAAACAAATAATATATTCGAACACCGCAATCGACAGAGTCTATTTTTCAATTTTATTGCACCAAATACAACGGTTTTTGCATTTGTTTTCACTGATAACGCACAACTATTTTGGCGTTTAGTTGGTGGCTAGTTAGCCTGACTCCGCCAGCCTTCGTGTAGCCCGTTCCAACCAGCTAAAAAGACGAGAAGGGTCCGAAAAGTTGGACAGATGTCGCAACAATAACTAAGGGGCGGGACTTTTGCGCGAGGTCAGAGCGACGCAAATACTTCAGTCCCTGTTGATTTGACGCCGAGCAAACTCGCGCTGTTGCTCTCCATATCATGCTTTATTAACTTGTGACAACGGTGAAGATTTTTGCAGAGTTATACATTTAAGAATCCGAAGTAGCGCCAAGTCTGGAAAAACAATTGCTTTTCCATATTTTCTTATTGTTTTTCCAGACTTTTCAAGACCTGGAAAATACCAAAATCAAATTCCATACTTTTCCAGACTTTCCCATACTCCGTAGGAAGCCTGTCTAGTGTTCAGGTTCGCTTTCAATAACTTGGAGATAAATTGTAACAGACATTTAAACCAGGATGCCCAGATTTTTGCACCCCACTGTACATTATGATTTAGTAAGACATGTAGTCTTTTCTAGAGGCAAAATTTGTGTCAATAAAAAGTGGATAGATGGTGAGCACAGGAACATATTTCCAGGGGTACAGTTCTATTATACAGCAGCACCACCCATATGGAGCAACATTATATATAACCCCCAAAGCTGTGCATCACTTTTCCTGAAGTAACTGACCCTTCAACTGATAAGTGTATTTTCAAGACACTTGCATTCAGTGCATTGTATCAGTTGAACTACATGTAGGTCACAGAGTTCACAACATGGGCTGATTTTCACTGTGCCTTCTCTCAGGTTCTCGTGTTTCTCAGGTACTGGAGGTAAAACAACCCACCCTCATGGACTTGTAGTCAATTCTGCATTCTGTATTACCTGAGTTTTCCAGAATAGAAAAGTGATGGTTGAGATAATTGTAGATATTTATCGTGCAATTTGCATCATAATGAGCTACACAATGGCTGACATGCCAAAGGACCACTGCAGCCACCTACCTCAGGTTTCTGTTGGGTGATATCTATCAGTAAAGTGAATAACTGAAGAGGAGTATTAAACAAACACAATTTTGTGGAAGACAAATTATAGTTTCCAAAGTGCAGTTATCATGAATTAGTTGTTGCAGTCTTTCCCATTTTAGCAAAATGTGCTATAGAACTGATGGTGGGAAAGGGTTAATGCAGTAGAAACCCACAGTAATCTTAACATCACAATTAGTAGACATAAGGCTACCCAACATAAAAAGTTTAATCAAAATCAGATGAGGTCGCATGGAGAACTTTGACCTTCCAAAATGCAAAATTTCACTTTTTCCCTGACTGAAGCACCACCTGTAATCTTGTACCTTCCACATCCCACGCTTAATTTGTGTTGATCATTCAAACGACGTCCCATGGTATCATACTATGAATAAACCATGTTGGGCTGTTGGAAGGCACAGTCGGGAAATGCCCCAGATATTACTGCTCATATATCCAAAAGTAGTATCTTTCAGTGTCCTCCATAGGACGTGCCCTCGACAACCCACAAAAAATGTTCAGATTACAGCGAGCCCTACACACAGTAGATTGACATATGCGGGCTGCCATCGGCGCATTGATACAATTGCATTTCCGGGCTCATTTCTCATCTCGGAATCTTTGGCCCTTCTGGTACCTCTGAAAAAGAAACTGAAGGGTACGGGCACCTTTTTGCAAAATTTGCAATTTTCATATTATACCAACTATCTTTCTCCAACAAAAATTTTCGGCAAATCTGAAACCATCATATCACCCTCTGCCTGATTCTTAGAAAAACTGGCTTTTAATGCAATTTGCTTTATTATGTCAAAAGCTTTGAAGCTTTGTTTCTACATGTTCGACTAATAAAACCAACTCATGAGGAAAAGCCACAGGCTCCAAGATCAGATCAGATTTACTTTTTGTAGTATGATACTCAGTGATGTTTTTTCCTCTGTGCATAACGGAAAACTTCCACAGGTACTTGAATGACAGTTTTTCCAGGTGCACAAATAATTTGAATGAAAACAATGATGCTATCTGTGTGTTGGCCTTACGGACAGCAACAAAACACGGCTGCCAAATTTCTGCCATTGCCATCAGAAATCTGAAATGAGTTTTAAAATTATGAACAGATAAGTCTTTTTTTCTGAAAACTTTGAGGAAACAAGGAAGTAGTCTCCACTGGCCACTGCTAATATAACTACCTTCATTATCTAATAAAATACTAAATCCTCACTCTTGGGCTATAATCTGCACATTAGTGTCTGTGTGCATATCCAAATTGGAGTCGTAATGATGAACACCTTCGTAAAAATCAGGCCATGTAATCAGGCCTTGTAAAAACCGCCATGTACGGCGGTTAAAAATCTGAGAGTAAACACGGGCTGCATTTGAGGAGTCCTGATTTATGTTGCACTACCATAACCATGCTGAGCTGAGTGATAATTAAAGGATGTCGAGATATATGTACAAGGCCCATCCAGCTCACCTTTTGGATCATTGTGAGTGAGCAGCTGGATGTCAAACTCTTTAGCAAATGCGGTTAAATCAGGAGGCATCACACAGCAGGAGGCCAGATTCACTTGGTTACTGCTGGGCTTCACCTGTGCAGAGGGACAGAATAACATTGTGCACTGGGATACAGAAAGAACAATGAACAGTAGAGGAAAAGAAGATTGCTTGAGTACTTCGAGTACCTCCTTTGTGGCTGTAATTAGCTATGCCTTATTACGCTGTTGTGTGCGATGAAGGGTTTAGAAAACGGGGTGGTGTGGGGAGTGATAGCAGGAGAGGAGCTTCCTCCTCCAAAACGAGGGGTGGTAGAGACTTGATAAAAAACAATAAAAAATAAATACATAGGAAAAAATACAACACAGACTTTGAAGACAAGAATTAATGGTTGGAAAAAGGGAGAAATGTACTGACACCATTCATGTCCATCACACATCACTGACTGCATTATCATCATACCTTTGCCCAGCTGTACAGCTGCTCCAGAAGAGCCTTGTCGAGGTCAGAGGTGCCAATAGCAGCGATCTTCAAGTTCAGCACTAAGCTCTCCAGCTCTGCCCATAGAGGCTTCAAGTGCTCCAAGGACAGACTTTCTGCTTCAGGCAGTGGAGGGGGTGCAATTATCACTGAATCAAGTTGGGTAACATCCAATGACAAGCAAGCTGTAAGAAGAATGATCCATGATCATTGAAAGCCACACAAGGAGCATGCACTGAGAGACATTTGGAGAAGTACAGGGTTGAACTAAAATAATGAGCACAAAACAAGCGGCCGATGGGGCCTATATCGCTCACCTGATTTGTCAACATAATTTTTTTCAGTCATGTAGTAGTATTTGTAAACATTATTCCAGGATTTATATTTGGCTGGATTCTCTTTACGCTCTGTACAGATGTACCCAGTAAAGAAATTAAAAGTTGACCTGAATTAAAACAAGATGTGTTTGTGAAACACTGATGCCCCTGTGCATAACATGCACATGCTAACCATTAAAGGCCTATCATGAGTCAAAGGTTAAAGGTCACGGTCACAAGGTCAACATGCATTACCTCATCAGAAAGGCCTTATCCTAAGGAGTACATATGCCAGGTATCAAAAGCCTATTACTAGCTAATGAAAAGTTATGGCCCATGTTAAAGTTTTTGTCACCAAACGTCATGCTCCAAGGTCAAGGTCACAAGGTCAAAAGTCATGACCCCATCTGAAATGCCGTCTCACAAGCAATGCATATGGCAAGTATCAAAGTCCTGTCATGAGCCAATCAAAAGTTATACCCATGGCAAAGTGCGGACAGACAGACAGGTGAAAAACTATGCCCCCGAAATTTCGTTTATAAAAAAGGCATAAAAAGTAAGGCAACCAGCTGCAAAGACGTTTTGAGCTAGCTCAACTTCTAGTTCTGGTGGTAGCACAAACTAATTTTTGAAAAAACTTTGAACTCGAAGTTTAGCCAATTCAAAAATGCTTTGTAGGTAGTTGCCTTACTTTAGGTTGATTCAACTTTGAAATATCTACAGTGCATCACTTGGAGCAATATTTTCATGACCTTGAGTATGGGGCTTAAAAGGTGCACAATGCAAGTTTGTTAACTTTCTACGCGATTATATTTTTATCTCAAACGATAAAAGCTAACAGTCGGCACAAACAAACTGTCCCGGCCAATCACCGACAAGAGTTGACAGTTATGGAAGCAAGGGAAGGAGGGAACTATGGGAAGGAGGGGCGGGCTACCTCCGTTTTGTTTAAGTTTGAATGTCAACAGAAGTGAATGTAAACAAACTTAAATAGTGCACCTTTAAGGGCAAAGAAAACACTTTTTTTTAGCTCTTACCCAATGAAAGTACACAGCCCCAACTATTTAAATATATTTTGTGGAAATTTCTGAAAAGTTTAACTAAATCAGCTCAAGATCTATTTATACGTTGATTTATACGTTGTTGGCAGTGCGTCATGGTTGATTGAATCAGGGTAGCTTGCCATGTATAGCCTTGCCAGGTTATACAGGGTTTCCTGCAGAGCTTTTTTGGCCAGGCGCCCCGCCCGGCCTGAAATCTGTGGCGCCCGAACTAGAATGTCGGGCGGGAAAAAAAAAAAAAAAGATGCAATTCATGCAAACGACACTGAAGCGCTTGAGAACTAATCTACCAGCACACCTCAGGGCCGGTGTTCTGACAAATTTTGCTACCCATCAAAATATGCTACCTTGTGGTTCAGTGCTTGCGCAAACCTGAAATCTCGAGCTGTTTGCTCGCTCATATCTTAAGCATCCTCAAAAATCATAAAAATAGATTTATTTTCAGTGCGCATTTTTGCTTATTGAATGAAAACAAGTGCTGGCTAATTCTTGATGGGTTTCCTTCATTAACACGTTTTCCAATTCAAGAATAATCAAGTGGCAATTGAAGACACTGCTTCTCTCCCCCATGCGATTTAAAAGCGACAAAATAATGGGCTACATTCAGCACAGAAAAATAATTTGATTATTATTATGCACCATCACTCAGCGACGGCACTTCAGAACTCCTCAGCAAATGAAGGTAATTTTGGTGACTAGTACGTGGTTTCGTCCGTTTACATTTTCCAATCGGACAGCTGTCTATTTTTTTCCACGAGCTGAGTGACCTGCTGCAAAAACAGGTGTACATACTTGCCGCCGAAATTACCTTCATTCAATGAAGAGTTATGAAATGCCGTCGCCGAGTAACGGTGCATAGACCTAATTATAATCAAATTTTTTTTTTCGGTACTGAATGTAGCCCATTATTTTGTCACTTTTATATCGCATGGGGGAGAGAAGCCGTGTCCTTCAATTGCCACTTGATTACTCTTGAATTGGAAACCGTGTTAATAAAGGACAACCGTCTAGAATTAGCCAGGACTAATTAATTTCAATAAAGGGAGGGATATTAGCCCTAGAATTTTCAGGTCAAACGACACGCCTGAGGTCCTACGTGCATTTATAATGTTTCCCCCCCAAAAAAAAGCTGGAAGCGAAATTAAACAGCGACATTGTCGCAAAGAGGTGAGCAAAGTTAATAAAATAGGCTACTCGTATGAAGATATAACGTCAAAGATGATTTATGATATACAGACTAAAGAATAAATCATAAACCCCGTTTGTTCCCAATGCAGCCTGGGCTATGATTTGGTGAGATCTGCAACGAAAACTAAGGCGGGCATTTTAGTCTAATATAAACGTACACCAACTAGTAACAACTGGAATAATTAAAAGGCCAACAATGCTTAATTGTTCATGATTAATTAAACCAGTCTCATTCAGTTGGCGAGTATGCTAAGGCAAAGCAGCGCAAGCAGCTCCTCGTTCTTTACAACCGGCGGGGTGACCCAAAAATAAACAGTTTGTGTTTTCCAACATCATCTTTGTGGGTTTGTTGTTAAGCAACTTCTCTCATATTTTGAGGGCAAAAATTATACTTGAACAATCCTTTTTTTTTTTTTTTTCTTGCTGAGACCGATTCTCGGCAACCGTTCTCGGGTTGAACACCCCCCTAGCCAAAGTTTTTTTTCTGCAGGAAACCCTGATTGTTTATAAAGTATTCCACAATTTTTTTACGCAAGCCCTCACAGGTTGGAGACCCTCTGGCCGTCTTTACTTCTGAGAGACTCAGCCTCTCTAAGACATCCCTTTTATGGCCAATTATGTTACACATCCAGATGCCAGTTAACCCCTTTCTGCAGATGTAGACGCCTGCGTCTATAGACCTGCAAATTTAAGCACGCCGTTACTGTACTCGATCAGTAGATGGCACCCCCGGATCAGTTATTGAATGTTCACAAGCAAGCAGACCTCGAATGCGGTTCTGAATATGGGGAAGTTCACTCCACGCCCTGTTTTTCAAGAGCTGCATGAATTGAACTCCTCAGCTAAGCCTGATGTGCAAACTGGTCAGTATCCTTGCCCATAGTATCGATCCAGCAGTTTAAAAAAAACGATATCTTGACACAGAAAAAATAGTTATCCTCTGTAGCAAACAGTTTAGCCACAGTGAGCCAACAGTACTCCAATTAGTGGTTCAGAAAAATCAGTTATCTGGGGCAAAAAAAATCCACATGGTATTTATTCTCTCACATTCTACTGTTAATTACAGTCATCACATACAAAAAAATTTGTAGTTCCCTACCGTGGATTTATGCGTAGATTCCTTCATTGACAAATTCAGCGCTTCCTTATATCCACCCGAGTACTGGCCTTGATAGCCAATCACTCAATCATACACTCAGGCTCTTATGCGTAACTGCAGAGTTACACTTCATGCCCTTGTGAAACTTCCCCGGTAACAATGTATTGATTGGCTCATTTCTTATCCAATTCCTGAGTGTTAAAACATTTTAGAGTAAGTGAAACACATTGATTGGAAAAACACCGAGCATGCAAGCCTATGCGTATCAGCAGGCTCGGTTGTATCCTGTCTACGTTATGCACATTACGCGGCTAAAATAGACGGGATTTATAGAAAACACGTTTGCAAAACTGGCCTTGAAGTGTTCAGTTACATTTACAGGATTTAAATGAGATTAAGATGTGGTCAATGGGAATTATTTCGAATGAAACCGGACCGGAGGGTTCCTGCTACTGGATACATCGGTCTCTGTAGGAGGGATTCATGAAAAAGGTGAGGCTGCTACTTTGTTTTTTTTTTTTGTTATTTTTTTGGAATGTATACGTACTCAACAAATTCGAATGTCGAGGTTTTTTTCCTGTTTAAAACGCGAACTGCCCGTACATTTGGGTGGACCCCCTGGTACGTTCATTGCACGTTTCTTTTGAATCCAGGGAGGCAATGGATTGTTCCCTGAAAGCGAAGTGTCTGTTCTGTCAAAATAAGGTATATTTCAGAATTCAGATATTACCGAATTAGTGAGTTGTACTTGTTCCTTATAAGTGTAGAAATGGGTTTGTGAGCTTAGAAGAGGAGACTGGTATCTTCCATTACAGGGTGAATGTTCTGACCGTTTAATAAGCAGTTTATTTGATGCGCATTTGTGCTGGCTTGGGGGACTTTGAAGAAAAATGGCCAAAACTCTAAACTCTATTATGGAGAAAAGGCATGTTTTGTGATTGGAGAGGTTACTGGTGACCACTGATATTCAACTGCACTGAGATTGATAAATTCACACTAAACTCAACCAGAAAATCATTTGTTCATATTAAATTTCATGCCTTAAAACTTCATTTGTGTTATATACATGATTTTTTTATGATTTGACAGGACATCATTTTGAGACTTCAGGGAGACACTTGGATAGCTGTATAATTTGGCTAATAGCATGTAGGTAATCTAGAATGTAATGTTGAAGATGAATTCTACTTGTGGTCAAGGAGTTTATGATACCAGAAATGTATAGTTTAAAGCCCCAGCAGTTTTTCAATCCTCAGAATTATTTTTTTTTGCAATTTCAATAGTGAATTCTCATGAAGATTTATGTTTGCAGCTCATTTTCTCTACAAAAATCATGAAAATAAACAAATACTATGTAATTCTAAATGCTGCAAGTGTCTTTTCTGAATTGAGCCACATTTTTCCTCTTTATGAAGCTTAAATCTTGAATTATACAGCATTAAAGTGGGTAACCCATAAATAGCCTAATTTGACTTCTGCACAAAGGGGTTAACTTAAAGGGGAACTCGGGGGTAAAGAATACTGTTTTATACGCACACAATTAGTAAATAAATATTATAAAATACAAACGTGTGTTATTTTTGTTTTCAAAGACGAGATAACTGAGGTTTTATTCCCCCTAATTAGTAGTCTGCTTCAACGGTCGCATGATAATGATGTTACGTCACCAGTGAATGACGAAACATCTCCCTTTGCCCAGAGGTATGCGCTAGTATTGTGTTGGATAGTGTGACTGTCCCAGTCCATTATTTTATGGCAAAAGATCGTTCAATATGGCCCATTGGCTAGTTGCACGAGATGGTGTTGAGTACTTTCTGAAATGCGCAGAGTTGCTTCAACATTAACGGTTTGCTTCTGTCACTTCAGCCTATAACCAGATGCTGAGCAGACGACAGGTATATCATCCCAGATATGCGATTTTAGCCATCCCAATTCGAGAACTATGTACAAGGCTAGCTTGTATGCGACCCCTTGTTACCAGCTGTCCTCCGAAGCACGCGCCGGTCAGCCACTGCATCTTTACACTCATTGGTCGAACTTCCGCAAGTTCAGAACAAGGGCGGAGGATACCCAAACATGTGCAGGCTTAGATTCTTACTGATGAGTGCCCAGCTGGCCAAAAGGAGGCGCGTGAGCAATTAACAAAGCAACCATTTTTAATCTCTCTTGCTGGCAGTCCCTTCCCAATTTGTATCCCTGCATTGCTTTTAGCCAAATGTGCGCAGCTCTGAAAAAGCTGCGGACCACTGCCGGTTGGTATGACCGGGGATCTAACCCACGCAGTTTTAGACACTACTGCTCCTCAAATGCTGTGCCTTAACAGAGTGAGCTAACCCAGCAGCTTGCCTCAGTACATGTGTTCACAGACCGTGATTTCTGGGAGTGTTCCTGAGCCCTTGCTGTGAATTTTAGTGCAGAATTATGCCCGTTTTTAATGCAGTGCCGCCTGAGGGCCTGAAGATCGCAACCTTCGGCCTTGTCCCTTGCGCATCGTGATTTCTCCAGATTCTCTGAATCTTTTTATGGTATTATGTACTGTTGATGATTCAAAATCTTCACAATTTTACATGGGGGAACATTTCTCTGAAGTTCCCACAATTTTTAGACTCAGTTTTTTGCAGATTTGGTGAGCCTCTTCCCATCTTTACTTTTGAGAGACTCTGCCTCTCTAAAATGCTCTTTTTATACCCAGCTATGTCTCTCACTTGTTGCCAATTAACCTACTTGGTTGTAAAATGCTCCTCCCACTGTTGTTTTATTAGTACCTTTTACTTTTCCAGCCTTTTGTTGCCCCGTCACCTTTGAGATGTGCTGCTGCCATCAAATTCAAAATGAATTTTGATGAATTTGGCAACACCGTCACTCACTCATGCCCACATTAACTGAATGAACTAAGTTATTACATTATCCGGCAGTTATTACGTTATAGGTTAATTGTATTACATTACTGGGCAGTTATTACATTATTGGTCTGTTGTTACATTATCATATATATTCAAAACCAACTTTGCTTGCTAGTGAATATTCAATTACCCATCCAGGCGTGCCATCTAGTGGTAGAATAAAGTAACTGTGTAAATGGAGTAGCTCCATGTCCGCTGGCGTCTACATCTGCACAGAGGGGTTAATTATACAAGGAACATATCTGCCATCTATAGCTGTACTTGTATAAAAACATGTGTATTGGTGTATTTGGTTCACTTAACGGTATGCAAAAGAAAATCATGGCATTTTTGAAACCTCAAACTTAAATGAATTTAAAGGAGCACCATGGTGCGGCAAAAAGTCGCTCTAATTTCACGAAGGACACCTCTAACAATGCAAATTCACTTGTTTCCGCCTTGGCAGGGGACGCGTGTAGCAGACAATTCATTTTGAAAATGTAATGGGCGACGCCATTTTATTCATTTAACCCAAGATTGAAAACGAAGTCATCACGTATACCAGCACCTTGATTCAGCAACCACTGTTTCCACTACCTTCATTACCAATGACTAGCTTACTACAGTAGACGGGAAACACTTCGATAGCTCCAATTTTTTTGTGTGTATGCCAATTACAGGGCTTAAAGCTCTAAAAATTGCCACGCCAGAAAATGAAATTGCTGTTCGTATACGTGATTGCAGAAAACTAACCTTTATTTTACGTATCCATTGTCATGAGTCGTAAAGCGCAATTGACAAGGTCCCCAAGATAATGCACATTTCTCTCACTATGCTCACAGAAACGAGCTACTTCTTAGTAGAATCGATCCCCATGTTAGTCATGCGGAGAATCGGAAAGGGAAATTATATTAGCAAATGAGGAACATGGTTTTCAGCCAGTCATCAAAACTTCTCCCATTGCTATGTGGCTTGGGAATCGCAATTAAACCAGGAACAGCGGCAACAAAGGGGGGGAGTAGAAGGAAAAAAAAAAAACAGAATGCCACAACGAAATCTAAAGCTTTTATACAAGCTTTAAGTTAAATTATACTTGTCGATGTTTCCAGGACACATACTTATACTTTTCACAATTCATTGGCAAAATGTGTTATACGCCCACAAAATTCCTTCACCCAAGTTGACCTCTTTCCCAAATCACTAAAACAGACACTTCAATCAAGTTTTGCCTGGCATAACTAACCCCACCCACTTTTACAGTGACCTTGACCTAAAGACAAAAATTTAATCAGGTGATCTTTCAACCATTGCACCAGTCCTGAAAATTGTGCGTAATCAGATCACTTCTTGCGCAACACCACTGACAGACACAAACGAACGCCACCGGAAACAATACTTTGCGACTCTCGTCAGGAGGGGTAATGCAATAATACTCTGAAATATTTCATGCATGTTCCAGCAGCATTAGTTTGTGAGATGGCATAAGCAACACCTATGGCTGATCATTTGCACGGAGGGAAGGTGCACACTCACCCATATCAACAGCATTTTCGATGGAAGAGCAGTCAGACCCACTCAGGAACAGCTTCACTGCAAAAGGAATGAGAGGAATTTGATCATTTGAATACACGTCAAGACACATACACTTCACTTTTAACACTGCCAAAGCAGGGCTGCCAGCTCTCATGCATTTGGCGATAGAAATGCCTGAGATTCAGTGGCATATTCACATTCCCGAGCTGTAGTCAGCAATTATTCAATCAGCTCGTTTGAAAGATTCTCATGTGGAATTGAAGTCCTTGTGAATGGAGATTTATCGTTGTGGATTTCACCACTAGTGACATGGAAATCAATTATGGCTCCTGACTTCTCATGCTTTTTACTCGAGGGTTGGAAGCAATGGAATTACATAAAAATGTTTCAATTAGTCTTATTTCATTGAAACAATCGGAATGATAGTGAAACACATGCATTGCGTGGATTAATTGCTGACTACAGCACAGGAATGTAAATATGCCTCTGAATCTCACGCATTTCTCACGCCAGAGGTGTGAGAGTTGGCTGCCCCGCCAAAAGGCAGGGAGGAAAGAAAGCAACTCCGATGCAGTCGATCAATGCTCACCTGAAACCTTGAGCTCCTCTCGCTCTTCAGGTGTGATCGCATCAGTCGGCTGAGTGACGGTGCAATCAAGTACGCTGGGCAGCTCCTAAAAATAGTATGTTTGTTTTACTTTAAGAAAGAGCCTGTTGAGATGCTGCTTCATTCACCTGGCATGGTTATCAAGCAATGTAATTCTATAGCATTAACCCGCAGATTCAGACTAGGTTTCATTCACACTAGACCCTAGCATAAAATGAAAACTTGATCATGTTTGGTCCCGTGAACTCATGATTTCTGAAAGACAATTTTGTAATAGGATTACATGACAGTAACGCTCCAATAAGCTTTTGCTTTGTGTATCTAAGGCCCCCTCGATGGAAAGTTCGCCAGAGCAGATCTGCTGTCGTCAGCTTAAATGAGGCGGACCATCCTCAGAGCAGTGGCACATGTAGTAATCTTTCACAGCCAACTTTGCATGAAGCATCACCATGACAGTTCCCCTTCATGTGAATGCAAAGATTTTTTTGCGCTCAAAAAGCCAGCCATTTTGTGGTGCCTAAGCATATCAGCAGTGAAAACAACCCAGTCTTATTTGCAGCGCTCCACTGAACAAAGTGAGCAAAGTTATTCAAGCTACCTGTGCAAGAAGCCTTCATAAATGTTGCTTCAGCTACCGTAGGATACAGAAGTGATTAATCTCCTCAGACTACTGTGTGCCTTGTACGAAAATATCTTGGCAAAAAAGCATAAATATGTATAGAGAACCACATCATAACTGAAAAAGTAAGCAGAGCTTAGCAATACCCCCAACGTCCCAAATCATGCTTTTTCCATTGGCAATTACAGAAATTCACATTCTTAAAAATAAATTTTGACAAAAATAACATCTATGACACTGAGGAACAGTTGCATCTCAGCTTCATTCTCACCCGTCTGACAATAACCACTGAACAATTCCTGTCTGGTTTCTGTCCCCTCCATAGAACAGAAACAGCCCTGGTAAAAATCACCAAAATGACCTCCTCATGGCAGCTGACTCCGAATTGCTAACTATTCTCATCCTCCTTTATCTGAATGCGGCATTTGACACCATCTCTCATAACATCCTCCTTTGCAGACTTGCCTCCATTGGTATCACAGACACAGCCATGGACTGGTTCAAATCATCTCACTCCGGCCGCACTCAGTTCATCCAATTGGAAAGTTTCAGCTCCCAGCCATTTCCAGTTCCTAACAGTGTTCCCCAGAGTTCTGTTCTTGGGCCCCTGCTGTTTATCATCCATCTACTGCCTCTTGGCTCCATCTCCCGTAATTTTAACATCCAATTCCACTGATACACGGATGACACTCAGCTATATCTGCGCACCAACCTACCTGCATCGATAACTGCAACTCCCTCCTCTTTAGCCTCCCTCAAGTCCATCTGTAAATTTCAACTGGTCCAGAACTCCGCCTCCCGCATTATTACCAGAACTTCCCTCTATTAACCACATTACTCCTTCAGCAGCTTCACCGGCTCCAGGTCAAGTATCGCATTCATTTTAAGATTCTGCTCCTCGCTTTTAAGGCTCTCGCTCCTCTGTACCTCTCAGAACTCCTCCACATCAACACACCCACTCGCACTCTTAGGTCTCCTTCTTCCGTTCGCCCGCTTGACCACCATGGGGTTTAGAGCCTGCAGCCATTCTGCCCCCCTGCCTTTGGAACACCCTCCCACCAGACATTCGGAACATTGATTCTCTCAATATGTTCAAATCACATCTCAAAACACATCTTTTTAAAATGGCATATTCTGTTTAATTGTTTCATGTACAGCGGGGAAAATAAGTATTGAATGCGTCTACATTTCTCTCAGTGTATTTATTTATTTATTTCTAAGGGGCTATTGACATTAAATTTTCACCTGATGTCGCTAACAACCCAAGTAATCTGCACACAAAAAATTAAAACAAATAAGTCCATAAATTATTGTGTGTGATAAAGTGGCATGACACAGGGAATAAATACTGAATACGCTTACTGAAATGTATTTAACATGGAGCAGAAAAACCTTTGTTGGTAATGACAACTTAATGACGCCTCCTTTTTGGAGAAACTAGTCGCATGCACTGCTCAGGAGTGATTCTGGCCCATTCTTCCAGACAAACTGTCTTCAGATCTTGAAGGTTCTGGGGCCTCTTCTATGAACTTCGATCTTCAGTTCTTTCCGTTAATTTTCAATTGGATTCAGGATTAACTGGGCCATTCTAGCAGCATTATTTTCTTTCTCTGAAACCAATCGAGTTTCCTTGGCTGCGCGTTTGGGATCACAGTCTTGCTAAAATGTCCATCCTTGTTTCATCTTCAGCATCCCAGTAGATGGCAGATTCTTCTCTCTGTAAATTTCTCATCCTTCCTTCAATTATATGAAGTCTGCCACTACCATATGCTGAAAAGCAGCCCCACACCATGATGTTCCCTCCTCCAAACTTCACTGTTGGTACGGTATTTTGGGGGTGATGAGCAGTGCCGTTTGTCTTCCAAACATGGTGTGTGCCATTACATCCAAAGAGGTCAATTTTGCTCTCACCTGACTAGGCTATATTCTACCTCATAGGCTAGTTCAAATGTTGTATAATAAACTTTAACCGATCTTCTTCATGCTTTTTCTTCAACAATGGAGTCTTACACGGTGAGCGTGCATAGAGGCCGTGGCAGTTGAGTGCCTTTCTTGGTTTTCTTTGAAACAACCGTACCTGCTAATTCTAAGTCTTTCAGAAGCTGTCCGTGAGTGGTCCTTGGCTCTTGGACAACTCTTCTCATTATGTTGACCGACTCCTCTGTCAGAAATCTTGCAAGGAACACCTGGTCGTGCCCGGTGTATGGTGAAATGAGGTTTTTTCAAATTCCACATTATGGCCCCGACGGTGATCACTGGGACATTTAGAAGTTTAGAAATACATCTGTAACCAACACCATCAGAATGTTTTACAATAATAAGGTTGCGAAAGTCTTGGGAGCTCCTTGCTTTGACCCATCATGAGATGTTTTTTGTGTGACACCTTGGTAATGAGAAACCTTTTTAAAGGCCATCCATTAGAACTAAACCAGCTGACATTAATTTGCACTGATGGGGGGCAGGACAGCATCCTAAATACAGACAGAGCTCAGCTGGTTTCTTGGCTTTCCATGCCTTTTTGCACCTCCTTTTCTTCATGTGTCCAATACTTATTCCCTGTGTCATTCCACTTTGTTACACATAACTTAGTTTATGAACTCATGTTTTGATTTCTTTGTATGTGTGTATTAATTGGGTTGTTGCCAACATCTGGTGAAAATTTCATGTAAATAGCCCCATTTGAAAAATATTTACTGAGAAAGATGTTGACGTGTTCAACACTTATTTTCCACGCTGTATCACTTCTCGTAAATCCCATCAAAAATATTTAATGTAAATTCGTGTTCCAATTTTAATTTATTTTGCACTGTTTTACATCATTTATTGTTTTATATTGCAGTAAATGTATTTATTTCATATATTTATATATTTTTTTTTAATTTACAATCGAAACTTGTCAATTCAATTTGACTTCCATCATCCAAAAACTGCCGGATGCATTAACTGTACGGTCTTGACAGT
Organism: Gymnothorax reevesii; assembly: GCA_029721435.1. Classification (NCBI taxonomy): domain Eukaryota; kingdom Metazoa; phylum Chordata; class Actinopteri; order Anguilliformes; family Muraenidae; genus Gymnothorax; species Gymnothorax reevesii. The sequence continues at coordinate 96,283,096 of CM056575.1, forward strand.
TCCAGATCTGATTGTGCTCACAGTGCTAGATATGAGCCAGATCGATTTGAGAGGTGATCACGCTCACATTGCCCTTGGAATTCTACAGCTTCTTGTCTAGTAGCATTCCAGTCACAGTGTACAGGAGCAATGCTGCACTTCCAGAGCGTATAAAGGAAGCAAGCGAGAGCTTCGGCCAGCTAAGTTTTTTTGTGATACAAATTTGATTGATTTATACAGCAAGACAGAGTCGTAATCCAGGTTTATTCCAAGTATGTTCACCTTTTTTTTTTTTTTTTTTCCTAACCAAGATTGATTCTGTGGCTACAGATCTTCGCAGAGATTTTAGCCATCCGAGAAGGGACAAAAAAAAAAAAAAAAGAAAAAAAAAAGACATTACTGCCTTGCAAGTTACAACTACCAACCACCGTGAATGCTTGACTGCTCTGGAAAATCCGCCACCTTTTATGGTGACACGGCAGAGGACTTGCTGATCAAACACACAAAAATGGAATCAGACATCAAGGAGCTACAGGCTAAATGCGAGGATCTGGGGAGCCGGTCAGAGGGATAACTTGCGTATTCTGGGCATCAAAGAAGGCGTAGAGGGCTCCCGACCAACGGAGTTCATTGCCCTATTGTTACAGGACCTGTTGCAGTTGGAAGAGAAGCCCTGTCTTGACCGAGCTCATAGAATTAAGAGAGAAACCCCAAGACGGGAAGCCCCCACGTCCCTTCATTATTAGAGTCCATCACTTTCACTTTATTAACCCTAAAAATCGAGTAAATATTCATATTTTTCTCCTGTTCACAACTCCCTTTTCGTGTATTGATTCATTTTTAATAGACTTCTTCCCTTTGTCTGCTCTTGTTCATAAAGTCCCATTTTAATTTCTGATCATGCTTCAGTTACTGTGGACCTTTCCATCCCGGGGGGGGGGCTTTTCCACATCCCCCCTGGCGCTTTAACTCACTCTTCCTCTCAGATAAGGAGTTTGTGGCTTTCATCACTAACAAAATAGATATATTTATTGATACTAATGTAACGTCTGATGTTTCAGTTGCCATTATTTGGGAGTCATTTAATGCCTGAGAGGTGAAATTATTTCATATTTAGCTTTTTAGAGAAAGAGGGATGCTGAAAATAGGGCTATACTTAGCAGTCTCCTCTCACATCTTGAATCAAATTATGCCATTTCACCTACCCCTGATGTTTACAAAAAAAAAATCCTAACAGTCAGATCTGACTTCGATTTGTTGGTATTAAAAGAGGCAACCCCGCCCCTTCGGATTCTCCAGAGACTACAATTTCCTTAGATGCGGAGAAGGCTTTTGACCATGTGGAGCGGGGTCACCTTTTTGAGACTTTGAAGAGATTTGGTTTTGGTGAAAATTTCCAGGCATTGGTCAAACTGCTATACACATCTCCTGTGGCATCTGTGAGAACAAATTATTTTTCTCACAAGGCAGGGTTGTCCTCCTTCCCCTCAGCTGTTTGCTATAGCGATAGAGCCACTTGCCATTGCACTGAGGACAAATGGGAATATTGTGGGCATCACTGGGGTGAAGCTGAACATAAATTGGCTCTGTTTGTAGATGACTTTTGTTTCACAGACCCAGATAAATCTATCCCGCAAGTAGTTAATATATTTCCAAAGTGTCCAATACATCAGGCTATAAGTTGAATTTTAGAAAAAGTGAACTTATGCCTGTCAATGTAGCAGCCAAGGCTCTTCCCCAGACTATGTTACCTTTCAAGATCTCCCGGGGGAAGTTTACTTTTATAGGGATCTCTGTTACAGAGAAATTTAATGACCTTAACTCCAACTTTACCCCCCAACTTAACCAGTTAAAACAACATCTTCAGCGCTGGGCTCTCCTTCCCCTTTCATTGGCCGGCCGTATAAACTGTATTAAAATGAATATTCTCCCTAGGCTTCTTTCTCTCTTTCAGTGCATCCCCAATTTCATACCAAAATCTTTTTTTCATATTCTCAGTTTATTTGGAATAAAAAGAACCCTAGGATGCGTAAGGAGATATTACACAAGCCCAAAAATGTAGGTGGTATGGGCTTACCCAATTTCCAGCTCTATTTTCGGGCAGTTAATGTCCGTTCGATTTTATATTGTACCAAGCTGAAGCACCCCATCCTCACTCCAGCCTGGCTTCAAATTGAATTATCCTCATCCTCCCCTTTATCGTTGTCTTCTTTATTATGCTTACCATTCTCTGATCTACCCTCTAGATGCAAAAAAAAAAAAAATAAAAATAAATAAATAAATAAATTTATATAATTATTGTTAGTAGTTTAAAAATTTGGAGGCAACTTAATCAGCATTGTAGGTTCCAACATCCCTCCCTTTTAACCCCCCCTCCATGCCAATCCACTCTTCCTGCCTTCCTCATTTGATAATGCTTTTCAATTATGGCGTAATAAGGGTGTTGCATTTGTTAAAGACCTCAATGTAGATGGTGTTTTCACCTCATTTGAGCAAATTGTTAATCGGTTTGGCATCCCTAAAACCCATCGCTTCAGATATTTTCTGGTTAGGGGCTTTGGGGTCTATTCTATTGGGGTCTATTTTTCGACTTGCACGCAAGTCGAAAAAAGCGCTTAGCTACGCACTTTTCAGCCTACATACATTCTCCCTCAACTTTAGTCTGTGCATTACGCGCCCTGAAGGCAGTAACGCACTTGGGGCGGAGCAAGGCCAAAATCGGGGTGTTTCCGGGCGTTTCTCAGGCAAATAACTCTTAGCGTATTCCCCCCAGGCTTACGAACTTTTTCTGTAAAGCGCTTTTGAGGGCTGTATTAAGGTCAAGCGCCAACATAAGGCCAAATGGAATATTGTGTTTGATGTGGGTTATAGGCCGAATTTTAACATTAATTTAATTAACATGGTAAAGGTTGAGACACTCAATATGCGATTGTTCATCCTTATTTCTAAACTACATTTCCCATAACCATAATAAATTATCAAACAAAATCATCATATGATATTACGCAACAGTCTGTTCAATTACGAACATCAAGGTCACAACTGCGCTGTCAGTCCTGGCATCTGTGTCGTTCCAGAGTGTGGCTGGTGATGTCACGCACATATCACAGGCGTCTGTGTCAAGGTGTGACACAGTTGGTTTACGCTATGCTACACCACGTCAGCCTCTAAAATTCCCTGAAACACCAGCTGAAAGACGGAGAGTTAAGGGTTCTACCGGGTCGCCAGGTTCCCCAGTGCTGTGGGAGCCATTGATTGAAACGTGAGTACAATCAGAACCCCTTCCACTAATAATATGTACAGAGACCGAAGACGATGACACAGCATTAATGTTCAGGTTGTATGCGATCATGATACATGCATATTAAGCATCTGCGCCAAATTCCCTGGCTCGGCCCATGATGCCAAAATACAATAAATATTTGAAACCATATTAAGGTTGTTTCCAGTATCAATCAATTTCTCTTGTGGTATTATTTTTTATGGAATTGACCAGGTGGCAGCAGAAATTTAAATTAGTCAGACCAGGCTACGTTTTCCCCAATCTCTGACGACACAGTTTTGGTGGATCTTTGTCAACTTTGCCTCACTTTACACTTGGCTGAGCCAAAAAGACCCTAGTATGGTTCTCTGCTATTGCAGCCCAACCACTTGAAAGTTCGAGGTGTGTTTCGAGGAGCTCACTTACATAGCACACCATTGTTACACTTGGTCATTTGAGTGCTTGTCACCTTCCTGTCTGCTTGAACCTGCAGACCTGTGTTACCAATTAACCTTACTACTCAATTGTACTGCCTCTGCATTGACTCCTGGTCTGGAGCATAACAGACCATTACAGAGACCGTCACAATTAGATGTCCACTCACAAATAAAAGCACGGAAACATTTCAATATCACCTCAAGACAGGGGGAGAGGATTAGAAATAAAAGTGTCTCCTTAGCAATATCAATGCACTCCTGACACCAATGCCTCCCCATGATTTCATTATATTGCCTTTCAATGCTTCACTTTCAATACAAGGAATATTGTGTGAATGCTTCAAACGGACAGGTACTTTAAAAATTATTTATGGTGCAAGGAACAAGTGCACCAACTTAAAAATTGGCGCAAATATTGATATGTAATATGTTTCTTTATGTGGCAGAATGTAAAAAAACTAGGTAGTTGTCAACATGGTCATAAGACCCTACAAATAATGGCAAATTTTTTCCATTTTGCAAAAAATACCATTATTACCAAACCCTAATTACTAAGCAGGTGTCTTGTACATCTGCACCCAAATATTACATGTGCATAATTCATTCGCTCAGTATAAGCCTTTGGCGAGCTTCTAAAAGCTAAAAAAAAAAAAAAAAAAGAAGCCAAACCAAATAAGCAAATGTGGTACATATACATGCTCTTGAATAAAAAAGGGCAATAAGTACACAATTTTTGTAGTAATATCCTGAAAATCTGGCAAGATATCCGTTTACCTACCAGATTTCCTGATGGCATCTTGAAACGTTAGTTACGAGGCTCCAAAGTTGGACAAATAAAACCGAATTTCTTTGCGAGTGGAAAAAAGGGGTGCAACGCCCCATCTTTCATGGCTGATAACTCAAAAGCTGTAGACTTTTAAACAAAGGCTGGACATAGGTTCATGGTACATCCGAAAGGTATTTTATTTTTTAAAATGGAAAATCTTTGATGGTCATCATGGGAACTTTCTGAAACTGGGTGATTTGACATGGAATGACCCCATTGCACTTCCTGACGATAATATAAGACAAGTCTCACGTTTTCCAAGGTTGAAGGTATTGTAGCAGCCCATTCACTCAGCGTGTCTCGAATGCAATCTTGAAGCTGAAAGAGAGCAGGATCATAGATAAATGGCAGGTTTAATGCAACGAACAAGCACGGAGCGCAGACATTAGACGGCAAGCTCGAAGTTAGCCAACAATTGCGAGCACGAACATGGACCCGACGTTACTTGACCCGAGCAAACAGCGTAGCCTTAAGATTCTTTCACACCGGACGCAAAACTAATTTTCTGCACGACGGATTAGATTCAAAGTCAACGCAAAGACGACGTGTGTATTCGCGTCTTTGCATTGACTTTGAATGTAATCGGTCGTGCGAAAAATTCGTTTCGCGTCCGGTGTGAAAGTGGCTTTACTTTGTAGCACAAGGGCTCTAGCAAACGTTAACCGTGGACTACGAGACAAACCCTCAACAGCGAAGCACGTTTTAGTTGCTCGTAGACTAAAGTTACACGCAAACGTTGAAAAGATCCATCGACATGTGCTGGCAAATGCAAATGGAGCTAAATGACTAACCGGACCAGAGTCCATAACGTTATGAGGAACCAGCCGGCCAGGGAGCCCGTGCAGGATCGTAAACGTTATGCAGGCAGCACGTGATGCAGCGAGCCACATAAAGTCAATGTAAACTCCTCATCCAGCATCACAAGAAACCGACACATAATATACCACAACGTGCAGGGAGGCCCAGGTTTTCTGCACTGGAATTACATGGCACCCAGTCTGTCGTTACTAGCTTTTTTCCCCCAGTATCTCGGTAGTAGTAACACCGGTAGACTACTAACGGGCGGTAGTGACTTACCTCCTCACTGGGGGACGAAGGACATTTTTTCTTCAAGCGGCTACGGTTAACCAAGTTACCAGTGTGCAAATTCAGAGTTGTAGCGTGGTTGAGAAGCAGCTTCGCTCTATTTTTCTGATTATCCATGTGGCGATGCAAAGTCAAATACAGTCAGCCTCTACTGTGACTCAAATCGTTGACTCCACTACTGAGCTAGCAGGTCTTCGTTGTGAACTGGCATGACTGCGCATTCGTTTTCGTAGTTTATTCAGAAAGCAGGATAGGGCTAAGTGCCTCAACATAAGACCCGCCCAGAGAGACGGAAGAAAAACCTGGTAACGTTACGCCCTCTTCCCTGGAGCTGACAATCGGCTTGAAACAGCCGAATCTCATTTGACAGTCATCTAAAAACTCATTTGTAATGATGACGCAGCACGTTTTTGATCAGGTTTCAGATGGTGTGCAATTTTAAGGAGCGTGCTTTTCTCACTTGGTATAGAAAATGAGGGAAGTTGTAATGGGGAAAGCGCATGCTTGTTCGGGCCAGCTTCTCAGATTAGTCTTCGTGAAATAAAACAGGAACACATTTTAGACCCAAAATCATTTCACAAACAATATCCAATCTCATACTTTATTCTTCGTCTTTGGAGATTTTTAAGTTCTAAGTTCTAGAAACTGATTTCATTTGTTTTTAGCATGTTGTTTTGAGTTCAATTTAACTTCAAAAAGATAAACTTAAATCATAAAATGTATTATAGATCAGTGAGCAAAGAAGAGTATACATATGACTAATTTTATTAATTACATAATATACATTTCCACAATTTTTCTACCTTGGGCAAGGAAACTTGGGCCCGCCTAGTTTTTCATGTATTTCAAGTAGTTGAGTCTTGGTAGTTCAGATTCCATGGTTTTAATGCTGCCTTGGCCAAGACAATGGATATCAAATAATATGACATGACAGCAGTGATGTTGTGGTTTTGTCACAAACCACTTTGCATGATGATTCTATCACATAGACAACTACAAAAAATTATTAATAACATAAAATATCTGTATCTTAAATAAATGCGATAATAAATGAGATTTTGCATGCAAATCAATTGTAAAACACAATCCAACTTTGCCTGTAGTCTGTAAAATCCCATGCATAATCTATTTGAAAAGAAAGTACTGTCAAGTCCATAAGTATTTGTACAGTGACACAATTTTCCTTTATTTTCTTTTCATCGGCCTCCACAAATGGATTTGAAACAGTCAAGAAGTGCATAAAGTGTAGACTTTTAGCTTTAATGATGTTGTCAAACCTGTTGTTTGAAGGAATTAGCAACCATTTTTATACAAAGCCCCCAATTTTCAGACTCAAAAATAATTGGAGAAAATAATCATAAATGAAATGCTCAGTTTTCATGCTTGGTGCAAGTCAATTGCGGTCAATGTCTGGAGCTCCTAGATATCACCAGAAACTGGTTTTCATCACTGTGGTTGACTTTAGTTCCTGCTTGCTCTTGGGGCACTTGACCATAGGCAAGTGAAATGCATGCTCAACTGGATTGAAGTCAGCTGATTTACGGAGTTACTGAAGGACATTCAACCTCTTTGCCTAAAGGAGTTCTTGGGCTTCATTCATAGCATTCTTCAGGTCACTGCACGTCAGCACTCTCCCATGATTTTTTTAAGCATTTGTTTGAGTCAGAACATTGCTTTTAATTTTTCTGTCAAATTCTGGCCTGCTCCTCTGGGGGTGACAACCCTTTGAAAAACATTTTGAGAGATGACAGTAACAAACTCCATAGATTCCAAGTACAAACTCCACACTAGAAGTCATCTTACATTCTTTAATCTGCTTACTTTTAAATGAAATGAGGGAATTACACACCGGGCTATCAACCAGCTGAGCAGCCAGTTGCCCAATTACTTTATGGTCGTGACGGGCATTATAAAAAGTACTATTAACCATACTTGGGTGTAAATGCTCTCAAATTAAAGCTGCACGTTTAATGTAAACTGCAAGGTGTTGTGGTAAATGGTAAAGGCAATGTCTAAATATTTATGTAGATAAGCAGGGAAAAACATATGGTGGTAAAGATTTATTAGCTATCATAAATATAGTCTTTCCCCTGCACAGTGCATCAGTTTCTGAGTTTTACCATCTTGGCAGGCTTGAATACAAACCAACCTAAGCAAAAAAACCCCAAAGGAAAATATTGGCTGTTAGTAAAATGAGGGCATTGATGTTGCAGACCATCCGCCAAACAGGCTCCTCCTCAATGCTCGTCAGTTTCCTCTCCAGGGCCTGCTCCTGCTCGGGGCTAAGCTCTGCCTGGGCTTTTCCAGACAGGCCACATAACCACATGCCAAGGCGCTTCCAGCAAGGGGACGTCTCTGCAGCGGACTCGGACGGCCTTTCACTACTGCGGTTGGATGCAACCGATGAAGACCAGGGGTCTTCAAGGTTAACGCGTTCATCCTGGCTATGTCTTGACCACCACGTGAGTCGAATGAGCTACAGGAGAGAAGTAACAGTACTAATCAGTGCGGTCATTATTATCATTATCATTTTAGTTGTTGTTGCTGCTGCTGTTGTAGCATTTTGTATTTATAATAATATTTTTCTCCTCATGTTTTGGCATGCCGAAGTCTGTAAATATGAATGAGTCTGCACTTACATGTTGGTCAGGGATGGGCTGAGTGCACAGGCTTATCACTGCAATGACCAGGGCTGTGAGACCCAGCAGCAAAAGGGCAAAGTACAGGTAGTGCACATTCCTCAGGATTGCTGGGCGGGAGTCCTGCTCGCCACAGGACGGTGTGCCGTAAACAAACTCCATGATCATTCTCACAGAGCCCACGGCCAGTCCTGCCATCAGTCCCCAGAATGCCCCCTGTGGCCACAAGTGCAAAGAAAAAGATAGAATTCACAGAGGCTGCCCCCAAAATTTCAAAGGAACACCGCAAGCAGAAAGTGAGCGTTTGTATTTTGTGTGCTCTCATTTAAATCCCACCTGCTCATTGACGCGCTTCCAGAATATGGCCATGACGAAGACAGCAGTGATGGGTGGAGCCAGATAGCTGGTGATCGCTTGGATGTAGTCAAAGAGCTGGCCGCTATTGGACGTCTGAATGATAGGGATCCACAGGATACTAATGAGCACCAGCAGCAAGATGAACACTCTGTCAGGGTGCATCAGAAACCTCAGACCAAATGCAACATACACAATAAACTTATTTTTTTATTTTTATTTAACCTTTATTTAACCAGGAAAGTCAGAGACAGAGGTCTGAGAAATCAAAAGTGCTAGAACAGAAAGCATACAATTGATAAATGCGGCTTTTTCATCTGTAATGACACAATGTGGCTGCCTTTAAAAGTCCTCAATGTTATAGCATTAACTGAACCATACAAGGCCAGGCATGGACTGTGTTCCACTCACTTTTAGAGAATGTTGAAATATACATACCCCTAATGGGAAATGCTTTGGATATCAAAAGAATAAGGATGATGTTAACAATAAATTAGACATGACAGCGTTTATATTAAAATGAAAAGCCATTTACTGAGTATGATGTTGAGCATTACTTTTGGTTTAGTCCTGAATAGATCTGCTCTGGGGTGCATTTCCCGAGATCACACATGCTAACTTACATAGATGGGCCCTTGACAATGAATGGACAAACTATTTAAGTTAGCAACTACGCTTTTGGGAAAGGCGCCCCTGGATGCTAGGTGCATGTACTTACACATACCTCATGAACAAGACACACCCAATCCCTCAGGTACACAAAGCAGATCAAAACGACACATTCTACACATTTCAAACATGCTGCTTATTAGATTTTCTAACAGCCCAACTTCAGATGGAAATTTATCGAACTGATGTTAGTCAAAAAATTATGGCCTCGGACATCAAAGTGTTGTCAGTACTGATTGTGAGTGATATTTCCAATTATGATGAGTACTGCTCAAAAGAGAAAGATTCCATGTTATAATATTTCCAATTTATTAAGTTTTTATATTTTAATATGAATAATAATGTATATTAATTATTTCATATTAATTATTTAATATTCTGAATTTAATACCAGTAACATCATCCATAAAAGATGGGACAAAGGAAATATAAGAAAAGTCAGAAAAAAAGAACAGTAAACTGGTGTTGAACAGGTAATGCCATCATGCTGGCACATAAACAGAGGGACCACAAAAAGTCTGGTAATTTCTAAGTATAGATTGTATCACGTTGTCTATGCTGCAAAAATACAAACATAACTGAATAATCCATGGTTGATGAACTATGTTTATGTGTGCTATAGCAAGGATTTTAGGAATTTCACCCTCTCCGGTGGATAAAATATCAAGAGAATCCAGGGAAATCTTTATGTATGAAGGACAAGTTTGAAAAGCAATATTGAGTGCTTGTGACCCTTTATCCATTAAATGGCACAGCACTGAAAACCCTCATGCCTTCGTTGTACATTCAGTGGTAAACACACCCCAGTCCTAACCTTTTCGATACAGGCATCAAATCTGCAGAGGCTATTCCCCCCGCCGCCAATAAAAAGAGGGTGAAAAGGTAAAATGTAAAATTTTGTCTTTGATCTGTTTTGAATTCAATACAGGTCAATGATGCTTCAATGACGTTGCTTTCTTCCATCATTTTCCATACCATCCCAACCTTTTTGGAAATAAGTTATATTTTACTTTTACCTCTCTAGAAACAGTAAAGGGAGAACTAGTTTCATTGATACTTTCAGGGTACTTGTGTGAGAAGCACTAATCACAATTTTAATACAGTTTAATACAGACTGAAGCATTCAATCTCCAACAAATGAGTTGCAGATACTTACAGTACAATTTTTAATAGTAAAGGAGACAAATTTATGCATTACTTTATGACTTTTAAAATCATTCATTCATATTTATTAGTACATATTCCTAATTCACTTCCAGTAAGTACCAAAGGGCACTAGGGAATGTTGAATCGCACATTTACCTGCCCACCACCATGAGCTCCCGTTCTGAGGCCTGCCGGCGAAGACGCTTCCATATGTCCATAGTGAAGAGAGTGCTACTGCTGTTGAAGATTGAAGTTAGTGAGGACATGAGAGCTGCCATCATTACAGCAATCATCAGCCCGCGCATCCCTGCGTACAGCATTGAGAGCCAGAGAGGGAGGGAGAGGCACACAGAATCTTAATCAGTGTTTTCAGCTGCCCACAGCATCTTTAGAGTGAATGATCTTAGTGTGAAGTATACAGTCAAAAAAAAAAAAAAACATTGTATGCAGGTGCATTATTTTCCGGATGACTCACCCACTGGCATGAGCTCTACCACCAGTTTGGGGTAGGCGATGTTGGAGCAACCCACCGCTGCACCACAGACTCTCTGACACACCTCAGGATCTACACAACCCACCTCATCTGAGTAAATTGAACGCCAAAAAACAGAAACACTGATGATATGCCTACCTCAGTAACTATGGAACAATCAACATAATGTTTCATAGTTACTTGGATTACCCCTATAACAGGGAACAGAGGCAGGGGAGAGAATCCAAAGTTCAATGGGGTTATCGTGGAGGCTGCCAATATTTTGGCATTGACATAAATTGAAGGGCTGTAATTACTACTGGGCTCTAGTGATGAGAGGGTAAACTGGCTCAAATTGAAGACAGCTGTCAGCTTTCATTAGAGGGTAGATACAGTTAAGTCCAGGAGTATTTGGACAATGACACGATTTTCATTGTTTTGGCTTTACTCCATCAAAATGAATCAGAAACGAGTCATAGAGAGATTGAAGTTTGGATTCGAGGGGTTTCACAAAACCCTTGGTTTTGAACCATTAGTAATTGCGGCCATTTTTATATGTAGTTCTCACTTTCAAAGGCTTAAAATTAATTTCACAATTGACTGACAATCAGTTTTTTTTTTACTATATGTAGCCTGTGCCCTCGTTTTACGATAAATTAAGCAGATAAAGGTATGGAGTTCATTCCAAGTATTGAATTTTCACTTGGGAGTTGTTCGAGGGAACTTTCAATATAACTGTCGATTCAGGTGAAAATGGCCATCATTAAGCTGAAAAAAGCAAACCTATCAGACAGATAACAGAAACTTTCGGAGAGGTCAAATCAACAATTTGGTACATTCTTAAAGAGATGGAATGCATTAGGGAGCTCAGCAACACGAAAAGGCCTGGGAGCCCATGGAAGACAACTGAACTGGATGATGAATTCTTTGATTGGTGAAGAAAAATCACTTCACAATATCCAACCAGGTCAAGAACATTCTCAAGGACGTAGGCTTCTCAATGTCAAAATCTGCTTTCAGAGATACCTTCATCAATGTAAGAGCTGAGGGTTTATCACAAGGTGCAAACCACTGGTAACATTTAGGAATAGAAAGGCCAAATTAGACTTTCCTGAAAAACACCTAAAAATGCATGACCTACTCTGGAACACAAATCTTTGGACAGAGGAAACCAATATCAACTTGTACCAAAATCATGGGAAGAGTAGAGTATAGAGAAGGAAAGGAATGGCTCATGATCCAAAGCGTACCACATCATCTCACTGCAAAAACTGAAAAATCCACATTACCTAGTACTTCAATCTTGTATTAAGACTTAAAACACTTTTTATTACTTTTTCTATCAGTAAGACCAAAATTTGCCAGTGGGGTGAGATAATTTTGACTTACTTCAGGACTTGCCAATGGGAAAGGAAAATTTCACTTTTCAAGCACATGGTAACTCAAAATAAGCTAATATTTTTTATTTAAGATTGAAAAGCTAGGAAGTTAGGTCATATATTAAGACTAAATGACTTGTTAAGACAGACACTATTTGCAGTGTGTTAGACATGATGGAGCCAGTGTGATGGCATGGGCATGCATGCCTGCCAATTGAACTGGGTCACTGGTGTTTATTGATGATGTGACTACTAATAGAGGTAGCGGTATGAATCCTCCGGTGTACGTGGTTATATTATCCGCTCAGATTCAGCCAAATGCTGCAAAACTGGAAGGCCAGCGCTTCACAGTTTGGATGATAACGACCCAAAACATACCTTAAAAGCAGCACAAGGCAAAAAAATTGAATGTTCTTGAATGGCCCAGTCAGTGACTCGCCTGACCCCAACACAACTGAGCTGCTTTTCTATGACTGAGGGTACAAGCAGTAACTGCAGGCGATGAGAGTAAAGGTGTGGTTCAAGGGAGGAAGCTAAGAATTTGGTGATGTCCATGGGTTCAAAAGTTAAGGCAGTCATTGACTGCACAGGATTTTCATCCAAGTATTGAAAATGATACTTGTATTTATGTTAGTTTGTCCAATTACTTTTGAGCCTCTGAAAATGGAGGACTGTATAAAAAAAGCTGCAATTCGTCAATGGTTGGAGCAATACTTAGTGTGAAACCAACTGAATAAAAGCTGAAAGTCTACATTTCAATCACATTTGACTCGTTTCAAATCCACAGTGGCTGTGTACTGAGGCAAAATCATGAAAACTGTATCACTGTCCAAATATTTCTGTGCCTCTGTACATCCCCTCGGAGGGAGACATGCAGTACTCACAGCCTTTGAAAACTGTCACTGTCACAAATTTGCTGTTGATGCTATAGACATAACAAAACCAGATTGGCCAATAAACTTATAGTTTAAATACAATATTACATTATATTTGGAAGGCATAATAATCACATTCAAATAAAATACCTCAAAATGACTTCACTGTGAAAATCATTTCCAAATGAATCCCAAGCAGGGATGCTAGTGGCACACACCTGGGAAGAGTGCTCGGCTTATCATGCCTGGCATCACAATGAAGAACATGGGCAAGATCTTCAGGTACCCCCCCAGCACAGATCCTCCTTTGGCATGGGACAGGCTCTTAGCAGAGAGAGACCTCTGCACTATCACCTAGCACAGAAAAATACATATACTTCAAAAACGGGGCAAAGATTGAGTTAGGACTGCGTTTTTTGCGGAGAATAGATGCATAGCCATTCCATTCGTCTATATCTTTATGGCTTCTATCGCACCAAGTTCGTGGGGCAGCTGAAGCCAATTCCAGCAGACTATAGGCAAAAGGCAGGGACACTTGGAACAGCTCGCCAATCCATCGCAGGGCATGCACACCAATCACACACCATTCAATCACACACTCATACCTAAGGGCAATTTAGAGTCTCCAATTAGCCCGATATGCTTGTCTTTGGAAGGAAAAGAGTACCTGAAGGAAAGCAGAGTACCTGGAAGAATCCATCGCAAACACGAGGAGAGCATACAAACTCCACTCAGAGGGGGCAGATGTGACCCCACAACCTTCCTGCTACTCGTCAGCAGCTCTTACGGAAGTACGCCAAAATATGCATTGTAAATAAACCTCAATGCAACAACTGTCAAATCATATTTAAACCTCTGCCCGATGGCACTGTAGTAGGAATGTGACTGGATGTGCCTGTGGCTTACCTGGTCAGTACACCACACCCAAGTGGCCAGCACAGTAAGGCCAAACACCAGCCCTGGCCAGGGTATGTCCCCTGTCACAGGATCTCTGAGGAGGTTAAAGGCGTCAGAGCGCGGCAGGTGGCATGTAGTATTGGGCACCGTGACAGAGGGCACTGCTGCTCTGTACTGCTCTTGCAAGCCTTCATACCATCCCACCTTGTCAAAAGCTGTGGGATGGACACCGCTTGCAATGAAATATAGTATGACACATTTCTACAGAAATCTTTTCCCAGTCATCAAAAAAAATTCCATTTGCTGATGTAACAGCACAAGTAAATCTTGATTGTGATGCGTACTGCACCTATGAACATGAGAGTGCATGCTCCCACTACCATGATGACAGTCTGTAGGGCGTCTGTATAGATGACTGCAGTTAGCCCACCTGAAGCACAAACAGGAATACATAATTATACATGTTATTGTCATCTGTTAAATCTTTATAAAAACCAACATCCTACTTGGTAGAAAAGTTGAGATACAGTTAGTACCTGCTATGGTGAAGACCGCAGTCAATAGCAGCAGCACAGCAGTGGAGAGGTACAGGTCCCAGCCTAAAGACACCTGAATGAAGAGGGCTCCAGAGAAGATGTCCGTCTAAGGAAAAAAGAAAAAAAAATACACTCTAAACTTGATCTAACAAACAAGTCTTTGAATGCATAAACAATAACACCAAATTTAATAACAATCCCTATTGTGATGCCAATTCTACAGACATGTTTGAGTAAGCTAGTAAACAACAGTTTAACATTTTAACCTTCAACTTATATTCTGCTTCTTATGAGATAACATTGGTTGTTATTTATCTACCTATCTATTTTAATTCATTCATTCACGTAATGATTTAATCTTCCAAAAACTGACTCCAGAACAGATTTTTAGTCTTACTGATATTTTGGTGAAAATGTAGAGGATGAGAGACAGGACAGACATGTATATCCGGATTCGCTGGCCTCCAAATCTCTTCCTCAGGTACTCCGGCATGGTGACCACACCAGCAGAGATGTAAACAGGGACGAAGATCCAGCCCAAGGCAATGAGAACCCAGGCTGCCTATGAATAATGAATGCTTTTCTAAAAATGCATGCAAAGCTATTTTTGACATAATATGGCTGATGTGGCAGATAATCCCTCTAAATACTGTATGAAAAGCACATAATTCCCCAAAATTAGCAGCTTTAAAAAAAAAGGGCTTGTAACAGTGTTTGGTTTCATTTTCAGTGTTTTTTTTATTATCATTATTCTTGTGATTAACACAAGGATGGCATTAAATCAATGAGTTTACTCTATCCAGCAATTTAGTGGAAACTTGTAAAACAAAAAAAAAAAGTTTTTTTATAAAAATTACATTATGGGCATAGTTTTGCTTACATTCCACTCAAATCCACCAACAGCAATGCCCCCTGCTGCCCCAGTGCCTGCTAGACCAATGAATAGACCACTGCCCACATTGCTGGACATCAGTGAGGCACCAATCTGCAGAGATAGGATATCAGTACAGAAACATGCATGAGAAACAAGTTAATACTGGACAAAAATCAGTATTATGTTTCACTTAACATGGCTGTCCTGTACTGAATATGTCTTAGGTGATATATTCGAGTCAAAGGAAGGCTACATATTATCTTCAGCGAAATACCAGTGGTTCAAGACACAGCAGCAGCCGTCATGTGACAATGTGTTGAACTGCACAATGTAATCCATGCAGCGGCGAATATGTGTGTAACAGGAAATTGGAACGGTATGGTTCAGCTGGTGGACTTCCTCCTAGTATTTAAAGGCCTTTCTGGCAACTTTTTAGTGAGCTGAAGGTTTTAAATATATTATTACTGCACAGGCAATTTTTTGGAGGCTGAAATGTTCTTTAATAAAGCATTATTTTCCAAATGTAATTCTCACAGCTAGACCATGCATTCTGGATGGTGCAGATTTTTATATCACTCTTAAAAAATCTGGATCTGAATTGAAACAGGGTAA
The DNA here is from genome assembly GCA_029721435.1 of Gymnothorax reevesii. NCBI lineage: Eukaryota > Metazoa > Chordata > Actinopteri > Anguilliformes > Muraenidae > Gymnothorax > Gymnothorax reevesii. The sequence goes on from CM056575.1 coordinate 96,299,139, forward strand.
TGCCAATTTCTAAATGATGGTATAAGCAGAACACAAGTTTATAATTCCTTCGCACTTCTGCACTACTCCTCACTTTTGTCACATCACAAAAAAACATTTCAGATTTAATCCAAGCTATGAAAACTGTAGGCTTCCACAATTTTCATTTCATTTGACACAATTTTGTCGAAAAATGCACAGAATATATACAGTAGTTTTAACATTGTTTTAACTTTTTCGTACAAATTTATTACAGGAAAGCTCTGTATCAAAGAAAATGTAACTGAAGTCTATGATTGTTTATCATACTCACAGGCCACCAAGTCATGGATCTTCCAGCTAAGAAGTACCCTCCCACAGTGTCACGGTTCGCTCTGACAGAGGACTAGAATAAAGTGAAAACCAACACTGGAAACAAGTTTTCACTTGCAGTTCTTTCTGTTGTCAAGCCAATGTTAGAATGATCAGCTTAAAAAACTTTATAGATTGAGCACCGTCGACAAGTTATCCCCATCCTCATTATCCTCCAAATAAATACAATCAACAGGTCATTCCACTAATGCCTGAAATGCCAACTCGGCTCTCTCACCGGACCAAAATGCTTCTCACCCAGTCCTCAACAATCTATTCCCATCAGAAGCACTTACCCATATTCCAACAACCAGGACAAATACAAAATACACCACCAAAACCACAATGTCAGGAACCTCCAAAGAAAAGTCCCCATCAATTTCGGGGGAACTTGGCGTCGTTGCAACATTCATCGCCGAAGTCATTGTCACAGTGAAATGTTTATGTGTGTGAACTTCGAGGCAAACTGGAAACCAGTTAATGATTATTCTGAACCTTATCAAGCCTGGAGGGTCCATTTCATAGCTCATGTATAAACCGGAAACTCACTCTATAAACACCCATGGTAATTCACTGATAAATTGTAAGACGGAAACTTAAAGACTGTGATCGACTGTGTACTAATACTGCAATGTTTTCTCCTATAAGAAAATACATGTTCTCATTAGTTTGAGTGACTGCCAAGCAAAGCTTATTTTCACAAAGAAGAAAAAAAAATGCTTTTTTTTTTAAAAAGTGACAAATTTTCACAATCACAAATATCAGTTATAACATTTTTTTTTGGTTAACAAATGCGCATTTTATTTACATCAATACTGCAGAGACCCGAAAGGCAATGGTCCTCATTTATATATAAAAAAAGTCTGTGGACACAAAAAAGATGTATGAAAACAAACTTGCCATCACTAAACATGCATAATTCATAAGATTATGCTCATATGAATTCCATGTTCCTGATTAATTATATAAAAATTGCATGCTATTTATCTCGCCCTTGGTCTATAAATTAGGATTTTCCTTACTATATGCCTCAGTTCAAAGGGAAACCAGCTTGAAACTAGTTCAATAAAACAAGTAATGTGTACACAAAAATCAATAATGCAAACACATAATTCAGGACGAATGCATAATTGCAGATCCGCACAATCTGTTAGTATGTTCAGTCAACATTGTTCACTTCTTCCAGAACTTGGTGTAGTCATCCACTTTGAAATCATCCTCAAATTCATCCCCCTTTTGCTTGGCAGCGGTCTTCTTCATATCCCGCTTCTTCAATCTTGCTTTCCTCTCTTCTTCTGAGAGTGTAGAAAGATCAACAGGCATCTGTCAAAAAAGGCCACAACACAAAGAAGGGGCTTGAGTCAGTTCTGAGGATGAGAAGTGTGAAATGCATAAGCTGAGAGTCGATCATCTAGTTGTCTTCCTTTTTTAAAGAAAGACAAAGAGTAACCAACAATATACCTCCAGACACCCACCATTAGCATCCTTTTTGGTTCCCTGTATCTGATGTTAATGGTGGACCCATCGGGACGGACGAGTAAGACAGGGTACATTCTCTCATAAATCTGTCTGCCAATACGCGCGATGGTCGTCCTATTCGAGTTATGTGAACTGGAGCTTGAATGGAAGGAACAGACTCCAACAAAACATCTCTGAGCAATCTGATGATGAATATATCTAAGCATAAAAGAGAACGGTTTCAACATTAGTCGGGTAACGCACTCGAATCATTTAATTAGCTTAAAAATTTGATAGACCAGTCACATGGTCTCACATAGATCTGGTGAGCAAAGTTCGCAAAAAAAAAAAACTTTATGGATCTAACTACCATTAGATAGTGCCCATTCAATGATCATCAATTGCTTTACAGTAGCCAATGTTTGCTAGCAAACTGAAGTCGAACTGAATTTGCCGGCTAACATTACATTGCTTATTAGTTAACGTTAGCTTTCTATATAACATTAGCCATCTTTTCCATTCAACAAAAATACATATACGTGTATTACCGATAAACGTTGCTTTTTGACGTGCATATTTTATACAAGGCCATACTTTTAAAAATGTTTTTTCGTCAAAAAAATATTTAAGTTCTACCAAAGGAACTAAACGTAACTTGGACTAGCAACACCATCCGCATCCACATAAAGGTCAGAATGAGCTTCGGTGAGCACTCCTCTCAACTGTCCGGGTGGAACACCACGAAATCAAAACCCGTTCCGTAAAATTCTGAAAAGCAATGTTTGGTCCTGTGGTTATGTCTCCAAAGTGGGCCATACGCGTTTTCGAGAGTTTCAGAAAAATGTTGGGTCGAAGACATTTACCACCGCCAAAGCTAAATGTTAATTACCTGGATGCTGACATACTTAATCGATACACAACTGGCATCATGCAGCAGCACTTTGTCTCGAGTAGAAAGCGAATGATTATACTTTTGCTTTAGAACGATTGAATAGAGCTCGATGCGATCTTGCAAAAATGATATACTCTTTAAATTTATTTTTTCGTGTAATAAGGTTCACTCATATGATCGCATTTGCTGCAAGAGATAAGAAATAATGTCGCTAAACGCTGGTATGAGGGGCTGCCTGGAAATTCTTGCCGAGGGCCCTGAGAGTTTCTAGTTTCGCCTGTGGTTGACAGGAAGTATGTGACCAACAAGAGAACTGGCATGGTAGTTAAGGCGTTTAACTGGTTCCTGACGCATAGCAAGGTCAAATCACAATGTTGTCGTAATATCAAGGCGCTTGACCTCATGTTATATCAGTGGTAGGCTAGCCCCAAGATCGTGAAATGGTGTAATCAACTGAAAGTCGCTTTGGCAAGTGTCCGCTAAATCATTATAATCTATTGAACAAGTGTTCAGTATTATGTCAAAGCTTATTATAGTCTTTACAGTTTGTCAGAGTTGTTCCAGTAAGGAAGTCATTGCGAGGCTGAGAAATAAAGATCGGGAAATAATAGGCGGAGATAATGGCCAAACCATAGACTTACATCTGTTTGGAACAGCGAGAAAAGGGAGATTACTCTTGAGCTCATAAATCTCAAAGTCCTTGATCGTAGATAACCCTAAAATTTTAATTCATGAAGGAGGAAAAAACACCCTCCTTAAAGATCAGGGTAAACACTTGAGGCAATCACTGACTGTTGTGCCCTGAACAGGCTTCACAAACAGAACTAAAGAGGCTGCACTAAAAAGAGGTTAGCTTGAAACTGTGTGGCCACTTTAGGCTTGCTACGAGGTACCCAAGAGCCTGCAGAGTTCTGAAAAACATGTTTTGCATGTCTCATCTTTCCTCCTGACCATTTCCCGGAATTATTTTGGAGACTTCTTCGCTGATTGTAACTCAGGCAGGCCATTTTATTTTTGATGTTCACATGAGGTTTTCACCTTCAATACTGGTAATTGATCTAAAGCAGAGCTATTCGACATTATCCAGGACCGCGTTTCCCAAAGCCGTAGTTGCTAACTAAGTTAGCAACTTACATTGTTCGTCCATTCACAGTCAATGGGCCCAACTACGTAAGTTAGCATCTGTGATTTTGGGAAATGCACCCCAGAGAGGGCCAGTGTGGCTGCAGGCTTTCATTCCAACCAAGCAGTTACACACCTGATTCTTCCAATCAACACCAAGAGTCTTTGATAAAAAGAGCTTGATTAGTGAAATCAGGTGTGTTGGTGCTTGGTTGGAATGAAAGTCTGCACCCACACTGACCCTTTCGGGATAATGTTGAAAAGCCCTGATCTAAAGCAAATGAGCTTCCTCCTCAGTCACTACTGCAAGAATGATAGTTCTAAGATATACCACTAGAGGGCATACCCTTAAAGGTTTTGTTGGTTAGTGCCAAGACCTTGGAATTTCATCATGAGTAAACCATTAAAGAACTTAACCCATGGCCACCAAATAAACCCAGATAAAATCCTACCACCTTATTATTTCATACACCTGGGTCCAGATTTTATTACAGTGGTTGTCTGATAAATTCTGACATTTTATAATGTTTCCCTGTTTATTAGTCTGTTAGATTGGTTTTCCAGTTACTTTCAGGATAAGTACATTATTTCACCTAGTGGGCTGCGTCTCTCAAAAATGCTTTGGAGTGCACTTTTGCTCCCATCCAGTATATGCTGATACAGCTTGATTTAATGCCAGGGGCATGAACAGTATCTGTTCTTTATGGAATTGTTGCTGTTTCAGCTGGCACTCTAAAATGTGTACATATAGACCTCTTCAGATGTAACAAAAAAATGCTGTATCCTACATTAAAAACAATTTAAAAGCACTTTGGTCATTAGAATGTCTATTGGATCAACCATTTATTATTGAAATTATGATAATTTTGCTTATACAGTAGGTCTATATATTTCTTAGTATCTCCCAGGAGGCTTTTGATAATATTACCAAATGCCACTGGAACACCTGCACGGTCTTGGTTTCATTTTCATAATGAGAATGAATTCGTCACTCAGACAAAAGACGATGAAATATTTGACAGCCGTGATTGAATGGAGATAATGATAGCTGCTAATTCCCAAGGGTATGCAGTTACAAGTGGAAACACCATTTTTGTGCAATACTTTCTTCTCAAGAACTTTGCAATGCTTTTTATCATGGATATTTTAGGTAATGCTTTCCTGCTTGTCTACTTTTACTAAGGAGGGCTGCCCCAGAGGATTAAAATTTCACTTCTGCCAAAAAGTAAGATTATTGAACAAATTATCAAAATATAACCAAGATACTATTCAATTCTATTTAAGGCAAAGTTACTTTAAATACCTCCTGGCAATTAGCCATTTTGAATATAAATTCACTGTCAACTATTTATGAAATTAAACAGAATAACTTGAATCAAAAACAATATCAGTCTCTCGTTTGTCAGAAATGATTATGCCAAGTTATCCACTCCTAACATCCATGCTGCTTTATTTTTTTTGACAAATCTGGCAGACGTAAGGGTAATACAAACTCTACTTTTGTCTTAGAGACTGTTTGCCATGTTGTTGCTTTTTTTGCTGTGAATAAATCCACTGTGGTCCTTTCTCAATGGATTCATTCTGAACTGATGTTCTCACAGGGACAGGTCAGTGCAGGAGGAAAAAAAATCATTCACACCTGTGGAGTTGAAAATACCACGTTTTACAAGCCCCAATTCCAATGAAGTTGTGTAAAACATCTATTTGCTCATGCAGTTAACAAAGTGGTGATCCTTGCTTGTGAACGATTGAGCCTTTCAGGGCTGCTCCTTTTGTACCTAATGATGACACTCACCTGTTTCCAATTAACCTGTATTTTGAACATTCCTCAACTTTGTCAGTCTTTTGTTTCCCTTGTAACAGCATTTTTGGAACATGTTACAGGCATCAAAGTCAAAATGAGCAAATATTTCCAAAGAAACGATAAAGTTTATCAGTTTGAACAGTAAATATCTTGTCTTTGTGGTGTATGCAGTTGAATACAGGTCGAAAAGGATTTGCGAATCATTGTATTCTGTTTATATTCACATTTAACACAACGTCCCAACTATATTGGAATAGGGGTTTGTACATTACACGCAACAGAATAATACACAGAAAGTAACTCTGAGAGGGGAAAGGAAATTGTTTTACACAAAGCTATTAAAAAATAGAAAAATATTTTTTCTTTTTTCTTTTGGGGGGGGGGGTCAAAACGATCTGCATTTACTGTATGAAGAACAGACTGAGTTAATTTGACTTTGAATTTTAAAATCTTTAATGTCCCCGAAGGCCAATTTGGTTTGCAACCGAATTGCCTCCATCACATACGTATATAAGCTGCAACTGGCACATTAAACAATGTCTGCCTTTAGTTTATTCAAAGAGCCCCTCTTGGCATATCTGCGAGGAAGCTATTGTTTTCACTTTGTAGTGAGTTTACATGTCAGGACAGGAGTTCCTGATGGCCAAAATGCATTTTTATTTCTGTTTGTCTGAAATAACTGTTCCAGCGCATGATGCTAAACCCCAGCACATTTCTCTGATGACCTTCCATTCCTCCCTCTGTCAAAGGGCAGATCAGACCGGATTTTACCATGAGGCCCAAGGGATGCCACGGGCTTGCATAAGAGGAAGCTTGATTGTATACAATAAAATTCTAGCTGTATATAGCCTTCAGCTGATTGCATATGTTCAGTGCTTGCTTGGGGAAACAAAGTGCTCCATGCATGTGCGTACATGTGTATGCCTGTGTGTGTGTGTGTGTTTGTGTGTGTGTGTGGGTGTGAATGCAACACGTGGAGGAAGTTCTCAAACTGAATGTGATTTATTTTCATTGGACAGTATTGCTTGCATACTATGCTATTAATCTTGTACCTGCACCTGCTTAAAACACACCAAACTATCCTTACATTCTTACTCTGTTTTAATATTGAGCCAAGTAGAATATACGCTGATATAATGCAGAGCAAGGCCAGAGCAGTGGAATATATTAATTTTAAATATTGTGGTAGAATACCTGCAGTTGCCATTTACAGTGTCAGTGGCATACATGGGGAGGCATATAGTTGGCAATGCTGAAGAGCATTGTGTTTTGCTGAGCTCAGTGGGTGTGAATCTCCTACTCACACAAACAAAAATGTGGCAAAAACAGTGTGGTTCTTGTTTTTCATTTCTGAAGCCACATTGTGCATTTTGTCCTTGTCTCCCGGAGGAAATCATACAGCCAGATAAGGAGCTTTTCTCCAGATCTAGAGATTCTTTGAGCTAGAACTGTCATCTGCATCCTTGCTAGCAGCCAAACTGATGTGTCAATATTTATTGTCACATTTACTGTACATCCCTAGTTCCAGAAAAGTTGGGATGGTGTGTAAAATGTAAATAAATACAGAAATAAATACAATGATTTGCTAATCATTTAATCCCTATATTTGATTTAAAATGGTGCGAACACAACATATCAAATTTTGAAAATGAGAATTTTGTTGTACGGAGAGCGTTTGATCATTGGGAATACGTCGCCGAGACATCAGCATTAGGTCAAATGCATTTTAACAAATGCCGATGTCTCGGTGATGTATTCCCAATGAGCAAACGCTCTACATAATACGTCTCACTGATGCAATATCATTCATCGTGTCAATGTTGGCGAGACATATGCGTGCTGTCTGAGCAGTACACAGTTCAAAAGCCAGCATCCATTATAGTATGGGGGTGCATTATTGCACAAGGCATGAGTAACTTGCACATCTGTGAAGACACTATTTATTCTAAACAATATATACAGGTTTTGGAGTTAAATAAACTGCCATCCAGACATCTTTGCCAGAGAAGGCCATGCTTTTTTTCTGCAAAACAATGCCTACATAACAGCCTGCATGTATTACAACAACATGGCTCTGTAGTGAAAGAGGCTGGGTGCAAAACCGGCCTGCCGGCAGGCCAGACCTGTCACCCACTGAAAACATTTGGTACATTATGAAAAAAAATATGACAAACTTATTCACTTATTGTACTAAGAAGAATTCATCTGATCATTGTCCAGATAAAACGGCCCGCTGTCTCTAAAACACTACTGACGATAAACAGCCAGAAATGCTTTTCAGTTACGATTAATAATTATGGCTGCGGCAGCTTGCCCTGAAAAACAGCTAACTGATAAGCGAAATTCTCGCCATCTGTTCCACTGTAGCGCCGTTGTGGCTTCAGTGTTTTTTCCCCCACATTGTCACCGCTCTTAATACAACCAGTGAAGTGTTTTAAACTGCTGCGCATATTTCAAATGCAGTATTTCGAACGTCGGTTTCAAACTGAGAAGTGTTGTAAACTCGTGGTAATATTAGTTATAGATTTTAGAAGTACGAACTGGCAACACATCGTGCACGGTCATTTTTGAGGAAAGTGACAAGAAAGACATTCATGCACGTGCAAGAAAGCATAGCGAAAACTGCGAGTAATATGAGATTTTTCTATTTTAGGCTATTTTGTTTATATATATATATATATATATATATATATATATATATATATATATATATATATATAGGACAATGCGCCGAGAACTGTTACCTGGACATATCTGACCGTTCAAAACAAACGCCTAAATGGGTAAGTTCGCAGTAGGCATGCAGTGCGCAAATTCATGGAAGCCCAGTCCACTGAATTCCATCGGAAGACCACCCCAGCCAGTGGGACGCGTCGCGCGAGCCAGAAGCACGAGCTGTGAACTGCATTTTCATCATTGACGGTGGACAGCACTGGTGACTTTAACCGGTGTTATGCAGTATGTCCTTTGCAGATCGACTGTCGTGTAGTTCCGAAGGTGTGTCTTCTGCAGCAATTCCATAACAGAGACTAAACCCGCCTCATTTTTTCCCTCTGGAAGACAAGTGAGTGAAGAAGTGAAAGTTAACCACTGTTCACATAAACCACCCTCCGGATTTAACAATGCGTTGCATTTTTTGTCTTTGCTGTCCACTATATGCAAGTCGGAATTTCTATGCAAAGTAATTTGGGTGAGTTTTGTGCGCGCATTTGAGATGCCTTGATTCACACATTCTTATTCATTTGAAATGCCATGTGTAATATTCTGCATCATTTAACTTATCTTGTTTCCATGTACTCGTATTTTGTGCTGGCTTCTCCAGAAGTTGACTTTAAGATTGTACTTTCAAAATGAATACTGTACGTTCAATTGGGGATTGAACTGATGGTTTGCAACTTGGCAATGTGCAAGACGAAGTCCTACTGGTTGCCATTAGATTTTTGGTTGATGCAGGTGAATGATTATGATAAATTTTTGAGCATGATAGCTGTGGGAAAGGTGATTTGTGAAATCAACTGCAGCAGAGGAGACATTTGAAGAGCCCTGCATGTTAGTTTTCCAAGTGCATGAATTTATTTACTACATTGTGGCTGAAAGGGTTTGAATGAAGTATGACTGAGAAGCAAGAATTTTTTGTTTTTGTATTTCCATTCATATTTTTTACCAAGAGTCCCTCAGTTTTTTGTTTGTTTCTCTATTTTTGTAAATTCATAGAGCTCCTTGCATTTTTATACCACATTTAATAACTGTGGGAAGCACTTCTTTTCTTTTTCAAGAGTTTTTATGTTTAAGTCCATAAACATAATGAAAAGGAATGAATTTCAGCCATTGCTCTGCAATCATTAGTTCATTTCTGCTGGAAAAATTGGTATTGGGAAGCGAATGCTGTCATTCTCATAGATTCAGTCCTCTTGACATTAAAATACTTGTGAACACAGCATCTGGGCAACCAAGAGCACTGATCAGATAATACTTTCCCAGGCTATCGCCGCAGGCTATCCCTGTGGAAATAAGGTTCTCAGTTGTAGTTCTGCATATCCTGCTTTGAGTTCAATGCTCTTTTTAACTTGCTCCTCCTATTTTACTTGGTTTATTTTTTTATAAAATGCAAAAATATCAACCAGGAAGTCATGTTTCTCAGTGGAACATTTAACTGTGAGAATGCAGGGATCGCACTGCGGTTAGCTGAACTCCAGTCGGAGAGTTCAGAGTTAGAGTTGGAGACTTAAGCCCCTTAGGGGAGTGTTTTATGAGAAGAGTGCACGACACATCACTGCAGCATGTTTGCTGTGCTTCATGAGGTTCTCTTCATCCTCTTATGTCAGGTAAAGCAGCTGCAGCATCCCTCCTCTGTTGTTTTCTGGTAACTGTTCGAGAGGAACTGGTCATGAGTTTATAAGAAAGACTGTAAAATAAAGACTATCCACAGTCTAATACAGTTCATGTAAGGATTACTCTACTGGCACATACTGCAGCGCAGTGTGGGGGAAGGGGAAGGAAGGGTGCAAGGTCATTTGGTTGTTATTGAATCTTGCGCCAAAGTGGCCCAGCGCTCAGGTATTTCATCTCTGACACGTCAGAACTAAGTGGAATATGAACTATTTCTGCACAAGGGAGGCTAATTCTCGGTACCACCAATACGAAAAAAAAAAAAAAACCCAGATGCTGTAATCAAGCCCCATAGCAGGAGCATTATGGGATAGTTTGATTGCCTGGTCGCTTCCAGTCTCATGCTGCTCCTTGGAAAGGAATCCCTCTTTCCATCAAAAAAGCTTTCAGCTGGGGAATGGTCATTCTCTCGAAGTTTCGAGAAGGGCCTTCCTTGGCGGTATTCAGCTGATTGATATTTCTATTATAATTCTTGGCGTTTCCGTCAAGAATCTCTGATGATGTAGATCAGTGCTTCTCAAGCCTCTCCTGCATGTTTTAGATCTCTCCCTGCTTCCTCAGAGGTGATTCAAATGATTCGCTCACTATCAAGCTTCTTCACGGTATTATAACGATTATTTGACTCATGATAATGACTGTGCTGGAGCAGGTAGGGCTCTAAAACATGCAGGAGAAGTGGTACTCCAGGAGAGTTTTGAGAAGCGCTGATGTATAACATAAGATGGCTATCATGCAGTGTCATTGTGCGCATGCAATAGCCCTAAGCGCTAGAGCACAAAGCTCACCACTATGCAAGCTGTTCACCGGAAGTGTGGCAGTCCCAGAAATTTTAAGAAATTTTGGCGAAAAAGCCATATCCGGGTATTTTTTGCATATTGGCGATAGCAAGAATTAAACCACTGCACATACCCAAGCTAAATATGTTCATGGATAATGTTACCAGCCACATTTCATTTCCTAAATGTATAAGTAATGGAGATTAATGGTACTCCAAGTGACTGCTTTAATTGGTTGAGACAGTTAATTGAATCAGCTTATTTCTGGAACTACCAGAACAATTCAACTGCAGAGATAAAGAACACATCACCATTTCCTTCATCCTGAATTTCATTAAAAAAATTGATGACCTAACAAAACTGTATCTCGGAGAAAAGAATCAATATCAACTAGGATACTTAGGCAGCTCCTCATGACAGCTCACTCTCAATGACGTAACAATGTTCCCGGTGCTATTTTGGTCATTATCATGCGGCATTCTCCTTTTCCTTGGACTGACCCTGACCAGGAGGTTCTGACATTGACTCAGACGGTTTGAAGAATGTATGCCTTATTCATTGAAACTCGTGTCATATTGCAGTATCAGCATGCTTACATCATCCACAAGAGCCTTGTGTGTCATAACGCATCACCTTGCATGTCTCACACTTAGATCTGCTCCATCATACGACACTGCTGTGAAAAGTTTTCCTCTGTTGGGTGTTGGAATACCTCTTGAAATATATTCATACCTTTCATTCTTCAGCAGATCACACTTCCAACCTCCATTTCAAAAGTTTCTGTTTTCAGACAGAAACGCTTAGAAATGAGAAAAATGCGCTGTTTGGGCTGAAGAGTGTGAGTATGCTGAATACCATTAGGTTCAGCTGTGCAGCGAACTTTTATCATAGCTGTTTGGGGAGACCCACAGCGTGTCGATTTACTGGACACCTCTTCACCTGTGGATGAATAGCTCCGAGTCCGGCTGTGTTTTCTCATGTGTACGCCAGACTACGACTCACAGTAACATACAAGCAACAAACTTACGCTATTCCGATCTTGTATGGTCTATTAGTCTGAGCATTTAAAGAGAGTCTGTCTGTTGAAAAATATTTTCCACCTGTATAATAATAATTCCATATTCTTTCAATGTGTTTCTGTCAACGATAAAGAAAATTTGACTAATGATTGAAAAAGATGGAGAGAAGGGGTGAAGATGGTGCTGGCATATGGTGACATGCTGCTGCTCTGGTTGATCGTTTGTTTATTTTTGATGCATCTTGAGGATTGAGTGAGTGGACTCTTTGTTAAAATATGAAAGGCCAGGATTACAACACATTCGAGACAAAATGCAGCGGTTTCCGGCGAGGCTGTTGTGTTCCTCAAGTGCCTTTGTTACTGGGGTGACAGAGGCAGTTACTGGCGAAGGCTACTGATGCCGTTGCCAAGTTCAACCTTAGAGAAGAGGAGGAGAGCTGGTTCCCTTGCACAGCAGCAGCAGCAGCATCATTCTCAGCTGTCTTGCATAATTTTGACTAATGTCAGGTCCACGACGAACAAGATGGATAAATTGGCCCATGTTGGCTTCAAGCAGGCTATTTCTCATTGCTCTGTATCGTCTTTTATGGAAACTTGGCTCAAGGAGGGTGTGTCCAACTCGGTATTACTCATGAGAGATAGAGATTCTCCCCATTAGATGCTGACACTTCTACTTTCCAAGGGAATTCGCCCGAGCTGTTCTGGGGACTGTTAATATCCCTTCGCAGGCTCAAGTCATGCTGGCAGCCCAGCAGCTAGCTGCGTGGATTATGGAGGTAGAAAATACACACCTGGACTCTGCTGTTCTCATACAGGGGGACTTTCATCATGTCAACATGAGTGAATCATTGTCCAGGTTTAAACAAGAGATAGACACTTTCACCTGAGGTGAGAAAATGCTTGATGAATGTTATCGCAGTATCCCTTCCGTGTCGCATGCATGTTTTATCCCCCCCTGGACTGAGAATTATGATGGGCATAGTAATAAAGTACAACCAAGTCCCTTTTACTTGTGACATGCAATTACCTTTGAAGCCTTACATACAGCATAAATAAAACAGTATAAATAAAGAATACATGTTTTTTTAAAAGCTCAGTAATTTCCTGATTTCAGTGTAGGATAGACCCAGTACCAATCTGTAAACAAAAACATCCTTCATTGTTTTGTATCCCGAGAAACAATTGTTCTTGACCAAGTTATTCTGGTATATCATTGAATTCTGGCTTATGCCATAGTGTAGTAGCCTACATTTTGTCTGTATGTGGTCAAGAAATTAGTGAAGAACAACCCGAAGTCCTGTATTTCTGAACAACTATTGGGATTTTAAAATATTTTCATAATTGTGAGCAACCATTTAGTCAATATTTCAGTAAGCACAGTCACTTATCAGTTTGAATAGCATGCATTTCATTCCTTGTAAGGTTTTCACCTAGTATGTGTTACCCTGTCTGTTATTAATTTATTCTGAAAATATATGAAACTATTGTCATGTGTGTCTTTGGTCAGGCTGTCTGTGTCAGAATCCCGCAGCTTGAACCATTTGGATTAAACCTTCAGAAGAGTATAGATTTTTCATTTCTTTCTCACAAGTAAAGGCCATGCCTTGTTTGCAGGGTTGAACCATAGTTTTAGATTTAAAGGAATAAAGCTCAATAGTTCAACTAAATTAAGTGACCACTGACCATGTTTACTGTTATACAAGGTATGTAACTCTCCTTTGTTCCTTCTGCAACTGAAATTACAAAGATTTTCAAGTTTAGGATCTCCTGGCTGTAAACAAACTGGAAATCATAATCATGATAAACATAACTTTAACCAAGATGAACTTGTGATTTCTCTTTAAAAGAAATGCTTTGTTTTTTTATTACATGAATAAGAGTATGGAACAAAACACCTTTTCAATGTCATTTGTTCTGGATGTTTTGTACCCTCATTTAAAATGTATTTTGATCAAATATTTTACGAATTATGATACCACTTCTGGCTGAACCAAATGCTGAATAAGATTAGTAGATGTATTAGTTTTTTCTTTTGTGAATTTAAACTTTTAATTTTAATTTAAATAAAAAGCTATTGTCTCAGTTTTTGCTTCTAACCCCAAATCAGAAAAAGTTGCGATGGTATACTAAATTAGAATTAAAACTCACCGCAGTGATTAGTAAATCTTTGACTAATATTTTATTGAAAACTAGAGCTAGACTTGTGAGAGCCCATACCTCCACCAGCATAGCTGGATTTGAACTTTGGCCTATATCTCAGCTGTACTTTGGCCTAGATATGCCAAAATGTAATCACTTGTTCCTCTTGTGCTAATTTAACATCCTGCAAAGTTTGGTTAAAATCCATGCAACCATGTTTGAGATATACTGCTAACAGACAGACAAACAAATAAATAAATGACTCCTGCCTAGCAGCACCGTTGTCGAAATCGTCTGGTGTCTGGCTCGAGACTTGGGTCAATTTCGTAACGTGGTGAACAGTTACTTCATACGTTGACCTTTGCCTCAGAGCTTTAAATGTGTGGCCTAGGACAAGTGTATAATATAATATTGCTGAAGAGCACTCGGTAGAATGCATACCTCCGCCACGCCAAGGCAACTCTGTGCATTAGTTATTTTCATTGGCTGATATAGGGTATTGTTGCATTCTACCGCCAATTAGCAGAAAAACCCAAAAGCACGCTGATTGGAAATCCAGCCCATTGGAAAGACTGCAAACCTCCGCCAGCATACCTGGATTTGTTCTGTACTTTGGCCTAGATATGTCTAAGTTTAATCACTTGTTCCTCCTTTTGCTGCTGTACCATCCTGCAAAGTTTGGTTGAAATCCCTTAAGCCGTTATTGAGATATCCTGCAAACAGACAGACAGACAGACAGACGATTAACGGAATGAAGTGACCAACAAATGGAAGCAATAACATCACCTCCTTGGTGGAGGTAGCGATACAATAACACATGATTTGATGTTTCACATATGAATTTTATTGACTTTTCAAAATAAACACTTGTTTCACTTTGGATTCTTGCAGGAAATAAATGCCTCTTTGTGTTGTTGAAATTCCTTTTCACAAAAATAAATAAAAATTTAGCAACTGAAGACACCAAGCGTTCCAGTGTGGTTAGGTGTTTCAGGGGTGATGGTCTTTATCCATTCTTCCAGCAAAAAAGTCGAAAGATGCAGGTGCAATAGTAGGGGGTCTTCATTGTCGCCTTTTGAATGTCAAAATATATTACGTTCTCTATTGAGGACAAGTTGGTACAGCAGGCAGGCCAGTCCAGCACCTGCATCCTCCTCTTATGCGGTCATGTCTTTTTAACGCATGCAGAATGCAATTTTGCATTTTCTAATTGAAATATGCTTGGGTGTCCCTGTCATTTTGAAGGCAGCATATGTTGCTCCTGAACCTCAGTGTAAGCTGAAGCATTAATGGTGCCTTCACAGAAGTTCAAGTTACTCAACTAAAGACATTGACACACCCCCATACCATGACTGAGCATCACTTTTGGACTTGCTGCTGTTAACAGTTTGGATGATCCTTTTCTTCAGTCCTATGGGGCACACGGTGTCCATTTCGTCCCAGAATATCAGAAAACCCTGAAATATTGATTTGTCTCACCACAAAACATGTTTCCACTGTATGATTGTCCATCATAGATACCTTCAAGCTCAAAGAAGCTGATATCGCTTCTGGACTCATTACCATAAGGCTATATTTTTGCAGTTTATAGTTTTTAGTGACATTAGTGGTTGAAATTATTTATTGTAGCATTTGACTAACGTTTGACAAAGTAATGCTGAGCTCATGTGGTTATATCACTTTATACACTGATGGAGTTTTATAACTTATAACCAGAATTGTAGCCAAACTCAGATTCAAATTTGTAACCATTTATTGACTTTACCCCTAACAACAACTCGACAAAATGTCAGATAACATAAACAAAAACAAGAACAACAAAAGAATCAACCATGACAAGTTTAACAACAGAACCAACAACAAAGATCAACTCCAATCTCAGTACCGAGTGTGACCGCCACATGCCTCCAACAAAGCCATCACTTGTCTTGGCATGGACAGCACCATTTTGTTGAGCTGTTGCTGGGGAATGGCCAGCCACTCCTATAGAAGGGCTTCTTGGAGCTCCGCTCTCGTCCTGGGCGCTGGAGTGCATTGCCAAACCTTCCGATCCAACAGGTCCCACGCATGCTCGATACAGTTCATGTCAGGGCTGAAAGATGGCCATTCCATGACTCGTACACCATTCTGGGTCACATGTGCTGAGTGAGGTTGTGCATTGTCTTGCATGAACGTGACCTCAGGGTGGTCTGTGATGTAAGGCATGATGTGCGGTCTGATGACAAGGTCACAGTAGCGGGCTGCATTAAGATTTCCATTGATTATGACCAGGTCGGACCTCCAGCTGCACCGAATGGCACCCCAAACCATCACCGAGCCTCCGCCAAAGCCATCTGTCTCAGCAATGCAGGGGGCCGTGTATCTCCCCACACGTCGTCTGTAGACCCTCTGTCTTCCATCATGTCGGTACAGACAAAATCTGGACTCATCACAGAAGACAACATTCCTCCAGAATCGGTTGGGGACTCGTCTCTGACCATATTCTTCAGCCAAGCGAAGCCTGGTAGCCCTGCGCCGTGCATGAAGCTGCATTCCAACACATGCCCTGTGGGCTCTGATCCCCCCCTCCACTCTGCAAGTTGCCAACTCACTGTTCTTCTGCTGATCCTTAGTCTGTGGATTCCTAGGGTCTCCTGAGTCGTCCTGGTGCAGGCTTGAAACCAATCTCTCAGGTGGACGAGGTGGATCTGATTGTCCTGGGCTGGGGTTATGACCCTAGGCTGACCAGGTCGAGGTTGATCCTTAGTGCTTCCAGTCTCCTGGTAAGAACCCACAAGGTTAGAGATTGTGGATTGGCGTACCCCAAAACGTTGGGCAATGCGATTTTGGGATGTTACAGCCATCCACAGCCCAATGTCTTGATTACGTTGGGGTCTGGAAGGGCGAGGCATGGGGCACGTAGTGTCTTTGAACAAATGCTCTTGGATTCTGGCCTTAATGTCTCAAGGATTGTTTTAAGGCATTTGACAGCATTGCAATTGTGATCAGTGAGGCCGGACGAGATTACATCACTAATTCCTCAAATCCTTCTCCATCGACGCAAACAAGGTCATGACCTCACGCACTGTTGTGTCTCCTTACCCAAAGTGCAAGTGCATATCAATTATGTAATCATCAGTTCCCCTAACCCAACTATACTTTTTCTGTCTAGTTAGACTTCTAAAGTCCATCAGTATAGATGATGGTTTTTGGTGCAGTGCATAGATCATGGGTACTCTGCTTTGGCTAATGCCATTACCGTTTACACACAGAAATATCTCCAGGCCCATTGACTCTTTTAATTATGATATTCAGTGTATCAGATGAAATAATCAAATCTCTTACTATTGTTCTTTGAGGAACATTGTTTTTAAACCTTTCAATAATTTTTTCATGCATACTATGTGGGCACATTGGCTAATCCTCGGGCCATCTTTGCGCCTGAAGGACCAAGCCCTTCCTGCACGCTGTTTTTGTATCAAATCTTGATTACAATCACCTGCCAACATCAGCCCTTTGAAATCACATCATCGTTCAATTTTTTTAAAACCTCACCCTTGGTCCTAAATTTCCCCCATATCATCCTGGAATGCATCGGAGTTCTGCATGGTAGTAATGGATGTATATTTACACATGAAGTGAAGCTGACCAAGCAGAAGATTAAATCTATTGTCCTCATACTCTAATGAAATGCAAATCAAAGCAAATTTAGAAATCACTGCTTTTTGTTTTCGCATGCATTTTCCATACTGTCCCAACTTGGGTTGTAAATAAAGCTTTGTAACTTATATAATTTCTCGTAAGTTTCAGTTTAGCAAAGCTTTTGAGTGTAATATTTTCTTTTGGGAAATTTTTTCCATTGATCTGACCTGCAAACAACTAGCGAGTACTGTGCAAGTACTGAGTTATCTCAAAAGTACAAAACAAACTTCTTTTATCAGGAGCGCTGAATCACTATTTCCTGTACACAAAACAGTCATCTGAAATATCAGGTACATCTCAATAGCACTTTGTTTGAAAAGGGAAATACTGCCATGAGGCAATGGGTGTTCTTGGTTGAATGCAATTGCTAAGGTATTGCATGTATGCAGTGATTCATCATAGCATTCCAGGAGGAAACCCTCCCCCCATCATGTAACATTCTGGACACTGAGTATTGTTGAGTCATGGTTCATGCACTATCTTGACTTGGTCCAAGATCAATGACTTTCAGGTTTTAAAGTAGGTATGTAAGTGAAGTCTTATTTCTATATCACCTTTCAAAACCGAGGTTACAAAGTGGTGTATGTACAGATGAAAGGTTAAAAGAGCAAGAGAAAATCAAACACAAGCATTACAATATAAAACAGCAGCATAAACTAAGGCAGTTAAAGGGGATCTAAAGGAAATGATGTGATTGCAGCTTTGCCATTTAAGTCTGGCAAACCCTCTTAAGTCGACAGTGGTGTCCAGTCTTTTACGAAAATGGCTATTGTGGGAGCAAGTTCTTGTTCTACCACAGTAGTTTGACACCTGATTCTACTGATCAAGGTCTAAATGGCCTTGAAGGTTCTGGTTAGTGAATTGTTTGATCCAGGTGCAGTAGTGCTTAGCTTAATGTCAAAAACATGCATGTCAAGCTAACTGGGAACTCTAAATGTCCCAGGGGTGTGAATATGTTGATGAACCGTTTGACGTGTGTTCCTGGCTTTCACTTGTTGGTGGCTGGGTCAGGCTCCCAGCCCCTGCATCACTGGCCAGGAATATTTGGTTTGAGAATGGATGGATGGATGGATGGATGCATGCATGCATGGATAGATGAATGAATAATTATGACCACCTATCCCTGATTCTGGCCAGCCACTCCACTGGCTTTAGCATCATCTAGGGAACAAAGATTTCATTTGGCATGGTTGTCAATTGGCATTGGATGAGCTCACATGCTTTTCTTTGTCCTCCTGAGGATTTTGCTAAGATGGCCCACATTCCAGAGTTGGTATGAACAGAAAAGCAAAAATACAAGTTCCATCACTGTGTTGCTTCCTAAAATGGAGTCACTGAACACTATTTACTTGCTGTCCGCTTGTGCGGCTGCTCTCTTTTTAAAGTATAATATGCACTGACAAACATTAAGCACTGATTTTAAAAAAAAAACAAAGATGCAAGCATGAATTGTAGTTTCACAGTTTCTTCCCTCATCTCTTTGGCATTGTCAGACTGAATGAGTGTATGATTTACCAGCGCCACAAGGCCATTTATATATTCCTCGTTTTATACATATCAGTGCTGTTCTATGAGGCTTTAATTTGCTCTTGCAAATAAAGAGCTGCAAATAGTTGTCCAGAAATAGATTGAGTACTTGTTCCAAAATTGACTCTGCGATTATTCCTATTGGCCCTAAAATCCCCTGTGTATTTCAGCATGCAATCAGAGTATTTCTCCTTCTCAGAATAAAGGCAAATCGGTGTCCTTGTCCTTTGGAACATCAGACCTATGATTGATCTAAGTGAAATGTGGACCATGTCCATCAATTCTGAAGAAGTTGGGCTATTAGGGGGGATGCAAATAAAATCAAAAGTTATTTGAAAAGTCCATTCGCCCTCTACTATATGGATCGCACAACAAGAGCACATTATTTTATGCTTTGACTTGTGAATTCAGTTCAATCAAATAGTATGTTTTGCGCTTTTCACAACTGAGATTGACCCAAAGTGCTTTACACAGGAAAGGGTCTGTAGCTCCAAGTAGCAAACCAAAACGTGACAGTGGCAAGGAAAAACTCACTTGTCGGAAGAAAGCTTTTTCAGAACTCAGCTTCAACATGAGGGAATCCTACTGCCTTGAGGCTGGCCCTGGAGAAATAAGGAGAGAAGGGGAAGCCTGGAGAATGGAGAGGTCAATTGTAATTCAATTTTTTATTGAAAATATATGCTTATTTCAAATCTGATGATGGCAACAGACTCCTAAAAAGTTGGTGCAGGGGCAAATATTTTTGTTAAGTGTGGTTTTATCACCTCTGCCAAGGAAATCATGTTTTTGCCGGTGTTGGTTTGTTTGTCTGTCTGTTTGTGTACAAGATAATTTAAAAAAAATAAACGCCTATCTCTGAAATTTGTGTGTGTGTGTGTGTGTGTGTGGTGGGGTTGCTATTACATCAGGGATGGAGCCTATTGATTTTAATTGCAATCGGTCAAATAATAAGGCTACCGCAGCAACCATCTCGAAATCCTATGTTGCAGATACAGAGGATCTTTCCGTAGTGGGTGAATCGTAAGACAGTTATGAAAGGACAGTATTCAGATTGGCTAAGTATTAACAGCGACACATAATACAGAGCGATTTTTTTCCCCCATGCTTTCAGTCAATGAGATTTTTACAGAAGTGATATTCCTCTCGGGTAATATTAACAATGTGTCATGAGCTGGGCTATGGGAAAAGAAATGAAGTTATGTGGAATACCTTAAATTTCTTATGAACCATGTTCACAAAGCAAGAATTTGACTATGCTGCCTTGGCAGAGGTTTGCACTCTTGGAGTGCCTCTAGTTAGTAATTTGATCCTATAAAAACGGGGTGTAAAGTCACGGTTGACTGATGTGACTGACAGTGACTGTAGAGGAGGAAGTTGCCTGCCGGCTGATTTCAGGGAATTCTTCGGTGCTAGAATGCGACCATCGAAAAGCGATATAACATTAATATTACACATGCATAAGTTTTTAAATTTTGAAAGTCGAAGGAAAATTGACAGTAGAACAGTTTTTGCACTGAACACAGCATCATATACTGTTTGCACAGTGATGAAATCGCTCATAAGTAAAGCTAGTTTGGCAAGATTCCGTAACAGGTCACTGTAAGTTAAGTAGGAACCAAAATTGATGGTAAATATCTCTTTACTCAGAACACAGCGCAATGTACTGTTAGTAACTATGCTATGTTAAGTAAAGTGCAAAGAGCTTTTCATTTTTGATTCATTGCAAACTGTAATTTGAGTGACTTATCAAAAAATCTTGCTAGCCAGCTAAAAATGGTTAGCTAACTTGCTTACTAGTAAATTGTGATTCAGTAACAGGTCACCAAATTCGAGCAATCATCAATACACCAAAAAAT
Source organism: Gymnothorax reevesii (assembly GCA_029721435.1). Lineage (NCBI taxonomy): Eukaryota > Metazoa > Chordata > Actinopteri > Anguilliformes > Muraenidae > Gymnothorax > Gymnothorax reevesii. Next base: position 96,320,131 of record CM056575.1, read on the forward strand.
AGCCGGATCTAGCATTTCAACTAAATGTATGGCGCTACTGAGACTACCACACTTCTGGTGCGTAGCTTGCTTGTGCTTAGGTCTGTTGCATGCACATAATGACATTGAACGGTAGCAGGCTTATCTATATCAGCGCTTTTCAAACCTCTGCTGGAGTACCACCTCTCCTGCATATAACAATAACATTTGATGTAACTAAACACACCCCTGGTCTTTAGTTTAACACTGAAACAGCCACTCAGCTACGAAATAAGTTCAGGGAATGTGCTTGGGACTGAGTAGGGCGGGTTTACAGGGAGCTGATTTGCGAACCCTTAGATGACAAATTTCATTGGTTGTCTGAACACCTTCTTCTTCTGCTGCTTCTCTGGGGATTACAGGTAGAGTTAGGGTCGTAGCACATACAATACCACAGAAGGCTGCATTGTGGCTTTTCATGATGCTGAAGTTACAGCGCCCTCAATCATTTTTGGCACCCCTGGTTAAGATGTGTTAAAAGCCTTAAAAGAAATTCAATTTTTATTGCAGAAGCATACTCTCACACTAAACATTTTAGAAAAATGTAACCTTCAACTCGAGTGAATTTTAAGGGAAAAAAATCCCTGACTAAGAAATCATTATTTTTCATAAAATCACCTGTTCTACAATTATTGGCACTCCTAACAATTCCTAGGAAATAAATGTAAATGAAGTATTTCTGCCATTTCTATTGTAGTTTACAAAGTTGATCATAGTATCTAGGAACATTTAATTAGTAATTCATCACTTCCTGTTTCCCTGGGGTATAAATATGATGTGACACAGAGGCCAATTGTCTTATCCACTCTTCAACATGGGAAAGACAAAGGAACACACCATTCAAGTAAAGCAGATATGTGTTGACCTTCACAAGTCAAGCAATGGCTGCAAGAAAATAGCCACTTGCCTGCACCTGCCCATATCTACTTTCAGATGAATCATTAAGAAGTTTAAAACAACTGGAACAGTGGTTAACAAGCCCTGACGAGGACGCAAGGTTATTTTGCCACAACGCACAGTGAGGAGGATGGTAAGAGAAATAAAAAGTTCTCCAAAGCTTACTGTTGAAGAATTGCTACAAATGGAAGCATCTTGGGGTCACAAAGTCTCCAAAACAACCATCAGGCGCCATTAACATGCCAACAAGCTGTTTGGGAGGCATGCACGCAAAAAAACCTTTTCTTACTCATAATTATAAACGCAAACATCTGGAGTTCGCTAAGCGGTACTGGGACTTCAACTGGGACCATGTGCTTTGGTCAGATGAAACCAAGATAGAGCTGTTTGGCAACAAACACTCAAAGTGGTTCTGGCGGAACACAAAAGATGAGTATGCAGAAAAGCACCTCATGCCCACTGTGAAGTATGGGGGAGGACTGGTAATGCTGTGGGCCTGTTTCTCATCCAGAGGCCCTGGGAACCTTGTTAGGGTGCATGGCATCATGAACGCTTTTAAATACCAGGACATTTTAAATCAAAATCTGGTGGCCTCTGCCCGAAAGCTGAAGATGGGTTGTCACTGGGTCTTTCAGCAAGATAATGACCCTAAACATGTAGCCAAATCTACACAGAAATGGTTCACCAGACACAGACTCAAGCTCCTCCCATGACCATCTCAGTCCCCAGACCTCAACCCCATTGAAAACCTGTGGAGTGAACTGAGGAGAGTGCAGAGGAGAGGACCCAGGTGGCTGGATGATTTAAAGAGATTGTGCAAAGAGGAATGGTCGAAGATCCCTCTTTCTGTATTCTCCCATCTTATGAAACATTATAGGAGAAGATTAAGTGCTGTTTTGTTGGCAAAAGGGGGTTGTACAAAGTATAAACATCAGGGGTGCAAATAATTGTGGCACACATGATTTGATGTAAAAGAATTACTTTCTTAATGTGGAATTTTTTTTCCCACTGAATAAATGCTCTTGAATTAAAGGTCTTTTTTTCATTGTGGTCCTATATTATTTAGAAAAAAACTGAATTTATTTGAAGCTAAAGAACACATCTTAATCAGGGGTGCCAATAATTAGGGAGGGCACTGTATACTCGCAACATGCAGATATAAGATTGATACTTGTTACTGCCAAGAGCAGAAAGCATGAATATTCATATATTCACTTCATTCGTGATGTAAGGGCTAAATGCTGCCTATACGACTGAGGCCAGACTGATATCAGTCAGTGACCGTTGGGAGCGACCAGCACTTCATATGTATGGATTCCAGGCTACAAAGATACTACACAAATGAAAAGCAAAAATGTTTTACTACCATTAATATATTGAAAATGTCAATCAAAAGTATGTAATTTGCTTCTGTGATGTGTTTGTTTATAGTCAATTAACATATGGGGGAAATAAGGCCCATCAAGGAAATTTAACGCCAGTGGTTTTTTCATTGCTATTTTACACGGATGTGTCACAAGATTGACTCTGTTTGTGTAAATGCTGATGTTCATGAACATATGATTATGAGTGACATATTTTGACTTTTTAAGTCATAATACTGACAGAAGTCAGTAGTGCAGTTTTGACAGGAGCCTGCTATGTTATTAGGTGGGTAACAATGGGGCTTCGGGGGGCTTCGTGCCTCTTGTCGCCCCACCATGGTTCCATCCTGGACCCGGCCCCGCTGTTTTTCAGACTTTTTCAGAATTGCCCAACCACATGCCAGATTAGTGTGTTAGGGGGTGTTAACGATCCCATGACACTCTATGACGAGAGTGGGGAGTTCCCCTGTGTCCTAGCGAAATTCCCAACCTGGTGCTTTCTGCCTGCACCCTAATCATCCTCTGATGTAATTGGCTATGCTGATGCATGGTGAGCGTTCTTGCGCAGAATGGCTGTCGTTGCATCATCCAGCTGGGTGCAGCGTACCCATACGACTGTAAAGAGGTTTGTGTGTCTATGAAGAGGCGCTTTATAAATGAAATGTTCATTAATTCATTTACACTGATATTTGTATCTCCTCGACAACGACAGTCGGGAGATACTATGGTTTAGTTCCGGGGCCGCTGCCGCAGAAATTTTATCTTCCGGGCTCTGGAAGACACAATTATTACAGGAATGTTTTCAAATTTTACACAGGCAAAGATATATATATACATATATACATATGACAATGCTCAAGACCGATTTTCCGCATATTTAAAGACCTCCATCAAATCACCCCTGAGTCTCCTTTTCCGAAGACTAAAGAGATTAAGGATCTTCAGCCTCCTCTCGTAGTTTTCATCTTTTATACCTGGAATAAGCTTCGTGGCTCTTCTCTGAACTTTCTCTAGAGCCTCTTTATCTCTCTTAAAGTATGGTCCCCAGAACTGTACACAATACTCCAGGTGTGGTCTAACGAACGTGTTGTACAAAAGAAGCATCACCTCCTTAGATTTGTACTCAATACTTTTGGCAATGTATCCTAGCATCCTATTAGCTTTTTTAACTGCCACGGCACAATGGCTAGAACCTGTGAGGGTTTGGATAACAATCACTCCCAGATCTTTCTCTTGTGCAGCACATTCCAGTTTTAAACCTCCCATGCAGTAATCCCATCTAATGTGTTTATTACCTACATGTACAACTTCACATTTTGCTAGATTAAATTTCATTTGCCACATTTCTGCCCAATTCTGGATTCTATCCAAATCGTCCTGAATCACTTTAGTGGACACTAGACTATTTGCCAAACCCCCCAATTTAGTATCATCTGCAAATTTAACTAATCTGCTCTCAATATTCCTATCAAGGTCATTAATGTAAATGAGGAACAGCAGGGGTCCCAACACCGATCCCTGGGGGACGCCACTCCCCACCATACCCAGCTCAGATGAGATATCACTGAACTCTACTCTTTGTGTTCTGTCCTGTTACCAGTTTTGAATCCACGTCAGAATACCTCCTGTAACTCCAATGGAGCTCATTTTAAAAATTTGTCTCTTATGCGGTACTGTATTGAATGCTTTCTGAAAAGTATATGATGTCATAAGCCCTGCTCTTGTCGTAAGTCCTGGCGGCCTCTTCAAAAAATTCCAGAGGGTTTGTTAGGCATGACCTTCCCTTCCGAAAACCATGTTAGCTATCCCTCAAGATACTGTTACGTTCAAGAAATAAGTCCAGCTCATCTTTTATGATAGATTCCAATATTTTTCACGAAATGCAAGTTAAACTCACTGGCCTGTAGTTTCCTGGCTCGGTACGGTCCCCTTTCTTATATATTGGTATTACCGTATTGATCCGAATATAAGACGATATTTATTCTCCTGAAAAATGCCTGAAAATGACGTCTCGTCGTATATTCGGGGTCTGAGGAGTTACCCATGTAAAACAATAGGTGCCGCCTTTTCTCTCTGTCAGTGTTTAGAGCAGTGTGACCCTAGCGTGATCCTGTAAAGTTGGAGTGGGTGTGTTAGGCTAGATTTGTATAAGCTACTGAATGACAGAAAGACGGCTCAGAGATCCACTTAAAAAAACGTGCTTCCGAAGTCGGTAAGGTGAATAAAAATCAGAGGAGAAGTTATGATGCGAATTTTAAACTTATGGTTGTAAACAAAGCTGAGAGAACGAACAACGTGAAGGCAGTAAAAAGATATGATGTGACAACATAATTAGCATAATTGTCAACCGAAGACACGGTTTCTCTGCATGTGCAATCTACAGTTGCGGAACAAGAACAGAGTTGGGTTGCGCAAAACTTCCGTTGAATGCAATTATTAGTCCTGACCTGTTCTCAGTAATTTTCACAATTAACAGAAGGTTCATTCCGAGAGCACTCCACAGTTAACAGGTGTTGCTTGTTCTGCCCGATTAGGTCAGACGACAGTCATTCATCTTGACACGTATTTGCTGTATTTAATTCAACGTCATTCAAAATGAATGTGGCAAAAACTGTACGTGGTGTTTTTTTTTGGATGTTAATGCTCTTACATTTTGCAGACTGTTCTGACACAGTCTGTCAAGCAAATGTGTGCCGTTTATTGCACAAGTTAGGCCAGTAGATCTATGCCTGTTTTGTTGCACTGTTTTCATGGCAAAGAACCGTGAAGTGCGTTCTGCGTTTTGCCTATTTGTGGTGCTATAGAGGATTTTATGATTTTTTTCCCCCATGATAAACACCAAGATGTTGATATGTACAAGGAAATGTTTTTTTATGCAAATGAGATTTCGTTCAAATAGGAAGTATTTTTCCAAATAAGGGTCTTGAAAAAGAGGGGTCGTCTTATATTCAGAGTCGTCTTATATTCGGGCCAATACGGTATATTGCCCTGTTTCCAATCATTTGGTAAGTTATGGTTTAGCCTCCGCAATAGGCACACTGAAACCCCTACCAATGAGTTGTCCATAAAGTAGGATCCTCTCTATTTTGTAGCTGTTCTAACTGCATGAACCCTGATAGTGACTCGTGTCAATAAAGAGTGCGTGTAGAATGTGACTGTGCTTCCTGTGAGCTCGCTGAAGGGGGGGGGGAGACTGTCCCCAGCAGACAAAAAGAAAAAGAGCCCACCTTCATGTGGGAGGGCGTGTGTGTACAGCGCAGTGTTCAATAATGAGCCGGATTGTGCATTGACATGCAGGACAGGAGTGATTCTCTTCCCTTCATTGACTTTAGAGCATCACACTGATTGCTGCACCCGAGAAGCGCTTTTACACACTATTAATGCAGCTGGAGCAGTCTAGTGGCCTAGGCTTTACAGCCACATTGTTCCTCTACAGGTTTACTGCCCAGGGATTGCAGTGCCTACAGCACTGCTTTTATGAGCTATTGTTGGGAAGTACTTGGAGTTATTGCAGTGAAGGGGGTGCATTCTTCTGTTGGAACACATTGGCAGATGTTTCCATTAAGTAATGAGAAAAGCTGTGAAAAAAGTTTTATTCAAATACCTTTCTGGGGGACAACACCATTTGTTATTACTCTCAGGACTACTGGTACACTGTAAACATGTAATTGACAAACCTCTGTTTTATTTTACTTTACTGGAATTGAGTCAACAAATGTTTGACCTCATTTACAACTAAAGAGTATGATTTTATAATCAGTATAGACATATGAGGTCTTCTTTCCATGACAAAGTATGATACACAGTTAGGTCCAGAAGTGTTTGGACTGTGACACAGTTTTCATTATTTCACCTCTGTTCACAACCACTATGAATTAGGAATGAATAAATGCCAATGTGATTGGAGTGTCGACCTTAAGCTTTAATTTCAGGAGTTTCGCAAAAAAAAAAAAAAAACTCATTAAAGGAGTAATACACCATGGGAAAGATTGGTCTTTTTATAGAGCTTTGCTGTTTGTGCAGTAAAAAGATAAATAATTTTACATTTTTTGAAACTGGTGAAATTCGATGAGTAAATAGAGAACTACAATGTTCAGGTGAACACATGTGTCGCCTGCAAAGCTTATGTGAAAGTGTGACTACCAACTGGAAGTGTGACTACCGGACAGACAGACAGACGGACGGACAGACAGACGCCAGACAAAGTGATCCCTATGTGCCGCTATGCTTCGCAGGCGACACAAAAATGGCTGTGGTATTTAGTTTGGCACAAAAATTAGAGAAAGTACTATAACCAGAATGCACTGGGCACATTGCTTTCCCAGAACTGAAAATAGAGTAGACACCAAACATCCCTTTGCAACAATTACCCGGGCGGACTTGTTCACGGTCATTTACCTTTAGCGCATTTTCCAATGATAAGAATAATCCATTGGAAATTCAAGACAGCTTCCCTCTGAATTTTACTCGTGGGCAATTAAATAAAGCTGATTTCAGTTCAGAAAGATAATTTACTCATAAATAGGCTAATGCTTTACGAAAAGTAAACTGCAATGAAGCTTTTGTGTCACCTTATTGGTAGATCAGATCTAACCTGCACCTCAAGATCGTTTCAATCAAATCAAAGACAAATATTTGAAACACCTTTGCACAATTTTTAATAAGGCTGATTGAAAAGTGTCATGGATTAGTCCCGCCGGCAGAAAACATGAAGCCGACGGGCACTGGGACCATGTTCCCAGAAAGAGATGAAGGACCCAAACGCACAGGCTGCGTAAAGTATAAAACTCTTTCATTTAAAATACAAAAAGTAAAACCCGGGAGGGGAGCAGCAGCATGAAAAACCATAGCAGGGCTGAAGGAACACAATCAGAATACTGCTGCACCGAAGTAAGGAGCAGCCAACCCTTAAATACCAACACTTCACCTCCACCTTAACGAGCAACAAGTGTGGCTCGTTAAGGTGGAGGCGAAGAATGCAGCAGGGGGAAGGGCCTGCAGGCCAATGACATGACAGAAAAGCACCAAACTGTGCATCCAAATGAATGATTATCATACCATAAGGAGGAGAGCTTGTAACACCTGATGGTGTGACGTGTTTTCAGAGCGAATGTATTGTCAGTTAGGAAAAATGATTGAGAACTAGTCTGGACTCATAATTGTTTTTACAGGGATGTTCTGTGCCTACCTAATCTTCAGTCCTGGCTATACCAGTGTTGCAAAGTACCAAGATAGTTCAGATCTTATTTATAAAACTGTGTATTGCATGATTTTACACCGTAATACTGCCACGTTAGCAAGAAAACACTGCCGCTACTGCACTTACTGTACCAGAGATGTCAGTTTTGTCCAGCTCGCTTTTGTGGTTTATACTAGTTTCTATTCGGGATTCTGAAGTTTCCAAAATTGTAGAAGCACAATCTGTATCTTGATCAATTGCCAAAGAGCCGGAAATTGTCCCTCGGGTTTCCAGCGGACAGTTTTTAATGAATGAACAGAAACACTGACCAAAATGAAACATTGTTTATTTGCATATACTTGCCACATTGTAATTGTGCAAAGTCGGTTGAAAATCGGCAAAGTATCCTTTAACTATTTAGGAATTACCCCCATTTCCGTGCATAGTGCTCCATTTTCAGAGGCTCAAAATTTATTGGACAAATTAATGGTGATAAATATCAGAATTATCTTGAATACATAGATGAATCATTTGCAGTCAATGACTGCCTGAAGTCTTGAACCCATTAACATCACCAAACACTGAGACCTCCCCTGAGAGGCTCTCCCAGGCCTTCTTCAGTCTCTGCTAGTTTATGGGTCTCTGCCCTCAGTTCTGTATTCAGTAAGTGAAGAGCAGCTCAGTTGGTTTGAGGCTTTATTTGTCATGAAATAATGAGAAAACAGCCCACACCTGGTAATAAAACTGATTGTCTGTCAATTTCCAATTACTTTTGAGCCATTGAAAATGGAGAAGTACATATAAAGATAGCTGCAATTCCTCATGGTTATTGAAAGATTGTTGTGAAAGCTCTTGAATTAAGAAAAGTTAACACTTCAATGACATCTTGATTGTGGTGGTGAACAGAGGCAAAAATGGAAATTGATTCACTGTCCAAATACTTCTGGACATAACTGTATATTTTTTATATTAGAAATATTCACGGTTTCCGACCAGATTTTATTTTACAACAAAATACTATTTTTAAGTGCATATTTTACTTAAAAGTGTACTCCAATATGAAATGGATATTTTGTACCTTAAATGACAAATAATGGAAGTTAACTTTATGGGCACTGTCTTGGAGATGGAGATATATTTCTATCTTTATTGTAATTGTAGGATACATAGACACATACCTTAAGTTTATGTTCTTGTTAAATAATACTTTTCATCATGTTATTAGGGGCCGGGCAGCCTAAGCTTCCAGGACCCTATTGTCATCCTGCATGATGTTCTTTTTTCTTCTTCTTCTTCCGAGGAAATCCTACTTCCTGTGTGTGAAAAATCACCAAACTTTGCACAAAGGTCCAGTCCCATGCCTGACTGCCTCAGCTGCAAAAACAGGCCAATAGTCCTGATGGTGGAGCTACAGCAAGCCTCTAAATTTCTATATTTTGAAAATTCACAACAAGTCAACCATATGTAATAAAGATTTGCGACTTTCACCAAAATGAAGCCCCAATACGGAAGAAACTTTTGGACATTTAAACCTATTGCAAATTATGAAGTCCATCACTCTTTTTTTCACAAACTGTAAAACTTATTAAACCTATCTCCTCCCAAAATTTTTGCTCAATTGACACCAAACTTGCTACAGAGCATCTTCAGACTGTCCTACATAAATGATCCAGACATTTTTGATTTATCGAATATTTTTTTTTTTAAATTTTATTTCGGCATGATTGTAAATCATTTCATGACAATTTCAACACGACTCAACATGTATCATGACCGAAAGGGTCGCGGGAGAAGCGAAATCGCTTATCAGAGTCCCGCCCCCAGCTTCCAGAAAAAACAGTTTGGTAATGGTTAAAATATCATAAGGATTATAAATCACAGCAGAGTTAATGTCCATGTGCGCTACGTTTTAACGACAGAAAGTAAGATCATGAAAATTTATGAATATCATAAGAATTATAATTGCTGATTAAGTGAGTGTTCATATAACTTAGATTCAAATGCCATATATTGAGCCTATAGTGCATCAAAATGTTTGACTCTAAACGATATTGTAAACATATACTTGCAAATTCTTGCTAAATACATTTTCAATGTTCATTAAAAAATGGCAAAATTTTAGAGTCATGGTCGATAATGTTTGGAAAAAATCAGATTTTTATCTCAAAAACTGATTTTTTTACAGCATTTTGAATTTCGCTCTCATGCAAACAATTGGAGTCAATGCAAAAATATTATTTCTAAACATCTGTTTTTCACTTATGGAGCCAACAAATCATTGTTAAAAACAAATTACCAACATCTACATGCTGTCAATTTGTGTATTATTGGATTTTTGTCTTAATAACAGAATTGTTGACTGCCGTTTGAAATCTGTCTTTACACGTTAACAGCTGCTGTCTTGCACACAGGTGACTGGCTTAGTCAATTTGTGAAGTTACATGACATTTCCATTTGCCAATTAGCTCAGTGAGAGAGAGCATAGTCTCTTGTGCTAGAAATTGTGAGTTCAAGCCTCAATTGATGTAAAATGCACATTAGAATGCCACCTTTTTTTCATCTTCTTACACTCTGCTTGTTACTCAGCATTGCCTAATTGCACAGCAGCTATAATTCCTCATTGTTAAGCATTTTGAAAAATTGTACATTTCAAATTTAAGAAAGTTGTTTTTGTTCTTCCTCTCATAAACATATTCTTCTCATCTCTACTGACTGCTGTCTAAATTCGCATTAACCGGTTTGAGGCTTAGAGTAAATATCTTGTGACAAGTATGAACCATAATTATCTCCGCCAAGGAGATAATGCGATCGGGTCCGTTATTTTATTTATTTATTTGTCTGTTTGTTTGTCTGTCTGTGGACAAGATTTCTCGGAAACTACTGGATGGATCTTTATGAAATTTTTACCACAGATAGATCTTGGGCCGAGGACGACCCCATTAAATTTAGGTGGTGATCAGGATCCAGATCTGGATTCTGGATCCAGATCCAGATCAGAGCTTTTAAGTGGAGTTTCTCGGAAAAAACATAACAGATCTTCATGAAATTTTTACCAGTTGCAGATGATGATCTGGGAACAACCTCGTTAAATTTTGGTGATGATCCGGATCCACACCTGGAAGAGATTTTGTTTTACTATCCACGTCATACCTTGGAGGAGATCTGAAATCTCGGATTGATCTTGTTGATACCTTCAGGTATTTTATGGAACCTCAGTGAGACTGTCTAAACATTGAGGGCACCAAGTTTTGGGATTGCTTTTCAATAGACTGGCATTTGTTCAACCAGCTGAAGTTGAAATATTTATACAAGGCTGGAAATATTTTTGTTTTTTATCCTTGTCATAATCTCGAATGAGGCACAAATAGTGAAGAGCGAGAATTGAAAAAAAATTTTTGAGATTTTTCACTCCTCATTTGTCTCCTTTAGTGGAGAATCAGTCCATTAATTTGGCAAGGGGCATAAGAAGCTTCTCTGTTGGTGCATGTTATACATTGTACAGAATATTGCCTCACTAAATGCTGAAATGTCCAAAATTAAGCCATTTTGCCTTTTTGGTGCTAGTGTCATTTTAATTACCATAACATTTTACCACAAAGGTTACGCATTCAAGGAGACGTAATGGCAGAAGATACATTTACATTGATCTATTATGAGGTTGTCTTATATAACTACAAACGCTCATTTGACACTCACTGGTATATGTGGGTGATAAGTGACTGGTCTGGCATATGGATTCAAAAATTGCCAGTTGATTATCTTGCTGAAATGTTGCTAGTTAGTGGAGTCAAATTGTCGACACATCAGTGCTACGGGATGGATGTAAGAAAAAAATTATTGTGTATATAGACTGCAATTTATTTTAAACATACAAAGGGGTCTTCAGGGTAAAAAATTTCTTTTTTTTTCTGTAAATTTCAATATTTTTGATTTTCACGGAAAATAAAGAAAATAAATAAAGGAATGCTGTGAGATGCCGGTAAACACCAAGAATCTATGTTTTTCCTCTGCCTCAATTGTTACTAGTGACTTTAAAGGGGACGTATTATGCTTATCCTTCTTTTAATACATTTTAGTAATGTCATAATGTTGGTTGTCCACACTCAACCTCTGAAAAGTTTCTAAACATAAGATACAGAGGTTTTGCTGTAATCCAAGAACGTGATTTTGTGAACGTGAGTTCCTCTTTGAACAGCTGCTCCCGAGATCTTCGCGAGATCTGGGCAAAACCTGACGTCAGGTTGTGCCATCCAATTAGTACAGACCTAGCCAGAGCCAATCACGGTACTGGACCTGCCCACACCGGAAACTATTCTAGCAGGCACTAACAACGGCAGATCATACTATGCCTTAGTAGCGTCTACACTTTTGGAAATGCAAAAGAAGAACCGCAGATTATTTGAGGTGCAGTTTTGTCAGTATCGCTCCCAAAGCTGCTTTTCCGTTTGCTTTTGGACACAGAGAATAATGCCTATACCTCTTCCAGAAGAGGATGCCACCAGAAATCAGTGGGTAACTTTTTTTGTTTGCTGGCAGCAAACATCCACGGTCAAAGGGAACATTAGCTGTTTGTGCTCAGCATGTCACCAAAGACAGCCTTGTCCCTAAAGGATAATTCGACACAGGATAAGAGTTTCAGCTGCCTCTCAAACCTGAAGCAGTTGCAACGATCAAGCGCTCGGAGCCACAAGCTGTAAGTAGCAATATGACTGCAAATAATTGAAGTGAAGCTAACGTGTTACTGGTGGCTAGCAGGACCGCTAGCGATAGCACTAACAACCGGCTTCAAGCGTAGGCTTTGTAAAATGTCTGAAGATAATTCCTGTATTGGTCGCCACTGTACGTGACTCACAGACACAAGCTGTAAGTTGCTTTTACTGCATAAGCCAGCCTGACATGATAGCCAGTTGATTGAGGCTGTAGTTACTGTTACTGTTGCTAATGTTTGTGTCCTAAATATGCAATAGTAATATCAGGGGAAATTCTGCAGGAGGTGTGTGAATATAAACCTCATTTGAAGCTAACTTTTAATACTTGTTTGCAATTTGTATGCTTGGTACAACTGTCCACAGTGACAGAACTTGCTGTCTGTAAAACCTGTATTGCAAGGGTTTGTCTCTGATTGTTATGAATGCTCGGTTACCAGCTACTGCATGTTAGTTTGTGTGCCGTGCTAATTAAAAATGCTCCTGGTTTGTACTTATATGCTGTAATTACAATCGTTATGCTTGTGTTACTTCGATAAACATCAATGTGACAGTTTCATCATAACCTTGCCCGATTGTTGCCACTACAGTTAGTGATTGCATCACTTATTCATGACCGGGATCAGCCGGATACTTCACAAATGTCTGGGCCACTGGGCAAGTTCTCTGGTGCTACCGTGAAAGAAATGCGAAACGCAGAAGCTCTACCGTGTCTGGTATAACAAATGATTTCTCTGCACTACCCTGATATAATTTCATCCCCCTTTAGAAATAGTAAAAAGCCGAAAAAGGCGGAGATTAATTAGGAAATTCTTTCCTGTAGAAGTGATCGATTCGCTAGCTCCACATAAGCAACCTGTCTGCGCTAACGGAACTTACGGCTTGCAAATCCTGTATTATGTTCATAACGTAACCGACATCTCTCTTGCTGTCGCGCACTATCCATAAAGCAGCTTTAACAGAGAACGCGAAACAAATTTTTTACGGGGCAGGTTACAGTCAATGCAAAGACGCAAATACACGCATTAAGCAGCTTTCACACCAGACACAATACGAATTTTTCACGCGACAGATTAGCTACTTTTAAAGTCAATAAAAAGACGTGAATACACGCGTTATGGGCGCGTTAAGCAGCTTTCACACCCGACGCGAAACGAATTTTTTGCGGGACATGTTACATTCAAAGTCAATGCAAAAACGCTATTACACGCATTATGGGCAGGTCAAGCCACTTTCACACCGGACACCGGACGTCAGCTACTGCATGTTAGTTTGCGTGCTCTGCTAATTAAAAATGCTCCTGGTTAACTTATATGCAGCAAATCTGATTGGTATGCTTGTGTTACTTTGGTAAGCATCAATTTGACAGTTTCATCATAACGTTGCCTGATTGTTGCCACTACAGTAGAAGCTAACCGAAGAGGTGCAGTTAGACCAGACGTAGGTTTTGCAAAACTTGGGATGCGTTTTTGGGTGCTTGTGAAACGATCGCTTTGCTTATCCATGACCGGGGTCTGCCTAATACATCTCCAATACTTGGGAAAGCTCTCAGATGCTACCGGTGAAAGGAATAGGGAAGCGCACAGGCTATAATGTGTCCGGTATAACAAACAATTTCTCTGCATTGCCGTCGATTGAATATTAAATCTGCAATTGAATATTAAATTCTTTCCTGTAGAAGTGATCAATTCGCTCGCTCCACATAAGCAACTTGTCCTCGCTAACTGAACTTACGGCCTGAAAAACCTGTATTATGTGCATAACATATCTGACCTCTCTCTAGCTGTTGCATACTATCCATAAAGCTGCTTTCAGATCGGACACGAAACAAATTTTTTGGGGGACAGATTAGCCTACATTCAAAGTCAATGCAAAGATGCGAATACATGCGTTATGGGCACGTTAAGCAGCTTTCACACCGGACGCAAAACTAATTTTTCGCGCGACAGATTAGCTACATTCAAAGTCAATAAAAAGATGTGAATACATGAGTTATGGGCACGTCAAGCCACTTTCACACCGGATGCGAAACAAATTTTCGGCACGACAGATCACATTCAAAGTCATGACCGCTTATCAGCTACTGCATGTTAGTTTGCGTGCTCTGCTTATTAAAAATGCTCCTGGTTAACTTACATGCAGCAATTCTGATTGGTATGCTTGTGTTACTTCGGTAAGCATCAATGTGACGGTTTCATCATAACGTTGCCTGATTGTAGCCACTACAGTAGAAGCTAACCAGAGAAGTGCAGTTAGACCAGACGTAGGTTTTGCAAAACATGGGGTGCATTTTTGGGTGCTTGTGAAACAATCACTTTACTTATCCATGACCGGGGTCTGCCTGATACCACTCCAATACCTAGGCAAGCTCTCAGATGCTACCGGTGAAAGGAATAGGGAAGCGCACAGGCTATAATGTGTCCGATATAACAAACAATTTCTCTGCATTGCCATCGATTGAATATTAAATCGGCAATTGAATATTAAATTCTTTCCTGTAAAAGTTATCAATTCGCTAGCTCCACATAAGCAACGGTTCACGCAAATGGAACTTACGGTCTGTAAAACCTGTATTATGTTCATGACATAACCGGAGCTCTCTCAAGCTCTCGCACACTATCTACAACGCGCCCATTCTCATCGAGCAAACACTGGTTATTCTGACGCGATAAGTAAACCATTACCACGGGCAATTTTCGAAAAAAAGGCCTGTTTAGCCTGTAGCTTTTGCCCCTCCGTCATATACCAGCGCAGAAGCTGTTAATTTCTCCACACTAACGACACACCACAGTTATGCACACAAACCAGCAGGTCCTAATACACACTGAAGCAGTCCATAAGCTGTTGGTCCACTTTTAGCTGCTCCTCACTGTCCATGTTTCCCTCTAAACTCAGGCCCACCGGATTTCTGTGGTCTCCGGTATGTTGACCCGTTCTACATATGGGTCTATATGGGGTGGATTCTAGCTTTCCCTGCATCCTAGCTACAGAGAAGAAAGACCGCCGTACTCACTACTGTTGCCGTAGCGAACTGTAGCCGATAGCAAGTTCCAGCTTGAGCTGCCAGACTTTCGCACTGCGTCATCCACTTTCACCGCTGTTTATTAGAACAGGTTCATTTCAATAGATCTATATTCAAGTAGCCTAAGATTTTGGAATTTCCCCCCTGATTCTTTATCAGATGCCAGCCGTGTCTCACGTTTCACTCTGGGGAGGCGGACCTGGAAAACTGCGTTCTGCAGCCTCTCGTGCCCAACTCCGCCCTCCACAGAGCTGGCCAGTCAGAATAAAGTGGGCACACGGGGAGTGGGGGCCATGACAGAAGAACCACCCCAATGAGGCGTTTCAGGCAGAGACTACAATGGACTACAAATGGGGTTTTTTTGATGATGGCAGTATGAGCTAAATAAGGACCCTGTTTTGGACTTTGAACGATCAGGAGTACTCTAGGGGAGTCCAAGATCAAAATATGGCCCTGTAAATATCGCAAAATAGGTCCTCTTTAAATGCATGTGGCATTCATAAAATCATTAATATTCATCTGATTGACTTGAAATTTGGACCAAAGTTGTATCTGTTGGAGAACTATGAAATGACATAGGATTTTCTAGATAGATCCCTAGGGAGTTAATTTTGAAAATGAAGCAAGTTGCCGATAGCGATTTTAGTTATGGTTACATTACAGAGCTCATTAAATATTCATAAATGTTCCAAACAAAAAAAAAAAAAAAATCCTCTGTCATTTCATATAACTTTCTTAAACCTTTCCTATCAGACTAATTTAAGTAAAATCTGACCATGGGTTATTGAAATACCAGTGCCACAAAACATTTTGTCATTCAAGTGCCGTTTCCATGGCAAACATGTAAATTTTTATCATTTTATGAGGTTAAATGTTGTATGCTTATTTCTTAGTTTTTACATTATTATGCTCATTTCCACACTTTACCCTGAAGACCCCTTAAAGTCAAAAGGTCTGAAATTTATTCTGCTAACCAGGATCTCTCATTTAACTGCACAAAATTAGGCCATTTTTAAAAATATGTTTTGAAATTGCTTTTACATATTTGTAACAAGGTCATTGCACTTAAGACTTTCTACTCTTAATGGATCATATTTAAGGGATTCAATAATTATACAGTATGACAAGATGTTTTGCGTAAAGAGTTAATTCAGCTTAAAGAACAAAAAGAATATTTCCATGACTGGCACAATATAAAAGATTCCAAAGGCATAGTTTTCAGATTTTATGCAGTTTTATGAAAGGTCTTTTTGCTTTGTTTCAAAAAAGGTATCATTCTGATGACCTGTGAATTCACACCATGCTGCACGTAATGAAGAATGTCTTCTTACTGAGGCTCTTCTCAAGTCAGAGAAATGAAAGCCTCTGAACACTTCAGTCTGACAGGTGATGGGACAATACAAAAAAGTCTGTCTTTTCTAGACTTCTATTTGACGAGACTAAATGATGGAAAAAGACAAGAAATTTAATCCAAAAAATTGCCAACGAAGTGAGGCAGTTTTACTCATTTCAAGTTTTGCTCATGGGTTTGAAAATATTGAATGACAATCAGGAATTTTCTTAAAGCTGGCTAATATTTTGTTTGTGAGAGAAGTCTCACAGCTTGACTGAAGCACTTGTGTTACTGTCTTGTTTGTAATGTACTATCACTGTATTAACCTTCTCTTAAATAGAGTACACGTTGCGGCAACATATTTTGTCTTGTTTCCAACAGGAAAACTATCAGGTGACTGCTTCATGATTTTTATAGGACAGGAGTGTGTTTAAAATTGTGCCCATGTGATGAATTACCCAATAGTCTGAGTGAAACTGTTTTTCACTAATGTTTAAGTCCCCAGGAGGTCCCAGTCGAAGTCATGGACTCAACCTGGGGATATATTTACTGACTCAGCTATGAATCAGCTATGAAATTTTAAGAGGGCTTTCTTGTCCCTTTGGAGAAACAGCCTATAAATTTTGCCTACAAGTGGAGCCTGCGGAACAAATGAATCCACCGAGATTATCTTAACTGTTCTCCCCTCATTGCCTTGAGGGTATAGAGGTGATATTTTGTGTGATCCTTTTCCTTCAGATTTCAGCTGTAATCTGCAGTCATTATTGGGAGCCCCTCTGCATAGGGCTGAGGCTCCAGTGGAGGCAGTCTGTTCCAGCCATGAAACACCTGGCCATCCCCAAATGGCTCGCCCAGCTGGGCCTTCCGGAGTATTCTGTTCTGTTTGACGATGAATATGATGGAGTGGAGGTAAGAGTATTTATTTACTTTACGTAAAGTACCGGTCAGTTTTCCAAATGTCTAAGGCACAACTTTTGCACTCAAACTGAATCTGTTTCATTACATACTTCATGCAGTCCCATCGGGTATGGATGTGACGTGTCACGCTCAGGGGCCAAAGCGGGTTTTTTTACCTGCTAGTTCACAGACTCTGTCTTTGCAGCAGCCGGTGCTTGCTTGCCAGCTTCACTCTGTACATTTAGACTTTTGACAAGAGATAATGCAGGTGGTTATGTTATGTTTGGAGGCATAGGCTATAATAACTAGTTCCAAGTTAATTAACTAGATCATTTTTTCTATGTGGTCATGGATGTATTGATTTGATTTATTTTAATGTGAAATGTAAAATTACCCCTGAAGTTACCCTGCTGTGTTGTATTGCCTCTGGTATGGTAAGGTACTGTATTTATTTTAATAATTGTACTCATTTTTTTATGTGCAAACCCTAACTCTTAAAAAGGTGGGGCAGTATGAAAAATGCTCAGAAAGCAGAAATAAAGCAGTTATTTCTAAATTTACTTTGACTTGTTCTCCATTGCAAACCGTATGAATACAAGGGGCTTTATTTTTATGCCTTCACAAATGAAAATGCAGAAGGCGGTAAGATTATGTGCAGTTTTGTCCATCGCAAGTATATTTACCATCTTTGCCCAGTTAGTTAGTTTCCTGCTCTAATACAAAATCATTTGCTTCTCAAGAGGTTGGACAGGTTGGTGTCTCAATGCATAAAGCTGGCATTGTGCGATTTTTGGGTCACAGACCTAACACTGTCTCTCTTTGGTAGTTTGATGTGACTAAAACTGCAGCTCGGCGCATAGTTTGCAAATGAAAAATTATTGTTTCCTTCCCATTTTCATTTTTATGATGAACCCTATGAGTAATGTTACAGAATGGTGGAGTGGGTTCAGTGACACGGGGTGGGAGACGGTGTATTCATAGTCATGAATGTTTTCTCTGTGTGGGGGGGAAATACGAATAATCAACTTCAGTCTCACCCTCATTTTAATACCATGAGTGCCATTTTGCATTTGGTTTCAATCACCCACATGTTTTCATACAAAAACGCAGTACCAAGTGCATCGACCTCTATCCCCCAAATGCTTCCAAGCAGTTCTACATTGGAATGCAGTTCTCAGAGGACCAAGGGAGAGGGCAGTAACGCAAAGTAGGTGCTTGGTCTTGGTCTTCACCTAACAAAATTGTCAGTTCTCTTTGGCATTAACTTACTGCTTTTAAAAGGAATGACAGTGGTTAATCTGATTGGCTTGAATGGAGCCAAATTCTCACCACACCCTCAGGTAAATAATTTGTCTAAGTCCAGCCCTTTTTATTGCAGTGCCACAGCTGCACTACCATCTACTACCCAAAATTTGTTGAAATTGAGTAAGATACTCCAATTTTGAGTCACAGCACTGTTGACATTGTGTTGCTGACTGTGTTTAGGTTGTTAAAATAGGACCCAAGATATTCACATGTATATATTTGTTTCACCATCCTCTTCCCATTAGATCTCACCACTCGTTTGTAAGTATTATTTATAGGGCACATACCGAGAATTAAAATGGGTAGGAGATGATATGTGTTTCTATGCAAACAGCTCAGCTGGCTCTGATTCAGTCCCGTTGAATTATCATGCGACAGCTAAAAGGTGGTCTGGATGAGTCAAAATGCAAATGGAATCTGTGACACGAGAACTGCTCAGTGCCAGTTTTATGTGTTTGCACACTTCCTTTTGCTCAACCAACCCTTTGAGATGCAAATGATTTTATGTTAGGGCGGAAACAAACAAACAGGGCGAAGGTGATGAATATGCTGTTTGTGAAAAAGAAAATTGAGCATAACATCACTGCCGCATGCATTCCAATCTGCAAAGGCACACAACTGAAGTCATTAACATTTTGTTCAGTCAAATTGATTTCATTTGAAAGAATACATACATTCCTGCAATCCAGGCCTGCTACACAATCTGAAGAAGTTGGGGTAGGGTCTATTTATGATTAATAATGAAGCATACATTTTGAGAAAAATTATGTTATTTGAAACTGCTGATGTCAGCTGGTGATTGCAATTGTCATTTGCAATTGTCTTTTATTTATTCTTCTTGGTAATTGTAATACTCAGGTTTTTAGGTCATTCCATTTCTCAGTTCCATTGCACTTGTCTTCCCCGTCCTGTGATCTAGTTGGTTCAGTCCGTCTTCCCTGATTGCGCGCTCACTTACTTTGGGTGATTTAAATGAATTCTGGTGTTTAATATATTCCTTCGATTCTCATTTACTTCCTTCCTCTAACTGTTCTGATTACTAAGAAAACTAACATTTGTATTTTGTATCATAGCCTACTAACACAACTAATCCATGTATATATTACTAACTTACTAACGAGCACTCTAGTTAAATCTGTAAAGTCGCACCACTACTAATTTATACTAATTCCCTCTCAGCAATCGCCCTGTTCTAGCCTCCGCCTCTTGCTCAGCTGTACCTGACTCCCCTTGCGTTTCTGCGAGATCTCTCGCACATGCTTATTTACTTTCCTGCACTCGTTATCTGTGCACTTAGAATACCTTCACCGGAGCTGTCTAAATGTCATAGGCTGTCTGTGTGATTCCCATCAGTGTCTTGGCTTTCGCCAATTTTCTTGGTTGGGGTTTCCCTCATGTGATTCTCCCGTTGTAATTAATCGGATCCAGTACACCTGTTCCCTGCATAGCATGTGACTTCCCTCTTGTCTATTTAAGCAGTCTTTTCACAGCCATCTCCTTGTCAGAAAGTTGATCAATATTTCATTGCGCAGAGCGCCTTGTATGCCATTGAGTATTGTTTTTCTTCGACTGGTTTGTCCGACTTAGATTCTTGCCATTGCCCTTTTTTTAGTTTTATCTTTTTGGATTTTGACCCTTTTTGTATGACTACGATTTCTGGGTTTGGATGCCCTGTGTATGACCCTTGGATTTGTTCATCGACTACGACTTTTTGCCTATTGTTTTGCACCTTTGCTCATGGGTCTTACTGGTTCTGACTCCTGCCTGTCTAGTCGACACTGTTTTTGGATTTCTTATTGTGGCTTGGCAATTGTGTTTTTTTTTTTGCTTTGACTCGGACTCCATTAAAGGAATATGTTTTTGGATTTCTGTCTCTTGCGTGTGGTTCCTGAACTGTACCTCAGACTTATAAAGGTGTCACTTTAGTTAATCATATATTTCTGGGTGCTTAAATTTTCTGGAAAATTTTACTCTGCACTCTGCAGTAGTATATTTGAAGGACTGTAAAAAGCCTATTATCAAAGACAGGGATTTGGTATTGCACATTCAGCTTCCCATATGTTTTGTACTTTGTATTATAATTCTTCCCTTCTCTCGTGAATAATTTTGAAAATATTCAGGCTTGAAAATGAAGAAAAAAGGTTTTTGTGCTATTTTTAACATTTTATACCAAAAAATGACCCCATCCACCAACATCAAATTGACTGTATTCGAAAGATTAGATGCCTTCTATTAACATATCCAAAATTCGTGATGTTGTTCTGCTTTATTTTCTCAAATAATGTTTTGAAATAATGGTATTTTTGTGGACACACAGCATTAAATGCCATTAAAGGCATATTTGTGCATTATTTAATAAAATGCACATAGTTAATGAGAGATCAAACTCAACAAAATGCTTTATTTCATAAACTTTAACTTACACTCAAATAACCCATATGCAGTGTTTAGATATTGAAATATTACAGCCTTAACAAGGCCAAAAATTCAAGTTTGTTATGAATTCCGAAGTGTTGCAATTATCTAATACAATATAGCTGTCTAACAGAAGATGTCTAAAGAATGCCATTTTATTTGATCACGGATTAAATGATTTATCATATCGTTTGCCTCAAAGCATGATTGCCTAAGTCATTTTTTGGCTTACTGTTGAAATATCAAAAAAAATGTGCTTGCTAAAAATTGTGTTTTTGGTAATTTAAAATATTTCATTATTTCCAATTCTGCGGGACTTTCAAAAACTCTTTTTAACACAGGTTATGATTAATTGAAGCATACAGCTTAGGTGTCTCTACTTGGATGTAATGTTCATTGATACAATAATTTTAAGTAATAATTTGTAACAAGTTTGATCTTCCACTGATTTTGGGACTACAGTGTTTCAATACATATCTGAAAACTATGTGGGTTATAATTCAATTGTAAGTTAACATTTATGAAATAAAGCATTTAGTTGAGTTTGAGCTTTCAATCATTAACTATGTGCATTTAATGAAATAATGTTTGAATATGGGTCAATGATGTGACATGCAGATTTTTGTGTTTCGAGCGCACTACTTTGGTTTAAAATAATTTTAACTTATTCATAATAAGCGTCATTTTATTGATTAAAACCTGTTTATATTGAACAAATTTCCAGTTTATCATAAAAATGATATATCTTTTTTGTTTTGCCATCTCAAACCCTCAAAATGTCAGGTGGCGCAACCGTCCGAGCAAATTAACTCTTTGAAATGTCTTAAATAAATAATCTAAAATATGAATTAATACAATAGTAATATGGGGGCATAATTTTGTATTGAAAACCTTTTTTCAAATGAACAAAGTTTAATGGTTTACTTATTCTGATTTTGTTTGGAAAACTAAAATACCACCCCCTACAATAAAGAATCCATAAGTTACTTTTATCACCTAGCTCAATTACAAAATAGCAATGTTTTAGGCAGAACAGACACTCTCAGTTATACTTACTAAAAAAAATCACTTAGAAAAAAAAGAGGGAAGTGTGTTTTTTCAAGAAACTTTTGGTTGGGCCACCTGACATTTCTTGGCTGGTGAAATTGCAGATACAGTCTAAAACTGTACTAAAACCCTGCAAATGTTGTGCAACCATTAAGACTTGTTTAATCTCACTCATCCAACTTCAAATTAATGTATTCTGGTCATTTTTAAAGATTTATCAAAAACATTTTTTTAAAAGCTTATTTGTCATTGACCCATCTGCCTTCAAAGCCATTAAATGCGGTGTGTCCACAAAAATACCATATTTTCAAAAATTTATTTTGAGAAAATAAACCAGAGCACCATCACAATTTTTGGATATGTAAATAAGAGGCATCTATTCTTTCAAAAACAGTCAATTTGATGTTGGTGGATGGTGTCATTCTTTTGGTTTAAAATGTTGAAAATAGCACAATTTTTTTTTTTTTCATTTTCAAGCCTTAATATTTTCTAGATTATTCCTGAGAGAGACGCAGAATTAGAATTCAAGATACACAACATATATGGGAAGCTGTATGTGCAATACCAAATCCCTGTCTTTGAAAACAGGCTTTTTATAGTCCTTCAAATATGCTACTGCAGAGTGCAGAGCAAACTTTTTGATCAACTTTAAGCACCCAGAAATATATGATAAACTGAAGGGACATCTTTATAAGTCCATATTCCTCAAGTTATAGAAGCAGATTTTCACCCCTGAAAATTTGAAGGACTTAGCTGAAATGCTTTTCTAGATATATCCATGTGAAAGTGGCTCCTAAGAAATTGCTGTTCAAAAAGGGCCGGAACTTAGTTGCAAAAATGTTTTTTATGGAAAAGCTATTAGGAGTTGAAAGCTAAAATTTTGGATTTCTCCTGTTAGGAGGTGAATGCACTCGCTGCAATTTTTTTCAGCGAAATCTGAGATGGTCAAGTGGGAGCCACCTGCACAGTTTGCATGGAATGAGCCCTCTGTTTTAATCTTAACATGCTGTTTCAACTTTTGCTGATTTGGGTTTGTAGTTTTTACTGGTTGGAGGGCCCAAAGCCGTGCATGGAGAAAAAAAATGGACCAGCTGTGAAAAAAAAGAGAAGAGCAGTGAGATTCCCGCGTGGTTGAGCACGGCTTTCGTTGTCAATGTTGCAGCATCAATTGATTTCAATGGACGCGCAATGCTGTGGGAATACTGTGGCAAATGTTTTACTCTACATCCGTGCCCTATGTATTTCAATCATAATACTTATACTACAGACGATGAATACTTTCTTATTGGGTAAACTGATGAAAATGATTATTTTCTTACTGTTCCGTAGAAATTCATGTTTTAAGCATCATTCTTTCTGGTGCTCAATAACAGCCATCTGTGTCACAGCTGGATCAGGGTTTTATCTGCCAATATTTTCTGTGGCTGTTAACAGTCAAGAGCTACAGTCTTAGTATGGAGTCCTATCTCCCAGGAGTCCTCATTTCTGTCTCAGCTTTACACTTGGCTTTGCTATCAGGGTAGCCACTCATTCAGATACTCCTTTCTGCATTATTCAGAGAGCAGGATTTATCACACCTATTTAGCTCTCTCTTGGCTGTGCTTTGGGGCTCATAGAAACACAAAAGAACTACTGCTTTGTCAGAGCAAACCATGACCAGTGCCTCAGTGAACTTAAAGTGAAACATTTTCTGTCCAGTGGCATGAGAGTACAAGGGAGATGTTTTGTAAAAGAGTTGATGTTTATTCAAGCTGTGTTTGCATTGCGTGACATTTTGTCTCCCTTATCCCTCAGTGTTATGGCTCATGCTAACCTTTCTGTTCACATGCTATACTAATACCCTGGGCCTGTAACACTATTGGGTCTGGAGGGGAGGAGAAAGACAATAGTCCTCAGTTCCCAGTGCTGATTTATTAAATGTTGTGGAAGTATCTGCCTCAGGCCTGTACTTTACTTCCATTTGTCCTTCCCTTTGACTCATGCTGCTTGTTTTTGCAAAGTTTGTTGGAATATTTTGTCTGTTGTCTGACAGACACCAGCTTCCTTCAGAATGTTCCTCTGAATTTTGTACACTGAACAAAAATGTAAACACCCCATGGATTGCCACATGGAGCTAACAACTCTAAGTGAGAATATGCTGACTTTTACTTATACAATAGGGACATTTCTCTTGATTTGCGTACCATTTTTAGCCTGCTTAGCTGACAGGCCCAAGGGGCTTATGCTGTGGTTAGGGTCATTTGTGGTGGTCTGTTGTGCATGCGTGCGTGTGTGCGTTCGTGCGTGTGGTAGTGCATCCAGAATTGTCATTTCAGTGCCATACAGCTTTCAGTTTTCCAAGGATCCTTTTTATATTTTATATGCATGTATATGGGCCCACAGCTCTTGCTCTAGCTCCTTATTCTACGAGCTGTGATGCTCAGATTTTTACTGTGGGGTGTTCTGCCTAGGGTCTATCATATATATAATGGATTTTTGATTTGACTTAATTTTAAAGGTTATATAGGTTATAGGTCATAAAATATACCGGTTTCATTTCCACGCCATAGTAACCTCAGTTCTCAACGGATTTTTTATTTTAATTGCTTATATATAAGCCCAAGATTTAGCCCTAGTTCGATTTTGGTCCTGCTGCGATTCTTGATTTGGCCACCAGGCGGCTTTCTCTACAAAATTTCAAAAAGCTCTGGCTCCCTTATTCTACAAGCTTAGATGCTCAAATTCTTACTGTAGGGTGTTCTTCCAAGGGTTCATCATATATTTAATGGGTTTTTAATTTGACATAATTTTAAAGGTTATATAGGTCAAAGGTCATAAAATGTGTCGGATTCATTTCAGCACCATTGCACCCTCAGTTCTCAACAGATCCTTTTCCAATTTTATATGCATGTATATGGGCCCAAGATCTAGCCCAAGTTCGATTTTGGTCATGCTGCGATTCTTGGTTTGGCCACCAGGCGACTTTTTCTGCAAAACTTCAAACAGCTCTAGCTCCCTTAGTCTATGAGCTAGGATGCTCAAATTTTTACTGTTAGGTGTTCTTTCAAGGGTTCATCAGATTTTTAGGAGGTTATTGATTTCACATAATTTTAAAGGTTATATAGGTCAAAGGTCATAATATGTGCCGGTATCATTTCAGCCGCATAGCGCCATCAGTTCTCAACAGATCCTATTCCTATTTTATATGCATGTATATGGGCCCAAGATCTAGCCAAAGTTCGATTTTGGTCATGCTGCGAGTCTTGGTTTGGCCACCAGATGGCTTTTTCTGCAAAACTTCAAACAGCTCTAGCTCCCTTATTCTATGAGAAAAGATGCTCCAATTTTTTACCCCCTTGGCGGGGTCTTTAGTGGTGGAATGTCATGCATCCATACATGCATGCGTAAACTTCTGGCTTGTCTGCGCTCTAGTGTCTTCAGTTTTTCACCGATGTGCATATAGCGTCTTAAGGTCCAGACCAAGTTTGATTTTCAGCCCAATCATACCGATACTATGGCCAATAGGGGGCATTCCATTTTGGCCACGTTTGGCCAAGTGGGCACAGTGGCTTTGCCCCTATTTTTTAATCCATCTCTCTGTCTGTGGGCATTTGCTCAGTGATGCAGTGATTTCACTCAGTACATGGGTGTGGCATTTCCAGATGGGCATCAGTCAGAATGAGCAGTACCCAGACACTCTTTATACTGGGGACAATAAAAGGCCACCCCAAAATGTCAAATTTTGTCATAAGTCATCATGCCTCAGATGTCTCAGGTCATTCGGGCATGTGCCATTGGCTTGCTGGATGCAGGGATGTCCACCAGAGCGGTCTGCATGCAGTTCCTTGAAGCAGAGAAGAGTGTTTTGTCACTCCTGTTGTGTACAGACTTGTACTTGAAATGGTGAGCTGTCTTGGCCAGGTCTCCCTCGAAAAAGAGATTTTGAATCTCAAGGGATTTTCCTGGTTAAATAAAGGTTAAATAAATAAATAAATAAAATAAGAGCACATTCCAGTTCTGGGCTGGCCAGTTTATTTGCCGGACATGTCGCCCATAGAGCATGTTTGGGATGTTCTGGATCGACTTGTCTGCGACTATATTCCAGTTCCGGATAATGTGCACCAGCTCTGTGTGGACACACAAGATATGGAACATTCAACTTCATCAACCTGACCTCCAAAGTGTTCAAAGGAGTCTCACTCCTTTGCAGATGCCAATATCAAGATATAATGGATGATGATCTAAAGATTAGTCATTAACAAAAAAGAATTTTGATTTGCTTCAAATATTGCATAACCCTATTGTTAATAAAAACTACAAAAATTAGACATGCGGCGTTTATATTTTTGTTCAGTGTATTATGAGACTAATATGCCAGCCCATGACAGCAAGCACAAAGTCCCCACTTTACAAACTATCATGAATTGATTAAAGACAGTTTAATTTTCAATTATATGAAGATGACAATAATAACATTGGTTTGCCACAATGCTACACTATCACGATGCTATCCTAGAATGGTATTTCCACTGCAGTAGTGAGTGCCATATTAAGCGCTATTAATTGTTGACTCAATCGGTGGTGTAATTTTTTAGATTCCATAAAAATCAAAAAGGTTTCAACTATGATCTTAATGTTCATTTTCTGCCACACTGTGATAACTGAGATTTCCTTGAGGGATTGAACCCCAAATAGTCTTTTTGATCAAAGTCAAAGTATTTGAAAAGACATTCAAAAATTATCAGGTAAAATATGAATACCAAATATGTTATTTTACTTTGGGTAACAATGTTTTTGAAACAATGTGTCAACTTTTAGAGATCTAACTTCTAGATTGCAAATATATTTTTCTATTCTTTTAACTCTGCTGAAGTCCGCTGCTTTGTAAATACAGGAGGGTGAGCACCTGTCTCTTGTGAATGACCTGCCCATACACATTCTGCCCGAGGTGCAGTGGTTTCAAGAGCTCCATAAAGTGGCCCATTTGTTCTCGCCGCCAATTTATTGTCTTTGGTGTGTATCATTAAGAAGGCCTTGATAACTGCCAATGCGTGACTACCAGTGAATACTTCTCTTGCTCTGTCCCTGCCCCTGGTCTGGGTACAAAAATAGAGTGGTTATGGACATCATTGATCGTGCTTCAATGGTCTTAGTCCCATCCAAACAATTTAGTATCTCTGGCGGACATACTTTATAAGCTTGAGGCACTGAGGGTATCTCTTTCAGTGTTATGTGAGGGACAGGACAGCCATTGTGGGAGGACCTTGTGTGGAAACATAATGTGGTAGTCAATCAAGTAAATTGCTCATAGTCACCAGAGAACTTTTGTTTTCTAAAAGCAGTTCAGCTTCTTTCCCGCAGGGATTTCTTTTTGTAAATTTTCCAGTAAATTGAGGGACAGCAAAGTGTGGACACAAGCCAGAGCTAGAATGACAGAACATTTTATTTAGGGAGATGGCCCAAGTAAGATCTTTGGGATCCATCCTGGAATGTGTTTGTACGAATAAAGCCAGTGCTGATGCCATTAAAGTGGCAATTTAACAGGGATTTAACATCAGTGAACCAGCAGGATGACATCAAGGCAGAAAATCAGGGAGCTTCTCACATCTGAGCTGACCATGAAATCATTAAAGAGCTATGTAACGTGACGCAAATGTTCACGAGAATTACAGAGAACAATGAAGGAATGCGGTTTTCTTGAATGAAGGCACAGTTCATGAGCAAACTGAACACTCTGCAAAAAAGTTGCTACAGGCAAGAAATCATAATGACAGGAGCAGAAAGGGCAGCCCAGGCTGGACTTAGTGGCTCTGAGACTGTTACACCCTTTTCTCATTCCCTACCCACATCTCACTCCCCCTCTCATTCATGAATGTAATGAATGCTGTCCAGTAGTAAATACTACTTGATATTACCTAGATAATGGGCAATAGCATTTATAGTGACAGGTTTGGCAAGTACAATGATGTGAATCTATCACACAAAAAAAATCTATCATGAATACTCAAAAATAAGCGTACTATATGTGGTACAATAAATCAATTAATCTGCCCACTCTTGACCGGCAATTTTTGCTAACATGGGATTTTTACAGAATCTGTTTTGAATGCAGTGCAAAGGAATCACAATTTATCATAAATAAAATAAATTGAACTTTTAGTGCCCTTTTTCATCTATAAATTGTTTTACATTAAAATATAGAATTGCAACACCACATTTACTACCCATCCTTGATTATGCTGATGTATCTCAGAACACTCATGAAACATTTTTTCATCCAATCGTTGTTACTTCTAATACTCTGCCTGGCCAAAAAAATCTCTGTTTGGATTGAAATAAGCAAATACTTTAGAGGCTATGATTGACTCATTATTGCAGTTATTACTGTGTGTCAGCCGCCAACAATTCTTTAAACTCAGACTGATACAGCTTGTTGCTTCTCATCTCTTTAACAACCATGTCGAAAGACATATCCTATGGTCATAGAAACAATGCTGCTCTGTTTCTAAAGGGGCAAGTTACTGGCCTACCTCAAGCAAAGAAAACAGCAAAAGAGATTGCTATTTTCACTGGAGTTGATCAACTTAATTTGTCTTTTCATCGTCTGGGACCCAATGATTGCAATTTCAGTTTTATTTCAACTCAGATGAAGAAAATTATTATCATAATATTTATATTATAAATATTACAGGACAGCCTCCTCTGTGTGATTAATAATATTATATGCCTTACATCACTGACGCAGGCAAGAAGTGAACTCAACAGGACCTGTGCATCTGATGCGTTGGTACATTCGTGCATCATCAGCATAGCAATGGAAAATAAAATTGGTCCTAAGACTGAGCTCTGAGGCACACCATATGTAACATGAGAAATTGAAGAAACCAAGATATTGACAGAGACACAAAACCTCCTGTTAGATGGGTAAGGTAAAAACAATACAAAAGCCAGGCCAGATATTCTCACCTAGTGCATCAGTCTGTCTGAAAGGATATTGTGATCAATTGTGTCAAAGGCTGCAGTAAGTTCCAGGTGTGCAAAGACTGAGCACATGCCTTTATCAGTAGCCATTCAAAGGTTGTTGGTAACCTTGAGGAGGGCAGTCTCAGTGCTCTGATGCATCTGAATACCTGACTGAAATTAAAAATACATATATATTATTTTCTAGCACTGAGAGAAACTTCATTGACACAATTTATTTTTTAAATTTTGATTTAAATGGTACCTTTGGATTTGTTGTAATGAAAGGATGGATGGATCCAGACCTGTTTTTTTTTTTTTTTTTACAGAGGAGTCACACAAGCAGTTTTAACATAATCAGGGACACACCGTTGGACAGGGAACTGTTAAACAGGGCCCAACAGATTTCAACAGTTTAAGAAAAGATTTTGTTGGTGTAATATCAAGATGGCTGGAAGACATACGCATATGTGATATAATATCTAGAAGCTCAGGGAAAGAAATGGATT
This sequence comes from Gymnothorax reevesii, assembly GCA_029721435.1. Lineage (NCBI taxonomy): Eukaryota > Metazoa > Chordata > Actinopteri > Anguilliformes > Muraenidae > Gymnothorax > Gymnothorax reevesii. The sequence continues at coordinate 96,349,762 of CM056575.1, forward strand.
TGAACTGATTCAACCTGCATGTTGATGGAAGGGGACTACTCAGCTACTGACGGATTGCTTTTACATTATTTCAGCTGGAGCCCAGTCATTGCAAATAAATTTGCAGACCAGTGCTACAAAGGTAATATACTATAGAAGTATGTTAACAAGCTTTTAGCTTAATCTTTGCCTGTAAATCTTCCAAGAACTTGCTCCCAGTTTATGCGGGAGGCAATTATTACAACCAAACAAACCTTTCAGCATCTTTGGAAAGCCATATCAACGATGACTCAAGCTTTACATCCAACTCAGTTCACCTCCTTCTTGGTTGACTGCAAGAATATGCAGTTGTTGACAACAGGAATTGGAAGTGTACGCAAAGATTTCAACGCTTCTGGGATTTAGCTGTCTGCCATTGGTTTACGTTTCTTGTGAAACACTTCTAAGACTGAGGCAACAACATAATTGGACAGCACCTCAGCTAATCAGGATAGAGAGGTCAGAGAGAAGACCTAATTGGATAGAGTTAACAAGACTGAAAGGATTTTTTTAAATTCCTGAATACAGAGACAAGGGAAAAGAGATTTTGATTTACTAACCTACCACTTCAATTACTAATTGCTTGAATATTATGACATTTTAACCAAATGAAAAACACATTAAATGTTACCAACTGCAGCTTTAAAAAATAAGACCTTAGATATCAAAGTATACATGAAAGTGAATGAATCGTTTTCTCTAACAAATGAAATAAAATTGTATTTAAAGTGAAAATACACACCTTTTATACACCTTTTTTTTAGTTTGAACACATAGTTACATTTTTCAGAATTCAAGATCACAACTTTCTGCTTCAAATTTTAGTTTTTTCAATTGGATATTTATTTTCCAAATTAATAAAATAATTGGCCTTGATTTGGCTCCATAAAAATCAAGGTCAGGCAGGCAGGGGTCAAAACTGGCTGGGCAGAATTAGGTACTCAAAACGATATGCAAAGTTGTAGTCAAAAACAGATGTAGTCTGGGTCGTAGTCAGGCAGGCTGAGCAGACAAAACAGGGCAGATGCAAAAAACAGAAAATGACCCATTGCTTTCATATTTGATATGGGCATGTGTTATACTTCACTTAAGACACTTATTGATTTTGGTTGCCACGGCAACAAAATTGGCCGACTAATTTGCAAATTAGTGGCAAACCATAGAAATTTCCTTGCAGACACAGTACAGGCTACAATTTTTCACCAATTACTTTCATATTTGAATGACCTTGTGTTACACTTCACTTATGATTTACCTATCGATTTTAGTTGCCATGGTGACAGGATTGGCTGAATAATATGTAAATAAGTGCCAAAATGTTGAGATTTTCTTGTGGACCCAGTACAGGCTACAATTTTTGGCTGATTACTTTCATATTTGCTAAGGACATGTGGTACTTTTCACTTATGACACCTATTGATTTTGGTTCCCAAGGCGATAGTATTGGCCAAATAATGAGCAAATTTCTGCTGAACGTACACACTCCCTTGTGGATGCTGTACAGGCTGCAATTTTTGACCGGTTACTTTATTTGGTCTGGACCTGTGTTACACTTCACTTATGACACCTGTAGATTTTGGTTGCCATGGCGGTAGTATTGGCCAAATAATATGCAAAAAGTGGCAAAAAGTAGAGATTTCCTTGCGGATGGAGTATAGGCTGCGATTCTTGACCAATTACTTTTATATTTGATATTGACATTTGTTACACTACACTTACAGTATGATACCTATAGAATTTGGCTGCCATGGCAACTGTATTGGCCGAATAATGTGCAAATTTGTGCTGAACGATCACACTTCCTTCTGGACGCTGTACAGGCTGTACTTTTTTTTACCAATTACTGTCATATTTGGTATGGACATGTGTTATACTTCACTTATCACACTTATTGGTTATGGTTGCCATGGCGACAGTATTGGCTGAATAATGCACAAAAAAATGGGAGAAGCAAGCTTTCGGGGGCTACACCCATGCGGTCACAGCCGACCAGACTGTCTAGATGTATTTCAGTCAGCCAACTCACGTGTATATAGTTGATTGCAGTATTAGCAAATAAGTACAATCATAGTTTGCATCTTGGCTCTGCCCCTGATAAACTGTGCAGCCTACTGAGCTTCAGGAGAAGAGAGCTGAGATTATCAGGATCTCCGTCTTTTGGGGGAATATTCAGAGCCAGCAGGTGGATACTAGGATGGATGCGGGCAGGCACGAGTGATAACAGCAGCAGAGAGTAATGCAGCATGCAGATGCATTTTTGCCATAGTCAGAGACCAGGAGCGCAACTGAAATGACGTTCCATTTTGAGAGATGAAGCAATGGCAGATATGAATGGGGGTGTTCATGAAAATGAGGGCACATCTCAAATTGTGTGCTTGAACTAGCTGCACTCCATGAGGGGGAAACTACAACTTATGGTAACACATGGCCCCATAAACAGTTTTACAGCTGAGGGTGGATTTCACTCTCTGTTCTGTGCATGGCATGATGGTGTGGCACCTGGGCATCTGCCTGATGGGAAACTTGAGTGGGGTCGGCACTATTACTGCAGACAACTCAGCTGCCCTGGGCTCTTCTATCTAAACCACACTATCAAAACAGGCCTGGGACAAAAGCAAGGAATGCCTTGTGATTATAGAGATCCTGTCTGCGATTGCCTTAGAGGACCACAGAGATAGGAGCAACAAAAGAACTAATTCACCATGGTGCTTTTTCTGCCAGCCTAAAAGCAATCTCTTCCAGTTCAGTGACTCATTTTACAATACCAGCAAACCAAAAATAAAAATAAAAAAGCATGTCTCTTCTGATGTGATATTCTTTAAGTTAGGACAGCTCACTTTGTTTTACAAAATACTCCCCACTTGGGAATTAAGCTTGGGGAAAAAACTGTCAAAAAGTAAGTTGAATTTGCAAAAAAGCATTATTGTTTTTAATCCAAAAATGGTGCCCTGGTTTGAAGCATGGTAGCTTAGCGCAGTAATTACTCACAGCTGTGTCTTGTCTGTGGCAGATCAGAGAGTTGAAGTGCCGAGGCGTCATGTTTGGGTGATGAAAGCTTGGATGGTGCCTACCAGACCACTGAGTATTCATTTCACCTGTACTTGTGATCTCTTCCCAGGACCTGCTGCACCTGACTGAGCTGGACCTGCAGGAGCTGGGAGTCCATAACCGCATGCACCGTGTCCACATCCTGTCCAGCATTCAGCTTCTGCATGAGCGTGAGCGAAGGAGAGGTCAGTCAGCCTCGTCTTAAAGCGCTGCCATTAACTAGAGCTGTAAAATTCAAGTCAACATTGAAGGTCCCTCCCAGTATTAAATTCAAACCAACAGCCAAAAAAACAGTACTAATTAGTGAAATTAGTTGGGGCTGGCTGAGTTATGGTTGACAGAAACACGACGGAACATTTACTTACTTGACCCTAAACTGTATGCTTCTGCTACCAACTTTCCTGAAAAAACCCCAATGTCTATCTGCATCATCTTATTTCCTGTATAAAGTATGGGAAAGGTAGAAATAGTCCCTGTTTTAAAACCTACACAACAATGGAAAACTCAAGGGACAGTTGCTCAAAGGCTGGATTTACACTGCAGGTCTTGTTGCCCAGATCCGATATGGATCAGATTTTGAGGGCCATATCCGATTTTTCATTGAAAAGGCTGAAGATACTTAATCTCTTTAGTCTTAGGAAAAGGAGACTAAGGGGTCATTTGATTGATGTCGTTAAATATGTTAAAGGGATTAACAAAGTGAATCATGTAGGATTCCTTCGACCAAGTCTTGTGAGTAGAACTCGGGGTCACGAATGGAAGTTGACCAAAAGTAAATTTAGCACTGATATTCGGAAATATCTCTTCATCCAAAGAGCAATTTCAATGTGGAATAGCTTGCTTGACCATATTGCTGAGGCAGAAACCTTTGAGGTTTTCAAGAGTAGGCTCGACTTAAAGCTAGATACCATTGAGTCATTGAGTATCTGAAGGGATATATTCACAATAGTATAAAGAAACTGGCGAGCGTAGTTGGGCTGAACGGCCTGTTCTCGCCATTCATGTCATGTTATGTTATTCGTTCAACTGTGTGTTTACATCTTGCTTTGGGCCTGAATGATATCTGTTTCATTTCGATTCCATTTGTTTACACAACTCACTACCTGGCCATTGTCTTGGGCGATCCACATGCGCACAGTGGAGAAGGCTACCGAAAATATAAGCAAATGTGCGTGACGCGCAACGAAAGCCTGCAGGCCTAACAATCATAGAAGTGATCAAAACATGAAGCAAGCTTGCAAAATTTCACTGGGTAACCTACATCTGATTCTCCCGTTAACGCCTTTTAAGCCGCTTTCACACTGGATGCGAAATGAATTAATTTAGTTACTGATTTACTGATGAATATGATGAGAAATATTGAAATATAATCCTCAACACATTCAAAGTAAATGCAAAGATGCAAATATACGTGTTTCGCGTGTATTCGTCTTTGCATTGACTTGAATGTAACCTGTCGCGCGAAAAATTCGTTTTGCGTCTGGTGTGAAAGCAGCTTTACACCTATCACCTGCATCATCGCAAATGCACAGGCAGTCTCCGCCTTAGTCTGGACCTTTTTTTTTTTTGTTTTGCATGTTGATATGCTTTTACACAACGGGCACATTAGCACATATCCGATACGCATCAAATACACATCCAAACAAAAACCACATTTGAATGAGGCCTGGATTTGATCTGACAGATCCGATCGAGGGCGGAATCAATGTGTTTTTTTTTTCTGTTTACACAGCCATGTGACAGATCGGATATTGGCCGCACTTGAGCAAAAGAGCCGATTTGTGTCACATTCGTGTCACATTTAACCTGCAGTGTAAATCCAGCCCAAGGTGCTTCCTTCATACAATAAAAACTGCTGTTAATAGTAAGTGGCCAGTACCTCTTCTGCTGAAGCAGGACAAAATCACAGGGTTTTTGTTTTACCTCTGACTTGGCCGTCGGCTGCTGAGTTTGCTCACGCAAATGACTGGGAAGGTGTTCGTGTTTTAACAGAGGCGTCGCTCACATTTGAGTCTGGGGGCCAGCTTTATCTGCAGCTTTGTGCAGGCTGTTTTCACAGGCTGGATCCTGGCCCTGTTTGTCTAGCTCCCAGTCTGCTGTGCTGTTTGTGTTGGGCTGCTTGTGCCCTGACCGTGTGTCCTGTCTGAGTGAGAGGGGGCTTATTAATCACGCGGAAGGGAAAAGCATTCTGGCAGGGCTCTGGTTAAGATTAGGCCTGAGGTGGTATTCCTCCCAGCTCTAAACCCCATCTGGTCAGAGGGTCCAGAAGTACAATACTCATTTACTGCAGCACAACAATCCACAGTGTTCATCTGGGATCGCTCTCAATGTGATGCTATCCTAGGCTCCCTCAGGCTAAGCGAAGTAGACAGAGCTGATGTTCCATCAAGGTAACCTGCTGGCTCAAGCTTTCAGTCTTTTTGCTGCTTTTGCAAGTAAAGGCCCGTGCAGTCTAAAGAATTTATCTGAAAACAGCAATTAGACATTGTCCCCCTTAATGGGACATCAGGTGTAAATCATCAAGGGGAAATGCTGGTTGGGTAATTCTTAGGGATTATGCCAATGAAGAAGGTGGTTCATTTGACTGGGAATTGAAAGAAGAAATGAGAACATCATCCTATTTACTGTAAACACAGCTAGTGTGTCATGCATGAACTTGCTTCCGCCTGCAGTGCGGTGCCACACTCCACCTCATCAAATGCATTAGAAGCCACAGGTAGGCGGAACCCACATGAGTGTCCAACAGGTGATTATGCACACTTCTACCGACTGTAGATGCAGCAGCCATGACTCGCCCTTTGGCGACAGCCTCCTGTGTGTAATTAAGTCTTAAAGTGAAGTGGCCGCAGGGATTGTGGGCAGGCCATGTCTTGTCCTGCATGCACGAGCAGGCAATTTTCCCTGTTCGTGTGTAAGCAGAGGAATATACAGTTGTGTTAACAGGCACATTCCTCAGGCATGAATAGCCTCAAGAAAATAAACATTTACGGCAGCGTCCTCTCCTCAAAATTCCTGCCTGCACAGTTTTATCACATGCTGTTGTCAACTTGAAGCATTTTTAATGCTCAGTCTGTCAGTTGGTTTGCAGATATATCTGATGATGACACAAACATTGTGCAAATAGAAATTTTCTTAATGTGGTTGCATCAAGTTTGAAATACGTGGCACTGATAGTTGCCATATAGGGGACACTGGTCATTGTTAATGAAGCCATCAAAAACAGGAGGACTATTCTCAGTCCATTTGCCAGGTTGTCTGGCAAATGACCTCACCACATCCACAGTAAGCGGAAAAGACCAATTTGATCCTTGATCAGCCCTCTTTCTCTGAGATCATGATGAATAGATGAATATGTGGGGAAAATAATCATGAGTATAGTTGCTTTCTGATATGTAATAACTTTGCTTTATTGATGTCGTCATGGGCCTTGGAACAAGAAAAAGATTCATATTATTAGTAGAAATCATGTTGAATGCAGTTAGGCGGAGACATACCTGCAAACAGTGGAAGCAGCTTTTTGGCAGTGCTGAAGATTATGATCCTTGCTCACAAATAATGTTTGGTTTTACCTTTAAATATAAAATGGATGTTCCAAAGGTGTATTTATGAAAGGGTTTTGGGGCCTCCTTTGAAGTAATCGTAAAACTTTGTCGAAAATATTTTAAATTATTTATTCAATTAAATTATTAAGATGAATTTCGATTAATATTCTACCTAAGCATTAAATGCAATTCTCAGACTGCTGGTTTTCTGAAAGCAGGTAACATGCTCTGAAATGGGCGGCTGGCCTGTTGCCTACATTGCTATTAGGACAGATTGATCAACTGCCGCAGAAAATGACATCCTTTGAAATGCCAATAGTACATCTGACCTTGGTCTGAGCATTTGAAAGACAATGGAGATTTGAGGACCTACATAGAAATGGGCAAATGGTTGGCATTTTAATGTGCTGTCTGATGTTTGGTACTGTGCTCTCTGGGAGGCTGTTTCTGCCTCAGGGAAAAACCCCAAAGACAGAATGTTGGCTTGAATTTTTCTGTTATTGTGCCAATTGAGCAACATTGTCTTGACTTTATTAGTTGGAATTCAGATTTTATTTTCACAATCTTGGATTTGTTCATCAATATTTAGATTTTATCATTCAATCAGTGTCCTTGTGATTTTGACCATTTATTATTGGTTAAGACTATGAGTGCAACCAAGATGGAAGTGGTCACCTTTGAGGTGGGCTATTCCAGATACTTAAAAATTGCTCCTTTCAACAAGGTCTAAATTGTTCGCTTTGAGTGTGTCCATTTTGATCTTGTGAACCTGCTTTTATTACCTACTGCTGTCAGCACTGCTTGACTGACTCTATTCTCATTGCAAAAACTTGATATTGCAAAATTAAAGTGAGAATTCTAGGTCCAACTTCCAGGAAATAAATGTGCTATTGCAAGAAATATCTGATCTTGAATCAAATCAACGTGTTGGATTAGCTTCCAAGCTCTGTCTTTATTGTGAGGTGCGGCTTTGAGAAGGTTTGGAAACAGTCATAGAGAACGGAGGCCAGCTTGTCACGCCCTTCTGAGTCCCTCTTTAGTTCCCTCTGAAATAAGTTTAACAAGCCTTTGCCACTACTTATGTTATTGTCCAGTAGTGTTAGGTTTTTTAAAGTAACCTGTGTTCTGCTTAAATGGATTATTGAGCTATTAGCTCTGTCACAGCTCATTGCACCTTCAGATGGACATTTCATACCCGCCTCCCAGGCTCTGTGTGGCTTCATTCATATGTTTTTACTGGTCTGCAAACACCACTGGTTGAGCCCTCAGCTGTCTCATCTAACAATGCTTAACAACTATGACCAAATGAAGGCCGCTAGTATCCTCTATTGTTAGTCAACAAGCTACTTAAAGCTGTCATCCATCAATTATTTTTACTGCCCTGCGCTCTAACTTGTAACCTGCAGCTTTGGTGACGGCAGAATTTTCTGAGTTCTGACTTTTTTTTTTCGCCTTATTTATGCTATTCTCCTCTCCTTCCCCTTTAATTGCTAGGAGGACTTCCCCCGTTGTGACTGTGTGTGTTGTAACACGAGAGGGCAGATGATGTTTTGTAATGCAAGAGCATGCAGATGAGCTGTTGTGTGTGCCTGTTCCATGTTCCATCAGTTACCATGGTGAGAAAATTCCACATTGCGCTCAGATGAGGCTATGACTCGAAGATAACCAGCAGTGCATCAGTGATGGGAGTGGTCAAGCATACTTAGATGTCAAAAGTCTAATCTCAGTTCAGGGAAAAAAATATCATGAAAGATTTTCCCTCCATGCTGATATGTACTACGGTGAAGTAGGTGGTGAATAGGGACCTTAATGATCTGTGCAAAATAGATGCCATATATATTTGCTGGAAAGTACTATCTGAAACATTTTTGACAAGGTAGAAGGATCAAGTGCAATAGATTCTATTGGGTCCACAAAAATTGGTTATGTTCTGTCTATTTACAGTCCACAGAAATGAAGACACTTGATGATGACTGTGCACACATTTGTTGAAGTAGAATTCAGCTAAAATGTTTTATGATCTCTTGCGCATTGCTTGTTTAAAGAGAACCTAATTAAATACATGCATAGTCATTCCTCTGCTACATTGACTCTGCCAGTTGAACGTGTAATTCTCACATGGCCCACACTGAAGCAGAGCAGATACTATTAATCAGTGCGCTAAAACAAAGCAGCTAAAGGTTGTGGCATGAAATACCTTTAATATTGACAAATTATTTGAACATGTTTACATCTCATTTTAGCTGCAGTCACTGTGTCCATGAAGAAAAGCACGTAGCTTGTTCTTGGCCAAGACCAGACTGTCTCATGAAAAAGTCCTTTGTTGTTGCAGGGCTGACTGGTAGTTTTGACTCATGATGATGATCTTCACGGTTCCGGTTGGCATCGTGAGTGGAGAGCTAAAGAAACAGATCTGAGTCCTCAGTCCGGTCCTGGGTGGGACCCTTCCTCCGCTGTTTCCTGAGCACAGTCGCCTTCATTTCCCCCCAGTACTTCATGTAAACAGGGAGTCCTGAGGTCTTTCAGTTTCGGTCACCAGTTTTTTCATTAAAATTGGCAGCAATGAAAAATATTATTTGTGAAACACCCAGGTTATTTCACAGTGATGACTCAGTATGGTGGAAATTCGATGACAGTGAAGTGCTGTGCATGTTACCAGCTGCGCCCCTCACCGATGTGTGATTTGGGCTGCAGAGGAGGCAGGGTGGGGTTCATCGGTAGGGACTGACCACAGGTGCCTGGGTGCTCATGTGGGATGAGAGGGGAACTGGGCTTGGACACCTGCTCAGTGCTGAGTGAAGAGCAGTGGGAGACAGGGGTCCAGGGCACTGATTGTCTCTGAGTTGTTCCTGAATACTCAATCATGTCTGTGCAGTGAGATATTGCCATTAGCATAAATCCCATTGGACCTGAATTTTCAATTATTCAAAAAAAAAAAGAAAATCAAACCAACGACATAGAACTGAAAACTCAGTCAGCTGAGCATATGTCATACCTCGATTTTGAAAGCACTTCAGGTTTTGTCACCAGACTGGATGTGAAAGACGTATATTTTTAAAGAGTGATGCTATGGCAGCTGTTCTGTAACTGAACAACGGTTTGTTGTCAGAGCTCAGGTGTTTCTTTGAGGCCTGAATTACACTTTTGAATAAAATAAAAAAAGGATGTTTAGCTGCCACCCCCCCGCCACCCCCCCCTCCCCAAGTTAATGCGTCCCGTTGCACATTGTATAATACAGCTGCTGAACAGTGAAAGACTAAACAAATATTACTATCCTCCCAACTAAGCTCACTGACTGGCTAGAGGATACACACATTACTTTTTATTTTGATCTTCAGATATGGAAGGACAGCGGAAATGTCAATGGAAAGGAATCTTCTAACATAGCTCTGTCTCTGTTTGCCATTGTTGAGTGTGACTGTATATGTGCGTGCGTGCGTGCCTCTGTGTGTGTGTGTGTGTGTGTGTGTGTGTGTGTGTGTGGGTGTGTTAGCAGTTAGTTAGTGTTTTAGGCAGTTTCACTTTAACTGTGGCCAGAGGCCAAAGCATATGATATGACAGTGTGAAATTCTGGGCTTCAGCACAGGCTTTGCCCTGGGCTGTGAGTGTTTTTCAGGCAACAGGTTGAGTTTATTGCTGAGGGTAGGGCCCAGCCCAGAGCTGACTCCGTAAGTCCTGCCCACCGGAGTGGGTGTGTCTGGGAAGCTGTAAATCACTCCCCGTGGGGCTGTGAGGCGGCGCTGCTGTATGTGTGTATGTGTAAGTGTGTGTCAGAGAGAGAGAGAAGGAGGGAGAGAGGGAGCCCTGACTTTTGACGGGAGGAACACCGGCTCGGCTCACTGCGGGAGGTGAGGTGTTGGACACAAAGCCAGCCTCCTGAAGGAGCTATCGCAAGCCACTCTTGTTGTTGCCTATTCCAGCAAGTTTGTGTTCTACTCCCATTATGTGAGGGATTCAGCTATACTTAGTTCTTCTGAGATCAAAACTGGGAAAATCTTGGAGTCCTTGAGCGACGTTTGGATTTGTAAAATAGGTAAGCTGGTCTTGTGCAAGCGCTTGTGCCATTATTAGGGGCTGGAAGGTCTGAGGAACATGTTACTGCTAGTATGAGCAATTGAAAGATCTCCAGCATGGCAAGATTTGTAGTAACAGGTTTTTGAAGGAGGGCTAGTCTGATTAATTTGTTTATGTTATTTCAGTTTTGTACATGGAAACATGGGTCACTTACTCAATCTTTAGTGATGTATTTTTGTGCAAAGATGACTCAGTATGACTGTTGATTGTTTGTTGTGGTTGCTTGTTCTAATCCACAAGGTCATGTTAGCTGAAAGGGTAACTTTGCCCATTCACCGCAAACCAATCAGCAGGTCAGTTTTGTGCTGCTAAATGAATGTTTTTAATGGACTCTAGTGAAAAAGCAGAATGACATTTAGAAGGAGTTGTGTTCAGTGAGAGAATGTGGAACTATAAATGTTTTTTGCCCAAAAAGGCTTCACGAAGGTAGAGGTAGAGTCCTTATATGTGCAATGTGAGGGGGGTAGGTGGAGTGGAGAGGTGACAGGAGGTCATCATGTTTGTGAGGAGCGCTCATGAGGAGTGGAGTGGCAGTCACTGCTGTGGGCTTTAATAACTTTGTGATTAATATGTCACACACAGCCCAGCCAGCCCCTTCAGCTGAATGGAGCTCAGCTGGGTGCAAGGAGGAGGTAGAGAAGCACTCTCATATTGTTCCTGAATCTCAACAAAGGAAAGGGCCGGAGAAGTGTCATGTGACAGTTGGGGTTATTGTTCTAGTCATGGGTTTGGTGTGGTGAGACTCCCCCACAACTATATGGTGTGTGTGTGTGTGTGTGTGTGTGTGTGCGCGCGTGTGTATGTGTGTGTGTGTTTGTGAGCATATCTCTACCCCCAGCTCAGTCACAGGTTCTCAGAGAGTGTAGAAGGAAGAAGGCAGCCTCTTTTTTATGGGTAGAACCCTCGTTTCTAATGCTTTGCTTCCTACTACTTATTATGTGCATAAGTTTGTAAGGTACAGTTAAGGCCCTGCCTGCTCACATCTTGATGGGCTTCGCCTTTATAGTGTGAGTTGATAGAACTCAGGTCATTACAGCCTGTTTCCATGCACACATTGACCGAACGTGCCGGCTTCACAGGTCAGTGTTTATTTTTGAACTTCCTATCTCTGTTTATAGGCTGGGCAGTGTGACACTGATATAAATCTTTGTCCAAGTTGAATCTGTTGTCACACAAACTCCCCAGCCTTACACTTCAGAACACAAAAATGCACCTTGTTAGCGAGAGACGCAAGCTTTATGGCAGCAGCGCATGCCATAGCACAGCGATAGCCACTTGTTGAGCATTTATAATCAGTGTAATTTGCTGAGAGTCCTCACCCCATTATTAGTGTTGTGTGAAAGCTCGGGTGGTGCGGCTCCATTAAGCAGGCTGATGCAATGCTTTTTCCCCAAAGTGCACTTGGAAGCCTCAGACTTGTTGCGCCCTTTGTCTGTGCAGTGCAGGTTTGAATTAATTAAATGGGCCCTCCATTATACAGCAGATTCCCACAGAGCTGGGTGGGGGATGGCTGTGCAATGGCATTGTGATGACATGCTTTCTTATGTGGAAATGCGCTCATGTTTTCTTCTTAATGCAGTCCTTCCCCTGAGCTTTTGTTGGCTTTTTGTATCACATTTGCATAAGAACTTTTTTCCTGGCCTCTTTCTCAGTTATGTTCTATGCAGGTCTTCCAACAGTTTGATTGCTGGTTTTGGTATTGCTGAACATTATCTGGTCAATGTTTATTTTTGTTGTAGTTTATTATCGACAGCAGGCAGCTGGGTAGAGTGTGGAAAGACAGAGAGAAAAGGAAGGAGAGAGAGAGAGGGAGAGAGGTGGAGAGAGAGAGAGAGGTTATGGTAGTCAGCGACAGTGCTGCACTGCTGAGACCTGCTATTATGAACGCTATGCTGACAGTAACCCTCACACCGCCCGCGTGCACCAGCCCATACCACAGGAGGCTAATTACTCAACAACATTCCTTAACTGCTAACAGATGACCCTCGCCGCAATCACGGCCGTGCTTTCTTACGTCATCTACACTCAGCTCCTCCTATGGCAGCCATGCGGCTCTTTGCACATGATCAAGTATCACACTGTTTTGTATTATCCACCACAGAGGCAGTAGAATGAGGATGGTGGGTGTACATCAGTGAGCCGTAACTTGACTTGTTACTGCTGTCTTATTTCCACAGCTATGAGTAAGTAGGGTTGGGATTCTGACTAATTCTTTTCCATCTGTCAGACAGCAGCAACACGTCTGAATTAGCCTTTGAAGACCGTTCAACCTGAGACTCGTGTTGTTCAAGCAAGCACATGTAGACAATACAATAATTGCACTCGGCGTGTCATGAACAGTGATATTTACCTTTTCTTTCTGATTTTCTGGAATATGGTTTAGTCATATGTTGAGTAGAATGTATTGTGTTTTTCCACTATTGGGAAATGAACAGGTGGCTCAGTTTTATTTAGTTGTCTGATAGAAAAGCTTTTATCTTCTCAGTGTACCTTGAAAATCCCTGCAAAGTCTTGCTCAATCCACCCAGGATCATGAGCTTTACTCCCTAAATGGGTATTCAGAAGCACTTTCAGTGTGTCTTTCAGTATTGTAACTGTACGCGGAGTGAACCCTTTGCTCTTCTTGAAAAGAATTCTTTCTGTGGTAAGATAGCCACGGCAGAAAGCAGAAAGGTGGTTCACTGTGGAGACTACGTACAGGTCACTGAACGATGGTCATCGGGGTCGTCCGACATGCTGCCTCTATTCTGAGCCAAAAAGGAGGTCTGGTGGTGGTGACTGTCATTATGATGATGGGTTTTTCCATTGAGGAGGTAGTGGAAAATGGTTTAAAAAGAGCACATCAGCAGCTAGAGTGGGGGAATCCCCAGCCCTACTGCGCCATACAGTCTGCCCAGCTAGGCCTCACGGACCATCTCCCCCTGGGGAAGTACATTGTGCACCTCTGCACACTGGTGTGGTCCCCACAGGCCTCATATCTGGCTGCATAATTTTGGTCTAAGCAGTTTATCTATTTGGGGGGCACCAAACATGGCCGCTATTTTCCCCTCACCTCATTGAGGGTAATTTTACCACTCAGTGGCTTAACAGCCAAACAAAAGTGATGCTGGGAGATTGGATTTCACTCTGCAGGGCACAGACAAAGGAGTAGAGCGCAGCACCAGCTCCCGGCTGCTGTGAGGGTGCGAGAGAGCGGGGCGGCGTGGCCGAGGTGGCCGGGTGTAGAATAAGCTTTAATGCCGCTGGTTATTGGGGTCAGTAATCTCCAAAACTCAGTTACCGTCTGGGTCAGTGGATTTGATCCTCCACTGCATTCATGTTCTAACTACACAGCCCAGCATATAGATGGACTTAATGAAGGCCGTAGCCCCTCACGCTGTTTACGCCTTTGTTTTACAAGGATTATATAGTGCTTGTTCTTTATCTCAGCTGAGAAGGGGGCATTTCTCTGAATGTTGGGAGCAGATACTGGGGTAAAGTGTGAAACTGGGTCATGTTGTTGGGAATAAAAGTGCCAAATGTTCCTCTTTCAGCTTCTCATGTTTTCTGTCTTTGAGCACTGAAGTATTGCATTTTAATCACAACAGCATCATGCTTGGATAACCTCCAATGAGCACAGCATTGCATGAATCATGGCAGCTATTGGAATGGCTTGTATATGGTTTCCACAGGTGAGACCGAGGTTCAAGTTTCAAGCAGATTAAGATACCTGAATGTAAAAGAAGGTCATTAATTATATGGACTCATGTACAGGAACCTCTGAAAGGGGAGGCAGGCAACACTGAGGGGAGTCACATGCAAAATTCGCATGACTTATCAACCCTTTCCTTCCATTTAACCTGATAGTACTACAGAAACTAAACAAAAACTTTAGTTTGGTTTTCGTCAAAGTTGATGTATTCCGGTGCAGCAGTTTGCAGTGTTCCACCCTGGATTTGGAATGCTGAAATAAATATTTACGGCAAGAACAATTAGAATTTCCACCCTCTGGCAGTGCACCCCCTCTTTGTATGATTACACCAGCAGAAGGGTATCAACAGACTGACAGCCATGACAGATCGCAAAGCTCTTCCTCACCCTCCCCAGTTTTGCGTATAAAGAACACATAACACTGACAGCACCATTCTGTATGCTAGCCGCACCCTGACTGCATATGATATGGGCTGAACTCCTCCTGACTGCTACTGCAGCTAATAAGCCGTCATTGTGTCATGCTTTATTTCCACAACAGTGAGGGAACAGACCCCTATTCGGTAATGAGACCTTTCACATTTAATGTGTTGCATAATGCTGAGGCCTGATATGCTGCCTGTCCTTGTCTGCCCCTCAGAACTGAAGATGATGGCGGAGGGGAAGTTTGCCAGCCTGCCCAGGAACATGCACATGGGGCGGCAGTGCTCTCTCACCTCCTCCATGGACCTGCTGAGCAGCCGCCCTGCTGTGGCCCCACTGCCCCCCAGTGGCTACCAGAGCGTCTCTATCCATGGCACCCTGCCCCGGAGGAAGAAGGACGGCAGCAGTGGGCACCTGTGGGGCACGAACGGCCACACGGGCTCCCTGCCCCTCCCTGGCCGTGCCCGTCTACCCTCCTCTCCCCTCATCCACAACATCATGGAGGAGCCCCATGCTTTCGACTGTGACACACTGCAGCTGTCCAATCACTGGTAGGCCTGTTACCGCAGTCAGCACTTTACACTTCATACAGTTCATTAGGGCCCATGCTGATTGTAATCCACATGCTGCGTGACTTTCAACTAAGGACATCACACTCTGTTCTTGCAGTTAATCACAACACCCACCAAATCACACTCATGTTTGTCTATACGTACTCACTTGCGCAGGCGCACTCACATGCTCGCACACAAGCTCACTTTCTTTGTGTCTCTACAGCCTTTCTCTATTTTAACAATAAGCAACGTATGCCCAACTCAAACACATACCCTGACCTTACCCCTTAAGCCCTACCCCCCGGTACCGGGGGCCGGTTGTTACGCATAATGAATACAGCATGTTTCCAAATCGCAACATTGTCATGTGGCGTATCCACATTTCGCGAAGAAACTCGGCCAAAAGCTCATGTAGACCATTTTTACCTCAACCGAACACAATTCAAGCACCAGGCAAGTAAACGAGCATGTAGCAAAACACAGGATAAAATCATATCAGTGCTGAATCGCCAGAATTTCTCCTGAATTTGTGTTATGCATAAAAATGATACCTCAAATGAAAGAGGAAAGTCCACAGAATCTAACAATATGAGCCCTGTCATTTTAAACCGACACCACATTCAAAGAACAGCAGGCATACACTTTACAGTCTACAGAGATGAGCAAAAAAATAATTCTTACCTTTGATATTTTCTAATAAAAAAGTGCTCGAGGGTAAATCTGCTCTTGCTATTGTTAGCTCAATGTGTTTGTGTTATAACAAAACTAGATCTGCCGGGATCATAGCATGTTCTTTCCCACGGCGTTGCTACAAAGATCTAAGCTCCGAAGCATTCAGGTTGCTTGCAATGTATTTTTCCTCTCTGCGATCGGCTTGTGATGCTGTCAGTAAGACTATGCCAGTAGCCATTTGATTCTATGACTCCTGATGTTTCCAACGAACTCTAAACCACCTTAATCGCAGAAACCTAGCCTGAGCTACAGCCTTGCGTTCCCAGTGCGTCAAACTGAGTCCATGGGACATATGCATGTTCTTGAATAGCGCGACAATATAAACGCATAACTAGTTTGTTTGAGATATTGTCCGAATAATTATCTGCTAAATATTCAACATTCATTTTCAAAGTCGTTTTCTGACAAAATCTTTGCGCTATTCCGCACAAATACTGAGACTACAACAGTACAGTACTTATTTTCTTTACCCATTCGTTAAATGGTCAATTTGACCGGAATTTCACTGTCAGTTGGCGTAGCCTAATGGTTAAAATGTTGCGCTGCAAGTGAGACACTGAACGTTCGATTCTTGGTCTAGGCACATTTTTTTTTTGGAAATAATCACAGTTTCCTTCTATAAATAATTGCTGGGGTTTTTGTTATTCTTACTTTCCTTTAACATTTTTTTCACATTGCTTTTGTATTTATAATTTTATTTATTTGTTTTGTTATTTAATAAATCTGCTCTTGTGGAGTCAAACTTCATTTTCATTGTATGTATTATGTTTCAATGGGAAATTGTATAGGCAACTAAACTGGCAGAAATAATCTTTTTTTTTTTTTTTCATTCTAAAATTGAAAAAATGCTCTATTTGGATGGAATGGATGCCTGTTGTGACATATAAGTGAAATTAAATGAGTTTTACAGCTTGGTATCTGAGAAATCTGAAATGGAACACAAGGTACCTAAATAGCAAAATTGGAGAAGTCACTGAGACATTCCTTTCTAATTTTGCTCTGATTGACCTGATCAGAATAAACTTTGGCACAGATAATAATGACATTCTGTGCTGTAATTTTTTAGAGGTTTCAGACTGCAACTTAACAAATTAACAAGGGATATAAGTAAACTTTGTTAGGTTCAAAATGAGACACCTCATTTACACTGTGTTCCATCTCCATTTACTTTGACTCAGTGACATATATCGTGATTTTTACACCCGAGCAGAAATCCCAAATGGTTTTACCTTTATTATGATACCAAGATTATTCAAATGGACCAAGCAGTCGCAGAGATATACTCATTTTGTTGTAGGCTTGCCATTTTCCAAAAAGAGGCTCAGGGTTTAACCTAACCCTAATTCTAACCTTTCCTCTAACCTTGACTTGTCAGTAACAATTTTCCTTTGTAGTTGTGAGGACAGGTAGAAGGGTCCTCACTACCCAACAACATCCCTGCTCCGTAGGAAAAAAAAATACTTTGCAGAATGTACAAGAACACACACACACACACAAACCAAAGTGTACTCTACAAACCACATCTTGCCTTTACCCATCACATTAGAGCCCACATTAAATTTTACAAACCACAGCTGGTAACTCTGTGAAGTCTGTCACTTCTGAAGCTTCATTGCTGTTGATACCAAGAACCAAATCAAATTCCGCATACTACACTCAACAAAACTATAAACGCAACACTTTTGTTTTTGCTCCCATTTGTCATGAGATGGACTCAAAGATCTAAGATTCATTCCAGATACACAATATTACCATTTCTCTCAAACATTGTTCACAAATCTGTCTAAATGTGTGATAGTGAGCACTTTTGCTTTGCTGAGACAATCCATCCCACCTCACAGGTGTGCCACATCAAGATGCTCATCAGACACCATGATTAGAGCACAGGTGTACCTTAGACTGTCCACAATAAAAGGCCACCCTGAAATGTGCAGTTTTGTCTTACAGCAAAATGCCACAGATGGCGCAAGCATTGAGGGAGCGTGCAATTGGCATGCTGACAGCAGGAATGTCAACCAGATCTGTTGCTCGGGCATTGAATGTTCATTTCTCCACCATAAGCCATCTCCAAAGGCGTTTCAGAGAATATGGCAGTACATTCAACCGGCCTCACAACCGCAGACCACGTGTAACCACACCAGCCCAGGACCTCCACATCCAGCAGGTTCACCTCCAAGATTGTCTGAGACCAGCTACTCGGACAGCTGCTGAAACAATTAGTTTGCATAACCAAAGAATTTCAGCACAAACTGTCAGAAACCGTCTCAGGGAAGCTCAACTGCATGCTCGTCGTCCTCATCGGCGTCTTAACCTGACCCCAGATCGTCGCCGTAACAGACTTGAGTGGGCAAATGCTCACATTCAATGCCGTCTGGCTCGTTGGAGAGGTGTTCCCTTCACGGATGAATCTCGGTTTACATTATTCAGGGCAGATGGCAGACAGTGTGTGTGGCGTCGTGTGGGTGAGCGCTTTGCTGATGTCAATTTTGTGGATCGAGTGGCCCATGGTGGTGGTGGGGTTATGGTATGGGCAGGCATCTATTACGGACCAAGAACACAGGTGCATTTTATTGATGGCATTTTGAATGCACAGAGATACCGTGATGAGATCCTGAGGCCCATTGTTGTGCCATACATCCATGAACATCACCTCGTGTTTCAGCAAGATAATGCACGGCCCCATGTTGCAAGGATCTGTACACAATTCTTGGAAGCTGATAATGTCCCAGTTCTTGCATGGCCAGCATACTCACCGGACTTGTCACCCATTGAGCATGTTTGGGATGTGCTTGACCGGCGTATACGACAGCGCGAACCAGTTCCCACTAATATCCAGCAACTTCGCACAGCCATTGAAGAGGAGTGGACCAACATTCCACAGGCCACAATTGACAATCTGATAAACTCTATGCGAAGAAGATATGTTGCACTGCATGAGGCAAATGGTGGTCACACCAGATACTGACTGGCTTTGAGTCCCCAGACCCCCAATAAAGCAAAGACTGCACATTTCAGGTTGGCCTTTTATTGTGGACAGTCTAAGGTACACCTGTGCACTAATCATGGTGTCTGATGAGCATCTTGATGTGGCACACCTGTGAGGTGGGATGGATTGTCTCAGCAAAGCAAAAGTCCTCACTATCACACATTTAGACAGATTTGTGAACAATGTTTGAGAGAAATGGTAATATTGTGTATCTGGAATGAATTTTAGATCTTTGAGTCCATCTCATGACAAATGGGAGCAAAAACAAAAGTGTTGTGTTTATAGTTTTGTTGAGTGTACATGAGTACATCTCCTGTAATACAGTAATTCAACCCATCTGGTTTCTGGTGAAAACCAGTGCAGCTTCATTACATCACATTTTATTTATTTGTCAGATGCTCCTGCCCAAAGCGATGACGGCAACTCCATTGAATCAGACCATTAAAATAGGTACTCGACAGATCAGACGATATGCAATTCATATAGAGCATCAATCAGCTTAATCATGAACAATAACATGAAGAGAAAAGAATAGGAAAACATTAGCTCTACTAAAGCATTGCAAAAACCACAGGTAAGCAAACAGCCTGACAAACGAACACTACAAAGTAAGAGCAGGGATTTTTTGGGAGGGGGGTGGGGCAGTGCTTGGGACAGGTACTGTCTTAACAGATGAGTCAGAAGATCTACTGCAACTGAGGAATTTGTACGGATGTGGGCGGGTCACACCACTACTGGGGAGCTGGGCTGGAGGAGCTTTGTTGTCTGGGAGAATGACGGCCATTCAAATGGGGGGTAGGAGGACATAGTTGTCCTGTTTCAGCAGATCAGAGTGGCTCTGCTTGTTTCTATGAAGTCATTACCTTTTGTATGTGGTAAGGGGTCATCTAGTTTGCTGTAGCATTAGCCAGAGTCAGGACTTTGAATCTGACCCTGACTGCAACTGGCACCCACTGCTGGGACTTCTACTGGGGAGTCATGTTTGGAAGGATGAAGATGAAATGACAATTCCACTCTGGATGAACTGCTTAAATGACACAGGATGAATGACGCAGGATGATTGATGATTGTAAGCAAGCAGTTGCAGTAATCTAGGCATGAGCCACTGTAGGAATTGTGTCAAGTCGGTGGTCAGGTATTGTTGAATCTGGTGTTGTAAAGCAGTGGTTCCCAACCCAGTCCTCTAGGACCCCCTGTCCTGCAGGTTTTTGTTGCAGCTCTACTTTTACACACCTCATCCATTTAAGGCCTGATTCACCTTCATGCAAACCCTGTTCAGGTAGATCTTTTTCAACCAATCAGCATGAAGCCCTTAAATGGATCAGGTGTGAAAGAGTGAGCTGGAGCAAAAACCTTCAGGGCAGGGGGTCCTTGAGGACTGGGTTGGGAACCACTGTTGTACAGGAGGAAGTTCTAGGATCTTGCTGTTTCTGTGACTTGCCCCTTAAAGTCTAAGACTACCCTCAGGTTGCTCCAGACTGAGTAACAGCAGCTGAAGTGCCATCAGCAGTGATGACAAGCCCTTGTGGAGTGAGAGGTTCAGCAGCAGATGAGGAAAAGCTTTTTCTCCTCCGGGTAGAGGTTTAAGTAATGCTGTGCCAGCCACATTGAGATTTCAGCCAGCCGTTTGGGTATTCTGCCCTGGACCCGTGTGTCAGAAGGAATGGATAAAAGGAAAAGTTGAGTATCATCAGCATTACAGTGGAAGAAGAAACATGGGATAATAAGGTTGCAGTACTTAGTTTAAATAGAAAAAATCTGGGGCCCTTGAACAGATCTCTGAGGCACCAGTAGAAAAAGACTGGGGAGTGGATATTCATTCAATCGAGGACATCTGGGGGCTTTTTCAATGAACTTAACTTGTCAGACTGAGTCAGACCATCTGTCAAGTGAAAAGTTGCATCTTTGACAGACTATGTCCGTCAGGTGTTTCAATAAATCGAAAGTAGGATGTCTGAACATAGTCTAATGCGGATGGACTGGTCATCTCTGTCTGTTCGAAGTTGCATGATAATTTACACCTCGGCAGTGCAGAGCTTTGTTATTTGACTTTCAAATGTTCAGAATAAATTAATGTCAATTAAAGAAACAACTCTCATTAGGTAGATCTCCAACTTGCCTACAATTAAGAAATAAACTAATGGCGCACGTTGCTACTGGCTGTCATGTTAAATCTCAGTTTTAACCGAACATGAGCCAACTAGCTAATCAAAAGCAGCTTTTGCTTGCTGTGCATTCTGAAATAAAAGTTACAAGTAGCTATCGAGTTTCAACATAACAATGCTATTCATCATACAAAAGACATTTAAACATTCATATTGTCATGTCTGCTCATTTTACAGTCTTGAGTTAAGTTAAAGACTGGCAGTTAAAAGAGCTCCCCTCTTGGTCACACATAAGCACCGTGAATACGATGATTAATAACCATTGAGAACCATGCCGAGACCGCTCTTAAGGCAATGTCCCATTAGTGTTCACATTGCCTGAATGAAATACACATTTTTGTCGCACTTGAGGATAGTGACACTAATGATTTAAAAGTGAAATATTCATATGTTGTGTAAATTATGTGTGGTTGTAAGAAAAATTCATTCACAAATTTAACGGAGCCCCATTTCTGGGTATATGTCAGTTTTGCAGGCATTAGTTATATGTCTTTCCTTTCTGGAAATGTTAAGGTTGTCTTTGCCTCCAGGCAACATCAAACAGTAACGCCATATATTTTTTGTCTGACCGGGTTTTAGGACAACTCTTGACTGGTCCCAGAAAGTTGAACATTCCGACCGGATCGGGGAACAATGGGCCATTTATGGAAACATCCAGAAAAAGATGGACCATCCGATTCAATCAGGGGTAGTTCATCGCTGGGTTGAACGGTCTGTCGAGTTTATTGAAACAGCCCCCTGGTGTGACCAATCAGCTAGATAGGAAGCAAACCATGAGAGGGCTATAAAGAAATCCCCATCTCAGCTGGAGTGGAGATCAGGGTTGACCGTTTCAAAAGCAGTAGATAGGTCAAGACAGATCAGAGCAGAGGTGAGGGGCAAGGCACTTGCATTGGCAAGTCTGTTTGTCTCAGCTGAGGGACCATGTCAAACGCTGGACTGGTGAGGGTCAAAGTGGTGATTCTTTTGAGAAAAGCTGATATTTAGTCAAATAATGCTCACTCCAGGACTTTGGACTCGAAGGGTAGCAGTAATATAGGGCAATAATTTTTGATATCATAGGGGTGAAGGGAGAGTATTTCAGGAGCGAGGTAATGGTTTTCTCCATGGTACTCCAAGAATCAGTTATCAAATGCTGAAAATGGTTTCATCTCAGTTCCTTTGTCATTTTCAATTAATAAACAACCTCCTTTGGAGTTGCATTCTTGTGTAATCAAAGAAATTGAAGTAAAATTCTCATCCTAGTGAAGGCTTTAATCTTGTGAGTGGTGTTTGTTTTCCACACCACTATGAGGTTATGTTTCAGTGCTGAGCTCTGCCTGCCGTTAGCCCGCAGCGCTTCCTCTAAATGGCACCGTGGCTTTATTGCCTGGTGTGGTAAGCAGGTCAGCTGCGATCTAATCGCTGCACACAAGTTTGCGCAGGTCCAAAACTGCCACTGGATTGCGCTGTGTCCCGGTGTGCTCTGAGTCAGAGCCCTCTTCCCCAAAGCCAGCAGATGTTATCTGGGGGCCCCTGTGGTCTCTGAAACTGGACACCGCCATTCTGGCAGACTCACAGAGCCCACATCTGCTCAGCACCATCTTATTGGCCCACGCACTGCACCTGGAATTCTGGCTGTATGTGCCACCTACCTGGCTAACGGAAAGCAGCATGTTTGAGGATTACTGCAGTGAAGGTGGTCTGAGAGGGAGGCAGCAGCCTCTGAAAGCATCATTGCTGTGCAGCAGTGTGATACAGCTGGTGAGATACAAACCATAAGATTACAATGAGTCAAGTAAGATAAAGATGTAGATAAATTCTGTTAAAAAGTTGTAAATTTATTACCTCCACCAAGGAGTTTATGTTTTAGTTAGCCTAGGTCGGTTTGTTACTTTCCGAAACCTCAAAAGTATGTTGGTCGTCATGTTTGTCCGTCTCTTTGCCTGTTTGTTTACACTCCACAGGCCACAGTTTTTGTCATATCGTCCAGAAATTTTCATAGTACAAAAATATCTCACATCGGAAGAGGTGATTAGATTTTCGTGAAGATCTGGATCAAATTGGCTCTGAGAAGTTTTCAAAAGAGTCACGCCTTGGTGTGAATTTATTTGGTTGTCTGTTTGTTTGTTAGCATGATTACGCAAAGACTTATGAATGGATTTCGATAAAATTTTCTGGAGGAGTCGCAGATGGTCCAAGGAACAATCCATGAAATTTGGGTGGTGGTTCGGATCACGATCCATATTCAGGAAGTTTTTAAAGGATTCTTTACCATTGTGGGATGGGGGCATTTTTAGCATTATTCAGCATTACACCATAAAAAGGGCTATAATGCACGCACAAAAATTACAGCTTTTCATCTCCATAAGTTCTGTCATGTATCAAAGTTTGGTCAGGATGAAATATTCATTGGGGTCAGTGACCCTGTGGCTTGGCGGAGGTTTGTGCTGTCTGAGTGCTTATAGTAATAATGAAGTATCTATCTTCACCCTGCTGACTAGTTTCTTCCATAATCTTGTTTGAAGTTAAAATAAAACAAATTCAATTATAAAACTTGACTACACTACAGTTTTAAAAATAATTTATGGAATATGTGTAAATAGTGAAGCGAACAGGCCTCATGCAAGTAGCCATGTAAGAACAATTTTTTTCTTATTTTTGTTCGTATCCCCGGTTTTTCTTGTTTTGTTCTTGCCCATTGATTTCTGGGATGCACTAATGTTTCCTTATTTTTGCTCGTCTCTTCGGTAAGACAAAATTTTACGAGTGGTCGAGAGCACTCTTACTGAAATAAGAGAAAACAGAAAACTGTTATCTCTGTCCACAAATTGCTTGTCCACAAATCGCTTAAAACCTAAGCATGAAAAATGCATCATATAATCAAATTTCAATTGTTTTTTGTTTTTAAGAAATTTTAATGATTTTATAATGTAATTCTTGGGCTAAAGAGTTTGGCCAGTTGATGCGAATTTGGACTAAGCTATAAAAACACATAGATACTTGCATGCGTTCTGCTTCTGAATGGCTTACCTATTGCTGTTGGACACTTTAGCCATCCAGGCCTTGCGCAGAGAGCGCGTCCATAGAGGTCGCACGGATCTGTTTGCTGAGACATGATGAATGGCTTCTCATACCAAATGTGAAAGCAACCGTACTCAAGCATGGAAGATTACTCTTATATGTTACTGCTCTCTTGTTCTAACAAATGCAGCGGTGAAAAAATATCTCCATTCATACAAAGAAATTCAATGCTTGCTTGAAATGTAGGCGGATGCGAACATATAATCTCAACTGGATACTACACGCAAATACTCTGAGATTTATGGAATAAATACTTTGTGAGTAGTTGCATTCGTCTGGTTATCACCGAATAATACAACAGTGCCGTGACAAACTAAAGTAAATGTGGCTACGATATTTCAGAGTGCAGGATGCAGTGCGAAAGTCTGGCAGCTAAAGTTATGAGAAAGATATAGCCCCATTCCTGCCTCCGAGGGCTTGTTTTAGCATTCTGACATTTACTGGCCCAGCGGAGTCGCATGCCGTGCCATTGACAAAACCTGCCAAAATGGAAATCGTCAGACACCACTTGTCAGCGTGACAACGACATATAAAAGATTCTTTCGGCATTAACCATTCATTGTAACTCCCTCTTGTTCCGAAAAATAAGTCTGGAAATGGCAAAACTTCACCCCTGAAATCTAACCTCCTGCCCAGAATCGTTCACGGCACAGCCATGAAATTGTGACACGCGCTGATTGACTGGCGCTTGATAGACCTGGTAAGCGCCACCCATTCAGCGCGCGTCACAATTTCATGGCTGTGCCATGATCGATTCTGGGCAGGAAGTTAGATTTGAGGGGTGAAGTTTTGCCTTTTCCAGACTTATTTTTCGGAATGAGAGGGAGTTAGGAGGAATGGCTAGTGCCGAACGAATCTTTAATATGTTGTTGTTACGCTGATACCAGACACAAGGTAAAACAAAAGAAAGTTTTGACGCTAGTAGTGGTAGAAGACGAGTGGTGTTTGGCGATTTCCCTTTTTTCAGGTTTTGTCAATGGCACGGCATGTGACTCCGCTGCCAGTAAATGTCAGAATGTTAAAACAAGCCCTCAGAAGCACAAATGGGGCCAAGAAAGATACTTTTTCATTGTATGAGGCAGTGGACTGGATGATCGGCCAAAGAACGCAAGGGCTAAAGAATTCTGTATTCAATTTCCACCTATATCAAATGTTATCAGTACATTTTCGGCTTACCTTGATGTTTGGGCACCCAGAGAAAGATCCGGATGTGTAAAAACATCAAGCATTCAGTGGAGAAAATTTTGAGTTAAATTTTTCGTGCTGCTATACGTGGTAATCCATGTTACAGATAACACACTGGGTTATCTGTTAGGTCACGCGTGCATTCGTGATATTAATATTCTAAACCCCCTTCTCAAAAGTACCCCCCCAAATATACTGCAACGTGCTGTATCGGAATTTTGACATGTATGGCTGTGTATTCAGGTACAGTATGATATTACTAGTGTGAAAGCTGACCAGTGGGGGGAGGGGGGACAATCATACTGTGGCACGGTACGGAATAATCGTACCTAGTGTTGCCTCTTTGCACAGGGCACGTCATCTGCCCTTATATGGTGTTTAGTGGGTGTCATATATGCTAATTTAAAACAACCGGCCACACGCTGTCAATTTACGATCAAGTGGAATTCAACATTCAGCACATATGGGTAAGAGCAGATTTGGATGGAAAGAGCGTTTGGTGCATCCGGAGTTTATTGTCTTATATTTTCTCTTGGCAAAAAATAAGAGAAAATATCAGAGAAATTTAAGAGAATGTTGCTGCATGAAGCCCAATGTGTTTCACTTGCTGATGAATGTTGCTGGGTTGTCGTCTCAGTTAATTACAGACTTTAAAAGAGCTTTATTAAATATTTTGCATATTACAAATAAAACATTCACCACTGGCTTTACTTAGACCTTATTGCCACCACACCCCTCCTCCTTTTGTGCGTCTGGCACGGTTAAGCCCCAGTATTTCTTATTTTTATGTTTTGGCGTTGACACACAATGAGAAATCAAAGAAATCTTGAAATAATTATCAAGCGGGGACAATTTGATGTACTTATGTAGAAGACTTTATTAATGTGGTTTCAGCGCGTGAGCGGCATGGGAATACAAGATTTACAGTCATTTTATCCTAATTTAATCTTTTCAAAATCTGTAAACAGTAGTCTAAAATATCTGCTTTCTCGCATAAACAAATAAACAGGAGTCAATTAATTTGCAGTTGTATTGAATTGTTTTACGTGATTGCTCTGAAGACGATACTGAGCATCTTTCAGTATTTTTAAATTTCTTTCTCTTGTAGCCAAGGGAAGAGATTTGGCTGCTTGAATGTTGGCTGCTGCCAGTACTTTGACAGACCATGATCCAAAGCCTGCATGTGTTTGTCTCTGTGTGAGTCAACAGACTGGCACTGATGTAATCTGTAACTTCCAAATTTGAAAACATCACAAGTGTGATGATCGCTGACGAAGCACATGAGAATAGCTCTGTGAATTAATTGCAGACTTCTGTGGAACATGCTACATTATCAGAACAGTATTAACCATTATAAACCACTAGAAACCATCAGGCCGCAATAAAGCCTCTCCAGACCCTCAGATGCCATGAGAAAAGCTACCATTGCTGTTAGGTATAGTTATTGCACAGCATTCAAACATAATTTAGAGGAATAACATGGCATCCTTATAGGGCTTGAAGACCGACCGACAGCAATGGAGTAGGATGAGTTTATTTGTGTGTCTGTGTGGGCTGGGGGGAAGGAGGGAGGTTGTTGATTGTTTCCTGGTTCACATTATAAAGATGGCAAATATGAGGCTATTTATGTTCTGCACATCAGTTGCTGGACGCTGAGGTGGGGAAGAAAACAAAAATGACCAGAAAAAAACACTCCCAGGATGGGCTTTAAAGCTAGCAATGACCTCAGACAAAACTCTGGTTTCCATAACAACTGCCTGTTGCTGCTCACGCCGGTGAGGTGCTGCCATTTAGCAGCGGGTTGGTGTGGGGGTGGCGGGGGGGCTCTGTCTTCTATCTCAATGTGAAGCGGGCAGGAGAGACAGACAGAGTGATAGTGCCAGAAAGAGAGTGATGGAGAGAGAGAGAGAGAGAGAGAGAGAGAGAGGCTCTGAAGAGGTTGACCCTGAGGCTTAGCTGATTCTTCTAAGGCTTCTGTGGCTGCAGTGCTACCATATCGAATTCAGTCTCTGGTAACTCTAGAAAAGGACACGGGGGAGGGGAATTGGGGGATTGTAAAGGTGAGGTTTTAATGGTCCCTACTGAATGCTTCAGAGGGACACTTTCTCTTGTCCTTCTCATGGGTGCTGGGGTGCGCCATTGTCTTTTAGACCTGCTTGTTAAATACTTGTCTATGGCCGGTGAGAAATGTTTGCTGCATGTAGGCGTTCAACCATATCTCTTTTCATGGCTTTTTTGATGTAAGCATTATGGATTGATTACTATGTCAGCATCTGCACAGTTTTGGATGATCACATCCCTAATGTTTACCACTCTGTTGCGTGTTGCCATGATCTAGCAGTCAGGGGCTTGTTTTGCTGGCTTTTGTTTTGAGGATTCAATGTATAGATATACTAAAGTGTTTGTGCTCGTATGACAATTTTAGTATCTGTCTTTTCATATCTGGTTGGTTGCAGCGGAAGTTCCTTGTCCTTTTGTACTATTATGAGAGGTGTTTTCAGCTCGGCTGCCATGTTGACAACAGGACTGATTTATGTCCAGGTCTCATCATGTAAACTCTAGCCTTCATCAGCTTTGATTTATCCCTGGGTGACCAACAGCCGCCTCACTTTCTGGCTCGGCCGAACTAAAGGCAGGTGCTAGCTCCACACAGCCAATCAGAGAAGGGTAGCACTGAGGCAGAACTGTGAGCAGAATTTACAGCTATGGAGAGAGATAAAAAAGAAAGTGGACCTCAGTGTGAAATGCGAGAGCTGGCAGTGAGGAGTTGAGAGAGATGTATTGGTGCTTTGCCTGAACTCTGTTGGCCTCCCTAGCTCATTCTATTACCCAGCATGCCCTGGGAGAAGTTTATGAACTGTGCTTTGCCAGTCTGCGGGGTTAGGGGGCCGTTGGCCATGGAGACAGAATCCTGGCGCTGGACGGAGGTCTGGATGTTGATGGAGCCTCTAACACGCAGCTCGTCTTGACGTCAGCTCTTCCCCTCTGCTGAGAACATTCTGTCTGTGCTCCTCACCAAGGTTGTCTGCACTCTGAGTTACTTAGATAAGCACTGCAAGGTTCAGGAAACCAAGGGCGGCCAAGAGCAGCGAATCATGACAGAGCTGATGTACCATGTGATCAGAGTCTGGTGTGATATAGATGTAACGTGTAATGACCCTGATTTGAAAACATGATGGCCAAGGTTACCATATGAATTTTTCTGTGTGACTTTCGCGGTTTAATTATGGAAGGCCTGTTTTGATGGAAGAATAGCTATAGGCCATGTAGCGAAACGAGAAGGAGCTTGGGCCGGCTGGCAGAGAGGTACAGTTTATCTCTGATATGAGCTGCTAGTCTGTTAGCAGTTAGCATGGAAAATGGTTTCCTTACGCACACAGAGAAGGAATGAGAAATGTGTGCAGTTGACAGGGAATGGTCAAGGACGGGGTTTTTTTTTATATTGTGCTGTTCGTGGCGATCTGATGCATAAATAAGTATGTTCAGCGCTAATGGAGAAGATCAGCTTGTATCAGGCGGACATGTTTTGGTGGGACGGGGGCACGCTGGAGTGTTGCCTCCTGAGGCAGGCCAGCCCAGCTGTGCTGCATTTTATGGCTACCGTTCAGATCCAGCTGAAACAGCAGGGCAGCTGCTCACGCTAGGCTAAATACTCTCACATTAGCTCTGCGGCTCACTGAGGAAAACACACGCTACCCAACAGAACCAGATGTCTGCATTGCTTTTCTGAGAGTTGTTTGTTGTATAAAATGTAGCATGACCAAGGGTCAAAACCATGGGTTTGTAAATTGAGGAGAATGGAATTTGAAGTGCCTAGTATGTGATTAAAATAACTCGCACCCCTACTCTTTGAGCCGCAGAGCATTCTTAAATATCAGAGCTTTAAATATCCCCATCCAAGATTGTGTGAAACCCTTAGAACAGAGGTGGGAAATCTTATCTCAGATTAGCCAGTTTTTACAAAATATTTAGCTTGGCATTCAAGAAAATAACTGATCAGTCTTGAAATAAGACCTTAATGAGTAGAATCAGGCGCATCAGACGAACCTGCTCCCATACTTTTTGGATTAGATTAGATTTCCCACCTCTGTCCCACAGGTGTGCTGCTCGCACAGATGGAGATCAGGCCAGTGAAAATTAGACTCTCCCTCTTTAGTAAGACTCCCCCTACTGTCTCATATCTGCAGCGACCTGCAGCGCAAGCCCAACAAACCTCTGACTCTTCCTCCTCACGGCTGGTTCATCTGCGTGTCAAGCGCTCAATTCTCAGACAGAGCCTCAAAGACTGTGACAGTGAATGGAAATTAAATTATGGAATGAGTGGCTTAGATGACCTGCAATGTCCTCACTCTTCTACTCCAATTGAGAGGTTTTTTGAAACCTCAGTGGTTTTAAGATACTACAAATTCGCTTTCAAGAACACAATGCGACTGCGGCTTGGCCCTGCGCATAGGCATGCACCGAAAAAGACCTGTTGTTGGGCTATTCCTCATTCTTTTCTCCGGGAGGTGTGTCTGTTTAGAGCACCCAAACTTCTCAGTCAGAAATACTGCAGTCCCAGCGGGGCACTTGAGATCATCTTCCTGTCCGCTACGGAGACACCTGCCTTCCAGGTTCACACCAGCGGGGACAGTGGCAACTGTGTCCTGCGTGTAGAGCCAGCGCACTGTAATCACATCAGCTCTCCCGAGCAGAGCCTTGTCGGAGATGAGCCGGAAGAGGCTGTATTCTTCGAGGGCGTGACATCCAACCACGCAGCCCAGTAGGAATAAAAGCAGGTTTCTGTGTAAGCTGAGATGAAAGCGCTGAGAGGCCAGTTCTTCTCCTCAATGTGGACTGACGCGGTTTTAGTGCAGGGAGCTGAACGCAGACCAAGCTGAGCAGCACTTTGAACCGCGAGCTCCTGGCTGGATGCAGAAAAGTGCCACCTTTCTCTCTGCTCTTCACTTCACTCAGCCATGTTTTCAGCATTTCACTGCCGCGTCTTTCTTTTTTTCACTCTGAAGTTTTGCTCACAAAGGGAACAGAAAAAACAGCAGTTCCTGTAATTGGGTGAGTTGTTTTTACCAACTAAATGCAAAGTTCTCCCAAGGGAAAGCATTCAGTCTGCCCTCGCGTGTTGTATCTTACCTTTATCTGCTTGAGATTAAAAGAAGAATTAGCCTTTCAGTGAATGGTCTTATTGACTGGACCTTTGCTTACAGATTTTTGTTCTTATTTTGTGTGGCGTTCTCCCCTGCTGATCCGTTGGGGAAATCTCGTGTAAGACTCTGAATTAATTTTCCTCCTGACTGTAATCCCCTGCATTCCAAATTTGGATTTAACTCCATACAAACACAACTTTAAAGAGGTGAATGCTTGGAGGAAGATGAAGAAGCTGTAGAACTAGAATAAACATCAATTGTCACCCCTGCTGTGCCTGGTTTACCTTTGTAAGGACTCTTTCTCTCACCTGTCCTTACGGTGAGCCTTCTCAGCGCTCCTCCGTCCGCAGAGTTCTGAGCTGCCCTCTTCGTCTTGTGCAATTATCTGGCAGATGTGGCAGGTCCGACTGCTTTGAGCCATGAGCTCTTACGGCCGTGTGAATTAGCTGGTATTGTGAGAAGAGGAGGAAACAAGTGCCTGTGAGTGTTAGCAGTGGCAGGGGCTGTCTGTCTCCACTTTGTGGAGAGACAGCTTAGCTGGAGCTGGAGGGCCTGTGGACCGCTCTTTGTGCGTGTGTGTGCATGTGTTTGTGAATGTGTGCCTACAATATGCACTAAAGCAAGCTTTCTCTCTCTCTCTCTCTCTCTCTCTCTCTCTCCAGCAGGGACCAGAGCGGTATGGATCCCACCATAGACTATGTCAAGGTAAGAGCTGCTTCGTTTTTCCCTGCTATATTCAAGGTATAATGCTGAAATGATGTTGTTTTTGCACTGAATCTTTGTTTCGCGGCTTTGAAAAGATATTGAGGTTTTTTTTTTAAAACAAGTCTGGTGGATTCAGAGGGAAAATGCATTTCATTATTTGCTGCTCTGTACCATGAGATGCATTGAGTATCTGCGGTCAGATCTTTCTTGAGTAAATCTGTCGGAAGGAAGTATGTAGAAAAATAGACTGGCTGTTTGAAAAAGGAGATTAGCGCTTGCTGGTGAAATAAACACAATGCTGATATTCCCTGGTAACTTAATACTATTGAAAACTCAATGTTTTGTAAAGGCAGGGTCAGTAAAGTAGGACAGGGAGGCTCAATAAATCATTGTGTTCTCTCTCACTGGAAATACTGCAAGCGTCAGTTCTCACATGGAGGAAATCATGTTAGTTATTTATTCATCAAACTGGTTGATGGGATGGGCAGAAATTCATATTTGCCTGAAATGTGCCTGGTTCCGTTGAACTTTAATATCAGAATTCATATCTTATTTTCCCTCTAGTGTTCTGCATGTACTGAAGTTCGCGTTTAATGTTTAAAGGTCAATGCGTTGTTTTTTTTCCCTTATGTGTATTTGTTTGTGTGTTGCGTGGGTTTCACTTCCGAGACTTCCTTATTGCTCAGACTGTTGGCTCAAATATTTGACTGGTCTGATTCATGATGCAAAGTTTCTGATTCATTCACCAGCTATTTGTATCATGTTTTGATGTAAGCCCAGTATTATATGTAGAAAATGTACTGAGGTAGAGGGAATGTGTGAGAGAGATTTGTCTTTGGAAGTAGCTCAAGATATGACCCTCATAAAAATTATTACTTAACTACAGGAATACTGTAACTGGCAGGGCGTGGAAGATAGTGACCAGTTTTTCCCTGTAAATTGTACAAGCAATGGTCACACTTTATTTGAAGTGTTGCTCATAAAGGCTTTAAAGAGTATGTATAATGCCTTCATAAAAAGACATAATGTCTTCATAAATCATACATAAGAAAAGTCATGCTTTGTAAAGGGTGAAATAACACATCCTTCTTCAGCATGTGATGCCAGATGTGATATAACTGACAATTTCACTTAGCTAGTGGCTAATTGCAATAAACTGTGACATTGTCAGCTAAGTGACATTGTCATTGTCACATTTGGCATCACATGTTGAATAAGGATGTGTTACTTCACCTTTTACAAAGCATGGCATTCATTTATGTATGATTTATGAAGACATTATGTATCATTTATGAAGGCATTATACATGCTGTATAAAGCCTTTATGAGCAATGCTTCAAATAAAGTGTGACCCAAGCAATGTGCATGCTCAGTTTTACAACAGTTGGTTGTCATAGCAAATATTGTGGAAGATCCTGTGGTACCTGGATGTATAAAAATGAACTTCATTAATTAATAATTGATCTTTGATTCTAAGAAAAGTTCAGACCCGAAAACTTCGCTTTTCACACCATATCAATTCTTAGGAAAGATACACCAATGTAATTCAGTTGATGCAATATATGGGCAGCATATATTGAGTGTAATTTTGTTTCAGATGGTATAGCTATATTACAAATATCTATCTTTACATTATGCCAGCTGCATCCTAGCAGAGATTGTTTTCTTTTTTCTGAAAGAACATTGTGTGAAATACTGAATAGTACTTTTGAAAGGTATACCTGCAACAAATCAAAATGATCTCATTTCGCTAGCACCTGAAAGGAACATAGCCCGAGGAAAATGACATAAATGTTGTCAGAATCGAATTTCCCGTGGACTGTTCCTCATACACGTAAGCTTGGGGGCTGTTTTTTTTTTTTGGCGGCTGGATCTGAGCATGTGTGAAGCGGCTCTGTCAGGTCCGTGAGTGATGGCGGTTTTCCGTGTGTTCTGTCACCACGCTGTGACCTCTCTCACTCCGCTGAGACCCGGCTACCGACTCACCCCACTGATTCAGCCGCTCCTCACACCTCGGTGCGAAAAACAAACCCTGCAGGAGCTGACCTCGCAGAGGGAAGAGCAAAGCACCCAGCTATCGCTCACCAGGGCCTGTTGACAGTGTACACAGGTCAGAGTGCTCCTGTCATCAGCCTGAAATGCCTGATGAGCTTGTGTCCAATTCTCTACACACTCAGGACTTCTACCTCAAGCAATGCCTTTATTTAAACAATTACTCTTATTCAGTTTGTGTATTAAAGTGTCCTTTTTTCCTTAATAATCATTGAAGAATACAGAGAAGTAAATGATAGCAGACAGTTTGTGTTTTTTAATCACATGGCTTTATTACAAGGATGAACCTTGTATCAATGCTCTGTGATTAGCCGTGTCCACCACGATAATGCAAACTAAAGTAGAGGCCACTCTCAAAGAGGCACCTTGAAGCGAACACAGCAGACCAAACACATTGGTCGGGCGCTGATGTCACAGATAGGGATCAGCGCTGGGGAGGTCAGCGATATGAGAGGACTGACGTGAGATGTCTGACATCACTGAGATGTGGTGGGCTCACCTGATGACACTGTGTTGCTGGGTCAGATGCAGGGCGCACTGAAGGCACAACTGATTCTCAAAACGTAGAGCCAGGTGGGGCCTCCTCGCTCCCTTCACTTCGGTCAAGTAAGTGTGAATGTCACCATGTGCCTAGCAGAGGTAAAGGAAATTGGGTGACTCCTTACATGAAAGTCCGAAGGTATCCCATTCCCTTTCCGTGAACACTATGACTCAGGGAACAATGGGCCTAGGTGTACCTGTCAATGGCCAAAAGGCATGCAGTGTTGAACCCTCCTCAGTCACTTTCATCATTTGGTAAAGGAGGCGGTAACAGGCAGTGCTGTCTGGCAGCAAGTCTCTCCTGCTGTTATCGTACTCAGCCTGTGTAAAATAGGACCTCTTCCATGAAACTCCATGATGGCATGACTGCAGAGGGCAGGACTGACCTGAATTCGCTGCTCCAGTGTGGCAGAGCCCATCTGCCGTGGCGCATTTTGAAAGGCTTGTCACACCTCCGCAGCTGATCTGCTTTTATAAGGCTTTTGTGGGTATGCATAAGTCTATAATGACCCATGTAGGGCTGTTTGTACCTCTTCTGTACACCAAAATAAGGCAGCCATTGAAGTTGATGAGTATTTGCTGTGTGTTTGACGGGAGCTGATGACAAAGGGAGGACACGGGCTCATCAAATGGCCGCTCAGCTGCCGTAATTTCCTCTAGGCAGGTGATGTGTTGCAGTAACGCGAGCCAATCAGGGCGGGGCTAATGGATGTCTCTCTCTCTCTCTGTCTCTCAGAGAATTGATTTCTCGACAGTTAAGCACATTAAAACTCTTGGCTCACTCACTCAATAAAACAATCTGATGTCATTCTCAGCGGGACTGGACTGTGACTGTGCTTTTGGCTGTGTGTATTTGGTCAGAGTTGTTCACGTGTTAAGGGACTGTTGCATTCGTAATAGGAAAAAGCCATTATCATCAGAGCATTTCTGGAAGGCGTGACTGTGAAAATGCCCTGAGCAGGAGGACTCGCTGCCTAAAAATACCAGCCTGATAAGGGTGGAACCCCGAGTCTCCCTCTGGGTGGGCTTCACACCCAACTTTCTGAGAACGTTCTGCTCATTGGATACTAATTTTCCCCCTCTGGAGGCCATTTAAAGTTAGTCAAAGGCTAAGTAGTCTCTGACTGGTGGATGATGTCATCGGCATGGCATGGCCATGTCATGAGTACTGCACATAGCCTGCGTACCTGTTCTCCAGAGCTTGGAGAAGCACAAAACGACACTGTGGAGAGGGAATTTCATGCTTCTGCAGTGGAAGGAGGTGAGAAGAACACAGTTGTCCTGTGTCAGCGTGCCAGCGATTTTCATGAGCTGACAGTCTCTATAAAACTGCTCATTCTGTCTCTCTCCCTGTTTCTCTATCTCTCATTCCCTCTTGTCCTCTCACTCTCATCCTTCTGGCCAAAGTTCTGTGTCCCATTGCACAGTAATAGGCTAACTGGTCATGAAAGCGGTTTAAAGAAACAATGGCTCTCTGTCCAGGCTGTGAGAGCTCTAGCCTTGGCTGGACCCAGATAATGGCCCCTTTGGGCGCCCGTGTGGCCTGCGCTGAGGGGGCAGGAATACATGGGCTTTTGTGACAGGCAGGATGGGGAAGAGTTTTGAGGGGCCTGGGAGAAAACTGTGTGGAGGGCCTGTCAGAGTGACCATCTGACGACCTCACGCGTGACCTCCCACTGGAGGTACTGTAATTCACTGCTGCATCGGAGAGCCTAGTCCTCCACCTCTCTATAACCCTCTGTATTCGCTATCCATTCACCCACCCTCCACTTCCTGCACATTTTTCTCAGAGCTGTGACACATTTCTGGACATCTCTAAACGGGGTCAGCGATTGCTTAGGTTGCTATTAATAATTTATTTTCAGTTAAATGTTGAGCTTAGTTTTGAAAATATTTGGCCTTGGATAGCTCCCAGGATTCATGTTCATAGGCCACTTAAAAAGAATTTTTGGCCTGCCTTACTTCATAATTGGTTAGCTTTGATTAATGAAAATATGTCATGACTGGAACTTCTACATGAAAAAGTTCACTTGGATTAAAGCAGAGAAATCTGCTTTAATGGGAAAATAGTTTTCAGCTATTTTCTGCTCGTAGTTCCTTACTTCCTTGCGCATAGTTTCCATTGTGCTCCCACGCAAACACACACACACACTTGTGTGGACATTCGTACATTCCTGCTTACGCGTATACACACGCAAACACTCATATACACACACGCAAGCACTCACATGCATACATACACATGCATGCACAAATATACGCACACGCAGACTCATACACATACACACAAACACTTGTGCCCGTGCACACTCACTCACCCTCACACGCATGTATACTCTCATTGGCAGTTAGAGCATCTGAGTAGGTAACTACTTTGTCCATCAGCCAGTGCAAGTGGGCCTGGTACTATCAAGTGGCGCTAGTTTTTATCACTGATTCAGATCCTTCTCAGTATTTAAGCGGAGTGGTATCCTTCACCAGTGCAAGCTGTGCAAATGCTGCATGGAGGGTACCTTTATCTGTATGAGAGCCACAAACCACTATTAGCAAATGATGTACTGAAAGAGAGGCTGCACCCTCTAGTGGTAGAAGTGCTCAATGAAAAACATGATGATGTAAGATTAATATTTAAGAAAAGTATACATGTCATTTAAAAATTTAGCGGCTCACGGGTAAGACATTCTGATGGAAGCCCTGTGGTCAGGTGTTAGAATCCCTGTCACGCCACTACCAGCTTCTGCTTTAGGTTTCCATGGATGAAGCAACACTTTAGCTCAGTCTCGCTGGGGATAAGAAGGGTTAAGCAGGTAAAATTCTTGAGTTTAATCTCTGCCAGTTGTAGGTACAAGCCAAAATATACCTGGACTCTGGTTTCCTTTGACAATATAGGCAGTGTGTCATTGGCGGTGCGCCTAGAACATATTAATCAGCATGGACAAGATGTCATGTGAGTCAGTGGAGTCATGTGCTGTGGCATCCTTCTCTTGAGTTGATGGGAGCAGATGGAGTAGTAGATTAAACAGTGTGGCTGTGCGCAGGGAGGAAAATTTTAAAATGACAACATGTTCATGTGTTTTATTACCAACAGCTGTAATTCTGGTATCAGCATCATTGTTGTAAGCAGGACAGCACTGTTATCCTTACATTTACCGGTCACTAGTTATCTCTGCCAACAAGCTGGACGGAAGTTACATTTTTGCTCTTGCTTGTCAGTCAGTCTGTCAGTCTGTCTGTTTGTAGGCTGGAATATGGAAAAAGTGCTGGACTGGTTTTCATGTGACTTGATCTGAAAGTAATATATGAAAACAATGAGAAGTAACTGGATTTTAACCCCTTTGTGCAGAAGCCAAATCTGGCTATTTATTTCTGTACCCTAGTCAAGGCTTTATAATTCATGATTTGAGCTTCACAGAGCTTCCCATCATTCAGCTGTGCAGAGTTGAAAGAATACGACCTAACTTGCTGTTATGCAAGGGATTGAATACTTTTCATAGAGTCCAATCAGTGTCTTTCAATTACTGTGGAAAGTTTATACTGTCTGTAATTGGATAAAAAAACATATGAATGTGAATAGATAATTGCTGGGAAAGCTTCATGTGGGTGTGAACTATAACTTTGCTTTACGCAGATAAGCCTAAGCAAGCATTAAAGTGGTTGGATTTTAGTGAGAGATTGCATGAATACTTAAGTGACAACTGAATTCTTTGAGGGATGAATCTATGCAAAGATCACTGGTAGGCAATCACACATTTTTGCTATATTTGATAATAGAATGACATAGTATCAATACCATGTTGAATTTCAGAAATCTGATTTTTTTCAATACTTAATTGGGTTACTTTCCCCTATTATAGCAATAAAGGACAAGGAATTTTTTCTGTCAAGATCATTTTTATTTAGTGCTGCAGTACTCGAAAAATGTGGGTTTTACTCACCATTGGCGATACAGAATTACAATTTGGCGAGGGGAAAAAATGAATGAGGAGCCCATTGGTGAGTAGAAATTATGATTTTCAAGGACCAAATTTGCTAACAATCCCTAGAATATAAATCCACAATGTTTTTTATGCCTCTAGCTTTTCCGGCGCCAAGAATAATCACCGGGGGCCACCGCATCGTCTGCTGTCATATATAGCTCGAGCACAAAAAACTGGCAGAACAGATTCATGGAGAGGTAGCTAGCTAAAACTGTTTGGTATTTGTCATAGATTGTAATTAATTAGTGCCAATTCAGTTAAACATTCCCTCTTGTTACCTGGCAAAATTAAACTATAGTCAAATAATTTCATGATATGATATCATTAGCCTGTTTGCGCTGGCTAAAATTAGCTTTGATGATTTGACCAGTCAGTGCCAAACGTTAGCCTGGTATTTGAGCATCTGTCAGCCTATTGACCAGGTTTGCTTACTGTACATCGATATATTCACGATCTTACGTTAAACAGGCAAAGTATTGGTATTTACCTAGCTAGCTATAAAGAAAAAAAATTCAAACAGGTGTGGCATAAGGTCACTATCTCTTCCAGCATATTTTTTCTTTCTCCCTTGAGCTTGAAAATAGCCAGGGACGTTGGGTGTTACACATATCGCCTATAGGGAAGCAGCAAGTCTCTCCCAAGCACTCACCTCAATGGAAGTTTAGCTTTCCAGAAATGAGCCAATAACTCAATCTACTGCCCAATCTATTTTATTTAACTGCATTTTCAGGAGCTTTGTGGGGATGAGCGATTAAAGGGCATAATATGATGTGTCTTAAACTTTTCATGATGTACATGGCTTAGAAAATTCATGTAATGAAACGCAACTTTGGTACTCACATATTGTCGTCATTGCAAGGATTATTTTGAAATGGAGTCATAGAAAACACATCTTTCTTCACTGTAGAATGTGCTTTAGTTACTAAAACTATTCTTATTTTTTTATAGCTGAAAAAATTAATGACCTTTACAAGGTTGGGAACCATCCTTTCTCTTGCGCCAGAAGAATTTCAAGAATCTCAATATGGGTGGCAGCAATATTGCTTTGATATTCAATAAAGTTACCAGATGAAATAATGGCGTATTTTTTAGCAAGACAGTTATATGCATTTCTGTTGCACAGACATTTCAGTGGTTAACAACTGCATTAATTTGCCTCAGTGTAATGAAATGGGTGAGGAGGCACAGAGTTAGTTATCGCCTCACGTCGTGATGGGAGTTAGCTATGTAAGTTAATAGCTAGGTGCCTGAACGATAGCTTTGTCAGTTTAGTCTATGATAAAACTGTGTTGCATATCAACTATACTGGATAAGGAAAGTTATTACATGTGATCTCATTCTTAATATCAGATGCAGTTGTGAAATCTTGTGTATGAATTTGGCTAACGCAAAGGGTTACTAGTTTGAAGTAAGCTATTCTAGAGATGACCGACTTGGCTAATGTTGATTATAACTATCTAGCTAACGTGTGATGTTAAGGCCAAACGATAATCGCCATTTAACGTTAATCGCCCGACTGCTTGTTTTATTGGTGAGTGAGCAATAACTTCTATTCGCCAGACAGCGAATGAGCTTTTGCCCAACTTTTCGAGCACAGAGGCAGTTTGCACATCAGCCTTGGCTGAGGAGTTTATTTCATCGAATTCCTGGAAACAACAATGGGACTGAACTCGTTCATACTGTAAATCGTTTACAGGTACCACTTCCTTGAGAATATTCCACAACTGTTTCGGGTGTATGACCTATTGATAGTATTGCGTAGCTGCGTGCATAAATAGAGCAGCTCCTTGTCTGCAGGTGTCTACACATGGTCAATGGGGTTTACCGGTCTAGGTCGAAGTTCTAGATCAATATCACAAAAAAGGTTAAAAATTTGTGTCTATCTAGTTAATTTCTGTATATAGTATGCATAATAAAGGTTAAGGGCCCCATTCTTATTGTACCATTCAATGAGGTGCATCCTTTCTACATAGCATGGCATGTATAAGCATATAAGGATTTAAATTAAAAGCTCTGAAAATAGAGATTGGTGACATCTTCTTATACTCACACAAATAATCAGAGAGAAGTGTTGTTCTAACTTGTGTAAAGTGGCTACATGACTTCTCTTTTTCTTGGAAATATTTTGTAACATAAAGGTTTCCAGCTGTCAGAGGTTGCCACTAGGAGAGAATTCCTGTGTTGTGAGGAGATGGTTCCTGTGTCCTACTGTCTCATATGAGCAATAAAGGTGCTGCAGCAGTGATTATCCAATGGAACGAAGCCTGGCTTGTTATAGCCAAAATTAGCACAGCGAAGGCTCCATTAAATGATTTACTCATGTCCGTTGCACTTGCAGGGCTTCTCGTTAAACACACAACCAGTGTAGAACATGTAGGTTTTGTTGATCACAGCTTGGAGAATGGGTCTAAAGCCGCCAGTTTGAAGTTGGGGTCAGCATTTTTGGCAGGAGCCAAGAGCAAAATTTGCCCTCTGGGGACCCAGGCAGGGAAGTGACTACAAAGGGGGTGAGTGATTTATACAGAGCCCTGACAATATAAGTACTTCATAAGATCTTCATTCTACTGTCATTTTCGGTTGCGCTGTGTGCGCCATATGATAGCCTTGGGGCTCATTTCATTCCCCTTATTAGACAATTCAAAGCAATATGACTGCACGCAACCATGGAGGATAATAGAGAAAACGTACTTGATTGGAGCCTTAAAGTAAAAAAGCTGCATGTTTGGAGCAGCTGTGTGTCTCGGCTTTTGTGAATGTGCGAACTCCTGTGGCGTCTCTGCGCCATTAGCCGGATAGAGCGAGCGCTCGGAGGGTAACTGGTTTTGCTGCTGTTTTGGGATGTGAGTCATCCCACAAGGGGACACTCTAGCGTTTGTTCGAATCTTTTCAGCTAACCCCCAACCCTCCCCAATTTGCTGACGGCAATATAAGAGCTTTATGGCCAAGAGGCAGAGCATCTGTCTCTAATGAATAGAAACTACGAGTCTGAACACTGTCCCCAGTGGATCCAAGCCTGCCATTTGTTTTTGACCCAAATAAAAGAGGCTTGTGTCTCCTAATGATAATTCTGCTTATTCTGAAGCAGGGCTGTGCTGCCGATGAAAGTGAACAAGAACTTCAATGAAATACCTGAACTGATGATGCCTCATTGGTGAAATGTCTACACGACACATGGGTCACTGGGCCTCTGCCAGACTGTTGCTTGCTTCATGCAGGAGATGAGTTTCTAAACAATGTGTTGCTTTACCATACTGCATATAGCTTATTTCTGTTTTACTAAGGCATGTACTGCATCTACATAAGCTTCTCAATAACCTGTTGGCTTCATGATAATCTTCTTCCTCTGAGGTAATAATGATATTGGTGGGATGCACCCTGATTTACCCACAGGGAACATCTAACTATAGATCTTTTGCAAAGCTGTTCTGTAGGTACTCTTGCTGTTCAAGTTTTATTGTGAGTTCCCTCGGTACTAGACATAGCAGTGGTCCACAGGCATCAAAAGTTTATTGTTTACCAAGCAGTCTCTTGCTCATTTACTATACACAACATACACACACCTCAGAAATATTTTACAAGCAATATGGTAATGCTATAACTTTTTAAAGTGCTTTAAAAGCTGAATGTCACCTAACTGAACTCGGATCGCAAAGTTATTGAATGGGAAACAAAACAGCGAGTGGCTCAACTCATGTGTGAGAAGTCCCTGCTGTGCACAGTCAAAAACCAGTGGAGCAGAGAAAGGGGGGGGGGGGGGGGGGGGGGTAAACAAAATCACGCTGTTTCAGAGCCGCGGTCACTGTGGAAGAAATACGGCCTGTCACAGTAAGGTATGCACAGAAACAGAGCGTCGCCAAGAGAGGACTGTTCTGAGGGAAAGGGGCAGCAGAGAACGTGAGCACAAACCCCCCCCTCTGTGTGCAGAGGATGGAGAGCTGGGAATTGTAAGGGGCGTGGGGTGAGGAGCACTCCCGCATGGCTAAGATTTCATTTGCGGGAGAGCCGGATCACATGGGGATTCCTGCACTCCATACATGGCTGGGCAGGGCTGAGGGGGACCGGTGTGGTGTAGGCAGCGTAGCGGCAGGGGGAGTGACAGTCAGTGAGTGAGTAGCATGCCCGCACAGGGAGCCGAGCGCTGAGCTTCCCTGAGCAGAGCCGAGGGCTCGTGAGATCACCGCCTCTTAGGCTGCTTCCTGACTGAGAGTTAGCGGAGGAGCAGAGAGATCTGAAAGATGTCGGAGAGGTGCAGTGTGCTGCGGACGCTAACGGCAGCGCTGTGCTGCTTCTATCAGAAGAGTACGGTCATCGGAGCGAAGGTGAGTCTCACGGGTTCCCCTCCCTCAGTCAGCCCGTCCTCCTGCATCCAGCACTAGGACCGTGGGCTAAAACGTCCCCTGATGAGTTCATTAGAGCTGTTCCTTAGTGAGGAGTGTATCTCCAGGGGGTGAAACAGTTTTAATGCAGGACTTTAAAGTGTGTCCTCAGATCTGTCAATCTTAGAGTATTCTGTACTCCTAGAGGAACATATGTTTGGTGACCTTTTTCAGAAAAAAAAAAACATTTTGCAGTGTTTTTGTTTTGTCTTGAAGAAGCTTGTGTTTGGGATGTATTACCAAGCCTTACAGTTATGCATGCGCTGCGTGTTTGTGTTTATGTGCATCTGTGTGAATGCGGTTTGACTGTGTGTTTCTGTTTACGTGCATCTGTGTGAATGCAGTTTCAGGGTGAGATTCTGGTGTCACACCTGGATTTTTTTATTTGGTCGTAAAAGTTTAACTCGTTGGGTGGAGAATTTGGACAGATTAAAATAGCAGGGAGCCTGTGTAGCTGTGGCTGTAACTGTATGTGTTGTGATATATTGCTTTGCTCATTATATTAAGTGAGGAGGTCCGCCGGGCAGCCCTCACCCAGGGGCTTTTATTGTAAGTGGCAAAGGATTCTAAGTGCTGTATTGCTCCCACTGTGTGTGTTTGTGTGTGTATGCTTGTGCATTTGTGTGCTTATGTCTGTAAGACTTCATTTTTTCTATTGAATAAGTGAATTAAAATGCATTTGATTTATGACCGGGGCTCTATCCCTGACTGAGGATTCTTAATGATGTCACTTCTGCTTTTGATGTCACTGAAGAAGTTCACATTACGTGGGATGTCCAAAGTAGAAGGAAACTGGATTTGGTTGTCTGTAAATAGAATGTTCTTGAACAGTCTCTTGCACATTTATAGAAATGTAATATTAGCTGGGCTGAGGTGTCAGAAAGATCTGGAGATGGACAAATATACATTGAATAATAATAGCAGTATGTCAGAGACATACATTTAGCTGTCCAAGTTCAAAGTAGTGTTATTAAAGCACAAGCTCTTAGTTCCTGTTGTTGCAGGTACGATAATTCAGTTTAATACTGTAAAAGGAAAACACCTTAAAATGTATATTTTTTTCCTTTCTTGAGGAAAACTCTTTTGCATGTGTGTTTCAGTGTAGAATATGATGATGTAACTGTGTGACATCTCCATATTTGATTATCAGGTTCACTCTTTTCGAAGTGTCAGTGCCTTGCTCATTGATTTTTTTCCTGCTGAGTGTCTGATCATTATTGAGAGTGGAAAAAGGCTATTTGCAAGTGAGTGTGTGTGTCTGTGTCCATGCGTGCGTGTGTTTGTGCGTGCGGGCATGTGTTTGCATTTGTGTGTGTGTGTGTGTGTGTGTGCGTGTGTGTGTGTGCGTGTGTGTGTGTGTGTGTGTGTGTGTGTGTGTGTGTGCACACAGGCATGTGTATGCTGGG
This sequence comes from Gymnothorax reevesii, assembly GCA_029721435.1. NCBI lineage: Eukaryota > Metazoa > Chordata > Actinopteri > Anguilliformes > Muraenidae > Gymnothorax > Gymnothorax reevesii. The sequence goes on from CM056575.1 coordinate 96,393,442, forward strand.
TGTGTGTGTTTGTGTGTGCGCGCATGCGTGTGTGTGTCTGAGTGTGATCGCATTTGTGTAGTTTGGAATCTGGAGCGTTTTGTCCAGAAATAGAGGCAAGTTTGTTATTCTACTCGTCTGGCGATGGGGTCCACGGGGTCTGAGGGAGGCCTGGAACTCAGTGAGGCAGTTTGTTCTGTTTTGTTTCTTTTTTTAAAACTCACTCTTAAAATAGTTGAAGATTGTCATGGAAACCTTCATTTTTCTGTTGCCCCACTCTAGACGAACACAGGGGTCATGATGTGAGTGTGTGGATAGTTTTGGTTGGGGTTCGGTCATTCAGTTCAGATGGGAAAACAGAACAAGATTCAACTGGAAATGTAAGGGCCATGTCAGCTCTGCGATTGCCGCTCTGTCCATGAATGAAAGACCTCCTTGAATTTATTTCATGGGCAAAATGACACCCCATTTTAGCGGTGCATTTGTGAGGAAAGCCGCAGTCCCTCATGGGTAGGGCTGAAACACCCGCTGCCTTTCAGCATTCATCAGCAAAGTGCTCACTGACTAAGCTGACCAACCCCTGTACTCCACTGAGACACCCCAACACACATGAAAAATCCAGGGTCAGAAAGTAAAAGTCAGGCCAGTATTTTATCACACTACCTGGTTCTGCTAATCAGCACAGGTGGTAGATCTATTGGTGAAACAAGCAGCTGAGTTTATGAGTGGAAGTATCACATGATTGGACTTAGGTTTACTCGCTGACCACTGGACTTTCCCCCTCTGCATGTCCAGATCTGCCACTGTTCTTCTGCAAGTCACATCCCGAAAGACAGAGGAACTTCGTTTTGGCTGATGGCCCAGTGACTAAAGATCTCCATTGACCACTGGACAGATGTGCACACAAGCCCTGAGACCCTGCTGTTTAGCTCTACACAGCCACCTTGCTTTTACAGTGCCCCACATCCCCCTTCCTACACCCCACACACAATACATACCAGGCCCTCTGGCTTTTCAAGAAAACTTCTCTTTGACAGACCCTGTGTACAGAGGGTGAGTTTCTCTTCCGTGGAGCCAGTTTATTGTGCTTGAGGCTGCAATAGAAGAATCCTGCACAGCTGCACTGGGCCCTAATCCCCTCTCTTCTGTGTGCTGCCCCAGGGAGTCCTGGGCCCTGCTCTGTGTGATTGGGGCTTACTGGAGGGAAGGCTACAGTGTTAAACGGAAGCCACCGGAAGATGCTGAATTAACAGAACAGTGCTGAGCTGAAAAGCTCTTCATTGGCTGGACAAAGCCTCCCCGTTGGATGGCCATTGCTGTGAAACATTCACCTCCCATTAGGATGAATGGTCAGGGAGTTATTCCTCTGGGCTCTGTAGACCTCGGAATCATTCAGCAGGATAGAGGAAAATGTTTTTGGGGCTCTGGCTTTACTGTGACCCTGAGCGGAGTTCCACACCGCAGCCCTTGTGTGATGGGCCGTGAGTCGGTGGTGTGCCCATGAACGTGGAGAGGAGCACAGGGAAATGCACTCAGAGGAGGAAGGGCTGGGTCTCTTGGGTGGAGAACTGCAAGATGCATCAGTAGACAGGAAGGGTGAAGCTGCTCAGATGTCCTGGGAATCCGCTACTGATGAGGCTGATACCGAAGTGGACATGAAAGCCTCCTCATGTGCTCATTATCAGTGCTCTGAATCACAGAGTTTTGAGAGGACTCATGATTTTCCCGCCTCCCCCCGCACGTCAATCTGGACACATCCCCGAGTCCCAGAGGAAGCCAGACAAGCACAGTGTATGAACATAATTGCACATAATTGCACATGTTTGTGTAAATAATCTGCTGCCCTGCCGCACGAAAGCACCTGGGGACAGCTGGGTCGAAAATGTGACTCCCCATTGGGTTAACCTCCCGTAATCCGAGCTACATCTCGCTGCATCCCCATTTGTGGCCACTTACATTACGTGTTCTACTGGATCAGTAACGCAGGGCGACCAGAAAGAGGATTGTTTGTTCGGGAATCCAAAGAGGAATGATTTCTGTACATGATCACCATCAAAACAGCTTCTTAGGATCATGTCATTGCTGGGTGGACCTCAAAGTGTCCAGTTCAATGGGAGGTTACACATATACGAATATGTATGTCAAAATATCCAGAATATAATTCGCAGACGAGAGAACGAGATATCTCAACAACAGCAAAAGTACTTCTTTAAATCTTCCTCTGCCACAGATAATATCTCTGGCTCAAACCCGGAGCTCAAAGAGTGGAGCTATCTCTTGGAAAATTGCTGGCTAAAGACAACCTACATTTCTTCTTAATTACATTCAATTAGATAGGGAATCCTTTCCCTCAAGCAAAAAAAAAAAAAACATCCCACAACATTAAACACATCAACCAGCCTCCTGAGTCCACAGTGAAGCAGGTCTGCATCTGAGCCAGCAGCTTCTGCACTGACTCAACTTCACACCTCAGCTGCCTCCCCCTGCTATCTATGAGCAGGCTACTGCTGGCTGTGACATGAAGGCTGACACCATTACACATCACTGCAGAGATGATCAAATAAAGCAGCGGCGCATCACACTGTAATGATTAATAATGGAGTGCTGATAAATCATAGCGCTGAACTAAGAGGAGTCTGAAATGATGGCACAGACATTAACGGAAAGCCCCGAAATAGAAATGACATAATCAATCATCCACGTACGTACATGTTGCAACACTGTATGCCTCACACATTATAGACGTCTTTTTTATTTGGAGGTGCTGCATTTAGATGATTGATTTTAGATTGAAAGTGTAGCTGTGAATTTGTCTTACTGGAGCATTAAATATGGTCATTGAGCTATAGAGTTCATTTGAGTGATTATGTAAAAGCCATTTTTGTACCCATGTTTATTTCTAGTGCCCTGCAGCTGACTGTAATCTTGTTGTTAGAGGAATGCAGAAAACTGCCGAACTGCCATAATTGCTTGGGAGTAATGAAAATAACAAACAACGATAAAATAAACTACCAGGGCTTGGCAGCAAATCTTTGAGAAAAATACCAGCCTGCGGAGTTTTAATTGATGGAAAAGCCATTCAGGCAGATGTTGGTTCATCACCACACTATGTCCAAAGGTTTTGCTTTCAACGTTTCTGAAAAAAGAACAGAAAAAAGAGAAGGTGATATTCTCAGCTTGTGTAGGTATGTACTTTGTGATCACAATAATTAGGGGCATGGTAGTTGTGGTTTGACCTGCTTGGAGAAATCGCACCTCCCATTCCTTGTTACGATGCCATGCCAGTGCAAAGTATGTCTATTTTCAAGTACGGCTGAGGGTTGGGATTGTCAGCTGCTATAAATACTGCATATCCACAGAAATGCCCTAGAAGGGAGGAGTGCGACAGCTTGCAAGAGTATACCACCCCATTGGTGTGAACTTTCAAAGACTTCTGATCCCTCAGTTTTTAGGATTTTTGTTTGATTCGCTGTACAATAGCTCAGTACGGACACAGACTTCCTTATCAAGAGACATATTGCATCCTTTTATTTTACATCACAAAAGCTAAAAGCTAGTCCCGGCCTCTTGCATTTTCTGGCTGCGTGCATATGCAGCTGTAAAATTGTTGAGCCATTCAAAACAGCTTATCAGTGGGCTTAATGCACAACATTCTGTTCTGATGTGATGAGGACAGTTAGCCCTGGACTGCTGGGAGCATACATTGCTGGCACCCGTGATCCCTTGTTCCTCCGACACAAAGTACAGGCACGGCTCTTACAGCTAGCATGCCATGGTTCGCTGCAGCACAGACGCGTAGAGGCCACGCTGGTCACCAGTCACCGTGGGAACAACATGCTTGTGCTTTGAATGGAATGACAGGAGTACAGCAACACACATGCGCGGTGAGATAAGAGACTGATCTCATAGCTTTTCTCACACCATGCACACAAGGCCTCAGTGTGACTCATCAATAAAGGCCATGAGAAATCCAGTTATCGATTATTTGGCTCAATTACAATGTGACAAACATAAATGGAGACTTGGGTAACAGAAAATCAGGTGATCACAAATATGACTGCTTGGTGATCATATCGACAGAAAGATGAATCCACACAGTACCAGTAATGTGCGCTCAAGTGTTTCTGTGCTCATCTCCTATGTTAATTTCTGTCTCACTCGATTCATGTGTCTCTAACAAAGTTAACTTAAAAAAAAGATGGGGGAGGGAGCATTTCATTCCCTTTGAGAGCCATGAACTTTCACTGCAGTTAAACACTTCACACATTCAGTTAAACCATCATGAGTGAGTAAAAGGAGTCAATGAAACATCAGATTGATAAAAGTCAGTTCTGTGGTATAATCTGCTGGGAAGAACCTGTTTACTGTTGAGGTATTAATAAGCAATTAAAGTTAATTTAGAAAAAAGGCATTTTAAAGACCGATAGTCAGAAAGTGTTTCTTACATGCTCCAACAATTAACCTCATGTGAATGCATACATTCGTGTGTATGTGTGTGTGTATGTATTTGTGTATAAATATAATAATATGTATATAACAGATGAGTAGTTGGAATAATAAAGAAGGTGGAATTCGGAGATGGGTGTGGTCTGACTATGCACTCACTGAACAAGTTTTGATGAGAACTGCTATACTGAAAACTATACCAGCGTCTCTGACATGGCTGGTGCCATCCCAGATGGTTGCCATTTGAAATTTAACCCATTTATGCCTGAATTTTCTTTTTTTTTTACTTTTTTATGTTATTATACTTCAAAATACCACTCTAATAGTCATTCAAACAGGACACTTTTTTTAACAGTCCTCATGCGAGGACGCTCTGTCTCACCAAGTTCACAAGTATATGTAATTATCAACAGACTGAATAAAAACACCATCAAGAGTATGGATGGAGGATGTTCAAACCAGTGTTTGCCTCGGGGAAAATATCAGCATTTTAGCTTTGGTTGACTTTAAAAGCAATTTCAGATTTGATTGAGTGTTCTGCAGTCTGCAGATGTGAAAAGACCATCTCTGCAGTGGGGGCACAGGACCATATGACTTTATCCTCTGCATGCAGATGGTACTGCACTTGCAGAATTAGAACTTCTTGCAATAATTGTTACAATAAGACCACAACTAATACTTGTGGAAAACCCTTCATAACAGAGACAGGGTCAGGCATGACATCCCCATGTTTGACAATCCGTGTACAATTAGCTATAGAAGCTCTTTTATAGAAGCCCAAATTGCATTTGCATTTAAAGTCACAAGAAACACTTGAGGCAGAGAAAAAACACAGATTCTTGGTGTTTACTGGCATCTCACTGCATTCCTTTATTTATTGTATTTATTTTATGTGAAAATCAAAAATATTGAAATTTTCGAGAAAAAAAATTGTAATTTTTACCCTGAAGACCCCTAAAATTTTTTTATCATTTCATATTTGATTTCAGTTTGGTGGCAACTAATAACTGAGATTTTTGAAAAGGCAGATTAAAAGTTGGCCTGTAACTATTGACATCAGATTGTTTGCCAACTTTAAATGGAGGTGAAACCTTTGCTTGCTTGCAAATAACCAGAACTTGGTGAAGACAAATCAACATGTTAAAAATGTGGAGGTACGACTAATGCAGTTTTTAGTAGGTATGTGTTCTGGCCATCAGGCTGGGTGCACTATAGGAGTCGATTTTATTTAATATATGAAAAACATCAGGTACTCAGAATGCTTCACACTCAATCAAACGAGCGGAAAAATAAGGATGTAGTTGTCAGCATAAACCAATCTAAAAATTCCATGGGGATTAAGGTAATATACTGATCAAAAATAAGATCCTCTCTCTCAGAGTGACTGATATACGCATTCAGCATGTCACATGTGTCTGTGATGGAGACATTTCCCATTTTTAGTTCCTGAGGAAAATCTGATACCTTAACTGTGGGCCTATACTTTATGTTATACTGGTATTTATGGGCAGCTTAGCGGTGTCTGAGTCTCTATGCTGGTGGACATTTTGTATAACCACATAGTGGGGCGGCAGTGACAGTCCCAGGAGGTGTGGCCTGTTTTGGCTGACAGTGAACAGGAAGCAACTCTTCAGGGAGAGACTGGCAGCTCATCAGCTCTGCTGTGGGAAACAGCATCAGACTGCAGCCAGGGGGCCTCCTCTCAGCTGCCTGTCTTCTGATACACAGAGTGCTCAACATTACCTGCTCCCTGCTCAGACTGCCAGCCAGGCTCTGCACTGGAGCAAAGCAGCGTTACCCCTGTGTTCTGCTCACTTTCTGATGTGTGTGAGCAAAATATAGGGTCACTGCTCCTGAGGGTAGAAAATGAAAAATTGTATAAGGGTCATTTTGACCAAGCACAATATAATGGTAAAAGTTATTTATAAAAATTAAAATGTAGTCTTTTATTCTTCCATGTCTGGTTATATTTTCATGATGTACAAACATTTGACCTTCCATTCTGATTATTCTTAATTTTCAGTATTACTGGGTACCAGTGTTTGTGTGTCTGCACATCATCTACCTTTGTGTGGGTGTCTGTCTGTCTGTTTCTGCATGCAGACACACTTGACCTGAGGCCAGCTCAAACACCACCTTGTATTTCACAACCTTGTGACAAGTACTGACTGCTTCATTATTAAATTACACTCTCTTGTATTTTTTACAACACGTTTCTTAATGAAGCAATAAAACGTGTTTACAATCATTTGAGTTAGAGGAACCTGCACAATCATGTAGGGCTTGATAAGACAAACATGGCAAGAGTGAGGTAATTGTTGACTGATTTAATCTAAATTAATTTCTTATTCTCATAAAAAACAAATTTTACTTCAATTTACAGTGGGATTTTCCCCTTTGAAGTACGCAATTTCCTACAGCCTTGCTGCAAGCACATACCTCTGTCAACCACAACAGAAAAAAACTTTACCATCACATTCCCTCAAGGGATGAGTTAAAGTGTGGCTGGACAAATTTAGATCTTGGTTAAAGTTGTTTGTTGGGCAGGGTAGTATGCTGCTGCTAGAGCTGGGAGTTTTGGTCACTGAGGCCAAAGTGTGGACATACCATACATTTCTAAAACAAGCCAAAGCCTTGACCCATGTGTTTAGACCTCATTTGCAATAATGTTCTTTGGAAAACCTGCTGTGACTAAATATGTGATACATTTTGTTGCCCTCCAGCAATCTAATGGATACAGCCAGCACCGTATACATTTCCTTGTCCTGTCAATACCAGTGGTCTGATCAATTCGCCATCACCCAAAGCCCTGTGCACTGAGCGAGGATCTTGCTCAAGAGAAAAAACTGTCTGCTGCCCCAATCAATACATGTCACTTGGCTGAGACCTTTGTCACATTCGATGTTCACTTGACGCCTGATAGGGAGGCAGCAAACATTGGGCTAAATCATAAGTGTGATTGTTATCTATGGGAATCTTAAAGATCAGTGGAAATATATTGGTTATGACCTTTGTGTACCACATGGCTACCAGAACATTATTGATTAAAGAGTGTAAAATTGGCCAGAGATAACATTTCCTCATACTCCTCCATTAAAATATTGGGTTCCATAGAGTGCTGGGGAGGGTACTGGGTTAATGAAAAGTAGTCACTTCAGTACTAGTCCTGTTTGGGTCAATGACTTCTTGACCATTCGGCCCTCCCCCTCTCCCTCCCTCTTCTATCTGAGGAACGGTGCTGCATGAAAATTTCCTCCCGTCCACATGTGAATGATTTTTTTTTAAACGCATAAATATTTTATCATTTCGGCCTTGCGTCCACATGGAGATGGCAAAAACGCAGTCCGAAAACGGTATTTTTTGAGAACAGGTTCCAGACTGAGAAAATCTGAAAAAGCTACCCCAGTGTTTTCGTGTGGGTAACCGAAACGGTTTTTTTTTTTATCATAAAAAAATAATTAATTAATTAAAGAAAGATGATGTGATAGCCCCAATCACCGCCCCAGGCCTGTGCGTGGTGCTGTGTGGCGCTGTAGCGCTTTAACGGAAATGGACCAAAAACGGGGAAGAAGGCGTCAAGCATGCGCCTTCTTCTCTGTTTTTGTCCTATTTCTGTAAAAAAAAATTCAGCGCCTTACAGTACCAGGCCTGGAATACTTACTACAGCGTTTTGGGTCGTTTTTGGTGTCTCTGTGTGGACGCAGATATTTTTAGAAACGATGCCGTGTGGACGGGAGATTTTTTATTTAGAAACGACAAAAAAAGACCGTTTTCGAAAATCTCCGTCTTTGCGTGGACGAGGCCTAAATCATAAGTGTGATTGTTATCTATGGCAATCTAAAAGATCAGTGGAAATAACATTTATTGTGACCTTTGTGTACCTCATGGCTACTAGAACATTATTGATTAAAGGGTGTGAAATTAGCCAGAGATAACATTTCCTCATACTCCTCCATTAAAATATTTAGTTCCATCGAGTGCTGGGGAGGGTAGTGGGTTAATGAAAAGTAGTCACTTCAGTACTAGTCCTGTTTGGGTCAATGAGTTCGTGGCGATTCAGCCCTCCCCCTCCTGTCTGACGAATGGTACTGAAGGAGCCCAGATTAAGCTGATCCAGCACTGAGGCTCTAACCTTCCTGTATGAAAACTTCCTCCAGAGGAGGTTTTCTCAGCACAGCATTCATTAAAAAAGTCTGAGTAGAGTGCAGTAATAGCATCTATTTATGGCAGCTTTGGGGCAATATGCTTCTGTGTTTATGTTCAATATCTTTGTTTGCCTAAGACACCTAAATAAAACGCCCATGAGAAGTTCATGATAAAACCGGATAGGAACCATTATGCGGACTAAGCACTGCTGTTCCTTACAATCACATCTCAGATTAGTGAATAACTGCGATACCCAAGTGCTACAACTGAAGAGTCTGTCATTCAGTAAATGTTAAAATTAGTCATTTCGGTAAGGCAGTGACGCCTTCAAACTGACATTTCAGGACTTGTTTATAGGGTTTTCACGAGCCCAGCTCTGGGGAAAGGTGTGTTTGAGTTGTGTGCTAATCAAAGCAACTGTCACACTGAGTGAGTCACACTGCAGCAGCGACTTCCTGTGTGTGTCACCGCGATTGTGCTCAGCAGGTGAGGAGCGGGGAGGGGCAGAGCACCACAGAGACTGACAGCAGACAGGGAGAGGACCCGCTGGGCATCACAGAGAGCAGGTAGAGCTCCTAACCAATCAGGGAGCAGTGTGGAGCTGAGCTGGAGGAGTGTGTGGGGGGGGGAGGAGGATACAGACACACTCTCAGGCAGAGACAAAGGGAGGGACTGTGAGAGTAAAGGTGTACAGACTCACACACACGCTCTCTCGCGCTCATAGCGCACAGTTCAGTCATGGCTCTGAGAGCACTGAAAGAGGCCCTTGTTCCTGTCTATGTGCAGTTCTCCCGGGACAAGTACATCATGGAGGGTCCTCCAGAGAAGCTGCGGAGGGAACTGGAGGAGGAGCTGAGGCTGAGCTGTGAGGAGCCCCGCAGCCACGCCTGGTACCACGGATCCATCCCGAGACAGGTACTCCCTCAGGGGGCGCGTGGCGCGGGGCTGTCCCCCATGCACACAGTCATTGAGAGAGGTGCTCTGCTCTCCAGTGAAGAAGAGTCACTGTATTTTTGTCATTGTATTAGGACTTGATGTCTTAGCCTTATTCTTATTTTTCTTTATCGGACAGAAAGACGGCAAAAAGTGAGACTGCCTTATCTTCTGTCCAGATATGTTAATGGGGTTAGACAATTTAAGTTGTTAAAAACAAATGGACTGGAAAAAAAAAAACATTTTTCCCTAAATGTCGGAAAGTGGTTTGCATTTCTTTTTGCGTTTATTCTTCAAAATGAAGCGTCTATTCAGAGCACTTTAATAACACTTGTGCTCTGGTTCTTGTTCGGCTGAGGATTATTTAGTTTGTTTCTGTAATGAAATGAGAAATGAGGCACTGAAGGCGGATTTCGTCAGACTGTGTAAGAGGACCAGCCCAGTTAAAGCATGCGTGGTTTCTGAATTATCCACTGATACAGTCTGGTGTCCTCTTTCAGACCATGGCTGATTTCATTAGAAGGGAATGCATGGCACATATCAGTGCCTCGCACACATGTAGCAGCAGTGTTCTGCTTATATAAAAGTGATGAAATTCACAAACCTTCTGTCTGCACTGCTCTCCTGCTCAAACTGGGTACAGTGCAGAGATTTTGTTGGAGAAAAATATATTTTAGTTTTGGAAATAAGCAATTGACTTTAGAATGTGAGTTAGTGCTCTCATGGAACCTGAAATTGACTGTATTCATAATGTCCTTGAGGCTCCAGTGAATGTTTTCCGGAGGGTGTCAGGTACATGCGGTGAAGCTGTCAGTTTTTGGAGAGTTTGAGTGTTTAGTGCAGTAAAAGTGAGGTACGAAGGGGAGAAAGTGAGATGGACAGTGCGGTGGGAGCAGCTGTGTGACAGCTTTCCTCCTTCCTGGGGTTCAACTTTTGTTTTGAAAACAAGCCCGAAAGACTCATTCTGTGGAATCACTGCGATGACAAGCTGACGCATTCAGAAACTCACTGACGGCCTTTCGCTGCTTTGGGAAAATCACTGCCTGAGCGGCCAGAGAGAACCTGTCTTAAACTGGTACAGCCGGATTTTAACAATGATTGTGTAAAAATAAGAAGATAAGACTGCCAAGCTGCAATTTATATATTCATTATCAGCTTCTTTTGCCATTGTCCAGTGTTGCTGTTGTCTTGCGTTTAACTCTCGACCGAAGCCAAAACTGAACATGATTTCTTACAAATAAGAATTTGTTTGAATGACATCCTGTGTAGATCAGAAAGTAAAACAAAGCAGTGTCATCTCCAATTTTACAATGTTTTACTTTTACTTGTTATATCAGAAATGAAAATGTGGCTGTAGTAACCAAAGATCCAGTCCAGATGTGCATAACCCAGTGCAGGGGCTGTCGTATCAGGGCTATGATACTAGTACCTAAATCCAGGTTAGTGTGTAATACAGCCGGCTACTGCAGCTCTTAGTCATACTCCTTTTAATTATTTCATTTATCTTGCCGGTTATTGTTCCAGATCATTGGCAGCGCTTCCAGGTGATAATTATGCACTGTGGGCATATCTATTCATGTCAACTATAGTAAATGATTGCGCAAATGGAATGAGTGAGCTGATGGGAACAGGGCATTCAGAGTGAGTGCGGTGCCGTCCTTGTGCTTTCATCAGTTCTCACTTAGGTGTGAAAGCCCTGACAAAGCCGTAGATGTATCCTCAAGTGTGCGGCGTGGGGCCCATTATAGCATATCATTCAACCCTTCCCGCCGATCACAAAGGTCCTCCCCCTGACCCTATGTCCCAGTGCGACCGCATGTTTTCCACAGACTCCATACCGGTAATTGAATTTTGGTAAAAACAGGAGCAGCTACAGGTGTCAGGGTTCATATATACTCATTATCACGAGAGGCCTTCCCTTAGGGTCCTGCCTGACTGCAGGGCTTGTTTCACACTTGTTCAGGTTTGAGTCCCGTCACTGTTCTGCCCCCACCTCCTTCTGCCCCCCTGGCTCCAGGCCTCACTGCTGAGGCTCTCCCAGAGCAGAGTGGAGAAAACGAGGTCATTTTCTGTAGATGTCAGTCAGGAGCATCCCCTATACCTGCAGGGTAACACGCCAGCGCCAAACACACCCTTCCGTCAGGTCAGGTGTGGAAATGCGCCTGACAGCCTGCATCTGCCGAGAAAACCGCCCCCGCTCTCAGCCAGAACGGGTCAGACCAGATCAAGTGACACTGATCACGTAAATAACAATGTGTTTTTTTAGGTAATAGTGCAGAAAACAGCCTATCCTCCGCACTTATTAGGGATTTTTTGTTAAGAGCAGTGTAATGTTTTTTTTTTTTTGTCTAAAGCAGTACAATGTGCACCATATTGCTGTCAGCACTGTTTTAAAGCAACACAGTCCCCTGGAATGGCTTGTCAGGAGTAGTGCAGATGAATAATATGATATGCTTGGAAAGCCAGGAATGAAGGGAGTTATTATGATTGAAAGATACTATAGCCTTGGGTATTGAGCTGCGAAGCAACAGCTGAAAAGTGACGATTGCCTTCAACAGAAATGGTTTCAGTTTTAAACAAGCTAAACTTTTGGAGTGTAGGGCAAGTGACTACATATTGCATGATATTTCCTCGTATAATCAACATTACGTACGAGTAAGCTTACCGCCTGCAGATTTAGTTTGTATATTCAATTTAATGTGCTTAATTGTAATGGGGCATTTAAAGGCCAATGCCTGATTAACCCCAACATCAAGCAGTCTTCAGCTGTAATGAACTGTGCATTTACAAGCTGGGGAAACTGAAGGAACTGGGTCACTCCGAGAGCATAATATAATGTGACACAACACTAGTGCTCTCGGTCACTTTCTGTTCTCTCATAGTTGGACTTTTTTACAAACTCAGTACGGATCATTATCACAAGACTTTTAGGCAACCACTCCGCAAATATTTCTGCTGCCAAATGATCCTAATCGGGTTTAATAACCTCCTTCCTGGAGCTACCAAGGTTTTATTTAGAAGGATCATTTAAAAATCTAATTAAAAATTCCAATCCTCTACAAGGAAAACACTGAACTGATTACACAAGCCATAAGTACTTTAATTAAACAGCCTTTTTTCATTTGAAAATGTTGAGATGGAAACTTTATGACAAGACTTTGTTTTATGACAAGACTTTGGGTGAAGAGAATGAGGTGCCTTAGCGCACATGACTCAGGCCGACATTTGTATTTTTTTTTCCACACTTAAGCAAAAGATTTTGTGCCTTAAGCTCCTGTTGAGGTAATTTCAGTCACAGAATGGGGCCCTGCGAAGGGTTGTGCATGTCCTTTAACACAAAGTGTATGGCCTCCTTGAAAAACCCTTGAAAGTCTGTTGGCATTATAAAACACTGTTCCGCCATCCTGGGGAAAATGTGACCAGGGTTCACAGAGGTGAATGAGTATGGGGAAGCCTGAACTGAGCATGTCTGGTTGTCCATGGTGAACAGGTGGCCGAGAACCTGATCAAGAGGGATGGAGACTTCCTAATCCGGGACTCCCTGTCCAGCCCTGGGGACTACGTGCTGACCTGCCAGTGGAAGAACTCCCCGCAGCACTTTAAGATCAACAGGAAAGTGGTGGCCATGAACGAGGCCTACTCCCGGGTGCAGTACCTGTTTGAAAAGGAGGGCTTTGACAGCATTCCCGCTCTGGTGCGCTACTATGTGGGCAACCGCAAGCCCGTGTCTGAGGTGGTGGGCGCCATCATCTTCCAGCCCATAAACCGGAGCTTGCCGCTGCGATGCCTGGAGGAGAGGTATGGGCTGGCCCCTGTCCGTGTGGAGGCCCTGATGCCCGAGCGGAAGAGTCAGGTGTCCAAGCGCCTGAGCCTCAACATCATGAACGGGCACTCACAGGACAGCACTCTGAGCCGGGGCAACCTCCTGAGGTGAGCGCAGACACAGGCCTGACCTGCACCACTGCCTCTCAGCTTCTGCTGATCCTCACCTGCAGCATATGCAGTGCATGAAGGGAGAGGCTCTGTCTCAGGTTTTGTCTTATGATGAGACTTAAAACAAGAAATATTATCGAATATTAGCTTAGCTTACTGTTTACTTAAGTTACATCCCCATACCAAACTCTGGTAATGAATCAGAATTTATCAGCTCTTTGGCAATACTTTTTTTTACAACCCCAATTCTGAAATAGTTGGGACGAAGTGTAAATTGTGAATAAAATCAAAATGCAATGACTTTCAGATCACATGAGCCAATATGTTATTTACAATGGAACACAGATAACAACATTTCAATGTTGAAACTGAGACATTTTACATTTTTATCCACAAAATGAGCTTGTTTCAAATTTTCTGGCTGCAACAGGTCTCAAAAAAAGTTGGGACACAGAAAAGGGCTGAAAAGGCAATTAATATATTAGAGAATCAGCTGAAAGAACATTAGCTAGTTAACTGGCATCAGGTGTGTAACATGATTGGCTATAAAAGGGATGCTTTAGAGAGGCTGAGTCTCTCAGAAGTAAAGATGGCCAGAGGCTCTCCAACCTGTGAAGGCTTGTGTAAAAAAATTGTGAAATACTTTAAAAACAATGTTCCTCAACGTCAAATTGCAAAGGCTTTGAAGGTCTCATCATCGAAAGTGCATAACATCATTAAGAGATTCAGAGAAACTGGAAAAATCTCTGTGCGTAAGGGACAAGGCCGAAGACCTTTACTGGATACCCATGATCTTCGGGCCGTCAGACACCACTGCGTCACTCACCGGCATGATTCTGTCATTGACATTACTCAATGGGCCCAGGAATACTTCAAGAAACCACTGTCTGTAAACACAGTCCACAGATGCCACCTAAAACTCTATCATGCAAAAAACGAAGCCATTGTTGAGCTTGTTCCAGAATGCCACCGTGTTCTGTGGGCCAAGGTTCATTTAAAATGGACTGTAGCAAAGTGTTAAAGTGTCCTGTGGTCAGACGAGTCCAAATTTCACATTGTTCTTGGAAATCATGGGCATCTTGTCCTCCGGGCTAAAGAGGAGAGAGACCACCCCTCCTGCTATCAGGGTTCTGTTCAAAAGCCAGCATCTCTGATGGTATGGGGATGCATTAGTGCATATGGTGTGGGACACTTGTATGTTTTGAAAAGCACCATGAGTGCTGAAAGGTATATAAAGCAACATGTGCTCCCCTCCAGATGGCATCTATTCCAGGGAAGGCCTTGTGTATTTCAGCAGGACAATGCAAAACCACATACAGCAGCTATTACCACAGTATGGCTTCGTAGTAGAAGAGTCTGTGTGCTGAACTGGCCTGCCTGCAGTCCTGATCTTTTACTGATTGAGAACATTTGGTGCATAATTATATTAAGTCTGTCAAAGGAGACCCAAAACTCTCAAGCAGCTAGAAGCCTGTATTAAACAAGAGTGGGATCAAATTGCAATGGCTAAACTCAAGAAACTTGTCTCCTCAATGCCTAGATGCCTCCACTCTGTGTTAAAAGGAAGAGGGGATGCTACACCATGGTAAACAGGCCCCTGTCCCAATCTTTTTGAGACCTGTAGCAGCCAACAAATTTGAAATGAGTTATTTGTGGACAAAATTGTAAAATTTCTCAGTTTCAACATTGGCTATGTTATATCTGTTCTATTGTGAATAAAATACTGGCTGGTGTGATTTGAAAGTCATTGCATTTTGATTTTATTCACAGTTTACCCTTTGTCCCAATTATTTCAGAATTGGGGTTGTCTTAAGCTAAAGAGTGAAAAAAACAAGATTTAACCGTCATCAGTTAAACCTAAAAACTTAGTTTTACATTGGCGTAAAACATGGATCAGAACTGACCCGAAATTTTAAAAATTCACAAAAAATGTAATACTGCTCCTATTTTAATGATCAATAGCTCATTTGCGAGGATGAACTCTCTACTTTTATGTATGCTTGAAATAAATGGGATTAAAATCATATGGAACTGTCACATTTCTCTGTATATGTAGAAAAGTGTGAAACTGAATATTTGTTTTCCTTAATAACTCAAACATTGAAATTACAATCTTGTTGACACTTTATTAATACACTAATAATGAAATTATTTACCAAAAATAAAACAAGTATGACAAGTAGTTTCTTTTCCATGAATTTTTAAGTAACGTAAAGTAACAATTTTGACTGATTTTGGCACCTCATACCAGTCAAACTATTGGTTGAAAATAAGGTAAACAAAAAGTTTATTTTTCTCAGATAAACAAGCCTTTCAGTAACTCAGCTTGAATGAAAGAGGTAATAAGCAAGATAATATCCACTGAACATGAATAGTAAGAGTAACTGATTGACACAAATAGCTTTATAATTGCAAGCACAGTTAGATAAAGCATGACTATTATTTTGGGTTGTATACCTTGTTATTTTACTTGCTATGGTTCACTTCTTTACATTACTGCAAAAGAAAACCAATATTAGCGGACAAAATCTGAAATTCAGCATGAAATAAGTGACAACATTCACTCGGGTCAATACTGACCCAGTTGATCATTTTATTAATGCATAAAAACTGCTCAAGTGATCCTAAAAAATTTTTAAACACCGTAAAACAACAAAATTAGGCTCACAAAAAAATTTTGGATTGATAGATTGAGATTTGTAAAAAATATGATTTTTTTTTCATGCTTGGGATCATTTCTGCGTTTTACTGATTAGGGTTATAGCATTTAAGTGTAAATATGAGACTTGCTGTCTGTCCTTGTTGAGATTTACTTTTTTTTTTTAATTTTACCTCCGCATTTTTAATTTCTAGTCTCTGCTTTAAGTAAACCTAACTTAAGGTCAACAAAATAACATGAGTTGGAATAACATCCAACTGAGTGGAAATTGCTTTGGTTAGTCGTGGGATTGAACACCAGCACTCAGCTATGCTAGATGATGAATACAGATTTGTTGCAGCTAAGTTAGCGCAGATAAATACACATCTAAGGATAAAACATTCCTGTGGCTAAGGAGTGGAGGCTCAGCCTGTGATGTAGAATAGCCAAATGTTGGTCACAGAAAGCCAAGGGAAACAACATCAGAAAATATCCAACAAATTACAAGTTCCTATTTTACTCTGTACATCTCACAATGCACAGTATCGGGTTTCTCCATTTTGGTTTGCTCCATGCGTACAGTAGATGGGTCTCAGTGTGTGTCGCCTGCGTAGAGGCACGGTCACATTGACCCCTCTCTCTCCAACAGGAGCCGGGACAAGTGCGGAAGCCAGCCGGCGTGTCTGAACCACGTTCAGGAGAGACGCCGACCTCTCAAAACTCATCAGTCAGAGAGCTTCCTCCCTCTCGGTAGGTTCCAGTCTTCTGCCTTCCTCTTTGGAAATGCCAAGCTCTGACAGCCGTTAAAAAAGGGACATTTTTATGTGTGCTTTTGTTTCAAGATTTAAAGCTTTGAAAAAAAAAGTGCGTTCGATTATTTTCTGTTGAACTTCAAAATTGTCTTCATAGCTGTGTAGAGGGATGTGAAATGTACATAAGAAATGTCAGTAGACCATTTCTTAAGGTCTGCTGATTAGACACAACCAAGCTGTGGATGAGAAATGCTGCACTTTACTTCACTTCTCGAAATAAGTAGGAATACCAGAGGGCTTAGAGGCTAGCAGCTCTGCCTCAGTCTGTGCCTGACACTGTAATTAAGCGGTCCATGTGCTCTACAAATAGACTGCACTACAGGCTGCTTGGGAACAAAAGCAGCAGCATGACCTAACTGATGTTGAAGAACTCCATCTTTCTGTGATCCAGGCTCCAGGCCGCAGCCCCAGTCCCAGACCATGGAGCCCCAGCCCAGCCCCAAGTCCCCCGTGTTCAGGACGGGGAGCGAGCCGGCCCTCAGCCCCACGGTGTCACGCAGGCTGGGCATGGACATGCAGGCAGGGGAGGCCATAAGGGGCTCCGACAGCCAGCTGTGCCCCAAACCCCCCCCAAAGCCCAGCAAGGTGCCTTCAGTGAGGCTGCCCCGGTCCCCCCGTCTGCAGCGCCTGGCCCTAATGCCCCCTACCCCTCCCCCCAAACCACAACACCACCAGCAGCCTAGTCCAGAGATGAGTCACTGCGAGCTGAGCCCCAGTAACCCAGCGCAGAGGGACAGTGCGCCCAGCCCGCTGCCTACCAACGGCTACGTGGAGAGGCTGAGGACGGAGGAGGCCAGAAAGAGCCACCTCAGAGACTCGGGTGGACACACACTGGACCGTAGCTCCTATCACCACGCCATCGAGGCCCTGGAGGACAGCACTGAGGAGGACGAGGGCGAAGGGCTGCTGACAGAGCCGGGGAAAGCCGAGAGGGAGCAGGAGGGAGAGCGAGAGGAGGAAGGGGGCAAGGGTTTCCGGAGACCAGTGTTTGAGACATCATCAGCCTTCAGGCCGGGGGAGTTCGAGAGCCGGCTCCTGCCTTCCGAGAACAAGCCCTTAGAG
The DNA here is from genome assembly GCA_029721435.1 of Gymnothorax reevesii. Lineage (NCBI taxonomy): Eukaryota > Metazoa > Chordata > Actinopteri > Anguilliformes > Muraenidae > Gymnothorax > Gymnothorax reevesii. The sequence goes on from CM056575.1 coordinate 96,411,391, forward strand.
ATGTGTGTGCTAAAGAGGGCCAAAGAGCTGCTGTTGAATAAAGACCACCGGACTATTGCCAAGCACATCCTACAGGCCGACTGCCAGGTACCCTCCCACTGCCCACATTTTCTGTCTTGAGAGGTCAATGTACACTGTTTACATCCATTGTAACTTGCGACAGCTTAGTTATTCATGATGTATTTGTCATCATATATTGGTAGATTGACTGTCATGTGTCAGTGAATTCAATTTGCCAGGTGATTCTTGTCCACGTCTGTCTTTGGGAGGAGCTCTTCCACACAAATAAAAAAAATGAATTAAACAAAACTAAATGTAGCAAACTTGTTAACATGACTCGATATTAAAAAAACCATCACGGACTGACTGGTTTTCTTGAGGGAAATATAAAAAATCTAAGGAAAAACATCCTCCCATCAGAGTTATGGAAATGTTGTCTTTGTCATCTTGATTGTCAACGGTTGAATACAACGGAAGGGTGTACACAGTACAGTCAGAGTATACTGATGTCAGCAGACCACTGAGGCATGCTGAATGTTATCGGAAAAATATACACTAAGTAAGTTGGAGGTTAAGGCAAAACAGGCTTAACCTTCTGTTGGATTACTTTTTTCCTGTTTGCCTAATAATGTTAGTGGCTGGGTTTGGATACTTTAGTAACCACTATGCATCAAAGAGGGAATCTAACATTGTAACTCCCTCAGCAATTTTAAAATCATTCTCACAATGTGGGATTGTATGCTATTACATCATACTCTAGGTAGAAAAAACTTTAATTTTTTTTTTCCATTCAAACTTTTGTATTTAATAGATTTCTAGGATACTGAATGTGACAGAAGAGGTGAAAGGTCAAATGGGGGTGAGCTCTGGTCTGGAGCTTGTAACGCTTCCACACGGCAGGCAGTTGCGCCAGGATCTGATTGAAAGGTAAACTCCTCTGGGCCACAGCAAACCTCCGCCCCCTTCCTGTCATTCACAGCATTACAAGTCTCTCCTGACAGCAGGGAAGCAGTGGAGTTCAATGTCTCCATCTTGTCCTGCCTCAGGCACAGCACCATGGCCATCGGAGTGGCAGTGGACATTCTGGGCTGTACAGGAAGTCTGGAGGAGCGTGCGGCAACGCTGAACCGCATCATCCTGGTTGCGCTGGAGCTCAAGGATGCCATGGGCGACCTTTATGCCTTCTCCTCCATCATGAAAGCCTTGGACATGCCCCAGGTAAATGCTTTAAAGGTCACCATCTGCAGTAGGGAGACTTAACTGGGGTCTAAGGTTAGACCTGGACAAGACTCTCAAAGGTAAAGCTGCAATGAGATGACTGCTGCTGAGCACTGCAGTGAATCAGTGTTGTGGTTGTGCAGTTCAGTACAAACATATCTTGCGGTATCTTTAATGTCACTGATTTGGTCATGTCCTCATGGTCACAGATCACGAGGTTAGACCACACCTGGACCACGCTGAGAAGGACATACACACAGACAGCCATCATATATGAGAAGTCCCTCAAGCCCTTTTACAAGGGTCTGTATGAAGGAACTGGTGAGGAATTACTTTGTCTTTTATTATTTATTTCTCTTTCTCTATTATTTTGGTGCTTTCATAAATACTTGATTTCCGCAAAACTGGCTGCCGCTGTACAGCTTGGTCTAATATCCTCCTCCTCTGGGATCTCCAGTGGATGTTCCTCTGGACAACACTGCTGTGCCCCTCCTGATGCCCCTGCTCACACTGATGGAACGACCTGCCGTGGTGTTTGAGGGCATGGAATTGTGGGAAAATAACGACCAAGGCTGCGAGATCATGCTGCGTCACCTAGAAGTGGCTCGAGTGGTGGCACACAACGCTGATGTTTACAGCGCCAATGCAGAGCGAATACTGAGAGGTAGGAGCCCAGCACTGACCACACTGAACACAGCAGGAAGCAGGTATCAGTTCAAAGACCCTGACAGGCTCCTCAGGGGCAAGAAATGAATAGCATCAGGAAGAGGAAGATACTCCTTACAGGATTTTTATCCTACAATACTAATGCTTACAAGTAGCATTTTGTTTTATGTCATGAGTTGAATTGGCTTGATAAGCCATCTAGAGTTGGAATTCCTTTTGGTTTGGTAACAGACGTGACAGATGGTGCATGCTAGACGTGCCACTGGAAGTACATTAGGGTATGCAGAATCTCCACCTTTTAACGCGTGATTCTCTCGATCTGCTAGTTCCTACATACTTTGCATTGTAGCCTAGTTAATCTCTTTATTATTTTAGGCTCGATATAAGCCCTGGTTTAAACAAATAGTTGGTCATTTGACTTGTTAATCAGAAAAGAACATAGGAACTGATTTGAATTACTCCAGTTTAGAAAGATGAAATTAATGTATGATGTCACTATGTATGTGCACTGACCCATTACAAAAGTGCATCCCTAGTCTGTGCTCATTGGTACTGTTAGGCCATGACCCTGACACTTGGTATGCGAGATTACTTTAATAATGACTTCAAGTAGCACAGCATTGCTCACAGCAGCCTGACTCCGTCTTGTTCATTTTCAGGTTGTTGATGACACTCATATGTTTTCTTTTCTCTCCCCCTCTTCGCCTTGCCTGAAGATTTCAGTCCTGATGAAGACATGCTGGAGGTCTTTAAGACAGACTTCCAGCTGCGGCTGCTGTGGGGCAGCCGAGGAGCCGCGGTCAACCAGACAGAGCGATATGAGAAGTTCAAACTCATCCTCACAGCTCTGTCCCGGAAGCTGGAGCCTGGAGTCAAGCACACAGAACTCTGAACAGGTCGGGCACACAGGCCACATATACACATGCATATGTATGGAGAGACCAAACCTGATGAGTGAAGTGAGAAAGCAAGTGTAACTCGACTTCGCTTACAGCTCTGCTGCCCGTGTCAGGGCCAGAAGAACCGAGCCACCAGCTGTTCTGTCTCCATCTGGCCAGAGGAGGGAGCCTGCAAGCCCAGTTTTTAAAATTAATTTGCAAATGTTTCACGATCACTCTCAGCCCAGCCACGTGTTGACAGGCCACCATGCCTAAAGCCTCCGATGGAGTAAACATCAGAGACACATTCTGTGCCCTTGAGTTACTGGAGGGTGATTTTTAAAAGCACTGTACTTCATACAACATCTGGGCTGGTGAAGTAGGCTCAGGCCACTATGGTCAGGTTTCGCAGGAGTTAAAACATCCTACGACTCAGTAGACAATGGCCAATAGCACTCATGATGCTTGAGCTCATCAGTGTTCATGTGGAAAGGAAGTGGAAGTATCACAAAAGTAGTTACTGAGAGGTAGTTCTCCTTTTAGAGGGAGAGTCTTTATGAGATTCTGTACTGCATGCAGAAAGTAAAAGGCTGAGATGGTGACATTGGGGATGGCTATATTGAGTAAAACCTGGGAATGTAATAGTGGAGCTCAAATAAAAGAGGTCCCCAAGTAAGCGGTCTATCATTTTGATATGATCGGAATCTGACTACTTTCCAAATTTTGTGTTTTTTTTTTTTTTTAAAAAGATAAAACATAACCAATAACTCTGCAAGTAGTAACTAGAACCGATCATGAACCATTTTAATCTGTTGTGTATATGGCGCTTTTTGTTTTATAAAATAGTTAACATTAAATGGGAAATGGTGTAAATAATAGTTACTGATGTTCAGCTGTAAGCATGTGGATGCTACACTATGTAATATATGTTCCCCCTAAAAGATGACTGTAAATAATCACATAACTTTCATATTGTCATATGTAATATTGTGAAACATGACTAAATTGATAAAGATATTGCTTCATATTGAAATGAAGGTGTAATTCATGCCTCCATATGATACAAATTTCTCGAAACACTGTCCAGCTGTTTGTGTAGTCTGTATACAGGGCATTTCCACGGTGACTCACGTTACATGTCTCTGTATTTCCAAGTAAATATTTTGGCCTGTACCTTATAAAGTTGAATGTTCAAACCAGTCACGTGTGTAGTGGAAGGTGTTGGTAAAAGCTATGAAAAGGTTTGAACACATTTTCATTCAATTTATGTGTTACCCTATTTGAGGCTTTATAATTAAAGATTTGAGTTTCACAGAGAAGGGGCTAATGGCTTACATAAAACACGACACTTGTAGCATTAGAATTTTATCATTTTTCAGATTCTCTTCATAATTTTAGTTCAGAGTAAGGACCACAAACATAAAAAATCATAAAAATGAAATTATTTAAAAAAAAAAGATGAATTGAAAAATGGCTGGGAGTTAAAACAATGCATTTATGGAATCATAAACTCCTTGAATACAAGTGTACTTCATTTGACTGATTTTTTTTTATTATTATCTGATGTTTATGAGCCAAATAAGCTCTTTAAGTGGCTCTCCAAGCTGTCAAAGCCCTTAATATTATGCACCATCAAATCATAAAATAATCATGTGTTAAACACAAATCAACTTTTGACTCATGAAATTCAATATGAATTTATGATTCTCCAGTAGAATGAGTTTAGCATGAATTTATCAATATTGGTGCGTATGGACATCAGTTGTCACCAGTGACCTCTCCAAACCAATAACATGCCTTTTCTCCATGATTAAGTTTAGACTTTTGTCCATTTTTCTATAAAGCCGCATTAGTAACAACATGTACTCATTAAAGGAACTGCTTATTTTACAGTCAGAACATTCACTCTGAGATGGAAAGCTGGCCATTTACAATATTGTGATCATCCAAGCGAAACCCAAGCTTGAATAAACGCTTTTCATACCCTACAATGAGCAAGTATAACTCACTAACACAGAAATATCTGAAATATACCTAATTTGAACAAAACAGATATTCCACTATCAGGAAAAAGTAGGCAACTTGTGCGCTAGATTGAACCGATTCAGTGGAACAAACATCGCAAGGGGTAGACAATGCTGCCCTCTTTACACAGTTCTATGGACTAACTGATCCACTAGATATACAAAACCCAAAACCAGTGAAGTTGGCACTTTATGTAAATCGTAGATAAAAACAGAATTCAATGATTTGCAAATCCTTTTCAACTTATATTCAATTGAATACACTGCAAAGACAAGATGTTTAATGTTCAAACTGAGAAACTTTATTTAATTTTTTTTTTGCAAATAATCATTAACTTAGAATTTAAAGGAAGCTACACATTGCAAAAAAGTTGGCACAGGGGCCTTTATACCACTGTGTTACATCGCCTTTCCTTTTAACGACACTCAGTAAACATTTGGGAACTAAGGAGACCAACTTTTGAAGCTTTTCAGGTAGATCTTTTTCCCATTCTTGCTTGATGTACAGCTTAAGTTGTTCAACAGTCCGGGGTCTCCGTTGTCGTAATTTACGCTTCATAATGCGCCACACATTTTCAATGGGAGACAGGTCAGGACTACAGGTAGGCCAGTCTAGTACCCGCACTCTTTTACTACGGAGCCATGCTGTTGTAACACAGGCAGAATGTGGCTTGGCATTGTCTTGCTGAAATAAGCAGGGGCGTCCATGAAACAGATGTTGCTTGGATGGCAACATACGTTGCTCCAAAGCCTGTATGTACCTTTCAGCATTAATGGTGCCTTCACATGTGTGTAAGTTGCCCATGCCTTGGGCACTAATACAGCCCCCATACCATCACAGATGCTGGCTTTTGAACTTTGCGCCTATAACAGTCCGGATGGTTCTTTTCCTCTTTGGTCCGGAGGACACAACGTTTACAGTTTCCAAAAACAATTTGAAATGTGGACTGGTCAGACCACAGAACACTTTTCCACTTTGCATCAGTCCATCATAGATGAGCTTGGGCCCAGCGAAGCTGGCGGCATTTCTGGGTGCTGTTGATAAATGGCTTTCGCTTTGCATTGTAGAGTTTTAACTTGCACTTGTAGATGTAGCGATGAACTGTAGTTACTGACAGTGGTTTTCTGAAGTGTTCCTGAGCCCATGTGGTGATGTCCTTTACACACTGATGTCGGTTTTTGATGCAGTACCGCCTGAGGGATCGAAGGTCACGGGCATTCAATGTTGGTTTTTGGCTTTGTCGCTTACGTGCAGTGATTTCTCCAGATTCTCTGAACCTTTTGACGATATTATGGACCGTAGATGATGAAATCCCTAAATTTCTTGCAATAGCTCGTTGAGGAATGTTGTTTTTAAACTGTTCGACAATCAGCTCACGCATTTGTTCACTAAGTGGCAACCCTCGCCCCATCCTTGTTTGTGAATGACTGAGCATTTCAGGGAAGCTGCTTTTATACCCATTCATGGCACCCACTTGTTCCCAATTAGCCCGTTCACCTGTGGGATGTTCCAAATAAGTGTTTGATGAGCATTCCTCAACTCTCTGTCCTTTTTGCCACTTGTGCCAGCTTTTTTGAAACATATTGCAGACAAATTCCAAATGAGCTAATATTTGCAAAAAACCAAAGTTTACCTGTTTGAACATTAAGTAACTTGTCTTTGCAGTGTATTCAATTGAATATAGGTTGAAAAGGATTTGCAAATCATTGTATTCTGTTTTTATTTACGATTTACACAACATGCCAACTTCACTGGTTTTGGGTTTTGTACAACATCCAAAAAAGCTTAAAAAAACTGCCATAAAAATATTCTGACTCATGTTACCATACCCTTAGGTGGCTCACATTACCAACTTTAATGTCCTGCACAGCTGCATTTGAGGATTATATTGGTAGTACAATTTGTGGATATAGGCAACAGTAGGAAATATAAAACTTACAATTACAACCTACCAGGGGTTATAGTGAGGGAAGAAAAAAAAGTTTGTTTTTGTGACTCCCGTGACACCACAATCATCATCCAAACTTTAATGCAGAATCCTGAAAAAATCTGGAACAGATAGAGAATTTTAGATATCAAAATACACTTGAAGAAAGGTTTCAAGATATAAAATCAACACAATTGACAACACAAAAATGCAACTGTGTTGCAAAGGCCAGGTAGTGTTTGAAGCCCAAAATGAATGAATTTTTTCATTTTAAAATTGAAGATGTTACAAGAGGGATTCTGACAATATTTGGCTGGCAATACTGAATTCAGTATTTTTTCCTTAAAATATTTGATGTTCCACTCTATAAAAACTTGTATTTCCACAGAAATTTGTAAGATTTTTCCTATTTTCATGGAATCAGGAGCAGATATATTGTTGTATTGCGATCAGGAACCAGATGCAAGAACCAGGAAATACAGTAGAGCTAGTTTTATTGGTAAAGGGGGGTGACCCCCGCAGGGCGAAAAACAGTACAAAGTCCACAATCCAAAAGTCGAAATCCAGTTGGGCAAAAATAGTATCAAAAACCAGGGCAGCAATCACAGTCGGACAGAAATGGGTCTGGTACACAGGAATAGTACTATCAGAGAGACAAGCCAGAATCCATAGGACGTAATCCGAATCGTTACCAGGGCAGCAAACAGAGATCTCGTAGTCGGGCAGAAAAATGGTCAAAACACACAGATGCAACAGTAATCCAAAAACACAGAGGCAAAAATCAAAAGTCAGGCAATCCAGTCAGAAAGATAAACACTGAGAAATCGAGGCGAGAAACGTAGCACAAGAAAACTAGGGAGAACGATCTGACAAGAAAGTGTACCAAACAGACATCTTATATACACACCCGGGGTAAACACATGACCAGGGAGAACAGGTGCAATCAATGGGAACAATAATCAGGGAGAGACACATGAGGAATAAACTAATTACATGAATAGGCTGTAGCCAAAACACAGACAGGGATCACAAGACAAACCTAAGTACAAAACAACAGCTCCGGTTAAGGAGTACTTAAGTGCCAAGATCAAAGAAAAGGAAAGCACAAAGTATAAGTGGAAATCCACAGAAACTTGCAGCAGAGAGAATTAGGGATAGGCAAGGAGGCGGAGATTAGAATTGAGCGACTGCTGAGAGGTAGTTAGTCAATTAGTATGTGCAGCTTTACAATCCTGGGTGCATGTTAGAAAGTTAGTAAAAATATACAATATTAGTGTGGTTAGTAATTAGCAAAAACAATAAACTGTTAGTATGTGTTAGTAAGACAGTAAAAGAGAGAGGAAGGAAGAACACGAGATAATGAAAGAAGATTGAAACCCAGAAACCAATAAATCACCCAAATGAGTGCACACAAGACAAGGGACCGTGAGCAAAGATACACACATAACAAGACAGGGGAGACAAAGTGCAAGGCATGGAAATGAAAACAAGGCATGAAAAATAAATGATCTACACATAAAAAATAATAAACAGGAAATCTAAATTACCAAAACACAACACACAATCCTAAGAATAGTCAAAGGGCAGGCAGTGGTCACTAAACACAGAAATCCTAAACATGGCATAGCCAGGCACAGAACTTAAACATGACATGCAGAATGGCAGATCACAACATATATAATATACATACAATATAGGCACCCTAGACAGAAAGGAGGCAGAAAGGCTGCATACAGGTAATGAGACATTTTATATTCAATACAGTTGAAACGTTTGCTTTCTTCAATTGATTTAGTTTCATGTTTCCATGTCATTTACATCAAACGTCACACTTTTTATCCATATTTTTTATCTTGTAATGTGAATATAGGCCACTGGATGGCAGTATTTACCTTTTTTTTAATTCAGCTCAGACTGGAGCTATGTTTAGACATGTCCTGGACATGTCTGGGGCAAGTCCCCGAAAATAAAAAAAAAGAGGTCTAAATGTGGGTGGGGTCTGCAAAAGAGTATATAAGGCAAAGAATTGAGACAGTAAAGTAGCAGGCAAAATTGCAAGAAGAAGGATACACGTGACCAGACCTGTCATTTCTGTTCAAGACCTGTGAAGTTTTCTTTTGTGGATTTTTGCCTGTGCCCCAGAGCATTTTTCCTTGCCCAGGACATCACCAGCAAACCCACAAGGACTGTAACTATTTCTGTTTTTTTTTGTTTTCTAATCAATCTTGGTCATTTAGTTGTAGATAGTAGAGTAGTTATTTGTTATTGTCTTTGTTCATTAAATGTGGTTAAGTTTTTAAAACTGTGTCTGTCATCCCTTGCTGTTGCTGTTGCTGTAAATGTAATAACAAATTGGGGCCATAACAAATTGGGGGCTCGTCCGGGATAGACCATTGTGAGAGTAATTAATTGAAAATCTAACATTTCAAATTGTAAAATTGTTTTTGTGAATTTTCCGATATAAATATATTGACAACAGCAATGGATGATTTCTTGGCATCACCAACCGTTGAGGTTTTGAAGTCTTTTAAAAAGACAGAACTGCTAGAAATTTGCAGACATTTAGAGCTGACAGAGGTAAAACCAGCCATGCGAAAAGCAAGACTGGCTCGAGAGATAGTTGAATATTACATTGATGAAAATGTGTTTGCACCCGGAGATCTGGAACAGTTTCCAGTGGAAAATCCTAATATAGAAATGGAACTTAAATTAAAACTGCTAGAGATTGAAAGAGAGGAAAAGAGAAAGAAAGGGAGGAAAGACAAAAAGAAAGGGAGGAAAAAGAAAAACAAAGAGAATTTGAGTTAGAAAAATTAGCAAGAGAAGAGAAAAAGAAAGAGAGAAAGAGGAAAGAGCAGAAAGAGAGAGACAGAGACAGAGAGATTTTGAATTGGAGAAATTCGATAGAGAAGAAAGACTCCAAATGGAGCAACTAAAAATTAAAATTGAAACTAAAAATAAATTTTGTGCCAGTCAGGAGGTAAAACTGGTGCCTCCATTTGCAGAAAAGGATGTTGACAACTATTTCCAGTGTTTTGAAAAGGTGGCAAAGAGTTGCCAGTGGCCAAAGGAACACTGGCCACTGATGTTGCAAACTGTCCTCAAGGGTAAAGCTCAACAAGCCTATTCGGCTTTGTCTGCAGATGATTCCTCTGATTATGAGGTTGTCAAAAAGGTTATTTTGAGAGCTTATGAGTTGGTTCCAGAGGCTTAGCTACAGAAATTCAGAGGTCTGAAGAAATCTGAAAATCAGACTTATGTTGAATTTGCTAATGAGAAGCAGGTTTGCTTTGAGCGCTGGTGTACTTCTATGGAGGTCAAGGATGATTTCAACTCACTAAAAGAGATGGTGTTAGTTGAAGAATTCAAGAACTGTGTTAAGGATGATGTTAAGACCTACCTTAATGAGAAGCAAGCACTGAATTTGCAATCAGCTGCCAAATTTGCAGATGAATATGTTCTCACACATAAGTCCAAATTTCAGTCTAGCAGTAACAATAGATGGTCCCAATTTCAGAAAAATGGTTACGGTGATACCCAAGATTCCTCACCCAAAGACTAAGACAAATCTGGTGATGGTGCTCAGAAATCCAGTAACAGGTCTGATCAAAGCGTGAAAGCTAACAGTGACAAAAGTGGTCTAGTTTGCAGTTATTGCAAGAAATCTGGTCATGTTACAACTAACTGTTGGTTCCTAAAAGCTAAGAAAGAAAAAGAAAAGGATACCAAACCAAATGCCTTTGTGAAAACAAGGTTAGAAACCCCTGTAGTAGATAACCGATCTGCTAAATTACCTGCTTCTTGTGGGGCTAAAAAGCCTGATACTGCTGACTTTGTGAGGGAGGAATTTCTTCCATTTGTGTCAGAGGGATTTGTGGCTCTGAATGAGCATACTACTCCTGTCCCCATATATATCCTAAGGGATACCGGAGCTTCTCAGTCACTTTTGTTGATGGACTCCTTGGAGTTACGTGATGAGACCGCTTCAGGGGATTTCATACTTGTACAGGGTATTGAAGGGAGGACTGTATCTGTACCCCTGCGCTCTATATTCTTGAAGTCAGATTTAGTTACAGGACAGGTAAAGGTGGGACTCATGTCAAGTCTACCTATAAAGGGTGTTTCTCTGTTGCTAGGCAATGACCTGGCTGGGGGCAAAGTAGTTCCCCCTGTACATCTTACTTCACAGCCGAGCACTGAAGATGGGGATGAGGACCCATCTCTGTATCCTTCTTGCGCAGTGACTCGTGCTATGGCTAAGAAGGCTAAAGAAGAAGATGTTGTGGTGCCGTCCAGCACATTGAATAGTCAGGATTCAGGTGGTTCGCCTCATGACTCTGATTGGCCTACTATGGTTTCTCCGTTTGAGGACTTATCAGATACTTTTATCAGTTCTCTATTCAGCCAGCCGGATGGGTCTGGTGATTTTGATGTGTCTGGAGACTTGTCTCTGTCCAGAAAGCGGTTGATTGAGGAGCAAACTAATGATTCTGAAATTTGTGTACTAAAGAGGAGAGCCCTTCCTGATAAAGAAATAGACGCAGTTCCAGTTGGGTATTATCTCAAGGATGGTGTGTTGATGCGGAAGTGGTGCCCTCCTGATATCCCTGCCAATGCAGATTGGGCAGTGGTTAGGCAAATTGTTGTTCCGAAGGTCTACAGGAATGAGATCTTGACAATGGCTCATAGTTTACGTTTAGGAGGTCATCTTGGTGTTAACAAGACTGTTGATAAAATCATGAAACACTTCTTTTGGCCTGGGCTTCGGAAAGACATTTCCAACTTTTGCAAAACCTGTCACATTTGTCAAGTAGTTGGAAAACACCAGTTAGACCCACCTGTAGCTCCATTGCAGCCTATCCCAGCATTTGGAGAGCCCTTCTCTAAGGTCGTTGTTGATTGTGTTGGTCCATTACCCAAGACTAGATCTGGAAATCAGTACTTGTTGACAATCATGTGTGCATCTACCAGATTCCCTGAAGCCATACCTCTACGTAACATCAATGCAACTGCAATCTCAAAGGCTTTGATAAAGTTCTTCACGTTGTTTGGCCTTCCCAGGGAAATTCAGTCAGACCAAGGTAGCAATTTCACTTCAGGATTGTTTCAGCAGGTTGTGTATGAACTAGGTGCAAAGCAGATTCTTTCTAGTGCCTATCATCCAGAAAGTCAGGGTGCCTTAGAGCGGTTTCATTCCACTCTCAAGACAATGATGAGGACTTATTGTTATGACCAGGAGAAAGACTGGGATGAAGGTGTTCATTTGCTGTTGTTTGCAGCTAGAGAAGCAGTGCAGGAGTCTACTGGATTCAGTCCATTTGAGCTAGTGTTTGGTCATGAAGTGAGAGGACCTTTGCTATTATTGAGTGAACAATGGCAAGAGGAAGAGCCGTACATCAGTCTGTTAGACTATGTTAGCAAGTTCAAGGAAGGATTGCGTGCAGCTTGTGACCTAGCCAAAGAGAACTTGAAATCAAGTCAGGGAAAAATGAAAACTTGGTATGATCATAAGGCTAGAAGCCGTGAGTTTAAACCAGGAGACAAGGTCCTTGTGTTGTTTCCCTTGCAGTCCAATCCATTGCAGGCTAGATTTCATGGTTCTTATGAAATTCTGACAAAACTCAATGATCTCAATTACATTGTGAAGACTCCAGATAGGAGAAAACCAGAACAATTGTGTCACATTAACATGCTGAAGCCTTATCATGACAGAAATGCTAGGGTTGCTGCTGTCACTTCAGATTCTCCTATGGCCGAGACTTGTGAAGATGAGGGGGAGTTTCAAGATGATGAACATAGAATTAAAGCTGAAGTTCTTTCATGTAAATTGTCAAATTCTGAAGTGTTGCAAAATCTTGATGTAAAACTCCAGCACTTAGAACCCTCACAGAGAGATCAGTTTGAGAGGTTGATCAAGAAATATGAGGATCTGTTTCCTGATGTTCCAAAGAGAGTTTCTATAACCTCTCATGATGTAGATGTTGGTGATGCCAAACCAATAAAACAGCATCCGTACCGGATGAATCCTGAAAAGAGAGAGATTGCTGAGAAAGTGGTTGAGTACATGTTAAAACATGATATTATCAGACCCTCCAACTCAGATTGGAGTTCACCCTGTGTGCTAGTTCCAAAACCTGATGGAAGTACTAGATTCTGTACAGATTATCGCAAAGTCAATGCTGTAACTAGAACTGATGTGTTTCCAATACCTAGGATTGATGATTGTATCGATAGAGTAGGGCAAGCAAAGTTTCTGACCAAGATTGATTTATTGAAGGGTTATTGGTGTGTGCCTTTAACTGAGAGGGCCAAGAGCATCTCTGCTTATGCCACACCATCTGGGTTGTTCCAGTATGAAGTCCTACCCTTTGGGATGAAAAATGCCCAAGCCACATTCCAAAGGATGACACAGCCTACAATCGCCGGATTGCCACACACGGGTGCATACATCGATGACCTGATCACATGGAGTGACTCCTGGGAAGAACATCTAAAAGATGTAGAGACGTTGTTCCAGCGCCTGACCCAGGCTAACCTGACTGTTAACCTGAGCAAGAGTGACTTTGGTTGTGCTACTGTCACTTATCTTGGCTACGTCATAGGCCAGGGTAAGGTGGCGCCCATAAATGCTAAAGTCCAAGCCATCATGGACTTTCCAGTTCCTGACAACAAAAAAGCTTTGCGCCGCTTCCTTGGAATGATCGGGTACTACCGCAAGTTCTGCAAGAACTTTGCTGAGATTGCTCTCAGTCTAACTAACCAACTGAAGAAAGGCGAAAAGTTCACTTGGGATGATGCATGCCAGAGAGCCTTCGATCGCCTAAAGTCTCTGCTGTGTCACTTCCCCGTGCTCAAATCTCCTGACTTCAAAAAACCGTTCTCCATCGCGGTCGATGCTAGCGACCAAGCTTGTGGATCTGTGCTCCTACAGAGAAGTGACTCTGATGACATTGAGCATCCCGTGGCATACTTCTCCAGGAAGTTCAATCGCCACCAAAGGAACTATTCCACAATAGAGAAGGAGCTGTTGGCTCTGGTCCTTTCTTTACAACACTTTGATGTTTGTACAGGACAAAAGCCAATGATTGTGTATACTGACAACAATCCGTTAATGTTTTTGAGTAAGATGAAAAACAAGAATCTGAGATTGTTGAATTGGAGTTTGATTTTACAGGAGTTTGACTTGGAAATTAAGCATGTGAAGGGTACAGACAATGTAATTGCTGATTGCTTATCCCGTGTTTGAATATGTATATATATATATCATGTGTTTATTTGAATATTGTATGATATGTATATAAAGACAAGTGTTCACTTAACCATTTTGTATTGAAAAGAAAAATTTTGCCTTTATGAGTCAAAATTTTTCCCTTTTGGAATGGAGGTGTTATGTGAATATAGGCCACTGGATGGCAGTATTTACCTTTTTTTTATTCAGCTCAGACTGGGGCTATGTTTAGACATGTCCTGGACATGTCTGGGGCAAGTCCCCGAAAATAAAAAAAAGAGGTCTAAATGTGGGTGGGGTCTGCAAAAGAGTATATAAGGCAAAGAATTGAGACAGTAAAGTAGTAGGAGAAATTGCAAGAAGAAGGATACACGTGACCAGACCTGTCATTCTGTTCAAGACCTGTGAAGTTTTCTTTTGTGGATTTTTGCCTGTGCCCCAGAGCATTTTTCCTTGCCCAGGACATCACCAGCAAACCCACAAGGACTTTAACTATTTCTGTTTTTTTTTGTTTTCTAATCAATCTTGGTCATTTAGTTGTAGATAGTAGAGTAGTTATTTGCTATTGTCTTTGTTCATTAAATGTGGTTAAGTTTTTAAAACTGTGTCTGTCATCCCTTGCTGTTGCTGTAAATGTAATAACAAATTGGGGCCATAACAATCTATACCTGCTTATTCCTCACTAGGGTCGCGGGGCGAGCTGGAGCCTATCCCAGCTGACCTCGGGCAAATGCAGGGACCCACCCTGAACAGCTTGCCAATACATCGCAGGGCACACATGCCATTCACTCTCACACCAATGGGCAATTTAGTGTCTCCAATTATCCTGGCATGCATGTCTTTGGGAGGTACTTGGAAAAAACCCACTCGAACACAGGGAGAACATGCAAACTCCACACAGAAAGGCCCCAGGCCAGATTCGAACCCACAAACTTCTTGCTGTGAGGCAGCAATGCTAACCACTGTTCCACCGTGCCGCACTTTTCAGGAGAACTTTAAAGGATAAGAGAACCTATGGTAAACTTGCATCGCCGAATTAAGTACATAATCTTTGCTATCCAAAACGAAAAGCAATTTTTCTTTTTTTTTTGTATTGAGCTAACTGCATTTAAATGTTAAATATATAAGACAGCACAAGAAAGCTGCCATGTTACTTTGGCTGGAGGAAGCTACTTACATCATCCGGGCTGGTAGCTCTTTTGTTTTAAAGGAACTAAAGCGTCTAGAGGGCGAAATTTCACAAACAGGCTCTCTGTGTAATTTTTCATCCAGAAAAAAAAAAACATGGCAGTCATTTCCCATAATATCAAACTAACTAATTAGTAACTTGCTACTTGCCCTGGGAATGCCCCTTTTTAATCTCTACAATCGATAATGCCGCCCTCTCTTAGCATGATGTCTTCTAAAGAACTCAGGACCAATTCGCTGCATAGCTGGTATGTACAACTGCATGTAAAAATATCATTTTGATCACTTCATTACATGTTTTTTTCACCCCAGTGCTTAGTAACTTCAAATCCGATATGATTTCCATTATGAGCAAAAGAAAAATTGGCAATAAGTATATTTATATATAAGTATACTGGTTTTCTTAATGGGCAATCAGAGACAAGCTAAATGGGCTAGAGAGCCGTGGTTCACTTGCGTTCACCGTCTGCGAAAGCTACTGCTAAACGCATTGTCCAGGTGTTTGGTTCTTCAGCAAGCCGGCAGCTTAGCTTGCACCACCCAATGCAATGGAGATACATTTTCATAGTTAATTAAAATAATTTCTATAACTGTTTATACAACTTACAACAGTCACACATTTTCCAGCAATTTAGTCTGTTTTAGAGTAAGGCTTGAAATAAATGAGTTTAATAGCGGACATCCAACAAGCTCGTTAGATTATGTACGGCATTTGGTCAGGCTAGAGTAAAACAATAATTGACAAAGAGAAAAAGATTAGAACTTCTTCATTTACTTCCATTTTCAGTGCCCGGTCAGCTCTTCTTTCTCCCCTTTCCCACGGTGCTTCTCTCCTCGTATGGACTTTTGATTTTCGGGTTAGCATCTGGCTTAATTCTTCTCATCTTTTTCATTGCGAACTCAGACCAAAACCCTTCATCCTCGAAGTCAGAATCATTGAAGTGGTCGCTACAAATCACACTATAGTCGCTTGGTCCTTGCCATTTTGCCCGAGTCAGTTTCGCCCGAGACACCCAAATTTTACTTATTTTTTCATCTTTTGGGAATCGATGAAGGTGGACTCCTTCTTTGGATATGTTACTACAACCTGCTACAATGCATCAGGTAGACATTTGCTCCGCCGTTTCCCGAAATTTTGCGAGAAAATAATTTTGAAAACCTTCTGCAGTTGCTGTCCCATAGGCAACATAGAAAAACGAGCTCGACTGAGCTCATGTCGTTCTTTATATGACGTCAGCAGGTTGATGTGTCAATCCCACGGAAGTTGGAGCTAATTTTGGGCGGGGCAGAAACTGGCTGAAAATCAAGGTCTGCCATCAGAAAACAAGCCTGAAATTATTACTGTGTTAATTTTCATGGGAATTTTTCGCGCAGACATCGTTTACAAGTACAGAACTAGGGAGTTAGTGTCAAAGTACACAGTAATAGAGTCCTTTGAAGATAATGGTGAAAGGTCACATCAGCCAGGTTCGGATCACCCGTTTCATTAGACTACCAAACAACTGCCCATTGCGGCATTGTTGAGGATTATCTACAGTTTTCCAGCAAACAGTCAGTTGTAATTCAAACAGCTGGTACCTCTCAAAACACTTGATTATGAATGCAACTTTCAATACTTGTACTGCGACTATGCACACTCAAAAGACATATCCAGCCCTCATAACATCACGCACTGGTCTGGGCCATATGCTACCTTCGTTTTGACTCGAAAGTTGGAAATCAGTGCTGGGAATAACGTCGTACCCGAGCTGACTGCATTCTATTAAGTAAGTCGGAAGACTGACTTGGGGTCAATGGGGTGTCCTCTGGCCGGGTAGCTTTTATGAGCTATTGTTAGCAATACTAGTTGATAACAATGAATTACTCAGTATTTTTTGTGTGCATACATCGTAGCAACAAGTCCGCCAATAAAATCTATTCTGTACCGTGTGACCGACTGATTTAACAAAATACAAATAACTCAGAATTGCAATATACAGTTTATTAATACAGCTTTCGCTTACTATTGATATGGAGCTGCCATCTTGAACTCGGGGGTAGGTGAAGAATGTCTGACTTTCCGAGTTGGAAATCCGACTACAGGGGGCTTCAGATTGAAATTTTCGACTGGGAGCTAAGAAGTCCCGACTCCCCAGTACAAATTGAACGCAACAATGGATGAACGCAGCACCTGGATCTGAAATGCGAAGCCAATGCGGAAATCTCTTAAAATTACATTCTATTTAATGGCGATGTCGGTGGTTGTTTGCTGAAGGAAGTTCAATGCCGTGGAAGTCTGAGAAAGTGACCCTACTTTCCCCATCTGATTTATAATTTCAATAATGATTTTCCACATTATTTTATGGTATCTATTGCTCGTTTCAAGCCTCCTTTGATATACCATGATGTTCATTCCTAGAGAGCAAGCTCCTCCGCTCCGAATCTAAGCCGGATCAGCTGGAGTCGGCACAGAGCTGGGGCAGATCCAGAGCGGAGGTACTTGCTATCTGGGTTTTTTTTAAATGATGGTCCCAAATTGACTACAAGAAAGGATAAAGCCAGATATACTTTGGGGGTGTGGCTATTCTCTGGTCCTCGTCAGATGCAGTTGCTCCACCCATAGATCCACCCCTCACTCCTCCCTGCATCTTCAACTCACACTCTTGTCCGATAGGATTCACATCTGGTTTCAAAATGACAAAATGGCGCTGTTCAAATTGCTTTTATCTAGGCTTCCTAAATGGTATGCTGAAAACAGTGGGTGACGTCACGGTTGCTTCCTCCATCTTCATTCATCTATGGTCTGGGCAGAATATTTCCCATTGTTTGACTGGTCGATTTTTTTATGGCGGCGATAGCATATTCTGAAGTTTGTAGGATTCTGTGATGTTTGAACGCGGATAACACAGTGAAAAAATCTAAATAAAATAATGGCTTAACATTTTGGACAGCATACAATATGCAATTTATTTGAAAATGCAAGTTCATCATAGGTTTTTTTTTATCTTTTTAGCAACAGAGTTACTGCTATCCATTGTGTTTCTTTGTGGTATATTTGGGGTCATTGTCTAGCCAGAAGATCCAGCCATGACCAATTTTAAGCCTCCTAGCAGAGACAACCTGCCAGACTTTCCATTAAATCATAAATTTTAATCACTGCCCCAGGTCTTAAGGCAGCAAAACCTCCCCAAAACAGCAATCCACTTCCACATTTGTCCGCAGGTACCAGACGTTTCTCCTAATATGTATTCATTTATAGCTGCCAAAACTTGTGACTGTACATATGGCCAAAAAGTTTCAAATTTGGCCTTCTTTGAATGTAGTACACTCATAATTCATAATTCTAATGACATCTGGAATGCTCCAGATGTTCCTTTTTCTTGTGCTCAGTAAGGACCCTCTTTGCAACCATTTCAGAAAGTTTGTTTGTACGCAAGTGGCATCTTATCATTGTTTATTGAACAAATGCACCCAAGATAGGATCACTGTTTACTCTCTAACAATTCTCTTGACAGTAGTTCTGCATTTCTCATGCTGATAAAGGACAGGATGAAGACTGACATCATCTTAATAAAAATAGCCTTTCCCAGTTAAATTTGATTTTATATACATTAAATTATTGGTGCCCTTTACAGTTTAACACAATTGCAGTAAGATGGCCAACTTCACAGAGAACACAAAGACGATAAAAATTCAAATTTATTTATTTTTCCAAGTTTGAGAATGATAAATTTCCTTTCTTATACACAGCCTTTTTTCTATTTTTATCAAGAGTTATAATAATTTTACAAGTGAATGTTCAGTGTTGCTTGGAAAGTTAATAATGGACCAATAACATTCCCTCAAAAAAATGTGTTGCACTAATGGTATGATAGATGAACGTCCACAATCAAATTTTGCTTATTTCTTTTATTAGAACAAATTCAAGAGATATCAATTTTCGATCAAAGTGTCTCACAACATAGAAGAGTAAAAAAGAATGTGCACAACAGTATGAAAACATGGAATTGCTGTTGGAGTATTTTATTACAAGCTTGCATTCTCAAAGTGGTTAAGGGAATCCAAGGTTGATGATGTTGCTTGTTTAAGTTCATGACTTAAGTAGATGACATCACTGACGGATGTAAAAATCACCAAAATGATTCAAAAGATACTGAGATAGCAACTGCTAATACTAGTATCCAACTAAACCAACAACATACCCTGTTCAAACAGATTTCCCAGGTAGCTCATATCATTAATTACCTCGGCACGCATTTGTAGGCAACAAGTGTTTTCGCCTTGGTTGATAAAAGTGGCAATTGATTATGATGGCTATATTTTATAGCACATTAATTTTGACAAACTGGTTATCAAAAACAGCGAACATTACAAGCCCAGTAATCAAGGATACTGTTAAGAATTATGACTGTTACATTATACACATAAACCCAGCAGTAAGGAATCACTTTGATGAAGTCTGTGGACAGACATTTTGTAATAACCGAAAAATACCAAATGACACTGCCCCCAGAGCCATTGGATTACAATGAAATGCCAAACCAGAGGAGACGTATACAGAGAGTTGTCTTAATACACACTGATGAAGAGGCAATGTACTTCATAATCGTTAGACACACAAAATGACTTTTTACATGCTGTAAAACAAGGAGCAGCACTCAGTGTGGCAGTTATCAACTATTCTCCCACACAGAACTGCTGAAAATTCTTCGCATTAAAATCCCTAACCCCCAAACCCTGCCCCCCCACCCCCTTCACCTGACATGACATTTAACATAAATTAAAAAGAATTTATTTTAATACATGATCTACCAAAGTAGGCTGTACACAGAAAGTCCAGCAGTTTGTAGAATACTGGATATAATAAGAGGCAAAATGATCATTTTTACTTCACAGTTCTGAGCACTAAGGTTAGGGATTAAACTACAACATTGGGTATTATTGTTAAAACTTTCATTCTCCTTTGCCGCATAAAGCTAGCATTTATAGCAGTGTATAGCGCCAATATATGGTTTTGTCCAAACATGAAATATTTTTTGCTCCGAACAACAGAGCCACAAAGCAATGTTTTGTTCCACTGGCCTGATCTGCAGATAGGAAGTGAAATTAATAGGAAATACACACTTTTCTGACTTGACAGCATCAATCATGTCAGCATTGTAGCATAAATATCATTAGCATATTTAATCCAATCTCGGCAAGTGATAAAATAAGATGTTTGGGATCAGAAAGTTTACAGAGGAGAAGCCACAGGAAATGAGGCGTTGAACAGGCCAATAACTGCTGGTGATCTACTGACACTGCCAGAGCCATTAGCATATTAAAGCAAGGCTGGCGCAGCTGATCCACTGTACATTTTTACAAAAGGTAAGGTACACAGTCAATTTGCATTCATTCATTTATTCCATTCTATTTAACATGTCATAGGGAGAAAGTGCATTTAGTTAAGATAAGACCAGGTCCCAAATATGAACAACATTTCCCATAAAAGCATGATTACTACCCATGAGCTAACAGCACAGTTCTGAAGAGCGAGGCATTAGCCTGATTAAAAACCCAATTAAAAATACGCAATTGACACACATTCAGCATGAAATACAGAATGTTAATACACAAAGTCCAGCAATAAAAAAAGTAAAATATATACATACATATGTATACACATACCTTAATAAATATGTATACACATCGCTATATGTATAATCACATTCAAAAATATTCGCTAAAGGCAGACATTCTGGGGAAGTGGTCCTCTTTTGGAAGCAGTTGCGGTGAAACTGCAGCCTGCTCGGCCAGCACCTGCAGCACTGAAAGAGAGGCAGACAGAAAACGCGATGGAGAACGACAGAGCGAGGTGGGGACAAGCAAACATGACGGAGGGAAAGGAGGAGAGGGAGAGAGAAGATGCCGTGTGGAGCCAGACTCCAGTGACGTTCCAAAGGCAGCCAACAGTAGAACGAGCCCTTGTGTGCCGTGGGCCAGCACTCAGCAGACACAGGCCTACTGTTACGTTCTATTAAGGCAAACACCACATGGAGAGCTGGAGAGCGGATTTTCATTTACTTATCCTTGATTTTGTTAACTAGGCTAGAGGACTCTCTGGGTCTTCAGGCATGGAGGACCTGCTCCTGCGGTGGTTGAGAGGTGCCCCCTGCTGGGCAATGGGTGCCACTGCGCCTCTCCCTGGTCCGTGGTGGGGGAAGCGTGGAGGAAGTGGGGCCTCGCTCAGCGCTGGGATCGTGGGGTGGGGGCCTGCCGTGGGGCTACTGCAGTTCTGCCTCTGCTTCTAAACTGAGCTGCTCGTCTTAATGCCGCCAAACAGACTCACGATGGCGCAACATAAATTCAACATTCAGACAGGAGGCACTGGCATGAGAAAATGCATCAACAGGGAAGCAACAGCAAGACAAATAAATGAGGAAGAGTGGAGGTGAGAAGATGAGATTAGATGTAAATGGGCTGAATGTGGATGCAGGCGGAGCCCAGCTGGGTGTGGGCCCATAATGCGAGACGGGGAGTCATGCTGGAACATGTAACAGCGAGCAGTGGCACAGGCAGACATGCCGTACTGTTCAAGGGGATGAGCATGGAACAAAACGGGCTGTTAGAGTTGGACACTGTCCTACGGTAATGAGCAGCTAAGGTGACAAAAGTACACTCTATCACAATCCCAACTCTCTATGGAACTACAGACACCCTGACTCTAGTCTACCCTGTCATTAGCCACTTGAGCCTCGCGCTCCTGCTCAGGATGTGTTACAGCGTGCGCTCAGAGCAGTGTAAAGGCAGGCAGGCAGGCAGAGACCCACGCTGAGACATTTCCCAGGAGTCTCTGCCGCTATGGAATGACGTTAATGGTAATGGATTTCCGCATGCAAACATGCAACCTGCCCCCTGAATCTGTCGGAAACTCCCTAACCCCCTCCCACAAACCCAAGAGTTTGAGAACTGTGTGTGCCCTCCACCAATGCCTGGCCAAGCGTGACTGACTCACACACACCTCCACTCAGGAACCTGCAGCCCAAAGAGGAGAGAGAGGAGAACATTACTGAGCGCGTGCGGAGTCACAGCCCCCCAATTACAAACACACGCCAGCAAACTGTGCTGACCCAGCAGGCCAGAGAGCTACAAACCTGTCCATGGGGGATTCACGGTACTGCTAATACACACTGCAATGCTACACAGGAGTGTACAGGAGATCTGAGGCACAATAAGCCCCACAGTGAACTGCAGTACGCGTCAAAGAGCCATTTACGTTCTGCAGGAGGTGACGTCTGCCGTGCCAGAGCTGTAAATGGAGTTACGTCCCACAGCATAAAAAAGATAAAAGCGTTTGATTTCACAAGTAATACAGAGACATAAGATGAGTGATATAAAACTGCAGAGGATGATGAGGGAGCAGAACGGAAGGCAAACCTTCCACAAGTCCACAGGATGATCGACTTCAAACCAGGGAAACCAATTAATTAAGGAACAGGCGGCAATTTTATCCTCAATTTATAAAAACAGATGTTAGAAACAAATCAGCTACAATTAAAGCCATAAATAAAGCTTAAAGCTGAGAGGCATATGACAGCAGACTCCCCTGAAGTAGAGCAGGTCCTGGTGTTGGAAGGACTCTTTCGGAGAGTGCACTGCGCACTCGCATGTAGAGCGGCGTGCGGAGCAACAGACGGCCACGAAGAGAGCATTGCGGTCCGTGAGCTCACAGCGCACAGTAAAGGGGATGGGGGGTGGAGAGTGGGGGATACTGTCCAGTCTGTCAGAGCCACACATGTCCGTGTAGTGCCGTGTCATAAGTAGGTGACCGCACAGAGCCACACGTCCGTGTAATGCCGTGCCATATGCAGGTGACCGCACAGAGCCACACGTCCGTGTAGTGCTGTGTCATATGTAGGTGACCGCACCTTTGCTGTTCTTCTCTAAAGTGATCTCCACGTAGGAGGTGGGCACGTAGCCTTCCTCTCCGCTCTGCTTGCGTGCGCGCGTCCAGCCATCGCCTTTATCTTCCTCGATGATGTACAAAATCTCATCCTCCTTCATCACTAGCGTGCCCTCGTTCTGCCCTGCGAGGTTGAGAGACAAAATCTTTCAGATCCCATTGGTGCTAAGGACATGGTTGCTACATTGAGTATTGTGGGTAAAGCATTATGTAATGCACTAGATCATGCATTGATGTAATTTACCTGTAGATGCACCTCAGTCATAGCCAACTCACAAGTTAAAACACTAAATAAAGCAAGTAACGTACTTATTGATGAACAAGGCAATCCTGTAGTTAATGCACAAGGCAATGAAATAATAGCACAAGTTAATGCAACAATGAATGACTCAGGTAAAGCATTAAATCCATAAGGTAATGGCCCCAACTCCAAACTCTGGAGCAGTCTTGCATGTCATTTAATAATGTAAGATGTGTAATTGGTTGTTCTGTAAACCCAAGCCCACATAAGACAAATCAGCAATTACAAAGAGTAAACAGGGTTTGGCAGTTCATAACAAAATACATTTATCCGTTTTATTATTCCATGTACAAAACCCAAAACCAGTGAAGTTGGCACGTTGTGTAAATCATAAATAAAAACAGAATACAATGATTTGCAAATCCTTTTCAACCTATATTCAATTGAATACACTGCAAAGACAAGTTACTTAATGTTCAAACAGGTAAACTTTGTAATTTTTTGCAAATATTAGCTCATTTGGAATTTGATGTCTGCAACAAGTTTCAAAAAAGCTGGCACAAGTGGCAAAAAAGACTGAGAGAGTTGAGTAATGCTCATCAAACATTTATTTGGAACATCCCACAGGTGAACGGGCTAATTGGGAACAAGTGGGTGCCATGATTGGGTATAAAAGCAGCTTCCCTGAAATCCTCAGTCATTCACAAACAAGGATGGGGCGAGGGTCGCCACTTAGAGAACAAATGCGTGAGCTGATTGTCGAACAGTTTAAAAACAACATTCCTCAACGAGCTATTGCAAGAAATTTAGGGATTTCATCATCTACAGTCCGTAATATCGTCAAAAGGTTCAGAGAATCTGGAGAAATCACTGCACGTAAGCGACAAGGCCGAAAACCAACATTGAATGCCCGTGACCTTTGATCCCTCAGGCGGTACTGCATCAAAAACTGACATCAGTGTGTAAAGGACATCATCACGTGGGCTCAGGAACACTTCAGAAAACCACTGTCAGTAACTACAGCTCGTCGCTACATCTGCAAGTGCAAGTTAAAACTCTACAATGCAAAGCGAAAGCCATTTATCAACAGCACCCAGAAACGCCGCCTGCTTCGCTGGGCCCAAGCTCATCTAAGATGGACTGATGCAAAGTGGAAAAGTGTTCTGTGGTCTGACGAGTCCACATTTCAAATTGTTTTTGGAAACTGTGGACGTCGTGTCCTCTGGACCAAAGAGGAAAAGAACCATCCGGACTGTTATAGGCGCAAAGTTCAAAAGCCAGCATCTGTGATGGTATGGGGGTGTATTAGTGCCCAAGGCACGGGCAACTTACACATATGTGAAGGCACCATTAATGCTGAAAGGTACATACAGGTTTTGGAGCAACATATGTTGCCATCCAAGCAACGTCTTTTTCATGGACGCCCCTGCTTATTTCAGCAAGACACACATTCTGCACGTGTTACAACAGCATGACTCCGTGGTAAAAGAGTGCAGGTACTAGACTGGCCTGCCTGTAGTCCAGACCTGTCTCCCATTGAAAATGTGTGGCGCATTATGAAGCGTAAAATACGACAACGGAGACCCTGGACTGTTGAACAACTTAAGCTGTACATCAAGCAAGAATGGGAAAGAGTTCCACCTGAAAAGCTTCAAAAATTGGTCTCCTCAGTTCTCAAAAGTTTACCGAGTGTCGTTAAAAGGAAAGGCGATGTAACACAGTGGTAAAAAGGCCCATGTGCCAACTTTTTTGCAATGTGTTGCTGCCTTTAAATTTTAAGTTAAGGATTATTTGCAAAAAAAAAAAAGTTTCTGAGTTGGAACATTAAACATCTTCTCTTTGCAGTGTATTCAATTGAATATAAGTTGAAAAGGATTTGCAAATCATTGTATTCTGTTTTTATCTACGATTTACATAACGTGCCAAATTCACTGGTTTTGGGTTTTGTACGTATCGGAGTTCAAAATAATTCCTCCCGTTTGCTGTTTTTTGTCCAGATGGGATTAAAAATTGTTCTTTCTTCCAGCACGTATTGCGATCTTCACACATGCACAAGTACAACTGCAAATACCACACAGTTCACAAGCTTGATCACGTACCCATGCAGAATGCACCCCAAGAGGAAACAGACCAAGGGCCTCCAGGCATAATCTCAGGCTCAGTGTTGGGAACAGAGCCACAATACATTCCCAGCATGTTTATTCGCATAAAAAAATACAACTGAAGCAAAAATATATCTCTCGTTTACGGCACATTTTCAGCAGTGGAAATTTAAGAAACGTTCTGAATTCCATCAGTCTGTCAGCAAAACTTGACTGAAAATTGGCCTGTTCATAAATAGCAATTATATCAGCTCATCGTCTCAGAAAAATGATTTAAAATACAGCTGTGGTTGCATTTAAACCACAGATACAGATGAGGCATGAAAAAGCTCTCAGGGGTTTAACATAATAACACACAAACCCTGCCGCACACAATGTGCCATAAAAGTCATGTTTTAAATAATAAGGTTGTTTAACCCCTTTGCACAGAAGGTAAATCTGGCAATTCCTGTGTTAACCCATTTAAGGCTTTATAATTCAAGAAGTGAAATTCACAGACAGGGGAAAATAAAGGGAGGAAGACACTCGAAGCATTTAGAGAACAATAATAATACTAGAAGAATAAAATATCTTATTTCAATTTATTTTTAATATTTTAGAAATGAAATAAGGGCCACAAACACAAAAAAATCTTCATGAAAACTCAACATTGAAGTAAAAAAAAAAAAAAAGGCTAGGAGTCAATACATTTCCAGGATCGTAAATTCCTCAACCGCATGTGTGCTAAAGCGGAGTGTGATATTCAAAATTACCTACCGTCTATGAGCCAAATAACATGCTTATCCAAGCGGCTCCCTACATGGATTTCACAGAGGCTCTCTGCACTCTCCGGGCTCTCAAAATTGTGAATAGTAAAAGCATAAAATTATCATATTTTTTAAACACAAATCAACCTTTGACTCAATATGAATCAATATTATTTTCAAGCAGGAATTAGCATGAGTTCATCAATATAGGCAGGGATGGTCTGCATTAACCTCCCCAAACTTATACACCGCCTTTTCTCCATTATAAATTTTTGAAATCCATCCAATTTTTTTTAATCGGAGTCCTATCAGCCAGCACACATGCTCCTGAATCAGCCTATTTGACTGTCAGAACGTTCACTATGGGGGCATTATTGTAGCAAAACTATTTACATTGTGTAAAAAAAATCTGTGTCTGTAACGAGATTCACAGATGTGTAACCGGAAAAATCTGTGTCTGTAACGAGAATCACAAATGTGTAACCGGATGTACAAATGCGTAAACCAACTTGTATTTCGATCCACAAATGTGTAAAAAAAAAATCTGTGCCTGTAACAAGATTCACAAATGTGTAACCGGATGCACAAATGCGTAAAAATAATTTGTATTACGATCCAGAAATGTGTAGAAGTATCCGTGTCTGTATCTAGATCCACAAATACGTACAACAAACTCTGTGTAAATATCAGGCACTGGGATTGGATGGGTTCTTACATGTGACTTTTGCTACACTTCTGCCGCGGAAGATCCACAAATGCGTACAGCGATTCACAAATGCTCGGGTAAGCACTCGTTCACAGAGCTCAAAAGGACCTCATTAAAATGCAAACCACGTGATTTCAATGAACTGGTATAATCACTAAACTCGGAGATGCCAAGCGTCCCGCATTCAGCGTAGGTCTTACGCAATTTTTAGGCTTATTCACCGTAGTCCGTAGTTATCCATTGAATGCTTAGTGAGATTTTCATGCGGAATTAAAATCCTTGTGCATTGAAGTTTTCGTTTCACTTGCGTAAAGGGGCGCCTCATCAGAAGTAACATGGAAAGAGATTATGACTCCGGACGTCCCGTGCTTCTCTTTACTCAGGGATTGGAAACAATACCTGTGTTTTATGATCGTTTAAATTGTTTTAATGAAATAAGACCATTTGAAACGTTTTTATGCAATTCCATTGCTTTTAATCCATCAGTAAAGACAAGCCTGAGAATTCCTGTCATAATCGATTTCCGTGTCATTAGTGGGGAAATCCACCGTAATGCACGTGAAACTGATTAACTTGATGCACGAAGACCTAAATTCTGCGAGTTAATTTCCTCGGTGCGCTTTGATTGAATAATTGCTGACTACAGCACAGAAAAGTGAATGCCACTAAGAGGAGAGACTCACGCACAGGACGTAAGCCTTGGCATCTCTGTTAACTTCGTCCAAAACATCAAAGTTCAAGGTTTTCAAGTTGTCAAATCCTATCTTTGTCGATGCCTACCACATAAATCAAACTTGCAGGATTTTTTAATGAGAACTTTGATTTTAAATTTGATTTCCGCAACTGGAATCGTTCGTGGTCCTTTTGAGTGATGTGATAATTTTTGTCCTGCCCTGAAATCTAATGGTTAGTGATAATAATCAATGCGACTATCTAGCTGCAAATGTATGATAATCACGACAATGGTGGTAAATGGAACATAAAAAATAGTCAGCTCGCTTTGAGTTGCATGTACTCCAAACAACAACAGGCCTACTTGCACATCAAGGAGAAAGACTCTTTACTACAGACTTCGTCCTCCAGAGAATCATTATTATCAGGCTGAAGGAACCCTCCAGTCCGGTCCCATTCACACTGACTCCCAGCATCCATGTCAGTAACGCTTTTCCGTCTCATTAATGTAACCTGAGCACTCCAGGGCTACATTTGGTAGCATTTTTTCCAATGCGTTTGCGTAATTAAAATGCACAAAGCTAAGATGATGTGACCTATCATTGTTACGCAAGGGTTTACATACTTTTCTGGAGGCCCAATCAATTTCTTTCAATCACCGTGGAAAGTTCATACTCCCCAGAATTGGATAAAAACTGGTCAATCAACAGATCACTGGAAGTTTCACATGAGCGTGAACTATACCCGCGCCTCACTCAGATAAACTTGAACAACCACTAAAATGATTGCATTTCCTGTAGAAATTGTTTGAGGCATTAAATGACCACTGAATTCTACAGGGGACTAAGATACGTGTAAATCATTGATAGGGTACAAGGAATTTTTAATATCTTACAATGAACAGTAGAATGACAGAATCAATACCATGTTTAATTTTTGCTTCAGAAAGCTGATTTTTTTTCCCACCATCAAATTGCCTGGATTATTGTGGCTTCAGCTTGCTGCTATGGTGAAAAACAAAATTTTATCATAGTGGTAGATAACTGTTGGATGGATGCTACTGGCAAATATATAAGGCGGTTTACAGATTAGGCTTGGATGAGGAGCTTTATTCATACAATTCTTAGGCAACAGTGGTGGGACAGGCACCGCTTCCTAGGTGCATATTCAATATACATTTTGCATCGACCCAATGTCTTCCCAATATTAATAGGTTAGGGCAGCGGAGCTATCAGTTGAGCAGTTCCACAGTCGCTAGCATCTACGTCTGGGCAAAGGAATTAAACAAAGGAAAACAATGTGAGAAATGCGAGTCATAAAAAAGGCACTTTCACTGTCATACCATCAAAAGCATAAAGTGCTTTGCAGTGACCGATGGCAGGAAGTGGGTCATCATCGTCGAACTCATCGTCAAACTCGTGTGGGTCAGGCTGAGGGGGGCTGCGGTGCTCCTGACTGGGGTCGTCGGTGTAGCTCCCCTCAGGACTACAGCAGTGTAGGACAAAGAGAGCAGGTAAGAAACATGGGGCATTTTCAACATATTCCCTCATCCTGGCTGGAGAGCACAGCTAAACAAACCTACTGCACTTCAAACAATTTCCAAAGCTACAGACTAAATCATGACTATTAATCTGCGGTCTACAGTTTCAGATTGTATAGCTAAAATAGCATTCAGTGGCTTCATTTTCCCATGCTGTGGAACTCAGTGCATTGTAGGAATCGCATCCCCTCTAACCTTTCTCTGCCATGGGGTGCGTGGTGGTGGTTGACCTCTGCGCTTGCACGCCTGTCTCCTCGCGAACTATGTTTCCCTTCCACCTCTGACAGCCAGCTCTGAGAGAAAAGCACACACAAAGACAAACTTTAAATGTATCTGCACCACAAATACTTAGTAAATTGTGTTAAAATTGACACAACCCAGGTTATTTTGGGGAAAAATTCCCAGACCACCAAGTTAAATCCAGTGTCATGAAGTCTTTCAACAATTACTGACAAAGGAGTGGTAATGACTATGTGTTTCCTCCAGGTGGTGCTCATGACAAAGTGCTCAATAACAAAGCCAAACTAAAACAATTTATACTTTGTACACAATCAAAAGTCCTGCGAGATATAAACACTCAGATTATTTGATACACGTCAAAACTATGAATATTACTCAGCACAATTTTGCTGAGCAGTTTAAGTTGTTCGACACTGTCTCACAGGGAGACAGCAGAAACAGATAATAGCTGGATGCATGGATTGAGTACTTAGTGAACATCTCACAATGGATTTTCCTGTGCCGTTGACACGAAGCCATGCATTTTGCAGCAAAGCACAGAGATAAATATCAAACTGCACAGTAAATGAGCAAAGCAAATGGCTCGGTTATTTTCCCATAAAGACAGGATAGTCATGCTGAAAAAATACTGATAAGAAAGTGGATAACAGAGACAGTTACTTCATTCTTATGGATCTCAGAGCGCAGTCGCTCTATGCTGCACATGGTCTCAGAGATCTTGGGCTGCAGGCTGCTGGGGTCTCCCATCTGAGGGTTCTTCTCATACACATCCTTCATCTTGTTCAGCGCATCTCTGACATAAAATAAAAACAAGGAAAACAAATGATAAGATGGAGAAAATATGGCCTAATTCACAATTTTGGTCACAAAACAGTGTTCCCTGCACAGACCATATAAGAAATTACAGATTAAATTTGTTTGCAGATGGTTTTATAATTAGGGGAGAAATTTCCCCATGAGCTACAGTATAAGGATGCATCAATGGCATATTCAACTCAGGGCATGAAACACACATCTTCAGTATAATACAACTTTCTGTGGTTTCTAGTTAGCAAAATAGCATGACAAATGTATTGAAGTAGGACTACCACACATTCACATAAACACAGAAAAGTATGGTTACCATAGTGAGCACTGAACAATCCGTGAGCAACCATTATGTCCCATCATGAACAAACAAATTATTTTTAAGTGTGACATCACCCTCTTTCTTTCCTGGCTGCTGAGGACAGGGTAGGTTATGTAATCAGTGGAGAGACCTTTGTTCAGGGTGTTCTCCCTTCCTTTTTACTTTCCAAAACAAAAACAGGTTCACCAGAAATCACGAAGTAGACGGCCAACGAGCTTTATGCTGCAAGTGCACTGTTGGGTCTGAAAATCCAATAAGCTGCCCTCAGGACTGCCACTGTAGCCATGACAACCCTCCACCCCCTCCCAAACTCCCCTTGCATGGCCCCACCTTTGGTCAACCTCCTTCTGCAGCTCTCTCTGCAGCTCGTCAATCCGCTGCTGGAGCCGCTTGCGCCTCTGCTCAGGGGGGAGGTGACTGAAGTCCTCCAATGTTGGGGCCTACATAAGCGATACCAACAGGGCAGTCACAGACCCACCAACAACAGACCCCACACAAACAATAGACGGCTCAAGGCACACTGCACAGCAGAGGTGCCCAGTCTTATCCAAGAAGGGGCTGGTGATGGAGCAATCCAAGGTGAAGATTCTCCTGGTCAATAAAGAGAACTGGGTGAGAAACTGCTCTGTGCAAACAAAAGCCCACACCCACATTGGCCCTTCCTAGACGACCTTGTGAAACCTTGCTTCAGAGGGACAGAATGGTGAGATATCACTGGCAAGAGGAGTGAAAAGGCCACAGAGGCCAGTAAAAGTGTGTGTACGGACTCAATCCAAACCTTGGGAGACTGCTTGAACCGATGCGGAGCACACTGCACTGACAAACTAGAAATTGGGCCAAGAGCTACATCCTCTTTCTACAGCAACAAACATCACTGGCCCAGCTGGCTAACAAGGTCGGCTCAGACCCAGCACTCCAATGCCAGCGCTCAAGTACATGAAGTGACACAGGGCCTCGCCATTACAAATCCTTTGTATGGACAGGAACTTCCTCAAAAGGGACACACTATTGCAAATGCATTTTATAAGTTTCATAGTTAGTTTTGGATCCAGATGAAGATGAAGTTCACTGAACACTCAATATTGACGAAATATTCGGCAGAATTTGCATTATCAAAGAACCATCAGTTTTTCATGCTGTCAAAAAGAATCACAACTCAGGAAAATAAATACATTGCCCTCTGCAAACATATATTCCAAGATCTCCAAAGATTTAGAAAGGACATTGACCCAGACTTGAACCAAACAAAATGGTCTTTCTAGCTTCTTAGTGCCAATAAACTACTGTGTCTGACATATTGTTTATAAATCACTATTTATACAGACGTGGAGAAAATTGCATGATTTAGAGAGAAATCGCATTAATATGAAGGCAATTTGAAAATGAGAGGTTGCCTTGCTATGATGATCCATTTTACTAATGAACATTAATTTTTCATTTCATCAAAACAAAATAAAAAACAAAAAATGGCAGCAACACAAATACGAAGGCTAGTTTCCAAAACCATTATTATTAACCTGTATCCTGTAGGTCAAATGCACTGTGAAGTAGCTGGTGAATGTTACCTCCTTCACAAAAGCAATCAGTGGTAAATTGACGATATTTTGCTCAGTTTTTCATGCTGTCCATTTAAAAAATGTTCAACACTTCTCAACATTCTGGGAGAGGCATCAGATAAAGCATAGCAGCAACAAGCTTTTTGGTTTGCGCTTGAAGCAAGCCGTCAAAGAGTACAATAGCGCACATGTCTAAGCATTACATTTAGCTAGATAGAACATTTTTGCCATGTGAGGGTTAAAGAAAGGAGATGGGCTACTATTACTATTTTTCACATTCTTTTGATTGACAATGCTGCAGAGGAGACTTTCAGACATAAATCACCAAAGCGCAGAAGTTTTTTTTAACCCTTTAACGTCAATTTGAAAATTTCAAGTTGGGTGCCGATAAAAAAGTGGATTTTCTCCAAAATTTTTTTTATTTTCGCATTTTCTTTATCTGCTCACTAAGACCTACAAAATGACACCGGTCTTGTTTCGGTGTTTTTTTTTCAGACTTTCAAGCACTTTAAACCCAGTGTGCAACCAATTGAAGAGAACACTGGATTCAGACAGAAGGACCGAAGGACAGTTTTCTACAGTTTTCTTCATTTTATGGTTCGATTTTCAGCCTAGGCGGGAGAAAGCTAGATAGTAGAACACTTAATGCTAATGGTTTTAAATAAAATTTCCCACAGCCCACAATTTGTAATCTATATGACGGCGTAATAGCAGTTGTGGGGATATGAAGATGACTGCATGGCTGTTAGGTGTAAGTGTCATCAGGGTGCTGGAGCTTTGCAGGGCTGTAGTGTATATAGTGTATGCAATCCAAAAACTGCTGATCGTTCAGAGCATGAAGCTGATTTTATCCCGCGCCGTTTTCAGGTGTTATGATACGACTCCATTTCAATAGAAGTTGGGATGCTGTTTAAAATGTAAATAAATACAGAATATAATGATTTGCAAATAATTTGAACTCTGTAATTGAAAATAGTACAGAGACAACCAAGCAGGTGATAAAAACTGAGTGATTTTATTGTTTTTTGAAAAATATCTGCTCATTTTCAATTTGATGCAAACAATATGTTTAAGAACAGTTGGAACAGGGGCATGTTTACCACTATGTTGCACGACCTCTTCATTTAACAACACTCTGATATGTGTTTGGGAACTGAGGAGACCAATTACTGTAGTTTTCAAAGTAAAAGATTTTCCCAGTCTTGCTTGATATTGGATTTCAGCCACTCAACACTTTGCAGCCTCCTCATATGTTTCCTTTCATCAAATTCCAATTTCAAAAAACAATACATTTTCTGTTTCCACACTGTTTTTTGTCTTCGTTCGGTTGTCTTTGTACTATTTTCAATTAAATATAGGGTTTAAAAGTGATTTGCAAATCATTGCATTCTGTTTTTATTTACATTTTACAAAGCATTCCAACTTTTTAGGAAACTGGGTAGTAAAATTGTGAAAAACGCATGTCTACATCCATTGTGCCATTGCTGCATTCTGTTGTATTATGGCAAAATTATTAAAGTAATCTTTATCAGAACATCAGTGAGAATGTAGATTTGCAGATCTACTTGTTAACCCCTGAGAAGTAAATGTAGAGGAACTACAAGGACCTCTGAACATAGATTGATGATTAATGCTAACATTGGTGGAAAGGATTAAATGTCACAAAGCATGCAAGTCTTTCATCATAAAATTTTTTAATCGGAAAACTCCGCTATATGGACTCCAAGCTAAAAAAACAATGCTTTTGTCACCTTAAAATTGTAATTAATGATTGGCCAGCAGAATATCCTTTTTCAGCAGGCACCCCAGATAAAAAAGCAATTTTAAAAGCTTTCTTTCTCCTGGAGTTGAAGAGAAAGCAGGACACAGCAGATAAACAGACACACAACACTGCATCACTCGCACCATCTGCGACGGCTCTTACCAGCTTTACCGACCACTGTTTCGTGACATTGGCAATCAAAAAGTGAGAGAGGGAAAAAAAAAATCACTTAGCATCGATGCATAATGTACAAAACCCAAAACCAGTGAAGTTGGCAGGTTATGTAAATCATACAAAAACCCAAAACCAGTGAAGTTGGCACGTTATGTAGATCGTAGATAAAAACAAAATACAATGATTTGCAAATCCTTTTCAACTTATATTCAATTGAATACACTGCAAAGACAAGATGTTTAATGTTCAAACTGAGAAACTTTATTATTTTTTTTTTTGCAAATAATCATTAACTTAGAATTTAAAGGCAGCAACACATTGCAAAAAAGTTGGTACAGGGGCCTTTTTACCACTGTGTTACATTGCCTTTCCTTTTAACGACACTCAGTAAACTTTTGGGAACTGAGGAGACCAATTTTTGAAGCTTTTCAGGTGGAACTCTTTCCCATTCTTGCTTGATGTACAGCTTAAGTTGTTCAACAGTCCGGGGTCTCCGTTGTCATATTTTACACTTCATAATGTGCCACAAATTTTCAATAGGATACAGGTCTGGACTACAGGCAGGCCAGTCTAGTACCCGCACTCTTTTACTACGGAGCCATGCTGTTGTAACACTTGTAGAATGTGGCTTGGCATTGTCTTGCTGAAATAAGCAGGGGCTTATTATGAAAAAGAAGTTGCTTGGATGGCAACATATGTTGCTCCAAAACCTGCATGTACCTTTCAGTATTAATGGTGCCTTCACATATGTGTAAGTTGCCCATGCCTTGGGCACTAATACACCCCCATACCATCACAGATGCTGGCTTTTGAACTTGGCGCCTCTAACAGTCCGGATGGTTCTTTTCCTCTTTGGTCCGGAGGACACGACGTCCACAGTTTCCAAAAACAATTTGAAATGTGGACTCGTCAGACCACAGAACACTTTTCCACTTTGCATCAGTCCATCTTAGATGAGCTTGGGCCCAGCGAAGCCGGCGGCGTTTCTGGGTGCTGTTGATAAATGGCTTTCGCTTTGCATTGTAGAGTTTTAACTTGCACTTGCAGATGAAGCGACGAACTGTAGTTACTGACAGTGGTTTTCTGAAGTGTTCCTGAGCCCACGTGATGATGTCCTTTACACACTGATGTCGGTTTTTGATACAGTACCGCCTGAGGGATCGAAGGTCACGGGCATTCAATGTTGGTTTTCGGCCTTATCGCTTACGTGCAGTGATTTCTCCAGATTCTCTGAACCTTTTGACGATATTACGGACCGTAGATGATGAAATCCCTAAATTTCTTGCAACAGCTCGTTGAGGAATGTTGTTTCTAAACTGTTCGACAATCAGCTCACGCATTTGTTCACTAAGTGGTGACCCTCTCCCCATCCTTGTTTGTGAATGACTGAGCATTTCAGGGAAGCTGCTTTTATACCCAATCATGGCACCCACCTGTTCCCAATTAGCCCGTTCACCTGTGGGATGTTCCAAGTAAGGGTTTGATGAGAATTACTCAACTCTCTGTCTTTTTTGCCACTTGTGCCAGCTTTTTTGAAACATGTTGCAGGCATCAAATTCCAAATTATGCTAATATTTGCAAAAAATTACAAAGTTTACCTGTTCGAACATTAAGTAACTTGTCTTTGCAGTGTATTCAATTGAATATAGGTTGAAAAGGATTTGCAAATCATTGTATTCTGTTTTTATTTACGATTTACACAACGTGCCAACTTCACTGGTTTTGGGTTTTGTACATTTTAATCTATGAAGCTGGGTGGGCGTGCTAAAATATTTTTATTCCACAATATCTCAGTGTATTTTCACTTTTGTAATTGGGTGAGCAAGCACAACAGCAGCATATTCCTGCAGTAAAGTTGTGTTTTTGAGAAGGGGAGCCTATGGTACACACTGCTGGTGTTTCCTTTAAGATAATGAGGTCATTGATACTGCACCCTTCCACAGCCAACCTGGGTCTGTAATCTGTGACTGAGAGCATGCCATTTTGACCACAGCAAATTACAGAATCCTCCAACAGTAGAAAGACTCCCCATGGGGCCCAAATGCAGGGGGAGATGTCGAGCTGGGCTTGGTTTAAATGGGCCCTAACAAAATGGACTGTCTACAGCTGAAACATGTATGAATTTACACAGAGCATGTTTGTGTTTGATTCAGGATAGAACAAACACCAACTCTGTATAAATGCTACATACACAGAGAATATTTCAATGCTTTCAGGATTTAGGTCATAGTCACACACAGAAACAAAAGAAGTGTGTTGCAGCAAAATAATGTAATCAGATGTCAGGGAAAGTATGGGCAGTTTTAGGTCAGGTCACAAACAAGGGTACAGTTTCAGAATATAATCCCATTAGGAACAACCTTAAATGTAACAATGTATTTGGCAGTCCTTTCGAGTTGCTTTTACTGTCCGGACCAAGTGTACAGTACCCCTTTAATGAGTTTTACCTGGAACCTTCTGAGTTCTATTAATAAACAAAAAAAAACAAAAAAAAACACTCCGTTCATGTAAAGCCGTACCTCATTATTTTTTCCCCGAAATAACTTATCACAAGTGATCAAATGAATAAATTTGGAGCACATCTTCATAGGATTGTGCAACAGTATTACAAATAACGAGATAGCAGAGGGAAAAAATTGATTCTGAGAGATTTTACGAACGTACTCTTCTGGATGTGATTCCCCAGAGACCAGTGCGCGCCTCTATACCCTTTCATGGTGGGCAGACAGGACACATCGCTACAAGACGTCCCAGCCTAGGCGCACCTATAACCCTGACTTATGGTGATTTACCGCTGCCATCCATTAAGAGATTGAAGGCAGTCTTCCAGCATTCCCAGCGAGAGCCAGCCAGGATCTACAGCAAATCAATGTCCTCATACACTAATGCTCCCTGGAACATCCACTTCACTGCGTCACGGTCACCATTTTGGCCATGACAAGGTGACTGGGCGCAGTAAATCTTCTCATCATCGACACATCACCAGTCAGACTGACTTGGGAAAGCTCAAGCTTTGAACAGCAGAGAAAAGAACACTGCAGCCCAATGTTCAAACAGGCAAAGGATTCATGCAATGGGAGAGAAACACCACAGCATCCTCACTGCAAACCCACTCGCTGGCTGCCTCTTACCCCTCGCTTCAGACCTCGAAAGGACGGGATTCGAGGTTTAACCGTCCTCATTTCAGACAGACAGTATGCTATTGGATCGCTTGAAAATTTGGGCGACTGAGAATTGCTGCAAGTGAAAGAGGGGCAGGAGGGGGGAGGACAGGAGGGAGGAGACTGGGGTTCAAACAAAAGGAGGTCATCAGCTGATTGGCCAACATGAGTTTTTTTTGTTTTTTTTTTCAAAATGGGCTTGTGAGGCTCAGCAGTTTCAGATGTGCGGAGATATTTAAAAAATTGGCACATTTGTTCACATAGTGCAGCACAGACCACAGTTAAATGTTTTTTATCCTAGAGTACGACAGAAAGGTGCTAAATATCAAGGTAGCTCAATAATGTACTTGATATACCTTCCAGACGAAAGATTGACATTTAAAAACGAGAACACAGGCAAGACAAAACGTGTCAAAGCTACTCCAGCAAGTTATTCATTAACAATTCTGCTTTACAGCTTCCACAGGACAAAGTGCACCTCATGTTGAGGTGCCGCAAACGCAGAACTACAGGACATGTAAGTAACAGCAGCAGTGGCACCAAATCTATTATCTTAGCACTTGTAGTTTAGCGGATCTCGTCCGCCAAATGCAAATAAAAAACATTTAAAGCTACTGAATGCATGAATATC
This sequence comes from Gymnothorax reevesii, assembly GCA_029721435.1. Taxonomy (NCBI): domain Eukaryota; kingdom Metazoa; phylum Chordata; class Actinopteri; order Anguilliformes; family Muraenidae; genus Gymnothorax; species Gymnothorax reevesii. Next base: position 96,449,102 of record CM056575.1, read on the forward strand.
AACTGCACTGTAATAACTAGCTACATGCAAACACCTTTAATGAGGGAAATTACAGTATCTTAGACTGTATATTTAATTTTAGGCACATTTCTAAAGCAGGTTTGGCACTTTTCAAGGGGAAAACCAGCGTTATACCAGCTGGGACATGAATCTTCCACCGCTAATTCCACACTCCTCCACAAGAGAGAGAGGAAGAGAGCATTGTACTAATCACTGCCTACACCACTCTGTCAGCATACAGAGCGCTTTTCACAGTAATGCCAACTTCCTGACTTCAATCAAGTAGATAAACCACTTTAGCAGGAACCTCAAAACCTCTGATTAAATAACTAGGGAAGAGGAGCCCTGATTCACAATGGTTCTCTTGCACATGAATGACTTCAAGGGTCAGCCTTACCTTGGGTTTCTTTCCAAAGAGCCACAATTTGTTTTTGGCCTTGCTAACGGAGTGCTTGGGGTCGGGCCGTACCCCCTCGTTCTTGGGCGTGCTGATGGTCCCGTCAGAGCCCGTTCGATAGATGTTCTGACTGAAGTCCTCAAAGGGAAAGTCACCCGGGGGTTCAAATCCAGACTTGAAAGATTCCACCACGATATTTGAGTCCTGAAGAAGAAACATGATAAAATGGTCAATAAAAGAAGGTACGGTCATAAGGTGGGACACGCAGATTTTCTAGGCTTGCAACCACTGGGCCTCAGGATCAAATCTTACAGGGATACAGTTTGATAAAAAATAGTATACTGAAGTGACTTTGGGCAAAAAAAAAAAAAAAAAAAAGTTCAAGCCTTGACTAAATTCAGTTTTGTAAGAAGAATCTCAAAAGTAAATTTGCGTTTAGTCCTTGACTAGACTTCAGCTGCATCTGCAAAACTGACCCAGGATATAAACCATTTTTAAGTTGCATACAGAGATTACGCTTAGAATACTATTTTTCACTCAAGGACTGCACTGCTGTCACGCCTCTAAGCTGAGCGCTTATAGCACCCTTCACAACGGTAGAGGAAACCAGCATATAGAGAAGCATGGCCACCTAAGGACACACAGTATTACTGAGGGTACTCCACTGCCAGCATGTGGGTGTGGAGCTCCTGACCCAGCCAACCAAATGTTGGCGGAGATGCTTTGAGGGCAAGCAGGGGAACAGATTGCTTCACTCCTGGCGAGTGTCTAACGGGGTGACTAATCCCTGCGCCGCCCGCAGTCTCACCCTCCTCTCGTCCACCGACTTTGCGGCTGACACCATGCCATCCAGGCACTTGGAGATGATTGGGATGACGCGGCGCTCCACCTCTGCGAAGCTACGATACGTTTCTCCCAGCTTCACCGTTCGCCGTTCATCCATGTCTTGCAGGTTCTGTGGACAGAGAGGCCATACGGTGCTGTACATAAGTATTAGGACAGTGACTCTGTACAGATAGGGCAGAAACTATCACACGATTCTCACAACATATCTGTACTGTATACATCATTGAAATACTGTTTCCAGATACAGTGTGTGAGAGGGCAGAACCAGACAGCAAAATCTGCACCTCTGTCCACATACTTGCGTACTGCAGCACACAGGAGCGGTGGGTCGTGCAGCGTCATGGTGGCTCACCTTGAATATCTGAGGAATGGCCACATTGAAGTGCTTCCACTGCTCCCCATTAAAGGTCTGCAGCTGGGAGGCGTACTCGTTCTTGCTCTCGTCGGCCATGTGTGTTCGCAGGTACAGCTGGGACTTTGCCTACAATATGCAGGAGAGCCCAGCCAATGATTAGTTTCCTCCGCGGTTAGTTTCCCCCCCAAATAAATCAGCACTAAGTACCACAGAGGTACCAGTTTTTAATCTTCCTATTAAACCCTGCCCTCTGAGGAACAGTACTGCTTACACTGAAAAAACTGAGTCAGCTGCACACTATTGAGTTCAGTGCCTTCAATTTAATTTGATTAATTAAAAGGGCCAAAAATTTGAGGAATTTAATTAGATGTTACTTAAAATAGTTGTGTGCAACTGTTTCACATTTTTTCAGCAAAAGAAAGAAAAATGCAAAAAAGTGTCAGTTACACAAACAATATAGTCTACCAAAAAATACTTTTGATTTGAGTTCTTCACAAAAAACTTCCAAGTCCAGGATTAAAACAAAACTGGGCCTGTGACAGATGTAACACTGCCCTCCTTTAACTTTATGAACATTGCAAAGATTCAAAGATTGAACATTCAAGATTTCATTGCAAACAAGTGTTTACACCATAGCCCATGTCTACAGTGAGATATGACCTTTGTATGAGAGCTCGAATGCTAGACATGTCATCTACCTTTTCAACTTCAGATTTGGTGGCGTTGATGTCATTGTCAAGCTTTTCATAACTGATCTGTGATTTCTCTGCTTCTCTGCACTCTCGCTCAAACTTCTTCTTACTCTGCGGAATTCGTAAGGAAGGTAAACACACACAGCAGTTAAAGGGTCACCCAAAGCCTCTGCTCTCCAGAATCTGCCAGGATGGGAAACGGAAGGCAGTCGTGCAGAAGCTCAAACAATTGCTCCAGATAAACAGACTGCGGTGCTAAAACACAATACATGCTCCAGGCTGCCAGAACATCTGCGTTATATTATATGACTACGCATCAAAGACAAATACCTAAAGCATTACAGCACTACAACACTTAATGCAAGATTCAGCTGCGGCTGCCAGCAGGCATATAGGCTGTGAAGTTCAGACAGAGGAGGAGATGCTTTAGGACTGACGCACAGAAGCGCGTGGTATGCATGAATATGGCGTCGCCCCACATGCCTGAAGGGGAGACTACAAATTGTCCAGTGCAGTGCAGGTAAGCTACAGGACTGCTGGAGTGCATTTACCCTCTGCCTCACACACACTTACGTTGTCCATCTGTTTCCAGCAGTGGTCCAGATACTGCTGCGCCTTCCGGCCTTCTTGCAGGTGCTTTGAACACACAGGCATAGACACAAACAAAAAAGAAACACAAACACACACAAAACGAGCAGAAATGCAAAAATATAAGCATGCAAGCATGATATCTGTCCTTTGACGATGTTTAATTTGTCGGCACTGCCATCCCACTCACGTGCTTCCGCTCGGATTTCAGGTCCTGTGCGTATCTCAACAGCTCTCCATACACCTTGTGCCCCATCTCCTCGGCTACTATCTCCCGCTGGCCAGCGTAGTCGTTCAGTTCGTTCAGGATGGAATAGAAGGACAGACATGAGGAAAACCTGCAGGGATCAGACGGACTTTCGCACTCATATTCACAGCAAAGCGTAGAGTAAAATCCTCAGTACGCAGTTTGTCAAAATCAAAACCACAGGCTTACGCCCTTATGTAGTCACAATAACCCCTAAAACACAACTGCAGACGCATCAATACACCAATGTCAGTTCCAGAAGAATTTGAAAAATGCAAATAGGACATTCCATCTCAAATCACCCAGTTTCACAGAAATTTCCCAGATTATCCCCTCAGTTTCCCCTGAAAAAAACAAAATGTGCTCCTTCACCAAACTTTGAAGAAATCTCAAGAATTTGGTCTACATCTCAAATGGTTTTCAAACAACAGTCATTTGAAATTTCAATTCATTTTAAGCACTTTGCCCCATGAGCCTTTTGGTCGTGCTTCACATATGTATAACCCTCACAGTATGAAAAGTACTCCGTGCCTGGGGCCAACTTTCTCAGAAGAATTTGAAAATTGAATTAGTTCTTGTATCTGGTGTAGTTTTCCTCATATAAAGCTCTGAAAATGGCAACAAAAAAAAACCTAAATGTAACAAAGCATAACCCCAACTGAGTGCTTTTAAATAAAAAAGTACAGTATGCCAGAGAAAGCTGTCAGATTTTTTTCCGCTTTCACTTATGACATATTAGGTCATATTAGTCGAGCCACCACATTCAGCACTATTTTTGGTGAGACAGAATAAATTTCAGAAACCCGCTCAATTTTTCAGTTCCCAAAAATTGCCTGTTTTCGTGTGCCCAAATGGTCATGTGAGCAGTGAACATTCATTTTCATATTGACCTGGGACCCATCAGATGATATGGGATTGAGATTGAGATTGACACAAAGAATGACAATGTATTTACTCATGAACTATGTTTTTCTCAAAATGCGATGTCTGCAGCATGTTCAAATGAAGTTGGGACAGGCGCATGTTCGCAATTGTGTAACATCATCACTCCTTTTAATAACACACAGGACACCCTTTGGGACTGAGGACACAGAGTTTCAAAAGTGGAATCTTGTTCCTATTCTTGCTTGATATAGCACATCAGTTGGTCCACAGTTCTGGGTCTCAGTGGCTCGCACATAGTGCTGCATAATATGCAACACATTCTCAATAGGAAACATGTCCGGGCTGCAGGCTTTTTTAATGCTCATTTTAAATGCTGTGACTGCAAAGCCAGGCAGTCATGATGCGTGCAAAGTGTGGCTTGATTTTATCCTGCAGGAACAAGCAGGGGTGTCCCAGAAAAGGACAAAGTCTGAAAGGCAGCATATGCGATTCAAAAATGCGCATCTACCCTTCCACAACAATTCTGCCGACACAGATGTGCAAGCTACCCATGTTGAGAGCATTAATGCAGCTCCAGACCATGACAAAAACTGGTTTTTTAACATGTTACTGATATTAGTCGGGGAGGGTCCTACTCCTTTTAACTCAAAGAATACTACGTCCATTATCTACAAAAACAATCTGAAAGATGAACTCGCCAGACCGCAATACTCCTGTCCACTTTGCTTCAGTCTGTGTATAGATGAGTTAAAGCACAGAGTACTCAAAGCTCTTTCTAGATGGTGTTGATACATGGCCTCTTTCTTTGCATTGTAGAGCATTAACTGGCATTTGATGAAGCCATGATGCACTTGGTTCACAGACACAGACCTTCTGAAGTATTTACAAGACCATGTGGTTTTCTTCGTATGTTTACAGAAGCATGTTGGCTCTTAATGCAATGCTGTCTGATGGCTCAAATCACGTACATCCAACATTGGCATTTGGCCTTCAATCCCCAGATACTGCTCCATAGACTGATGGCAAAGTTCATAAACTCTGAGCTACTGCATGTTGAGAAACGTTGATCCTAAAATGTTTGGTCATTAGCTTATGCAGCCTTCAGCAAAAAGGACAAACCTCAAATCATCTCGCAGGGAAGCGACTGTGCCTTTTGTGACTTCTCATGTAATACCCAATCACAACTGAATCACCTATTACCCATTCAGCTGTTTACCAGTGGATTGGGTGTTTTTATGAAGATTCCATAACTTTTGCAGCCTTTCCATTCCCCTTTCTACGGAGCCCCAGAAGTGCAATGACAAGAGAAAAAAAAATAAAATCAACAAGATATAACTCCTTCCCACAAATGAGTTATTTTGCTCCCACGAGTTAGTAACTCTTTCCCACAAATTGGTTATGTCGTTGCCACAAATTAGTAACTTGTTCCAACAAAGTTATTTCATTCCCATGAATTAGTAACTTGTTACCTTGAATTAGTTATGTTGTTTCCACAAGTTAGTAACACGTTCCCATGAATTAACCATCTCGTGGTGACAAAATATAAGTCGTTCCCATAATTCAGCTATTCTGTCTTCACTAGATACAAGTCATTCCCAAGACTTAGTTCATTAATAATTTCCGGGCGCTGACTAGCGCTGCCCGGTGAGTGGATTTCCAGTAACTTAGCAAGCAAACATTATCAGTCAGACACAAATGTGATTTACTTTTCTGGGGAATACTTCCAGTTTTGGCTACATTACCATTCTTCCAGATGCAGTACACTCCCTAGGGCTAGTCAACTCAAATCTGGTTGATTAATGGCTCCAGGTTTAAGTTGGAGCGGCTATGTTTTTGCAACGGTGAGCAAAGTGATCAGTAACATTACTCTACCTATTGCAATGTATTACATGAAAACCCTGGCAAATGTCCTGATCCTCATTCAGTCATTGTTTTCAAAAAATTACTCTGGCCCGTGGCATTGTCAGCATGCTTGTTCTGAAAAGTGTTACGGTCAGGCATGCCATGGAAGGGGATGGGCGGCACCGACGCAGGTCCGTTATTATCGGGGACAAATGCCATCTGCTCCGGAGAGACGGAGGGAGTGTGGAACACATATTGTGTTGTGGCCACAAATTAACTAAGTCTTGGGAACGACTTATATCTAGCGGCTACGGAATAGCTTAATTATGGGAACAACTTATATTTTGTGGCCACAAGATGGTTAAATCGTGGAAACGAAATTTCTAAATTGTGGTAACGATTTATATTTTGTGGTCACAAGATGGCCAATTCATGGGAATGAGTTACTAACTTGTGGCAACGACATTACTAATTCATGGGAACAAGCAACTAACTCGTGGGAATGAAATAAAGAACTTGTGGGAAAGAGTTGTATCTTATGGCCACAAATAATTTTTTGGACGCGAATGCCGCTGAGCGAGTGACTGCCTGAGTGATCAAGTTCAACGATTGGCTGGCTGGCGAGGCAGTTGTTCAGCGATTGTTCGGCCGGCGGGGATGAACTTCAACGATAGGTTGGCCGACGATTGGCTGGCTGGCTGGCCGGGCGTTGACGTCACTCGTATCTCCTGGTCTGTGTATTTGCATTATAAATACATGGGTCTTGGAATTTCTGCTTTGACACATTGCAGCAGAAACAGAATATGTTGCCGTTGTTGGATCTTGGATTTCAGAGATTGCAGCAGAAATGGAAATAAACAAGTGGAATTGAACGCGCGGCGCCACACATATTTATGCGCGTGATTATCTCGTCCTTTCTTGTTTTGTTCTTTCAGATTGGTTGTTAACGTTAAACATCCCTCAGTCCAACATTAGACCTTACAAGATGTTAGGAAAAATTGATGAACACTGTTACTATGACTGTAGCTGGACTATTTACATAAATGGTGGAAGTGGAGCAGGCACCATTATGTTTCAGTATTTTTAAGAATACCCCTATGATCCCCCAACAGGTTTCCAAATTAACTTATAACCCTAGTGCGTTCATGAGTTGGTTCGCTTGAACAGAGGCAGTTGTGGTGGCCGCTTTGATTGTATCTATGTGAGCAGCTTTAACCGACACCAATGAAAACAATAAACTTAAGAAAATATTAAGTTTAAAAGATCGCGCCAAGCTGGATTTGACACCCTGTGATTAAGGTAGCTACTTCTCCACTACGTTTTTGTACCCACTATGCCATAGTAACACGACCAGTATGTGAATCCAGTCTAGCAATAGACTGCAATAATCAGGCAAAAGTACAGTTAAATTAAAACACATTTTTGTACATATAGAATGTTCACAATGTCCAATTTTTTACACCAATGAATGTTTCTTGGCAATATTGGTTGCCTTTTTACAAAAAAATAATGTGTATTTTCTTCTAACGAACAGCAAAAGGTGGATTAAATATTAATATAGCGGATGCATATGCTGAGCTTGCCCTTGCTAGCATCCCGGTCTTTTAAAAAGTCCCATTCAATTTTGTTGCATTAGGAGCACAATCTGACCATTATTAGGCGAATCTTCTTTCACAGTAGATTGGTTCGGTTTGTTTCAGTCCTCCATGCTTTTTTCTCTGGTACCCGTTGAGAGATTCCATAGAGATAGAGGAATGTAACACATCCTACCAATCTAGCGTTAAAGAATCATAATAATGGACAGAATGTGTTTTTAATTTCCCTATTCAATCTCGCAACCGATACGACAGTTACAAGCATGGAGGACCGTATCCATTGCAAGATTGAATTGGGAAATTAAAAACACATTCTGACGATTGTTAAGATTCTTTCACGCTAGATTGGTACGATGTGTTACATTCCTCTGTCTCCCTTTTGAATTTCGCAGCCAGTACCAGAATTATTTCCTTAATCTTCCCATTGAATCTCGCAACAGAAACGAGAGAAAACGGGTACAATGAAGGGAGTTGGGATACATTATCATATTAGCAGTGTGATAAAGTGCAACAGTCGAACGGGCTGTAACTGTTGCTTATGAAAAACACTCATGCTTTCCTACCTGAATTCTTGTATTTTGTCTCATTTTTTAAAAAAACTGACTATATCATTTTTTAAACTGTCTACCTTATTTGAGGAACAATTGACCTAAATTGCTCACTTCGCAACACACTTTTTTTCCCCCCCGCAGCGACAGAAATAAATACCAAACAATTCGCTATTTGTGGGCACTATAAAATTCCAAAACTTTCTTATTTCTCGGCCAATTCTCATGATCTTGCTGAGAACTTCAAGGCTCTTTTGAGAGCTTTCAATAGGTCATAAATTCATTAAAATTAATTGCATTTCAATGTTTTTGTCACATAGTTAACTATTCAACCATCAACAATATCGAATAACGCTTTATGTAAACACATGGCAACTCCTTCACTCAAACATATTTATTAAGCAGTTTTACTCAAAACTGTGGATTCTTTGTCCATAACATGCCCCAAGACAAAACATGGGGAAAAAAGAAAACTTTGAAGTTTGTTCTTCTTACACCCTCACTATATAGGAACTGCCATGTGTTCACTAAAGTGACGTCACGTCCCTGGTAAGCACAACTGTAATGAAAACTTTATTATTTCATAACGATTCACGAAAATAGATAAATACTTTAACTGCTCTCTACATCTGCTGCTGCTGCCTCTCTCAAATTCACATTGACAAAATCAATAACTGCTACCCTTACTCTAGCTCTTTTTCTATTCAAATGTATAACCTGCTTTTGTTATGTTTTCCTTACTCAAGCCCCCCCCCCCCCCACCTCCCACTCCGCCACTCACTCACACTCTCTCACTCTCCCTCTCCCACTCCCCCCACCCGCTTTGTAAATTATTTATGAGCTGCAGCTCATTACTAAACTTACACTTCATATAATTGTGTGAACTTTGCCTCATTTAGCGCCCTTTTCTTGGGCCCACATTCTCATACAAAACTTGGGGGCCAAGTTATATACTAGGTTGCACCTAGTCTTGTTTTCTCTAGTCATTGCACTTCCCAGGCTCCATACCTTCCCCAATTGTCTTGGAATATGTTGCAGGCATCAAAATCAATTTGCGAATACTTAAAAAAATATTTACAGTTGATGAGGGAAAACTTAAAAGATTTTTCAATGCGCCATTTTCAGCAAAATTTTGGTAAAAGGGAAATCTCTTAATTTTGTTTCATTTGCATTTCATTTGGCTAAAATGTACACAGTTTGTGAAGTGGAGATTATTTAACATAATAATGGTTACAAACCATTATTAATTGAAATGATTAATCTTCACAGTCTTATTTTGAGACATGCTGGCTTTGTATTATGATTTAAATAATAGGGCATGCTCTCACCATCCCCCCAGAGGACTAGACAAAAGATGACAGTTTTCTTGTTGACATTAAAGCAGGCTGACCTCCTCCTGGTCACTCCATTAAACTTTATCAAAATTCCCTCCACAGCCCTCTCCCACAAACACTGGCACGCACTTCCCTGCCATCCAAGCAACCGCTGCAGGGGCCACGGTGGTCGTTAACCAAAAACAAGGCGTTCCCCACCATCCGTTAAACACCCACCGCACTGGCCAATAAACACAGCCCAACCATTTTACAAGGGATGAGAGACCAAGGGTCAAATGATGCATGGCTAATGCAATTCATTAGAAACATTCCAAGGCTGTGCTTGGGTGACCTTTATAAACCCGTGATGTCCTGACTGAGTACGCCGTGAATATGAGAATCAGGCTAAGGCCATTAACACAACATCATTATCCACGTCCAAATCTGAATTTGCACTAGAATTTGAGTGCCTGCAAGTGCTAAACCCTTGTGTCCTTCCACAGTCTCACTATTGTACTGCTTAGCTACAGGCTACTTCACCATCTGACGCAGACGATCATGCTATTTTTAAAGGTGTCCAGACTGAGGGAATGTCTATAGGCAGCCCGAGGTGCTGCAAGTGCTGGCAACAGACGATGGAGGTCTTGAATGTGAGAGTTTGTGACAGGATGCCTGACCTCGGTTCATCATCTTTGGAGCGCTTCGGGCAGTACTTCTTCACCAGGTTCCTGCAATCAAGCAGAGACATTCAAATCTTACTACTCAGACTCTTATCAGGGATGGAATTCACAGAGAAACAAAGCAGATTACGCTAGATAAGATTTAACACTCTGATATCAAGTTCTGAGTTCAGGTCTGATCAGGAAATGTCCCATTCGTGCAGCATTGGAAAACTAAAATAGGTCAAAGATGGAGCAGTGTCTCTGGTTTCAGTTACATTTTGCCAATTCCAACAATGCGTCCAACTAAAAAGGAAGAGAGAAAAAAAAAAAAACACCTCTCTCAGATAAAGTCTCCCTGCCCTCATAAAGCAACGCACACTTTCCTGCAGGGCCTGTGGGTTGTTGGTGGGAGTGTATGGCAGGAGGTTTGTGGGGGTTTAAAAACAGGCTCTGCTCCTGCGCAGCTAACAATGTCTGCTGCTTCCTCCTTCAGCAGCGCCCTCACGGCTGCAAAACATCCATACAAGAGGATAGTACAGCCTTGCCAAAAAAATAAAAAATAAAAAAAACTACATACCTATGCAGAACAGGCAAGATTCTGGCATTAAAACTAAAATGGCTTGTTAAAGGAAATCAATTCCTTCTACAGAAGAGTGCATGTGCACAGCTTTTCAAAAAAAATGCAAGGGGGGGCATGAATCACTAGCTTTAAATTATTCACTGTGTTACACTCATGTGGGATTCTCTGTTCAGTAGCATGAGAGCATGCCTTTTTTAAACTGACTGGGTCATCTTTCAATTTAATTCACTTCACATGCACAAAGAATAAAACCTGAGAAGAAACAGACCGTAAAACGGTAAAAGATTACTTTGTGAGGAGCAAAGAAGGACTCATTTAATATTCACTCTCTGTAGAGACCATTTCAGGTAGGAGTGAATAGTTTTCAAACGAGCATGGTTTGCGAGGTGGGCGGTTCTGTTGCTGGGCTGGAATGTGACCGTTAAAGGAGGAAATACAGTAGCGAGCTCATTGAGATGCGAGGAGCATTGGGGGGTGTTCAGCTCAATGCTGTATCCAGGCAACGCCCTAAACTCTGTGGGGAGCGAGGACGGCCTCACAGGAGAGCAGGGGGGGCACAGCTGGCACCCTCAACTGTCCTGAGGAGAAAACATTGATTTTTAGGCGGTAGGACAGAAAGATCTGGTGCAGTCCAGGGAATTTACTGCCAAATAATAATAGATTTTTACTGCTAAAATCTATTCCATAATCAATGAAAGCATTGTAAAAGTGTACAAACAAAACGGTTCAAAATATGTATTATTAATAACGTTAGCCAACTGAAAACAGAAAACCAAGGCAAAACAAAAAGCTCAGCTTTCAAAGCAAACCAAGTAAGGGACAGGAAGAAATTTTTGTTCAGTGCCGCAAGCGAAACCATACGGCATCATTTTATTATTAAAAGCATATCCACTGCTTGCTTTCATCCTTTTAACAAGACATGCGAGCAGTAGCCAGCCCCAATTCATATTCTGTTCTTGAAACTGATTTTATTCTTTGAAAAAGTCATCAATGCAGCAGATTAAAACCAAAAATGAAAATAATCCAAACACTAAAAAAAAAAGCATCTTACACAGAAGCCCCCAAACCAATCAAAAGAAATTTGTAGCGCAGAGGTGGCTGCACTATGAAATGAGTGCGTATGTATGCAGATGTAAGAACATCTCGAGGGAGACAGTCTACATTGACAGAGGGACCCCCCTCCTGCATTCAGTTCCACAGGACTGGCGATAGACTGTGTGGAACTGTAAATCCTCTCTCTCACATGACTGTGTGAGAGAGGGGATTCACAGTTCCACAGGACTGGTGAAAGATTTTGTGAGAGGGGATTCACAGTTCCACAGGACAGTGAAAGACAGAGGGGGGATTCGCAGTTCCTCAAGACTAGTGAAAGATTGCGTGAAAGAAGGGAATTCACAGTTCCACAAGACTGGTGAATGATCGTGTGAGAGGGGATTCACAGTTCCACAGGACTGGCGAAAGATTGCGTGAGAGAAGGGAATTCAGAGATAAGTGAGCTCCTCAGGACCAGAGGCCCTCTTCTCCCCCATTAGAGGATGTCCCGAGAAGCACAAGTGCAGAGCAGTCACACAGAGGCAACCGTTCAGTGTCCTTACCAACTCAAATCCTGGAGTGCCATTGTGGCTGCAGGTTTCTGATTGGTTCTTGCACTTAATTGCTTAATTGAAGGCATTTATTGGCTAAGGCAGGGGTGTCCAATCTAATCCACAAAGGGCCAGTGTGGGTGATGGTTTTTGTTACTCCCTGACACTAACACACCTGATTCTACTCATCGAGGTCTTGATTGACCCCCCTGATCAGTTAATTAGTGGTATCAGGCGTTGTGGCACTGGGATAAAACAAAAAGCTGCACCCACACCAGCCCTTTATGGATAAGATTGGACACCCCTGGGCTAAAGAGTCTGCACACCTTGTTTTTAAGACTTCAGTTCACTGCTCATTGACTGGACGTCCAAAATCTGCAGACACTGGCCCTTGAGGAATGGAGGTAGAGACCTCAGTCTTACAGCTAATGCTGGCCTTATGCCAAACAGCTTTTCAAGCAATTTCAAAGTCAGTTAAATTTACAAAGTTTGAATAAAATCATGAGTTTTTGTAGAGTTGCAGCGCTCTTTCGTGATCTCAGTCTTAAGATGTAAGGTGGTCATAAAACTCAATCCAAGCCAGTCTTTTCCCATCGTGACATTACGACCATATCAAACATGTTTCATATTATAAGTCTTTATGCGAATTGTGTCAATGACCTGACCATTATCAACAACCAATAGGTTCGCTCTTCCCAGCACCGCACAGCAAGCACCAGATGCAGGATGAGAAATAATCTCAAAAGGACTCTCGCTGTAGCCTTGCAAATAGTGACCCTGCAAGATCCCCAGTCTCAGTGATTTGCTGACACATCGTCTTTAGATGTGAGAGGGTGTCAGATGTTAGTCTTTTTAAAGTCCTCTAGTGTATAGTAGTCATAAGGCAGATATTCAGCCATCTCATGGGAGGAATTACAAAAAGGATGGAAAATAGACATTTAAACAACACACATAATTATTTCTTACCTCAGCTGTTTTGCATAGGTCTGTTCAATCTCCAGCCTTTCCTTGACAAACTTTGCATACCTCTCCAGGAAGTCGATACCCCATTGTGTATGCTTGTCGAGGTTTTCAAATTGATCCTGAAGGGAAAGAGATGAGAAAACGCGACATGAGATCGTCACTACTTTGTAGTTTAATGGGTGTATGCATACGTAGGGCCATATTAAAGTTGCGAAAATTAAGCACAAATTTACAAATTTGCAATATCGGGAACAAACAGGGCTCAGTTGGTGACAAACAGGGCAATAAGCCCAAACAGGGCAATAACATGTGCTGACTTCATAAGGAACAAAGACTAGAGAGGATCGTATTTCTGTGCCCTTCCTCTGGAGTACAGAGGTCATGCCTGCTCAAGAAACCGACATTAACGGTTGACTTCATGTACTAAAAAAATGTTTAATCACACAGTGAGGCACAGTGCCAAAACAAAAGAGCGGACATGTCTAGCCATGTACATGAGGAGGACATATCCTCAGCAAAAAAACCTGGACGGCCATGAGGAATAACCCTCCCATCAGCATAAGATGGCCTTGGTACCAGGTTACCGCCCTACAGTGTCATCAGTCCACGAGCTCATTCAAAGCTATGTACCGAACTTACTTAACGCAGGTGTTGTTTGGACACCCCCCTCTGGCATCTAGGGGTTGCCCCCATCAAAATCAAACCTAAGCTCACACACTGGCCAACAAAGCTTTGAATAGTGTTACCCCTTCTCTTCCTGGGGAGACAATGGCAGGATACCTTCAGAGGTGGCTACAGGGGTAGCTGGAGCTTAAATGGAGCTTAAATGGAGCTTAATTAAAGGTACGGACGGAGTCCAATGCTATATCCCCGCGTCACACAAATTGCGGGGGATAATTAACCTTAATGGCATACACGTAAGCTAGAATCAAAAACTTGGTTCCTCGCAAGGAAGGAACTGCATAACTGCAAGCCAAGGCTTTGACCATTTTTTGCTCCAATAATGCAAATATCTCTTTGAATAGTTGCCAATCTATATCACTGAGAAATAAGCTGCAGGCTGCTCCAAACAGATCTGAGAGGGTATGGTGGTATTGGCTGAGGAGCCCACAGAGGTAAGGAACAGCCCAGGCCAGAACTTCTACACAAAAGAGCTGTGATCTTGCAGTTGAACGATAGATTTTGAACAACAGATTTCCTGATTATTTTCACAACCATCTCAACATGGTGTGTAATATCCACAGACATCACACCTGGGGAAGTACTGAAATCCCTCTACTTAAGGTTTCAGGCCAAATGTTAGCAGATTTCCCCTTTAATGTGTCAACGTTACAAATTAGCCAGAGACATAAAACAGAGTGAGAATGTGGCACAGTCTAAGAGCCAGTTTAAAACCTTAAACCTTATTGCCTCAACAATAAATTCACTCAGTGCTTCTATTATAATGCTGGGATAATATTTTTGTTTTAATGAGGGCCAGAGAAAGGGAGACAACCACCATATAGAACAACATAGCATTTTCAATGGGATATTATTGTGCATTATGTTGAATTGATATTTATTACCATTGATAATTATATTCAAGACTTGGGTTATTTCACTGTCAGATTCTGCCGGGACTGTATTTTTCTTAACATCCAAGACCACAATGGAAAAGAGTTCTTGCTCAGTAAGGGTTATCTTTAATATAACACACCATCTTACTGTTGTCAAACAAACTAAATAATAACAGTGAAACCAGAGCTCCCCAGGCAGCATCCCCTCGCCAGCTGGCAGTTCCATCTCTTAACAAACCCAGCAATCCTTCAGCACAGCCCCTGCATTGTGTACACAATTCCACATACTCCCAAGGCTCGAAAACCAACTGCAGTCTTCAGCCTCCCTCTTTCCACTTCCCTAAAAACGCCAAAAACCCACCATTTCACAGAGATGCAATGCTTCTTTTTTTGAAAATGAAACACCCTCCCCCTTTGCCACATTGGTGATGAGGAACATGGTGAAACTTGGCGTACATGATTCCAACCTCAACCATTGCTAACTCTAGTTGCCTTTGCGTACTACGTAACACTTCGCTTTTTAAGTCGCTCTGAACTACCGTTCGCTAAAAGACCAGACTGTAAATTTATGTCAGTGAGTAATGAGTCCTCACATTCCACTGAAAATCACAGCACAACGATCTGATAGTGTACATCTGCGGTCAGATTTAGCATCGTGGCACCTGTGAGCGAACGGCAACACTCATATACTGAGGATTGTTCTTTCCCCAACTCAGCAAAGCAACTGTCAAAAACATGATCTGAAAAGGCTAGGAGACAATCAAATGTCGAGCTCCACTCTCTCCAAACCATTTTCACAAAGAAATCCACGTGTAGAAGTTTTACACTATTGGTAATCATATTTTAGATTTCCTGTAATGTGTATAACATTAAATGGATGCTGTGGGCACATGAAGGACAATGCTGCGCACACACTTAACAAAATGTGAAAAAAATCATTTCAGCAAACACTCACCCACGGCTGCATGTCATGAGGCGGGCCACAAAAGTGTGACAGAGTCAAAATGCCCATTTCTCAATACTCCAACTGCATATCACATGTCTTCAACCCAATCAAAAACAGCAAACAGAAATTTATTATCTCATTCCGTTCTAATGTTATTGAGAGTAACATGCATTTAATCAACAGGTAAATGCATTGAAAGCCGCTACTAAAAGTCTGCTTTTCTCGGAATGGACTCTTTTTTACAAAAACTAGTGTTATTTGGGTAATATTCATTCAAATTCACCCAGGTTTGTTTTATTTTGTAGATAACATCCAGTTCATAAAAGAGACACTGCCTTACCCTGGAGTAATAGAACATTATAACCATAATCTAGCTGCTTCTCCACCGCCACCGCTCCACCACCGCTCTGATCCACCCAGTGATTGCTTTTCTAAAAAGGCCACTGAACCAAAAGTATCCCACCAAATCAAATGAAATTGGTGGCAAATGAATGGAACTTCAACAGCTACAATTTGATACCAAAATTACAATAAAAGACCTATGAATCTTAGAGAAAATACATTTTGAATAAGCAGTTTCTTGGCGGAGTGTCACAGATCCACCCTTTTGGAGTGCCCGCCTCATAAATGCGACCACACACGCGCGCATACATGTCAAACCTGACTGAGGCTCTATGGTTTTTTGGTGTGTTAGACCCAATTTTTGCACAGGGTTATGGCTACAGATGGTGATGCCTCCTTCCATTCAAACTGCAGAACTCCCCTGGGTCGTGAGAGGGTAGAAAATGCCGGAATGAATAATCAGCCGCACGCGCCTCTCACTCTAGCCCCGGGGACCCATAGCCGACCAGACAGGAGACAGCAGAGGTTCACTCAGGCCTTAGAGCCCCAGTCAGACAGACAGGATGGCAGAGAAGTGAAGAGACTGGTGTGGCAAAGTTAATCAACCTGCAGCGGAGTTTCCCCTTCCAGAATTCACACTACACATGACTCTCCAACCAGCACACTGCTCTACTGCAAACTGCACATTAACGCTCCTTTAATTAAAGAGCATTATACCAGCCTGTGCTTAAAGTAGCGATGTAAAATGATAGTTTGCTAAATTATGCAGTCATCCATATTTCCAATATAAAAATGCTATCACCGTGGATACTGTAATATTGAGAAGTAATATCAAATAACAATGTGAAAAAAATGTAGCTATGAGTCTGCAGCAACCCAAAAATAAATGAAAACCATGAGGCAAAAATTATTCCATTAGTTACATAAAAAAGAAAGGCAATTTAATATCAAGTAAGAAATGTCCTTAGGAAATTTGCAATCTTTCCACATGTAAATAGCTAGTTACAACTAATGGCGCATAGACCAAAAACACCCCCAAATCCTTCACAAAATCTCCCTCCTCCCAACAGCTCTGCTGCTCCAGGAGGCAGCCTCAGGGCGCAGTTGGTTAATACAAACCTGGCCGGTGCCCAGATGGGCCTGTCTGCACCAGACACCACACCAGCCTTTGGGACCAGAGCTGCACATTTGGTTCTCAGTCTCACTCAGTCAAACCAACGGAAATACAGAGGTCGTGGAAAACTCGAATAGCAGCGTCCCAGGGTTCGGGTGCCTGGTTCCAGCCTGACAGTAGAAAAGAGCAGTGAGTAGATGGGCATTGTGTAGCATGATGCCTGCATGGACACATGGACAGGGGGCAGCAGAGACAGCCAGGATGTCCAGGGCGGGGATGATGGGATTATATTCCTCACAGGGGGAGTCTCACAGAGACCAGCTATGTCTGACAGCCGCGCCGGCCGAGGAAAACCACGCAAGCTGAAGTACTTCAAAGTAAACAATTAATGTCGCAGGGAGCATCCTGAGTTCAACGCCAAGGACCCATCTTACACAGCAGGGAGAGGATAGAGTGCCCTATAGGAAGTCTCGAGTCTGAACCAGCTGCCTTGCACTACCTGGCCTGAATCCGGCCACTGGGAAGCTTCAGTATGGCGCATAGCTTGGGAGTAGCAGCCTAAGGAAACAGGAGGTTTAATCCCCGCACAGCAATAGTATGTCAAAAATGAC
This sequence comes from Gymnothorax reevesii, assembly GCA_029721435.1. Lineage (NCBI taxonomy): Eukaryota > Metazoa > Chordata > Actinopteri > Anguilliformes > Muraenidae > Gymnothorax > Gymnothorax reevesii. Next base: position 96,466,767 of record CM056575.1, read on the forward strand.
GGACAAAGGGGCTGAATCTATGCCTGAGATCCCAAGGAAGGTGGTGCGTTCACTGTAAGCTCTGATAAGAGAGAAGGGAGCAGGATCCATGCCTCAGAATTGTGACAAAACCGCCCTTCGCGGTTCAGCGACCCTGCCCATCCTGGTCAGTCTTTATGTCGGTGTTCTTGTGATTGGATCATCAGTGAAAAAGGAAACCTGAGCACAGACTCCACACAGCAGGCAGGGAAAGGTGTCCAGGGATGCTGGCCAACGTACCTCCTCGGTGAGAGCACAATAGGTGCGGTGTCCCCGGGCGAACCGCTCGCCGTTTAAGAAACACGCTGCCAACACGAAGGTCCTCTAAAACACTGAAGGGGAAGCACCATCTGGAATAGGCACTAGCTGCACCTCCATTAGCAGGCAGTGTTTCACAGAGTAATGGCTGGGACCTTTAGGGTCACAAGGCGGGGTGCTAATCAGGGCTTGTTTTTTCCTTATGAAGAAACCCTTTCCCTGTTTACAGTGCAGAAAGGAACATGCAGCCACAGTCAACTGGGTGTTCACAAGTAGCCTCAAAATTTCATCAGTTAGGAGGAGGGAAAGACGAAGCCCAACACACCACTTCAGGCTCACCAAATAACCAGTCAAATAAAAAAATGAACTGTTATAAAAATTAAAATCAAAATGAGGCTACAGAGAAGAGCGTTCCCGAGAGACAGGGAGAGGGCAAAACAGAGGAAAAGAGCAATACCAGACTCCTGCTCATTCAAAAGATATGTTTTTGGATGTGCAGAACAGGGAATGATGGAATGACTAGGTGTCAAGTATTTTGCAGCCAAGAGCTGAGACCAATGGTGACCTGCTGTTGTTGGCCTGAGATCACTTGAAGCGAGAGAATATTGTTCCACACACGCGCACAAAAGCTGAAGGCAGTCGCTTAAAATCCCAAAGTCTACTCCTCACGGCACTCGCAGCACTTGGCTCTATGGAAATACATTTTCTTCCGTCTCTAAAATTGTTTCCTTCTGGAGTGAGTCAGCATAACAAAGTCTGAGCCTCCAGTGATGTTTCTGAGGCCGACTGTACTCCTCCACGTGACCACGGTGCCTGTGGAAGCTGTTATGAAAGATGCTACTTTCAGACACAGGATTGCCAAACAGACCCCTACAGCAGCCATTCTCACCTCAACACATCCAATAAACATTTTTCGCACCGTCGGCACATGCCATGCGTTTACCACAACTGCGGGAAATGTAGGTTTTCTCCATGTAAAGTTGTTCAAGCAACAGTTTTTGTTATTTAACACAAACCCAACTGGATAAAAAAAAACTTAAAAACAAATACATTTTAAATGTGGCCCGCAATCAGTTTTTGTTTAAACAGTAGATTTCTTGCATAGTTTTCCACTCTGTTTCTGAGATCTGGCTCAGCTAGCTGGCAGCATTCTATGCCTTTTACGTGTGTTGACACTCTATAATTGGAGTGAAGCTTAATCATTTGCTACATGCAAACAACAAAATCTAACAATGGTCAGCTTTGAGAAAGCATTTTCTTCTGTCGACTTCAAGCAGTAAAACACCTTACATATTGAAACAAAAAAAAAACTAATTCTAATTTCTTAGTGAGTGCAGATCTTTCTCTAACATTTTCATTTCAACATGTTGCCACTGTTGCAAGGTTTGCAACAACCACATGGACCTGACTGCAGCCAATTACTGTAACAAACTAACTTCAGACTGTATCATGTCAATCTTCATACCTCTCAATAAAGGACGAATGACATGTCCTCGCTGAGGGAACATCTGCAGGCGTCCCTGGTCTATTAAAGGGGCAATAGAGGGAGCTGCATGGATTACTCTCGGCACACTGGGCAGGAAGGCCCAGCCCTAAGGCTCGCCACTGAAGTCTGAAATCACTTCACCAGCAGACTGGTGCTCAGCTCAAGTGGAAAAACAGATCTCCGGCGTCTGTCTGTGAGACATTATCTCCCTCAGCGCCGCAGACACGACAGTCTGCACCATATTCAACTGCGCGCCCTCATACGGGTAACTCAAAGACGATCAGAAGGGCAGCGGCAAATGAGCAGCATCAACATCATTCGCAGAGAGAACGCACAGAGTCAGGAAAGGAAAATTAATATCTCCAGTCATCTAAACCTTGTGAGGCAGGGTGAATAATATGCAGTGTGACCATAGCATGTGCAGAAGTGGAATGTAACGTGATGACAAACTCATTCTATATGTGGCGACCGCTAAAGTGTGACCACATCCAGACTAGACTGTTTTCTTAACACTGAATATTAACATCATGTCTCATAAAATTCGGTGCCAGAGGCACATTAATGGCAGCTGAAGTACTATGACCCCGGTTCAGGAGGAGGTGTCCTCATGTCCCGTAGCCCCGAGCCGTTCTTCACCACTCCTGAAGCAGGTCCACTTGGGCTAATGGTTTCCTGCTTCAAGCAGGGCTAAACTGGGATTCAAATTCAGTGCCGCTGCTCAGTCGAAGTCCTTAACAAACCCTGCGGCAGCCAATAACTTATCATACAACTTATTCAAAAAACGTCACAAACACTGCAGCTAACGACTCACCTGCACTGGTCAGCCACAAAACATCACAAACACTGGTCAACAACTCACTCCACTGCTCAATCAAACACCATGACCACTGCAGCCAACAACACAATACACCGCTCAATCAAAAATCAAATACGCTGTAGTTAACCATTCACTTCCTGCACAATCATAGACCATTAGAAATACTGCAGTTGAGCGCACACTCTGCTGCTTAATCAGAAAACAGACCATACAGTATACTGCAGTGAGTTTGACACAAAAAATACAACACAGCAGTCCACAAGTTACACCAATGTAGTCAAACACACAACAAATTCTAGGGCCTATTCAATAATTCAGCTCCAAAAAAAAAAAAAAAACATTGGACATCTAAGTACAGTATGAAACACTACAACACTTAACTCAAAGCAGACTAACTTTAGAACCCCTTTTGATTAACCAGACTGTTACTAGGACAGAGATGCAGATGCAGACGCTGCTAAGTGGGGGATGGTACCAGAGAAGAGATTTTAATAGATTTCGGCCTGCCATCATTCATTTGGCAGACATCCCAGTGATGTAAGCATGTCTGATAAGGCAGTGTGTAATGGCATCTCACAGTTCTGCTGGTCCCCTGCTGCAGTAGCTTCCTCGCCTAATGGATGGTTTCAATTAGAAATTCCTGTTTGAGATCATGGCGAGACCAGGCCTTGAAGCCTCCTCCAATCCCCCATGGAGCCAGTGCGCTGCTTTACAGTATCTGTGTGAATAATTTCACATGTAGCATGCCATTTACTCTTAAGGTGGTAGTGTTCTCATGAAATGGAACAGTAAATCTGGGGGAATTTGATAAGCTACAGGCAGTAGGGTGGATATAGCCCCCGGAAAGCGGTGTGCCGGAAAGCAGACATCTCAACGATTACAGTGTCACAAGAGGCCAAGCCTCACCTCAGCTGGGAGACTGCTTCAAATTATCATTTTTATTGGAGGGAGAACCATAACTTGAAAAACACCTAGGTTACTTATTCATCAAGGCCATATTTCAAGGCACACCCAAAAGGCAATCAGTGGAAGCCAGTAACAGTATGGATCTTCGCCGCATGAGGAAACCGTGGCGGTTGATTCATTAATGTAAACAATGACCCTGGAGTCAGTTGCACACTGACGAAAGAGCCAAGTAATTATGGTTTTAAGTTATGTACAGCAGGGGCTGGATACTCAGGGATTCCTCAGCACACAGAGGGCTCCAAAATTATTTGCCATCATCTCTACCAGGAAATGAGCTAAATGCCCATATGTGACGAATACTTTATTAATGTTTCAATGGAACGGATCAATGGAAATAGTCACGGTTTCACAATTTTGGCTCCCCTTAAGACAATAAAACCTACAATATTTAAGCCACCCTGGTGAGAATCCTTGCGCTGCACTCGTCCCAGCAGGGTCCTATGAGGGATTATGATAGGATGCGTGAATTTGTTTCATTGGCTCAGAGTGACTCTGGCCATTTTGTGTGAATGTGAAAATATATGACTCCACTATGGTTCAACTGCTGGAAATGTTTTCCAGGGTAAATTTTTAAGTAATGTTAGAGTAGTGGGACGTTTATACTTTATTTCCTAAATATTCACAGAACTCCTATCCCTACAATCTCACATCGCAGCCTTGGAAGACATGTCTGCTTCTTGGCATCTCGTTATATAGTGCAATTAACATATTTAGCTCAAATGCTACATGAGCCAAGTACATGGAAACAGGTGGCAAGTAATCATGTCTTAAAAGACGGGATGATATGCAACCTCACTGGTAATAATTGGACTTCTAAACATGGTTTTTTTCATAGAAGGATTTCACTCAGCCACAGATGCTTGGTTGCTGTTTAAGACTGCTTCAAGTATCAAGACATGATTCAATAAAAGAAATGGAACATGACTGCCTATGTGGCCCATGGTGGCAGTTGATCTTAATACACGTTAAAAAAATAATTGTAATCCCATATCGCAGACACACATGCAAATTCCTTTGTCATCCAGCATCATGAAAAAACAAAATAACTGGTAGTTAAAAAAGAAAAAAACAAATGGTTGTAAGCCTTCAGAAATCCTGTAATGCCCACAAGAAAATTGAAAAAAAACATCAAATATATCACTGACCACTATGAGGGGAATTATTAAAAAAAAATTCAGTGTGGAACCGTTGAAAAACTGACGCATTCGAATACAAAATCCCCCCCCCCAGGGGAATGGAGGATGGTGAAAAAAGCAAAAAATAATCCAAAAATCACTATGGAATTGCAAGCCTTGGCATCTCTGGGTCTCCAGGTTTCAAAAAGTACCACAAGTAACCACTTCCATAACCACAGGCTCTTAGGAAGCAGAGAAAAAGAAAGCCTTTCTGACCCCAAGACACAGAGGCAAACGCTTTAAATTTGCTGATCAGATTCAGCAATGGCATGTTAAAAGTACATAGAGAGACACAAGGAATTTATTTAATAGTTTAACACCTTCAAGGTTTCCTGACATTAAATAGGCCGAAACTGACATTTAAAATATGTTACATTATTTTTTCGCGATGAAAATGAAGATGCAAACACTTTTCCGTGTGAAAATTTGTAGTTTTTAAACTATTTCGGATTAATTAAACTGATCGGGAACACCCCCCTTCGAAATGTCTGGAACTGCCTTATATGGCAACTGATGTCACGCAAGGCGGCCAGCTGATCAGATCTTGCTCGCTCCACAATGAAATGTACATACACTACGCTTTATTTACCATAGCCAGCTGACAGACCCTTACAAAAAAACCACTGTTGGAATAACATAATATTTATCACCAAAAAGCTACAATATTACTGTAGTAATTGTATATTTTTTGTAACGCACGATATAGATTTGAGTATTACTATTGAAATATTGTAGGACTACCATAGCTAATGAAATAACAGTACGGGAAAAAAAGCTACTGTAATACCATGAACTTCAGGATTATTCGCCAGGGCCTTTGGCAGAATAGGTGGCGTTGAGCCGCTTCCACACCGGATGGACGCGGGTTTTTCGCAAGACACATTTCATTTCAAAGACGTGTGTATTCGCCTCTTCGCATTGACTTAGGGTGTGATCTGTCGTGGGCAAGGTTTGTCTCGCGTCTGGTGTGAAAGCAGCTTTAGACACGCACGCAAGCTGATGGCTAGCTGACATTAATTTCCTACAGTACTTACCCAGATGGCAAGCACCTCCGCTCCGGATCTGCCCGGCTCTAAGCCGGTGTTCTGACAAATTTTGCTACCTATCAAAATATGCTACTTTGTGGTTCTGCACTTGCGCAAACCTGAAATCTTGGCTGTTTCCTCGCTCATATCTTAAGTCGTCAAAAATCATAAAAATAGATTTATTTTCAGTGCGCATTTCGACATTAAGTGTACATATATTTGCATGTACACGCTGGGTTTTCCTGAAAATGCAGAAATTACATAATAATGGTGTAGATGGGCATATATCTTCAAACAAACTTATCCAACTCATTATACCATCTGCTTTTGTTAGCCTATAATAAGTAGCAAATAACAAAGTTCCTTTTGTATTGTATTCATATTGCAATATCAAGTCGAAAACAAATCCTTTACAATCGCTTTGCATTAAAGTGGCATTTTTTGACAAGGGAGCACAATTTGACAGAACACAGGATCAGCTGGAGTCGGCAGAGCCGGGGCAGATCCGGAGCAGAGGTGCTTGCCATCTCGGTAGCCAGCTAACTTAAGTTCGACACAACTTCAGATTTTCATAAATTTCAATTATGAAGTTATACAGCAAGCGTTCAGACCAGTGTTGAGATAACTGTCAAGTGCTTTCCTTTGATGGCGTCATAGGAACATGTACGTCTCGGAAACTTCCTACTTCTTCAGGGGGGTGAGTGCAAAAATATCACTTTTATTCCTTAAAATTGATGGATTTTTCAGCCATTTCATAACTTTTGAGTGCATAGAGAGATATAAATAATCATAAAGAACAAAATAAACCAACAATTTTAGGTGGTGTGCCTCAGGTCCGAGAATCTTTCAGCACTTTTCTTCACGCCTATATCATGTCACCATTGGTACTCTTCTAAGCGAGTGCAGGAATCACACACTCATACCTGTGGGAAATTCAGAGTCTCCACATAGCCAGATATGTATGGCTTTGGACTATAGGAGGAAATTGGGGAATTGGAGTATCTGGAGCAAGCCCACGTGAATACTGGGAGCTCATGCAAACTCCATAAAGAACAGCTTAAGGCCAGATTTGAACCTACATCCTTTTTTCTGAGGCAACCTACAGTGCCCAAGGTGGAATAAAGAGGGGTATTAGTTTTTGGGCCTTTTCATTTCCAGACGTCCAGGGGCACTGGTAGGGATAAATGGCTTCATGGATTACACTGATTATCAAGGAATTTTGGCCAAGAATCTGGTCGCTTCAGACAGAAGGCTGTACAGTGGTCTTCCCTGCAAGATAACGACCCACAGAACACCTAAAATTCCACATAGAAATAGTTGTAGGACAATAACGTCAATGTTCTGTAATGGCCTTCACAGTCATCATTAGGCGAAGCAATCAAAAACCTGTGAGCTGAACTGAAGAGGACAGTTGATAAGTCCAAACCAAAGAATGTGACTAATCTTGAAATCGGCATGAAGGAGAGGTGCAAAATCTCTCCAAATATGTGCCTTATGCTAGTCAGACAGTACAGGGAACCTGCTTGTCAGAAGCTGTTGCATGAATTTCTAACTCAGAGGTGCCAATAGTTATCAAACCATAATTTTTATTATAACTAAAAACGTAAATAGATGATTTTGGTTGGTTCCAGCCATCCAGCCATTCCAACTGCTGTAAATGACCAATCACAGGCAAGGCATCAGAGCGTCACCTGAAACTTAACTTCTGACCGAAACAATAGCTCTAATTCAATGGCTACAAATCTACTTCCTGGGAGAAGGATTTCGGGGGTCTAACAGGAGTGGAAATAATTAGAGGTTCAATGTTCTGCACTTATTAGCCCCAGAAATTATCGGCTGAAAAGTGACCCTTTGTTCACTCAAGATTCACAAATATAAAAACAGACAAGTGAAGCCTAGAGATCCCTTCATCTGTTCAGCTATAAATAAGCAGAAGATCACCCAAGGTTAAACCCATGGCAACAGCATGGACGTAATAGCGGGGCCTCCTCCGGGGGTCAGGGTTCACCTGGGTACTCCCGGGTCAGACTGACTATCACATCGGACTCTTCACAGCCACTCTTCACAAAATATCCAGCACTCAACGCTCATGAATCATTAACTCCATGAGCTCATGCAGAGCCAATCCCCTTTGGGCTTTGCTCGCATCCTTAGGCTATGGGAGTCAGCTATCAGGGGCTCAGCTTACAGAAACCTGACCACAGTCTGGATAACTCCACTGAAAAACATAAAGAACATGCATGAAAAGAGGGCTTTCTGCGTGGCGAAGAGTGGACAAAAAATTAAGAACTCCTGTGTTTCCAGTCGCAGCCCTTCTTGCAGCTGACAGTCCCATTCTGTTCAAGCAGCAACAGGGCAGGAAATGGGACTTTTTTTGGGAACAAGCTTCCTCGGCCTGGGTGTCAGAGGAGTTTGCGGAGATTCAGAGCAGCAGATCCGATTTCTCCCAAAGTTTCTCCCTCTCCATCCACAGTGAAATGATGTCTGAGCCCATAGGACATTTTGTACTGAACAGCAAAATCTCCAAACCACTCCCTCCCCAAACTCACCACTGACACCCCCCAATTCTCAGGTCCAAAGTCATTTGTTTGTGTTGAGGATTGACGTTTGGGTTTCACTATAGAATCTGCGGTTTATAAATGGCCTCTTCGGTTCTACTTACAAAAAAAATGTATTTTTCCGAGGCATGTTATGCTGATCTTCCCCTCTACACTTCGGGATGGGAAAATCTTGATGTCACGAGCAGATCTCACCAGCACACAGATACAAGTTTAAAAGCAGCTAAGAAAATTTTTTTTGTTCTTTTAGCACCTCTGTTCTCCACAAAACATGCAGTGGCATATCTTTTATGAACAAATATAAATATCACAGGGCAGTGCATTTGCTTTAGAAAATGTGTTTCTTCTCACAGGAACAATACTTTATGAGCACATCCAGAAAAAGAAATGCCTTGGTTAGCTTCTACATTTCTTCAGAAATGTCCTCAGGAAATAATTGCGGTTTATAGCCCGGGATAGGTATGATGAAACCTCAAAAGGCATTCAGTCAGGACTTCAGCACAGGTACAGTGTGCTGGAAATGGTTTCTGAACAAAAACAGAAAAGAATCTGGGAAATCAAGAAGCCATAAACCCTCCAGGAATATTGCCATATCTGGCGAGGCATTTCATCAGATCACAGAGAAAACATCCTCCCAGGGAATAATTTTAGGAAGTGATGTCATTGTTGAACCAACGCATCAGGTTCAGTATTACAGATATGCCGCCAACTGCAGACCTTTAAACACAGAGGAGTACGAAGGGCAATTGAACTAAAAAAATACTATACACTGAAAATTGACCACTGGCTGAATTATACAAAGGGGACAATGGTGAAAAAATGGATTCAATTTGTATATACTGAGCAGTAGGGAAAATGAACCAAAGGCAGTCAGCTCACCGACCCGAGCAGCAAAGCCTCAAAGAACAGCAGGGACAGACTTCGATATGTCGCCCTGTTCATGACTGACATCGTCCTGAAAGAGTGGCGGTTGAATGGAGAGAAAACCTTCACAGTGACAAGTTAGTGCAAATGCCAAGCTTCAGCTTTTACTCTTCAAATAACATGTAGCGACTATGCAAGACAAGAGAAAAAGTCAAATTTAGGAGAGGGAAACCCAGACAACTTTCGAGGCTAAAAGGAAAAATCCCCATCAGAAGTCTTTTCCCTTCTAAGGACAGATGCTGCTCCTTACTTTTAGCCTGGGATGACTACACACGATGAGCCAGACTCTGCAGGATCACATGGATGGTTAGACTCCATCTCTGCGGTCTGCGTTTTTGCACAAAGGAAAAGTGAGTCGGAAAATTCCTTGCCGTCAGCAGCTGAATGCAAAAGAAGGCAGGGGATATAACAGCATGGCATCTCTGGAGTACACCGAATACTCCCAGCGAACTACCATCCTTAATGAGGAGCCCAGGGGCACAAACTAGCGCTCCCCTTTCATCCCCATCTGCTCCTGCGGGGGGCAGGCCCAGGCCCAGCTCTGCTCAGCTCCCCTTCTCATGTGCAAAGAAACCCAAGAGGAAGATGGTGGGGGAAAAAAAAAAAAAAAAAACTATGCGAAGTGCCATGTTTCCAGAGTGCGTGCAACGTTTGTGATTCTCTGATATTCAGCCTGCTTGTAGTCTGGCCTTGAGGCTGACAGTGGAAACCCAAACAGCATGGGTAAGGATGTTCTCAAACAGGAGGCCAAGCAATGAGGGACCATCGCAGCGGCATGAGCAAATGAAGAAGGGACTAGCAGATTACTTTGAACCTTCAAGGTCAAGGTGCATCCAGTGTTTTTAACTTCATGTGTGTTCAGAAGTAGCCAGGGTTGAGGACATTCAAGCTCGTTGCTGAAAAAGCAATTCTCGATAGGCCCTGTAAAGTAAAATGGGCGAGTTTTAGCTGAACACAATTCTTCATAGCTGGGACTGGGAGATACTGTATGTCCAACATCCTGCCAATTGAAGCATGCAGGGCAATTCTATACCATTTTTGCTCTTCTTTTCAAGAGCTGGCAGGGAACTGGATTTGCTTGAAAGCAGATGACTTCTGGTGGGGTGGAGGTACTGCAGAGGCCAGGGATGATACAATAGACAATTAAACCACATAGTCTTTTGCCTCTCTGCTATAATACTAGAGTCTGCACAGGCCGGTGCTCAGTGAATCACCGTCTGCTGCAGTTTTGTCAGAGGCCTCATGAGAATCAGACCACAGTCACACGCTTTAAATGCTAGGGGCATACTACTGATTCATAGAGGAATCTTTTCAAAAGGAGAAAGAGACAATAGCTTCCATCCATTCATAAATAATTGAAAGCCACAGGATGACCACCCTGAAGAAGCACTGAGCTTAGTGTGTAAAGTACGAGTAAATACTACTAATGGGCCAAGTAAGCACTAATTGCCTAATTGCTGCACGCCCACTGAAAGCTCTTGTGCCAACTTTTCATAAATTTGTACTTCCATGCCACTGCGGTTTTAGAGTATGGCAAAGGAGGATGCAAATGACACCATGACCGCAAAAATACATTACCCCCTTTCATGTTTCCTTGTACATTGAACCGTGTATCCCACTGTTAGATGACACAAAATTAAGTTTGCGAAACCAATCATTCGCATCATCATTTAAGCAAAAATGAAAGGTTTCAGTTTATGCTGCAGTTACTGTACTTACCCCACCCCCTTTTGCTGGTGTGAACTTCAAACGTATACCCAAGCTTTGATGCGATAAAACCAAACCAGCTTACTGCAGTTGTTGCTTACCGGTTAAAGCTCCGACCTGTCAGTACCCTAGCTTGGTTTTGGTGTCTATGGCAAAGGCCAGTCCTGACAATCAGAATGACCAAACTAGGAGACGATCTCGTCTCTTATACCGTTTTTAGAATACTCTACACGTACATGTCAAATTATGAAAACTATCCAAACTGGCGAACATAAACAACTTTTGATGCAAATGCCTTGGTAAATTAAACCCCATCAGACGGTTTCCGTAAACCGAGGCTAATACTTTCGACAACTGCAATTTTATGACCTTATATGAAAGATTGAAATAAACATTGCCGTTCTGCTCTCAGATCTTTGAAAGAAATAGATTTGTTGTTTTTACTAGGATGCAAGTATTATTTCTGAGTTTAACAAGCCAATACAATCTTTACGCACAGTATAGCCCCTAAAATGTCTCGTTCACTGCAGTGTTTAGAGGCACCAGTCTTAGCTGAAAGAAACGAAGGACCCGTTTACACTTGGTTTTTACATGCGTTTTGGGTGATCGGATCACAGGTGGTCAGAGCTAAATACAAGTGTAAACGGGCTCCGAGACGCATTGCGATCCGATCACTCAAACCACTTGCGGAGGTGGTCTGGGACTTATTTGACCCCATGTTTGGTAGTGTAAACGCAAATCCATCCTAATGTGTCCCCTAGGAGGACGCAAATAGAAACACGTGCAAAACAATGTGCGCCAAGGTGAAAGAGAGTACTTTCTGATGAAGTTTCCACTTCCGCGCAGTCCTGTGTGCTCTTGCAAGTTGCAAATACGCCGGTTTGACTCATTTTAAAAACCGACATAATCCAAACATGAAACTATAGACAGAAACATGTTGGCTTGCCCAGAAAACAGCGTGAAATGGGGTCAAAATCTCGGCTTCGTCTGGTGGGAATGGCTGCTATTGCTGTTATATGACGTATTAACTGCTCACCGGGGTTTTAGTGGAAGCAATGTAGGAAGCAGTCACGATCACAAGTGGTCAGCTTAACACAAAGTGTCAACAGCAATGAGCCTCGCCTGACCACTTGTGATCTGACCACCCAGAACACCTATTAAAAGCAAGTGTAAAGGCAGCCAATACAGAACCCCCCGGAAAAGCCCTTTGTTTGGCCGACAGGAAAGTCAGCTGATGGATAAAGATCCACTGTCATGAAAATTGCAGACGAGACCACTGCTGGACTGTGGGGCTATGACCACTGTACGATGTGCAAGTCTATGCTATTTCTTGGTAACAAATTATACGTCTTGAATAAGTCCATCTTTGTATTAAGACATTACCATCACAGCAATTTTTTGACAACAATAATCCCTTGGTTCTAGCTAAAAAATGTGTAAAACATAACCCGAGAATATAAAACTCTAAAGTTAAATAAATAACACAAGATTTCCATCCTATTTTAAAGTCACGGGAATGTCACGATTTGGCTTGGAAATACTAAGTACTCTGACATGCTACAGCATTCAGCAAAACTTCCAATGAATTTGTTTACTTCTGTGTTGAGGTTTTGTAATTGACTCAGTTTTGGGAGGTCAAACGTAATAACTGAAAGAACACGAGCATGAGAGGGATCAGATCGGTTGGCTAGATGACAATCACCGGCTGCTGTCGTCTTGGCAACAGACAGGCCAAAGTTCCACGGCATGTGGCAGGTTTACCAGTGTTCATATCTTGACACGCTGGCTGGATAGGTTTATATTGCACATTTAAAGCCATTGCAAATGCCAAATACGCTGGCCTACCATATGAACAGACGCAGACTTTCTTATAGTTTACCATCAGCAGCAGAATTTTGCGTGAAGGGGACTGTTTGCGTAAAATTGAGTTTGGATAACAGTCATGTAACTGAATAATCATACGCGTCAAAAATTAATGCCCGTTTATTGCAAATAAGATTGGCAACAGGTGCGATGGATTGGCAAAAGCAAGACAACCCTGAAAAAGGGAATGGTTGTGTTTGTGGTGGTCACAGGCAATTGCGCTCACCTTCCTGACAGATTATTCTCTAATGTGTGTTCTGCAAGTGTCCTTGTCACAACTGGTACCATGAGACAGCACCTACAGTCCAATCTGTGGACTGTGGGGTCTCTCAGCACAGTCTCAAGAGCATGGAAGAGATACCACGAGACTGGCCGTATCACAAGGGGAGCTGAACAGGGCCATAGAGGAGCTCCAACCCAGCAGCAGGACGGTATTTGCTCCTTTCAGCAAAAAGGAATAGGAGGAACACTGCCAGAGCCTGAAAAAATGACCTCCAGCAGGCTACTGGTGTACACGTTTCCTACCAAACGGTCAGAAACAGACTCCATGAGTGTTGTATGAAATCCTAATACTCTCTGTTGGGACCTGTGGTCACAGCCCAGCACCATGCAGCTTGATTGGCATTTACCAGTGAACACCAGAATTGGCAGGTCTGTCACTGGCGCCCCATTCTCTTCACAGATGAGAGCAGGTTCACACTGAGCATGCGACAGGCGTAACAGAGTCGAGAGACACCATGGTGAATGTTATGCTGCCTGTAACTTCATCCAACATTACCGATTTAGCGGTGGATCAGTGATGGTCTGGGGAGGCATGTCCTTCAAGGGTCGCGCAAACCTTCATGTCATTGCCGACTGTACCCTGACTAATGTTGGGTACCAGGATGAAATCCTTACAGTGATTGTCAGAATATATGCTGGTGCAGTGGGTCCTCAGTTCCTCCTACTGCGGGACAATACCCAACCTCATGTGGCCAGAGTGTGCAATCAGTTCCTAGATGACGAAGGTATTGATGCCATTGACTGAACATCTCATTCCCTTGACCAAAATCCGATCAAGCTCCTATGGGACATTATGTATTGGTGCATCCGATGCCGCAGAGTACCACCACAAACTGCAGGAGCTCACTGATGCCCTGATCCAGGTCTGGGAGGAGATCCCAAAGGACACCATCCGCCGACTCATCAGGAGCCCTGAAGCTGTCCAGAGTGAATACAGACGTGCGGGGGCCATACACACAATTGAGTTACATTGTGAGTGATAAAACCTTTAAATTTTTTACTTTAATTTTTAAGGTGATTTTGAATGCAGTCCACAGTGGGTTCATGATTTTGGTTACCACAGACTGTTGTTACGTCATTTAAACAAATTATACAATGTACATCAGTGAAGACTTTCAACTTGAATAATTTATTCATCGAGATAAATCACATATCATAAGTGTTCCCTTAATTTTTTCAAGTAGTTTATTTACCTCGTTCTATAACCTCTTGTGTGTAAGACTGGGCTTAACTGCATCGTCAATGCAGCCTGACTGTTTTCATCTGAACAAAAGAAAAGATACAATCCTCCCTTTATTCAGTTTACTATGAATTCACATGTGGTAGGTTCACCTCTAAAAACCCTGACTGATTGCTAACAATTTGCATCCCAGTTAGAATAGCAAGTCAATAATTTTAAATGGACTTTAGAAAATAAATGAATGAAGAACATAAATAATTACATGAAAATCAAAAATGAAAAAAATAAAGATTTTTCATAAAACTGTTGGGTAGTTCATAGGACTGATCCCAAAAAGAAAATCTGAGGGACAATAAATGAAATTCAGTGCCAGTGTTAAAAATTGAGGCAAAAAAAAACAAAAACTGATGTGGTGTTTGGTGGACGAATAAGGAAGACAATTGTATGATTGTTGATGCTGAACTTCCACCAGGATTAAGACTCGACAGCTAAAGCACTTGACATTAGTTTAAGAATCAGAACAAAGAGAGGGCCACTTCATTTAAAAACAGGCTCAGAGTGGCTTAGTCGGTGTCAGCAGCTAAGCATAACACAATATAGACAGGAAAATCTTAAATAGCATCTTAAACTTGCAAAAATAGTTGCTTTAAAATGTTTGGTTCAACTAGGCAATGTTATGATACTTTGGGCTGGGCTATCAATGGGTTTGATTGCATTTTCTCAAGGTTCATTTGGATTCTATTAGATTTGATGTGATTTTGTGAAAATGCAGCACTAGACCGAGCTCTCAGAACAGACAAAAGAACTGTAGCTTACCTTGGCTGTAGCAAAGCCAACATTCTAACAGACAATTTTCCAAAGAAATTACGTCGACAGATTCTGCAGGCCTTACCAGTATACTGAATGGTGCAAGACATACACAATTGAAGGCCGAAATCCTGAGAAGGTTTTCATTTAAAAAAAAAAAAAAAAAAGAAAAGAAAATTGTAGATTTCAGTGGCATAGTATCACATGATTCATAGGGGTTGGTGGAATTCATACAACGTAGCTACCATTTTGAGAGTTATCAGCACAGACTGCATTTGGGTTCAGAACAAAAACATCTTGTAATACAATGGTGGTCTCTCAGCCACGACTACCTCATAGTTCCTAAAATACACCCCGAGAACAAAAGACTCACCGTCACAGATGACCGGTCCTAAATCGGTCCTAAACCTGAGAGACCATAAAAATGGGTTCTGTTTACATCACAGTATTGCTTCTCAGTACGCGATTCCTGAGCATACTCATCTGAGCACAGGTATTACTCTGTTGGACAAATGATATATTGCTGGTTGTGTGAATGTATGCTATGCAGGTCGGTAACAATAAACAATACAACCTTTGAATACAAAGGCATATGCTCCAATCAAAGGCACCCCAGCACTCAAAGAACACAAGCAGATAATGTAAGGTCAGTACCTGAACAGAAGACATAACAGGCAATAACAAGAGGGAAACATGCAGGTTTTCTGCATAATTTCCCGCAAATGGAAAGAAAAAGGGTAACCAGGGATAATGTCACATCTCAAAGAAACCAAAGAACACCAAGCTAGTGGTATGAATCTACATCACCACAGACGTCGGTTTTAAAAAATAACTATGGAGTCAGAGCATAACTAGACCTGACAGGTTCATTCACACACTCTTCTGGATTCAAATGCTATTACAAGAGACCATTTAAACCTCCCAGATGCTACAGTATGCATAATATAGCACACAGTACATGTAAGCAACAGTATGGATGTTTGACATTGTATTTTTCGGGAGCATCAGATTATTAGCAAGCGCACAAGCTAATGAACAGTAGATAAAAGCTTACCTAGTGTGTACCCATCTAATGTAACAGTATCATATTTACTGACATTAAAAACATTTAGGCCATTTTAGCATTAAAAGGATGGATGATAAGTGAGCTGTTCAGGACAGTTTCACTCAAGGTTTATAACCATCTGTCCCACCAACGATTTTTCCATTTCTACTGCAACCTTAGGCTTCCCGTTGTTATGGTCTAGGCTAGGGTCCACTGTAAATCATACTGTGACAAATGTTTGTGGAATGCACTATACAAATACATTGGACTTGATCTTATTGAATGCCTCTGGCCTGTGTATACCTTGTACACTCAAGGTTTGCTTGCAGTCCAGAATGAATATTTCAAGAAAGATAAATCTTAACTAATTTGTGGTTGCACTGTTAGCTTGAACCATTTTAATGTGCAGACAGAGATTCTGAGCAAAGATTTTGAACTGCAGACAAGGACACATGTCCACGGCACAATCTCTGCAATTAAGGACTTATATACTGGACCGAGTTAAAAAAATGAATCAATGCGGTTTTCAATAGTGTTAAAAATGACCTGTCGAGGTCTAGAAACAAGGTCCAAGCCCCATTTAAAATAATTGTGATTATGCTTCTGTAAAAGAAGCAACCAACAATCTTACTGAATTGTACAAACAGGACCCTGCAATGCGGTGTCTTTGTGTGTGATGCAACGAGGCTAGAGTGTCGCTTGTAAACTCAGGATCTGTTCAAAGAATGTAACTACCTAGTAAAAGGTAATGCCTAAATTATTCCTACCCAGCCAGCATAATTTGACGTCTAAATTAACCAGCTAACTAGCTACAGGAAAAACGGGCTGCTGAAAGCTAAGGTTTTCATGCAGCAATGTAGCAAGCTAGTTGGCAACTGTAGAAGTCAGTTGAAGGTACGCTGCAATTAACGTTAGTGCGGTACACTGCAACTGAGCCAGGAACACATTGAAACATCGCTAGCATAACAATTGGTGAAACTGAGCCTTTAATAGGCTTTGATTGAATCGCTAATAATTTTACTGATGCGCTAGCTAGCTTTATTAGCCATCTAACAGATAGAATCCACGTGCAGTCTTACTGGATTGTACCGGACCGTGCGATACAGTGCATTATTGCATACTAATTTAGTACTTCACAGACTCAACCAAATTCTAAGCTCATCTGCTTCACTATATCAGTCAATGAGAAAAGTTAGATAGGTAGGTTACGGTGCGAGTGTTAGTAGCGGATTGGAATTTTGGAACGAGTTGGGCCCATATATATATATATATATATATATACACACTCAACAAAAATATAAACGCAACACTTTTGTTTTTGCTCACATTTGTCATGAGATGGACTCAAAGATCTAAAATTCATTCCAGATACACAATACCATTTCTCTCAAACATTGTTCACAAATCTGTCTAGATGTGTGATAGTGAGCACTTTTGCTTTGCTGAGACAATCCATCCCTCCTCACAGGTGTGCCACATCAAGATGCTCATCAGACACCATGATTAGTGCACAGGTGTACCTTATACTGCCCACAATAAAAGGCCACTCTGAAATGTGCAGTTTTGTCTCACAGCAAAATGCCACAGATGGCGCAAGCATTGAGGGAGCGTGCAATTGGCATGCTGACAGCAGGAATGTCAACCAGATCTGTTGCTCGGGCATTGAATGTTCATTTCTCCACCATAAGCCGTCTCCGAAGGTGTTTCAGAGAAACGTTTCATGGCAGTACATCCAACTGGCCTCACAACCGCAGACCACGTGTAACCACACCAGCCCAGGACCTCCACATCCAGCAGGTTCACCTCCAAGATCGTCTGAGACCAGCTACTCAGACAGCTGCTGAAACAATTGGTTTGCATAACCAAAGAATTTCTGCACAAACTGTCAGAAACAATCTCAGGGAAGCTCAACTGCATGCTCGTCTTTTACCTCTGATAAGATCATTGCTCGGAAGTTAGAAACGTTGATGAATGTCCGTATACGTTATCAAATTACACTCTGGTTTCCTCACTTCATTGTACCCTGGTTGACTATTTGAAATCACCCAAATTGTTTATATTGAATCATATTGCTAATGCCAATGTTGATAGAAGGAAGCGCTAGTGAAGCCTTTCTCACCTCCTTATCTTTTGGAGCTCTGTATAAAACCGACAAAGCGACATGTCCACAGTTTTAAATTTCATGCGAGTGAGAAGTATTGTCGTTGAATGTCAATTAAAAGTAGCTAGCTAGCTTGTTAGCCGCCACAAAAACATGCCTCATAGGAACACTTCAACCAGTACCCCTGACCAAGGAACTGGCTTTAGAACTGGAGTTGGTCCCCGGGCGCTGCTCTGTGGCTGCTATAGGATGGGTCAAATGCAGAGGACAAATTACCACACGGGGTTCAATAAAGTATATCTTATCTTTAAATTTCATTTACCACCAAGTCAATGCAGTCCCCGCGACGCCAAGGCAGCTCGCTGGTGACCGTTAGCAATCGCTAGTGCTTTCAGTCAGCGGTCCGTTCAAGTCAACGGGACGGCTAATTCGCTAGCTAGCACAAAACGCGATTTTTTTCTATTTAAGTGACAACTTTGCGTTTATACGTTAACTTACGCATGAAGCGTTTTATAACAGCTCTTCAAATAAATATTTCTGCACAAGGCAGCCGCACATCTCGGCATTTTCTCGCTGGTATCGACTTATTTGAAATTGGCCTCATAGGAAACCATTCATTTTTATGAAGAAGTTGGGTGTATCAATATGGCGGCCGGGTGCTTCACTTTGGATAATGTAAATATGACGACATCAGCAATCTAGTGTTCTAAATATATATATCTATGGTTGAGCCGCTGAGGGATTTTTACCGCACGAGACCGAAGGTAGAGCGCGGTAAACATCCCTCCGCGGCCCAACGAGTTCCGAATTCCCTAGACGCTACAAATACGAGCACGGTAAACTATGTATTATATGCACTATTTTTTGTATTCATTTGTGAGACAAAATAAGCTCTAATTCAACATTTCATATAGATTTATTTGGTTCGTTAAAAAACAAACAAAAAACGAAAAGGGAACTATTTGATGTAGTATGGGTGTACTGGTACTGTCAGCGAGACACGTGCATGTAATACTGAGGATTACAGCGATCACAACAGTCATTTTACATTCGCATGCATGATGAAAAATGGCTAGATTTGCAATACCTGTCCAACAATAATTGTCAACATAGCAAGCAAGAACAATGCAAAACAGACATGGGACACAAAATCCATAATATCAGAATTTAATAATCTGTCACATTTGGCAATGGTTGTATGCATAGCCACTGACTCTCCATTGCTCGCTATCAGCGCGACCACACTCATACTGCGTCATGTACTCACTTTAAAATGAAGTTATATTAGCACTTGCTGCTGAAATGATATTTGGATCTTCCGATATTGTCGAGAAGTCAATGGTCCAAGCTGAACAGCGAGAATCCAAGTCATCTCGAACACAATGGAGGCCTGATAGAAATGTTGACTGCAAATCCGTTATAGCTCCATCAAAAAAGCAACCGATCTGGAAAAAACTCTAAATAGGAAAACTAATTATCCATATTACTTTGAAAATAACACTTTCTACCGCCCCAGGTGCCACGGAAATGTCCGACTTGAAAGTAGTTCCGACCATTTCAGCCCCGTATGACATTCGTGCCATACGGCATACATTATGGCACGGGTGTACTGGTACTGTCAGCGAGACGCGCACATAATACAGTTATGGCTAGTACCATTCTTGATATATTGAGTATGAAAAGATCGTAACACTTACTCACTCACTTCCATTATGGCCATATTAGCACATTATATGCCGCCCAAATGAGAGGTTGCCATGACTCGATTGTTCTGTGGTCGATGACAACTTCATGGTCCTAAACTAAACTGGTAAGCCAATGTAATAGAGGCATGAGAGACATGAGTTTGACCCACACACCATATGGGTCAGAGCTGGTGAGCTCACTCTAGCCCCAGAGCGAGGGAACCTGATAGCCAACAGGGTGCAAGCACCAGGAAGTCTCATACTCAATGCAGAGAATCTGCTGCGAAAGGATCAGAAAGGAACATCCCAGCACCTAAAACCATATCAAAAAGATACAATCGGAGAAATTGGAGGTGTTGCATCAAATTAAGCCACTTGCAGGGACAGCTTGGTCACATCAGACAATAGCACCTAAACACCATCTAGTACCGTAGTTGGGCAGGACAGGATATTGTGGCACAACAAAGCCACGCTGGTGCTTCCGCTGGTTGCACATAATTTTGGGTGCCATCTGGAAGCTTAATGAAGACAAGTGGTGCCAAGCATAACATACCCCTCCCAAGGGAGACGTTTTAGTGCTTTGGGTGTTGGAAACCCGACACCCTCCTCACATTTAATCCCTATCACTAGTGAGCCCAATGACGTCACACCGTGGTGTAGCATGTTGTTGAAAACAAAATTAAAATGTACATTTTGAATCCAGTTATAAATTGATTGGAGCAGATTAAAGGAAGTGAAGAAAATATTCTTTACCTTAATGGCCTTGACTTTGACCCATTAAGGTTGGAATGTTAAAGGGGCAATAAGTGATATCGTTTCACCGCTTGGTTTGCTGTTGTGCACTGCCTGTAGACCAAAACAAAGTGTGTCATGAGCCACACCTCCCGCTTCCTCTGGGGGCTGCCAAGCTGTCACGGAATTATAGTCCCACTACATTTTGGGTTGTAACTCAACAACTAAATAAGATAAAATCAAGCATGATGTGTCATATTGAAGGTATTAACTTGTTCTTTAATATTATTTAGTGAAAATATATTTTTTGAGAAATTTCCATCGAAGAAAGAAGCAAAAACTACTCCGTCACGGAATTACACAAAATTGACGTGGTTTTTTTAATGTTGTGTTTAACTATTCAGAAAATGATGTTCCTGTCATAGTTAAGTTATGAAACTTCAATATGTTCATATTTAAGGTGTTTTTTGTTAATACTGTAAGTTATAGAAACAAAAATTGACTTTAACCCTGCTTTATGGGCAAGAAATTTCAAAAAGTCAATGTCACGGAATTACAAGAGGCAAATTGTCACGGAATGACAGCAATAGTATTAATTAGTTTCAATGTACTTATTTCAATATATTATACATATATACATAATTATTTACATTTTTACAGTTAAGCAATATATTACAATGAGTTTTCCACTTATAATGACCAATCATAACACATACTTCAATTTTTTTTTTATTCTCCATGTCAACATTGGCTTGGCAGCCCTCCTTTGCTATTCAGCCGAATGATGGGCCAGTTTAAGTTTCCGCAGCGTTATTACGCAGTAAATCAAACCTGAAATGCTCACGAAATTGCAGATTTGCGCTAATTGCAAAGGTGAGCTAGCTGCAGGGCTACTCACAGCCGTAACGCCTGGCCCATTGCTGGGACCGAGCCGCTAACAACTTAAGCTCCGGACATGAGCTCATGCTACGATTGTAACATTAAATTTAATTGAATCGACATAGCAACATGTGCATAACGTCACCGTAACACTAATTAAAGCAGACATTTGACTTTATGTTGTTACTTACCTGTTCAGGAGAAGAAGAGCTAGCTCCGAGTCAAATTGTAGCCCCTTTAGCTCTCACAGTCCTCTCCACCTTGGAAATGCAATGCCAATATTACTCCGGGTTCTGTCCCTGTCTTTATCCGACAACTTTTTCACCAAGGACCATTGTTTCTTTAGAAGTCATGATGGCAGATCCTGCTCGTCTTCAGGTGAACGTTTCATTCCGCTCTACGCCATTTCACTTTAGAAAAAATACTCGCTGCCGCCGCTCACCAGCTGTATGAATGCATTCTCGGGAAGGAGATTCACATGATCGTACATTAATGTGCGGCCGGACCGGCCTTGTAAACAATTGGCTGGAGATCAACACAGAGAGCGGGTGTGCGGTGTCCTGCTATATTCCAGATGAAATTACACCTCTCGTTCTTCACCTAGCGATTTTTTAATTCCTTCAATCCAGAAATCATGCATTATTGCCCCTTTAATCCACTGATTCTTGGACCTTTACAGCTTTGCTGAAACTTTTGTGTTATCTGATCAAACCGTTTTTGTGCTAAACTGCAGACAGACACAAACTGAAACAGATAAATACCATTAAAACCAATACCCCTTACCCTTCCGGCAGGGTAAAAACCCGTACTTTCACCTTAAGGCAGCCATTAGAGCTGTGAGGATATCCTGGGGGCCAAAGGCACAGAATCAATAGCCAGAGTAATGAATTCTGCTGATATACGGCGGCCCACCGCAGTGAGTGTACCAGCCGTGCCTGGCCACGCTCAGTCACACATCAGTGAAATGGAAGAAGACACTCCGTTACACATTCAGGAAATCCTGACACAAACCGGCAGCCTTCAGCACAAAGACAGGCCCTGGCTTTCTGAGGAAAATATTTGACAGGCGTAAAATTTTCACAAAAATGACATAAAACGGCATCTCGCTGTACAAAGTATTACACACAGGTACAATAGAACCACATCTCTCCATGAAACACCACTGTTTGCTATGTGATCAGATGCATAACCAGCAGGCTGAAAACAGCGACTCCCTCTCTCGTCCCCAAGCAACAGACACCGTTCTACAGATGGGCACCTTCATTTTCACCCGCATCCCCCTCCCTCCTCCATTTTCTGGCTCTCACAGAAACACACATCACCTCATAATACACCCCCATTCCACTGCAACATCCCACCCCCTCCCCTCCATTCACTGGCAGGGGTGCTGCCACTGGGTTACGCAGCGCTGCGTTTTATAGCTGACACATTCCCTGTGCCAAACGCAGCCACGCGCTGGAATATTACTTTTGTAAAAAGCCAAATACAGGCATGTATGCCGTGCTGAAATAGTTCAGATGGCCCATGTTTTTGTTTCAATATTCAAAAATGTTTTACAGGGGTTATATTCTACCTGCTCATTCTGCCTGTGTCTCCTGTGTTCAGTGAAGCTATCGGCCCATATTGGCCTAGAATGCTGTGCTGTCTGCAAAACAGACTAATTAATACAAGGCAAATGAAAAAGGATCCAGCCTATGAGGTATATAGCTTAAGAGTCCAGACCAACAATATTAACATTGATGCATAGTCCTCCGAGACGAACGGCTGGCTACTTGCCCTGTTGTCCTTTTAATACAATTAAACTCACTTATGAAGATTATTTTTACCTATAAATATTAATGAGGAACTCTTAATGTCTGTGCAGAAATGAATGAGGATCTCATCTCACATCTGCTACTGCAAAGCATCCTTTGAGAGGTTTTAGGGGGTGTGGCCCAGCATTAGAAGGGGGTCAGAGAGGCCAGATAACTGCAGGATTGAAACACAAAAGGCCTCCTGAACAAAGAGGTAAATGTGAGTGGGGCTTCACCAGCACGCACTCTGTACTCCAGAGACTGCAGTCACACAGCCACATCTGCTTACCTCACCGCTCCACACAGGGGTTACAGCAGATAGATGGAGTGTGTCACACACAAGAAACTGAAATAATTAGTTTCTCACACAAACACGCTCAGACATGCACACACATGGCCTTACAAGCCAAGTATGAATAAACACACACACATGTAAATACACACCCAAGCATGCATGGAGACACACACAAATAGTATATAGACACACATAAATACACACGCACGCACTCACACACACACGTACACAAGCACACGCACGAACAAAACCTGGTCTCAAAGCAGAGGGAAGGGACTAACTGATCCAAAAATCTGAGCAACTTTTGGCTGAGGGATGGAGAAGCTGATCCAGTCACAGCCAGTGAGGTGGGTCAGGACTTCTCTCACACAGCACACATCTCAATGCTGCAGGTGCTCCCCTGTGTGCTGCCTGCACTGCAAGATAAGTCTGAAGTCGGATGAAGACAGCTTAACCACCATTTTAAGAAGCTGAGGTCGCAAAATGTCTGTTTAGTTAAAAAGCAAGGTGTGACTGCAGAGGGCACAGAGAATACCAGAGGGAAAAAACAAAGTCCAGCTCCTGCCGTTAGTCTGGCGGCAGAGGGAGAGATGAGATGTAGTGACGGTGCGGCTACTGCTCTTAATCAGGACCCTGAACGAGAGACACTACCCTGTCCCTGCCATTCAGCAGAGAATTACAGAGCAGTGACAATATTTACATTAATGACCATATTTAACAGCATAGCTTCTACACGACATGTTCAGCCGTGCTGAGGTTTTACTTTTACCATCAAAGATGTGCCGTTCCTAACCCAAAGATGTGCCGTTCCTAACCCAAAGATGTGCCGTTCCTAACCCAAAGATGTGCTGTTCCTAACCCAAAGATGTGCTGTCCCTAACCCAAAGATGTGCTGTCCCTAACCCAAATATGTGCTGTCCCTAACCCAAAGATGTGCTGTCCCTAATCAGCATTTAGCATCATTGAGCTATAGCCTACATTGGTCTCTTCACCTCTGCGGTCACTGTAGCCACACCCACCCCACTGCACCGACACCTGAACTTCACACAAAGTGCCCACAACACATTTTAGAAAAACAAATACAGGTAAATGAGTGCTTTTAACAATTTAACAAAGCAGTGCAAAGACAGAGATCAATAGTGTATCATAGATGTGCCAAAGCATTGGTAATTTAACATAGTGCAAATCCAGCACAGTATGCCTTCAAACAGAAAATCAACCAAACCTCCAACTAAATCCGTTTTGAAAAAAGGTGGCTGTCTAGCCTGACATCTCCCACTGAAGGAGCCAGCACAGCCTACAGTCCAATTTTATATTCACTCCTCTCTGCTCCACCAACACTACACTCTCTTTCACTTCTTTATCTAATCAGTCAAACCAGTCTGGATGAGCAAGAGGCATATCCGAGCTGAGAACGAACGCCAAGAAAATGATTTAAACCGGGCAGAAAAACACAGGGAAGTCTGCGCACACACTCATGACTCACTCTCTGCATGGGCCATGCTCAGCAGAGTCATGGGCTGGCTACGCTTTTAACTGCCCCCTCAGACAGCCACCTCACTTCCTCTCTTCCCACTGTAACGGTATGAGGCGACCCCAGAGCCATGAGCAAGCGAAAGTCATCCCGCACGGCCTCTCCTGTCCCGCTGGGTCCGCGTGGAGAAAATTCCGCTGTCGACATGACTAATAACACAGCTCGCAACCCAGTTGAGCTTAAAACCTGCCTGGCTTCCTCAACAAATCCCGACCCACACAAAGTCTTCAAACATCCGCTATCAATTAAACTCCAGCGAGTCGGCTGGAGCAGGAACGCGTTTCCTTCCTGACATCCCTTTTCACTTAATTCACGCAGGACAGGGCCACCAGGACGGGAAGTGGATGTTACAGCATGTGGTTGTGCTATACTTAGCTAAAGCGTGTCAGAAGCTAAAGGCAGTTGACCCTTTAGAGTCATTCCATAGGAAAATAGTCTGGGCCACAAATGGATAGGAAGATGCAGCCATTGTTTACCTGCTTAAATTGGCAGTCGAGGAATACAGTCCTTTCCTCCACCCGGAAAGCCTGAAAATGAGCATCAAGTGTGTCCCCTGCTGAGAGCATAAAAAGGCTGTATTGACATGACTGTGTGTTAATGCCGGGTTTACACATCCCCAGGAGGGGCCTGGTCACACTGCATGTGTATTGAAACTGCTGCCAACAATGGAGGCATTGCATCTCTACAAAGGAAGAATGCAGAGAGCAACTAAGAGCCTAGCATTTTTCCACCGACAACACAACAATGGAAAGCAGTAGACTTTGACCACTTAACTCAGGAACCTGAAACAAGACCCACCCTAAATGCATTCTGAAAAACAAGCCAAGGAGTAATACATAATGATGAAAACAGAAAACAAATGAACGCATTTGAAATACCAGATGCCAAAATAAATAACATGGTCAACAATGGAGTCATGCAGGGGAGTCAGGAATCCAGGCAGCTAATATCAAGAACAGTGAAATCCCATGATAAGCAATGCCTAATGTTAAACCATGACAAAAACTGAAATCATATCCACTAATGCAGAGCGGAGCCTGCGGGACAAACGACACTTTCATTCGAGCTCAATGGAAAATGTGCATATATTACAGCAATACTCTTTGCATGCCTTTGCAAGAAATATACGAAGATCACCAGTTCAATTGCATTCGTATAAATTACAGTTGAGCCAAAAGTAAAGGAAGTGCAGTTGCTACAACTTAGAAAACTTTAAAAAGGAGCAGTGACATAAGGCAGAGCAGAACGGATGATGAAAACCGAACTGGAGGAGCCTGGGTTTTACAGGGCAGTTCCACACGTGCTGCAGTGACCGCAGGGGCGACCGGACCCTCGGGGGGCAGAAGAGGATCTGGCCAACCCTTGCGCCACTCGACTCTCTTCCCGCACAGCATCAGCCAAGCATAATACAAAGCTTATAAAAACCCAACATGGGGGGGGGAGAATTAGCCCAGCGCTTCAGTCCAACACAAAGGAACTAAAGAGAATCGCAGCTGTTCTGAACCAACAAATTGGATGCTTCAAAGCACTGAAATTTTGTGCACTTAGCAGGGACAGTGATGAGCAGATGAAGGAGCAGCCAGTCATTACACATCAAACTGTGTGCCATTTTACTCCTGAGACTCATGGGCTCTTTGAAGGCTGACAAACTAAAATCAGATATCTGAGGTGTTTAGTGGTTCTGTTTTGCCTTCCATAATCTCACCCTGAAAAAAAGAGTCGAGTCCACAATCCACATTCACGTGAAGGATCTGACAGCAACCATTTAGAGTTTCTCTCCCAAAAAAGGGCCGCCAACAAAAACTCGCATGCTTAAGCATTTTCCTGGACATTACTCTTAACCTTGATCCTAAAAATGAAGAGTTCAACGCACTCTGAACGTCTGTTTCGTAACGGGTGAAGTTAAGTGGGATTAAGAATATTCTGAGGGTTATATTCAGGTAACTGAGAGGGATGAGCTCTGGGCTGAGAGACTCCAGGGAGCCGTTCTGACGGGAGTTCCTGTCTGCTCTCTAACTTGATTTACTCTCTCATAACACAACTGCGCCGAGTCTCCCACCCATCTGCAGTACAGTAGATGAGCGCCACATGACTCTTAATAACTTCCCTGTGACATTCTTCCCCAACAGTGAAACCAAATCCGGCACAAGAAATCTCAGAATTCAATAATATTACTGCGATGGCCGACAGGTGACAGCTGAAATTGCGTTCTCATTTCACTGGTAACTGAACAGGTTGCAATTCCAGTGTCGCACGGTTCGCACGCCCTTTCAGAAAAATGCACGACTCAGCTGTAGATGCACAAGGGACAGGAACCATTTGGAAAGCATTTGTGGTCCGTCCTGGGACTGTACTTCCATTATTCACCAACATCTGTGAGCCCTGGAGAGCAGGAGTCAGTGCTGGGTCCTTGTGCATTGTAATGGCCATTTAATTAACTGCATTCTCTCCAGTAACACAGCAGTCCAGGGTAATTGGTTGGGGATTTGCATATGAGTAAACTGGGAGAGAAAGCCCATGCCTCCCCTCCAAATCCCTCCTTCCATTCATGACAGACCTTACCTTTTGAAGACTGCAAGAAACTTACAGAGCTGCGCAGTGACCTGATTCAGCATTAGCAGGACCAGATAAGCCTGGTTTACCTCCTGCAGCTTCTGCAGCAATCTCACAAAATCAGGTTGTTCTGCCACCACCAACTTACAATTACTCCTTTGTCAAGAAAAGATTCTCACCACTCTCTGAGGATGATGCATAAAAAGATGCTGACATAATACTGGATTACATATTGCAGAAGTGAGAATTTACAACCCCCAGTGTGTCCCCAGCTCCACACAGAGCAGCTCTCCATTGCTGAAGACTTGCTTGCCAAAGCCTGAGCTCATAAAGGAGCGCCATTCACATGCATCCAAATCTGGCTTGAGCTAAGGCAGTGGCTCTGTAATGAAACGCAACGCAACACAACACAGCGTAACATAACATAAGGTACCGTAACATAAAACATAACATAATGTCACATAAGTGCCAAGAACAGGCCAATCAGCCGCACTAGTCTTACCATTTTTCTATCACTAAAGTAAACCTACCACTTCAGAAACTCAAGAACTAAATGCAAACTCAAGACAGCTTCAAGTATTTTTGAAAGTCATCTAAAAGGATGTAATAAACACCTATCACGTAAATAACTCACTTGTGTGCGTAAATATGGTCTGTTGTGCAATTCCTGGGCTTAAAATGTCAGAATCATATTTTTTAAGACAAATTTGATGATGGCAACTGGAAACTACTGAACTGCCCATGAGCTGCAAACAGGCCAACACAAAACATCCTACGATACATCTACTCCAGACAGAAAGGACTGACTGAAAAACTGCTTGAAGAGTTTATTCACTCAAAACAAATGATGCTTTGGGTGGAGTCCCCCTCTCACAGGTCTGTGACCCTTCTAAAACACGGGAGGGGAGGGGGGGGGAGAAAGATACTTAAGACTTCCCAGTCCAATCATTATTCTTTACCTCAAGAGTGCACAAATGTTAATCAATGGCATTGGCTAATATACAGCTGGTCAAAACAGACAAATCTGCACAATTTGGCAGAAGAAATGCTTTGTGCAGATATCCCAATATATTCACAGAATTGAAAGAAATATACAAGGGCCTTGTTACACTAAAGTAACCAAGAGCATATTGTCTGAGAGACTGACCATACTGCAGTACAGTGACTTGGAAGCTAATAGTGTCTCCTCTACACACATTAAAATCCAAGGACTGGTATATTAGTATTCTGGTCACTTGAAAACTGCCTCCAGCCTTTGCTTATTTGAAAGATGTGTCCTTTTCCAACCTGGCACATTCTTTTCTCAGGGAAGGGAGAACCACGTGTTCAGAGCCAGCCAATAGGTAAATTCAACCGTGGAAAAAAAAAAGCACACACAGGGCTTAAAATTTCTACCTCCCACAATGATGTGCCAATGCATGTTTTATTATGGTGAGTTAACAATAAAATATACCAACATTAAAACAAAAAATAAAAAATAAAAGTCAGTGCATTTTATATGCGTTTTTCTCCGTTTCTGTAAACATAACCAAACTATTAGTGAAGCAGCGAGAGGCCCTGTCT
The DNA here is from genome assembly GCA_029721435.1 of Gymnothorax reevesii. NCBI lineage: Eukaryota > Metazoa > Chordata > Actinopteri > Anguilliformes > Muraenidae > Gymnothorax > Gymnothorax reevesii. The sequence goes on from CM056575.1 coordinate 96,496,013, forward strand.
GTGTGAATGGGGAGTCCATGAACAATGAACTCTGTTGCACTTCCACCGAGCTTCTGCCAGCTCCCAGAGAGCCTGCGCTGTGGCTGAATGCATTTTCCATGCCAGGAGAGCAATGGATGCCAAACACTCTGCCTTCCTATTAAAACCCACCACTGAAACATGAAGAAACCAACAGTCGCAGTGGCATCCCAAGTTCCCCAGGCTGAGCAGCACTATTCATTCACCATTTTCTCCTCTCCTCTCAGTTATCCAACACCGCAGCCGACATAACACATGCAGCCCCTCATGCTCACCTGGCCTGGCTCATTTAGTATTTCACACAAGGTCAGTGAAGGTCAGCCAGGTACTGGGGTCGACGGCAGGAGTGCAAACACAGTGCTGACGGACTCCTGAGTGTCAGAATGCCTGTTGTTTTGTACACAATGGGGGCCAGGAGTCGGGTTTCTCAACATGGAGAGAGAGTGACCCGTTTCACACGGCAGCCCATATGAATCTCTGTGGGCAAAATCATGTTCATGACACAGCAGAACTACAGCTGAACTGTCTTACAGTCGCTAAAACTGGCCCATGGGAGGAACTTTTTAGCCACATTCTCCCTTCTTTGTCTGCAAAATGTCTCTTCCTGGGACATAGGCAGGCTGATGCAAAATACTGTACAGGCTGGATGAAGGAATTTAACAGTACCGAGTAATTAACCAGCTCATTAAGGCCTGGATAATGAATCTGTTCCCGCGGTGTGGAGTAGGGGATGGAAAACTAGCTAAAGACCAACTAATCCTATTAGTCTGAGCCCTGAGGGTTCATTGGCTTTCAGGTACACAAGAATGAGAACAAAAAAGGATAGGGCTTCCACATTTTTATTTTAGCTAGTATTTCACAGACCACAGACCACACCATTGCACTGAGGTGGGATTCAAGAAAAATTTGACTATTGGGGTAATGCAGTACCAACACCAATACAACTAAAAATAGATACATTTATTCAGAATTAAGATTTTCTGTCACATCCCACATTTAACAACCTCTCCGCAACACAGGACATACTGAGGAACTCGAAGAAGGGATTATTTGCAATTTCCTTGTGATTCATAGTTTTGAGTAACCCATGAATCACAGGGGTGAAATAATTCATAGTTAGTCAATGTAAAACCTACAACCAAATATACACTTAAATAAGGGAACATTGCAATGGTTTAAAAATGATCTGCCTGTGACACATGGAGACAATTACAGCAGTAACCATCTGCACTGGAGTTCAGTCAGCAAGGCCCTCGTGTGAACAGATTACTTCCAAAATTAACCGTTTGCCTAAAACATAAAAATGGTGTACTGCAATGCAGCTGACAGACATCAGTGACAGTGTTTATGGCTTCATTTCATTTAGAGGGAGCAACTTCTATGTACAAGTTTTTTTTTTTTTTTACGCATTTAGTAAGTCACTGCTTGGTGTACTTGCGTAATGGGTGGGATCCATGACATTTATTATGAGCTAAGCAAGGGAATATCAGCGATGATCTGTATCCACACCAAAGCCATTAGGTAACTGAGCGCTTCAATAGGAACACTATAATAATACTAGGTAGGGCCACTCTTAGCTCTCAGAGTAGCCTCAATTCTCAGCTACAAGGATCCCACACAATGTCAGAAACATTTCTGGTCCAGGATGACATAACAGAACCAAATACTTTTTGAAGGTTCATCAGCTGAACATTCATTCTGTGAATCCCCGTTCAAGGCAAGCACATTCCAAAGATGCTGTACTGGATTCAGATTTGTTGGCTGGGGAGGCCATTAAAGTACACTGAACTCGCCATCATGTCCGCGACACTAGTGTGAGACCAAGTCTGCTTTGCGAGATGGTGCGTTATTATACTTTAAGTAGCCATTAGAAGACGGGTAAATTACAGCCATACAGGGAGCACATGGTCAGCAGCAATGATCAGATAGGCTATAGCATTCACATAAAGATTTATTGGTATTAAGGGGCCAAAAGTATGTAAATAAAACATTCACCACACCATAACATCACCACCTGAAAAGTAAACAGAAGGCAGGTTGGATCCTTAGGTTCATGCTGCTGATGCCAAATCCTGAGCCCATAATCTGTGTGTCACAGCAGAAATGGAGATTCATCAGACCAGGCCATGTTTTCCAGTCTGCAGCCGCAGTATTAGTGAGCAGGTGTCCACTGCACCTTTCCATTTCTGTCCTACAGGAGCTGAACCAGGGAGCTCTAGTCCTACAACCCCATTTTCGACAAAGCTGGGATGCTGTGTGAAGCTGGCAGCAGGTCAGTAATGTTATGGCCCCAATTTGTTATTACATTTAAACACAACAGCAACAGCAAGGGATGACAAACACAGTTTTAACAACTAAAACACATTTAATTTTTAACAAAGACAAAGACTAATAACAACCTACAACTAAAGACCAAGATTGATAAATAAGAAAAAACAGAAATAATTACAGTCCCTTTTTGGTGGGGTGGCTTGGTGATGTCCTGGATGAAGAAAATGCTCAAACACAGGCAAAGAAATCCACAAAAGAAACGTCACAGGTCTTGAACAGAATGGCAGGTCTGGTCATCTTCTTGCAATTTATCCAACTACTTTACTGTCTCAGTTCTTTTCCTTATATACTCTTTTGCAGACCCCACCCACATTTAGACCTCTTTTTTTTAATTTTCTGAGACTTGCCCCAGACATGTCCAGGACATGTCTAAACATGACTCCAGTCTGAGCTTAACAAAAAAAAGGTAAATACTGCCATCTAGTGGCCTATATTCACATTACACCTCCATTCCAAAAGGGAAAAATTTTGACTCATAAAGGCAAAATTTTTCTTTTCAATACAAAATGGTAAAGTGAACACTTGTCTATATATACATATCATACACACTCAAACACGGGATAAGCAATCAGCAATTACATTGTCTGTACCCTTCACATGCTTAATTTCCAAGTCAAACTCCTGTAAAATCAAACTCCAATTCAACAATCTCCGATTCTTGTTTTTCATCTTACTCAAAAACATTAACGGATTGTGGTCAGTGTACACAATCATTGGCTTTTGTCCTGTACAAACATAAACCTCAAAGTGTTGTAAAGAAAGGACCAGAGCCAACAGTTCCTTCTCTATTGTGGAATAGTTCCTTTGGTGGCGATTGAACTTCCTGGAGAAGTATGCCACGGGATGCTCAATGTCATCAGAGTCACTTCTCTGTAGGAGCACAGATCCACAAGCTTGGTCGCTAGCATCAACCGCGATGGAGAACGGTTTGTTGAAGTCAGGAGATTTGAGCACGGGGAAGTGACACAGCAGAGACTTCAGGCGATCGAAGGCTCTCTGGCATGCATCATCCCAGGTGAACTTTACGCCTTTCTTCAGTTGGTTAGTTAGACTGAGAGCAATCTCAGCAAAGTTCTTGCAGAACTTGCGGTAGTACCCGATCATTCCAAGGAAGCGGCGCAAAGCTTTTTTGTTGTCAGGAACTGGAAAGTCCATGATGGCTTGGACTTTAGCATTTATGGGTGCCACCTTACCCTGGCCTATGACGTAGCCAAGATAGGTGACAGTCACACAACCAAAGTCACTCTTGTTCAGGTTAACAGTCAGGTTAGCCTGGGTCAGGCGCTGGAACAACGTCTCTACATCTTTTAGATGTTCTTCCCAGGAGTCACTCCATGTGATCAGGTCATCAATGTACGCACCCGTGTGTGGCAATCCGGCGATTGTAGACTGTATCATCCTTTGGAACGTGGCTGGGGCATTTTTCATGCAAAAGGGTAGGACTTCATACTGGTACAATCCAGATGGTGTGGCAAAAGCAGAGATGCTCTTGGCCCTCTCAGTTAAAGGCACACACCAATAACCCTTCAATAAATCAATCTTGGTCAGAAACTTTGCTTGCCCTACACTATCAATACAATCATCAATCCTAGGTATTGGAAACACATCAGTTCTAGTTACAGCATTGACTTTGCGATAATCTGTACAGAATCTAGTACTTCCATCAGGTTTTGGAACTAGCACACAGGGTGAACTCCAATCGGAGTTGGAGGGTCTGATAATATCATGTTTTAACATGTACTCAACCTCTTTCTCAGCAATCTTTCTCTTTTCAGGATTCATCCGGTATGGATGCTGTTTTATTGGTTTGGCATCACCAACATCTACATCATGAGAGGCTATAGTAACTCTCTTTGGAACATCAGGAAACAAATCCTCATATTTCTTGATCAACCTTTCAAACTGATCTCTCTGTGAGGGTTCTAAGTGCTGGAGTTTTACATCAAGATTTTGCAACACTTCAGTGTTTGACAATTTACATGAAAGAACTTCAGCTTTAATTCTAGGTTCATCATCTTGAAACTCCCCCTCATCTTCACACGTTTCGACCATTGGAGAATCTGAAGTGACAGCTGCAACCCTAGCATTTCTGTCATGATAAGGCTTCAGCATGTTAATGTGACACAGTTGTTTTGGTTTTCTCCTATCTGGAGTCTTCACAATGTAATTGAGATCATTGAGTTTTGTCAGAATTTCATAAGGACCATGAAATCTAGCCTGCAATGGATTGGACTGCAAGGGAAACAACACAAGGACCTTGTCTCCTGGTTTAAACTCACGGCTTCTAGCCTTATGATCATACCAAGTTTTCATTTTTCCCTGACTTGATTTCAAGTTCTCTTTGGCAAGGTCACAAGCTGCACGCAATCTTTCCTTGAACTTGCTAACATAGTCTAACAGACTGATTTGCGGCTCTTCCTCTTGCCATTGTTCACTCAATAATAGCAAAGGTCCTCTCAGTTCATGACCAAACACTAGCTCAAATGGACTGAATCCAGTAGACTCCTGCACTGCTTCTCTAGCTGCAAACAACAGCAAATGAACCCCTTCATCCCAGTCTTTCTCATGGTCATAACAATAAGTCCTCATCATTGTCTTGAGAGTGGAATGAAACCGCTCTAAGGCACCCTGACTTTCTGGATGATAGGCACTAGAAAGAATCTGTTTTGCACCTAGTTCATACACAACCTGCTGAAACAATCCTGAAGTGAAATTGCTACCTTGGTCTGACTGAATTTCCCTGGGAAGACCAAACAACGTGAAGAACTTTATCAAAGCCTTCGAGATTGCAGTTGCCTTGATGTTACGTAGAGGTATGGCTTCGGGGAATCTGGTAGATGCACACATGATTGTCAACAAGTACTGATTTCCAGATCTAGTCTTGGGTAATGGACCAACGCAATCAACAATGACCCTAGAGAATGGCTCCCCAAATGCTGGGATAGGCTGCAATGGAGCTACAGGTGGGTCTAACTGGTGTTTTCCAACTACCTGACAAGTGTGACAGGTTTTGCAAAAGTTGGAAACGTCTTTCCGAAGCCCAGGCCAAAAGAAGTGTTTCATGATCTTATCAACAGTCTTGTTAACACCAAGATGACCTCCTAAAGGTAAACTATGAGCCATTGTTAAGATCTCATTCCTATAGACCTTCGGAACAACAATTTGCCTGACCACTGCCCAATCTGCATTGGCAGGGATATCAGGAGGGCGCCACTTCCGCATCAACACACCATCCTTGAGATAATACCCAACTGGAACTGCATCTATTTCTTTTTCAGGAAGGGCTCTCCTCTTTAGTACACCAATTTCAGGATCAATAGTTTGCTCCTCAATCAACCGCTTTCTGGACAGAGACAAGTCTCCAGACACATCAGAATCACCAGACCCATCCGGCTGGCTGAATAGAGAACTGATAAAAGTATCTGATAAGTCCTCAAACGGAGAAACCATAGTAGGCCAATCAGAGTCATGAGGCGAACCACCTGAGTCCTGACTATTCAATGTACTGGACGGCACCACAACATCATCTTCTTTAGCCTTCTTGGCCATAGCACGAGTCACTGCGCAAGAAGGATACAGAGATGGGTCCTCATCCCCATTTTCAGTGCTCGGCTGTGAAGTAAGATGTACAGGGGGAACTACTTTGCCCCCAGCCAGGTCATTGCCTAGCAACAGAGAAACACCCTTTATAGGTAGACTTGACATAAGTCCCACCTTTACCTGTCCTGTAACTAAATCTGACTTCAAGAATATAGAGCGCAGGGGTACAGATACAGTCCTCCCTTCAATACCTTGTACAAGTATGAAATCCCCTGAAGCGGTCTCATCACGTAACTCCAAGGAGTCCATCAACAAAAGTGACTGAGAAGCTCCGGTATCCCTTAGGATATATATGGGGACAGGAGTAGTATGCTCATTCAGAGCCACAAATCCTTCTGACACAAATGGAAGAAATTCCTCCCTCACAAAGTCAGCTGTATTAGGCTTTTTAGCCCCACAAGAAGCAGGCAATTTAGCAGATTGGTTATCTACTACAGGGGTTTCTAACCATGTTTTCACAAAGGCATTTGGTTTGGTATCCTTTTCTTTTTCTTTCTTAGCTTTAAGGAACCAACAGTTAGTTGTAACATGACCAGATTTCTTGCAATAACTGCAAACTAGACCACTTTTGTCACTGTCAGCTTTCACACTTTGATCAGACCTGTTACTGGATTTCTGAGCACCATCACCAGATTTGTCTTTGTCTTTGGGTGAGGAATCTTGGGTATCACCGTAACCCTTTTTCTGAAATTGGGACCATTTATTGTTACTGCTAGACTGAAATTTGGACTTATGAGTGAGAACATATTCATCTGCAAATTTGGCAGCTGATTGCAAGTTCAGTGCTTGCTTCTCATTAAGGTAGGTCTTAACATCATCCTTAACACAGTTCTTGAATTCTTCAACTAACACCATCTCTTTTAGTGAGTTGAAATCATCCTTGACCTCCATAGAAGTACACCAGCGCTCAAAGCAAACCTGCTTTTCATTAGCAAATTCAACATAAGTCTGATTTTCAGATTTCTTCAGACCTCTGAATTTCTGTCGGTAAGCCTCTGGAACCAACTCATAAGCTCTCAAAATAACCTTTTTGACAACCTCATAATCAGAGGAATAATCTGCAGACAAAGCCGAATAGGCTTGTTGAGCTTTACCCTTGAGGACAGTTTGCAACATCAGAGGCCAGTGTTCCTTTGGCCACTGGCAACTCTTTGCTACCTTTTCAAAACACTGGAAATAGTTGTCTACGTCTTTTTCAGAAAATGGAGGCACCAGTTTTACATCCTGACTGCCACAAAATTTATTTTTAGTTTCAATTTTAATTTTTAGTTTCTCCATTTGGAGTCTTTCCTCTCTATCCAACTTCTCTAATTCAAAATCTCTCTGTCTCTGTCTCTCTCTTTCTGCTCTTTCCTCTTTCTCTCTCTCAAATTCTCTTTGTTTTTCTTCTCTTGCTAATTTTTCTAACTCAAACTGCCTTTGTTTTTCTTTTTCTTCCCTCTCAAATTCTAGCATTTTTAATTTAAGTTCCATTTCTATATTTGGATTTTCCACTGGAAACTGTTCCAGATCTCCTGGTGCAAACACATTTTCATCAATGTAATATTCAACTATCTCTCTAGCCAGTCTTGCTTTTCGCATGGCTGGTTTTACCTCTGTCAGCTCCAACTGTCTGCAAATTTCTAGCAGTTCTGTCTTTTTAAAAGACTTCAAAACCCCTACGGTTGGTGATGCCAAGAAATCATCCATTGCTGTTGTCAATATATATCTAGGAAAATTCACAAAAACAATTTCACAATTTGGAATGTTAGATTTTCAATAAATTACTCACACAATGGTCTATCCCGGACCTTGAGCCCCCAATTTGTTATGGCCCCAATTTGTTATTACATTTAAACACAACAGCAACAGCAAGGGATGACAAACACAGTTTTAACAACTAAAACACATTTAATTTTTAACAAAGACAAAGACTAATAACAACCTACAACTAAAGACCAAGATTGATAAATAAGAAAAAACAGAAATAATTACAGTCCCTTTTTGGTGGGGTGGCTTGGTGATGTCCTGGATGAAGAAAATGCTCAAACACAGGCAAAGAAATCCACAAAAGAAACGTCACAGGTCTTGAACAGAATGGCAGGTCTGGTCATCATCTTGCAATTTCTCCAACTACTTTACTGTCTCAATTCTTTTCCTTATATACTCTTTTGCAGACCCCACCCACATTTAGACCTCTTTTTTTTAATTTTCTGAGACTTGCCCCAGACATGTCCAGGACATGTCTAAACATGACTCCAGTCTGAGCTTAACAAAAAAAAGGTAAATACTGCCATCTAGTGGCCTATATTCACATTACAGTAACATGACTGGGAAGAAAAAGGGCATCCCAGAGAGGCTGAGTCTTTCAGAAGTAAAAATGGTCAGAGCTTCACCTCCCCGCGAAAGAATGCGGGGGATATCCTGGTGGGAATCTTTGCACGATCCATGAGGATCCTGAAGGATCCTACAGGACTCCTGCAAGAACAGGATCCTGGAGGATCCTTTCAGAAACCTTCAACGATCAGGAAACAGATGGATCCCTGCAGGATCTTTAACAATGAACCAGGATCCTGGCAGGGTCCTGCAAAAATTCTTGAAAGATGCTTGAAAACAAAGATCCTCATGCTATCCTATCCTTGGCACTTGTTTAGCGTGCTATCATGCTTAACAACTGCAAAGGCTTCAAGGTTGTGTTTGTATGAAAAAATCCAAATCGCATTGTACCAAGCTAGATAGCTACATCAAGTGCAAATGTGGGTATGAGTATGAAGAGGCTTTTTTTTTTTTTTTTTTTTTTTTTTTAAGATCAGCGCAGGGTTGGAAACTCACCATCTCCAAATTTGTTCATATTTCACAGTTTTGAAGTTCTATGCCTGGAACAGAGAAATCATCCATGTCTGTTCCAATGAACCCCTCCCCTGCCGCGTGGGCCACGCCCATTTTTATGGGGTAGTTTAACAATCCTAGCTATTTGAGAGCATTAATTTTTGTTTGGTCCATGGCTTTCACTGCTACAGGGCACTACCATGGCCAAGGTGTACCATCTCCACTAGCTAAGGCTACCTGGATTAAGAAAAAAAACTTGAATGTGTATCCAAGATATTTGGCCCTTGCTCAAGACAGGATGTAGTGCCCATGGAATTTGAGCATTTTTCATTAAGTGTGCCTGAGTAATAATAATGGGCGAGTACCTTGGGCTCCCCATTCTGCAAAGAGAAAATGGGTCTCAAACCAAGACGACAGGCAACCATGCACAAGTTTGGACCACGCCCATTTCCAGCAGAATCATTATCCGCCAAAAATGTAAGTGGAGGATGCAGCTCTGATATCTTAATTTTTTTTTATATCAACTAAAAAAATGTAAGGGCAACCCACAGAGAATGCCATTTTAACCCTCTTCAGGCCATTACATTTCAGCACGGCATATTATGCAAAAGCACACAAAACACATAGGTAATACATAGCCAAGACAAGTAAATGCAAAATACAGGTTTCTAAACCATTTTCATCAATTCCATTTTTTTCCACGTTTTTGCCAAAACTGCATTGATCTTAAAAAAATTGCCTCTTCACGTTAAGTCTTCCAACTGGTTATCAGTTCCTTAGCATTGCATGCCCTCGCTTATTCTATTAAATATGGATTGCTTTTTTCATTATTATCACTGGAGTCCAGCCACTGTAGCTAAATAAACGTGCAAACCAGCGTTACCACTACTAGCACCTAAAAACCAAGAAAGTGCACCTCATTTCCAAGAAATTCCTACAAAAACTTAGAATACACTGAGGTTTCCTGAAGATTTGAGGCCAACTCGGTAAACCTCGGAAAAATTTTACCGGGGTATCCCGAAATCTGTGCGGTTTACTTAAGTTTGGACAACACCTCAGTAAACTTCAGTTAAATTTTCTCGAGACACACCAAGGATTGTCTGGCCAACTGAAGTTCAGAGACCACATCAAAAATTTCATCAAGGTAGACCGAAGTTTGTCTGCTAGGCCTATGCTCACACCAGAACAAAGGCATGCCTCATTAAATACATGCCAGCAGTACTGCAGTCCAAATACCAATTAATTATGCAAATTACCAGTTTTGCCTGTTCAACGAGGTGCAGAGTAATTAAGGCAGGCCCTAGTTGCAGTCTGGATGAAGTACAGGCTTACAGTACTGAATATTGAATATATTCTGAATCTGATCATGTGTTTTTGTTGTTCTTACTGTAATGGTGGTGGTTTGCCCGTGTCAAATTCCTGTATGCAGCACAGACAGAGCAGGCTGAACTAAGGCTGTACTTCATCTGGACTGCATCTAGGGCCTGGCTTAATTACACTGTAACCCTGTTGAACAGGCAGTACTGGTCATTTGCATAATTAATTGGCGTTTGGACTGCCGTACTGGTGGGAGGTCTTTAATGAGGCATGTCCTTTGACTGTCTTCACACCTCTCCTTTGTTCTGGTGTGCACTTTTGCTACCACAGGAGTATGATCACTGTTTGCATCAGCACGGGGAAAGGCTCTGCAGTTCTTTACAGCATTCCTGTCGCATTGGTTCGCCAGGATAAAATCAATCTGGTTTCTTGCTCTATCACCGGGGCTTACCCAGGTGTAACTACGACTTGGATGTGCATAAAACCAAGAGTTCATAATAAGTTGTTTTCCTTCACACTAATTGATCAGTTTCTGCCCCCTCTCATTTCTCAGGCCCAAACCGTGTGGCCCGACAGTGCTTCACATCTCTCGCCACCTGCTTTGGCATTCCACTCTCCCATCACTCTGGTCATTTCTAGTGATTTACAGTGATTGTAGGCATCTTCAAGGGACTCAAAGAAATCATCAATCTCCTGGTCTTCTGCTTCTGTTGTGGGTGCAAAGATCACAAGTATGTTGATGTCGAAAGCTCTGGCTTTGAGTTTGGCTTGAAGATCTCGGTCTGATTTTGGTCAGAGAGGAAGAAGGTTCTTGCATAATTGAGGTAGAACGAGGTAGAACTTCGGTCTACCTCAGTGAAATTTTCCCGAGGAATACAGATGTGGTATCTGAACTTCAGTGGGCTAGACAATCCTCGGTGTCTCTCAGGAAAATTTAACCGAGGTTTACTGAGGTGTTGTCCAAACTGAAGTAAACCGCGCAGACTTCGGATACCTCGGGAAAATTTTTTAGGTTTACAGAATTTGTCTAAAATCTTTAGGAAACCTCAGTGTACTCCAGGTTTTTAAAGGAATTTCTCAGAAAAAGGTGCACTTTCTCAGTTTTTAGGTGCTAGCAGTGTAGTATAAAAGCATGCTAACAAGCTTCTTACTAACGCAATGCCAGCAGATTGACCAAAAGCATATGACTGGCTTATGCAGATTGCAGTTGCTACAACCAAACTCGTGACATCCTCCCTGGTTGACTGCTTTTCTGCAAGTCTCTTTTGTCTTTTTTTTTTTTTTTTTAAACAGTGGAGGAACTGCCAGTGTAGACAGAGAGATTTTGATGTTTCTGAATTTTCACTGACCGAGTTCACCATACCGAGATCCAAATTCACTGCCAAACCACTTCAGTACCTAAAAGGGTATTTCTTTTGATAATATTCTTCTCAAACAAAACACAAAAATAGCCAACAACTGCAACTTTAAGCTCCTCAAAGAACGGGGCGCAGAAGAGACATGTGCGGAGGAGGGGGGTACACAGCAGGTTCACAAGAAGCGATTGACACTGTGTTAGAAATTCTCTTGGCTCCGATTGGTTTATTTTGCACAGGCACGTGGATTCTTGCTAATGGCATTAGAAGCATCAGGAGGAGCCTAATGTACCCAGTTTTTTTCTTTTTAATTCATTATCATTTTTTTTTTAACGGATTAGTTGTCTTATGTACTACTGTCAGTACAGTGACAGAGTCACCCAACATGAAGACAGCCACACAAAAGAGTGGTCATGTGCCCACATGGCAGTCTCGTCAATGACACGTGATTTGACTACAAATTTTTCAATCCCCAAATTCAATAGGGATCATATCACCTACATATCACCAATGACCAACCAAACAAAAAATGAAAATAAAACCAACAAAAATTGAGGACAGACCAATGGATGGACGAGAGGCAGACAGGGGTGATTGCAACGTAAACCCATCCGGTGGAGAGGATGCATTTAAAAAAAAAAAAAATTTTTTACGAACGTTATCACCTGTATTTTTAAATGCAACATTTTCCTGGATGTTTAGTGTTGCTTCGATTAAATGACTGGTATTTGTCTTGAGTTTGCATACAATTCAGGCTCTAGCTTTGAAAAAGCAATTGGCCAACAACAAAAAAGGGAGTGCAATCAAAGTGCAAAGGTCGATGTTTTATGCATGCAGCATGTGGAAAGCATTGAGCACAACTGCATGTAGAGGACAAGCAGTGTGAAGAAAGTGAACTTCAAACTTCTGAAAGTGTTTGGTGCAGAAATAATTGCCGTAAAACGCTGCCGTTATTCTAACGCATTTGTCAGCGCTGAAGAGCTGAAAAAAATAAGACAATCATTGCTGCCCCATGACCACATACAGCCACACCCAAAATAATTCTACAATCTAATAATTCAGGCTGTTTCACCAATACTAGTGGCTGTCATGTTAGAAGGAAGGAACTAAGGAAATAAATACAGAACCACATGAGAGTTTTGAATTACATCAGATTTTCAGATAAAATTGAAGAGACTTTGCATTACAGCAAGACAGCTAAGCAAAACATAAATACAAAGTCCACAGTGACGTTCGGAAAAGGAAATGAAAAAAGAGAAGAAAAAAAAAAACAGAGTGGCAGCCAAATCACCACATTTAAGTCGCATGCAACTGTTGAGGGATCACCTGAGTAGCTGAGTTCAGGCAGTGCAGCCATCTTCAGAACGCACCAATGGTAAATATTTCAGCCCATGGGGAAATCCATTGAGAATGGTACCTTTGTAAAAACTGATATCCTGAACACCAAAAATTTGCAACACCGTGATTACATCTGGTGACTGCCTTAAGCAATCACAAAAATAAAAAAATTGATAAAACAACTGACAGAATAAGTAAGTTACTGAAAAACGCATGATTTACTTTTTGCGACTAAATAAGTGAAATACTAAATAAACTTTGGTAAAACATTCTAGTGTTTGTTTTTTATAATTTAGCATTGAACAAAGAAACTTAATAAAAGTTACAAAAACTTAAATGACTCGCGATTCCAATTCTCTTGAGTAGAATTATAAAGAAGAAAGATGAGTAGAAGTGAACACTGCTCCTTTCACCAGACACTGACCACTCTGGCCCATTCATGTCCCTCATCCTCTGTGGAAATCACATCTCATTGAGGCACATCATACTTCATGCACCCTTAAAATCCCTTTGGAAATGAGAAACATTCACAGCCAGCCTTGGCCGCAGAAAATAATGCACACAGCCTGTGTGCTCAAGTATTCCGGTGAGGACAGGCACAGCAGGGCGAGGGCCGTCTGATGTGGTTGTCCAGGCAGAAAGTGTTAAAATTCAGGCCAAGCACTCATCAAGGCCAGGGGGATACGTTTGAGGAGACCACCAACAGGAAGACCTCAGCAGCTGTGGCCTCAAAGATACTGCAGCTGGAGGCTTCAAAAAGCAAAAAGCACAAATACATGCTCTCACAATCATACCATAACTAACTTACAGCAAATAACCAACACAACTCAACACAACAGGGAAAATGTGTACATGTTCACACTGTAAATGTGTATATAATATCCCTCTGGATTTAGAACTCCATGGGGCAAGATCACCTAATCCTTAGGACAGCCGATATGGGTACAATGAGTGTTACATTTGTTTATAATAATCCACTTGCACTGTTCCTGGTTATGATGGCTTTAGCACTGGGTTCCCTTCTCTTTGGGAAATCCTCTTGGCTTCCCCCAAATCTGTCAGAAACAGGGCAAACTGCCCACTATTCTGTTAAGAAAGTAAATCTGTTAATGTACTGGATAGAGCTCAGGACAGGCAACATGACGCTAAACAGAACACACAGAAGACATTTGACCAAAATATTTGTAAGACAGTCGCACAATTTATCCTTTGGACATAAATACAGCCACATGAAGGACACGGCAATTTCCTTCCAGAGAGTGATTCAACACAAGGCAAACATAATGCAGCACACAGACTTGGTGACAAAAATGTCTCCATGTCATTTTAAAGGCAAAATACATTAAATATAACAAGCAATCTGTTGGAATTGACCATGACAGTCAACAGTATGGTTGATAATGCAGAGGAACTTGCGTAGTACCAAATTGTCTTCATAAAACTCATCTGCAAAGTGCCACAACATACCAATCAGCCAAAACATTACGACCAAGACCTCTGATGGTGCCCTGTGGTTAAGTGGCACCAAAACGTTTACAGCAGATCCTTTAACGCCCATTAATTGAGAGGTGGAGCAGATACAGTTTGCTCTTGTATACAATTCTGCTTGCCATACTTCTTCAAAACTTCATATTAGGACGGTATCCCAGAACCCCCCCCCATGAAGAATTACAGCAACAGCATTGACATTACCAGACATCCCCTTCCTTTCCACAAAGCATAGCGACATACTTAGTAACTTTTTGGTCAAATTTCCCCGCTTAAATCCTCCGTCAGGGGTGCCTCATTCTCTGGAAAACCCAGCCCATCTACAATATAGACACACACACATAATATATATAGAGTAAAGTTCCGTGTATACGGCGCACTTGTTTTAACGTCGGGAAAATATGAAAAGTTGAGGATGCACCCATAGATATATATATATATATATATATATATATATATATATATATTCAGAACACTAGATTGGACAATGTGAATATGACGTCATCAGCAAAGTGAAGCACCCGGCCGCCGTATTAATACACCCAACTTCTTCATATAAATGAGTGGTTTCCTATGAGGTCAATTTCAAATAAGTCGATATAAGCGTTAAAACGCCGAGATGTGAGGCTGTCTTTTGCAGCAATATTGATTTGAAGGGCTGTAATAAAACGTTTCATGCCTAAGTTAACGTAGTAATGCAAATGCGTCATTTTAATAGCAAAAATTGCATTTGCTGCTAACTAGCTAATTAGCCGTCCCATTCACTTGAATAGACTGCTGACTAAAACCAAACGCTAGCGATTGATAATGGTCAACAGCGAGCTACCTTGCTACCCTTAACATTGCGGAGACTGCACTGACTTAGCAGTTAATAAAATGAATAAGGTGGCTAACAAGCTAGCTTCTTGTAATTGACATTCAACGACAATACAGCGCCCTCCATAATTATTGGCACCCCTGGTTAAGATGTGTTAAAAGCCTTCAAATAAATTCAATTTTTATTTCAGAAGTTTACTCTCACCTTGAAAATTGTGGAAAAATGTAAACTTCAACTCAAGTGTATTTTAAGGGGGAAAAAAATCCCTAAGAAATTATTATTTTTCATAAAATCACCTGTTCCACGATTATTGGCACCCCTAACAATTCTGAGGAATTAAATGTAATTGAAGTATTTCTGTCATTTGTACAGTAGTTTACAAAGTTGATCAGAGTATCTAGGAACATTTATTTAGTAATTCATCACTTTCTGTTTCCCTGGGGTATAAATATGACGTGACATAGAGGCCATTTCTCTCATCCACTCTTCAACATGGGAAAGACAAAGGAACACACCATTCATGCAAGGCAGATGTGTGTCGACCTTCACAAGTCAGGCAATGGCTACAACAAAATAGCCACTCGCCTGCACCTTCCCATATCTACTGTCAGAGGAATCATTAAGAAGTTTAAAACAACTGGAACAGTGGTAAACAAGCCTGGACAAGGACGCAAGGTTATTTTCCCACCACGCACAGTGAGGAGGACGGTAAGAGAAATAAAAAGTTCTCCAAAGCTCACTGTTAAAGAATTGCAACAAATGGTAGCATCTTGGGGTCACAAAGTCTCCAAAACAACCATCAGGCGCCATTAACATGCCAACAAGCTGTTTGGGAGGCATGCACGGAAAAAACCTTATCTCACTCACAATCGTATACGCAAACGTCTGGAGTTCGCTAACCGGTACTGGGACTTCAACTGGGACCATGTGCTTTGGTCAGATGAGACCAAGATAGAGCCTTTTGGAAACAAACACTCTAAGTGAGTCTGGCGGAACACAAAAGATGAGTATGCAGAAAAGCACCTCATGCCCACTGTGAAGTATGGGGGAGGATCGGAGATGCTGTGGGCCTGTTTCACTTCCAGAGGCCCTGGGAACCTTGTTAGGGTGCATGGCATCATAAACGCTTTGAAATACCAGGACATTTTAAATCAAAATCTGGTGGCCTCTGCCCGAAAGCTGAAGATGGGTCATCACTGGGTCTTCCAGCAAGATAATGACCCTAAAAATGTGGCCAAATCTACACAGAAATGGTTCACCAGACACAGAATCAAGCTCCTCCCATGGCCATCTCAGTCTCCAAAACACAACCCCATTGAAAACCTGAGGAGTGAGCTGAAGAGGAGAGTGCAGAGGAGAGGACCCAGGTCGCTGGATGATTTAGAGAGATTGTGCAACGAGAATTGGTTGAAGATCCCTCTTTCTGTACTCTCCCATCTTGTAAAACATTATAGGAGAATATTAGGTGCCGTTTTGTTTGCAAAAGGAGGTTGCACAAAGTATATACATCAAGGGTGCTAATAATTGTGGCACACATGAATTGAAGTAAAAGAATTATTTCTTAATGTGGGATTTTTTTCCCACTGAATAAATGGACTAGAATTAAAGGTTGGATTTCCTCTTTTTTTCATGGTGGTCCTACATTACTTAGAAAAAAACTGAATTTATTAGAAGCAAAAGGACACATCTTAACCAATAAGATGCCAATAATTATGGAGGACGCTGTATTTCTTACCTGCATAATCTTTAAAAGAGTGGACAAGTCACTTTGTCTGTTTGTGGGCTACATAGTTCCAAAAGACAAGGAGGGGAGAAAGGCTTGGCTGTTAGAAATCAGGAGGGAAAAAAAACTCTCTCTATCCTCTCGACTCGTGCTGTGCAGTGATCATTTTTGAGAGCAGTGTTTTAACGGGACATGGGCAAAGATGAAGCTTAGTAAAGGAGTGGCCAGAGTAAACTAGCGCTTCTTTTTAATAACGCTGGCATTAGCCATATGATTCAATATAAAAGATGTGCTCAATCAGGGTAGCCTACAATGAAGTGAGGAAACCAGAGTGATATAATAACGTAAACGGATGTTTCTTATGACGGCGAATACAGCCAAGCAATCATCTTATCAGACAGTCAAAAGCCTCGGTCACCTTAACTTAACTTTTCTGTTGCACTGTAACGTTGACACCGAGTCACATTTCGATCTTCGCTTTTGCAAGTGCGCCTCTTTCCATCCTCCGAAAAGCACATATTTAGGGAGACAAAATGTTGCTCTGCACACAGCGATACCAAAATAACAGCGCCCTATATACGGGAGCAACAGAATCGCGGCAAAAGTTCCGACATACATGCAAATATACAGCCGATTTTATAAGGTCAAACTGGTGCTATATGCGCAGGTGAGCTTGCACAGCTTCATAAAATGGAAAAAAATTACCGATTCAACATTTTTTAAATGCAGGATTTTAATTTTTTTTTACTTTTTTACTTTTTCACATTTCACTATTGTTAATGCAAATAACCATCGTAGAAGCACGGAGCTACAATGGTAGAATGCAGACAGAGAGCGGTAGAGGCTTAATTGCCGGATAGTAGTCCTGTCTGACGCGCCATTAACTTGTCTCGAGAGCCAAGCAGCGGCAGCCGTGCACGCATCTGCGGCGCGAGGCTTTCAAAGCTACCGTCTTACCTTTCACTCACGGTAAATGATTATGACCGAGGCTATTCATGGGCAATTTAATTATTGCCTGTAATTATACATAATCGTTAATGGAAGTTCGTTCGGTAAAGATCAGCCGAGTCGTTGTCACGACATCTGTTAGCTTAGAATTACTGAGATTTCTGCAGAAGTATAACCATCAGACCCTGAAAAAAATATTTTTTCCCCAGCGGATATTATAGTTACAACATGGTTGAGCTAGCAAAGCAGTTTTGTGTTGCGATGTGCGGTATTTATTCAGTTTTGGGAAGTAACGATGTCATGAAAACATAAGCCCAACTTGGCTGGCTGATAAGGACAGTTAACGTAAGATCTCATGTATTTCCACAGAAACGGAGAGAATACTAGCAAAAAACGAACAAATGCCCACAGTACAAATAAATTTGGATTATACATTTTATTTTGTTGGTTATAGTCCTATAATCGCATTATTACTCTTGAGGGTGTGTTTGACCGTCATTCTTTTCACTTCAGTGATGCTAACGCCTGGCCGCATCACTGTCGTGACAAGAATGACGGTCAAACACACACCCTCGCGTGTAATAATGCTTTAAAAAAATCATTTTAGGCGACTTAATTCCAGTATTTTTTCTTTACATGATTTGTTTCATTTCTACAGAGAAGAAAATGTCACTCCATAGATTTGTTCCGCTTTTTATTAATTCTTGACTTGCGTGTCATTTCTCCTTTTTGGTTGTTCCAACCTGCAAGGAAAAATAGAAAATATATATATTTTTTAATAATGCTGCCGTTTCATCGTAACTGCGCCAGCTGCGATTAGAATTAGCTGAGAGCTATTGTGGACATTTAGCATAAATCTTTGGTCGTAGAACCAATATATCCCCGCCCTGTAGATAGTGGTATATGCGTGGGCATACGCGTTGTCGGCGTATTGGTTTGTCTTGCGCCTTCCATTTTTCGCCGATGTCCGATGAATAATCACTTCTCATGGAGGAAGTTGAAAACGAAAGGAAAAAAATAGGACAAATAGGCCTACATGCGGCATTCTAGGAAAATTTTGAGGAGAGATGACACTGGCAAGATCTGGGTGGAAATTTGTATGATTTTTTTTTTTTGACAAGTCCCAGCGCCTTATAAAAGGGTGCGATATATATATTATAAGTTGTACCTCTTTCAAGGGGTATATGGCGTGATGTACCCTGCCTTTGAATCTATGTTCCCCAAGGCGAAGCCGCGGGAAACATAGATTCAGAGGCAGGGTACATCACGCCATATACCCCTTTAAAACAGCTGTACAACGTTTTTATCTTACCGTTTTTATCTTACGGTGGCAACCTATATATTGCTCTTAAATCCATGTAAAAGTGACTCAGCGTCTCAGCCAAGCGAACGCAGTCGAAGCATTCACGGTCCACATCATCTCCTTTTTCTGTTAGGTATTCACGCAACATAGACGAAGATAAGGTATTTGACTTTTTT
Source organism: Gymnothorax reevesii (assembly GCA_029721435.1). Taxonomy (NCBI): domain Eukaryota; kingdom Metazoa; phylum Chordata; class Actinopteri; order Anguilliformes; family Muraenidae; genus Gymnothorax; species Gymnothorax reevesii. The sequence goes on from CM056575.1 coordinate 96,515,235, forward strand.
TATTTTTTTGGGGGGGATCACTTTTGCGCGTTTCTCAAGAATGTCGTCGTCTGTGTGACCAGCGAAACGTTTCGATGCCATTTTGACAGCTGTCAAAAGCAGACGAAACGCGGTAAACAATTCAGATTTACGTTCCGTTACATCGGCAAACAAGCGGTTGAATCGAATTCAAGGAATTCAAAATCATACTCTCACGGGGTACATGGAAAAGAATTAAACGTCTGTCAGCCAATCAAAATAAAGGATTTTAACGTTAGGTAAGATATATATATATCTTTTTTTTTTTTTTAATCAGCAGTTGGATTATTTGAGCCAACACATCTCACGCAATTAGCTGCCTGCTTTTGGGAATAAGTTATTTCACAATAACTGGAATGGTCATCCACAATTGGAAGAACAAACTGAAGGAAACAAGGGTTTAACCAGGATTTGAAAAGTGGGTGGGTGGCTGGTTGTTGCCCGCTTTGTATTTTTCCATTCAAGTAGGCTATTTATTTCTCTATAAGAGCCATAAAGTAAACTTCAAGTCTAGAAGACTTCTGCATTCTCCCACTTTTTTTAGGCAGAGGTAAACTGAAGTGCTCCTTATGCAAGACAGATCAATAATGGAAAATAAAGGGAATCTAAAAAAATGAGCTACAATAACATACACAGCACTGATAAAGTAGAAAAATTTGTATCAACACTGTTACGGCTAGGAGCTTCGTCAACAAGAAAGCATTTCTTTCCCTTTAGCTTCTCAGTTGAACTCTTGGCCAACTTAAATAGCTGGCATGGGCATTTCAAACTGACAGTTCAGATGGGACAATTTTTTGTTCGCCTAGCTTTTTACAAAGTTCAACCAGTGACTGAGCAATAGACTCTTTGCCAATCCTGAGCCAAGATGGCAGACTAAAGACTTCCAATGACCAGGGCTGTATGGTGTCACCGTAAACGAACTCACAACTGTTATATTTTAATGATGCCATCTGGCAGCACACTGGGAGTTTCTGGTGACAGCAGCCCAAGCATTGCCTATTACACCTATGCTGAACTGTCTCCAGTCCTCTCCAGGGTTCCGTCCTGGTTATTTGCTGGTAGGCCGTATATCTAAAAAGTGATTCATGTTAGCTATCACAAAGCAACCGTAACATGATTTTGGCTAAAATTTCAATTCCAACCATCCGCTCTGGTATCTATGTTATGTTCGAATGTTAGTCAGCTAACAAACTAGCTACCTAGCAAGTGTGTTTTGCTGATGAATCGGGATACACGCAAGTTAGCAATACAGGAAAAAGGCCAGGACCACAGATCTTCGCAATTTATTTTGCTTGCAAAGCCTCATGATTCATTTACATGCAAAGCTCACTGGTTAACTCTTTCCAGCTTGGATAACACTTGAAATGTCTTGACAAACGTAAAGCAATGTCTGTAAAACAAAAAAAGCAACTATAAAAATCAGCTAACAGGCAAAGGTTAAGGCAAAATAATATACCATACACGTTTAATAGCGGATATCAAATACAGTGTGTGCAAATATCTTCACATTTCTGTGGGGCAAAGGATAGTTGAGCTCAATGGAGCAGCATTCAGCCTTAGTTCATGGTGATGCTGTGCAGCCTTGGCTACCGGAAGTCTTCATTCTGCCATCTTGGTTAGAAATTGGCAATCTCACCGTTGTGAAGAACAAATGAGCATTCAATACGCCAAACTTTATGAAGAATTCTAAGCGTTCACATGTTCATTGATACGTTTGCTAGGTAGTGCCCCACACTGAGGCGGACGGTCGAAGAGACTGACTCGTGTGGCAACCATCACTGTAGAAAGGTAAGGCTCAGTGCTTTTGACACAGTTGTTTTGATAAAATAAATAGAAAACAGTTTCAACATCAACATGAATTGTACTTGAACGGAGCGGTCACATTCGTCCAATAGAGTGATCTGCTGCGTTTAACCCATCTGAAGGTATTTTTTTACGATGGTTGTTGCTGCAACACCACATAGCCTATATTATGGTCCATTTTGTGTTCCATTAATTCCTTGAGCATGATAGGCTGGACACAAATTTTTTTCTCCCTGTACTTTTTAGACATCCGACACATTCCTTAGCCAATCGCACCAGTCATTACGTCACAACACGCCAAAAGTGGCTGAGGAAATATGTATTAGGTTAGGTTAGATGACAATCCCAATTTGATGTTGTCTGCAATGGCGTTTGTAAAAAAAAAAAAAAAAAGTCTAAGTTGGTGACTAATTCAGCACTAGAATCAGCTTCGGCCAGTTCTGGAAGTTACACAGGTGCAGTGATTGCCAAATGCATCAAATCAAAATTAAAAAGGTTGTCACAAAATACCAAGATTGGGCTTCAGCCGTCTGGTGTGGCCAGGAGAAAAACAACATTGGGGGTTGTCAGTGTTTGCAGGAAGGCCAGTGAAACAATCCAGAATGCCTCTAAAAAAAAAAAAGAGGTCCAAATGAAGTACAAAATGTTTTACCTAAAAAGAGGCCAAGAAAGGCTCCACATAAGATACACTTTACTGAGCCCGGTGGGGTGATTTGTCCTCTGCATTTCACGCATCCTATTAGGCCTGTGACAAAAAACCGGGTACCCGGGTCCTGCCCGAAAGGTTCTGGTCCCGGGAAGAAAATTGCGATACCCGTTTCCCGAAAATCAGTACATTGATTGTGCACACGATAAAATGATGGGTAATCATTCATGGCATCACCCAGACATTCGCTAATGTACATTATTTATCCCTGTATCTCGCAACTGTCGTGCGCCAACGATTAGTTTATCAACTTACTTGAATGGGAAACAGATGGAGAATCAATCAGTGGAAATTTTGTATAATGGAGGATGAATTTAATCCCTACCTCCTAGGTCTAGTCAGCTCGCGCTTGCTAGCTGCCTTTCGATCTCTTTGGCATCATGGTTTTTTTTTTTTTCCTTTTCAACAGTTATGATGATGAATTTTGATGATATCGATACAAATTACATTACATATATATTGTCATTGTGATTGATAGTCCCGGTTGATAGTACAAGTGATGATGAATACGGCGATTCAGTAACGATTGAAATTGATGAAATAATTATCAAAAGATGATAATGAGTAAATGGGAAATTCAGGGGTGCAGATATGATTTTGAGTTTTGACGATGAGATCTTTATGATGGTATAATGAAATACTTATTAATGATAATATTGACATCAGTCAGACATCCGTACACTTTGATATAGTAAATGAATTTGGAAAATACATTTGGAAAGTAAAATATTGTATTCGTAAAATACCTCATCAGTTGAGGTTCGTCAGTTGACAATGAAATACCCAGCAAACATGAGGGCTCCCTTAAAAAAAAAAAAAAAAGATTTCAATCTCAACGGGACTTCCTTGGTTAAATAAAGGTAAATAAAATAAAATAAAATAATGTGCCATAAAAAGGGAGCCAATATGACCCATTCCACGGAGTTTCAAGGTAAGCCCACACTGCACAGACCTGCTGGTGAGAGATCATCCCAGAACAGGAAAAACTGGTCCAGTCGGATCAGATTAAATCACTGTATACAGTATTAAAAAGCATGCCCTACTTTTCCCAGAACTTATGATATTATTGGCTACAATGCCAAATAAAAGTTATAGCGCCCACCAAAAATAAAACTCAAACAGCCCAACAAAACCTCAGGTTTGAAGTGACTAAGCTCATTTACAGTACACGTAATAGAAAGAAAAACAAAATGTTGTGCAATCTAGCTTTACACCATGCCAGCATATAAACAAACTACCCAACAAAAGAAACGGGGACAGGAGTCAATAACAAAAGAAGCACTTTCTAGTCCAAATATTTCCCTTTTTGTGTAGTATTCGCAATCCACTTCCCTTATGTTGATTGTTTCACCAGTTCCCTTTGTTTGGGGTAATTTGCATGACTCCAGCCATGTCTCCCCCTGCTTTTCCGGCAGTCCCCATGGGGACACGCCATAAGTCTACATCAGCAAGCACGTCTGCCTAACCAGGCTGTGAGCTGAACAAATCTCTCAGAGCAACCTGCTTTTACACACACGCACACGCACACACACAAAACTCTTATCGGCCTCCTCCGATGAATGCAAACACACAAACACACACCAAAGACCAAAGCATTCACCGCGTGCACAGTACCAGCACTTCAAGCATGCGCAGATTTCACACTAACAGGGAGCAGTTTTTGATAACCAGTCACATGATTCACGGACGCATCCCATGCATGCACTTAGGTTATTTAATTTCCTGCTCTGCATCCTCACATAAACTCTGCGATTCAACATTGGAGCTGATTATGTCCTGCTCCCAGAATCTCGAGCAGGGGGGAAACTCTCCTTTCACATGCAGAGAGGATTCATCCATCATCAGGATGTCATTTGACAAGTATTATTTGCATTTAAGTAAGTCAATGTTTTCAAAAAAAACCTTGAGAAGCTATCAGAGAATGGAGTGGTGAGGTACTTCAAGTCAGCATTGCAGTCAACGGTGATTCATAGTTAAAAGCCTACAACTGCATATGATCTATGAGGAATTCAGGTATTAATCAAAAGTCGTGTAAATGTAGGCTGCTTCGCAGAGGAAAACAAAGTGGGTACGAAATGCAGGGGGAAAAGTAACAGCAAATATTCCAACGTTTCCAAAGGCTTTTTTTTTTTTTATAAGACTACTTTGGACAACAACCTAGACCTGACTCATAACAAATTCGCTTCTATTACTCTACTAATCTTCTAGGATAAAATTATGAATGGTATAGATTAATATTGTTACATACCAGCACAAACAGTCATGCAGATTTTGTCGAGCTTTCCACAGTGGATTTTTTTCATAACCGCTATGAATGCAAGGATGTTGTGATCAGAATTTAGTTAATGAGGCTGCGAGTGTTAGCAGTCAGCATCGGACAGCCTTACCTGTGCTGTGCTGAGAGAAACGTACCTGAGCCGAACGCCCCCTCCGAGAGAGCGAAACCATAGACATATATAATAGAACCAGAGAGAACGAGGAAGTACCTTTGCTTCAACCAGTTAGCATGTTCCATAGACACCAATTGAAAAGTGCACTTTTTTTTCTTGCCAAATAAAGCCAAAACAAAAGGAATTGTTTTCAGTAATCTTTCATTATTTTGCTCTTTGACACAACTGTTTGATGTTTTCAAGAGGGCCGAAGGAACTACTACTTAGAGCTTGATGACAGCTCATCATGTACGAGTTTGGTTGTCCATCTGTTGCTCTGACTGCAGCAGTTTAGCCAATGAGTGTATAGTGTATAGTGTATAGTGCGTGCGCATTCCGGATTAACAGCTTTGCTCGTCATTTCCCCTCAAACACATTCACCAATCCGCACAGACAACACTTTTTCTTGGCCATTTGTGCTGTGTAATCAGATTGGCGATCTTATGAAATGGTGCTGGAAATAAACACCCATGGAACGCCATTTTTATAGATGGCGTTGGTCAATTCCATTCTTCCTGGGCTGAAGTAGCTAGCCTAGCATCTCCCATTGAAAATAATAGGGATGGTACTTCCTTGCTCTCTCCAGTTCTATTATATTATCTCCATGAGCCAAACGTGCCCGCGGAGGGAGCCAAACGCGCTCATGGTGAGAGCCATGCATACTGACAGGAAACCACATTTATGCAAGACAGACTGAAGCCCTGCTTTTTAATGTATTAAGTACCACAAAAATATTTGATTCAGAGAACACATACATGGGAAAAACTGGGAAACATTTATACTGGGGCTGCGGTTTCTCCACTGAAACCTAGCATTGCCTAGACTGCTACAAAGAAAATCGGCAGTAAACCAATGATATTAGATTAGATATCGTATTTTGAAGGGGGGAAAAAAGTGTGTTACCCAAATGTGTTTCTAATATGCAGAGATTTAAATACAACCCCAATTCTGAAATAGTTGGGACAAAGTGCAAATTGTGAATAAAATCAAAACGCAATGACTTTCAAATCACACCAGCCAGTATTTTAATCACAATAGCACGGAGATAACATAGCAAATGTTGGTACTGAGAAATTTTACAATTTTATCCACAAACTGAGCTCATTTAAAATTTGATGGCTGCTACAGGTCTCAAACAAGAGTCATCAGAAGATGACATATCCCACCGGTTCCACGTAATTTGTGATTAGTGGGCTGTTTTTGGTTAAAAATCCAAAATTTTGGGCAGTGTAGAATATATGTGAGTATTGGGTGGATGCAACTGGAATTTTATTTGAATGTAGTGAAGTGGGATAGTTCTGATTATGATTCAATAAGAAAAATTATTTTGTAAAGTTTATCATTCTCTCCAATCCAATATCTACAATAACGCCTGTCTCTTCATATGAATAATCATATAGTTTGGACATAGATTTTAAGCTATAACTGGTTCTCATTCATGTTTCATCTGCTTGTCCATGGTCAGAATGAACTAAATATGAAAAATACCCCCCTGTGTTAAAACCTATGAAAACGCAAGATGAATTTGCCCTTTGCCCCTGTGGGATAAATTTACCCCCGTGGGTAAACAGGTGCTATGTAAACGGGGCTTAAGCGGTATAGTTTTTTTAGTTCTGCTCCAGAAAAGAAACAAAGTCCAATATTGGGGTTGTTTTTGGTGAAAAATTAAAAATTTTTAGGCACCATGGAATTGAAACCGCCAAAAGATAACATTTGAAACGTTATCCATGTTCTATTGTAAATAACATATTGGCTCAAGTGATCTGAAAGTCATGCATTTTCATTTTATTCACAGTTTACACTTTATCCCAACTATTTTGAAATTGTAGTTGTATAAAAATGGTCCAATCGCATTGGATAAAACAGTATATAATCCAAATTCAAGAATTTTGAATAACTTCAAACCACAAGTCATTCAGGGCTTCAGTGTGTATGCTATCTGTAAGGGTGCAATATAGCCCAAAAGATGAAGCTGGGTAATACTGTTAAAAATCCATTCAAACCCCAAAATAAAAAAATAGGACCAAGGGTCCTGTAGCTTACTGGCAAGTAGTCTTATAGTGATGATACAAGTTATGAAAATTTCATGTTAAATTTGAATCAATAAAAAAAATCAATGTCAAGGCCACTAAATAAAAGTTCACATATATATACTGAGCAACAACAGAAACGCAAGTTAGCTAGTAAGCTGATGTACTCTTATGGTTACTCAGTCAAAGTGACCGCAAAACAAAGAAAAGTTTGATGTAACGAGTGTAAGTGTGCACAAACTATTAATAAATTTGGTTTTCTAAAATAATTACGTACAAACGTAGTTTCCACTATGCCTTCAATGAACTTGCATTTCTTTTGTTGCTCAGTATAGAACCTCCTGTAATAGAACCACAATCTTAAGCTCTGAAGCAGTTTTGGTGATACAAGTCATTGAAAATTCAATGTCAATTGTGAAATTAAAGGTCACAGAATGTCAAGTTGTGGTCAGCAAATGGACTTCACATATGACTTTCTAAATGCTTCTAGACAAACCTTGGCTCAATCGGTGACCATTTTGGTGACACAAGTCATTGTAATTTCACTGTCAAGTTTTACCCTCAAAGGTCACTGACAGTCAAGTTGAATATCACCAAATGAAAGTTCATACTCAACTGCCTTGATGTCAGTAACACAAATCTTGGCTCCATCAGTGACCATTTTAGTCATACAAGTCATTTAATTTTCACTAGGTCACATATGACCTTTGAAGGTCAAAACGAAGGTCACCAAAGTTCACATATGACTTCCTATATGTCTCCAATACAAACCTAGACTCCATCTGTGACTGTTTTGGCAATACAAGTCATTGCAATTGTATTATGTGAAGTTTGACCTTCAAAGGTCACCAACAGTCAAGTTGAATATCACCAAATGAAAGTTCATATGCAACTTCGTATGCCAGTAGGAAGCAAACCTACACTCAATCTGTACCAATTTTGCTAATACAAGTCAATGAAATTTCTCTGTATAGTTTGGCCATTCAAGGTCACTGAAGGTCAAGTTCAAGGTCATCCAATGAAACTTCATATATGACTTCCCATAGGGCCACAATACAAACCTAAGCTCTATCTGTAATAGTTTTGGAGGTAGAAGTAATTGAAATTTCACTATGTGAAGTTTGACCTTCGAAGGTCACCGAAGGTCAAGTTCAAGGCCACCAAATTAAAGTTCATATGTGACTTCCTATACATCTCCAATACAAACCCAAACTATCTGTAACCATTTTGCTGATAAAATTCATTGAAATTTCACTGTAAAGTTTGGGCATTCAAGGTCACTGAAGGTCAAGTTCAATGTCACCCATTGAAACTTCATACATGACTTCCAATATGCCCGCAATACAAACCTCAGCTCTATCTAATAGTTTTGGTGATAGAGGTCAATGAAATTTAACAATGTCAAGCTTGACCTTCAAAGATTGTCCAAGGTCAAGTTCAAGGCCACCAAATAAAAGTTCATACATGACTTTCTATATAAGTTCAATGCACATATAATCCCAATATTCAATATTTTCAAGCCTAGAAACCTTTGAAAATTGAAACATTTTGCTTGACCTCAAGTTTGACCTTTCAAGGTCATCTGAGGTCAACTTTAACACAGCCAAAATATAGGTCATATAGTGCTTCCTATATGTCAGTAATACAAACTTAATCTCTATCTGCAACCATTTAGCTTCCACAGGCGATTTGGCCCATTCGCCATATGACCCAATGTTTAAGAACAGTAGACCCACTTCCGTTGATTCAAGAAAAATGGCACTTGCACTGTACATAAAGTGTATGAAGGTGAGTTAATTGCCAGATTTATTTAAAAAAAGTTATCAGTTTGAGAAATAATTTTTTGAAAGGCATATCTTTTAACATTGCTAATATATTGCCTGACCTTGAGTTTGACCTTTCAAGGCCATCTTGCAGATTCGTAAAGTACAGCGCCCCCAATAGACCCACTTCCGTCGATTCAATTAAAATGGCGCTCGCAGTGTACATTGACGGTACCAAGGTAAGTTGATTGCCTGATTCAGAAAAAAATGTATCACGCAGTTTTAGAGAAATCTTTTTTTAAATTTCTCAGTCCCATATTTAACATTGGAACCAAAATTTCAAGGGCTCATAAAACGAACAAAACTAACTCAATCAAAAATCTGAGAAAAAAGCCTGGAGATATGGTCTAGCAACATGTTATTGCAAAAATTCATCGGCCAAAAAAAAAAAAGAAGATAAAAAATGTTCCGGATGACGAACGCCACACCACGACAATAGCTTATCAGCCCATAGGGCCGATAGGCTAAAAATGATTAATTCTTAATTTAGAATATCTTTCCCGAAACTTGACACCAGAAACTGTTCTTCAAAAAACCCTTCAGTGTAGTTCAGGGATTTCAGAGTAAATTTTAGCTCATGCTTAGATTTCCCAAGATCGTTGTCTACTTTTTTATGCATATAGTAAAATAGTGAATGCCTTGAATTTGTGTTTGTTCAAACAAGTGAAGATTATCACTTAATAGCAGGTGTGCAGCTTGTGGGTTTCAGTCCCACAAAAGAAATGGCTGATATGGCCCTGCCACAGCTGATGTAAGTTACACTCCAGGTGATCATATTGCATTTTTACCACTTTTATCCAAATCTCTGACAGCCTTCTTTTCAACTCAACATCTAAATTTTGTGAATTGAATTTGATGCAGCGTGAGATTTCTGTCAAATGATTTTGCACTGTCAGGAACAAGTTCCATGAACAATGAAGAGGCAATCTTCATGTTGTGGTAATCTTTCCTTTTTCCATGAAAGGACAACATTAATGTAACATTTTTACTTATCAAATTCACGGCTATGGTAAACCAATCATCTGATGATCAATTTTCTCAACAAAGGTGTTAAAGTTCCTTCAAAATGTGTTTCAGAACACAAAACAGATTGACTCATTATATTTTACTTTGTCTTTGAATTCATAATCATTTGCTATACGGTCAGTTTTTTGTGACCATGTGTCCACAGTTTTACCAGTCAGAGGCCATCTGATTCATTAATTTCATAAGCAACAAATTTCCCCTTATATCACGCTCCGAAAAGTCATTTGAAAACCAGAAAATTGTATATGTGGCACTCTATAAGCAATTCTGACATAATGTTGCTTAAAAGCCTAAATAATCCCAAGAAGCACAAATAATGATTTTTTTTAAGAACTGAAATTCTGGGATTGCAATTGTGGTTGGAACAAGAAATAGCTCACAGGTCCCTCAGCCGGGACCATATTTGAGAGCCGCCGATCCGCTGGATACCTGGATTTGACAGAGTCTGGATATTATTGAATGGAGTTATAACTGGGGCACGAAGCAAGGCTGCTGATAACTGGTCAGATAATACAACAGATCCGGATGGAGATTGTCCGTCAGACTCATCCCGACAGCCAACATGAATGAACTGCACCACTCAGTGTGATAAGCATGCCACTGAAAATGCCACTCATCCGCTGGCAATATGCAGTTATGTGATGAAAATGCTCTCTCGAATCAGGACGTACAGATGCCTGCTGCCATTGCAATGACAGCTGGCTAGAAAATAGCCCGGGAATACGCCAGTCGTTCAGGTATCCTGGCCATGATATAGGCACATTATTATCCCTCCCTACCCACTCCTTCCTATAGACTGAAGTTTAGGCCTTGTCCCACGTCTGGCTTTAATCAGATTTTAGTTCAGCCCCCCCAAACCAAAATTGGTTTGACCACCGCTCCCCAACTGCCTTTCTATTTTCACAAACTAGCCTACGTTTTACAAGATAAATAGTTATGCGTAATACCTTTGGAGCATTAGCAAAACATGTTGAAATTAAATTACAGAAAAGCAAAACCACAGGTCGGAAAACAGACGAATGCAGCAGTTCGATTGATTGACTGCAACAAATCTCTACGCGACGCGCGTGTAGTGGTCTTGTTACCATAGTATCAACAGTAGGAAGCGTCGCCTTTCTCTCACAAGAAATCGTGGGACCAGTAGCTAGAACTGCCTAGCGAGTCACTGATACAATTGAAAGAGCATCCGATTCCCAATCAAAACGGATCGTCCCCATTCAGGTGTAATGCAGGAACATCTTGAAGCTGAAACCAGCCACCAAATATTGCGGGCAACACCCCTTCAAAGGCAATCCACGCCGACTGTTCATTGTCTCATATTTTGACGATATCTCACCATTCTGAGGGCAGTAATCGGTCTGCAATTCAAATACGCGCTCTAGCCTTCAGTACAATTTATATTTCATGAATACAGAGATAGCAACCCACGAATATCAGTCGTTTATTAGATGCCCTGAATCAACATCTGTCGTTATGCCAGACCAAGCGCTGGATATTGGTGTAGCATTTCACAATGAAAGGTAGGCTAGCAGCGCTTCGGAAAATTCGTCTCACGTCTCCACAATCGTTTATCAAGCAATATATCGTGTTCTTGGAGAGATGGCGCATCGAGCTGAAATCGCCTTGTTTCATGAAGCATTACTTGCTCAACTGACTCACCTATTGTCAACCGCCAAGGCTAGTGAAGTGGCAACAACAATAACGACTTGGCCAAATAGCTCCTTCTCCGAAACCATCCAAACCAGGACCATCACCGCTTTACAGAAAACATTGTAACGTCTGGACATTTGCAGAGGCTTGTGCGTCTTCATAAAAATATTTCATTATCAAATCGGCTCAGATGTAATCAAATTGCGAAGCATGGCTATCGTTACTGTCGCCACCCCTTCCACACTGAGCTGGGTGTGAATGGCCCTTTGGACGGGGTACGATTTTTTTAAAAGAAAATGAGCTCAGAATACACGTACCCAAGAAAAAACATCCATTACCTAGCAATCAAAATATGTTTTGTTTCAGATGAAAGAAACGACAGTCCACAGCTGAAACGCTGGCAAAACCCACTTCCCTACAGCCGCCTATTGTTTATCGTCTCTGAGGTAAAGGTGCTCGCACTGTCACCATTCCATTAGCCAGCCGAGTCAGCGCTGAAACACCTTCGTTGAATTTATTCTCGTACTTTTACCCATTCGATGGAAAAACAGACAATTGAAAGAAAACAGAGGTCATGTACTCACCCAAAGCTCCGTTCCCCAACTCATAGCTAACTGCCGCACTCGTTACAAAAGTCCCCGAAAGTCAATGAATCCACCGTGTTAAACTCCGGCAGGCTCCGTTCCCACCACCGTTGCCGTCGTGTCCCTTCCTTGGCGCTGTTGAACTCCAGTTCAGTGGGCTGTCTGTCTCATTCAACGCTCGCAGTGGAAGTTGGGAATTTGGAGGACACAGAGAAACGGGAGGTTCGGGCTCTTAGATGGACATCGTAAATTTAATTCAGCCTTCACGCATCATTATTCAGTGCACATGAGATACAGCGCAAAAAAATGACAACATATAAGCTATTTGCTTTGCTGAAGAATTGGTCCTTCATTTTGCTACTGGAAGCAAGTTTTTCCCATAACATAGGAAAAATAGCATTTTGAGATGGACAATTGGGTTATTGTAATGAACATATTTGGTCATTTATTCTAGACTAAGCTAACCTCAGAAATAGCTGGCTAAATGAATACGTAAATACATATTAAAGGCGGAGAGAGGGGGGTTCTCTCATTTTACTGAAGAATGAAACAATTTTCAAATGGAGGACTCAGCTACATCTCTCTACCTTCCATCTGACCTCAATTCTTGCAGAGAACAGTTACCTTCAGCAGGCTTTCTCATCATTTGATCTACCAACACTGTTGCTGTGAGAAATGGACAGATTTAGAGCTTTACTTTGCAATAATTGAAGTTGCCCTGGATAAGGCCGTAGACCAATGTCTAACATGTGCAGTAAACTGTAGTGTAGATTTGGTTTGTTAATTTATGACGTCTTTGTGTTATTTAGGTTAAGTCGTATATTTTTAAAGGGATAGGGCCGCAAAGGCATTTTTAGTGTGCACCAGATCAGTTCGAAAGTCGATTGAAAGTAATTAGCTTCAATGGATACTTGAAAAAATGCATTACTCAAAAGATGTAGTCCATTTCAGAATAACTTTGCAAACTGATCATAAAACTGAAGTTTTTGAGATCAAATATCATTGCTGTGTCTGATTGTCTCGAATGCATAGAACATTGCCTCTTGCTATTTTTTAAAAATGTATTTATTGTTTTTACTGTGATTAGAGGATTGCTCACTTGCACAGTTCCAAACAGCTTGTCTATTTGTTCCATTCTCTGCTGCAATATTCATGCAATCTTTCAACTTAAAAGCAAGCAAACAACCTCTGGAGCTCTCTTTAAGAGAGGTCAAAGAAGAGGACTGAAAGTAAAAGTCATGCCATGTGTTATTTTAACTCATTAACACAACCAGGTAATTTTACTGATTAAGTCTTCCTATTTGCTGATTAATTGTGCAAAGTAGAAAAATATCAGAGAGGAATGGAAACTTCTCTATAACTTTTTTTTGATAACTTTTTCCACTTCAGCTCTTCTTCATATGCTTTTTTCCAAATTGCATACTTCTTTACAGCATACATTGTAGAACACTATATACTGTGTAGGCCTGTTATATGCTACTCTCCAAAGTTGCATTCAGTGTACTAACTAGTGACTATGTGACGATAATCATGTAATGCACAACCCCAAGTCAGATTAGTTAAGGACAGTAGTGTTGTAGCACTCAAGAACCGGTCTTGGTCTCGAGACCGGTCTCAAGAACACTTTTACATGGTCTTGGTCTTGTCTTGGTCTTGACATTCTCAGGTCTTGGTCTTGTCTTGGTCTCGAACATAATAGTCTTAAGGGGATTTCAAAATCCAGGCAAGCAGCTGGTCCTGGTACAGCCTCATTATTACTACGCAGCCTTCTTTAGATGCAGCCAATTAGAGGCATCTATTTTAAAAATATTTTACAATGTATATTTTTCCCTGCCAGTGTGGTCTCCCGTCCCATCTCTGGGTCTCATTTCACAACATATGTGTAACGAATTAGTCCAGTGAATCAGTAAAAATGTCAGCTAATTCATCCTTTATAAGGTTCTCCTATACCGATTGCAAAGAATCTATATGCGAAATAAAAAAGAAAAAATGCTTTCTGCTGTGTGCAGATTTTGTCAAATCGCCCTCACAGAGACTGCCGGGTTGGGTTCAATTACTTTTTTCAATTACAATGACAGTGATAGTGATCAATTACTTTTGTCATTGTAATTAAATTTTCTTTGAATTTTTTATCAAAAAGTAATTTTAATTGTGATTGAACATTCTGTCCAGAAAGTACTTGTAATTGTAATTACTGTACAATTACAATCAATTGTAAATGAAAAAGTAATTGAACCCAACCCTGGCCGGTACAACGTCACCTTTCACCAGGCACTTGAAGAGGAAACATGCCGAGAGGTAAGCTAACATAGACTGGCTCTGCTCTTAAACTCTGGAAGGGAAAAAAACTCCCAAACATCTCAAGACCAAACACAACTTGTACATAGTTTGTATATTATTGTAAAAATGTTGTACATGCATGCACGGTATGATCTGTTCAGGACTCAAAATTTAAGTTGTTTGCTAGCATCTGCTGACTAACCCTGGTTAAGTGCAGTTCATCTCGCTAGCTCTAGCTGAGTTAACGATCATAGGTAACGTCAGTCATCACTAGCATTTTATTAAGTAAATTTCCTAGCAAATTCACTGGATGAATCATATTGCTTCTCAGTCATAGTATTGGGGAGCTTGTGCTGTTTTACAAATGAATGGCTTTGAAGTTTTAAGGATAGCTAAGTATGCAAAGTAACTACTGAGGGTCTTACAAATGTTCTGGTCTCATGTTGCGTGTTCTGATCTTTTGTGTCTTCAATGGCTTTATCCGAAGCCATCAGCTAGATGAAAATGGCTAAAAATGGCAGGTGGTCGACTGTTGGTGGTTGACCCCCATTTGCTCAGTTTGTCATCATTACTGCCGATACCAGTCTTGCCGAGTAAAATTAGCGAAATAAGGCAGGTTATTCAGAAGATCCCAACATTTGTGCAAAGGAACTTTCCTCAAAGGCCATCTGATTTCCAGCTTCGTGAAGTTGGCACCCCATATGACGAAAATCTGAATGATTCCCATGACATTTGTTTCCGCTTCGTTTGTGCAGGCAAAATAAGAATTCATTGCCTGTCGCTGCTTTTCATTTTGGATGGAAATCCTAAATGTTTAATGTCTCCGGGATGGTGACAATGGATTTTGGACTGTGTAATCATACCAATCCCTAAAAGGAAAGAATTTAAATGCCTATAGAATCTCAATCCTCTGGAAGGGCAATAATAGCTGTTATGCAATTGCTACACACGATTACTTTCACCCGAACACTGCCCATATTTATAGTGAAGTGAAACAGTTGTTTGGTCTTGGTCTTGGTCTCGGTCTCATCCTGCTCTGGTCTTGGTCTTGAAATGTTGTGTCTTGGTCTTGGTCTCGGTCTGGTCTTGGTCTTGCTACCCTTTGGTCTTGGTAATGTCTTGGTCTCGGCTAAGGCGGTCTTGACTACATCACAAAAGGACAGTATGTGAAATTAAAATTTAAATCGAAAGCAGTGATTTCTACATCATATTTGGACTGTATTATGTTGAAAACAAGGCAACACCACATTATTTTATCTTTCACCATATGAATGTTATTTATTTTTGAAAATAAACACATTTGAATTTTGATTCTTGCAACATATTTTTAAGTATTTGGTTATTTGTAATGTACAATGTTCAAATGTTTGTATTTGCCATTTCTTTACACAACATGTCATAAACTTTTAGGGACAGAAGAGACAAAGTGATTAAGTGTTTCAGGTGTTGTTTTGTTCCATTCTTCCTGCAAAAGAGCCTTCTGGTGCGCAACACCGTGGCGTCTTCATTGCCACATATTTCAAAATGTGCCACACTTTCTCTATGGAGGACAAGTGAAAACTGCAGGCAGGCCAGTTCATCATCAGCACCCTCTTCTTACTCAGCCATGCCTGCATTGCTTTCAGAATGAGGTGAGCATATGTTGATTGAAAATTTCAGTGTTCTTCTCAGCATTAATGGTGTTTTCGCAGAAGTACAAGCTACCCTTGGCAAGGGCACTGACATAACCCAATACAATAACAGCGCATTGCTTTTGAACTTGCTGCTGGTAACAGTATTGATGGCTCTTTTCTTCTTCAGTCCAGAGAATGCAACATCCATTTTTTTCCATAAAAAGACCTGAAACATTGATTCATCTGACCACTGTGTGATGGTCCATTGCAGATGCTTTCCAGCTAATAGAAGTCGTCGGCACTTCCGGACATTGATAGTATAAGGCTTCCTTCTCGCAGGGTAAAGTTTTAACTGGCATTTCTGGATGTAACTCCAAATGATGCCATCCCATTTCCAAAACAGTTGGGACATTGCGTAAAATGTAAATACAAATAATGCAATGATTTTCAAATCATTGAAACTCTGATTGAAAATAGTACAGAGACAACATATCAGATATTGTAAATGCGGAATTTTATTGGTTTTTGAAAAATATATGCTTATTTTGAATTTGATGCCAGCAATAATTTTCTAAAGAGTTGGGACAGGGGCATGCTGTTGCATCACCTATAGTTTTAATAACTCTCTGTATGTGTTTAAGTACTGAGGAGAAAAATTGTAGTAGTTTTAAAAGTACGATAATTCATTCTTTCCAGATGTTCAATTTCAGCTGCTCAGCACTTTGTGGCCTCCTTTGCCATATTTTTTGTTTTATAATGCGCCAAATGCTTTTCAGTGGATGACAGGTATGGACTGTAGGCAGGCCAGTTATGCACCTGTACTTTTTTCCTATGAAGCCATGTTTTTGCAATACATGCAGAATGTGGTTGAGCATTGCATGGCTGAAATAGTGCAGCATTAATGGTGTCTTCACAGATATGCAAGTTACCCATGCCTCATGCACTAATGCACCCCCATACCACCAGGGTGCTGTCTTTTGAACTGTGCGGTGATAATCGAATGGTCCCTCTCCTCTTTAGTCTCAAGGTTGCAGTGTCCGTGGTTTCCAGAAAGGAATCCAGCATTTCTGGATCTTGTTCATTTATGGTTTTATCTTCACAAGGTAGATTTATAACTTGACTTTGTGGGTTCAGCAACGAACAGTGTCAACGGATTTCAGATGTCCTTGCAGTGATTTCCGCAACAGAATCTTATCTGAATTTAATGCAGTGCCACCTAAGGGCCTTAAAGGTGTATTCAGTGAAGTGGGATTAAATGAGTAGAGAGGTTGTTGAAATTTGAAGTGTAAACAAATACAGACCCACCCCTCCCTTCATACTCTGCCCCGGTGTCCACCCCCGAAGTTCATGGATGTGCATTGTCATGTAAAAAGGCAGTAGAAACTGCGTAGCTGACCAATATGGCGGAGGCCGGACCCTCCAGTGCTCGAGGGTAAGTTGGCGAGGGGCAGCCGTATTTATTACTTTGAAAGTACATGTGACGAGTTTTAGTAGTATTGTAGCAAACGTGATAATAAGCCTGTCATATAAAGAACAGCTAAAGCATACTTGTCAGCGCAGTGCCTCAAATAAGAGTCTGTGTCCACGAACAGGTCAGGAATGCATTTAAAAATCGTTCTGGCTAATTACAAGCTGAAAAAGTGGAAAATGGATTCAGAATTTTTCCTGGTACAAGTTATCGATTTGGAAGCTCCACACAAGCAACGCTTAGACCATTTGTGTGTTTCTGCTTTGAGCTCATTCAGTAGCTTGCTGTTGGAATTGTTTCGTTTTGGAAGGAATGGTTATCGGGAGCTTATAGCAAAATTTCTTCCTGAACAGTGGGTATGTAACAGTACAGCTACAACTGCATGCAGGCAAAGCGAGACAGTACAAGGAAAACAATGAGCTGAGACGAAGGCGGTTCATTTCGTTTTATCTAGTCGCACATATGTACAGCATTTGATTGCGCAATTCCCCGTCGATTCCTTACATAAGATGTCGAACATTCATAAGAACATGTAGCCACAAGTCCAATTTGCGAAACTAAGGTTAGCTGACCCGTCAGACAACTGTACCCATTACTCAACTGCTATTATAAATGGATAACATCACAACAACGGTACATTTTGGCAGAATAGACAATATCGTGAATGCCTGATGGCTGTTACTGTTGTGTGAAGCTCCGCAAAGCTAATGTTGCTGACCTGTCCAGCAGAAAGACGGCTACCCCCGCGTCCATTTTCAAACCCTTCAATTCACGGAATTCCCTCTATCGTCGGAAAGCCACACCAATGTTGACCCGGGTCTTCGCCCTTTCATGGTCGTAGCCCTTCTTTTAATTTATGTTCCTCTGACCGTTTTCGCTCGGGCTCGTAAATGCTGCAATGCCATGTCCCTTTCTCCACTCTAGCTGCACACGCTACGCGACCTGCTACTCCCCCTCTCCCCTGTGTCTGACCTGTGCACCTGAGTTTGAACCCGCCCCTGGGTGTGGAGGGGTGGACCCATATTCTGGTGGCTCGGTCCGAGCCACAGATTTACCTGCTTTAATTCAGAGCCCAGGCTGTGTATTGAAACCAGATTTTTTTCTGCATGCTCTCAGAAATGACAGCTTGCAGATAGTGAAGAGAAATACTATGATTTTGACAAAAAGTGCGTGGATTATGATCACTAACTATACCTTAAAGAAATGGCCATTCTATATTAGTTTAAGGCCTTTTCTCCTGCATACTGAGAGATCCCCAGATTCTCTGAATCTTTTAATGATTTTAAGCACATTAAATGATGTGTGTAAGTCACATTCTCATGTACCTTTCATGTAAGCTTTCTACAATATAAAATACATTACCCCCCTTTTCCAGACAACTGCATCATCTGCATACAACAATCCTTCACTTCCTTTCCCAAATATGTCATTAATCATTAAATTGAATAGGATAGGGCTGATAATGCTCCCTTAGTAAATTCAACTTTCCACCATGAATTCTTCTGATAATTCATTGCCTACTCTAACCCTTAAGGTACGTTGTGATAAAAAATCAAAAATGAAATTATATATTTTCCCATTAATCCCAATCTTCTCCAATTTAATTAATAATCCCTCTCTCCACCTGGTATCATGAGCTTTTTCAATATCCAGAAAAACTGTGGTCATTACCTCCTTCGTGCTTTTTCAGCTTCATTACAAAGTTTAACAAGCATCAGTGGTTGATTTATTTCTCTTAAATCTTGTTTGATAACTTTTGAGCCAACTTTCTATTCTAAGAAGAAGTACAGGCGAGCCACTACCAACTTTTCCATCAGCTTTCCTAAATGTGAAGTTAAAGCTATTGGTCTGTAGTTACCTGGGTTACTAGGATCTTTCCCTGGTTTGGGAAATGGAAAAAATGTTGAATTTTTAGAAGTTTTAAGTAATTTACTTTCATTCCAAAATAACATAAGAATCTTTTCAAGTATTTCATCAGGCAATTTTCTAAACATCGCATAACATAAGTTATCAATTCCTGGTGAGGAGTGGGCTGTGTTAGCTATTGCCGTTTTCAATTTGATATATTAGAATAATCATCTAGCATAGAACCTGTTTCTATTTTAGCATGTAGGACCCCTTGATCCACATTTAAAATATCCTCTTTTCTTTTCTTGAAACAGTCATCTAAATGATCTCCTTTATGGATATCTGCAAAAAGTTTACCCAACATATTAGCCTTTTCCTTATCCGATACAGCTTGGTGATTTTTGTTATCAATTAATACAAGAATATTTGTATGTTTATATCTGCCTGCCATTGACTTTTATACTCTCCCTAGCTGCACTGAGAATGAGGATACTTACCCCCAAATTCATAAAGGGTGTTTTTCCCTTGATCACAGTTAACTTGGCTAAACAGTGTATAAACAGGTGATGATTGAGCTGACAAATTTTGGCCCAAATTCATAAAGAGAGATCAGATCAGCTGCTGTCTATCCAACGTACATGGTTAGTCACACCTTTCTAAGTAACAAAAGAAATTCTAATCGTCCCAAGGGGCTTGTTTATGTCATATACAAGCTACCAGTTCTCTGTTGGCTTGCTTGTGTGGCTGGACGTATGACCATGGATCTCTTGAGCATAATTGAAATAGCACAGGAAGAGATGGCTGACCATTTTCAAAGACAGGGCGAATCCTTTAGAAGAGTATAGCAACACAAAATTTGTCAAGCGATACAGAATTTCCAAAGAATCATACAGTTATATTCTAGACCTAGTCGAAGCAGACATTGACCATCCCACAAGACGAAACCATGCCCTTCTTCTAGTACACCAACTATGTATTGCCCTGCGCTTTTATGCATGTGGTACATTCCAAATGGTTGTAGGTGACACGTGTGGTGTATCACAGGCTACCTGCTGTCGAGTAGTTCGTCTTGTTACCGAGGCAATATGTGCCAGGAAAGCTCACTTCATACCATGCAGAGTCTCACATGACACCACTGCACATCGGCTAAGCGGGGACTTGTACACAAATGGGTAAACACCCAATTATGTTCTACCTGAATTGCGCTAGTCACAGGAGTGTATTCACACGCATACTTCTCTGTTTTAGCCACGGTACAGTAGTTTTACGTGACTAAAATAATCGGGTGATCATCACCCTTTATTAATTCAGGCAATTAATTTTCTCACAACCTTTTTATCTGGAATACTTTTTATACCCAATCATGTTACTGACCTGTTGCTAATTAATCTAATTAACCGTGAGATGTTCCACCAGGTGTATCTTTTAGCATGGTTATGCCTCTCCCCTCCAGGCACTCTGGACTTATGGCTACTTGCCCTCATCCAATTATTCAATTATCTCCTCTGTTCTCCCTCCGAAGAATCGCACCTGGTTTTCCTTAGTTCACTGAAAAAATTGAGACTTTGGATCAAAGAAAAATAATTGTGTCAACTTGTTACAGCTAATTTTTTTAGTTTTTCTCAATTGAAAAAAAAATGTTTACGAAGGAGAATTGAATTTACAATTGGGAAAAACTGAAAAAAAAAGCTGTAACAAGTTGACGCAATTTTTTACTTTGATCCAAAGTCTCAATTTTTTCAGTGTTGAGTATTATTCCTTTGTCTATTTAAACCTTAATTTCCCCCCTCACCAGCAGGTAGCCTTAGATTGTGACACTCTTTAGTTGATACTCTTTTCTGTTATCACGCTGAGGTTTTGTATTTGCGTTATTTATTCACATCTACATTCCTGCACTTGGGTTCTTCAATGTTCCATCACTCTCCTGCTGCCCTTCTAACACCTTTGGGCACCAGGTCATCAAAAGCATTATAGCACTTTTCCAGTTTTTTGGTATGTATGTCCCAACCCTTTTCAATATTTCACTGGCATTGAATTCAAAACTATCTTTTTTTTAAAAAAATAAGTAAATGAATAAAACGTCTCAGTTTCTACATTTGATATGTTGCCTTTGTAATATATTCAATTAAATACAGGTTTTAATATCGCATGTCAGCATACGGGTTGTCATCTAGGTATCATTGGCTTCGTAGTAAAATTCATGTTTGTTGCATACTGCCATATAAGTGAGTTGCTGATCATCCCCTACCGACTGGCAAAAACGGTTCCGAGTCAATTTTTTTCCCAAAAAAAAAAAGTTTTTTTCATCAAAAAAATGTCTAGAATCGTGTACCATGACTTAAACCACGCCGTGCATGCGCAAATATCTGAACAGTCTTCAGTTAAAATGCGTTTCCACCAGTTTCAGTCTTTAAAAAAAACCTCCTGCCCACCTCACTTTTTAAAGCCCAAAAGAATGATCACCAGCCTTATTTTTTTTAATATGGCCTAAAATATACTACTTGCTACATTTGGCAATTTGGAATGCAACCATTTATTATGGCTTCAAAAACCTGTCTTGGAGATCTGCTGTAGGTTGTCTATTCACCCAATATGGCACCCCTATATACACTCAACAAAAATATAAACGCAACATTCATATTTCATCTTTGAACTATGACGGGACTGTACAACCCTATTCCTTGAGGCCTCACCCAGAAGACAGAGATCTCATTGGGAGTAGAATTACACTCAACAAAAAATATGAACGCAACACTTTTGTTTTTGCTCCCATTCGTCATGAGATGAACTCAAAGATCTAAAATTCATTCCAGATACACAATATTACCATTTCTCTCAAACATTGTTCACAAATCTGTCTAAATGTGTGATAGTGAGCACTTTTGCTTTGCTGAGACAATCCATCCCACCTCACAGGTGTGCCACATCAAGATGCTCATCAGACACCATGATTAGTGCACAGGTGTACCTTAGACTGTCCACAATAAAAGGCCACCCTGAAATGTGCAGTTTTTGCTTTATTGGGGGTCTGGGGACTCCGAACCAGTCAGTATCTGGTGTGACCACCATTTGCCTCGTGCAGTGCAACACATCGTCTTCGCATAGAGTTTATCAGATTGTCAATTGTGGCCTGTGGAATGTTGGTCCACTCCTCTTCAATGGCTGTGCGAAGTTGCTGGATATTAGTGGGAACTGGTACGCGCTGTTGTATACGCCGGTCAAGCACATCCCAAACATGCTCAATGGGTGACATGTCCAGTGAGTATGCTGGCCATGCAAGAACTGGGACATTTTCAGCTTCCAAGAATTGTGTACAGATCCTTGCAACATGGGGCCGTGCATTATCTTGCTGAAACATCAGGTGATGTTCATGGATTTATGGCACAACAATGGGCCTCAGGATCTCATCACGGTATCTCTGTGCATTCAAAATGCCATCAATAAAATGCACCTGTGTTCTTCGTCCATAACAGATGCCTGCCCATACCATAACCCCACCACCACCATGGGCCACTCAATCCACAACATTGACATCAGCAAAGCGCTCACCCACACAACGCCACATGCACTGTCTGCCATCTGCCCTGAACAATGTAAACCGAGATTCATCCGTGAAGAGAACACCTCTCCAACGTGCCAGACGCTATCGAATGTGAGTATTTTCCCACTCAAGTCTATTACGGCGACGATCTGGAGTCAGGTTAAGACCCCGATGAGGACGACGAGCATGCAGTTGAGCTTCCCTGAGATGGTTTCTGACAGTTTGTGCAGAAATTCTTTGGTTATGCAAACCAATTGTTTCAGCAGCTGTCTGAGTAGCTGGTCTCAGACAATCTTGGAGGTGAACCTGCTGGATGTGGAGGTCCTGGGCTGGTGTGGTTATACGTGGTCTGCGGTTGTGAGGCCGGTTGGATGTACTGCCATATTCTCTGAAACGCATTTGGAGACGGCTTATGGTGGAGAAATTAACATTCAATGCCCGAGCAACAGATCTGGTTGACATTCCTGCTGTCAGCATGCCAATTGCACGCTCCCTCAATGCTTGCGCCATCGGTGGCATTTTGCTGTGAGACAAAACTGCACATTTCAGAATGGCCTTTTATTGTGGGCAGTATAAGGTACACCTGTGCACTAATCATGGTGTCTGATGAGCATCTTGATGTGGCACACCTGTGAGGTGGGATGGATTGTCTCAGCAAAGCAAAAGTGCTCACAATCACACATTTAGACAGATTTGTGAACAATGTTTGAGAGAAATGGTAATATTGTGTATCTGGAATGAATTTTAGCTCTTTGAGTCCATCTCATGACAAATGGGAGCAAAAACAAAAGTGTTGCATTCATATTTTTTGTTGAGTGTAATTCTAATCCCAATGAGATCTCTGTCTTCTGGGTGAGGCCTCAAGGAATAGGGTTGTACAGCCCCGTCATAGTTCAAAGATGAAATATGAAATCAGGTTCTCTCTCAAAATCCTCCAAAACATGGTTATTTTCAGTTATATTATTCTTCATTCCACCACCAAAATATCTGATGGGGTAAGCTATCAACTGATACTTTGTCATTTGACA
The DNA here is from genome assembly GCA_029721435.1 of Gymnothorax reevesii. Lineage (NCBI taxonomy): Eukaryota > Metazoa > Chordata > Actinopteri > Anguilliformes > Muraenidae > Gymnothorax > Gymnothorax reevesii. The sequence goes on from CM056575.1 coordinate 96,539,082, forward strand.
ACCAAATTATAGCCCAATATAATTTCAAACGATAACTTCAGCCCTTTATTGTCTTGTGTTCTTTGTTGTGCATGTTGACATTGTGACTGCCTAGTAATGTAATATTCTAATGTTGTGAACTACAACATGTACCATCTTTATGATATGTTTTCTCGGCCAGATACCTATTTTAAATACAAATCTGTCATTAAATCTTGAAATCTTGGGACAGGTTTCCATGGAAATACATGATGGACCATTAGGGGGGCAGCCCAGTATTGGGGGCAGTATGATACACCACTTTAAATTTTGCTATCATGCTACCAAGTCCGTTCATGACCAGTGTCAAAAATACAATTAAGCAGTTTCTCATCTGAGTACACATTACACGAATTTAAGACTTAGGTGATTATTACCCGATATCTGCAGCATGCTCTTACAGTTTATGTGAGTCAATTCTTATACATTACATTTGTGTATGGTACTAAACTGAAGTCAGATTATGTAAAAGCTTTCAACCACATTGTTTTTAGGTGGTATTTCGGGAATTAGTAGGAAACCCCCCAAAATTATTTGCAAACGAGTCAGAAGGATATCAATGTTTCTTTTTTATTCTTGTGGAGAGTGAACATCGGAGTAAACGAGCAATAAGAAATTGGTCGTGCGCTTGAAAATCTTTTTAAATATTACTCGCAAATGGCTCCATCCAGTGGTAAAAATGAAGTGCACACAAATTTAGTTAATTCGGCCAGTCCCTCGCTACAGTGCAAATCGAAGTAGAGTTGTGATCAACAAGAAACAGTGCTCAACTGCTTGCAGTAGTTTTCAAGAAGAGAAAATGCATCAATAAGAGCGAGTCAGTGCAGATTGGATTCAGGTATCCTACTGATTAATTCAGAAGAACCTTTTTCTTTTAGCTTTGTATCATTACTTTCTAATGCTGGCAATTATAATCTGCGGAATTAGTGGTTTTGTCCCCATCAGTATTCCTTTGGAGATGGTAAAACAGCACGATTTCACAATAATTTTCACTATATTTGAATAAAAGTGGAGAAGAAAAAGCGTATGGTCTAGGCACAGGGACAATTAGCCACGGGCGGAGAGAGAAGGTGGCGGTGTTAGACCATTCAAATAATTACGTCCTGTCGTCTAATCCCCAACCAGTTTCCAATAACTGCGATAGAAAACGTAATGAGGTAAAGCAAAGGTGTTAAGGGGAATGCATGGAGGTTTATGGGGTTTTCACACCCTACCTGGCTGCACCATACGCGCAATCGCGAGATCACGCGGAGCAAGACCACTGTTTTCAATGAATGCGTTTACTTGCCCACTAATAAAATGATTATTATCGGATTACTGGAGTTATCGGATTATTCAAGTGGTCATGTAAACAGCAAAGTCCGATAATCATTATCGGATATAGGCCATTGTCAGTTTATGAGTAATCCGGTAAACACAGAAAGCTTTTGCCCAATAATCCGTATATCCTGTGCATGTTTACAGCAAAAGCTGATTTCTTTCGGTTTTTTTTTTTTTTTTAAATCTGCGCACGTGCGACCTGTGGAGGGCAGGAATTCATCCAGAATAGTTCTCATTTTCCTTTATTGACACATTTTCCAGCCATAGGAATAATCCATTGGCAATTGAAGACACGGCTTCTCTCCTCAGGTGATCTAACAGCAACGAAATAATGGACTAAATTCGAGTCAGAAAAAATAGCCTAACTTACTTATAAATAGGCCCATGCTTTACCAAAGACAAACTGCTCTGAAACATCCGTGCTACCTTTTCCGCGCATCTGGTGATTTAACTTGTGTTCCATGGTCATTTAAATTGTTTAAATGAACTACATTGTTAAAAAAAAAAGAAAAAACAGTTTTTAAGGTCTTTATCCAATTTCTTAGATCCAATCCCTAAGGAAAGAAAAGCAAGAGAAGACTGAATTTCTGCGTGATCATTTCTTAACCAAGCCCTGATTGAATAATGGCTGATCCGCATTCCAATGAAATATCGCCTTTCACTCTCGTGGGTTTATTAAAAAGTGGGACTTGGTAATTATATACAATAGCCTATTGTTTGCCGAATTATAAATTTTCAATCTCCACCCTCGTTATCAGCAAAGTATCAGATTGCAGACTACGGTGAGAGTACGCAATATGCCACTTAAGGCATGAAACTCCTTATGCGTGAGAGTTGACAGGTATGCAATTTGGAATGACGCTGATTTAAATGCACCAAATTACGCGTGCATGTAAACGCCTCGAATCATCTCATTGCCATTATCGGATTATTCCTGGTTATCGCATTATGCTTAGTATGTAAACGTACTCAATGAAGGACGCGACCCTGCTTGGTTGAACGGTGGTGCTACCTATTGAGGGTTCACTCATTAGTGCAACCTTAAGCGGCGCGAAGCAGCTTGTTTTTCCGCTAAGTTTCGCATCCAAAGGTTAACTGCATAGAATCTCGGGTGCGTTCGAGCGGGTCTGCAATTAAGACAGCTGCATGAGATTCTCGAATAATTACACGATAATCTCGCTGAAGTTGCAAGATCAAGCCGCCATATCCTGCTTTAGCTGCTAGATCCTGCAGCTATCGCAGGGTTTGGAGGACTTAACGCGCAACTTCGGCTAAACTCTCGCGTGTTTTTTCGGGATCCTCGCGCTGCCGGCTTACTTGCAGACACGCTCGAACCCACCGTTCGACCTCACCATGCTGACCTGTCCAAAGCAATTACATTGCAGAATTTTCGGGAGTAACGTTACATTTGCGGAAGTGTCCGAGCAACAATCAACAGTAAAGGAAAAATTAATTCTGTGTGTCGTAGCATCCGGAGTTATACGACCCCACTATTAAAACATACGGGAACTTGGGCAGAACACTAGCGTGGCCGATAGGGAAATACGGCTTGGGAAAAAAAATGTCCGTTATTTACATATTTCAAATTATGATTCCTAAGAAGCCAGACCGCAGCATTGCCGAATAATTTAAAGAGACACAATTGCCATGTTGAATGTTAAGAATGTTAAGTTTGTTTCATTAAACCCTGCAACGTTGAATATATTTACCCAATAAACACAGGAGGAGGCGATCGGATGTGAAATAATAAATCACTGTCTTAAAGGTCGACTAAGTTCGAAAAATATAGAGGGGTAAACATCTATTATTGCCTATAATTCACAAATCCAGCATTTAATTTTCAGAATTGTGAGTCATATTGGCAAAAAAATGAGGAAACTAGACACTTCGAGGCCTCTCCTTAAAACTCGTGAGCGATTGGCTAATTGGCTGCCACGTATGAGAAGTAAGTTGCACCGGAGCTAGTGCAGAAAATTACTTGTTTCCCTCCTTACTTCAACAGCCAATTTGTGAAAGAAAGACAAGTTATAGTTATCATATTTCGAACAAGTATTCTTATCAATACATTTTCTACATACCCAATGAAATGATATACACAAACTCCAGATTTTGTGGGTTTTTTAACTTTCCTGCAAACAAAGCTCTGATCTCATCTGGGATTGCAAAACGAAAAGTTTGCATTGGTCATAAACGCGTGTACAATCGTTTTACGCGCTCTTGCATTGTATACTTCACAAAATGAATGCTAATTTTGGACTTCAAACACAGTCAGCGACTGAGAACCACGGCAACTTCATACTCACATTGACCGCACGCTTGTGTATATGTTAGGGTTTCACTTTCGGAAATGTGCCGTACCGAAGTCCTGGAAGTCCCCGGTGACTAGGATCACAATATGGCCAGTGCTTCAGAAACGAACACAAATGCAAAATGTGAATGTCATCAACAACAACAACAATGATTAACGATACTAGTAACTAACAAAGCAACGTAAACACAAGCTCACTTGTCAGCTCGTCTTCACAACGCTCTTACAGTGACATTAACACCGAAGCCGTATAGCGGGGCTGGACCGTGGGTTACCCGCCCCGGGCCTAGTGGGATAGCAGCTGATCAAGTGGGGAGTAAGTAAGAGATCTCAGAGATGACAAGTGTCACGCATTCGAAGTAGGTCCTACGCATTTTTTAGGCTTATTCACCATCATCCGCAATTATTCAATGAAAGCTCATTAATGAGATTCTCACACGGAATTAAAATCCTTGTGCATTGAAGTTTCAGTTTCACTTGCGTAAAGGTGGACCTCACCACAAGCAACATGGTAAGCGATTATGACTCTGGAATTCTCATGCTTCTCTTCACTCAGGGAAAAGAAACAATGCATGTGTTTCATGGTCGTTTCAATTGTTTTAATTAGACAAGACCAAATGGAGCTGCCGGACAGCTCACTCAGTTAAGGAGGTGACTACGACGGGTTTGCGGGTTCGAGCCCCGAGGGGTCGGCAGCTTTTTCAGAGTAGCGCACAATTGGCCATCGCGCTACAGGGTTTCAAATTGGGAAGGGACTGCCGGATTTGGGATATATAATCAGCTTTGTTCGTTGCTCCAGCGCCTCCTGTTGGCCAGACGGGCGCTCGTCAGGAAGACTCTGGGTTTGTTCATGTCCGGGTATCCTCCGCCCTCGTTCTGAACTTACGAGGATTCGACCAATGAGTGTAAAAGAATCAGTGGCACTTGGCACTTGCTTCGGAGGAGTGCCGTGAACTGTCCTCACTATCCTGTGTTGATTTGATTTAAATTGAGCAAATACGCGTCCAGATGAATGATTGTCATCCTACCTAATCGGGGAGAACAAGCAGCACCTGTTAAGTGCGGAGCGCTCTCAGAGTGAGCCTTTTGTTAATCATGAAAATGACTGAGAACAGGTCTGAACTAATAATTATTTAAAACGAATGTTTTGTCCACCCCAATTCTCAGTTCTACTGAATTTAGCCCATGATTTCATCGCTGTTAGATCGCATATGGAGAGAAACCATGTCTTCAGTTGCCAATTACGATAATTGGAATGCGCGTCAATAAAGAAAAATAATTGAGAACTAGCCAGGACTATCCTAATTGTAATAAAGGGACGTGTCTGAGCCGCCCCAATTCCCATTTCTAGCTCCACCACTGTCTGAAACGTCTTTATTGCAATTCCATTGCTTTCAATCTCTCATTAAAGACAAGCGTGAGAATTCCCGAGTCATAATCGATTTCCGTGACACTAATGGGGAAATCCACTGTAATGCATGTGAAACTGATTAACTTAATGAACAATGACTTAATTTCCGCGTCTGAATTTCTCCAGCGCGCGCTGACTGGAAAATTGCGAACTACGGCACAGGAAGGTAAATGCCACTAAGAGGGGAGAGCCTCTACCGGATGCGTGAGACTTGGCATCTCTTTTTTGGGAAGTGATGTAAACTCATACCATCGTTTGGAGTCTTGTTACAGCCTTACATTACACACCTATTGGGCATGTTGATGTATGTTATCTCAAAATCAAGGATTGATCGAGGTCAAATCATTTATCAGTACAGAACAAACCACTGGTCGATCAGCTGGGAACATTTGCAACTTACTTTTCGCATGTCACAGGTCATATGACTACGAGGACCGTGTGCAATGACTTTTTTGATGGGTGGGGCTTAGGACCCTGAAAACCAGCCAAATCTTAGTTTTCAAATAAAGATAAAAAGGTATAGAAAGCATTTACAAATGTGTGATGCAAATTAATTTGCTACATATGATCCATTTATTCGAAAAATAACCAAAACATTATCTAACAGAGTGAACCTTTAAATCATCAGCTTCAGCCACATTTCGCATTGGGCCGAGCGCGCGCAGCGCGCGAGTCTCTTATTAAATGCGCCTCCTGTTTATACACTGCCCGGCCAAAAAAAAGTCGCACAGTCAAATATTTAGTTGGAACCCCTGTAGCTTTGATTACAGTGCAATGCGTTTTGGTATTATTTTAACAACTATATGCAATGCCAGAACATTTATTTTCGATCAGAAATGCCATAATTTTTGGCTGAGATCTTGTCTTCTCGACATAATGGTTGAACCACTCGGTGGTCTTTCTTGAGCACATCCCAATAACTTTTAATGTGTTTAAGGTCAGGACTTTGTGGTGGCAAATTTGTTTGTGAAAATGATTCCTCATACTTGTTTTTGTCATTCATGACTTTCTTTGTTAAATACAAGCCAATAACTTGCCCATTCTGAAATACTGTAACATCTTTTCCACCATCAAGGGATGTGTCTTCCTACATGGTTTTTTAAGAAAGTAGCGACGCGCTTCGTCAGTCAGGGGTAAAATGTTTTTTGCCAGCTGACACACATTCACCACCTCAATGATAATCCCGCTAAACCATTTGTCCAATAATTTCCAACCAACAATTATTACTTTCGACCAGACCGCGTAAATGTGTCATCAATCCACTGATTGCACTGCTTAACTTGTAGTCCAGGCAATCTGTGGCAGAACCTGGAAATAATTGGTACAGAAGCTTTTTCTTCAAAAACCTTTTAGAATAAATGTATACATGAACATACTAAAAGTCCCAAAAAATCCCAGCACGGCAACCTGCCGAAATTTAGCTTTTTTCAAAAACCCCTTTTTGTGCAGCATGGAAACGAGGCTCGAACCGGAAGTGATTTCTTTATCACTTTTGTTTGCTAGAATCTTACTTTCTTTATCCATAAATTCGTATGAATGATCAAAATAAATAAATAAATAAATAAAAGCATAGTGCCCAACCCACCCCCGCCCGAGCCCTCCTGGCCTCCCAGCTGGGCCTGGGAGGAGGCCGTGACCTTTAGGCCCGTTCCCTGTCCTCCGCCCTTTGGCTGGGCTCTCCGCTTCTCCGGGCTGCCTATCTCCTCCAGGGGGTCCCTGCCATCCCACCCACCCCTCCCAGCGCCCGCCTAGTCCCCCTGGGGCCTGCCCCTGACTCCAGGCCTCTGCCCCTGCCCCCCTGCCTCAGCCGCCCTTCCCAGGACCCCTGCCCTGCCCGCCCGGCTCCCACCACCCCCAGCATGCCCTCCCCGCCTCACCACGCTCTCCACTTTACCCGGGGGTTCCACACTATGCCACACTAGAACAGAAAACATACCAAAACATTTCCACAAACTCTTTAATTATGCATGAATTACAAAACCCAAAACCAGTGAAGTTGGCACGTTATATAAATCGTAGATAAAAACAGAATACAATGATTTGCAAATCCTTTTCAATTTATATTCAATTGAATACACTACAAAGACAAGATGTTTAATGTTCAAACTGAGAAATTTCATTCTTTTTTTGCAAATAATCATTAACTTAGAATTTAAAGGCAGAATTTCAACACATTGCAAAAAAGTTGGCACAGGGGCCCTTTTACCACTGTGTTACATCGCCTTTCCTTTTAACGACACTCAGTAAACGTTTGGGAACTGAGGAGACCAATTTTTGAAGCTTTTCAGGTAGAACTCTTTCCCATTCTTGCTTGATGTACAGCTTAAGTTGTTCTACAGACCGGGGTCTCCGTTGTCGTATTTTACGCTTCATAATGTGCCACACATTTTCAATGGGAGACAGGTCTGGACTACAGGCAGGCCAGTCTAGTACCCGCACTCTTTTACTACGGAGCCATGCTGTTGTAACACGTGCAGAATGTGGCTTGGCATTGTCTTGCTGAAATAAGCAGGGGCGTCCATGTAAAAGACGTTGCTTGGATGGCAACAAATGTTGCTCCAAAACCTGTATGTACCTTTCAGCATTAATGGTGCCTTCACATATGTGTAATTTGCCCATGCCTTAGGCGCTAATACACCCCCATACCATCACAGATGCTAGCTTTTGAACTTTGCGCCTATAACAGTCCGGATGGTTCTTTTCCTCTTTGGTCCGGAGGACACGACGTCCACTGTTTCCAAAAACAATTTGAAATGTGGACTCGTCAGACCACAGAACACTTTTCCACTTTGCATCAGTCCATCTTAGATGAGCTTGGGCCCAGCGAAGCCGGCAGCGTTTCTTGGTGCTGTTGATAAATGGCTTTCGCTTTGCATTGTAGAGTTTTAACTTGCACTTGCAGATGTAGCAACGAACTGTAGTTACTGACAGTGGTTTTCTGGAGTGTTCCTGAGCCCATGTGGTGATGTCCTTCACACACTGATATCGGTTTTTGACGCAGTACCGCCTGAGGGATCGAAGGTCACGGGCATTCAATGTTGGTTTTCGGCCTTGTCGTTTACGTGCAGTGATTTCTCCAGATTCTCTGAACCTTTTGACGATATTACGAACCGTAGATGATGAAATCCCTAAATTTCTTGCAATAGCTTGTTGAGGAATGTTGTTTTTAAACTGTTCGACAATCAGCTCACGCATTTGTTCACTAAGTGGTGACCCTCGCCCCATCCTTGTTTGTGAATGACTGAGCATTTCAGGGAAGCTGCTTTTCAACCCAATCATGGCACCCACCTGTTCCCAATTAGCCCGTTCACCAGTGGGATGTTCCAAATAAGTGTTTGATGAGCATTCCTCAACTCTCTCAGTCTTTTTTGCCACTTGTGCCAGCTTTTTTGAAACATGTTGCAGGCATCAAATTCCAACGATTTACCCAACGTGCCAACTTCACCGGTTTTGGGGTTTGTAGAATAAAAAAAGTCAATAACAGTGTTTACAATTTTATTTCATTCCATCGAACATTTTTTCGCTCTGCGCTACATTTAAGTACAATCATGTTTTTAAATTCCACAACAGAGTTTATTGTATGAGCCCCGTTTCCATGTAGTGGAATTTGCGCTTTGAGGTGCCCCAAAGTAATCGCATTTTTCGGAATGTTGCCTTGCTGGGATTTTTTGGGACTTTTGATATGTTATAAAGGGAAGATTGGAGAGTCAAAAAACGTTGAGATATCTTCTGTACCAATTAGTCCCAGGTTAGGCATATTTTTGTCCTAGTTTGCCTGGACTATTGGTTAATAAAGTGTATCTAAAGCCGATCAATGAAACACTGAGCACGCCCCTCTCAAGCTCCGAGTGACGTATCTGATTCTTTTTGCTCTCAATCTTGTTACGCAAACTATGCGCGTTGTTGCTAATGGTGTGAAAGCCCCTTTACACTAATAGGAGAATCTGAATGCACATACAAGAGGCCATGTGATCACGCGTCTTTCACTCGTGATATTCGTGATTGACCAGATGGATGGTTGTCGCTCTAAATATTGCTGCCGCACGGTATTGTGGGGGGCGGTGTTATCGCCTTTCTACTCGAAAAGGATGGCTCAGTGTGCCCTATGCTAAAGGTGATAAGTTACGAAGCATCGAGGCACCTTACCTTTAGATTTAGAGAATTCTAACACATTTATTAGGGCTGCTTCGTAAATAATTCCGGCTCATTTTCTCGGAGATAGGAACTTTCCTGGGCAAAGAACACTATTCCTACTTGTCGACTGTAGAAAAACGACACATTTTTAAATGAATAAAACTTATGTAAATCAGTTGTACTACACTTACATTTCAGACGTTTCCATCAAATGGAAAAACCAAACAAGGACATGCAATATCAATCACTGTTCTGTAACTCTAGAAAAGGATGCGTGCTGTACAAGTCATCTGTTGTCAGTGACTGAACAAGGCGTACAGGTAATGTTTTGCTTCACGTCTTTCATAATGTTGCTAAAGGCTGCCTCAATCAGAGGCCGTCAAAACCTGGAAGGTTTTTTTGGCAAAAGCACTTGCACAAGCACCACATCCATCCTGCATGCAGTGTTTTCCAAGTTGTCAAACAGTCATTATGACTACAAATCAAAAGTAATGTGCCCCAACAAACTCCTAAAATCACAATGACATAATCACTCAGGGACATCATATTTGACTGTTGTCACAATATTTGGGTCAATTAAAAAGAAAAAACCAAAATGCTAAAGTTACAGCCTACTATCTATCTGCCTGTACCGCTTGTAAATTGAGGACCTGTTCAGAAAATGTTGCTAGCGAGTACATTTAGTGCATGTTATTCCTCTCCAGCCAACCTAATTTGCATCTTTAGTAGCCTGCTATAGCTAGCTACAGAGTTATGTGAAAGATGGTCGATTTAATGGAATTTAATGTACAAGTTTCATAGGTTAGCTAGCTTGCAACAATTTTTTAACCACTTCAGGTAATAAAATCTCAACTTGTTTACTGTTTGACGAACTTAGCAAGCTAACTTAAATTTTAACTTTCCAGCTGTCACCAAAATGCTGGCTGCATTAACCTGAACTATCACAATGTCCTCATGGACAGTTTTATTATAGTGACCTTATTAATGCTGAAAATTAAGGTATTGCTTTGTTAGTAATGTTCCTGCAGAACAGTTGAATTGAGCTAGACTCACAAAACAAGCATCATTAGCCCAACTTTTGGTTAGATTGAGCCATTATCAGGCTTTGACTGAATTACGAGTGATTTCATTCATGTACTGACCAGCTGGTGAGCAAAATATATCAGTAATTCAAGTTGGGTTACTGATATAATTAGGATGCCAATATTAGGTTGTGAAACACATTCTTAAATTGTAGCAACGTACTGGAAAAAAGCCCATGTGAAATCTATTATTGCCTCTCCGTATCACCAAAGTCTGAACAGGATATTTTTCAAGCGAGTAAAGTATTACAAAATTGTCGAAGTTCCAAGAAAATATGCCACGCATGACCATTGCATGTACTCTGTGCAAGTGGGGGTTCCTTGGATATGCATTATTATCACTGGTTTCTGTATACCCTCCATGATTAATATGCCTATATCCAATAATCCATCCTGAGAGTTGTATGTAATTGACAGGACTTGACCATAAATCCTGTCAATCACAGGATAGCCACGCCCCCAAAGCATACTAGGCTTTGTCCTTTATTCTAGTCAACAAGGGACCATCATTTACAAAAATGAACATGATGATGTATCGAAGGAGACCTGAAACGTGTGATTGATACCATAAATTATCTGGAAAATCATTACTGAAATAATAAATCAAGTGGGAAGTAGGGTCAATTTCTCATAGACTTCTATGGTATTGGAGCTCTTTTTGCAACTGCTTAAGTCGCCATCTGCTGGCCATTAAACAGAATGTAATTTTAAGGCACTTTTGTATTGGCATCACCTTTCAGACCCGGGTGCCGCATCTATCTTTTTATACAATCTTTGATTCGATCGTAGCCGGTGAGTTTCCGGTGCTCGTCAAATGAGTTAGAGGTAGTCTGAACCAAAGATCTTTCTTTCTAACAAGATTGTGAAACAATGAAAAATGAATGGGATTTTTTTGGTCATTCCCTCCTCTTAAAGTAAAGTGGGGGTTGCCCTTGGCACGTGCTCTCTGTGCTCAGTATTATCAGCAGCCATATTGCCAGGTGGTTGCTCGTTAGATGATTAGACCGTGAGACCGAAAGATAGAAGCTTTGTTTTTCTGTCTTTGCTGTCAAGTCTGGAAATTCTGATGACTGAAGAAATAACAAACTAGCGATCAACTAGTCAATGGGTGTGGAAAAGTTATATCTGCTGGCTAAGCAAGGACAGCGGTTACATTCTTAAAGAAATTGGACAGGCATTCACACATTTGGAATTCAGTCTTTAACATTTAAATTGATCCGTAGCTACCATGTGCATGGTAGCAACTGTTTGCTGGCTAACATTCAATTTATTGGAATGGCGGCACTATCTCCCAAAGTGAATTTTTTCAATCAATTTGATCTTGTCAACACTTTATTACCTTGAAACGGTCAAACATGGTGGCGGGAGTATCATGCTCTGGGGTTGCTATTCAGCAAATGGGCCCAAAAACCTTGTTAAAGTTAGTGGCATTATGATCCAGATCTTCAGTGAAAACATCAAGCAATCTGCCATAAAATTTGGCCTTGGGCAGGAATGGATCTTCCAACAGGATAATGATCCTAAACACATGGCCAAATTAGTCAAGAAATGATTATTGGACAACAAAGTGAATGTTTTGGTGTGACCAAGCCAGAGCTCCGACCTCAATCCTATTGAGAATCAGTGGAGGGAACTGAACTCCATGGTCATGGAAAGGAAAACCTCAAACCTTAAGGACCTGGAGAAGTTTGCCAAAGAGGAGTGGGCCAAATTCCCCATGGAGACATGTAGAAACCTTGTAACCAACTACAGGAAGCCTTTGGAGGCTGTAGCCGTGAATAAAGGATTTGCCATCGATTACTGAGAAAGGGATGAATAATTCTGGACATAACATTTCTTGCTGCGACCAAGCAGCTCTATGAACGCTTCTGTCTGTCTGTCCGTCTGTCTGTCCTTCTGTGCCACGTTTTTCACCATGTTGCAGTCGTCGTATCATCATGAAATTTTCAGGAGTTATTGACCTTCACCAAAGTGATTTCCATGCACAAGGTCGAGGTCAAAGGTCAAAGGTCAAGTTCACCGAGGTCACAACCTTTTTTGCGGGTTTTCGCGCTGTAACTCCAGGTAGAATTCATGGATCGCTATGAAATTTGGAAATAGCTTCTAGGCATACAGGAGGTGTTCGCTATTGTTTTTCAAGGTCATCTGTCGAATCCCAAGGTCACACCGGTCAAAAAAGTGTCGATTTTGCCCCGATTTCACAGTTTTCGCACCATAACTCCACTTTAAATTGATTGATGGCTATTACATCTTAGAACAAGCTTCTTGGTACAGAGGAAGGGTCCACTATTGATTTTCAAGGTCATTTGCCAATTTCAAGATCACACTTGTACAAGAAACCACCAGTCATGGACACCAGGCCACGTGACGGATGCTAGGCGAGGTCGCAGCTATTAGATCCTTCTGATCTACTTGTTTTTGGAAATCTGTCAAATTAAATACCAAAAAGCTCTGTCAGTCCGTCAGCAGGAACAAAAGCCAGCAATAACCTCACCTTTCACTGCTTCATAATCTAAGCTTCTTGCAGTTTACTTCTCCCAATTAGCCACAGTTGCTCAGACTTTTGGTAGAAATTAGTAGAACCGAAGACTGTCTAATTTAGTTTTGACAGCATTGTTATACATTGCACCACAAAATTATACGACATTTTCTTCCACACATAAATAAATACGTAAAATATCAATCTTTATCATTTCTGCGCTCGTGTAGTTAATGAAGCAGTACAGATTTGCGTAAATTAGTTTGCGACGCTCATTAACCGATAAGCCCCGAGAATCCGCTCTAGTTGGGTACGATGTACAGCTGAGTGGCAATGGTAAGGATGGCGAAAATAAATGCTGTGAAGTCAGTTTGGGATTTTTTGCATTTATGTTTCCATCCTCACAATGTTGTATCATATAAATGTAGGCAATAGGTATTCACTTTTTCATTACCATTTCTTATTATGGGCCATGCACTGGTTTTGGTCATTCAGTCCATTAATTGTTTGATTGTCCGGAGAACTTCAGGACAATAGAGCGGTTATGAAATGAAATATTCTATGAAATGAAATTCTTTATTTCGAACACGTTAGTAAAAAAGAATATCTGCACACTTAGATCAATGCAAGTCTCTTTAATACACCAAGCTTTCGGTCAAAGGACCTTCATCAGGGTAACAAACACGTTAAAAGACAAAAACAGAGATAATTACCAAAACTAATGGTCACCATGCCTATACCAAAACAAAAACATAAAGGCAAATTTTTGACAACTGCATGAGCAGCAAGATTATATGCTCGAAAAGGCGTAGGAAGAAGCAAGAACTTATTTGATCCTACCCCTTGCATTACCACATTCTACAGTCAAGTTATTAAATTCTCTATTATTATATTTACAAATTTCACCGTCTATTCAGGAACCAATGGTACTTACAATTTATTGACTATAATATTAAATAAGCTACTTATATACAAATATACACAGAATATTGCACCTGTATATAATACTGAATTTCTATACTTCTAGTACCCCCTGCGCACACACAGAAGAAGACATTACAAGACAATGTATCGACGTTTGTCTAAACCCTGCCATTACCGTCCTGGGTCAAACTGCTGTTCCTCATCCTTATATTTATTTAAAATTTGTATTTTATATGTTTTTTTAAACTTGCCAATGGTTTTACATGTCCTTAATTCATCTGTTAAACTGTTCCATAATTTGACCCCAGAGACTGACACACACATGCTTTTCAAGGTTGTTCTGACACTATTTATTTTTAAGTTCAGTTCCCCTCTTAGATAGTAGCCTCCTTCTCTCTCTGAGAACAGTTTATTTATGTTGCCTGGGAGTAAGTTATTTTTTGCTTTAAATATTATTTGTGCTGTTTTAAGCTGAATCAGATCTTGAAATTTTAGAGCTTGCAGTTTTAAGAAAAGTCTATTTGTGTGGTCTCTAAATCCTATACTGAGTACAAATGAAAACGCACCACTTGAAAAAAGTCAATATTTAAGTTCAAATGAACTTCAATATAATTTTTATACAACAAAAACACTACAGTGACGTCACCCGACATGCCAGGTGCAAGAAATGCGAGAATTTCAAGTTAGCTGTAACGCTAGGCAATTTTTTACAAAAACGCAACATCTTGCACGCACACCACGGGAAAAATGAATTTCACTCTGAATTTGTGCACACATTGCCTTTAAAAGCATGTGAATCCGAATAAAATTTCACTTCTTCACTGACACTCTGTGAAACGTCGACATTATGCCGCAACTTACAGCCCCTGAACGGGAACGTGCCATAGGCATGCTTCAAATTGGCGCCAGCACGACTACACTGCGCACACACAACGATCGTAAGACTCCATCAAAGGAGCACTCGGGACCGTCCTCGACCGGGTCAACAACGTGTGACAACAGCACGTCAGGACCGTCAGATCGTACGGGATCATGTCCGAGACCGAACACTACCAGCGACAAGAACGGCTGCTCAAGTCCAAGGACGACATGGATTCATTCACCCCAACACCATACGGAACCGTCTGCGAGCTGCAGGCCTGCGTGCACGACATCCTTATTTCGGCCCCATATTGACGGATCGTCGCCGAAACTAGCGTCTACAGTGGGCAAACAGGCACCAGAATTGGCGGCTACGACAATGGCATGGTGTCATCTTTTCTGACGAGTCACGATTTCACCTAAGGAATGCAGATGGCCGTATATGTGTTTGGCGGAGACGTGGTGGACGTGATAACGCCGATTATGTCGTTCAAACGGACCGTTGGGGTGGTGGCAGCGTTATGGTGTGGGGTGGAATAAGCTACCGTCACAGAACCCCTCTCCATACCTGCAGAGGAAGGGTGAACGGCTTCTACTACTGGGACCAGGTGCTGCAGAACCATGTTGTGCCGTTCTTAAACCAACACCACGATGTCCACACGTTCCAACAGGACAACGCTAGGGCACACACTGCAAGGGTGTCTATGCAGTACCTTGCACAGCAGAACATCCCCGTGCTTCAGTGGCCAGCTCTGTCACCCGACCTCTCCCCTATCGAGCACTTATGGGATGAAATTGGACGAAGTCTTTCACGTTGATGCCAGATGGACAACATCCGAGAACTTGAGGTTGCCCTTGTTCAGGAGTGGAATGCTATCCCTCGGAACACTATCCAGAGACTGATCAACTCCATGCGACGACGATGCATCGCATGTGTCAATGCAAATGGCGGTCACACCCGTTATTGACTTTCCTGTTTGACCCCTACACCAGTTAAACCTCTCTCGCGCATTAACATCATCGTGAATGAAATTAAATGATGTTTACATGTCTTCTTAAATCATTCATTATCTCAAATGCATCATACGTATATACTTCACATTTCAATCCATGGAGCTATTCCAGATTTCGTGAGTGGTGCGTTTTCAAATGGACTGAGTATACATTGTGGATGAATCTGATAGCCCTTTTCTGCATTTAATTTATTGTTTGAAGATTACTTTTATATGTGTTTCCCTATACCTCTACACAATAGGTCAGATAAGGTAACTGAAACTCCTTTCAACATGTGACTGCACGCCACTGCCAAGAAGTATTGCATTTCTTGAAAAATCGTGTTGCTGCACTTCCTACAGCCTAATGTCAACTTCCTGTGCCATTTGCGCAAGAATAAATTTGATTTGACAAAAAAAAAATTCTCAAAAAACCCCCAAATTTTATCGGGGTATATATAATTTTTGGCATAACTGTAAATGGGATATTTTGCTCAGTCTACCATTGACCTCAATACAACTGAAACAGTTGCCTGTACTCCGAAATGTTTTTTTGTCGCCACTAGAGGTCGTTAATTCTCCCACCAGGAAGTAAGCTGTTGTTGTCTCTTCCGCTTCGAACATGCGCACAACCGATTGGGCAGAAGGTACGGATCGGGCACTGATACCTCCCTCTACGCCCCGAGCGAATTGACTGCGGTCCAAGAAATGTATAGTTGTGCCAGGTAAGGTGACTTTAAGCACGATTACACAAATGTGTGAAAACCGTGACATTATGGTGACTGTCTTGATGAAAGGAGTATTTAAATTAAGGTAATTTGCCTTTGCAGCTGCTTCAGTTTTGCGAGTTAAAACTCCATGTACGAGATAGATAATGACGATGCCAGCGGGCTAGCTTTGTTTTGAGTGGTTTAGAACAGATTGTGCGGTAGTGTGTATTGTCTTTTCCCGACGACTGGGTGAGTGAAATCAATGGTGGCAACAGCTTTGGGGTACATTTCCCGAAATCACCGATGCTAACTTACATAGTCGGACCCATTGACTGTAAATTGACGAACTATGCTTTTGCGAAACGCACCCCTGACTGGCTTACACCACTGTGTCATATATTAACTGTAACTTTTGTCTGACACTAATTCGCACAATTCTTTATCACCGTCGGCTTTCTTGTAGGAGTGCGGTAACTACATCAAGACTTCTTCTTGCTCGTACTTCTCAACCTCAACAACGGCTCACTGACCTACTCCACTACTCAGATAACAAGATATGTATGGAGTTTGCACACATGCGTGGGTGTCATCAGTCAACCGATGGCGACCTTTGGTACAGATAACGTGTGGACGGATCCAGCAGTGGGCACCTGCACATTTCCTGAGCACCCGTGTGAAGGGAAGACAATTGCCAAGTGCGTTTCCAGTTTTACATGAAAAACTTCAGCCATTTCACAAACATGTATATGAGTCAAATGAAAGGAACAGCGTTGCGTGTCATCTGAGGTGAGTTTAACTGCGTCTGCGAGTTGATGTGGGTATGAATGCCTGCCAACTTACAATAATGTAATGCTTGTCAATGTGGATAAGATTTAATTGAAGACCTGCCCAAGACACTGCAATCACTCCATTTTATGATCTCATTTAATGGCAGCAATGTAAAATATGGTTTTTGCCAGTTTTATGTATTTATACGAAGTTATCCAAGTCCCAGATGGATTAAATTTTAATGATTAATTTAAATCTCAGACAAGCACTGACTTAATATTTTCATTCTATTCACTTAGAGGCTCTGGCACTGCACACTTGCAGTCTGGGGCTGAAAATGCTTTACATTGCAGTTTTATTTAGTCTTTCGGCATTTGTTCATTATAAGTATATGGAACCAAATAAGTGACTGAAATTGTTAATAGCCTCTGAATTCTTAATACTGAATCTAAACACCACTGAATTCATTGCATTGCAATATTTTACCCCATAAACCTCAATCTGAATTATCTGTTCCGAATTGATCTCTTTGAAATTAAAATATTAATTATCTTGCATGCAATTTCAAAAGCTGAAATTTAATGTCTCTTTTTCCATTAGTCAAATTCAGATCTACAAAACCCAAAACCAGTGAAGTTGGCACGTTATGTAAATCGTAGATAAAAACAGAATACAATGATTTGCAAATCCTTTTCAACTTATATTCAATTGAATACACTGCAAAGACAAGATGTTTAATGTTCAAACTGAGAAACTTAATTTTTTTTTGCAAATAATCAGTAACTTAGAATTTAAAGGCAGCAACACATTGCTGTTACATCGCCTTTCCTTTTAACGACACTCAGTAAATGTTTGGGAACTGAGGAGACCCATTTTTGAAGCTTTTCAGGTGGAACTCTTTCCCATTCTTGCTTGATGTACAGCTTAAGTTGTTCAACAGTCCGGGGTCTCCGTTGTCGTATTTTACGCATCATAATGCGCCACACATTTTCAATGGGAGACAGGTCTGGACTACAGGCAGGCCAGTCTAGTACCCGCACTCTCTTACTACCAAACCATGTTGTTGTAAAACTTGCAGAATGTGGCTTGGCATTGTCTTGCTGAAATAAGCAGGGGCGTCCATGAAAAAGACGTTGCTTGGATGGCAACAAATGTTGCTCCAAAACCTGTATGTACCTTTCAGCATTAATGGTGCCTTCACATATGTGTAAGATGCCCATGCCTTGGGCACTAATACACCCCCATACCATCACAGATGCTGGCTTTTGAACTTTGTGCCTATAACAGTCCGGATGGTTCTTTTCCTCTTTGGTCTGGAGGACACGACGTCCACAGTTTCCAAAAATAATTTGAAATGTGGACTTGTCAGACCACAGAACACTTTTCCACTTTGCATCAGTCCATCTTAGATGAGCTTGGGCCTAGCGAAGCCGGCGGCGTTTCTGGGTGCTGTTGATAAATGGCTTTTGCTTTGCATTGTAGAGTTTTAACTTGCACTTGCAGATGTAGCGACGAGCTGTAGTTACTGACAGTGGTTTTCTGAAGTGTTCCTGAGCCCATATGGTGATGTCCTTCACACACTGATGTTGGTTTTTGATGCACTACTGCCTGAGGGATCGAAGGTCACGGGCATTCAATGTTGGTTTTCGGCCTTGTCGCTTACGTGCAGTGATTGCTCCAGATTCTCTGAACCTTTTGACGATATTACGGACCGTAGATGATGAAATCCCTGAATTTCTTGCAATAGCTTGTTGAGGAATGTTGTTTTTAAACTGTTCGACAATCAGCTCACGCATTTGTTCACTAAGTGGTGACCCTCGCCCCATCCTTGTTTGTGAATGACTGAGCATTTCAGGGAGGCTGCTTTTATTCCCAATCGTGGCACCCACCTGTTTCCAATTAGCCCGTTCACCTGTGGGATGTTCCAAATAAGTGTTTGATGAGAATTCCTCAACTCTCTCAGTCTTTTTTGCCACTTGTGCCAGCTTTTTTGAAACATGTTGCAGGCATCAAATTCCAAATGAGCTAATATTTGCAAAAACTTGCGAAGTTTACTTGTTCGAACATTAAATAACTTGTCTTTGCAGTGTATTCAATTGAATATAGGTTGAAAAGGATTTGCAAATCATTGTATTCTGTTTTTATTTACGATTTCCACAATGTGCCAACTTCACTGGTTTTGGGTTTTGTAAATATTCAAGCTTTAGTATTTCAAAAGAAGATTCAGTGGCTCAAATTTAATTGGTCAAATTCAGATCGGAGAACACGGTCCCACCGAACCGAGTCGCACGCACAACTTATGATTTCGGGCTTTCAATGAAAAACAGCTACTCTAAAGAAGATGACCAGCACTCACGAGAGGTTACGATGGAAGGACAATTTAATACCATTAAAATGCTTAGAAGCAGCATACAGACGTTTCGACTCTCAGGTCTTTTTCAACATAAAATAGGAAGTATGTTCGTCCCTTAAATAGGGCCACCGGTGTGTGAGAAAATAGTGTCCAGATGGGTTAAATAAGTAACCATATCATTCTAAATAATATAAATATAGGACTTGGGGAATAAATACAATGAAACACAATGAGTTGCACTACAAAAAAAAAAAAAAAAAAAACCTAAAAAGAACAGTAGATGTGGCGACAAAAAAATAAATGAATAAATAAAAAGGACTGATCCAGTGACATTTAGAGAAAGGAGGTTTGTAGGAGCTCCTCATTTATACCCTTGGGAAATTCAGTTTGAAGAAAATCAATCCATTTCACCTCTTTTTGGAGGAGTAACCGATCACGGTCACCACATATCTTGAGCGGTGGTACCACTTCAATGCCCAGGAAACATGATGAGCGCACGTCATGTCCACAAAATGCCTGGCAACTTTCAAATTCAAATGGGAAAATTCAAGTCGAAAAACAACGTTACTCAAATTCGATTGGTCTGATGGTAAAATTCAAGTTGAAAGTTTTCAGATGGCAACATCTGGGCTACTAGGGGCAGGAGAGGCAATCGACCCTGAATGGAATTTAGCCGACTTTTCCTTACTCTCTTCTGTCAGTGTATGTGACTGTCAGTGTATGTGAGAATGTTTCAACAAACAGATTTCACAGTACCAGTAAAATGACTATAATTTTTATGCGGAACAAGTGTAAATGCCAAAGATGCTCATATGTAGATGGAAGGTATTGTCAATCTTGTTCAGCACCTCCGTGAGAAATGCATCACATATTACTGCTACTTTTCTCACTATATAAACAGTATGTAAGCCAAACAATTCTCTCATATGGGAATTTTGATATTTAGGTTGGTAATTATTCTGTGTCAAATTAAATGCCAAAATTACATACTTTTGGTGCAGTGTGCAGCAGACTCTTATCCTTCTCTCATCCTAGCTCATCTGCTACATTATATCTGTTAATGTGCAAAGTGAGACAGCGAGACCCCACGTCAATCCCATAATGCCTAGCACTCATCATCATGCAGTGGGCTAATTTGAATTCTGAGCCGCTTTTTTGGATTACATTACAGACAGACCATGCTCTGATAGGCCAGAAGTCTGTTAAGTTCCATTCATGGTTGATTACCTGTTTTGTCCTGAGTAGTCCGGATGATACAATCTGAAAATATTTAATTGAATTTTGCATCGGAAGCTGACCAATTAAATTTGAGTAATGTTGTATCTGAATTTTCCGGTCTGAATTTAACCAATTGAATTAGAGCCACCAATTTATTTTTTTTTTTGCGATGCAAAAACTTGAATTTTTGTATCTGAATTCGATGACATTTAAAAAGAAAAATTAAATTCCAGGTTTTGGAATAAATTACATAATAAATTATGTTAAACAACTCATATTTTAATTTCAAAGAATAAATAAATTCAGATAGATGGTTTTCAGAGTAAAATATTTTCATGCTATGAATTCAGTGGTTATATTTCAATATTAAGAATTTAATGGCTGTTAAAATTCAAATACTTATGTCATTTATTTGCTTTCATACAACTCCAACTTGGAAAAGGTTTGGAAAAAGTACATAAAAACAGATAGCTGTGATTTCTTAATTTTCTTAAACTTTTCTTTAAATGCAGTCGGTGTGAAGACGAGATATTTATTTAGTTTGGTCAACTTCACTTTATTTGTCTAAATACATCTAGTCCTGCCATTCAGGCCTGCAACACATTCCAAAAAAGTTGGCACGGGGGCTATTTAGGACCAGTAATGAGGTAAAAAAAATTGAATATTGATGTGATTTGAAACCACCGATGTCAGCTGGTGATTCTAATCATGATTTGGTACAATTTAGAGCATCTAGGAAAGGCTTAGTGCTTCAGGAGCAAAGATGGGCCAAGGAATGCCAGTTTGCCTGCAAATGGTTGGGAAAATCGTTGAAAGGTTTAAAAATAATATTCCTCAAAAAAATAGGAAGGGATTTGGACATAACACCCTCTGTGGTGTATAACGTAATGAAAAGATTGAAGGAACCTGGAGAAATTTCTGTGCATAAAGGGCAAGGTGCCAGCCTGAACTCCGATCACTCATAACAGCACTGCATTAAGCACTGTCATATATCTGCTAATCATATGAACACATTGGTTTTAGACCACTTGGCATAATTTTGTCAACTGATAAAATGCAGATAGTGCTAATTCCAGTTACGGTTCTGCTCAAAAGTTTGCATACCCTAGCTGAATTTGTGAAATGTTTCCTTTTATTTTGAAAATATGACTCATGATGCAAGAAACTTGTCTTTTATTTAAGAACAGTGATCATGTGAAATAATTTATCATCAAATAGGTGTTTGGCTCCTTTAAAATCATAATCAGAACTGAAATCACCCAAACGGCCCTGATCATAAGTTTACATATCCTTGAATGTTTGACCTTGGTATATAGACTCAAGGTGACACACTCAGGTTTAAATGGCTATTGGGGGTTAATTTTCCAGGGTTTAAATTGTAACTAGTGTCTGTGTGTAGTCATTCAGTTTGTTCGCTCCTGAAATGGATGCACTGATCTGTCTAGACATGGAGCCATGGGGAGCAGAAAAGAACTGTCTAAGGACCTTTCTAACAAGGTAGTTCAACTTTTTGAAGATGAGGAAAGTATATAAAAAGACATCCAAAGATTTGAAAATGCTGTTCAGTACTGTTCAGTCTGTGATTAAGAGGTTGAAAATAAGGGGATATGTTGATACCAAGCCAAGGTCAGGTAGGCCAAGGAAGATTTTAGCCCAAACTGCCAGTAGAATTGCTTGGGACACAAAGAATAATCCACAAACCACCTCAAGAGAAATACAGGATGCTCTGGAGAAAGAAGGTGTGGTCGTTTCAGGGAGTACAGTAAGGAGGTACTTAAACAACAATGAGCTGCATGGTCGAATTGCTGGAAGGAAGCCATTGTTGCACGGGCCAATCCCACAAAAAAGCCTAACTAAAATATGCCAGACAACACCTTGACACACCTCACACCTTCGGGAATATTGTCATTTGGAATGACGAGACCAAAATAGAATTTTATGGTCACAACCAGAAGTGCTATCTTTGGAGAGCAGTCAACAGGGCCCATGGTGAGAAATATACCATTCCCATTGTAAAGCATGGTGTTGGCTGTCTGATGTTTTGAGGGTGCTGTGAGGAAACACTGGCAGACAATTTGTATTATTCAGCAGGAAAGCTGCGCATGGGATGCACTTGGACTTCCCAGCATGACATGATCCAAAGTACAAGGCCACGTTGACCCTCCAGTGGTTACAGAAGCGAAAGGTGAAGGTTCTGGAGTGGCCATCACAGGCTCCTGACCTCAATATCATTGAGCCGCTTTGGGGAGATCTCAAATGTGCATTTTATGCCAGACAAAGCAGAGAATTTGCTGGACTTGGAAGCATTATGCAAGGAAGAATGGGCAGTTATACCACCTGAGAGAATTAGGGGCCTCATTGACAACTATCTTAAAAGACTGAATGCTATTATTGATGCAAAAGGGGCAATTCATAGTGTTAAGAACTAAAGGTATGTGCACTTTAGAACAGGGTTCATCTCATTTTTTTTCCCCCTTATTGCCATGTTTTTGAGGCTTGTGCCATTCTGCATGACCTATAGTTGGATATGAATCCAATAAGAAATAATGTGTTTTGCCTGGCCATTCCTGCTTTCTTTAAAAAAGGTTACCTATTTAACAAATTCAGCCAGGGTATGCAAACTTTTGAGCGCAAATGTAGAACTTTTTTGTACCCAAATGGTGCCTTATGTTAACGGTGTCCTGAACCTCCATGGACTTTCCTGGGCTTGCAGGCATCAGTGATGGACTATCATTCAGTAGAAGCATGTCTTGTGGTCAGACTCAGACGAGTCAGTAAATGGATACCATGTGCTCTGAACCAATGACAAAAAGGCCTATCCAGACTGTTAACAGCAAAAAGCCCAAAAGCCATACTCTGTCATGGTAAGGGGTTGTGTTTTCATTTTGAGCTAGAAAATACCTTGTGTCATCAGCATTCTTGCCTTTCATAGATTTTTGAAATGTGTTTTACATGGGTGCTTCTGCCCAATGTTTGCAATCGATGGATCATGTGTCTCACTGCGCTTTAAGATTTGTCACTGGATGTAAACATCTCACCCATCATTGTATCTTGTATGCAGATTCTGATTGGCCTTCTTTGTATGTATTCAGATGTATGCATTGGTTGGATTTTATTTATAAAACACTCCTGGGGCTTGGTCCCTTCTTATTTGTGTGCATTTACCCTTAGAAGCTTATGCAAATGTGGCCTTCACTCAAAGGATGCTCTGCAATTGATTGTTCTGCATGTCCATGCAGGGCAATTCCATGGTTATGGAATTACGATCAAGAGTAATTGTCATGTCATTTTTACCTGCCACCTATTACTGTAATGCAGTAGCTACTTGCCTATGCTTTCATCAGTTGCACTGGCATGCCTACTGAGCTGTATAACACAAAATTTGGGGTGATCTATTTTGTAGAAGACTATACGAAGGTGAAAGTGTCGGTAACGGAATTACGGCAGAAAAAATGCCATTATTTTTGCCTTAACTTTGACTGGCATTTTTCTGATATCTGGCAGTGACGGGCAGTAGGTTCAAGCTTAAGGTGGTGGCCTAGGATGTTGACCAGGCAATGGTAAGTTTATATTGACTGGTATGTTTACAGATATTTTGTAGGATGAGACAGCGGTAACAGAATTACAAAATGGCAGCGGAATTACATTCTCTGATAATCTACTAAATTTATTATACTCAAAACAAAAAAGCAATTGAAAATTGGTATAATAAATAAAGTTTGTGTTGCTGACCTCCTTGGAAAATGACAAATTTCACAATGAGCCACTGGAATTGTGGGTTCCAATTTCCTGCAATGACTTGCTGTCTCAAATGCTTTGGCAACCAATGTATGGAAATACTGTAAATGCCAAGTAATAGTTAAATATATTTTAAGAGTTGTCAGCTTTGGAAAAATAACCTTTGATCCTTGTCCTGGAGCAAAAAAAAAAATGTCAAAATTCAAATCTCAATTTTGAGAGGACTGTCGAAGGTATTTCAGAACGGTTTTCAGTGTCTGATTTGGTATGAGTCATCAACATGAAAACCTGTTTCTAATATGAAACACTTAAAAAAATTGCTGTTTTAGCAACTGTGGAATTCCAATTGTGGGATTGCCCTACTGAGTTGGGGGGGAGAAGAGCACTCCAATTTGCTGCTCCTTTTACATGGAACACGGTCCAGAAAGATTTAAAATTGCCAGAATTCATTTCTTATGATGCCTTCGCTTCCCAGATATATAGACACAGGCGTCCATAAATTCCAAAATTTAATTCCTAAACAATTCTGTAATTGAATTTCCAAATGTCCTGCTTCACTGGAATAATTTTCCAAAGTTTCTGTGGCACAAATGCTGTGTTATAAAGCCTTAAATAGGCTCATGCACAACAGGAAAATTTGGCATATTTTTGTATTCTGCGCAAAGGGGATAAAGGACCTTGAGCATGAGTCCATTTCAGTGTTGCTGCACTTAATTGTCATCAGTGTCCTTAAAAATTTGCATTTTACAAGATTGCTATTTATTAATTGTATTTCTGTACTTAGCTCCATTTTGCCTCTCAGTGTCGTGTACAACCCCAAAATAGTTGGGATGAAGTGTAAATTGTGAAAAAATCAAAATGCAACGACTTCCAGATCTCATGAGCCAATGTTATTTACGGTAGAACAGAGATAACATTTGAAATGTTGAAACTGAGACATTTTACTTTTTTATCCACAAAATGGGCTTATTTTAAATTTACTGGCTGCAACAGGTCTCAAAAAAGTTGGGACGCATGCAAAAAAAGAGCTGAAAAAGCAATTAATATATAAGGGAATCAGCTGAAAGAATATTTGGCAAGTAATTAAGTTAACTGGCATCAGGTGTGTAACATGATTGGCTATAAAAGGGATGTGTTAGAGAGACTCAGGCCCGTATTCAGAAACGACACTCACGCTAATTGAGTGTGAGTGAGTACTAAAGCTTAGTTAGTGTTAGGTTATACTAAATGAGTCAGAGGTTGTCCTAACACTCATTTGCTTTCAGATACCTCACTCGCACTGAAAATAGCGTCTCTTTCTGAGTGAAGGTTGAGTGCAGAGAACACCTCCCTTGAGCCGTGCTAACTTGCGCCGGTATTTCATTGTCAGGGCTTTCAGGTGGTTACAAACATTAGAAACTCTGGATCATTTACAGCCACGTGCTCAACGCAATCGCAACTATGCAAATTTTAACTCTAATGATGATAACGACGCCGGTAACTTACTGACCACCTGGTTTCAGTGTTTACGAACTGCACTGTGGTGAAGTCGAGGTTAGCATTGGTGTACCCACCAGTACCTACTGGTGAACTGGCAATAGGGGAAGCTCAAAACCATCCCTTAAAGATAATGATTGAAAAAAGGTCATATCCAATCATTTAATAAAATTTTATTTTCTTGTACTCCAAAAATACAAAGGATTATCATGTTTCGCCAGTTCTACTTGTTAAGTTAGAATGAGCACTGATAATTATTTCCCTGTTTTCATTTCATTAAATTACCATTGCAGAAACTCAGAAAACTCTCAACATTATCAGGTGTGGCCCGTTTTAATTTATTACGCATATCTGTCAACTCTCACGCTTTTGGATTTCTCGTGCTTTTCTTTACTCATGGGTTGGAAAATTCTGCGCTCAGCGGCTCGTGGGGCGCGTGTGGATTGGTCTGCGAGGCTCATGTAGCTGTAAGTCACGAGAATCCAGTCTTTTCTACATTCTAAACCGCTGAATGTAGAAGGAAATGTCCAGCACATTTCACAGCTTGTTGCTTAGTGAGCCTCGCGGGCTGTCCTGCACCTTTCGCGAGCCACTCGACCACAGAATTTGAAGACATGCTGATATTTACGTCGTCATTTATGTGCGAAAGAAACGCCTCAATTTTGTGAAGCAATGTATAACAATGCTATTAAAAATAAATTGCATTGTCGTTTTACCAATTAGTCTGAGAAACTTTCTATTCAAGAAAAGTAAACTGCATCAGGTTTAGGTCATTCAGCACTGAAGGGTGAGGATTGAGCGTCCCTTTGCAGCAGCCGACGCACCGCCTGTGGTATCCAGTGCCCACTACTGTCAGTTATGCTCCAGTGGCGTTTGTGAATATCAACTGGCAAGGAGTGGGACCGCTCCCTCGGTTAGTGGTAGTCTCTCTCTCTCTCACACTTCAGTTACATTTCAATCGTACTCATTACATGGTGAGTGGAGGGTGAGTGTGAGTGTTGTTTCTGAATATGGGCCTGAGTCTCTCTGAAGTAAAGATGGCCAGAGGCTCTCCAACCTGTAAAGGCTTGCGTTAAAAAATTGTGGAATACTTTAAAAACAATGTTTCTCAATGTCAAATTGCAAAGGCTTTTAAGGTCTCATAGTGGACAGTGCATAACATCATCAAAAGATTCAGAGAAGCTTGAAAAATCTCTGTGCGTAAGGGACAAGACTGAAGACCTTTACTGGATGCCCATGATCTTCGGGTTCTCAGATGCCACTGCATAACTCGCCAGCATGATTCTGTCCTTGAAATTAATAAATGTGCCCAGGAATACTTCAAGAAACCACTGTCTGTAAACAGAGTCCGCCATGCCATCCACAGTTGCCACCTAAAACTCTGTCATGCAAAAAGGAAGCCATTGTTGGGCATGATCCAGAAGCGCTGTTGTGTTCTGTGGGCCAAGCCTCGTTTAAAATGAATTGTAGCAAAGTGTCCTGAGGTCAGGCGAGTCCAAATTTGACATTCTCCAAATTGTGGGAAATTATGGGCGTTTTGTCCTCCGGGCTAAAGAGGAGAAAGACCACCCCTCCTGTTATCAGCGTTCAGTTCAAAAGCCAGCATCTCTTATAGTATGCGGATGCATTAGTGCATATGGTGTGGGGGACTTGCACGTTTCAAAAAGCACCATGAATGTTGAAAGGTATAGAAAGGTTTTCGAGCAACATATGCTCTCCTCCAGAGGACATCTGTTTCAGGTAAGGCCTAGTGTATTTCAGCAGGACGATGCAAAACCACATACTGCAGCTATTAAAACAGCATGGCTTCGTTGTAGAAGAGTCCGTGTGCTGAACTGGCCTGCCTGCAGTCCTGATCTTTCCCTGATTGAGAACATTTGGTGCATAATTAAGCAAAAAGTCTGTCAAAGGAGACCCAAAACTCTCCAGCAGCTGGAAGCCTGTGTTAAACAGGAGTGGGATCAAATTCCAATGGCTAAACTCAAGAAACTTGTCTCCTCAATGCCCAGACGCCTCCACTCTGTGTTAAAAAGAAGAGGGGATGCTACATCATGGTAAACAGGGCCCTGTCCGAACTTTTTTGAGGCCTGTCATAGCCATCAAATTTCAAATGAGGTCATTTTGTTGATAAAATTATAAAATTTCTCCATTTCTACATTTGCTATGTTATCTCTGTTCTAATGTGAATAAAATACTGGCTGGTGTGATTTGAAAGTCATTGCATTTTGATTTCACAATTTACACTTTGTCCCAACTATTTCGGAATTGGGGTTGTAAATTGGGATTGGTTGTCTTGCGCCTCAGTTTTAAATCAATCTGTGATTCTTTTAAACTTGACTCAACTTATAGATAGCGCTACCAGACCAAATCCTAAATGCCCAAATAAATCCTCCCTTCTCAACTGATTCTTAACTAATGCACCGCGCAAATTTTCTGAATCTGTGTTTTTGCTAAAGACCTGTGTGACCACTGTGTTATTGCCACAGTCAGGCATGGTAAGCTCCCGAAAACAAGGCCACATATTGTACAGAAACAAGATCTTAAAACACTTTTGTGAACAAACCGTTCATCATGATTTATGGCATTTTGACTGGTCCAGAATATCCTTAATTAATGATGTGGAATCAGCCTGGAAATTATTTTATGATTCCTTTCTTATTATCATAAATAAACATGCGCCACTTCTCAAATTCAGAGTGAAAGGCCTTGACAATCCCTGGTTATCTCCTCAGCTGTTCAGTCTGTTGAGAGAGAGAAATGTAGCCTGGGCTAAGGCCAGGAGCTCCGAGTCGGAGGCTGACTGGTTGACCATTTGGCAGCTCAGAAATCCGTTTACCTCTGGTGTTCAAAAGGCCAAATCTGAGTACTACCTGTCTAAAGCTACCTGTAACCTAAAGGACCCCAGGAATTTTTGGAAAGTTATCAAGTCATCTATTTTTTTTTAAAGGCAGCTGCTGATTTTATTCCAGAACCCTTATCCTATATTTTTACTCTCACTATTGCATTTAACAAGATTCCCCTGGTTTGGGAATCTGTGCATGTCCTCCCCTTGTTGAAAGGCAGTGATCCCTCATCTCTTAACTACTACAGGCCAATATCAAAGTTGTGTGTTCCAGCCCAAGTCCTTGAAAAACTAATACGTGAGCAGCTTAAAGATTTTTTTAGACACTCATGGTCTGCTCTCCAGATACCAGTCAGGCTTTAGAAAGAATCACAGCACTATTACTGCTCCTATTAAGGTTATCAATGAAGCCATTGAGGCTCTGGATTGCATTGTTTGTGCTGTAGATTGAAAGCATATATTTGGTAAGGTTGTTTCTTTGTATTGCAGAGCATAATGCAGAAGCAGTGTGATTGTCTACAGTATATAGTACTTGTAGAATGCGCAATATTTGGAAGTATGGCAGATTGTCCTGTTTTGGAGTATGTACTGCAGTACTGTGCTGTACAATGTGATATGGGCGTATTGCAGGTATTTGGAGTGCAGAGAGCTGGTGCAGAAGGGTGGCGGTGACCATGCCATCGCACGGCACACTCAGAGAAACAAGAAGCTGCTCGTGAGGGAGAGGCTGCGGCTTCTGCTGGACGATGAGGACTACCTGGAGCTGTCTGCGTTTGCTGGCCTGGGCCTCCCATATGGGGACATCCCCTCCGCTGGCTGTATGACAGGTGGTTTGATGCAGAGTTTTTGTTGTAGCGCGTTGCAGAACATATAGTGCAGTGATGAGAACTGACCATTCAGCCCAACAAAGCCTGCGGTTTCCCTACCACATTTATGTCACTGGGGTATTGTCCGCTGCAGCCCTTAGGCTTTGGTTGGTGGCCATTTCTTGTGCTCAAAGTACACTTAAATTATAATAAACAATTTAGCTTTAATTTTTATTGAAAGAGTAAATGTTCTGTGAGTGTTATTGTTGGTGCCTCTTATTATATATCCTGCCAGAAGGTAATTTTTTCCAGCATTTGTTCATTCTTTCATTGTTTGTTCCTTTTTGTGTTTGTCAGTTAGTGGGATATCCCAAACTTTAATGGATGGATGTCAATAAAATTTTGTGTGTTGATAGATACTGTGCTAAGGAGGAAGTGATTACATTTTGGTTAAGATTTAACCCCTATTCTTGATCCAAGAGCTGAGAGAATTTTTATGTACGTAAAGACAGCACTGTGGAGGCATGTCCAACACTCACATTCAGTGATCATACTGCTGCCAATGAATTGTATCATGACGGAGGTAATGGTCTCTCTGACTGCCTCCTAACTTTAAAAAAAAAAAAAACCTTTTTAAAAAGTAAAAAAAAAAAACTGTTTCTGCCGCTGTCACTGCAATTAAAAAAATAAAAGCAGATTTAATGTAAACTAAATGCAGCATTGATCGGATTGTATTTTTTTCTCTCTCTGCTGTTGTGGCTCTGAAAATGCCTAGGCTTTTCAAAGTGATTAAAGTTTGCCCTATAATTTTAGAAAAATGTCCTGTGTCATGTAGACCTGATTATTCTGATTTGAATTCCATAGAAACAGATGTATAGTGTTCCTGGGTGTCTGATCAATTTTTTAAAAATCATTACACTCCACAGGACAGGTGTGGGATACCTCAGTGAAACTGATGTAATATCGACTGTTTTATATCGGTGTTTGCTCTCTCTCTGGCAGGCATTGGTAAAATCAATGGGCTGTGGTGTATGTTCATTGCCAATGATGCCACTGTGAAGGGTGGCACTGCATATCCCATCACTGTTAAAAAGCAGCTGAGGGCCCAGGAAGTCGCCATCCAGAACCGCCTGCCTTGTGTTTATTTGGTGGACAGCGGTGGAGCATTCCTCCCGCTTCAGGTACGCAAGAGGGAAGGAGAGGTTGCCTTGAGAGGGCCATTACAGATGAGATTGGTAAATGCACTGTTTGTTCTTTCCTCAGTCAGAAATCTTCCCTGATAAGAATCAAGGAGGCCGCACTTTCTACAATGAAGCCATAATGTCTGCTATGAGGATCCCACAGGTAGTCTTGGGTTGAGAAGGAAAACGTTCTATCCTTGTTGCAATGAGGAAATCTAGTCTGGGAAACAATACAGGCGTGGTCCAATTCTAAGGATTTTATTTCTGCAGAAAATTTGCCTCTTGACTGAATCAAATCCCATAGTATAAAAGCATTATTTATAACCATTTTGTATTGTCCTCAGAGAGACTGTGCTACTGTGAATGTGTCAGTACCAAGGAAGCCTCCTTATTCAGTAGAACATTCAAACTTCTTTACAGCATGTAGCAGCGCAATCTGTTTTAGTTTTTGCTCATGGCAAAAACTAGTTGAAGTTGAGTTGAAGCTCAGCCATTATTGGTCAGAATGTGTCTGGCACTATTCAGTCAGCCAGGGTACATAATTTTGTATCACCTGTGAGATAAAATGTTATAATATGTGAGCAATAGCCATTTATATCTCCCCTATTAGCACTTGAACTATAGTGGAAAGTTACTGGTGAAATCTGTACTTCATTGCAGCCCATAATTGCAGATTCCTCTATGTCCTGCAGGTGGCAATAGTGTGTGGGTCATGCACTGCAGGTGGTGCCTACATACCTACTATGGCTGAGGAGGCTGTGATGGTGCATAGAATAGGGAACATATTTCTGGGCGGCCCACCCCTGGTGAAAGCAGCCACTGGGGAGGAGGTGTCGCCAGAGGACCTGGGAGGAGCCAGGCTGCATGCTGAGTGAGTGCAGAAGTGGATGCAAATCACATGCCTTCAATAACAGACTCAACTTGTCTCTGTTCATGAGTGTTTTTGAACTCTCTGGTTTCACCCTGTTCAAATTACAGCTCGTTATTTTGTACTCGGCATATAATGGGGGGGGGGGTGGATTTATTCATGGGTGTGGTTGTCTGCCTGTCCGTCCGTCCGTGGACGTCTCTTTTCCGGAGAATAACTTGAAAACCGTTCAATATTTTTCAGCAAAACTTGGTGTGCGCATTAATCATGGCCTGAAGTGATATGGGGCTGGAGGAATAATACCGTCTCCTGATGGCTCTTGTTTACATTTTCCCCTCATTTCCGGGCCCTGTAATGTTCAGGACAAATATCTCTCTGAATATTAGCATGTGTTCAACAGCCTACTATATATAGTCTGAAGCCATGCTATAGCCATTTGCTTGCTAGACCAGCAAACGCAGTGCTGTCCTGCGCACTGCTGTCACTGATGAGATGTGGACTCTGCTCTTGACTGATTTGCTGTCACAGAGTGAGTGGCTGTGTGGACTACTTCGCTGCTGTGGAAGAGGAGGCGTATCAGTGCACTCGAAACATCATCTCCACCCTCAATTTTGAGTTACCGGATGAGGATGGCCTGGCTGTAGAGGACCCCCTTCATTCTGCTGAGGAGATGAAGGGCCTTGCACCTCGTGACTACAACCACAGCCTGGACATTCGATTGGTGAGCACAGCACTGATGATGGAGCCGCGTCTGATCCCTCAGTGATGCTAACATATTGGGCTCTAAATTCGTAGACCAGGCGCAGGGGTGGCAAATGGGGGGAGTGCCGCGCCAAGGGGGTGTATCCAGGCGTATTTTGCAATTTTGTGCCGGGCGTAGCCCGACGCAAGTACTCTTCTGTCCCGCCTCGGTCCCTCCTGCTGGTGCATGTGGCAAAGAGGAAGGAGAGCAGGCGTAAGTGGGTTTAACACAGCCGAGTCAAATCTTCACCAATAAAATTAGCTCCTCTCCTCACCTTTGAAATGTTGAAATAAAGAAGCCTCGGTCCTATATCTGCATGATGCGTTAATGATGTATTTTACTTTGCTGCCTCGGGCATGTTTTCTGCACCGCTTGCGTCTATATTAAGCATTACAAATATGAGTTAGCTGGCTAGCTAGGGCATTTGTGAATTATTACCATTAGCGAACTTGAATGGAATTTCAAAACGAAACTACGTTAGATATTTAAACATATGAAGTTGGAATGAAATACGATAGTTGCTCATTTATTTCTTCTGCCTGCATCATTGGGAAGAGAAATGATGAATAGCGTGTTCCTATTATTACACTCTGTTGCTGCTTAAAAAAACATTGATTGAAATTCTCGGTACTCATCGTGAAGAACTGAGCCCTCTTATCAAAACATTCACGTTTAATATCTGAAAGATTCAGTAGATTTGAAGAAATTAAAAACAATAATCGGCTGTTGGACACGGAGTTATATTAAAACCATCCAATTGTCGGACACGAAGATGTATTAAAACCGTGTTCGACTTTCGGACACATAGACACTGCATATATCCAAAGTCAATGCAAAGACGCGTGTCCTTGACTGTCATCAGTCGAGTGAAAAAATCATTTTGCGTCGTTTGCAAGCGGCTTTACTGAGCATAGACCGCAAGCATTAATTTTATGTGTATATACGCACTGCCTGATGCCGGGGCAGTTTGTGGTTGGCTGAGACAGATGTGAAGTCGTTAGTTTGCATCACAGATTCAGCTGCATTGATTAAGCCAGGTCAAGTTTCCATTACGTGTGCCTACCGCCTTTAATCTGACAGCAGGACTATCGATATAGATACTATAATTTTATGTCCTGATTCAGATATTTACTTTAAATAGTGCTTTCTGTAATTATTTATTGCATTGAAACGTGCCTGACATTCTGGAAACTTGCCTGTGAGATGTCAATAACGTGTGCACAGTGTACGCCGGTCACCCAAATGACCACTGCACAGAAAGTAAACCAGGTTGGAGCTGGCAAGCTCTCTGCGCAATTTTGGCGGAGCCTTGATCCATGAAATTGTCACTGCGTCATGATAAATGTGACACCTCCCCCTATTATGCCACCACTACCATCTCGGTGCACGTCCGTCAACCAAATTGCCAAAGTGGCTGCGCACGATGTGGTACCGCACAAAATTACCACTGCGCGGGCTGCACCAGACGAAATTACCACTGTGTGGGCTACGCCACGCTACGCCCCCCTGCGCTGTGCCAAGAAATTAGAGCCCGATGTCTTTTTGTTGACTATCTATTCTGTTCCTTGTGTTTAGATTCTGAGTCGTCTGACAGATGGCAGCAAGTTTCAGGAATTCAAAGCACGCTATGGCACTACACTTGTGACTGGTTTCGCTAAAATTGAAGGGTAAGAGTCGTCTTTTGTTCGCTACCTCCACATATTAATAAATGAATGTGCCCCTGTAATGGGCTGGGACTCTGTAGCATGGACATTCTTCTCTTCTCCCACCAACTGGCCTGTCATCATGTACCTGAGTGGGAGACACTGTCTTGGTAATCAGTCCAGAACACTGATCTGAGATTTTAAAAATTCCAAATGTACCTGCAAGTCTAATTTCAAACTGTGACTGTGTTTCTGTGAATATCAGGGGAGGTCTTTTGCTGCTTGGAAAAGGTGAATAATATCATTATGTAAACATTTTCTTAAAAGCCAAATTTTTTTGTGAAGCAGTCATGGTCCTTGCAAGTCCATCTGGCCTCACACAAATGCTAATGCATTTTTTCGCAGCGTCATCATTCTCTTCTCTGACCAAGTAGAAAATCACTGACTGCTTGTGCACCCCAGATCCAACCAGACAAAGGTCCTGGAGATTATAAACCGAGTAATTTCTGTAATCAGATTACCCCTGCACTGTTGCCTGACTAATCATTTCTTGAATCACTTGGTTATGAAGCAAGACTCGGCTTACATTCATGTGCAAGCTTACGGTGTAATGAAATCTGCGGTTTCACGAAAACATTTTTTCATGTTTTAAGTTTCTTAATGGATTTCGAAGAAATGTATTCGAAGGCAAGGTATGAATGGTTTCATCTGGATATGTCTGGTTAACAACGAGGCTAATATATTCATACCAATAAAAGATTTAAAAAAAGAGAGGGTGAGAACAGTTTGTGCTGCCCCACTTCACCCACAGAGAGCTTGTGTTAGACCTGCTGGTTGCCATGGTAATGGAATGCTTGGATGTGGAGATTTTCTTGTGCTGCATGTCAGGTGGTGAGATGAGAAGCATTGCTGGGGATTTTGAGATGGCTCTGATCAGGGGAGCTGTCCCTCTAAGTCCTGTCGGGGTTCCTTTGTTCTGTTCTCTGTCTAGTATTGCAAAGCAGAACAGTGCACATAATGCCTCAGCAGAAACTTAAGAAGATTACATGAAGTTGTTCTGAGTGCATAAGGTGCAATAAAATGCGGCTGAGAACAGGCTTAACATGAAATGCCTTTGCTTGTTTAAACAGCCATCTGGTCGGCATTGTTGCAAACAATGGTGAGCTGCTGTATGAAGCAGCGCTGAAGGGTTGTCACTTCGTGCAGCTGTGTGACCAGCGAGGTGTTCCCCTAATATTCCTGCAGAATACTGCCCCTAGTCCAGCACCTACACAGTCTCTGCTTAAGGTATGGCACGCTGGTGCTGCGCCCGAGCGCCATTACAGCAGTGATCTAGCATGCTACTAATGGAGCAGAGCAGTGATGTTTTTGGTAGCCATCTGCTGGCATGTGTTTTCTGTGCGTCTTTGTCAGTTTTGTGGTCCTGTGTTCAGACCTGTAATGTGTCCTGTGTTCACACCTGTAATGTGTCCTGTGTTCACACCTGTAACCTGTCCTGTGTGCACACCTATAACCTGTCCTGTGTTCAGACCTGTAAAGTGCCATTTGTCCCTCATTACCATTGATTTGCATCCACATCAGACAAAGTCATTGAACTCATTGAACCTGCTCTCAAACAGGGTCAGAGGTCAGTGCCATTTTCACATTCAGACAGCTAATTATCCTAAGTGGCTTTAAAAAGCATCTTGTCAGATGGAGTGGATTGTCCTGAATTACCCCAGTGATGAGGATTGAGTTTGAATATGACTGACACTGACCTTTCTGGCACTTTTGTACAACACTGCAACTCTGCAAACCATCTAACCTGTAATGCACCTCCATCTCCTACAGGCAGAATCTCATACGAACAGACTGAAAGCCCAGGGGTCTATGATGACTGCTGTAGCATGTGCCTCCATACCAAAGATTACTGTTGTCATTGGAGGCTGCCATGGTGCTGAGAGTTATGCTATGGTATACAAAATTGTGCTAATTGTTATGACACATAAATACACATCCTAATTGCTAGTGCATTTTCCTCGGCATATTTATTTTATTTCTGTTGGCACACTTAATGAATGATTTTCTTTCATTTTAATTTTAATTCATGTTTTGTTTGTTTGTTGTCTTTTTTGAAGTGTGGGAGGTCATTTGACCCCAATTTTCTGTTCTTGTGGCCCAACGCCAGAGTGTCTTTGCTGGATCCTGGGTATTTAGGAGCTCTTGCAGTGGAGGATGAAGCTGACGCACACATCCACAATAAGTAAGTGTTGGCTGCAGAGCTGGGTAAAACTTGCTCATTTAGTGAATTAAATCAAGAGGAGGGCATTGCTGTTCTTTTATTTTTGCTCTTGAGGCAGTGCTTGTCTGTATTGCATTTATGTTTTGCTTTCAGGTTGAAAGAAGAGAGCTCTGCATTCTTTTCCACTGGGAGAGTGTGGGATGATGGGGTGATTCTCCCTGAAGACACAAGAAAGGTACTGTGGACTGATTTGTCTCTTGGTTTAACTCTTACCCAACTCTGGGGGGGAAAAAAGTGGAGTCACTGATGGGTAGCATTTCAGACCTATTTTATTAGCGTTTAAGAAATTTTTTGAGTTTTTAGATTATGAAATATAAATGCTGAACGATGAATTATCTGTGTAGATTAATAGTCTTAATATTGCTCAGAGAGAAGTTACTATTTTTTATGTCATGTCCATGAAAACACTTTTAGTGAGATTCAAATTTGTGTCCTGTTTAAGACACAAAGGGTTGTAAGCAGATGAGGCTATTCTGTGCATATTTGCCTTGACCTTTTCCTCTGTCATTCAGGTGTTGGCCAAGTGCTTGAAGATTATCAAACAACAAGAAAACCAGCTTTTGGCAGAAAAACAGAGGTCCCCATTACTTCGAATATAGAACTACAGAGGAAGGCTTGTTTTGGGAAGACTAGTCACAAAATGTCAACAAAACATGTGCCACTCATTTAAACGGGTGGACGGGATAGTGGCAGCACTCGCTATTAACTCAAATACTAATTGGCAGCATGTGTCTGCCATCTATAAAGGTCTAACTAGCACCACTTCGCTTGAAAGACTCCACAGCAAGATGGCGGATACTGATAGAGTTCCAAAGGGTTGAAAGAGTTTGTACAGATGTGTCTTTCATAAAGAACTGCAAAAAATTTTA
Source organism: Gymnothorax reevesii (assembly GCA_029721435.1). Lineage (NCBI taxonomy): Eukaryota > Metazoa > Chordata > Actinopteri > Anguilliformes > Muraenidae > Gymnothorax > Gymnothorax reevesii. The sequence goes on from CM056575.1 coordinate 96,576,106, forward strand.
GGTGGCAAGGGGAGCAGTGCCAAAATTTAGGGCAACAAATTCCCAACTCCAAAAAAAACAGCAACTGTGAAATGGGACAGTGACCAAGTTAAAACTCTCTAAGAGAGACATATGGACACTTGGTATAAAGCAGTGAAAAAGTTTTTGCCCTCGTTCTGATTTTTTTCTATTTTTGCTTATTTGTTAAATTTAAGTGTTTCAGATCATCAGTCTTATTTTATTACAAGACAAAGACAATGCGAGTAGACACAAAAAGCAGCTTTGAAATGATGATTTCATTTTTTAAAGGTAAAGGGCTATTCAAAACTTATATCAACCATGTGAAAAAATGATTGCCCCCCCAAAACCTAATAACTGGTTGTGCCACCCTTGGTGGCAATAATTGCAATCAAATGTTTGCGATACTGGGCAATGAGTCTTTTACATCGCTTGAATGAATTTTGGCTCACTGTTCTTTGCAGAATTGTTTCTAATCACATTGGAGGGTTTTCAAGCATTAACTGCCAATTTAAGGTCACGCGTTAGCATCTCAGTTGGATTCATGTCAAGACTTATACTAGGCTTCTCCAAAACCTTAAATTTCTATATTTTGAGCCATTCAGAGGTCAACTTTCTTGAGTGCTTCAGATCTTTGTCCTGCTGCTTGAGCTTTTGGTCAGAACTCATGGCTGGATATTCTCCTTCAGGATTTTCTACTGGTGAGAAATTCATGGTTCCATCAATTATGGCGAGTTTCCCCTGTCCTGAAGCAGCAAAGCAGGTCCAGATAATCGCAGTACCAATACCATGTTTGACTGTTGGTATGATGTTCTTATTGTGGATTGCCATGTTATCTTATGCCAGATGTATCAGGACCCATGTTTTCCAAACCCATCAATCCACAGAATATTATCCCAGAAGTCTTGAGTGTCAACAAGATGTTTTTGGCTGATGTTTTTGTTTTCTTTTTGGTTAGTGGTGGTTTTCGCCTTATAGCTCTACCATGGTTGCCATTTTTTCCCATTCTCTTTCTTATTGTGGAATCATGAACACTCTTTGGCAAGTGAGGCCTAAACTTCTTTAGATAAAAGTATGGGTTCTTTTGTGACCTATTGGGTGAGTTGCAAAAGTGCTCCTGAAGGAATTTTGTAGGCAGACCACTCCTGGGAAAGTTTACCTCTGCTCCAAGTTTTTTCCTTTTGTAGATAATGGCTCTAACAATGGGTCGCAGCAGTCCCCGAGCCTTAGTAATGGCTTTGTAGTCCTTTCCAGACTGAAAGATGTCAACAACTTACTTTCTTATCTGTTCACTGAATTCTTAAGATCGCAGCATTATGTGCTGCTTTTTGTCTTCACATTGCCAGACAAGTTAATTGAAATGATGTTTAGATGCAATAGGGCTGGCTGTAATCATTCCTGGGTATGTCCAGTGAAATTGAACCCATCTTTCGATAAAATATGTGTATTTGTTTAAATTAGATACAGAGGGGGCAAGTTATTCAATAAACTCATATCTGAACCAGTGGCACCTAAATCGGCATGTTGTGAGCTTCACAAAGTGGCTATTTATGGCGCGACTGCCATTTGGAAACTACTTATATCCAAGGCTAATTCTCAAAACGCATAAATTGTGCAATACGCAAAACCAGATGGGTCATATTTTATTGTTTTTACACAGGTTTATGTGAAGAGATAGTCAAAGGAGGCATTCTGTCAAGTGTCTTGCCAGCTGTTAAGTATGGTTGTGGTTCTGGAATGGTATGAGCATGGAGCTCATTTAGTCCAATGATATTTCTCTGCAAAAGTCAAGCATGCAAACAGTTTGAAGTATTTTTACAAGGCCAGTTGCATCCAATGGTGCAAACAGTTTCCACACGATGTTCCCATGTTCCAATATGAAAATGCCCCTGTAGACACTGCTGCATGCATTTAAAATTAGTTTCAGGAACAAAATGATGATATACAGTGCGTGCTGTGGTTGTCAGCTGCCAGATCTAAAGGTAATTGAAAGTTTATGGGAAGCTTGTAGGAAAGAACTAGAGTTCTATTAACTTCATCCCTCAAAGAACTGGAGGCTATTCCTATAGTGGTATGGGCCAATATCCCACTGCACGTAGCTCAGGAATTGGATGAAGGCATTTCTCTAGAATTGAGACTGTTTTAAAGGCAAATGGTCGGTGTACTCATTTCTTATTATGCCCCCGACCCCGAAAGAGTCGGTCGGGGGAATTATGTTTTCAACCCTTCCGTCCGTCCGTCCGGGCATCCTGTCGTAAACTTTTCCTTTGTTGCCCTCTAACATGAACACCACTCGACGAAGGTTTATGATTTTTGGTGGGGTGAATGGTCATGCATAGGGGATGATGCCTATTGATTTTCAGTTCGCTCCGCCAACCAATATGGCCACCACGGCAGCCATCTTGAAATCCTTAAGCGCACTTGGTGTAGGTTTTTGCTTTTTGGTGCCCTGAATGGTCATACATGGCACATGATGCCGAACACTCGCTTTCCCTACATGTTCTTCAACTGTTTCAGTCGGGGGCATGTGCCACGCCTTGTATTGCTCTTGTTAATTACTAATTATAAATTTTCTATTTGGCGTTTTAGATATTTTTATACCCCCACTATGACGTAGTCGGGGGTACATATCGCTACGCGCGTCAGTCCGTCTGTCCGTATGTCTGTGCGTCCGGATTCGTTCAAACATAAAGCGGGGGTATGTGAGCTCTGCTCGCTTCTACACTTGTGGTATTTGGACTGCAGCTAAAGAAAATGTATTGATGTATTATTCACCTCCTTTTAAGGCTGTCATGGTTGTGTATAATTCCTTTTAGTTAATTAATTGAAGTGTCTTCAAATATGTCTGTCTGACCTTAATGCTTCGATAGTGTCCCAAATTAGCCACTGAGCTCTGACCCAACTCGGTCACAGTCTATGCATATACAGCTTGTGTCTTTGTAACATCACTAATATTTGTCCTTATATGGTTGCTCAGTCCATTAAGATTTCCTGAGTGTCCTCCATTTGCGACAAAAGCTGCCAGAGTATAGCACCTCATGGAGAGATAATAGCATCTATGCTGATTATGTGGAATTGCTCCCATTCTACTGTCAGTGCCTTATGGAGCTCCTGTTGTGTCTAGAATTCTGATGTCAATATACACGGTACTGAAACAAATCCCAGGTTACGTTACCTTAATCCCTAGCGGTTAAGGTCGAGACTGATGGTAGGTCAAGTTCTTTTGTTCAATATAATCTCCGCAGATAGGAGCCACATATGGACAAGCATTATCCTGCTTGAACACTGCTAAAACATCCAATATGCTGGATGAGGGACATACAAGCAGGGCAGTGTCATCCTGGTGCTTCTGCGTGTTTAGATTCCCTTTTAGTGAAGGTCTGAGCAAAACAATTGCCAGAGAGCACTTGGACCACCCCACCTGTCCCCCTGTTGTACTGTGTACCAACTGTACTTGATTAGGGACAGTCCCAGTAGTACTGCTGGAGATGAAAATTGTGGAATGCCAGGCATTCACTGATCAAGATACTCCTCTTGTGCACTGAACGCAGTGGAACACGCACACATTGCAGTTAAGCCATGGTGTTTTTTGGAATAGTATTTATAAATCAGTCTCTGGTCTTTTTTACCCACTAACCAGGCAATAACCAGCATTTTCAAACAAGATTATCTACGGACACTATATGTAGCATCTGCCTATCCAGACAATAAAATTGTTTTGCTGTCAAGAGAAAATGTAGATCAAAGAAAATATCCATCACATTTTAAAGAGTATTTCCTGACAGATGGTAAAGGAGCCGTGTTACGTTTACTGCACTTGCTCAGAACTTGCATCCCAAGAAAGTGAATCTGCTTGACAGCAAGTCAAAATTTTATTCACTCCTTGCCCGTCTGCCTTCGTTCTCATTGTATTTATATATTTTAGTGACTCAGGCATTATGTTTTTTTATTGGAGAGCTTTCTATGGCAATTCAAGGATTCAAAGCACTATTTTAGGTTTTAGCCAAGGGATACCAAGAATGTGAACTGGTTGACATTGTCATAACCATAGAAGAAAATTTTCTGCTAGATTTTGACTTGCAGTCAAGCAATTTACCTTGTTCAAAGCTGTGAGCATGCACAGAAATCGTGACATAGCTGCTTTAAAGAATGTTGGAATGCTTTCATCCTGGATGTTTTTTTACTAAATTCTACTGCGGCATTTTTAATTCTTTGAGTATAGATGGTACGTCACACTGTATCAAGCCTGGCCATGGAAAATGCCTCCAACATATGGCCTGAAAAACTAGTCCTCTCTGTGACTGCGCTCTCGGTGAAAAAATTCTGTCAAATGTCTGTAAAATTTGTGGTTTACCAATTTAAGACCATTTGTTCCACATATAGAGCATAACATTTCCTTGTCATTTGCTTTGTTAATTCCTTTGATTAATTTTAAAGTCTCAATCAAATTACCCATCTTCTTTCACCGAGAATGAAGGAATTAGCCGGAGATTACAAGTAGTATATTTCCCCATAACTAGAATCCTTTACACCAGGATTAAATTTGGTCTTATTCTTTGAACCTTTTCCAGAGCGTATTTTTCATGTAGTACAGTCCCCAGCACTGCACCTGAAATTCTACACGGTCAAGTCACATATTTATGACCACCCGCTAATATCCAGAATAACTTCTGTGTGCAGCACGGACGGCAGCTAGATGTGCTGGGAGTGTCTGAGTAAAGTGCTAGAAGGTTGTCAGAGGTATCTGGATCCATGCTGACTGCAGTGCATCCAACAGCTGCTGGAGGGTGCATGGTGGAGGATCCATACAGCGAACATGACGATCCAGGTGGTCCCACAGATGCTCGATTGGGTTCAAGTCTGTGGTATTGGGGAGAGAGTAAGCCTGTTACGAGCCTAGTGGCTCATCGAGCCGGTGCTTAACCCCGGATTCCATGGCATGAAGTGAGTAGGAGTATTACGGCTCCCCCTGGATGGAATGCCAGTCCATCGCAGGTACTCTCCCAGCTCTTAGTCAAGTTTCCCTGACCATTTGCTGGTACCCATTTATACACCTGGGTGGAGTGAGGCATGGGAGTGAAGCGTTTTGCCCAAGAACACACAGCGTTGGCCGTGGGCGAAGATTGAACTCAAGCCTACTTGACCGCTGCGCTATCCCGTCTCTGGTATTAGGGAGCCAGGGAAGTATTTGGCAATCTTGGTCATGCTCTTCCAACCACTGTCAGATATTTCTAGCCTTGCAAGATGTTGCATTATCTTGCCGGAAGAACCCACCCGCCTCAGGGAAGACGATCAGCATGTATTTGTATATGTAATGCATGACAACGAGTGATATGTTTGCAGACACAAGGAACTGGCTTTAGAACTGGTGTTGGTCCCCGGGCGCTGCTCTGTGGCTGCCCACTGCTCCTAACTATAGGATGGGTCAAATGCAGAGGACGAATTATCCCAGGGGGTTCAATAAAGTGTATTTTATCTTATACTGCACACCCTGTATACTCATCAGGTCAGCTTGCAACAAGTGCCTCATTTTCATTAGCTACACTCTGCTGACATCAGAAGTAGGAAGTAGTCATTATAATGTGACTCGACCATGTGTGTGGCATGATATACTGGTAATGTAAATTTTCAAGCTTTTTACCAGATGACTGTTCAGTAGACCATTAGTTTGTCTTCTTGACTGTCAGTCTCAAATTGATTCTTGAAATCATCAAATATATAATGCTACCTCACTATCAGAAGGATCTTTCAATTAATTGCATGAAGAATGTCCTTCCTTACAGCAGCCAAATAATTCTAGTGTCTGAAATGTATAAGCAGACATTATAGCTGTATTACTGGGTGCTATGGGTGGCATGATGGTGCCAGTCTGGCTCTGCTACCTCATTGGAGTTTCTTGGTTGGAGTTTTGGCAATCCTGCATCTTCTTTGGTTGGAGTCTGCATGCTCGTGCAAGCTTTCTCCATGGACGACTTCTGTTTCCTCCCAAAGCAAAACCATGTAATGCTAATGATGTAAATTATCATTCATGGCTAATGGATCATTTATAGGAGTGTTCATTTATGTGTATTGACTTGGTTCAATAAATTCATATGCATGCATGTCGACAAAATGGTTAGTTTTGGCACCATTAGCGGGTGCATACTCGCCTGCAAATATGGTGCTAGATCATCAATCCTTTGGGGCTGTTTTGCTGCCAGTGGTCCATTAGCTTTTGTTATAATTGATGGTATCAGGAATTCCACCATCTACCTGAACATTTTTGTTCAAAAATTGGTTGTTTGTGTCAGGAGGCGTCAGGTAATGTATTAGAGTTTTTTTTTAAGTAAATCTATACAATGAGTCAATTTATTCAAGATAATTATTAGAAAACTACATTATTTTCATCATGGAAAAATTACAATGCATCCCTGTTATGCTGTTTTCTATCATTAACGCTATAAAAAAATCTTATTGAGCACTTTTTAATCTTGTATTTAGACTTTAACACTTATTTCTATTACCTTTTTTTCTTAGAAATTCTGCCACTTATTTGAAGTAATTTTGACTCCTTTCTAAATTTGTCCACGAGGTAACTGATATCTTTCCCCATGGACAAATCAAGAAATGAGTCAGAATTACTTTAAAGCAGTGTAACAATGTCTTTTTCTTTGAAAATAGGTAATAGAAATAAGTGTTTAAGTCAAAGTACAAGATTAAAATGTTAAAGATTTAGTGTTTGAAGTGTATTTGTGCATGCAGGGTGCCAATAATGTCAAAAAACATATGTAATGTGTGGTGACAAGAAAATTAAATATACCTGGCCTTGTCTTGGTTGTTACTGGAAAAGAGGTAAATGCTTATCGATCTTATTTATTTATTTTTTTTTCTTTTTCTTTTAATGGTTAAATTCTGAAGTCATTTGTATTTCATTGAAATAATGACTGAGAGTTATTAAGAAATTAAAAAAATCAGAATTTGAAGTCTAAAATATAGTGAGTTTTTTTGTACTGCGTATTAATAGTACAATATAATTAACTCGGAATTTGTATCAAATGCAAAATTAAATATATATATTATTTGTAATTATGTTTGGGCTGCTTTTTACCCATTATTCAGGAATCATTTCAGGTTTTGGAAAGACAATTTTGTGGTCGAGAACAGTTCGTAATTTGGGAGGGTATTCCATGCTATTATAAGGGGAAAAATTAGAAATAAAACTACGGTGTGAACACACAGTAAACAGGGAATGGTATAGGATTTTGATGCTAGCACATCCTAATTAAAAAAAGGTGACTATGCGGTATGTCATTGTTTCCTGGGAACTCTTCATTTGAGCCTACCTGCTTCCGTATATCCATGTATCATTTTGGCCATTTTTCCATGAAGCTAGTTTGAGCAGAGCCATTACTTACTTGAATCATAAAGTTTTTATTTCCTGGCATAACCATTGGGCAGGCACAGCTGGAATTTCACAACAGCAGTACTAGCTTTGAATGGCATACAGTGTATCTTGTCAAATGTTGTGATTCTCGCAAAAAAATATACTCCCAGAGGGCAATAAAAGTCAAAGGACTGCTATCAGGCTGTACAAAGGACAATGGACATCACAATAATCATTTTCTTCTTGCCCAACCAACATGGGCTGGAAGAAGTTGCGTGCATTTCTCCATATGACAAGGTTAAAACTAGTTTGGATCATGATTGAGGCTTGGCAATTTTGTATACATTGCCTTTCATGCTGTATCTCAAACTTCTTGGAAAGCAAATCCAGACTTGAATGTTGTTTTTTTTTTTTTTGCTGCTGAATGGTTGATTTTAAGGCTTGTACATCCCATGGAATGTCACAGGGATAATGACCTCCACCTCCGCCCGGGCGATCTCTGTTAGGTCCTTGGCATTCAGAATCAATAGGTATGCTGGCCTCTGGCCTGCCCCAGGGTTGACCACAATGGTCAGCAAGACCCCTAGAAGAAAGAGGAAAATGTAGCATTATACAGTGCACAGTCAGCATTGCATGCCACAAGCAGTCTTGCCTTTTTTTAATTTGCTAATGGGACCTGGTTGACCACAGCTTGGCGGATGGAAGCGTACGGGCGCCACAGCAGAAACATCTGGCTCACAGGCTTACCGTCATCTTCACCCTCAGCACCAGGAGTCTGCACGAATAGAGGCTCGGAGGGGTAGGAGTCCGGCTCCTGCCACACCCAGGTTTCTTTCGTCTTCACATTTAGCTTGCAAATCTGGCAACGACAAAAACATCATATTTGTTGGATGGTTGTGCTGTTTTCAAAGGGGTATACTGACTTTGCTGTAGCGTTGAGTTCAATCTATCAGTACTCACCCTATCAGGAATGAAGTGGTTGAGGCCAAGCCCGTAGGCATAAGTGTAGTCCTTCCCACAGAATTTGCTGTAGTTGATCTGTGGGAACTCAAAAGCTGAAATAATGCAAATGAATATAGTTGAGAATATGAAACGGTTTAGTAGACATAGGGACTTTCCAGCATACAGGAAGTACCCACTTAGTTCACAGGAGTAGACAAAGCCGTGTCGTCTGCTGCCATGGAAGAATACTTGAAATATAACAATAGTGATAAGGGGCCTGCCCTCACCTTGGCGAGGCCCAGAGAACAGAATCTCCGGCTCCAGCCAGATGGTTCCATCTGAGCGCATGACAGCAGTGGCTGTGGTGTACGGCAAGGAAATCAAATTCTTGCCCTGCTCCTCCTGTGGGACAGAAGACATGCCTCTCTCAGACCAGTTTGCAAGTTTAACACCCCAAAAATGACAGCAACCATTGTGAGAGACTTACCCTGTGCACGTCCATAGGGAGGACATACCGGCGCACCTCAGGCTGGGGAGCCATCATGGCTGCTTTCTTCACCTCTTCCCAGTTCTCACGCAAGTTGGCCAGGTACAGGTAGTTGTAGACAAACTCGAATCTAAGGAGCAGAAGAGAAGGGATGTGGATGATGACCATCTGAATCGCATGTTCCACAGCAGCTGTACTGGTCACACTGGCTCTCACCCTTTCCAGGCACACAAGTCAACGATGATGAAGCCCTGATCCTCGTAGCAGTTGATGTGATGGAAGAGATTGATGGCAGCCGCCCTGAATTTGAGGTTTTCATATTGCGCCGGGTTCCTAGTGGCCAAATGAAACCATGTCTGCAACAAAACGATACCATGTCTTAGATGTCCATCCACCAGTTAAAAAAAACAAAAGAATAAAGTAAAATATAATGGAAACAGACAATAAAAGATAGAATTTTGAAATAAAAACAAGATACAGCAAGAGCGTCTTAACATAGTTGATAAAAAGAACTTCTTCCATGACTTATTCTGACGGCTGCATTATGACTTACGCCCATAGTTTCATTGGCCTCAAAACAGTCCATGTAGTTGCTTCCACGGATACTCCATGCACTCAAGAATTTCAGCAGGTTGATCTTTACAGGCGTCTCAACAAAAATGAAGTAATTATCTGTGATGCCAAAGCTGAGAAGGAGAAAATGCAAAAGTGCTGGGGTCGGTATGGTGCCCTGTAGCAACACCAAAATGTGTTTGTATGACTCCTCACAGAGTAGAAAATAAGACGTTAAAATCAAAAAAGTAAGGCAAACAAAAGAAAAGCATTTCTTAGGTTTCTTAGCTTCAAGTCCCAGTGGTTTTTGAGGGAACTTTGAACTTGAAGTTGACCCAACTCAAAAATTCCTTGCATCTGTTTGCCTTACTTTTTGAGTCAACTTTATAGTTTCTCCTGCATGTGTTTAGTTCTAAATTAATTAATGATTTAAAATAAAATCTGTTTAAATCTGTTTTTTTGCACACTGATTCCATCTATAAGTAATTATGGCTGCTTGGCTGTACTGAATCCTTGATGATGGTGCCCAAAGCAGAAAATTAATGAAATTTTGTATAATTAAAGGAAAACTATTCAAATATAAATGATCATGGTCATTTAGACAGTAAATTTACTCATAGCACATGATATTGTCGCGGTCAGTTTTTCTCAAAGGCAATGAATCTCATCACTGGATTCATGAGCCATTGAATGGAAGCATGAGCACCAGCTAACCTGTGGACATAAGAGGGCTTGAATCTCTCACTGCTTGGGATCTGCACGAGCACCTCCGACTTCTCAATGGGATCTGATTTGTCTGAAAACAGCCAGTAACATTTTCAAACAAGTGGTGCCAGGCACAACAAACCCTGCCCCTCACACATACTTTCACCCTCTTGTACAAAATTCAATAGGGATCTATTCTAGGTCAGGGGCAAGCCATAAAACAAATTTGGGGTGAATCTGGGCATCAGTTTTGCCACTAGAGTGTTAACAAACAAACACAGAAACAAACCAAACCAAAAACAATATCCCTTGCCAGTGATAAAAAAATCCACAAATCATACATTTTTCTGGGGAAAGCCATCCATCATATGATGTAAACATACAAAGAGCTGTGATCATGAGCAGACCTGGCTGAGTGGGTGGAATTTTGACGATGTTGTAGGCCAGAGTAAAGTTCTTTCCAAAACAGTTCCCAATGTTGTACACTGTGCCATCTTTTTCAATGTGGGGGTGAGCTGTGACACCATTGATAGTAAGATAGTTGCACAGGTCCACCTAGAGAAATGAGACAAAGCAATTTACTTTGTTTCCATGTCACTAATTTCTACCTTTGTGTGTCACTCACTTTATTTGCAAGAATGACTCGATGAGTATTTACCTTTTTCAAAGTTTCCAAATTATCTGGGTTGACTTTTGTGATGTAGTTGGTTTCTGTAACAGCATAGAAATCCTCTCCAATTGGGTACACATTTACAAGGCAATTGTCTGTTACCTCAATACCCTGGAAATAGCTGAAAAACCTGCACACACACACACACAACAGAAAGAGCCTAGGGCACATTTTCCAAAACTATAGTATCAATGATTTTTGCACACATCATTGCATCACTGGGCTGATGGATGTTTACGCTTTGATCCATTGCTTAATGAACAGGGATTAATGAAGAAAACTGACCTGGAGAAAATGTTTTTGCAAGGATCTGGGTAGGCAGCAGTGCCAAACTCCGTTATGACGACTCTCTTCTCTGTCATAGCACGCACATAGGCATCCGTCTTCACAAACCTGTAATCACACTTTTTTGAGTTCTGTCCAGAATACAGGTACCTTTAGTAAGAATTTATGAACACTTGGCTACTCATTTGGCTGCACCTTTCTCTTCTGCAAAAAAAACAAAAAAGCATTCCGTTGCAGAGGGAAACATTAATCCACTAATACTTGCAACTGTAGATGATGAAAGCAGTTTCTGGAAGAAGAATGTATCACCACAAACACAACTGTAGTATTTCTGATGAGATTGGAAAGATATGCAAAATGCAAAAAAAAAACAAACAAAGCAGCTATTCCCCCAGCCATTGGCGGTACAGGGGGCAGGTTGCTCTTATTCCCCCAACGATTGGTGGAACGGGGGTGAATTTCACTTATTCCCCCAACCGTTGGTATAACAAGGGGGAAAGTTTATCTTATTTCCGAAGTAAATCTAAGACACCATTCAGGCTTTCCCGCAGAGAATCGGTTAGTCAAGGTGGTGACTAACCACCGGGGGGGGGGGGGGGGGTCAGTGTTTATTTACTCTTTATAAATAAACAAAGCAGCTAAAGTCCAATAACAAAGTGACAAAGTCAACAGTATTGAAACTTTATTGATTGACACTCAGATATAATAAACTGCGTGTATTATGCTTTCATGGAAGTGAGATCAAAAATTGCAGTTTGAGAGGGTTTCTGGGTTTCAATGGAGCATTTGCCCAACAGTCCGAGTGTAACACTTGCTTGTACACAGTGTATTTTAGCCTTATTGTAAGAGCTGAGCTGGAAATAACAGTATTAAATAAAAACACGCAATCTTATGATACATGCTTGAACACAGCCAAAATTATCAAAAAAAGAAGAATGAAAAGCGCATAAAATGCTCACAACCGTCCCTAAGGGTTGAACGAAACTTAATGTAAGAACGGAAAATGTATTTGTTATTAGTTTTGACTTCAATTCCCCAAATGCTTTGTGATTGTGGTTGTGTTTGGGGAGAGGAGAACGTATTATGTACAGAATAGCATTGCATTCGCAGGATTAAAAAAATACAATACACCTTATCTCATAATTACAAGATCTAATTACGTGCAGATGGTGAAGTAGGCAGGCTTCTTTGAATAAAGAACCCTGATATTTTTGACTGCTTTTTCCCATCCATTACTGTACACTTGAGAAAACCACGCCCAATGTATAGAAGCATATAGTTAACAAAATTAAAATGAAATTGCAATGTCAGAAATGCATTTTCATTTTCAAGATACAAGTGCGTTATTTGTATCATAATGAATATGCAAATGTAATCCTCCACTTTGCGTTTTCATTTTCAAGTCCATGTATGCAGACACTAGCTTTTGAACCTCACATTGGTGAAAACCAGCACGGTCCATTTCTTCTTTGAGTTGGAGAACACTACGTTCATAATTACCATAAACAATCTGAATGATTTTCAGGGCTAACAGTGAGGTTTTCCCTGTACATCAGTCCATTTCTGGTGAGCTCAAGCCCCAAGAAGACCGCAGCATTTTTGAACGTTTTTGACGTATGGCCTCCACAGTGCATAGCACAACCTTCACTTGCATTTGTAGATGTAATGTTTTAATGGTGTGTACCGGCAGGGGTTTTCCAAGGTAGTCCTAACCCATGTGGTTATATCCATTTCAAGGATTGAAAATCAGGGGCATTCAATATTGATTTTCAACATCATCCTTTACAGAGAGATTATTCCAGGTCCCCTCAATTTTCCAATATTATCCTCTGTAGAGGGTCACGCCCCTTAAATACTTACAGGAGCACACTGCAATTTGCAGCTGCTTTAACTTAGATTATTCAGTCACGCAGTTTTGCTTGAAAATAACTGTGTTGCTTGTCAATGTTCAGTTTATAACCAGATATGATGCCGTAACCTGTTCAACACCTATCTCCCTGTATTCTTTTAGCAGTCCAACACTTTCTGAGTCTGCTATTGCTCCTGTCCCAACTTTTTTGGAATGCAGAGCAGGCTTCAAATTCAGAATGAGAGTTTATTTAAAAAGACAATGAAGTACAAGAGGTACACCATGAAATATAGGTCTTGAACTGTTTTGATGATTAACATGCTTTCTTCCTTTACTTGCATTTTTCATACTGTCCCAACTTTTTTGGAAGTGAGGTAGTATATGAAGACACACATCAGTATAAAACTTGGCAGTCTTACTTTCGGTAGTAGGTGACCTGCCCATTTTTGAAGTCAAATTTGTGCATGAGTGCCTGGCCATCAAAGAGGTGGTAGAAGGGCTCATCCCCCACCTCGAACAGGCCAGGCCCCAGCCGCAGGAGGCTTCCCCGCAGCCATGTTGGAATTCTGCCTGTAGGAACACAGGAAACGCCCTGTTTAATCTCAGGGAGATGCAGGGGCCCAGTCTTTCATACAAAAACACCCCTTTTGCCCTGGATGCCCAGTGGTTAGCATTTCACAGCAGGGAGACATTCAAATCGACTTTCAAGCACATGGTATTAATTAGGTTTGCACTATTTTCATTGATTGACTATTGCTACAATACATATTACATTAATTCTAACACATTAACTAGAAACCTTGTATGAATATATTAAGATGTACAAAATTCAAATTTAGGACAATTACACATAAAGTGATGTGATTTGCACATTCCCGATTTTTTTGGTTTTTGCATATTTGCCTCACTTGAATGTTTCAGATCATCAAGCTAGTTTTTATATGAGTCAAAGATAACAAGAGTAAACACAAAATTAATTTTTTAAATGAAAATTTCATTTATTGAAGGATAGATGCAATCCAACCCAACCTGGCCCTATGTGAAAAGTAATTGCCCCCATAATTACTAAATCACACCATTAAACAAATTTAATTGACACTTTGCATCACTTTCAACATACTGACCCAGGCATGATTACTGCTTGCACTGTTGAGTCTAAACATCACATAAGCCCCACGCACTGACACAGAAATATGGACACCAGCATCTAAATGATGCCGTCGTTGGAACTGGTCCTGAAAAATGTAACTGTAGACTGAATAAGGAGGTGGTGCCCTAGTAATACTTTAAACAAGAGTTGTCAGAAAGACAACAAAGCTCGCCGTGGCAAGGTTAAAGTTTTTCTGCACGCGGACGGACGCGGACGCCAGGGGTACGACAATAGCTCTCCGGACGTTACTCGTCCCGGCGAGCTAAAAATGGGAGTTGTTATGTATAAAATCGTGAAATACAGCAGCATAGCACATTCGCATCAAAAATTTGAAAGTTGTTAGTGTTCACCAGTTTGGATAGTTTTCATAATTTCACACAAGTACATGCGGAGTATTCTAAACATTATAAGAGATGAGATTGTTACACAGTTAGGTCATTCTGATCGTCAGGAGTGGCCATTACTACAGACACCAAGCCAAGTTAGGGTACTGACAGATCAGAATTTTAATCAGTAAGCAACAACTGTGGTAAACGGGACTGATTTTATCATATCATACTTTGAGTAAACGTTTGAAGTTTCCAGATAACACCAGCAATAAGAGGAATTAGGGTAGGTACAATAACTGCCAAATAAGCTGAAACTTTTCATTTTTGCTTTTCTGAAAATGCGAATGATCGGTTATGCAAACTTCATTTTGTGTCATCCAATGCAGGGTTTTGTGGTTCCGAATTCATGCAAACGGCAAATCATTCTCACCAAGTTTTGAAAAAAATAAGGCCTGATATTTGAGACAAAATAACATTATACCCTCATCCATTCCCCACTTACCAAACGAGTTGAAAGTTAAATTTCCTGTTGTCATTCAGTATTACACTTACATCACGAGCAATCAGAAAGCCTAGATGACATACTTGTAACCGAGACTAATGGCAAGTCGGTCTGCTTCCATCCATCCATCCATCCATTTTCCGCTGCTTATTGAGGACCGGGTCACAGGGGTAACAGACAAAGCAGAGAGGCCCAAGCGCCCCCCTCCCCAGCCACTTTCTCCAACTCTACCTGGGGGACCCCAAGCCGTTCCCAGGCTAGCAGAGAGATATAGTCCCTCCAGCGTGTCCTGGGTCTGCCTCGGGGCCACCTCTTAGTTGGACATGCCTGGGAAACCTCGAAAGGGAGGCGTCCTGGAGGCTGAGGTGACTGAATCACCTGAACTGATTCCTTTCAATGTGGAGGAGCAGCGGTTCTACTCTGAGCCTCTCCCGGATGTCTGAGCTCCTCACCCTGTCCCTAATCGTCAGCCCAGCCACCCTACACGGAGAAAGCTCATTTTGACCACTTGTATTTGCGATCTTATTCTTTCGGTCACTACCCAAAGCTTATCACCATAGGAGAGGGTTGGAATGTTGATCGACCAGTAAATTGAGAGCTTTGGATTTACGCTCAGCTCCTTCTTCACCACAATGGACCAGTACAACGCCCGCTTCACTACAGGCGCTGCAGTGATCCGTCTGTCAATCTCATATTCTGTCCTTCCCTCACTCGTGACCAAGACCCCAAGATACTTGGACTCCTCCACTTGGGTTTAACAACTCACTCCCCACTTGAAGGGTACAATCCACCAAGTTGGTCTGCATGCTAGACTTAAATAATTACCCTTTGTCACAACACTTATAAATTCATTGCGTGTCTCTTTGAAATTCAGCAGCTAGCATGTGTATTAAGTCTACATGTACTGTGATTGGTTTACATCCTCTGCGTCTCCCCTCGGTTGAATTTTGTGACGCGGTTGTGGGCTAAATGACAGCATAATGGGTATTTAAGCCCTGTAGTTCATGTGCAAGTTGCAGGATTGTAAACTCGCATTCATACAAGTGGTGCTCATCAGTGTTTTGTTCTAAAACTCATTTGTCTTCATCTAATGCAACTAGTAATTAAGTGGCAGCCTTTTCCCTAGAAGTCATTCCAATCATTAAGTTGACTCGAACAAGCTTCCAATCCTAATCAGGGTCCAGGATTGGGACCGAGTTCAAATTAAATTAATTCAGTTCTGTTTCATGTTCTTTTACTCAAGTTATCATGAGCAGGCTTCCCATCATACTCACATTCCACGACTGGGATCGCATTCTTGACAATCCATCCAGTTTGCACTCCTCCAGTTGGTCAGAAACAAGCCTCCAATCCTGAACTGGAGCTTAAACTCGCATTCATGCAAGTTACCCCAGTCAATGTGTGGTCTGAAAACTCTTTCATCTACTTTTAATGCGAATACTACTTAAGTAACAGCCTTTTCCGAAGGAAGTCATTCTAGTCATTTAATCAATTCAAACAAGCTTCCAATCCTAATCAGGTCCAGGATTGGGATCATGTTCAAGTTAACTCGAGTCTGTTCTGGTTCATCTACTCAATTTTTCAAGAACAAACTTTCAATCATAATCAGGGTCCAAGACTGGAACCGCATTCTTGCTATCCCATCCAGCTCCCCTAGTCCAGTTTGCTAGGAACAAGATTCCAATCCTGATCTGGAGCCAGGACTGGGACTGTGTGCTCCTCAGCAACCTCTCCATCCTCTGAAGCAGTTCAGTGCTGGCGGTGCCTGTGAAATGCTTGGCAGCATCCTGGAAGTCAGGCATCCAGAAAATGGATATGTATTCCATGTGGCCCCCTCATTTTGACAGTCAAAAAAACATTTAAAAATAACATTCACTAGCATTTGATGCAAAAGTTTCTATTGAGCGTGAAAAAGGTTGGTAGGAAAAGATCGCATTTACAATTCACACCGAAGCAAAAATCTCTCCGATTTAGCTGTTTGGAGAGGGAGGGGGGCAGCTTGTATTTTTCTTCACAAATCATCATTTGCTATGTCAGATTGAGCTGACTTCTGGTCAATGAGTTTATGATCCAGGAAATGTGTTGTTTTACCTCCAACCTAATTTATTTATTTTCTTATTAATTTGTTTTATATTTCAGTATGTCAGTGCAAAAATGATTTCAGTGTTGAATTTTCATGAAGTTTCCTTGTGTCTGAGGCACTTTTTTGGCCCAACATAGTCAAAAAACATAGTAATAAGTTTTATTTCCGAATGATATGAGTTGAAATCATTTCTCCAGTCTCTTTGACGTTCAAATCCTGAGTTATAAAGCTTTAAAAGGTCCCCTGTAATGCCATCAGGTGTACAGCCAATTATCCATTTTGAGCCAGTTCAAAGAATCAGCTGAAAGAACATTTAGCAACTAATTAAGTTAACTGGCATCAGGCGTGTAACATGATTGGCTTTAAAAGGGATGTCTTAGAGAGGCTGAGTCTCTCAGAAGTAAAGATGACCAGAGGCTCTCCAACTTGCGAAGGCTAACTTAAAAAACAATTTTGGAATACTTTAAAAACAATGTTCCTCACTGTCAAATTGCAAAGGCTTTGAAGCTCTCATCATCGACAGAGCATAACATCATCAAAAGATTTAGGGAAGCTGGAAAAATCTCATAAGGAACAAGGCCGAAAACCTTTACTGGATGTCCGTGATCTTCAGGCCCTCAGACGCCACTGCATCATTCACCGGCATGATTCTGTCATTGACATTACTAAATGGGCCCAGGAATACTTCAAGAAACCACTGTCTGTAAACACAGTCCGCCGTGCCATCCACAGATGCCACCGTAAACTCGATCATGCAAAAAGCCATTACTGAGCAGGATCCAGAAGTGCCGCCATGTTCTGTAGGCCAAGGCTCATTTAAAATGGACTGCAGCAAAGTGGCAAATGGTCCTGTGGTCAGACGAGTCTAAATTTGACATTCTTGTTGGAAATCATGGGCGTCGTGTCCTCCGGGCTAAAGAGGAGAAAGACCACCACTCCTGTTATCAGCGTTTAGTTGAAAAGCCAGCATCTCTGATGGTATGGGGATGCATTAGTGCATATGGTGTGGGACACTTGCATGTTTTAAAAAGCACCATGTATGCTGAAAGGTATATAAAGGTTTTAGAGAAACATATGCTCCCCTCCAGGTGACATCTATTCCAGGGAAGGCCTTGTGTTTTTCAGCAGGACAATGCAAAACCACATACAGTCCCATCCTGACGTCACAAGGTGGAGTGACAACCCAGAATAATGAAATCTGATTGATTGCTTGACAGTTGATCAGTTCTTCTTGCCTCTGGTGGTTACTTCCCCATGTGACGTTAAGACGGGAAAGATTTTGAAATGGCTTGTAATAACTAATTGGCTGTGCACCTGGTGACATAATAGGGGACCTTTAATGGGGGTCATGCAAAATTGGCAAGAATTGGCTTGATTTGGCTACATGACATGTCTGGTAATGTGACGCTGGCAAAAAGTGGCACGTGATGCCGCAATCTGAAGAAATTCAAGTACAGATGAGAACCAAGGTCATTAACATCAATTACTCTGGAAAGGATTGCAAAGCCAAGGTGCTGGGGCTCCGTCAAACTATGGTGAAAGCCATTGTTTTGAAATTGGAATACTCCACTGTTTTTATTGTTTATTATTGTTTTTATTTTTATTCAGTGATAGTACTTTTTACCATTTCTGGATCACTTTTTTGCATTGATTTTCTTTTGTACATCTCAGTTTTTTATTGTTTTTGTTTTTCTAGTGATTTTTGATGTGTTTATGTACAAATGTCCTTCCTGTTTTTTTTTACGTATACTTGTAATTTTTTATCTCGATCACTGTCGTGCAGAAAATTGCCCAAATCGTGGGATAATAAAGACTTATTGTATTGTATCTACAAATGAAGAAAACTTGAAATAGTGATGAACCTTCCCAGGAGTGCCAGGCCAACCAAAGTTCCTCAAAGACCACATTCACAACTCATCCAGGAGGTCACAAAGAACCCAGACTACACACCTTGCCACAGTTCAGGTAAATGCTCACAGTTCAACAATAATAAAAAGACTAGGAGAAAAAATGGCATCCATGGGATAGCTGCAAGGCAAAAACCCTCCGTTGACCAAAAAAACACACCCAAGACTTCTGGGATAGTATTCTGTGGACTGATGAGTCAAAAGTGTACGTTTTGGAAGACATAGGTCATGTTACTTGTGGCATAAAGCATACATAGCATTCTACAATAAGAACACCACACCATCAACACAGTGGTGGTAGTGTGATGGCCAGAGGTTGCTTTGCTGTTCCAGGTCCAGGGTGACAGGGTCATAATTGACAGAACCATGAATTCTGCTCTCTACTAGAAAATCCTGAAGGAGAATGTCAGGCCAACATTTTTCGACCTAAAGCTCCAGCACAGCTGAGTTAAATAGCAGGACAATGATCAAAAGCACTAGGGCAAGACCACCTCTAAAAGCTTGAAAAGAAGACAAAATGAAGGTTTTGGAGAGGCTGGTCAAAATCCTGACTTGAATCTGATTGAGGTGTTGCGACATGACCTTAAACTGGCAGTTTATCCTCAAATCCCCTACTTTGTGGCTGAATTAAAACAATTCTGCAAAGAAGAGCAGGCCAAAATTTGCCCAGGGTGATGCAAAAGACTCATTGCTAGTAACTGCAAACGTTTTATTGCAGTTGTTGTTGCCAATGGTTGCACAACCAATTGCAGGTTTTGAGGGGGGCAAATTATTTTTCACGTGGGTGAAATAGGTTTCCAATAACTCTTTACCTTCAACAAATTAAATTACTGTTTAAAAAGCTTAATCCTCTGCTACTCCCATTGTCTTTATCTACAACCCCAATTCCAAAATAGTTGGGACGAAGTGTAAATTGTGAATAAAATCAAAATGCAATGACTTTCAGATCACATGAGCCAATATTTTATTCACAATAGAACAAAGATAACATTTCAAATGTTGAAACTGAGACATTTTATATTTTTATCCATAAAATGAGCTTATTTCAAATTTTCTGGCTGCAACAAGTCTTAAAAAAGTTGGGACACAGGCAAAAAAAAAAAAAGACAGAAAAAGCTGTTAATATATAAGAGAATCAGCTGAAAGAACATTTAGCAACTAATTAAGTTAACTGGCATCAGGCGTGTAACATGATTGGCTTTAAAAGGGATGTCTTAGAGAGGCTGAGTCTCTCAGAAGTAAAGATGACCAGAGGCTCTCCAACTTGCGAAGGCTAACTTAAAAAACAATTTTGGAATACTTTAAAAACAATGTTCCTCACTGTCAAATTGCAAAGGCTTTGAAGCTCTCATCATCGACAGAGCATAACATCATCAAAAGATTTAGGGAAGCTGGAAAAATCTCATAAGGAACAAGGCCGAAAACCTTTACTGGATGTCCGTGATCTTCAAAACCACATACTGCAGCTATTACAACAGCATGGCTTCGTAGCAGAAGAGTCCGTGTGCTGAACCGGCCTGCCTGCAGTCCTGATCTTTCACCAATTGAGGATATTTGGCTCAAAATTAAACGAAAAGTCCATCAAAGGAGACACAAAACTCTCCAGCAAATGGAAGCCTGTATTAAACAGGAGTGGGATGAAATTCCAATGGCTAAACTCAAGAAACTTGTCTCCTTGAGGCCCAGATGCCTCCACTTTGTGTTAAAAAGAAGAGGGGATGCTACATCATGGTAAACAGGCCCCTGTTGCAACTTTTTTGAGCAGCCATCAAATTTGAAATTAGCTCATTTTATGGATAAAAATGTAACATTTTGCAGTTTCAACATTTGCTATGTTATCTCTGTTCTATTGTGAATAAAATACTGGCTGGTATGATTTGAAAGTCATTGCGTTTTGATTTTATTCACAGTTTACACTTTGCCCCAACTTTTTCGGAATTGGGGTTGTAATATGAAAATAAGTTTGATGATCTGAAAGTTTTAAATATGACAAGCAAGCAAAAATAGAGGAAATTGGGAATGGGCAAATACTTTTTCAAAGCATTGTATATAAATATATGTGTTCCTAAAAGTGAAATGCATGTAAAGCAAGAATATGTATCAGTAATGGACAAGGATTCCTGGCAGACCTGCGACCTGAGCTGGAATAGGCTCTGCCAATTCCTCGCACGTCTCAAAGATTTTCTTGTAACCACCAGCAGGGTGTTCAACTCTGCCATTAAAACAAAGAACAGCGTGATCCCCTTCAGATACTCTGTGCGACTGATTTGTTACATAGGACAGAATTTACCTAAATATACCCAACCTCCCATAACGTGGCCAACTCAGGGCATAAGCATCCAGAAATAGGAGCCGACCCAGCTTCCGTCACAAATGCTGCAGTTCTTCACATGAATCATTGTTTAAAAAAATAATTTGTTGATTCCAATGAAGGCAAAACGAATAGTTTATCGATTAGGAAAATTAGTTAATATCCTTAAAACAGCAGAAATAATCATCAACAGTTTGGGCTTCCTTCACGAAAGTGTGACTTATTAATATACAGTTTGTTCAGCGTAAACACATATCCGAGAGAACATAATCAAATCGTGCCTTTGAGTTTCTCCTTTTTCACTTTAGTACAAACAATGACATAAGGCGAAATCAAAATTTCGCACTTGAGATGCATTCAATTAAACCATGCTCAGCACGAAGTAAGACCAGGCTGAATTGTAAAATCACTCACCGGCTGACCATTTTTCTGTGTAATAGTCACACAACACCTCGCTGGTCTGAGAAGAATCTCACGGTCCCTAGCGGTTGTTTGGGGGGGGGCATTTATACGTGGGTTCACGTCTCTCATCAGAATCTTGTGAAAGCAGCTTCCCAGCCAATCATGCCGTGGTGGAACAAGGGCCTCTTTGTGCCATAGCTTTTCTCGCAACACAGGACCACCTTTCCCTGAATTAAGTAATTCAGAATCATGATACAAACCATAGATGAACACACAAACATCGTTATTATTCTGGCTTATTTCCACGTAACTTTCATCAGTAAACAAATCGATGTTTGTCAGTAAATTATTTGTATATGTTTTCTGTCAACCCCCGGTGAATGCAATAAAGTTAATTCCATATTTAGAAGTGACAAGGCCAGACGATGACATAGCTATAAGCCTGCTGCTCTCTTTCTCTCGAGGATTTCCCAGAATCAATGAGAGCTACAAGTTTCGTGATTAATACAAGCTTTAATTCTTAGGTAAAAATGACCACCTATATTCTCGCATCCTAACATTCTATTAAGTTACACCTAAACTAAGCGACGAAGAGGCCCTGACATACAGACAATTCGTCTGGTTTATGACGCCTGAGCTCAGATGACCCAATTAATTTTCAATTTGATTAATTTAAATGCGATTTATCTTTCAGTTCTTAATCACTTCATTGCGTTTTGATTTTAGCCAAACCGAGCGTTAAACCCCAACTAGGCTTTCAATCGGTGACATACCTGCCGCCAGTGGGCATCTCATTATCGCGTCGATAGATCCGAAGCTTAACCAAGTCTGTTGTATATTGAGCCTTCATATGCCGATGTGCTTCTCTAATATGATGTAAAAAGTAAAAAAAAAACCTGCTTAATCATTTCAATTTAAATAACGTTATCTCTTCAATACTATTGAACTAAAAATAAAAAATAAAAAAACCCTTGTTTGAAGACGACAGCCAAGCCAATTTCGAATGGAATTACTTGCGAGCAAAATAATTCCAGCGAGATCCTAACTCTGGTTAGACACAAGCACGACCCTGCTGAAAATTTCAGCTTTGACCAGCCTAGGCTGGTAAGGCTGGTTTAAGCTGTGTTTTGGACAGTTTTAGCGGGTCAACCAGCCCAGGACTGCTTTAAATTATTCTTGCTTTAAATAATAATTATAAAAAAATCTGCCACTCGCCTCATAAAAACCATTACAACGCCAGCAGGTTGTTGTGGCGACTCAGTGACAAAATTACACTAAAAAAACCTGCACATTTTTTTCAAATGACCACAAACTCCCCTTATTACAGAGCAGGAAGACTGGATAAGTATTGTTGATTCTCAGTGATTACACTGCAATACCCCAACAAGTTGCTTTGAATAAATTACTCCTGCCATACCTTAGAGAATCCTTTGTCAAAGGTCCTTAAAATGTTCAATTGTTTTAGTCAGCAACCATTATGCAGCAGAACTACACCGACAATAGCCATGCAATGAATGCAGCCCTTTGCACAATAACTGAAGAAGAAATGGGTAATTAAGGATGGCACGTTGGTGACACAATTAATCGTGCT
This sequence comes from Gymnothorax reevesii, assembly GCA_029721435.1. NCBI lineage: Eukaryota > Metazoa > Chordata > Actinopteri > Anguilliformes > Muraenidae > Gymnothorax > Gymnothorax reevesii. Next base: position 96,599,231 of record CM056575.1, read on the forward strand.
TTTGTTTTGGTCTTCAGGTTCAGATAAATGATCATGCTGCTTGAGGTTAAATAGGCAAGTAATTAATCATGTCCAGTGCCCATGCATCCTCAGCTCTAGTAGCCGGTTGCTTTTCTGTCTGCATTTATAGTCTAAAGCTGAAATATGAACCCTCTGCCAAAAATTTCAGTGGTTTGCTTCTCCTTTTTGGTATGCAACAAAAGCATAATCTAAGGTGAAATGTTTGTTGACTTCGGTTTTTAAATATGCCCAATCGTGTAATCAAACGTCTCAAACATCAAAAAATTAAGGGGAAAGCTTAATGTCATGCTCTCTCTTAACACCATATACAGCTATTTCTGGGTACTATTAGAGCAGGAGAGAATATGCTCAAGTGTGAATTATAATCCAAAGAGGCAGAAAGCCATTCACATGATGGAAGAAAGTTTAAAACAAAAGCTACTTTATGGCGCAAGATTGGCTAAGGAAAAGTCCAACTCATGATGACTGAAGTATTTCAGAGGTTCTGTACACATTCACTAGTGATTAGAGTGGTGATTCATGAAAAGATTAAGAGTTAGGCCTGCTCAAAAGTAACACAGGTTTTGTTGTAGCAACGATATGAAAAATAAAACCATCATTGTCAGAGATTACATACACCAATCATTTAAATTAATAATAGACAAAGTGACAAATTGGGAACCCATTGAACACTCGGCAAGAAAATAGCTGGGAATCTCATGCAAAATAGAACAGGAAATCTGCTCAAACAGGTCATTTTTTTCTTTCCAGTCCTTTCATGGTGAATATGAATTATTAACACTACAAATACAGGGAAGGACTACACCAAAGAAATTTTGGGAAGGAAATTTAGTTGTAAGAAAATGTCAGTGGCATGTCACAGGAGGCAGTTTTGAGAAAATGAACCCAACTGAAACCCTGGTGTTTGGAGAGACACCCCCCCACCCCATAGCAATTAATTCTCCTAAAGCAGACTTGAATTGCATTCCAACCATAATGGTAAAGCCTGAGGATTTTAAACCCTTGTTCCAGACCTGAGCCAGCAGCTGAGGGTTCGCAGAAATGAGGGCAATCACATTCCTGTAGGTCTATACGATACCAAGTTGTAGATGGGGCGATCAAACCCTTAGTTAATTATAGAACAACTCTCAAAATAGAGGAACATGTAAAATAAAATTTACTGTAATAGATAATCACATTGCTCATTTTCAACCATCTTGATAAATGTCCACAATTTTTGTTTTTCATCCTGATCGGTTGGTGCAGTTTTACCTGAAGCGGTCAGTTTCGAGACCTAGAGCAGTGCAGTTGCCGTTCAAATCTGTCCAGAACATGAGTGAACATTTGCATGTTCTCCCCCTGTTCATGTGAGTTTCCTCACTGTCCTCCAACAGGTATCATAGGCCAATTGGAGATTCAAGTCTATATAAAACTTCTGAGTGAAATTCAATGCCGTGATGGATTGGTACACTGTCCAGAATGTGTTCTTGCCCTTCACGCACTGCATACTGGAATAGACTTTGGAGCACGCAAACCATGAATGCGGAACAAGCATGTTAGATAGAGTGTGTCAGGACCTAATATATGACAAAAGTGATTAATATGCAAGGAATTGCATTTGGGAATCATCAGCTGCAATTAGCCATGATCTGAAAACTATGGCACTTGGATGGAAATTTCCATTCAGAACTACATGGATGGTCCATTATGAATATGCAGACTCCGAAGACTCCCTGATGAACAGAAAAATATTCTCAATACATGGCAGCTATCCTGGTATGAGAGATTTGGGGCATAAGACTTAACTGAACAGCACAAAGCAAGTGTTGTGTACAATAGTACACAAATCCTGGAATTTCCTTCACAGGGTTCAGGGGCTTTGAAGCAATGAATTTGCAGAATCACAAATGAATGAACGTGAATGGCCTCAGATGGACACACAAAATGGAATTCATTGTTTAAATGAAGAGAAGTTTACTTCAGTAATCCCAATGTCTGTAGAGTCACATGACAATATGTAAACAACACAGATATCTAAATGAGGAAAACATTAATTGAAAGTGCAGTTTTTCCCTTACACTGAAATGGAGTAAAATTCAACATCACTTGAGTAAATGCCAATGCCAAAAGCAGTGGCTATGGCAACACGCAATTTGCTTCTACTCATACATAGGCACTGCATGCTGTAGATCATAGCTTTGAAACCTTGAAGAAAGTGCAACATATATGCAACTTGCATAGAATAAATGGCCACTAAAAAAATGTTTCTACACCACAGCTGACACTGAAAACAAATAGTCAGAGAACTAGAAGCACAAGAGAATCTACACTTTGGTAAAACATCTTTAAAAAAAATTCCATTAACATTGAGATTATGACTGCAAATGACATCTGGAAGGAATGCATATGCATTACATAAAAAACAGGGATTTGAACAGCAGTTAAAAAACCCATTAAAGTTCTGCAAGTGCTTGCCTCTTAATTTAATAGGTGTTGGGGGGGGGGGGGGGGGAACAAAAACAAAAAAAAAAACCAAAAAAAAAAAAAAACAAACACCACCTCCAGAAAATCAAACCTTTTTAAGAAATGACATGCTTTCCTCTGACGCCAAAGCAAGATTACATTATTCTGAAAATGCACCAAACTCACATGGAGTCATTCCTTTTATTTATGGTTTACCCTCCAGGAAAGATTTTAAAGAAGTCCAAACACCCTTTTCATACGACAAATACCACTTAAAGGCCTTAATAACAGACAAAACACTGTGAAAATAACTTAACACAAGCAGGTGACACAAGCAGTAAAACCAAAAACAGAGATACAAAATTAAACAAATGTAATAACCTTTATAAAAATATTTTAATCCAAGGATAAAATATACCGTAGACATCTTGCACCATATGATAATAAAAAGGTTTGGCTGGTTTTATGCATAAGAATAAAATCAGATCCTTGGAGCTTCTTCACATACAGGCTTCAAGTTGCTGTGAAGTCTTTGTGGAGACAGGGAGAGAAGAAAACACCCACAACAGAATAAAAACATGACCCTTCAGTTTCGAATGCTAAAGGCTTTGACTTTCTTCATACTTAGCAACATTGGTGGCTTGATCTTTGGCTTATCCACAAAAAGCTGAGCCTCGCTTTCTGTGGTGGGGAATCTGCGGGTGTAGATGTCGGGGTACTGCTTCTGAAACTGCAAGGAAGGTCAGTTTTTAGCAAGAGGGATGCTGGGGTAACAGTTAAGAGCATTTTTCCAAAGATCATTGCATATCAAGTGGACCAAATTTCCAGGTGGTCTGAACCTGACCCACTCAAAAAAAAATCTGGCGAATATATGTTGTAGTATACGACTTAAAATTCATGCAATACTCTTCTGAATGGTGATGCTTTGACGTAGATTTCAAATCTGCCATCAGTTTTCGGCTAGGGGTTACCTGTAATTTACTAGAGTCATCCCAAATCCAGAAAAAAAAAAAAAAAATTCATGATGCTGAAATTTGTCAGGATTTTGGACAGCCCTAGGACTACACTTAATGACTGTAGAATATTGTACTTTGGCATATTTAACCACAAAATATGTAGCTTTAACCCCAAACATTAAAAATGACTATTACATGTACTGTGGTGGTTTTAAGGGGGTCTCAATCCATTCTGCAGTATTATTTTACCAAATGGCAACCCTAGTTTCTCATCCAAGCAGTGGACCAAAAATTCTTGGTCCATTACAATATTTGGACTGACTGACTACTTAAACATTTCCAAGTATGATTGTGTGGACTTCATTCTAAGTATTTTAAATTCACCGCTGAATAAGGTGAGTTTTGGGGGTTCGTAGGCAGGATATTTGATGAATCAGTACTGCACTGATATTTCGTTGCTTATTTCTAATATTTTTCAAGATCGCATAAATGGTGATCCCAGAGGAAGGTTTTGCGTAGATTGCAAATTTCCCATCAGATTTGCGATGAGTCGCCTAACGAATATTATCGGAGACCAAAATTGACCGAAAATGAAAGCTTTAGATCAGCTCTGACCACTTATTTATTTACAATTATCCTATTGTGTAGATCGCCGATTTCTAATTAATCACAATTTTTTATATAGCGTCATCTGAAGGCATACTGAGTCAAAGCAAAGTCACAGTCCGAACAGTGGCGTTCAGTTTCAGGCAGTCAGTAGGCCAGCGTTTCACTCCACACAAAGCATGAAGCACAGTTGGCTTACCATTGGAGAAAACTGATCTGGAGCAGATATTTGAGGATTTCTAATTTTAACGCGATTGTGTCTTCCACTGATATTCGTTTGGCGACCCTTATTCCAAATCAGATGGGAAATTTGCAATCTACATAAAAACTTCTGCGATCACCATTTATGACCCCTTTGCAGTCTTGAAAAATGCACTGCTCAAAAAAAAAAATAAAGGGAACACTTAAACAACACAATGTAACTTCAAGTCAATCACACTTCTGTGAAATCAAACTGTCCACTTAGGAAGCAACACTGATTGACAATCAATTTCACATGCTGTTGTGCAAATGGAATAGACAACAGGAGGAAATTATAGGCAATTACCAAGACACCCTCAGTAAAGGAGTGGTTCTGCAGGTGGTGACCACAGACCAATTCTCAGTTCCTGTGCTTTCTGGCTGATGTTTTTGTCACTTTTGAATGCTGGCGGTGCTTTCATTCTAGTGGTAGCATGAGACGGACTCTACAACCCACACAAGTGGCTCAGGTAATGCAGCTCATCCAGGATAGCACATCTATGCGAGCTGTGGCAAGATGGTTTGCTGTGTCTGTCAGCGTAGTGTCCAGAGCATGGAGGTGCTACCAGGAGACAGGCCAGTACATCAGGAGATGTGGAGGAGGCCGTAGGAGGGCAACAACCCAGCAGCAGGACCGCTACCTCCGCCTTTGTGCAAGGAGGAACAGGAGGAGCACTGCCAGAGCCCTGTAAAATGACGTCCAGCAGGCCACAAGTGTGCATGTGTCTGCTCAAACGGTCAGAAACCGATTCCATGAGGATGGTATGAGGGCCCGAAGTCCACAGGTGGGGGCTGTGCTTACAGCCCAACACCGTGCAAGACGTTTGGCATTTGCCAGAGAACACGAAGATTGGCAAATTCGCCACTGGTGCCCTGTGCTCTTCACAGATGAAAGCAGGTTCACACTGAGCACGTGACAGATGTGACAGAGTCTGGAGACGCCGTGGAGAATGTTCTGCTGCCTGCAACATCCTCCAGCATGACCGGTTTGGCAGTAGGTCAGTAATGGTGACCTAATGGTGACAGCACATTCAACTATGGGAAGAACAGAGTATTCAATAAGAATATTCCATTGATTCAGATCTAGGATGTGTTATTTCGGGCGGCACGGTGGCATAGTGGTTACCACTACTGCCTCACAGCAAGAAGGTCGTGGGTTCGAATTCAGCCTGGGGCCTTTCTGTGTGGAGTTTGCATGTTCTCCCCGTGTTCGCGTGAGTTTCCTCCGAGTACTCCGGTTTCCCACACCAACAAAACATGCAATATAGGAGCCTTCCCTCCTGTATGGCTGTGTGTGAATGTTTGGTGGTGGTCGGAGGTGCCGTAGGCGCATACGTAGGCAGCCAGCTGTGGCTACAAAAACGTAGTTTACCATCATCAGAGCGTGAATGTACGAGTGAATGAATAATGCCTCCATTGTAAAGCATCTTTGAGTGTCCAGAAAAGCGCGATATAAAATTGATGCATTATTATTAGTGTTCGTTTTAGTTTTTTGAGCAGTGCATTAGAAATAAGCAATGAAATATCAGTGCTATGATTCATCAAATATCCTGCCTACAAACCCCCAAAACACACCATATATATTCAGCAGTGAATTTAAAATACTTAGAATGAAGTCCACACAATCATACTTGGAAATGTTGAGGTATACATTCCAAATATTGTAATGGACCAAGTTTCAGAATTTTTGCTCCACTGTTTGGGGAAGGAACCAGGTTTGCCATTTGGTAAAATAATACCACGGAATAGATATGAGACCGCTTTAAAACCACCAAAGTACATGTAATTGTCATTTTTTATATTTGGGATTAAAGTCACATTTTGTGATTTAAATATGCCAAAGTACAATATTCTACAGTACTAGTGTAGTCCTACTGCTGTCTAAAATCCTGAGAAATTTCAGCTTCATGATTTTTTTCCGGCTTTGGGATGGCTCCAGTAAATTACAGGTAACCCCTAGACCAACAAGTGTTGCCATTAAACGTGGTCATGCCCCCCCGTCAGGTCACGGGAATCAACTAGGGTGGGCGTATTACACTAATACACATTGAAGCCAAAGATGAATGAAATCGGTGAAACCGTTCTTGAGATATTGCGTTCACAACAAACGGGACGCGACGGACGGACGGAGCAGAATACCACGTCCCCCGCTCTGCTTGCCACAGCGCCAGGAGGGGACAAAAATCCACTGGTGTCTGGAGTACCCCCTAAAACACTTTGATACCAAAAATTCAATCAATGCGGGAACTTGTAAGGTTGTTGAACACTGCGAGGGCCTTATTTCAGGGGTTAATTGACCCAGAGGTCTAGATTTTGGCCTGCATGAATTTGATATCATGTACTACAACATATAGTTTTGCCAGATTTTTTTGAGGGTGTCAAGTTCAGACCACTGGTCCAGTTCAGATGGAATGACCCCTCAGCACTACTGAGTCTTTCCAACGGTTTTTACCTGCTTGAGCCTCTTTTTCTTGTCTTTAACAGAGAGGCTTCTGTCCTTGATGAGGCCTTCCAGCAGGTCAGCAATAGCAGCCTGTGAAATGGACAGTTTCTGCTCTTCAAACTCCTGAGGGCTTATTCGTCTGCAGAATGAGTATGTTGGAAGACTGATACCGACACCAGAACTGGGGTAAGTTATCTGTGGAGAAATGTCAAATTACAATAGGCCGCCCTAAAATAAAACTTACAGAAATGGGCCACAAAAGTCAAAATACATGCAAAGGCATCCAATATGTCACGTGTAATGGACTAATGAAGAATGAAAACTCCACTCTCCCGCCATTTATGTATGCTACAAAATACGGAGTCCTCAGCACATACTTGAACCTTCCTGAGGTAGGTGATGTGATCCTGGACTGCACTCTGTAGATACACAGGGACCTGCAGAATGTCCTGGTGGTGATCCATTAAAAATGAGACGAGCCTTGTAGCCAGGAGCTCATCCAGATATACCTCCTCCTCACAGCACAACACGCAGCGAGAGAAGGTGTGCACCATCTGAAAGCAGACAGGGACACCTAGTGGTCACAGCAGGGAAAACAGCAACACAGTACCACGGACAACTTCCATTGGCACAGTTACAACACAGCTCACAAATATCACTGATGCACAGTTTCTGAAAATAATTACTCCTCAGTAAAAAGTTAAAATATTAGTCTTAGACAACTGAAAATGAAATAATGCGTATTTCAAGTTTTTTTTAATGAGTTCCTACCCATCTATACTTCGTGTGTCAACTGCAAGCCATATGGGTAATTGCATGACGGTAATAACATCTCACCAGCGTGCGCGTTCCGATGGCGTCATGCAGGCGGGGCATGTCCACATTCTGGCTCATGCGCGAGATCATGCGCATCAGAAGCTGCAGTTTGCGCCTGCTGGCAGGGGGCAGAAGCAGTGTGCATATCTGCAGTGCCTCGATTGCCAAGCGCTCCAGCTGTGGCTGCAGAAGAGCTGGACACCGAAACAGAACAATCTCACGCCACTCTAAAGGTCAACTCACGCACATCCCTCCCACCGGGCTCAACCAGGTTGACAGAAATTCTACAGCAACACATTTTGACCAATAAACCAAAATATTACAGCTAAATGGAATCCTTTGCTGCCTGCAGAAGGTGGTCCCAAAAATCACAGCTGTTTTAGATTAGTGAAGTTGACAGCAGACATGCACAAGTATAAACAGGTGAGTAAACAAAGCATCAAAATACTAATATGTTGATATTCCAAACACAAATTTGAAACTGAACTGGAAAGGACTTGGTAATACAATTGCAACATTCCACATTAAGTGAAAAACATTCATTTTTCCAGCACTTAAATGGAAAAACATTACTATACTGCAGGGTGCAGACCACTTGTGGGAAGCAAGAAACAGACAAAAGCACTGGCAGGCAGACACATGCATGACCCTGGGTGCAAATAAGAAAAGCATGCAAACGTGTCCTTACTTTGGTCAGGACTTGGATGGCGTGCATAAGAGGACACACAGGGTGGAGAGGTAGAAGGCTTGTTGAAGAGGTCCACAGAGCTATAGCAGCGTCTGCTCACTACAGGGCCGGCCCTGGCTTCTGTGCAGCTGGTAGGGAGGTTGAGCACACTGAAACGTCTCAGTCCACTGCTGGAAGACCCCTCTGGCCTCACCGTTATTTCCGCAACAGGGGCATTAATGCTAAAGCAGCTACTGGAGAGCTCTCGCTGATCACCGTCCCCAGCACAGTTCCCAAAGCTTTTGGATGGACCAGCCTGAAGTCTCTTACCCAAAACGTACTGCTGTGGAGATGGGGTATTACTGTTGCTACTGCTTCCGCTATGGTAGCTAAGCAGCTCAGAGTCATTCCTACCATCATAGCTGCTACAGGAAAGGCTTGCCATGGAGCCAAAAATCTGCTGTTCAGCTTTGGAGTGGACTTCAAGCAGAGACTTTGCTTTATACTGGAGTGAAGAGCACATCTGGCTGCTCCTGCCTGGCACCACATGTTCAGAGGACTGGAAGTGTGGGAGGCGTTCATTGAGGATGCCTTCCAGGGAACAACTCCTCGGCCTCAGCCTCGCCGAGACCGCTCCAGTGCCAGTGGTCCGTGAGAGGTTCAGACAGCTGCCACTCAAGAGCTTACTGCCCGAGGCGGTCGTGCGGAACAGGTCAGTTTTCTGGGCGTTTCCTGCACTCGCTGCCCAATGACGGTCTAACGGAGCCTTAGAACAGAACACCTCCCTCATTGGAGACTCGGATTCCTCAAAGGACTCTTTCCTGATTAAGCTCAACAAAAGGCACTCCGTTGATTTGAAAGCATTAGCATTGTTCAAATGGGGCGTTTTCGACGGCTGAGGACAGCTGGGTTCTTCCCCATTTTTACGTTTTCCTTGTTGTGTTTTAGGAACCACAACGTAGCCACACAAAACTAGCAGGAGACCAGACAAAAATAAAGAAATAAAAATCTGAGCAAACAACCATGCAGGTGTACATACTGAGACAGGAGGGAATAACAGCGAACACTGAAGCATTAGTACAGAAAATAATAAACAGAAGTTACAGCTCACAAAGCCAAATTAAAGAGCAGTGCATAAAAGCCAGAAATGACACATTTTCACCAAGACAAGCCAGTCCTTCAAAAACACACAAGGTAATAAGGTGCAATGTAGTGAAATTTCATGCTGATGAACGGGGTCAACTTTAAATTCTAAAAAGCACAATCATTCCCAAATTGGTTCCTGTGCAGGCAGAAATATACAACGCAGAAGGAGCACATACTGCCCTCGCACCCCAAATTACTGCCTCACGAGAATTGTTGGGGGGAAGCAAACAGGACCATGACATGTACAGTCTGGTGCACACGCGCACAGACACTCGCACAGAGAGGAGGAGGACATACGTACCCAAAATATTCACAAACAACTCATAGTACTGAAATGTAAGCAGTGGCTGGGGAAGTCCGAGAAAATAATCAGAGACCGTTTTAAAGACATCCCTCTCAAATCCAGGGTATGAAGGCTGATTAGAGTCATACTTTGGCCCTATATTGTGAAGAAAAAAGTGCAGCATCACTGAAAGCATTGACTTAACTGTTCAGGGTGCTCACAAAACAATGAGCATTCAGTTCACAGGGGAAGGGCTATCTTTTCCCTTAACCAAGAGATTAAATTGAAGGGCCAATACAAATATGATCAAAAAGCTTAGATTTTGCATTATAATAAACATAATCTCTGTAAAATTTGAAAGAGCTCTTACTTACAGTTTGCCAAACATTTCATAGCTGACAAGACCCAGTGTGGCAGATCCACTGAAGGAAAATTAAATGGAATATTTCTCAATGCATAAATTAATATTAAACATCAAACATGCACATTATTGCAACACCAAACACAATTTAGCACTGTGACGGGCCAATGAATATGTAAACATACCCGTTTTATCCTCCAGAGTCACCACTCCGTGTTTGTTGACATTTGTCATGTTAAAAACAATGTGCCGAGAGTCAACTTGTGCTGGGTCCAGCACATCTTCAAGAGAAACCAAACCCAAAATCTTCTGCAAACTGAAAAATAAAAACAATCTTTCTAAAAAAATGCCACCAAGTCATTGGACTGAAAATAAAGAGAAAAGCAATGGGCATTCTTACTGTGTCAAAGTTATGTTTCTCCAAATATCAAGGATATCCTCCTCCGTCAATTCTCGACCATGAACCACATCAGGAGCAGAGCTGGCAGGCTTCTCTAGAGTCAAAGGATCCACATTTTCCTAGAAGTTTTGCGAGGGCAAATAGTATTTGGTTTACTAAAGATGCAATATGGTTAAATTAAACTATAACGGCACATCTATTTCAACAATAACTGCTATTATTCAGAATTCATAAAGCATAAAATTGAGAAATGTTTCACTGGGTCAGAGGCAGAAAAGGATTTCTAACCTGTGTTTCTTTGTCAAATGTCTTTGAGGTCCTAACTTTAAAAAGACCCCCCTTTTCCTTCAGCAGGAAACTCTTCTTACGCACAAGTGATGGGCAGCTAGGAACGTGCTTCAGTGGAGATGTAGAGGGGAATCTACAAATATTTGCAATACATAAATGAGATTCTGTTCGGTCACTTGTTCAGTCAATCCTCAGTCGGCACGTAATCACTTTGACTACATGTGGGCCAAGTCACAATCTTGTTGACGAGACTTTAAAAAAAAAAAAAAAAAGATTTTGACCCAAATATATATATTTTTGGAAAGGTATTACCTACAATTTCATGAATTTATTATATTTTTGTAAAATATTGTGTCTGGTAAAAACTATTCGCGACTCAAGCTGGGCTGTAATGCTGTAATCAATTAAATTAATAATTTCAATTTCAAAAATTTGTATGAGTAACTTATTTTTGTTGGTAAACTTGGAAAGGAATGTAAAGTCATGAAACAGTCAAACTAAATAGTGACTATTGTGTATCTGAAAATAGTATTATATTTTTGAATTGTATATACTTAGAAAAATTGTATACTTTTCTAAATATGTCCATGCAGTATGGTATGCCTAAATATATAGGTGATATCATGTACATATTGTAATACAGTAAGAAATCCACTTTTTGTGTTTTTGTCCATGTGATACCAATTCAAAATGTCCATGTGTTACCATACATCACTTCAAAAAAAGCCCTCAATTTTTTTTTCAATAAATATTTTGATATTTCCATGCCTGAAAATCTTAAAAAAAAAAAAACTCTTCTAGACATGGTATAAAAAAATAACTTTGAAAAAATTATTTCCGGATCATGCACTTAAAAAAAGCAAACATTTTGATGTTAATTTGGTGTCCATGTGTTACCGAGTATACAAGACCCCAAAAATCTTACTTTAAAAAAGGAAAGTGACCCATTTCATCAAGTTATCTTATTTTATCTGCATATTGTTATCTTTCCAAAATGGTATAGATTGCATTTTTATGATTATTACTTCAAACGTTATGGACCAAAATATGATGAAAAGTAGTACACTGTTCATGTGTCACAGTATAATGAGTTAAGATGCTTTTTTGATACACCAAAAGCAGCTCAGCTGCTACGGTGATAGCATAATAGGTTTCGAGGTCATCCCAAACACCTGATGCAAGGTATCGCGTGCTTCATGAACGTAAAGTTCATCAACGAGACTGAATTCTTTTTTTTGCTCGGGGATACAACGTTCAAATTCCCGACCCGAGAGTATGACATGACATGCCTGTAGAGTTGGCCGTTATCATCCAGGTCTTCGGAGCCCCATCTGCCCTTCACGTCTTCGATCACGTGATTCTTTAGGAACTTTTTCAGCAGCTGGACAGTCTGCTGCCTCGTGACCTCAGGGCCGAAGTTGCAGTTGTTTCTGAGGAGATCGTGCAGCCAGTCCACCGCTGCCGCTGCGGTGAAGCAGCTCCCGTACAGCCTGAAGTGCTGTCGATGCTTTTTCAGGGGCATTCCCGCTCGAAAAAGTTTAGTAACTTCATTCCACTACACAAAAAGAAATAAGTAGATCAACGTTCGTAAACAATGATTGGTAATTTACAAAAAATTAAGCGAGCAACGCCCTATGTTCACTACTCAACGAGCGAGGTGAAGGGTATGGTTAATCTGAAAACATTCTGCTGAAAATTCTAATTCTTGCCAATTCTTCTTGTTTCGTCAACTCAACTAGATATTGATAGATAAACATCTCAATAATAACTGGTCTAAATTTCATCAAACTACATTAAAGAGGCAGGGTGATTTCATTTTTAATCACAATATATTAAGTAGTAAAGAAATTATGAGAAAGGTTTAAGAACATGGGCAGCAGCAGCATTGGCTGTGGAGGACAGAATAGCCTGGAGGCAGAGAGCAGACGGCACAATTCTCCACTTGGAGAGTGGATAAATGATGAAAAAAATTATGAAGGAAAGTATAGATGGTTATAGTTTTTCAGCAGATCAGCCCTACCCCGAGGTGATATAATATGCTTTTCCTCAGAATAACTAGTTGGCAATCTAACAAGGATGTCGAAGGGCTAAATAGCCTTTCAAGTTATTATTGATTAGTGTCTATCTTTGAATTAACGTTACATCTGATAGCAGGGAAGTATAGTTGGCTACAAATGAAGCGCGGAAGCAAGGCTACGCGTCTTTCCTGTTAGACAAACTTACTCGAACAAACCTAAATCCAGTACATCCCCAATTAGTTAGCGACCCAACTAAACATCCAGTTAGGTTATCAAGTTATTGTCAGCCAGATCGTGTCCGACCATTGTTCATCTTAACGTTATGTCAGCAAGCAGTTAAATACCTTCGTTCACAAGAAGTATCACAGACAACATTGCGCTGCGCTAACTAGTTGCACAACTAACTTATACTAACAAACAAATTCCTGAGCCAACTGAGCTCGGGTTAACGTAAGTTAGCGAGGGACCAAGTAGGCCAACATTTAACGTTAGATAAACATGGGCTGCAATGCGGCAAGACTGTCGATTCAGTTAAAGCCAAATTAGTCGATGGTAACAAGTTACCAGCAAGCAGCAGGGAAGAAAAGTTAACGCTACCCAACACTGAAGGAATCCAATGCCGGTAGACTGGTTAGCTACCAAGCCAATTCCACTCAGTAAAGTATTAAAAGTGGAATTAAAATCAAACCAACTTAGCGTAGTTAGCCAGCTAGTTAATTGCCTGATTTGTTCGCCAGCGGTGGTCAGCGACTTTGCTCCATATTTCTTACCAGTTTCGTTGCCCTGTAAGGACCTGGAGTGACGATGTGGGATTCTTGATCATTCATTGTGAAAAAAGCCGATCACTCCGAAGGAAATAATCACGCACCCAATAATAGCAGTAGCAACAACACTTGGAGTAACTTCGCTAGTTAGAAAGCTACCTAAGGACTAAACTACACGAGCTCATATTCCCCACTGTACGCCATGATATGATACACCAATGAACTCGAACGGTTCGCCTCTTGCACTGTTTAAAATTCGGAGCGCTCATTGGACGTAGACGATTGGAGCACCTCTATCACGTGATAGTGTGAAAACTGTACTTTCTGCATGACCGCGAGTATTCAGGTGTTAAAGGGATGTTTCAAATCCCTGTAGTTATATGATTAGGTGTATTACCTTTAGTTATCCGTGCCCGTTGGTTTGAGGTTCGCGGGAGTAAAGACGCGAGCTGCTCAGCGAACATAATGAAAGTGAACGGTACAGGTCCCTCGCTCCTACAAAACTCTTCAAATATGCAATCCAGCAACTCCAAAACGCTCTCGTGGACAACTTGTGACCTACACATTCACCACGCTATGAAATGATAATGTATAATTACGAAACATAACGACACATTAAGCAAATACTCTGAACTACTTTCTTCAGTAACCCGCTGGGCGGATTAACTCAGTGCGCAGTGCGCACCTCAGAGATTGCGACTTACCAGTAGTTTTAGTAAACATACGCTTTTGAAATCACTTTTATAAATGTATAAATTTTCAAAAAGACCATTGCACTATTTGGATTGATTCATACATAAACTTTTTTAATAACGTTACATATCTTACAGACTCAACAGGGCGTAGAATAGCTCACTAGCTTCAGAACCGCAGTACTCGCTGGTTGCAAGTTTACTGGCAGGTAATTCTGAACGTCAAGACAGGGTTTTGCAATGGAAAATTTAGAAAGTCTTGCTTGCTGTATTCCAGGAAAATTTTTATTTGCCACTGTGAAACAACGAATCATAGTAAGTTATCAGCAGCTGGTCCATCAGTGGGGACCTTTTGTAAGCTCAAGCAAATTTTAACCGAATACATACTTGCAATAGCCTATTAATTTAACGTCAGTCCTACCACTTTCCTTGCCCACCTCCAGATGAAAACTGTGATGATTCTGATCTGCCTTGCCATTGTTATGCTCTGCTTTTTATGATAGATATTATTTGGTTTTGAATTATTGCTATCTCTGACCATTCTTTCGTATGTGTATTGTGTTTTGGTACTTTCATTTGTTTATGTATTGTCTGAGTTTTTACTTTTCCATATTTTGCATTTTGCCATAGTTTTACTCCGGTCCATGGCTTGATTATTCCATGCATTGCACTTTGTCTCCCCCTGTCTGGTCTCTTGTCTTGTCTCAGCTCACAGCCCCGGTATTGCGTACCACTCTTCGGGTGATTTAATGATTTCTGGTTTCAATCTTCCTTCCATTCTTGTTCGCTTTCTTCACCTTACTTCTCTATTTTTACGAACCATACTAACAGTTTGTTGTTTTCGCTAAAAGTTACTAACACTAACTAACATTGTATATAATACTAACTTGCTAACGAGCACTAAGGGGTTGTATAGTTTCACTTACTAATTGATTAACAAGCTCTCAGCACTTGCCCTGTTCTAGTCTCCGCCCCTTGTCACTCCCTAATCTCTGTTCCTGCATTTCTGCGGAATCTCCACATCTGATCACGCTGTCCTTTCTCTCATTATCTATGCACGTTAGAACTCCTTGACCGGAGCCATATTTTTGTATATAGGTTTGTCCCGTGATCCCTGTCCGCGTTTTAGCTTCTGCCAAACTTCATGTGATCAGGTTGTCCCTCATGTGTTGCTCCCTTGTAATCAGTCCGACTGCTTGCACCTGTGTTCCTTACCATGTGATCTCCCTGGAAGTGTATATTAGGTGTCTCTTCACAGTTCTTCCCTCTCAGATCGTCTCTCTTATTTACCTGTGCTGCTCTTTATCTCGCCACGTACTCATTGCGTTTCTTTTCTGCCTGGATCGTCCGACTTTTGACTTTTGGATTGCGGACTCTGTACTGTTGCCTTCTGCCCCCCGGGGGTTACCCCCCTCGCTCAGTAAAATCCTCTTTTTTTGCAATCCTGTGTTCTCGCCTTTGGTTCCAGATGGATACCTCACAAAAACTGCTTGCTACATGAGGATCATTGTGGCCAAACAGCTGCTCTATTTTCTTAGCGATTGAAAGCCTGAGGCTCCAATGTCTGTTTACTTTATTCTCGAAGCTTTTTCGCCTCTCCACTGCTTTCTGACATTTTTATCTGAGCTCGTAGTTGAAACACGTTTTTAGACTGTTAATGCTACTGGGGACAAGCAAAGCTATTGGTCAAACTAATTTCCCAGCAAGCCTACCTTCTTACAGCCAGATGAATAGGATACAAGAAGATATATAAATGATTCAATTGATTATGTTTTCAGTAACAACTAATGATTTTACTGAACAAATATTGATCAAAGCTACAGAAATCAAATACATCATCTGATTATGTTTTCAAATCAACTAAACAGAAGTCTGCTTACTAATCAAAGCTACAGAAGCCCACTGCATATGAGTGTGAGCTGCTTATGCATGTGGGAATTGAATTTTTTGCATGTGTGTGTGACTATGTGGGAACTGCTTGTGTGTATGTGTGTGTGTGTGTGTGCGCGCGTTTTTTGTGTGCGTGTTTGTGTGTGTGTTTGTGTGTGTGCATGTGAACGTGTGCTGCCTGTGCCTGTGTTTGTGCCTGTGTGCTCTACTTGTGTGTAGCGAGGTACTGCTCAGTGTCGGCTATTATTGGAAGCCGCTCGGTCTGGAGGAGACGATGTTTTCTGTATCCTTGAATAAGGTCTGTTTTCTATCTGACCTGTATGATATTATATATATAACAGTTTTTTAGCCGCCCAGGCGCTTTGTAACCGACTGATTCCTATTGTCAACTGCATCGGCAGTATTTATGTCCCTTGTACAGGTACTCTTGTACTTTTCTTTTATGTGGGCATAAATAAATATTTCAAATGTATTATGTTATGTGTGTGTGATACTACTACTTACATAATATGGTTATTGATTATGATTATTGATTATTGTTATTCAACATGGCAATTGATCTACTGATGAAAATGATGAGAAATATTGAAATATAATCTTCAACAGTTGCAAGTGAGATATATTACCATTTCATGAAAACTGTTAGCTCATTTTTAATTTGATGGCGGCAGCACATCTCAAAATAGTTGGGACAGGCCCATGTTTACCATTGTGTAGCATCCCTTCTTCTTTTAACAACAGTCTGAAAACCTCAAGGAAGTGAGGAGACTAGTTGCTGGAGTTTAGGGAGAGGCATGTTTCCCGCTTGTGTCTGTTGTAGGATTCTAGTCGCTCAACAGTCCTGGGTCTTTTTTGCCGGATTTTCCCTTTTATGATGCTCACCAATGTTTTCTCTTGGTGAGAAGTCTGGACTGCAGGCAGGCCATTTCAGCACCCTGATGCTTCTACTGCAAAGCCATGCTGTTGTGATGGATGCAGTACGTGGTATAGCAATGTCTTGCTGAAATATGCAAGACCTTCCCTGAAAGAGGTGGGGTCTGGATGGGACAATATGTTGTTGTAAAACCTCTCTATGCTTTTCAGCATTGATGTTGCCTATCCAGATGTGTAAGCTGCCCACACCATAGGCACTAATGGAACCCCACACCATCAGAGATGCAGGATTGTGAACTGTCCGCTGATAACATGCTGGATGGTTCCTCTCCTCTTTAGTCCCTACGACACAGTGTCCAATGTTTCCAAAAAGAATTTCAAGTTTTGATTCATCTGACCACTGAGCAGTTTTCTACTTTGCCTCAGTCCATTTTAAATGACGTTTGGCCCAGAGAAGATGGCAGTGTTTTTGCATCGTGTTCTCATATAGCTTCCTCTTTGCATGATACAGCTTTAATTTGCATTTGTGTATTGCATGGCATACTGTGTTCTCAGGCAATGATTTCTGGGATTGTTCCTGAGCCCATACAGGGAATTCCAGTGCAGAATCATGCCTGTATTTAATGCAGTGCAGCCTGAGGGCCCAAAGATCACGAGCATCCAATATTTACTTTTGGCCTTGTCCCTTGTGCACAGAGATTTCTCCAGATTTTCTGATTGTTTTGATGATATTATGCACTGTAGATGGTGGAACATTAAAAGTCTTCGCAATGTTATATTGAGGAACATTTTTCTAAAATGGTTCCATAATTTTTAGATGTAGTTTTTCACAGATTGGTGAACCTATGCCCATCTTTACTTTGAGAGACTCTGCCTCCCTAAAATGCTCTTTTTTTACCCAGTCACATTACTGACCTGTTGCTAATTAACCTAATTAGTTGCAAAATGCTCCTCCAGCTTTTTTTTTATTAGTACCGCTTACTTTTCCAGCCTTTTGTTGCCCCTCTCCCAACTTTCCTGAGACGTGTTGCTGCCATCAAATGAAAAATGTGCTAATATTTTTCATGAAAGAGTAAAATATCTCACTTTTAACATCTGATATGTTGTCTGTACTCTATTGTGTATAAAATTTGGGTTTATGACATTTTCAAATCATTGCATTCTGTTTTTATTTACACTTTACACACCAGCCCAACTTTTTTTGGATTTAGCGTTGTAATAGAAAACCTGTGTAATTGGGTATTTTTCTCAATACAGGCACTTTATGGATGGATGTCTTTTTTTTTTTTTTTTTTAGTTGTCTGATTCTAACTCTTTTTTCCCGCAGGGGTAGGGTTGCCTCTAAGGTACTCAAAAAACCACAAGGCAGAGCTTTAACCAGGGCAGAATTATTCGGCCAGGCCATTTTATTTTTGCCGTGCTCTTGGATATACTCTACTCCTTGGATATACTCTACTTTTTCAAGTGAGGCTGTCTCCTGGTACATTGTGATATACCAGAGTTCTGAAACTGAGTGAATATCACGCTTTTCATTAATTTCCAAACAGTGACTTTTTTTTGGCCGGGCAGTGTAGAACTAAACCAAAAAAAAAAACAAACAATACCTGCCCAGGATTTTGTGAGTTTTTATACCTTAATTTCAACTCCGTTACCATTATACTCACCTCCATAACCAATATTGGTAATGGAGTTAAGGTTATAGAGTTGAGTGTTTGTCAGAAAAGTGGAATTTTCCATGCATCAGTGCAGAAACTTTTGATGCTTCCTACCATACCAGAGGGCTTTGCAGTATTATCAGAAGTATGATTAAACATTTGTTCGACCATTACCATGATTTTAATGAAGTATACTCACCATAGGATGCCAAAATTTTGAAAAATATTGAAATAATCATAGGGTCATTTGGTTATGGCTCTGCCTCATGTGCTGTTTTTGTCTTTGTGCTTATTACTTTCATTTTTGTGCTTCTGCTTTTTCTCCCGTACCTCACTCTCTTGATTTATTTTTCTGCTTTCGTTCCCGCCGACTGACGACTGATTCTCTGACGAGTGCCCAAACTGATGTCGTGTGACTGCCTTCAGCATGCCTGCGTCCAATCACGTTTCCTCTTTCGGTTTCGGCTCTGGTATTTCATTCATTGCTTCCACCTGTGCTTAATTCTGGGTCTCACTAAACTCTGAGTGAATGCGTTCTCTGATAGGATAATTACTAACCCGTACTAACCAGCACTTATTTGTGGGTGATTGTATATATTTCGCCACATAGTATTAACCTAATTAACTCATTAGCGAGTGCGAGTGTTTCTAGCTTTTGTAAGTCCTAAGCTTTCCCTGATTAGCTATGTTTAAAGCTGTGCTTTCCTTTGCTTCTCTCATGGTGCTTTTTACTTGTCACGTTTAGATCACCTTAATCTAAACTGTCTAGTTTGAATGATTGTCTCAGCGTCTTGTCGCGAGTCATTATTGTTAACTCGGTTCTTGTGTAATTGTTTTATTAATCCCATGTTTCTGTTTCCATTTTGGGATTGCGTTCTGACTCCCCGCCTCCTCTCGTGCGTATATCTGTGGGGAAGAGAGAAGTGATCGTCAGACAAAACTTTTTTAGACTCTGCTCTGCATGGTAAAATCTCAGCTCCTTGTGTCTTCCGAGTATTTCCTTTGTGATATTCTGAGTCTTGTATTTTGCTGCGCCCTCGTCTTGTCTGCCCTTTGTCTAAGTCTCCCAGTGTTTACTTCAGTCTAGTTAGGTCATGGTTATGGTTTTTTGTCATGTTTATGTTCAAGTTCAGAGTTCATGATTTTGGCTTATTTATTTTGGTTATTGTAATTCTCAGGTTTTTAGTTCATTCCATTTCTCAGTTCCATTGCACTTGTCTCCCCTGTCTTGAGATCTAGTTGGTTCAGTCCGTCTTCCCGGTCTGTGTGCACACTTACTTCGGGTGACTTAAATGAATTCTGGTGTTTAATATATTCCTTTGATTCTCGTGTACTTACTTCGTCTTACTGTTCTGATTGCCAAAAAAACTAATATTTGTATTTTGTATCATAGTCTACTAACACAACTAATCCATGTATATAGATTACTAACTTACTAATGAGCACTCTAGTTAAATCTGTAAAGTTGCACCGCTACTAATTAATACTAATTCCCTCTCAGCAATCACCCTGTTCTAGTCTCCGCCTCTTGCTCAGCTTTACCTGTCTCCCCCTGCGTTTCTGCGAGATCTCTCGCACATGGTTAATTACTTTCCTGCACTCGTTATCTGTGCACCTAGAACTCCTTGACTGGAGTTGTTTATATGTCATAGGCTGTTTGTCTGATTCCCGTCTGTGTCTTGGCTTTCGCCAATTTTCGTGATTAGGGTTTCCCTCATGTGATTCTCCCATTGTAATTAGTCTGATCCAGTTCATCTGTTCCCTGCATAGCAAGTGACTTCCCTCTTGTCTATTTAAGCAGTCTTTTCACACCCAGCTCCTTGTCAGAATGTTGATCAATATTTCTTTGTGCAGAGCGCCTTGTATGCCATTGAGTATTGATTTTCTTCTACTGGTTTTTCCAACTTCGATTCTTGCCATTGCCCTTTTGTATTGTTTTTCTCTTTCTGGATTTTGACCCATTTTGGTATGACCATGATTTCTGTGTTTGGATGCGCTGTGTATGACCCACTGCTTTGGATATTGACTACGACTTTTTGCCTGCTGTTTATGTACCATTGCACTTCTGTTTTTCTGGTTCTGACTCCGGCCTGTCTAGTCGACTTTGTTTTTGGATTTGGTATTGTGGCTTGGCAATTTTTTTTTTTTTGCTAAGGATATTTATCTCTCAGTATCCTTTAATGTATGCATACAGCTTCCAGTCAAAGGAAATTGAAATCATTGGAGGATTGCGAGTTTCAAAAATATCATCCAGATTTGGGACACTCCCAAAATGCCCCAAAATCCACATTTTTCACCCCCAAAATGATGGATAGAATGAAAATACACCCATAATACTTTATTTCCAATTAGTAAGGACACACAAGTATAGTTTAATAGGTCAAAAACAAAATAAGGGACCCAGACTCTGCATTTCACTAATAGTGCCCATATTGAGAAAAATACCCAATCATATAATTTGTAAACTTAATCAAATATGATTAACTGTGCCTCATTCAAACTTTGTGGGACCTGACCAACCTTCAGTCCTGGTTTGCGATCTCTGTGTTGGTGCGAGTTGGGATGACAGGGGTGTACCTGGGCAGACCATCGGAACAATGCATTGCATGCAGAGGTCTCACTGGAACTTTGGCGTGTGATGCAACTCATGGTGCGTCAACAAAACAGACCCAGATTTTTTATTTTTATTTTTTGCCTTTGAGTTGTGGGAGGAAACCGGAATTCCAGGGGGAAACCCACGCAAATTCAACCCCAATTCCAAAATAATTGGGACAAAGTGTAAATTGTGAATAAAATCAAAATGCAATGACTTTCAAATCACACCAGCCAGTATTTTATTCACAATAGAACAGAGATAACATAGCAAATGTTGAAAATGAGAAATAACATAACATAACATGAATGGCAAGAACAGGCCTTTCAGCCCAACTGCGCTCGCCAGTTTCTTTATACTATTGTGAATATATCCCTTCAGATACTCAATGACTCATTGGTATCTAGCTTTAAGTCAAGCCGGCTCGTGAAAACCCCCAAGTTCTCTGCCTCAACAATATGGTCAGGCAAGCTATTCCACATTGAAATTACTCTTAGGGTGAAGAAATATTTCCGAATATCACTGCTAAATTTACCTTTGGTCAACTTCCATTTGTGACCCCGAGTTCTACTCACAACACTTGGTCGAAGGAATCCTACATAATTCACTTTGTTAATCCCTTTAACATATTTAAAGACCTCAATCAAATCACCCCTGAGTCTCCTTTTCCTAAGACTAAAGAGATTAAAGATCTTCAGCCTCTTCTCATAGCTTTCATCTTCTATACCTGGAATAAGCTTAGCGGCTCTTCTCTGAACTTTCTCTAGAGCCTCTTCATCTTTCTTAAAGTATGGTCCCCAGAACTGTGCACAATACTCCAGATGTGGCCAAACGAATGTGTTGTACAAAAGAAGCATCACCTCCTTAGATTTGTACTCAATACTTTTGGCAATGTATCCCAGCATCTGATTGGCTTTTTTAACCACTACGGCACAATGGCTAGAGCCTGTGATGGTTTGGTCAACAATCACTCCCAGATCTTTCTCGTGTACAGCACATTCCAGTTTTAAACCTCCCATGAAGTAATCACGTCTAATGTTTTTATTACCTACATGTACAATTTTACATTTTGTTACATTAAATTTCATTTGCCACATTTCTGCCCAATTCTGGATTCTATCCAAATCATCCTGAATCACTTTAGTGGACCCTAAACTATTTGCCAAACCCCCCAATTTAGTATCATCTGCAAATTTAACCAACCTGCTCTCAATATTACAATCAAGGTCATTAATGTAGATGAGGAACAGCAAGGGCCCCAACACCAATCCCTGGGGGACGCCACTCCCCACCATACCCAGCTCAGATGAGATACCACTGACCACCACTCTTTGTGTTCTGTCCTGTAACCAGCTTTGAATCCACTCCAGAATACCTCCTGTAACTTCAATGGAGCTCAATTTAAAAATTAGTCTCTTATGCAGTACTGTATCGAATGCTTTCTGAAAATCCAAGGATATGATGTCATAAGCCCTGCTCTGGTCATAAGTCTTGGTGGCCTCTTCAAAAAATTCCAGAAGGTTTGTCAGGCATGACCTCCCCTTACGAAAACCATGTTGGCTATCCCTCAAGATACTGTTCCGTTCAAGAAATAAGTCCAGCTCATCTTTTATGATAGATTCCAATATTTTGCATGCAATGCAAGTTAAACTGACTGGCCTGTAATTTCCTGGCTCGGTACGGTCCCCTTTCTTATATATTGGTACAACATTGCCCTGTTTCTAATCATTTGGTATTTCCCCAGTTTCTAAAGACCGCCTGAAGATAGTGGATAGCGGCTTAAAAATGATCTCACCAACTTCCCTGAGCGCTCTAGAATATAAGTCATCAGGGCCCGCCGCCTTATCTGCCTTTAGTTTATGCAACTTGCCTAATACTTCATTATCCCGAACCTCAATTTCTGCTAAATAATCTTGAGCATTTAAAATGCCCTCTGGCCAAATAAAGACCCCCTCTGAGGTAAAATTCTCAACAAAGTAACTCTTTAAGGCATCCGCAATATCCTTTTTATCAAATAGCAGCAATCCGTTTTTATTCTTTATGCACTTAACCTGCTCTTCAACTTTCCTTTTTCTGCTACAGTACTGAAAGAAGCGCTTAGGGTTAGTTTTTGCCCCCTCTGCAGTTCGTCTTTCATACAGTCTTCTAGCATTCCTCTGCTCTTTTTTGACCACAGCCCGCATTTTACGGTATTCAGCCTTAGTGTTTTCATTGTTATCCTTTATGTAAATCTTATAAAGATTCCTCTTTTCCCTCAAAATCCTACGAATACTTTTGGTCATCCACTGAGGATTCTGCTTTTTCAGCTTACTTTTGGACACCTTTGGAATGAATCTGCATTGTGATTGAAGTAAAAGTCCCTTAAATCTTTCCCACATCTCATTTACGTACTCACAGTCCAGGAGTGTCTCCCACTTTATTTCACTTAGATATGAGTGCATCCTGTCAAAGTTTGCTCGCCTAAAATTGAAAATTTTTGTTTTTGAATACACTTTTTTAACTTCCTATGAAACATCAAAATTAACAGCAGAGTGATCACTTGTCCCAAGTGGCTCCAGTACCTCAACATTGCTAATTCTATCTGCATCATTACAGAGCACTAAGTCTAAAATTGCCTTCTCTCTTGTAGGTTTATTAACATACTGCACCAAGATATTATCATTTATAACATCTAGAAATTCTTCCTCCTCCCTAC
Organism: Gymnothorax reevesii; assembly: GCA_029721435.1. NCBI lineage: Eukaryota > Metazoa > Chordata > Actinopteri > Anguilliformes > Muraenidae > Gymnothorax > Gymnothorax reevesii. The sequence continues at coordinate 96,623,080 of CM056575.1, forward strand.
CCTGTCCTTTCACCATTTCCTTCCCAATTGATACCAGGATAATTTAAGTCTCCCATAATAATAGTCCCTCCACCTCTACAAGCTTGCGTAATCCTCTTAAAAAGCATTTCATTGATTGTACTGTCCAAAGCTGGTGGTCGATAGCATACCCCTAAGTTTAAACCTGTCTCGTGTTTGCCAATCAACCTGACCCAGATATCTTCACAGGGCAAGGAATGTTCAATTTTTTTCCTGTACATTTATGTTTTTGTTCACATAGATTGCTACACCCCCTCCACGCCTATTACATCTATCCTTCCTAAAGAGCTTATAACCTTCTATATTATATTCATCTCCATTCTCTTCACTTAGCCATGTCTCCGTAATCCCACCTATGTCACAGCCCTCACTAATTATAACAGCCTCATGCTCAGAAAATTTATTTTTTATGCTTCTTGCATTTAAGTAAAAACATTTCAGGTTATTACTAATGCTCTTCCCCCTTGATTTCCCATGTGGCCGCTGCTTCAAGGCCCCCACTACGCTTTGTTGCTTTAAAAGTAAATTATCAGTAGTGCATGTAATGCCATCAGCCTCCATCGGGGCAGTCTGTATTTCCCTATGTGTAACACTCGCTAACCTCCCTGCCCCCCAAGGCCCTAGTTTAAATAATCCTGTGCTACCCTCAACATACACTGACCCAGTGCAAAGGTACCCCTCTGGTTTAAGTGCCACCCAAAATTGCACAATTTTATTCACAAAATGAGCTCATTTTAAATTTCATGGCTGCTACAGGTCTCAAAAGTTGGGACAGGGGCCTGTTTACCATGGTGTTGCATCCCCTTTTCTTTAACAGAGAGTGGAGGTGTATGGGCATTGAGGAGACGAGTTTGAGTTTAGCCATTGGAATTTGATCCCTCTCTTGTTTGATATAGGCCTCCAACTGCTAGAGAGTTTTGGGTCTCCTATGACAGACTTTTTGTTTAATTATACGCCAAATGTTCTCAATCGGTGAAAGATCAGGACTACAGGCAGGCCAGTTCAGCACATGGACTCTTCTACTACAAAGCCATGCTGTTGTAATAGCTGCAGTATTTGAATTTGCATTATTCTGCAGAGATGTATATTTGTACAAGGACATACTTGGAATTTATGTCATCTGGATGGGAGCATATGTTGCTCTAAAACCTTTATATAACTTTCATCATTCTTGGTGCTTTTTAAAACATGCAAGTGTCCCACACCATATGCACTTATGCATCCCCATACCATCAGAGATACTGGCTTTTGAACTGAACGCTGATAACAGGCGGGGTTGTCTTTTTCCTCTTTAGCCCAGAGGACCCAGCGCTAATGATTTCCAACAAGAATGTCAAATTTGGACTCGTCCTGACCACAGGACACTTTGCCACTTTGCTACAGTCCATTTTTGAATGAGCCTTAGCCCACAGAACACCGCGGCGCTTCTGGATCATGCTCAACAATGGCTGCCTTTTTGCATGATAGAGTTTTAGGTGGCATCGGTGGATGGCACAGAGGACTGTGTTTACAGACAGTGGTTTCTTGAAGTATGTTTGGGCCCATTTAGTAATTTAATTGACAGAATCATGCCGGTGAGGGATGTAGTGGCATCTGAGGGCCCGAAGATCACGGGCATCCAGTAAAGGTCTTCGGCCTTGTCCCTTGCGCACAGAGATTTTTCCAGTTTCTCTGAATATTTTAATGATGTTATGCACTGTCAGTGATGAGACCTTCAAAGCCTTTGCAATTTGAATTGAAGAACATTGTTTTTAAAGTATTCCACAATTTTTTTACCCAAGCCTTCACGGGTTGGAGAGCCTCTGACCATCTTTACTTCTGAGAGACTCAGCCTCTCAAAGACATCCCTTTTATAGCCAATCATGCTACACACCTGATGCCAGTTAATGAAATTACTTGCAAAATGTTCTTTCAGCTGATTCTCTTATATATTCACTGCTTTTTCAGCCCTTTTATGCCTGTGTCCCAACTTTTTTGAGACCTGTTGCAGCCAGAAAATTTGAAATGAGCAAATGTTGTGGATAAAAATGTAAAATGTCTCAGTTCAACATTTGAAATGTTATCTATGTTCTGTTGCAAATTACATTGGCTCGTGATCTGAAAGTCATTGCATTTTGATTTTATTCTTAATTTACACTTCATCCCAACTATTTTGGAATGGGGGTTGTGTATGGAGAACATGCAAACTCCACACAAAAAGACCCCCAGTCTGGATTCACACTCACGACCATCTGCAGTGTTGGTAAATTAATAAAAAACCAAGAACGTTGTCCCGATGAAGAAGCAGAGTCCGATTGTTCGTGTCAAAGAGCAGGAAAGAGTTTATTACACAGCCGGCCGTGAGAACAACAGCGTGATGCAAAGTTCTAAAATTCCTTCATTTTGTAAGAAACTTTATACATGTTAAAGTACAGACATTTGCATATGATTTCTTTAATGTTATCAGAGGTTGTTGCTGATTGGTTCCAGGGTTTACACATTGATAAAAAGCAATACTCTACAATTGGGCCTCTCCTGAACCACCCAACTTAATTGGTTCAATGGATTCCCAACCCCTGGAAGTGAGCTCCATATGTGGGCATACGGAACCTCCAACTAAGAGGTGCTAGTGTCTATTGTCCTGTCGGAACTGAAGACAAATGGAGATTCAAGCTGGAAGTCGCAAATAGGCGATATGTCCTGCCGGACCAGACGGCTTCTCTTTATCACTTAATACACATTCATTACCTATTGATCAAATCGTCTGGCTCCCCGTATTGCCAACACCTGAAAATCCTGTTTCCCAACAGTCCCTACTTTTTGACCCAACAGACAACGAATGATGAGGTCAACTTCAGAGTGAAATACTTAAAGAAATTATGCGGATACCAGGCCAGAGACCAAGAAAGCAAGCCAGAGGCGACAGTGGCAAGGAAAAACTCCCCAGTTAAGTGGGAGAAACCTTGGACAGACCCAGGCTCTCGAGGCCCAATGTCATCTGTCAATGACCGGCACTGGAAGGCTATATGAAATAGACTTGAGTATGAGATGTAGAGGACCCACTGTTAGTGATCGGCTGTGCATAAAAGAAAAGAACAGGCAAGAAGTGTCAAAGAAACATTTTTAAAAATAGATCATGTACATGGCCTATTACCAAGTACAGGCACTGCTACTTAGAGTCCACAGACATAACAGCTCTGATTTGTTTGCATGTTTGGCTGTCATGTGTACTGGTCGCATATGTGAATGCCATTATTGTCAATGGCACAAGTCCTTTTGAATTCTACAACAATGAGCTGTATGATGAGCAACATTGTTGTGGTGGGTTGTCTTGTGCAGTATTCTTCTGGCACAGGAGTTTGCGGCAGCGTGGTCCGAAAGCTCAGCGTCATGTCCACGGCAGCGTGGTCAGGCGCAGGTGTCCTCAGCAGTGTGGTCTGGTGCAGGTTTCCTCTCCGGTATATGAGGGAGAGAACAGAATACATTGTGAGGGTATTATTCAAGTACACCTGATTCATCACACTTGGGTCTATATTATGACTGCTGTTGGAGTCCTCTCATAGTGAACAAGTTGTGCAGTTTCCTTCCTCTCTTTACCCCAGATTAACTGTATGAGGGTGAATTTCACGCCTTTAATTATGAAGACAAGTATACATAATACCAGTATAATCAGAAAAACATATTCAATCACAATTTTACCGAGATTACCCAAATAATTAGGCAGCCAATCAAGAAAACCAGATCTTGCAGATGATATTTCATGTGCTACTTGGGAGACATTGTTGATTTTGGAAATAACATTCTTTAAATCGTCCTGATTATTGGGAATGAAAGAACAACATTCTATACCAATGACTTTACATGCTCCTCCCTGAGCGGAAAGAATATAGTCCAGTGCAGCTCTGTTCTGCAGGGCCATCACTCTAACAGCTGTTAATTCCTCAGAAATTTTGCTTAAGCCTAGTGCCGTGCTATTGGCTAGAAGCTCAACTTCTCTGGAGAGGTCGCCAATTTGATCTAAAGCAGACATAACCCCATAAGAAGGAATGAGGGTCCCAAGCACTCTCTTCCATACAGACTGATGGTGTGTTCCAAAAATGTCAGTTGACCTTTCATATCTGGCTCGTACAGGTAAAGTAGATGTAATTCTCATGGCTGGGACCAGATGTCCTAGAGCACAGATACCAGACCATGCATTAGGTAACTGAGAATAAGCATTGCTGCCACAAACCCAATAGACTCCCATAGCAGTGTGGTTTAATACATGATGATTGTTATAGTTCATGACCTTGTTGCAGTGCAGAGTCTCTCCAACAGGAACAGAACCATTTTGTTTGAGACACCATGGATAGGGTCCCAGAGACAGAGCAATGTTGATGGGCTCAGAATCAACTGTATGTTTAGATCTGATAATGAGTTCAGTTTTGCCATTGCTTGGTGTGAATTCTGTTTCATCTGTGTTATATTTGGAAGTGATAGGCGCAGACATCATTGGAACACCACGTGCGACAGAACGTGGTATTAAACCACACACAAAACAGCCAGTTTTGTTAGCATGCTTGGCTGTCATATGCACTAACTGCATGTAAATATTATTGTTGTCCGCAGCACTGATTCCGTCATATCTCAAAACAATGATCATCATTAGAAATGGAATTGCCTGCATAGTAGATGGCTGTATCCCACACTTGGTAGTGACTGATGTATACAGTCCGGCAAACTAAAATATTCAATTTGGTTATGTGGGAGTATGGGAACGCATGCACCTAGTCAATGAAGGCTGCGGGTGTCTGAGGTATCCTGGTTTGAGTCAGCCTTCAGAAGTTTGGTGTCTTCGGGTGATGGGCACAGTTTAGCACGGGAGTGGTGGATCCAGACCGGGATACCTGTAACTCGAAGAGCAGACTCAGAGGTTAGTAAAACCTGATGTGGTCCTTGCCATCGAGGTTGGAAAGATTTAGGATGAGGGGCTCTAATCATAACCCATTGTCCAGGTTCGTATTTCTGTGCTTCGTGTCCCCCCTCCTTTTGTTGATCTTTTAAGGTCTGTAATGACAAAGCATGGGTGGTTAGGTTTTTCACAGCATCATTCAAGTTTTTACAGTAGTTCAACAAAGTGTCTCCTACTATAAGAGAGTCCTCTGATCCCTTGCAGAGACCAGGGGCGAGTGACATGGGTCGGCCGGTCACCAGCTCGTATGGAGACAGTTCTGTTACCGCATTAGGAGTTGCTCTCATTGCCAAGAGTGCGGCTGGGAGGCCCTGGACCCAGCTTCCCCCTTTTGACAGCAGCACTTTGGTCAGTTTTTCCTTCAGCGTCCGATTTGTTCGTTCAACCAGACCTGAACTTTGGGGATGGTACGGGCAATGGAACTTCTGTTTGATTCCGAGGTACGAACATACCTGTTTCATGACCTTCCCTGTAAAGTGGGTTCCTTGGTCTGAATCTATGAAACAGGGAAGACCCCAGCGTGGGCAGAATTCGGATGCTATTATCCTTGCTGTGGTGGCGGCATTTGCACAAGTTACAGGGTAAGCTTCTACCCAGCGCGTGAAGTGGTCAATGAGTATAAGGCAGTATTGTTTTCCAAAGCTTTTTGGAAGTGGGCCTATGAAATCCATCTGGATTTGCTGAAAGGGGCCAGTAGGCCGTGGTTGGTGTTTCATCATGACTTTGATTTTTGGGCCTTGGTTACATTGCGCACAAATGATACAACGTCTGATGAAATCTTTCATGACTTTTGTCATTTTTGGAGCCCACCAATAAAGCGAAATGTTGTGTCGCATTGTTCTTTCTCCATTGTGTGCAGCACCATGGTATACCTCGCACAGCAGTGAAAGGATGCATAGGGGAGCGACAACCTTCCCATCCTGTGTGCGCCAAATGTTATCGTCATGAACAGTGCATGCATTCTCGATCCAAGTCCACTTTTCTGCTCTTGTACAATCATTCTGTAATTTAGCGATGTCCATTTCAATCGGCTCTGACGTTTGAATAGTTGCGGTTTTATAGGTAGGCAGTGAGTCGTTTAAAGCTGCTGCTTTGGCAGCTTCATCTGCCTAGTGATTACCCAAGCTGATGGCATCTTTTCCTTTTGTGTGTGCTTTGACTTTTACCACTGCTAATTTGTCTGGTAGCTTAGAGGCAGTTATGAGATTCTGAACAACCCCCCCATTTTTTATCGGGGCACCTGAAGAAGTCAGAAAACCCCGAGATGACCAGTTAACCATGAAGTCGTGGACGACCCCGAACGCGTATCTGGAATCGGTGTACACGGTAAGGCGTTTCCCAGAGCCTAACTCACAAGCATGAGTGAGGGCGACAAGTTCAGCCACCTGTGCTGAATCTGAACTTGGAAGGCGGCCGGACGCCATTATTTGGCCAGAAATGTCAACAACTGCATACCCTGTGACTGGATGAGCTCCATTGTAGAAACGAGATCCATCAACAAAGAGTGACAAATCATTGTTAGGAAGTGGTGTTTCAGAGATTTCAGGATTGGCTGAGAAATCTGGGGACAGCGGGCACTCATGTGGTTCCCCATCACCCTCGACAGGTAAGAGGGTGGCTGGGTTCACGGCCGGTGAGTGGATGAGTGTGATATGTGGAGCCAACAAGATGGCTTCCCATCGAGTCCACCTGGCTGCTGAAACACGGGAGAAACGGCCTTGGGTTAGAATGTTATGCAGACCGTGAGAGACATTGACAGAGAGTGGAGCCCCTGAAACCAGTGGGGCGGAGACTGTCACTGCTGTAGCGGCAGCCTGTACTTCCTGTAAACAAGGGGAAAGACCTGAAGCCACAGAATCCAGGCGAGAAGAATAGTATGCAACAGGCCATTGCGCGCCTCATGGGGCTGGGTAAGAACGGCTGTCATGTGCCCTTGTTTAACAGCTGACCATAGAAAGAACGGCAGGTCAGAGCAGGGGAAACCTAAAGCAGGGGCAGAGGTAAGAGCAGATTTTAGAACAGCAAATGCATTTTCACACTCACGAGTCCAATCAACTGTCTCCAGTGGGCGACACGGGCCCTTCAGAAGAGCATTGATTGGTGCTGCAATTACAGAAAAGTCAGGTATGTGATTCCTGCAGAAGTTAAAAAGTCCCAGAATCCTACGGACATCTCGCTCAGTGCGGGGACGCGGAGCAGTGGCAATGGCGGTTCTCCTATCGATAGTGAGTTGCTTTGAGCCCTGGGAAATGGTAAAGCCTAAATATTGGACAGTGTCCTGTGCAATTTGGGCCTTTTTTGGACTTGCTTTCATATTGTACTTTTCCAATGTTCTGAATAAAGCTTTCAGAGCCTGGAAATGTGAGGTAGGGTCAGAAGAAGCCAAGAGAATATCATCAACGTACTGGAGGCATTTTGTTCCTCCATACTGAGACCATGAAACCGTTGCCAGAATGTCAGCCATTGCGCGATGGAAAAGTGTTGGACTGTTATGGAAGCCCTGAGGCATACGTGTCCAGGTGTATTGAGTGTACTTGTGTGTGAAGGCAAACCATGCTCTTGAGTTTTCAGCGACAGGCAGGGCCCAGAATCCGTTGGCAATATCTATAACAGAGAATATACAGTGAGTGGGTTTGATATCAGCAAGGAGAGTGTTTGGGTCAGCAACAATTGGAGCAAGTTTATCCGCAGCAGCATTAATTGTCCTGTAATCAATTGTCAAGCGCCATGAGCCATCTGGTTTTTGGACTGGCCAGATAGGAGAATTACAGGGTGATGCACATGGTTCAATGACTCCCTGTGAAAGCAACGATTGAATAATTGAGTCAACTGCTTGAGTAGCTTCAGGTTTAATTGGGTATTGTTTCACAGGTGAGGGCATTTTCCCGGTTACCTCAAGTGGCATTATTGGAGCAGCTCCACAATCCAATTTGTGAACGGACCAGCATGCAGGGAACGCTGCACATAGAGCTTGAAACTTATTGGATAAATCCCAGGAATGGATAATAGGTGTTGCAACAGAGGCTATGGCAGTGTGGGAAAGACAATTAGTTGTTAATGACAATGTCTTGCGTTTATCAGAAGCATCACAGATTGATAAAGCCATAGGTGAGTATGCAAGTGTAGCTTTCAATAGCTTCAAGCCATCAGAACCAAGGATAGTGCCTTCTGCTGTTTGACAGACAAAAAATGATTGTGTCCAATAAGCATCATTGGATTCGACAAGTACCGGTATGGATCTATATGCACGGACGGAATTACCCCCAATACCAACAAGATCAATGTAATGCTTTGTACACGGGAGTGGCAAGTCAGTGATAGAAACAGAAGCACCAGTATCAATTAGCATTTCACACGGCCGGCCTCCTAACCATGCACTAAGATACGGTCGACAATGAGTCTGAGTTTCTATACTGCTGAGTGAAAGGGAGGCCGGTAATTCCTATTGTTTCAAATTGTTTAACAGGGAAATGAGCTGTTCTCTGTTCAAGTGGGCGTAACCGTCATTGGGAGCGTGCACCTTAGCACCCTGAAATTCTCGGCTTACAAGTATGCAGTCGTCAGTGGAAGCGTGCGCCGTAGTATTCTGTTGCTCTAGGTGTTCGGGTGTGCAGTCATCTTTGGAAGCGTGTGCTCTAGGTAAAGCTGCTAGACATTGTGGTGCCCGATGTCCTTTTTCTCCGCAGCGAAAACATTTATCATCATCCCGGTGTTGATGAATGTAGCGCCTATGCTTCCTGTGGTCCCTTCCTCTGCATTGATGAGCCCGATGACCTATTTTTCCACAGTTCCCGCATTGTATTTTATTATTCGTAATATTGTCACGCACGGCCGCAATAGGATGAGGGGTAGGCACGTTTTTACGAATTTGTTCTTCTAACCGCGAAGCCCACGCAACGATTTCATTGAAAGTGTTACCTGGATTTATGCCAATTGCTAGAACCTTTTGGATGTGCGGGGCCGCATCTGCTAATAACTGTTGAGTAAAAACAGCCACGTCTCTATTGGGGTTAGGGAAGCCACTATGCGTTTCAAATGCCTCATATTTTAGGTCAGCGTATTCTGTAAATGGCAAGTTATGCTGAACTACCGCGGTGAATCGGTGCCATTTGGGTGCACCTTTACCCAAAGCAGTTTTCACAGCCTCACAAAAGTCTGTAATCGCTGTCTGAAGCTCAGCGTGATTTGCCCAGGGCCCGGAAGCCCATGCTTCCCTCCGGTGATGTTCAGGCTCGATTGTGTTCCAGCTTGGAGTGGGACACTTAGCGCGCACAATTGAAAACAAGTCTAACGGATGTAAAGACATGCTTCGTTGTAGCTCGTTTAATTGTCGCCAAAATTGCAAGTTATCGTCGTTTGCATGAAGACTTGGTAAATCCTTTAGTAGCGCTCTCATGTCGATTACATTGAGAGGTACATGGTCAACGTGAAATCGCTGTTCATTTCCTCTACCGCGAATCTTGGTGATCATTGGAGCCATAGGAGCTACGTACTTGGTATCATCATCAGAATGTATCGGATCGGTAACTGAAAGTAGTTCGCTCAAATCGGGATATAACCTTTGAACCTTTTTTGATTCCTCTGGAATTGCAAGAGCAGTGGTGTGATTAAGGCGGTTGCATTTTTCATTTAATTCTTCGATCTGTTTTCGCATATCCGACAACTCTATGTCTTGAGTTTGTAGCCGACTGTGCATTTTGTCACACTTCTCTATAAGTTTTCGGTGTTCTGTAATCAAGACAACGGTACCATAAGCCGTCCTATTTTTCTTTTGTTTCAACCACCAATCTAAAGAATCCGGCGTGGATCCTTTTGGGTTCCAGCCATTTTTGGTCATCGCCTTTTCCTTTTTTTCATATTTATTTTGCAAATAGGTAGTAATACTGCCGGCGTATTTAAGGGCGTTTGAATTTCCTTTGTTTGCCATGTTTATTTGTGATTAATACGGCGTTCGTCAATGTGCAGCCTAATTTCTAGTTGTAAGATAGGCCTTCAAAAATGTATAAACGCGCCAAACTAGCCAGTAGCTTACTAAGCGTACGGTCAAGAACCAAAACCAACAAGAAACGATAAAGACTCAGGACAATATAGAACTTAAAATGCGACAATGACGAGATTCACGGCGGGAACGAGTTGGCTTCTCAAATACCCACAAGACGGGTTGGAGGCGCGCCACATGCACTCTCTCTCAACCTATAACACACAGACAAAAAGTACCCAAGTGAAAGACGCTCACTCTGGGCCCGGGGCGCTAACACTAACTCTCCCGGAACATAAACCGAAAAAAAAAAAAAAAAAAAAAACAAAGACACAGACGGCTTCTCTTTATCACTTAATACACATTCATTACCTATTGATCAAATCGTCTGGCTCCCCGTATTGCCAACACCTGAAAATCCTGTTTCCCAACAGCAGTAAGGTCACAATGCTACCCACTGCACCACAACACGTCTAGATTAAACAAACAGGTGCCTCAATGCACAACAGCTTGGAAATCGCGGAATGTAAAACTCAGGAAAAGTGCAACGTGGTTGTTGGTAACAGCTTGAAATACTGAAAGCGCTGAGTCCTTAATCCTGCTCCAAACAGCGTTGAGTGATGGCCATGACAACTGAAGACCACTGGCTCTTAGTAACATTTTTTATGTCCCCTTCCTGCTGCACTTCCCACAGATTTGTCTGTTGCTTGGCAACTGTAACATAAAGCAGAATTCTCTGAAGCCAGATAACCTACCCATTGCAGAAATTCATGCAATTTGGAAGCATATAATTAAGGTTTTTCTCATTCTTTTTATTTCAAATTAGCAGTACAACACATCTCTACCCTGGAGATATTAATATCAAGAAGTATTTTTCAGCTGTCATTGATATTGACTATGCGTTGTAAAGGGATATTTTGCATAATTTGAGTGAAAATAGATTGTTATCCTCAAAATTTTATTGTCATCTTGCTCTAAATTTCAGCAGACAATACAAAATAATTAACACCTTCCTGATTTTCCAAATTTGTAATTGATCTATTCAGGAAAATTGAAATATATGATAGAGATTTTAAATGATTTCATTAAGAAAAAATAAAGCAAACTGAGAAACTTGGATGTTCTAGTGGCCTTTTGAGTTTTGTTTGACATGAATGCTTCAGGAAAGTACAGATTATCTTTGAAAAGTTTGTCTTACAACTGTTCATTTAAAGATGGCAACTAGAGTTTCGTTCTGATGTGCTTTTGGCATGTTGTAATGTGTATTTGTGTATGTGAGACAGTGTGTACCATATCATGAGAGACTGTTGCCATGGAGATTTCTAAATGCTAGGATATATCTTTGAAACAGTGATATCTCACTGTAGCACAGATGGATCATCACATCCCACACACTACAGGGATATGCTTCAAAACCATTGGATAGAAAAAGTACATAATGCAAATCGAATACACTGAAAAGTCCTGGATGAAATGTGTTTAAATCACAGCACTGCATGACTCAGATAAAGAAAATGTTTTAATAAATTGGCAACCATGGAAACAGAATTCCTTAGAAGGGAAATGAGATGTTTTAATAGATTTTTGCTTTTGCAGGAAAAAAAACCAAATATTTGCTTAAATATGCAACATGGAATGATTATAACAGGTAGAATATCTGACACAACCCAAATATATTATTTCGATGCCAATAGAGACTACAGACAGGATCCCCACAGATTCTGGTCAGAGGAATCAGTCTACTTCAGACCCAGTGTCAGTGGCTATCAAGAATTATTATTTTATTTATTCATTTATTTTTTACCCCAAATCACAAGACGTATGTTACATCAAAATTAATACTGAAAGCAGTGATCTTTAAATGATCTTTGACCTAAACTATGTGGAAAACAATACAAAAACACATTATTTGATGCTTCATCACTTGAATTTCAGGTGAAAAACACATCTGAATTTTGATTCTTGTCAAATTCTAAAAAGTAGGGGAAAAAAAGTATTCAACACATTGTAAAGTTGCTGTTCATTTTTGTAACACTCAATAAATGGCTGGGGAATGAGGACTTCAAGTTATTAAATGTTTTAGGAATAATTTCGTCCTATTCTTCCTGCTAAGAGCCTTAAGGTGTGCAACAATGTGGGATCTTCATTTTTGCTTGTTGCAAGTCAAAATGAGTCTCACTTTTTGTATTTGGGACAAATCAGGACTGTAGGCCGACCAGTCCAGCACCGGCACATCTTCTCCCTCTGCCATGACTTTTTATTAAGTTCAGAATGAAATTTTGCATTGTCTTGTGGAAATATGTATGGTTGTCCCTGTAAAAGATGTCTTGATATCTGCATTTGTTACTCCAAAATCTTAGTGTATTTTTGAGCATGAATAATGTCTTCTCAGAAGTGCAAGTTACCTTTGCCAAGTGCATTGACACAACTTTACCACGAAAGAGCATGACTTCTGGATTGTCCTTTTGTTGTTTAGTCCGGAGCACATGGCGTCCATTTTTTTTCTGAAAAATCCTGATAATATTGACTCAAATTACTTTGACATAAGGCTTCTCTTTTGCACAGTAAAGGTTTAACTGACAACTGTGGATGTAACTACATATTGTGGCCCTTGACATAAGCTAAGGATGACGATACTAAACCTATGTCCTATGTGGTTGCATCACATGAAGATAAATGATGATTCTTTGGTCAGTGCCGTGTCTAAGTGATCAGAGATCACAGGTATTTGACTTAGGCTTGTGCTCTTGCCCTTTTTCACTCAGAATTGTACTGTACTATATGCAATGTACATACTGTACATACACACAGTGAGCATCAAAAATACTGGCACCCCTGACTGGCAATGCACAAGCAATAGTTTTAAAAAATTCTTAAGATATTTGTAGATATTTGACTTTTTTTTAAGTATTATTTGCCAGTCAGGGGTGCCAGTAATTTCGGAGTCCAAGGTATGTCTACGCTATGCATACTTGCTACATGCGAACATTCTATTCAAAATATTTTTCATTTTTATGAAACTTTCCAGAATCATAAGCAAGCACACATCAAGTGCACAACATTAGGCATATGGCCTTGACCCCTCAGAACTCTGACCAATCTTTGATCATAACAATGAATACAATTTTACTTTACACATTGGAAAAGGAAAGTTTTGGTATTGATTTTATCTAAATCATAAAATTTATGGCCAATTTTATTTTTTAAATCTTGTCAGTGACCTTCGCCTTTACCTTGACCCAATTTATTCCAAATGTAATGAGATGTATTGTGGGCCATTGCCTAACCTTTGGGCAAATTTGGCATAAATTGAGTCAGTGGTTTTCTCATAATCTTGCTAACAAACAAACAAATAAATTAACTAACAAACTAAGTCCATCAAAAACCCTCACCCAACTCCTTCTGGGGGGGAGGGGCGAGGTAATCAGACAATCCAGGTTGAATATCAGGCAGACGGAAATACAGTACACAAATGGGATCTATGGTCAGGAGGGCAGGGCTTTGAACTGGGAAGGCAAATTACAGTGCTGACTAAGGATCCGAAGACGTGAACAAAATCCGAAGCAAAAGGTCTGATACCGAGGAATCAGAACATGACTAGACAAGAATATAAACCTCTGAGAAATTTCTTTAAACAGACCTGCGGATAGCTGCACACAGATGCACACATAGGAGCTCAACAGCTGAGCAATGACTGAACAAAAAAGGGAGCATATATTCACGCTAACTGAATGACTCAGACAGGAAACAGGTGGGAATATTCACAGTGGACGCAGGGCGAAAGACAAGGCAGCAGAAAGAACACAATTGTACTGTATTAGTACTGTATAAGAAGATACAATTAAGGGTACAGGAAATACACTGACAGAAAGGAAAACAAATGCATGTGGATGAGAATAACATGGAACTGAACTGAAACAGACACATGAAAAACACAAAATGGAACAAAGAAAACTCACAAACTCCTGACAGTAACCCTCAGATGACCACCTCTACCTCGCAGGAGCAGATTGTGGAAGGCCCAGATGACAGGAAGGGCCCATATTGTTCCGGGCCATTAGCCAAACAGCTCTCCTCCGGCCCGAAGCCTTCCCAGTTGACTAGGTACTGCCTCGTTTGTACATCTCGAGGAGACAGCGCATTGTGTTGGACTCTGTGCTTTTAATGTGGTGGGGGAAGCGTGGATGACGCAGGTGTTGAGGCCAGAGTGCTGCGGATCACCAGTTTAACTCAGGACATGTGAAATGTAGAGTGGACCCGCCGGAGGTGCGTGGAAGCTAGAGCTGCACAGTGATAAGGTTTATCACCTCAGCAATAGCAATAAGGACCAATGATGGGGGCGCCTGCTTCTTGGAATCTACCCTTAGTGGCAAGTCCCGAGACGACCGCCACACCGGTTGGCCCTGGACATAGCGAGGGCCATTGACCTGTGGCAAGTTACTGTCCCCCTCATCTGGTGAATGGCCCGCAGCAAGGTCCCCAAGGTGCACCACTAGGTCCATCAGCAGTGCTCGACAGATATGGCAGTGGACGGTACTCCCACCTCACCTCCTGAGGTACCCCAGACTGCAGTGAAATGGAGACAGTCCTGTGGCTGCAGACAGGAGAGAGTTAGTGGCATATTCACCCTCATGGACGTGCCACCTTCAGGTTATGGGTTCAGCTGCCGTAACACAGTTCAGGACTGCCTCCATGTGTTGATTACCCTGCTCGATCTGCTTGTTAGATTTGAGTGGAGGGCTTAGGACAAGCAAACAGAAACACCCAGAAGTTTAAATAAGGTTTTCCAGAAGTTGGAGGTGAATTTCGGACCTTAGTCTTTGGTGAAGTTTTATGGAAGACCATGGAGACTGAATATGTGCTAGATCCGAAGCTTCGTTGTCTCCTTGGCATTAAGAATCTTGGGTGAAGATGAACAACGTCTGAAAACAATCAACAACAGTCAGAATAGTGGTGATACCATCAAACGAGGGCAGAGTGGTGACAAAATCCAGTGCTAAATGGGACTATAGCCAGTGAGGGACAGGTAGAGGATGCAGCAGACTGGGCAGTGAAATGGTGGATATTTTATTGTGCGCACAGACGGAGCTGATTAATAGCACTATGTCACAGCACTATGGATATTTTTTTAGACAACTGGCTACCAAAACTGTTGTCTAAATAAGAGCAGTCATCCATTTGATTCCAGGGTGACAAGCTTTGCGGTCCTGTCATATTTGTGCATTGCTGTATGACGCTTGGCGAAGGGTTTAGTCTTCTCTGAGGTGCCTATAAGAAATGGTTGGAGTGGTGAAGCTTATGTGTCATTCTAGTCCTGCTTTGATATGCTGCATTGTTTGTTTGCCTGGATAGACTTTTTCTCGGAGTAGTACATTTTGTGTCAAGCACAATAGTTTAAATATGGCATCTACTGAAATGGAAGAGCAGCTGTAGGCAGTGCAGGCAAGGAGCTGTTTTATAGAGGTAGGCGCTGAATTTGGAGGAGCTATGGGAAGACCAGTAGGCAGAGTTTCGCAGTCAGGTGCAGCTGTAGGTAGAGTAGCGTGACTACCAGGCTCAGGCAGAAAACTGTGACTGTCAGCATGAGCTAGAGAAGCTTCAGCTTGATCACCAGTTTGATCTTAAGAGACAGAGGCTGACAGAGAGAGACATGTGGATATATAGCCATCATTTACCAATTTTGGGCCGTAAAGTTCAAGCTGAAATTTGATGAAGAGAAGATGGAGTTTTTTTGAAGGCTTTGAAAAGGTGGTTGTCAGCTGGCATGGCCACTTGGTAAATAGCTGTTGTTGGTCCAGAGTGTGCTGGTTGGAAAAAGTACAGCATCCTTTGCTGATTTTAAACAGTTAGTTCAGGCTGGATGATCAAGTGATTGAAGAAGGCTGTGTTAGGTGCTTACGGTGGTGTACCAGAAACTCACTGAAATGGGAGTTCATATATGTTGTAGATGTGCAACAGGTGAATCTTACCTTAATGCCTCCCATAGGCAACCGTAGTTGGAGGTATATTTAGCGGATCTCCAGATGGGTACAATTTGAGAAGCTGTGCAGCTGACTGACCAATACGAGGTCATTCACTGTGGTACAGCTTAGCATGAGGGCTCTGATAAGGTAAGGTTTGGCGATGGTAGCAGGTCATAAGGTATGAAACTGCAGGTTGACCAGGGGGTCCTGCTGCCAGTCATTCAGCTCTTAATGGTCTCAAACTGGAACTGTGCACCAGAGGCAGTAGCAGTGGAAACAGGGAGATTGTTTGCCACGGAAAAATCTGGGCACATCTGACCTCAGGGCCCAGAGCATCCCAGGGAAAGGGCCTCTGCTGGCGTAGCAATGGTAATATTGGCAACTTAGCCGGTGAGTGAGGCTGAGCAGGTGGAATTTGAATTTGAATTTTTTTAATGGATAGCCCCTTTAGATGAACCAAGGTGGGGCGAGCTGCGTCTGCAAATTTCTCTCCTGATGTGTATAATGTTTTCTTTTCCCAAGGTACTGTTTCATAGACAGAAGGCAGAAGAATGTGTCAGTGCCTATTAGTACTCTGATTGACACTGGTGAAGCCCAGTCATTGCTTTTAGCTCAAGCCACTGACCTGCCTCCTCTTAGCTCTCCCAGGACAGTGTGGGCTGGTACCCCTGTATGATGTGAATGTAAAGTCTGATTTAGTTACTGGCCCTGTCACTGAGGGGTGTGGTACCATCCCTCCCTGTTGTGGGTATTGACCCGCTGCTGGGTAATGACTGTACTGAACCCAGTAAGCAGAAAATCCCATTGTTTTTGGTGTTCCTTATGATGTGGGGGATTCAAAGGTGCTGGAGTAAGAATTCCCTGAAGTTTTTTTATAATCAGAACAAAAATATATTTGCAACAGTTTAATCCTTTCAGGCTTCCACAGAATTATTTCAGTGGTTGACTTGTGAAAGGCTGTTTACGACTGGTCTGTGTGTATTTCAGTCACCTTCACCAAATCATTGCCAATTTCAAGTGCATGCCCTTTTTCACAATTGGCCCATCAGAGAGAGGGGGCCTGATTTAGAGCTATTGAAATCAGCAATGGTTGGCTAAGACACACCCTGTCCTCCGGTCAATAAAAGGCCACGCCAAAAAATCACAGTTCAGCCACTTTTCTAAATGCAACAGATGACTCGATACCTCAGGGAGGGCACCATTGGCTTGCTCAATGCAGGAATGTCTCTCAGGGGTGTCACAAGGGCTTTTATTGTCCACGTTTCAGCAATAAGTCACCTAAGGCACTGTTTTGATGAATTAAGCATGACAGTAAACCGCACCCAAGTGGGACGACTACCGCCCAAGACGGCCATATCTGGACTCTCCATTTCCGTAACCGTCAAAGGCCAGCAACTGCCACTGCAGATGAGACCGTTAGTTTTAGCAATTAGTGCATTCCTGCCCAAATCATGGGAAATCGTCCCCAGGAGTACCATCTCCATGCGCGTTGCCCTCTTCCTGGATTGGACCTCACCAATCCTTGAGAAAAAAATTGGCTTGATAGAGTCAACAGACATGTTGTGATGGAGGACTGTTCTATAAACTGGCAAGTCACGTTTACAGTTTCACAGAGCAGACAGACGACAGTGTGTCTGGTGCCTTACAGGGGAACATTATGCTGATATCAGCGTGGTGTGCAGGGTGGCATATAGTAGAAGAGGAGTGCAGGTTTAGGTCGGAATATCCCATGGACATTGCAACTCACTACATTTCATTAACTGTGACTTGAATAGAGTGCGATATTGCAATGAGATAGTGCGGCCTATCATCCTACTGTTTGTCTGTCTAAACAACACCATATACCAGCATGACAACACCAGACCCCAGGTTGCTTGTGTATGCACAGAGCTCCTACAGGCTGACAGTTTTTGTGAGTTAGAATGGCCAGCTTATTCCCCGGATTTGTCCCCCATTGAGCATCTTGGGGAAGTCCTTGACTGACGAGTTCATGACCAGTTCCCATTACCAGCTAATATTGATCATCTCCGTGCTGCTGTTGAAGAGTCGTGGGAACACATCCCTCCAGTCATCATTGATCATTTGGAATGGTCCATACAGCAAAGATGTGTAACAGTGCAGCTGGCCAACGACGGACATACCTGATATTGATTTGTGCAAAATGGACATAATCTTTGCTATTTTAATGTTTTAAAGTTTGACATTTTAGTCACCTTAATTTCTAGTTGTTTGGTGATTTGAATCTAAAGTAACAGCCAAATCAAATAAAATCTTAGTGATAGTCGCCCACATTACAGTATTCATTGCGCTGCTGGCCTTTCTACCTGCGTCAATTATGATTTGGTTCTGGAGCCTGATTTACCATATGGGCAACTGGAAGCAAAGCTGCTCACAATATTGCATTTCTTCGTGATTTTTAATGTAAATATAAGCTTTGATTGGCATTTGTTTTAATATTCTACTTGATATTTTGAATAACTTGTAAATAATGTATAAGTTACGGGCAATACATAGGCAAAATTGTAATTGGTGTTACCTGAATATTACATTTATTAGCTGAAAGATGGTGGTTACCTCACTGGAGAAATGATTTCTGTGAGGAGGGCTTCTCTTACATCTTGGGCAGAGAGTTTTTCAGGACTCTATGAATGACTTATTGCTACATTCATGCTGAGTCCTTTGAACAAATGGGTTTTTTTCTTTTTGACATTTTCACTTCAGTTGATTGGTGATTCGCTTGTGATGAATTAAAACTAACGAGCCAGCCAGGAGTCAAACCTAGAATCTTCTGATCCATAGTCAGACACGTTATCCATGGCGCAACTGGCCCTCCCATGCTTATTTTTGAGAGCTATTTCAGGATTCTGATTTGACACAAATGCAACTAGGGGCAAACTTAGTCTTGATTGTATGTCTTATATTTTTATCTAAGTCTTAAAATCTTAAAACCTAAAATCTTCTAATCGATAGTTGCGCACTGTTATGGCTCGTTCGACTGGAGCTGCAACATAAAGGGAGACGCACACACTTGACTCGATTTAAACAAAATAGGAGTATGTTTAATTGATGAAATATAACAATGGGTTTTTGAAACCATTGAGTTAAACAGGAGAAGGCCAGCGGGAACTAAGTGGCGTGGACAGCCTCTCAAAGTATTTCTTCTGAAATATTTGTGCCCCCTTTCCTGCACACCCAAATCCTATTTATAGGGTCGGTAGTGCAGAGTCCAGGTTTGGCTCACCTATAATTAGGGTAGATAAAATCTGAGTACAATAGAACTGGCAACCAGCAGGGGCCGCTTAAGCAACATGTAGCTATTGCCACCAGGACTGGGGGATGTAACATGAGCATAATTCATTGCCCGGCTGGCCTTTCTGTCTTATTACTTGCAATCTTGCTACAGACCCTGATGTGCCACATGAGCAATTTGGAGCAAAGTACCTTGTGATTTTACATTTCTTGCTAATTTTTATCCTTTTATGAGCTTCAATTGGTTATTCTAGCATGTTGAAATTAATGGTTAACTCGATATTTTGAGTACAAAGTACTCTATCCTGCACAGATCTGTGCATGAGGAAGAGTTGGCATTCTATTTCAT
This sequence comes from Gymnothorax reevesii, assembly GCA_029721435.1. Taxonomy (NCBI): domain Eukaryota; kingdom Metazoa; phylum Chordata; class Actinopteri; order Anguilliformes; family Muraenidae; genus Gymnothorax; species Gymnothorax reevesii. The sequence goes on from CM056575.1 coordinate 96,642,567, forward strand.
CATTGTGTTTCTTCTCTCCAGTCTTAGACGGAAGGGCACGATGAATTAAGGAAAATTATGTCTTTATTGAGTGGACTATTTCATTTCATCTTTGAATAAAATAACGTTGTATACCAAGTTTTACTATGGTATTCTATTGATTTCCAGACACAAGCTGTCCCTACTTGCTGGGACTCTCGTGCACTCTGTGGCACCTTCCTATCCCACTGGTCTAGGAAAAATTGAACACCTGCATCCTTCCCCCAACCTAGACAGCCTCATTGACTTGGCCCTGCAATTATGTCCAGCTGCTGGGGTGGCGCCTGGATTGGCCGGCGAGGTATATGCCAAGATGCTCTGCTTGTGGCCACACCCATCTGGTCTTTCAGCAAGATAATGACCCTAAACTTGTGGCCAAATCTACACAGAAATGGTTCACCAGACACAGAATCAAGCTCCTCCCATGGTCATGATTGAGATTGTGCAAAGAGGAATGGTCGAAGATCCCTCATTCTGTATTCTCCCATCTTGTGAAACATTATAGGACAAGATTAGGTGCTGTTTTGTTGGCACAAGGGGGTTGTACAAGGAATTAACATCAGGGGTGCTAATAATTGTGGCACACATGATTTGATGTAAAAGAAGTATTTCTCAATGTGGGATTTTTTTCCCACTGAATAAATGCACTTGAATTAAAAGTTGGATTTTCCTCTTTTTTCCATTATGGTCCTATATTATTTAGAAAAAAAACTGAATTTATTAGAAGCTAAAGAACACATCTTAACCAGGGGTGCCAATAATTATGGAGGGCGCTGTATGATAGAATGGTCTTCTATAAAACATTCCCTTACTGTTACATGATAATAAAAGAAGAACAATCTCGAAGCAACATTTTTAGCTTACCGGCACTATGGGCTGATAAGCTATTGTCGTGGTGTAGTGTTTGACGTCCGGCGTCCGTCGTCTGGAACATTTTTCATCTTTTTTTTTGGCCAGATGAATTTTCGTGTAAATTTGCAATAACATACTACTAGACCATATTTCCAGGCATTTCCCCGGATTTTTGAATGAATCATTTTTGTCCGTTTTATGGCCCCTTGAAATTTTGGCTCCAATGTTAAAGATAGGACTGAGAAATTTTAAAAAAAATCATTTCTCAAAAACTGTGCGAGAAATTTTTTTTCTAAATCAGGCAATCAACTTACCTTGGTACTGTCAGTGTACAATGCGAGCGCCATTTTGATTGAATCGATGGAAGTGGGTCTGTTGGGGGTGCTGTACAGAGAAAACAGGTACTCAATCAATGATGGCATTATATGCTGTATAGGACAGGACACTGTGCCTAAATCAAATGAATTTATTTACTTTATTTACCTATTCATTTACTGTATGTGTACATGTGTGTCTTTGTTTACAGTAACTGTATAGGCCTACAGTACAGTAATATCTTACCTCTAAGGGACTAAAAATGGGATGAAAAATATTGGAGAAAATAAACTATGGAATTATTGATGATACAGTTTACACTCACTGTTGCACTCACTGTGCAGTGATACATTAGAATTGTGGTAAAGTTACTGTAAAGTACAGTAAAACAGCAATACAATTGCATTGGTAACTCATTCTAGGAGAAGGCATACATTATGAGTTGTAATGCAGTGTAGTCCTTTGACTTCTATACCTAGGATTGGAGGACAACCTTACATGGGTAGCAGAGGAAGACTTCTCAGTGAACGGCAGGAGCTAGAGATGTGTAACATGGTGATAGCCAATGATGCCATCACACTGAGACAGATCCGCACTGCAATATTGGAAGGCAATGCCATATTCCACAATATCAATTCTATAAGCATCTCCACAATAGCCCGGACATTGAGCAATCATCAGATGACTATGAAGCAGCTTTACAGGGTACCGTTTGAGAGGAACTCTGATAGAGTGAAAGAGCTGCGGTACCAGTATGTACATGTAAGTCAGTTACTGGTTGACTATTATCACAACCTTTTTACAATTACTGTAAACAGTGGCTTCAGTGCCCACTCTCCTGGATTTCGGACATTTTGCCTTAAACGGCAACTTACTGTGATACTCAGTTATCATTATAATCCTTACTGTAACATACAGTACAATGCAGTAAGAAAAGGTGTCAAGGTGCTGAAATTAGTGTATTATAAGCAGATCTATCTAATGCTGTGGAATTTACTGTAACATTTCAGTTAGTCTAGTCATTACAGTAATGATTTCCCTCACCCTTTCTCTCAAATATTCCCGTACTACAGTACCTCTGTGTAGGCCTATTCCAAGGCGTACATGTACCCCAGGCTTTGTATCACTGGAGTAATGGTCAGTTGTATATTGAACTTGTGGAGGAGAACATTCCTGTAATTGTCTTTTACACTTGTGTACAGTATGATGACTGATTTGATGAGTTTTTTTTTACTCTATTATAGAGAGTCATGGCACTGGAAGGAAACGAGACCCCTCACATCCTCGTGTTTGTGGATGAAGCAGGTTTCGACCTGGCCAAGGGCCGAAGACGGGGCCGTCATATCATTGGCCGCCGGCCCATGGTGGATGTCCCAGCCAGCGAGGGGGCAATATTACTATGTGTGCTGCCATTTCTGAGAATGGTGTGGCCACTCACATCCCCAGTCTTGGCCCATACAACACACAGAAGCTCCTCATCTTCTTGGACCGCCTTCATTCGGATTTGGTCCCTGAAAATGAGTGAGGTCTGGTAGGGCCTGAACTACCAATTTATGTTATTGAATGGGAAAATGTAAATTTCCACCGTGGCTCGCTAATCAGGGCCTGGTTCACCACTCATCCAAGGATGCTCATGGAGTTCTTACCACCTTACTCTCCATTCCTTTACCCGATTGAGGAGTTTTTCTCTGCTTGGAGGTGGAGATTGTATGAGCATCAGGCTTTGGATCAAAGGTCCCTGCTCCATGCAATGGGCGCGGCATGTGACGATATCACAGGGGATCAGTGTAGGGGGTGGTTGCAACATTCACCCAGTTTCTTTCCTCGCTGCATTGCACAAGAGAATATACGCTGCATTGTGGATGAAAATCTATGGCCAGACAGACAGCAGCATATAGAGGCCAGGGGGATGAGGAGGACGGTGGCCAGGAGTGAGAGGGTGAAGAAGACCAGTGAAGTGCCACAGTAAATCAGCTTTATTTACAGTACTGTTGGCTATATATAATTTTGCTTGTATTTTTTTTGTCTTGTTTTGTTGTTGTTGTTGTTGTTGTTGTTGCTAAGAGCCTATACAGTATGTGACGCTGTATTCATTTTCTTTTTACTGTGATGGCAGTAACATTACAGTATGTGTGTGAGTACTGTAATAAAAATTACAATTTCCTTGCCAGTATGAGTGAAATGTGTGATGTTGAACCTTGAAGGCTACTCTTTTACTCTTACGGTAACATTTTTTTCCCTCAGTTTTATACGCAACTGTTTTCTGTTGGCAAGACAAAAAATGTACAGTAACCAATACCAATGAAGGACTGGGCTACTGGGCAAGACTTACAGGTGGGGAGGATATTTCATGGTCCTCGTCCCATGAGGGCTATTCCAATGGTCCTCGTCCATACTGACAAAACATCTAAACATATTGACTTGTAGTGCTTACACATTGCCAAAGGGACGATGCATTTTGGGGGCACTGTCTATTTGAATGAGAAAGAAATTTAGTTTTGACACATAAGTGAACTGTTTTGGGAGAGATAGGAACTTTTGCACGTAAACCAAGGTGTTGTGCTGAACCATCCAAGCAATGTTTGGCAAAGGTACGAAGAGTGTTGAGCTTGTCCAGTCTGGTTCAAGAAATTAGCCAAAGCAGTTGAGAAGGATCTTTGCATTTTTGTGGCACTGACAATTTACTCGACAAAGGAATTTGGTTTGAAGCATGAATGAACAGTTTTGGGAGAGATATGAGCTTTTGTAAGTGAGCTGAAGTATTTTGCTAAACTGTAAGACTGTTGTGCCAAATGAACTTAGAGTTTTGAGAATGTAATTTCGGTTTCAAGAAATGAGCCAAATCAATGGAGAAAAACTCTAAAGGTTGGATTTTCCTCTTTTTTCATTGTGGTCCTACATTATTTAGAAAAAAACTGAATTTATTAGAAGCTAAAGAACACATCTTAACCAGGGGTGCCAATAATTATTGAGGGTGCTGTATATATATATATATATATATATATATATATATATATATATATATATATATAAAATGTTTAACTGGAGTTTCTGCCGCCCTGTAATGGCTGGTAAAATTGAGAAGCCAAGTGTAGCGGCCAGAGAAAAACGAGCAGCACGGGCACAATACAAACACAGAGAAATATACAGATCTTCAGCTATAGTGCTTAGCTATGAACAGACACTCTAGCAAAGGAGGCGTGGTGGACTTCCAGCTTATATCGAGTCCGGGGAAGCTCCGCCCCAGATCAATCAGCCTGCTGGGTAAAGAATCCGATTGAGAAGGAATTCGATATTGTCCCGGGACGAGAACCACAAAGAGAAGTCCAAAACACCTGCACACATTACATACCATGATCGGACCCCCCCCAAAAAGGAACGGCTCCCGACGTTCCCAGAGAGGCCCGCGCACGGAACTCTGAGGTAAGGGTGGGATCCAGGATATCCCCAGAATGGACCCAGCACCGCTCCTCAGGACCATTTCCCTCCCAATCTACTAAAATCTAGGCCCCATGACCCACATGCCTCTCGGCCAAAATACGACTCACAGTGTAAACCGGCCCCCCTCAATCATTCGCGGAGGCGGCAGGGTTTGTCGACCAGTGCCAGGATGCTAGTGCTAACCGGTTTAAGTCTTGAGACATGAAAAGAGGGATGGATACGCAAGCATCTAGGGAGCTTTAACTGGACAGTGACAGGGTTGATCCTCCGCACTATCTTAAAAGGACCAATGAAGCGGGGAGCCAACTTCCGTGACTCCACTCTTAAGGGAAGGTTCCGAGGGGAAAGCCAAACTCTTTGGACAACCCAATAAGATGGGGCCAAACAGCACGTCCTATCAGTGGCGGTCTTCTGTTTCCACCCAGAGCGCAACAAGGAACGGACCCTAGCCCAGACCGACTGACAACGCCGAACAAAGTGATTGAACAAACTGAGGGAACAAACTGTTTGAACAAACTGAGGGAACTTCTGAATCCCTTTCAGTCTCTGGAAACAGCGGAGGCTGATAACCCAGCTGAGTCTCAAATGGGGAAAGGCCTGTGGAGCAGTTGCATAGAGAATTGTGGGAATATTCGGCCCAGGCCAAAAACGACTCCACGTAGATGTCAGCCGGTAAACCCCAAAGAGTATTCTCCAGCGACTGGTTAGTTCGCTCTGTCTGCTCATGGTGGCCCCCAACTGGTTGCAAAAAGCACGCCAGAATATAGGCGTAATTTGTGGGCCTTGGTCAGAAACCACATCTTGAGGGAGATCATGCCGCCAGAACACATAGTTCACAAAAAGAAGGCCCTTCAGTCTCCCGCACTGAAGGCAGCTTGGGCAGTGCGATAAAGTGGGTGGCCCTAGAAAAGCAGTCGACCACGACTAAGATGACCATGTTGCCTTCAGATATATGCAGACCGGTAACAAAATCCAGAGCAATATGCTCCATGGGCACTTGCGGACAGGCAACGGCTGCAACAGAACAGAGAGGGGGCCTTGTTTCCAGCGCAGATACAGCATGTATTGGATGTCCTCAATCATCCTGGGCCACCAAAAATGGTGGGAAAAGAACTGCTTAGTACGATGAACCCCCGGATGACTCACCAGGTGGGAAGTGCCCCCACTTGAGATCTTGGAACCGTACTGCTATTGGGACAAACAAACAGCCAGGCGGCTCCCCACCAGGACCGGGATTGGATCTCAAGGCATCCCGCACAACAGACTCAATGTCCAACTGAATGGGATCCACAATCTGAGCTGCCAGGATAACCGGCTCAGGAATGAGATTGCGACCACAGCAGTCTTAAATCCGCGACAATGCGTCTGGCTTGATGTTTTTGGAACCCAGGAGATAAGTGAACATAAAGTTTAAGCGGGAATTACGTCACTTAGTCTTTTGGATGTATTAGAGATTTTTATGATCCGTCCAAACCACAAATGGATGTTCAGCCCCCTCCAACCAATGGCGCCACTCTTCTAACGTAAACTTGACAGCTGACAACTGGTCACCAATGCTATAATTCTGTTCAGCCACCGACAACGACCAGGAGAAGTAGGCGTGTGGGTACAACTTATCGTCCCGAAGGGGCCACTGCGACAAAATGGCACCCTCCCCGATTTCCGACGCATTCACCTCCACAACAAATGGGAGGGAGGGGTCGGGCAAAATGAGAATGGGCTCTGAGCTAAATCGTTTCTTTAACTCCTGAAAAGCAGCCATAGCTGCTGGAGACCAAGCAAATGACCCAAATGAACAGAGATAAATAAATGAAAATAAATGTAATGACTGTTCATTCACGAACCGTGAAGGTTGCGCTTTTAAAAAATAATTCACATTAAGCAATGAAATCTTTACATCTTCCTGCCTCGCTTCCATATCTTGGGGGTAACTGGAGTTTTGGGTGTCTTGGAAGGTGTACGGATTGTGCTTGTGCAACATTCTGTGTGATCTGAGCAGACAAGGCTCTAATACTCTCAGCAAGACTTAACAAAACGTTTTCCTGTCTCTGCATGGCATTCTCCTGAAGGCAGACTTTCTCCGCCAGCTGCTGATTGTTCAGGCTAGAAAGACCCTTGCCATACCCAGAGAGAACTACTTGTTGATTAGCTACAACTTTGTCTAACACAGCCGCTGCTGATGACTCCATACTGGCAAGAGTGTTAATGGCTGGTAAAATTGTGAGGCCAAGTGCAACAGCCAGAGAGAAACAAGCAGCGCGGACACAATACAAACACAAAGAAATATAAAGACCACCAAAAAGTACTCGCGCTTCCAAAGGACGAATAATAGTCCGAAACACAGAAGCCACGCGAGAGAGATAAAAGGGAGAAGAATATAGGGAAAATCCCTAAAGAGGAAGGAAATCCAATAATAGCGAGAAGACAGAAAGTCATACAAATCCTCACTCCAGATATCTTCAGCTGTTGTGCTTAGCTACAAACAGACAGTCAGGCAAAGGAGGCGTGGCGGACCTTTGGTCCGGGGAAGCCCCAGTTCAATCAGCCAGCTGGGTGAAGAATCCAATTGAAAAGATATTTGACATCATCAAGGGGCGAGAGCCGCAATGAAAAGTCCAAAAGACACACACACACACACACACACACACACCCCTCACAAACCATGACACGCCCAGGATGGCACAACCATTTACTAGGTTTAAAGGGGCAATTATTTTTTTTCACGTGGATATTTGTAGGTTTTGAATTCTTTGCCTTAAATTAGGCCTCATGGTATCGTCATTTTAAAACGGCTTTTTGAGTTTATTCTGTTATTTTTGTATTAAATCAAGAATAGTTTCATGATGTGAAACACTGAAGAGTCATAAATATACAAAAAAAAAAATCGGGAAAGGGGAAAATACTTTTTCATTGCATTGTATGTAGCCTACTCATAAGTGCGATGTACACCCACGCTATATTGATCATTCTGACACGATAGAGTTCCTTTGAGTTTCGTTTCCATGGGAGGCAAGAGTTTTGGATGAAAACGAGGCATTATTTGCGTCGCAACGAGCTGCGCCAATATGTAAATGAAGCTTTATGGTTTTATTCCATAAATCCCCAAAAAGACGAGCAATATAAGTGATATTAAATATTTGCCCACTATACACCGGCAACAAGAACATTCTGAACTCTGACTACCTCAACTCCGGTGTAAAATTAAGTTTTCAAGGTTCAATCCCAATGTATTGATTACGGACTGCCATGCGATGATACGAATATCGTAGTCATGGTCTTGAAAGACTGATTCAGAAAGTTTTCAGTAGATGCTGGTGGTGTCAATCAAAACGCTGCACCAATGGTTGCTGCACCGAGGGTAGATGTAATAACACGGTGGAACCTGTGTGATTGACATTGGGGACTCCGTCAGTATGAATTGTTCCTTCTACATAATTCGTGCACGTCCCAGTGCACGAATACAGTTTAATATGTGAGAGCATAGTTTCATTGCTGTTCAGTTATATGCACTTGTGAGACATATAGGAATGCACCTTGTCTCAGAAGGTATGGCGTTAACGGGTTTAAGCTAATGAAATATTTTTATATCTTCAAAACAGTCGATTTGGACGAAGGAATTCTCTGCTTCAAAATGTCAATTCAGCACTTTAAGGTAAGCAAATCAATTGACATTTTAATTTTTTTTTTCGTGAATGTATGATGCTCCCTGTTCTTGCCGCTCGTTGTATCATGAAGACAGTAGAACAGGGCTGCAGTTGCATTGAGCATGACAGAAACTGCGCCTTTCCATACCAGGGAGAGAAGATGCAGCGTGCACTTTTCCAGGTAAAAAATCATACCGATCTGTTTATGCCGCATTTTGTCAGATTTAATGTCTAACCCCGCAAAATGCATTTAGTCGGTGTCTCAAACTAAGCATTGCTATTTCTTCTTTTGACATCACAAAGTAGAGCAAATTTGTGTCTTTTATGAGCACCGATGGGACGCGAATTCGAGAAAAGACGCATTAGCCTACTATTATTTTTCTACACGTGCCAAATGGCAAGCGAATTGGTGCCAGCGATCTTTTCCTCTTGTTGTAGAAAGTGTTGGAAGGAATGGAGGTTACGTTATTCTTTGTTTTTTCCGCATTGCTCCCTTTACATCCTCCACACCGAAACCGGATGGAATGATAAGACGAACAGTTACTGGTGATATTCAGAATATTACAGCAGACTTTAAAAGGATTATTGAACAGCCATGGTGTTTCTTCGATAAATGATCATTAAAAAACTGTTGTACGGATGCTTATGAAATCTCTCTCTCTCTCTCTCTCTCTCGCTCTCTCTCTCTCCCTCTCTCTCTCCACCCCCACACTCTCTCTCTCTCTCTCTCTCTCTCTCTCACTACTTCACTCTCCCCACTCACTTTTTGGACTCCTTACGTAATTGCTTATGGAGTTCCTTGAACTATAGTTTGTCAGAGCTGTGTATGCTCTCTTTTTTCTTTTTAATCGTTGTGTATATTAAATATGCTTTTTTTAAATCCTGCAATTGTTTTTTTGCTGCTTGATAATATGCTGTGGGTAATTATTTGATGTTTCCTAGTGAGAAAGATTGCGTTATGATTTGCTAATGATGTACCGTATACTATGATATGGAGATTAGGTTTTCAGCAAAGAAGCCACATATTCTTTGTTATTATATAAAATGCTTCATTCTCGCATTTGGGCTCGAGCGCAAAACTGCACTACAGCCTGTCAACTGCAAGTGAAGCTTCTAAACATGCTTGTTTAAATATGATAAACGAGTGCCATTTGTTGGACTGTGCTGTCAAGTGCCCTGTTAGTGGGTGGAAGGCAAATTTATAGTCCCCCTGTCTTGGATGAAGGTATAGAAACTCAAATACTTGATTCACTGTTTTTAATTGAATATGGTATTTTCTGTCTCATGTAAATTGAGAATAAGGTCATTTAAATTGTAATTAACCTTTCTACCTGAATTAAAGACACTGAATTGACACACTTCTGCAAGTTTCTCCTCAGAATTTTCTTTCATCGTGCTCATTCTCCACGTTCAGATGGATCTAGTATCCGACATGCTGTTTGATCAGTCATGGCATCTTTCAATATTTCTCATATTTCTCACTTTGTAAATCTTTTGAATCAGGCAAACCAATGTGACTTTCCCTTTTTCTGTCTTAACACCTTTAGGCTTTCACTTCTCTCTTTTTTTACATTTACTTTTGAAAACTTTAATTTCTAGCCAAAATGGGGAAGAAAATTGTGGCAAAAAGACTGGTCAGGAGGGGGAAAAAATACCTGAAACGTTGAGATAATGTCAACTAAAGACTGCTTTATTTCGATGCTGAAGTCAGTGGAACTACTCTTGTGTCATTACACTGAAGGTTTCACAACTCATGGAGAACCCCCACAACCTGTTCTATTATGGGTTGCATTGAGGTTCGTATGCGTTCAATGATAGGTTGCATTTTTGCCATGGCTGACCAAAAAATTTCTTTTTCTTTACCGATTTGTCATGCTGTTTTCTGATTAGTCATTTTCTTTCCTTATTTTTTTTTGCTTTCTAATTTGTAAATTTGTTTTGAATTAGTTGTTCCAGTATCATCTTGTATTTTTTTCATCAATTAATATGGAAATGTTTTGCACTTCATGGCCACCTTACTGCAATCTGTCTTACATCCGAACCCTTGATTTAAAGAGACGCTTCTTCACTTGCGATGATGCACCGTGCATTGTTCATTATGATACGTGATCACTGACTGGAACAAACAGACAAAGAACTAACCGACATGATGAGAAAACAAACAGTAAAGTTATAAATCCTTACGGACAATCTAAAACAAACAAATGCTGAGATGGGGACTGATTTTATTTAAATCCAAACTTTTACAGTAATGGTGACTTTCCTGTTCCACAAAACGATTGTCTGACTGCGGAGCATCACCGTAAGTGATAAAGGGTCTTTACCTTACGGTAGCTCAAGCGATATCCCCAAAATATGCCATGGTAATTGCTGGGCAAAACACACTGGTAGATAAATAAATGTAACCCAGGCGTGCTTTTTGAATGCTTACACTTTCGTAGCTAGTCGAGCATTCCGAAATTCTAAATCGCCCTTAACACACACACACACACACACACACACACGCACGCACACACACACTCACGCGCACACACACACACACACACACACACAGGCAAACAAATCAATTCCAATAAAGTTATTTTGATATAAATTTAAATTGAAAATAGATTTTAAATTGTGAGTTAGAGTTGACTCGCCAAGACTCTAGCCAGAGAACCTTTGTGCTGAATCATATTGACTGCCTTTGGAGGTAATTAAATGAAAGCCTTTAGTAAAACAGAGTACCATTTGAGATCATCAATCTAATGTTTTATGCTGATTTTACACTGCAGTTGTCTGTAAGCAGTGCTGGTCTTGACTGAATTTCCTGTTTTCATACTAACAAGAAATGGAGTGAGCCCTTTTCTAATGTGCAAATCCCTTTTAGAATATAAGGTAGCTCTGCAGTAAGTATTTAAATTGTGTATGAAAATATGCAATAATAGAGGAAATTGGGAATGGGCAGACACTGTTTCACTGTATTGTCTCAAAACCTTCAATTTTGAAATGACTCTAATGTGTAATAACAATGCATTAGACCCAGGACTTGCATGGATCGGTCACAAAAATATTAGTTTGTCATGCTGAGTGAAACCTGGAACTGTTGAAGGAAATAGTGATGCACCCAAGTACTGATCCTGTCATATTTTAGACTGAAGGAAAATAGGCACCGGTGCTCTTGAAGAAAAAGTATGACAATCGTGACAAAGAAAGAAATTAACTTATCGCGAGCTTACGTCAGACTGAATACTTCAGTAAAAAAGCCTTGAGGTTGAAACAGGTTTTTTTTCAATGTATTAACTATTGCCATGTCTGGCTACGGTTCTGTAGTTTTTATACTCAGTACATCTTTGTGATGAACTCTTTTTTTATGTTTTGCAAAGTTTTGGATTTTTCTTAGTGCTATAATTTCGCTACCTCCGTAACCCTGCTTCAGGGCCCTGATCTATTTAGCTGATGTCTATTTCATGTTTAATGTGAACTGCATGTAATGATTTTATCCAGAAATTTTGAAGGAGAAATGATCAATCTCTTGAAATGAATAAATGTGTCAAGGGAACAAGAACCATGACTTGAGGACGACTTAGCTCATGGAAGGACTTAATTATTTTTTTTCAAGACAATGACTACATCTGTAGGCAGTGACAACTTCAACTCTTGGAACCTGCAATATGCATCTGTTTCATCTGCAATATAGAGTTGCTTACCCTTGATATTAAGACATTTTCAGCAGATGAGGAGTTTGTCCTAAGGTTGTGTACACTCCATCTGCAGTGGGTAGGTTAACTCCGTCTACCCACTGCACGCTTTCGTACTCTTTCATAATAATGGCCACCAGGTGGCAATCGCAAGTCGACGACGACTGCGGACCAATCAGCGCCAAGCTTACAAATGCGTCGCCATCAGCAGACGGAATAGCAGAAACATGTAAACGGTGAACAATTCGCAATGATCATGGCAGAAAATACTCCCAAAAATAGGGTATACCGTTGTGCCGAAGGGCTTTCATGCTTGTGCGTGGTATGAAAGTGCGATATAAGATTAGGAAATATGTTCGCACGTGGAAGACGATGTGTGACATCGCCGGCAAACAGTCATTTGCGACAAGTTTTCACATGGGTGGACACAGACTTGGACGAGTTCTGGCCGTAGATAAATATATAGAACACTGGATTGCTGATAGGGTACACTCAAGTGAAGAATCTGTTCTACGAGTCTATACACGCGGAAGTAAAATTGGCTCATAGACCCCCATTCATTTTTGCGTACTTTAAAATTACATTTTCAAAAACACTTGCGTGTGAGTCGATGTTATTTTGGTATTGCTGTGCAGAGCAACATTTTGTCTCCCTAAATATGTCCTTTTCGGAGGATGGAAAGCGGCATACTTTCTAAAGCGAAGATTGAAATGTTATTCAGTGTTAACGTTAAAGTACAGCGGAGAAGTGACGTTAACGCGACCGAGGCTTTTACCTCTGATTAGATAATTGCTTGGAAGTTATCGCCATTAAAAGAAACGTCGATGAATGTCCGTTTACGTTATCAATTACAAGTAGCTAGCTAGCTTGTTAGCCACCTTTTTAATGTTATTTACCACTAAGTCAATGTAGTCCCCGCGACGCCAAAGTAGCTCGCTGGTGACCGTTGTCAATCGCTAGCGTTCGCTTTCAGTCAGCGGTCTGTTCAAGTCAATGGGACGGCTAATCAGCAAGCTAGCACGAAACGTGATTTTTACCTGGCCCCTCCCCTAGGGGGCCAGGTTAAGCAATGATCATGTCTGTGTCTGTCTGTCAGCCCGTGGCTGGGGCCAGGTCTGCTATCTCTGATTGCCTTGTTTCTATTCAAGTGACTACTATGCGTTTATACGTTAACTTATGCATGAAACGTTTTATTACAGCTCTTCAAATAAATATTGCTGCAAAAGGCAGCCGCGCATCTCGGAATTTTCTCGCTTATATCGACTTATTTGAAATTGGCCTCATAGGAAACCATTTTAATGAAGAAGTTTGGTGTATCAATATTGCGGCCGGATGCTTCACTTTGCTGATGTCGTCGTATTTACATTATCCAATCTAGTGTTCTAAATATATATACATCTATGGATCTAGCAGTTTGTGTTACACTAAAACGCGAGATTTACATCTGCTGCTGGTGTCATAATCAGTCGATGAGAATTGATAAAACCCATAGCATATACATGCAATGATCATGTCATTAGCTATTAGCTAGCTAGCTGCCCGGGATAAACTACGCCATGCCACGGGGACCAGCGCATTGTTCGTCTGTCCTCATATTAAAATGGAGGCCGCTGCGGCTCGTAGGCCTATTTGCTTGATGCCTGAGGAGCCTGGATTGTCGTGTATTATATTGTTTTCTATGTCTGCTTAGCTAATTTTTGTATTATTTTAGCGAAATTAACATTACGTAGAATTTCTGTGAACGTTTGTGCTGTATTTAATTATTTCGTTATAAATGTGTAGCTAGCACGCTAGCTAGCTACATGGAGCTCCGTTTTGTGACACGGACCCCTGCGAACCATAACCACGATGCATTTTCATCAAACAGTATGCTAGTTTGCATTAAGTAATTATGTTTCCTAATTGTGTGAGATTTGTCGGTTGTGATGTTACGCCTGAATTTGTGCTTTTATTTCTATTTGCGTTGCATTATTCCGCATACTTTCGCTGCATACTGCCCGTTTTTTGTTGGCGGACAAAGTGATCGCGTTGACACGGATCTTGCATGGAATTGCACATAGCACACGGGGTCCGCTTTCCAGCCAGCTGGGCTTGCTGAAATCACCGATTTATTTTTTTTCTTAAAGATGGTATAACGTGTTCTATCGTCTTCTGTGTCTACTTAGCATTTTGTTTTACCTAGCTTGACACAGCTAAGCATTTTTGTGGTCATTTGTGCAGTATGAATGAATTTGACTTATATTACAAGGAGAGTTAGCTAGCTAGCAGCCCGGGATAAACTACGCCATGCCTCTGGGACCAGCGCAGTTCACCGCTCATCGTATTACAATGGAGGCCGCTGCGGCTCGTAGGCCGATTTGCTTGATGCCTGAGGAGCCTGGATTGTCGTGTATTATATTGTTTTCTATGTCTGCTTAGGTTGTCTTTCTATTATTTTTGCGAAATGAACATTACGTAAAATTTCTGTGAACGTTTGTGCTGTATGTATGATCGTGTCTGTGTATGTGTATGTCTGTCACTCACTCTGTCTGTCAGCCCGTGGCTGGGGCCAGGTCTGCTATCTCTGATTGCCCTGTTTTAAAAAGTGATTAAAAAGGGAGTTTACCAAATGGCTACAGTAGGGCTTCGCAGCTATATTTGCTTAGCTTTGATTGAAATTTCATTGGACATGGTTGGATGGATTAATTATTAAAGTAGTCATGTATTGAGAAATCAAAAATGAGCAATTTGTCCCTCTATGGAAATCTAATGCCATGGATATGATGAATGAAACACTTTCTGGACCCTCACTCAAACAGGAAGGGAATGAAAGAGGCATTTTGAGCCCCCTTTCTACTTGCGCACGTAAAAACAAAGAAACTAGCCCTTTCTGATGCCGTAATTTGTGGGAAACATGGACACAGTTAGGAAGTCAAGTGCATCGATCATCTTCTGCCTGTTATCTTTCGTTCATTTCTTTGTCTTGTTTCGTTTTATATATCTAGCAGATTAGACTTATATTTTTCAAAAATTATGTTATTGTATGGCTACAGGGTTAGCTCACCCGGGTAAGGTGCCACTTTGCGGAGCAGTACTGAGCACTATGGTCTGGTAGCCTTTTCAAAGCAGCACACAAGTGGCTTCCCACTGCAGAGAAATAAATTGGGAGAGACTGTCGGTTCCGAATTGTAGGATTATAGCATTGCTCATTGCCTAATATTCGCCTGTTAGCCAGCAGGGTGCTTATCAGTAAAATTCTAAGCTTGTACATGCTCGGGTTCCCTCTGCCTTCGCCCAGGAGTAGGTTTCTCTAAAGCATAGTTGCTAACAAGCTAGTTCATATAGCTGCAATCATTGACTCCAACCAAGTAAGTTAGCAACTATGCATTTGGGAAACAAACTCCAGAGTTGCTTCTCGCTCATTCACCCGTGCTGGAGGCTTCAGTTTGTGCTGGTATGCTTGCGGTAGCTGTTGGAGTTCAGCTGCATTCCTATCATCGCCGATTTCTTCCTCATTTTCCATCTCTCATACCTCTCCATCGTCATCGTCATTGTCCCTAGTTGTTGAACTCGCAGTTGAATCATCCTCTTCAGCCTCCATGTTCAAGTCAACCAAAAATTCTGTCATTTTTGGTGGATTTCAACATCTTCAACATCATCTTGTAATGTGAAAAAAACATATGATAGCCTATGTGTCACAGTTGATACGACGTCACGTCACAGCTTAACATCCAGGATTACAATATTCCACTATCATCTCTGGGTGAAAATTCGGTAGAGTACTGAGTGCCCTTTCGGGGGATGGGGGGGGTGCTTCATATGCCCACGCCAATTTTCAGGTTGTTTAATTTCTGAACGGCTTGAACCACCAAACTTGGTGACTAAAACTTGTCTAGGAACAAATTTATACCAATAAGTCAAGGACACCATCTTTGTCGTTTCCATGGCAACGGTTTTCTAACAGGTATGTTGAACCAAAAATCGCTGATTTCGGTTTAATCAATGTAGTTTCCAGATTTTCTTTTCAACAGATACTTATTCCATTATATTTACAATATCTTACTTAATGTCAGCTTTGTTAATTAGAAATAATTTATTGAGTAGTAGTAGTAGTAGTACTAGTAGTAAACAGATAAACAGACCAACAGAGCTTTCTGGTACGCAGAACCCTCCAGTACTGTTGCATTCGGAATAACACCCATTATCCATATCAGTATCAAATTGCCGTCACGTAAATGTAACCTAGGCTCTTCTAGGTTACATCTTGGAAGTCTTTTTTTTCTTTGTACTCACATCATTCTGATGCACACAGTTGAGAGAATACAACCTAACTTGACGCAGATAAGCCTGAGCTAGCATTAGAAAGATTGGTTATCATTGATGGATCATATGAGGTTGGAGGGAACCGCTGAATTCATTTTGAGATTAATCTATCTACGCGTAATTCAGTGGTAGGGAATCACACGTTTTTAATATCAGATGACAACATTTGATTGTAGAATGATGTAGTATCAGCACCATGTTCAATTTTTGCTTCAGAAAACTGATTTTTTTACTACGTTATTGAGATATCTATGACGTATTCTAGCTGAAGTAGTTGCAACAAAGAACAATGATTTTTTTCTGTCACAGGTGATCATTTTTATTAACTGCTGGATGGGCAAGTATATCAGACAGTTAGGACTTCAGGCTTGGCTGAGGAGTTTAACACGCAATTCCTAGGAAACAGGGATGGGACTTAACATATTCCAAATCGGTAACAGGCAAAGCTCTGTTGCGAATATTCAATAAAAGGTTCAGGTGTGCTATTGATAGAATAGTGTAACTGTGTATAAGTACAGCAGCTCCATGTCTGCTGGCGTCTACATTTTGCAGAGGGGTTAACTAATTAGCAATAGTTTATCTGCCATAGACAACGTGGATAAGGTGGAGATAATGATCTAATTGATATAAATTGATTAATTCTAAAGGCAGGATTTTTAGAAAGCCTCTAATAAGGAGTTCTGACTTCCATCTGTGGAGTGAGTGGTTGCTTTGTAGCCTTTGGGCCCTTTTTATGCCCCCGCCCTCCAAAGAGGAAAGGGGGCATTATGTCAACACCATGTCTGTCCGTCGTCCGTCCGTTTGTCGTCCGTTAACTTTTCGTTTCCGAGGGATAACTATAGAATCCCTCGTCGAATCGATACCATTTCTTAATGGCGTATTGGGAGTGACTAGAGGAAGGTTCCTTTCGAAAACCAGCGTTGTGCGATATCTAATTTGGCCGCCACAGCAGCCATCTCAATATGCCCTTGATCAACATACAGGCGGGGGCATATGCCACGCTCTGCGTTGCTCTTGTTTTATTTAGCCATTGCAGTTTTGTTTTCCAGCTCTGCTCCAGTAGCCTTAATGCTGTGTGTTGTGATGCTCAGGAGCTGAAAACACAGGTGACCCGTGTGAGGGACCTATTCTATGGCAGTTGAATGCCTCTGTCTAAGAGATGACCAACTGTTGACTAAGCATTATAGAACTAAAGTATTCCCATTTCCAAATATAAGGGGTAAAGAGACAGCTGAGCTTGTGATTTGGTGCTATGACCTAACGTGGATTTGATATTAGGGATTGGATTTGTCTGAGACTGAGCAAACTCTGTCTGTTATGTGCTTTGTGGTAAAGCGTGGTGTTTTGGAATGCTATGGAGGATAACTGCGCTGCAGACTGATGTGCAACAGAGCCAGGAGACTTACATTTCCCCAGAGCATTAGCCACTGAACAGAGTTTATGTGGCTGGGGAGTGACTTTCTCCTTGGAAAGCTGGCTTTCAGTTATGTGTTTTCAAGAGATAAGCATGAATTTTACACGGTAAAAATGATTTGTCACTCAACTTGGCAGTCATCTTGATCATTTGACTGACTTAACCCTCTCATGCATGAATTATGATAAACTCAGTCAGGATTTTTTTTACTAATATGCAGCAGTGCCCAAAATTGCAGGGATATATAGAGAAAAACACTTTTAAACAGCTGTAGTGACCTCCATGCATGAAAGGGTTAAGTTCTTGTAATGAAAAGAATCAAGTCTATTTCTGACAAACCTTGCCCATTACAATCACAGAATTTAACTGTCATAGCAACATGACTTGACTAAATCAAGTTATTTCTGCACAGTGATATTTTGCTGTATTTTACCACAAATATGATTTTGTTGGATGTAAAAAAGAATTACTCTTGGTATTTTAACTTGTGTGTAATTTTTTTCTTTTTTTGCAAAAGCAATATTAATGATGCATGTTGTGTGATTTCTAGGGGCAAATTACCTCGTATACCAAAGGCCCATCTGCTATGGTGTAAACTTTAGCAGAAGATGAAAATGGCATTCTCTACAAGAAATGCTTGCAAATAAGTCAAGGTTTAATTTGTATGTACTTAATGTCTTTCCTTCAAAATGTGAACTCATCTTTCATCTCTTTATCTTCCTGAATGCTATTTTTCTGACATTGTGAAAAGAATGTTACTTTCTTAGTGTCAAGCCATTTGGTCGTTGAATTAAACTGGGATCTGAAAATATCTGACGTATATTTATGACTGAAAAGGGGTCCTTCCTTCTGAGAGAGCCGTAGTCTAGCTCCGTGGCACAAGAAGTGGACACTCACACACATATCATATCACAGAAAATGGAAGGAGAGAGCACCTCGTATAAAAAGCGCACTGTAAAGAAACTGTAAACCGTAAGGCTGGATTACTACACAAAGACTCCTTTTGACACATCCATACTGGTTTGATTCGCTCCTCATTTCATTCATCTGCTTCTGTGTTTGTTTCTGCCCTGATTGGAGATCAGAATAAACTCAGTCATGAAGAACAGCCTAATTAATATTTCCCCACAAGGCAAAAAGATGTTATTTGCCACAGTAAGGGATGCAGAGATACTGCTCTAGAGCTGAAATTATAAAGCGCCAGATTTTCTCAGCTTCATATCTTGAGGCCAGCACTCTATATTAATTACTTTATTGAGACGCATTCGGAGTATTATTCTAGAAACAACAAAGGCATGTTATCCCAGCTTTTGTAATAGAAAAGCTGGTCTCAGCATGATATTGCATGTTGGCTTTAGTAATGCTTGCTGCGGGCATGTCCCACATAAGAGGGTTATCCTTGGTCCAAATTATCTTAAAGACAATATGCTTCAGGCAGATAGCCACCCAATTATAAAACTTCTATCAGATAAAGATGGTCAATTACTTGATATTTATCAACTATATATTCTGAGAGATATGTCTGCTTTCCCCAATGCAAGCATTCTGTCTTATCTGTTGTAGAAATGTTGTCTTTTCGAGTGGGTCCTTACATTGGATTCCCGGGATGTTGACAGGTGTTGTGCTGATCTGTGTCTATTCACATTTTGTGCTAAACTGCTGTTTGCTTAAAGTGCTGTCCTTTAGCTGTAGTGAGACATAACTTATTTTCCAGGGAAATTCTAAGATACTCCTGTGTCTTTCAAGAAGGTCACAAAATCCTGTTTTTGCTGTATACAGTCGCTGGAGAGTTATAGAGCTGGGCTCCTTGCCAGGGACAGAATGCTAGATTTTGTGGTATTATACTGTTTTGAAAGGGATGTTCATATGAGGCAGATGATGAGACAGTGGGATATAATGTAACACAACACGAAAGAAAGGAAAGGCTCAAGGCGCAATTCTGGCTTGAAAACTTCATGCTCTCTTTATCTCTTTTCACCTTGACAGGAGAACAGAATGGCACAATAAGGTCTATGGCAGCTTTCTGTCCATGTGTAATTCTAAATTTGTTTGGAATTTCAGAGTTTGGCGCCTTTTTTTTTTTTTTAAGCGGAGGAGTGTGTGTCGCTTCAATATTAAAAGCCAGTGGGTGCCCTCTAACACAGCACTGGATTGAATTTTCCTCTTTTGCAAGTTGGACGGTAGCAAGCTATTTCGATATACCGGGGTATATAGAAATCCGGAAGGTATGATTTTCAAGTCCAGAAAAAATACAGACATTCCTTTTTCCATTATGGCTGTGGTGGGCAGGTTTTTTGTTTTGGTGTCATTGGGCAAAAATTCCATAGTAAACTTTCACCATGATGTAATTCAAATGGACTAAGAGAGAACTAGACCTGTGCTCCTCCTCTCACCCATGACAGGACAAGGGCCAATCAGGGGTCATTTCAGAGAGAGTACAACAAAGGCAGATGTGCGTGCACGTGCTTTCAGATTGTGAAATGATTCAATATGGAAAATCAGAGAAGAAGTTGCTATTCCAGCATTAGTAACAACTGCCTACATTCTAAAGCAGCCCATAAAAAGGAAGATGGACTTTTCATAAGGAGTATCAAAGAGATTCTGATAGGACACTTTGTCAAAGAGAATATTTATTGAAAGCAAACAAGCATACATTGAGTTGGCAGCATGGCTCTGTTCGAGAGATCCCTGCCCGTCCAGCATGGAACCGAAGGCAGGGAGCTGCAATGAACCCCCCTTCCATAGAACAGAGCCTATAGCAACAATGACCTCAAACAGAACAGACATTGTTATTGAACCACTGTTTAGTCATGAAAGAATAAGATACAGAATGCTAAAAATGGACGGGAGGAGCTGGGGAGGAAGAAGGTTGTTAAGCGTACGTGCTGCAGAGCCGCTTCTCAGAATGAGAGCTTAAGTAAACTAGCATATTATCAATCAAGCAATCATGTGACAGCAAATCAGATCACATTTATGAACACGTAGGTGATTCTTCAGCACGAGAAGCAGCTCCTATAAGTTAGCTAACTTGACTCCGTGCCTATCAGAATTAACGTCAAGCTCCATGTCGGACAATAAATTGCATAAAGGGTTATAAAGATGGAGAGAACTTCTAGAGAGCATCAACCACGAGTTGGATTCTGAGCTTACCGTTCTTCTCTGGGACAGGTAATTTTACATTGCTACATTCATTTTCCTGTAATATCAGTATTTGTCCTAGTGTTTGTTTAGGTTATGAAATTAGTTCTACCACAGAGGCAGGCGATGAGAGGGGATGTTGAATGTTGCTAATAGTTTAGCCTTATGCGAATCATAGACAAAGACTGTGCTTTCGAGACATCTTGGGAACTGGGAATTGTCCCAAGTCTCAGTAAAAGTGCTCTAGAACGCTTCTGTTGGTGGGAATTCCCACTGGGGAGCTCTAGTATCACTTTTTCAAGAGGACTTTATGGGATGCTAAAGCACAATGGCTGAAAAAACCATAAATGATCGTTTTTTCCAATATATTTTTCTTAAATAATATGAAAATATGTTATTATTATGCTTTCAGGACGACAGTCAACAGTAGCAACTGTAAATGCGAAATGTAATGGGGACTACATTGTTAAATTGGATGCTCTTGTGATCTGTATGACCTGCTGTTTATGACAGTTTTGTTATATTAACAATAGCTTGCTATCATGTAGACATGGCAAGTGATGTTTGCTGAATATCTAACATCAGGTAAAAAGGCTGGAAAAAACAAACCCCCTTTTTTGTTTGTCCCAGGTACAGGTCCCCAGCATGGCTTAAGTGAGAACTGGAAAGTTTGAACTGGGAACTTTCCAGTTCTCTCGACATCTTGACCACAGCATAATTCAAGTTCAGGTTTATTTAGCTTGCTAGAGCCTTGAATCACAGTATGTCATCTCTGATGGCTTCACCGCCCCGCAAGTTTGCAAAGAAAACAGCATGGTAATTGTCATAGAACTGCTGCAATAAAATGGCAGTTGGACCACAATCACGATTGGTGTGATTGAATTTGGTATGAAAGAAAGGTGTTTATTTCCTGCTAATTCATTATTCTATGGGCCCTAAGTTGAACAACGTCTCATCTCTTCTTCCCATGCGCAAGGTTTTGCAGCACTAACTTTATTAATGCCATGCTGTGACTTGATGCCATAATCTCATCCCACTGAACTGATTGATACACATCATCCCACCGAAGCACTTGGGGGGGGGGGGGGGGGCCCGCCAAATCGTTTGAAACTACAAGGTTTGAAATGGTTGTGAATCTGAACTGTGTTCTTGTGTCAGTGCAACAGCACAGATAGCTGGATTCCCAGTGCAGCTGTGTGAAGCAGACGAGAGGGGAAAGATATGTCCTGCAACTACTGTGTTTAGCCTTACGGACTTTTCTATTCATAATGCCCTCAGCGGTCCTGTTGATAAGATCTCTGGTTGTTCGCAATGTGATGTATTGTAAGTTCACCCATTCCGTGACAAATTTGTGAGCCTCAACCCATCTTTGGCAAGGACCTTTTTGGTATTGCCTTTTATACTATGACATGATTAGCGTATCTTTTGACATTCTATTTAAAATAACCTTATCATTGCAACTTGTCACATTATTATTAGTCCTAGCTATGATGTCCTGGCGCCAACTTTTTTGGAGTACGTCGTCATCATAAGATTCAAAATAATCCTATATTTTCTCTGGAAAATTAAATTCACGAAATAAAGCATCAAATAATGTGTTATTGTGGTGTTTTCAACATAGTAGAGGGTGAATGGACTTTTAAAATTGTTCCTTTTTGATTTTATTGGCATTTTGCATTATGTGCCAACTTTAGCTTGGGGTTGTATTTATTCTTGGTCTTCACATAATTATAATTTCATTTGAGTAACTTATTTAAAAAATATATCTCTTGTGGTGGTTTTCATTTTGTATCTGAAGCTTGTATAAGTTACAGTCAGATTCTGAAACCTTAAGTCATTGCATGAAATGACAACAGTTTTTGTGATTTCACAAAATGACTGGTTTCACAATCTGATTTTAACAAATATATATTTTGACAGTTAAGTAGCAGTTTGCCATTCTATGCAGTTAGAGAGTTGTAAACCGTCCTCTTGAGATTTGTGTCTGTTCCCTGATCTATGATGTGACCGGAGCTGCCCCAGTCTGTGGTCTGGAATCTGTACACTGTAAGCTATCCTTGATGTGTATTATGGAGCCCATCATTGTTTTTGCATTAGAATTGAGAAGTCCATTGCCATGATATTTTCCTGAATACTTGATTATTCCTCGCTTTTAGTTTTGTTGTGCAGCCTTTTCAGTAAATTTAATGGAGAGTTTGCATAATGTGGTTGTACCATTACAAATTAGTTTAAAGAACTAATCAGTAATCAGGATGTTTAAAGCTCGTATTAATGTGAGTCATTTACTTTGTTTCCTTAATATTCATGGTAAAATTAATACCAGCATTTGATTGCCTCTGTTCAAATGACCAGAGATTCAGTGTGTGTGCTTGTAACTATGGTGCAATTTTTGTCATTTTTTGGTTACAAGTATTGCCTGTTGTTGATCCCATTTGTATGCTTAACCCTTAAATGCCCAACCATAGTAAAAGTTGAAAGAAAAATCTATGTTCTCTGTTAATATGTATTGGGGAGGGGCTAATAACAACCCAATAGCAATTTTTAATTTTTGGTGACCTTTGACCTCATTTTACTTTTGTGACATATATGTCACAGTGGGCATTTTGGAGACCTTATTGCTAAAGTGACTTGAATGATACAGTTGACATATAGCTGAAGTATTAGGCATAGCTTATTTTTCATTAGCTTACCTGTTTGTCTACATTATCCAGTGATGAATGGGTGCTGATCTATCGTGTGGATTCCACCATGGGGGCGGCCTTATTGGAAAGGTTGGCTGGTGCAGCTAGGGTAGTGTCAGTTCCACTTTTATGCATCAGATGGCAGCACTGATGGTCTAAATATGTCACTATGGGCATTAGGTTGCAAAATTTATGTGGGGTCAGTGGTTTTGACAACCCCCAAAATCGTGTGACAAATTTGTCACTGGGGGAATTTAAGGGATAATCTGCATTATGATATTAATACTCTCCCTGTGACCAAGCAAGATGCCATCTTCAAATAAATGGAGATAAGGAAATTACGGGTATAATTAACTTATCTCAAAAATGTGATCTATCTTTAGTTTTATCGATCATCCTTTGTGGTATCTACTGCTCATAGTGGTAGTTTTCAATCTGAAATGACAAGAGACATGATACAGAATTCATATAACGGTTAGCGGAGTAGCGCTGGCCAGGGCTCAAGTAGATTCATCTGTGTGAAAGGCAACTGCTCCCTTGCAGACTGGCTTTGAAGAGAGGATGGGATCTGGGAGGGGATAGCCTCCATGAGACCAATCAAATTAAAGTAGGCCTTTAGTCAACTAGGTCACCCTGGCCTAAATTCATATGTCCCATGGAATATCCTCAGTCTAATTTTTGTTATGAAGAGCCACGCAGTGTCTGATGAGAAGTATAGCCTTTATAGAATATTCTGAAACATAGACAGTTACATATGTATAGATTTCTTGGCGCAACCCAGAATCAAAAAAAGTTGGGACTGTACACTGAATTAAAATTATAACAGAGCAGTGATTTGCAAATTATCTTTGACCTGTACTAAGCTGGAAACCTTACTGCTGCACAATACTTGATGTTTGACTAAATGGATTTTATTGATTTTTGAAAAGTCCTTCATTAATTTTGATTCTTGCAACACTTATTTTTATGTATTTTTTAACTTTATTTATTGTTGTTTTAGCATATACAAACCGTGACAAAATGAGGATCATGACATATGTTCCCTACCCCCACCCTCACCCTTCAGGGGGCAAAAAACCAGAGTATGTAAATTGGAGAACCAAAATTAAACAGACAAATAAAAGAAGGAAAATAATAATTTATTACAAATAATAATTAATAAAACTAGTTAAAAGAAAAATAGAATACAAAAATGATAAATTTAAATAAGAGAAAAATAAAATAGAATAAAAATAAAAATAAACTGATGCTCAGAATTGTACTATCTACTCAGTATTACCAGATAATGAATGATACACCATGTCTCACAGTTTCCCACAGCTGGAGTCTCATACATACAGTGACCAAGTAATAGGAGAGTTGCATCTCAAAGCAGTGTTAAAGTTTTGACATGTGGTACAAATAGGGACCAAGTCCTGTTGTATTTCTCTGCAGATCCACGTACAGAATACCTGATTTTCTCCAAGTTCAAGAACATCATGATCTCATAAATCCATTGAGTAAAAGTAGAAGGGGTTTTACTCTTCCAATTAAGCAAAATGAGACGACGGGCAATCAGAGACGCAAAAGCTATAGCATTTTTATAGGAAGTGGGGAGCTTTATACCTTCTATTATTCCAAAAATCACCATCAGAGGGTTAGGATTAATAGTCTCATTCCCTATTGCTGAAAGAGAATGAAAAAGCTGGATCCAGATATTGGATAGACATTGACAAGTCTAAAACATGTGACAAAGGGAAACTGGGGAGTACTGACACCGGGGGCACGCTGGGTCAACACTGGGATATATCTTTGCTAATTTATCATTGGAGTAGTGAAGACGGTGCACCACTTTAAATTGGATGACTCCATGACGAACACAGAAGTATGACGTGTGTATTTTAGAAATTTTTTTTGTTTTCCCAAGTTTCATCCAGAATGGGTTCCCCAATATCAGCCTCCCAGGCAATTTTAGATTTTTCCCATTCATGATAAAGCTCTTTTTGGATCAAGTTGTATAGTTTAGACATTAAACCTCACTTGGATGGGTCGATGTTGAGTACTAAATGACATATCTTTTGGGGGGTAGTTAGGATAACCTAAAAAATACTGCGCAAAACTGCGCACCTGACGATATCTAAAGTAGTGAGAGTTTGGCAGATTGTAAACCTGGCAAAGTGAAATAAATGATAGGGAGCCTTCATCATTAAACAAATATTAAAGAAAACAAGACCATTTGTACGCCACAATTGCAACACTTATTTTGATATTAATTCTTGCTGCATATTGCAAAAAAATTAGGACGGTGAAGTATTTACTACTTTACAATGTTTCATTTGTTCTCACAACACTTAATAAATGTTGAGGGACTTAAGAGCAAGTGATTCTGTTTTTAAGGCTAAATTGTGTCCCATCCTCCTGCCAACAAGTCTGAAGTTGTGAAACATACACACTTCCTTGTGGATGCTGTACAGGCTGTAATTTTTGCCCGATTACTTTCATATTTAGTATGGACATGTGTTATGCTTCACTTATGACATCTATTGATTTTGGTTGCCATGGCGACAGTATTGGCTGAATAATATGCAAATTAGTGACAAAACAAAGAGATTTCCTTGTGGATGCAGTACAGGCTGCAATTTTTCAGTGATTACTTTCATATTTGGTATGGACATGTGTTTTTCACTTATGATACCTATGGATTTCAGTTGCCGTGGCAACAGTCTTGGCCAAAAAATGTGCCAAAAAGGAAAGAAGCGGGCTTTCGGGGGGTACATCCATGTGGTCTAGTTTGATTAAAAAAAATTAATCCACTTCAAAATTCACACGACATCAAATCAGGATTGTCGTCTAACCTAATACATATTTCCTCGGCCACTCTGGGCGTATTGTGGCGTCATGACTGCTGTGATTGGCTAAGGAACACATCAGATGCCCGAGAGGTGCAGGAAAAAAATATTTGTGTGGAGGCATAATAAATATTATCAAGTCCATTCTTGCACCTGAGTCCAGTCCTCAGCTTCCGGTCCTCCTTGCAGCTGAACTGTGTACAAAGCACAGCGGTTACACAAAGTCATATTTTTGTCATTAGCTTAAGCATGTTCACCTGACACAGTTGTGCTCTCTGTCTTCGGAGGCCGAATTAGGCACTCAGGCTAAAGTTTGCTGTGGTGACTCTTGGATAATGGACTGATGGAAGAATTGTTTTCTTTGTTTAATTCTTCTCTTAGAAAGAGGAGGTGGTGCCATGAAGTAAAAGGGGAGAATAGTAGAAATAAATGGTAGGCTTTTGGTAATGGTTCAGTGCTTCATGTCTCTTTGTATGCCTGTATCATCTTTCTTTCTTTGACTCATTCTTTTCTGAAGCTCTCAAAAAGACAGATCATTTTTAGTCTATGTATTGTCCTCATTGTTGGAACTGAGTTTGTCTGTTTTTACAAATGTGGCTGTTCTGCTGGCAGCTGCTGAAATAGTTGTGTGTGCCGATGTGACACAACAGGCTATAAGCGATATATTTTGTTTGTTCCTAAGTTCTATAGAGAGGACCTATTCTGTTTGTATTAACTGAATGTTGTTCCCTGATGGCCTAGTACGATTTTCTTAATTCTTTAGCATGCCCATCAACGGCTTTTTTTTTGTTGCCCAAAGCCAGAATGAGTCCGCCATTAGTGTTTTTTTTTCTCAATCAACACTGTCTTCCTCAAGTAAGTGAAGAATGATTGCCTTCATCATCTAAATGAGAAAATATGGGGTTGGTCAGGTGAAACTTTTTACAATAAAAATCAATAAAGATACAATCTTCTGAATTTTCATTTGAATTTGTTTCAGTATTGTATGTTTGCCAATTTTCTGGCCATGACGGGCTGACGCACTCTGTTCTGGGAACAGGCCAATTGTCAACATGAACAATCTTAACACCACAGTGACTGTGTGACATGATTTGTAAGTGCGAGGATGTGCACCATCTGGTGGAAATGAATGGATGTTACAAAAGAACTAATTTTTTTTTTCTACGAAGATATGAGAAGATTTGTGAGTTCATGCTTTGCTTCATTTTTTCACATTTACCAATGACAGCCCTGCAGGTTAGTCATCCAACTGCTTTGTTTTTCTCATCTATATCATTTTTTTCAGCCTGAGAAGGATAACTGACTTGTACTAACAAAGGTACTGTAGGTAGGAAATGGTATGTTTTGATCAAGAATAAAGGCTACATTTCCTATGTATAGATTCAGCAGAGTTGTTGAAAATAATAATTTTATGTTGATTATTTAAGAATGATGAGTGATGTAAACTGAAGAACAGACTTGGGTGGTCTCTACTTCCTACCTCCATTTCTTACCCTCTGTATGGGGATATAGGAATGAGTGCTGACTTTCTGCACGTCCGTCTGTCTTCCGTCCGACATGCTTCTTTTCCCTGCCAGAGCTCCTAAACCGTTCAGTATTTCTCAGTGAAATGTAACATATGGATGCATCTCATTGTATAGATGTGCCTTTTCGGTCTGCCCTCCTGCCCGTTTGTACATCCTGCTACCGCATCTTGTTCTTTTCTTGTCAAACCTCATAAGCCGTGTAATATTTTATAGATGGAAAAATCTTACTGTTTACCTTTACATACTTCCACCCAGCCTCCTGTCAATCCGTCCGTCCCTCACCACGTTTCCCTCCAGGCTGGATGACAGCCTGCCCTGGAGGGGGATCTATGTATTTAATGCTCTTTGCTTTGTGTTTTGCCTTATATTTTTTGTCTCATCAGGATTTGTGCATATTTCTTTGTAAATTAACAAACGCGTTCACATTTTAGAAAGTGATCAGAGCTCTTTACTGTTGTGATATGTAGCTTGCAACATCCTGTTACCATAGCAACGTGGCTTCGGCTCAGCAAAATGTAAGAATCTGTAATTTGCTAATTCCAGTTACTCAGAGAATGAAGTGAGGCATCTTTTTGCTTTGTCAGGCGGTTATATTGCCTTACTGTCTGTGCCCATAAGGAAGAGCTTGGCTCGTAACACCTTAGCTGATCTTTATTGGCAATTAGTTTTGTTTTTGGTTGGATTTTATACTGAACATGCAATGCACTGAGAAACACCATCCTTTGCTCCTCTGCACTGGCAGTTTAATTCCATAGCACTCTTTCTTGCCTCTATCTGTCAGACACTGACATAGTTTGCTGAAGATATCTGCTCAGGTTTCCATGGTACTGAAGTATATCTGTGAACAAGCCAGCCCACGCAGGCTCCAATGTTGAGCAGTCAGATATTCACTTGCATGCTAATCCAGTGGCTCCGTTTAGCATTTTATAACTCTTGCATATCTCTGAAGCTATGCGGACTGCCTTTCATCGCTTAAGCCTAACCATGCAAAATTATTGATAAGCGCATGCCCTTTTGCTTCTCGACCTTTCGTTATTGATTTTGAAGACCTACATGGAGTAGAATTCCAGTAACAGTGATGGTGTCCCCGTTGTCGGGGACAGACTCACAGTCAATACTTCAGCCCCTTTTAACTAACACTGTTTCCTTCGCTGCCCACGCAAGACTCACTTTGCTCACTGATACTCCACTATCCTTCCACTTCCCTGTGGGTGCATTTGCATGCTTCCAAAATCAATTTGGAGTTTGCCGAACATTGCTTCCGTTCGGCTGGTGTTGCCCATACGGATGCGCCAGTGCCCAGCCCGGTCCGTGCGTTGGCCTGCTCCTCTGTGGTTTTGTTTGGGTCATGAATATGCAGATCTGCCAGCTCCCAGCGCCTCTGTGCGGGTCTGTCCGCCTACAGCCCAGCTTTCATGTGAAACAATGTGTGGGTGTCCGCACTCTCGGCAGAAACTCAGGGGATTTAAGGAAGTG
This sequence comes from Gymnothorax reevesii, assembly GCA_029721435.1. Taxonomy (NCBI): domain Eukaryota; kingdom Metazoa; phylum Chordata; class Actinopteri; order Anguilliformes; family Muraenidae; genus Gymnothorax; species Gymnothorax reevesii. The sequence goes on from CM056575.1 coordinate 96,671,882, forward strand.
GGGGCCCCGGCAGGGCTCAGCAGCAATGGAACGAGCCGACTTTGTGTGTGTGTGTTTGTGTGTGTGCGCGTGTGTGTGTAAGTGTGTCTTCTAACCATAACTCACTTTGGAGAATTGAGAGGAATTTTGCATGCACAGCCATTCACCCACTCTCAGCTGAGGTACTGTGTGATTGCTCTCATTCTCCTGGGCAGACACTACACTGCAATGCTCCTCCTTTCTTTTCCACCTGCCAAGTGAAGGCTGTACCTGAGATTGTCCTGTTTCTAGCCTCTGTATGAGACACATTGTGTATGTTCCCATTTATGCCAAATGCTAAGGTGCAAACCTGTTCCACTTTGTATTTCTATCACAAAATAGCTAACTGTACAAGATGATTAAAGAGTAGAGCCATATCTTCACTTTTAAAGGTCCACATAGTTTTCATTCCACCCCTTTGTGCAGATATGGACGCCGGCGTTCATAAATTCCAAAATTTTATTCTTAAATAATTTTTTAATCGAATTTCCAAATTTCTTACTTCACTGGAATAATTTTCCACAGAGTCTGTGACACAAATATTGAGTTATAAAGCCTAAATAGGCTCGTGCACAACAGGAAAAATATTTGTATTCTGCGCAAAGGGATTAATGAGCGCAATTGCTTATGCTTGTTATAATGAATAGCAAAACCATTAGATGAGCTCTTCTGAAGCTTGTCCCTAAGAGTTTGTGCGTTCACACACTGTCATTCTTACACCATGCCTGACACTGACGATCTCACGCAAGGCCTCGGTTATGCTGTGCGGCCAATGCCACCCACAGTCACTGAAGATTTACATCAAGGCTGAGTGGACCCAAGCACAGCTCGGGCAGCTTTCCATCTCCCAATTCACAGATCCTTATTATGACACTTCAGAGCTTGCCTGACTCTGGAAGGTGAGGAGGGGTAGAGAATGTGTGCAGAATGCTTATTGAGGTTACAGCACAATGATGGATATCTGGAAAATTAGAGTCACTAGTTCTTTGAACGGGTTAGGCAAAGAATACTTTGTCTCATCGACATTTCTGAAATGGATTATTTTTATGGAAACTGGGCACCAATGGCAATGGTTTACTCAAGTGATTAGAATATAACACCTGCCTCAGCAACCTCAAGGCAATATGATTTCATGCATGTGTTATACTTTTGTTTCTTTAAGATCAGTTGATTTTTCTTATTTTCTCTCTGTAAATTCTGTACATCTAACCTGTTTGTATGTCAGGACTTTTTTTCATTTTACAAAGAAGAGCTGTGTGTTTATGGACATGAGCAGAGGATGATTAAATGTAGTTGTAAATATTCTCAGCTCACTACTGATCCTTTGAAGTGACTTGCAGAGTTTGTTGGCTGCACTTCACCTGTACTCTACCAAACCCTTACTGGTCCAAGACCATCTTGCAAGGCAATGGGAGACAGGTGCCACACTACAGGCCTGCATTAAATTCAAAAGGATGATTTGCTCTAATTGGTAGATATATTTTCGAACCACCATATTGGTGCATCCTGCCAGCAGCAACTGACTCGGGGCACAGCAAGAGCTCTTTCAATCCTGAGTCCTTTGCACATTAACCTTGTTTTTCAGAAGCCACATCACTGCCATACTGTACTGCGTAACTGTCTCCTGGCTCCCGACTGAGCAGCCTCTTTACCTCCATTCATGTGCTAGCAGTGGGATCCCCATTTGCTTGAATCACATGGGAGCGGTTGGCACTTATTCCTTAATTTCCCGTCCCATTTAATACCTCTGTGATATGAGTCTGGCCTGCAGATTTTTTGCATTATTTGTGTAGGAATAATCTCACCTATTTTTACCCGGTCAGCACTTTTAGCCAATGGGGTAATGTCGTCCCTTCCACTAGCTGTACATCTGCCCATCCTCCTGACTGTCTGTCTGTCTTCCCATAACTCTAATTTTGATCTCTTTTCTTGGTCAAAGGTCACAGTGGATGAGGTTATTGTTCTGGGGCAGTCTATGTATTCATCATTTTGTACATCATTGAGCTTTCCTTGCTGTATTATTTCAGCTTACCATTGCTTCCTACATTGTTACTGTCAACTAGCATAACTCCAATATGAAACTCATCATGATAAATCTACAGTAGCTAGGTATGCATTTTCATTGTTTGACTTGTATCGTGGTGAATGCCACCAGTTGTTTATTCATGTTGGCTAACTTCATTTTCAAACAATCGCTAGCTAAAGAAATGGGAAGAGTGCCTAGCTTTCTGGGATAAAAGGCACATGAAAGTGTGCATAATGTCACCTCCTATAGATTTTAACAGAAACTCCAACCCAGTGCCACCTCATATAAATCACTCCACAGGCTTTAACAGAAAACTGAGAAAGTTGGAAAAGGTCTAATTTTTTCTGATGCATGGGAGTCCATTCACATTTTGGCAATGGAAAACGTTTAATACATGTAAAAAGTTGTGCATACTGTTGCACCATTTAATATTTTCTTTGATATAATGTTTGGCTGGTATAAAAAGTATTTTCATTTCCTTTGCAGTTTTGAAACTGCATAAGATGATAAACTCAGTCAATAACGACAAATACTATCTGAATGACTTACTAACAAGTCTAACATGCTTGCAGGCTGGATAAAACTATAATAGCTTGATGGAGTGATCAGAAATATTGCGGCTTTCAAAGCTTGTCAGCTGTATACTGTACATCTGCCTGATATTGTGGATTGGGGAATTATCTGGAGCAGTTCCGCCAATTATGGGAGCTTTGTAATTTTCCATTGCGCACTTTTTTCTGTCGGAAGTAAGGTTTTGTTGAATTATGTGCAGTGTCTAAATCCAGCAGTTTTAGAGGATAGACACCCTTGCTTAACGTCCGGCACTCTGAATACTGAGCACAAGTGCATCAACTGTTAAAACGTTGAAACCTCCCACTTATCCAATATGTAAATTTTATTTATTTTTAAAATATTAATTACGGTTGAAGATATTAACAATTAAATTGCCAAATTCATTGATGGGCAGAGCAATTTGTTCAAAAAGCACAACTCAGAGTTTGAATAAATTTAAAATTTATTCAATGTTGTAACAGAATTAACCCCATCTATTACCTTAACCCTTTTGCGCAGAATACAGAATTATGCCAAATTTTCTTGTCGTGTGAGAGCCTATTTTAGCTTTGTAACTCTTTATTTGTGTCACAGAGACTTTGGAAAATTATTAAAGTGAAGCTAGACTTTTGGAAATTCAATTACCGAATTGTTAGGAATTAAATTTTGGAATTTATGGACGCCAGCTTCTATATCTACGCAAAGTAAACAAAAATTAAATAGAGATGAGCAAGCCTGTATTTCCTGAAATTGTCCCAAGGAAGACAAAAATCAAAGTTCATAATTGAACGACAGCTGGATTTCCCGATGGAAAAGGCAGATATTGACCCCCATATTCAGTCCACAGATGTCAAAAAACTCCTCGCTGAATAAAGAGGACAGGTCCACATTTTAATGTGGTTAGAAGGAGGGGAGAAGAAGGCATGCCCCCTGTTGGTGATGAAAGCAGGATATGCTGATTTGTGGAGCTGCGGATGTCGAAAGGTGTGAGAGATGGGAAATTGTCTCTCGTGAAACTGCCCTTATGTTATTAGGAGCAGAGCTGAACTCTTCGGAATTTTCATAAATTTACAGATTTAGTCTCTTTCTAATAAGACCAAACTTGAAAATGGTTAGAGGTAATGAGGCTCGCTTATCAAATACCTAATTTATTTTATCAAATACTGCTCCTAAAAACATAAATCGTATGGGCACATCTTGGGCAGTATTCAGGGGTACAAATGATATTTAAAACCAAAACCAAAAATAAATACGAAGGGGACATGCTCTTGTCTTGTCGGCGGTTGCAAGGCTGTAACAATTGGTGTTCTCTGTGATCTTAGGAATTGCGAAGGTGCAAACTCAGTTTATGACCCTCTGTTTGACTTTCATGGCCCTAAAAGGGTCAACCTTGGAATGTAGTGTATGTGTGAAATCTCCCGGTCGTCCCGATGGCCACTCCGCCCCTGTATACCATATCATTTCATTCATTGAAGGTCAAGAGTTATACAAAACCCATACGAGCCTTGCTAAAAAAAATTGCCTACTAAACCTAATAACTGCCTGTGCCACCCTTGGTGGCAAAAACTGGAATAAAATGTTTGCAATTACTGGCAAAGAGTATTATACATTGCAATGGAGGAATTTTGATGGATTCCTCTTCAAAAAAAAAAAAAAAAATCAGCCTCATTTTAGGGTTTTTAGGCCGAGCCTGATGTGTAAACTGCCTAATATACTTGCTCATAGTATCTATCCAGCAATTAATAAAAATTATCTCTTGCAACAGAAAAAATTGTTGTCCTTTGTTGCAACCACTTAAGCTATAAATGGCCAAAGGTATCTCAATTCAGTAGTAGAAAAAAAACTTTTTTCTGAAGCAAAAATTCAACATGGTATTGGTACTATATAATTGTACAATCAATTATAGTCATCAGACATTAAAAATGCATGATTCCCTGCCATTGAGTTATGCACAGATTCATCCCTTCATTCGTCCCTCAGACGAATTCAGTGGTTCCTTACAACCTCATTCGATGTCCCACTGAAATCCAGTTGTTCAATAACTGGATTATTTGGCTTATTTGCTTAAAGCATAGTTCTAGTTCACGCCCACATGAACTCTAAACTGGTGATTATCTATTGATTGACACAATTTTGTTTAATTCCAGACAGTATTCACTTTCCACAGTAATTGAAAGACTTTGAGTGGACCCTCAGAAAGGTATTTAAACCCTTTCATAACAGCAAGTTTGGTTGTATTCGCTCAACTGCGCGCAGTTGAATGATGTGAGTGCAATGAAAAAAAGGCTTTCAAAACCAACCCAGGAGTGTCTAGGTTACATTTATATTATATGAATAACTTAATAATTAGGCATGTATAATGTATAATGTATATAGTGCTGGAGAGTTCCTTGTCCTGGAAAGTTTTGTTTCGCTGTTTATCTGGCTAGCTGGCTTGCTGTCTTTTTATTTTTGGTTTTACCATAGCCATGATGATCACAGAGCTTGTTTGTCACATTAGTTAGTATGAGTAACCATTTGCCTTTGCTAATAATGCTGCATATTGTATATTTATACTACATTCAATGAAATCAAATGCCTAGGTTTTCATTTGTTTAAAATGGGAACAGCTCCAGGACTTCGGTGAATCCCCTGCCAAGTTTGTTGCACTGATTCTGCTCAATCTACAGTAGCATATTGCCTGCTTTTTCCTGATAGTTGAATGTATGTTTTGATAAAATGAGGTTTATCTGAGATATAACTCTGTTAGTGAGTTATACTTGCTCCTTAGTGGGTTTGAAAAGCGTTCATACATGCTTGTGTTTCCCTTGGATGATCGGAATTATAAAAAGTGAGCTTCCTGTCGCAGGGTGAACATTATGACGGGAAAATAAGCAGTTCCTTTGATGAGGACTTTTGCTTATTGATGCTGCAGCATAGAAAAATGGACAAAACTCTGACAATTATCATTACGAAAAAGCATGTTTTTGGTTTGGTGAGGTTACTGGTGATTGTTGATGTCCATCCACACCCATATTGATAGTCTCATGCTGAATTCTGCCAGAAAATCATTAATTCATATTACACTTCTTGAGTTAAAATTTGATTTGTGCGAAACATATCATTATTTTATGATTTGACAGTGCAAAATTTTGAGCGCTTGGGGAGCCACTTGGAGAGCTATCTTATTTAGCTCATAAAAAGTAGATAATTTTAAAAATCACTGTCAGATGAAGTACCCTCATTGTCAAGGAGTTTATGACACAGAAATGTATTGTTTTATACCCCAGCCGTTGTTCAGTTGTCCATAAGTTTTTTATAATTTCATTGCTGAATTTTTCTTTTATTTTTTGCGACCCAAAGTAGGATTTAATGGGGACGAATGCTATACTACCTTCCACTGCAAGTGAAAGTCTAATTGCAATACATTACATTGCTTTTCATACGTGGTTTTTTTTTCAGTGTACATTCTCTGTTTCTTTTAAGAAAAGCAAATACAGAACAAAGGGATAACATATCAACCCTTAATACTCATATACAAAAAGCTGAATTCTCATGAAGATTTTTTGTGTTTGTAGCCCCTACTCTGAACAAAAATTATGAAAAGATACTGAAATACTATGGAATTCTAAATGTTGTTAGTGTCTTGTTTCATTTAAGCTATTTCTCCCTCTTTGTGAAGGTCAAATCATGAATTATAAAGCCTTAAATAGGGAAATACATAAATAGCCACATTTGCCTTCTGTGCAAAGGGGTTAAAGGCCCCTTGTTGTTTCCTATCATGAAGGATGTCATGTACCCACAAGCGTTGATGGCCCCCAGAAGCACCCCGCCTCTTGATGTCTGCCTCTAAAATCAAATCTAAGGCAGCACCCACCTCCCTCTGGCCACGGATTAACATAAACATTTTGAAAATGGGCCTGTGTTTAAAAGAGTGTCAGTGGTTATTTTCTATGTTTGTTAACTGGTTGGACCACAGTTACCATCAGCTGAGCTGCCTGTCGTCATGGATACAATGTCCCTGAGGCTTTTTTTTCCTTTTTTTCAGCACAAAAATCATCCCTCAGTGCTTTTTAAGCTCAAAAAATGCTATGAGTGAACATACTCTTATTGTGGCATTGTGAACACTGACCTAAACTGATGCAAGTATGGCCTGGTGTTTTTGTGACCTCCTAGATGAGTCATCAATGTGTTTAAAGGATGATTTGGTTGGCTGGGCACTCCTTCAAAGGATCACCACTGTCCTTCCATCGTTCCATTGGATAACAAAAATCGGCCCCTGTACACCTACACCTACATACAGTCCCTTCCACAAATATTGTGAAATGTATTCAAGTGTTCATGTTCACTGTTTATCCACGTTATATTTACTTCAAAATATTTTTTGTGAAAAATTACACCTTCAATATTAAAAGAATGGTTGACAGAAAAAATAATTAACCACGAAACAAGTATTTGTCTCAAAAATGTGCCACAATTATTAAGCCCCCTTCATTAATTCTTGGTGCAACCACCAGGGTCCAAAACTGACGTTTTAGTCTTCCTGCCAATGGCTGGTAAACTGAAAAAGTTTATAGGCTAAAATGTTTTTTCACTGGCTAGGAAACGGTGTCATATATTATGTCATTAAACAAATGTATCTCTATGCATTGAAGTCCTTCAATGGCTAAAAAAAACAACTGAAAAATCAAATGTTAGCAGATGCATTTTTTATTTTGAAGTTGGTCAATTTCATATTCACACACCTGATATAAAGCAAACACTTTGAAGTTTTTGCATTAAAATTTTTTCTAAACTCACTGCATTGAAGGCGCACACAAAGAATGACGCAGAAACGCAAATGCATGCAAAATTTCTCTTCTGAAATACAGTGAAGTAACTGCTTTGCTTTGACTTTGTTCCTGTGCATCTCTCCCGTCTCACATCCTCTATGTTTGTCCACTCTGAGAGGTCAGGACTGGCAACAGAGCAGGTTGGCTCACTAAAAAATTCATAACTGTTTTATTAAGAGTTGCACCACTACCACCTTTGAAACATAGATAGCCAAGAATGTAAGCTTTAAGATGGTGAAGACTTCAAGAATTTACAGTTTGTCATACCTCGGCAATTTGTCAAATTTCATGAAATTTTGGCTTTTATAGGATTTTGCTGTGTATTTTCTGAACAACCATAAAATTGACATTGCTTGCTGTTTATAGTACCAATAGCACTGTGTGAGGAGAGCTTGCCCAGAAAAAAATCAGCACTCTACTTGCATGACTTTGGTCATAATTGGCCTTCAAAGTTGGTGTCACAGACAACTTTGACAAATAAATTAGCAATTTCAAACAGCCACAGCTCCCTAATGAAAACATATTTGCCATTGAAAATGTGTTTTACAGGTCTACTGGGCATAGATGCAACACTGTGGATTGTTAGCATTGCTGCCTCCCAGCAATGAGGTTGTGAGTTCGAATCTGGCCTGGGGCCTTTCTGTGTGGAGTTTGCATGTTCTCCCTGTGTTTGTGTGGGTTTTCTCCAGGTACTTCAGTTTCCTCAGCAAAAGACATGCATATCAGGTTTATTGGAGACACTAAATTGAATGTGCCCTGCGATGGATTGGTAACCTGTCCAGGGTGGGTCCCTGCCTGTAGCCAGCTGGGATAGGCTCCAGCTCACCCTGCAACCCTAGTGAGGAATAAGCGGGTATAGAAAATGAATGAATGAACTAAAGAAGATATTTAACTGAAATGTTCCACCTGTCCTATTAAGTACATGGCCTTGGCCTTTTTTTTTAATAAATCTGAGATGGGAAATTTTCTGAAATTTGGTGAATTCACATGGAATGACCCTATTTTCTTCTTATTTTCATAATGATCACAAAGTTTTGATGATTGAAACAATTTTCTTATAACAACAGACTATTAAAAGGACCAGGTAAAGATATTTTGTGGTATACCCTCAATAAACCTGTAAGGGCCAATCCCTTCTCTCCGAGAGCAGGAAAAGTCCAAAACATATTGTGCATGTTATTATATGCCGTCTTCTCGCTCAAAGAGGTCAGGGCCCACAGTGGTCATTGTGGAGGCAGCTGGTGCAATGGAGGACATTATGCAGGTTTGGTGGGTCTTTAAGCAGTCGTGATCTCCACTGCTTTCAGGCACAAGAGAATAACACCCTACGATGAATGAATCTCCCCTGTTGCTGGAGTATTTGTGGTGCACAGTTCAGCACATTTTGGGACTGCTGTCAACTGCCAGCACTCTCTAAGGGCTCTCTCTTACACCTGGCACATAGTGGTGCAAAGAGTGAGGATAGCGTCTTTGCTGGTTGATGTACTGGCGCAGTTGTCATTATCCCATCCAGCACCCAGTTTGGATAAATAGGAAGTGTAATTGCGCCAGACTGAGCACCCATGGACACGTTGGTCTTTAAATGAGGAGTGGACAAGTGCATTTATGGTGCATCGCAATCATGAGACTGCAAAAAGTGATCGCATTACTGATCAACAAAGAAATGGTCTAAAGTCAATGGTCAGTTTTTGACTGCAAATATCAGCGCAGATAGTCAGATAGTATTATGTGTCTTTGTCGGTGAGTGCACAATGCATGTACACTCTGCTTGTTACAGAATGTAAGCTTGTTTCCATCGCCATTAATCATAGAAGAAGAAAGTACTTTCTAGATTTTAACTTTAAGTTGAGTCGATTGACTTTTTCTAAGTTGTGAGCATGCGCAGTTACCGTGACACAGCTCCTTTACCTTGAGTAATAACCATTTTTCTAACCTGTATTGTATGAACCGTTCACTGTCTGTCTCAAGAAACAGACATACATTTTTGTGGACATATTGGACTATTTACCCATAATCCTTCCTCTAATAGTAAATTAGAATGTTGAAAATGCTTTCCCTTTTACATCTCCTTTTGTAATTAATAGTTTAGAGCCTTTGCTTTTTTTATTGAAGTATTGGAAGTGGCATGCCTCATCTATGAGGAGAGCTCATTAAATTGATATTTTGGAATGAATGCTACATGCATCAGGGTTTCCCCTATAATGTAGGGTGACATTGTAAGACAATGCAGAGACAGAAAAATTGTATTGTATTTACAACCCCAATTCCAAAATAGTTGGGACAAAGTGTAAATTGTGAATAAAATCAAAGCGCAATGACTTTCAAATCACACCAGCCAGTATTTTATTACCTCCATTCAACAAAGTTGGCAGGAGGTTTTGTGATTGCTGGCGTTTGTTTGTTTGTTTGTTTAAAAGATAACTCAAAAAGCAATGCACGGGCTGCTGGATAGCTCACTTGGTAAAGCTTGGTGCTGCGAAGCAGAAGTAACTACCACACCGCGGGTTCGAGTCCTGCTTCGTAGCAGCCGGCAGTGGTTGGCTGCTTTTTCAGAGTAGTGCACAATTGGCTACAGAACTACAGGTTACAAATTGGGAAGGGACTGCTGGGAAGGGAATATAATAGTTGCCTTGTTCGTTCCTCAAGAACCTCCTGTTTCCCAGACGGGTGCTCGCCAGGAAGATTCTAAGTCTGTTCATGTCCGGGTTTCCTCCGCCCTCGTTCTGAACTTGCGAAGATTCAACCAATGAGTGTATAAGAAGCGCTGGCTGACAGGCGCGTGCTTCATAGGAGAGCCGCGAAATGTCTACACTCTCCTGAGTTGGCAGCAAGGGGTCGCATACAAGCAAGACTTGTACATAGTTCAGCAATTGGGCGTTCCAGATTTGGGTGAGATTGAAGATGCCAAATTTTAAAAAAAATAAAAGTAATGCATGGATTTTGATGAAATTTTCAGAGAAGGTCGGTATTAGGACATGGAACAGGTGATTACATTTTGGCATGTCTAGGCCAAAGTACAACTGAGATATACGCCAAAGTTCAAGATTTAAAGGGCCGGAGTTGCAATCGCCATGCTTTTTGGGTTTTACTGCCACTTGGCGAAGGTTTGCGCTCTCTGAGTGCTTTTCTAGTTCACAATAGAACAGAGATAACATAGCAAATGTCAAAACTGAGAAAATGTACAATTTTATCCACAAAATGAGCTCATTTCAAATTTTTTGGCTGTGACAGGTCTCAAAAAAGTTGGGACAGAGGCCTGTTTACCATTACCATCTTTTTAACCCAGAGTGGAGGCGTCTGGGCATTGAGGAGACAAGTTTCTTGAGTTTAGACATTGGTATTTGATCCCACTCTTGTTTAATATAGGCTGCCAGCTGCTGGAGAGTTTTAGGTCTCCTTTGACGGACTTTTCGTTTAATTATGCGCCAAATGTTCTCAATCGGTAAAAGATCAGGCCTTTAGGCAGGACAGTTCAGCACACGGACTCTTCTACTACGAAGCCATGCTGTTGTAATAGCTGCAGTATGTGGTTTTGCATTGTCCTGCTGAAATACACAAGGCCTTTCCTGGAATAGAGGTCATCTGGAGGGGAGCATATGTTGCTCTAAAAGCTTTATATACCTTTCAGCTGTCATAGTGCTTATTAAAACATGCAAGTGTCTCACACCATATGCTCTAATGCATCCCCATACCATCAGAGATGCTGGCTTTTGAACGGAATGCTGATAACAGGAGGGGTGGTCTTTCTCCTCTTTAGCCTGGAGGAAACGACGCCCATGATTTCCAATAAGAATGTCAAATTTGTACTCGTCTGACCACAGGACACTTTGCCACTTTGCTACAGTCCATTTTAAATGAGCCTTGGCCCACAGAACACGGCAGCGCTTCTGGATCATGCTCAAAAATGACTTCCTTTTTGCATGATAGAGTTTAAGGTGGCATCTGTGGATGGCACGGCAGACTGTGTTTACAGTCAGTGGTTTCTTGAAGTATTCCTGGGCCATTTGGAAATGTCAATTACAGAATCATGCCGGTGAGGGATGCAGTGATTTCTGAGAGCCCGAAGATCACGGGTATCCGGTAAAGGTCTTTGGCCTTGTCCCTTACGCCCAGAGATTTTTCCAGTTTCTCTGAATCTTTTGATGATGTTATGTACTGTCACTGATGAGACCTTCAAAGACTTTGCAATTTGACATTGAGGAGCATTGCTTTTAAAGTATTCCACAATTTTTTTACACAAGCCTTCTCAGGTTGGAGAGTCTTTGGCCATCTTTACTTCTGAGAGACTCAGCCTCTCTAACACATCCCTTTTATAGCCAATCATATTACACACCTGATGCCAGTTAACTTCATTACTTGCTAAATGTTCTTTCAGCGGACTCTCTTACATATTAATAGCTTTTTCAGCTCTTTTTTCGCCTGAGTCCCAACTTATTTGAGACCTGTTGCAGCCAGAAAATTTGAAATAAGCTCATTTTGTTGATAAAAATGTAAAATGTCTCAGTTTCAAATTTGAAATGTTATATATGATCTGTAGTAACAAATAACATACTTGCTCATGTGATCTGAAAGTCATTGCATTTTTATTTTATTCACAATTTCCACTTTGTCCTATTTCAGAATAGGCATTGTACGTTACTCTTCTGGAGATATAAGATACCACTTTGTTTCTGGGAATAAGCTATTTAAAAATTGAGGTTTATTCACGAAACAGGAATAGCACATTGAAAATGTAAAATATTCATTTTTTTAATGGACAAGTACAGTGTAAATGCAGTATTTTACAAAGAGCACCATGGGTTCTTAGTAGCATTAATGTAGAAAGGCTGGGGAGTTTAAGTTATTTCATATGATACTTCAGTCTGTCATCTGCTGTAACTTGCAGAACTGTGCATGACATGTTTTTTTCTGTCACTGAAATGTAGTCATAACACCTGATTATACTCACAGTACAAAATACAACCCCAATTTCGAAATAGTTGGGACAAGTGCAAATCGTGAATAAAATCAAAATGCAATGGTTTCAAATCACACCAACCAGTATTTTATTCACAATAGAAAAGAGATAACATGGAAAATGCTGAAACTGAGAAATTTTACAATTTTATCCACAAAATGAGCTCATTTCAAATTTGATGGCTGCTGCAGGTCTCAGAAAAGTTGGGACAGGGGCCTGTTTTCCATGGTGTTGCATCTCCTCTTCTTTTTGACAGAGTGGAGGCATCTGGGCATTGAACAGACACATGGGCGTAGTTTTGATTTCAAAGGTGGGGGGCGCATTTCTGGTACAAATTCTCTTGGGCTTTAGTTCTGAAATAGAACAAAACAACAATGTCCTTTGATTGTTAAACAAATTTAATGCAAAATACATCTGAGAGTAATGAAATTGCTAAAAATATTGGTGTACCCCATAAGGTGGAAAACAGCGCAGTAAAACCACCCTGGATCGAGGTGGGTGCGGGGTAATGGGGTGACTACTTAATCTCACATAGTTTTTCACCCATTGCTGAAATTTAGTAACAATTTGCAACAAGGCAATCAGAGATAGCAGACGTGGCCCCAGCCACGGGCTGACAGACAGAGTTACAGACACACAGACATGATCATTGCTTAACCTGGCCCCCTAGAGGAGGGGCCAGGTAATAACAGTACTCTGATAGCTGCCATCAAAGCAACATGAGTATGTATTTACTTAGAACCTGAGCCCAGGGGCTTTTAAAGCCACATTATGTGGGAATTAGAATTTTTTCAAAATTGCGCCCCCTCAGGTTCTGCGTGTTAGACTATTGTTGTAAGTCACACGCTTCATCTCCAAACCCCCCAGGAAAACAGTAAACGCCAGAGTAATCACTATTGAAGCTTGCTAGTTAGGGCAAAAACCACATCACATCGCTTAAATATGACAATTATTTTCCAAGATTTTTGTTAACTAACTTGAGCTAGCAAGCTAGATGGCTATATAATCTCAACAATTATGTAATTCGCAATTGTATACAGAACAACATAAGGTAGCTAGTGATAATGTCTCCAGCCAAAGTGCATGCTTGCTGTTTTTTAGCTTACAAGAAGCTGTTAGAGGTTTTGCTGGTGTGATCGTGTTGAAAGCAACCAATCATAAGAGGGCTTGTGCCTCCCCAGTGTGTATGCCCTCCGGAGAAGCTTATCACAAGTTGGCTTTAACTTGCTTTCAGCCAATCAGAGTTGTCAAAACTACTTATCTTGTTTGGGAATCACAAATTTGAGCTTTGCTGCAGGTTAAACGTTAAGCAATCAGTGGTTCTCAAACTCGGTCCTGGCACCCCACTATGTATGCTGGTTTTTGTTCTGGCCATAATTGCAATCTTAGGATTTTAAAAAGCTGTTGATTTGTCTTAATTAGGCGCATTTATATTCACGGCAGTTCTTCATCCTCTTCATCCACATTTGACAAGTCTATACATACCATGAAGAATAAAAATTTCATGTCCAAATTGAGATATATTAAAAACTAGTTCAAATAACAGCTGAGGGAAACAATTTAACCATTCATTTAATCAATGTAAACAATTAGTTAATCAACAAACAAAAGGTTCTCATCGCTGAAGCTGTTGACACATGGTTGCAAACACTAATTATTTACTAGCAAACAACACAGTCGCACCAGGCTTTTAGTAGACTATGGAAGCTGTAGCTAGCTTGGTAGCTACAAGTTTAGAGGGTGTTTCAGCAAATCGACTTCATTTTGCCTGCCCACTGGGCTCGCGTCCGCTCCAGCAACGGCCCACCTTTTTGCCCATTTTTGAACTAGCCGGGAGGTGGGCGGAGTCAAATAAGTGCCAAGATGGCGACCAAATTGGCTTCAAAATGAATATTCAGAAACCTATGGGTGACATCACAGAGGCTACGTCCATGTTTTATACAGTCAATGATTTTAACTATTGCTTTTCTCTCCTTCACAGTCTCCATGCTTGGGCCACTGAAACCCAGTACAGAACACAACTTCTGATTTGATTACCAAGCTCCACAGGCTCAGCCTAACACTGCCTCTCATCTCTGTCCAGCAGATACCTCTGTCAGCTCATTTCTATCTGAAAACCTGGCCACTAGTCTGCCCCGGAGCAAAAGGGATAACATATTCATACAGTATCTTCAAAAGACCCTTACACCCTTAACACTGTGAAACCTCTTGGCACAAGTTGGGAAAAAGTGGTGGCATTAAGCCAATACATCCTCATCCCAATGCATCAGTGACCAAGTGTTGATTTATAGCACAAAAGAAGGCTTTTGGCACCCTTTTTTGATGCTTAGCATAAGGCTTACGGGGTAGGGTTCATTTTAAACTGGCTTCAAATAAAAATGCCAAAGCCCCCTTTTGCGCCGTATATTGACGCTTGGTCAGGTATCATCACTTTATGACTCATCGGGGTGAGACTGGGCTCATTATGCAGTCAGTTGGCTTCATGGCATTGGGTGTTGTGCTCTGTCCTGATCACTGCGTTAGGACACCTAGTTTTCATGGGCCTTGGGGGAGAGTATCTCTCCATGGCCCAGCAAAACCACTTCCAGCAGGTGATGTTCTGCATTTAGATATGAGGATGGTACTGTTTTCTGGTCTTTACCTACACCAAGGAGGTTATATTTTGTTTACCTTGGGTTTATGGGTATGTTTGTTTGTTAGCAACATTTCGGAAGTTATGTACGGATTTTTACAAATTTTTTACTGTCTTGGCCAATTCTAAAGTGATTTCACTTCGTGCGTGAGCCACATTCCATATCCAGGAGTTTTTTAAGGATTCTTCACCACTGCTGGATTTGAAGATTGAAATAATAAGTGCCATACATCTAAAAATCCATGAGATGGTAGTAAAGTTCCAAATGCCTTGGCAGAGATATGCACTAGCTGAGTGCCCTTGTTTTGCCTTTGATTCTTCTTTCATTTGCTGCATGATTAGGTCTATATGTCATAAAAATGTTAGGTCCACCAGTTGCCGACAGATGATTAAATCGTACTATCCATCAGAAAGAAAATTATGCGGTGTGGCTTTTAATAGGGACCCATGCTCGCAAAAACATTGGAAAATAGCTTGTAAAAATGTAATTACTTTATAGTCTGTGTGCACTCTGCTATTACTGTTTTCCCAACTGTGTTTGATTTCAAGCTTGCATTTTCAGAGTGATTATATCATGTGGACACAGTGCGTGAGCATTGCCCCATATTAGCAATACTCTGTATTATTGGAAATGGCATGTCTTTCAAATCATGCTGCAGCATTTTCCCCAGTTTCTCTTGTCTTTCACTGACGCCTCGATAGACTTTATTGTATGAGTTACGTCTGTAAGAGAAATCAAGAATACAAGCTTGAGTATTTATGTTTGTTTATTGAATGTAGAAAGGCATTGATTCCCTTGAATCATGGGGGAACAAGTTATTACATACATGTCCTATGAGAAAAAATGCCTCCTCACCAACCCAAATGGATTAGGAATTAAACTGCAGTTTCCAAAGCTGATGAAACAGAACAGGCTTTCCGCTCATATTCCCAAGTGGTTTGTGGGCAGCAGTATTAGTGTGATTATGTCTCCTCAAGCTCTGTAGCATCCATCACTTCAGCATCCCACTGGCATTGAATATCACTCAGTGAACAGTGAAGATGCTTATTTCTTGCCTTTGCATTCGTAGGAATCTGGGCTGGTCCTGTAGAAGGCAATTATCTTGTTCCTGTGGTAAGAGTCTTTACCACGGCGGAGACTGTTGACTGGGAAGTGCAGTAATGACAGCTGTGTGTCCACCAGCATTACATGCGGAGGCCTGAAGCTGTAGATGACCCCGTGGGATGGACTGGTGTCACTGCGACGATGGGGATTAATATGTTGTGAGGTTAACTGGAAGATATTTTGAGATGTTTGGGTCTCGTGCTGCTGTATAAATTCAGCAGAAACATAAAAAATATACAATGCTCCCAGCAAGTTCTAAAATATACTGCAGTAATCCTGCAGCTATATAACAGCCATATGCCTGAGTTGAATTATTTGGGTACATATTCAGAGATATGTGATTCAGTATGTGCGGCTAAATATGAAGGATTCCTTTACATCTGTGTGGAGTTATTAAGCTAACGGAGGCACCTCCCTGGTCTCAGAAGCGATTGGCATTGCATATGTTATAAAGGTGAGGTATTGCCATTTTGCAGCGTTCATCATCTGCGTCATGGTTTGGGAGCTTTGTTAGCTCCTTTTGTTACTCTCGTCCGGGACGATATCATTATGCTCACCGTCGGATTCCTTAGCCAGTTGGCATTGATTGGGGGCGTTGCCCGGACTCTATTTAAGCTCCTGTCCTTCCTCGTTCGCGTTGCTGGAGTGTCATTGTGCTCTTGACGCTTTAGTCGGTAAGGTATTTGAGAAGACAGAGTATTGGCAGGATCTTAGCTGCATAAGAGGAATAGTGTTAGTGAGTAAGTGATCCTTTTGGTTTATTTCCCTTTTCTTTTGTATTTTGTTGAGCTCGCCTTTTGGCTACCACGGACGGCGTCAGGTCCGTTGGTAGCGTGAGCCTTGTGATTTCCATTTGTTTTAGCCTCTCAGCACGCTGCTAGATTTTACTTTGATTTTGGGCCACTGCTCTTGGCATCTTAACACCTACGGCATCACAATCTGTCTGTCAGTTTGCCATCCATTTGTCAGTCCTCTATCTTTCAACTTATTTTTTAAACAACATCTTCTAAGGTTGTACAAGGCAGACTTGCATCACACTTGGTACAAGTGTTCCTCTCATGGCCCTGACCAAGTTTTGAGATTTTTCAGCTTGATTTGGAATCCACTGTGGCTGCTGAGGTTTCCGATTGCCTGACACATTTTCTGCTTCTTTAGTTACACTGGTCAGATTCGGATCCGATGTGTTTGAGTATTTATTGGTCTGGTAGCCCTGACCAAGTGTTGTTTTACTCTTCCAAAAAAGAAACTATACATTGTTTTTAGCATCAATTTATTATACATGAAATGTTTTGACAAATGTGGAAAACATATTGAAAAGAAAGTGTGATCAATAATTCAATATTTTTATAGTTTCTTTTTTGGAAGGGTATATTTCAATATGTTTTCCACATTTGTCAAAACATTTCATGTATTAAAAACTGATGCTAAAAACAATGTATAGTTTCTTTTTTGGAAGAGTATATTTTTTTGGCTTGATTCAAAATCCAGTAAGGCTGCTGTAGTCTTTAATTGGCTTACGCATATTTCACGAATTCTGTAGGACCACTGATTAGATTTGGGGATATTTTTTTTTTTTTTATATTTTTATTCACTTTTACAATCACATACAGAAAAGGGGGAACAAAACATAAATACAAAATTACAATTAACATAAGTTAGTGAAGCTGGTCCATAAAAGAAAATAGAGAGGCACAGCACTCAGTCTCAGATTAGTACAGTTCCAAGTTGTGTTTAACTCCAAGATATTCCAATGGTCTTTTCCATATCTGCAGAAAAGTGTGGATACTTCCATTGATGTAGTGTCCTAGTTTTTCAAGAGTCATAACCTCGGATATCAGAGGTTTCCATGTGAGGGGGGAGGGTGGGTCGTCTCCCACCCACTTCAGCATTATTGCTTTCCTTGCAAGCATCAGTAATGATTGGATCACGTCCGCATGTTGTTTAAGAGCATTGGGGACACTTCCAAGTAAACATAAAAGTGGACTCGCTGAGACCTGTTGTCCTATTGCAACACTAATGTTAGCACATATTGCCTTCCAGAACACTTGAACTGCATTGCATTCCCACAAACAGTGTAACCTAGTGCCTACGTGGGTTTTACATTTGGGACAATTTGGTGAGATTCCTGCTGTATATTTACTATAGATATATGGTGATATATAGACATTATGTAGGATATTGTATTGTAGTTCTTTATATCTGTTGCAAATTGAGATTCTGGAGAGCAATCGTAGGATGTCATTCCACATGTCGTCACTTATCTCACATTTCAGTAAAGTACACCATGATGTTTTAAGCCATGCCAGCTTATCTACATTCAAATTTAACATTTGGGAATAAAATTTTGCCAGATCCAGATTTGGTAGTTGGTATCGAGTTTGCAGTGATTCAAATGTTCTAAATCTCCCTTTCTCAAAGAGGTCACCTAATCTTATAATACCTGCCCTTTGCCAAGATGTAAAATTTGGGCCCGTTCCCTGTGCTGATAGCTCTGAGTTTCCTTTCAATGTTTCCAAAATATTGAGTGGATTTGTCTCCTTGAATAGTTTCCTCAGTTTCCTCCATGTCCATAAAACGTTAGTTATCAAAAAGTTCCTCCTCGCAATATGTGGAAGTTCATTGAGGCGTTTGTCTAACAAGTTCACCGGAGAGATGGGTTTACACATTGTTACCTCTAGGTCAAGCCAAGGAGAATACACATGCTCATTCACCCATGAGAAGATAATTCTAGCTTGTATGGAGAATGCATAATGTTCTACATTTGGTAAACCCCATCCCCCACGTTCTTTTGGTAGTTGTAATGTCTCTAGTTTCAGTTTAGGTTTCCGTCCAGCCCAAATAAAGTCTGATAAGGCTTTATTGATTGCCTTTATGTCGTTTGATGTGGGAAGTACAAATAGCATTGATATAGGATATAACAGTTTTGGAAGGATTGACATTTTGATAAGGTTAATTCTGCCCAGAAATGAAACAGGAAGTTTCTTCCATCTTGTCAATGTTTCTTTGAGATTCTTTATGATGGGATTCACATTGTTCATATAGAGCTGATTGATTTGTGGAGTAATTTGAATTCCTAGATAACTAAATCCTGACGGAGACCAACGAAAGGGCTTTACATACAACGGTTCAGAGTTATTATTATTGTTTAGGGTCATTATTTCTGATTTGTCAAAGTTAACTTTATATCCGGATAATACACCAAAATTTGTGATACATTTTATTAGGGCCGGTAGTGATCTAACTGGGTCTGTGAGTGTCAGAAGGACATCATCAGCGTAAAGTAAGATTTTGTGTTGTTTTGTGCCAATATCAACTCCCTGAATATTTGGATTTTGTCTGATGGCCATTGCCAAGGACTCTA
This sequence comes from Gymnothorax reevesii, assembly GCA_029721435.1. Lineage (NCBI taxonomy): Eukaryota > Metazoa > Chordata > Actinopteri > Anguilliformes > Muraenidae > Gymnothorax > Gymnothorax reevesii. The sequence goes on from CM056575.1 coordinate 96,691,344, forward strand.
TAGCCAAGTCAAATAGGATAGGAGACAGTGGGCTTCCTTGAGCGGTGCCTCTTGTTAAATTAAAAGGGGCAGATAGCAGACCATTTGTTAAAACTGAGGCTAAGGGTGCTTTATACAGAAGTTTAATCCACCTCATAATGTTTGGCCCAAATCCAAATCTTTGCATGACGCTGAACATGTATTCCCAGATTTGGGGATATTTTTGTCTGATGGCCCTGACCAAGTGTTGTTATTTTAATGTTGGGATTGGAAAAGTGGCTGGGAGGCTGGGAAAAAATGGGGGAAAAAAAAGAAAAGAAAAAGCATCATTCAAAATTCTCTTTTTCATATGGCTAAATCTGCAGGATGGTGGATTCTGCATATTCAGAAAGCTTGGGCCAGAGTCACCTTAAAATATCGAATTTCAGGTCTTTCGGAGGTTAAATAAAACGCTCCCAAACAGAAAGGGCATATGGTGAATACCAAAAGGGGGGCAAAACCCAATATTAGATGTACTATAACGTAAAACCAATTTGTTTCTTGGGCCCATAGCTTGGGATTTATTTGTAAAACAAAGTATTTTTTGAATTTTTTTTTTTTTAGCAAAATCCAACGAGGTCACTTGCACAACTTTTAGATTTTTAGTTGATTCAACATGAAATGACCCTGTGCAAGATATGTGATGTTTTCCATTCGTGCTTTGCTGATTTTTTAAATCATATGCCTACAACAAGTTCCAAAAAATTTTATTTTGGACAGGGGTGTGTGTATCACTTTGTTACAGCAGTGGGCCTTTAAATTACTCTCTCAGTAATTGTTGGGGAAGCTGAATATAATAGTCACAGTTTTGAAGGATTTTTTTTCTCCCTTTATATTTTGGGCCTCTTGAAGCAGTTCATATTTTCAGCATTGTCTTTTTGAAGTAAGCAGGAGCGTCTGTGAAAATGTGTCACCTAAAAGACAGCTGATGTTGCTCCAAAATGCATATATGTCCTTCAGCATCAATGTTGCGTACACCAATAATAACAAGATGATAAATAATAATGGCTCCAGGTTTTAATGTAGTGCCATATGAAGGATCAAAGATCAGAGGTGGTTACTATATATTGTCAACCTCCTTCTTTACGCTTTGCTTTGTACACAGAGTCTGGGTAGTCGTCATTGATAGGTTTTTACTTCCTGGCGGGTGGGCGCTTGTCAGAAGTTTAAAATCATTATTCTACCCGTAAACGAATCACTAACATTTGGCTGAGCCGCCTAGTACTTCCGCTGGAAACTAACGTCCTTCATACCAGGAATGCAGCAAAAACAAACTGAGCAGTACATTAAAGTTAATACTGTGCCCATACATATGTCCATCTACCAAATTTTAGCCCTCACTCATTTACTTAAACGGAGCTCTTTCTGTTCTCCTTAAAAGAAACAAACTGTTGAGCTATCGTTTTTCCTGCAGATACTCCTGCTGTTGCAAAATATATGAGAGATCTGAAACCAACGGCAGAATCGGCGTGAATAACGCATTATTTTGATCAGGACAAAATCTGCATTGACACGAAAACTGAACCGTTAACTATACTTGTGCTAACATCATGCCCAGCTCGCTATCTAACTTTATAGCAACACAGTTTGACTGTCTCAGACAGCCATTTCATTCATGGTGTAGTGCTGCAGCGGGGCGTGACAGATCAGGCAGGAAATAGGCGTTAAGGGTAGATGGGTATTTTTTTTATTTTAAATGGCAATCAGTCCTCCTGGCTGGGTGCAGGGCAGGTCCAAACCTCCCTCTAGGTTGGAGGGCTGGAGACAGCCAACGCAGGTATAGCAGGCTTGGTGCTGGAGGCTTTGGTTGTGTCGCCAGCTTGGTCTTGGTCTTCCTCTGGTTTTGGCTCTGGCTCTGGCTCTGGCTCTGGTTCTGGTTCTGGTTCTGGTTCTGGTTCTGAAACAGAGAGGCCACATTAGCTTGTGCACTCACAAGCTTAGGTCTGCCAATTCTCTGCCCTTGGCTGGGCCTTTTGTAGGCAGGCAGCCAATCAGGATGATGAGCTGCAGCTGGTCTCCTGTGCTGGGGCAATTGGCTTCCTGATTGAGGCTCCTACCTCTGTCCAGGTTTGAGTGGGGAGTGGTGCTGAACTGTGCGGCGGTGCTGTCCCTGGTCCTGAAGTCTCCTCCTGTAAGACAAGGGGACAGACAGAGGCGTGGCCTGTGAGCGGGCAGGGGCAGGGATTCCTATCCCTGCACCACAATGGATAATGACAACATAACACTGAGACAGTGGTCTTGTGACATGAACAAAAACACGGCTTTTAAGAAGTTCGCTGCTATACTTAAAGGAACAGTCCACCGTACTTTCATAATGAAATATGTTTTTCTATGAAATGAGACGAGATGATATGTACCTCTCCGAGCATTGAGCGACCACCCAGTCAGCCAGACGCGCTGCCACTCCTGTTAGCATTTGTAGATAGACTCATTGTGGTCATCGGTATTTTTCGGGGCTGTATTTAGATGCGACCAAAGTCTTCCACGTTTTTCCTGTTTACATAGGTTTATATGACCAGTGACCTGAGTTTGGGTTCGGGTACGCAAATCCAAACGTGGCTTTTTCTATGCTGTGGGAAGTGCGTACTATAATGACAGGCATAGTAACACCTTCTGCGCGCTTCGACAGCGCATTGATACCTTCACTTCTGATTTCTTTTCTCTCCCTCGACCCCCCCTACTTCCGTAAATACAACCAACGTGACTGCACTGCACTACTTGGTACCCAGTCAGGAAGCCAGAGCTTGCAGAAAATTATAAAAGAAAATAATCAAGTGTGCTACTATGGAACATTTTCAAATGGAGGAAATAGATGCCGACGACTGGCTTGTGGCGGAGCCATATCTATTTGAACCGGAATATACCGAGGAGCAGTTAGCCGAAATGGACCGTGAGAGGGAAGAAGAAACGGACAAAAATGAATCGTATGTGAAGAAGTGAAGTGAAGGTATCAATGCGCTGTCGAAGCGCGCAGAAGGTTTTACTACGCCTGTCATTATAGTATGCACTTCCCACAGCATAGAAAAAGCCACGTTTGGATTTGCGTACCCGAACCCAAACTCATGCCACTGGTCATATAAACCTATTTGCATCTAACTACAGCCCTGAAAAATACCGTTGACCACAATGAGTCTAGCTACAAATGCTAACAGGAGTGGCAGCGCGTCTGGCTGACTGGGTGGTCGCTCAAAGCTCGGAGAGATACGTATCATCTCGTCTCATTTCATAGAAAAACATATTTCATTATGAAAGTACGGTGGACTGTTCCTTTAAATAGTGTGAAATTGGCGGACAATGTAACACTAGAAGCTACAAGCTAGCTGAGGTGGTTCGGCTGTCTCTCACAGAGATGAACAGGGTGCTTATTTCATGATGGCTATTAAGTAGACATGACAATCTGTAGGGAGTAGCGCCACAACATCATTTCCATTCAAAAAACTAACCAAACATTCATCTTGTTGTGGCTATAAGTCGCTGATACCCGGGATTTTCTCCACGACAGAGCGAATGGCTTCCAATGTATCTATGTCCGTAGGCATTGTTGATTTCGGAGACTACAATTTCAAACTCAGCACAGTGGCTACATCATGGCTCTCGGCCACGCCTTCTGTTCGTTGGTTGGTCAGGTGTATTTTCTGCAGATGGTAAACAAGGCAGAGCTCCGAGTGATCAGACTGAGTACTGAAGCGAAATGAAATTAAGCGGAAGTACGAAGGCTGGTGCAGTCAGGCTGCCTTTACGCTGAGATTTCTCCAAATTCCCTGAATTTTTTGAAACCATTAAGCACTGTTGTGGATGAAATCCCTAAAATCCTTACTACAACGCATTGAAATGTGTTTTTTAACTGTTTGATTATTCTGGGAAGCTTGGAAACATCTGGGCTTTTTGTGGATGTTCCTTTCATATCCAGTCATGATAGCATGACCTGCTCAATACCTGTGCACCCAGTTTACAGCATTCCAGCACTTTCAGAGTCTTACAGTATATTGTATATTGTATATTGTCCAAAGGAAAAAAAAAAAAAAACAAGTTGATAAGGTTAAAGATGAAATATTTTTTCTTGTACTATTTTAAATTTTATATAGGTCAAAGATCATTTACAAATCACTGCTTTCTTTGAAGATTTGCAAGTCTGTTCCAACTTACTCCGAAATGGGGTTGTACAGCATGCAATAGCTTGACACAAATAAGGATAGTTTTATGAGGGAAAATGACAGACTATGACAGTAGGTTTCTGTGATTAAAGAATTTAATCCCTTACCTATATGCCAGGATTTTAGTTTACACCATTCAGGAAATTCTTTGGCCATAATGGCCAGAAATCTCTGTTCATTTTAATAGAGGATCAGGCAAACCAGCACAAATTGAACAGATGAATCCATTCTGCCTCATGGATTAATTAGGACGATTTCAGCCTTGCTTTGTGGTCATGGGATCAGCGAGTGGCGTTATAGAGGAGAACTCCCTTGGTGGCTCCGCAAGATTAAGTGCTTCAATTTGGTCATTTACCAGTGAAAGCTCATTCCTCTTTAGACCTGCTACTCCAGCCATGTGCTGGCTGATTAAATATTGGATCAATATCTAGAGCACACAAACAGCACAGTTCTTTTTTATGTATTGACAGGGGGGACTGTTGTTCAGCAGGTGAATCCCAGGAACATCACTGAAATGCAGAAGAATTGCCTTCTGGAAGGTGCATCATCTTTATTTTTAAAAAATGTGCCATAGTCTTTGAAGTGGGTTAAATTCAAAGAACGTATTAAAACTTTGGACCCACTTATTGTGATGCCAGACTCTGACTTTTCTTGGGCAAAGCATTTTGGCACAATGAAGTTCACTTGTGCATCATCATATTGTGCAATATGGAGTCAGAGTCTGCGCTGTACTGCTGCTGAGTTAGTCGTCCACTAAGTGTGCTTGATGCAGTGACGTCACCTGGTCCTGATTTCCCTAAATAACGCAGCAGTAGCTAAACAAATTGGCACACCTGGATGAGGGAAAATACATAATGTAGAGCAAAAAATTATTAACTTTTACGTTAATTATAATATTAATAATTATTAATATTTTACGTTGAAATGCCAGGGAACTTTCATCTGAATTGAAGTTCAAACAAAAGATCTGCCTCTTTGCTGTTAACATTACCAAAAAAAATATTTTATGAAACAAAGCTGAAATGAATGATAAATACTTAAAAATCTGACTCTAAACACTTATGGAATCTACCATTTTTCCCATTGAAAATGATGTCAAGTGTCCTATTGCTCTTTAACAGTTAGAGGTAAAAAGCTCTCGCATTAGACCTAGAGTGTCTGCTTTCCCTGCAAAAACCTTGGTCTTTAAGCCTTGTGGTTAAGTGTTTAAATCCCAGCCACGCCATTACCGGCTATGTCCAGAGGTCTGCATTTGTGAAACAACAATTGGTGCAGCCTCACTGGAGATAATAGGGGTTTAGCTGGTTAGAAGTTAGTTAGTTCATCACTCTGTAGTGACCAATTCTGGTCAGCCAGGTGCATGAAGCTTTACAAACTAACTTGTATGTTGATCCTTTGATTGCATTGGCCATATGTAATTGCTGGTGCGACTGTGTAGTGTAAAAATGTGAGGGATAATGGTCATTGGGACATGAGCTGCACTCTTAGAAAAAAGTACCAATTTGTTCCTTTAGCAGTAAAACGCTTGTCATTGGGGTGCTACCCTAAAAGGTACTGTTTTTGTACCCTCAGAAGTGGGTACTTATTTGCTTTGGAACATAAAAGCACCTTTACGACCCTGAAAAGGTTCACACAGGTACCTTGAGGTCCTATAATTAGCCCTGGGCGGTACATACGTAAGTGCTGAATGTACCTTGGGGAACAGAAATGGACACCTGCGGGACTCCTATTCCTGACAGTGTGTCATATGGTATTCATTCAGCAAATATGCATCAGATACATCGGTAAGCCAGTAAACCAGCATTCACTTATTATGTATATAAGTTTGAAACACTGTCAGTTATATAAGTCCAAGCTCTAATGGTTTGAGGTTTGGCTTTGTTGAGATGTGCTGTGGAAAATTATAATACAGCTAGTTTTTTTTTTTTTAATACAACAAGCCAAATTTTTTAGATGAGAGGGTTGGTTCATACCACATTGTAATGATGGTCTTTTTAGCTGCTGTTAATGATGTGCAGGGTATCCGACATTGAGGTTTATGTTATGAAAGTCATTCAAAAGACAGACAGCTGGGTGTTTCTCAGTGATGTTGCTTATATCTATTAATTGGTAAATTTTTCACAGCCATGAAGCATGTGGATATAGGGACGTACTTCATTAATTGTGCAGTTAGAGCAGAGTGGATCAGGGGAGCATTTCATTTTGTGTAAAATTTATTGAGTCATTGATGCTTTATGTATGTATTTTTTTCCCTTTTTTTTGATGTATTAGTTGGTGTGCTAAGTTTCTGGAAATGACTGGAATGCCTTCTCAGATCCTTCCCAGAACTTTAATGTTTGTAAAGTTCAAACAGTCCATCCATCACTGGCTGAGTGGATTTAGAGTGCCATGGAACCCCATAAGCTCCTAATGCTCGTCTTAACATTAAGTGCAAGAAATATAAATGAGCAGGAAAATTATGAGAGTCTTTTAGACCCTGAAGTAATCATAAGTCTTGATCATTCAAAATATCCCCCAAGGTTGCACACGTCTTGTTCTGACCAGGGTGTAAAAATGAATGGATTATCCAGCTGATATATGTTTGTTGCGCCAGATTGGAGATTCTGAGGATAATTTGAATTATATATATAAATTTTCAGACATCTGACCCGACATTAAGGGAGTTTGCCACTATTGCAATTAGTTTAAATCATTCTTTGGAAGAAGTACCGATAAATGCTAAGTCTGAGAGGCAGTGTTGATTTGCAATTGCAGCTTCAACTCTTCAGCATCGACTGTGAGATTTCATTTAGCCTCGTACAACTGAATGCAGCTGGAAGGGCCAAAAATATAATTTATGCAAAACCGGAAGGGTTAATCCTCCTTTATGTCACCTTGTTTGTTGCATTTCAAGATTAATTCTTGGATATTTCTCATTCAAGATAAATTCTGATATTAATTTGTTCCCCAAAGATTCCCCAAAGAAAGAAAAAGTGGACCCTGATCGCTTGCATGAAGGAGTGAAGTACAGATCTAGGGCCTGAAGAACTTAAATCACAGGGTGACTTGTAACAAGGGCAAAGACTGGTACAGAAGTGACAGGGTCCGATACAGGTGATCAGCAAACAGGCTCAGAGAGCGACGTTTCCAGGTCGTGGTCATGAACAGTCCAGGGTCAGAAGCTGGGTGGTCAAGAAAATAGCTGAACCTACCAGACAGGGCATCCACTGCAGCATGAGGGCCATGCAGATGAGGGGTCTATCTCTGCTCCAGGCACTGCAAGGGAGTAGGGAGAGGCTGTCCCTAATAAAGTGCACAGGTTGCATTAAATATTCATTCATCTTCTATACCCGCTTATTCTTCACTGGGGTGCATTAAATATTTTTCTTAATATTGCCAAAGACAGAGAGCACTACACTCAGGACGCACAGGCTAAACTGACAATCCAGCAAAGAGAGAATGTCAACAAGCAACTTATATAGATGCCATATCACACAGTCAGTTAAATTAAAAATGCTTGCGAAACACGCCAGGACATAAGGAAGAAGGGGAATGAGACGGGATGATAATTTACCAATCAGAGGCATAGAGAACTGACAGACACTGGTTTGCTGGGAAAAATCTTAATAAGTGGATCATGCCTTAGGGACTTTAAGTACTTTACCAGGTCCTGCAGCATAGTCATACTTAGCAGTGGATTGCAGTGCGGGGTAGATCTGTATTCCTAGATATGTTCGCTAGATTAGTGCTTAAGGTGACGAAGGTAGACACAGAGGTCAGTTTACCCCCAATTTGACAAGGGCATGGGAGTGAATTTTGCCCAATTAATTTTATATCCACTGACATGTCTAAATTCATTAAAACCCTTCAGGCACTGAGGGATGGATGAGATGCTGTTGGATAGGTGCAACAACACATCGTTAGCAAAGAGGGAAAGATAATGGCTTGAATCGAAGAAGGTGATTGGAGAATTTATTTTGTCTTGTTGTATACCTTGGGCTTGTGGCTCCAGAAGAAGAGCAGAAAATAGGATGACAAGGGTCCCCTTCATTTTGTGTCTCTATTAAGCTTAAAAAGTTCAGATATAGTCTGGGAGTGACAGATGCAGATGGGTTAGTGTATAAGGTTTGAACTTGATTAATGAAATATAAGCTAAGGCCCATAACTAACTACATGTACTTCTCTTCAACGGGGTTATGTTGTGATTCTGCCTGTCAGTCATGTCTCTGCCCAGCCTTGTCATGTCCATGTTCTGCTTTGCCATGTTTATATTTGGATTTTTGCCATGTCTGACTATTCTTTGTAATGTGTATTGTGATTTTGTTACTTAGATTTATTCATGCATTGTCTAAGTTTAGCTTTTCCTTGTTTTACTTTTTACCATAGTTTTACTCCGGTCCATGTTTTTGTTTAAACCATGCATTGCACTTTGTCTCCCCCTGTCTGGTCTCTTGTCTTGTCATTGCTCATAGCCCCGGTATTACGTGCCACTCTTCGGGTGATTTAATGGTTTCTGGATTTCAACCTTTCTTCCAATCTCGTTTACTTCCTTCGCCTTGCTTTTCTATTATACTAACCCATACTAACAGGTTGTTATTTTGCTAGAGTTACTAATCCAACTAACATGGTATAGAATACTAACTTACTAACGAGCACTAAGGGATTGTACAGTTGCACTTACTAATTGATTAACAAGCTCTCGGCACTCGCCCTGTTCTAGTCTCCGCCTCTTGTCTCTCCCTAATCTTCTCTGCTGCGTTTCTGTGGAATCTCCGCATCTGCTCGCGCTGTCCTTTCTCTCATTATCTATGCACGTTAGAACTCCTTGACCGGAGCCGTATGTCTGTCTATAGGATTGTCTCGTGATCCCTGTCCGCGTCTTGGCTTTTGCCTATTTTATGTGATTAGGTTCTCCCTCTTGTTCCCTCCTTTGTAATTAGTCTCATCTCCAGCACCTGTGTTCTGTGTAGCATGTGATTCCCCTGGAGTGTATATAAGGAGTCTTTTAACTGCACGTCCTTGTCCTCGGCAATGCAGAGTGTTTAAAAAAAGTATACCCAAATAAAATCATTTTTTATGAAAAAGACTGAAAATTTTTTAAGTGTAATATGTTGTTGGAAAGGGCTGATTGAGCTCTTTCCAATGATGCCTAGAACATGCATTCATTTCCACGGGTGAATGAGCAGCAATGCATCTTTTGAAGGGCACCCAGATACTTACTGTACCAAATTTTGTGTTCTTCATTACGAAGAATTGGGAAGAGAAATCAAACAAAAAGATTGATGAAGATTGCTCATTTATTCAGTAAAATGTTCCCCAGAGAAAATTCATGGCCCTGGCCCCTCAACATGACCGCCCTCCCTATCAATGCATAGCTGGCATCGTCTGACCATGTTGCGGATAGCTCGTTGGATCATTTGATGATCATGGCGCAAGTTATCAACTGCCTGTGTGATCTTCTGCCTTAAATCATCCAGATTTGCTGGAGGTGAGGTGAAAACCTTATCTTCTAGATATCCCCACCGGAATCCCCAGATCTTACCCCCTGTGACTTCTTCCTGTGGGGTTATCTGATTGGGGCATAGCTTTGCCATGCACAGAAATCGCTATTTCTTCATCAACACGGCTCAAAGTAGCTCCACACTTCATTGGTAGAAGTCCGATGGCCCTGAAATTTAAAACGGGGGAATGAGAACTTTGAAAATGCACAGGTAGTTTATTAAAAAAAGACTGTTTGTGCAGACAGTACCTTGAGGTAGTTTCCAGTTGCCTCCATCTTGAAAGTCACGATTGACGAGCACGAACGAATAGATTGCAATCTGTTCCCCTATCCACCCTATTCGTTTGTGCTCGTAAATTCCAAGATGAATGCGACTGGAAACTACCTCAAGGTACTGTCTGCATAAACAGTCTTTTTTAATAACCTACCTATGCATTTTCAAAGTTCTCAGTGCCTCGTTTTAAATGCCAGGGCCCTCTGAATTCTACTAATGAAGTGCGGAGCTACTTTGAGCCTTGTTAATGATGTAAAAATAGCGATTTCTTTGCATGGCAATGCTATGCCCCAGCCACTACCATTGTTAGCCTGTTGGGAGCTTCGTCTAAAAAGCCATCTATTTTGAAATGTTGGGTGCATATGGAGGTGGGGTATTCGACAAAAGTTACTACTCGTTATGTTTCAATACACCCCAATTCAATTTCACACCAGTTCTCCTTTAAGAAAGCCTTTTTGGTCATAATTTTTCAAGCGGCCAGCACCCAGCATATACATTTTGTACCACATGAGCTCTATGGTGTAGGTGATGAAAAGAAAGAACTTGTTTCACATCCTCTGTCTTGCACTTTCCTCCCATTTTGACAGTTTCCATGGTAACTCAGTGTTGCATGACTGGTTATCAACCCACTCAGGCAGTGTTAGGATGAGCAGCATTCTCTGTGTGAAGTATCCACATGGTACTTTTCTCTGGAGTCATGCCAAAACATCCAGGCCTATCTGTACCACTGCCTTTTCACAACCATCTCATACAGACATATACACACATACAGCCAGGTCAATGAGTATTACAATTTGAAATGAGACAGGATGTGTTTGAGGTGTTGATATTCAATTTTATTTTCAAGGGATTTCAATCAGGTAAACTCATGTACAAGTATTCGGATTGAGCAAAATTAATTGACATATTAGATGTAATGACTTTAGGGGTAGGTTCTGCTCTGGAGATGCTCCCTACCAACCATGCATAGCAAGCCCATACTAAACAACAACAAAATTAGGAAGGGATCAGAACTTAAGAATCCCCGACTGTCAGACAGAGCAGAACCAAATAGGTGGAGGTGGCGAGCAAAAAAAAAAAAAAATTTCTCTCTTTGCATATGAGACAGCAAATTGAGCAGTAAAGGTGAGTGAGCTTGATTGTGCTTCAATACACCAACATAATGGGTTCTTTGTTGTTGCTGCTCTGTGATTGGTGTACTCTGACGCAGACACATCAGGTGATATAGTATGACTCAAGTTTCCAGCTTGAACTAGTTTCACATTTTTGTCAAATATATTGTTTGAAATGTACGAATTGCCACATTTTTTTGCATCGCCCCCATTTCAGGGCTTCAAATAAATATGGACACACTATGTAAAGTCTCATTGGTTGCAAGCTGTCACCAAAGTTTCACCTTCACAGTCAGCAGTTTATGAGGAGATGTTTTCTGCCTCTGATGATTTATGATGGTTATGTGACTTAAAAATCTATTTTTTGCGTTCAGTTGACTGTTTTACTTCATTTTTTATCAGGCGGTACCATATATAAATTTCTATTAATTCATGGGTTCATTCCGACAAGGCCATATTATGTTAAAATATACAAGTCAGTTCAATACTGTGCAAATGTCGAATGTGATGTATATGTATATATATTTATCATCCTATTTTCAAAAAAGATGCTGTGTGAAATCTAAATAAAAACAGTTCAGTGATTTACAAATAATTTAAACATGATGATTAATTTTAAAGATTGCACAGACAAAGACAACATATCAGACATTGAAGCTGAGAAATTTTATTGTTCTTTGAAACAATATATGCTCATTTTGAATTTGAAGATTTTCAGAAAAGTTGAGATGGGGCATGTCTACCATGTGTTCCATCATCTCTTCCTGTAACAACACTCTGTAAGCATTTGGGAATGGAGGAGGCCAACTGCTGTAGTTTTGAAAACAAAATGTTTCCCCATTACCACTTAATATAGGATTCCAGCTGCTCAACACTTCACACCCTCTTTTGTCATATTTTTTGTTGCTTGAAGCACCAAATGTTTTCATTGCATGACAGGTTGACATTGCTGGCAGGCCAGTTCAGCACCCAGACTCTTTTACAACAGAGTCAAGTAGTTGCAATGCGTGTGGAATGTGGTGTTTTGCATCATCTTGCTGAAGTAAACAAGGCCTTTCCTGAAAAAGACATCTGGATGGCAGTATAGGTTGCGCCAAAACCGGGAAAATATCATTCGGCATTAATAGTATCTTCATGGATTCACAATTTACCTTTGCCAAGTGCACCAATGCACCCGCATACCATCAGGGATGCTGACTTCTGTACTGTGCACTGATAATTAGCCAGAAGGTCCCTCCTCTCTTTAGCCTTGAGGACACTGTGTCCGTGATTTACAAAAAGAATTGAATGTTTTGCTTGATCAGAACACAGGAAAGTTTCCCACTTCTCCTCAGTCTATCTTAAATGAGCTTGGGCTCAGAGAAGATGGCAGCATTTCTGGATTTTTTTATATGCGGTTTCATCTTTACATGTTACGGTTTTAACTTTAATTTGTGGATGCAGCGACAAACTGTTCACTGACAGTGGCTGTGTTCATGAGCCAATGCAGTGATGTCCGCAACAAAATCATGTCTGTTTTTATTGCGCTGCTGCCTGAGGCTCTGAGGGTCACGGCCTTCTCCAAGGTCCAAAATTAACTTTTTGGTCTATTTGCTAATGGCCAGTAAACAAAAAAAAAGAAAAGAAAATTACTGGTCAAAATATTTTTTACTGACCATAAGAGGGTGTCTATGTCATGCCATTAAAAGTGATTACACAATGGAAAAATTCCACCAACTGACAAAAAAAAATGTAAAACATCAAATGTCAGCTGATTTGCATATTTTAAGTTATTCAAATTCATATTCACACACTCAATACATAGAACGCTAAGAACATAAAAATTTAATCAAAACATGGTACATTTAACACACACACTCACTTGCGCGAACCCTTCATTTCAGAACAGCAGCGACTTAAACTTCACCATTTCAGATTAGAAGCTGGAGTTTGCAACAGATTTAGTTGTACAAACTCAAACATCACCACACACACACTTACAAACACACACGCGCACACGCTCACATGTTCAACCTCTGAAAGAACAGTCCTGCCTTGATTTGATTCCTGTATGTCTCTCCCTCCGTAACTCATTTATCCTCATCCAATCTGAGAGATTAAGGAACTGATATGTTGGGCACTGCTAATGAAAAACATTTGTTTACTAATTATTAAGTGCTAGCCACCAAAAGTGCGGCAATCATAGCCACTACAGTGCAGCCATCGGCTGATCAACCTAACTACTTCAGGTAAAGTTAATGGAACATTCATCGTCAGCTAAAACATACCATTTTAATGCCAAACAAACAGTTTAGGCAATTTAACTCATTCCCTACGGCTAGACGCTGCCAACGGCAAGACGAATTCTACCATTTCCACGGGCAAGCCGGTGCCATCGGCGTGGATGACCATTCGCAGTCCAATGAAAACACGAACTCAGTTGACGAACGCGGTGATGGGCCACCTGTACTTAAATATACTTCTCAAAAAAAATAAAGGGAACACTTGTAGTTATATTGTGTTGTTTAAGTGTTCCCTTTATTTTTTTGAGCAGTTTACTTCATATTGTGTAATTTCTGGGAAAAGTATTCCATACAAACACAACAATTTTACATAAGAGTATTTCGTAGGGAATGAGTTAAACAACACACGAAGACAAGTGGACTAGTAAGCTAACGAGGTGAAAATACTGACTTGCATATCCACAAGAAGTCAAAGTCAGTTATTCCCTTCTTCCCAAGAGCAGGAACAGTTCAGAACATGTTGTGCATCTGGTAGTAAGCGGTAATGGCCCACAGTGGGCATAGTGGAGGCAGCTCACAAGATCAAACGCTACGCAGTTTAGGGGGTTTATTGACATTCTCTGCTGAATGAAGCAACTCTGTTGTTGGCATATTGGCGGCACATAACACAGCTCATGGTATTTGTGGGCCTGTCCTAATTTGCAACCTAGCTTAGCCAGTCCCTGATCCACACACGCTTTCGCTGTGAATGGCCACTTCTCTTCAAATAAACATTTGTGGCACAGAAACATTCTCTGTTGTCTCCATGTTCCATTGTTTTCTTTTGCAACTGTAAAAGCCAATGATGTAATAACTACCATTAATGTAATAATTGCCAATAATATACTAATTTTTCTATTCTTAATATAACAACAGCAGTTTTTCACTGCTATTTTAAGGGTGCACAACTTGAGTACAACACTGCACTCTTTTCTCTCACAAGGACAGGCAGCAGCATTGCGTACACAAAAATTAAAACTAAAAAGATAACAACGTGGAAGATTTTTATGGTGTTGGTTAAGATATTTAAAGAATATATTGTATGTCATAGTGGCAAGTGTGATCAGTTGCCCCATCATTGAATGCTCTGAGGTATTTAAACCCTGAGCGAACATAGTCCATCAACATCCAGGTGATTTGTGATGCAATGTACAAGATTACAGATTGAGGTAATTGCAAATTATTCAGGATGAAGCCAGGACTCCTGTATTCTTGCAAACTCTGTCATTCCTGCAGTCTTATAGGTGATGACCCCCGAGAGGGGTTGCTGTTAGGGGACCACAGAAGACATGGTATATCATGCAGAAAACTGGGTAAATATCCATAAATATCTATTCAATCGAAAATAGCGAACGGAAGTTAAGTTAAAGTACTCACATGGTCACTCCGTTAGAGTGACTGCAAAGCAAGGAAATGTTTGAGGAAATTGGTGCAAACGTGCAGATGCTACAAATAAAAAGATTTTTCAAATAGTTACCCGCATTCTTAGTTTCTGGTCAGTCTTGGAATAATTTTAGTTGCTTTTGTGGCTCAGTACAGACACGGTGCTTCGAGTGCTTCAGACGTTTAGTAAGTGAGGCCAGAGTCTGGCGCAGATAGACTTGTTAATCACAATTATCTCAAAATCAATTTTGAATCGAACCTCTGCAACCCGTCTGTCCTGCTTTTCATTTGAAATGTATTAGTCAGAATTTACAATGTGGCTGTATTTATAAGCATCGTATTTATTAAAGCATTAAGCATTAGAGATTGGATGAAATTGTTGCTACTGGACAGATTACAACCAGAATTGTGAAATGGACAGATTACAATTATCGTATTAATGGATCCTGTCAGATTTAAAATGGATATTGAGATAATTGCGGGTAACAGGCACATCCGTGCCAGACCCTGACCTGACTTATCCAAACATCTGAAACACTCCAAACAGTATTTCTATTACAATATGTGTTTTTGATTGAATGAAAATTCACAGTGTTTTAGGCATGATGTGCAATGTGCAACCCCAATTCCGAAATAGTTGGGACGAAGTGTAAATATGTGAATAAAATCAAAATGCATTGACTTTCGGATCATGAGCTAATATGTTATTTACAATAGAACAGAGATAACATTTCAAATGTTGAAACTGAGACATTTTTTACATTTTTATCCTTAAAATGAGCTTATTTCAAATTTTCTGGCTGCAACAGGTCTCAAAAAAGTTGGGACACAGGCAAAAAAAGGGCCGAAAAAGCGATTAATGTATGAGAGAATCAGCTGAAAGAACATTTAGCAAGTAATTCAGTTAAATGGCATCAGGTGTGTAACATGATTGGCTATAAAAGGGATGTGTTAGAGAGGCTGAGTCTGGCCAGAGGCTCTCCAACCACCGAAGGTTTGCGTAAAAAAAAATTGTGGAATACTTTAAAAACAATGTTTCTCAATGTCAAATTGCAAAGGCTTTGAAGGTCTCATCATCGACAGTGCGTAAAATCCTCAAAAGATTCAGAGAAACTTCTCTGTGCGTAAGGGACAAGACCAAAGACCTTTACTGGATGCCCATGATCCTCGGGCTCTCAGACACCTCTGCATCACTCACCGGCATGATTCTGTCTTTGACATTACTAAATGGGCCCAGGAATACTTCAAAAAACCAATGTCTGTAAACACAGTCCACCGTGCCATCCACAGATGCCACCTAAAACTCTATCATGCAAAAAGGAAGCAATTGTTGAGCATGATCCAGAACTGCCGCCATGTTATGTGGGCCAAGGCTCATTTAAAATGGTCTGTAGCAAAGTGGCAAAGTAACCTGTGGTCAGAAAAGTCCACATTTGACATTCTTGTAGGAAATCAGGGGCATTGTGTCCTCCGGGCTAAAGAGGAGAAAGACCACCCCTCCTGTTATCTGCGTTCAGTTCAAAAGCCAGCATCTCTGATGGTAATGGGATGCATTAGTGCATATGGTGTGGGATATTTGCATGTTTTAAAAAGCACCATGAATGCTGAAAGGTGTATAAAGGTTTTAGAGCAACGTATGCTTAACTTGACTCCGCCAGCCTTCATACTTCTGCTTAATTTCATTTCACTTCAGTACTCAGTCTGATCACTCGGAGCTCTGCCTTGCTTGCCATCCGCAGAAAATGCGCCTGACAAACCAACGAACAGAAGGCGTGGCCGAGAGCCATGATGTAGCCACTGCGCCGAGTTTGAAATGGCTACGGACATAGATACATTGGAGGCCATTCACTCTGTCATGGAGAAAATCCCGGGTATCAGAGACTTATAACCAAATGAAGATGAATGTTTGGTTAGTTTTTTTAATGGAAATGATGTTGTAGCGCTACTCCCTACAGATTGTCATATCTACTGAATAGCCATCATGAAATAGGCACCCTGTTCATCTCAGTGAGAGACAGCCAAACCACCTCAGCTAGCTTGTAGCTTCTAGTGTCACATTGCCCGCAAATTTCACACTATTTAAAGCTGCAGTTGGTAACTTTGAGGAGAGAGAGGACATCGCACAAAAATTTGAAAAAAGCAACTTTCAGATCCCTCCCTCTCCACTGCACTCCTCAGACCCTCCCCCAGAAAGCTGCCGTGCATGTGAAGGCAAGCAAACTGTTTTGCATGCAACTGCGGAGAGATTTTGCACGTTCACATTATGAAAGCGGCCAAGTTGCCGAGGCAACTAATTAGGTCTATGCACCATCACTCGGCGATGGCATTTCATAACTCTTCAGCAAATGAAGGTAATTTCTGCGACAAGTACATAGACCTGTTTTTGCAGCACGGTCGCTCAATTCGTAGTAAAAAAAAAATAGACAGCTGTCCGATTGGAAAATGTAAACAGACAAAAGCAGTAACTAGTCTGGAATGCTGTCGCCGAGTGCAGGTGCATGGACCTAATTATAATTAATTTATTTTTCTGTCCTGAATGCAGCCCATTATTTTGTCGCTTTTAGATCGCATGAGGAAGAGAAGCCGTCTCTTCGATTGCCGCTTGATTATTTGTGAATTGAAAAACGTTTTAATAACGGAAACCCATCTAGAATTAGCCACGATTAATTATTTTCAAAAAAAGGAGGGATATTAGCCCTGGATTTTTCAGGTCCAACGACACACCTGCCAACAAACGAGCAAAAATAAATCTTGTCGATGCGAAAAGTAATCTACAGCAGTATGTATTCATTAAAAACCCAGCCACACTTATTTCAGTAAGTTACCCGTTTTTTGATTACAGAAACTGTCGTGAATCCAGCTGAAAGGCCAGTAAATTATGTATGTCAGCATTTAGCTGTGAGAGCACAGAAACGTTACACATATTTATAAGGACAACAACACAACTGATAAGACTGCCAGGTCACTTCATAAAGAGATTTTCTGCTGCTTTCTAATAAAACAACGCCAGTAACGTTAGCCCTAGCATCTGAAACAAGATAACATCAGTTCGACTGCAACATCACAGTAACATCACATGCACTGCGGAGTACTGTTACAATTATAAGACTTTGGCTATTCGAACAGCGACTGTGCTTGTAAGCCACGTTCACTCGCTTATTTGCAGAGCGAAAATGAATTGATGCTGGTTAGGGCTGGGGTTAGTTAGGTGAGCATGTCAGCGACGCCAATTTGCTTATTTGCAAAGCAAAAATGAGCCAACAATTAAAGCAGGGATTTACCTGTCAAGGAGAAAAGTCGCAAACTCTGCGTCAGTCTATAATCCTTTCAGATCACGGAGTTCCTTCCACTTCTAAAAATCCACTCCGATGTTCACACTGGTTTTATCCTGGGTTTTGTTAAATTCTTTCTTTTGTGCTTTTTTTTTCTTCTGGCTTCCTTTTTTGTACTTGTCTTTGCCGTGTGTGCCGTTTCTGCTAACTGAGGAATCGGTTTTTCCTCGCTGATGGTACTAAGTTCCTGGACCCGCTCTCGGAGATTTGAACTTGACTGAGCGCTGCCGTGAACTGAGGAGGAGGGGGGAGGGGGCTGTCTGCAGCGTGTGCATGTGCACTGTTTGATGGCTGTCAGACACCATCCTGGCTCTAATTGGTTCTTTTTGGTCGGTCCGAACGATTTTTTTAAATTGCAGTAGGAGCATTAGGTGGGTTTAAAGGAGCCTTTTTTAATGACAGAGTACTAGTTTTATGTAATACTGTCTGTACACAGTGACAGTTTTAGCAAAAATGACTAAAAGTAACTTTTCTAAAACTTACCAACTGCAGCTTTAAGTTAGCAGCAAACTTTTTAAAAGCCGTGTTTTCGATTGGGTCACAAGACCTATTCGCTGTCTCAGTGTTATGTTGTCATTATCCATGAATGAAATGGCTGTCTGAGACAGCCAAACTGTGTTGCTATAAAGTTAGATAGCGGGCTGGGTATGATGTTAGCACAAGTATAGTTAACATTTCAGTTTTCGTGTCAATGCAGATTTTGCCCTGATGTAAATAATGCATTATTCTCACTGATTCTGCCATTGGTTTCGGGTCTCTCACATTTTTTTTAAAAGCAGCAGTATCTGCAGGAAAAACGATAGCTCAACAGTTTGTTTCTTGTAAGAAGAACAGAAAGAACACCTTTGGTTCTTTTAAGTGAATGAGTGAAGGCTAAAATTCGGTAGATGGGCATATGTATGGGTACAGTATTAACTTTAATGTACTGATCAGTTTGTTTTCGCTGCAGTCCTGGTATGAAAGGACTGTAGGCTCCAGCAGAAGTACTAGGTGGCTGAGCTGGTGCTTAACATATGTCATCGCCAAACGTTAGTGATTAGTTCATGGGTACACCAATGATTTTAAACTTCTGACTAGCGCCCACCCACCAGAAAGTAAACACGACTACCCAGACTCTGTGTACGAAGCAAAGCGAAGTGGCAGAGTCTGGTTTTACCAGGCTAACATATGCTCCCCTCCAGATGAAATCTATTCTAGGGAACACCTTGTGTATTTCAGCAGGACAATGCAAAACCACATACTGCAGCTATTACAACAGCATGGCTTCGTAATAGAAGAGTCTGTGCGCTGAACTGGCCTTGCTGCAGTCCTGATGTTTCACCGCTTGATAACATTTGGTGCATAATTAAACAAAAATCTGTCAAAGGAGACCCAAAACTCTAGCAGCAGGAAGCCTCTATCAAATTTCAATTTCAACGTCAATTTATTTGTATAGCGCTTTTCACAGAGACTTTCACAAAGACGCTTTACAGTGTGAGATTATATAAATGAAAGGGCAGTGCCCAGCCTATTCCCCACTACAGCAAAAAACAAGAGTGGGATCAAATTCCAATGGCTAAACTCAAGAAACTTGTCTACTCAATGCCCAGATGCCTCCACTCTGGTAAACAGGCCCCTGTCCCAACTTTTTTGACACCTGTTGCAGCCATCAAATTTGAAATGAGCTCATTTTGAGCGTAAAATTGTAACGTTTCTCAGGTTCAACATTTGCTATGTTATCACTGTGCTATTGTGAATAAAATACTGACTGGTGTGATTTGAAAGTCATTGCCTTTTGATTTTAATCACAGTTTACACTTTGTCCCAACTATTTCGGAATTGGGTTTGTATTTAATATTTATGCCAACCATTGTCCACTAACAGCCACTCCTCTGGGTGGATTCCGTAGAAGACTGCAGGAATGACAGTTTGCCATTATAAAGGAGTCATGATTTTATCCAGAATAATTTGCTAATACCTACATTGTTGTGTTCCGTGGTCTGAGTGTCTGGTTAGTCAATTTTAGGTTTCTATCATTTTGGTATGTCAGTTTTTAGTCCATGTCTTAGTGTTCACATTTCATTCCTCTCCTGTGTAGTCCAGTCCACGTTTTACCCATGTACTGTCTTTGCTTCTCCCCGGTCACGTCATTGTTTGTATCAGTTTCTGTGTTAATTGATTGTCACTATTTCGGGTGATTTAATGGATTCTGGGTTTCATCCTTCCTTCTGTTCTCGTTTTCTAGTTTCCTCTTGCTTTTCTATTCATACTAACAGTTTGTTGTTTTCTAAAATTACTAACCAAACTAACCTTGTATATAATACTAATCTACTAACGAGCACCCGGGATTGTATAGCTGCACTTACTAATTATCTCTCAGCAGTCGCTCTGTTCTAGCTCCGCCCCTCGCCTTACTGTTCACTGGCTTTGCTAAAGTTTCCTACAGAATCTCTGCATTCTGAGAATCTGTTCTGGCTCTTTTTCTGTACACTTAGGAGTCTTTTTATCCAGTTTATTTATCCCATCTTTGGGATTGTCTTGTGATCCTTGTCTGTGTGTTAATGTTAATCTGTTTTCATGTAATTGGTTTCCCTCATGTTCCACCCCTTGTTAATTGGATTTAGTTTCAACACCTGTGTCTGTGTGTGCCCCTGCCCTATTTAGCTGAGCAGTTTCTGCACGCATGCAGATCTGACTTCTGTTACGGTCTGATACTCGAGGGAAACACACTAGGGGAACATGGACGTGGAAAAATGAACTTGGAAACTCAGAAGAGGAGGGAGACACAAAAGGGGAGTGAGACGCCAGAAGCGGGGATCCAAAAAGATATTTATTAAAATAAACAGAAATAATCCAGGGGAAAAAGGGGGCACACCGGCCAACAAAAACACCGTGCCTAGCACTGAAACTGGAGAACTCAAGAATCCAAAACACTAACAGAAACCGGGGGGACAGACTCGGAACAAGACTAAAACATGGAACGAGACTTGGGAACAACAGAACTCTAGAAGCTACTCACAAGACAAGACAGTTGGCACAGCTGGCAGATGGCTAACTCGGGTGGCACAGCTGGCTAGGAGAAGGGTAAGGGAGAACATCAGGAGGGGGACAAACAGGACACAGGGCTCAGGGCAGGCAGGAACGCTGGGGCTATGGCTTGGGCTAAGGTAATGGCTATGGCATGGCTTGGCTTGGCTTGAGCTTGGGGCTATGGCTTGGACTTGGCTGGTGCTCAGGACAGGCAGGGCGGCTGGTGCTCAGGACAACACGAGACAGAGGAAGAAGACTGGCACAAGGACACAGCAGACGCTGGAGGAGACAGGGGGCACCAGGGGCTTGAAAGCAGCAGGAAGGGCAGGCTGGACAGGGAAGGAGGCTGAACTTGAGAACACACAGGAAACTGAGGGGACCAGAGAAGCGCACCGGGCAGGGAGAGTGGGAATGCGTGCGTGAGTGAAGTCAGATCTGCATGCGTGCAGAAACTGCTCAGCTAAATAGGGCAGGGGCACACACAGACACAGGTGTTGAAACTAAATCCAATTAACAAGGGGTGGAACATGAGGGAAATCAATTACTCGAAAACAGATTAACATTAACACACAGACAAGGATCACAAGACAATCCCAAAGATGGGATAAATAAACTGGATAAAAAGACTCCTAAGTGTACAGAAAAAGAGCCAGAACAGATTCTCAGAATGCAAAGATTCTGCGGGAAACTTTAGCAAAGCCAGTGAACAGGAAGGCGAGGGGCGGAGCTAGAACAGAGCGACTGCTGAGAGATAATTAGTCAATTAGTAAGTGCAGCTATACAATCCCGGGTGCTTGTTAGTAGATTAGTATTATATACAAGGTTAGTTTGGTTAGTAATTTTAGAAAACAAACTGTTAGTAATGTTAGTATGAATAGAAAAGCAAGGGGAAACTAGCAAACGAGAACAGAAGGAAGGATGAAACCCAGAATCTATTAAATCACCCGAAATAGTGTCACAATCAATTAACACAGAAACTGATACAAACAATGACGTGACCGGGGAGAAGCAAAGACAGTACATGGGCAAAACGTGGACTGGACTACACAGGAGAGGAATGAAATGTGAACACTAAGACATGGACTAAAAACTGACATACCAAAATGATAGAAACCTAAAATTGACTAACCAGACACTCAGACCACGGAACACAACAGTACCCCCCCTTAAAAAAAGCGCCACCTGGCGCTTAAATGAAACATCAAGGGAACTCGTAAAGACACGGAACACAAGGGAACTCGTAAAGACACGGAACACAAGGGAACTCGTAAAGACACGGAACACCGGGGAGTGGGGAGCTCGGAACACCGGGGAGCACGGAACATGGCACTCTGGAAAACTTGGAACGCCGGGGAGCTCGGAACACCGGGGAGCTCGGAAACTCAGGGGGGGGGGGGGGGGGGAGGGACCAAAGAAAAAGGGCAACTAAAGAGGGGATCCCGCTGGCGTCTCGGGAGATCTGACTTCTGTTACGGTCTGATACACGAGGGAAACACACTAGGGGAACATGAGCTTGGGAACATGGACGTGGAAAAATGAACTTGGAAACTCAGAAGAGGAGGGAGACACAAAAGGGGAGTGAGACGCCATAAGCGGGGATCCAAAAAGATATTTATTAAAATAAACAGAAATAATCCTGGGGAAAAAAGGGGGCACACCGGCCAACAAAAACACCGTGCCTAGCACTGAAACTGGAGAACTCAGGAATCCAAAACACTAACAGAAACCGGGGGGACAGACTCGGAACAAGACTAAAACATGGAACGAGACTTGGGAACAACAGAACTCTAGAAGCTACTCACAAGACAAGACAGTTGGCACAGCTGGCAGATGGCTAACTCGGGTGGCACAGCTGGCTAGGAGAAGGGTAAGGGAGAACATCAGGAGGGGGACAAACAGGACACAGGGCTCAGGGCAGGCAGGAACGCTGGGGCTATGGCTTGGGCTATGACAATGGCTATGGCATGGCTTGGCTTGGCTTGAGCTTGGGGCTGTGGCTTGGACTTGGCTGGTGCTCAGGACAGGCAGGGCGGCTGGTGCTCAGGACAGGCAGGGCGGCTGGTGCTCAGGACAGGCAGGGCGGCTGGTGCTCAGGACAACATGAGACAGAGGAAGAAGACTGGCACAAGGACACAGCAGACGCTGGAGGAGACAGGGGGCACCAGGGGCTTGAAAGCAGCAGGAAGGGCAGGCTGGACAGGGAAGGAGGCTGAACTTGAGAACACACAGGAAACTGAGGGGACCAGAGGAGAAGTGCACCGGGCAGGGAGAGTGAGAGTGGGAATGCGTGCGTGAGTGAAGTCAGATCTGCATGCGTGCAGAAACTGCTCAGCTAAATAGGGCAGGGGCACACACAGACACAGGTGTTGAAACTAAATCCAATTAACAAGGGGTGGAACATGAGGGAAACCAATTACTCGAAAACAGATTAACATTAACACACAGACAAGGATCACAAGACAATCCCAAAGATGGGATAAATAAACTGGATAAAAAGACTCCTAAGTGTACAGAAAAAGAGCCAGAACAGATTCTCAGAATGCAGAGATTCTGCAGGAAACTTTAGCAAAGCCAGTGAACAGTAAGGCGAGGGGCGGAGCTAGAACAGAGCGACTGCTGAGAGATAATTAGTCAATTAGTAAGTGCAGCTATACAATCCCGGGTGCTCGTTAGTAGATTAGTATTATATACCAAGTTAATTTGGTTAGTAATTATAGAAAACAACAAACTGTTAGTAATGTTAGTATGAATAGAAAAGCAAGGGGAAACTAGAAAACGAGAACAGAAGGAAGGATGAAACCCAGAATCCATTAAATCACCCGAAATAGTGTCACAATCAATTAACACAGAAACTGATACAAACAATGACGTGACCGGGGAGAAGCAAAGACAGTACATGGGTAAAACGTGGACTGGACTACACAGGAGAGGAATGAAATGTGAACACTAAGACATGGACTAAAAACTGACATACCAAAATGATAGAAACCTAAAATTGACTAACCAGACACTCAGACCACGGAACACAACATACATGTGTAACCCTATATGTTGTACCACAATTTGCCAGATGGAATAAGTGCCCACAATATCTAAATAGCCTGGATCAGAGTATTCTCTGATGGGCGACATCAATCACAGAAACCCATTTTTAAATATCTGCACAATAATATTTCGCATTGTAATCATGTGTGTGAGCTGCTGCTTGAACCTGAGCAGAATGTAACAAGCAGATTGTATGCATGCTGTGCACTCGTCTACCTTGGTGTATAATACTGTCTTCTTTTGCCCCCTAAAATAGCAGCCGAAAGCTGACAATGGACTTTAAACCAGGTTTTTGTTCATCAACTGTAACGGCTTTCCGCAGCCTCAAGATAGCAGCGTGTCATCAATGCGCCTGACCAGACCTCATTTTAAGACACCCGTAGGTGGTCAGTTGCAAGTGTATTTCCTATTGAGGCAAACTGATCGCTGAACAGAAGAATGACAACTGCGCAGGTCAAAAACTTTGAAAAGACGTTTGCATTAGACTTGGCTCCGCTTTGCACTGGGTGTAAGATTAAGTCAATGAACTCAGCCATCTTCCCTAAGAAAGATTTCAAAAAATTGGCTGTGGACAACATAATTCTTACGGACTACAATTTTCACATTTTCCCTGATTTTGCTGACCCACAGAGTCCGGCCAAACCATGTGTTACCAGGTTCTTGTTCAGGTATCGGATGCAAAATATGGGAAAGGAGCAAATACGATTGCTGTATAGGGGCAAGTCAATTTATTTTGCACAGCTTCCAAACCACCCCTTGCCACTCGCACTTCACTGTGGAGTGTCACGCTGTTTGGTGTCTCCCTCAAAGGGCACTCCTCGTTAAAGTTTATATACGCATGTGATCTTTTGGATCTTTTGCCTTCATCGTCTGCTAAATGGATGGCGCTGGCACCTTGGCTACAGATAGATGTGTTGCATTATATACTTTGTCTCTTCCATCGTCCTGCCTCCACCAAGTGCAAGGGAGATGATAAAGTTAGCATTGATGTAGACTTAATTTCAGAGGTTTCACTGCCAAAAAGAGGACCAAGAAGAAGAGTCCAAATACTTTTAACTATGCAATGTATTCTTACATGACGTATTTCACTGAAATTATTATTATTTAAGTGAAATGAGAACTGAAATTTTTTATCCAGCAATCCTTTGAAGAATATTTAAAACAAAAGATCACAACTGAAAATCTGCAGAAGAAGTCAGTAAAATGATGGGTCAGTGAGCATGGTGAGTCTTTATTTCTATAAAGGAGAGCAGACAGACCCACCCTCCCCTCATTTCATATTTTGAAAATATATACTCATTGAGATGGCAGAGAGTGTAACAGAGAAGGGATTATAGCTCATAAACATCCATGGGGGGAATTCCTACACGCCTTGCCACAGAGGATAGTTTTGACTAAGATATAGAGTGGGTGCATTATGTTTGTTATGAAACAGCGCTGACTAACCCGACCACTTTTTCTGAAGTGCATGTAGGTACTCATACAATACTGAATCTCCTTCTTTTTCCGTGAAGAGAATTTGAGGAACGATTCCTCTGAAGTAAGTCTGATAAAAGCTGTATAGGGAAAAAGTAGGACCTCAGTGTACGCTGTAGAAAAATGTGTGGCCTGCTATTCCATGAAACAGATTCAAATCAAACAAAGCAAAGCCTCCACTGGATACAAATGGAGTGTAGACAACTCAGACTAGTGTAACTCTGTGTTTGAATCATTGATCCAATGAAGTAGAGCCCTACCCCAGTGGAGTATGACAAATTGCTTCAATAATGGTTGACAATGGCAGTAAATGCTATTATATCTTTCTGCTTTGAAGACGTGAAACACAAAACCTGTTCGGCATGATGGGGTTAAACAGCAATTTAAAAAAAATTATCCCATGTCATCTCAGTGCAGACAGTGGCCTGCAGCCTTGTGAAAGCAGCTCATAATTTAGCTTCCTGCTGCTGAGGGAAATTGGAGGCATGCAATTCGTTTGGGTTAGCACTGTTCGTTGCTCAGGTGCCCCGTGCTGGCCATCCAGGCACTCATGAGTTATATTCTAAAAAAGCACTAAGTAGGGTTTCCTTCGCCCTCACCCTGTACATGCGAAGTGTGAATTTATCAGTGCCAGACGTTTTTCTGATGAGAATGGGCTGAAGTCTTGGTCTCTCGAGAAGGCAGTATGAGTCAAATACAAGCATGCTTGTACATAGTTTGCTTCTTGGATATTCCAGGTTCAGGTGGGACTGGAGATGCCAAATTTATTATTTAAAAGGAAGAAAAAATGATCTTAGCCTAAACCTCTTAGTTTTTACCCCCTTGGTGCTTCTAGCCAATGGGGTATTGTCTTACCATCTGCAGGCCATCCATCCACTTATCTGTCGGTCTTCTCTTTGCTTGTTACCGCTCTAGCTGCTGAACTGTTAGAAGGACAGTATTAAGTGTCTCCAGAAGCCTATTTGATGTCAAGAGCATAGATCCAATTTTGACCTCATTTTTTATATGTCAAAGGTCGGCCACGCCCATCTGTAAGGCACACAGAGAGGGGAGATAGTGCCGAGCGCAATCAGTTAAGGTAAATACCTTTTGGTTTTTCAGATGAGAATTATGACTACATTTTGTTGCTCTGAAAAAAAGCTAGAAAATGAGACTTCATTCAGTCAATATTCATTATTCATTCAGTGATTTTGGCTAAACCTACTCAGTACATTTGCTCATTTTGAATGAATGCTCATGCATTTTTATATATACACACACACGCACATACAGTATATATAAGTTTTATGAAACTGCATTATTTCAGTGTTGCAGTTCAAAAATGCTTGAAGAGAAGTAGGGCAGAGTGAGGCATGCTGGGATGCCTGCACACCCTTGGGCATCTCCGAGAGACATTTCTCTCATGTAACTTATGCCAAGTTCTTTCATTTTTCAGGAGAGCTCAGTGTGTTAAACTCATGTATACTCTTAAGTGTCTTTGTTTATACAGTGTAACTGCTGTATATTTAATACTCTAATAGTGAAATTTTAAAGACCTGCAGAAAAAAAGGCAAACAAGGCCTGACCTCATTCATAATTTACAAACTAGCCTTTTATAGAGGGTGTACTATGCATACAGCCTATAAGGGTAAATGGCAGCTATATATTTATTATTAATTTACAACATATAGCTGTAGAGTGTGATACCATGTAGCATAAATGTCTAATACAATAACTGAAAAAAATTTGACCGAGATTTCAGTGAATTTGCAGGTGCTGAAAATATCAGCAATTTAATGACTGTGATATGACATTTTAAACCTTCAATGGCAAGTTGCATTCTATAGTTCAGATCCATCTCATGCTGCATTGTGAGAGAGTAAGAAAGAAATAGAGAGAGAGAGAGAGAGAGGGAGAGAAAGAGAGAGAGAGATCTCTGCACTCGCGGTTCCTACAGCAGTGATCCTGATTCTATATAGTTTGTCCCATACGACTGGAGTCATCTGTTGTTCTCTGGTTGGAGAGTGAATATGAATACCTGCTTGACGCTGCATTATGTCTCCAGGAAATGCCCTTTTACGATGTTAACATTGTTATGTGGGTGTGCAGACTATGAGCGATGAATCTCCCAGTCACTTAACCATTGAGAAGTAATGCTTACATGCAGCAAGGAATTTTCATTGTAAGTACCCACATGTGCTTTGTAAAACACCAAAAGCACTCATTCAAACCATATTCTGTATATACCAAAAACTGTAATCACTCCCCCCCACCCCCGCGTTACTCCCCTAGGTAAAACTATGCCGATGGAGACATATGCCAGCCCTATCTTCCCCATATTCTGTAAATACCATACATGTCAGGCTTATTAGGCTCCTCTGAGAAGCCCCAGTGCTCCATATAGTAGATGTTGGTAGTGTGTGTCCCAGAAATGGACAACCTGAGGGAGAACTGCTCTAATTTTATGATTTTGTTGGAGTTTTTTTTTTGTTATTTGTTTCTCTCTAATCACGCAATGCTGTTGGCTGTGTTTGAAAAGAGGGCACCTACATACCTACCTCCTTGGGTTCTCAGTGAGGTTTAAGCTTATGGTATACAGGAATTTCCTAATATGCTGTACATTTAAAATGAAGGTCTTGACAAGACATCATACAGATACTTAAAATGCATGTTGAGTCATAACTGAGTTATAATTTTACAACGGTTATTTTAAAGTAGTGTGTGCGCATGATGTGTTGCATTTAGCTGGTATTGCTTTTAGTTTATTGACCTTGATTTTCCTTTTGTGTCTCCCTCATTATATAAAATAAATGAAGTACATGAATTTGAGTGTTGTTATGGTAGGTCCTGTGAGAAAATGTGACAGTTTTGATGGTACGACAGATGAATGACTCAGTTGAGTTGCACCGCCTCCCTATTAACACTGTGTGCGCCTTTATTAGGTTAAGTGGGGCTCTTGAGTGTGGGAAGTGCTAATATTTAAATATAGTTATGTAAGCCCTGTCTATTTCTTTTTAAGTTATGTGGGTACCATTGCTCGGTCCTCTGACGTCAAGATCACATTCACATACCATCAGTGTTACTGTCGCTACAAAACCTTATTCTCATTAATTTACGAAAGATATATTGTCCAATACTTTGTGATTACCAAATGGGTAAAGCTCCCTTGATCATTCTCCAAAGAACTAGGTATTCATCAGTGTACATATCTCATCACTTACTTAAATGACACTGGAAAAGCGTATGTTTTAAAGAAACAAAAACTACAGTAATGTGGAGTCCTCACTGAAATAACCTTCTCTCTCTTATTCATCAGGCAAAGAAGCCAAAATGTCTGTATAACCTTTTTTCTCTCCCTAGGAGACCAAGTTATTTACGTTTATGATTCATTTAGGGAGTTCCAGTTGGATATTTCCAATTGTTTTGACATAAACCAATTCTCATTCAGTGTTCACAATAATGTTGTTGCATTTGGCATTGTAGTGACTTTAAAATACAGGTAAAAAGCTGTTAAATGCTTTTAGAAGTTGCTCAAATGTGAACTGTGCCAAATTTTTTAGGCTTTAAGTCCAAAATTCCATACTTCAATTCTGCTTTCTCTGAATTTATGCTACAGACTTTGAGACAGGCATACTGCACACACTGCTGCCAGAGGGCGCTGTATAAACATCACGTCATGATGCGCTGCTGAAGTTGCATTTATTTTCCCTTGGTCCAACACGAATCACCCATTAATGAGGATGAATGAGTCCGTGGAGGCAGTGTGCCCCCCCAGCTGTTCTCCCTCTCATTTCCTCTCTCTCCATTTATTAGCCCACATTGCTCACCTCATGTGCTTGTGATCAAGCTGGTTTAAATCTAAATCTGAGGGTCACCAACAGTCAGGCTCATTTGATCAGCATGTCTCCATACACCACAGAGATCCATCAAAGTGCAAACACTTTCCCCCTGGGAGGAGATGCCTGCTGTTGGTGTTGTCCTGCCAGCACTCGCTGGAGGTGGAGCCCTTTGCTGATTTTGTTGACAGTGCTGCGTGAGATATTTTGTGCTGGGAAGCTCACTGCCGGGGCCCATGTTACAAAAATTAATCACAATCATTAAGAGACCAAATATAACTGCCACTATGAAAGTTACTTTGAAAGCGCCATTTTATGAAGTCTAATAATTAGACGCTCTTAAAGAATTCCAAACAGTTTACACAAGTCTGTTCAGGCTAATATAGACAAGATTTGTCATGGTTTAGGCGTGTATTTGTTTGTTAGACCTTTCTTTGTTCCATCGTCCAAGACGAAATGGGATTTCTTTTCCATCGATTTCCTGGCCCAGCTGGCTGATTGAGCTGGGGCGGAGTTTTCCGGACTCTATGTATATATATGGCCGGGGGTTCGCCACGCCAATCGCTAAAGTGCCTGTTTGCTTCTCACACTTCGGCCGGAGAAAATTTCTAATCAGAATTTTTCAAGCGATTTGTGATATTCCATTTATTGTTAGGAATTGCTTATTTTAGAAATTTTTCTCTCTTGCTGTTTATTCTCTCTCGCACTGCTTCCGTGTTGCGGACTTTTATTCGTCCTTGGAAGCGCAGCTTTTACCAGAGGTGTGTTCCTCTTCTGTGTTTGTGTCTTAGCTGAGCTGCTCTCAGTTCTTTCTCTCACTGGTCACGGCACCTGCTGTCCTATCGCTGCCCAGCACACGATTCTTCTGGTTAAACATAGTGGCCCTCATTTATCAAACTTGCGAAGGATCTGGTGTAGATTCGGTTGTAAATATCAGCGTTTGCCAGGTGTCAAGTCTGATTTACTAAAAGTGTGTACCTCACTGATTTCGGTGTAGAACTGGCGTGGCGTTGATAAATCTGGCGGCTGAAACCATTGTAATTTACATGACACGCCCCTATAAATTCATGCTCCGGGAGGCATAGTCCTGCCCACTTCACGACATGGACTCTCGAAAGACGGCAAAGAAGAAAGAACTTCACTGAGGAGGAAATATAAATTATCACGTCCGAGGTGGAGAAAAACTATTTTCATTTTATTTGGAAGCCATAACGGGAGCCCAGAAGGCTGCAGTTCGGAAAACTATTGCTGCTGCAGTAGTAAACACCGTTGGGGTGGAAAACCGGAGTGCAGCATAGCTTTGATTTCATTCAATAATAAATTGAATTTATAGATCCATGATATTTCATGTTATATAGCCTATATAACTGACAATCCAAATGCTTTACATGTAGGTAAGAAAAAGTGGTCTGATTTTAAGATCGCCACCAAAAAAACGGGATGCTGGTCAGACCTGGCATGAGATTTTTGCGGACCGTTTGCTCACGTTCAGATTGATAAATGCCGATCCTTGCAGGAGATCTGGTGTACACACGTTTGATAAATGAGGGCCACTATGTGCAGTTTAACCGAACTGTCATTTGAATAGATAAAGACATTAATTCATCATGAATGTTTTTCGTGGCTCTGCAGCCCCCAGTGCTGCAAACTGGTATTGCAGTTGTAAGGTTACACCACCAGTACCCTCAATCACTGGCCCTGCAAGGCCCAGCCTGCATTCCACACTCCACTTAATCAACTGCATCTGCCTATATAAACGTGAGCCTCGCACTTAATCAGTCCTAAGTCTCGTAAGCCTGTAGTTAAGCTCTAGTCTGCATAGACATAGTATCCGTTGGGCTGGGTATTGCCACTGATTTCCTGAATCGATTCGATTTCGATTCACAAGGTCCCGATTCGATTTCCGATTCAATTCGACATCGATACATTGAAGGATATTTCAGCCACAGTACCTGCTTTGCTTGAATGTGAGAGGGAGTCTTAGAGAACTAATCGCAGATATTATACGTTCAGTTTAATTATTAATAAGAAACCTTCTAACTAGGCACAATATTTAAAATATTAAAGTTCACACTAAAAAGTGACCCCAAACTTGTAACCTGAAAATACTTTTTAGTGACCAACACATTCGATCAATCAACATAATAAAGTGCAACATAGACTTAACAATCAGTAGACTATTATTCTCTGAAACTGGGTCAATATTACATGCTTCACTTTGCAAGTTCATTTTCCAGTAAATGTTATTGAATTGGCAGTTTCTACGGGTACGGCAGTTTTTCAATGCATTTCAATGTGGAGAGGTACGGCAGTCTCCATTTTAAGCCCTGTCCTAACCTAACCCTGACCGTGAAGGCCAACGCCCACTGGAAGCGAGAAACGCGCGTCAAAAAAATTGGTTACATTAATTTCAATGGAGCAACGCCCACTGGCAGCGTCTGACGCGCGTCAGATTTTTACTTTTCGCCACTGCTCAGTTTTTACTACTCATCACTGCTCAATTTCTGAGGGGTCCACTCAATAGAAAGAGTCTGGACACTTAAAGCATTTAGACTCCCATCGTATTTCAGTTTACTTTTATGATTTTGGTGGAGAAAAGGGGCTGCAAACATAAAAAATCTTCATGAGAATTCACCATTGAAATAGCAAAGAGAAAAAATAATGTTGACAAATGAAAAACTGCTGGGGCTTAAATCTATACATTTCTGGGATCATAAACTTCTTGACCACAAGTACAATTCATCTTGAACATTACATTCTACATTACCCGCTTGCTATGAGCCAAATTACTATCCAGGTGTCTCCCCAAAGTCTGAGATCCATCAAAATGGTTCACTGTCAGAGCTGCCGGGTGGCTCACACGGTTAAGGCACTGCGCTGCAGTGCAGAGGTGATCACCACGTCGCGGGTTTGAACCTCGGCGTACCCACCGGCAGGGGTCGGCAGCTTTTTCAGAGTAGCGCACAATTGGCTATCGCGCTACAGGGTTACAAATTGGGAAGGGACTGTCGGATTTGGGTAAAACAATAATAGCTTTGTTCGTTGCTCCAGCGCCTCCTGCTGGCCAGACGGGCGCTCGTCAGGAAGACTCCCTCTTGGTTCATGTCCGGGTATCCTCCGCCCTCGCTCTGAACTTGCGAAGATTCAACCAGCGAGTGTATAAGAATCAGTGGCTGACAGGCATGTGCTTCGGAGGAGAGCCGTGAACTGTCTTCTCTATCCTGAGTTGGCAGCAAGGGGTCGCATACGAGCAAGCTTTGTACATAGTTCCCCAATTGGGCATTCCAGATTCGGGTGGGATTGGAGATGCCAAATTTTTTAAAAAAATAAAAAAATAAATAAAAAAAAATGGTTCACTGTCAAATCATACATTAATCATATATTTAACACAAATTAACTTTTGGGGCATGAAATTCAGCATGAACTAATGATTTTCTGGTTGAGTTTAGCATGAATTTATCAATATCAGTGCAGTTGAACATCATTGGTCACCAGTAACCTCTCCAAACACAAAACATGCCTTTTCTCCATAATAAAGTTAACAATATTGTCCATTTTTCTTCAAAGTCCTCCAAGCATTAAATAAAGTTCTGATTAAACAGCTATAACATTCAACCTGCAATGAAAAGCTAACCGCTCTAACATCCGAGCTCATAACCTTACACCTTATTAGGGAAAAAACTCACTAACTCAGTAATATCTGAATTCTGAAATATACCTTATTTTAACAGAACAGAAATGTCACTTTCAGGAAAAATCAAACGACATTTTGCCTCCATATTCAACAGAATGGTGTATTGAACATACCAAGGGATCTACCGACGTGCGTGGGCTGCATGCATTTGGAGAAACGAAAACCTCGGCATTCGATGTCTTTAAACACGGTATAAATTCTACTGCAAAAAGCCATATTGAGCAAAATGCTAACAGAGTAGAAGTATAACCTGTTTTCTTCATTGATGCCCTCCTCCAGAGACAGATGTATCAGGTAGAAGGAACCCTCCAGTACTGTTTCATTCGGAATAATTCCCATTGACCGCGTCCATACAATATGAATCTTGTAAATGAAACTGAACGCTTCCGGCCGGTTTCGAGTGTCTTTGTTTCTTTAATATCGCATCATTTTCAGCTGTGCAACCGTGGCCAACATTCGAAGAACACAACCGACCTTACTTTTACGCTTAGCTTTGTATCCTGTTCTTATTGTCCGATCAATGTATTTCAGTTATTGAGGAAAGTTTAAACACTCAGGAATTGGATAAGAAACGAGTCTATCAATACATTGTTACCGGGGAATCTTCACGAGGGTGTGAACTATACGCAGAGTTACGCAGATGCATCTGAGTATATAATTGAGTGACTACTGGGCAAGGATATTGACTAGTTTGCACATCAGGCTTAGCTGAGGAGTTCAATTCATGCTACTACTGAAAACTAGGGGTTGGAGGGAACTTCTCCATACACTAAATCGCGTTTCAGCTCTGCCTGCTTGTGAATATTCAATAGCTGATCCAGGGGTGCCATCTCGTGGTCGAGTGCTGTAACTAAGTGTTTAAATTTGCATATCTATAGACGTGAGAAACGTGATCTGCAGAAAGGGGTTAAAATAAAGATCTGGTACGGAAATGTATATCCAGCGTTGATTTTGTTCGCTCATCATTACTTGTATCTTGAAAATCCAGCCTCGATTTACCGTGCCATGCGTGACCAGTCGTGTCCACTGCAGTTACGTATGGATCACTGTACATTTTTACCGTCAACAGGTAGTTTCGCATTTGCAGCAAGCTTTCTATCAATGAAACACTGCTCGATGTACATTTATATGACACGTAGTCAAAATACTTCTACCTGTAATTAACTTATTCATTATTATCCGTTACGTCGTGAAATGCATTACTTAAGTAGTTTTTTTTAAGGATTTGTACTTGAGTTGTTTTTGTTTTTTTTTTTAACTGGGACTTCTACTTTTACTCTACTACATTTGAAAGGTAAAAAGTATACTTTTACTTCGTTACTTTGACACTGGCCACATCGCTATTCGTTACAAATTAAAATATGAATGTAATTCATCATTTAAGGATTATCTGGATTTGGCGCATTTCTAGAAGAACAACGGTGCTCGGCAGGTTATCTGAAGTGCCTTGTGCAGACGTGACCGTCAGCAGACAAGGAGCTGAAAATTTATGCATGCAAAACAACATTGTATCACTAGATGGCACTCCCGGATCAATTATTGAATACTCACAAGCAAGATGGAAATACACTAATAAAAGATCGATCTTAGAAGAAAATGAATCAATATCGAAAATTTAAATAATTAAAAATCGATCTGAATCGGAAAATCGATTTTTTGAACCCAGCCCTAAATATAAAACCTCTATTTTATCGCTGTTACTGTAATATATAATCAGCGCATTACTACAAGCTTCTTAAAGAAACCTCGCTTCCTATTTTGCTTGAAAGACTTCAGCGCTGTTACTACTGTGTACGTTCAGCACATAATTATTATATAATATAGGCCTACTTAGGAATCTACATTCCTGTTCTGTTTGTATTCCACCTTGCCTGCCTTTGCAAGGTGTGATTGAAAACTCCTGTTTCATCTTCGTATCTGAATCCAGTTCCACGTTTTTGGGTTTTTCAGTGCACTGAACTTACAGGCTGCCCACGTGCATTTTGCATGTTTGTTACAGACACATGCGCACAGGCAGATATCACGACAACAGTAGTCCTTTTTTTCTAAACTTTCCAAAAAGTTTTTCCAGACGGGAATAAAATGGAGTAAGTTGATGCCAGGTGGCCAATAATAGGTGCTGGAACAGTCTGTACTTCCATAATCATAAAATATTTTTTAAAAATTGGCTTACCACATTGAATGAATTTATTGAATTTGAAACAAAATTAAGGGTGGTATTTAGAGGTTGCTCTCCAGGAAGCTGAGTCACTTGAGGATGAAACGCCAAATCTTAAATAAACTTTTAGGTATGTTCAGGGATGTCGGCTGACCCCGTCTTTTGCGCTTAGCTGCACATCTGCAAATGCTGCCAGGATACCTTTTCATTTCAAGAGGTAAAAGTGAACTAGCTGATTAAAAAAAACTGGCTTACTTCTACGAATATTGAAAAATGCCAATTTTTACATTTGATATCACTACCAGCTGCGAAAGCATGGGCTTGCTTTCTTTATACCTCGTCAGTCTGTGTGGGTGTGTCACTGTGGAAAAATGTGGTCCTGGAAACATCTATTGCAGTGATAACTACCACAGGAGCAGTTTTGCATAGTTTGTGAGGTATGTATTTCTCTGTCTGTGGGTGCATATTTTAATGCAGCAGCATCATAACCAAGCAAGATTCAGTCACAAAACTTTAGAGCTGTGTAGTTTAGATCACAAGAAAGCCTGATACGAAGATGGGTTTGGTCCAATTAGGGGCACTGGAAGTTGGGGTGTACGAGGAGCATCTGGTGTGATCCCATTTCAAGATGGTCTCTATACTGTATGAGCCTGTACCCCAAAAATGGCTGATTGGTACCATTCAAAGGGACAAAGAGCAATGCGCATAACAATTTAGGTTAACAACCCAAGTTTTAATTTTTGCGTGATAGCACTGCACCAAGTGTCATTTTAAAGGATTAAATGTAAACCCTTCCCCAACTTTTGCTCACTTAGGTTACTGAACACTAGTTGTGCCAGTTGTTCAATACAGCTGTGAAACCTGGAAAATGAACAAAAGAGACAAAAATAGGCGTGCAATGCACGGAATACCCCTCAGCCCGACGTCGAAGTTTTTGGAGACGCCTGCCCGCCCACCCAACCGCATGCCCAACCGCACGAAGAATAGCAATACCCTGTCAGCCTTGAGGGCTGAGGGGTAACAAGGTAGTATACCTCTTTCAGAAAAAGTGCCTCAGACCAATCCTTCGAATCTACTGGGAAGAGCATGTGACTACTGAAGAACAAAACCAACCTTAGTTTTACGCTTAGCTTTGTATCCTATTCTTATTGTCCGATGACATGGGCGCCGGAGGGAAAAAGGAAAAGAGGATTCCCAAAAACAGCTTAGAGATGTACAGTAGAGAAAGAGAGGGGAGAAGCGAGGTGGAGCTCATTTATTTTTTTATTTATTTATTTATTTAGCTCTTATTTAACCAGGGAAGGCCCGTTGAGATTGAAATCTCTTTTTCAAGGGAGCTCTGGGGGTAGAGCTGGAGAGGAAGAGGACGAATTGCACAGCCAGTTAGATCAGGGGATGATTAGGTGGCAGGTCAAAAGAGCCAGGTTGGGAATTTAGCCATGACACCGGGGAACCCCCTACTCTTCGATGAGCATCATAGGACCTTTAATGACCACAGTGAGTCAGGACCTCGGTTTAACGTCTCATCCGAAAGCCAAAGCGCTAGTGACTGCAGCAGACTGGAAGAAATGGAGCAACTCTGTGGAGACCTTTTGTGCCACTGGGCGCTCAGAAGATAGCTAACAGGTAACAGGTTACTGAACATGGGTAAAAGTATTTAGCGGTATCTAACACATCAAAAAAATTGCTTAATATATGTGCAAGTTACAATTTATTGACCAATCACTCTTAAAGGAGAATTCCGGTGTGAAATTGACTTGGGGTGTATTGAAACATGATAACAAGTACTAACCTTTGTCGAATACCCCACCTCCTTACACACGCAACATTTCGAACTAAATGGCTTTTTAGCTGAAGCTCCCAACAGGCTTACAATGGTAGTGAATCGTGTGTAGCGTTGCCATGCTGACAAATCACAATTTTTTTCATCATTAACAAGGCTTAAAATAGCTCCACACTTCATCGGTAGAATTCCGAGGGCCCTGACATTTAAAACGAAGCTCTGAGTACTTTAAAAATGAACAGGTAGCTCATTGAAAAAGACTATTTATCCAAACAGTACCTCGAGGTAGTTTCCAGTCGCCTCCATCTTAAAAGTCACAATAAGTCAATTGACGAGCACGAACAAATAGGTTGCAATCTGTTCCCCTATCCTTCCTATTCGTTCGTGCTCGCCAATCGACTTATTGTGACTTGTGTACGTCATAGTGATGATGTGATCAGTCACTTGACCAATAAACGGCGAAAATACCAAAAGACAAATTTCAGATCAACAAACACCCTAAAATTTGTATTTTCCTGCATATCATAGATGTTATCTATAGGTTCTGATAGGGCATGATGGTGCATGCATATAATTCACTATTAAAACAATTATATTTTATAGCAGTATTGTAAAATTATCACTTTTCCCTTATGAATAATGCATTATGTTCCTTATTATTGCATTATTGTCCATCCAAATGGTTCTTAACATCGGCTGTATGAGTGGAATAAGAAGAAAAAGCCTTCAATAGATTTGAATCTACAGCAAAATAAACATCCGATTTCCAAAAATTTGATAACTAGTAACATAAAACTTAGGAAATTATTAATTTCCTGGAAAAAAAATACACCATATACACCGTATACTTACAAAAATCACACGGGCAGCCCAGGAATAAAAGTGAAACGAGAATAGGTTTTGTCCGTTTTCTTTACTAGGAAAGCTGGGTTTTCACAAGTGATCTTAATTCCAGACGCTTGTTTTGATGGCCATACTGCATACCAAATTTGTGTGCCATAATTCCCCCTGCCTCTACCCCTAAGGTCAAAGATAACTGAGTGACACTTGAGAAAATAATTCTGCGTCAGCCTCAAGCTTAAATTCTTATTTAAAAAAAAATGCTTCCAGTGTATAATTAAACACATAAACAGGCGTTTCAATCACAACTTCGAGAAGAAATACACATTAGGCATGATACACTCCCCCCCTTCGCCATTTAAAAGCACAGAAGATGACACTGATCAATGCTATCATTCCTATCTGTGAACTAGAGGTGAAGTAAATTAAGAAAAACCACAGCAGTCTTTATCCATCAATATAGTGCCAACAGCCCCCCTTGGCTCATACACTACTAGTTTATATCTTTACTTCAACGTCACGATGAACAGCATCTTTCACTGGAATTTCATGCATTCAAAAGCAAAATATTCTCTTTGCAATGTAGTGTAGTAAAAGCAAGTTTCTCAAATCCGAAGCACACTGATTAAGTACAAGTGCAAAGGTACTTATCTGCAATAACAGAGTAGAAATACTCTGTTAAGCTGCGTTTCCACCGAACACGAAATGAATTATTTGCATGTCCAAACTAGGCTTATGCCGTCGGAGGCGACGGCTGGGGGTATATCCCCGAACGCCCCCAATCCTCCCAATTCCCCAATCCTTGAATAGACCTTGAATAGATTGAACTTAATTTCAGGTCAATCGTTCAAATGGTTCTGAAGATATGGCCAAAATGGTCATTTTCCATCACAAAGCGCCACCTGGTGGCAAAATATTGATCTATACAGTTATGATGTGATCATGTGACACGTTGTGAGGTCATAACCTGGCAGCTGCACATAGTTTCATGTCTATTGGAGAAATAGTTCCAAGGATATAGCAAAAATGGTGAATTTTATGCGACAAAGCTCCACCTTGTGTCAAAATTTTGAACCAAACAGGTATAATGTGGGACACATCGTGGGACACATCCTCAGGTCATGACCTTTCATTTGCACTTGATTTGAGGTCAATCCGACAAATATTTCCAGAGATACGATAAAAACAGTGGTTTTTCCCGTTTTTGGCCCCTGGTGGCCGATCTAGAAAGTGTAAGTTGTCCAAAATCAAATCAGTACTTCCTCTTTATGATACTTACTTACATGCAAACTTGGAATTTATAATTGAAATATTACTGCAGTTATCGCGTTAACATGTAAATCAGTTTTGGGCCCCTGGTGGCCAATCTAGAGATCGTAAATAGTCCAAAATTAAATCAATTCTTCCTCTTTATGATACTTACTTATGTGCAAAACTTGGAATTTGTAATTGAAATATTACTGAAGTTATCGCGTTAACAGTGATTTTTCAGTTTTTGGCCCATGGTGGCCATCTAGAAATTGTAAATTGTCCAAAATCGAATCAGTTCTTCCTCTTTATGATACTTACTTATGTGCAAAATTTGGAATTTGTAATTAAAATATTACTGAAGTTATCGCATTAACACGTAGTGCGGCGGTGGCCGGACCAAAAACATACAGTAATATCCCCCAGAACGCCATTCGGCATTCGGGGATATAATTACATTCAAAGTCAATGCAAAGACGCAAATACCCTTGAAAAGATCGCCAGGCAATGCGAATAACGCAGTAGAGGCGACGCGATGTGGATGTCACATGTGAACAGCGCAAATGCACGGAATTCATATTTTTCCTCACATCAAAAGCCATGTGTCGACCGAAAAAGAAACAATATTGAACACTAATGAGCTTCAATTGTCTCTTCACAAATCCACCTGAAAATGA
The DNA here is from genome assembly GCA_029721435.1 of Gymnothorax reevesii. NCBI lineage: Eukaryota > Metazoa > Chordata > Actinopteri > Anguilliformes > Muraenidae > Gymnothorax > Gymnothorax reevesii. Next base: position 96,731,102 of record CM056575.1, read on the forward strand.
GAGAGTTTATTGGATAAATACTGATACTAATCAGCAAAGTGGAATTTTTGCATGCACACCCATCTGACCTTTAACAGACCAACAGGGCTGTAACAATATAGAGGTAACATTTTTCAGTTTTGTCCATCACAAAAGACGTATTTATCGCCTTAGCCTAGTTTGGTTGTTTCTTGGCCAGGAATACAGGCGTTTGTGTCAAAGTGGGTTGAATGGGACATTTGGGGAGTGTGAATGAAAACCACTGGCACAAGATTCGAGTCAAAGAACTAATTTTCATTTTGACCCAACCAAACCACCATTTAAGACGAACACCGTTGCTCTATGGTAGTTTAATGGGGATGAGTCCCAGCCAGTGGTGCTGTTTGTGGGTAAATACATATTGTTCATATCATATATCTTCCATTTTTAATATTTACTTTCATTTTTTACTGCTATGCTGTCCAGGGTGTGTCCCTGCCTTTCGCCCATTGTCAGCTGTGATGGGCCCCACTTCCCTTGCAACCCTAGAGATGGAGAATCAGTCCAGATAATAGAAGGAATAGCCCATAAATAATGCCTACAAAATGATGGTGGGGTCTAATAAGGGGGGGGGGGGGGGGTTAAAGGATATTTTAATACTCATGAATATTTTCTTTGTTTGAGGGGAAATAAATGATTTACTCCAGTGTTGCCCATGGTTTAATACCAGGAGTACTGTTTTGTATATGATGTAAATGACCTACCTTTTCATAAAAATTGCATTAGCTGCCTCCTCCTCCAATGTAGTCTTCACACTACTTATCCTGGGATTTACTTGTTTGATTTGCCATTAATTTTTGAATAGCAAGACTATGCCACCCAGACAAGTAGATCTGTTTCCTCTTGAGAAAGGTGTTCTTGGCAGAAGCTGTCAGAGTTCAGTGTTTCTTTTTCACCTAAATTGATGAAATTTTCAGTTTCTTATGACCTTAATGCACATGTTTTAACTCCTGTAACGCCGGCGTCACGGGGTATGCCGTGACCCTCTGACCCTAAAATGCATATTTGTTTTCTCAAGCTGTTCCAGTTCAGGATTGCTTGATATATAATCAAACGATTTATTTTTTTAATAAACAAGAGAAATATATAAGCGTGTAATAACAGTTGTATTAACAAAGTTTTGAGAAATGACAGATCACTGAAGAGCTACATTGAAAATTTACTTCTTAGTGATATTGTATGGATGGAGGGGAAAAAACAAATGATAAAAATAGCCTAATAATAAAAAATAACCCGGTGCTTTCTCTAAATTGATTTATTTTAAGATTGCATTTAATCACAGTGTTTTGGCGTTCAAAAGAATAGGCTGCATTCGTGGGGAAGCGTAGTTGCACACTCATTGCAATGCCAAGCACTAGGTATCAATTTATTTAATTGCTAGCGCTTCTTGCACCAAAGCGTTGGTACTTGACTAATTTCGTGAGTAGGTTATTAGTGCATCATGAAAGTTTGACAGGTGGCATGCATTTAAAATGCATCTAATTTTCAAGGTAGCAAAGTCATTCATGAGTTCTGTGTAGTCCAGCTTCTGGGAAAGTTGTAGGAAGGCTACAATATGAGATTGTATGAACGGCAATTGTCTCATTAATTAATTAGAAACAAAATCTAAATCTTGTCTGATTTCCATTTGCAGCAGCATTCACTTCATCACATTCTACTTCAAGACAGAATTTTTGATAAATTTCTGTTAATTTCCGTCCATGCAATCTAACATTGTAGCCTACCTCTTCGATGCTAAGCTGTATTTCATAATCGTTAATGGCAACACAGCTTATTGGAAGCCTATTTGCTAAGTAAATCATTCAATCAATTATCCGATTCTTACACGGAAGCAGGTAGAGTGTTAACCAGCATTATGGTAATGTCACTAGTAGAAGACAGAGTTTTATTTTTACACAAGCAAACTTGACACAGGGACCTGAGCCGGCAATACCGCATTTGTGGAAACATTTCGTTGGGCAAATCAGACCAATCGGACACGGACGCAGAAAAAAAAATGCCGTTTAGGGAGCTGCAGGAATTCAGAGGCTTCATAAAACGTTAATGTTTTAGTTACCATTAATGTGGATTGGAAAATGCTTGATAATTTTTTGCAATGAACAACAATGCAAGCTGCAGGGAAATGTATACAGATTGATACTCGTAACTGAACAAAATCAACACTTTGTTGCAAACTAGAAACCCTAAACGAGCACGAGTTTGGAGATGTAATGTGCTTTAAGGCGAACCCTCCAATAGCAAGACCCGAGTGGAAGAGGTTAAAAGCTATAGCAGAAGCTGATCTGATTGACCGTATAGAACCGAACTCCCACCACACCGACAGATAATTTTTTTTGTCTTAGACTAACCCTAGATGATGAGAAGCACATCTGCAATATATGAGCTAGGTTTTTATATATGGGCAATGTAATGGATATGTTGATAGGAACAGATAAGTTAGAAGGGCAGAATTCAGCTTGGGTGAATAGTGCAGCCATTCCCAAAAAAGGAATGAATGTTAGCTAGCAGTTGTTCCTATACAGATGCTAGCCATGGACCATTTTTCTTGTTGAAGACTGACTGCTAAGTGGCAAATGCCAAATATGCCTAGTATTCACAGACAGCATAGAAATGATATTGGGAAGTCTTGCATTGACGAATTGGCTATCACCCGGGATGCTGCCTAATTTCCTGTCATTTTCCAGCACAAACTCAAAAATGTAACACATCAGAAAATATTTTGGCTGCTTTTGCCTTGATTTCCATAAAAATTAAAAGTTTCAAAAATAATCACAAATTTTCCTAATAACATCTTGACTTGACAAAAATGCCATTTGCACTTGCTTTTGTTGTCTCTTTATTTCCCTTAACTTTCCAAAATTAATGGTGCTATTATTGCCCTGTTATATGTTATGGTGATCGAATTCGTCAGTCCAAAGTATTTCAATGCAAATGTAATCGGCTGCGATGACCTTGGCTGGGCAGCATTAGTAAGGTAACATAAAGGGTAAGATTATCGTAGAAAAGAAGTGAAAACATTTAACTTAACTGTATACCTCTAGAAAGGTAGATTTGAGTACTTTGCAGCTCTGAACATCAGCTGTGAACCAGTGACAAATAATGGCTGTATTTTTTTTTTATATTCTGCAAATAATGCCCTTGTGGGACACTATTACTGAATAAAAATAAATGACCCAGGGTCATGTGACCAATTAAGTGGTGGAATGTATACAGCATGAAGTCACCCACTGATTCTGCGTTCTTCCCTCTCTCCTCAGAAAACACTGGCCCTTGGACAGTGACATACATCACTCAACCAATCAGGGCTGAAGGCCATGCTGTGCTTTAACAGTTCTCTTTTTAAACTGCCATGGATGAAGTTATCAGAAACCAGGTCTAAGGTGGGATTTTTTTGGATAGGAGGATGAAGATGATGCAGGACCCCGGGAACACAAATTTACGAAGACAAACATATTTCTCCCTCCACCAGTGACATCCAGAGGATTGTGCTAACCGTAGGCGCACAACCAGTGCTGAAGGCAACTGTACCCTCAAGGCCTTCCTCGTTCTGCTGTGGTGAGTCAAATTAACACTGTGCTGGTTTGCAAAAAGATAGAAAAATCTATCTGATAAAGGTTTAATTGTCCCTGTCTTTGTTTTAAATTAATCTAAGGTGCCAATTTGGACAACCTTCAGAATGCTTAACCCATTAATAGCCAGTTTCCTGCTGGGATTCCATTTGTTTTCACTAACTATCATAAGTGATGATATTGCTGAGTATCCATGATTGGGTTTTATAAGCATAGATGGAATCAGAGAATTTCTGATAATTGAGCTCTGATGATCATTTTTTCTCATGCAGAAGTCATTGAGTTACAGTATTGGACTCACTGTTGAGCAGGAAAAGGTGCAGAAGAATTTATGTGACCATTTTAACATCTGAAAACTAGGTTTTGAAATGGCTTGGATCCTCTGAAAGTAACTTAATTGAAAGATGCAAAAATGTGGAATTTTATTGCAAATAACTTTTGGGATATCGTGGTGAGATAGTGAGTATTCAGTCGGCCCATTTTGATAAAACAAATAAAAGATTTCTTGAATATTCCTATCTGATTTCTTTCCTTTCAAGAAAATTTACATCAGAAATCAGTTTGAATTGGGATTTCTTTGGAAAATGGTTATTTTGCCAGTCGCAGTCCATATTACATTTTGTGTGTCTGGTGTTATCTGTTTCATAATGAATCCCTGTTATAAAATCATTTTAGGTTCTGGAGTATGACTTTTGAAATGATTATCAGAGAATTTTGAGCACCATCTGCTGTTCACAATGTTGTATGTTTTTTCAGAAAATTCAAACCTGGAATGTCCTCTGCTCAAACTGCCTGCCACCTGAATTATTAATTCAATATATTTGCAAATGTTGGTAATTAATGTACGATTCTAACATTTTACATAGTCTGAAATCATTAAATAAAATTACATTTCAAAACACAGCTTTTATACCACAGTCTGCCTACCAGTACCAGTGCTGACAAGCCTCCTGAATGTCACCCTGTCCTGAATTTTGGCTGGACCACTGCTGTGTGAAAGTGTGCTACTGAGCAGCTGAGTGACAGAGAGAGTGAGGAAATCACACCATTGGTCAGCACTGAGTGATGAAGTTAGAGAACTGGTTGGGGGAATTTTGTGGTATCCCTATTGGACACTGCACTTTCAAAATAAATAAGCATTAGGCAGTAGTAGTAGTAGTAATGTATTTATTAAAGTGACGTGTTCAATATAGCCAGTAAAACACATTCATAATTTTAAGAGACCTGTATCTCTTTGTAATTTGAAAACAATTGCCCTTCGAAAAGACAGGCATTCACGTACTGATTCGTCTTTGCATGAGTCATCTGTGTCATCAGCAACAAAAAACGTCATATTTATGGGAGCACATATGGTTATCAACCTGATCCAAACTGAGAAAATGAATGTGCTTGTAGCAAATGTATGGAAGAGATTTCGCTCAGGAGTATTGAAAACAGTTTATCAGTTGTACCTGATGAGGTTAAGAGAAAGAAAAAGGGCAGATGGCTAGCTTTTTAGATTTTTAACTACTCTCAACACATGTGCGGGCAAAAAGACACATGGATTCTAACCTGACCGTTCTCATTCATGTCACATAGCCATGGATGAGATTTATGTCTGATCTAGGACTGCATGCTAAAGTGGCTCAATTCTGATTTGAAGATTAAATATGAGGTCGGATTTCTGTGTACGCACAGCTCTGAAAACATCAGATCTGAAAAAATCAGGCCCAAAAAAAAAGATTTGGGTCACTTCTGCCTGCTAATGTGAATGAAACACAGAAACCAAACCATTACAAAGCCATTTATATGGCTCTGAGACTCCAGGAAACCGAAGTGAAACTAATTATTATCTACAAATGTAGAAAATTTGGAACAGTGGTGAACATTCCCTGAAGTGCGCGGCCTACCAAAATTCCTCAAAGAGTGCATCGTTGACACATCCAGGCGGTCACAAAAGCACTCAGACTAACATCTTAAAGAAGTGCTGGCCTTCTCAGTTATGGTCAGTGTTCATGATTCTAATTGGCCTCCACAGGTGAAAACCACTGCTGACCTAAACGAGCTCGTCTCACATTTGCTGAAAATCATCTTGATGTCCCCCAAAACTTTGGAATAAATTTCGGCGGCCAAAAGTGGAACTTTCTAGAAGACATAGGTCCCATTACATCGGGCGTAAAAGCTAACACAGCATATCATAATTAGAACATCAGGCCAATAGTCAAAAAGTCAATAAGAAATGGGATGATCATGTCATGCTCTTTGAAGCAAATGAAAAAGAAAATGAAACTCGCACACTCAAATGCTCCAAATACTTCATAGAAGACAATGTTTTGAGGCAATTCTCGAAACTGGCATTGGCTCGAAACATTTTCTTCTATTAACTATTTGGAGCATTTGAGTGTGCAAGTTTCATTTTCTTTTTCATTGTCTTTCACTGCACTCAGCTCCCATATAAGGGATGTGCATATTTCCTTGACTATTCATGCTCTTTGAAGCAACCTTTTCCAAAGTGATTGTCATGTTAGCCAAGTATTTTCTTTAACAAAGCAGATAAAATGAGAGCAAGCTCCATAGAAAATGACACCAGGATTTAATGTCTTGGATTGTCAGCTATTGGATGAAATTCCAGGAGGAAATGTGGGGTCTGAAGTTAGTGGTTGAGTTGATTGCAATATATGCTTGCATAACTTCATTGACGTAATTCCGAGCATCTGTTTTATCTGTTGTCTGTGAGCACTCATCAACAGCAGTCAAATTTTACTTCATTTCCACGCATTACTCCATAATTAAGATGGCCCCTGTTGTTTCTACTTTATTGCAATAGAGTCTAATGGTAAGGATGAACAATTTGTGAGACACTTCAAAATCTGCAACTTACCAGTCACGTCACAGCAGCAACCTGCATGTGGTCAATGTCTTCACTCATCGCAAAATGGCAGCCTCGTGGCCACCAGTGTAAACATCAAGTGTAAAACCCAATACCTAAAGGATGTTTTTCTTCTGGAACAATAACGGTTAAGCATATGGTAAACCAATTCTGGCTAATGACTTTTTCGGGCAGTAGAGCTTACAAGCCTGGTATTAGAGGAGTAAACTGCTCTGACAGCTGTGGTGCAGTTAGACCTCTATAGATGAGTTTTAGTCTTGGGTCGCAAATTAAAGAGGAACAATGGTAAATTCTTGTATAAAATCACAAATGCGGTTTGGACATGATAACAGTATGGATATTTAAGACACATTTTCTTAACTTTAAGTATGAAATAATGCTAGACTATGGCGCTAACTATTTTACCATATCATTTAGCAACTGTTTGCAGGTTTCTACATACCAAAATTCAACTCGGACATTCTTTACTGTTATTTGTGCCCCTATTGTGAGAATTACCTTTATAATGCATTAATCATACTGGAGAGAGGCTTGTTGGAGTTGAAGATGAGGTTTGAATCAAGCTATTAGACCAGCCTGGGATGGTTGGTGTTTTGGATGATGTTTTTGATCACGCTAATAAAACAGCCTTGGGTGGTTGGTGTTGTGGGTAATGTTTGAATGATGCTAATAGATCCTTCTTGGCTGATTGATGTTGTGGATGTTTGAGTGATGCAAACAGAACAATCTCAGCTGGTTGATGTGGTGGATCATATTTGAATGAGTCCTGATAGATCAGCCTTGGCTGGCTGGTGTGGTTGATCATGTTTGAGTGATTCTTACAGAAACGCCTTGGCTGGTTGATGTTGTATGTACTGTTTGAGTCATGCTAATTGAACCACCTCCGCTGGTTGAGGATATTATTTGAGCAATGCTAATAGAATAGCCTTGGCGGGTTGGTGCTATGCGTAATGTTTGTGTCATGCTAATAGAACAGCCTAGCTAATCCCACCTTATGATCTTTCATGTAGATCAGTTAGCCTTGTCTCCATGGCAACACTGCAGATGGAGCACAGCTATACCTCAGCTGGACTCCCTTTGGAAGGATTTTGCATGGTGGTGCAGGACTGACTCCATGATCTGTCTTTCTGCCTATCTGCAATGAACTGACAGCTGAGCAGGCAATTGTCCAATTGCCTTTGGTCCCTTAGGAAGAGGTGGACTACATACAAAAAGTGCCGCAATTCCTACTCTGCTCAGCCAATTTGTTAATGCCCTCAAAATGCCCTCAAATCAATACATATATACAAATCAAAATGCCCTGGACATTCATGTTCAGTTCATATTCATTCTCTAATTTTAACGCCAATATAGTATCACAGCTAAATAAACCATAACTTTGTCAACTTCAAAAAAATTTTGGACCTGAGTGTCATGGTTTTGGAGGCTGGTGGTGGCGCTGAGAGCTTTCTTGGTTGCTCTCGTCTGGGACGATGACAATTCCCAAGTTAGCCGCTTTCGCGCATATCCGGCTTCAAAACGAGGCTCTGAGTGTTGACCTCGGCATAAGTAACTGGGTGATCATTGTTTCGACTCGAAAAATCGCTCAGCATTTTTGCAGATAAACTACGTTGTTTGGCGAAACAGTTGACGAAATCAGTCGCATTTGCAGTTGATATCGAAGTGCAATCCCCGTTTCATATCCGAGTGGTGTAATTTTTAAACGTCAGTGTCGGTCGACTCGTGTTTTTATTGAACTTTCACCGCTTGAAAATTCAGCAGTTTACACACGCCATCATGCACGCTCATTCCTACACACAATTAGCTATAAATCACACTCGTCGCCTGTCTCTTCGTTTGGTAGGTTTTTTGGCCTCTCCTCATATTTTCTGTAGCTGGTTGACAATAGCTTGGGCTGATAGCTAGTGAGGTGTGCAGGTAGCAGTTTTTTTATTTATAAATTCCGCCCGTGATATGGAGACAGTCCAGTCAGTCAGTCAGCAGCTCTGCCTTGCAAAGGCAAAACACCGTAACATCACTTTTGGTGGAAAATGAGTTAGTCAAACTTGGGGTGTTGAAGACCTCCTTTATCACGTGGATAAATATTTTGAGACAATTTGATTTATGTTATGCAAAAAAAAAAAAAAAACTACCCCTGAAAATCCCATTAGAAATCACGTCAGAACGCCGTAACTGCAGTTTCTGTGCTTAGCCTTTGTTTCTGGACGCTGACGTTTAGATAAGGCACCCTGGCTTTGTTTAACCTTTTTGTTTCTGTACAGCCCTGAAGTTATGGTCAGTGATAGTTGGTGCAGGCTCGTCTACATCTCACTTACATAGGCTCCCTCCCTGTCAGCTAGCCTGCCTGTCATCAGGCCCATAAATAATTAAATGCACATCCTACCTTTTCTTGTAAACCGATAAAATCCATGTCAGCTACCATCTGATAATCCACAAATTAGAGTAAATATTCCTCTGATGCTGCAGGCGAGCAGACAAATTCTTTATCATCAATGAGTCTACTAGGCTACCCAATGTCCACTGTTGGTTGCAAAACAAACCGTTAAAAAAAATTCCTGCTATGAAACATTTTTGGTCAATTGTGTAATGTCGGAGATGACTTCGGCCAAACAGGAAAATCCAATTTTATCATTATACAATTACACGTCAGCAATGTTTCAACAATAATCCACTGTCAGAGCAGTTCCTAGGATGCAGGCAAACAGAGCACTTCTTTATGATCAACAAGTCCGCAAGCTAGTCCTACCTAGTCGCAAAGCAAATCGAACACACATTCAACATGTAAAACCCTCTCTTTGGTTGATCATGTCTGAGTTAAGCTGCTATTTTATATTTTCGTGAGAAATTTATTTCATATACATTGAATTTTCATTGCACAAATTCACATTCAGATTTGCACATATTCAAAATTTGTCCACAACTTCACTTTGTTTTATACAGGTGCACAAATATGTTTTGCACCAAATATACTGCAACAATAGGAGTAAAAATGTGAGCGTGTCATTTTTTTTGTCTGTGACTTGTAAAATTGAATTTGTGCACCTGTAATTAAGAATTTGTGAATGTGATAGTGTTGTGTGGTATTTTTTTTTCAGAGAGAAAAAAATCTACAAGTACACAACCCATACAAATCGATGTATACAACTACAAATTCCACTGTGACAGGAGCTCAAACCTTTTTCACCAATAATACCTTCTTGGTAAGGTCTCTAGTGAGAGAGTTGTTGAGGTATTAGCTGCAAAAGAGGAAAGTGCTAAATAGCAAGGTAATCTTAATGTTTTTCCTCTTTCTGTGCACCGTCTCGTAGTGATGGTGTGATGAGGCCCGAGAATGTATTAAATCTTTCCAGGCAATTGCTTGATGAATAAGCTGATCATGAAGCCCCATTTAACAGTTCATTTGGGAGTACTGATATCTGCAGGTCATTTGATGTACAGCAGTGCTACCGTGATGTTCACATGTGAGCTACATCTGCAAACACACATCTCTCTCTCTCTCCCTCCGTGCGCGTTTGTATCTATGTAGACGCACACCACTCATCCTCAACGTGATTGATTTTAGCAGATATATACTATGGTTCACCCTATTGGGAGATATCACCCCAAAATGTTCCCAAACGGATGATGTCTTTTTGTTGGCTCCATTATCTCCAGTGTTCTGCATATACCTCACCAGATAACGCAGAACACGTCTTGAATTTCTCGCATCTTTTTCAGTGAATCAAATCACGCAACGAGGCAATCACGTGATTTTAGAGAACCGGGGCCTCATTTGTCTTTGGTCACGTGATATTCTGAAAAACAATACAGGCCTAGAAACAGGCTTCATTGGGACACGCCCCCTTTGATCAATACGGATCCCGGGGCTTCAGTGTCAGACATGACATCACTACCATCTGGTACTAATTCTTTTTATCTCGGTTTCCGAGATTTTTTCCCTTTCAATTCGTTCTGTCAAACTCGCTTCGCTTCCTTATTGTTACGCGGACTGGATCTACGTCCTTTGGAAGCGAGTCTCCCTCTCTGATTTCTGTCGGTGTTTGTCTCTTATTTTGTCATCCTTCATTCGTTCCGGCCGCAGTATTTGGTGTCTCAAAAATCCGACCATCACACCTGAGTGCGTATGATCTGTTTTCACCTCTTTGCGTTAAGATCTGGGCAAAAAGTCTCAGCACAGTTAAAACTATTCCATAATTTGAATTTGCTTTCAAAAATCATGAAATGAAAGGTTTCCCTGCAGCCTTAATGATGCTGAGATCAGGGCTCTGTCAAAACTTTATCATCTTTATCAACTGTTTTTAATGAAATACAAACATCTATTTATAAAATTAATTTCTTAATTTACATTTGGCATCTCAAAAGTGCAATTCTTCTTCAGGAACACTACTATGGAAAACAAAAATAAACATATAAGACCAAATTTAAATAAAAAAAAGGGGAAGTTGAATATTTTTGCACTGTACTTATAAACCATTGTACCTATTCACTCAGATAAACATTCTCTCAGCTACTCTTGTACTTCCGTAAGCGTTTTCTTTCTTAGTTCTCAGAAACCTGAGCGTTTATGTCTACTTTTCTCTTTATAGCAGTATATAGTACGGAACTGCTTGACACAAATTTTGAGAATAGCATTTTATCATACTTTGTTATTCATTTAGAGTAAATTTTCAGTAAACCAGCTTAATTTAATGCAGCAGTGTAAAAAATGCACTATTACATGTTTTGGTTAATGTGCTCCTCTGTGGGAATTGCTGTGGGCCTGGGCTGAATAGGAAAGGCTTTATTCTGCATTAATGCATGAAACGGCTAAGACTGGAGATGACTACATCCCTCTGACTGCCAAAGGACGGCATTCAAACTCAAAAAAGAACATTCATGAAAAAATTGGGGAAAGCTCAACATTTCATGAGGACTATTTTCAGGTCCTTAGAATGTGAGCACATTTTGAGCATCATGATTTTTGTGACAAAAATGCTTTTATTTTGATTTTGCTCTGTATGGCACAATTTTAGATTTGTAATAAAGTAATTTTTGCTTTTAAATGTATTTCTCATGTGAATGTAAGATTTGGGCTCAAGAAAAGCAAGCATTTTCTTGCCTGATAATAAGACCAATCGTAGTGGTAGACTGGGACAGTAAAATAATCCAGTTGGAAGATATCTGACAGTACTTAATATTTATGAAAAGTACAATAATTTTACAAAATGACCACAATAATGTTAAAGAATACATATAATCTTGTTTTTAAAAATGTATGCTTTCTTTTCTTTTGCCTTTGAAAAGTAAAAAAAAGTTATCAGCTCATTAAAAAGTAGAGGGCATACCTCCGCCACACCATATATCTACTCTTTTGGGTACAGAATATGCTCCAGATCACTTCAAAATTAAATCAACTCTTCCTCGGACTACCACCTATCATCCTGCTAAATTTCATTCCAAACCATTCATAACTTTTTGATTTATCTGTCAGAAATATCACACCGACCCATGTTAGACAGATATATTCTTATTCTTCCAGATCCAGAATCCAGAATATGTTCTAGATCACTTCCAAAATTGAATCAACTCATCGTTAGACCACCACCTATCATGCTACCAAATTTTCAGCCAAACCTTTCATACCTTTTTGAGTTGTCCTGTTAACAGATAGAAAGACTGACAGACAAACAAACAAATAAATAGGTGAAAACATAACCTCCTTGGCGAAGGTAATGAATTAGTTTAGTCCCATTTATTTGTAATATGAACCATAATACATTGCAAAACTTCATATAAATAGTTCTCGCATTTCAGAGAATAGCCCTAGGAAGGAATTTTTATATACTATTCTTCCCCATTTTACCTATAATTGAGTGCAAGTCCAACCTTTCTTCCAACAGAATTGAAATAACTGTTGAATGTACTCACAGAGATAGATATTTCAGTTGACATAAAGGGCACCTTTCCATGCTATACATTTTTGAGCATTTTGCTCTTGAGAGTAATTTTCATGACATTAGGTTTTGCTTGCATTTTTCTAGTTCCTGCCTTGTACAAAACCCATTCATAGTCTGCAAAGAGGTGAGGCGAGAGGGCTCTTTGCACCCTCATCTCTCTCCACATGGGAAACCTTGCTTGGGCTATTCCTCTGAGGATGACTGGGTTAACTTTATAGCTTGCTCTGCTCTCAGCTTAACATCGTGAGTATCAGGGCATGCTGCCAAGTAGCAGCCAGGCTGGGAGAGTCTGCTGTTGTGGAGTATTTCTCCTGCAGGTTCCCCCATTGAGCCACCATTCAAGCCAGCATTAATTATTCTGGCCTGGCAGCAGAAAGGTATTCTGTGTCCCTCAATGTCCCGTTTGTTCTTGGAGAGCATGAGTCTGCTTTAACTTAAAAAAAAAAGAAACCAATGAAGTGTTAGATTTGCTTAAAAATATTTCATCAAGTGCTTCAACGCAATTTTTTAACAAGCTTGAGCAACCTGCTACATAGTTTTTAACTGAATCCTAACATTTTTGGCCAGTTTAATTAATTACATTAATTGATTTGCAGTTATGTCAGTAATGTTCACATAACTTCACATAGTTCACATAAGTTCACATAACCTTATTAAGTAAATCAAACAGTTTATTTTCTTTAGTGTTGTCAATTCAATTCAATTCAATTTATTTTGTATAGCGCTTTTCACAGAGACTGTCACAAAGACGCTTTACAGTGAGAGTTTAAAGAAATAAAAAGGCAGTGCCCAGCCTATTCCCCACTACAGCAAATGAGGCAAAAAACTCCCAGTAGGGAGAAAAATCCTCCAACAGTGGTGAGAAAAAACTCCCCAGTGGGAAGAAATCTCAGGAGGAACCCGGCCAGAGTGGGGGAGCCCATCCTCCGCAGGCTAGCTAATTAAGAACAAAAAGTAAAATGGAGTGAAACGACAGAAGAGTTCCATTTAAGTCCATCTAAAGTGGCAACGGTAGCTTCAGAAAGTGGCAAGTCGAGGATGGTGCAGGACTGGACCAGGGCCAAACCGGATCGGATCAGGACAGCAGCAGCCAGCGCTCATGGTGAGGGACAGGGCTCATACGGTCCAGGACTCAGGGAAGTGGAAGGAAGATCCTCGGAAAGAGACACAGAAGAAAGGGGTGTGAGGCACTGGATAACTACTGCATGATAATAAAAGCACCGTCCTCTGGCATGTGCCAAGTGAGCCTGGTCAGGAAACAGTCAACACCCCTCCATCCACTTCCTGCAGCACAGAGGCCCAACACTTATTCCAGGCTGTTAGATCACTTTTCATTTTCTAAACAATAGTACCATATGGACCTCCCCGGTGACTAAGGCTATAGCAAGCCCCACTGGTGCCGTGTAAGTGCAATCTCAGTGCCACCGGTTCCACATGGATTTAAGCAATTTTAACGACCAAAAGCTAGTAACCTTCATCCATTTAATGCAGCGCAGAGGCCCTGAATTCCATCCGACCAAGGCTGCGTAATTTTTCAATCAAATACCACCAACACCATGTGGACCTACCCGGTGACTAAGGCCGTAGCAAGCCCACCGGTGCCGTGTAAGTGCTATCTCAGTGCCACCGGTTCCACATGGATTTGCGTAACACTACACCAGTACCATATGGACCTCCCCGGTGACTAAGGCTGTAACAAGCCCCACTGGCACCGTTAATGCATGCTCAGTGCCACCGGTTCCACATGGATTTACTTAACTCAGGCTTCCAATAGCTTATGAACCCATCAACTAGGTTTTAGTCAGTCCCATCCGAGCCAAGTAATGTTTTATACATAATGATCTAATCATGATCTAATCATAGGCTTGACTAAAAAGGTAAGTTTTTAGCCTACTCTTGAACACAGAGACCGTGTCTGAGGCCCGAATGTCCGTTGGGAGATTGTTCCACAAGATTGGGGCTTTGTAGGAGAATGCTCTCCCTCCAGATGTAACTCTAGATATATACTCAGCAACAAAAGTTTCTGTGACACCATTTATGTGTATGTTATAAATGACCCGCAAAGATCTCAATGCAATCAATATGTTTATTTAACAGGAGAAACACTGACTTTTCAGTGCCAACGTCACTCAAAACGAAAAATGTCATTTTCATGCGTCATGAAGCACTTGTCTGACGTCTAACCAATTGTGACCTTCACACTTCAATACCGGGTGTGACTTCCTCGTGCCATGATGCAAGCAACGCATCTCCGGCGCATGGACCGAATCAGATGTGCCAGAAATTGCTGTGGGATGTCATTTCAAATCTGACGTAGACGTTGTCGCAATTCCTGGAGTGTAGCTGGCGGGTTATCCAACCGCCGCAAACGTCGATCCATCTCGTCCCAAAGATGCTCGATTGGGGACATGTCTGGGGATCTGGCTGGCCATGGCAGGACATTGACATGTTGTTGCATCAGATACTGCTGTACAATCCTTGCAACGTGTGGTCTGGCGTTATCATGTTGCAGCGTTATTCCGGGACCATGTTGCATCAAAAACGGTACCACCAATGGCCGTAGCACTTCATCGCGATATCTTTGACCTGTCAGATTTCCATCAATAACAAGCAAATCTGTTCTGTTTCTAGCCGTGATCCCTCCCCAAATCATGACACTACCACCTCCAAAACGATCAAATTCCTGAACACAGTTGTTGGCATAACGTTCTCCACGTCGACGGTATACACGTAAACAACCATCACATCGGTTAAGCATGAATCTTGATTCATCAGTGAAGAGTACAAGATCTTCAAGGAAGGGGGAGTCATAATTCCCGGACCGGGCATGGAATGGCTCATTTGCATTCTCCTGTGGCTTCTTGTCATGACGATTTCATACCCTCCTCAAGCTGTTGTGGTGTTACATTGCTATGTTAGTTTCAATTGAACTATCCTTAGCTGGGATTTTTTAAAATTGTTGGATAATCTTGTGCCACTCAAAGAAAAAAGCTAATGCTAAATTTGCCTCCCTTGTTTTTGTACAGATAGTTCTGTCATTTACAAAAGGCTTTTAAGAGACTGAAAGTTTTATTTTTTTTATTTTTTTTTTCTAAATGGAACGAGTCCTGCCCAATTATTTAATAACAGCAACAGCCTAGTAGGGTTTGGTAGAACACTCCAGAGATACTTCTAGGAATACTTATTACTTTTTATGCCAAGGAGAATGGTTGTGCCAGTAGGGCGATATAATTGAAGAAAAGTATGAGACTGAAACTGGAGATTAACAGAGACATGCAAGTCTGAACATTTTCAATAATTACGATGTAATCAGCTTTACCATTTCATAGTGTACCCAGAGAGAATTGAACAAGTAGCAAATCATCAAAAAATCATTTGTTCTAAGCTGAATTCACAATGAGGTTTTCTGTCAGATATTTTCATTTGGTGTAGCTACAGTTGCAGTCTGGATATGTGAAATCTGAATAGTGCCTGCGCCAGCTCCGTAGGCCCCAATGGTGACTCATAAGCAGGAGGAGGATATCTATTGACAGGGCATGCCTTCCCTTGCACTCAATCTCAGATTATCTTAACTATCTAAGGTGGTTGCAGGGTTAAGATGGATCAGCAATTGCATTATTACCAACAACGTTATACGACCTACCATATTTTCTATCTATTCCATCTACAAAAGTACAATTTGAAAATAAAAGGCACATGCATATCGTAAACATGCATTGAAGGAAACAGAGTACTAAACTGTGTGTATTTAGATGCAAGATTTATGTGGTCTGCCATAGATATGATAACGACAACAGGCCCAATTTTTTCCCCACCATATTTGATGTATGCAAGGACCCCTGCAACCTCATCTGCGATCCATCAATGCAGGTGACTGTTTTGAGTTCATTTAAACATATGAGTGCTGTGCGATAGCGCTGATAGGCATGGTATGAGCAGTAGTCTTCCATTAGCAGCTCAGATCAGTATCAATGCTGCTACCATGCTTCGTAGCTTTTGTGTATGCACAAGTGGAAGATGCACATGCAGCCGACTTGAGCCTTTGTTGCGGCACTCACCATTATTTTGTAGATACTGATGAAGCCCTTCAATACTGGAATCATCTATCACATTAAAGGAACTTTGGTCTGTTTTCATCATTTAAAACTAGGCTTATGCCATCGGAGGTGACAGCTTGGGGTATATCCCCGAACGCCCTCAATCCTCCAATTCCCCAATACTCGAATAGACCCAATACAATATGAAGCCCCTCAGGTCATGACCTTTCATTTGAACTTAATTTCAGGTCAATCGGACAAATGGTTCTGAAGACATGGCCAAAATGGTAATTTTCCATCACAAAGCTCCACCTGGTGGCAAAATATTGAACCATACAGGTGTGATGTCATCATGTGACACGTTGTGAGGTCATGACCTTGCAGTTGCACATAGTTTTATGTCAGTTGGACAAATGGTTCCAAAGATATGGCAAAAATGGTTTATGTGACAAACCTCCACCTTGTGTCAAAATTTTGAACCAAACAGGTATAATGTGGGACACTGTGGGACACATCCTCAGGTCATTACCTTTCATTTGCACTTGATTTGAGGTCAATCAGACAAATATATCCAGAGATATGATAAAAACAGTGATTTTTCAGTTTTTGGCCCCTGGTGGCCAATCTAGAAATTGTAAATTGTCCAAAATCGAATTAGTTCTTCTTCTTTATGATACTTTCTTATATGCAAAACATGATAAGTCTAATTGAAATATTATTGAAGTTATCGCGTTAGCACGTAGGGCGTTGGCGGCGGTCGGACCAAAAACATAATAACCCTGAATGCAGAATTTGATATTTATTTGATATAATAAATATCAAATGCATGGAGGGTGTTCACTTCGGCAAAAATGGCTGTGGTAAAAATGGTACACTTGTGTCCTTCATAATGAAGCCAGTATTGACTGAATACCGTGGGCTACTTTATATATGTCAGTAGCGATACAATGTAATGGCCAGGATATGACAGTAACCATGTCCTGTACTACAGTCACATGAACATCAAGTCATCATGATCACTTGGGTGTCATTAGGATGTTTCTATAGATGTAACAGTAAAAATAGCACATTTCATTAGCTGTATTAACAAAATAAATTCCTTGTTTATTATTTATTTTCACTGCTGTGACACACACTCTTGTCATTGTTGTTGAGGCATGAAAGAAACACCTTTATCATGCTGACAATGCGGTTAACTTCTATACTAAAAAGCGCTTGACATGGCAACATCAGGATGCAATAATGCACTACATAATCTGTAAAATGATCTTGATCATGACACATGAAACGATAAATACAAATTTTCATTTAAAAAACCAAAATTGCTCCAGAAGTAATCCAAAACCGCTCTCCAGCCAGGTAAAACTGTGCATAAGTATGATGTATCTGAATAATTTTTTTTGCAGTTCTGGCTGACGCAGTTCAGCATATCACACTTGTATGTGCAGGGGAAAACTTGTGGCGTTAACTTGTGTCTCGTGTAAATTTCATTCAAGTTCTACTAGAGAACTTGTTGAACAAGGAAAATAATTGAAAACAGTGTGAAGTTTTCATTGTAAGCCTAATGAAAGCATATTTTTCATTCTATCGTGTTCTGTAAGCCGATACTTGCTGGGATAATTGGACCACCCACATTTATTCAGGCCCATCTGAAACACAATTCCTGCCTACACTGCTGCCACAAACCAAAGAACTACTGTTCTAAACTGGGCAAGTAGAACAAATAAAATTTAGTACACATTAATTTTGGGTGAGCACTGCTGCCTAACAGCAAGAAGGTCGTCGGTTTGAATCCTGCCTGGGCCCTTTTTGCGTGGAGTTAGCATGTTCTCCTCGTGTTCGCGTGGGTTTTCTCCGGGTACTCCGTTTCCTCCCACAGCCTGAAGACATGCATATCAAGCTAATTGGAAACACTAAATTGCCCATAAGTATGAGTGTGAGAGTGAATGGTGTGTGCACCCTGCGATGGATTGGTGAGCTGTCCAGGGTGGGTATCTGCCTCAGCCCATAGTCAGCTGGGATAAGAACTGGAAAAATATAAAATATAAAATATAAAAATAGCATATAGGCTGCACCGTTCAGTTGCATTATTGCATCAATGCAAAATTTAGCCTTCCTGAAAGTATTGCATATTCATGGTACAATTAATCAATGTAGAAATGTTACATTATTTATATCAGTTGGATAGAGACAGATTTTTCTGTTTGTGGACACCTTGCAGTGAAATTATAAATAGGATGTGCTTCAGTATGAACTTGGCACTGGCAAGTCATATGTGGTCAGCTTTATGTTTTAGAAAGATACCCCATAAATTGCTTTGTGAAACTTCATTTAAATAACACTTCCAATGATATCAACTAATTTACCAGGAAATACCCACAGCAAAATAATTACGGTCTCCGCTCAGATGAGAGTAGCCCCTAGGGGAAAAATACCAGTAAGTCCTTAAGGCTACAGAAAAATAGGAATAAGCATTGTCATCGGTGTCTGCGTATATTGACTGACGCAGCGCATGGAAAAAAAATCAGGGCCAAAGACTCCTGTTTTTTATGAATAGGCCATTTCCCCTTTTATTTTTGTCTAGATTATGCTGAGTTCCACCCCATTTTTGTAGAAATAAATGTGTTCTCTTTTTATAATGGTAGTGAGACAGTCACTTCATGCCTTGTTATGGTTGCACTGGAGTATTCTTTCATGCCAGAGGTAGAGTATATCACATGAAGTACTGTTACATAGTTTATTCTGGGCATCTGGGAGTAGATTCAAAGCATACTAACTTCTACCACCTCCTCAGGTTTTTAGTCTTTTTCTATAGCTCTCATGTAGAAAGAATAGGGAGGAGGAATAGTTTCCATGGATACATTACCCACTGGGAAGCCAGGATGGGGAGGGATGATGACCACAGCTGAGATATTTCTGCTGCAGATGTGGCATTTAGGTACTATTTGAAAGAGATGCGCAAGAGAGCAGAGAATTAAAATCAATATCCTGCTGCAAGAATTGCAGACAATCTGTTTTCCTTCTGGTTTTGATGTAAACGTCATTGAAGAATCCATATTCCTGCCCCTTTTTTAAAGAACTCAATCATTTGTTCTACAGCACAATGGATGCTCTGCTCACAGTGAAGCCAGGATGAGGAGTGGATCACGTCCTGATAGCTTCCTAATTTTTTTTTTCTCTCAATCCAGTTGTCTGCATCGGTTTCTGTGCATCTTTCATTATAAGTGAATTTTTTTTATCGTCTCCTCCCCAACCCTCTTAGTTTCTCAGCATGCTTGCAAGTATTTTCTCCCCATAATGCTGACTAGTTATTGTGTATTTAAATTCTGTTGCACAGCTTTCCACTTGCTGGATTGTCTCATTCCCACCATTGCTTTTGAGCCAGTCTTGCCACTTAGAGCTTGCTCTCCTTTTTCATTGGCTATTCGGAAAAACTTAAAGAAACAAGTACCTAATTTTTATAAAAACTGGGTTTTCTGTAGGGCCCGTGTGCACGCATGTGCTGCTCACGTGGACAGCGTGAAACAATACTTGCGCTCACCCTCAATCGTCTCGGACCCCTCATCTCATGATCAGTTTTGGTTGCTGTCCGGAATCTGTCACGCTCAGGATGTAACCAGATATGGCGCTCTTGAGCTGCCATTGTCACTCGTGGCTGCCCTAAGCGGGGTCGGACAGTGACACTGCCTGTGTTCCATTTTCGGATAGACAGCCGACTGATTGTTGAACAGTGACAGTGCAAATGACGCACCACCTCTCGGCGGCTGAGACCTGCCTGTAACATGCCAAAGGCTCTTTTTCTCTCTCCAGTGTCACAAGCTTTTCCATTTACTTTATGCAGTAATATTTTTGTTTTTTTGTTGACTTTATGTAGGCTATTGACCACACCCAAAAGAATAAGTCAAATGTCACTGTACACATCACAAACAGCTCAATGTTTGTTATTACTGAAGTGCCTGGCACGTGCACGTGGTGCGCGTCAGGATTACAATACCACAAGCTTTTCTTTATTTCCACTTGTGCCTCATTGGAAAAGCAATAAAAATCAATCGATTCTTCAATTTGCCGCAAATACAGTACATACCTCACCTGTGCGTTTTTAATGGTGCCGAGTATATAAAATAACAGGCCACAAATTTTCCACTGAAACATTGGGTGAAATGACGTACAATTCCTCGAATAAACTTCAGAATTAAGTATGAAGTTTATTTATATAGTATTTTTTTCTCAAACAGTTGGGGACAAAAATTATTGGCACCCCTAAGGAATATTTTCATTGAAGGCAGATAAAGGGGATGATAAAATAAGATTATTTGAATTTGTTTTTGTATGGCATTTTCAACTTTTCCTGTTTCAGTGGGATGTAAATGACATGTTGTGCATATTAGGCTATTAGGCTATTTGGCGCATAATTAAATGAAAAGTCCATCAAAGGAGACCCAAAACTCTACAGCAGCTGGTAGCCTGTATTAAACAAGAGTGGGATCAAATTCCAATTGCTAAACTCAAGAAACTTGTCTCCTCAATGACCAGACACCTCAACTCTGTGTTAAAAAGAAAAGGGTATGCTACACCATGGCAAACAGGGGCCTCTCCCAACTTTTTTGAGACCTGTAGCAGCCATCAAATTTGAAATGAGCTCATTTTGTGGATAAAATTGTAAAATTTCTCAGTTTCAACATTTGGTATGTTATCTCTGTTCTATTGTGACTAAAATACTGGCTGGTGTGATTTGAAAGTCATTGCGTTTTGATTTTATTCACAATTTACATTTTGTCCCAATTATTTTGGAATTGGGGTTGTAAATAATATAGGACCACAATGAAAAAAGAGGAAAATCCAGCCTTTAATTCAAGTGCATTTATTCAGTGGGGAAAAAAATCCCCACATTAAGAAATAATTCTTCTTCATCAAATCATGTGTGCCACAATTATTTGCAACCCTGATGTTAATACTTTGTACAACCCCCTTTTGCTAACAAAATAGTACCTAATCTTCTCCTATAATGTTTCAGAAGATGGGAGAATACAGAAAGAGGGATCTTCGACCATTCCTCTTTGCACAATCTCTCTAAATCATCCAGCAACCAGGGTCCTCTCCTCTGCACTCTCCTCTTCAGCTCACTCCACAGGTTTTTAATGGGGTTGAGGTCTGGGGACTGAGATGGCCATGAGAGGAGCTTAATTCTGTGTCTGTTGAACCATTTCTGTGTAGATTTGGCCACATGTTTAGGGTCATTATAAAGACCCAGTTAAGACCCATCTTCAGCTTTCGGGCAGAGGCCACCAGATTTTGATTTAAAATGTCCTGGTCTTTCAAAGCGTTCATGATGCCATGAACCCTAACAAGGCTCCCAGGACCTCTGAAAGAGAAACAGGCCCACAGCATCACAGATCTTCCTCAATACTTCACAGTGGGCATGAGGTGCTTTTCTGCATACTCATCTTTTGTGTTCTGCCAGACCCACTTAGAGCGTTTGTTGCCAAAAATCTCTATCTTGGTCTCATCTGACCAAAGCATATGGTTCCAGCTTAAGTCCCAGTACCGCTTAGCAAACTCCAGACGTTTGCATTTATGATTGTGAGTGAGAAAATGTTTTTTCTGTGAATGCCTCCCAAACAGCTTGTTGGCATGTAGATAGCGTCTGATGGTTGTTTTGGAGACTTTGTGACCCCAAGATGCGACCATTTGTTGCAATTCTTTAACAGTGAGCTTTGGAGAACTTTTTATTTCTCTTATCATCCTCCTCACTGTGTGTGGTGGCAAAATAACCGTGCGTCCTCGTTCAGGCTTGTATACCACTGTTCCAGTTGTTTTAAACTTCTTCATTCATCTGACAGTAGATATGGGCAGGTGCAGGCGAGTGACTATTTTCTTGTAGCCATTGCCTGACTTGTGAAGGTCAACACACATCTGCTTTACTTGCATGGTGTGTTCCTTTGTCTTTCCCATGTTGAAGAGTGGATAAGAGAAATGGCCTCTGTGTCACGTCATATTTATACCCCAGGGAAACAGGAAGTGATGAATTACTAATTAAATGTTCCTAGATACTCTGATCAACTTTGTAAACTACTGTAGAAATGACAGAAATACTTCAATTACATTTATTTACTGGGAATTGTTAGGGGTGACAATAATTGTGGAACAGGTGATTTTATGAAAGATAATTATTTCTTTGTCTGGGATTTTTTTCCCCTTAAAATTCACTAGAGTTGAAGGTTACATTTTTCTACAGTTTTCAGTGTGAGAGTATGCTTCTGCAATAAAAATTGCATTTATTTTAAGGCTTTTAACATATCTTAACCAGGGGTGCCAATAATTATTGAGGGTGCTGTATTTACAGGAGATTTGGATCATGTCTGGGGTATTTATTTGTAAAATGGCCCAAAGTATTGTTTTTTTGGGGGGGGGGGGCTCCATTCAAAATCCAGTGATTGGATGACACGTTCAACGTCTTCTGCATTTCCAATGGTCAGATTTCGATCAGATTTTGTTCAAATGTGTCTAGGCCCTGACTAAATGTTGTAATTTTCAGGTCAATGCAGGTTTCAATATGGCAGCCATTGCCTCAAGTTAGCTGGCGCATTTTCAACTTCTAACAACTTGGTACATTTAGATAAAATGTTCACCTCCAAGCCCTGACCAAGCATTGCCTTTTATTGTTTTGGAATCCAGTATGGTTGACCTGGATTCTGATAGGCTGACACATTTTCAACTTCTTGTCAAGTTGCAGTTCCATAGATTTGGATCAAACTTGCTAAAATTGTTCAAAGTCTTGGTCCACATGAACTTGAAATGTTGATTTTTTTTTTCAATGTATGGATCAAAAATCCATCTAGTATGAAACTCTCAAGACTGACTCGCTAACCCACACTTTCTTATATTACTGTGAATCCACACAAAATTAATTCTGCATTTACTGGTACAACTGATTGTTTACGGTTTAACATCACTCCAGTACTTACTGTAGCTGATACAATGACTGAGTTGGCATGTCATACAGTTCACTGATGTTTAATTTATGGTACTGCATAACTGGCAAGAATTATTTTGATGTCAAATCAGATGAGAAATCCAAGCCCCATTGGCTTCTTGTGATCTTAACCATATCAGTGCATATGATGACATGTTCCTTCGGTGCAAATGCACCCTTCTTTATAATTTATGGTGTTGCCTGGGTGTTTCACTCAAGAGAAATGAAAAGAGGATGACGTCATGCAGATATGCCCTTCTTGTGAACTCTTCATTAAGATGCAAGTCTGACTAGTAGACTTTTGGAGAATTTTTCCTCTTTTCTGTAGTCAGTAAATCACTTTTTTAACTTTCAATTTTAATGGCGAACTGCAGAAACAACAATGAAT
Source organism: Gymnothorax reevesii (assembly GCA_029721435.1). Classification (NCBI taxonomy): domain Eukaryota; kingdom Metazoa; phylum Chordata; class Actinopteri; order Anguilliformes; family Muraenidae; genus Gymnothorax; species Gymnothorax reevesii. Next base: position 96,754,892 of record CM056575.1, read on the forward strand.
GAGTGTGAAAGAGCCTGCATGTGCTGTGTGGGCTCAGACACAAATATAACTGACTCCTTTTCATTGTACAGCGTATAGCTGCTGTAAATGATTTATGTCACACTGCATTTCCATTTACATGGGAATGTCTCTAAGGCCTAAAGTCCTTCATGTCCAAGTTCATATCATGTGAACTGTGAGATGAAGGTGTACTTTTCTACTTCATTAAGATATTTATAAAGAAACATTAATCCTATCCAACATACAAATGTATGAGGAGAACTATTCAATCAGTATGTCACGTTTTTGCCAACATGTGGTACATTCAGCAGCACTGCTAACTCTAAGCATGAAGATAATGGATTATACTCTGGCTTTGGCCTTTCTATGTGAAGTTTACATGTCCTTCCTATGCCTGCTTGGTTCTTACGTCTACAACCCCAATTCCGAAATAGTTGGGACGAAGTGTAAATTGTGAATAAAATCAAAAGCATTGACTTTCAGATCACATTAGCCATTATGTTATTTACAGTAGAACATAGATAACATTTCAAATGTTGAAACTGAGACATTTTACATTTTTATTCGCAAAGGGGTCTATTCTCCCCTGCGCTCCCATGTAGCTACGCACTTTTCAGCCTATGCGTATTCTCCCCTCGACTTAAGTTTGTGCATTACGCGCCCTGAAGGCAGTTACGCGCTTGGGGCGGAGCAAGGCCAAAATCGGGCGTTTCCGGGCGTTTCTTATGTAAATAACACTTATGTGTATTCTTCCCCTGGCTTACGCGCTTTTTCTGTTAAGCGCTTTTGAGGGCTGTATTAAGGTCAAGCGCCAACATAAGGCGAAATGGAATATTGCGTTTGATGTCGGTTATAGGCCGAATTTTTACATTAATTTTATTTTATTTAACATGGTAAAGGTTGAGACATTTAACATTCGATTGTCCATCCTTATTTCTAAACTACATTTCTCAAAGCCATAATAATTTATCAAACGAAATCATCACATGATATTTCGCATCAGCCTCTTCTCCAATCAGTTCAATGACAAACGCAAAACAATTAATTAATACGAGAATACATAAGACCATCATTCTATCATGCACTCAAAATCTAAAACCAAAATGCCAGTCCTGCATTTGCTTGCACTCTTGCGTGATTGGGAAAAAGTAAGAGGAGCGCGCCGAGCTTGAAGACGAACACGCATATATATGCTTTGTTTGGACATCCAGTGACCAACAAATATCAAGTGCATCCAGCGCTTTCGTCTGGACCGTGCATGAAGCAATCATCTATCCTTGCCGACTTCTGGATGAACAGCTATCCAGCCGCAGCAATTATCCACAAAACATACCCGTGGTCATCAACGTCAGAACTTCGCTGTCGCTCCTGGCATCTGGGTTGTTCCAGAGAGTGGCTGATGATGTCATACACATATCACAGGCGTCTGTGTCAAGATGTCTGATGCAGTTCGTTGACGCTCCATGTTCTTCTCCATGCACTTCCACTGCAGAAAGAGTGGATGCCATCCCCTCCTCCTGTGCAGTGAAATGCACAGTGGATGATGGCCGCCCACCACTTGTTGCGTGTACACTTCTCCAGTGTGCAGAGAGCCTTGCTTTACAGCGCCCTGCAGATCTCTCCATTTATCCTTTAAATCGGGGATACTGCGCTTACATCTCCCCACCAAAGCCACATCCAGAACGATTTGCAGCTTAATTCCTGGGATCAGCCTTCAGTGCTCGCTTGCCATACAACACCAACATCTGTGAAATTTGGTTTTCGGCTTTGGCTCGACGTCACCATCATTGTCTTCATGTTCTATGAACAAATGCGACTGCCCTATATGTTCGTGATAATCTAAAAAGTTGTGATATTCTCACGAGTGAGGAGATTGATTATCTAATTGAGGATATCTGTATTAACTAACTTGTGTGTTTGTAATTTTTTTACCATTGATAATAGGCTACGGTGTATTTTAACGTGTGAATAAAGATATTATTAAATAGGCTACTATAGATTGAGCCCTACCCTGGCCAATACCAAAGCACTACCCATTTGTTAATCAATTTTAGCCTATAAAGAATGGCCGACAGGGGAAGAATCATTATCAGTAAATGGGATAATTGATTATAATGAAGTATTAGGCACAAGTTCAAGTGAATGTGTCGCTGAAATCAAATAGGATATGATAGGCTATGGATATGGAATCCCGTCATTGCTGAGGCGGTTTCATGCCGGGGGATGACTGCGTGCGGGGTAAGAATCCTTGTTAAAGCGTTTCCATGTCCCCTAGTTGCAAACCTGACATCGAAGTACGGGATCATGTCCGAGACTGAACACTACCAGCGACAAGAACGGCTGCTCAAGTCCAAGGACGACGTGGATTCATTCACCCCAACACCGTACGGAACCGTCTGCGAGCTGCAGGCCTGCGTGCACGACATCCTTATTTCGGCCCCATATTGACGGATCGTCACCGAAACCAGCGTCTACAGTAGGCAAACAGGCACCGGAATTGGAGACTACGACAATGGCACGGTGTCATCTTTTCTGACGAGTCACGATTTCACTTAAGGAACGCAGATGGCCGTATACGTGTTTGGCGGAGACGTGGTGAACGTTATAACGCCGATTGTGTCATTCAAACGGACCATTGGGGTGGTGGCAGCGTTATGGTGTGGGGTGGAATAAGCTACCGTCACAGAACCCCTCTCCATATGTGCAGAGGAAGGGTGAACGGCGTCTGCTACCGGGACCAGGTGTTGCAGAACCATGTTGTGCCGTTCTTCAACCAACACCACAATGTCCACACATTCCAACAGGACAACGCTAGGGTACACACTGCAAGGGTGTCCATGCAGTACCTTGCACAGCAGAACATCCCCGTGCTTCAGTGGCCAGCTCTGTCACCCGACCTCTCCCCTATCGAGCACTTATGGGATGATAGTATTCCACTCCTGAACAAGGGCAACCTCAAGTTCTCGGATGTTGTCCATCTGGCGTCGATGTGAAAGACACCCAGTAGTGCAGAATGTCGTCGACAAAACTTGTATTGGTACAATCTAAATATAACATTTTTTCCTCACAATACACAATTTTTGATCTATCACAAACATGCCGAAGTAACCCCATACCCGGGGTAGCTTCTTCAGGTGGGTGGGGTAAAATCGTCATTGTTGGCAATCAGCTGAAGCTGAAAAAGACAGTCCAATATTCTCATAGCAGAAATGGTGAGAACTGTCTTATTTTTACAACAAACCAACACAAGTAATGATTTATGCATAATCACCATCAGAGTAGCAGTTATGACATATACTCCTGATCAAAATCTTAAGACCAGTTAAAAAATTGCAAGAATTTACGTTTTGCACTGTTGTATCATAAGAAGGTTCTAAGTAGAGTTTCAAAATGCAAAAAGAAGAAATGTGAGCAAGAGACTAAATGTTTTGAGCAGGCAATTTATTGAAAAGAACAATTTAACTAAAATAGGCTGTTCATCAGCTGATCAAAAGTTTAAGACCATAGCTCAAAAAAACCCCTAAAACAGAAATTAAAGTCTCAAAAACAGACTCAGTAATGAGTAGCTCCACCATTATTGTTGATCACTTCAAAAATTCGTGTTGGCATGCTTGATGCGAGTGTTTCCAAAAGGCTTGTAGGAATGTTGCTCCAAGTGGTGAAGATGGCTTCACGAAGGGCATCCACTGTCTGGAACTGATGTCCATTTTTGTAAACTTCCCTTGCCATCCATCCCCAAATGTTCTCAATTGGATTTAGATCAGGGGAACATGCAGGATGATCCAAAAGAGTGATGTTATTCTCCTGAAAAAAATCCTTTGTCAGACGGGCATTGTGAATTGCAGCATTGTCCTGCTGAAAGACCCAGTCATCACCACACAGACGAGGGCCCTCAGTCATGAGGGATGCCCGCTGCAACATCTCCATGTAGCCAGCTGCTGTTTGACGCCCCTGCACAACCTGGAGCTCCATTGTTCCATTGAAGGAAAAAGCACCCCAGATCATGATGGTGCCCCCTCCGCTGTACCGTGTTGAAAAAATCTCAGGTGGCATCTCCTTGTCATGCCAGTAGCGTTGGAAGCCATCAGGACCATCAAGGTTAAATTTTTTCTCATCAGAGAATAAAACTTTCTTCCAACTTTGAACGTCCCATGTTTGGTGCTCCCTTGCAAAGGCCAAACGGGCAATTTTGTGGCGTTGAAGGAGACGTGGCCTTTGAAGACGTTTTTTGTTTTTGAAGCCGTTCCTTTGCAGATGCTGTCTGATGGTTATTGGGTTGCAGTCAGCACCAGTAATGGCCTTAATTTGGGATGAGGATCGTCCCGTGTCTTGACGGACAGCCATTCGGATCCTCCGGCTCAGAGCCGGTGAGATTTTTTTGGGTCTACCACTTGATTTTTTTGTTCCATAAACCTCAGGATCTTTTAAGAAATGCAAAATGACTGTCTTACTGTGTCCAACCTCAGCAGCGATGGCACGCTGTGAGAGGCCTTGTCTATGCAGCTCAACAATCCTGCCACGTTCGAAGGCAGTGAGTTTTTTTGCTTTTCCCATCAAGAGGTCTTGACAGTGTGATTACTTGACAGAAAATGACATGGAATCCAAATTTTTTCCACAGATTTGGGCTTTTAAAGGATGTGGTCTTAAACTTTTGATCAGCTGATGAACAGCCTATTTCAGTTAAATTGTTCTTTTCAATAAATTGCCTGCTCAAAACATTTGGTCTCTTGTTCCCATTTCTTCTTTTTGCATTTTGAAACTCTACTTAGAACCTTCTTAAGATACAACAGTGCAAAATGCAAATTCTTGCAATTTTTTAACTGGTCTTAAGATTTTGATCAGGAGTGTATATAGGCAAGCCCACTGACATTTGCACAGTCCTCATGTGCCCACCCTTTGCATGAGAAGCACTGGACCCACTCCTCTCCACCTTTAGATGATGAGTAAGGACCACGGCACCAAAGAGGAGCAGCAAACATTCCCACTGACAAAGGAATGGAATGAAATGCAGAGGTCCCAGGGCTAGCACCTGCCAACCACACATATATATTTATATATTTAGAACCCAGATTGCTGATGATGTCATATTTACATTATCCAAAGTGAAGCACCCGGCCACCATACTGATACACCCAACTTCTTCATAAAATGAATGGTTTCCTATGAGGCCAATTTCAAATAGTGTCAATATAAGCGTAAAAATGCCGAGATGCGTGGCTGCCTTTTGCAGCAATATTCATTTGAAGGGCTCTAAAAAAATGTTTCATGCGTAAATTAACGTAGAAACGCAAATTTGTCACTTAAATAGAAAAAAATTGTGTTCCCATGTTCGCTAGCTAATTAGCCGTCCCATTGACTTGAACAGACCGCTGACTGAAAGAAAATGCGAGCGATTGATAACGGTCACCAGCGAGCAACCTTGGTATCCCTACCATCACGGGGACTTCATTGACTTAGCAGTTAATAATATGAACAAGGTGGCTAACTAGCTAGCTAATTGTAATTGAAATTCAGCGACAGTACTTCTTACCTGCATAATATTTAAAACAGTGGACAAGTCGCTTTGTCTGTTTATACATACTTCCAAAAGACAAGGAGGGGAGAAAGGCTTGGCTGTTTGAAATCAGGAGAGAAAACTTTTCTCAATCACCTCGATCCACGCTGTGCAGTGATTATTTTTGACAACAGTGTTTAAGGGGGACAGGGGCAAAGATGAAGATTAGTAAAGGAGTATCCAGAGTTAACTAGCGCTTCCTTTTAACAACTTTGGCATTAGCCATATGATTCAATTTGAAGGTTGATGGCAAATATGCTGAACCAAGGTACAATTAAGTGAGAAAACCAGAGAGTAATTTGATAACGTATTAATTAACATTAATGCGATATTTCTTATAACGATGAATAGTCCAAGCAATGATCTTATCAGAGGGTCATGAAAAGCCATGGTCACGTTAACTTAACTTTTCTGCTCGCACTTTAACGTTGACACCGAGTCACATTTCTATCTTCCCTTTAGCAAGTGTGCCGCTTTCCATCCTACGAAAAGCACATACAGGTATTTAGGGAGACAAAATGAAAATTAATGGTAGTCTAAGTGCGACTTTTACTTCCGGGTATATATATATATATATATATATATATGTATGTATATATGGCCCATTTCAGAATTGCGGGTACATTTCAAGTTTACACAATAATAAGAAATAAAAATTTTTTTTTTCGTTTAAACCTTTTTTAGTCTAATAGAGAATACTTTAAATTTAACACTTCCAGTATTTGCCAAGCTTAAACATGTAAGATTTAAAATATTTAATCTGAAAATCAGCATACTAACAGTAAAATAAGTCAACTCTGTTGCAGACAAATTAGGGTAAATATTAATAGTACTCAAATGTAATACATTTTAAAACCATGTCTTCCCTAAGAGAACTTTTGTCTTTACATCCACTTTTTCAGCTTTAAGTTTTCTAAGATAAAGACTCTTTTTTCAGGAATCAAAACATTGACACATTTAATTGAAAAGTTTCCAGGACAGTTTGCATTTTCTCTAAATATAGTTCTAAAAATGAATGAAATGCTTTGAAATTTCATGCAGTGAGAATGTTAGTTATGACACAGCTTCTGGTTAATTTGTTTACAATAAAACATATTTAATTATCATATTTTGAAACAAAACATTGAAGAAACAGAGTTGACGGTGATGTGAATAGAGTTGACATGAATAACAGAGTTGACAAACCATGCATAACAGACCAAAAACAGTAACATTAAAACTTTTAAAAAAATGTTTTTTAATGTAAAAACATTTCATGGCAACTCGTAAGCTACATCTGAAATCTATTAATTCATCAATTTGAGCAATAACACAACAAAATAACTACCACATCCCTCATTCCCCCGAAAAATTAATCATTGGTGATTTCAGTCCATATTCCTTTTCATCTTCACCTACTTAGAACAAAAATTAGAATATTTTCTTGACCTGGAAAGCGATATCACAAATCTTACCTTTACAATAAAATTACCCAGAACCCACAATATATGTATAAACTAAAGCAAAATGCTTAGAAGTGATTGGGAACATCTCACTCTGTTAGTCACTGTCAACTCTGTTATCATTAAAATCTTGACACATGTAACAGAGTTGACGATAACAGAGTTGACATTTTCCACCATTTTGTGCTTTAACTCCATGTGCTAGCTTAAAACCAGATACCATATGTCATGAATAAAATCATTATTTTATTAATTTTCATCATACAATTGTTTTTTAAAAACTGAAGGAGAGATTCACTAGAATATCATAGTAACAGATTTGACATATAATTAATCTACTGTTGGTGTATTCTCAACATTTTGTACAAATTAATGAGAGAGAAAGTTTAACATACCACAGTTCCCTCCAAATCTTTTCTGCAACAGGAAGTGACATCACTGGGTGCTGGTCACATGCTTTTATTTGAATGCTGACGGGTTTTTTAAGTGGTTTTATAACAGAGATAACAGAGTTGACCAGATCATAGGGACAAATAAAAAATATATATTTTTAATGTTGAAATCCTGTGTATTACAGAAAATAAATACTGTTTGCAACTGATTGTATAAGTATTTATAGATTTAGCACAAAAAAAATATACTGAATTATTTCATGTTAATTCAAGTTGAACGTGTGAATCACAAACTGAAGACAGCCAATAATTGGTGGGGTGGGAATCATTCAATGAGTATTTTACATATAAATTGTGCCTAAAATACACACCAAACATTAATATTGGTGAACATTCAATATAATTAGCAATATTATTTAAAACCGATCCAGTAAAGATTTTTTTGGGGGAAATTTAATGTTATTTTTCTGGGAGACACAAAATGTACCCGCAATTCTGAAATGACCCATATGCTGCCAACCCTAAATACTCTGCCAACACCTCCACTTTAATGGGCCCCACCTATGGCCCATAAGGTGGAGGTGAAAGAATGAGAAAGGGGAGGGGCTGCAAGGAGCAAACCCGTACACATTCATACTTGTGTCCTCCAAACAAAGGCCCTAATAGGTCCTCTATCATAAACATAAAATAAACTATAGGTGTCTGAAAACAATCAATCGGCTCCTATATTTGACTTTGGAATCTCCACTATCTTGCAGCGGTGCTGCAAAAATTTAGAAAGCGGCGTTAAAAGCGTTTTGTGATGAAACTCTTCATTTATTTAAGTGATCACAGTGAAAAATTATCCTTTGATGAGATTCATATTTATTATTATTCCGCCCGATACATTTGTTAACGGTTTCCCCTGCCACAATTTAGCCAAAGTGATATCAACTCCAGATACGGTTTCATAGATGTGTTTCGCTCCTGTGCAATGTGAGTGTAGTTTGCACTTGAATTTGGAACATTAGATCATTCTGATGTTTGGCTTTTACATTTTTAAAATTCCCTGTCTGTTCTATTACTGGCTGTGTGTGAAACTGTTGCCACGAGGTCAAAGTCATGCTCTTTTTGCGTGTTTGCGGGATACGCTGTCTCATGTTCTAAATTTTTTTCAACTCACAAAACCCAGGAAAGGTGCTAAATTTGCAAGGCGGACATTGATGTATGAATATTAATTGGGTCTCACTCTCAACTAAAAAGGCAGATGGCATTTGGGTTTTCCGCAGATTAAAACCTGATAAATTCTATCCTACCCTAATCAACGTGCTGATGTGCTGTGGGTGTTAATTTATGACAAGTTAATCAGAAAACTTTCCGCCGCTTAAAATATTTGCAGCTTTGCAAATCCTTCGTTCGTATGACATGCAGAGTATCCCTCCTAATCATGAGACGCGTACTGAATGGTGCGAATAGGCGTTATCAAGTAGGCTAAGTTATGAAGCGATCTGTGGATGCAGCATTAATGCAGCATGCTTCGTGTGTGTAGCGAGAAATTTGTTGGCGTTCTGCGGTTTTTAAAAAAAAAATACTTCCCTCCCGCACCTTCCCTTGCTGATACACGCAAACAGACCACTCCTCTCCTGTCCTTTTTTATATCGTCCTCCCATCCTCCCTCGCTCAGTGATGCTCGCTCATCACGATACTCAGGAAACCGATGCTCTCGCTGCACTGGTTGGTAGCCTCAACCTCTCTCACAGCACGGGAACCTCGCATTATGGACTATATCTCTTAAATGCGTGCTGACTGCAGAATTACCTTTCACTTGTGAGAATTATGACTGAAAAGCTCAGCGGAGATGGGCCTATAGGCTACTCGCACATTGCTACATTTTATGGTGGACACACTGTCTCCTGGCCGATAATGCATTCATATAAAATTAAACTTTGCATTATGACGACAAAAAACGGAGATCTAGATTGACGTTGTTCGTCACGGTTTGCTGTGGACATCTGCTCCGTTGTACCGTAGCCTGCTGAGTAGCCTACCAATCACTCTCACAATCATTTTATCCACTTTATATTTTCGAATTTTTACTCTTTTTTTTAAACAGTGCCTTCTCGTGCGTCTCTGGGACAATTTTACCTGCGTCGTGAAGACCAGCTTCAACATGGATTCACTCACCTGGAGTTATCTATCGAGACTCGAATGACTCACGACACGTTTTGGAATTATAATCGGATATCCATCAATTTTCGCATTCAGCAACAAATGGACAATTATTCGACTCTCCAATGTAAGTATTCATAGTTTGTATTCAACACTTCTTTCTGTTCGGAGCTTATGGTCTTTTTACAAATCGTGCGCGTTTACGATGAACTGAAATAAAACTTGCAAAAAGATGAGTAGAGTTGAGGCGGTGGGTTCGGTTGACTCTCCGATTCATTAACATGAACTCTTGATGAGGATGTGTTTACATTGACTGCAGGCTGATGTGTACACCATCGTTCTCGATAGTGCAGGGTTGAATGAAGTGAAAGGGTTTCTGACGACTTTATCTTGCCTAGTTAGAAGTTGCTATTCGCCCCGCAGCGGGGTGAATTGGGGGAAAGGGATCGTCTATCTGCTCCGCAACGGGGTCGACAAGAGAAGCATTTCTGGTATTCGTACCGCGGTGGAGCGGATAAGGGGAGCACTTCTGCTATTTGCCCCGCAGTTGGGACAATAAGAGATTTCATTTTATAATTCGCCCCGGTCTTTGATCTTTAGCGCTGAACCGCCGCGGGGCGAATAGCCTCTGCCTTTTCAGTTTGTTCACAGAGGAGTAGGGGAGAGCTGGTACGAAAGTTACATTTTCACATGGACTTCATTTTATTTATTTATTTATTTATACTGGGAGTCCGATTGAGAGCAAGCTCTCTTTTGCTACGGAACCCAGTTAAGAACCGTAAAAACAACCATAAATACAATAATAAAACAAACAGAAAACTACACAACACATGTACATTCATTGAGCAAACCGGCAATATATCCAGGCAGCTTACCCAACAATGCCTTATATATAAAAAAGCAACAATGTTGCTCCCTTCTAATGGCCAATGAGGGCCAACCAACCTTTAAATATAAACTACAGTGATGCGCTCTAAAACCATCACCTGTTATAAACCTTAAGGCAGCGTGGTATACTGCATCAAGCGACTTCAGCGATGAAGAAGCAGCGTGCATACAGATTATGTCGCCATAATCTAATAGTTGCCTGAACAATCCTCCTTCTGCAACTCTTCGGAAAGCAGGCTTTATTCCTATATAGCATGGCCAGTTTAGGTTTCAAATTCTTAGCCTGCTCATATATGTGCTTCCTAAAATTAAGTTTATCATCAACCCAAATGCCCAGGTATAGCAAGGAACCCTTTCAATTCGAATTCCACTTATTGTAATAATGCTACTATTATAAAATCTAGCACCAGATTTCTGGGAAGATAGCATGAATTTTGTCTTCTCAGAGTTTAAAATCAGTATCTGGTCTAAAAGAGCTTGTTGAAAGATTTTAAAATCTGACTGCAAATTTTGAACAGCAACCTCAGCAGTAGTGGCAGCTGAGTACATTACCATATCATCTACATATAAATATAATATTTTAAAAGATAACGTGACAGACCAAAAAATAATTTGGAGCAATTAATTACTTTCGTGTGTGCTCTGTCAATATCAGGTACTAAATCATCACCATATATATTGACTTTGGCATAGTTTGACGTTGAACGGGAGTTGCGCATTGCTACTTTAGACCCACCCAGCCGGGATGAAAGTAATGCACGGGCAGGATCAAATTTACTGGAATCTTTTTAAATTTCTGTTGTTAAAACGGAAGCAAAAGGAACCAGACATTTGTTTTACACAGTTTAATTGGCTTCAAATGCTTCAAAAGTGAACGTGAACATGTTTAATGTGCAATTGGCCTATTTAGGCTATAAAAATTATCCCAGATAGCTAGCACCTCCGCTCCGGATCTGCTCCGACTCTCGCTGATCCGGCTCAGAGCCAGGGCAGATCCGGAGCAGAGGAGCTTGCTATCTGGGATGAAATTACTCATCACAGTTGTGACAGATATAATGAGTGGCACCCTCAGTGCATGCCTCATGCGACCACAGCAGACAAAAGAGGCACCGCAGCCGCACTTCTCCAAGCAAAGATGAGGCAAATGTCTCCCCACGAACAAGACATTCCTCATCATTGCCCTGAGAAACTGTGGTTGCAGTGTGTCCACTAAGCCTCGTTTTCTTTGGGAGTTTTGAAGAGGTCTGTTTTCTCTGGCCCCTCTGCCGACTCTCCTCCTCCAAAGCAGCTTTCACTGGGGTGTTGGTCAGTATTGCTGTTGACCTGCAACATTCAATGAGATTATAGTCAGAATCAGCTTGTCTTTATACAAAACCCAAAACCAGTGAAGTTGGCACGTTATGTAAATCGTAGATAAAAACAGAATACAATGATTTGCAAATCCTTTTCTACTTATATTCGATAGATTACACTGCAAAGACAAGATGTTCAATGTTCAAACTGAGAAACTTTTTTTTTTTTTTGCAAATAATCATTAACTTCGAATTTAAAGGCAGCAACACATTGCAAAAAAGTTGGCACAGGGGCCTTTTACCACTGTGTTACATCGCCTTTCCTTTCAACGACACTCAGTAAACGTTTGGAAACTGAGGAGACCAATTTTTGAAGCTTTTCAGGTGGAACTCTTTCCCATTCTTGCTTGATGTACAGCTTAAGTTGTTCAACAGTCCGGGGTCTCCGTTGTCGTATTTTATGCTTCATAATGCGCCACACATTTTCAATGGGAGACAGCTCTGGACTACAGGCAGGCCAGTCTAGTACCCACACTCTTTTACTACGGAGCCATGCTGTTGTAACACGTGCAGAATGTGGCTTGGCATTGTCTTGCTGAAATAAGCAGGGGCGTCCATGAAAAAGACGTTGCTTGGATGGCAACATATGTTGCTCCAAAACCTGTATGTACCTTTCAGCATTAATGGTGCCTTCACATATGTGTAAGTTGCCCATGCCTTGGGCACTAATACACCCCCATACCATCACAGATGCTGGCTTTTGAACTTTGCGCCTATAACAATCCGGATGATTCTTTTCCTATTTGGTCCAGAGGACACGACGTCCACAGTTTCCAAAAACAATTTGAAACGTGGACTCGTCAGACCACAGAACACTTTTCCACTTTGCATCAGTCCATCTTAGATGAGCTTGGGCCCAGCGAAGCCGGCGGCGTTTCTGGGTGCTGTTGATAAATGGCTTTCGCTTTGCAGTGTAGAGTTTTAACTTGCACTTGCAGATGTAGCGAAGAACTGTAGTTACTGACAGTGGTTTTCTGAAGTGTTCCTGAGCCCATGTGGTGATGTCCTTTACACACTGATTTCGGTTTTTGATGCAGTACCGCCTGAGGGATCGAAGGTCACGGGCATTCAATGATGGTTTTCGGCCTTGTCGCTTAAGTGCAGTGATTTCTCCAGATTCTTTGAACCTTTTGATGATATTACGGACCGTAGATGATGAAATCCCTAAATTTTTTGTAATAGCTCGTTGAGGAGTGTTGTTTTTAAACTGTTCAACAATCAGCTCACGCATTTGTTCACTAAGTGGTGACCCTCGCGCCATCCTTGTTTCTGAATGACTGAGCATTTCAGGGAAGCTGCTTTTATACCCAATCATGGCACCCACCTGTTCCCAATTAGCCTGTTCACCTGTGGGATGTTCCAAATAAGTGTTTGATGAGCATTCCTCAACTCTCTCAGTCTTTTTTGCCATTTGTGCCAGCTTTTTTGAAACATGTTGCGGGCATCAAATTCCAAATGAGCTAATATTTGCAAAAAATTGCAAAGTTTACCTGTTCGAACATTAAGTAACTTGTCTTTGCAGTGTATTCATTTTAATATAGGTTGAAAAGGATTTGCAAATCATTGTATTCAGTTTTTATTTACGATTTACACAACGTGCCAACTTCACTGGTTTTGGGTTTTGTATTACTGTTGCAAATCACTGCTGCTTTTTAATTTATATCAATATAAATTTTTACCTGTTTCATCCATGTTCCAGATGTCCTTTGCTTCAAAATTATAGCTGGCGAGGACAGTGGTTTGGGTGTTAAAAAACATTGTCACGTTAGCCTTGTTGAAGCTGGTGGAACGGGACATGCTGGTGGCTTGAGGTCGACGGATGGACAGGGTTTTGTTGTGCTCGAGGAAGGAGAGAACCCAATCCTTCCCTGCCATCTGGTTTTTCTCTCATGAACAAGGAGTTTTGAGGCCAATATTTTGGGACAGCTTGTATGCAAACTTTTGCACCTAAAAAAAGCATAAAAAAGAGGTTAATTCCCAGATAGGAAGCACCTCCGCTCCGGGTCTGCCCCAGCTCCAAATGATCCGGATCACAGCCGAAGGTGCTTGCTATATGGCGGTAGTGGTGTAGCTTTGTCTGCGGTGTTACTTGCACCTCTTTAGGACTCAGGCCAAAATATATATCAGCTGCTCTCTTTATATATGCCTGCAGTCTCTTCTCCTGTTCTTCTGTGAAGACTTTGTTGTGAGCCCTGTATCCTGGGGCTCTGGTCGCTGCCCATCTGCCTCTGCCCACATCTTTCAGAACCTGAACTGGGTGACATGACAAACGCCAGGCACCCCTGCTGCCCTCCTTATACGATCGCCTCTTCGGACATCAAAAAAGGCCCCTCCTTAAACGTGGTGATCAACCTTTTCTCTCTGGGTAGTTCTGACCCTAACTCTTGGCATTTTCTGTCGGTAAAATACAACACACACATTTTTTAATGACTTTAAAACACAAAATGCGGCCGCGTTAGCAGAGAGGGACGAACGTAACCGTTGCTACTTCCGCCCCGACAGTGACTCCTGACATTTCAACCAGGATTCCTTCTAAAGTGGAAAAAGTCTGGATATCAAACTTCAGGATATGTTACAAAACTGAATGACCATCATTTCATCAATATGACACATGGAGTGATAAAGACAATTTTTAAATCGAAAAAGTTTACCATTTGTCTGAATTTACTCACCACTGTGGAAAACAGTCTTCCCGGTCTCGTTTCATGGGGAAGTGACGAAACCTCAAGGTTTTTCCTGGGCTTGGAGAGTGTCGTGAGGTGCACGTGCTGACCTAATTTGACTTATTGAAGTGCATATGGCTGTGAGTCGCCGTATTAGTTTTGTACCACGTTACTTTCACACCGGCTCTCCCCTACTTGAAAACAGGGTTTGTATCATTGATTATTGTATCATTGATTTGATTATATCATTAAAAAAGGTGTATTTGAATACAGGGTTTTGTATGTGTAACCATCGTTTTGTAAACGTGTACATTCATGTCTGTATCCTTAACCATGGTTTTGCAAATGTGTGTTATGTTTGTATCTGAAAATGGATTTTTTGTGAACGTATACATTTATGTTTGTATCCGTAACTGTAATTTTGCAAATTTGTGCATTGAGGTTTGTGTCTGTAAGCTTTGTTTTGTAGACTTGCACGTTGTTGTCTTATGCTGGCAAACTCCATTTTGCGAGTCTGTGCATTCAGGCACAGGCTTGCAAACTCACTTTCATAAGCTGTGCGGCGTATAAGCTCGTGGACTTCTAGTGTAACGTTATATTCTGTCAAAGTAAAAATAATTAGATAGAGCTGTTCAGAACTTAAACTTCATGTTGCTTATTGGATCAGAATACCAGGAGTCATAAAATGATGGAATACCCGCAAGGTGAAGAGACTGCAGTTAATCCAGTAAGAGTTGCTGCTGAAACTGGTCCAAGAAATATTCCGCTTTTGAAGCGGTACTTCACGCACATGCAAATTCACTCATGCATGAAAATATGCAGTTAAGAGAACAGGGATATGCTCTCTGCTGAAATACAGTGCCTACATGGATTGACGTATTGTGTGCACATGGTTCTGTGGATGCATATTAAACGCCCCAGTGTCATTAATAGCTGACTACCCAGATAGCAAGCACCTCCGCTCCAGATCTGCGCCGGCTCTGTGCAAATCATCCGACAAGTCATCTACAGCATTCACGGACACATGAAATGCAATGTTAATTTGATGGCTCCTCGGAATTCAGTACTTTCTACCAGTCATCCGCAATGTCACTAGTTTGGTCTCTGGCAGCGTCCTTACAGTGAGTGAGCAATGTCCGAGATCTGCGTTTTTTTAACGGAATATTTCTGAGACCAGTTTCAGCTGCAACCCCTACTGGATTAATTGTCCCCTCTCTGGGTATGTCATCATTTTGTGACTCCAGGTATTCTGAACCATTAAGCCATATGAAGTTTAAGTTCTGGACAGCTCTATCTAATTATTTTGATTTTGACTGAATATAACGTTACACTTGAAGCCAACAAGCTTAAACATGTAGACTCGCCAGCTGAATACATTCACACATACGGGTTGGGAGAAAACGTAACTCAGTGGGAACAAATGTTAGCATTATTTACTACGCTGAAGAAACACTAGAAATTAGTGAGTGCATTTACTGATGATCTTGGGCTAACTCAGGGTTAACTGCTGAAGATTAATATGATGAGCTAAAACAAATAAACCGGTAAAGAGCTGAAGTTTTGTTAAATATTTTTCAGTATATAGTTGGGTGGGGTTTACAAGTCATTCTGAGGTGCGATTGCAGAGCGAAAAAATTCTCACGGTCGAGTTTTTCCACTGTTTCTGTCAGATTGTCCGATTGCGGCAGTGGATGATTGACTAGAGTGCGTATGCGCGTATGCAAATGAGGACAAGAAGTTTGCAGGAAAAAAAATTTTGCTCGCGGGATCAGGGTTGACTGACAGTGTGGACTAGCCAACTATGTTTTGTGTAGCAACAGTAAAGACACCGATTGGTCAGAAGCTGAAGACCCCGCCCCCTCTCCCTTGCCAGTAGCCAGTTTCTTTTGCAACACCCCATGTACAAACATGATCACGTAGTAAACCTGTCAAAAGTCTGTGAGCTCGCGCGTGCACATGTGCATATGTATCTTTGCCGCAAAGCTTGCGAAAGTGAGTTTGCAAGCCTGTGCCTGAATGCACAGACTTGCAAAACGGAGTTTGCCGGCATAAAACAACAACGTGCAAGTCTACAAAACAAAGCTTACAGATACAAATTTCAATGCACAAATTTGCAATTTACGGTTACAGATACAAACATAAATGTACACGTTTACAAAAAATGCATTTACAGATACAAACATAACTGTAGACATTTGCAAAGCCACGGTTACGGATACAAACATAAATGTACAAGTTTACAGAACTATGGTTACACATACAAAACCCTATATTCAAATACACCTTTTTGAATGATATAATATTCCATAAAATCTCATCCATACAATTGCTACAAGTGCATCCATTTTCTCAATTTGAATCAGAATTTAATACCCTGTCGCAGAGCTATGAATAACACGGGTGGACACTGGCCCCTTTCTTGCATCATATCTTTTATTGTTATTATAAATTAATTTATCTATTTATTTTTATGATCTGCTTGTTCCACTTCAGACCCAACAATTTTTGACCTCCTTACAAAAAATTTTATTTTGCACTTCTTTGGTCTGATATAACCAGTTCAAGGATTTAACTGAAGTAGCAGATCAAACATTGTGATTTCAAATAATGCACATCATAATTCCTGATGGGTACACAATGGATGTTGCTGTTTGTGAAAAACAGCTACTGGAGTGGAGTGCACCGGCAGGGAGTTTAAAAAAAAAAAAGTATGTCTTAATTCTAAGAGGGTATTCTTTATGAATGCGATCCCTGATCTTACGCATCTTCTTATTCGCCAATTATTCATTCCATGGTATCCTCAGATTGCTGAGGTGTCAGTTGTTGATGCATAGTATGTTTGTGAGATGGATTTCTTTCAGGGGCCAAATTAGGCCAAAATAAGGTCATGAGAGAAAAAAGATTGCAAATAAAAAATGCAAATCAATAACTAGCGCTGAAACCTGAAAAAAACTAGTGGTAAATATGGCTCCCAGGGGCTGGATTTTGATACCTGTAGCTTGGGGGCTTTCACTCAGATTCTTCACTCGGTGTCAGTTCAGAATATTGTTGTCCGTCCATTCGTCCATCCATTATCTTTACCACTGCTTGCATGCGAGGGTAGCAGGGTAGCTGTTACCTATCCCAGCTTACTATGGCTGAAAGGAAAGCTTGCTTATATATTGGAGGGCACACATATAATTCACTCTCACACTCATACCTTGACGGACAATTTAGTTTCCAATTAGCCTGGCATGCATGTCCTTGGACTGTGGGAGCGGACTGGAGTACTCAAAAGAAACCCATGTACAAACTGAGGGGACATATAAACTCCACAGAGATAGGCCCTTAGCTTGGTTTTAAAGAGCTTAGGACATGCACTGAGTTTATGAATACAAAGGGGCACAAAAAAAAATTCCCATCGTCTGCCAAAAAAAGTAGAAAATGATTTTTAATTAAAAAATCACAATTTTTGTTACTTGCCCCACCCCCTTAATTAACAAACATTCTGAGAAACACAGAAAAGCGATTCTGTCACTCCCCTGTGTGGTCACGTCATAAGTAGCACACGGTGGGTGATTGTGCGTCCAACAACATTTGCATCCGAGTCTGATTCCGATAATTCCTCAGAATTTTCAATTGAATCAGTCCATATTGATGAAGAAGAGTACTTTTTTATGGAAGATGAGGAAACTCAACATATAGCTGCTTTCACACCGGACGCAAAACAGATTTTTTTTCACAACAGATTACATTCAAAGTCAATGCAAAGAAGTGAATACGTTTTGCGTGTATTCAAGTCTTTGCATTGACTTTGAATGTAATCTGTTGTGCGAAAAAATTTGTTTTGCGTCCCGTGTGAAAGCAGCTTAACACGGGATTCAGAACCATAACACCATACAGATTCCAGCCTGAGTACTTGAGCAATGAAGACAGCTAATTGTCAGTCTCTCCGCCTGTGCCGAACTGTTCAATGCTTACCAGCCAAGTAGCGGAATGTATATTATTCCGGTTCTACAATTGTTTCTGTGCGCTGCACGTTGGATCACCTGCCTACTCACTCTTCAACCATAAGTGAGTTCAATAGACCTGACGTTTGGTTACCTTACCTATCAAGACCATAATACAGTATATTAGGCTAAGTGGTGGTTGAACTCATCCCTGATCTAGCCAGTAGTGAAATGATAATGTTTGCAGCTCTGCTCATTTCTGTGCACTGTTTCATGAGCTCTTGAAACAATGCGTGTTAGCGGTACGTACCTCGCAGCTTACTGTTATTAGCTATTTAGGGAGCGAACACGCACTGCGCCGAAATATAGAGGCGTGAATGATATCACAACATGTGTAAACCATATCTAGTAGCTTGCTATTATTAGGTAGTAAGCTACCAAGCACACAGTGCTCGGAAATAAATAGAGCGCCGTGAATAGTATCATTTCACTACTTCGCTGGCTATGTCACACCAAACAGCAAGTTGGCTGGCTATTGAACAGGCAGTACAGGGAAACGATTTGGGTTCTGCAAATAATAATAACGATATGTAAAAGCATTAATACTCAAAATGTTGGCTGCATATCATAGGTTTCAGTGACCCGGGCTTGCCTGGGCCAGCAAAGTCGGCACTAGTACGTTGCAGTTGTTTTGTCCAGATTCTCGATATCTCTGCATCTTTCAGCCACAGAAACATGCCATTACAATATGCACGCGTTGCACTGCATCCCCAGACTGCATATCATTTTCTGTTCGCTATCGGTGATTTTTGTTGGTCCATTCTTTAAGATATTCTCTGTCCAGACCAGAGTTGTAAACTACGGCTAACCACCTAGACGCAATCTGTGTACAACTTATGACGTCACGTGGCTGAGTTGGCCCAGCGCAAATGTTCCCGATTGAGGCAAAGGGGGCGTTCCCTGAAGTGGATAATTTAGCTGATAAAATGTGTTTTTTTAAACATTGCGTAAAGAACAAAATATTAAAACCATCACTAATTGTTCAAGAAAGGTACTTTGTAGCATTTTATCACCTAAAAAAACAGCTGAATTTCATGTCCTAAGCTCTTTAACCCACAACCTCCTAGCTGTGAGGCAGCAGTGTAACCCAATGTGTTACCTGAAAGAATCTCATTATATTTAATAGATGTCATTTGGCAAAAAAAATTATGGTGAAGCAACTGTTGCAAATCAAGCTACTTGTTCAGTAACTTTTGTATTGTGGACAGTTTCATAATTGGTACGCACGCCAGATTGAATTATTCACAATTATTCTATTACTCATACATTGTGGTATGCAATATATGCAAATATTTGCAAATTTATACATTTTGACAGTTATGTTAACAACATTATAAGCATGCAAAAATGGTTTTAAATAGTAGATGATGCATTTGGTTGTGTTTAATAGCTTTCACAATCCTGGTGAATATTTTTTTTGGCAGTTTATTATTTATGTGCTTAATGGAATAAGAGTACCTATTACTTTGACTTATTCAAACAAATGACCCTCTCGAATCATATGGATGAATAAATATTAAAAACATATGGCTGAGGCATTACATCTGCACATAGGTTTGCCAGGCTTCTTTGTTGTTGCAATTACATTAGGGATAATGGGATAAAGTGAGAGATCCTTGATGTATTTCCTGCCTCCTGTGATGTAGAACTATTCATCTATTCCTAGTCCTCCGCCACAGCATATGCACTCCCGAGAATTATCTTGAGGATTATATGTATGACAACTGTCAGCACAGTTTTTCTCCAGCAATTAGGTTTTCATCACACAAATACTTTTCCTGAGCCTTGCTTTTCTTTCTATTTTGAGAACATGGCTTTGGGTGATTACTGTGAATTGCTGCGTGGAACTCATGTAGACATGCTAGATTTGTAATGGATATTGATTCTTGTTTAGTTTGGATGGCCGATTCTTTGATACACTAGCATGTAGGCCTATTATATTGAAATTGGCCTGCAGCCACGAGGTGTTTCTATTTAAACAATGAAGGGTTTCTCTGTCTCCTGAAGCAGGTGGGAGGTAGATGACTATACTCCTTGGAGTTCATATTGACCTCAGTTCTTTCACATTGAGACTAATTAAGCTGGGATATACTGTACCAGTGATGTTTTATTTTTCTCCATGTACTGGAGAGTCACTTGAAAATGGAAATTACCACCTGCTTCCTTTCCATGGTTTCCTGCCCTGCTACTGGGTTAGTTTCCTGTGACTTTAAATCGGTCTCTCGCTGGAGGGTAAGCACTGCGGCGGTTGCTCGTCAAACTGTTTGGTTAATTCAAGTGAGCTTATGAGTGGCTTTGGTGGTCTCAGGAGGCCTTGGATTTATGAGAAATGCTGACCCTGTAGTTCCTTTGAGGGAACGCTTTGCATTCCTGTTGTGTAATTGCGCATCTTCAGGAAATATTGGAAATATTGGAAGCCATTCGGGCTGTTATACCCTTGTCATCTTCATAAGCAAAGAGAAATTGCATTCAGCCTGGCGAAGGGACTGTGAAAACGTAACAATAAGGACAAAAAGGCTGCCGAATGCTGGAGTATGCCTGTTCAGCGAGAGGGTTTGATGAGCAATAATTTCGCTCATTAATGCAAGACGTTCTCCATCTACTTTTGAAGAATGCTAAATTGTGATTTTATTTCTGTGGAATTGCATTTAATATCCCCCAATTAGGAATTCCCACCTGAACAGCTTGCCTCTGAAAATGGGAAGATACAGGATTTGAGCAAATTTTGAGAGCCCCTGTAGAAAGAAAGCATTGTCTCTCATTCCTCTCCATGCCATAAGTTGCACAGTCCCAGGGCTGAAAGTAGGCCAGCTCCCCAGGGCTCAAATGTTGTTAGTAATCATCTGCCTGTGGAGGCTGTTTTCTGCTGAGTTTGCACAACCTTTTTTTAGGTGCTCTTCCATGAGTGTGATGGGTATTTAATTGATGTAAATTCAATGACACATCATTGCCCCTGAAATCAAGACCTCTCTATATGCTTTTTGTTTGGGAGCTAAATGATGTAATGTCTCTAGTTGCTTTGCTGCATAGCATTGCCTGGCAAGGCTCAGAGCAGTGACCTAAACTCAAATTGTGTCAAGTGGTATGAAATTTTTGCCAGGTAGTATAAAAGTCTAATTACTCCTGTGGTGGTACATGACAATAGCTCTACAGACACTTGTAGCGAGTGTGCAGCCAGTGAAGGCAGGTGTTCCTGAATAGAGTAAAAATCCAAGTTTAAGAACCGAGGAGAGTATAGTCACGTGCAAGGTGAGGACAGCTTAAGTGTTGCAAAAATCAAATGATTAATCTTCATTATTTACTGTATGAGTACAGAAGTAAATCAGTCTTTATAAGTCTACAGTACAATTTTTTTTAAAGCTTCAAGAGATCTTTAGGAATTTCTCTGTGTGACGGGCAAGGGCAGAAGTCTAAGCTGAACACCTGTGATCTCCAGTCACTCTGAGGGCACCGCATTATGAGCCATCATTTCTCTTTTAGAGATATAATATCCACAGGATTACTTTGGTCAACCTGTGTTAAGTATTGCAATACAGCGTTATATCCACGAATGCCAGTAAAAATTATTCTGTGCAAAAAGGAAAATTCACGTTAATGGTGTCCAGAAGCGCATTGGACTCAGAGGCATCTTCAATGGACTATCGTACAGTGGAAACGTAGTGCATGTTATGGTCCGATCAATCGGTATTTCAAGCCATGTGCTCTGGAGCTAGAAAGGAGACGAACCATCCAGACTGTTACTAGCGACAAGTACAAAAGCCACGCTCTGTCATTGTATGGGGCTGTGACTGTGCCCCTGGCGAAAATAACTGGAACTTCTATGAAGGCACCATCAGTGCTGTAAAAGTACACTGAGATTTCGGAGCAACATATGCTGCATTCTGGAGGAAATCATTTCCAGGGATATCGTGCATATTTCAACGAGACAATGCGAAACTGCATCCAGCATGACTGAGAGGCATAATGTAGCTGTGCACTAAGTGGGTGTGGGTGCTGGACTGGCCTGTCTGCTTTCCCGATTTGTCCCAAATGGAGAAAGCGCAGTGCATTTTGAAATGCAGAATGTGCCAACAGAGACTCTGTTCTGGAGCATACCTTATGACTTGTTTGAAGGAAGATTGGGACAAAATTGCATCTGAAACACTCAATCACTTTGCGTCCTCAGTCCTTTTTTATCGGGAGTTGGGAAAAGGAATGGCAATATTAACAAAATGGTAAATACATGGGTGACATTATCAAAAATGGTAAATACATGGGTGACATAATATCAGTTATAGATGATTAAGTAATCACCGCTTTCCATTTTAATTTTAGTTTCACATGCTGTCCCAACTTTTTCTGCGTTGAAGTTGCACAGGAATATAATTTAATTGCAAAAGGCCTTTGGGGGTTGATTGTAAATTGTGAAAACACATAAGGAAGTGTGACTTGGAGTTAATCAAGTCAGAAAATTTATTCTAACACAGTCGGGGAGCTAAATTGGATATTATTATTTTAACACTGTATTTATGTTCCTGTAAAATATTCAGGTGTTGTTCATTGCCAGAACTTGTGTGCATGATTTCAAAGGTTATCCAAAGTATTTAAAGGGGACCTATTATGCTGATCCTTCTTTTAATACATATTAGTAATGCTATAATGTTGGTTGTCAAACTCTGAGAAGTTTCCAAACATAAGATATTGCCGTAATCCAAGAACATGATTTTCTCTCTGAACAGCTTGTCCTGAGATCTGGGCAAAACTTCAGGTTGTGCCGTCCAATCACGGTGCTGGACCTGCCCACACCAGAAACTATTCTAGCAGGCACTAACAACAGGCAGATCATGCTATGCCTTAGTGGCTCTACACTTTTGGAAATACAAAAGAAGAACTGCAGATCATTTGAGGTGCAGTTGTGTCAGTGTCTCTCCCAAAGCTGCTTGTCCTTTTACTTTTTGACATGAAGAAAAGCACCTTTTTCTCTTCCAAAAGTGATGCCACCAGAAATCAGAGGGTAGCTTGTTTTGTCTGCTGGCTGCAAACAGCCAGGGCCAAAGGGAACGTTAGCTTTTTGTGCTCAGCATTCTACCACGAAAGCAATTGCGAAACGCAGATGCTCTAACGTCTCTGGTATAACAAATGATTTCTCTGCACTATCATGACATAATTCCATCCCCCTTTAGAAATTGTTGTGGCTAATAAAAAGGCGGAGATTAAATTGGAAATTCTTTCCTGTAGAAACGATCGATTTGCTAGCTCCACATAAGCAACTTGTCCACGCTAATGGAACTTATGGTCTGTAAAACCAGTATTATGTTCATAACATAACCGAGCTCTCTAAAGCTGATGCGTACTATCCATAAAGCTGCTTTCACATCGGACGCGAAACAAATTTTCCGCGGGACAGATTACAATCAAAGTCAATGCAAAGACGCGAATTCACGCGTTATGGGCGCGTTGAGCAGCTTTCACATCGGACGAGAAATGATTTTTTTCTGGGACAGATTACAGTCAAAGTCAATGCAAAGAAGCAAATACACGCGTTATGGGCATGTCAAGCCACTTTCACACTGGACGTGAAACGAATTTTTTGCGCAACAAATTAGCTACATTCAAAGTCAATTCAAAGATGCGAGTACACGCGTTATAGGCTTGTCAAGCCGCTTTCACACCGGACGCGAAACAAATATTTCGCGAGACAGATTACATTCAACGTAAATTCAAAGACAATGCATTGACTTTGAATGTAATCTGTCGCGCAAAAAATTTGTTTCGCTTCCGGTGTGAAAGCGGCTTATCGCGCACCTTTTCTGCAAGCCATTCCGACGCAGTAATTAAACTGGTCATTCCGACGCAATTAGTTAACCATTACCATGGGCAATTTCCGAAAAGGCTGTTTAGCCTGGAGCTTTCGGCCCTTCGTCATAAACCAGCGCAGAAGCTGTTCGTTACTCTACGGTAATGATACACCACATTTATGCACAGGAACCAGCAGGTCCTTATAATACACACTTAAGCAGTCCATAAGTTGTTGGTCCACTTTTTGCTGTTCCTGACTGTCCATTTTCCCTCTAAACTCAGACCAACCGGATTTCTACGGTCTCCAGTCTACACTTGGGTATGTCGACCCGTTCCACAAATGTGTCTGTATGGGGTGGATTCTAGCTTTCCCTCAGTCCTAGCTATAGAGTAGAAACACCGGTGTACTCATCATAGTAGCCGCAGGTTGACAGCAAATTCGAGCTTGAGCTGCCAGACTTTCGCACTGCGTCCTCCACTTTCACTGTTGCGTTTATTAGAACAAGTTCATTTCATTAGATCTATACACATGTACTGCGTTTGATTGCAGAATATGCCCGTCAATTCCTTCGGGAGACACGTCTCAGTTTCACTCTGGGGAGGTGGACCCGGAAAACTGCGTTCTGCTGCCCCTTCCCGCCTAGATCCGCCCTCCACAGAGTTGGCCAGTCAGAAGAAAGTTGGCAAAAGTGGAGTGGGGGCCATAGCGGAAGAGCCACCCCAATGAGGCATTTCAGGCAGAGACTACAATGGACTACAAATGGGGTTTTTTGAGGATGGCAGTATGAGCTAATTAAAGACCCGGTTTTGGACTTTGAATGATCAGGAATATTCTAGGGGAGTCCAAGATCAAAATATAATATAGCAAAATAGGTCCCCTTTAATATCTGCATGGTTTTATCCTCCTTGGACAACTGACAGTACATACTCACATGTGCCAATAGAGAGCACCCCAGAAGTCATGCCAATTCAGATATGCTCTCACCTACTTATGAGGCCGTAAAGATTTGGCCCTTATCAGAGTTGTTCTGTTCACATTTCTCCCAGATGCAACACGTTGAATACAAGAATCGACTGTTCGCTTACCAAGATCTGTTGGCAGACCTTGACATGTGCTGTTGTTTTGAGATGATCACCATTATTCGCTGCATCTGTGAGTGATTTTAATGTTTTGACTCATTGGTGTATGTTTGATGAAAAGTCCGTATATACGCACATGTATGATGAAACTTACGTAATACAAAAGTACAATGCCATATGCTCTGATGCACTGTGTGGCATTACCTCTGAGCAAGATAATCATGGGTTTCAAATTTGCCTGGGCATTTCTGAGGGGAATGTGCATGTTCTCCCCATGTTTGTAGGGCTTTTTTATAGGCACTCCAGTTTCCTCCCACAGAACCACAGACATACTGCTGTGCCAAAAATTAAAAGAAAAATGTGCGCCCAAACATAACAAATGCAGATGTTTCCGTTCATTTTCCTGGCATGGGTTTGTTCCATTTGTCTCCTTAAAGGCAGAAGGGACACTGCAAATCAATGCAGAGTTATTCTGTGACCACCTTTATATTGTACGACAAAGCACTTCTAACATGATGGGAGTGGTTTCTTCCATGACGACAAAGGCTTAAGTCCCACTGAGCTCCAGTGGTAATTGGAAGAAAAATACGCCAAAATTTGCTCATAGAACTCACTTTATTCACTTGCTAGTACATACAACAGCTAAAACACCAATTTTTACCTTAGCAGGCCTTATGCCAAGTGTTGAAGCTGATCTACAGCTTTGGGTGGCCCAACACCTTACTAAGACGATTGATGTTTATCTGTCTATTACAACTCCAATTCGAGTGTTGCAACGTTGTGTAAAACGTGCATAAAAACCATAGACTGTATAAAAAGATGGACACAGCACCTGGGTCAGAAAAGTGAGGTCGATGTGGAAATCTCAAAAATTTGCATTATATTTAATGGCCAGCAGATGGCGACGTCGGTGGTTGCAGAAAGAGATTCAGTGCTATTGAAGTCTATGAGAAAATGACCCTTCTTTACCACCTGATTATTATTTTAATTATGATTTTCCACATCATTTTATGGTATCAATCGCTAGTTTCAAGTCTTCTTTGATATAACATAATGTTCATTTTTGTAAATTATGGTCCCAGGTTGGCTAGAATAAAGGATAAAGCCAGAATATGCTTTAGGGGCGTGGCTATCCTCTGGTCCTCATCCGATATGGTCAGATCCAGAGCCACGGTCCTCCCCGGATCTTCAATTCATGCTCTCGTCCAATAGGAATCACATCTGGTTTCAAAATGTCAAAATGGTGCTGTTCAAATTGCCAGAATTGAGGCTTCCTAAATGGATGCTGAAACCAATGGGTGACGTCACCGTTGCTTTGTCCATCTTTTTATACAGTCTATGATAAAAACAGGATAAAATGATTTGCAAATCTCATGAACCCATATTTTGTTCACAATAGAACATAGCCAGCATTTCAGATGTTGAAAGTGAGACGTTTTACCAATTCATGAAAAATATTAGTTCATTTTGAATTTGATGGCAGCAATACACCTCAGAAAAGTTGGGACAGGGCCATGTTTACCATTGTGTAGTGTCCCCTCTTATTTCAACAACAGTTTGTAGACGTCTGGGAAGTAAGGAGACCAGTTGCTGGGGTTTTGGGAGAGCATTGTTGTCCCACTCTTGTCTGATGAAGGAAATGAGCTGCTCCACAGTCCTGGATCAGCGCTTTGCCGGATTTTTCATTTTATGATGCGCCAAATGTTTTCTACTGGTGACAGGTCTGGACTGCAGGCAGGCCAGTTCAGTGCCCGGACTCTTCTACTGCAAAGCCATGCTGTTATGATGGATGCAGTTGCGGTTTAGCATTGTCTTGCTGCAATATGCAAGGACTGTGCTGAAAGAGACATTGTCTGGATGGGAGGATATGTTGTTGTAAAACCTGTTTATCCTTTTCAGCATTGATAGTGCCTTTCCAGATGTGTAAGCTGCCCACACCATAGGCACTAATGCAACCCCATATCATCAGGGATGCAGACTTTTGAACTGAGCGCTGATAACAAGCTGGACGCTCTCCCTCCTCCTTAGTCTGCATGACACGGTGTCCGTGATTTCCAAAAAGAATTTCAAATTTTGATTCATCTGACCGCTGAACATTTTTTCATTTTACTTCAGTAGATTTTAAATGAGCTTTGGCCCAGAGAAGACAGCGGCATTTCTGAATTGTGTTCACATATGGCTTCTTCATTGCATGATAGAGCTTTAACTTGCATTTGTGGGTTGCATGGCAGGCTGTGTTCACAGACAATGATTTCTGGAAGCTGAGGCGGACTGGCCATCTGGAATACCAGGAATTTTCCCGGTGGGCTGCTGTCAGTGGGCTGGTCCGGCTGGAAAACCATAAAAAACAATATTACGACTAGCGGCCCTCGAGAAAGTGAGCGTTGGAGTGGACTGGCAAATGACATATTGATCTACATTTACATGATATCATTGATGGCAGACAAACTTTTGTGGCAGGAAACGCGATAATACGTGATTTATTCGACCACCATACTACCTTTAATATTGGAGAATGACTCATGGTTTTATATACCACTTTTGATGATTCTACTTAACTATTCTGGTTGTCTTACATCATGGCCATTTTTAAAAAATGTATTTCTACATTTGCTTCATGTGATAGGAATGACTGAAAAACTGTTTTCTTGCAAACAATTACCAATGTATTAGACTAACCACAATTCATTTAATTTTGGTGTTCTGTCTTAAAAGTTTAAGAAGGCAGGCTTGCTGGGAAATTTGTTTGACTAATGGCCTTACTTGTCCCCTGTTGCATTAACAGTCTAAAAATGTGTTTTAATGACTACGAGATCAGACGAAAATGTGAAAAAGCAATAGAAAGGTTTAGAGGCTTTGAGGATTAAGGAAGCAGGCATTGGAGGCTCAGACTTTCAAATGCAAAAGCAAACTGACAAGCTGTTTGGCCATGATGATCCTCATGCGACGAGCAGTTTTCATTTGGAGGGGGACACGGAAGCAGTAAGACTGACGTTAAATGGATAGGCTACACAAGTATGTGTTTGGATAAAATTAGCTTGAGCTTACAAAATGGCCCCATTGTTGGATAAGTTATTAGCCTTCTATTTAATGCATATTTATTCATTTTTTTACGGTGCCAAATGAAATTTGTCCTGGAATACAGGAAGACTTTCTAAATTTTACATTCCAAAACCCTGTCTTGACGTTCAGAATCACCTGTCATCAAACTTGCAACCAGCGAGTACTGCGGTTCTGAAGCTAGTGGGCTATTCTATGCCCTTTAGAATCGATAAGTAAGATATGTAACATTATTTTAAAAAGCCTATGAATCAGTCCAAATAATGCACTGGTCTTATTGAAAAATTCTAAATGGCCCGAAAGTCACATTTCTTTTTCACATTTATTTATTTAATATCGGACAGCATCATTGTATTTTATTTATTTCAGGACATCTTTAGGATAAATAGTATCTTTAATATAAATAGGAATGTTTGTTTCTGGACATTGCCCACCCAACCCCTGCCTACAGAATAGAAAATTAACTCACTTGTACATAAGTTCAACATAATGATGACTCGGATTATGTGTATGTTGGTGTTTCTTGAGACACTCTCTACTTTCACAACACTTGGAGTGTATTCAGGCCTCATCGTTTACATTGTACTTTTTGTGGAAACTTTACAAAAAAAGACCATCACAGCATTTTACTTACTTTTTACACGCTGTTGAGGATGGTATCTTTTAATAAAATTGGTTTAGGGACTTGGGGGTGCGGGTCTTGGTGATCTATTAACATCTGCTAAAATCATACATGCATATAGCCACTGGGTTTGTATGTTTGATATACACAACAATTATTTTGTTGTCGGCTAATTGGTGTTATATGAACTCAAAAACGAATAATATCAATGTTTTATGGGAAATATAGTCCAACATGATGTTAAAATGCATGCATTTTTTTGTCAAATAACATCAATTTTTTCCGCCCCTGTCTGGAAGTATTCCTGAGCCCGTGCAGTCAATTCTAGTGCAGAAACAGGCCTGTTTTTTACGCAGTGCCACCTGACGGCCCGAGGATCACAAACATCCAATATTGGCCTTGTCCCTTGCGCAGAGATTTTTCCAGATTCTCTGAATCTTTTGATAATATTATGATGATATTTTCTGAGATTGTTCCCCAATTTTTAGACGCAGTTTTTCGCAGATTGGTGAACCTCTGCCGACCTTTGCTTCTCAGAGACTTTGCCTTTCCTAAATGCTCTGTTTACACCCAGTCATAACCTAATTAATTGCAAAATGCTTCTCCAGTTATTTTTTATTTGTACCACTTTTCCAGCCTTGTGTTTCCCCTATCCCAACTTTTTTTCAGATGTGTTGCTGCCATCAATTTCAAAATGAGCTAATATTTTTAATGAAATGGTAAAACATCTCACTTTCAACATTGATATGTTGTCTATGTCCTTTTGTGAATAAAATGCAGGTTTATGAGATGTGCAAATTCACATTTTACACAACTTCCCTACTTCATTGGAATTGGGGTTTGTAATTTATTACTGGTCTGTATACTTAGGCTGACTGGAGATTATTTTGTAAGTGACTTGCATTTAGACTGAACCTTTCAGTATGTTTCCCTGACTCTCACCCATTAGATGCTGGGATAAGCTCAAACCCCTTATCTACTGAAACAGAAATAATTGAGTTTGATGATGGATGGATGGATGGATGGATGGATGGATGATGAACTAAGGTTAAAGTATGAAGGTGAATATTTTGCTCAGACAAATGATCAGTGTTTATGATCTGTGTAGCTCACAGCTCTTCAAAATTATATCTGGTGTCTGTAAGCAGAATTCTGGTTAAAAAAGGACTTCAAAAACTGAACATTATTTCTCAAGTTTTTCATTTGTATAAAAGGCAGAACTTGTCTTTTAGAAAGTTACATGAAGGAATATTGCCTATTACCACATTTGAAGGACCAATAATGACATTTTCTGGCATCCCTATTTTAATTTCTATTTTCCTTTTTTGTTTCTTTCAATGTAGGTCAGAGTTATAATTAATGCAACCTGGATGATAATACTCGTGACATTGATTTTTCAATTGCCTGCAATTGCTCATACAAATTTAGGATTTGTACTCTTCAGTCATATACCTTGAATGCAAATGCTATATGATCCTGTGTGAACTAGACCATCTGTTCATGCAGTGCTCTTTCACTTCAGCTCAATTTGTTTTTAAATGGTGTTTTTGTGGGTTCTATTTCAGGGTTGTCAAAATCAGATTTCAAATCAGACTGACCTCTTCACTTATCCTGCAGCAGCTGGTCTTGCTGTCAAGTACTGTGGCCAATCTTTCTTTTCCATTTGCGATTACAGGGAGGGTTTAAGCATTGCTTTAATCCCAATCCTGTTGCTTCTGAAATCCTCCATGTGTTGCGGATTAATTTTTGACTTGGGCCATCCTTCTCATAAAAGGGCTGGAGCCAATCCAAAGAGGGTCTGGCATAATAATTGTAGAACCGACTGAACTGTCGTCATATTTCGGCCTAAATAGCAAGAGTTCAGTGAGCTATAAATTATGCCTTGACATGCTAATGAAGGCTGGACAAATAAGGTATTAAGTTCAAGTTGCTCACGCTGTAGGAGGTAATAAGCCCCAATACCAACATAGATACTGACTATTGAATTTTATGTTGTTTACAATTGGGTGTCCATTTCTTTTTTGGCCTGATGAACACAACGTCCAGTATTGCAATAAATAACGAGAAAGGTTCACTGGTCTGACTGCAGCATGTTGCCACTGTGCACCATTTCAGTTGATTGCAACATTTCTGGATGTTGTTGAATTAGTGGATGGAGCAGTCTTCACTTATATTGATGCAATAATGAATGGCGTTTATTGGCAAAGGTTTTCCATAGCACTCGGGGATCATGTGGCTGTATCTATCTCAAAAACGTGTCAGTTTTCAATGCAATACCAACTGAAGAATGGGAAATTGGGGCACTCAGTATTATTTTTCAACCTCATTCTTTGCACAGCTATTTCTCCATACTCTCAGTTTCTTTCATAGTCCTATTTCGAGAAAAGTTTAGATGTTATGTAGTTTGTGAAATGTAAATGAAAAATGCAATAATTTGGAAATCATTTAAGCCCTATAATTAATTTAAAATTGAACCAAGATAACTCATTTAATGTTGACACTGATGAGTTTCTTGTTTTTTGAAAAATATCAAACTATTTTAATCAGGCCAGCCGTGTTCGGGATTCATGTCATATAACAACTGTAGATTTGGGATGTGAAAATAACTCTTTGTGGAGATTTAAGGTGATTTTGAATGCTTTGAAAATTTGCCATGTCATTTGTTAGTGATTTGTAGGATTGCCTTGACCATGATACATCACTTGTCCCCGACAACCACTCACAACTTTTTTTCCAATTTTTTCATAGGTCTGAGCTGTAATATTAAAAAATAAATAAATAATAATAATTCAAACCATCCTCAAAAAATCAGTCAAAAAGTTTGTTTAGCTTGGATTTGAATGTAACGATGGCAATGATAGTCACTGCTATGAATTTTGGGCACAACCAGCGGAATGGGATGCCGCTCACTGTGCTTCAGTACTGGGTCAGGAACGATTGCTCTGACTTGTGTAAGCTCTGTAAAAGAGAGAGGCTATGTCCCATGGTGCTTTAATCCTTTCCCAGGGTTTTTATATTACTGCTCACTGCTTCACAAGTAGAATCCTAATTAGTTGAAATTTGATTGCTTGCCAGTGTCTCCCTATGTTGCCTACTGGTACAATCTGATCATGCGCTTTAGTTTCCATCCCTACCAAGTCCTTCCTGGGGATCACAAAGTTCCTCTTTTGTGATTTGTGTCAGGCTCATCTCCCTCTTACAGCACATTCTAGTCAGTGTTCTTATGGGAAAAGAGGGGAGCACCTGAGTAGGCTACATTATTTCAATTTTACCTCTATTTTGGATTTGTTTAATAATATTGTGCTTACCTAATTAGAAAAAAAGGGAAAGATTAATATTCTTATAGTTCAGTTGGGGAAAATTGTCCAGGCAGTGGTTGCTTCAAAATTCTAATTTAAAATATACTCTGAGTGCGGTATAGGGCTCCCTGGACATCTGCCAGCTGCAGCACTTTTAAATTGTGTTGCATTATATCATTTCCTCAGGGATCAGCAGCCATACTGCATAGTGAGCTAATATCATGCAAGGGTATGCACAGCCTCTTTCAGTTTTAATGTGGCTTTTTATTTCTATTTTTATATGGCCTTCAATTCAATTCCTGCCCCGTCTTAAAACCACTAGAGATTTCTGGTGCAGAGGCAATGCTAGTAGCAGTCATTTATAATGCAAGGGAGATTACTGTGGTAGTAAACAGATTTATAAAGCTGAGTTGATGACAAGGTTGTAAGCCACGAACGCTGATATTGTTTGCTTATCAGGGCTCAGCCTGTGGTGCGGGGATTCTACCCTGTGTCAGCCCCATTGTTGTCTAACTCAGACCTGATCGCTGCTGCTTGAATGAGATTATGGGTTATTTCAGGCACGTCTACCCAGTCCATGTTTCTATGTACAGCTGAGCTAACAAATAAATAGTTGTGCTTTCCATAAATACATATACATACGTCCACAAAAGGTAAAGCCATTGAAGAATGAGAGGAAGAGATACGGGATTGTCCTAATTTTCACTTGTTTATTGAAAAGGCCTCATGCATCAGTTTGATGGCCATTATCAAAAAGAGGAGGGATGAGTCTTGCATTTCCTCCTATATACTGTTTATGTTTAAGGACCTTTGTGGACTGATCTTTATTTTCGGTTTACTTTGGCCATTCCAGATGGGTCATTCCACGTAAGATCATCAAATGGGTCTTAACACCACCTTCTCAATTTTGCTAATTTTTTGTATGCAGCTGCATAAATATATATCACTGATAAATCTGAAATTTCAGCTCATTCAGACTGAAAAAATGAATTTCTGGTGAATTATTGTCTATTTTCTATTTTTCTAAGGGTAGCTTACTATCCGTCAGGTTTTTTAGCAAATTCACATCAATTTGACATTTTTCTTGTATTTAACGTCATAAATTTTTATCCCCCCGGCATAAAAATGCGGGGGGATATAGGCATTGCCTCGTTCGTCCGTAACCATTTTGTTTCTGGAGCAGAACTCAGAAACCATGCAAGATATCAGCACCAAACATGGTACCTGTATTCTGTGTATAGTCTAGATGTGCCTTTTGCTACTTTGGAAATTTTGGGATTCCTCTTTTTGACGTTTCTGTAGAAACAAATCTGAACTTTGTGCAGATTAGACTGTGTTAGTTTCCGGAGCAGAACTGAAAAACTATGTGAGATATCAGCACCAAACTTTGTACATGTATTCTATGTATAGTCTAGGTGTGCCTTTTGCTACGTTGGAAACTTCAGCATTACTATTTTTTCCATTTTCATGGAAATGAATCTGGACTTAGTGCGCATCAGGCCCAATTTCGTTTTCGGAGCAGAACTCAAAAATCGTTCAATATGTCTTACTGAAACTTTGCATGCGTATTACCCACACACTGAAGTGGTGCCTTTTGATATTTTCAGATATTAGAAAATCTTTTTTTTTTTTTTTGTTTCCATGGAAACCAGTAGCATTTGGACTCTGTACAGTGAGAGGTTCGTTTATGGAGCACAACTCAAAAGCCGTTCATTATATATTTCTGAAATTTTGCATGTGTATTACCCACATACTGAAGTGGTGCCTTAAAATTTTTTTCGCTTCCCTGGAAACGAATTGGATTTGGACTCTGTACAGAGATAGCTTTGTTTCCGGAGCAGAACTCAAAAACCGTTCAATATATCTCACTGAAACTTTGCATGCGTATTACCCACAATCTGAAGTGGTGCCTTTTGATATTTTCAGATATTAGAAAATCTTTTTTTTTTTTTTTTTGTTTCCATGGAAACCAGTTGCATTTGGACTCTGTACAGTGAGAGGTTCGTTTACGGAGCACAACTCAAAAGCCGTTCATTATATATTTCTGAAATTTTGCATGTGTATTACCCACATACTGAAGTGGTGCCTTAAAATTTTTTTCGCTTCCATGGAAACAAATTGGATTTGGACTCGGTACAGAGATAGCTTCGTTTCCGGAGCAGAACTCAAAAACCGTTCAATATATCTCACTGAAACTTTGCATGTGTATTACCCACATACTGAGGTGGTGCCTTTTGATAATTTCAGATTTCTGAATGTTTTTTTCCCATTTTCATGGAAACGATTTGGATTCTGTACAGAGATAGGTTCGTTTCCAGAGCAGAACTCAAAAACCGTTCATTATCTCTCTGAAACTTTGTATGTGCATTACCAATGTACTGAAGTGGTGCCTTTTCATATTTTCAAATTTCAAAAAAAAAATTTTTTTTTCCTTTGTATGGAAGTAAGATGGATTTGGACTCAGCAGGAATGGGTTTGTTTCCCGGAGCAGAACTAAAATATTGTTCATTAATTACTCTTGTTTTATTATTGCCTTTGTCAAAATGTGGCTCATAGTCTTTGGTAGATGTTGCCAGTACATACTTCCAGATAATTCCAGAGGAAAATCACCTCGACATTTTTCTTTGAATTTCTTTGAAGGTATAGGATTGACATGACTTTTGCAAATAATTAGGGGCTGGGGTATCTGTCATCTTCTGATGACTTTTGTTTTATTATTACACCTATTGCTTTGAAATTTTGCCTCCAAGCTAATGTTATACTGCTTAATCAGAAAATGCAGTCCATTTTCAGGGTGTACACTGGCCAAAAATTTCACTTAGCCACAGTGGCTAATCGCCTTGAAGTTCAGTTAGCCACAGAGAAAACCATTTAGCCACACATTTTGCCTTAAATTTTAGTTAGAAACCTTAGAGAACTTGGATTCAGTCATACAGAGTGTGTACACAGGCACAGAATAAGAGCACAGACATCCAGAGACTAGTTGGTCTGCATCATCTTGTCAGTGTCACCCACCAAAACTTTACGACAAACTGCACACAGTCACATGGTATAACAAGATTGTGGTGACGAACAGCTGGTTGAAGTGTGATGGGTACTGGCAGTGGACGCCAAGAGCAGCGGCCAGAATTAAAAGGCAACACTCACAGTGTGCTGAGAGACTAAAAGCAGATAAAAATAATGAGGCTCGCGCTACCAATGGACCTGCCGTCATCTGTGGTAGAAAAAACAGGCGAGCTCGAGGAAAACACAAGAAAAGGGAAATAAACAAAGACTCCCTTACTCATTAACACAATTCCTGATAAGCAACTAAGTCCTTGACAAAATCTCTCTAGAGAACCTTACCGGCTAAAGCGCCAAAACAGAACTGACACTCTCGCAATGGGAGCGAGGCGAAATAGGGGCTTAAATAGAGTCCGGGCCACGCCCCCAATCAATGCCAGTTGGTCCAGGAATTCGATTGGGAGCAAAACGATATCGTCCCGGACGAGAGCCACAAACAGCTCTCAATGCTCCCAAACCATGACATGAAGTGCCAGCTTTGCAAGAGTACGGGGCAGGTATTAAGGACTATTAAGGCCATCCTCAATTATCATGTGGTAGACTCAAAACTTTCCTCTTTATGTAACATTTACTCAACCTGTTAACTGTCACTGGGCCCTAATTAGAGCCCTACAGAATTTTCAAGCAAATTTTGAATCCTTCATTTGTAAACTATAACTTAAATCCTCAACCAATCCAGGCACACGAGATACCATTTGAAAGCTTAGCTCAGGGGTCATCAACCCTGATCCTGGAGAGCTACCATCCTGTAGGTTTCTGCTCTACCTCCTATTCAGCACACCTGATTCAGCTCATTAGCTACTTAACAAGATCACGAGCTCGGCAATTAAGTAGCTAATTAGTTGAATCAGTTATGCTGAATAGGAGGAAGAGCAGAAACCTACAGGATAGAAGCTGTACAGGAACAGGGTTGGTGACTGCTGGCTTAGATGCTCAGGATTTCATTTCTACCCACCTTTTTGCCCTGACTCAGTCATAACAAATGCAATAAATCAATTTCTCCACATAGACACCACATACTTGAGTGCAATGAAACTTGTCAGTCCTCATCATCAAAGTTGTGTTGTGATGGTCAAACCATGTATTATCCATTCCATTTGGTCTTGTTTGAAAGCTAAGAACCTGTGCAATCAAGATATCCAAGTTGTTTGTGTAATGGCCGGTAGAATTGAGAGGCTAAGTGCCGCGGCAAGAGGGAAATAAAGCAGCACGGACACAATACAAATGCAGAGAATAATACAGACCACACGACAGGGACAATCCTCACACTTCCGAAAGGACGACCAGACAGCCAACAAAACAGAAGCAAAGTGAGAGAGAAAAAATGAGCAACGCAAAGGATAGAGAAGATACAAAGGTGGATAAATCCTTCGTACAGATATCTTCGACTAAAGCGCTACAAACAGAAAACTACAAATGGACACTAGTGAAGAAGGCGTGGCAGACTTCCGGCTTATATAGAGTCCGTGGAGGCGCCGCCCAAGTTCAATCAGCCAGCTGGGTAAAGAATCCGATTGAAAAGGAACTTGATCTCGTCCCGGGACAAGAGCCTCAAAGAAAAGTCCTAAACACACGCACACCTCCCAAACCATCACATGACAGGGATCCAGGATATCTCGAGATGGAACCCAGCACTGCTCTTCAGGACCATATCCCCCCCCAATCGGCTAAATCCCCGCCACCCCCAAACTCTTTGGCCAACCCGATAAGATGGGGCAAAATGGCACCTTCTATCAGCGGCGGTCTTCTGTTTCCACCCAGAGAGCAACAGATAGGACCAGACCCTGGCCCAGACTGACCGACAATGCCGAACAAAGTGATTGACTTCCTCTCGATCTCCGGAAACAGCGGAGGTTGATAACCCAAATGAGCCTCAAATGGGGAAAGGCCTTTGGAGGAGTTACAGAGTGAATTATGGGAGTATTCGGCCCAAGCCAAAAAAACAACTCCACGAAGACGAGTTGTCAGCCGCTAAACACCAAAGTGTATTCTCCAGTGACTGGTTAATTCGCTCTGTCTGCCCGTTAGTCTCAGGGTGGAAACCAGATGAAAGGCTCACGGCGACCCCTAACTGGTTGCAGAAAGCACGCCAGAATTTGGCTGTAAATTGTGGGCCCCAATCAGAGACCACATCCTGAGGGAGACCATGCAGCCGGAACACATGGTCCACAGCAAGAAGCGCCCTCTTCCGTGCTGAAGGGAGCTTAGGCTGGGCGATAAAGTGGGCGGCCTAAGAAAAGCGGTTCACCACGACCAAGCTGACAGTGTTGACTTCAGAAATAGGCAGCCCTGTAACAAAATCTTGAGCGATGTGGCTTCACGGGTGCTTGGGAAGAGGCAACAGTCGCAACAGACCAGAGGGGGGGAGATGGGAAACCTTGTTCCTGGTGCAGATACAGCACGCCGCTATAAACTCCTGGATGTCCTCAATCATGCTGGGCCACCAAAAACATTGGGCCAAGAACCGCTTTGTCCGATGGACCCCCGGATGACCTGCCAGGCAAGAAGAGTGCTCCCACTGGAGAACTTGGAACCGTACCACTCTGGAACAAAAAACAGTCAGGCGGCTCCCCACCAGGACCGGGATCGGACCTAAAGGCATCCCGCACAACAGACTCAACGTCCCACTGAAAGTAAGCCACAATCTGAGCTGCCGGAATAACCGGCTCAAGAATCATATCGCGACCAGGGCGGTTTTAAATCTGCAACAAGGCGTCAGGATTGATGTGTTTGGTGCCAGGGCAGTAAGTTAACGTAAAGGTAAAGCGATTGAAAAACAACGAACACCACGCCTGCGGGGAGTTATGTCGCTTAGTCTGTTGGATATATTGGAGATTCTTATGATCTGTCCAAACGGATATTCAGCCCCCTCGAACCAATGGCGTCACTCTTCTAACACCAACTTGGCAGCTAACAACTCCCGGTCACCAATGCTGTAATTCCGTTCGACCTCCGACAACAGCCGGGAGAAGTATGCGCATTGTTGCGACTTATTGTCCCGAAGGGGGCGCTTGGACAATATGGCACTCACCCTGACCTCCGACGCATCCACCTCCACCACAAATGGGAGGGAGGGGTCGGGCAAAATGAGAATGGGCTCTGAGCTAAATCGTTTCTTTAACTCATGAAAAGCAGCCTCAGCTGCTGGAGACCAAGCAAACGACGAGGAGGTATTCTTCTTAGTGAGTGTGATAATGGGGGCAGCTACTGTGCTATAATTGTGGATAAACCTCCTATAAAAAACTAGCAAGAAATTATCCAAATATATTTGTTATTTTTCATGACTCCACTAACATAATGACAATTTATGCAATTGAAGTTGGCTTCATATGCCAAATGAATCAAAATATTCCTCACAATCATGAAACTGATACTGCACAAGCTACCTTTCACTAATTATCATTTTTAGAAATATGCAAAATAGCTAATTATGTATTCAAAAGATTATAGACACATATGATATCATAGAAAATAGAGATAGGAGGATGTGTACATTATAATATTACATAACATTGATTGGAAATGTGGAACAAGATTTGTACTCTCCTCGTAACAAGTGAGACAATGTACCTGGTGGTCATTTAGAAAAATTGCACTTTTAAAAAATTCTCAAGGATAACGGAGTGTCATCAGTCAGTTTCTTTTTAAGGATCATCAAATGGACTCAAAACCACTGAAAAAGCTTTGCCATACCCTATTTCCAGGTTCAGCCTCTCTGCTGCCTGACTATTGTATGGATGGAGGGGGGAATGAAAACAAATAATAACATAAAAATAATTTACCTAGTCGTTTCCCTGAATTTCATTATCCAATAGGCGCGTTCACACCTACACGAAAAAGTGAGATTTGAAAATAGATTTTTAGATCGTGATGCAAACTTTTATTTTCTTGTGTTGTGTGGCCATAAAAATTTCAATCATTGTTGCGATTTGCATCGCGACCAAATTTGCAGTAAGTCTTGTGCTTATTCAGGAATGTGTTGTGGGCTGTGTGAATTGAGAATCAAAACCCTGTTTGCTCCATCCTATGATTCAAAGTGGAATATCAAATTTTTGGTACAGTGTTCATTTAGTCAATCAGCTTTTCGCTTCACAGACGTACGCAATTCGTGAACATTGGCCAGTGCATTTTATCACGAAACTGCGGTACTGTTCCCAGCTCGTGACTTACTTTTGATTTTACCATAGCTCAAGCGAAATATCACTCAAGTGAAAATTTCATTTGCTGAGACCATGTAAAAAAATTTGCTCCGTCTGGCCCAACTGAATACCAAGTGTAACGTTGGTTAAATTGGGATGGCTTAGCACTGTGGCAAGCCAGCTAAGTAGGCTACCACTCTCAAAACTAAGCTATCATTACTGAGCTAGCCAGCCAGCCTTCATGGAGTCCCTTTTCCTTGTAGACACATACCTGAGCATTAAATACACTGTTGTTAACTGATAAAAGTGGACCTTTTGGACTCCCAGTTTCTTCAACATCCGGTGTGATCCGGATGTGGAAGGCTGTTTGCTGGTGACACTCGCTCCCAGGAGCACATCATTTGTCCGTTTTATTTTTTCCTTGTCCACGTGCTTCCTTGTTTGGCAGTGCTCCTCCAATGTTATAGCTCCATGAGAGGAATGTTATCAGGTCCGAGCGCAACAGCACAGGGCTTTTTCCTGAACCTTGACCTTCTGTAAAAACTCATCTAATGATGACCCTATAACTATTCACTGTGAGCTCTCATTTCATCCAGGCCCATTTGAAATGGTTCTTCACATCTTTGTCGATCTCACAAACTGGATCGTAATTTTTTATTTTATTGCTTTAGCCAGGCCAAAGTCTTTACATGAATGATGTTACTTCTTTGCACATGGCCACAAGACACAAGAGCACTTAGCTCCTTTACCTTGCCAGCAACAGGCAAGCCCCAGTCGCGCAAGTATTGCTGCAATTTATCTTTTCTCCAGAGGCATATCGTTGTAAGACTGGTCTTGATGCCATGGTGTAAACACCAGCATGTGTGATTGTTTATGTGCCTTGATGTCTGGCACAGAAGTCTCCGTATATGCGCGCTGCAAACCATGAGCTTGCTTATTTGGGGGCAGGTGAAGACCGACGCTGGGTTTAATCTTAAGTCAAGTTTCAGGCATGCGCAGTTCGGGTGTTGATATTGCTTCACTTACCATCAAGTAAGAATTTTACCTATGCGTGAATGGGCGCAAAAAAGATTGATTATTGGGCCGGGATCCACATTTCACAAAATACTCATGTGAACGCCCCTGTTCCAGGAATTTTTTTTTGCTGTGCAACCTAATTTATTACCTCTTCCAACGAATTTGGGACTCAGGTTATGTTTTCGCCTCTGTTTGTTTGTTTGTCTGTCCGTCTGTTTGTGAACTACATAACTCAAGAAGTCCTGCACGGATTTATCTGAAATTTTGTGGGTGGATTGCTATTACATGGATGGACCATACTGATTTTCACCACGGCGACCATCTTGAAGTCATATGACACGATAATTCAACTTTGCTCCCACTCATGAAGATTTGAATTTTGCTGCCTTGGCAGAGGTTTGCACTCTACGAGTGCCTGTGGTTTTAAGATAGCACTTAATTAGTGTCCGTGCCCAGGCCTAGGGGCACAGGACCCTATTGTTATTGCTGTGTTTCTTATATTCTTTCTTTCTTTCTTCTCACGCCTCTTTGGACCTATATTTGACCCCCTAAACATGCTC
This sequence comes from Gymnothorax reevesii, assembly GCA_029721435.1. NCBI lineage: Eukaryota > Metazoa > Chordata > Actinopteri > Anguilliformes > Muraenidae > Gymnothorax > Gymnothorax reevesii. The sequence continues at coordinate 96,795,938 of CM056575.1, forward strand.
AAAAACTCACCAAATTTGGCAGGCACCTCATGTCTGGCGAAAATTTTTATAAAACTTAAAAATTATCTCCTAAAGTGCCAAAATGGCTCTCTAGCGCCACACCACGACCGGTAGGAAAGTCATAGAGAGATGGAATCAAAACTATGTTGTTCATCTCATCAAGACCTAGAAATTAATAATCGACACCCCTGACCTTAATCGAACAGGAAGCTCGCAATTTGCATATAAAATTTCGATTCGCCCCTAAATTTGGCCTAAATTTCCCCTTGAACGAACGCACTCCTTTCAACGCGTTCATCATATCGGCTCCAAATGCTAAAAGATAACAAAGGACACACCGTCAATGAAAAGTACTGTAGAATTTTGTCATTACTCGAACGGTTTGGATTTTATGTGGCGTCAAAGTTGGAGTCCCCAGCCACGGGGACTTTTTCTATGCGTACGCGATTTCCAACCGAAATGTGACCCCTTAAACATGCTCAAAAACTAACCCAATTTAGCAGTTAATTCATAGTGGCATCAAAATTGTTTAAAACGTTAAAATTCTCCACAAAAGAGCCAAAATGGCTCTCTAGCACCACCTAAATACACTCAAATGGGGCTTTCGCAATCATAAAGTCATAAAATTCTGAAAAAATTCAGACGTCATTCCTGTACCATATTGAGAGTTGTTACTTGTTTTGGTGAAAATTTATACAAGACATTTTGAAATAAAAAATTTTATGTACATAGTACAGTGTACAGTAGTCTATTCTTGCTGTGGACACACAGTTTATCACATCAAAATGTCCTTTGGTAGACTTTATAACCTTTATTTGCAAAAACTATTTGCCTAGCGTGGTACCATTTCAATAAATACTTGCCGAGATATTGACATGTTATGAATTTTCATATTTTAAAAATATAGAGTGACGGACTTCTGAATTCACCATAGGTTTCAGTGTATGAAAGTTTTGCCTGTGTTCAGTGGACATCCTTGCCAAAATTTCAGCTGTGTAGGATTTACGTGGAGGAACCATTTATTAATTTCTTTATTATAAATCCATTTGAGTGTTTTTCTTTGTGGTGCTACACATTCTGACCACCGGGTGGCAGTAGGATCACATGGGTCATCTCCCTTCACTAAGTTGAATGAATGGGGAAAGATTCCACAATAGACAGCAGTGATAAAATCTGCAAAAGAAACTTGGACCAGGTCGCATGGGTCAAAATTCCAATTTACAAATGAAGAATCTATTGCAGTAAAGGGGTTTGCACTCACCTCAAGATATCACATTTTATTCAGTCTCACAATATCTAACGGTTGAGCGCCCGTCCGAATCTCACCCCCACATCGACATGCACGGGTGGGCGAGGACCCGTCCAACGCTGCTCGCAGCTTTAATTAAGATTGCACTTCAAAAGAATAAGCTGCATTTGTGGGAAAGCGTATTTGCTGCACTAAGCCATAATAATTATTAAATTGCCAGCGCACCTTACATCAAAGCGTTGGTTCTTGAAGAATTTAGCAAATTGGTTATTAGTGCGTTATGAAAGATTGACAGGTGGTTTACATTTAAAATCATTTAAAATTCATGCCATGTGTCAAATTTTCAAGGTAGCAGAGTCACTCATGAGGTCCTTATAATCGGGCTCCTGTGAAAGTTGTAGGAAGACTATAATATGAGATTGTATGAACAGCGGTTATCAAATTAATGAAGATTTAGATTTTGTTTCTAATTGTCTGAATACCATCTTAAGCAGCATTAGCTTCATCACATTCTACCTCAAGACGGAATTTCGAGAAAGTTCAGTCAATGGCTGTCAATGCAATCTAATATTTCAGCCTACCTCTTCGACGCAAAGCTGTATGTCATAATAATTGATGGCAATGCAGCTCATTGGAAGCCTTTCTGCTCAATAAATTAACCCAATTAATTATTCAATTCTTACTCGGAAACAGGTTGAGCGTTAACCTGCGTTATGGTAAAGTCATTGATCATGGAAAAAGTTCTATTTTACACAAGCAAGCTTTACACGTGGACCTGAGTCAGCAAGATCATGTTTTTAGAAACCTTTTCTTGGATCGGATGCTGATGCAGAAAAATAATGTGCCGTTTTGTGAGCTGCAGGAATTCAGAAGCTTCGTAAGACATTGATGTTTTATGTTACCAATAATGTAGATATGAAAATGCTTGATAATTTTTGCAATGAGCAAAAATGCAAGCTATGGGGAAATGGATACAATTGATCCTTGCAACTGAACGAATTAAGTCTTAGTTGCTAATTAGGAGCCCCAAATGGGTATGGGTTTTGAGGTGTAATGTGCTTTAAGGTGTGATGAGAGCAGTACCACAATGTTTTTGTGGCCATTTTGTTTTTCAACTAAACTGTGAATAATAATGAAGACACTTCAAATGAAATGCAGGGTTTTGTATTCGATTTAAGAAGTGGGACATATGCGTTGCAGGGACTGTATTAATGAATCAGGTCAGATTCAAAAATGATTTTTCAGATAACTGAGGGTCGTCCCATGCATGACTTTTCCTGCGCATTTTCAGCACTTCAAACATTCGTTCTGTTACAGTTTGTGTTTTGTGTGATGGAAGGAAAATCCATGCACTGTTTTAGACAATGTGTCATGTAATGAATACATGGGCTAACCAATGTCCCTGAACAGCCACTCCTCCAGGAGAGATCTTCTGGAGAACAGCAATGGCAGAGCTTGCCAATATCTAGAAGTTGTGGCTTTATCCAGAAGAATTTGCAAATACTTACAGGCATAACTTCACATGTTGAATTGCAAATTACTTGATGGAATGGGTTAACTTAGGAATTAAATAGTCTGTTTCACAGTATGCCCTGATGTGTGGACGTCGGTCGCACTAACCATTCTGACATGCATGTTTTAAAATATTCACCAGAGAACACGAAAATTGGCTGGTCCAACATTGGTGCCCCGTTCTCTTCACAGATGAGAGCAGGTTCACTCTGACCACATGACAGGCCTGAAGGAGTCTGGAGCTATGGTGATCCTTAGGCTGCCTTTAACATCATCCAGCATGATTGATTTGGTGGTGGGTCAGTGATGGTCTGGAAAAGGCATATCATTGGAGGGTCACACAAACCTCCATGTCCTGTCCAACAGTACCCTGACTGCTGTTAGGTACCAGGATGGAATCCTGAGAGCGATTGTCAGATCTTAAAGGGCACCTATTATGCTACATTTCCAAGCTTATATTTTGATCTTGGACTCCCCTATAGTACTCCTGATCATTCAAAGTCCAAAAAGGGTCCTTATTTAGCACATACTGCCATCCTCGAAAAACCCCATTTGCAGTCCATTGCAGTCCCTGCCTGAAACGCCCTGTTTGGCTGGCTCTTCCGCTATGGCCCCCCCTCCCTGTGCGCCCACTTTCTTCTGATTGGCCAGCTCTGTGGAGGGCAGAGCTGGGCAGGACTCGGCAGAATGCTGAGTTTTTCGGGTCCGCCTCCCTAGTGTGAAACATGAGACGCGTCTGCCATCTGAGCTAAGGAATTCTGCAATCAAACGCTGTTCATTTGTATGGATCAAATGAAATGACCTTGTTCTAATAAACGCAGCGGGGAATGTGGAGGACGCAGTGCAAAAGTCTGGGAGCTCAAGCTCAAATTTGCTATCTACCAATGGCTTCTATGGTGAGTACACCAGTATTTCCACTCTGTAGCTAGGATTGAGGGAGAGCTAGAACCCAATCCATACAGAAACATTTGTAGAACGGGTCGACATACCCAAGTGTAGACCGGAGACCGTAGAAATCCAGTGGGTCTGAGTTTAGAGGGAAACATGGACAGTTAGGAGCAGCAAAAAGTGGACCAATAACTTATGGACTGCTTAGGTGTACTATGCTGCTCCATGTGCATAACTGTGGTGTGTTGTTAGCATGGAGTAACGAATAGTTTCTGCGCTGGTATATGATGGAGGGGCGAATGCTCCAGGTTAGACGGCCTTCTCGGAAATTGCCCATGGTCATGGTTTACTTATTGCGTCGGAATGACCAGCGTTTGCTCGCAGAAAATGGGCACGGTAAGCCGGATACAAAACAAATTTCATGCGCAACAGATTACATTCAAAGTCAATGCATTATCTTTGCATTGCCTTTGAATGTAATCTGTCATGCGAAAATTTGTTTCCTGTCCGGTGTGAAAGTGGCTTAACGCGCCCATAATGCATGTATTCGCATCTTTGCATTGACTTTGAATGTAATCTGTTGCGCAAAATATTTGTTGCTCGTCCGATGTGAAAGCAGCTTTATGTATAGTACACGACAGCTAGAGAGAGCTGCGGTTATGTTATGAACATAAAAGAGGTTTTACAGTTGATATACCAGAAACGTTAGAGCTTGTGCGGTTCACGATTGCTTTCACGGTAGCATCAGAGAGCTAGCCCAGATATTGGTGACGTATCCAGCTGACCTCGGTCATGGATAAGTGAAGTGATCACAAGCAGCTGTAAACAAACCCTGACACGTAGCCCAAGCTCTGCAAAACCAGCGTCTGCTCTAACTGCAGCATTTTCAGCCCAACTCTGCAGATGCAAACACCACCTCTCCGTTTAGCTTCAACTGTAGTGGCTACAATCAGGCAATTTATCTTCAGATATTTTACAAAGCCTTTGTTTGAGGCCAGTTGTTAGCACTTACTATCGTTAGGGGGCTTACTAGCCACCCGTAACACGTTAGCTTCACTTACATTATTTGCTGTAATATCATTACTTGCAGCTTGTGGCTCCGAAGGCTTGATCGATGCAATTGCTTCAGGTTTGAGAAGCAGCTGAAATGCTTGTCCAGCGTCGAATTATCCTTTATTGACAAAGCTGCCTTTGGTGAAATGCTGAGCACAAACAGTTAACGTTCCCTTTGGCAACGGCTGTTTGCTGCCAGCAAACAAAAAAGCACCCACTGATTTCTGGTGGCATTGTCTTTTGGAAGAGAAATAGATGCTTTTCTTCGCGTTCAAAAATAAATGGACAAGCAGCTTTGGGAGAGATACTGACAAAACTGCATCTGAAATGATCTGCGGTTCTTCTTTTGTATTTCCAAAAGTGTAGACGCTACTAAGACATAGTACGATCCGTAGTTGTTTGTGTCTGCGAGAATAGTTTCCAGTGTGGGCATGTCCAGCGCCGTAATTGGCTCTGGCTTGGTCTGTATTAATTGGATGGCACAACCTGACGTCAGGTTTTGCCCAGATTTTTGCCCAGGTGCAGGGCACTTCTCAGCCTCATGTGGCCAGGGTGTGTAGGCAGTTCCTGAATGACAAAGGCATTGATACCATTGACTGGCCCTCTCATTTCCAGTACCTTTGGGACGTCATGTGTCATCCCAGCAGCTCACTGATGCCCTGATCCAGGTGTGGGAGGAGATTCCCCAGGACACCATCCATGGACTCATCAGAAGCATGCCCAGATGTTGTCGGGAGAGCATCAAAGCACGGGGGAGCCATAGACTCTACAGAGTCACATTATGAGTTACTGTGATCAAATTTGCACAGGTTGGATAAGGTTGTGATTTAAACATTTTTACTGTCATATTCGGGGTGATTTTGAATCCAGCCCTCAATGAATTGATCATTTTGGTTCCCATTGATCGTTAGAACATCATTTTGTTCTTGAATTATACAATGAAGATTTCCAACTTGAATAATTTGTTCCTCAAGATATGCGGATATGCGATTTTTGAGCGGTTAATTACTTGCAAAAATACTATCTCTATTGGCGTCACAGACTTTCAAGTAGCGCTGGATAACATTGTGGAAAAATTGGCCCGCCCTTCTTTGCCAGTTTGTTTTAATTCGCCCACATTGAGGGTTTACAGGGAGGAACTGCCTGGTTAAGGTCATGCCACCAGCTGTAGCATCTTAATTCAAGTGAGGACTTTGACTGGGCTGCTCCAAAGAACTTTGGGCCAGTCAGAGGTGGACTTACTTGTGTACTTCAGCTTATCATCCTGCTGCATAATCCAACTGTGCTTGGGCTTTAGGTCACAAACTGATGGCCGAATTTTGTCTCTCAGAATTTTCTGCTTTGGAGCTAAATTCATTTTTGTATCAGTTACCTAGTTTTTGAAGCAGCAAAGCAGCTTGACTATTATACTACCACCATGATATTTGACTTGTGGTATGATCCTTTTGTGGAATGCTGTGTTAGCTTTGCGCCAGATGTAAAAGGACCCATATTTTCCAAAAAGTTGCATTTTTAATTCATCAATCCACAGAATATTATCCCTGAAGTCTCGTTTTTGGCAAATTTCAGAAAAGCCTTTGCGTTCTTTATGGTCAGTGGTGGTTTTTCCTTTGCAGCTCTTGCCTGGATGCCACTATTTCCTAGTCTTTTTCTTATTATGGAATTGTGAGCACTGAGCTTAGCTGAGGAAAGTGTGGCCTGCGGTTCTTTAGGTGGTAGTCTGGCTTCTTTTGTGACCTCTTGGAAGACTCGTCAATGTGCTCTTGGGGGTTTTTTCCCAGGCCAGCAACTTAGGTTGAGCTCTGTTCCAATCTTTCCATATTTGTATGCAACGGCTCTCATGCTGGATCACTGGAGCCCCAGAGCCTTGGGAATACCACTGATGTCCAGCAAGGCACCCTATAGATGTGAGTGAAGTTCAGGCAGTCATTGAAATTGCTGAATAAACAGTATGTATGAGCCTGAAGTGACACCGATGAGTCTGTCTAATCAGGGAGGCACAGTGTATGAATTGTCATAAGATGACGAGTAGGCAAGTGCATGGAGAGTGGGCAGGGCTGCAATCATAGCAACCGATTCATAGTGCGAAGCGGGAAATATATGCAGCAAAAAACGTCACAAGTGAAGTGTCACGAATGTAACATACAGTTCACGCAGGGCTGCCAAGTGTCCTATATTTGGGAAATTTGGTACTACATTTTGTTGTGATACATAGATCATAGTAAATCATATTTTATAGAGCATCAGTGTTAGTTCAGACAGGCACGGAAGTCAATCTTGGCTCCACCCCTTGTCCAATCGCATCGGACTTCAGCGTCCCGTTCCTCATTGAGCGTCTTTTTACCCCCCGTCGTGGGCCGACAGGCCCCGAAAGGGGGGTCTAGTGGAGACCTGCGTAAGTATGTACGTACGTATGTATGTCCGTCCGTCCAAACATTTTGCACTATATCTCGGAAGCTCCGGGGCCGAATCCAATCAAACTTGGTACCATAATACTTTGGGATGGGGGAGGGGTGACCATGGTGACCTTGACCTAATTTGCAAAATAATTAGGTCATGGGGTTAATAAGTGCAAAAATCACATTTATGGCTATTGCTAGCTGAGTGATGAAGTTAGGTGGCTGAAATCTTTGCAGCAGCTAGTCGTTCTCCTTGGACATTTGTCAAACTGGCTGATAGGGGGCATGCATGAAGTATTAAATTGTAATTCTACTGAATCAGTGGAGTATGCAGGTGCATGTGACTTTAAAGTTCAGAAAGATGCGGTGGGGGGTTCGCGGCAGCAACGGCTTTCTTGTTAAATAAGCCGGCGCTCTCCATCTCAACCAGCCAAGCTCTAACATTCCCACCAAGACCCATTACAGATCTACACAAACATCCCCTCCACCTCCCCAGCCTCCTCCTTTCCAGTGGCGCAGTACTTGTGTCATACTCTTGTCTTTATATGGTATTGGCATTGTTTTGTATGGTATCGGCATTGTTTATAAACTTTCATTTCATTTTGAGCGCTGGTTGCTGCCGTCCTGCTGTCTTGATCCGGTCCTGATCCAGTTCTGCACCATCCTCGACATGCCACTTCCTGGAGCTACCAATGCCACTGTTCAGATGGACTTAAATGGAACTCTTTTTTCCATTTTACTCTTTGACTTTATCTTGTTATTATTTAAATAGCCCGCGGAGGATGGGCTTCCCCACTATAGCCGGGTTCCTCCTGAGATTTCTTTCCATGGGGGAGTTTTTTCTCAGCACTGTTTGAGGATTTTTCTCCCTACTGGGAGTTTTTTGCCTCATTTGCTGTAGGGGGAATAGGCTGGGCACTGCCCTTTCAGTAACTTCATCTCTCACTGTAAAGTGTCTTTGTGACAGTCTCTGTGAAAAGTGCTATTTCAGTACAGCGAGCAATGACCGGAAGTAGGAGACAGGCAGGGTTCTCATGGCGGCGCACATCGTTAAAACAGGAATTTGGTGGATAACTAGCTTTAAACCGCCGTAAAAGCTGTTTAGCGGCGGTTAACATCAAGTTTTAAAGCTTTTTTGTGTGAGAAAGAAGCCGTTTAGTTCCCCGTTTTGCCGCCAGCTTATCCAAATAACAATTGTGTGTACATTTGCTCCAACGTTGAGGGAGAAGCCCTGACCAGCTGCAAGTAGCGGAGCAGCCCAGCCCAGGTCTGCTGAGGTGATCTGCAGTCAAAACGTCACCGTATTCCCGGAAGAAGAACGCAAGCCGATTAATTTACCTGTAGCTTTTTGGAGATTAAACACGGGCTGGATAGCTTCATTTTGAAAGATAAATGTAGGTCTCATAAATGAGAATGAACATCTGTGGTAGCTACGTTAGCTTATTTGAATTAAAATTGTAAAATGTAAATAGCATATGACAGTGTGCAGAGAAACAGGTGCGCACCTGCAGCGCACATCAATGTCAAAAGCACACACAGGCAGGCATACAGAGACGCCAGCAGAACGGTAGGGGAAACACTGCCCTCCCTTGAAAAAACACGTAAAGGATGAAAAGAATAGTCCTGGCCTTTCTAATACAATAGTGACAATTTGCAAGGACTCCTCCCCAGAATCGCATTTGCATCCACAATGTTGCATAATAGGAACTACCTACATACCACTTCTGGCTTGCCTCCCAAATATCCTAGCCTAATGTAACATAGCCTTTTAGAATTCTATCATGCTTCCTTTTTCCTGTTGTTTCAGGGATATTTTCCATTTTTTATGTCACTCAGTAATTTTACTTGTCTCACACCTAATACAGCATTAAACTAACTAGCTCTGTATCTTGGAGGCTGATATCTTCTGGGTGGTTATCTCACTACCAGGTGTATTGATATTTACATGGTTTCCTCTGCCTATGTTTCATGATTTAGATCTTGAGCAATAAAGGGCCAGTTTGACAGACATGGCTTAAGCATAGTCTTGGACTAAGCAGAGTTTTATATAGAGATTTTCTATTGAAAATTGAATTTAGTCTATGATAAAGCTTAATCCGTGTCTGTGAAACCGGCCCATTGTTACATTGTTAAAAACAAAAATAACTGTAAAAACTGGCTGGAATTCAGTCCTTTGTTTCATTCTAGTTTCCCTGTGCCACAGCACAAGTTGGTCAGGCCTTGCTCAATACAGTAGTCTTGGCACTGGCCTCAACATACAAGAGACAACGAGGTCCATTTTCAGTATACTCTGACTCACTACACTACACGGTACCCCACTTGGAAACTCGCCCAAATATCCCTGTATAATTTTTCTCACTTTTTTATCCTTAGCTGTTTTGTATAATGAATGAACGAATAGCAGGAGAACAGCATGTTCTTGCAATTCCCTCCCACGCTCTAAATGGCATCTCATAGAACTGGATTGCACATGGAGCAAAAGCACTAAAAAGACTCGCCATTTTCTGTCTGGATGGGAGAAACAGTTAATGTGAACCTAGGGATATGATGTTCTGTGCTCAAAAATGGCATTTATACCACTGATTCTTCAGATAAGAATGTTACGTTTATTTTGCATTCTGTATGGGGAGTATTCTACTTCAAGAATACACTGCAAACATTTATTTAATCTCAGTATAAATGCTCTCTAAAACAACTTATTGTTTGTAAAACCATTCTTGGTACATGTGTTTTGCCAGACAAATGCTTCGTTTTAATGTTGAATCTTTGCGACTGACCTCATTTTAGGGATTAAAGTAGCCTTTCACAAGAAAGACTATTTATCTTCAACGTACTTTTTGCCTGTACATTCCACCAACAGCCCTGCCAACACTGTGCTCCAGCTCCCAGTAACCTAGCAACCCCTCTATGATCACTTGCTAATTAGTGCCTTGTGTTTAGATGCCTTTAACCCTCAATTTTATTCTTTCCCTGCTTTCATTCTTGTGTGCCAAATAATAATAGCGCATATTTTGCAAGAATATGCATCAAATAATTTAGAGGATTGCAACACTAGGTTGAGACATTAGGGAGTCTGAGTTGGTTACTGCTGAAGCTTGGCTTATTGATCAAATATATTATTATTTATGAGAAATATTTGTGTTAACTCATTTCTGTTGGGGGTTTACAGTATAAACAGTGTGATAAATTTTATTCAAATCAATTTTTACAGTAACTTTACACAACAGTTATGAGTGCCAGCCATTAATAGTCTCTCTGGGAGGTGTTTAGTTTACTACCAGAGCATAGTTAAAATCCAAACGAGTTATTTTGGACACTTTGTGACTCCATTAAACATGAAGTTGAACTTTTGAACTTAACCCAATGTCAGTAAATGGTCTACAAACATGGCAGAAAATTTACGTCGATCAGGGCCTATATTCTGATAACTTCAGTCAGACTAGCAACGTTTGGGTCCAACAGTCTGTGCTACTCCAGTTTTGGTGAAATAAGTTATTTGATATAAGCCAAACACACAATACTCTTTTAATTTTGTTCATCAGTCAATGATTCCAATTGCATGCAACCATATTTCTTCATTTGTAACATTGTTTTTTTTCCTACAAGAGAACCACTGAATGAAAGTATACAAACAAAGCAAAATAACGCCCCCGTTACACTTACTCAAAATCAGCAGATTTTGTTTTGTGATTACAAAAAAGCATGATGAGGTGAACTGAGACTGAACTGAGTGGAGGTCGGAGATGTATGTTAAAAAAAGAAGAAAAAACAGTTGTAATTGGGGTGTATTCTGAATGTGAAAATACTGCGAAACCCAGTCTGACTGTTAAAGGGCATGAAGAATAACTTTTTTCATCAGGAAAGGCCAGGATGAAAATCTCTCCTCTCATATTTCTACTGTCCCTATTTGGGTTTACCTTTTTCACTTATTTGTGACACTCTCTTGATAACTCAGTGTGAATTAGTTATAAGGAAAACTTGGCTTATTAATTTTTGTGATGTATTTATATTCATTCCTTCTTGTTAACTTTTGATGAATTCACATAGAATGAAACTATATTTTTTATATATGGTGAATTAATGGCAACTTATGTTGTTATAGACAATAGATTTGGCAAAAGGCAATACTTTAGTGGCTGAGACAGTAGTACACTTTGAAAATGAAGTTTGTTGGATTTCACCCAGAACCATTCAGCTGGGTAGGACTGCCCCCTTCAAGCCTTTAACTGGTCAAAAGTTACCCTTGGCTTACCATTAAAGTGACATTATTCACATACATGCTGAAGTATTTATTACTACCATAGATATGGTTAATATTAAAAAAAAAAAAGTGTCATTCGATTTAAACAGGAATAGTTTTTTTGGATTATTTAAAAAAAAAAAAAGAAATAATTCACTCAGCAGTACTGTATTGCTGGAAGAAAATCGACCTGTTAGAAGGCTAAGACAAAGAAATTGTTTGGATCCGACTGCAAAGGTTAAATCAATACTTTCAGGTTAATTAACAGCTCTGTCTGGAACTATCACGCTATTATGTTCATTAAGTGATGTCCTTAATCGTTCAGCACCAGGGAATTAGTCTTTCAAAGGAGCAGTGTGTGGAATTTAGATTGATATTTTGGCAGAAATGGAATATAACATTCATAACTATGTTTTTAGTTGTGCATAATCACGTGAAATCAATAATCTTTTAGTTTCATTTCGCTTTGAATCAGCCCTTTAAACCTACATGGGAGCGGGTCCATCTCTGTGGAGGCTGCCATGTTGCGCCGCCATTTTTTCTACAGTAGCCTAGAAAGGAAAAAAAGTTAATAAACGCACTGACACGAGAGCGCCTTTCATGTTCTCGCAAGTTTTGCGGCCACCGTAGGTTTTCTGAAAAAAAGAATGGTCAGTTGGTTGCAATCTATAATTTGACCACTAGATGGCTCTAAATCTTACACATTGACCCTTTTAAAGTCATTGGTAGCAGCACTAGATTGCTTACTTTTGCATGATTTTCTGAAAATACCAGACCAAATTGCTTTAGCAAGTAATGGTTGATCAAATGCTTGAATAGGCATTAATATGCACTGATGAACCACAAGATTAAAACCACATGATGAACCACCTAACATAGTGAAGATCCCCTTGTACTGCCAAAACAGCTCTATGAAACGGCCATCACTTGAATTCCCAAACTTGGGGCTTTGAACCGAAGCATTTCCTAAAGTATCAGCCCCTACTGGTTTGTCTTCTTCCCACAGTGCATCCTACTGTCATCTCTTCGTTGGTAAATAGTGCACATATACCCAGCCAAAACACATGATGAAAAAGCAAATGGGACTCACTGGACCAGGTAACCTTATTCAACTGCTCCAAGGTCCAGTTCTGAAGCTCAGGTGCCCATTGAGGGTATGGACTAAAGTTAGAGAGGGCAATTTGACTGGTCTGCCAACTATAAAGTGCAATACATGGCAGGGTTCTGATACGCTGAGTGTTGTGGCCCATTCCATATGTAAATATAATTGAAATTCTTAGTGACTTGAGCCACAGACGCAGTTCTGTTAGTTTGAATTGGACAGGATGGTCTTCATGGCCCTTGTGGATCAATGAGCCTTGGGCGCCCAAAATCCTTTCGCTTGGTTCATAATTTGTCCTTCCTTGGACCACTATCAGTAGGTACTCACATCTGCTAACAGGGAGCACCCCAGAAGTCTCGCCACTTCAGAAATGATCTAACCCGCTTGTCCGCCCATAACGCTTTAACCCTTGTAAAAGTCGTTACGTTACCATTTCTTCCACATTCAGCATGATGAACATGAGCACCAACTGTTTGCTTGCCATCTAAGATCTGTCTGTATACCTTGAAATGTGCTGTTGTTGTGAGATAATCAACATTTTTGTTGCATGTCAAAAAAAAAAATCTAAAAAAGTGGTTTTAATGTTTTGGCTCATTGGTGTAATGTGCTGCTGGGTGCATTTATTTGCCAGTATGGAATAGACTTGGCCGAAATAGACCCAAATACAGACAGAAGGAGGTGGAATGTGGAGCGACATCCAAAAAGACAGTCTTTATTGAGATGCCAAAAATATGCAGCAAACAGAAAATGATCCACATAAAGGTAGATGAGAGAACTCATCAAAAGGCAAACTTGATAATTTTCAGAATAAACTGGAAGGCAAAGTAAATATGTGAGTAAAACAGTGAAAGCAATAGCAAGTGGTGAGCAATGTCATCAAACTGACACATGGCAGAATTAACCCTTGTCCAACCAAGGGTTTCTCTACTACAACCCTGACCAAAGGGGGGACGATGTTTAGCACCCCCCCCCCCAAATTATTTTGAAATTAAGCAATAAACATATAAAACTCATTGAATTAAATAATAAAATTCATTTCAACGACAAATATACACCCATATAGACTATATACTACACATACACATATGCAAAGGCTGCATATCCCCATAAGATGATAGGCCTACAATATACATATCTAGCCTATGCTCCATATTTTTTAGATACACATGGATCCACTAACTAAACATGGCCACTTTTACATGCAGGTATACACAACCACACAGTTAGGCTAACATATACTCCCACCCAAAACATACAACCCACACCCACATACCACTAACACAACAAACTTCACATATGCACCCACATAATCCCACATTTATCCATCCAACAGACCCAAAACACTACACCCTTAATTCAAGTAATTTTACTTTCATGTATAAGAATATGAACAATAAAAATCAACTTACATTGCAAAATCATGATTCAAGATCACCAGACAGATGTACAAATATCTTCAAAATTGTACGCACTTGCATAAAAGGTTTATCTATGAATTATGATAAATACTTTATGAACAATTCTATGACCTTGTACTTTGTATAATAGTCGGTCTATAGCACAGTATAGAATTAGTATACAGTACAGTAACCAGTCAAACACATAAGTAAAAGTATGTCGGTCATGCACTTCTAATATTATTAGGTGAAGATCACTTCAAGGTTACTGGTCACTGCTGGTCATTGTAATTCCAAGATTTACTAAAACAAGGACAAGCTACATCAATAAATCAATAAGGATAATAGTCAGTGTGGTCTACAAAGTTCATTGTGCATAAAACATAATAATAGCATACTATTTGCAACTAATTTGTAAGCATATTTTGTATCAAAACCAGGAAAAAATTGACGCTGGTGGCAACCACCCCCCATACCGACCCTACCCTTCGACTTTGATGGCCTACCCTCCCCCCGGGGGGTGAGGTACCCTCATCGTTTTTTCATGAAAATGAGCGTAAAGGATGAATAAAAAATTACCTTGAAGCATTAGATCGTATATGTTAACGTTTTTGTGCGACAGGAAAAAATCTGTTAGGGGAGGTGGTAACCAGCCCCCCTTTGGTTGGATGAGGGTTAAGGCCAAGTCCACACACACATGGACATATTTAAAAGACAGGATTTTTCCTCCTTCATTTGTCAAACAAATCTCAGTCCATACAAAAATGCATAAATAAAGATAAAGCGCTGTTAAGAGTATGCCAAACTATCAAGCAACGATTTCAATGTAAGGTATGCCAAACCGAAGCCTTTAAAAATAATTGCTACCGGTAGCCTAATTACCTGACCTGAACTTGCGAGGTGAAATTAGAAGTAAAGCTATGGCACATAGAGGGACTCTGTTTCATGAGAGAGTTGGATAATGTAGCAATGAACAACGCAGTGCATTATGACGCCTGTGTTCCTCTGTTTAGCAATACACGCTGCAGCATTTTGAGCACTGTACTGTACTTGTGCCGTGAGCCATTGGCCTGCCAGTGCAGTGGCTATCCTATTCCACTGGGGGACTGGCTCAGGGCACATAGCCACTATCTCGGGCCGCTCGAATTGCACTGTCTCTCCTGGCCCTGCTTCACGAGGAGACTGGCTTAGCACAGCAGTAACCTATGATTCCAGTAACATTAGTGGTGCAATCTAACGCCTGCCTTACAGGACTGCTTAATGTGAACTCCACTGCCTCAGTAGATCTGTCTGAACAGAGCTGCGGTAAATAAACAATTCGGCCACATGATGGGAGTTCCAAACCATTTATGATGGGCATAGTCCTCTGCTCAGCTTAAACTCATATTCAAAGCTTCATCAGGCAACTGTGATGACACAAATGTACATCAGTATTACAGTGGACATCAATCCCTAGTGCTTGTTATTAGTAAGTTAGCACTATAAACAATAGTTTGTGTCAGTAATTTATCTATAGCAAACGAGATTGGAAGGAATGTTTGGAAACCCATAAACCATGAAATCGCCTGAAACTGTGGCACACAAGACTGGGGAATAAAACTGTCTCAGAACACATGATAAGACTAAGGAGACAATATGCAATGCAGGGCACGAGAAATACAAAAACCAGAATGATAATCTAAACTGTGAATGTGGGAAATGGCAGGCAAAGGACATAACAAAGAAAGACAGGCAAAATGCAAAACATGGCATGGACTAAATCAGAAAACATGGCTTGGAATCAGGGTCATTACAAGCAGTCACAAGACAGCACTGTCACATTGATCGTAACAAGCTAATTATATCTGCTTGAAGTATTTTGAACAATTATATTCACAATGATTTTTTTCAAGTTTGCATTTAAAGAAAAACATACAGACCCAACATGACACTATTATTAACGGCAAGCTGACTAGGGAACTTTGCCGACAATTCATGTTAGGCAGAAGAGTTCACGTTTTGCAGTCCTTAAAGGCAAACATTGGACTGTACAGTCCATGGTTATTAGATCATAGGCTACCACTGCCTTTAGCCAGTCTCCGCGTGAAGCAGGGCCATTAGGGACAGTAAATTTGAGTGGCCCGAGAAAGTGGCTCTGTGCCATGAACCAGTCTCCCAGTGCAACAGGACGGCCTCTACACTGGCAGGTCACTGGTTCGAGACGGCAATACAGGACAGTACATGGTCTGTTACATCCCCCTCTCCAAATTAGTGATAGAGTAACTGCAATTACACTGCCAAAAGTTTTAGGATACCCCAATTTTTCCAGTTTTATAATAGAAAATAATGCTTATAATTGTATCCTGGAATGAAAGCTTAGACATGGTAGAACAAAATAACAATTAAAGTTAAAGAAATCATGGAATCAATTTATAAATCAAAATGTATTTTAAACTTTTGACTCAATATAGCCACCTTTGGCAGATATCAATCAGTCATCAATCAATCAATCAATCTTTATTTATAAATCACTTTTCATACAGTAAAATGGAGCACAAAGTACTGAAATGTTAGAAGCAGAACCCACTCATCACAACCCCCCCCCCTCCCCTTCCACCCTAAACCCCCCACCCTTATTCCTTGTCCACAAAAGTGATTGTGTACTTTAGATTAAATTGGAATATAAAAAGAATAAGACAAATACTAAAACTGAGTGCAGGGGAACCATAGGAAACACTATCACAGGGAGCCATCTGCGTTGGGAGGCTGGTATTGTCCCCAGGAATGCGGCCGCTGACATGGAGTCCCATCCTGACCCCAGGCAGGGGGAAGGGCCAAACACCACCCCCATAATTATGGACCTCCCACCCCAGCCGGGGGGACCAGACCCTAAACCGGCCCTGCTGCAGCGAGGGCCAGCAGCCGCCCCCGACGCAGAGGGCTCTCACTGAGGAAAAATTATTATAAGATATAACGGCTCAACACATTCGTGGTATTCTTTATACAATGGAAATCAAATATTCTTCAGAAAATTGTTCCCAACTCTGTTGCAGAAGTTCCCATAAATGTGTGGCACTTGTAGGTTGCTTTGATTTCACTCTTCTGTCCAGTTCATCCCAAACCATCTCGATGGGGATTAAGTCTAGAGACTGCAGGCCACTCCATGCTTTCAAGCTCACCTTCTTGTTCTTTTTTCTAGGGTAGTTCTGGCAGAGCTTGGACTTATGTTTTGGGTCATTAGCTTGCTGTAGGATGAACCCCTGACGCATACCAGAGGGTACTGCATGGTGCTGCAGAATGCTGTGGTAGCTGTTTTGGTTCAGGGTGCTTTTCACTCTGTAAGTGACTGACCCTGGATCCAGCAAAACAGCCCCAGACCGTCACGCTTCCTCCTCCATGTTTGACAATTGATGTCCCACACTGAGGAACCATCTTTTTACCTACTCGATCATGTACAAAAAACCTGGATTACCTTTCATTTTGTTTAAAACTTCTGACAGTTCACCACTTACCTTTGTACGATTTCAAGCTATTCGTTGGATTGGAACTGCATAATTTTCAATAAAAACTGGAAAAATTGGGGTGTCCTAAAACTTTTGACCGATAGCGTATGTGTAAACATGCCAAAAGTCTAATTGGGATGGCTAAAATACCATAGTTTGTCAGTATCAGCCTCTGCACAAGATTGAGCTGCATCTAAAATCAGGAGAGAAGGGACGTACAGTCTGATGTCCCAAGTTTTTTTTTTTTTGTCGTCACATGAATGCCGGAAATTGGGTTTCTCGAACTTCATCCTGGAACAAGTTTTTCGAAAGGTCTGTTTGCTGTGATAAAAAATGCAGGTTGCTTGTGGACGAAAAAACAAAACACATAGAAAATGGTATATTTTCAAAAATACTCGACTGGATACATAAAAGCAGGCAGGTAGTGGATGGGAGATGCACAACTGCTCGATGGTTATGTGAATGAATGCATCTGTTACAGGATGCAGGGGCAAGGGACATTATGGGAAATATTTCGGATCTTACTTTTATTCTCATAGATCTGAGCTGTGCTCTGTTAAATCTGCTACGAATGTACAAAACCCAAAACCAGTGAAGTTGGCACGTTATGTAAATCGTAGATAAAAACAGAATACAATGATTTGCAAATCCTTTTCAACTTATATTCAATTGAATACACTGCGAAGACAAGATGTTTAATGTTCAAACTGAGAAACTTTATTTTTTTTTTGCAAATAATAATTAATTTAGAATTTAAAGGCAGCAACACATTGCAAAAAAGTTGGCACAGGGGCCTTTTACCACTGTGTTACATCGCCTTTCCTTTCAACGACACTCAGTAAACGTTTGGAAACTGAGGAGACCAATTTTTGAAGCTTTTCAGGTGGAACTCTTTCCCATTCTTGCTTGATGTACAGCTTAAGTTGTTCAACAGTCCGGGGTCTCCGTTGTCGTATTTTATGCTTCATAATGCGCCACACATTTTCAATGGGAGACAGCTCTGGACTACAGGCAGGCCAGTCTAGTACCCACACTCTTTAACTACGGAGCCATGCTGTTGTAAAATGTGCAAAATATGGCTTGGCATTGTCTTGCTGAAATAAGCAGGGGCGTCCATGAAAAAGACGTTGCTTGGATGGCAACATATGTTGCTCCAAAACCTGTATGTACCTTTCAGCATTAAAGGTGCCTTCACATATGTGTAAGTTGCCCATGGCTTGGGCACTAATACACCCCCATACCATCATAGATGCTGGCTTTTGAACTTTGCGCCTATAATAGTCCGGATGGTTCTTTTCCTCTTTGGTCCGGAGGACACGACGTCCACAGTTTCCAAAAACAATTTGAAATGTGGACTCGTCAGACCACAGAACACTTTTCCACTTTGCATCAGTCCATCTTATATGAGCTTGGGCCCAGCGAAGCCGGTGGCTTTTCTGGGTGCTGTTGATAAATGGCTTTCGCTTTGCATTGTAGAGTTTTAACTTGCACATGCAGATGTAGCGACGAACTGTACTTACTGACAGTGGTTTTCTGAAGTGTTCCTGAGCCCATGTGGTGATGTCCTTTACACACTGATGTCAGTTTTTGATGCACTACGGCCTGAGGGATCGAAGGTCAGGGGCATTCAATGTTGGTTTTCGGCCTTGTCGCTTACGTGCAGTGATTTCTCCAGATTCTCTGAACCTTTTGACGATATTACAGACCGTCCCTAAATTTTTTGCAATAGCTCGTTGAGGAATGTTGTTTTTAAACTGTTAGACAATCAGCTCACGCATTTGTTCACTAAGTGGTGACCCTCGCCCCATCCTTGTTTGTGAATGACTGAGCATTTCAGGGAAGCTGCTTTTATACCCGATCGTGGCACCCACCTGTTCCCAATTAGCCTGTTCACCAGTGGGATATTCCAAATAAGTGTTTGATGAGCATTACTCAACTCTCTCAGTCTTTTTTGCCACTTGTGCCAGCTTTTTTGAAACATGTTGCAGGCATCAAATTCCAAATGAGCTAATATTTGCAAAAAATTGCAAAGTTTGCAAAGTAATTTGTCTTTGCAGTGTTGTACATTCAATTGAATGTAGGTTGAAAAGGATTTGCAAATCATTGTATTCTGTTTTTATTTACGATTTACACAACGTGCCAACTTCACTGGTTTTTTGTATAAATATTCATATCTCCTGGATTTTTTGAGGACTCTGTAGTTGTTTGAATCTAGTGTAAGTAGTTGAAATAGAATGGGTCTGACAGCTGCGCTAGTAATCATTTGCTGTGAGAGCTCACAAAAGGATGCTTAAAAGTGACTTGACTGGTTGCAGTTAGCTTTCTCCCAAATTTCAAAAAGTATTTTATTTTATATTGCATATATAGTGTCTGAGCAGTTGGCATAGCTTGGCAGTCATTTGTTTCTATGATACTGTCATGAACATGCAGTTTTTTCGAGTTGAAAAGGTGCGGGAATATTCACTCCTGTCAACATGCTGGAATATTTTTTGCAATATGAGCTAATGACCTTTTTGTTATGTATTTTGAGCCTCTCTTGTATCTCTCTTTGAATTTAAATCTGATGTCTGATTGGTTTTCACTGGATTCCCCTCTATTTAATTCATTCCTGTTTGAACAGTCCACATTGCACTTCAAAATACACATTTTAGAAACAAATTGAAGCACTGATTACTAAAACCCCTCAAGTCAAGTCAAGTCAAGTGTGACTTATGGGGTTTTTGTAATAGGTGCTTCAATTGTCACATTTATACACTAGCCATTATTGAAGTACATTCATTTTACAGGTATTCTTATCCATTTTAACTTAATCTCTTTGCGCAGAAACTAAATATGGTTATTTATGCGTTACCCTATTTAAGGTGTTCTCCAGCACGTTATGCATTATTCAGCACGAAAGCTGTGTATGGGATGCACTTGGACTTTCCAGCATGATAATGATCTAAACCCACATGGAAAAAACCTATATTAACATATAGGGCTCTAAATTCATGGACCAGGCATAGGCTCGGCAAATAGTGGGAGCGCCGGACCAACGTGAAGTGCCCAGGCGTATGTTGCAATTTTGTACCCAGCGTAGCCTAGCGCAAGTACTCTTCTGTCCCGCCTCTGTCCCTCCTTCCGGCGCAAGTGGCAAAGAGGGAGGAGAAAAGGCTTAAGTGGGTTTAACTCAGCCAGTTCAACTCTTCACCATTAAAATTAGCTTCTCTCCTCGCCTTTTAAGTATTGAAATAAAGAGGCCTCTGTCCTATATCTGCATGATGCGTTAATGTTGCAATTTTACTTTGCTGCTTCAAACTTGTTTTCTGCACCGCTTACGTCTATATTAAGCTTTCCGAATATGAGGAATTCTCAAATTATTACCATTAGCGAACTTGAATGGAATTTAAAAACTACGTCAGATCATTCAAACTAATGAAGTAGGAATGAAATAAGATGGTTGCTCATTTATTTCTTCTGCCTGCATCATTGGGAAGTGAAATGATTGATAGCGTGTTCCAATTATTACACCCTGTTGCTGCTTAAAATTTTGTCATTAACATGCATGGACAACAATGCAAGATACGTTACACATTTATTTTCAATATGTGATCTTAACTAAGTAAGGGATCATAGCAATCAGGCTGTATTCCTTTCCCCCACTAAAAACTATATAACCTAAGTGACAATAATAGTAGTATGAAGCCGCTTGCGCTCTGGACACAAAACAAATTTTTCGCACGACAGATTGCATTGCTGCGTTGAACGCGGTGTCTACATGTCCGAAAGTGGGACAGGGTTTTAATATATCTCCGTGTCTGACAGTCGGATGGTTTCAATATAACTTCATGTCCGACTGTCGATTATTGTTTTTAATTTCTTCAAATCTACTGAATCTTTTAGATATTAAGTGTGAAAGTTTTTTTTGATAAGAGACCTCAGTTCTTCAAGATGAGTACCGAGAATTTCAATCAATGTGTCAGTTTGAGCTCTGCTCAATAAAGTGAGTCGACATTGGCGCGGGACAATGTACAATGCCTGTCGAACATTAAATGCAAAATACTCCGTGTCTGACAGCCAAAAAAAAAGAAAAAAAAGAGGACGATTAGAACAGATTGATAACGAAATAAAGAATAAAAAAAGAAACATTTCAACAACAAAAAGAACATCCATTGAACACTGCGATTTATTTGTGGGCCATCTTTTTTGGATGTTCTGTTTGTTGATATATTTTTATTCTGTTTTTCCTTATTAATCTGTATTTTAAACAGAATCTTTGAAATGTTTATTAATAGACATAAATTTTCATGTCTGTCGTATTCACATTTGTTCATCAGTTTATTGGCTGCTGCATTCATTAGCTTTAAAAATTGAATGAAATCATATAAAGCCTGCAGATTTTTAGAATGCAAGAGCAATTTTGGCCGCATGAAAAACATAAAAAATAATAAGGCGGTTTTTTCATGTCTTTGAACTTTTCAAAGTGCTTCCCTAATTTGCTGGGGGCACTCTGCTAACTTGAGATTAATCTGCTCTCTCACAGCACACTGAGAAAGGTTCAGCCCTGACCATGCTGGCATGCACTTTGATTACGAGGGGCCATCCTGAGGGAGAGCAGGGAGATGTGTGCAGAATGGTACTTTGTAAGGCACAGAGCTTCTGTCAGAGGAAATGGGGTGCATATGATGTACAGAGCCAGCGGCCAGCAGGTCAAATGCACTGAGCTGGGTTGCTGGAGGTTAAAACCCATCACTTCACTGAGCAGAGTGGGTAAGCTCATATTATAGTGATATGCCCTGAGAGTGAAAGTCCGGGTGGCAGGACAATGAGCTTCGGTAGTCATCTCTAATGAGTTGTGGCAGGGAGAGGGAGAGGAAGGCAGCTATTTTCAAAGAGACATTCTTGAAGAGCTCGATTGATTTGTGGGTTGATGCTGTTGTATGGTTTTCTTTAGCTTGGTGTCTGGACATACATTATGGTTTTCATACTTCCAATGCAAATTCAATCATTCTCTTTACCACTATTTCTTAACTATATCTCTCTTAATTAGATTAAAACATCAAAATTATTTTCTTTGTATTGTTTGTCCTTATTTTTTACGAAATAGCTGTGTATTATGTGTCAAAGTAATGCTAAATCAGCACACCTCACAGACACACTGAGCCCAGCACTCTTGTGCTCTGTTGTAATTGATCTTACATTAAATTGAAAAGGAAGATGTAGATGGATTTTGAGTACTCCATGCTGCCTGTACCAGCCCTCAGCAGGTGTTCTTTGAGTTTAGCGGTACTGCATTAGATTATATTATTTATAGTAATATCCAGGCCTTTTTAATGCTCAAGGTGTCTGTGCATTTTTCTAGAACTAAAGCCTTACTATGTACTGATGCAAACACACTGCAGTGGCATGACATAAATTCGCTTTCACTCATTGCCGCCAGCCGCTTGTGAGTGGTTTCTCAAAATGTCAGGCAGGTTTGGCGAACTGGAAGCAAGACGCTTATATGCTGATTTGGTAGCTGCTGTCATGGTTTTGGTTTTTGGTCATGTTTATGTTCTGTTTTTGAGTTCATGATTATTGTCTTTTATATATTCTTCTTGGTTATTGTAAGGCTCAGGTTTTAGTTCATTCCATGTCTCTGTTCCATTGCACTTGTCTCCCCTATCTTGTGATCTAGTTGGTTCAGTCCGTCTTCCCTGTCTGCGTGCTCACTGACTTCGGGTGATTTAAATGCATTCCGGTGCTTAAAATATTCCTTCGAATCTCGTTTTCTTCTGTTCTGATTACTAACAAGACTAACATTTGTATTTTGTATTATAGTCTACTAACCCAACTAATCCATGTGTATATATATATAAGATGACTAATTTACTAATGAGCATTCTAGTTTAATTTGTAAAGTTGAACCGCCACTAATTGACTAATTACCTCTCCGCAATCGCCCTGTTCTATTCTCCGCCCCTTGTCTGTCGCTGTCCTCTCCTGAGCTTCAGCGAGAATCTCTCGCACGTGCTTAATCACTCTCCTGTGCTCGTTACCTGTGCACGTAGAACTCCTGGACCGGAGCTGTTTAAATGTGATTCCAGTTCATATTTTGTCTCTCGCCAATTTTCGTGGTTAGGGTTTCCCTCATGTGATTCTCCCGATGTAATTAGCCTCATTCCCCACAGCTGACCTCGGTATAGCATGTGACCTTTCCTGTGTGTATATTAGGAGTCTTTTCACTCACAGCTCTTGTCAGAACGTTGATCAATATTTCTTTGTGCAGAGTGCCTCGTATGCCATTGATTATTGTTTTGCTTCTACTGGATAGTCTGAGATTGATTCTTGCCATAGCCCTTTTTGTACTGTTTTTGTATTTCTGGATTTTGATCTATTTTTGTATGACCACGAGTTCTGTGTTTGGATGCCCTGTGTATGACCATTGGCTTTGCCCATCCACTACGACTTTTTGCCTATCGTTTTTGTACCTCTGCCCACCTGTCTTACTGGTTCTGACCCCTGCCTGTCTAGTCGATACTGTTTTTGGATTCCGCATTGTGGCTTGGCAATTCCTGTGTTTTCTGGCATTGACTCGGACCCCAGTAAAGGCATACGTTTTTTGGATTTCCCTCTCTTGCGTGTGGTTCCTGAACGCACCATCACAGCTGCTACCAAATGTTACATTAAAGTGTAAAATTTCACATGCAAATTCTATGAGCTAAGTATTAATTTACTTCAATGACAACTTCAGAAAACTTGGCAAATGGCTGGTAATGTCGCTAACTTTGTTAAATGACCCAATACACGCATTGTCATGGTTTTGGAGCTTTGAGAACTCCTTTTGTTACTCTTGCCCGGGACGATATAGTTTTGCTCGTCGTCGGATTCCTGGGCCAGCTGACATTAATTGGGGGCATTGCCCGGACTCTATGTAAGCTCCTGTTCTGCCTTGCTCGTGTTGCTAGAGTGTCATTGTCTCCTTGGCGGTTTAGCCGGTAAGGTCTTTATAGAGAGAGTACTGTCAGGATCTTAGCTGCATAACAGGAAGTGTTAGTTAGTAAGGGAATCTTTGGTTTATTTCCCTTTTCTTTTGTTTTTTTTTAGCTCGCCTGTTTTCTACCATGGACGGCGTCAGGTCCGTTGGTAGCGCGAGTCTTGTGATTTCTATCTGTTTTATTCTCTCAGCTCGCTGCTGGTTTTTCCTTTTATTTCTGGCCACTGCTCTTGGTGTCCAACTACCAACGCCCATCACACGCATAGTCAGTGCACAGTTGTATTAAGCAATGCATTTTAAAAATGAATATTATAACCCACTGGTTACCACTAAAATCTCAACAATTCTCCAGTGCACGTCTTTTTATTCATCCCAGAAGTTATGCATGGAACAATACATGAAAAGTTATTGAGAAAAAAAAGAGAAAAATATGGGGAAAATGAATGGCTACGACTGTGATTCTGGAGCCTTTCCTCCATTTTGCGATCTGAATATCGTTCCTCTCTTTGTGATTTTGAGTGGCCAGTGGCTGGCGATTGCTGCTCCTCACTTGAATAAGGTTCAGCTTTTGGCTGCTTGCTTCCTGCCGCTTTGCTCTGCTACCAGTTCCACAGTACATTGTGCAGGGGCTCAATAGAAACGGAGAGAGAATGTGGCTCTGCTCTTCGAGATATTGCGCTGTGCTGCTGCAGTGTACTTGCACTGTAAATTTGTTGAGCAACGGCCATTCTTGGCAGACTGGTACCTTGACTTTGCTGTTGCTCACTGATGACAGAACCTTAAGTCTTTTCCCACACCTCAGGAATAAACAGACATGTAATGTAACCCATTCTGCAGTTCTAAATTACAACTTTGTTAGTCGCCAACTGTTTGTAAGAAAGCTTGTTAACTTATCAACACTGAATGTTTTTAACCCAGCTCGAGTCGACCATATACAGTACTATTGGGCCAAGCTGTAATCATCAGTAGCTAATGTCCTAAACCCTGAACTAGATCAAGAAAACCATGTTAGTTTGTAATTTTGACGGCTGGAATGTTTTTGCAAAGATAGCCCACAGAAAGAGATTGTACTCTGCCATAGTGTGTTAACATTTGAGGCATGCCTGACTAGCTAAGTAAATCAGTGAGGGAAACATCTAGACCTGAGGTACAGCAGCAATTTAGGTTGTAACTTTGAACATTTAGGCTTTCTTTGCAGGACCTAGGATGTGAAGTTGGATATCTTACTACACCATGAACAACAGTAGTCCTTGTAAGTTTGCTACATATATCTCTCAAGTGTGAATTAGCTTGATGCTAATGCAAGCCATAGCCTCAACTGATCGCAACTTTGAGAAATCACATTGGTCTTTTGGGGTGTCCTAAATAAAGACCATAGTGCCTAAATAAAGAAACATACTTTAGTTATTGCTCACTTTTCCTGCGAAAACTATTCCATCTCTGAGTCCATCACAATGCTCTGCTCTTCTTTTACCTCCTTTGATCTGGGGCAGGCTGTTTTCAATTTGCTATTGAATTGTGTTTTTCTACATATTATACATACATCGCTTTCTTTTTGGCATGTTGGCCTCCAACTGACCGTATTCGTTTTCTTCAAAGCTGTGGAAACTGGATCCTTGTATGCGATTGTTTGACGGCATCTTCTGACAACAGAGCGTAACTTCATATCCTTTGCATTACCACATTACAGCTAGATTCTCTGCCACTGGTCGCACCCTATCAATTTTGCCCCCAACTCTGAAACTCCTAGGTCTGTTGAAGTGTGATATCGTGTCTTTATATTCATCAATTATTGATGTAGAATTTGTCATTTCTTTCCACGCAAAACTTTTACTGCAGCTTCAGTTCAACGTCAGAGCCAGCTGTTTTGGAAATAAAGCCCTCATTATGCCCATTGCTAATTCCAGACAAGAGAAAATTTCTCAGGACTTTAATAGCTTTGGTTAATTAGGCCTGCATGGTATACCACAAACAACGATCAGATGTGCAATATAGTTTCATAAAAATGCACCTTTTTTATTTATTTGATGTGTCCCTGTAATGTTGCCAACATTTGCTTTTAGGATTCTGACTTTAATTTCTTCTAGAATTATGCAACTACAGGGACAGTTATGTTCCAAGTTGTCAGTGAATTTATTTCCCGCGACAGAGTGTTGTACAGAGTGATGCTCTCAGAGCTGAAAGAAAAGGTTTAAGCAAATGTTTAAGCAAGTGATAAAAATAAATTCTTGTGCTCTAGATGTACAGTAAACGATGCCTTTTCTGTCAATTTTATCACTTGCTCAGGTAAGTGACAAGGTTTTAAATGTCCCCTATTATGCCACCAGGTGCACAGCTAATTAGCCAGTTCAAAATCTCCCCTTCCTGACATCATAAGGGGGAGTGACCATCCAGAATAATAAAATCTGATTGACTGCTTGGCTCAAGGTGATCAGCTCTTTTTGACTCTGGTTGATTACTTCCCCATGTGATGTCAAGAGGGGAAAGATTTTGAAATGGCTTGTAATTACTAATTGGTTGTGAAACTGGTGACATATCAGGGGACCTTTAACCCATTTAATCCCACAGGTCACATTTGTAACCAATTTTTATTTATTTATTTATTTTTATTTCTAGAAGCTCTAAAAATGTTATTATTGGCTTTGGGCAAAAAAAATGATATTTTGAATTTAACCATCATGAAACCAAAAATACTTACAGTTTATGTGTTTGGGGGTCAGGGGAGTAAAATGAATGCACTTACATTGCAAACAGTACTTTGGGATTGAATGGGTTAAATCTGGGGAATCCGAACTCTCTTCCATATATTTTACATCTTGGTCGGTATTTGTCACTGAAAAGTGTCAAAACCTGAGTTCTTATCCTGAACCTATTTTATATAATTCAATGATTGCAGCTTAAGCAGAGAAAAGTCAGACTTGAAGCAAAATTAAGCCAGGCTTTCTTGTTCACAGCAGCTAGAAGACTGAAAATATACTGAGTCAAAAAAGAAACTTCACACTCATAAATTTGTAAATATTTTCTTGAAACTTTAATGCGTTGTCAAAGACATCATGACACACATCAACTCCGACGTGCACAGGTACGTAGCATATGCGACCGTACTTTAAGCTAAAAGCATGTTTTCTCGTGTTCCTAGTCACATGACCATATGAGAGATGTGCAACTGAGCTCACGTTAGCACATTAGAGTGACATCTCGGAAAAACAATTTTTTACAGTTAGTTATTCGTTGATTTTCAATGCCATGGCTGTCAAACATTCAGCAGAACGTGCCATTGGCATGCTGAATATGGAAACGTCCATCACTAACGTTGCAAGGGTTATGGGATGCAGTCGACGGACTATCCATGATCTTCTGACATGTCTCTAACAAACTGGCACCACAGCTGACCGACCTCGGTCTGGTACCCGTCGTGTGACGTCAAAAGCAGAAAATTGTCTTTCGTCATTTGCATAATCGATTTGTCACTGCAACGTCCAATAGGAATTAATTGTTTAGAGGTTGTGTGACTGCCTAAACCATATGTAATCGCCTGCGCACTGCTCTTATTCAAGCTGTAACTTACCATTTTTACTCTTGGACATTTCTGTAGCATTTCCGGTGGAACTGGTTACATTATAGACATTATTTTTATGATACACCATCTTTAATGAGTACAGAATTAAATGAAATCATTATTTAAAACCTCATTTCTTGTATGTTCAACTTATCGACCTCCAAACGGGTGTGAAGTTTTTATTTTGGCCGAGTATATTAAGATCCTTTGGTCTCTCCATTTCACTTTTCTTTTATACAGTACTAAGAATTGATTTTGCAGCGATTGGGATCTTTTCGAGACCGTATATATCTTTCATGTAGTACGTTCACCACAACTGCACGCAACAGTCTATGCGTGGCTTGACAGAGGTCTTATACAAGATAAGTATAACATCTTATGATTGATACTCAATACTTTTGGCTATATATTCCAACATCCTGTCAGCCTTTCTACCTGGTCTTTTTCAAGATGAACACATTCCAGTTTTGAACCTCCCATAACGACAGTGAATGCAGTTGGTCTCTTAGTGTATTTACAGTCCTACGTCTTCTAAAATGTGCTGCTACGCAATGATTCCTGTGTCCTGCAACATGGACCCTTTTCAAATAATTGGCCCAGTGATGTCCATCAGAGTCCTTGGCAATTTTAGTCTTCTGAAGTGCGTCATCTGCCAATGTACAGGACATGAGTATTCAGTTCTCCAAAGTGGACCGTGATATTATATCCACCAATATAGGGGCGATGCAGAAACAAACATGGCAGTACCCTTATCCATATAAAAACAAAAACATGAAAAAGTACAAAAACAGTGCCACGTAACGGATGCCTTATGTGCTCAGAATCCGCTACGGTCCTGCTTCATTATTATCAGGAATACCAAACCCAAACCAATCAGCACTGGAGAAGATGAAGAATGCATTTTTTGAAGACAATGGCTTGAAGTGACTTGCCTTCTGTTTGACAGTATTTTCTGAGATTTTCACAGTTACCTCAGTTACTATTCTTTCTGCCTTTTCCTAAGGCTTGGTGTTAAGGATTTTGTTTATTACCATGCTCAAATTTACACACACACTTACTTATTTATTACACTTTCACTTGTTAGACATGGAAGATTTGCACAGTTATTCATTTACAAGCATCCGCTGTCATAATAGCATTTGCTCTGTAAACTCAGTTTATTATTTAAGTATAATTGCTTTTTAGGATAGTGAAAAACCCAAAGCAATCATATAATGGATTATTGATCCAAAGATCTAAAGATATCCATCAGAGTTAGACGCCAATGCAACACATGCATTTTATGCTATTAAATACTTCTCAGCATTCAATTGGAAGAACACCTTTGGGAGTCATTAAAAAATCTATAACTCTTGCATCTGAATTTTGCTGGAGCTGAGTGGTTATAAAGCTTTCAACGATTATTTCCCATTCCACAAATATGCCCAGTCATCATGCAGTATTGAGGACAGTCATTAACGGCAGCCAGATTTTTTCATTTGGGCCTGTGTATCATTCCTAGCTCTCGATTGCATGGCTCTTGTTTGTTTCTTCCCAATTCTGAATCAGTGTTTTATTTGTCCATTATAATCTTTCTTCTATTTCCATGTGCAGTACTGTATATCTCTCTGTCAGTCATAGTCTAGAATTTTAATCACACGTTTATTCCTTATTCACTCAATTTCTAAATGCATTTGTTAGCGCAAATCAAGTGCTTGCAGTTGTGAAATGGGCATAATGTTGCATAATACATACTGTTGTGCTGTAGGCTTTTTATTAATCAATTTTAATTTTCACTGTTGGATTCAGCTGGCTGCGAGAAGAATAGAATGTTGTTGGCACAAGAAATGTTTGCACTGGTACGATATTTGCAGCTACACTTGTCTACACCCATGTTAACTGTTTGTACCATTCTGGCTATTGCATAACCAATAGATTTCAGCTGCTGCTGCATGTATATGTATTTAATGAGCACCTACTGTATACTGTGTTACTCCAGATGCCTCTCTTGCAACTGCTCATGCTCAACTTGCATTGGTAAATTCATGCAGCTTATTGCAGGAGCGTGAGAGAATGTGTAACTGTATGTGACAATCTCTGATATAAAATATTCAGTATTACATCAAAACTCTGTGAACTACAAATCTATTGCATTGACATCAAATGCATTGACTCTGATAACCCAAACATTATGACCACTTGTCTAATATGCTGTTGGCCTCTGGCGTGCTGCCAAAATAGCTCTGACCCACTGAGGCATGGACTCAGTGATGACCTCTGAAGGTGCCCTGTGCTGTTTGTTACCAAAACGTTAACAGCAGATCCTTTAACCTCTTTCACCCAGAATTTTCAATGACGTGATTCAAGAGGTATAAAAGCCCTTTAGTAACCTCGCCTTAAAATGCATGGTAACTCCAAACTGGTTCTCCCTTACTATTCTTAAATAGCAACCAAGACAGGAGAGAGCAGGAGTGCGCAGAAGTGTTGTAGAGGTGCTGGCCGCAGTGAAATTGCGAATTTGAAGAACGGCAATCGCACACTTATAGGTGCAATGCAATAATAGGCCTGATTAATTTCAGAAATTATCAACAGTCTCAAGGTAAGTTTTCTTTTGGGTACTGAATCCTCACGTAATGCCCTGAGGAAGACTTACATCAAAACTGTCTGTAATTTTTAAAATGTATTATTTTTGCATCATGGCTATGAGTGTACAACTGCCCCTCTTAACATCTAATCAGCAACCAAACATTAATTTGGTTATTTGCAAAGACTGATCAGTTGAACGACTGTTTTTAGCTGGTATTATTGGTCAGTGCATCACAAAGATATCAGACATTTTTCTATCAACCTTAATGATGACACAAAATGTCAAACGTCTTTAGAAAATTCTGGGTTCCTTTAGCTCATAAAATAGGCATGTATTAGTCTGCTATAGGCTTATAAGCAGTGGCAGTCCATCGGCTGGAACAAAGGCCAGTGGTAACCTAACCTTTCATTGCTTAATAACCTAAACCTCTCACACTTTACTTCTCCTGATTAGCAACAGTTGCTCAGACTAATTGCTAGAACCGACGACAGTCTAATTTATTTTTGATGGCATTGTTTCTCATCACACCACAAAATTACAAGGCGTTTTCTTCCGCACATAAATTACTACGTAACACATCAATGTCTGTATAATTTTTGAGCTCATGTAGCTCATGAAACAGCGCCGATTTTCTTAAATTAGTTTATGAGGCTCATTAAGCAATAAGCCCCAAGAATCCGTTCTGTACTCTGAATGTAGGCACGTCCACAGGGCATTGTTGGTTACGATGCACAGCTCAGTGATGGCAAAAATAAATGCTGCAAAGTCAGCGAAGGTTTTGGATTTTTTGCATTTATGTATCCATCCTAACAATGTTGTATCAATTGTATAAATGTTGGCAATAGGCATTCATTTTTTTAATTATCATTTCTTATTATGCATCGCGGATTGGTCTTGTTCATTCAGTTGATAAATTGTTTGATTGTTAATCAGGCAAACTTGAACGATAATAGCTTGAGGACAATTGAGCGGTGAAGGGCGAGGTTACAGAAGCCCCTGGGAACATGTGAACACACGCTGCTGCTTATAAGTGATGCCATTTTATACCAATACTCGTAATATGACATACTCAAGAAGAAGTTTACCTTGTTAAACGTCTTTGTCTTTACACTGAAAGTATTTTAGTTTAGTTTAGTTCAATCTTAAATTAAATTACACTGCTGAAAAAGTATTAAAAAGGTGAATAGAATTCAGTGTTTTGATTATTTAATTATTTGTGTTACTGGCATCCATAATATCTCATACATTGCATTGACATTGTGTAGCTTATTGGGGTTCTCTTTGTTATTACTCAATGTATTAATTATCATAGGCTTATGCACTGGTCTTGATTATTTATTTTTTTAATTGAGTGATTGCTAATCAGGTAATCTTGAATGAGAACAGTTTGAGCGCAATTTTGCATTAAAAGGTGAGAGACTTCTATACCTTTAACGGCATGCCACCGAAAATAAGTCATGACCAGTAAATTTTTTTTTCAAAAATTTTTCTCCATAATTATTGGCACCCCTGGTTAAGATGTGTTCTTTAGCTTCTAATAAATTCAGTTTTTTTATAAATATAGGACCACAATGAAAAAAAAGAGGAAATTCCAACCTTTAATTCACATGCATTTATTCAGTTGGAAAAAAAATCCCACATTTAGAAATAATTCTTTTACATCAAATCATGTGTGCCACTATTATATGTTAATACTTTGTACAACCCCCTTTTTTCCAACAAAACAGCCCCTAATATTTTCCTATAATGTTTGACAAGATGGGAGAATACAGAAAGAGGGATCTTCGACCATTCCTTTTTGCACAATCTCTCTAAATCATCCAGCGACCTGGGTCCTCTCCTCTGCACTCTCCTCTTCAGCTCACTCCACAGGTTTCAATGGGGTTGAGGTCTGGGGACTGATGGCCATGGGAGGAGCTTGATTTTGTGTCTGGTGAACCATTTCTGTGTAGATTTGGCCACATGTTAAGGGTCATTTTCTTGCTGAAAGACCCAGTGACGACCCATCTTCAGCTTTCAGGCCGAGGCCACCAGATTTTGATTTAAAATGTCCTGGTATTTCAAAGTGTTCATGATGCCATGCACCCTAACAAGGTTCCCAGGGCCTCTGGAAGAGAAACAGGCCCACAGCATCACCAGTCCTCCCCCATACTTCACAGTGAGGATGAGGTGCTTTTCTGCATACTCGTCTTTTGTGTTCCGCCAGACCCACTTAGAGTGTTTGTTGCCAAAAAGCTCTATCTTGGTCTCATCTGACCAAAGCGCATGGTCCCAGTTGAAGTCCTAGTATCATTTAGCAAACTCCAGACGTTTGCATTTATGATTGTGAATGAGAAAAGGTTTTTTCCGTGCATGCCTCCCAAACAGCTTGTTGGCATGTAGATAGCGCCTGATGGTTGTTTTGGAGACTTTGTGACTCCAAGATGCTACCATTTGTTGCAATTCTTTAACAGTGAGCTTTGGAGAACTTTTTATTTCTCATACCATCCTTCTCATTGTGCATGGCGGCAAAACAACCGTGCGTCCTTGTCCAAACTTGTTTACCACTGTTCCGGTTGTTTTAAACTTCTTAATGATTCTAGATATGCTACTCTGATGCTAGATATGGGCAGGTGCAGGTGAGTGGCTATTTTCTTGTAGCCATTGCCTGACTTGTGAAGGTCGACACACATCTGCCTTACTTGAACGGTGTGTTCCTTTGTCTTTCCCTTGTTGAAGAGTGGATAAGAGAAATGGCTTCTGTGTCACGTCATATTTATACCCCAGGGAAACAGGAAGTGATGAATTACTAATTAAATGTTCCTAGATACTCTGATCAACTTTGTAAACTTTTGTTAAATGACAGAAATTCTTGAATTACATTTATTTCCTAGGAATTCTTAGGGGTGCCAATAATTGTGGAACAGGAGATTTCATGTGAAATAATTATTTCTTAGTCAGGGATTTTTTTTCCCCTTAAAATTCACTTGAGTTGAAGGTGACATTTTTCTACAATTTTCAGTGTGAGTGTATGCTTCTGCAATAAAAAATGAATTTATTTTGAGGCTTTTAATACATCTTAACAAGGGTGCCAATAATTATTGAGGGCGCTGTATATATATATATATAATTTGTGTCATCATAACCACCACCTATTTGATCTGTTTCGAATCACCATATTTCCTGCTACTTTTGCTTCTGAAGTAACACAAAATTCTATACTCAGAATGCAAAATGATATGAATTTTTACATAATTTATTCAACAGTAACCATATTGAAGCAATATGCATGACATTAATACAAGTATACTACAGATTTCTACTTGCAAACAACGATAACCAATGCTTTTAAGTTTGGGTACAACTTGAATTCAGACTAAGTCTAACACCAGTTATTTCATTTTGTTCAGTTGGTCATCCAACAAAATTCCTAGTGCTCAACTTACTTATGACTGTTCAACTGCATCAGAGCTCACTTGATGGATTTATATACCTGTACCTCCTGATGATGTGTCATGAAGTTGCGTGCAGCCTCTCGCTTTTGCCACCTGATGGCAATCGTACCTCCTGTGGCTTAATCGTTTTCACCTGTCAAAAGTTTCTGCTGGCTGATCGTGCGCACCTATTTAAGTGCTGTTCGTCTTTCAGTCAGTACTCGAGTGTATCCTTGCATGTGAGTCGGGTTTCTGCAGACTGGTATTCGTCTGAGGTACTTTTTATTATTATTATTATACGCCCGTCTTAAGACGGGACGTATTATGTCATCACCCCCGTCCGTCCGTCCGTCTGTTGTCTGTTAGCAATTTCTTGTCCGGGGCATAACTCCTGAGCCGCTTGAGCTACATTCGTGATACTTCACATAAACGTGCACCATCACTAGGCGCTGTGTCGTGCACCATGATTTTGTTCACCCGGTCAAGATCAAGGTCACTGGCAAAGGTCAAAGGTCACATGGGGCCCAGATGGGGCTTGTCCAGAGCATAACTTCTCAACCGCTTCAGATACATCCATGATATTTCACACACACGTGTACCATCACTAAGCGGAGTGTTGCGCACCATGTTTACGGCCCTCCCTCCAAGGTCAAGGTCACGGACAAAGGTCAAAGCTCACATGGGGCTGTTGTCTGTTGGATATTGGTATCATGTTGTCTGTCCACTTCCTGATCCATGTTCATGACGGGCGTATTATGCACCGTTGGCGGTGCTCTTCTTGTTATTCTAAACCTTTGCTGCTTTTATTCCATTTT
The DNA here is from genome assembly GCA_029721435.1 of Gymnothorax reevesii. Taxonomy (NCBI): domain Eukaryota; kingdom Metazoa; phylum Chordata; class Actinopteri; order Anguilliformes; family Muraenidae; genus Gymnothorax; species Gymnothorax reevesii. The sequence continues at coordinate 96,830,568 of CM056575.1, forward strand.
AGGCACAAAGTCGCCGTGGAACTCAAGGGCTGTCTCTTTTTCTCTCTCCGTAGTAGGTTCCTTTCTGGGGCTGAATAAGTGGAGCCTCTTTCCTTTCTCTGAGTCAGGTTAGTAGTTATTAGTTCCCTGGGACTAGGGTTTATTTTTACCAAGTCCTCACTCTGAACAGTTTCTCTAGCTGAGTACTGCTGCCTCAGAGCTTTCAGTTGGGAGTTCTGTTTCATTCCAGTTTTTTAGTCATATTCCTCTCTCTGCTCCCACCACTGCCCTCCGCGGCTACGGGAACACTTATGTCAACATGGCAGGCTCACTCCAGCTTCCTGTTCGCTATGGTGCCAAGCTCCTGCAAGGCTTCCTGTTCAATGTAGCATGTCATGGGGCAAACCTGCTGGGTCTGGATCTTTTGATGGCTCTAGGTTTCTCCCTCTTGGATACCATTGGCTCAGCGATCCTGACTGTGGCTTCACCCTGGCGCCAGGCATGTCCAGCCCTCTTCACTGGTCTGGGCTGCTTCACTGCCTTTACCAACTAGCCTCTGCTTGACACTGCTGTCACGCCCATCATCCAGCCACTGTGCCGCATTCCACTGGCCCATAATGCACAGTTCTATAGTGCTGCAGTCCATGTGTCATGTCTGCCAGTCAGATGCATTGATTAAAGATTGATACACATGTATGGTGTTGCAAATGAGAAAAGTAAACGTGTTCAGTTATGGATACGCTGTCTCTCTGCCTTTCTTTACCAAACGCTACACTTCCTTGGAATAGATGTCGTCTGGAGGGGAGCAAATGTTGCTCTGAAATATATACTTTATATACCTTTCAGCATTCATGGTGCTTTTTAAAACATGCAAGTGTCCCACACCATATGCAGTAATGCATCCCCATACCATCACAGATGCTGACTTTTGAACTGAACACTGATAACAGGAGGGATGGTCTTTCTCCTCTTTAGTCCGGAGGACACAAAGCCCATGATTTCCAACCAGAATGTCAAATTTGGACTCGTCTGACCGCAGGACACTTTGCCACTTTGCTACAGTCCATTTTAAATGAGCCTTGGCCCACAGAACATGGCGGTGCTTCTGGATCATGCTCAACAATGGCTTCCTTTTTGCATGATAGAGATGATGAGACCTTCAAAGCCTTTGCAATTTGACATTGAGGAACATTGTTTTTAAAGTATTCCACAATCTTTTTTACACAAGCCTTCACAGGTTGGTGAGCCTCTGGCCATCTTCACCTCTGAGAGACTCAGCCTCTCTAAGACATCCCTTTTTTAGCCAATCATGTTACACACCTGATGCCAGTTAACTTAATTACATGCTGAATGTTCTTTCAGCTGATTCTCTTACGTATTAATTGTTTTCTCAGCCCATTATTGCCTGTGTCCCAACTTTTTTGAGACCTGTTGCAGCCAGAAAATTTGAAATAAGCTCATTTTGTGGATAGAAATGTAAAATGTCTCAGTTTCAACTTTTGAAATGTTTTTTATGATCTATTGAAAATAACATATTGGCTCATGTGATCTGAAAATCATTGCATTTTGATTTTATTCACAAATTACACTTTTTCCCAACTATTTTGGAATTGGGGTTGTAGAACTTCACTAAGAGCAATGACTTCTTTAACAATTCATTGGAGAAAAGCACTCTCTAAATTAAATTTAAGGACCACAAATCATCCATTCAAAAGCATATATTTAAACTTGGTGAAGTAGCCTTTTAAATCAGGTTTCTGAACTGTGAGCCCACTCTCTTGCCTCCAGAGAATCTTTCCTCACGTCATACAGTTTCCATAGCACCCCAAGCAGTGCTTGCTGTTCTGTTCACCAACCAAACACATTTTCATTGCTCGTAGACTTTCTTCTTTCTGGAACATTCCACGGCTACATTGTTAGGGTTCTGTGTTTTGATGCCATGTTCATGTATTCTTTGCCATGTCTTTTCTTAATTCTTTTTTGCTTATTATTCATCCCGGTTTTCTGCTCATGCCATTTCAGCATTCATTGCACTTGTCACCCCTGTCTTGAGATCAGTTTGGTTCAGTCCATCTTCCCAGTCTGTGTGCCTACATGCTTCGGGTGATTTCAATGGTTTCTGGTATTTTATATTATTACTTCAATTCTCGTTTACTTCCTTCGCCTTGCTTTCCTTGATTACTAACGGTACTAACATTTATATTTTGTATCATAGTTTACTAACCTAACTAATCCATGTACAAATTACTAACTTACTAATGAACACTTGGGTTGATTGGTAAAGCTGCACCTCTTCTAATTACCCCTAATTCAATCTCCGCTCTCACCCTGTTCTAGTCTCTGCCGCTTGCTTTGCTTTCTCTGCCTCTCCCTGCATTTCCGCGAGATCTCTCGCACACGCTTAATTGCCGTCCTGCACTCTTTGTGCACTTAGAACTCCTTGACCGGAGCTGTTTATCTGTCATAGCTTGTCTGCATGGGTCCTGTCCATGTCTTGGCTTTTGCCAGTTATTGTGGTTAATGACTTCCCCATGCGTGCTTACCTTTGTATTTAGTTCTTATCCAATTCACCTGTTCCCTGCATGGCATGTGACTTCCCTCTTGTTTATTTAAAGTCTTCACTGCAGTTCATTCTCTGTCAGAACGTTGATCAATACTCATTTGTGCAGAGCTCCTTGTATGCCTTTTGTTTATTGCTTCTTCACGAGTGTTTTGTCCCACCTCGAGATTGCCTTGCCCTTACCATTCGTATTTTGTCTATTTGGATTTTGACCTATTTTCTGTACGACCACGATTTCTGTTTTGGATGCCCTGTGTATGACCTACCTTTCTGAATTCTGACGCCGGTTTTTAGCTGCGACCAAGCAGCTCTATGAACGCTTCTGTCTGTCCGTCTGTGACACCTTTTTCACCATGTTCCTGTCGTCGTATCATCATGAAATTGCCAGGAGTTATTGACCTTCACCAAAGTGATGTCCATGCACAAGGTCGAGGTCAAAGGTCAAGTTCACAGAGGTCACGACCTTGTTTCCGGGTTTTCGGGCTGTAACTCCAGTTAGAATTCATGGATCGCTATGAAATTTTGGAAATAGCTTCTAGGCATAGACGAGGTGTTCCCTATTGTTTTTCAAGGTCATCCGTCAAATCCCAAAGTCACACAGGTAAAATAAGTGTCAATTTTGCCCGATTTGACGGTTTTTGCACCGTAACTCAAGTTTAATTCAATGAATGGCTATGAAATCTAAGAACAAGCTTCTTGGTATAGAGGGGGGGTTCCCTATTGATTTTCAAGGGCATCTGTCGAATCTCAAGGTCACACCGGTCAAAAAAGTGTCGATTTTTGCCCCGATTTCAGTTTTCGCACCGTAACTCGAGTTTAACTTGATGGATGGCTATTAAATCTTACAACAAGCTTCTTGGTACAGAGGAAGGGTTCCCTATTGATTTTAAAGGTCATTTGCCAATTTCGAGGTCACACTTGTACAAGAAACCACCAGTCATGGACACTAGGCCACGTGACGGATGCTAGGCCAGGTGGCAGCTATTAGATCCCTCTGATCTACTTGTTGGCTTACTGTTTATGTACCGTCGCACATCTGCCTTACTAGTACTGACCCCTGCCTGTTATTTCAATTTCGCTTTTTGGGTACTGTTTTTGGCTTGGCAATTCCTGTGTCTTCTGGTCCCGACCAACTTTTCAATAAAGGCTGACTATGTTTAGCTTACCGGGCCTATGGCCCTATTGTCGTGGTGTGGCGTCCGTTGTCCGGAAAACATTTTATCTTTTTTTTTTTTGGCCTGATGAATTTTCATGTAAATGTGCAATAACATACTACTAGACCATATCTCCTGACTTTTTTCTCGGATTTTTGATTGAATAATTTTTGTCCGTCTTATGGGCCCTTGAGGTTTTGGCTCCAATGTTAAAGACAGGACTGAAATTTTAAAATATAATTTCTCAAAAACTGTGTGATGATTTTTTTTTTTCTTAATCAGGCAATCAACTTACCTTGGTACCGTCAATGTACAGTGCAAGCGCCATTTTGATTGAACCGACGGGAGTGGGTCTATTGGGGGCGCTGTACGCAAGATGGCCTGTGGAGGCAAAATGGTTGCATGTAGAGATTAAGTTTGTATTACTGACATATAGGAAGTAATATACAACCTATATTTTGGCTGTTAAAGTTGACCTCAGATGACCTTGAAAGGTTAAACTTGAGGTCAAGCTAGATTTTAAATTTTTTTAAAGGTTTTTAGGCTTGATAATATTGAAGATTGGGAACATATGTGCATTGAAGATTTCTAGAAAGTCATGTATGAACTTTCATTTTGTGGCCTTGAACTTGACCTTCAGCGGCCTTCGAAGGTCAAACTTCACATAGTGAAATTTCAATGACTTTTATCACCAGAACTATTACAGATAGAGCTTAGGTTTGTATTGTGGGCATATAGAAAGTCATGTATGAAGTTTCAATGGGTGACATTGAACTTGACCTTCAGTGACCTTGAACGGACAAATTATACAGTGAAATTCCAATGACTTATATCAGCAAAATCGTTACAGATTGAGTGTATATTTGTGTTGGAGATTATAGGAAATCATACATGAACTTTCATTTGGTGGCCTTGAACATGACCTTCGGCGGCCTTCGGAGGTCAAACTTCACATAGTGAAATTTCAATGACTTCTATTACCAAAACTATACAGATAGCGCTTAGGTTTGTATTGTGGCCATACAGGAAGTCATGTATGAAGTTTCATTGGGTGACCTTGAACTTGAACTTCAGTGACCTTGAACGGCCAAACTATGCAGTGAAATTTCAATGACTTATATCAGCAAAATCGTTAGAGATTGAGTGTAGGTTTGTGTTGAAGTATAGGACGTCATGTATGAACTTTCATTTCGTGACCTTTATACTGACCGTCGAAGGTCTAACTTGACCTAGAGAAAATTCAACAACTTCTATCACTGAAAATGTCACAGATGTAGCTTAGGTTTGTGTTACTGACATAGGAAGTCACATATGAACCTCCGTATTGACCTTCAAAGGTCAAATGTGACCTTGTGAAAATTTTATGACTTCACTAAAACGGTCACAGATGGAGCCTAAATTTGTGTTACTGACATCTAGGAAGTCACATATGAACTTTCAATTGGTGACATTCAACTTGACTGTCAGTTACCTTAAAGAGTCAAACTCCACAGTGAAATTACAATGACTTGTATCTCCAAAATGGTCACAGATTAAGCCAAGGTTTGTATAGAGACATTTAGAAAGTCATATATGAAGTCCATTTGCTGACGACAAGTTGATATTCTGTGACCTTTAACGTTCACAATTGACATATTGAATTCATATTGACGTATTTTAATGACTTGTATCACCAAAACTGCTTCAGAGTTTAGGATTGTATAACAGAAGGTCTTATAAATGTATGTGAACTTTTACTTAGTGACCTAAACATTGATTTTCATTGATGCAAATGTCAAACTTCGCATGAAATTTTCATAACTTGTATCATCGCTGTAAGACTACTTGCCGGTAAGCTACAGGACCCTTGGTCCTATTTTTGGAATTCCTGTTCTCGCGAGGGGTTCCCGAATGCACCGTCACAAACATAAAATAGAGGAGGTAAGAGAACTCAATCTATAGCATGATGCACCTCTAAAAAATATGAGCGAGTTTAATAATGTAGTAATGTAATATATTACTGCCTACTCTCACTCTTTTTTGAAAGTAACTCTGTTGGACTCCATGGCTATGCATCCTGAGGAATGGACCCCTACGTGTTACAGAGGAATATATTGGAGTAATACCCCCATGGCAGCAACAGATTTATATATTTCACTATAATGAGTGGTTCAATCATCTTATATTTATAATTTTATCATTTTACCTGTCCCTGCAGAACCTGGACTGGAGTAATTCTTAGATGAAGTGCCTTAGAAATATATTGACACTTTTTCTTCTGCAGAACAAGTTTATTGAAATGTCATTAGTCTATACGTATCATACTGAGGTCTGCTTCTGTGTTCATGTTGAATAATTAGCTTCACGATTGATATTATCTCTTACTCTGTTGGAACAGACGCATGGATTCAATAAACGCTTGATTTTTAATATCACTTCTTGTATGGCTAGTGTTGAAGAGGACTTAACATCTCTAGAATGTGGTGTCTACATGATTTAAACAGACCCTGTCAATTTGAAAGCATAAACAAATATATAGATGGTGTTATCCACTGTATGGATCACACAGCCATCACTAATTAAAGTAATCAAATCATATCAGTCTTAAAATACTGTTAAATTGCTGTCCTTTGTCCGTGAACATTTTAAATCCTTTTAATTACAATACAACTACCGTTAGATCATGTGTGTGTGCTAACACAAGACACTGAATAGGGCTTCATAAATGGATTTGATACTGGTGCATTGCATACATTATATAAATCAGCTGTGATGTATAGGGCATTACCTTCTCAGGCCTTTGTATTTATTTTTTCAAAGGTGAGGACATCAGCATCTTCACTCTTCTTATGGAGTGTTTGCGATGTCCTAGGAACTCAAAATAATTCCATTTCCCAGCAGGAAAAGTGCTATCGAACACTGTGCAGCTCCGGCATCTGAACCCCCAGTTTGGCAACAGACTGTATGTGACATCTAAACACGATGGCTAGCAAAACTGAGTTTTTTTTATAAGCTAAATGTTTTGTTAGTAATATGGAATTAACTCCGTAATACAGATTCCTGTTTCCTGATCTTCATAATATATAACGTCAGGTAACAACACTGGCACAAATAAACACCTGTTTTGTTTCTCCCGGGTAGAGTCCTGAAATGCGCCTCAGTGGGAACTGGGAAGTTTGAACCGTGAACTTCCCAGTTTCCTGCACATCTCAAATGCAAATCTACTGATGACCATTTTCACTGTCATCTCTGGTTGAGTGTAATTAATCCTATGAATTGGCCTGTCTGTACTGCAGGCAATTGAGGGAGGCCCCTAGAATGGGACATGCGCAGAGGCTCTGTTATTCCCACACAGAATTAGAGCAGAGTACAGTTGCCTGGTCATAAGGTAAACCTGCAGCAGAAAGAGCTCCATTCAGTTGTTGCAGCACCAAATTAGTCCATGTGAGGGTTCAGTCACTGGGTCATTCCATACTAAACTGTACAATTCACTGTGTTGCATAAGAATGATCAATAAAAATTTTTAGAAGAGAATTAAATGATTTGCATCGTTCATATTTATTCACTCCCGGATTGAAGAAAAAAAAAAAAAAAAAAGTCATCGGTCCAACAACACAGCAGGAAAAGGGGTGTCCTGATGTCAGCCAAGGCATTGTAAATACATAGCCTATTTTGTCACAAAATTTGGCAGCCAACTTCATGAAATGCTCAATGACATGTCTGTTGATACTTCGAAACAAAGTAAAATGAAATATTGCGGAGAAATACCCATAACGATTTCAATCGTCTGTACTAAATTACCGGTACTCGTCTGATCAGAAATGCAAGTTGAAATGACCGTTGTGGGCGTAACCAGTCCCGTCCTCACGTGTTACGTCTAGACCTGTGGGTTAATTTTCATAATATGGAAATAGCGTAAAGATGACCACGGCAAACTAAGGTACTCACTTCCTGCATCAAAATTTCACAGGGCGTCAGTGTGAGGTATCGATCTGGAACCAAATGCAAGGACACAGGATTGCAAAAATGAGGTGCTTTATTGAATAAGGGGGATAACCCCCGCAGAGAAAAAGGCAACAGTACAGAGTCCGTAATCCAAAGCTCGAATTCCAGTGGGACAGAGCAGAGTTCGTTACCAGGGCACCAATCACAAAAATCGTAGTCAGACGAAACAGATTCGGTACACAGGCGTAGGTTTGAGGGAGAAGCAAACTCATAAGCCAATAGACAGTCCGAATCGTTAACAGGGCAGCTAGGCACAAAATCAATGTCGGGCAGAAAAAGGTCAAAAATACACAGATGCAACAAAATCCAAAAGGGCAAACCAAGAATCAGGAGTCAGGCAATCCAGTCAGAAAGATAATTACAATGAGTCGCGGCGGAAACAAGCGTGGCACTAGAAACAAGGAAGTTACGATCTGAAGTGGATGTAAAAGTGAAGACACCTTAAATACACATCCGGGGTGAACACATGACAAGGGAAAACGGGTGTGATCAATGAAACAATAATCAGGATTGACACATGAGGAATAATCTAATTACATGAATTTGGCAACTGCCTAAACGCAGACAGGGATCACAAGACAATCCTATGAACAAACAACAGCTCCGGTTAAGGAGTACTAAATGTGCATAGTCTAAAGAAAAGGAAAGCATGAGATATAAGTGGAAATACACAGAAGTCGTAACAGAGATAGGCAAGAGGGCGGAGATTAGAATTGGGCGATTGCTGAGAGATCGTCAGTCAATGAGTATGTGCAGTTATACAAACCCGAGTGCATGTTAGTAAGTTAGTAAAAATATACAATGTTAATATGTGTTAGTAAATTATCGAAAACAATACACTGTTAGTACGGTTCGTAGATAGCGAAAGGAGAGAGGAAGGAAGAACACGAGATATGAAGGAAGATTGAAATCCCAGAAACCAGTAAATCACCCGAATGAGTGGCACGCAAGACTAAACCGTGAGCAAAGACCTACACAGGACAAGACGATGTAGACGTAGTGCAAGGCAAGGCATGGCAGAAATAAACAAGACGAGAGAATATGAACATGACAAGAAAACGAAAACAAGACATGATAACTATGGCAAGGAAAATAATAAACACATGAAATCTTAAATACCAAAATACAATACATGAGGCTAAGAATAGTCGAAGGGCACGCAGTGGTCACTAAACACGAAAATCAAAACAACATGGCATAGCCAGGCACAGAGCTTTAACATGGGATAGACAGGATCCTAACAGTCAGAAAATCATATTTACCATGCTTTTAAAAATAATGATTGAAAAAAGAAAAAATTTCCGTGTCCTAATATCGTATTACGTCCATAACAACATCAAGAAATATGCGTAGATTGTGTCCTGCGCATAGAGTGTATAAAAAGATGGACGCAGCACCCAGATCTAACTAGAGTGTTCAGGTGAACACGTGTCGCCTGCGTGTGACTACCAACTGAAAGTGTGACTACCGGACAGACAGACAGGCGGACAGACAGACGCCGGACAAAGTGATCCCTATGTGCCGCTAAGTGAGGCCGATGCGGAAATCTCAAAAAATTTGCATTTTATTTAATGGCCAGCAGATGGCGACGTCGGTGGTTGCGGAAAGATGTTCAATGTTACTGAAGTCTATGAGAAAATGACCCTACTTAGCCATCTGCTTTATTATTTCATTCTTATTCTTTGAAATCCCTTCTTCTTAATAAAATAATATATTCCTTTGGTGATTTAGTGCAACAGGTAACCAGTTACAAAATGTTGACAATGCTTTGCACTGAAACCAGGTGAACGGGATACAAACATGTAAACATTAAAAACATTGACTGGCCATAATTGTCAATAAATGTTACTGATAGACTGAGGCCATTTATCTTACAAAAGAATTGACTTTGAAATGTATCTGACTTTCAGGAATTCAATATCTGTTTTGTGTCCTCATTACACCTACAACACCTGCCACCTTAGTATATTATGGGGTCACTGAAATGAAGTGATCACTCGGTTTTATCTTCTTGCTTGTTTATTTGTGATGCCCATGGATGGGGTTTCACCACTGCAATGAAAAACTTTGGAAAAGGTGTATTTGAATTTTCATCACCATTGTAACATATTTGTACAGTTTAGTATGGACTGACCCCACTCAAAACCAAGGCCTCCTTAGCACCTCAGTGGCATGTGGAGATTCTCATCAATAGAAGACAGCCATCTCTTAGTGATGTCATGAGGTGCCATTCCTGTCAGAGCTTGGGACCGGGCCGGCTCGGAATGAGGAGCCGAGAGCACCCTCAACTGCCTGGCGAAGGCCGGGGGTACAAAATTTTATTCAATCTGGAGTCAATCAGTGCCTTGGCAGGGAGTAACTCTGCCTGTAGGGTGGCATGAAGAGGAGGGGCTGTAAGGAAGTGACAGCTGCCCTGGAGAACACCTCTCCTCCTTGGACAGGACGGGGCCGTCAGAAACTTAAAAACACAAAGACCACAATAAACAGAAGGGAAAGGAATGTACAAGCACAAGGAGCAGCTGGAAGGGAGAGGTGTAACATGAGACAATAGTTAATCAGTTAACATAATGGGCCTGAAATGAATGCAGATGGCTGGAGTGCAGGAAGAAACAATCAAGGAAGAACTCAGGATGTGAGAAAATGTTGCAGTTTCTGATATGATTCCTTCATAATGATTTTGTTTTGTTTTTTTTGTGAATAACTATCAAGCAAATGTGAATAAGGTTTGGCCATTTCCAAGTGATTCATTGTTTTCATTTATTCTAATTTGCTTGTGAAATTAATTTCTTTTTCTTTTTTTTGGTCGTTTTCTGAGCTGCTCACACAAAGGAACTTGTGTCTGGTGTTGTGACAAGATAATCAACTTTATTTGGTCCATCTGTATGTGGTCATATTGTTTTTGGCCAGCTCATTGGTGTTAATGATGTGATCTCTCACTGGGACCCACATATAAAGCTAAGTGTGTTACGCTACAATGATAACTGGACGTTTGATAAACTGATAAAAGAAAAGGCTAATCAAGGGCCTGAGAGAGTCAAATTAGACTGCAAAAAACTGGTGAGTTGCACAGATGGTATTGCTCAGCAACAACACAAATGAGTCCCGCGATCTGATAGCTTTGTAGGTGCAAAATGTAAATTAAGACCCTGATGCTTCAAGTACTTTCACGAAATGTCCAGCTTGAGAAAACAGAAAAGCGATCTAGGTACGTAACTATAAAAGACGTTTTCCCATCCTTGCCTCACTGTGCGAAAATGTGACTTAAGTACTCTCAAGACTAGGGTTCTCAAAAAGTGTAGCATGTCAGTGAGCAAGTTATGTTTTGGTTGCTGCGATATTTTGCTTTATCTTATTCTAACATCAAGCGGTTTGTCAGTAAAGTTGATTTATGCCTGCTTTAGGAAGACCTCATGTATTTCTCAATCTGAATGTCACCAAATCATTTTTTTGTCTTTTCCTCTCTACCCTTTTATCCAGGACTATTTTAACCCTGATGCGCATAGCAGATGCTGGCACATGGTAGACACTGCCATCTACAAAATTATGAAATTTAATTGCTGAATAATTTAAGTAATGAATTTCCAAATGAGACAAGTGTCTTGCTTCATTGTAATAATTTTTCCATTTTCTGTGACACAAAACCTGAGTTATAAAGCCTCAAATAGGGTTATGAACAACAGGCAAGGTTTGGCATTATTTGGAATTTGCATACAGTGGTTAAAGGCTATGGAAGAGGCCGGATTTGGACTTGAACAAAATCAATTTTTTGACTGTTTTGCGGTAAAACAGCAGTGTTTCTTGTCACCGCTTCATTTTTAGGGTCTACAATGTTCTTCACATGTTAGGAAGGGACTGTGTGATCAGCCATTTTAAGCCAACATTGTTTTAAGACATCGAATTGTTACTTATTGTGAAGTGCCATTCTATGATTAGTGCGCACCTAAGACCACAACAAAAATTATATTTTTCTGATCTGCACTTTAAAGCATTATCATCACATTTTTTTCCAAAAAAATATTTTACCAGTGAAGATATAATATTGTTGAGATTATGATGAAATGTTAATTTCAGTGAGGAGTATAATTATTTTGGTTGACATTGGTTTTACTTCATGTCTGTCAATCACACTTAACTGGGGCTTTTCACATACAATACCAGTCAGTGACAACGGTTCAATATCCATGCCACTCATACAAATTTAAATTGAGCTGCCGCTTGCAGAGGATGATTATTGAAGAATCTATTTGAGTCAAAAGACAAAAGAAGAATTGGATTTTGCGGTCTTTTCTCAGTTTTTTTTTTTTGGGGGTGGGGGGGGTGGTGTTACATTTTTTGTGCTTTCACTTGAAATTTTGGTTCTCATGATTATGTGCCATATGCTTTCACAAGTGAAAAAGTTTAATTCACATGTGAAAGTTTGAGGGACAGTCGCCAGACCTGGCAAGCCCTGGGTGCTGGGATCTCATTCAATTAGATACAATGAGGATTGTTTGGTTTACACTGTATGTCCCTCTTTAGTGCAGTGTCTGGAGATGACAACCAAGAGGAAGCTGATTGGCCGCTTGGTGCCCTGCCGATGTTTCCGTGGAGAGGAGGAGGTCATCTCGGTGCTGGACTACTCCCACTGCAGCCTGCAACAGGTACCGAAGGAGATCTTCAGCTTTGAGCGGACACTGGAGGAGCTCTACTTGGATGCCAACCAGATTGAGGAGCTTCCCAAGGTAAGGGAAGAACCGGTCAGAATAGCCTTATCCACTCCAAAAACTATTATTTTAGCAAAATATTATTTATTATTTTACTGCTTAGGGGCTTTAATGACTGCAGTTTGAGTATGATTAACATCTTTCATGATGTTATGGTTTATTATGGCTATATGTACAAATGAAAGTGTGAAGTGTATAGTTGTGCTCAAAAGTTTGCATACTGTAGCTGAATTTCTGGAATGTTGCTATTTATTTTGAAAATATGACGCATCATCCAAAAAAAACTTGTCTTTTATTTAAGGATAGTGATCGTGTGAAGTCATTTATCATCAGATAGGTGATTGGCTCCTTTTTAAATCATAATGATAACTAAAATCACCCAAACTGTAATGGCAGGTAATGTAGGAGGCCAGGAGCAGCGAAAAGAATTAACGTGATCAGCGAGAAAACAGTAGAAACGCAGAGAACAACACAGACTAAACGCAAGAACTTGCGCCTCCAAAGGACGTCTAATAGTCTGAGCACCGGAGGCAACGCAAGTAAGAAAAAGGGGGAAGAAACTCCAAAAATTAGAAAATAGAAAGTCTTTTAAAACCTGATTTCTTGATCTTTCTCAAAAAGATTTCTTAAGCTATACTGCGTAGCTAAACACAGACACTCTAGCGAAAGAGGCATGCCGGACTTCCTGCTTATATAGATTCTGGGGAAGTGCCGCCCCAGCTGGGCAAAGAATCCAATAGCCCAGGAAACAATATGGACGAGAGCCACAAAGAAAAGTCCAAAACACGCGCACAAACATCCGGTACCATTACACAAACAGCCCTGATCATAAGTTTACATACCCCTGAATGTTTGCCCTTGGTATATAGACACAAGGGGGCACTCAAGTTTAAATGGCTATTATGGGTGAATTTTGCACACCTGTGGCTTTTTAATTTGTATCCTGTGTCTGTGTATAGTCATCGAGTTTGTTAGCTCCCGAGTGGATGCCTGATCTGCTAGACACTGAGCCATGAAGAGCAGAAAAGACCTGTCTAAGGATCTTCGTAACATGGTGGTTCAACTTTTTAAAGATGGGAAAGGATATAAAAAGACATCCAAAGACTTGAAAATGCCAGTCAGTACTGTTCAGTCTGTGATTAAGAGGTGGAAAATTAGGGGATATGTTGATACCAAGCCAAGGTCAGGTAGGCCAAGAAACATTTCAGCCCAAACTGCCAGGAGAATTATTCGGGACACAAAGAAAGAAGCTACCACAAGAGAACGCAGGATACTATCGAAAAAGATGATGCGGTCATTTCAGGAAGCACAGTAAAGAGGTACTTGAACAACAATGAGCTGCATGGTTGAGTTGCGAGAAGGAAGCCATTATTGCGCAAATCCAACCAAAAAGTCTGCCTAAAATGTGCCAGACAACACCTTGACAGACCTCACAACCTCTAGAATACTGTCATTTGGACTGAGGGGACCAAAATGGAACTTTATGGTCATGACCAAAAGCGCCATGTTCGGCGAGCTTTCAACAAGGCCCATGGTAAAAAATACCATTCTCACTGTTCAGCATTATGTTGGCTCTCTGATGTCTTGGGGTATGTGAGCTCTAAAGGCACAGGAAATCTCGTGAAAATTGATGGCAAGATGAATGCAGCATGATGTCAGAAAATACTGGCAGACAATTTGCATTCTTCAGCACGAAAGCTGTGTATGAGACGCACTTGGACTTTCCAGCATGATAATGAACTAAAGTATGAGGCCAATTTGACCCTCCAGTCATTACAGAAGAGAAAGGTGAAGGTTTCGGAGTGGCCATTGCAGTCTCCTGACCTCAGTATCATCAAATTGCTTGAGGGAGATCTCAAACATGCGGTTCATGTTAGACAACCTAAGAATTTGCAGGAGCTGGAGGCATTTTGTAAGGAAGAATCGGCAGCTGTACCACCTGAGAAAATTAGGGGCCTCATGGACAACTGTCACAAAAGACTGCACGCTTTCATTGATACTAAAGGGGGCAATACACAGTATTCAGAACTAAGGTTATGCACACTTTTAAACCGGATTCATTTAATTTTTTCCCCTTATTGCCATATTTTATTTGATGATTGTGCCATTCTGCATGACCTAGAGTTGGAATCCAAGGTAACACTTTACAAAAAGGGTACATTAATTAACATTACTTAACGCAGTAAGAAGAATTAACTATCAGTTAAGTTACAGTAAACTGATGGGTCTACTAATCATTTACAAAAGTACTAATGGTGTTCATGTTGACTAAAGTATTAATTTGCTCATTATTGAATAGTTTGATAGTTTGAGGTGTTACTTAAGGCATGCTTCAGGGATGTTTTCAACTTCATAAGGATCTCAAAGAGCATTAATAAATGGTAAGTTAAGGTTATCTAATGCTTATTAAGCTCTCTGATGCATTAGTTAACTGTTAATTAATTGGTAGTTAATTCTGAATACGGCATTAACTAATGTACCCTTATTGTAAAGTGTTACCGAATCCAATAAGAAATAAAAGAAATGGATTTTGCCTGGCCATTCTTGTTTTCTTTAAAAAAAATGTTACCCATTTTAAAAATTCAGCCAGGGTATGCAAACATTTGAGCATAACTTTATATTTGGGTCCCTGGTTGGTAGTGTAGTTTTACTCTTTCATCTTATTTGGGACAAATATACTTATCAATACATTTTCAACATACCCTATTAAATGATTTGACACAAATTGTCTAGATTTTGTGGGTTTTTAACTTTTCTGCGAACAAAGCTCTGATCTCATCTGGGATTGCAAAACGAAAAGCTTTCATTGGTCATGAACGCGTGTACAGTCGTTTTACGTGTTTTTGCATTTTATACTACACAAAATGAGTGCTAATTTTGGACTTAGAACATAGTAAATGACTGTACGGCAACTTCATACTCGCATTGACCGGTCGCTTGTGTTTAGGTTTGGGTTTCGCTTTCAGATATGTGCTGTAACGAAGTCCTAGTAGTGCCCCGTGACTAGGATCATGATAGGGCCAGTGTTTCAGAGACAAACACTAATGCAAAATTTGTCATCATCAACAACAACAATGATCAACGATACTAAGTTACTAACAAAGCAATGTAAACACAAGCTCACTTGTCAGCTGGTCTTCATAGCACTCTTACACAGACATTAACACCGAAGCCCTACAGCTGGGCTGGGCCTGGGCCATGCCGGACCTGGCAGGGTAGCAGCTGAGCAAGTGGGGAGTAAGCACGAGAATGGACCTCAGAGATGCCAGGTCTCACGCATTTGATGTAGGTCCTATACATTTTTTAAGCTTAATCACTGTAGTCCGCAATTATTCGATGAAAGCTTATTAATGAGATTCTCACACGGAATTAAAATCCTATAGTTTCAGTTTCACTGCAATTCTCGTGCTTCTCTTTACTCAGGGAAAAGAAACAACGCATGTGTTTCATGATCGTTTCAATTGTTTTAATTAAACAAGACCATCTGAAACATCTTCATGCAAATCCATTGCTTTAAATCTCTCAGTAAACACAAGCGTGAGAATTCCTGTGTCATAATCGATTTCCGTGACACTAGTGGGGAAATCCACCGTAATGCACATGAACCTGATTAAGTTAATGCACTAAGACTTCAATTATGCGAGTGAATTTCTCCAGTGCGCGCTAACTGGAAAATTGCGAACTACGGCACAGGAAGCTGAATGCCACTAAGAGGCGAAAGACTTGGCATCTCTTTTTTGGGAAGTGATGAAAACTCATACCATCGTTTAGAGTGTTGTTACAGCCTACCACTACACACCTATTTGGCATGTTGATGAATGTTATCTCAAAATCAATAAAATCAAGGATTGATTAAAGCGAAATCAATTAGCAGCATAGAACAAACCACTGGTCAATCAGCTGGAAATGTTTACAACTCACTTTTCACATGTCACAGGTCATATGACTACGAGGACCATGTGCAACCACTTTTTTGAGGGGTGGGGCTTAAGACCGTACAAACCAGCCAAATTATAGTTTTCAAATAACGATAAAACGTTATAGAAAACATTTACAAATGTGTGATGCATATTGATTTGCTACATATGATCCATTTCTTTGAAAAATAGCCAAAGATTTTTGTGAGTTAACCTTTAATTTCTGCTAATGCGAATCGGTGAGGTCATATTATTATTCCATCTAAGGTACTACCACTCTGCTCCTGGTCACTAAAGAAGAAATAAGCACCTGATGTCACACTGCTATATAAATCCACATTTACAGAATTCTGCAGAGAGCTGACCCCAGTGGAAACCAAGGCAGTATAATGTACTATTTTGTACATGTAAAATAATCTGTAAGAGACAGTATTTTTAATGTTTTCAATTTCTAATTTCTACTTGTTGTCTTATGTGTATTTCTACGGTCAGTTTGCTTTAGTTGAGCACAATAATGCTGACTTGTACCCCTGATGATATAATACAGCTTTTGTGCTGTTAGTATGTCCTAAACTCATGCATTTTACCATCCCCTAGTCTTCTTGTAATAACGGTTTTCAAAAATACAAATAGTGTCTGCCAAATGCTTTATTCTTTTTATTTTTTTATTTTTTTGGGTACTGGTATGTGTTTTGTTTGTATGTTTGTGGGGGGATTGTAGTACTTTTTCCTCCTGTTTGGACTTAATTGTGCAGTGCTTTCAAAAAGGCACAATAGCATACACAGGAGTCCTTGTGCATTTGGTAAAGAATTTGTTGGTTTCTCACTTCACGAGCCTCAGGGGCATATAGCTTGGAACATAATAGCGCTTGTGTATCGCTACTTGTTGAGAATATGTGATTGACCAGAATGTCTGTATGACTAAATTCAATTTAGAAAAAAAAAAACATGCAGTGTGAAGGACCTGCCCATTTATTACTGCTCTCATTTACAGTAGGTCAATACAGAGGAGTCAGAAACAATATTCTCATGTGATAAGAAGCCTGCAATCACATTTCCATTTGAGTGACAGAAGAGACACTCTCATAATCTGTTATGTGATAATCACATATTGGCTGAATCAGCAATTCAGTCATATCTTGTGGGCATCAGTCTATAGGCCAGAATCAAATCTGAACCATCGAGGTGACTGTGGCCAGCAGTCCCAATGGAATGTTTCACCATATTAGCCAGAGAATTCAATTCAGCTGGGTTTACCATTTCATAATCCTGGAGTGTCTCCTCTACTCAATTTGTGCACAACAGTCCTTCAGGACAGTGACTGTGTAGCTCAGCCGGTGGTTACACAGTGACTGCTGGCAGGTTGCACCTGGGATGCTCCATGTGCTGGATGTGCTTAACTAAATTAACACAGGTGCTGCAGAGATGAGACCAGTCTCCAAACACAGCTGAACCTTCCAAAATTTGAAGTAAAGACTACGCTAAAATAATTGGGTCAATGATGTGTGCATTTTTTTGAAAGGGTCCCAATCAGAGTGAGTGCTCATGAACTGGAAGAGAACTACGCCGGGATCTCAGTGTACGGACTTTCAAAAGAAGCTTATATTTTTCTGTCACTCACTAGTCCCTGCTTCAGGCACAGATAGAGAGATAAAGTAGACCCTTTTCAATGCCATTTAAAATTTCCGCTTGGACAGAAACCATGTTTCAATTTCCCTGGCTTTTTTTTTAATAATTATTATTGCTAATGCAGCTGTGCCCATCTTTTCACTTTCTCTTTTGTTGCCCCGGATCTACAGTCTTGAGCATATTCTAGCTCTCAGACCTTTCTGTTGAGCACTGGTATTATTATTTAAACTTGTAATATAAAATGAAGTGGCTTTTTGCCTCTAACAGAATTAGAGTTTTCAGTGAAATTTCATGGTACCCATTCACACTTAAAATGAGTATGAAAATCAGACTTCCATCTTCCAGCTTTTACCATTGTAATGGTAAGTTCTGTTTAACCAATGTGACTAAGCTTTGAGTCTCTTTCTTTTCCAGCAATTATTTAGCTGTCAAGCCCTTCGAAAGCTCAGCATGCCTGACAATGACCTCTCCAGCCTGCCAACCACCATTTCCAGCCTTGTAAACTTGAAAGAGCTGGACATTGGCAAAAACGGTAAGACGTCACGCTGAGGGCAAGGTTGTTCTTTGCTGCCTTTCCAGCTGAATCATTTATTTTCTTAAAGCATTTGTTCACATTAGTGGCTATTTATTGTTTTGAAAGGACAAGCTGCCTCACATGCTTCACTTGCCCATTTTGTTCTTGACATAAAGTTATTTATTTGCAGGTATTCAAGAATTCCCAGAAAACATCAAATGCTGTAAATGTCTATCAGTTATTGAAGCCAGTGTCAATCCTATTTCCAAGTAAGTATTAGAGTATAGAAAGCATGCTCTAAAAGCTTAGGGTTGACGGGAAATAAAACGGTAGCCTTTTAGATTAATCTCTCAATAACTATTTATCTAATTGCTTCCTCCAGAATAAAAGAAAGGTTGAACATAAATGGCTTGAATTGCATTCAAACATTAAAAATCCTTCCAGTTACTCTGCCGATCTAATCAGGATATCACTGCATTGAAAATGCAATATTTTCTCAGAATGTATTTCCTTGAGATTGGGTGTTTTCTTGTTATTAGCTCCAATAGCAATGCTTGTATTGTTTTCAGTTGACCTGAGCATTTGTCTGTGTGTATATTGTTATGGCCCCAATTTGTTATTACATTACAACACAACAGCAACAGCAAGGGATGACAGACACAGTTTTAAAAACTCAAACACATTTAATGAACAAAGACAATAACTAACAATAACCTACAACTAAATGACCAAGATTGAATAAAAAAAAAACAGAAATATTTACTGTCCCTTTGGTGGGTTTCCTGGTGATGTGCTGGGTGAGAAAAATCCACAAAAGAAACTTAACAGGTCTTGAACACAAATGACAGGTCTGGTCACACGTATCCTTCTTCTTGCAATTTCTCCTACTACTTTACTGTCTCAATTCTTCTCCTAATATACTCTTTTGCAGACCCCACCCACATTTAGACCTCTTTTTTTTACTTTTCGGGGACTTGCCCCAGATATGTCCTGGACATGTCTAAACATAGCTCCAGTCTGAGCTGAATAAAAAAAAAAGTAAATACTGCCATCCAGTGGCCTATATTCACATTACAATATCATCTGGGTAGACCACGGGGAAACTTCTCTGAAAGTACCATGAAAGCAGTTTTGAATGTTTTTGCGGGTGTTTAAACTGTATGTATGTGGTTATGTCTCTCTATGGGCAGTTCTTGTGAACACAACAGCATCGCAATCTTTTAAGATGCAGTCATGAAACGATACAGGTAATTTGGATAAAAAGAAGGCCGAGTTTGAAGATGGGTGAGGTACGAGTACGCACTCACTGAATGTTTTATAATGAGGATGCTATTTTGAAAGCAGTACCAGCATCACTGTCACATCTGGTGCGCTCTCACATTCTCTCTTGTTTAATTTTAGTGTAGTATGTGAGAATATTTAGTGTTTTTGTGTGAAAAAATATACTAATCTTTGACAAATCAAGCACGAATGGAAGCGACAATATAATGATCCATATAATAATCTCAATAACCAGTCGCGGTCCTTAGACTGAATTTCAACTGTAGTTAAACTAGTATGGCAACTTTATGTCGAACTTGGTTGTGTATGTGAGTGCAATCAAAGCAGCTTAGCCTGTACTCATTACCATACCTCATACTCATTCCGCAGTTAACTACAAAATCACTTCATAAGTATTTAGAGACTGGGGCAATTTTTATCTGGGTTTAAGAAAATTAGTTAAATCAGTTTTATTAGTTGAGATCCATTGAAGCATGGTGTAATGGGCTGGTAACTCTGTGGCAATCAGAGCTGAGTTCATTATCAGAGAGGGTACTCACATCCAAAACAGCTTTTTCTTGAGAGGGATAACATCTGGCAGGAAAAGGCTATGACATTATGTAATTTTACATAAAACATAATATTAAGACTAAATCTGCATTTCATCATTAACCTCATCCACTCCGGAATTGTCATCACAGGGATAGCGGTACTGCTCTCACTTCGCCTTAAAGTGCATTAAATCTCCAAACTCAATCCCATTTATAGGTTTCCTAACAACCAAATAAATGTTCATTTGTTCAGTTGTGAGGATCAATCCATATCCATTTCCCCTGAGTTCGCTGTAATGCACATAGATAGATAAAAAAAACATACATAACAGGCTGGTGGAATGACAGACTCCATATATGTTTTTTTTTTAAGATCATTGAGGATAATTACACAATAAAGCGTTGAGGCTTTTTTCCATTGTGGTCCTCTTTATCACAGTCCAAGATAGCAGATCGAATAGGCAAGTGTAAAAACAGTAAAAATATTAGTACAGTGACAAATTATCCAACAGCCATTTCTTGAGATTGGTTTTAAATCTCCTCTCAGATGGATTTAACTTAGATGGTCAGTTTAATGGCATGCAGCTGTAAATGAAAAAGTATTTTTCCCAAAACTGGATTTAAATCTCACTGGAATGATATTTCTCAGACTGCCTCTGGTGTTTTAGGAGTGGTTATCCCTTACTAAATTAAAATAATAGGAGAGGAAGGGGGGGGTGTAGATTTGTACACAATCTTGTGGGGAATGCCCATCTTAATTTGCATTACCCTTTTATACACAAGAAAAATGCTTAGCTTTTTAAAATGAACAACATCAAGATAATTACTATAACTATATCCCCAAACACCCCCAATCCTTCAATTCCCCAAACCTTGAATAGACCCAATACAATATAAAGTCCCTGAGCTCATGAACTTTCATTTGAACTTAATTTCAGGTCAATCAGACAAATGGTTCTGAAGATATGGCCAAATTGGTCATTTTCCACCAGAAAGCGCCACCTGGTGGCAAAATACTGAACCATGCAGGTATGATGTCATCATGTGACACGTTGTGAGGTCATGACCTTGCAGTTGCACATAGTTTCATGTCAATTGGATAAATAGTTCCAAAGATATGGTAAAAATGGTGAATTTTATGTGACAAAGCTAAACCTTGAGTCAAAATTGTGAACCAAACAGGTATAATGTCATCGTGGGACACATCCTCAGGTCATGACCTTTCATTTGCACTTGATTTAAGGTCAATCGGACAAATATTTCCAGAGATATGATCAAAACAGTGATTTTTTTCAGTTTTTGGCCCCTGGTGGCCATCTAGAAATTGTAAATTGTCCAAAATCGAATCAGTTCTTCTTCTTTATGATACTTACTGATATGTAAAACTTGGAATTTGTAATTGAAATATTAAGTTATCGCATTAACAAGTAGGGCGGCGCGGCGGCGGTCGGACCAAAAACATAATATCCCCGAAACGCCATTCGGCGTTCGGGGATATAATTATCTATCATTTTCCTATGAACATGAAAGGGGTCCAATTATGCTGATCCTTCTTTTAAAACATATAAGTAATGTCATAATGTTGATTGTCAATACTGAACCTCTGAAAAGTTTCTAAACATAAGATGCAGAGGTTTTGCCGTAATCAAAGAATGTGATTTCGTGAACGTGATTTCCTCTCTGAACAGCTGCTTCCGAGATCTTCGCAAGATCTGAGCAAAATCTGACGTCAGGTTGTGCCGTCCAATTAGTACAGACCTAGCCAGAGCCAATCACGGCGCTGGACCTGCCCACACCAGAAACTATTCTAGCAGGCACTAACAACGGCAGATCATACTATGCCTTAGTAGCGTCTACGCTTTTGGAAATACACAAGAAGAACCGCAGATCATTTGAGGTGCAGTTTTGCTGCTTGCCCATTTACATTTGGGCACGAAGAAAAACACATATTCCTCTTCCAGAAGAGGATGCCACCAGAAATCAGCGGGTAGCTTTTTTGTTTGCTTGCAGCAAACAGCCACGGCCAAAGGGAATGTTAGCTGTTTGTGCTCAGCATTTCACCAAGACAGCTTTGTCAATAAAGGATAATACGACTCAGGACAAGCATTTCAGCTGCTTCTCAAACCTGAAGCAGTTGCATCGATCAAGTGCTCGGAGCCACAAGCTGTAAGTAACAATTTAACAGCAAAAAATGTAATGTGTTACGGGTGGCTAGCAGAACCGCCAGCCATAGTTAGCACTAACAACTGGCCTCAAACGCAGGCTCTGTAAAATGTCTTAAGATAAAGCCTGTATTGGTCGCGACTGTCCGTGACTCACAGACACAGAAGCTGTAAGTTGCTTTTACTACATAAGCCAACCTGACATGATAGCAGGTTGATTGTGGCTGTAGCACAGTGGCTAACGTAGCCCAGTTACTGTTGCTAATGTTTGTGTCATAAATATGCAAGAGTAATATCAGGGGAAATTCTACAGAAGGTGTGTGAACATAAACCTCATTTGAAGCTAACCTTTAATACTTGTTTGTAATTTGGATGCTTGGTACAAATGTCCACGGTAACTGAACTTGCTGTCTGTAAAGCCTGTATTTCAAGGGTTTGTCTCTGTGGTTATGACCGCTCGGTTATCAGCTACTGCATGTTAGTTTTCGTGCCGCCATGCTAATTAAAAATGCTCCTGGCTAACTTATATGCAGTAATTCTGATCGGTATGCTTGTGTTACTGCGGCAAGCATCAATGTGGCAGTTTCATCATAATGTTGCCCGATTGTAGCCACGACAGTTGAAGCAGCTGCTTGTGATCGCTTTACTTATCCATTACCGGGATCAGCTGGATACTTCATAAATATATCTGGGCAAACTCTCTGATTCTACCAGGAAAGCAATCGCAAAACACAGGAGCTCTAATGTGTCTGGCATAACAAAGGATTTCTCTGCACTACCATGACATAATTTCATCCCCTTTATAAATTTTTGTGGGTAATAAAAAGCCGAAAAAGGCAGAGATTAAATTGGAAATTCAGGGAAATTTCTCAAAATTCCATCTTGGCCTTTCTTTCAGTTAACTTAGCGATTACAGATAGTTTTTTTTTTTTTGACAAATTAGCTTGCTTTTCTTAAAATGTCCCTTCAGAGCTCCGGCACCCATTGTGCTGTTCGAGGCTGAACTAACAACCAGAGGAAGCTAAATTTACAGTTTGATTAACAGTGTTTTGAACACGCATCCAGAACATAGGAGATTGTCCTTGTGTTCAGCAAGATGATTTACTTCGCCTATTTATAGAAGAGGAAGCCAGAATTTGGCTGAAAAACCTGAATTTGAAAAAAACCCCGAAAACATTAGGTCAAAAAACAACGATTCCTACTTTATGGCTAGGCTCAGACAGACCGCCGAAGAGGAGACGCCGGGTCCTCAGAAGCATTTTGAAAGCAGTGCCAGGAGAGCACAAGGTATGATTTCACGTGTAGGGAGGACAGAAAATTGTTGTATTCATCCGGTAATGCCAGTCAGTGTAACTAACGTTTCATCCTTTACAGTTTAAGATGAGGCTGTAGAAGGAGCAATAGTCTACTACAATTTGAAAATGGCCTACTCTGTTCAAAACAATAGTCTCGCACTCCTAACCTCATTTCACTGAAATTAAAAGTACGGGAAAGATGGATTCACTATGTTTTCCATGTTATAGTATTTGATTAGCTAGCAACTTAATACCGTATAATGTAGTTGGCTGGAGTAGAGCTAATTTGACTCGTACTGTCGGATGGCTTAATTTACTCTGTATAACAATCCATTATGTTTCATATGTAGAGCAATACTTACCGCTGAAATAGTGTTTCCTTCATAAATATTCTCAGAAAGTACTTGTATATCTGTTTTAAGGTCGTTTACTACCTCCTTTAACAAAATGCCACTGACCTTGTTGCTGTGGAAGAATGGCATTCGCTTCGCAGTCTGTGGTAACGGAGTCGCTAATGTAGCCAAATGTGCTAGTGTGGCCCACTGCTTCAGGACGATACCCTACCAGCGGTACCATAACTTCATCCCGTCTAAGGGCTAAAAGGTAATGTTCCCTCATATTATTTTCCACTCGCTTAAAAAAAGAGGATATGCATGAGCCGCTACCATGGTAAACAGTCCAGCGACAGGATGCAGCGGAAGTTGCGCCCAGAATTCGCACAAGTGATCATGGGACGTGGGAATAAGGTGGTTAGCCTTTCTACAACTCTCCCAGAAGCTGAACTGCAAGGACCAAATGACTGATTTTGCTACCTTGAAAGTTTTGACGAATGGCACGCATACAAAATTATTTTAAACGCAAGACTTGCGACAAACTTTCATGATGCGCAATTAACCAATCCACTAAATTATTTAATCCCGAACACTTCAACTAATGAAGCGTTGGCAATTTAATAAATGAATTATCATTGCTTCGCGTAGCAACCTATTCTTCTGAACGCTGATAACATTATGATTAAGTGCTATCTTAAAATAAATTAGGTTGCAGTGTTTTAAAATCCTAGAATGGAAGATGGAATTCAGGGAAAGCACTGGGTTAATTAATTTATTTTTCATTAGTATTTCTTTTTTTTCCATTTATGAAATATCATTATTAAGTCTGTTGCAAATATTACCCTTCAGTGATGTCATTTCTTAATACTTAATATAATAATATACTCAGCGCCATTAAAAACGCACAAGTGAGGTATGTACTGTATTTGCGGCAAATTGAAGAATCGATTGATTTTTATTGCTTTTCCAGTGAGGCACAAGAGGAAATAAAGAAAAGTGCATGGTATTGTAATCCTGACACGCACCACGTGCACGTGCCAGGCACTTCAGTAATAACAAACATTAAGCTGTTCGTGCTGTGTACAGTGACACTTGACTTTTTCTTTTTGGTGTGGTCAATAGCCTACATAAAGCTAACAAAAAAAGGAAAAATGCTACTGCATCAAGAAAATGGAACGGCTTGTGACACAGGAGAGCAACACATGCGTGCACATGGGCCCTACAGAAAACCCAGTTTCGGGGATCAGTTTGAAAGCAATCATGCCTTTAAGGGTCAGACACTGACAGTGTGTCATTTGAAAACTCTGGCACTACGCTGGCATTGCCCCCCCCAACAATACGACACTATGTGCAAATTTTTTTCCAAAACATAGTATGTATTGTTAAATATGTTAAATAATGTCGTTAAATAAACCAGAAAAAGAATCAATAATAGGCAAAAAATAAACAAAAAACTTCTTAACAGTCCTACAATAAAGTAGCGGAATATCTGGAACTTTCATCTTTTTTCCCACTCTGCTCACGGCGCTTTTTGGAACAGTGCCAGACTTGTCAATGTCACTCCTCTCTCACTGACCAATCAAAGTCAAGAAGAGGGAGGGACTTACAATATCAGCAGCAATGTCGGAGGAGAAGCTGAGCCAGCTGCTACAGTTATGTTTCAAATTAATTAGCTACAGTTTAGATGAGCTTGCTGTTCTCTGTTTAGGGACTCGAGGTCTGCTGACAAGTTAGTTTGTATTCATGTTCACCACAACTATTGGGCTTAACAGCTGTAGCTAGGTAGGCCTGCTCTGTTATTGCTTCGGATCCCTTTTATTTTAACTGGGGTAGCTGTAGCTCAGTGTCATAATTTCTTTTCATCATATTAGCAGACCGTTCGAAGGTAACAGGTTAATGTTGCGTTGAACTACAGAGATTCGACATTCGCAACAATGGATTGCGGAAGTGCTACGAAGATGGTTTCTGTAACGTAGCAACAATGAGCTCTGGAGAGAAGCGCTCTGAAATTGAGGTCAAGGGTGCTTCCAGTAAAAAAAAGTTTCCTGTGGATGCAGACCCTTTCTTAATTTAAATTTATTTTTCATGTCTTAGTATTGTGGCAGATAAAGAGGGATGTAAAAAATAGTTTAAAAAAAGAAAGTTTGACATTATTATTGTTGTTTTTTAGCTGCGACCAAGCAGCTCTATGAACGCTTCTCTGTCTGTCCGTCTGTCCGTCCGTCTGTGACACCTTTTTGACCATGTTCCTGTCGTCGTATCATCATGAAATTTTTAGGAGTAATTGACCTTCACCAAAGTGATATCCATGCACAAGGTCGAGGTCAAAGGTCAAGTTCACAGAGGTCACAACCTTGTTTGCAAGTTTTCGCGCTGTACCTCCAGTTAGAATTCATGGATCGCCATGAAATTTTGGAAATTGCTTCTAGGCATAGACGAGGTGTTCCCTATTGTTTGTCAAGGTCATCTGTCAAATCCCAAGGTCACAAAGGCAAAAAAAGTGTCAATTTTGCCCGATTTGACGGTTTTCGTACCGTAACTCAAGTTCAATTCAATGAATGGCTATGAAATCTTAGAACAAGCTCCTTGGTATAGAGGAGGGGTTCCCTATTGATTTTCAAGGTCATCTGTCGAATCCCAAGGTCACACCGGTCAAAAAAGTGTCGATTTTGCCCCGATTTCACAGTTTTCGCACCGTAACTCCACTTTAACTTGATGGATGGCTATTACAAATTAGAACAAGCTTCTTGGTACAGAGGAAGGGTCCCCTATTGATTTTGAAGGTCATTTGCCAATTTCAAGATCACACTTGTACAACAAACCACCAGTCATGGACACTAGGCCACGTGATGGATGCTAGGCGAGGTCGCAGCTATTAGATCCTTCTGATATACTTGTTTTTTCCTGACCGCATATTTGGGGCCTATAATTGGTGCCCTCGGCAGGCGTCTATGAAATACTTGGCTTCAGATTCCCGGTGTAGAGTTTCTTCACAATTACTTGGAATGGAGCAGTTGTTTAAAAATAATATTTGGCTTGCATCATGTAATTGGTGACTGTAGCATATTCCTCTTTCCAAATAGGCCTCCTGCAAACAGTCACCATACACAGAACAAGTGGGAACTCGGAACGGTATCCGATGACCTTGCAGTCTTGCAAGTTTCACTGTTAGTGCACAATGATGAACATGGACCATAGTGTGGCAAGTTGCAAAATGTACTCAATCACCATGAGTTTTTTGCCTGCTATTTGGGGATTAGGGATTTGTCTGGACTTTGCCCTTTTCTCTCTGTAAAGCGTCTTTGTGACATCCTGCCTGTGAAAAGCGCTATACATATAAAATTGAATTGAATTGAATTGAATTTAACAGTAACCTTAACCCTAACCTTGGCACGAAACTACAGTAATTGGCTTTGCCTGCGTGGTTACAGGGTAGGAAATAAAATTAAACAACTTTGCTTACAGGGTCACAAGTGAACTAGCCACTCTATGTCTTGTTGAAGTTATAGAGCTGAAGTGGAGAAGGAGGGTCAAACGGCTAAACTTTGGGTCTGCAAAGTCAACCTTCTCTGGGCTGTCGTATACAGTAGAAGCCACTGTGTTCTAGGAAAAGGACTTTCCACAACATTCATTAAATATTTATTTAGTTTTTCCCCTGTTGAGAGCGAAAACTGGGTCCAAACCTAGCTTGAGGCTGGACCCTGAGGTCGTATTTGAGGACTGTCTGCACCTCGCCCTGAAAGCCTCCTGTAATTTCATCACTCAGTCACAGACTTTGCACTTTTAGTGCTGACCCCGCTTTGTTGAGGTTCAGAAAAGCGCAACATCTCTTCCATTAGCTTGCATAATTTGCGTTGGATAAGCAGGGCTGGATAATATTAAGAATATTACTGTTTGGCAGTTCTGAAAGCCTGTGTTTGTGGTTTGAATGGATGAGATAAGCTGTTGATAAATGTATTAGTGTGTACTTACCATGAATGGCAACTGGTTCCAAAGCCCTTGCAGGTGACAAAATGCTAAGAGTGTGTCCTCTCTGACAGTCGGTGAGCAATCAGGAAAGACGTCCAGGGATTAAATTTATCATTGCTGTGAAAGTTCTCCAGTTCCTTTATGGGCATAAATCAATCTCTGTGACTACAGCCTCTAACTAGGTCTCCCTCCTCCAGGCTCCCGGATGGGTTCACTCAGCTCCTGAACCTGACACAGCTCTTCTTAAATGATGCCTTTTTGGAGTACCTCCCTGCTAATTTTGGGAGGTGAGTGTCGTTGCTCAGTCACAGTTCATGTGCTAAAGCGCAAGAGATTGAGTTTCTTAGTACAGAGGTGTTTCAACGTTAAGCATACATCTGTCTTTCACGCTATTATCTCATCTTTTTCTGCTCGTGTGACTCTAAGCAAGATACTGTAACTCAGCAACTGCAGAAATGCTGTGACAAAGTTGCTTGAAGGTTACATAAACTCCATTGAATATTGCTCTTGGGAGTTGAGATTGAATGTTATTTATCAGAATAGCAGCAGCATGCCTCCTGGGTGGTGGAGCCTTGTCTTTGTGTTTGAAGGGAAAGGATCTCTTGTGGATTTTGCAACTCCCTCAAACCCTCTGCATTTCCAAATTCTGTTTGGTTGCTAACATTATTTTTTCATCTTCCTCTTTTCAGGCTTTCTAAATTGCGCATTCTCGAACTCCGAGAAAATCACCTGAAAGTCCTGCCGAAGTGAGTGTTTCGTTACTGACTGGGGATCAGTGATCCATTAGTTATCCAGCATTACTGGAAACAAAAATGACTTACTTATCTTATTAATTGACAACTGTAGTCTTGTATTTTTAGACAACTGTTGTTTTTAGTTTAAAAAACAAAGTGCTCATTTTTTTTCTGTCATTTGTTCTGAACAATGTGTCATATTCACTGTATGAAAGGAAGATTTCTTCCTTGTCCTGGAAAAACACATTCATTATTTAATTGGTCAGCCTGTGCCTGGTGGTTTGATGAACCTCCCTCCAGATCGTTCAGAATAA
Source organism: Gymnothorax reevesii (assembly GCA_029721435.1). Lineage (NCBI taxonomy): Eukaryota > Metazoa > Chordata > Actinopteri > Anguilliformes > Muraenidae > Gymnothorax > Gymnothorax reevesii. The sequence continues at coordinate 96,859,625 of CM056575.1, forward strand.
ATAAGTGATGGATATTTCAGTCACTCTTTCCATCCTGCTGAATTCAACAGTCAAAACTCAGCATGTGGAATACTCTGTCATCTGCTGTGCAGGAGCCATTGATGTGACCATGGATTTTGAATTTTGATTTAAGTACAGGCAGTTTAGCATTCACCAAGTCTGTATAGGTTGAGTGGACCATCATAAATGAAGAGGAGCATAGCTATTGAAGGAGGTAGATTATGTTCCTCTAATAGTGACACTAGGGAAAATAGCCATGTGACTCAACCTCTCTGGAGTGTACTGCTTCTTGCCTAAGCTCACAAGAGATAATTTCCTATTCCATATGCAATGCTTCCATGATGATGTTTCTATTTCTAATAAGCATGTAATCCATGCCCTTGTGCTCTATTCAGTTCATAAATCAATCCTCTATGCTATCAAATTGTGTGTAATGGGAAAATTCACTGACTTTGCACCTTTGGATGAATTTCATTTGTCTCTCTGACAGTCTTATTTGAATTTGTTTGGCCTTGGTGACTGTGTGATCCAAAATGCAAGGCTCTTCTTTGAGTTAAAACATTGCTAATTCCAGTTTGCAAGACTGAAACTATCAATCTTTTTGTGATGGGGAAATGTATTGGAGAGAAAAGTTTGATATATTATTATTTGTCGTTTCCATTCGATTTTAAATAAAATGAGACAGCACTAAGTTAGAATGAGCAGAATAGTGTATAGAGACTGGAGTAAAGCCAGTGGTGCTGTGATTTATCACAGTGGACATATTTCTGTATTCTGAGCTCTATGGAACAAGCAACATTACATGTATTGGCTTTTGCACTTTGGCTCAGTCAGGTGTCCTGACAGAGACTGTTTTTATGCGTCAATGAAGTGAAATAATATCAGTTGATAAAAAATTCTGGCACTTAAAAGGAACAATTGTATGGCTATGTAAATTGAGCCATTCCAAAGAAGCTCTTTGTGGGAAAAACTCCCGTCCCATTCAGTATAGTTGATTTTCAATGGCTATTCAGAGTGTGCAGTCATTAGATCAGAACATAGTCAGAATTACTTCTAGCTGGGAGTGAGGGAGTGGGTACTTCTGTTTTTTTTCCCCCTAAAGTCATGAATTTAACCAATGGTAAATATGATTTCCTCTTTGTATTATCCCATTTTTACGCACCTGGTCCTTCAAATTTAGCCACACAATGAGGTCTGTTGTTTTTAAATGAGGATTGATCGGTTAGGGTTGGAGTGAAGATTCATTTGATAAGTTTCCAGGAACAGGGCTGGGAACATAGATTGTATAAAAAGATGGACGGAGCAACCGTAACGTCACCCATTGGTTTTAGCACGCCACTTAGAAAGCCTCGATTTTGGCAATTTGAGCAGCGTCATTTTGTCATTTTGAAATTAGATGTGATTCCTGTCGGACAAGAGGGTGAATTGAAGATCCAGGGAAGACCGAGGGTTGGATCCACTGGTGGATCTGACTGTATCTGACGAGGACCAGAGGATAACCACGCCCTAAAATCATACCTGGCTTTATCCTTTATTCTAGTGTATTTGGGACCATAATTTACAGAAATCAACATTCTAAAACTTTTAAACATAGGGGGCATATCACAGAGCAACAGCACTAAGTTTGCAGGATATTTACACCCAGTAAAACTCGGGACAGCTGTTTTTCTTTAGCCTACGTTCCAGATCTTGGAAGGTTCCAGGTATTAATCCTAATTACAAGGTGATCTCGTTTCATGATGAACACCCCATTTGCTGCACCAATAAAGTAGCAGCATTTAGAAAACAACCTATTATTTAGATTCTTACAATAGCAAAGTGATTTTGCTGCTGCTGCTGTGAACTTTATGAATAAATGAAGGGGAGTCAAATAAACTTAAAAGTGCCAGTGAAGGGCACCCATGTGCAAATGAATCATTTCTCTCATTTTGTGACATCAAAACAAGGAGTAGCTGCAAAATTAATGAATATTGGCTCTGAATCTCTACATCAGAATACATGCTTTCTGCGATGTATATGGATAGTATGGGAAAATGTTGTTGCTGGTATGTCTTCAGACGTAGGGCAGCATCAGTACACAGGTTATCTGTCTGGTGGAACAGGCTGATCATTAGTTTCAATTCATTTTATTGTCTCCATCAGGCAAAAATCTGAGGCACTCTCCTCTTTTCTGTTGCAGGTCAGTACACAGATTGTCGCAGTTGGAGCGATTAGATTTGGGAAGCAATGAATTCTCAGAGTTGGTAAGAAAAGAGGACCTTTCAAGATTCGAGTCACAATAAACCCTACTGTGTATCCCCTCTTAACCTTACTGCGGATTCCCTCTTTATTGCATGTTGCAGGCTATGTTGGATAACTTTAGTGGACATTTGGTTCAATCATATGCTCCATGAGCTGCAAATGACTGCAGCCTCTGGCAGAAACATCAAGCTCAGCCAAAAGTAGAACCAGAAACTGTGCATTTCTGCTGATAATGGTTCATACTTCTAAATAGTTACAGGCAGTTTTGCTATGATGTGGAAACAGGAACTGTTCTCAGAAGGCCAACAGAGAGATCCTCAATTACTTGCAAACCTATTTTATAAGAATATTATTCACAGAAATTCAGAATGCTGATGAAATTCAAGAAGGAGACCTCAGGATAGGTGTTTCTTCACCAGACAGATGTGTCTTCTGAGTTTTTTTAAACATATACAGCGGGGAAAATAAGTCCTGAGTGCTTCAGAAATTTTCTCAATAAATATATTTCTAATGGGGCTATTGACATGAAATTTTCACTAGATGTAGGTAACAACCCTAGTAATCTACACATTAGTGATGCGCGGGTCGAGATTTTTTAACACCCGCACCAACCCAACCCAACCCGACGTGAAAGCTAACCCGCCCCGCTAAAACTCGCCCTGATTATCAACCCGAACCCAACCCGACCCGACACAAAAAGGAGGCAAGAGAAAAAGAATACTGTGGGTTTGTGTGACATGATTTGCAATGGAAAAAACGATTCCTCTGTTACGCTATGGATTTTAGTGGAGCACAACATACATTTGGCTTTTGGCTGGAATTCTTAATACAAAGTTTAGGCGCCGTCTATTAATTGAAGCTTACCGTAATTCTAATCTTTGCAACCAAACGAAATGCCATCAGGCAATATATTGCAAACAGGCTGTTTTATCGGAACAAAATTAACATGACAGTGTTATGACGCACTGGCGCTATCGCCTACTCTCTCATACAGTGTTGCGATATCCTGTCTGCGAGGAATTTTATTTCCTCATATATTTATTTCAAGATTGTTTTGGGGGGTTTTTCGGCTATTTTTTCAACACAGCTTATAAAGTAGGCCTAGGCGTATTTTTTCCCAAACTATGCAAAAACAAAATCGCGTCAACAGTGCCAGGGTTTAAGCAATTACGGCACGCTTCCTGGACATGGCCAGCCGAACTGAAGGTTCGCTCGCTTGTTGCGCTAGTTGCTGGGACCAGACGACTGTTTTGGCCACCATGGAGTTTTACACGATTATTCTTTGTCTCATGGTATGGTAATTAATGAGAGCAAAACTAAGTTTATGACCATACATGTTCCAGTAATGATAAGTCACCTATTTGCTTGGGTGATATGTGTATAGAATGGTGTTAAAGAAATGTATATCCAAGAAGTGGCTTTACTGCCAATGGCAGCACACGCTCTGCTGTTAGAGAACATGTAGCTGATAAACGGAAGCACCTCAAGAAGTTGATTTTATTTTTGAATAAGAATCGTGATATGCCTTTCACTGTAAAGTGGCAAAAAAAATGTTTTGTCTATGTGTTGTTTGGACTCACAGGTCAATAAAATTACTGCTACTATATAATATTTCGGTGCTGACTGCAGAACGATTTATAAGATGAGCTATCATTCAACCTTTAGATCCTAAGTCTAACCGTGGAAGATTAAGCCGCGCACCAGTGAGTGCGTGTACATCGAGAGTAGGAAGAGGGAGAGGTGCAATTGGCATTCTATCCTGCTTAAGGTAGCGTTACATCGTTTGATTAGAGCATATTATCTAGGCTGTGTGTATAGAGCCCTCAAGTGGCCGATAGCCTATTATACTTTTTATTCACAATTTCGTGGGAATTAGATGTCGTCACTGTTTGGCCCAACCCGCCCGCACACGCTAAGTGTTATTAAAATATTGACTCGTCCCACCCGACCCGCGGGACCCACGAGTTCCGGGCCGACCCGCGCATCACTGCTACACATACAAAGAAACAAAGCAAACAGCAGAGGCAGTCGAGTGCAAACCTCCACCAAGGCAGCACAGTCCAAATCTTGGTGAGTGGGAGCAAAGTTCAATTATCCCGTGCAATACGATTTCAAGATGGCGCCGTGGTGGCCATATTGTTTGACTGATCACGGTCAAAATCAGTAGAGTCCATCCCTGATGTAATAGCGACCCACCCATAAAATTTCAGAGGTATCCGTTCATTACTTTTTGAGTTATCTTGTTCACAAACAAACAGAAAAAACAGACAAACAAACAGCACTGATCACATAATCTCCTGCCGACTTCGTTTGGCGGAGGTAATAAGTCCAAAAATGATGTGTAATAAAGTAAAATGACACAGGAAAAAGTTTTGAACACATGAAGAAAAGGAGGAGCAAGAAGGCATGGAAAGCCAAAAAACCAGCTGAAATCGGAAATCTGAAATTTTCCCCGCTGTATATAACTGGAAGCAAATGGCCCCATGATACGAGTACATAATTACTCTGTTTTACTATACTGTGTGCAGTAGCTCTGCTCCTTGGCTCACATTGCTGGTGTTCCACAAAAGCAGCGTATGCAGCACTGACGGAGACTAACATTTGTGTGATGTAAAATGCATAATTGTTCTTAAGGAAAGCACAAGCATCAGGCACACTCTCTCACTGCTGAACAGTGTGTTTTACTCATTGGCCGCTGGCTAGTTGAAGAAGCTGCATACCTTGGTTAGCATGTGGGATGCCCATAGACTAATTAGGGATATGACAGCTCATTATTTAGAGAACTGGCTGGATTTTATTATTATTTTAATGCACTCATGTAGTATTTGAATGTTTTGACTGCTTGATCTCCCTGTACGTTCTTATGCATGCCAAATTAGGCTATGTATTGTTGTGATGTGTTGACTTTTAATCCTTCATTTGCAGCTGCTCTGTATTTTATAGAGTATATCAATCACAATCTGTCAGGGCATTTTCCTGCTTGTTATGAAGGCAGATAGCTGTGGTTTCCTTTTAACTGACTTTCTGAGTAAACTTGTCAAAGAATGAATGGCAGAAGCAGTAGGACTCCTCTTATTCCAGTTTTCAGCTTTCCAGCTTTCTTTTGAGTAGGGGAGCAGTTTTATTTAAAACAAAGTTATACTTTCTGATCTAATTCAGCATCAAGCTCTGTAATTGAAGCATCTATTACTAAAACCCCATAAGTCACACTTGACTTGATTTGACCTGTGGGGTTTTAGTAATCAGTGCATCAATTCAGAGTGAATTCAGCCATTACTAAATTCAAGGATAATGTGCTCTTTTGTTATTCAAATAGAACTGTGCAGTTACATGCTCACCTACCCACTCGTCTCATCAGAGATAAAAGACTGTGTTCATGCTTCCTCAATTTGAGGCAGTGTGCCACAATTTAGTTTTTTTTTTTAAATTTAATTAATTTATTTATTTTTTGAGCCAAAGACAGATGTCCTCCTTTGAGATGGATGTATGGATAAAATTACCTGAATAGTGAGGAAAGGATGATTGATGTCAACACAATGTGTAGTGAACTGAAATTGTAATAGCTGTTAAGCAATGTGGGGTCACGACATTGAGGTTTTTTTCTAATTAAAGCCTGTGCTATGATTGGGATGGTGCACAGGAGCTGATGCACACAGAGGGAAGATGGCACAATATGAAATAAGGACATATAACTTCAGGGCAACTGAGACAGGAAAGATGTGCTGAACAGGAAACCCAAAACAAGGGCCAAATGTTTTCCCAATGTGTACAGGAGACAGTTTATTTTCCAATAACACGAGTTCCTTTCCCAAGGAGTATATTAGTCCATATGAAATACTCACGAGGAAACAGTGCTGGAGACATAACTGCAGCAACAGTAAATCATTAAATCTTTTTGTGCAGTATGAATTCTTTGTTCATTAAGATTGATTGTGGTCCTTCCCAGATCAAAAAACAAAATTATAATTAAAAGATTAATTAGGGAAAAATATGTTTTGGATCATCTCCATTCCTTCAAAATGGGTGATTTCAGCCTGATTTAGTATTTACAGCAAAAATAACAAGATGAAAAGCTCGACCACTAGGGTGTTTAGTCAGAAGTAATTGATTACAAAACTGACATCTGCCTCAAAAGGGAGACATGTTGTACTTTATTAGAAAACAGCTGATGCGCTAAATTACATATGACCCCATGACATTTAATTCTCAAAAACAAACAAAAAATGCTTCTGAGAAGTAATCCAACATGTGAGATGGACCCAGCTGACCCCTGATGAGCCCATACCCATCGATAATGTTATGATCTCGGGGGAAACATGCTGGGAACTCGGAAAACTAGGAACACAGACTCGGAACAAGGAACACTGGAAACAAGGGGGAGAGACGCAATATGCAGGGATCCAAAAAATTAATTTATTAAATAAACTAAAAATCACGAAAGGGAGAAAAACGAGGCGCACAGGCCAACACAATCACCGTGCGACAGCACTGAAGGAGGGAGAAACTCAGGTATCAAAACTGTCTAGAGGAAACACTAGGGGGCAGACTCAGGGCAGGCTCAGAACAGGACTGGGGCAACTCAGGGAAACTCGGAGGCTCTGGGGAAACTCGGAACAGACAGAGGCTGGGAGACATCAGGCGGAGGGCAGGCACAGGACAAGACGATGGGCACAGCTGGCAGGTGGGTGACTCGGGAGGCACAGCTGGCCGGGAGAAGGCACCGGGAGACATCAGGCGGGGGCAGACTAAGACGACTGGAACAACTTAGAATGGCGACTGGAACATCAGGGGGGCTCGGAAGACATCTAGGGGCACCAGGAGGCTCAGAAACATCATGCAGGGCGGACGGTACTGGGCGACGGCACAGCTGGCAGACTCAGGCACAGCTTGCGGGGAGAAGGCTCGGGATACAGCAGGCGGGGGCCAGACTCGGACGGGACTGGAGCAGGAAATGGCAGGCAGGGGCCAGCTGGGCTGGGGCATGAAGACAGGTGGAGAACACAGAGAGTAACAAGGACCAGAGGGAACGTGCGCAGGGGCAAGGAGTGGTGTCGAGCGTGCGTGGAGCGCGGCAAAGTCAGATCTGACTCTGCTCTGCTTGCTGGAACATATATAGGGCAGGGGCACGGACAAACACAGGTGCTGAAACTTAATATAATCAACAAGGGGTGGAACACAAGGGAAACCTAATTACATGAAACAGAAAAACATTAAAACACAGACGAGGTTCACAAGACACTTCCCAAAGAAGGGATAAATAAACTGAATAATTATTTCACTGTGCATAGAGTGAGAACCAGGACAGATAAGATAAATGCAGAGAGTCTGCAAAAGGCACAGCAAAGCCCGTTAAAGAAAAGCAAGAGGCGGAGACTAGAATAGGGCGACTGCTGAGAGATCGTTAGTCAATCAGTAAGTGCAGCTATAAAATCCCGGGTGCTCATTAGTACGTTAGTCTTATATACACAGTGTTAGTTTGGTTAGTGAATTCTAGAAAACAATAAACTGTTAGTACGGGTTAATAAGATGGCAAAAGCAAGGGGAAGCAAGCAAACGAGAACGGAAGGAAGGCTGAAACCCAGAATCCATTAAATCACCCGAAATAGTGTCACAATCAATCAAGAAAGAAAGTGCACAAACTGATGACGCGACCGGGGAGAAAGCAAATACCGTACTTGGGTAAGACGTGGACTGGAATAACACGGGAGAGATTCGAAATGTGAAACACTATGACATCAGACTACAAAACTGACATCACCAAAATAATAAAAACCTAAAATTGACTAACCAAACGCACGGAGACCACAGAACACAACAGATAACTTTAGTATTCACTAATAAATAGCTGGCTACAATCAGTTGTGTTCACTGGACACAACTCCCCTGTGTATATCTGTATAAGGAAAGCCTTTGTCTGAGGCAAAATATGTTTTGAGTCAACTGCCACAAAGGGTTGCTGAATCTAGGTAGATTAAGAAAGTGAGAGTACTCTGTTGCTTTATTCTTGACTCTACAGAGATAAAGACTTGATCCCTCTGTGGAAACAGACAAAGTGAAATGTGTACACCTTAAAACAGGGGTGGGCAATCACGGTCCTGGAGGGCCGCTGTGTATGCAGGTTTTTATTCCTTTCAATTACCCTGACTAATTGAGTTAATTGATTCCATGTGCAAATATAGATTTTTGCAATGATTCGATCAAAGGAAAATGTTTTATGAAGGGAGACAAGACTAGTCTTTGTAGTTTCATGATAATTCAAAGAAATGCGCATGAAACGTCAGATTTCATAAATGGTTTGGCTAATTGAGACAATCAACTAATTAAAGACCAGACGTTGGTGTGAAAACCAGGGACAGATACAGCCCTCGCTGCCCACTTCTGCCTTAAAACCATTTCCTTATTGGGAGTAAGTGGGGCATGATCACAGTTTTTCAGAGAAAACTTTATTCTCCTTCTAAAAATGAACAGTATGATTTAAATGTTTGACCATTTTATAACACTTCTGCTGAGTTTGGTGTATTTGCATTTCCAAGGGCATAGGTTTAATGTGGGAATTGGTACAGACATATGTGTAATGCAACTGCGCTGTGTGCGCGAGCATGAACATTTTTGCAAATCTGAGTGCAGATACTGCCTTTTCTGTGTAAGGAATCGGAGATCATCCAAATGAATGTTTGTTTGTTTTTATGATGCTAAGCAAACTGCCTCTGTAATCTTAATAGATAGATGCCACATGCATAAACTTCCATTTCTATTTTGTTGCCATCCAAATACTTTTGATTTGATTTTTAAATATAAGTTTACAGCTTAGTTATGTTATGAACATTTATTATGAAGGTTAGCAATACTGAACAATTGAAATACTCTTACCAATTCATAAGTTTCTTAATTACATAACGGTATGTTTATTATTAGAGAATGTTAAAATCATTGTAGGCAATTTTTGTCTATTAAGCATCTCTCTGTGTGGCAACACGACTGCAGCTGAGATAAACACCTCAAAATGGACCACTGAACTATCTGTGAATCGGACAAGCCGCAAACCGAGCATTTTATAGGACTGGATCATGTTAGATTAATGATTTTCGATAACGTGTTTCTTTCATGTTCCCCACAGGCAAAGTTGGTTGGGGCATTTTGATTTTCAAAGGTTATATTTGCTGATCATGAAAAGACTAACTTTAATGCTTTCCTTATAATTCCACGCTATAACTTATAATTAGGACCTGAAGCTCTGAGACACCTCGATCAACAGCTTGCTGACGTGGTTCCTGCATACAACATAATACATTAATATTAGCACCATCCCGAGATTTCTAGACTGAAATTCACATCATACTTTGATATATCCACCCATGTTATGTCAACTACAGCTAGCAACCTGACTACTAGCCAACTTGTGACAGAAACCAGGATTAGTTTACCAGTAGAAACTAGCAAACATGATGAACTAACATTAGTTGACATTATTTCCCAATAAAAAGTGACTTTAGGTAGCTAGCAAGTTTTCACTTTAAATAGCGAACTGTTTCTGGCTGGTTAGTTTTATCGCTTACGCCCTGGATGGTAAAAAAAAAAAAAGCTTCTTATGTCGCCACTTTTGGTGGCCGCTCGGTTTTCTTCCTCTGTCAACTGAGTGGCTTGCTACTGTTAGCTCATTAGCTAACAAACTCATGTAATATAATGGTTAGCAATGGAAAGATACTGTAAGCACACTTAGTTATGAGAGTGGCAGTTAGCTAGCCTACTACAGTGCTGAACCACACCGATTCAAGTTCCCAGCATTACACTTGGCATTCAGTTTGGCTGAATATTAATAGCATTATGTGGAACAATTTTTTTTTTCTCATGCTCTCAGACAGTGAAATTTCCGTAAAAGCGATATGTACCTAAGGTAATGTCAAATACACATCATGAGTTGGGCCATGGCAAATCGTGCAATAGTTGCGTGATGAAGAAAAATCTGGAACAAATGCCAAATTACAGTTCTCTTCAATGGACAAGCCATTGCAAACACCACGTAATCAAAGCTGGCGATCCAGTTGCGCGTCTCAAGCCCCGCTTTGGAAAAACATGAATATTCATGACCTGAGTCAATTTACACTTGACTTTTAGCTTTCAGGTAGCCCCTCCTTCAAATGCTAGAATGTGTAAATTGGTTGTCTTGGAGACAAAGCTTCCACAGCTGGGTCTAATATGGATTATCTGGAAAGATGATAGGAACGAGTTTGCTGAAATACTGGTAGAGACAATCTGGCTACCCAAAACAGGCAAACCTATGTCATTGTGCATTTCCCATCTCAAAGATCAGAATTTTTAAGTACAACCCCAATTCCAAAATAGTTGGGATAAAGTGTAAATTGAGAGTAAAATCAAAATGCCATGACTTTCACATCACATGAGCCAATATGTTATTTACAATAGGACGTAGATAACATTTCGAATGATGAAACTGAATCATTCTACATTTTTATCCACAAAATGAGCTCATTTCAAAATTTCTGGCTGCAACAGGTCTCAAAAAAAGTTGGGACACAGGCAGTGCGAAAAGAGAATCAGCAAAAAGAACATTTAGCAAGTAATTAAGTTAACTGGCATCAAGCTTGTAACATGGCCAGAGACTCTCCAACCTGTGAAGGCTTCTGTAAAGAAGTTGTGGAATACTTTAAAAACAATGTTCTGCAGCGTCAAATTGCAAAGGCTTTGAAGGTCTCATCATCGACAGTGCATAACATCATCAAAAGATTCAGAGAAACTGGAAAAATCTCTGTGCGTAAGGGTGAAGGCCGAAGGCCTTTACTGGATGCCCATGACCTTCGGGGGCTCAGACGCCACTGCATCACTCACCGGCATGATTCTGTCATTGACATGACTAAATGGGCTCAGGAATACTTCGAGAAACCACTGTCGGTAAACACAGTCTGCCTTGCCATCCACAGATTCCACCTAAAACTCTATCATGCAAAAAGGAAGCCAATTGTTGAGCATTATCCAGAAGCATTGCTGTGTTCTGTGGGCCAAAGCTCATTTAAAATGGACTGTAGCAAAGTGGCAAAGTGTCCTGTGGTCAGACAAGTCCAAATTTGACATTCTTGTTGGAAATCATGGGCGTCGTGTCCTCCGGGCTTAAGAGGAAAAAGACCTCCCCTCCTGTTATTGGCGTTCAGTTCAAAAGCCAGCATCTCTGATGGTATGGGGATGCATTAGTGCAAATGGTATGGGACACTTGCATGTTTTAAAGAGCACCATGAACGCTCAAAGGTATATTAAGGTTTTAGAGCAACATATGCTTCCCTCCAGATGACGTCTATTCCAGGGAAGACCTTGTGTATTTCAGCAGGACAATGCAAAACCACATATTAGAGCTATTACAACAGCATGGCTTCACAGTAGAAGTGCTGAATGTGCTGTGCTGAACAGGCTTGCCTGCAGTCCTGATCTTCCACCGATTGAGAACACTGGCGCATAATTAAATAAAAAGTCCGTCAAAAGAGGCCCAAGACCAAGGCCGGATTATACATATAATGACTGGTGTGCGTACACTGGGACATTATGCTGGGTGGGGCATCACATGATTAATGAATCCTCAGGTTTTTTTTGTTATTTTAATCGGAAGAGATGCATATGAATATTATGAACAAATTCAAGCTTAACTAATGATATAAAAAGTGAATATTTAAAAAAAAAATACAAAAATATTTTGATTTGGATCTGTCCTGTCAAAGTTACAGAATAACCAAACTGGTCCCAGATCAGTGTTGCAAGCTGAGCTAGAATCCCGCCACTTAGAAACTGAATGGGCAGTGATCTCTAATCAGTTGTTGATCACAACGATGTGTCTTCGTTCTGACATCACGTGCTACAACACACTGACCGGCGGGGGAAGCAATTGAGGGGTTGTGCTAATCGGAAAATGGCAGGAGAAAAAGTACGAAAGATATCCACGCTACCGAATGTACCAGAAATATCTTGCTTTTTTAACATTATTCGCTGTAAAGAAGCTGTAGGTAGAGAGGCAACTGTTCCGCCCGTCAATTCTGTTCCTCCAGCACTACCAGCAAGTGCTTACGTTACAAAACTTAGCAATGTATGTTAGAGGCTAATGCTAATTAGGCACATACAGCAGCGCATACATTAGCTGACGTTAATGGGAGCCTGTCGCAGGTGGGCTGAGGACAACAGCTGAACTCCGGGGACGGAGGACGTTAGCATGATTGCAGAAGCAGACAATAGTGAGTTCACTGCACAAAGTCTTTCCCTTTTTAAAGCCATCTGCCATAGAATTTCAGTTCTTAGTATTTTGTAAATGTAAATGTTTGGCAGTTGTTGGGATAAATTTCAATACCCAAGTTAGGTGCCATTTTAGTGACTGGATGGAAAGTAGTCATAATTAAGATTTTGGGCACTTTCTCTAATGGCAGCAGGGTTGTCGCACTGTCCTCGAAGGCACCGTTATTATTATCACCATAGGCAATCTTCTTTTGAAGGCTTGTACAGCTGGTGCTTTAGCTGTCATTATTGCTGTATGCCAGTTAAGCTGTTAATAAATGAAACTCTATTATTATCAAAGAGAAGAATGGTCCATTGCTGTGTTCTATAATCCGAATAATACCAATCTAATTGCATAAGCCTATCATAAGTAGGCTATTGTATGATTTTAATATCAACTTTTAAGTTCCATTGATTCCAGATCATTATTAAGTCCAACAGTCAAGATTTCCAAAAGAATGGATGTAATAGCTTTCAGAATTCAGAAAATATTTTTTCTCACAAATCATTCTGCTTCCATCAATATTTGTTAGCGACCTTGGCCTGTCAGAAACCACATTTTCACTGCGTGCCGTGAAACGCATTTTGTTTTCCCACCGTGCTTGCCACCATAGCAAAGCAGTCTAGCTGCAACAGCCATAATATATCATCTATATAACTACAGTAACTAAAATCATTTTAAGCTCCAACAGTATTACCGTTGATATCCGACACAACTTATTAAAAAGATAATTGACTATATCTGCTCTCATTTGATGCTGGCACTCCGTCATCCAGGCGGTCATTATCAAGTGCATCACTGACTCTGGACTTTTAAGACAAAATGTAAAAGAAATTGGTGGTTTAGGAGAATTTTAAGATATAGGCTATGATGATACCAAAAAGGTGCTGTGCCAGTTATCCGAGGTGAAACTGGTATAGTGCCATTTTTCAACGAACATGGCAACTCATTTCAGATGTGTATGTTTTCTGAATTTACTCTACTTAGCTTGAGTAGTAAATGAGTGGGAGTCGAAGCCAAAAAAGACAGGAATTGCCAAGCCACAATATGAAATCCAAAAACAGTGTTGACTAGACAGGCAGGGGTCAGAACCAGTAAGACCAGTAAGACAGAGGTACAAAAACGATAGGCAAAAAGTGGTAGTCGATGAACAAAACCAAGGGTCATACACAGGGCATCCAAACACAGAAATCATGGTCATACAAAAATGGGTCGAAATCCAGAAAGACGAAAAGGGCAATGGCAAGAATCAAAGTCGGACAGTCTAGTAGAAGAGAAACAATACTCAATGGCATACAAGGCGCTCTGCACAAAGAAATATTGATCAACGTTCTGACAGGAGCTGTGAGTGAATTGACTGCTTAAATACACACAGGGAAAGTCACATGCTATACTGGAATCAGGTGTAGAGAATAAGACTAATTACAACAGGAGAATTACATGAGGGAAGCCCTAACCATGAAAATTGGCGAAAGACAAAACCCAAACGGGAATCACACAAATAGCCTATGACATTAAAACAGCTCCGGGCCAGGAGTTCTACGTGCACAGATAATGAGCGCAGGAAAGTAATTAAGCACGTGGCAAAGATCTCGCTGAAACTCAGGAGAAGACAGGGAGAGCTTAGCAAGAGGCGGAGATTAGAACAGGGTGATTGCGGAGAGGGAATTAGTCTAAATTAATGGCGGTGCAACTTTACAGATTTAACTTGAGTGCTCGTTAGTAAGTTAGTAATCTATATACATGGATTAGTTGTGTTAGTTGACAATGATACAAAATACAAATGTTAGTCTTGTTAGTAATCAGAACAGAAAGATGAAGGAAGTAAACTAGAATCGAAGGAATATTTCAAACACTGGAATTCATTTAAATCACCCAAAGTCAGTGCGCACACAGACAGGGAAGACAGACTGAACCAACTAGGTCACAGGACAGGGGAGACAAGTGCAATGGAACTGAGAAACGGAATGAACTAAAAACCTGAGTATAACCAAAAAGTATAAATAAAAGACAAAATCATGAACACAGAACCTGAACATAAACATGACAACAAGGCAGAATCACAACAATATTGTCTCCATTTTTGACTTACTAGAGCATTATGGTCATTTTAATTTATTTCATAATTAAATAAACAAATATAATAAATACATAATTATAAGATTTCACACAATCACTGATTGTGCATATCACTCATCTAAAGAATCTTTTGTGTTACTGTGTTTAGTAGAAGCTGAATCAAACAAGACAAATTGTATTCTTCTTGAGCTTGCTGTGGTCTGGGGAGAATGAGTTGATCAATTTTTTGCATCATTAGGAGGAAAGCTTGTTTGCAAGATAGTTTAAATGAGATCCAAACAAGCTTACTAGTAGATTACAGTAAGATGTTAAATTAATGGGATCAGAAAGCCAGTGGTACGTAGTAAGCTGTGCCTCATTAATGAGGGTTAGTGACTTGAAATGCATGCATTTATGACCCATCTTATTAAGGGAGAATCTAGTAAATCATTTCTTGGCTACGCCAAAAATCTAATTTTCTGGCTGTTTTACAGTTTCACCTAATTTTTGTTATATCACTTCCACTTAGTCATGAAACTGTTTTAACATGTGTAAGTACTATTTAAGCATATGAATGGACCTGGCTTTTACCAGTTATACTTTGTGTTTGTAGCCATGCCAGATTCATGAAATCTGGAATGGATGAGTGTTTGAAATGTTCAAGGTTAGCTAATGTTTAGTAAGTTAAATGAATAGCAATTCAATATTATTAGCTTGGGCTCATATGTAAATGGGAAAATTATTACACATAGACGTATGGTCCAAAAGGATTGTTTTTTTTATCAATCTTTATCAAGAAAAAAAGCTGGTCCATTCCATGCCAAGTTAACCCGTTTTCACAAAGTTTGCTCGACACCGTCTCAGAAAATTTTGAAAAAGAAATCGGAGTTGTTTGCCATCATTTCAAATAGTCAAATCCCAAATCTTAAGTTCCAACGTGAATTTTTCATGGAGTAATTGAAAATTTATGAAGGGGGTGTCTAGTCACTTGCGAATATAGCAATGACTTATAAGCATTTTTGAAGGGATACAAATGCACTTTTCCCTGCTCCTAAGTAAATGTCAGTGGGTTCACATACATAAAATTACCTATGGCATTTATGAATCTGCTATCAGATTTGGCATATCTCATTTGATTTTTCTGTAATAGGCTGTTGAAAATGACAATATTTACGGAACCAGAATTTATTTGACTTCTACTTGGTCCCCTTGACCGAAGTATGCATAATCAGGGGTTCATATTGCAGCCTCATCCTCAGCAGCTACAGCACCCTTAAACCCAATCCAGTCTCCTGTCTCTAGTTTAGGAGTAACTTGCATCTGAAAATGATCATGAGAAAAATGCCCTAAAATGCAAAAATTCAAGGCATGATTTGGTCATGTGGACATGCCAGAAAAAATCTGAGAAAATTAGCTGTGCAGCTTTTATATTAGGGAAATAAGCTGTAGAAAATTCATCCTGTGTTTCTGACTCCCTCCCTGAAAAATTCTAGCAATTTGTCCATAAAATATTGGACTTGGAACTCAAGATTTGGGATTTTTCCTTTTAAAACTACAGGTACTCATAGAGTGCAAACCTCCGCCAAGGCTGCACAGTCCAAATCTTCATGAGTGGGAGCAAAGTTGAGTTATCGCATGTCATACAAGTTCAAGATGGCTGCCATGGCGGCCATATTGTTTCATTGATTGTGGTGAAAATCAATAGGGTCCTTTCTTGATGTAACGGCAATGCACCCACAAACTTTCAGACAAATCCGTCAATTCCTTTTTGAGTTATGTTGTTCTCAAACAGACAGACGGACAGACAAACAAAAGCGGAAACATAGCCTCAGCACCAACTTCGTTGGCGGAAGTAATAACAGCAAACACCCATAATTTTATTTTTAATTTTCTGAGACGGTGCAGTGTAGATCCTGGCCTACATAGCATGGAATATCCCAGCTGTGTTTCATAATTGCCACTGCATGTAGCCAAGAGGTCACAAGCAAGTGAGCTGCAGAGCATTTGCTACTGGTTTGCAGGAAAATTATAATTATTGTGAAAAATAGGCGTAGGTTACTTACAAAGCCTACAACAACATGCTCCCTCAACATGCTAAGCCTTTCCATATTTTAATTTATAGTGGAAAAAAAATGCTGTCGTTGTTTGTTTAAGATGTTGAATTTGTACTTCATCTGAATATTATGACGCATTATGCCGTTGACTGTTATGACTATGGCCTCTATTATGTGAGCAAAAATTTTTATGTATTTCTCTTTCTTCATGAAAATTAGTGCCATGCCAGAGCTAAATTTCCCATTTTGGAAACCAATCTGTTTACAGGAGCAATTATTTAACGAGTTGGCTGTACGTATGCAGAAATGTGGCTGTCCTGTCTGAGGTATTGGGAAGCAGTTTTTGGTCTAAATTGGGAGGTTATGCATTATCTGTTTTATTACATCCTACCTTTTGCAGTTCTAATCCAATTAACATGAATAAGACCCCAGACCATTCAATATTGCATTCCTTCTCCTATCAATCCCCTCATGCCCCCACCAAAAAAGGTTGATTCCTGATATAGCGTACCATCTGCCAGCCCTACTACAAAGCTCAGCTCAAGTCACTGCTGATTTTGTAATTTGTACTGTATTCCACAATGCTGTGCAACTTTCATTAATATATTGAATATTTTTGAAAAAAAAAAAATCATACAGTGCTATCAACAAACAACCAAAAACAACCAAAAAGTCATTACATGTGTACCTTCCTTTGGCATGTACCTGTGCTTAGTAGAATTACTGTTGAATTTGAACCAAATGCACTCCAGTTACCTCGCCCATGTGTGGCGACCACATAGCACATGCTTGAGTCTAAAATGAACCGCACCCTTTGTCGTAGTACCACAGGTCCAGAATACTGACGCGAATCCATGAAACAATTCACCAAGTGACTTTCGCCAAATAGCTTTGATGTGAATCAACGTTCATTGATGCAGAACAAACATGAAAGGTTGGGAAAGTTCGTAAAAATATGTTATTGTGAGTATGGTAATGTAGACTCGAGGTATTTCAGACATCGTGATATTCGGGACACTTGAAAATTTGACATAAATAAATGAATAAATGTCACTAGGTCACAACTGAAATATATATCAGTGTCAGCAATTTTCCCTCCTCTAGCTCATTTTATGAGAAATCAGAGTTTGTTATGAGCGACTACGGCGGCATGAACATGTTGGGTGGGGAAGATTTTGTGACAGGACGTTGCGGGTGGGGAAGGGGTAGCGTTGGCAAAATATACATTTTGGGGTGCTTTTAATCACAAGAAAGCACATTAAATACAATTTTTTTCCCCTCATGCCTGGCCCTAATACTCTGTTGTACTTCTGTATGTAAATTACCGTGAGTTCTCACAGTCTCCTCTCTAAAACCATTGGCTCTAAACGCACCAATCAAACTTGGTCTGAATTCGGACAGGGTGAATATTTAAACGTTAAAGAGCAGATGTTCAGTGGATAACGAACTCCAAAAACCACCTAGAAAACACAGGAATATTCAGCACACTGTACAGTTTATTAAAATCATAAACAAATTACATTACAGTACATTACCTTGCATGAATATTTCACAGTAGTGATGACATATATATATACACACAAAAGTGCAAACAGAAGTTTTAGTTAGAATGGTAGATACAGAAAGCAAGTTAGCCAAAAGGTGATTTCATAATTCTCGCAAAAAAAAAGATTTGCAAGTATCATGGTTAATTCTCTTGAATTTCGCAAAACTGCTTCATGAGAATCAACATTGATTTTTTTTTTGCAAAATGCATAAATTCTGGGCCTACAGTAAGTGGTTGCAATATTGTTTGTGTTTTGCATAGGATGGAAGAATCGGCCCTGAAAGCGGAGGCATTTTCATGTATCCCCCAGGCAGTCTGTCTTTGTGCAGCAATGTGTCCCTCTGATCTCAATATTGCAATTGAAATATTTTAAAGGCACATAGTCGGTGCAGTGATTTCAGTGGAGTTATTCCTGATACCTAGCTTTCTGTCAAGATACTCTCACAGCTACATCCATAGCTTTCACTGGCCTGACACTGAGAAAAGCCTTTCCCACTGAATATCAGTCATTTGCGCCAGAGCACACCCACAGTCGCTATTCGGAGTTTGAAAGCCTGCTTTAATTATACACTGAGAATACCATCTGGAAACTCCTCAATTCAACTGAGGATTTGTTTTGTGGATGTGATTGCTT
The DNA here is from genome assembly GCA_029721435.1 of Gymnothorax reevesii. Lineage (NCBI taxonomy): Eukaryota > Metazoa > Chordata > Actinopteri > Anguilliformes > Muraenidae > Gymnothorax > Gymnothorax reevesii. Next base: position 96,878,428 of record CM056575.1, read on the forward strand.
TTTAATCTTGGGTGTTGTTTCAGCCAGAAGTCCTGGAGCAGATACATAACCTGAAGGAGCTGTGGTTGGATAACAACACACTGCAATCGATACCAGGGGTAGGTCTACTGCTATTTTGGAATGCGTCCCCAATACTACTTTTCACTGGAAAATGTTTTTGAAACCGTAATAAAAGAGGTGTTTTGAAATGTCTAAAACAAGTATGTGTCCCCATTGTTCCTCACCCAGCCAATTCACCAAATTTATATGATGGTTGGATTAAATTGGACTCAACAGACTCATAGTTGTTTATGGAGGCAGGACATTAAATGAGCCCTTCATACTAGAAAACCATCCAATGTGGATGAATTAAAGCAGATCTGGTTATGTGACCGGGCCATAACTCATTTACAGTTAAAAAAAGATCTTCAGGTATCAAATGTATTGATGTAGTTGGTGCTGGTAAAAGTGGCAAAACCATTTAGTATGTTTTGGGAGACATTCACTTGGGTGATCTAGGAGTTGGATAATTTTTCTTTGATAAATGATATGACAGACTGAATAAATTCTTCATTGTATTATATTACTTTCTTAGAAGATTTGAGAGTGTTTAGTGTGACAAATATGAAAAAATAGAGGGAAGCAAGAGTTGAGCAAATGAGTTTCATAGCAAAATCATCCATTTGAAGCATTTCACAAATGCAGTTATTTTGTCATGGGAAAAGTTGGCATAGAATTGCTTTCATATGACAATATGTCAGACTAAACCATCCAAAGCACTATACCATGATGAAATTAAATCCATGAATTATGAATTTTGTGAAAAAGTGAACTTTTTTGCAATTTTTTGGCAAAACGCAGTATATCCACTGAATTTTTTCTGCGCATAGTAAAACTTCATATCTATTACTTCAAACTGGGGTTAAAATTAACTGTATTTTGTGATGTGATTCTGATTATGCTCATCTCATGTTTAAGTTCTGTGCCTGGCTCTGCCATGTTTAGGATTCTTGTGTTTAGTGACCACTGCCTGTCTGACCATTCTTAGGATTGTGCATTGTGTTCTTGGTAGTTTAGATTCCTTGTTTATTATTTTTCATGTTTCGATCATTTAAGTTTCCATGCCATGTTTTTATTTCCATGCATTGCACTACGTCTCCCCAGTCTTGTCTCATGTAGGTCTTTGCCCACGGTCCCTAGTCTTGCGTGCCACTCATTCGGGTGATTTATTGGTTTCTGGGTTTTCAATCTTCCTTCATTATCTCGTGTGCTTCCTCCCCCTCTCTTTTACTATCTACTAATCCATACTAACAGTTTGTTGTTTTCGATAATTACTAACCAATATTAACATTGTATATTTTTACTAACTTACTAACGTTCACTCGGGATTGTATAGCTGCACATACTAATTGACGAACGATCTCTCAGCAATTGCCCAATTCTAATCTCCGCCCTCTTGCTTATCTCTGTTGCAGCTTCTGTGAATTTCCACTTATATCTCATGCTTTCCTTTTCTTTAGACTATGCACTTTTAGTACTCCTTAACCGGAGCTGTTGTGCGTTCATAGGATTGTCTTGTGATCCCTGTCTGCGTTTTGGCATTTGCCAAATTCATGTAATTAGATTATTCCTCATGTGTCACTCCTGATTATTGTATCATTGATTGCACCTGTTCTCCCTGGTCATGTGTTCCACCCGGATGTGTATTTAAGATGTCTGTTTAGTCACTTCCAGTTGTCAGATCGTTCTCCCTAGTTTTCTCGTGCCACGGTTCTCGCCTTGATTTCTCAGTGTTTACCTTCCTGGCTGGATTGCCCGACTTTTGATTTTTGCCTTTGTGATTTTGGATTATTGTTGCATCTGTGTGTTTTGACCATTTTTCTGCCTGACTACGAGATCTGTTTGCTGCCCTGGTAACGATTCAGATTACGTCCTGTGGATTCTGGCTTGTCTCTCTGATAGTGCTATTCCTGTGTACCAGACCCATTTCTGTCTGACTATGATTACTGTGATTGCTGCCCTGGTTTTTGATACTATTTTTGCCCAACTGGATTTTGACTTTTGGATTGTGGACTCTGTACTGTTGCTTTCTGCCCTGCGGGGGTTCTCCCCCTTTGCCAATAAAACAAGCTCTACTGCATTTCCTGGTTCTCGCGACTGGTTCCTGATCGGTACATTACATTTTGTCAATTTCTTGTCATGGTTTCACATCCCTGACCATCGTAATATGAAGGAAAATTAAATGTTAAAAAAAAAAAAAAAAACTTGAGAAAATCTGCCCCAAAGCACTCATGGACTGGCCTCCCTTCTACAATTGGCAAATGTCTGTGTAGAGAAGTCATGGTAAGAAAGAACATTGACAAGAGCCAATAAACAACTGCATGAGAAAATGGCTATGAATTATGGACATACAAATGGCACTGAGTGGAAGGAAATAGACTCTTAACATCGCAGTCTTTGCTAATCTGCAAAATATGTTTGTCACCAACTGTCCAAACTCTGAAAACTTTTATGTCTGAACAGGCACTGTGGCATTCTTGATGAGTAAGAATGTTCAGTGTACCTGTCATTTGCGATGTGAAGCTAAAGGCCTGCCAGTCAATACCATAGACAAAGATTTACATGTTTCAGTAATAATTCGTAATGCTCCTCCGCTTGTGGTCCTCTTTCCTTTTTGCGAATCTGCGGCTCAATATGATCAAAAACATGGTATGCGATGAGAACTATGACTAATGGGAAACACCATTCTCTACGGATAAATTAGGGAATTTTTTTTTCTCGCAGAGCTTGAAGCATCGAAATGGCGCTCATTTTTGTTTTGCCCGAAACGTGCATGGCTGAATAATCAGAGTATGGGCCGCTCCAGTGTTGATTGGCTGCAAGGATATATCCAATTTAGTGGAAAAACTGGCTTGTTGCTTATAGAGCTTTGAAATGAAAGCTAATGATCAAGCATGCTAAACACTAGGATATATTGCTGTTGCTGTGGCATGACAACTGGCCTGCCAATTATGATCTTCTTGCTATGCGTGCATTTTGCAATGATAGTCTTCAAATACTTTTTCTTGGATTGTGCTAGGTTTGGTTTGTTTGTTTGTCCCAAACACCAAATAATATATGATACATGCTAAGCTCCTCTAGGGTCTCAAATCTTTGATCAACAGAAACATTTTCAATTCAGCATGGTTCCACTCTGAGCTCATTCTCTGCCTGCTTATCTTCTCCATCATGCTGAAGTTTATAGGGAAATTGAGGCAGCTGAGGTATCTGGACCTGGCTAAGAACAGGATTGAAGCATTAGACTCGGACATCTCAGGTTGCGAGTCCCTAGAAGACCTTCTGATCTCCTCAAACATGCTGCAGCAGTTGCCTGATTCCATAGGTGAGACCTGCAGCACTGTTTTCCTTTGTTGCCTATACTGAACACTACCACTGCACAACAGCTCTGTCAGACATATGATATATCAGATGATAGTTAATCAGCATGAGGGCATTTAGGCCGTTTTATTACTTGCTAAAGTATATTGATAATTAATCATTGGAAAAAGCTGAATAAATGGACGGTTAAGTTCTTAACCCTGAAGCTACTAAGTGTTTATTGCAACTAAAATGACTCAGTGGTGTCATAAATGATCCTGCTAAAAAGCTATATTTCATGCAGAAATACTCATTTTTAATTACTTTTTCGTGTTCAACATATCGACACAGCTTCAGTTATATTTATGTATTTTGAATTTGATGGCAGCAACACATCATCACATCACATAAACATGGCCCCATCCCACTTTTTTGAGATTTTCTGCTGCCATCAAATTCAAAATGAGCTAATATTTTTCATGAAATGGTAAACTGTCCCACTGTCAACATCTGATATGTTGTCTATGTTCTATTGTGAATAAAACGTCAGTTTATGAGATTTGCAAATCATTGCATTCTGCTTTTATTTACAAGTTTCGCAGCATCCCAGCATTTTTGGGATTGGGGTTGTAAGACAGATATACAACCTCAATTCCGTAATAGTTGGGACGAAGTGTAAATTGTGAATAAAATCAAAATCCAATGACTTTCAGATAACATGAGCCAGTATGTTATTTACAATAGAACATAGATAACATTTCATTTTAAAATTTGAAACTGAGACATTTCAGATTTTTATTCACAAAATGAGCTTATTTCAAATTTTCTGGCAGCAGCAAGTCTCGAAAAGGTTGGGACACAGGCAAAAAAAGAGGGCAGAAAAGCAATTAATATCGAAGAGAATCAGCTGAAAGACCATTTAGCATGTAATTAAGAGAAGTGGCATCAGGTGTGTAACATGCTTGGCTATAAAAGGGATGTCTTAGAGAGGCAGAGTCTCTCAGAAGTAAAAATGACCAGAGGCTCTTCAACCTGTGGAGGCTTGCATAAAAAAATTGTGGAATACTTTAAAAACAATGTTCCTCAACAAAAAATTGCAAAGGCTTTGAGGGTCTCATCATCGACCGTGCATATCATCATCAAAAGATTCATAGAAACTGGAAAAATCTCTGTGCATGAAGGACAAGGTTGAAGATCTTTACTGGATGCAAGTGACCTTTGGGCCCTCAGACGCCACTGCATCACTCACCGGCATGATCCTTTCATTGGCATTACTAAATGGACCCAGGAATACTTCAAGAAACCACTGTCTGTAAACACTGTTCGCCATGCCATCCAAAGATGTCACCTAAAACTCTTATCATGCAAAAAGGAAGCCATTATTAAGCAAGATCGAGAAGCACCGCTGTGTTCTGTGGGCGAAACCTCTTGTAAAATGGACTGTAGCAAAGTGGCAAAGTGTCCTGTGGTCAGACGAGTCCAAATTTGACATTCTTGTTGGAAATAATGGGCGTTGTGTCCCCCAGACTAAAGAGGAGAAAGACCACCCCTCCTGTTATCAGTGTTCAGTTCAAAAGCCAGCGTCTCTAATGGTATGGGGATGCATTACTGCATATGGTGTGGGACACTTGCATGTTTTAAAAAACACCATGAATGCTGAAAGGTATAAAAAGGTTTCAGAACAACATACAGTATGTTCCCCTCCAGACAACGTCTATTCCAGAGAAGGCCTTTTGTATTTCACCAGGACAATGCAAAACCACATACTGCAGCTATTACAACAGCATGGCTTCGTAGTAGAAGAGTCTGTGTGCTGAACTGGCCTGCCTGCAGTCCTGATCTTTCACCAACTGAGAACATTTGGCGCATAATTAAACAAAAAGTCCGTCAAAGGAGACCCAAAACTCTCCAGCAGCTGGAAGCCTCTATTAAACAAAAGTGGGATCAAATTCCAATGACTTAACTCAAGAAACTTGTGTCCTCAATGCCCAGATGCCTCCACTTTGTGTTAAAAAGAAGAAGGGATGCTACACCATGGCAATCAGGCCCCTGTCCCAACTTTTTTGAGACCTGTAGCAGCCATCAAATTTGAAATGAGCTCATTCTGTGGATAAAATTGTAAAATTTATCAATTACAACATTTGCTATGTTATATCCGTTCTTTTGTGAATAAAATACTGGCTGGTGTGATTTGAAAGTCCTTGCATTTTGATTTTATTCACAATTTACACTTTGTCCCAACTATTTTGGACTTGGGTTTGTAATTAAATGATCCAATCTAATTAAGGATTTTGATTTTATTTTGTGTGCCAGGAGTAACAGAAGGCTGTGTGGGGTCATTTATTATCCCAGACAATATGCATGTTTTTCAACCTCATGGGCACTGATTTTATTGTAATGGTCAACTTTATTCCCTACTTTGTTATGTTTTGAGGTAAACCTTGCCTGTCAGATCCAGAATAACATGATTTACAGCAATTTTTATCCCTGCCAAAGAAGTTATGTTTTCATTGGTTTGTGGGCATGCCTGTCTGTCTGTCCCCAACTTTACCCCAAAGACGAGCTGTGCAATCTGCACCAAAATTAACATGGGGATAGGTATTGGTCCAAGGATCAAATCATTAAAATTTCATCTCTAGTACTACAGAGCTAAAAATATTTAAAATGTTGAAATTTATTTAATGGCCTGATGAACGGGATAAACAGTTTCAGTGATTTATTTTTGTCATTAGATGGATGGTATGTGGCCCTTCTGGGTGGACATTTTCTGTCTCTATCAGGAAACAATAATAATTTGGTTTGGGTCAGGCATGCAGCCTCTAAGTGTTCTTTTATCAACTCAAAAATACTCTTATATCTCATTTATGACCCCACACATCTTTCAATTATCCTTGGCATACCAATGGTCTAGTCCCTCTAAAAACCTATGAAAATGTGTCAGAGGAATAGCTTGACAAAGTCGTGCAAGGAAGCATTTTTATGATTTAAAATTTTAAAATGGCACATTAAAATATATGTCTGGGGTCTTAAATGACCCTTCTCTGTCAATTTAAGTTATTTAGTGAATATTTCTTCATTCATTAAATTAATGTTGAGAATAAAAGGTCTATTATATAAAATGGTATCAAGCCATGATGTGACAGCTTGAACGTTTCCCAAGAGCATGTACAAAAGTATTTTTATTCTCATGTACTACCCTTGTGGGTCTGGCACAAGCTGGAGAAAAAGACTGGTACCAGGATTGCAAGTGGTTTTTAATCCAAACCGGGGGGCAACAGTACTCTCTCACCTCTGTGACCTAAGATTAGCATGTTGACTCTGGTAACATTTCAGCACAAGCATGGAGGCACTTAGCCAACCCTTTGATGGGTTGGTAGCTTGCTCTGTTGAATGTCTATTATGAAATTATTTCCACAATAAAAATGTCACGTTTTCAACAACTATTTAATGGGCAGATCAACACATTGTTCATCATGCCATCTCTTAAATTAAATGTATTAAATAATCGTCAACCATTGATTTTGGTTTTGATTATTCTGTTTCATAAATTATTTTTGTCTGATCTATAATTGTGACACTATTTGCTTTGTGCTGTGCTATTTTATGTTTTTACTCTTTAATCACACCCCAAAATGTCAGACTAAGGTCAGTGTCACCCATGAGTATTTGTTGCCATTTCAGGGATGCTGAAAAGGCTGACAACTCTAAAAGTGGATGACAACCAGCTGACCTCACTGCCCAGCACTATTGGAAGGTGAGTACATCCGGACGAAGCAGCTGAAGGGCACGGGCTGTTATGTGGGTTTGCACGACTCGGAATGAGATCCCCAAACTTCCCTCTGTGAGAATGAGTGAAAGCACAAAAATTGATACTTTGAAACTGGGGTCATGACATCTGAATTTCATGCTGGCTGTTTTTGCTGAGGGGATTTTTCATGACATTTACTAGCAGACAGTAAACTGGTCAATCTCTGGCCAGGTCTAAGAGATCTCAAATGATGTTAAAATTCTCTGCTACTGAGATATGTGCAGATGTACCCACCATAGCAACACATATTAAAAGCCTTTGAATCAGAATACCTTTTCCTCCATTATAAAATCTGCTAACCTTCATCTAAATGTATGCAACATGTTGATTTGTTGTGTACAATGATTAAATTAAAATCTTTAGGTATGTTAATTTGTGCAGCCTGCGCTGACGCATTACTATAGTCTGTTATTTTTATGATGTTATTCACACTTCAAAAAATAGTCATATGTCTCCTGCATTCTTCATGCCAGATTCTATATATGTCCTGCAAATATAAATGGGCATGATTCCAGACACGTGGCAGCAAAAATGTTGTTTTTTCACGTCACTATGAGAGATACCAATTGGCACTATTAGTGTTAACTCTTCAGTGAAGAAGTAAACCCAGTGGCCACAATGATAGGAAATGTTTGTGCACTGGCACTTTTGAGTCACGTTAAGTGATCTACAACCCCAATTCCAAAATAGTTGGGACAAAGTGTAAATTCTGAATAAAATCAAAGTGCAATGACTTTCAAATCACTCCAGCCAGTATTTTATTCACAATAGAAAAGAGATAACATAGAAAATGTTGAAACTGAGAAATTTTACAATTTTATCCACAAAATTAGCTCATTTCAAATTTGATGGCTGCTACAGGTCTCATAAAAGTTGGGACAGGGGCCTATTTACCATGATGTAGCATCCCCTCTTCTTTTTAACACAAAGCGGAGGTGTCTCGGCATTGAGGAGACAACTTTCTTTAGTTTAGCCATTGGAATTTGATCCCACTCTTGTTGAATACAGGCGTCCAGCTGCTGGAGAGTTTTGGGTCTCCTTTGACAGACTTTTCACTTAATTATGCGCCAAAAGTTCTCAATCGGTGAAAGATCAGGACTGCAGGCAGGCCAATTCAGAGCACGGACTCTTCTACCATGAAGCCATGCTGTTGTAATAACTGCAATATGTGGTTGTGCATTGTCCTGCTGAAAAATACAAGGCCTTCCCTGGAATAGATGCCATCTGGAGGGGAGCATATGTTACACTAAAACCTTTATATACCTTTCAACATTCATGGTGCTTTTTGAAACTTGCAAGTGTCCCACACCATATGCACTAATGCATCCCCATACCATCAGAGATGCTGGCTTTTGAGCTGATAACAGGAGGGGTGGTCTTTCTCCTCTTTAGCCTGGAAGACACGACGCCCAGTGATGACACTTTGCTACAGTCAATATTAATGAGCCTTGGCCCACAGAACACGGCGGCGCTTCTGGATCATGCTCAACAATGGCTTCCTTCTTGCATGATAGAGTTTTAGGTAGCATCTGTGGATGGCACAGCGGACAGTGTTTACAGACAGTGGTTTTTTGAAGTATTCCTGGGCCCATTTAGTAATGTCAACGACAGCATCATGCTGGTGAGTGTTGCAGTGGCGTCTGTGGGCCCAACGATCACAGGCATCCAGTAAAGGTCTTTTTTTCCCCGTTTCTCTGAAACTTTCGATGAAGTTATCCATGATGAGACCTTCAAAGCCTTTGCAATTTGAGGTTGAGGAACATTGTTTTTAAAGTATTCCACAATTTTTTTCACGCAAGCCTTCACAGGTTGGAAGGCTTTACTTACACTTTACACTTTACTTCTGAGAGACTCAGCCTCTCTAAGACATCCCTTTTATAGCCAATCATGTTACACATCTGATGCCAGTTAACTTATTTACTTGCTAAATGTTCTTTCAGCTGATTCTCTTCTACATAATTGCTTTTTCAGCCCTTTCTTTGCCTGTGTCCCAACTTTATTGAGACCTGTTGCAGCCAGTAAATTTGAAACAAGCTCATTTTGTGGATAAAATTGTAAAATGTCTCAGTTTCAACATTAGAAATGTTATCTATGTTCTATTGTAAATACCATTTTGGCTCATGTGATCTGAAAGTCATTGCATTTTGATTTTATTCACAATTTACACTTTGGGCTCTAATTTCTTGGCGCACTGCAGAGTGGCGCAGTGTGGCATAGTGTGGCGCAGCCCACGCAGTGCTAATTTCGTCCGACTCAGACCGCACAGTGGTAATTTCGTGCGGTGCAACACCGTGCGCAGCCACTTTGACAATTTGGTAGACAGATGTGCGCCGAGATGAATGTGGCGGCGTAGTAGGGGGAGGTGTCACATATATTCATCAAGACGCAGTGACAATTTCGTAGAAAAAGTCGCCGCTGGAGTTGCGCAGAATGCTCGCCAGCTCCAACCTGGTTTAATTTCTGTGTAGTGGTAATTTGGCTGACCGGCGCACAGTGCGCACACGTCACTGAAATCTCACAGGCAGGTTTCCAGAATGTCAGGCACATTTCAATGCAATAAATAATTACAGGTAGCACTATTTAATGTAACTATCTGAATAAGGACTTAAATTATAGTATCTATATCGGCTGTCCTGATGTCAGATTAAAGGCGGTTGGCTCGCCTAATGGAAACTTGACCTGGCTTAATCAACCCAGCTGAATCTGTGATGCAAACTAACGACTTCACATTTTTCTCAGCTAACCACAAACTGGGTATATATATATATATATATATATATATAGAATGCTTGCGTTCTATGCTCAGTAAAGCCGCTTGCACACTGGACACGAAACAAATTTTTTTGCACGACTGATTTCAGACAAAGTCAATGCAAAGACGCAATAGTCAGACGGGGTTTTAATATAGCTCCGTGTCCGAAAGTCATAAAAGTTCTAATTTTTCAGAGTATTCCAGGAATTATTAGACGTGCAAACTTGGCCATGTTTATGTTCGACCTTCACAAAATGCAAATTGATAGCTATGGACTTTTCTTGGTCTTTTTAGCCTATTCATCTGTTTTCTTCCGTTGAAGATAGACAACAGTCTTTATTCGGTCTTTCTTTTAGTCCTTTAGTAAAATTAATCCGATGGATCGAACAGATTCACACTTTATTTCCACAGCAGAGATAAAATAGTGCGTGAGCAAATGAATTCCATGACCATTGACAGTGTGAATAAATTATCGTATGCACGATCAAGACTGTCTGACGCAAAATGCAAAATACTCCATGTCCATCAGCCAGCAAAAAGTAAAAGTATTGATATGAGAACAGATTTTTAATGAAATAAAGAATAACAAGTAGATCAGAGGGATCTAGTAGCTGCGACCTGGCCTAGCATCCGTCATGTGGCCCAGTGTCCATGACTGGTGGTTTCTTCTACAAGCGTGACCTCGAAATTGGCAAATGACCTTGAAAATCAAAAAGGAACCCTTCCTCTGTGCCAAAAAGCTTGTTATAAGATTTAATAGCCATCCATCAAGTTAAACTGGAGTTACGGTGTGAAAACTGTGAAATCGGGGCAAAATCAATACTTTTTTGATCGGTGTGACCTTGGGATTCGACAGATGACCTTACAAATCAATAGAGAACCCCTCCTGTATACCAAGAAGCTTGTTCTAAGATTTCATTGCCATTCATTGAATTAAACTTGAGTTATGGCGCGAAAACCATCAAATCGAGCAAAATTGACACTTTTTTTACCTGTGTGACCTTGGGATTTGAAGGATGACCTTGAAAAACAATAGGGAACACCTCCTTTATGCCTAGAAGCTAGTTCCAAAATTTCATAGCGATCCATGAATTCTAACTGGAGTTACAGCGCGAAAACCTGCAAACAAGGTTGTGACCTCTGTGAACTTGATCTTTGACCTTTGACCTCGACCTTGTGCATGGACATCACTTTGGTGAAGGTAAATAACTCCTGAAAATTTCATGATGATACAATGACAGGAACATGGTGAAAATGGTGTCACAGACGGACGGACAGACGAGCAGACAGAAGCGTTCATAGAGCTGCTTGGTCGCAGCTAAAAATATATCACCAACAAACGGAACATCCGAAAAAAGATGACCCGCAAATAAATAAATCACAGTGTTCATTGGATGTTCTGTTGTTAAAATGTTTCTTTTTATTCTTTATTTCATTATCAATCTGTTCTAATTGTCCTCTTTTTTTTTTTGGCTGTCAGACATGGAGACATTGTGCATTGTCCCGTGCCAATGTCGACTCACTTTACTGCGCGGAGCTTAAACAGAAACATTGATTGAAATTCTCGGTACTCATCTTGAAGTACTGAGCCCTCTTATCAAAACATTCACGTTTAATATCTAAAAGAGTCAGTAGATTTGAAGAAATTAAAAACAAAAATTGACTGTCGGACACAGAGATATATTAAAACCCTGTCACACTTTGGACACGAGACACTGAGTTCAACGCAATCTGTCGTGCAAAAAATTTATTTTGCGTCCAGTCTGCAAGCAGCTTAATACTCTACTATTATTATCTCTTAGGTTTTATCGTTTTTAGTGGGGGAAAAGAATACAGCCTGATTGCTATGATGTCGTACTGAGTTAAGATCACATATTGAAAATAAATGTGTAACGTATTGTTGTCCGTGCACGTTACTCCCAAAATTTTAAGCAGCAACAGGGTGTAATAATAGGAACACGCTATCCATCGTTTCTCTTGCCAATGAGCAACCGTCGTATTTCATTCCAACTTCATAAGTTTAAATGATCTGACGAAGTTCCGTTTTGAAATTCCATTCAAGTTTGCTAATGGTAATAATTCGCGAATGCCCTAGCTAGCCAGCTAACTCATATTAGTAATGCTTAATATAGACGTAAGCGGCGCAGAAAACATGCCTGAAGCAGCAAAGTAAAATATAACATTAACGCATCATGCAGATATAGGGCAGAGGCTTCTATATTCCAACACATTTAAGGTGAGGAGAGGAGCTCATTTGATTGGTGAAGATTTGACTCGGCTGTGTTACCCAAACACGCCTTCTTTGCCACTTGTGCAAGAAGGCGGGACAGAGGAGTACTTGTGCCAGGCTACGCTGGGCACGAAATTGCAACATGCTCCTGGACACACCCCGTTGGCGCGGCGCACCCCCCATACACGGCGCCTGCGCCTGGTCTACGAATTTAGAGCCCTTTGTCCCAACTATTTCTGAATTGGGGTTGTTTTTCATGATAAATTAAAAAAAAATGATGCTCAATCTGCAGTTACTTTACATCCAGATGTGAACAAGCACAGTGCTAATGTCTCATCTGGATGATAAGATTAAATGATTTTGGCGTGCATTCTTTCAAAGAAAACAGGTGTAATTTCCCTCAGCCTCAGCTTTGACTTGAGCTGCACAATGTTATTATTTCATTCATTTCTCCAATGGGACTGAGGTGAGTGACTTTTCTTGCTGTCACATACTAAAATATTAGGACAGCGACTCTGAAATGAGGCTTTAAGTGCTGTGGCTTTATTTAACGATATATCAAATGACTTGTGCAAAATTCCCCTTCCCTTCCCTTTCATGTTTGTTACAATGTAAACTTAGTGATTTTATTCACATTGTCTAGATATTCCATTTTATTTCTAGATATTCTTTTAGAGAGGAAATTATTGTGGCTCACCATGATATGCACCACATCACAGATGTGGCAGATTTTGATGAAGTCCAACTTGGTTATGTGAGGGAGTGCAAAATATGAAATTGTGAAATTAAATATAAAATGTACAATCAGAACCACACTATGACTGGCTGAGTTATGTGCAGCATGGTGCGCGCGTGTGAGTTGGTGGTCGATTGTGCATTTGTGTGCCTTGTTAGTGGTAGAGATCATGCGTGAGCCTGAGGGAATTCTGGGGGGTGAATCTGAGTGCTTTCTGTCACAACAACCTTCCACCATCCACTCTGCCATGACGATCTCTCGCCTTCCAATACCTTATGCCTATGATATTGTATTTAGTCCTTTTTCTTGGTTTGTCATTGGTCGGTTTTCTGTTGTGTTTATTATACATGCATCTAAAATGGGGCACTTAGTGGACGCACCAAATTAGGGTAAGTAGAATGAACCCCGCCCCACCCCCGTCCTGCACACATTCACAGCAGTGCATGTTTATTCAGGCAAGACTCACCTTTGAATTTAATGTACAGTCTGTTGAACTGGACATAATTAAAGCCATGTGTCCAGGGTAACATCTGGATGTTCTAGTTCAAATGCTCTGCTGACTGGGATATGGGCAGATTAAAGGGTTTTTCAAATCCTTTCAACCTGAAAACACGGGATTCTTTGTGTTTATTCACTTTAGACTTGCAGCAGCAATTTGGTATGAAAAACCAGTTTTCCCAGCTGAAAATGTTATGCCTTCACTAGCAATGTAGGAATCCATCAGAGATTCACAATGTATTCCTATTTTGATTTGCATGAAAATGCTGAATGAATATACAGTATTAAATATAGCTTATATCCTATACTGCAATGTTATGTATTGACCGTAAAATTACAGGAAATTTATCTGGCTGTAACAGTGCCGGTAATGTTTGCTGTAAAATAATGAGAGAACGTAAATTAAATCTAACTGCGAAATGATGGGTAACCAAAACCAAAATTTAGCCTAAATTGAACTCCCACTGCTTTATCATTGGGGTGAAAAAAATTGTCGGGAGGTGCTCGGCTGGTTGTGGCTGCGATATTTATCTTGTGGTCCTTACTTCCGATGCATGCCGTGTGCAAAAAATGCTTGCATGGGTAAATTAACTGTAAATTTATGTTTAATTCACATGGGCGTATGGAACGTTGCATTTACTGCAAATCTGCCCCTGCAATGTACTGTAAAATTACAGCAATTTATAACAGTGTGCTTTTTCATGGTTTAAATCAGATGGTAACTATAGTCGATTTCAGTGTTGATTTTCCAGAGTGTTTTACTTCTACGTTGTTGTGTAATCAATATAATTAGTTGAATGTGTAATGCGTAAAACAGTGTGTAAAACATACACTGACCAAAACTTCCAACGCAAAGCTCAGGTTTATTTGAATACAAGCCATTTTATTATGACAGAAATTACAATGTCAAATGTGCCTGCAAGTTTCAGTTTAATGCCATGTTTTAGAACAATTAGTGAGGAATAACAGTACCAATTCCAATTTGCTAAGTAACTTTGGATGGGTTTTCCGGATCGCCGAAGTCAGTATCTGGTGTGCCCACCTCGAGCGTCACACAGTGTCAATTCTCCTGTGCCACCTGTGTGATACGGTCCCATTTGTCAGTGAAAGCCTGGCATAAATGTTGGAGGGTTGAGGGTTCTGGATCACGCCTTCTCAACTGATGACCCAGAATGTCCCAAAGGTGCTCGATTGGGTTCAAATCTGGGGAAAACGCAGGCCAATCACGACACTGAACATTTTACTGCCTCAGGTAATCCTGACAGGCCCTGGCGACATGTGGTCTTGCGTTGTCCTGTTGTAGCGTCTAGCAGTTGCGACTCCGAGAAACAGCCACAGGGGCTAAAATGTTGTCGCGGTAATGAGCCACATTCAGGTTTCCATCGATGAAAACCAGCTCTGTCTTGTGCCTGGCACTTATTCCAGCCCACACTATGAGACTTGGTCCACCCCAGCGGTCACACCCCAAGACATTGGCGTTGGCATAACGTTCCCCTTGCCTACACCAAACACATACTCGGCTGTTACCCACGCTCAGTTTGACACGGAACTCATCTGAAAGCAAGACCCTGCTCCACCTGAATGTATTCCAGCCCAAATGTGCCCTTGCCCACTGCAGACATGAAAAACGACGAACAGGAGTCACCAGACCACGAGGTGCACATCGGTTGTTCAGTCCAGCTTCACGCAAGCGATTGTGTACAGTTTGGTCGCTTATCCTGTTCTGGTGACGACCTATGGTCTGAAGAGCAGTAACTGTGGCTGGTCGGAAGCGATTACGGAGGTGCTGGAGACGAATATGGCAGTCCTGTTGAGGGGTGGTTACACGTGACCTGGGAGCATGTGGACGGTCGTGTATGCTTCCTGTATCATGGAACCGCCTCTGGAGATGCGAAATGGTCGACACATGGACACCCATTATCCACTACAACACGACTCTGTGACATTCCACCACCAAGGATGCCAATGGTTCTTTCTCACTGATTTTGCTGAAGACGTCCCATGGTCTAAAGTTGCACCAGAAGAATGCCAAGGAATATTTAAGTTCCCCATTCCTCTGGCTATTTATTGGCCACATTTCATAAGAATTGGTCAGTGAGTTCTGCTCCGTCTGAGTGGTGTGGCAAACATCTCAGTTGTGTGCATTCAGGTGGAATAGACTGTCCCAAAGAAAAACTAACCAAAACTTTGAGGTTTTAAGGTGCGGTTTGGATATACAGGCCAAAATTTGTTAGAAAATTAGGCATACCAAAAATTTCGAAATTTCAAATGTTGCGTTGGAAGTTTTGATCAGTATATCTGTCACCATGACTGTGCTCTGTCTTGCTCCTTCTTGTGGATTTGAAAGTTACCTGACTTTGGTGATTATAGTGTATACGTGGATTTTGTCTCGTAAACACATTTTAAACTTTAAGAAAAAAATTTAGTGCTACCTGAGAACAGTATCCAGGATTAATTAGATTTCTGGTAGTGCCTCTATAAATCTCTGAGCAAACGTACAGAGTACTATACTAACAAAAATACTCTGCTCGTTCAAAAAAAAAAATCGCACACTATTATATTTTCTTGAGCCACCTTTAGCTGTGTCCACATTCATTCTAGTATTGTTTTGGCAATCTTTAACAATGTTTCAACATATAATTCCAACCAGATTTGCATTCATTTTTGGCCAAGATAACATATTAATGATGGATGAATCAAACTACTCTGTTAATCCCTCTCCAGCGCATTCAAAAAACTCAATTGATTGAAGGCAAAGAAAACATTTGTTCCAGCTCTTATTCAATACAAGAACATGTTCTTCTCCTTCCATAAATATTTTTTGCGGTTTTTATGATCCGAGTAATCAAACGTCAGACCAGTGAAATACAATTCATTAGTACAAGTTCATGAATGTTGCCATTCCATATATTTTAGCAGTTCAAAAAATACTTTGTGTGGCAATGTCCTAGATGTTATGACGTGCTTGGACAGCAGGAAATCAGCTAATCAGAGAAGTATACAAATTAGTCTTGATTATCACACGAGCTGCAGTTTAATTTTAAATCGAATGATCAAGGTTTGATATTATCTATCATTATTAAAACCTAAGCATCACAATCTTCCATAATGCTGCTCTATGAGGCCTTTGGCTGCT
This sequence comes from Gymnothorax reevesii, assembly GCA_029721435.1. NCBI lineage: Eukaryota > Metazoa > Chordata > Actinopteri > Anguilliformes > Muraenidae > Gymnothorax > Gymnothorax reevesii. The sequence continues at coordinate 96,894,924 of CM056575.1, forward strand.
TCAACATAACCGGAAACTCGGACCTTCCATGAAGAGTCAGCAGTTATGTTCTGCACACTTTTAACCCAGTTGTTTCAAGCAGAATGTTTATGCAAACTATGGAATTGAATCGCCCAGTAAATATCGGAGGATTTTGAAAGATGATGTTGTCCTAATGGAATTCAGTCACCGGCAGGCTCCCAAATCCAAGCGCCTGTCAACTTTAGCTTGGCTGGAGAAACGACAGCATCAGTTATAGATAAGATGAGATAAGATAAGATAATACTTTATTATCCCAAAGGAAATTTGTTTTACAGAGTATAAGATCTCAGTAATGCATAAAGAATACCAAAACAGTTAACAGCGTTGTAAATACATGAATAGCGTACGTATATTGTATAGCATGGTTGAACATATAACTTCGGGAGAAATAACTTAAAGCACTATGTACACATAAGATGTAGCTTAAGCAAAAGCTTAATAAAAGAAAAGCAGACAAAGAAAACGAAGTAAGAGCACTGGAAATCAGACAACGATTGTCACTAAACAGCATAAAATTCGTTTTATAGGCGAATACTTGTTGGTATGAATGATTGTCGAGCCCTGTTGGTTCTCATAATCGGCAGACGCAGGCGGCGACCAGAAGGAAGAAATTGGCAAAACTGAAACAAAGCGTGTGAGCTGTCATTTAAAATCTTTTGAACTTATTTTAGAGTTTGCTGCTCAAAGAGGATGCCGATATTTTCTGATGAGAAGCCAATGATTTTATTTGCTGTATTTACAATTTTGAATATTTTGTTTTTATTTCAAACAGACAGAGCACCATACCAACAGTATAAATTAAAAGTCAAAATGCTTTGAATAAAACTTTTATAAAATAATCTCATAATAGTTGGATCCATGTTAAAATGTCTTAAACGACACAGAAAATACAAACGCTGTTGATCTTTCTTATAAATAAAATCCGTGTTAGCATTAACAAGTTAATTTCGAATCTAAAAAAGTGCCAAGGTATTTGTATTCTTCCACAATTTCAATGTCTTCGTCATTGATGACGACTGGACGTAGAGGTGTCTTCTTTTTCCTAAAACCAATGATCAACTCTTTGATCTTTTTAACGTTCAATGTGAGAAAATTATCTTGACACCATAATGTGAATTTTGAAATTTCATATCTGTAATTAATTTCTGATTCTCTAATAAAGCCGCGTCATCAGCATACTTGACAGTAAAACAATTTGCACTGGAACTTTGACATTCATTTGTATATAAGATAAACAAGATTGGAGATATAACACAGCCTTATGGCACCCCATTAGAAGTTGTGACACAGAGATGATTGATGGCCGTTAACTGTAACAAACTGTAACTGGGATCGATTTACAATAAAAGATTTAATCCATTTAATAATATGAGAATTTACACCATGTTTAAAAAGTTTGTTAATAAGACAGTAAGGCTGAATGGTATTAAAAGCTGAAGAAAAATCAACAAAAAAAATTCTGACATAAGAATTCGAATTTTCTAAATGACTGTTCACATTATGTAAAAGAGTTAAGAGTTGGGTCTTCCACACCACACCGGGACCTGTAAGCAAACTGTAAAGAATCTAAAACATGTTCAGTACTGGTGACTATAATCTTCTTGATAATTCTTTCTAAACATTTCATTGCCACTTACGTTAAAGCAACTGGGCGGTAATCATTAAGAACTGAAGGGTTAGGCTTTTTGGGTACAGGTATAATATTGGACAATCATTATTCCAAGCCTTGGGAATTTCATGAAAATTTATGGATATCTGGAATAACTTTTTAAATACATGACACAATTCAACTCTGCATTCCTTCAAAACAATACCAAACAAATTATCCGGCCCACGTGCCTTTCGTACATTGATATGACTGAACGTGTTGATTACATCCTCATTGGTGATAACAATACCATCAGATACAGGCAGAGAACTACAGATACTTCCTAAATCATTTCTAAAGTCATGTTTATCAAAACGTGCATAAAATGAATTCAGTTCATTAGCAAATGACAGATCATCAGGCACATTTATACTCCTATTCTTTTCGTTTCTACCAATTATAGTTTTCACACCATGCCAGGCATTACGTAGGTTATTTTCACTGAATTGCTTCTCATTTCCTTGTCTGACACAATATGTCTTTTTGGACGCTTTTCACTTTCGTTCGATCGCTAGCACAAAAGGCATCCTTCTTTTCGTTTAAGATTGATTTCAGTTCTTTCGTAATCCACGGCTTATTGTTGGGAAAGATCTTGATGGTCTTGACAGGGACAATACTATCAACACGACGTTATATAATCTGTAATCACAGTAGTAAGTTCATCCAAATTTGCACGTTTCCTCAAATATTTCCCATGCAGTACAAGCAAAACAGCCTCTTAATTGTTCAGTTGAGTCATTAGTCCATGATTTCACTGATTTTACAGTAGGTTTTTTGAGATTTTATTTTTGGCTTGCAAACTGGAAGAAGATGTATAGTATTATGTGAAGGTGGGCTTTCCAAATCTTATGTCAGCTTATTTTTTTATTGCAGTTATACCAATTCACAAATGATTCATCGGGAAACTCTTGCTTATAGTAACCACATTTTATTCATTTTGTAACCTCCGCGCCCATATGAGTTCCGAAGTCCGTTAGACGTGGCAAGCTACCCCGATTCCAGCAAACGTGATGTGCGGCCTGATCTTCTCAAGCATATTTAGTTGTTAAAAAAAATTTTCAAAAATGACCCAAAAATATATCTGAATAGTATGGGCAGTCTGCTTTTATTGGGCATCCACCGTACCAAGTGTTTTCTTTCCCACTAAGGACAAAAATCTGAGGTGGCCAATTTATGCGTAAAAATTATTTCTCATGCTTGATGAACCACTCTTCCACAATTTGTTATTGACGAATCTTGGCAGCATCATCCTGGAACATGCCTCTGCTATCAGGGATTAAAAAGTTCATTGATGGGTGACTGTCATTCAGTATATTCCAGTAGTCTGCTGAATTAATTTATTGCTGCAGAACAGTGCTGAGCCTGGACCTGACCAACTGAAGCAACCCCAGATCATAACACTGCCTTCAGTGACTTGTACAGTGGATACTGTGCGTGTCGGGTGTATCACTTCATGGCCTTCCTTTCTTACCCTGACGTGCCCATCACTCTGGAATGGGGTAAATCTGGACTCGTTAGACCACATAACTTTTTTCCATTTCTTTTTAGTCCGATCGTTATGCTCCCCTGCAAATTGAACTCTTTTTTCCCTCAAAAAGCCTTTGTAACAGGTGGCTTCCTTGCGGCCACGCTGCTGTTTAGTCCCAATCCTACCAAGTTCTTGTTGCATTGTGCATGTGGAAATGCTCTTATCTTCATCAATACTAAATACAGCCATGAGTTTTACTGCTGACGAGACTTTACCAAGCAATTTAGTGATCTCCTGTCAGGATCAGTGATGTTTTTCTCCTGCCCATTTCTTCCACAAAGTTGGCAGGTCACCACTACTCTTGCAGGCTTTAATAAACTGTTGGACAGTTCCCGACTCAATTTGAGTGATTTCAGCAATCCTCTCAGCTGTTTTTTTTTGCTTGATGCTGGCCCATAATTTGCCTCTCTTGAAAAACAGTAACATCTTTTCAATAACCATGAGATACGTCTTCCGACAAGGCTTTTTGAGAAATGAGAAGTTACGCACTGATATAGGATAAAAAAGAATTATTGCCAGCTGAAACATATTCATCACAGCAAAAATGATTTAATCAAAGGCTCTTCAGTATTTGCTTGTTTAAATCCAAATGGCAACTTTTATTTTGAATGGGCAGTGTAGATAAATGTGACAATCACTCTGGATTTTTTAATGAGATTGACTTGACTCTCATAGTTATTTTTTGTACTGTTAGTTGAGGAAGAATTTTCAGTGTACTTTTCTTTTTCTTTCAGTTTGTCACTGTTGGAAGAGTTTGACTGTAGCTGTAATGAATTGGAGTCTCTCCCCCCAACCATTGGCTACCTGCACAATCTCCGGACATTTGCTGCAGATGAGAACTTTCTTTCAGAATTGCCCAGAGAGGTGAGACTTACCACTAAAATGATGCCAGGGCATTTTTCTTTATGCAGTCTGCCATGAAGGCTGTTAATCAGGTTTGCCAGGAGATGAGTCACACACATGGCTCTGATCATTCGTACCAGGGCTGCAGATGACAGGCCAGTGCTGTGGATTATCATTTGTTACATTACTCAGGGCCTGTTTAGGCATCATCATGGTAGCCCACCTTGCTGGTAGTTGGAACATGGAGGCTCCAGTGGCCTGTGTTGACACACCCAGCACATGATTGCTTCAGCTGTCCCTCCATCTATGAGCAAAAAAAAGTTTTTGATAGGCCACACCAACCATTCACAGGAATCAAATCCCGAAAGAACATTTTCCTGAGAGTAAAATGCACAATTAGGAGATTCAGTAATTTTCTATGGCTCCCCTCTAACAAGAAGCAGATTAATCTGTGTTTTATTACTCAAATCATCCTGCTTTCCTCTAATGCACGCCACAGATGTAACTTTTCACAGTTTTGAATGAATAAACTCCTGTGTGCTGGCAGTGTCTGGCTGCTCATTTTATACAATTGGATCAATTGCAGATTGGGAGCTGTAAGAATGTCACAGTCATGTCTTTGCGCTCTAATAAGCTGGAGTTTCTGCCTGAGGAAATTGGACAGATGACCAAACTGCGTGTTCTGAACCTGAGCGACAACAGGTAACTACTTGAGGCATCCCTCTGCTTTGCAGCATGAACAGTCGTCTGCCCTCTCCCTATTTCACTGTTGTAATGTGAGGCAACACTGCCCCTAGAGAATAGATCACCATGAACTGAATTCACAGCTTAGCCGCTTATATGGGTTTGTCTTGCGTAAGATACTGTGCCGTCAAGGTTCCTGTGCGCACGGAAATTGGCAGCATTGATAAGTTTAGAAAGAACTGTTAAAGTGAGTGAATATTTACTCATTTAAAATACACATTCAGCACTGTGCAAAAGTCTTAGGCAAATTTAAAGCAATATCATCGGGCAAGTATGCTTGCAAAAATAATTAAATTAAAAATTTCCAATTACTGAGAGATGTACTATACAGAGCATAGACTGTATAAAAAGATGGACGAAGCAAATGTGACATCACCCATTAGTTTCAGCATACCATTGAGGAAGCCTCGATTTTGGCTAGTAGAATTGTGCCATTTTGTCATTTTGAAACCAGATGTGATTCCTATTGGAAGAGAGCATTAACTGAATATCTGGGGAGAAGCAAGGGCTGGATTTACGGGTGGATCTTACCATATCAGACAAGGACCAGAGGAAAGCCACGCCCCTAAAGCATATACTGGCTTTATCCTTTATTCTAGTCTATTTGGGACCATAATTTACAAAAATGAACATCATGATATATTGGAGGAGACTTGAAATTTGCGATTGATACATAAAGCAATGTGGAAAATCACCATTTAAATAATGAATCAGGTGGGAAAGTAGGGTCATTCTCTCATAGACTTCTAAAGGATTGAACTTTTCTGCAACCACCGACATCGCTATCTGCTGGTCATTAAATAGAATGCAAATTTTGGAGATTTCCACATTCACCTCAGTTTTCAGACCCGAGTGCTACGTCCATCTTTTTATATAGTCTATGATACAGAGTTTTAAACTGTTGAAAACTGAATAAAACCAATATGAGATGCGACTATGCTTAACCGAAAAATTTGGGACAGTGTCCTGTTGTGCAATAGTTTTATGAAATTATTGGCTTTTTGGTTGTTCCAAGCAGAGCAAAAAACTTGCCACTATTCTTCTACAGACTGTATCACTTGAGTATATCCCTCAAAGCAATTGCAGACAGCCATGATGATGTTGATATCAGGGCTCCGTCAAGAGTATATCGACTAGGGATGCACCGAAATGAAAATTTTCGGCCAAAACCGAAAATGTGAAACGCTTGGCCAAAAACCGAAAACCAAAACCCCAAAAGAAATTATTACGCCAATTTTTAGTACCACAGCATTTATGGCTATGACTGTGTACTTACCAAACTAAAGTCAAGGCATTGTAATTGCATAAATTAATGTTCATGCTTCAAAGAATAAATCAGTTACAAAATTATGAAAATGTTTATTTAGCGCTGACATTCCAACAAAGCACAATGTAAAATAAAATTATATATAAAAGGTTTTACTTGGCCCCACTCATGAATAACCCACTGGCCTATAACTGACTGGCTGCTGAAAAATTGTAAAATGAAATATGTTACGTGGCAACACAGCAGCCCACTGATTGGTCAGAGAGAATCATCTCTGCGAAAGACAAATCGCTTCTGCATTATTGCTAGGAAGCTGGCTTCACATGCCATCATTGAAACAGGTCTTCAAATTGTGTTTTTGAAACAGTGTTGTTTTAGGCAGCTTGATAAATACATTACCCTCCATAATTATTGGTTAAGATGTGTTCTTTAGCTTCTAATAAATTCAGTTTTTTTCTAAATAATATAGGACCACAATGAAAAAAGAGAAGAAAATCCTACCTTTGATTCAAGTGCATTTATTCAGTGGGGAAAAAAAATCCCACATTAAGATGCCACAATTATTAGCACCCCTTATGATAAGACTGTGTACATCCCCATTTTCCCAACAAAACAGCACCTAATCTTCTCCTTTAATGTTTCACAAGCTGGGAGAATACAGAGAATACAGGGTGCCAATAATTATTGAGGGCGCTGTAAACTGTGCGTTGCCTTATCTTTCAAACAAGGTTGCGTCTGTTCACCGATGCTGCTGCATTTATGAAATGCGTTTCTTTGCCTGTGACCCTTTTCGTAGCGAAATTAGCAGTAACCGTATTCCCGTCAAGAAAGTTATTATGCTGCCCCTATTTAATGAAAATTGCGCGGAAAATAACTTTATGGGTGCTGATGAAGCATTTTGTTCTTATGAAAGGTATCACAGATGAGATGAAGCATCATAAAGCGATACATTCTAATACTGTGCCATCTCCTGCGATTTGCGCATTTCATACGTGTTTTGCCTTCAGTTTCAAAGTGAAATGTTTATGTAGTCTGAATGTCAAGCTAATTAACAATAATTGTTTTATTATATGTTATTTGCTTCTTTGTTATGAAGGAAAAAAGGTAAATTAACATCCTCCGTGTGTGGTGATTTCATATTTTTGTTCCAGGGGTTGTAGTTACATAATAGAATACTGATGGTATACAAATGCCTTTAGAATATATTGCTATTTTCTATGTATACTTTTTGCCTTTTACAGATATCATTGCTTTGGGTTTTTAGGTGAAACGTTATGCATCAGGACAGCGTCAGACAGAATTACAGTTAAGCCCTCGCAGACTTTAGTGCCATAATGTGGTGATGGTATTGTGCGTGATTTAAACACATAAATATTTAACAAAATCGATGGAATAAAAGTCTGGACAGGCGTGTGCCCGCCGCGTTTTTTGCTTGCACAACATCACAACATCCAGTTTCGGCCGTGTTGTTGTGGTGTTAGTCTTTCGGCCGAAAACTGAAAATGCTTCTTTTTTTCCATTTCCGGCCGAATATTTTCGGTGGCCGAAAATTTTGTGCATCTCTAGTATCAACTGTTTTTAATGAAATACCAACATTTATTCATGGAACTGTTTTTTCAATTAAAGGTTAGAATTCAAATGTACTTTCAATCTTCAGCAACACTAATGAGGAAAACAAAAAATAAACATCTAAAAGCCAGATGTAAATTTTTAGCTCACCTCACGACGAAGTCAGATGAGCTTGTGTCATGGCCTGTTTGTCCGTCGTTCGTCGTCGTTCGTCGTCGTCGTCGTTCGTCATCCGTAAACATCTTCTCCTCCAAAAACACTTGGCCTATGAAGCTGAAACTTGACAGGTACCGTCCTACCCATGAGGACACCAAAATTTATTTAAGGCATTTCGCCACGGCGGCCGTATTGAAAATCACATAATTGGCAATCTGAAAGCTATTTATGCACGTATTTAGCTGAAATTTGCTATGTAGTCAGTACGTAGCAAGATACATCACATATCATACGGCTTTTCCCGTATTTTGAATTTTGACCTTGCTTTGACCTTCAACTTTATACAACCCCTGTGAGTTAGATTGAAATCTTTCAAAATCATCTACTCCGAAACCTCTTGGCCAATGAAGGTGAAACTTGACAGGTATCTTCCTGCCTATGACGACGCTAAGTTTTGTTCAAGGCGTTTCACTCCGATTTCAAACATAGCCGCCACGGCGGCCATATTGAAAATCCCATAATTGGCCATCTGAAAGCTATTTATGCACAAATTCAGCTGAAATTTGCTATGTAGTCAGTACGTAGCAAGATACATCACATATCATACGGCTTTTTCCGTATTTCGTATTTTGACCTCAATTTCACCTTCAACTTTACACAACCCCTGTGAGTTACATTGAAATTTTTCTAAATCATCTTCTCCAAAACCACTTGGCCAATGAAGGTGAAACTTGACAGGTACCTTCTTGCCTATGAGGACACTAAGTTTTGTTCAAGGCGTTCCCATCCGATTTCAAACATGGCCGCCACGGTGGCCATATTGAAAATCACATAATTTGCCATTTGAAAGCTATTTATGCACATATTCAGCTGAAATTTGCTATGTAGGTAGTAAGTGGCAAGATGCATCACATATAATATGAGTTTTTCCGTATTTAGAATTTTGACTTTGCTTTGACCTTCAACTTTGTACGACCCCTCCAAGTTACACTGAAACATTTAAAACTCTTCTTCTCTGAAACTACTTGACCAGTGAAGCTGAAACTTGACGAGTATCTTCCCATCCATTATGACGCTAAATTTGTTCAAGGCGTTTCCCTTGAGTGGTCAGGTGAGCTTCAGGGCCCGTGGCACTATTTTTTTAAAGAGTAGGGTGCCTAGAACTTTTGCACAGTTCTGTATATGGAGATACAGTCTGAGACTGGCAACTAAAATGTAAGCATCAATATATTCAGTCTATGTGAATTGAAGCCTTGCTGTCTGTCATTATTGCCCACAATTAAGGGCTCCAGCACAATCTTGGGTATGCCAGCGGATGCTCAACACTGCAATCATGCAATGTCACACCTACCATGTGTTACGCCAAGGATCTTGTAGGGCTTGTAGTGTTAAATTTACAGTATATGTGCTCATTTCTCTATCAACAAATGTAATGATGTAGCGCAGGTGGACTCTGCTTCAACTTCTGTGCTCTGTCCTCAGTGGTGTTCCACATTTTGAAATAAATTCCACCGTGTCTGTTTTTTCTGTTTTGTTGAATGTGATATGACAGTGTTGATATTACGTTGGTGGATTCATACAGTATTTAATAAACACTGAACAAGGAAATGAGATGGCTGAGGGATTTTAAGATTTTAGTCAATTAATGTTATCTTTACTCAGAAAATAATTGTTGTAATGAATGGAATGCAGTTCCATATACTAGAAGACCTTAAGAAGATTTGGAAAGATGAATGTCTGATACCCTTTCACATCTGAAAACAATGTTTCATAAAGTTACTGAATTTTTACCCAAAGGCTAGAAGATTTAGTAAAAATTGCTGTTCTTGTGCAGCGGGCCTATTGGTTGATGACACTATTTATGTCAATGAACTTGAAAGAGCCAGGACTAAAAATTCCCGATAATATTACATGTTTGACCTAATTGGAATGTCATTATGAAGAAAAACATTGAGTTTTATGACCACCGTACACCAATCGATAGAGATGACGGTCGTGCGCCCCAACCACAGGAAAACTCTCATGATTTTATTCTGATGTATTGGAAATATGTCAGCGATGGTGAAATTGCTTCAAAAGTTGTTTGGTTCACAGCTGTCATGAATATGACAACCCCAGTTCCAAAATAGTTGACAAATTATGGAAAATGCATAAAAAATCAAAAATGGGTGATTTGAAAATTCTATTTACCCTGTATCATATTGGGAACACTAGAACAACAGATTATTTCATGCATTAATTTGTGAATTCTATTGCTTGGAAATATACTCTTACTTCAAATTTTAAAAAATTAAAAATTTGTCTTACTGACAAATTTCTATGACCAGGTCATGTTAAACAGGTGAGATAAATGAGTTCTGTTATGAAAGGAGCCTCCAAAAAAGGTCTTGTCAGTTCAGTGCAAAGGGAGGGTCAAGAATTTATTGAATCAAAAAAAAATTCCTGAGTTTCCAGTGGCTTCATCAACCCTCCATAAAACATGCCAGTTTAAAGTTTTTGGACCACTATTCAAAAACAAACAGCGACACAACGCCATTCCTCCCTGTGTAGCATCTGAATTTTGAAGGTATTTTTTAGAACAGTGCTTCTCAGACCTCTCCTGGAGGACCACTTGTCCTGCAAGTTTTAGATCTCTCCAGCACAGGTGATTCAAATGATCTGCTCATTATCATGCAGCTTCATGGATTTATAATGAACTGATTATTTGAAATATCTGAGCTGCAGGATGAGATCTAAAACATGCAGGACCAGTGGTTCTCCAGGATAGATTTGAACTACTTTTTTGTAATATCATCAACTTTAAATGAGCAAAGTTTAATAAATAGAAAATTTATTGGGGATGCGGCAGGGATGCATTTTATCTCTGTTTCTGATGAAACTGAATTTAATAAATTCAATTCTTATATGTGACAGTAGATAGTACGATACAGCTCGACAAGACTGGTGACATCAGACAGATGTTACTGATCGTCCCAAGAATGAGTCACAAAACTCATGTAACCATCCAGCGACAGCTCAATGACGGCAATTCACACTTTGAATGATAGATTGCAATTAATCCTCTTCCATGGTTTTTCCCCATCATTGCAAACCTTTTTTTTTTTTTTTTTTAGAAAAGAAGCAGGTTTACAGTAACATGTAGTAGCAAGCATTTATTCTTGCTTGCAAGCAACTTAAAATGGAAAAGGGGCAACAAAGCTGCAATTCATCATATGTTTTAGTGCAAAATATGCTGAAAAAGCCCAAAAATGAGAGCAAAGAGACAAGCAGAGGAGATCACATTGCATTGCCCTGGAAAACTGCCCCTACAGGTCCAACTCAGGTACAAGCAGACACTGGAATTACACTGTCAGAAGTTCTCTGATCGGAAACAGTTGTCCACAGTTGCTCTGCTACATGGAAATAGGGCGTGAATGGCTGATTATTGAGAAGGATGTAACACCCTCGCTACACTGTTCCCCTTTCAGTGAAATTTTGCAACTTGCAGCTTTAATGTTAAAATTATAATTTCCACAGTATGTTTTCAAAGGCAAGTGAACCTGGAAATGAAAATGATAAGCTACATGAGCAAACTCCCCTTAATCACTTTTAAAGGTCTAATTAGCTCAAACCATCTTACAGTAACATTATTTTAAATTAATTTTTCTCTAGATTGATCAGCTTGGAAACTTTTCTGCACCATTTTTGCTTTGCTTTAACAGATATCTTGGGAGTTATGGACCAGGATGGAACTACATATACCTCTAGTGTTCCGCGTATAATTTGTTAGGATAACGTTAGATGACTTTAAATAAGTCAACTCAGTTTGGTTATTCCTGAAGCCTCCATGAGCTATTTGGCAAAATGCTTGACAGTTGAATTGATCACTCATTCGCAGGGCCCAATTGTTCCTGTAATGTTTCTTATTCTTTCTTTCTTTCTTTCTTTTTTCTTCTTATGCTTCTTTTGACCTAAATTTCACCCCTAAACATGCCCAAAAACTCACCAAATTTGGCATGCACCTCACGTTTAGCGAAAAATGTTTATAAACCGTAAAAAATATTCCCCAAAGTGCCAAAATGTGCTCTCTAGGGCCAGCCACTAACACTAAAACAGCCACTATGGCTTGTAGGAACATGATAGAGAAATCAAACCAAAACTCCTTTGTATGTCTCTTCAAGAGCTAAAAATTATCCACTGACACCCCTGACATTACACTCCATCCGCAGTGGGTAGGTTAACTCCTTCTACCCACTGGACGCTTTCGTACTCTTTTATAATAATGGCCACCAGGTGGCAACTGTAGAACCTGAAAGTGTGATTTGGCTTGATTTTACTCAGAACATATGTCAAAATTCATATTGTTGGAACACAGGCTCATTCCATGTGTAAAATTTGGTTGATCTAACAGCAAGCTTTTACGACCTGGATGTTCTGTTGTCTGCCTGCAAACTTCCTTTGTTCTGCCCAGCAGGGGTGGGAGCCATTAAGGCTAGCAGGCCTCAAACTTCTACCACTGCTTGCATTGAAGTCAAAGCACAGCTACATTAATCGGCTTAAAACAATCTAAATCTCTATCAAATTCATATTATGTTTATGTTCAATATCCTAGAAAGGAACCTCTTATATATTTATCACACCATTGTGCTAGATTATTCCATTTTAAGGCCTTTCCATGACAACTGCATCATTTTAGCACATATTTCTATCATATTTGGTCTCTCTTTTCTCGGGGGAGTCCAAGGAGTTGAGTGGAACATGTTTCATTTCCCTTAAAATTATGTTTCACCCTCTTTTTGGAAAGCTCCTGAAAAGCTGGTTAGAATTTGTGCGGGCAATTGCCCTGGTGGTTACACCTTTGCAAGTGCAACTCTGATTTGGCCTCTACCTTGTTCGGAGGCGTGGTTTGGAATCTTTAAAGGTACGAGATCCTAACGGGGTGGTCTCTGTTCTGTCCTGTTCCTTCTTTGTCAACATCTGACGCGCATAGGTAAGTGGGGAAAAGTCACATGTCGCCTTGTTCCGGAGCGAGGGGGCATTTGAGTTCTCCCTGACCACGTTGGGCGACTTTAGCTCCGCGTGGCCATTCATCTTTTCCAGGCATGAAAATATTATAAATCCTTCTAAATTATATGTAACTGGTAATTGGCCTAGCGTTGATTTGTTTGATCCAAGTTGTGCCTACCTGGTGAATAAATTATTGTTATTCCTTTTCTAGCTCGCGTGGTCTGTATGACTCTTAACTCTTGTGCATTCTTTTAAGCTATGTCACGCCGGATGACTTAGGGGTATGCTCACCCAAGGACTGACTGATCAGCGGCTTTGGGATGAGACTCGATTTTAATCAAGTTAGATAGGCAGCCAGGATCTACCAATATAAGGAGTCATATTCGCCGGTTCCGGGATTTTTAGCCTGAAAGAAACCAATAAGACGACAGTCGTTGAAAATTCATATAAACGGAGCCCATGGGTGGATTGAATCTGGGTTCGCTGTAATTCTAGCCAAAAGATGCTGTTGCAGTGATGGCTGACTTCTAATCCTCTGGTATTACCGACGAACCTAAGCAGCGAAAGTAGTACTAAAAACCCGGGGGTATATATTTTAGTGACGCAGGCTTGCATTTATGAGACCGGGGATAATCTCTCCGAAATCCACGCAGGTGTTCCCTAAATTATCAATTCTAATTCTAATTTGGAGTCAGATTTTTAACGAGGATATAGCTAAATTTTGTATTCTACTTGTTCTATGGAGTCAGATTAATCGTAACCATTGTGTTTTCATGCCCCGTCCTTAACGGAGAAAATTATCCATTATATTGTGATTCACCCCAGCCAGAAGAATACTCTAATTAAAGTTAGACCAAGAAAACACGTGATACCTTCACCTCGCTGCAATGTTCCGTCGTTGGTATTGTTTTGTGAGGTCTTACACAACCGCAAGTCGACGACGACTGAGGACCAATCAGCGCCGAGCTTACAAATGCGTCGCCAGCAGCAGACGGAATAGCGGAACAACTTGTAAACGGTGAACAATCCGCGATGATCATGGAAGAAAATACTCCCAAAAAAAGAGTATACCATTGTGCCGAAGGGCTTTCATGCTTGTGCGTGGTATGTCAGTGCGATATAAGATTAGGGAATACGTTCGCACGTGGAAGACGATGTGTGACATCGCCGGCAAACAGTCATTTGCGACAAGTTTTGACATGGGTGGACATAGACTTGGACGAGTTCTGGCCATAGATATATATAGAGCACTAGAGTGCTGATAGGGTACGCTCAAGTGAAGCATCTGTTCTACGAGCCTATACATCCGGAAGTAAAATTTGCTCATACACTCCCATTCATTTTTGCATACTTTAAAATTAATTTTCAAAAAGACTTGCGTGCGAGTCGGTGTTATTATGGTATTGCTGTGCAGAGCAACATTTTGTCTCCCTAAATATGTCCTTTTCGAAGGATGGAAATCGGCATGCTTTCTACAGCGAAGATTGAAATGTTATTCGGTGTTAACGTTAAAGTACGTTACAGCAGAGAAGTGACGTTAACGCAACCGAGGCTTTTACCTCTAATCAGATAATTGCTTGGAAGTTATCGCCATTAAAAGAAACGTCGATGAATGTCCGTTTACGTTATCAATTACAAGTAGTTAGCTAGCTTGTTAGCCACATTTTAAATTTTATTTACCACTAAGTCAGCGTAGTCCCCACGACGCCTAGGTAGCTCGCTGGTGACCGTTGTCAATCGCTAGCGTTCGCTTTCAGTCAGCGGTCTGTTCAAGTCAATGGGATGGCTAATTAGCAACTTTGCGTTTATACGTTAACTTACGCATGAAACGTTTTGTTACTGCTCTTCAAATAAATATTGCTGCAAAAGGCAGCCGCGCATCTCGGCATTTTCTCGTTTATATCGACTTATTTGAAATTGGCCTCATAGGAAACCATTTTAATGAAGAAGTTGGGTGTATCAATATTGCGGCCGGGTGCTTCACTTGGATAATGTAAAAACGACGACATCAGCAATCTAGTGTTCTAAATATATATTTAGATGGTTCTGGCAGTACTTGTTGCCACTAAAACGCGAGATTTACATCTGCTGCAGGTGTCATAATCAGTTGATGAGATTTGATAAAGCCCGTAGCAGATACATGCAGCAAGAGAGTGATTACAAGCACGAACTGGCGAAGTTGGCTTCACAGCTAAGGGACTTCAAACAGAATCACATTGGCTGGAAGCACAACATACCACCCCAGGGCCAGGCACCCCCTCACGTGGGTCGCCCGGAGCCAATGACAAACGATGTTATAGATTCTCAGCTTAAAGCAGGATGAGTGCGCTGATTGGATGGTTGTGATCATGTGACTTAGTGGCCATTATTATGAAAGAGTACGAAAGCGTGCAGTGGGTAGACGGAATTAACCTACTCACTGCAGATGGAGTGTACCCTGACATAAATCTAACAGGAACTCCACAATTTGCATTTCAAAATAAGAGTTCGCCCTTAAATTTGGCTTTGAACAAACGCAAACTCCTTTAAGGCTGTTCATCATATCAGCTCCAAAGACTAATAGATGACAAAAACACCCTGCTGATGAAAAGTTATTTATAACTCTGTCATAAGTCAAACGGTTTGGATTTGATGAGGCATCAAAGTTGGCGTCCCTAATTACGTTGTCTGCCTTTTCCTACGTATTTGTACGCCACTTCCAACCAAAATTCATCCCCTTAACATAGTCCAAAACTCCCCCAATTTGGCATCAGCATCCGACCACCATCACCACAGCGTGCACAGGGGGGCGAGAGCCCGCCCATCCCTGCTTGCAGCTTTAATTTTTGTTGAATCTGACATCACTATTACTATAGTTTTCTACACCTTTTTGATCACTCAGATTAGTCTATCATATGCCTTTTTGTGCCAACACAAAAATTCTATGTCATAAAATCCCCCCCCCATGTCTTTTTTTTTTTTAATTCTCACCATGAATATGCTACAGCAGTGTTCAATTGGTTATGGTGTACAAAACCTAATATAATTCCACTGTTGTACAATTAAATTTCAGAAAGACATATTGGAAGGAAAAACAATTCTGAAAATTCTAAATCTGTTTAGGAGTTAGGATTTGGGGTTAAGATCTTTTCCACTGACTCTTCCCCAAATTTTCGTTGTTACTCGAAACTCAGTGTAAGGTCACACCTCCAGCGTGAAGACCCGGACTGCTTTTTCAGCTCCATAATCATTACCTGCACCTGTTTGTCATTTTCTCTATGCTGTAGTGTTGTGCTATTTATGACCAGGATTTGCACATAGTCTTTGCAAAATCTTGAAGCCTCCTGTCTTTGTTGTATATCTAGTCTTGTATAGACTTATTCCCCATGTATCATTTGTATTTATTCTAACTCTTGAATTTAGTGCTGTTTATTGTTTATATCAATACGTTATCATTATTATTTAGGAACCTTGCTTCCTATTTTCCTCAACTTCCTGTCCTCCGTGCACATCATCAGTGTGCGAAGCACATCCCTTACAGAAGACTTTGCCTCTACCATGGACTCAAAAAGGATCCATTTGCCTCATGAGGTTGGAGAGTTCGCTGCCCAGCCCCCCAACCTCTACCATCTTGTGGCAGAGCAACTGAGGAAGATTGCTTGCTGCCATAGACAAATGGGTTCGAGGGGTTTGTGACGTGACCATCTCCCACGCTCCATCACCACCATCCACCTGTCTCTCCTGGCGGAATGCAGTCTCCCTCAGCAGTTCCGCAGGTTGACTCACCAGTACGCCTGCCAGACCGCTATGACGGAAATCCAACTGCTTGCGAAGGGTTCGTCCTCCAATGTGCCCTCTGGTTTACTTACCACCAGCATCAACTGATACAGAGAAGATCGCATCTGTGGTGGCCCACCTCTCTGGTAAGCTGGTTGGGGAGAATTGGCTTTCTCCACATACGCCGGTTTTCTCCAGCAGTTTCGCTCAGTCTTTGACCACCCTGGGAAGAAGGCTGGGGACCAGTTGCTGGACCTGCGCCAAGACTGCAGCTGACAACACCCTCCAGTTCCGAACCTTTGCTGCAGCTAGCGGTTGGAATGAACCTGCACTCGTTACCATCTTCCAGAATGGGTTGAGTCCAGGGCTTAGGGCAGAGATGGCCTGCAGGGACCTGGATCTGTCCCTGCCAGCATGCAGGAGAGATGGCGGGTTCAGCCCAGAGGCTCCACCCAGCTGCCCAGCCTATGTAGCTGGGGATTGCGAGACCACCTGAGTGACACCCCTGGTAGAGATCCAGCCCCTGCACCCACTATCCAGAAGGAGAAACAGCGTGTGAGGTTTTATGAAATGAACTAAGTGCGAGAACCAGGAAAATACAAAAGGGAGGCTTTATTTTTGAAGGGGGAAACCCCCAAACAGAGCAGGCAACAGTACAAAGTCCACAATTCAATATCAGAATCCAAAGGGCAAAATCCAGAATCGTAAACAGGGCACCAATCACAAAAATCACGGTCAGACGAAAAAAGGTTCAAACACAAGAAGGCGGCAAAGTACAGGGAGAATGCAAAACTCGGCAGTCAAGGACGGTCCAGTCAGAAGGATAATCACAGTGGGTACAAGGCGAAATGAACGTGGCACAGGTAAGCAAAGGAGAACGATCTGACACGGAAGTGCTGTGAGCAGACATCTAATATACATTTCTGGGAGGTCACATGGTAATGGAATACAGGTGCAAGCAATGGGACTGATTAACAAGAGTGAAACACATTGGGAGGAAACTAATCGCATGAAATTGGCCGAATTGGCAGAGGTCGTTCGTCAATTAGTAAGTGCAGCTATACAATCCCGAGTGCTCGTTAGTAAGTTAGTCTAATACAATATACAATGTTAGTGTTGGTTAGTAAATTAGTAGAAATAACAAACTGTTAGTAGGTGTTAGTAATATAGAAAAAGTAAGGGGAAGGAAGTAAACGAGATGGGGGAGGAAGATTGAAACCAGAAACCATTAAATCACCCGAAGGAGTGAGACGAATTACTGGGGCTGTGAGCAAAGACAAGACTAATGTCAAGACAGGGGGAGATGAAGTGCAATGCATGGAAAATGAAAACATGGCATGGAATAAACTATGGTCAAAACTAACTCATGGAAAATAACAAAGCATGAATACTTTAATATCCAAATCACAATACATAATCTAGAGAGTGGTCAGACGTAAGCAAATAATCCAAATACACAAAGTTCAGTCAGAAACAAAGCAAGGCAGAATCATAATCATAAGGCATGGCAGAATCAGAAGACATGGCATGGCAAAAGCAGAATCACAACACAGCGCCCCCCAAGATAAAGGTGTTACCCACTGCCATCACTGGCCAGCACTTCAAGATCCCAGGGTGCCCTTTAATCTTTTGACCCTTCTTACAGAGGCCCTGATTGCCTCGGGTGCAGCAGGCAATTTCATCTCCACCCAGTTGGTGCGGCCCAGCCTACCAGCTGGACACTCCCCTCCCGGTGGCAGCTGCTGAAGGGTAACCTCTGGGCATGGCAGCGTTACCCACCAGATAGCGCCAATCTCCCTCACTATCCAGGAGCATCATCAGGAGGAGATCCCCCACTGTAGCTGCCCCATTCAAACTAGCCACTCATCCTCGACCTACCATGGCTGTTGCTACATAATCCCACCATCTCCTGGCAACCCAGACGTCTCCACTTCTGGTCACCCACCTGTCAGTGGCACTGTGGCCCCCTCCACATCACCTCCATGACCGTCGAGAGCCCTGACCAGGGAGACCAGCTCGAGATTCTCGAAGAGCACTGTGACCTGCAAGTTGTGTTTAGCAAGACCAAAGTGACCCAGTTGCCTTCTCATCATCCATGGGATTGTGCTATCGAGCTCCTGTCCGGCACTTCACTCCCAGAAGCCGTGTATACCCGCTATTGTTGGCTGAAACTCAAGCAATGGAACAGTATGTACAAGAAGCTCTACAGCAGGGCTTCATTCGCCCTTCCACTTCACCTGCATCCCCCAGCTTCTTTTTCGTCCAGAAGAAGGATGGAGGTCTATGCCCCTGCATAGATTACAGTGGCCTAAATGGTGTCACAGTGAAGTATGATATATGATATGATATGAAGTAAGATCCTCTTGAAGTTCGACCTCCACAATGCCTGAAACCTTATACGTATCAGGGATGGAGCCAAGTGGAAGACTGCTTTTAGGACCACCTCCGGGCGCTACGTGAACTGCGTCATGTTGTATGGCCTTGTCGATCCCCCCTCCCTGAGTTCCAGTCCTTCATCAATGACATGCTATGGGAGAAGCCAGGAAGATTTGTAATCGCCTACGTGAACCACATCCTCTTCTATTCAACCACGTATGAAGAGTACTCAAACACTTGCTTCAAAATCAAATGGCTACATGATCAAACCAGAGGGAGTAGCTATGGAGGATAAAAAGGTAAAGGTAGTGGCGGCATGGTCAATCCCACTGACCATAAAGGAGCTCTGGCGCTTCACGGGATTCGTAAACTTTCATCGGCGCCTCATTAAAAACTTCAGCGAGGTGGCCAGTCCTTCGATCCGTCTTTTCAAGGGAGAACCCAAAAACCTGGAATGCAATCCAGAAGCTTAGGATGCCTTCAACACTCAAAAGTCTGTTCATGACTGCTCTCCTATGCAAATGATCAGGTCCAGATAAGCCCTTTGTAGTGGAAGTCGACGCCTCAAATGCGAGGGTTGGGGAAATCCTGTCACAGAGGCTCAGAGTCCCCGAAAAGCTGTATCCCTGTGCATGCTTCTCACACAAACTTATGCTCACAGAGGCCAACTATGATGTGGGTAATCAAGAGCTGCTGGCCATAAATTTAGCACTAGAAGAATGAAGGGATTGGTTGGAGGGGGCCTGTCACCCATTCCTTATGTTGATCGACTATCGGAACCTGGAATATTTACGAATCGCACAACGGCTGAATTCTCGGCAGGGCAGGTGGGCACTCCTTTTTTACTCGTTTCAATTTTACAATAACTTATCGCCCAGGCTCCAAGGACATCAAAGCAGATGCGCTTTCCCAAAGATACGAGGTGGAGAAAGATCCAGAGGCAGAAGAACCGATCCTACCCTCCTCTTGCATCCTCACCCCAATCAAATGACATTTAGGCCGAGAGATAGCAAAAGAGACCAGGAAGAGCTCTCCTACCACCTCGGTGCCAGCAAGTAAGACATTCGTACCCGTTGCTCTTCGACAGCGAGTTATTCTATGGGCGCACACTCCCCTGTCTGCAGGGCACCCTGGAGCCAAAACAACTATACACAACATCAGTTGGAAATATTGGTGGCCCCACCTGGCCTCTTGATGTGGAAGCAGTCATCTGGTTATGCGCAACTAGTGCCATCTCCAAGACACTACGCCAGTTGCCAGCCAGCAAGCTCAACCCATTACCAGTCCCACATCTTCCATAGTCACACATCGCTGTTGACTTTGTAACAGACCTCCTTTCATCGGAAGGTAACACATGCATACTGGTAATTGCTGACAGATTTTCCAAATTCAGCAAGTTTGTGTCTTTCGCCACACTGCCCTCTGCTCTCAAAGTACCAGAAGTGCTATTAGTTCAGGTTTTCAGGAACTTTGGCCTTCCAGAGGACATCCTCTTGGACCTTGAGCCACATTTCACCTCCTGAGTGTGGAAGGTTTTCTTCTGGAAGCTGGGAGCCTCAGTAAGCCTCACTTTGGGGTACCGCCTGGAGAGGAATGGGCAGGCGGAGCGTACCATCCAGGATTTGGGGAGGCTCCTCCGAGCCTACTGCCACCATCGACAACAGGATTGATTCAAGTGCCTGTCCTGGGCAGAGTATGCCCAGAACTCCCTGAAGAGTGTGTCCACTGGGGTTACCCCTTTCCCGTGTGTGCTCGGGCGGCAGCCTCCCCTGTGCCCATGGGACCGGAGCTAGACAGATGTCCCAGCGGTGGACACCTGATTCAAAGAGGGGAAGGAAGTCTGGAAAAACGCCGAAGTGCAGATCCGAAGGGCACTCCGCCATCAGAAGATCCAGGCAGACCGGAGACATTGGGAGGCCCCCAACTACCAGCCAGGGGACCGAGTCTGGCTTTTCAAGAGGGATCTGCGCCTCCGCCTGCCCTACAAGAAGCTCAGCCTACGGTTCATTGTCCCATTCCATGTCCTCCGGAAAGTCAATGAAACAGCCTACTCACTACAGTTGCCGTCGGACTACCACATCAACAATACCTTTCATGTATCTTTGCTTAGGCAGGTGATAGCTGGGCTCCTGGCGGAGATTATCCCCCCTTCCCCCCACCTGAAGACCTTCCCTCTGTCCTGGAGGTTGACAGGGATCCTGTCAGATAAATTCTGGAGCAAATATGCTGCCACTTAGACCTTTTCCATTCCAAAGACATCTCTTCATTTTCCAAAAACTAAACCACAGTCTACGTGCATTACTTACAACTGCACGGCAGCATATGCAGAGAGCGCAGGTGCTAGATTGACCTCCACCAGGCCAAATTTGTCTCTGATTGAAAACGTATTGTGCTTTATGAAAAGAACTGTATGGCAACAAAATGCAGCACAATTTTAATGCTGACTACCTGCATAGTTGAGGAATGGGGGAAATTCTGCTTGTTGGACTTGACCAATTGGTGTCTTCAGTGCCCAAATGCTTACTGAGTTTTATTGAAAGACATGATGTCACACAGTGGTAGACAGTCAACAAGTGCTAAATTTTTGGTCTTTGCTGTAGTCCTCAAATTGCATTTTGTCCATAAGAAATGGTTTATGTTGAAATTCTGTGTTGTTGTACTGCATAGTTGATTTCAATATAGTAGACAGTGAATTGATATATTAATCCAGTATTTTGTGATTTATTTGCAGTTTCCATGATGTGCCAACTTTTTTTCAGAATTGGGGTTGCATAGACCGTATATTAGGCTTTGTGTCGAGATGGAATAGGATTTGATTGATTTAGTTATCCCTAAAAGCACTTTCTAAAAGCATGCACCATGCACTAAAAATGAATCAGAACTAATGAAAGCTAATAAAATCCAATCCAGTCTCTGAGCAAGCAAAGAATTGTGCTTTCAACAGATGAATCTGCCTCAGAACCTGCCAGGTACATACTTTCATTTGAAGTATGCAGTCGAAAGGGATGCTGAAATTATGCTATGTTGAAAAGGTAGCAATACACATCAGTGACCTACCATGCCACTTTGACCTTCCTCTCCATCAGGTTAAAGAATCTGCCATTTACTTTCACCAAACTGAAGGATCTTGCTGCACTTTGGCTATCCGACAATCAGGTAGATGTTTTCTCATTATTTTCAGAAAAAAGTGTGTTCCCCAACACAAACAACATGATTAAATCTAGGGTTATTAAACGTTACAAAGCTTTGCAACTACATTTTGTTGATCTTTAATGACTGATTTGTATCTACCTGAATTGAAAATGAAAATGATCCTGCTAAGTGGCTGATACATCTTAAAGACAGATTCTGTTTTTTATTTGTCTCATCATATGTTACCCCTGAACTTTGTGTGCTGTTGCAGTCCAAGGCCTTGATCCCTCTTCAGACGGAAGCCCATCCAGAGACCAAGCAGAGGGTTCTTACCAACTACATGTTTCCCCAGCAACCTCGGCACGATGACGGTGGGTCTGACACGAAAATGCTTTGTCAAAACAGCCAATTTCGAATACAGCTTTTATATATTCTGAGTACAAATGAAAACGCACCAATCGAATAGCTCCACGGATTGATATGTGAAGTATATACGTATGATGCATTTGAGATAATGAATGATTTAAGAAGACATGTAAACATCATTCAATTTTATTCACGATAATGTTAATGTGCGAGAGAGGTTTAACTGGTGTAGGGGTCAAACAGGAAAGTCAATAACGGGTGTGACCGCCATTTGCATTGACACATGCAGTGCATCGTCGTCGCCTGGAGTTAATCAGTCTCTGGATAGTGTTCTGAAGGATAGCATTCCACTCCTGAACAAGGGCAACCTCAAGTTCTCGGATGTTGTCCATCTGGCGTCGACGTGAAAGACGTTGTCCAATTTCATCCCATAAGTGCTCGATAGGGGAGAGGTCGGGCGACAGAGCAGGCCACTGTAGCACGGGGATGTTCTGCTGTGCAAGGTACTGCATGGACACCCTTGCAGTGTGTGCCTTAGCGTTGTCCTTTTGGAACGTTTGGACATCGTGGTGTTGGTTGAAGAACGGCACAACATGGTTCTGCAGCACCTGGTCCCGGCAGTAGACGCCGTTCACCCTTCCTCTGCAGATATGGAGAGGGGTTCTGTGACCGTAGCTTATTCCACCCCACACCATAACGCTGCCACCACCCCAACGGTCCGTTTGAACGACACAATTGCGTTTTAACGTTCACCACGTCTCCGCCAAACACGTACATGGCCATCTGCGTTCCTTAAGTGAAATCTTGACTCGTCAGAAAAGATGACACTGTGCCATTGTCGTAGTCACCAATTCTGGTGCCTGTTTGCCCACTGTAGACGCTGGTTTCGGTGACGATCCGTCAATATGGGGCCGAAATAAGGACGTTGTGCACGCAGGCCTGCAGCTTGCAGACGGTTCCGTACGGTGTTGGGGTGAATGAATCCACGTCGTCCTTGGACTTGAGCAGCCGTTCTTGTCGCTGGTAGTGTTCGGTCTCGGACATGATCCTGTACGATCTGACAGTCCTGACGGGCTGTTGTCACACGTTGTTGACCCGGTCGAGGACGGTCCCGAGTGCTTCCCGTTTGCAGAAACCTTTGATGGAGTCTTGTGATCGTTGTGTGTGCGCAGTGTAGTCGTCTGGCAATTTCCCTGGTGCTGGCGCCAATTTGAAGCATGCCTATGGCACGTTCCCGTTCAGGGGCTGTAAGTCGCGGCATAGTGTCGACGTTTCACAAGTGTCAGTGAAGAAGTGAAATTGTATTCGGATTCACATGCTTTTAAAGGTAATGTGTGCACAATTTCAGAGGGAAATTCATTTTTCCCGTGGTGTGCGTGCAAGATGTTGCATTTTTGCAAAAAATTGCCAAACGTTACAGTTAACTTGAAATTTTTGCATTTCTTGCACCTGGCATGTCCGATGTCGTCACTGTAGTGTTGTTGTTGTTGTTGTTGTATAAAAATTATATTGAAGTTCATTTGAACTTAAATATTGACTTTTTTCAAGTGGTGCATTTTCATTTGTACTCAGTATATATTGTACACTACCGCTCAAAACTTTGGGATCACTTTGAAATTTTCTTGTTTTCCATGGAAACACGCATGAAATTAGTCGATATAGCAAATGAACAGAACATGCTGACATTGTCTTAGAAATAATGATTTTAATGGAAAATGATGAACATGTACTTCAAACTTTGCCTTCATCAAAAAAAAACACCTTCACTTTTGATACTGAAACTGGTGTTTGACAGGAACTATTTAGCGCAGCTGCTAGTTGACAACCTGTGAGGCGTCTTTGTCTTAAACTACACATTCTCAGATATTTGTCTTCTTGCACAGTTGTGCATCGGGGCGTCCCATTCCTTTCTTCTGTCCTTGTCAGTGCCAGTTTGTGCTGCTCCCTGAAGGGAGTAGTTGACAGCATGGTAAGAGATTTTAAGTTTTCGATTTCTCGTCTTGAATAGCCTTCTTTTCTACGCACAACAATAGATTGACAGGTCTCTAAAGGAAGTTCTTTCTTTCTGGCCATTTTGAGCCTGTAAACAAACAAACAACTGCTGATGCTTCAGGTATTAAACCAACCTTAAGAATGCCATGCTCCCTTTTGCGCTCCCTTATTAGTTCAGTGGTTTTCAGCTGTGCAATACATTTGCTGAAGGGTTTTCTAAAAATCAATTAGCCTTATAAAACGCTTTACTTGGATCAGCAGCCATACCAGGAGATTGATGCAGAGGACTGACAGTTGCTGATAATAGGCCTCTACGCAAAAATGTAGATCATTCTTTGAAAATCATCTGATTAATTTTAATCGTTTGTGAAATGGAAAAAAATGTTTATGAAATGCATGAAAATGTATTTTTTCTTTGGAAAAAAAAGGAATTTGCAAGTGATCCCAAAATTTTGAGCGGTAGTGGATATATATTTCATTATACAGTCACAGAAATGAAGTTAGACTGGTAGTACAGTTTTATTCCTCATTTATTTCAAATGTATTTCAAAGTCAGCAATGAGCATCCTTAATAATTGCAAATTTTGTTGGTACCTCCGAAGTTGCCTCAGTTATACTGGAAAAAAGTTCAGGGATGTTTGATGTGGTTGCATGTAAAAAGTCTTGCTTCCGTCGGCTATCCACTTGCCTGAGGATAGTGACCTCCAGCTCAGTGAATGTTATCTGTTGTCCTGAAGTTAAGGCAGTCAGGGCTGTGGATTAAAACTGACACTGGAAATTCCTTCCGAGCAGCTGAAATGCGTGGAGGACTTCTGTTAGGCTTGTGAAGGGCTGTCCTAGCACCAGTTTTGCATCAATGTTGTAGTGAGCCCCCAATTTCTCTCTCTCATGCATAGATTACCAGTCAGACACTGACAGCTTCAACCCCACACTTTGGGAGGAGCAGCGACAGCAGCGGATGACTGTTGCCTTTGAGTTTGAAGATAAGAAGGAAGATGAGGACAATTCTGGAAAAGTGAAGGTATCGTTTGTTTGTCCCTATCATATTCAGCTCCCCTCATTCATCTCCAGCCTTACAGCTCGATAATTATTTCATCAATGGTGCATTGCATGATGGGAAATGGGATTCCTAAATCCTGTGAAATGTAATGCAAGGACTGGGGCGATCAAGTAGGGTGGCCTGAGGTTGGGAAAACTCACACTTGGCTGGTTGTGCCGCCTTAATGAATCCTGCATGCCATCAGCTAGTGGCTCGTCTGGTAGTGGTAAGATGACCCATTTCTGAAACCCTGACCCCTGACAAAAACACAGGAGCATGGATCCAGAATAAAGCCAGCTCTCTTGTGGTTTGAACTCAGGTGGAGATCAATCTGAAACGCTACCCCACCCCTTATCCAGAAGACCTTAAGAACATGGTGAAGTCAGTTCAGAACCTGGTCGGGAAAACCAGTCATGTAACCGAGAAGTGTTCCTCAGGCACCAACATGGAGCTCCCTGGCAAGGAAAAGTTTGAGCCCCAGTGGCCCATTGCAGCAACAGAGGTCAGAGTTCCAGTTATCTGGAGGATGATGGTATTTACAGTTAATAAATGGTACCCATTCTGTGGTACTCCTGGGCTTGTGCCAAGAATATCCTAAAGCAAGATTTCATCATCGTGGAATCTTGAGTTTTGTTCCAATGATGGGTTGCTCGGATTATAATTTTTTTGTGTGTGTGTGATTTTTGTGTCTTTACTTATACGTAATGGCTTCTCAACAGGTATGGTCAAATTTGATTTTTTTTTTTTTTTCAAAATCAAGGCTATAAACTGCGGTAAATAATTCTTTCTAATGACATCATGTGTTTCTCATCTTACGTAGCTACATGTTGTTATCTTGTAGAGAAACTATTTATTATTGTTTGGTTTGGGAGTTATTTTATCTAAACCCCAGTAAATTTTGAAAAAATGCAATGAAGTATGTTATAAGTCATTTATCAAGAATCATCGGTCACTGCAGTAACGTAATTGAAGCAAACGTGTAAGGTAGACTCCCTGTATTTAGAACAAAACATGGCGAGGAGGTCCCTTCATGTTGCATTTAAAGGCTAGCAGTGGTGTGGTGGAAGGTATGATGAGTATATTCAACTCAACTCTGTTACTGTCAATTCTTTGTACAATATAAACCTATCAGCCAAAAAGCCATTGAAATACATAGAAGAGTACACCCCGCTTGCCATAGTGATCTATCCATCTACCTAAGAAGGCATACACACCCCTGGGACCAATACATCACTGAAGACTAGTCAATGATCAATATGGTTTAGAATCGTGATTGTTTATTGGCTGAAGACACTGAAAGACATTGAGTGATGTCAATAGGAATAATTACTGAGAAAATGACAAAAAGCTCCACTACTTCCCAGTATTTGTGATGTCGCATGAGCTCATAGTGATCCAAATACCTATCCAGGATGCTCTGAACAGTGCATTTAACCCCTTTGCACAGAAGTCAAATCTGGCTATTCATGCATTTCCCTATTTAAGGCTTTATAATTTGATTTGAGTTTCAAAGAGAAGGGGAAAATGGTTTATCTTATTTCAGTTAATTTTCATGATTTTGGTTGAGAGAAAAGTTTTCAAACATAAAAAATCTCCATGAAAATTCAGCATTGAAACTGTAAAAATGAAATACTGAGTATTGAAAAATGGCTGGGAACTAAAACTATACATTTCTGGGATCATAAACTCCTTGAACATAAGTGTACTTCATGTGAGTATGAAATTTAGAATTATCTACTTTTTATGTGCCAAACAAGACAGCTCTCTGAGTGGCTCCCAAAACTCTGAGCCCTCAAAATGGTGCAATGTCAAATCAAATAATAATCAAATTTTAACACAAATCAACTTTTGTCACGTGATATTCAATATGAATTAATGATTTTTCTGGTGGAATTTAGCATGAGTTTATCAATATAGGCACTGTTGGACATCAGTGGTCACAAGTAATGGCGTGCTTTCAAATGTTATTAAGGCCTTCAGTAACATCACCCTTGCCGCATAATTGCTCTTAAACTGTTTTGATCAAGCTTGCCTGATTAACAATCAAGAAATGTATTGACTGAACAACTAAGACCAATGCATGACCTGTTATGATGAAGAAATGCTAATAAAGCAATTGCCTATCGGCAATGTTGATATAATTGATTTGACACTGCAAGGATAGCAATAACTGAAAAAAAATCCAAAACTTTCTCCAACTTTTCTCCATCTGGATTTTTTCATTTATTCTGATAATTACACTGCCACTCCGCTGTATGTCGTGCCTCATAGCGCTCTTAAGCCGTGACTATATTCAGAATATTGAGCAGATTCTTCCACTTTATTGCTTAATGAGCCTGGTAAACTAATTTTTGCAAAACTGAGACATTTCATGAGCTGACGTTACATGACTTCAGAATGTATTGAGGCGTATGGACATTTTACATTGTCATTTATGCACAGAACAAAACTTCGTGATGCAACACGAAACAATGCTATCAAAAATAAATCCTTCCGATTCTTCTTAGCAGCTGTTGCTAATTGGACAAAGTACTAGCCCCGTTCAGAATTAGCTGGGATAAAGTGTAAATTGTGAAGAAAATCAAAATGCAATGACTTTCAAATCACACCAGCCAGTATTGTATTCACAAGAAACAGAGATAACATAGAAAAGGGTGAAAGTGATAAATTTTACAATTTTATGCACAAAATGAGCTCATTTCGAATTTGATGGCTGCTACAGGTCTAAAAAAAGTTGGGACAGGGGCCTGTTAACCATGGTGTAGCATCCCCTATTCTTTTTAACACAGAGTGGAGGCGTGTGGGCTATGCGGAGACAACTTTCTTGAGTTTAGCCATTGGAATTTGATCCCACTCTTGTTTAATTCAGGCTCCCAGCTGCTGGAGAGTTTTGGGTCTCCTTTGACGGACTTTTACACTTCATCCCAACTATTTCGGAATAGGGGTCGTAAACTGAGTTAGGATGAGGCAGTTAGACATTGAAAGGTTAGGTTACGGAAAGTCTTTTGTTACCGCTGATGGACCACTACTGGTTACGAGTAACCTCTCCAAACCCAAAACATGCCTTTTCTTAATGATTATTGAAGAATTTTTTCAATTTTTCTTCATAGTCCCACAAGCCAGCACACCTACTCATTAAAAGAACTGCTTAAATAACAGTTAGAACATTCACCCTGCAATGAAAAGCTTGCAGTGCCCAAATCTGAGCTCGCAAGCTTGTATAAATACTTTTCATACCCGATAAGGGGGAGACGCGATAGCGCAGTGGACAAGTACGCTTGACTTGGGATCCAAGCCCTGGCCACGACCCTCGCGGTGTGTTCTTTGGCAAAACACTTCACTCCCAGGAAGATAAGCCTTATATTCCTTGTCTTGAGTTATCCTTCTCTTGCTCAAAAGTTGGACATCCAAGCGTTCCTTTTTGGCAGAACCTAACAAATGGTATCAGAGGTGAGATCTCCGTTTGAGCTAACTACTGGGCGAAACGGCCTCCTCACGTCAGGTGAGTAGCTTCAGATGGACGAAGGTAATGTTAGAGAAATAACAAAAAGAAGACAGAGGACACAAAGATTTTTTGTTAAACTTCAAAATGGTCTATTTTCTGGCTTTGAACCTGCAGTGCTCTCTTGTGGCTTTGATTTGCCAATGTAGTTTTACTATTGAACTGCATATCTCATGGTACTTTTCCATTTTCACGAAGCTTGAGAAAGGTAAAAAAAAAAAAAAAAAATTTAAGAAATAAAAAATTATCCAGACCACAAGCTTGCGAAAACAATAAAGCATGAAACCTGGCAAGCTCCCTAGTAAGCCGCACTGTCTGAAACTGCACTGTAAAAAAATAAATGTGCCTGCACTGTAGAAACACTGGATAAGTAAAGTACATCACAGCATAAAACTGATAACTACCAAGTAAGTACTGTACTTAAAAAAAACTGCACTATAAAAAGAATAGAATATGAATTAGTATGAGGAATTACTGGGAGCTGCAGCAGCGCCCTCTGAGCCCCCTCCATGGCTGAAGACATTGAGTGCATTTCCCAAAAGCTTAGTTGCTATCTTAGTTAGCAACTTACATACTTCGTCCATTCACAGTCAATGGGCCCAACTATGTGAGTTAGCAACTGTGACTTCGGGAAACGCACCCATTATTGGAGCACCACACCCAACAGTTTCAAAAACTTTTAGCACCAGTTCTACCGCATACGACTGCACAGCAAAAGGGAACAAGGAAGGAGGGATACAATTACAGTGCTAAGCAACCAAACTCAGTATTCGGGGGCTATTCCTCCGCTTTCAACATTCCGAGGGACTCGAGCAACCCAGCAGTCAGACTGATACGCTCTTTGCAGCAGAATAGAGGTAATTAGACAGAGGTCACACAGTGCAGGCCCCCCCAATACCTCCACCTTACAAGACCCAGCTGTGCGGCACAGAGATGAGCGAATGCTCCAACATCCAGGCCTAGCACGCACGGCTCCACTCAAAGGATATACCATGCATGGCAGCAGTGGAATACGACAGGACATGTGACATCAACTACCATACAAACCTGCCAAAGTAATGCTAGGCACGTATGATGGCAAAGAAAACTAGGACTCATTTCAGTTGCGACGCCTCGTGGGCTTGGCTTATCCTGGCACAGACCTATTGCTGCAGGATCAGCTAGCTACTGATGCCTTCTTAAAAGGACTGAGGAAACAAAAAGGTAGCCTATGAGGTAATGAATCATGATCCTCAATCACTGGCCTAGGCACAGAAGCTAGTTGAAGCCCATGAACATAACTTCATGGCAACACTGGGCCGTGATGCAGAGATAAGGACAGGAAGGGCCTAACGTATCTCCTGGGCAGATGAAGAGGCCTCCAGATGTTTGCAGAGCCGCAAATATGTTACTTAGCATCAATTTAAGAGACTGATGGACAAAGTGGAGCAGCTGCATCTGAAGTTGGAGCACTTGCAGCCTGTGGCCATAGACTGTGGAGCCATGGGGCCCAGTGAGCACTCTGCATCATATGGTAACAGAAAACGCAAACAAGAGAGGGGAAGGAGACAAAGATATCAACTGCCACCACAAAGCTTTAGGATGTGATCACCCAGCCCAAATCAAATTCCCCTGTGGGGAAACAGGGAACATTATGAGAGTGTTCAAGGTCACCTAGTCCAAGTAGCCATGGAGAAATTGCTATGAGAAGTGAGCCAGAAGCTTTCGGGAACCCTACAAATAAGGAGGACCAGCTTCCCACCCCACAGCTGGGATGCAAGGCTAAAAGAGGTCCCAGTTTGCAAATTGAAATCACAGTGAATGGACTGCCCATCTAAGCCATTGTGGATCCTGGTGCAGAAGCCACTGTGATCTCTAAAGAGGTTTACAACATGCTTCTAACAGAAGCATGGAAACCTCTCAGCAAAACCTCTTTCAGGAATGCTGAAGTTGGAAGCAGAATGTCTGCCTTGGGTGAATTAGAAGTAACTCTGGAGATTGGAGGCTGGAAAGTCAAGTGGAAAGTCTTCGTTAGCCAGATCCATGACTCTCTTCTCCTGGGCCTCGATGTAATGCAAGCTGCTGATATGACAATCTTTGCTGGTTGCCTGGTGTTTCTTGGCAGGGAGCCAGTGTCTATCTAGGTTGTTGAAAGTAATGGGGAAGACTACTCTCTGGCATGTGTTCTCTGGGAAGACATTACCCTACCACATGAAAGTGAGTGCCTTGTCTGGGGTAAAGTTGATAAGCTAAAGCCTGGTCTCCCAGCAGTTTTGGAGCCACTGAACATCACTGAGACTGTCTCATCGGGAAGTGTAGCTGTCTACATGGATCCCAGAGTTCTTGTCAGGCTTTATGATTTCTCAAGTGCCAAAGCATCCCTGCCCCGTGGACTTCGCGTTGGCATTGTTGTCGAAACCTTCCCTGAGGATTCCCTTATTTTGTATGACTCAGAGTACCAGCAGAAAAGTGTATCTGAAGAAGAGAGCAGTGGAAGAGCTCTGCCAGTGGTTGGACAAGTAGAAAGAAATGCAATGGAACTGCCAGAACATCTGCAAGCTCTATATCTTTAGCCTAATAGCATAGTCGCCTAAGTCATACTTGGATGTTTCCGGAAAACAAGAAAAAACACAATTTTTAGCAAGCACATAGTCAAAAAATGACTTGGGCAATTATGCTATGAGGCTAACAATATGTTGCCTCAATTGAGGCTCTCATTGAAGACCAGCAAGCAACACTGATTGAGGTCCTCCTGAAGTACAAGTCTGTCTTTGCAACCAGTGATACAGACCTTGGCTATCTCTTTACCATCACCCATAAGATTGACACTGGGACTGCTAGACCAGTTTGCCAGTCTGATGGATGCCTCTCAGCTTGCAGGGGGAGGAAGAACAGCATCTCAAGGAAATGCTGGAAGCAGGAATAGTGATACCATCCTCCTCTGAGTGGGAATCACTGGGTGCCCTCATTCGCAGGAAGCATGGCAGTGTCCGTTAGTGTTCTGACCAACGGTGTCTAAATAGCCTAACACTAAAGAACACTTATCCACTGCCCAAAATTGATTAGTGCCTTGATGTCATGGGAGAAGCCACTGTTTTCTCTACTATGCATCTCCAGGGTGGATATTGATAGATTGCTGTAGACCCTGAGGACCGTGGCAAGATGGTGTTCATTAACCGCTACAATTTTTAGAGAACACCAGGACGCTGTTTAGCCCCTGCCATGTACCTAGTATGTTTCAGAAAGCCATGAAACTGGTCCTCTGAGGGTTTTTAGTGGAAGACACTTCTCATCTACTTGGATGACATCATCATCCTAAGCAGAGGGGTTGAGGAGAACCTGCAGCATTGGACGGTCTTTGAACAGCTCCACAGCTACAGTCTAAAGTTGAAACCCAAGGAATGCCAGTTCTTCAGAGACAAGGTCCTTTTCCTGGGACATGTAGTTAGTGGAGAGGGGATAAGTCCCAAACCAGTACTGATCAAAGACATGCAGGACCGGCAGCCTCCAATAAACATTCAAGAGTTTCAAGTCTTTCTAAGGCTATGCAATTACTATTGCCACTTCGTTCCTGCCTTTGCTGAGCTTGCTAGCCCCCTAAATAATCTCCTCAAGAAAACAACAGAGCACCAGCGGGTTCAGCCACAGCAGGAAACCTTCCTGCAACTCAAAGAGAGACTGACCGCTGCTCCTGTTTTTGCTTACCCCGCCTCCACTGGCACTTACATCCTGGACACTGATGCATTCAACCATAGCATTAGTGCAGTGCTGTTACAGCTTCAGTGGTGGGAGGAGAGAGTTATTTTATAT
This sequence comes from Gymnothorax reevesii, assembly GCA_029721435.1. Taxonomy (NCBI): domain Eukaryota; kingdom Metazoa; phylum Chordata; class Actinopteri; order Anguilliformes; family Muraenidae; genus Gymnothorax; species Gymnothorax reevesii. The sequence goes on from CM056575.1 coordinate 96,927,638, forward strand.
GCCAGCACTCATCTCACTACTACACAGCAGAGATACTGTGCGACCAGACGGGAGCTGCTAGCCATTATTAAGTACAGAAGACAGTTCCGCCACCTTCTCCTTGGCAGAAAGCTCCTCCTCTGAACAGACCAGGGTGGTCTAACCTGTCTTTTCCATTTCAAACATCCGTATGGCTAGCTAGCTCGCTGGCCTGAGGAGCATAGTCAATATGACTTTGAGATTTAACATTGAGGTGGTCGACAGCACGAAAACACAGATGCGCTGTCAAGGCACACAACATATGGTCCAACAGACTGTGACCGGATTAAGCAGGCAAGGAAGTGACAGAGCTCCAATATCCTCGGTCTTCTCACTGTAAAAGACTGCATGAGCAGTGGGCCAGATTTGAGGAAGATGTGGATGATGTGGTTCCTTTGGTCATCAGGCAGATCATTATACAGGAGGATGAGGACAGCATCAAAGGACAGCAGCAAGTGGAAGCTGATCTCCATACTTCAACAGTGAACTAGCTCCAACCTCTGTGCTGCCAGCAGCTAGTGGCAATCCAAAAAGAGGACACAGTACTGTTCGTCTTGCATGGCTGGAAAGAATCTGGAATTGTCCCAACTAGAGAGCAATTAACCATGGAAAGTCCAGCAGTGAGAAAATACTGGCTCTTCTGGCCACAAGTGGTACTTCATCAGGGAGTCCTACATTACCGGTAGGAGAATGCTGGCAGAGGTAGACCATCCTTCCTGCTGCTAGTCCCTGCTTCACTGCAAAATGAAGTCATGCAGGGCGGACATTTAGGAGAAGAAAAGACTCTACAGCATCTACGGAAAAGTTACCATTAGTACTACACAGTGGGAGATTTTTGCAAATACATTCAAAGATGCCCTCAGTGCAAAGTCTAGAAATAAAGCAGTCTCACACAAAGAGCTAAGTTTCAAACCTTCCAGGCCGTAGCACCTATGCATCTTGATGTACTGGGTCCACTCCCCACCTCATCCTCTGGGGATAAATACATCCTGGTCATCATGGATCAGTTCACAAGGTGAGTGGAGGCATTCCAAATTCCAGATCAAGGGGTAGGGACAACAGCTAAGCCACTAGTCAATGACCTCATCTCATGCTTTGGAGCCCCATTGGAGCTACACGCAGACCAGGGCATAACTTTGAAAGTGCACAGTTCCAGAACAGTGTTCCAACTCTTTCAGATCTCCAAGACCAGGACCACACCATACCACCCCGCTTCAAATGGACAGGTGGTAAGCTTTAATTGTACACATCTCCAGATGATACGTTGCAATGTGGATCAAAACCATAAAAACAGGGATGAACACTTACCCCTACTGACAGCTGCATATTGCAGTACTCAAAAGTCAAGTACTGGCTTCACGCCCAACATGCTAATGCTGGGGAGGGAGGTCCACCAGCATCTGGTTAGGGATGGCAGAGCAAAAACATGGAGAAAAGGAACCTTTCGAGTGTGTACGGAACCTGCAAAAGAGCCTTGGTGAGGTCCACGAGATGGCTCGACAACATCTCCCCACAGCTCAACACAGACAAAAGAAGATTCATGATTTACGAGCTTAGCAGCCCAGCTACAATGTTGGAGACCTATGTCAGAGACTGCACTAAAAAGAAAAGTTTCAGCCCCAAGCTGCAAGCCCCCTGGAAAGGCCCATGTATAGTCAAAGCTGGCTGTGGCCCTGTGCTGTATGAGATACAGACTCGGCGTGAAAGGAAAGTCATGCACCGTGATCAGCTGATGCCTTACACAAGTGATGTCATTCCTGCATGGACCAGGCGACAGAGGCATGCAATCCTTCCATAGCGCCCAGACTCAGTCACACTGCAAGAACAATCCTCCGTGGCACCACAGTCTGTGACATCTGATAACCTTAGTGACAATGGACTGGATGTACCTGAGTTGAACCCTCCTAGGCAGCAAAAGAGAAAAGGAAAGTGGCAGGTCGCCGCACGCAGGCGTAGGTAGACTGCTCTGCTCCAAAACCAGGAACACTAAAAAGAGTCAGATGAAGACAAGCAAGGGCTGTCTATGAGGAAAACTCTTAAGGGAAGAGTAATATGGGCCCCAGCTCTATACCAGGATAATTGAAATAAAAGTGTTGTTTAGTATGTCAGTTATGTCAGATAATGACAGTATAGATTTTTTTTTATGGTAACGTCATCTTGCTCACAAAACTACATAGGTTGTTGATTTATCCAGTGCCGTCTTGTACATTTTTCTGTGATCGCTCGCTGGCTCTGTTGTGGACTGGAAAAGTTCCTCTGCACTGGAGTTAGAGCATTCCTAAGGCTGTGCAATTGTTGCCATCCTCCAGTAAAAGAAGATAAATGCCATATTCCTTGTCTCGAGTGATCTCTCTCCTGGACGTAAGTTAGACATCCAAGTATCCCTTGTTGGCAGAAGCTGACGATACCTTTTTTTTTACAAAACAGACTTTCCACTATCAGCAAAAAAGCAGGCAATATGCTGCCCTAGATTGAACAGAATCGGTACCACAAATGTAGCGGGGGTCTACCGAAGTGCCTGAGCCATCCACATTTTGAACAAGCCTAAACCTTGGCATTCTCTTTAGTTGACTACGATATAAATTCTAAAACAAAAAGCCATATTGAACCAAATGTCACCACATGCAATTAGCAAAGACTAATGATTACTCTTACTAACCAATGTGGGGAACCAGCTCTGTGATCATCATGGCTAGGGTAAACACAATAAAAAACAGCTAGCCAGCTAGCCATAAGTAAAAACATATACAATTACACTCACATATTAAAAGAGGCAAAACTTTTCTTCATTGAATTCTTCCTCCAGAGACAGATCTATCTGGCAGATGGAGAGTTCCAGTCCTGTTTTATTCAGAATAATTCCCATTGACTGTATCATTGCAAATGTATCACAATGACGAAAATGTAACCTGAGAACTTCAGGCAGGTTTTGGAATTCTTTTTTTTAGGGGGCCAAGCCAGAGGGGCTTGGGAAACCGACCAGCGGTGCTGGGAACCCCATTGTTTTTGTTCGGATTATTATTATTATTATTATTATTATTATTATAGTTATTTTTATTTTTCCGTTGGTAAAAGTGGTGCTGCAGCCTAAACCGTGCAAGGAAGGGTAATGCAATTTGGAGGGTTGGTCCAGAACCCTGCACTCACCTCAGACACCAAAATTCACATATGTCCGTCAGCAGGGGCGCTAAAGTTGAGGGCAACCCGTTTTGGGCTATAACTCCCAGACCGTATGTGTCACATTCAAAAACTTTATATCCTCAGATTTTTTGAATAGTAATTAATCACATGGGCTAGACCACACCCATTTCCGCCTGTAAAATTTTTTCGCAAAATCGCAAAAACTGGAAAACCTACTTTTTTGAACTCCTCCTTGGGATTTTGTCCGATCAGTCTGTAATTTGGCCTGTACACTCTGGAGCCTCACTTGATGTGAAGATATCAAAAGAATTGGTTAGGTTAAAATATGCGCAAAATATTAGCAAATAAAATTTTCTAGCTAGCTATGCAAATGTTTGCATTGCTATATCTCGGTGAAAATAAATGCTAACAACACCAAATTTGAGATCTTTGGTTGGAATGGAACTTTAAGGGCATAAGCCAAATTTGGATAATGTTGGCCACTAGGGGGCGCTGTAAAGGTGGGAAATTTATATATCTTAAATGCCATGACCGATTTTCACCAAATTTGATGGGTATGATGTTGGATCACTCCTGAGGCCTTGTTTTGAAATTCATTATGACTGGTATGACTGGGCGTGGCTTATTACAAGATAAACAACAAACTTTTATTTTAGCTCAAGTATTCGGTTGAGGGCTCCAAAAATTACAGGGTATATCTAGAGTACTAGACAGACCACCCATACCAAATATTGTGTGTCACGTCCACTAGGTGGCACTGTAACAGATGCAAATGCATTTTGGCTTGTAACTTCCACATTTTAAATCAAATCTTCAGAAACTTTATATCCACATATTCCCCAAATAGAGTCACATTATGTGACATAGGCCCCACTGCCTTCCACCAAATATTTTTCTTTTTTACTAGACATTAAAAACATACTTTTTAGAACTTTTCCTAGTGTTTAAACTATATCTGCACAAAACTTTGCTATAACAATCTTCAGATGTGCCTCATCAAAAGTTATCAAAAGAAATTTGCTAATCTAAAAAATCTCGTTCTTATAAATAAACCATTTTTTTCTGCAAGCTAAAAAACACATATTGTTACATATTTTTGTCAAAGTTAAAGCTGTCAATATCAAACTCCTGTCACTCGCTGCAGAGGTCAAACAGAGGCTCTGTGCCAAATTTGGCCCCAATTGGACGATAGGGGGCGCTATAAACATAGAAACACCAAGTGACATGAAAGTTGATCGGATTTGCACAAAATTTGGGGAGTATCATGCTGGGGCACTCCTGAGACCATATCTTGAAGGGGATTGCAACTGGTCAAAGTGGGTGTGGCTTATTACAAGATAAACAACAAACTTTAATTTCAGCTCAGGTATTATGCTGAGGGCTGTGAAATTTACAAGGTATATATAGAATAGGACCCAGACCAAACATACCAAAAATTGCATGGCTACTCCACGAGATGGCGCTGTAACGGATGCAAACGCATTTTGCCGTAAAACTCCCACATTTTAAATCATATCTTCATAAACTTTACATCCTCGTGTTCCTCCGATAGAGTTGCATCTTCTGACATTGGCCATGCCCACTCTCACAGCATATTTTTCTTTCTACGTCAGTTCACATCAAAAAGCTACTTTTTCGAACTTCTCCTAGTGTTTTAGTTCCATCTGCACAAAAATTTGCACATATAATCTCAAGACTGGCCTGATCAAAAGTTATCAAAAGAATTTTGCTACACCAAAAAATTTGGTTACTTATAAATAAACAATTTTTTTCTGCTAGCTAGAAAAAACATATTGTTGCATAATTGTGTCATAGGCAAAGGTATCTACATCAAACTCAAGGCACTTGTTTTTAACGTCAACCAGAGGCTCTGGGCCAAATTTGGTGCAAATTGGCCAATAGGGGGCGTAATAAACAGAAGCATCAATTGACATGAAAGTTGAGAGGGCAGCCTTTTTTGACCTCACGTTTGAGAGCAAATCTTGGTGATGTACCTCCTGGTAACGAAATACAGCTATTTGCATTCCATGGGCTCCGCGGGACCTGGGAGCCAAGTTGCGAGGGGAGGCTTAGCCCCCTTTCATAACTACTTGCAGTAGTAGTTTTCTTTGCAATTGTATCATATTTAGCTGTACAAAGTTGTGAATCTATGTTGAGACCTAATTTGCTGTAACTCTAGGTTTTAAATGATGAATAGTAATGGGTTTCTGATGGTCCAGTCAATGTCTTTCAATTACTGAGGAAAGTTTATACTCTCTGGAATTGGATAAGAAACATGTCAATCATTAGATAATCAATGGGATATAGTTCCCATGGGCGTGAGCTATACCTGTGCTTTATATTGATGAGCCTGATCAAGCATTTGAGTGATTGGATATCAGTGAGAGTTCTTATGAGGATATGAGTGAGCGCTGAATTCCTCGATGGAACAATCTACGCATAAATTAACGGTAGGGAATCACTTGTTTTTATTTTGTGATGACTATAATTGATAATAGAATGAAATAGTATCAATACCGTGTTGATTTTTTTGCTTCAGAAAACAGTTATTTAACAACTTAATTGGGATACCATTAGTTCAGTATAGCTGAAGTGGTTGCTACAAAGGACAGGGATTATTTCTGTCACTGGAGATTGTTTTTTTTAAACTCCTGGATGGATATGATTGGCAAGTATTTTGAGCAGTTTGCACATCAGGCTTGGCTGAGGAGTTTAATTCATACTACTCCTGGGAAATGGAGATGGGACTTCACTCATCTATATTCCAATCTGTGTTCCTCCATGGCTTCCTTGTGAATATTCAATAACTGTTCCAGGTGCTACCCACTGAGAGAAAAGTGCATCTGCATTTATGTAAATGCATAAATAGAGCAGCTCCATGTCTGCTGGCATCTACATCTGCGCAGAGGGGTTAAAGCACATGTGCTGCAATTTTACACTCTGTCATGCAGGTAGATCTCCATTACACCACTGATTGTGAGAATGGATCTGAATACAAATTAAATTGATAGTTAGAAAAGTAAGGCAAGGAGTTGCTTCTTGGGAGTAAAAATTTATCCTATTGGTGCTCTTAGGATTAGGGATGAGTTTCCAAGTCACAGTAAAATAGTCTACAACACTCAAAGTAAGGTGTATTTTAATTAAAATTTAAAGCCTTTATTGAAACATGGCGATAGAATATTAAAATCAATGCCTAGTGGCTAATATTCTACAGCCAAGTTATAATACAGGCTCTTTAAATTGACATGCCCTACTTTGAGTGCGATGGACTATTTGCCTAAGACATACAAATAGGTCATGAGTCTGTATGTATACAGTCTGATTTATTGGCAATATACAGTATAACCAACAGAGATTAAGCTTTAGCTAGAGAATTTAATTGTGGATTGTGAAAGAACTTTATTAATTTGATTTGGACATGCACATACTATTAGAATTCTTGAATTTTGCAATCACATTGTTCTTGAATAAAGGTAAAGTTATTTCTATGCAATTAGAAAAAAGCAACCTGTCTTGGGAGCCTCCTTATACACACTGCAACCTGGCAACCATTTACTGAAACTGGTTATGTTGATGTCCAATATCAAGTAGCAAGGAAAAGAATGAAACTTACACGCAAAAAAGCCAAAGATTATCTGAACGTTTAGATATTTATTGTTATAAAGGATATATGTTGTGATTAGTTATTTTATGTACAAATTTGCACCTATTTAAACTGAAATCACTCGTTGACAAAAAGTCCGAGGAACAGGCAGAAACCGTATCCCGGAAGTTACTTGAAAGTGTAACCAACATTTAAATCTCTTGAGCTTCAATGCAGAGCTTCACAATCCCAAATTTACCATATCTCTGATATGTGTGACTGAGGGGAAGGTTTTTTTTTTTTTTTACCAGGCTGCAGAAAGAGAGGCCACAGACTTCTCCCAAGCCCAGATGACTGAACAGGTTCCCATGCATAACTCCGCAATAGAGATTCCAAAACACAAGGAGAAGGAAGACCTGACAGAGAGCTCTGAGGTAGGATCTGGGCTCCCGTGCTAGGATTTTAAGATTTTTAGCTTACTTGTTCCGATGGACCCAAGGGAGCTTATGCGATCACGTGGCGGCATCGGCGTCCAGCGTCGGCATCTGCGTTAACTTTGATCTTCTTCTCCAAGACCTCTGAAGAGATCAATATGAAATTTGGTGGGGTGGTACATATTGATGTACATATTATGAATTGTTCAATTGGTGCAAATCCGTCCACAGGTGCCGCTGTACAGATGTATAAAGTGTTCAGGTTATATTTTCTGAACCGTAAGTCATAGAAACAAATTCTTTTTTTTTGCTAGTCCCACCCATTTGCGTGTATGCAAAATTTCTGCCATTTTGAATTGTTTGTAAAAACTTTAAATTATATTTCCTCCTACATGGTGCGATCAATTTGCAAAAAATTTGGTGGACAGCATCTTTAGACCAAAATCTAAAATCCCAGCAAACAGACTTTTGCTAAGGGAAAGGATCTAGCCACAGTAAACCAATTAATTTTGAGGGTGTGGCCTTCATGAAAATAATGAGCTTGAAATCCTGATGCAATGACCGATCCCCACTTAAGATCTGTCATCAGGCCAGGTCACTCAAACGTACAGAATTTGGCGTAAATCTGCCCATAGGTGGAGCTGTAGCAAACAAATGGTCATAACTCCTACACCATTTGTCCAATCAGCTTGAAATTTTGTATGTTTCATGTTAGTCAGGGTTGCTATGGAAATAAGAACAAACTGTTGAATGAAACAACATGGCCAACATCAGCCAATCATAATTAGTTGCCCTTACACTCACTTTAGCAGTCACCTGTCATCATCAAATGTTATATTCTTGATAAAGATTTGGAAAAGAGCTATTTTCATTAAAATTACTTTGATTGGCCATATGGCACTGCTGAAGAGAGGTACAATATATCTTGGGCAATCACTTTTAAACCTTTGGTTTAAGAAAAAAAATATATTTTTTAGATTCTGTGGGTCAAGGCCAATTAATCCATGTTAACGACACCCATTTTTGTATTAGCAAACTTTCCCCTATTTTGAATTGTTTATGAACCCTTTCATTTTTGTCCCCTCCTAAGCAGTAAGATCAATTCACGCAAAATTTAAGGGCCTGTCCTATACTGATATAAAGAGCTGTATCTCCTTAATGCACAGTTCAATCATCATCCAATTTCAGATCATACATCTACAAGTTACAATGTAACTTCTTCATGCCGAATTTGGATGAAACACGTTCGTAGTTGGCACTATAGTTAACAAATGGCAATTACTCATAGACCAATTGTGCGAGTGACTTTAAATTTTGCATGGTTCATAATGGTGAAGGTTGCCATGACATTCTGGAAGAACAAATGACAGTTCAAACAAGATAGCTGACATCAGCCAATTAACGTTCATTAGCCTGTATACTCACTTTAACTGTCATCTGTCATTAAACTTTATAGTATCGTTAAGGATGTGTAAAAAAGCAGTCTTAATGCACAATGCTTTGATTGGCCAAATGGTCAAGCTATAAAGAAGATACAGCAAATTTGAAAGCAGGGGGACCCTGAGACTGACCGCAGCAAAATACCTACAACGCCACGCTAATTAAGTAGCAATATAGTCATATTACACATCAAATGAAACAGGAGAGCCTCTGCTACAAGCACATATAAGTCATTTTTACATACACCAAGCACAACTCAAACGCCAAGCATATTAATGTTTAAATATCAAAATCCGAGTAGCGTCAGAAAATCAACCCTCTCTCCACATTTCCATGTCTCCCTCTCTGATACTTCATGCTACTCAAACAGAGATATACTCTATTCATTTTGGGTATGTCATTTTCAAACAGAAACCTAAAAAAGAGGCTGGGGCTTAAGAGGTTAATGGTTCCAATTTTGCACATTGCATCTCTGGATGAGGATCAAATAGTATTTCCAGTGAGAAAATAAATCTTGAAACATCATGCTGCTATTTGCCAATCAGCTGCTATTTCAAAGACATGGCAGTGACTAATCGACATGAAACATGAAATATGCAGGGCAAAGTATGCCATGCAGTTATGTGCCATGCAGTGGAAATTGTTTGAAAAACATACAATTTGTGTCCTCACTGCTTCAAAACTGATGATAACCTCAGGTTGCTTGCACCCCGTAGTTACCGCTTGTAGTTATATATTTTTATCCATCACAAATTATTAAAGGTGTCTTCGTTGTCCCAGTGTTGGACCCAAGCATAAAAAATACTACCACTTGTGACCTTAAAAAACCCCAAAGCCTGAAATAAACCAAGTGAGCTACAGTGCCGATGATATTATTTTTAGTGATTTTCTGTTTGGAGCCAATGAGCGGTGAACAGTGGGAGATAAATGAATAGTAATACTGAACTGATACATGGGGTGCACAGAGATGTTGTTAGTTGATCATTGGCTTACCAGCCCTATGGGCCGAGAAGCTATTGTCGTGGTTTGGCATCCGTTGTTCGTCCGTCGTTCTTCGTCTGTTGTCTGCCGTCCGTTGTCCGGAACCTTTTATATTATCTTTTTTTTTTTTGGCCAGGTGAATTTTTGTGTAAATTTGTCATAACCAACTACTAGACCATATCTCCAGAGGGTTTTTGTGGATTTTTGATTGAATAGCTTTTGTCTGTTTTATGGGCCCTTGAAATTTTGGCCCCAATGTTAAAGATAGGACTTAGAAATTTAAAAAAATGTTTTCTCATAAACTACACAGTAAATTTTTTTCTAAATCCGGTAATCTACTTACCTTGGTACCCTCAATGTACAGTGCAAGCACCATTATGATTCAATCGATGGAAGTGGGTCTAGTGGGGGCGCTTTACTCTAACATTAGGTCTTAAGCAAAACATGCAAAATGGTCTGTGGAGGTCAAATGGTTGCCAAATGGTTAAGTCTGTATTATCAACATCAAGGAAGTCATGTATAACATATATTTTGGTAATGTTAAATTTGACTCCAGATGACTTTGAAAGGTCAAAGTCGAGGTCAAGGAAATTATTAACAAGGTTAAAAGACCTTAAAGGAGTCCCACACACTCTCTGACCTGCAGAGTGATCGCTTCACATCACAATAAAACTTTTGCTATTTGCAAGTTAGACTGTGTGCCGGACTCCTTTGATTCCGTTGAACTGTTGATCTGGCGATCAACTCACCTTGGTACACTGAATCTACAGTGTGAGTGCCATTTTGATTGAATCCACGGAAATAGGTCCAGTGGGGGCGCAAAACTTTAACACTGGGTCTTATGAAGAATGGGCAAAATGGCCCGGGGAAGCTAAATGGTTGCAGATAGAGATTAAGTTTGTATCATGGACATATAGGAAGTAATATATGAACTTTCATTTGGTGACTTGAACTTGACCTTCAATGACCTTTGAAGGTCAAATTTAACAGGGAACTTTCAATGAATGATTTCACCAAAATCATTACAGATGGAGCATAGGTTTGTATACTGAGTCAAAAAGAAACTTCATACTCATAAATTTGTAAATATTTTCTTGAAACTTTGAATAAAAGAGCTTTGATTATCACTAGGGGTAAATGCGTTGTCAAAGACATCATGACACGCATCAACTCCAACGTGCACAGGTGCGTAGCACGTGCGAGCGTACCTCAAGCTAAAACCATGTTTTCTCATGTTCCTAGTCACGTGACCGTATGAGAGACGTGCAACTGAGCTCACGTTAGAGTGACATCTCGGAAAAACAAGTTTTCACAGTTAATTATTCGTTGATTTTCAATGCCATGGCTGTCAAACATTCAGCGTGAACGTGCCATTGGCATGCTGAATACAGAAACGTCCGTCACTGATGTTGCAAGGGTTATGGGATGCAGTCGACAAACTATCCATGATCTTCGGACACGTCTCCAACAAACTGGCACCACAGCTGACCGACCTCGTTCTGGTAGCCCACGTGTGACGTCAAAAGCAGAAGACCGACAATTGTCTTACGTCATTTGCATAATCGATTTGTCACTGCAACGTCCACTAGGAAGGATCGTTTGACTGCCCAAACCATACGTAATCGCCTGCGCACTGCTCTTATTGAAAGAATGAATGAATGAAAGAAATTTATTTCGGTTCACTTGCAACAAAAACAATTTAGTAGATCAAAGGAAAGATTCAAAGATTTCAAGCTCACCGAAAGGGTGTAGGCAGAAGCCAAAGCTTATTTAAGCCTACCCCTTCAACAAAAACAATGCTAATGCATTGTTGTTGTTTGCATTCATATTAAATTGATACAAAAACACAGACACATTAACTAACATAACCCATGTAAATATACATAAAGTGCAGATATAAACATGATAACATAGACATATTAACTAACATAATCCATTGCATATTTCAAAACCACTTGATTCTTATAGAGTCTTTTGAGCCTTACCAATGTTGTGCTTGTTTTTATATTTTCAGTAGAAGAATTCCACAAATTTACCCCAGTAACTGACAAACAATGAGATTTGATAGTTGTTCGTATTTTTGGTTTTTGAAAAATAAATGTTCCTCTAAAATTGTATTGACTGTCTCTCATCATAAACAACTTCTGGATACTTTCTGGTAATTGTCCAGATTTAGCTTTGTACATTGTTTGTATTATACTGTAGTCCACTAAGGCGGAAAATTTTAGAATATTTAGCTGCAGAAATAGAGGATTGGGTTTTTTACTGATAATTCGTAATTCGGCTTTTTTTTGTAACAGAAAAATGGAGTTTGTATTCGTTTTATAGGTGTTTCCCCAAACCTCTACACAGTATGTCATGTATGGGACGATAAGTGAGTAATAGAGAGTGCACAAAGATTTCTGGTTTAAGAAGTCTTGAGCTTTATACAGAATTGCAATGGATCTAGACATTTTGGCTGTAACATGGTTTATAAGAGATTTCAAATTTAATTTTTTGTCAATCATCACACCTAGAAATTTATTTTCAGACACAGTTTCAATTTCAACTTCATTTATAGTGATCTTATAGTCAAGGTTTGATGCCCGGTTTCCAAAAATCATGCATTTTGTTTTTCCATGGTGAAGTGATAATTTATTGGCATCAAACCATTTTTTAAGCTTCTGAAGTTCACTCTCTACTGTATCCAGAAGTTGTTTTAGATGTTGCCCGCTACAAAAGATTGTTGTGTCATCAGCAAATAAAATAAACTTGAGTGCCTTGGAAACCAAACATAAATCATTAATATACAATATGAACAACAATGGTCTGAGTACTGAACCCTGCGGTACCCCACACGTGACTTTTAAAAGGTTTGAATTTGTGTTATTAATATGGACAAATTGGCGCCTGTCATCCAAATAGCTCGTTAGCCAATCATGAGCCAGTCCTCGGATACCATATTTCTGTAATTTAGACATCAATAAATTATGGTCAATGGTGTCAAATGCTTTTTGTAAATCTAGAAATATCCCAACCGTGTATTCATTTGTCTCTATAGAATTAGTAATTTGTTCCATGAAATCTATAAGAGCAAGTGAGGTGGTTCTGTTTTTCCTAAATCCATATTGTTGTTCATAATGTATGTTGTTTTTGGAAATAAAATCATTAAGCCTTTTTACAAGTATTTTTTCTAGAATTTTTGAAAACTGTGATAACAGAGAAATGGTCTGTAATTTGAAAACAGGTGTTTATCACCTGATTTGTAAAGTGGGATGACTTTTGCTATTTTCATTCCATTAGGAAATATTCCAGCCATAAGAGATTGACTACATATAAAGTGAAAGGTGAAACAATACCGTCAATAATTTTTTTAATCAAGAACATATCAAAACCATTCCAATCTGTAGATTTTTTTCTTATAGTTTTGTGCACAATATTAGTTATTTCTTTCTCATCAGTTGGTTTTATAAACATAGAATGAGAGTTCATAGCAATAATGCTAGGGTTTACTCCAACTGTATTTCATGGAGAGGTGATTGAGTGTGATAAATTTTCCCCCACATCGACAAAATATTCATTGAAGCAATTTGCTATTTGTTCATTTTCCTTTATCAGCGCATTGCTGAAATAAAAGTAATTTGGGTAGTTTCTTTTCCCTTTATCCTATTCAGAACTCTCCATGTATTTTTAGCATCAGACCTGTGTTTTTCAAGTAATTTACTATAATACATTTTTTTGTTGCTTCTCATAATACTTATTAATTTATTTTTGTATTTCTTATATCTGTTTTCAGCTTCTTTTGTTCTGTGTTTTATAAAGTCCTTATGCAAAACATTTTTCTTTATACAAGAATTTTTAAGTCCTTTTGTTATCCAAGGTTTGTCAGCATATTTACTTTTATCCCCTTTAACAACTAGTGGACAATGTTTATTGTACAAGTTTGAAATAGTCGAAATAAAACTATCACACGATTCATCTACATTTTCAACAAAAACATCATGCCAGTCTTGATCAATTAGGTCCTTCCTAAGGCTATCAATAGCATAATCGGTTACATGTCTTCTCAAAATCATGTCATTCTGTTCCATATCAATTCCAATTGCAATATCATGGGCTACAAACACAGGTAAATAATCCATAATATCATTTATGAGTAATCCACCAGTTAAACTCCCCTCAGTCACATTAGTAAAAATATTATCTATCAGAGTAGCAGTGTTTGCAGTTATCCTACTAGGATTTGTCAAGTTGTTACTTACCATTTTTACTCTTGGACATTTCCGTAGCATTTCCGGTGGAACTGGTTACATTATGAGCATTATTTTTATGATACACCATCTTTAATGAGAACAGAATTTTTTTACAAAATTATTTAAAACCTCATTTCTTGTATGTTCAACTTATCGACCTCCAAACGTGTGTGATGTTTTTATTTTGGCTGAGTATATTAGAGACATACAGGAAGTCATATTTGAACTTTCATTTGGTGAGCGTCATATTGACCTTCCAAGATGAAATGTGACCTTGTGAAAATTCAAGGACTTGTACTGCTAAAATGGTCACAGATGGAGCCTTGGTTTGTGTTACAGACATCTAGGAAGTCACATATTAACTTTTATTTGGCGACGTTCAACTTCACTGTCAGTGACCTTCAAAGGTAAAACTCGAAATAATAAAATTACAATGACCTGTATCACCAATATGGTAACAGATTAAATGAAGGTTTGTATGAGAGACATTTAGAAAGTTGTATATGAAGTCCATTTGGTGACCTCAGCTCAATCTTCTGTGACCTTTAAAGTTCACAACTGACATAATGAATTTTCAATGACTGGTATGGCCTAAACTACTTCAGAGCTTAGGATTGTATTACAGACATATTGGAGGTATGATAAATGTATGTGAACTTTTATTTAGTGACCGTGACATTGATTTTCATTGATTTGATGGTCAAACTTCACTTGAAATTTTCAGAACTTGCATCACTATAAGATGGCTTGCCGATAAGCAACAGGACTGTTGGTCCTATTTTTAAGGTATCTCACAGTTTTGTACTACAATTTTGGTGCTAGAATATCTCAATTTGAAAAACTAGGCTTATGCTGTCGGAGGCGACGGCTTGGGGTATATTCCCGAACGCCCCCAATCCTCCAGTTCCCCAATCCTTGAATAGACCCAATATAATATAAAGCCCATCAGGTCACGACCTTTCATTTGAACTTAATTTCAGGCCAATCGGACAAATAGATCTGAAGATATGGCCAAAATGGTCATTTTTCATCAGAAAGCGCCACCTGGTGGCAAAACACCGAACCATACAGGTGTAATATCATAATGTGACACGTTGTGAGGTCATGACCTTGCAGTTGCACATAGTTTCATGTCAATTGGACATATAGTTCCAAAGATATGGCAAAAATTGTGAATTTTATGTGACAAAGCTCCACCTTGTGTCAAACTTTTGAACCAGACAGGTATGAAGTCATTGAGGGACACATCCTCAGGTCATGACCTTTCATTTGCACTTGATTTGAGGTCAATTGGAAAAATATTTCCAGAGATATGATCAGAACAGTGATTTTTTCAGTTTTTGGCTCCTGGTGGCTAATATAGAAATTGCAAATAGTCCAAAATCGAATCAGTTTTTCCTCTTTATGATACTTACTTATATGCAAAACTTGGAATTTCTAATTGAAATATTACTGAAGTCATCGCGTTAACATGTAAATCAGTTTTTGGCCCCTGGAGGCCAATCTAGAAATCGTCAATTGTCCAAAATCGAATGAGTTCTTCCTCTTTATGATACTTACTTATATGCAAAACTTGAAATTTCGAATTGAAATATGACTGAAGTCATCGTGTTAACACGTAGGGCGGCGCGGCGGCGACGGTCGGACCAAAAACATAATATAATATATAATAATATATATAATTCGTTTTAGATGCTCGCAAATCAAATTGGTTTGGTAGGGTTGGACCTTACAACTCCAGTAAATGAAATATGTCAATTTTCAAAGAGGCGTAGGAAGGGCAAAGAAGAGAGCTGGATCATTAATAAAAAAGGTTCAGATATCTCTTTTCTTGCATTTCAGCCAGATGTGACAAATTTTGTTGTGTGGTGATGTACAGTTAGGTCCATAAATATTTGGTCATTGACAATAAATATTGTTATTTTACTGATCTACCACAACATATTGAAGATTAAACTAAATGATGAATATTAATTTGAAGTGAAAGCTTTCAGCTCAGTTAACCTCCAAGATGAGTAAAAGGTGAAGGAATTACAGCATGTTTTATGCATGCCCCCTCCCTTTTTTGAGGGACTAAAACTAATTGGACATGTGGCTGCAAAACTACATCATAATCAGGCATGTAATATTCACTCATTATTTCATTTACAAATAAGCAGATAAAATGTATTGAATTGATGTAGAGTTTGGTATCTGCATTTGGAATCTGTAGCTGTTAACTGATAATACTATGAATTCCTATGAGCTGCCACGGCCAGTGAATCAAGCCACCAGTCGACTGAAAAATCACAACCAAAGCTTCAGAGAAGTTGCAAAAATTTTGGATGTGTCCAAATCAACTATTTGGCTCATTCTTAAAGATGAGGAACATGCCAATTAGCTGAGGAACATCAAAAAGCCCAAAAGATCTCTCTTTTTGGGAAGTATAACTTTGTCACTGTCCTCAAGAGTTAATGCAGAGTGTTGACTACAAATGTAAGTACAACCCCAATTCCGAAATAATGGACAAAGTGTAAATTGTGAATTAAATCAAAACACAATGACTTTGAAATCACACCAGCCAGTTTTTTATTCACAATAGAACAGAGATAACATAGCAAATGTTGAAACAGAAATTTTACAAATTTATCCACAAAATGAGCTTATTTCAAAGTTGATGGCTCCTACAGGTCTCCAAAAAGTTGGGACAGGGGCCTGTTTTCCATGGTGTAGTATCCCCTCTTCTTTTGAACACAGAGTGGAGGCGTCAGGGCATTGAGGAGACAAGTTTCTTGAGTTTAGCCCTTGGAATTTGATCCCACTCTTGTTTAATACAGGCTTCTAACTGCTGGATAGTTTTTGATCTCCTTTCACGGGCTTTTCGTTTAATTATGTGACAAATATTCTCAGTCGGTGAAAGATCAGGACTGCAGGCTGGCTAGTTCAGCACATGGACTCTTCGACTACGAAGCCATGCTGTTCTCAAAGCTGCAGTATGTGGTTTTGCATTGTCCTGCTGAAATACACAAGGCCTTCCTTGGAATAGATGTCATCTGGAGGGGAGCATGTGTTGCTCTAAAACCTTAATATACCTTTCAGCATTCATGGTGCTTTTTAAAACATGCAATGGTCCCACACCATATGCCCTAATGCATCCCCATACCATCAGAGATGCTGGTTTTTGAACTGAATGCTGAAAACAGGAGGGGTGGTCTTTCTCTTCTTTAGCTCGGGGGACACAACGCCCATGATTTCCGACAAGGATTTCAAATTTGGACTTGTCTGACCACGGGACACTTAACCACTTTGCTGCAGTCCACTTTAAGTGAGCCTTGGCCCGAAGAACACGGCAGCGGTTCTGGATCATGCTCAACAATGGCTTCCTTTTTGCAAGATAGAGTTTTAGGTGGCACCTGTGGACTGTGTTTACAGTCAGTGGTTTTTTTGAAGTATTCCTGGGCCCATTTAGTAATGTCAATGACAGAATCATGCTGATGAGTGATGCAGTGGTGTCTGAGGGCCTGAAGATCAAGGGCATCCAGTGAAGAGACACTCAGCCTCTTTTAGGGGGCTTTCACACCAATGTCGTTTGGTCTAGACTTTCGGACTTTTCTGTGAGGTCCGAACCAAAATGATTGGTGTGAAACCTCCCCTGGACCTTGGTCCAGACCAAACAGCCGGACCACAGTCCAACCAAAAGAGGTGGTCTCGGTCCGGTCCAAACGGAACCACTGTCTGGTTCATGCCCAGTGTGAAAGCATTATCTTGAAAGGTTCAGACCTTCGTATCAATGAAAGGAAATGACGACATACGAGACACACGTATTTGTGTCCTTGCATTGACTTTGAATTCAATCTGTCGTGCAGAAAATTTGTTTGGTGTCCGGTGTGAAAGCAGCTTAACTCTTAAATGCCCCCTGTGACAAATATGTCACACGATTTCAGGGGTCGTCAAAACCACCGACCCCACATAAATTTTGCAACCCTAATGCCCACAGTGGCATATTTAGACCATCAATGCTGCCGCCTGATGCATAAAAGCGGAACTGACACTACACTGGCTGCACTAGCTAACCTTTCCAATATGGCCGCCCCCATGGTGGAATCCACACCATAGATCAGCACCCATTCATCACTGGATAAAGTAGACAAACAAGGGACAAAAGTTGGATAAAAGTTCTTTTCATAGCCTAGAAACCTAGAGTGACATATATGTCACAAAACTAAAATGAGGTCAAAGGTCACCAAAAATTATAAATTGCTATTGGGTTGTTGTTAGCCCCTCCCCAGGACATATTTACAGAATACATAGATTCTTCTTTCAACTTTTACTATAGTTGGGCATTTAAGGGTTACTGTCGCGTGTTATTTCATCAAAAACACTAGAATAGCTTATACTGCAGGTAAAGGGCATCATAAATCACAGAAAACAAGGAATGCACTGCTTAAGCCCAACGCCCACTGACCGCGAAGCGCAGCGTCACAATCTGAACGCTTTTAAACGCCCACTGGAGTCAGTAGCATCAATATTGACGGATGACAACAAGACCAAGATGCAAGCCATCGGTGTCACTGTCAAAATGTTAAACAAGACAACGTTTACTTTTGAAAAGATCTACTGATGAAGCTTATTTACAGTGATGGCTAAATGCGATGTTCAGGTTACTGTGCTCTTTACGTTATATGCAGCCATAATTTCCCTCCTAAATTTAGCCATCTTGTAAATTAAGATTATGATTTACTTAACTTCGCTCAGCAGCGAATTAGCTAGCTAGACAACTTAGCAGTGTTAAGTTCTGACCAGTGCTCCTTTGAGTTTGGTACTGTCTAACTGAAGATCGCTTAATAACTTCAATTTCCTCAAAGTAAGGGATTTCCTTTCAAAACTGTGACTTGGTTAAAAAGCAGGTATATTGGTTTCGACAACTGCATGTGAGGTCTTTGCTCATTGTGTGACACCAACCATGGCAAGGCAAAATAGTTAAGTAACCTAAAAGGCAAATGCATTACTATTGAGTTGATGCTCAAGAAAATCAACAATATATGATGGTGGGACTGAAGATTTCATTTATTGTTTACAATATTCAAGACCCGCGTTATTCAACATGTTGACATCAGACGCCCACCGGCCAAATGACCAATCAATGTAAACTACAGAGACACACAAAGCACGTAGCAGATGATGATATCACGTAGGTTTGTCATGTTAAGTCTGTTAGTCCGTTTGCAATAATGACAGTTTGAAACCTAAACAGACCGAACCAAAAGTATACAATGTAACCAAAACACAGACCTTGGTCCGGACTGTAACAAAAACACGGACCTTGGTCCGAACTTTCAGGTGTGAAAACAAGACATCCCTTTTATAGCCAATCATGTTACACATCTGATGGCAGTTAACTTAATTACTTGATAAATGTTCTTTCAGCTGATTCTTGTATATATTAATTGCTTTTTCAGCCCTTTGTTGCCTGTGTCCCAACTTTTTTGAGACCTGTTGCTGCCTGAAAATTTGAATGAGCTCATTTTGTGGATAAAAATGTATAATGTTTCAGTTTCAACATTTGAAATGTTATCTATGTTCTATTGTCAATAATATATTGGCTCATGATCTGAAAGTCATTGGATTTTGATTTTATTCACAATTTACACTTCATCCCAACTATTTTAGAATTGGGGTTGTACACTGGTAAGTTTCAAAATCAGGATGTTTGCCCGAAAAAGCGTACAAAAGGCCTGTACAGTTCTGGAACAACATTCAACGGGCAGATGAGACCATGATCAATTTGCTGGACAGAGGAAAGGAATGGAAGGAACTTGTTATGATTCAAAGCTGCCACCTCATCTTTGAAGGATGGGTGTGTATGGGCATATATGCCAACCTGTGGAACATGTTCCATCATATTTATTGATAATGTTGCTTCTGAAAAAAACAGCAGGATGAATTCTGTATTATATAGGGCTACAATATTCGCTCAAATTTGGCTAAATGCTTCAAAACTTATTCCGGAGTGCTTTGCAGTACAGATGGACAATCATTTGAAGTGCACTGCAAAACCAAGTCAACAGATTTTAAGGCAAATAAGTGAAATGTTCTTTAATGGCCACATCAATTACCTCTTCTGATTCCAAAGACTCGTGGTTTCTACTTGATGAAGACAAAACTGAAGGCAAAATAGCCCAAGAGCAAGGAGAAACTGAAGAAACTGAAGACAGTCGCACTGGAGGCCTGACAGAGCATCATCAGAGATGAAAACCCAGCATTTAGTGATGTTTATTGTTTCCAGAATTCAGGCTATGATTGCCTTAAAAGGATTTGCTATCAAAAATTAAAAATGAAAATTTATTTTTGATTACATATTTTTGATATTCGTAATTTGCCCAAATACTTTTGAGCCCCTAAATTGGGGGGCCTTTGTATAAAAGTGGCTCTAATTCCTATGCGGTAAAAACAATATCTTTGGTAGTACCTAGACCTGAAAGTCTTGCTTTCGAACCTGTTGATTTATTGATTACAAATTCATTGTGGTGATGTATGGAATCAAAAAGATGAAAATTGCCTCTGTTCAAATACTTATGGACCTGGCTAAATCTATGAGAAATCATCTATTAATTTCTGTGTTGTTGCATATTATGTTTTTGACGTTGAGACATTGGAGGCGCAATCAGTGGAGGTTGTGTATTGGTTTCTTGAGTTATCTGATGAGTGCGATGTGATATTTATTGTTAGAACGACCTTGTAACATCAGAGTTACATTGATTTGCAGAATTTCAAAGGATATTTTGCTTGAAAATCCGTCTGGGTTAAAAACCGTTTTGGTGGTCTCGATGATGAAGGGGATGAGACTAATTGGAATACAGTGAGAGACATTTTAGTCCAAACAGCCCAAGAGACTTTGCCAAAGAAAGAGGAAGGGTACATCAGAAGCAGATGACAGAAGAAATACTGTCAATGATGGGGAATAGGCAGAAGGTTAGAGATAGACAAGGACAGGAATACAGAGAGTTAAACAACCAAATCAAGAAGCAATGCAGTGAAGCAAAGGAGAGCTGATTAAATGATCAGTGTAGCAAAATAGATGGTCAATTCGGTAATGATCATAGTGTATACAAGAGGATTGATGACGTCTCTGGCAGAAAGGTAAGCTGTCCAAGTTCTGGATGCATAAAATCAAAAGGTGGAAGCATGAAAAAGATCTCATTTTGAACCATTGGACAGAGTATATAGGAGAGCTGTTTCATGATTTCAGAGAGGAGATGCCAAGTTTTCCAGAATCTTTGGATGGCCCCAAAATTCTGAAATCAGATGTTCGATCAGCCATAAAGATGATGGGAAGGTATAATGATGATTCATCGATTATACAAAAGCCTTTGATAAAATTAGACATAAAGAAGTGTTTGAAGAGCTTAACAGATTGGACCTGCATGAAAAAGACCTTCGCCTATTGACAAGTTTGTACTGGAACCAGTCAGCCTGTGTCAGAGTTGATGGAGAATGCAGTAAATATATAGACATTGAAGTAAGGCAGGGGTGTGTAATGTCCCCAGATCTTATTAATTATTTCAGTGAACTGATCCTTGGGGAAATGGAAAAGGAGAGGGGCCTTAGAGTTTGGGACCAAAACATTACAAATCTGCGATACGCAGATGACACAGTCTTAATAGCAGAATCTCTGGAAGACTTTCAGAGGATTTTGGACGTGGTGGTTACAGAGAGTGAATGAAAGGGGTTGTCAATTAATTGTAAGAAGACAGAAAGCATGGTTATCTCTAAGAAGAAGGATGCTCCAACATGTAACCTCAAAGTAAGAGACAACATCATTAAACAAGTATCTGCTTTAAATTACCTCGGTAGTATCACGACAGATGACTCCAGGTGTGTAAGTGAGATTAAAAGGAGGATTGCACTAGCTAAATCGGCCTTTTCAAAGCTGGAGAAAATCCTAAGAAACAGAACATTAGGAATGGTACTTCGGTTAAGAGTACTTAAATGTTTCATCTACCCTGTGCTGATGTATGGAAGTGAAGCATGGTCAATAACATCAAACATGAGAAAGCATTTGGAGAGCTGTGAAATGTGGTTCCTTCGACAAATGATGAGGATTCCATAGATGGACAGAGTGACCAATGAAGAGGTTCTGAAAAGAGCTGGAGTAAAGAGAAAGCTGATCTGTGAGATAAGAACCAAGCAAATGAGTTCCTTAGGGCATGGAATTGGAAAAGAACCTGGCATTGACAGGAAAGACAGATGGAAAGAGGGGTAGAGGAAGGAAACGTATGAATTGGATGACCAGTCTAAATACATGGATCACAGAGGATGAATTGGATGACCAGTCTAAATACATGGATCACAGAGGATGAATTGGATGACCAGTCTAAATACATGGATCACAGAGGATGAATTGGATGACCAGTCTAAATACATGGATCACAGAGGGAGGTATAAATCATCAAGAAGTCGGGTTGATTCAGAAGGCTAGAAACAAAGATTTGCGGCATTCCATGATCGCCTACGTCTCAGGATATGGCACTTAGAGACATGCATGCTTTTGCATATTGTCCTACATAGGCTATGTGCATAACAACACAAGTGATCCGCCACTAGCTAAATAACCACGAGAGAATGAAAAAAATCTTGCTGTTTACATTACTGGAGATGTTCAGAACATTCTATTTGATAAAAGGCTGAAAAATAGCGGTTTTAAAAATTCACACTTTACGGAAATGGCGACCACTTTTCTACTCAAACTGGAAAAAGCATTTTCTTTTGTGCTGGTCCGATCAATTAATTTCATACCATCCATACCATAAAATGTCAAAAACAGCAATAAGAAATCCATGTGTCACATCTTTTGGTATTAGATTGTTAACAGTAAACGGACCTTTTATTGAAGTACTACAATGGCAGTTTTTATGGTGTATCTGAGAAAATATTGTCTGTTAAAGACCAAGTGATCTACTACTCCTGGCAGTAGGGTGCAGTAATGATTATAAACTTAACAAAATGAAGATTAATCAGAACCCAAGTACTACTCAAGTATTTATTTCATGTAATATTGGATCATATAGATGAAAAAAGTAAACAGATAACAATATATAGTAAAAAAAAAAACAAAATTATGTCCTTTTTAGAGAAAAAGTCAATATCTTGTGTGGCCAGCTTTTGCTTTGATTTCAGCATTTAATCTTTCAGGCATAGTTTTCACTTTTTTTTTTCTCTCACAAACTAAACCATTCCATATAGTTCTAAATTCACTCCAAAGAGACTATTACGATGTTACAACAGATTTGCTAAGTCGAAATAAAGTCTGGATTTTCAGCAGGCAAAGTCATAATTTTTATTTCACCGGATGTTTCTTTCTGACTGGAGTACTCCTTAAACAACTTAGAAGTGTGTTTAGAGTCATTATCTTGTTGAAAATGGAATCTTTGACCAATCAGACCCTTTCCAGATGGTAATGAGGGCCTAAGAAGGATGTTGTGATACTTTTGATCCAGGATTCCTACGATTTCTATGAGATCACCGGCTTCTTTCCAGAGGACTAAACCCCAAACCATAATATTACCACCTCCATGGTTTACTGAAGGGGTTAACCAGTCATTTTTGAAACATTCTCCAACTCTACTGCACACATAAATTTTGAGTTTGGGTGAGAAAATTTTCATTCATTAGTCCAAAGGGCTTATTCTGAGACCATTTGTATCCAATCCTTGAGTTTCTTGCCTAACTGAAGCCTTTTTTTTTTATGTTGCCAGCTCTTCACAGCAACACGACCGATCAGATCAAATTTCACACAGGTGTCTGGGAATATTAGATTTTGATGCTATCATCTCCACTTCAGGCACTGTTAATATCATATCAAGTTCAGATGAGCTCAAGCCCAGAAAGGACTGCAGCATCTCTGGATGTTTTTTGACACAACTTTTCAGGTGCATCGACTTTTCACTGGCATTTGTGGATACAATATTGAAAGGTGTTTATGTGAATGTTTTCCAAAGTAGACCAAGCCCATGTAGATGCATCCAACACAAAGTATGGTGGTTTTCAGTGCAACGCCATCGGAAGGAGCAAAGATCCGGGGCACTCAGTCTCAGCCTTATCTCAGTTTCAGCCTTGTCTTTCACACGGAAATCTGTCCTGACTCCCTAAATCGTTTAATGATAATATGCTCTGTTTAAGGTGTTTTTTCATTGTTTTTGCATTAATTATTTTATCGCACATTTTTAACACAGTAGCATGCCTCCATCACCTGTGGCTTGTAAATACTGTACTTTTGTAAATAAATAAACAGTATTTCTCTTTATTCCATGCAATAAATTACATATATAAATACTGGACAATATCATTAGTTGAACAAAAAAAATTACAGCGCAGAGCTCAAGAGCTCTTCCCATTGACTAATTGCAACCCTAGTTCGAACACAAGTAAAAGCATGGATTACATCACAATGGGAAACATGATCCAAGTCAAGGTTGCCGATGCAGTATTTCAGTATTTGGCCCGAAAGATCAGCGTATCCTTAATTCTACGCAAGTGATGAAACAAGAAGTTGTAAGACTGTCGCACTGCCATAAAAAAAGTCAATTTTTCTGATGAGAAGAATATATTCACATTTCAAAATAAATAAAATCATGGCACAGTAAGTGATTATATGAATATCTAGGAATGTCAACACATCTTTTTATAATATCATGATACAACACCACTAAAGTTTTAATGCTCTGTACTCCGCTGGACAAATACAATAACTGGCACCTGTACATGTTGAGGCAAAATGACCTAAAAACAATGTATTTGACTGCACTTCTTGTGTTTCGGAACTTGTGTAATACAATGTTACCTCACCTTGAGACGCTCTTGCAGACTCGGTCAATATCCTCATTATCAACAAAATTTTGAGTGAACACATGGCCAAGATATTTAAATTTATCAATAAATCTGAGGGGGCATTCCCCTAGCACAATATAAGCAACCTCGCCTTTTTTTAATGCTCCTTTTATATCCCAGCACAGTCAGATCAAATATTCAACACTTCAGCAGCTGGTTTTTGGTTTTTGGCATTCAAAACTTTCCATGTCTTATATTGTCCCTGTTCCAACTTCTTTGGAATGTGTTACAGGCATCAACTTCAGAAAGAGCATGTAATTCCAAAATATAACCATAAAATTGATGAGGTACAATATTTTGTTCTGTTTTCAATCTTATACCGGAAAAAAAGTATGGCTTTCAAATCACTGCTGTCTCTATTAACTGGCATAGAATTCCAAACTGTCTGAACTCTGTCAAAAAAGGGGCTATAACATCAGGTAATAACATTTTTAAACAAATCAAAGTAGACATTGAGAATATTGATCATTTTCAAAAGTAAAAATGTTCTTTCAAAATGCTTTGTTAAATAAGCATGATACAAAACAGGAATGAATCTTATTGTTTCCTTGCCAATAAATTTGACTACATTTCCACCAATTAGGAACTACTGATTCTTGAAGATTCTTTAATTTGACCTGTCTTTTTTAATGAAGTTTTTTCCAATACATCACAATGAGGAAGTGGAATCTTTATTATTCATGTCATGAATGGTCATTTAAGATATAAAGTGGCTCAATTGGAATTGCAACTGTGTTGTAACAGCTCGCAGACAGAGACCCCAGGACAGATTTTGAAAACCACTGCTCATGGAGAACAAGTGGATGCACCCAGGCCATGCCATTAAAATGCTTTCCACTGCCTAACCTTATGTTTTTCCTCTCATATTCAGGTTTATCTTCGGTTTTTCAGTTGTCTTTGTATGTAAACGCAGTGATATTATCGTTGTAATTACCAGAACGTGATGAGACAATGGACATAAGTGCCTTTGAGGTTTAGTTTTTGTATCCTGCCAAAAAGCTGAATAAATTGAATCCACTCTTTTTACCAAGGGGTAGCTTGTTCTGATATAGACAGGAGTCTAAAAGGATTCTGAAAGCCAGTACCGTGACATGGCTTGAAAAACAGAACTGACTATTGAACTATGAAGGTCAATGTTGAATGGTAATTATATGTGCATGACTGTGGAATCTTGCTCTAAATAGGTCATTTCAATATTCTATTCTTGGATCGAAGCTCTCAGCATCTGAGCTGAACTCAAGAGATGTATCAAGTAATCTATTTTGTTTTGCTTAGCTTCCTATTTCTTCCAAAGCGGATGGTCAGAGTCAGCATTCTTGCAGTCTAAGCAAACCTATCAGTAAGATAATGTTTCAGTCACCCCTGAGCATCCTTTTTCATTCATTAAAGCTGGACGGCTCACCTCCACCTGCTTTACACAAGCTTTTTCCAAATATACAGAAATATTTTCCACAGACACAAATGTCCATTGTATTTTTTGTTCATTATTGCCTGAAATCTTCTCTCACTGTGTCCAAGAGATATGCTTCCTTCCAGGTTGAAATCTTGGGCAGCAGAGGGGGCTGAGGGTTTAGGCCATCATCGATCATGCTTGTTTATATCATACATTGTGCTTTGATCAACAACCATGAAGAGAATACTTCCCATTTGCTTGTGTTTGTTTTGCTCAGATTGCTTTACATCACGTCGTTCCCAAGCTGCCACAGCCAGAGAACACAGCCCTGTCTGTAACAACTTCCTGTTTCTGCCTCATAGTAAGTGGTTGGAAATCAGAGAGAATGAAACTTGTATTCATCATGTGAGTACAGTGCTCTTATACTTAGGAGAGAAATGACTTTATTTCTTTCAACATGTCGGTAATCATTCACACTTAGATCAGTGTTGTGCTACTGAATGCCATGTTTTCGAATTGTTATCAGCAGCATGAAGTGTTGGTCTGCGGAAGGTTTTCTTGAAAGAGAAAACTATATAGATTTTGAGGCAGAAAGAAAAGAAATTCTAAATGTGGACTTTTTTTTACTATATTGATATTGCTAATATCTGAGTATTTTGTCCAACATGGGTGAAAACGCTGGAAAAATACTGTGAGCAAGGGGCCTTTTTGGTTCAGGAGCTTACAGTTCTGTGAAAAAGTATTTGCCCTTTTCTCAGTTTCATATATTTTTGCATGTGTCACGCTGAAATGTTTCAGATTATCAAAATTGTGAATAAAATCAAAATGCAATGACATTCATATCACATGAGCCAATATGTTATTTACAATAGAACACAGATTACATTTAAAAATTTGAAACTGAGTCATTATACATTTCTATCCACAAAATGAGCTTATTTCAAATTTTCTGGCTGCAACAGGTCTCAAAAAATTTGGAAACCAGGCAAAATAGGGCTGAAAAAGCAGTTAGTATATAAGAGCTACTGAAACCATTTGTCACAGCTGAAAGAACATTTAGCAAGTAATTAAGTTAACTGGCATCAGATATGTAACATGATTAGCAATAAAAGGGATGTCTCAGAGGGGCTGAGTCTCTCAGAAGTAAAGATAGCCAGGGGCTCTCTAACCTGTGAAAGCTTGCGTAAATTTGTGGAATACTTTAAAAGCAATGTTCCTCAACGTCAAATTGCGAGTGCTTTGAACGTCTCATGATCGACACTGCATAACATCATCAAAAGATTCAGAGAAACTGGAAAAATCTCTGTGCATAAAGGACAAGGCCGAAGACCTTTACTGGATGCCCTTGATCTTCAGGCCCTCAGACACCACTGCATCACTCATCTGCATGATTCTGTCTAATGGGCGCAGGAATACTTCAAGAAACCACTGACTGTAAACACAGTCCGCCGTGCCATCCACAGATGCCACCTAAAACTCTATCATACAAAAAGGAAGCCATTGTTGAACGTGATCCAAAAGCACCGCCACGTTCTGTTGGCCAAGGTTCATTTCAAATGGACTGTAGCAAAGTGACAAAGTGTCCTGTTGTCAGATAAGTCCAAATTTGACATTCTTGTTGGAAATAAAGAGCGTTGTGTCCTCAGGGCTAAATAGGAGGAAGACCACCCCTCCTGTTATCAGCGTTCAGTTCAAAAGCCACCATCTCTGATGCTATGGGGATGCATTAGTGCATATGGTGAGGGACGCTTTCATGTTTTAAAAGGCACCATGAATGCTGAAAGGTATATAAAGGTTTTAGAGCAACATATGCTCCCCTCCAGACGACATCTATTCCAGGGAAGGGCTTGCGTATTTCAGCAGGACAATGCATAACCACATACTGCAGCTGTTACAACAGTATGGCTTCATAGTAGAAGAGTCAGTGTGCTGAACTGGCCTGCCTGCAGTCCTGATCTTTCAGCAATTGAGAACATTAGGCGCATAATTAAAAGAAAAGTCTGTCAATGGAGACCCAAAACTTTCCAGCAGCTGGAAGCCTGTATTAAATGAATGGGATCAAATTCCAATGGTTAAACTGAAGAAATTTGTCTCCTCAATGCCCAGATGCCTCCACTCTGTGTTTAAAAGAAGAGGGGATGCTATACCATGGTAAACAGGCCCCTGTCCCAACTTTTTTGAGACCTCTAGCAGCCATCAAATTTGAAATGAGCTCATTTCATGGATAAAATTGTAAAATTTCACAGTTTCAACAATTGCTATGTTATCTCTGTTCTGTTGTGAATAGAATACTGGCTGGTGTGATTTTAAAGTCATTGTGTTTTGATTTTTTTCACAATTTATACTTTGTCCCAACTATTTCGGAATTGGGGTTGAACAAAAATATCCCAAGTGAACACGAAATACAGTTTTTAACTGATGATTTCATGAATTGATGGAATAGGCTATTTAACCCTATCTGGCCCAGGAAAAAGCAATTACCTCCTCAGACAGCAAATCAATGAATTAAACAAATTTACATGATAATTTGGACCAGTTTCGCTAGACACACCCAGGTCTGATTATTGGCAGCTCTGTTGAATCAAAACATCACTTAAATAACACCTGTCTGGCAGTGTGAACTAGGCATAAAGGTGCATATCATGCCATGATCTAAGGAAGTTAAAAACAGATGAGAAACAAAGTCATTGACATGTATTAGTCTGGAAAGGGTGACAAAGCCAATTCTGTGGCTCTGGGGCTGCAGTGACCCACGGTGAGAGCCATTATCTACAAAAGAAAAAATGGTGGTGAACTTTCCCAGGAGGGGCGGGACTACTTAACATCCTCTGCATCGACGACTCATCTAGGAGGCCACAAATATCCCCAAACTAAGACATAAGAACAGTAGGCCTGACTTGCCTCAATTAAAGGGGACCTATTTTGCTATATTTCCAAGGTTATATTTTGATCTTGGACTCCCCTAGAGTACTCCTGATCGTTCAAAGTCCAAAACAGGGTCCTTATTTAGCTCATACTGCCATCATCAAAAAACCCCATTTATAGTCCAATGTAGTCTCTGCCTGAAACGCCTCATAAGGGTGGCTCTTCCACTATGGCCCCCACTCCATGTATGCCCACTTTATTCTGACTGGCCAGCTCTGTGGAGGGCAAAATTGGGCAGGCCGAGGCTGCAGAACGCAGTTTTCCGGGTCCGCCTCCCCAGAGTGAAACGTGAGACACGTCTGCCATCTGATAAGGAATCGGCGGGGAAATTCCGCAATCTAACACTATACTTGAATATAGATCTATTGAAATGAACTTTTTCTAATAAACGCAGCAGCAAAAGTGAAGGACACAGTGCGAAAGTCTGGCAGTTCAAGCTCGAATTTGCTATCGGCTACAGTTCACTACGGCAACAGTGGTGAGTACAGCGGTTTTTCTACTCTATAGCTAGGATGCGGGGAAAGCTAGAACTCACCACATACAGACACATTTGTAGAACGGGTCAACATACCCAGGTGTAGACCGGAGACCGTAGAAATCCAGTGGGTCTGAATTTAGAGGGAAACATGGATAGTGAGGAGCAGCTAAAAGTGGACCAACAGCTTATGGACTGCTTCGGTGTGTATTAGGACCTGCTGGTTCATATGCATAACTGTGGTGTGCCGTTAGCGTGGAGTAACAAACAGCTTCTGCGCTGGTATATGACGGAGCGGCAAAATCTCCAGGCTAAACGGCCTTTTTTCGGAAATTGCCTGTGGCTTCCTTATTGCGTTGGAATGACCAGCATTTCCTCGCAGAAAATGGGCGCATTATGGATAATGCACGAGAGCTAGATAGAGCTCCGGTTATGTTATGAACATAATACAGGTTTTACAGACTATTAGTTCCGTTTCCATTAACCGTTGCTTAATTGGAGCTAGCAAATTAATAACTTTTAAAGGAAAGAGTTTAATATTCAATTGCAGATATGATATTAAAACGGACACGTTATAGCCTGCTCACCTCCCTATTGCTTTCACCGGTAGCATCAGAGAGCGTTCCCAGGTATTGGAGAAGTTTCAGGCTGACCCCGGTCATGGATAAGTAAAGCAATCGTTTCACAAGCACCCAAAAACGCCCTCCAAGCTCTTCAAAACCTACTTCAGGTCTAACTGCAGCCTTCGCAGCCCAACTCTGCAGACCCATACAGCACCTGTCCGATTAGCTTCTACTATAGTGACTACAATCAGGCAACATTATAATGGAACTGCTACATTGATACTTACCGAAGTAACACAAGCATAGCGATCATAATTACTGCCAAACAGTATTTTAATTTGCACAGCACGCAAACTAACATGCAGTAGCTGATAAATGAGCGGTCATAATAACTACAGAGACAAACGTTACCCTGCAATACAGGTTTTACAGAGAGTAAATTCTGTTACCGGAGGGGCAGTTGTACCAAGGATCCAAATTACAAACAAGTATAAAACGTTTGCTTCAAATGAGGT
The DNA here is from genome assembly GCA_029721435.1 of Gymnothorax reevesii. Lineage (NCBI taxonomy): Eukaryota > Metazoa > Chordata > Actinopteri > Anguilliformes > Muraenidae > Gymnothorax > Gymnothorax reevesii. The sequence goes on from CM056575.1 coordinate 96,958,204, forward strand.
TGATGTTCACACACACCTTCTGTTGAATTTTCCCTGATATTACACTTGCATATTTAGGACACAAACATTAGCAATAGAAACTCGGCTATGTTAGTCGCAGTCCTACAGCCACATTCAACAGGCCATCAGTTGGGTAGGCTTATGCTATGAAGCAACTGCTTCCGTACCTGTAGCCTTTTTTTCCATCCACATATTCTCATACAAATTAAGTAATATTGAATAAAAAATGCCCCATGGAGACGGTGAAATTAGACTTGATTTCAAGACTATCAACTCATAGTTAGTACGGTCCATCTCATCAGATTTTCTTTTGATCTGTAAAAGGCTTATGCGATAAATGCTGATGGAAACGTTATTGGTACTGCATCTTGACGGTGTTTTGATGCCGTAGTTCCCTTCTGATAATGGTCTGCAATGCTGCTAATAGCTGGCACCTAAGCACTACTATAATTTGTGCCGTCATCGTCATTTTTTGGTAAAGACAATCCATTTTGGCTAACCAGCTAAATTAGTTGGCTAACAAACTACTTTTGTTCACTCAAAGGTTCTGCGATTCAGTGCGAAAATGAATGGAAACAGCTTAAAATTTCAGAAATGTACTCGATACATCAATTTGATCGCATAACAGCATGTGACGTCACTACGCACTACTTTTATTCGCTTTAATGCCGTTAGATGGAAACGTATTTTCACCAGCTTTATTCGCATGAATATTTTTTGCGAACTTCAGATAATTTGATTGACAAGCGGATAGAAACAGAGCTTGTGAGTCGCGGACAGTCACGACCGATACAGGCTTTATCTTCAGATAAATTACATAGCCTTCGTTTGAGGTTACTTGTTAGTGCTATTTATCGGTAGCGGTCCTGCTAGCCTCCGGTAACTCCTTAGCTTCACTTACATTATTTGCTGTTATATTGTTACTTACAGCTTGTGCCTCCAGGCGCTTGATGGATGCAACTGCTTCAGGTTTGAGAAATAACTGAAACACTTTTCCTGAGTCGAATTATCCTTTATTAACAAAGCTGTGTTTGGTGAAATGCTGAGTGCAAACAGCTAATGTTCCCTTTGGCCGTGGCTGTTCGCCGTCAGCAAACAAAAAATCTACCCACTGATTTCTGGAGGCATCGTCTTTTGGGAGGGAAATAGGTGTTTTTCTTTGCTTCCAAAAGTAAACGGACGAGCAGCTTTGGGAGAGAAACTGACAAAACTGCACCTCAAATGATCTGTGGTTCATCTTTTGTATTTATGGAAGTGTAGATGCTACTTAGGCATAGTGTGATCCGCGGTTGTTCGTGTCTGCTAGAATAGTTTCCGGTGTGGGCAGGTCCAGCACCATGATTGGCTTTGGCTAGGTCTGTACTAATTGGATGGCACAACCTGACTTCAGGTTTTGCCCAGATCTGGTGAAGATCTTGGGAGGAGCTGTTCAGAGAGGAAATCATGTTCACAAAATCACGTTCTTGGATTACGGCAAAACCCCTGTATTTTATGTTTAGAAACATTTCAGAGGTTGAGTATGGACATCCAACATTATAACATTATCTAAATGTATTAAAAGAAGGATCAGCATAATAGGACTCCTTTAAGTTCAGTGTTCATGATTCCATAATGAGAAAGAATCTGGACAAATATGGCATCTTTTTGAGAGAGAGTTAAAAACCATTGGTGACCAAAATGAACACAAAAGCTCATCTCACATTTGCCCAAAAAATCATCTTGAGGGCGCCTAAGACTTTTGGAAGGATATTGTGTGGAGTTATGAGTCAAAAGGCTGTGCTGTTGTGCTGTTGCGCTGTTTGTTGGTGATCACTCTGCTAGAGTTGAGAGAGGAAGTCGTGTGGGATTGAAGCTGAGAATTTACCTTCGTGTTTATGGGGTTTTCTTATAATGATTTGTATGTTAAGACTCAAACAATAATAGAGATTAGAGGATTTGCTCCTGAGTTATAACCTTTGTCGCAGTAGAGACAGGGAGAATCTTCCCCCCGTATCTTTCCCCTTTTTCCCCCTGTAACAACTCGGTGAGCAAACAGCCAAATTAAGTCGCTAATCTGGTCAAATAAAAGTGATGGGGATTTTTTGGGGGGTTTCAGTCTCCTGGGAGCAAAGCAAAGTAAGTTAAAGTAAAATAAATTTAAACGCTAAACTAAGAGATTAAATTAAATGCTAAATAATTGTCGAACTAAGTGAATTGTGCGGTATACAAAGTAAAACAGTTTTCAGGAACTGTGGTACTCGCCTGTTTTCTTTTTCTGTAGCTGATTTAGCAAAGAAACTCTTGCAAGCTCTCAACGCCTAGAATATAATCGAATTACCTCGATATCTAACTGTCGCCCGGCTTGGTTCATACTTGGTTGCTGCCTTTCATACAGTCTTCTAGCCAATAAATATTGAAGTTCACCGGGGTTTTTAGTCTCCTTCGTTCTCTATCCTGACTGCATTGCCGCATAAAGGCATTGCCAAGCTGAATATTAACGCGAACCGGGGTTTTTGTCTTTCTCACATTTTATTATCACGAAAGGGCTCTTCTGACTAAACACATTGTAAATACCCTATCTTTGTATTTTCCTCCGGTTGCTGAGCCTTGATCAACTGATTACAGTGTAACTGCTTGTTCGAGTGCTTAGGACAGCTTGTTGGGGGAGGTACCGTGTTTATTCGCTCACATAGTAAACGATTCGGTCCGCGGCTTTACTCTTCTCTCGGTTACCCTTGGTTGTATTTGTGGCTAGCTAGCTAGATAAGTACTGTTTGCATTCTTGGCTGGGGATCTGAGATTTAGTATTTAGTTAGTGGTGCAGCAGTCACTTAACTCGTTCGTTAGGTTAGGTTGGAATTTAAAAGGTAAGTTTTTATCGGAGTGCTCCATCTCCTCCAGTTTTTCCTGGGCGCTGAAGCCAGTCTGTTTTATCTGGGCTCTCAGCTAAACCCTGTGATATTTTTAGTTTGGTATATTAATAGTATTGGGACTATATAAATTCAAGCCGGCTATTAGTAGTGCTTATTACATATAGAGTTTGGCTCAGTTTGGTATTTCATTTCTGTTAACTGAAACTAAGCCCCTGTTAAAAGAGGCTTATAATCAATTTACATTGTTTCCCCGGGGTTTCTATTGTGACTGCTGCTTAGGGCTTCCTAGGTTAATAAATAAATTAATAAATTGTGCTTCCTCGGCTTCTATCTCGGCATTAGTAATTTTCTTTTATCTAGGGTGAGCAAAGTCATTAGGTAGAGGGTTCAAAATGTGGCCAAAACTATGTGACGGTTGCAGGATGATCGCACTTGTCGAAAGAGATTTCCAGGGTGGGTTTGTCTGCCACTGGTGCCAGCTAATTGAGCATCTGGAGAGCAAGATCCTTGATCTTCAGGGCCAGTTGGCGGCGCGATATAGTTCGCAATCAGTAGAGTTCCTAGAGGAACTAAGTAGTTTGTCGTGTAGAGAAATGGTGTGTACGCCAAAGCAGGGTGGTACTGGGATCCCAGAACAGGCAGGGATAGAAAGTTGGGTGACTGTAGGTCGGCAGCGCAGGAAAGGGCGTGCACGCCGTACAGCAACAGCTTCTCCAGTGGTTGAGGGGTCCAACCGATTCCAGCCCTTGCAGGAACTCGACTTGGCCCCTGACCCTGAGAGTGAGGGGACTGATGAGCTGCAGGGCACCCTGTTAGCCTCTACCCCTCAGAAAAGAGAGTTATTGATAGTGGGGGACTCAATACTTAGAGGAATAGATAGCTTAGTCTGTTCGCGCAACAAGGAGTCTCGTACAGTGTGTTGCCTGCCTGGTGCTCAGGTAGGAGACCTCCTGGAGCGTGCGGACAAGCTCCTGGCCAGAGCGGGGAGGGATCCAGTTGTCATGGTCCATGTTGGGACAAATGACGTAGGTAAGGGTAGGTTTGAGGTTCTGCACGGCCAATTTGTGGAATTAACTGAGAAGCTTAGGAGCAGATCCTCAACGGTAGTGTTCTCCGGGATTCTACCGGTACAACGTGCAAGCAGAGGTAAACAGAATTTTATCCGGAGGTTTAACAAGTGGCTACGAACCTGCTGTAGGAAAGAGGGGTATAGGTTTATGGGGCACTGGGACTTTTTCTGGGACAGGGGTGACCTGTTCAAGCCTGACAGGCTGCACCTGAACCGGAGGGTTACCTTTGCACTGGGCCAGCGTATGTTGAGGGTAGCACAGGATTATTTAAACTAGGGACTTGGGGGGCAGGGAGGTTAGTGAGTGTTACACAAGGAAAAGCAGACTCCCCCGATGGAAGCTGACGGCGTAACATGCATTATCGATGTTTTACTTTTAAAGCAACAAAGCGTAGTGGGGGGCTCGAGGCGGTGGCCACATGGGAAATCAAGGGGGAAGAGCATTAGTAATAACTTGAAATGTTTTTATTTAAATGCAAGAAGCATAAAAAATAGATTTCCAGAACTTGAGGCTGTAGTGATCAGAGAGGGCTATGACATAGTTGGGATTACAGAGACATGGCTTTGTGAAGAGGATGGAAATACATATAATATAGAAGGTTATAAGCTCTTTAGGAAGGATAGATGTAATAGACGAGGAGGAGCGTCGCACTCTATGTGAACGAAAACATTAATGTACAGGAAATTCTCGAAATTGAACATTGCTTCTCCTGTGAAGATATCTGGGTCAGACTCATTGGCAAGCACGAGACAGGTTTAAACATAGGAGTATGCTATCGACCACCAGCTTTGGACATTACAATCAATGAAATGCTTTTTAGGAGGATTACGCAAGCTTGTAGTGGTGGTGGGACTATTATCATGGGAGACTTATATTATCCTGGTATCAATTGGGAAATGGTGAAAGGACAGGGTCGGGGGGAGGAAGAACTTCTAGATGTTATAAATGATAATTTCTTGGTGCAGTATGTTAATAAACCTACCAGAGAGAAGGCAATTTTAGACTTAGTGCTCTGTAATGACCCCGATAGAATTAGCAATATTGAGGTACTGGAGCCACTTGGGACAAGTGATCACTCTGCTGTTAATTTTGATGTTTCATGGGAAGTTAAAAAGGTGTATTCTAAAACAAAAATTTTCAATTTTAGGTGAGCAAACTTTGACAGGATGTGCTCATATCTAGCTGGTATAAAATGGGAGACACTCCTGGACTGTAAGTCCGTAAATGAGATGTGGGAAAGATTTAAGGGGGTTTTGCTTGAATCACAATGCAGATTCATTCCGAAGGTGTCCAAAAGTAAGCTGAAAAAGCAGAATCCTCCGTGGATGACCAAAAGTATTCGTAGGATGTTGAGGGAAAAGAGGAATCTTTATAAGATGTACATAAAGGATAACAATGAGAATACTAGGGCTGAATAGCGTAAAATGCGGGCTGTGGTCAAAAAAGAGCTGAGGAATGCTAGAAGACTGTATGAAAGACAAATTGCAGAGGGGGCAAAAACTAGCCCTAAGCACTTCTTTCAGTACTGTAGCAGAAAAAGGAAAGTTAAAGAGCAGGGTAAGTGCATAAAGAATAAAAATGAATCGCTGCTATATGATAACAAGCATATTGCGGATGCCTTAAACAGTTACTTTGATGAGAATTTTACCTCAGAGGGGGTCTTTATTTGGCCAGAGGGCATGTCAAATGCTCAAGATTATTTAGCGGAAATTGAGGTTCGGGATAACGAAGTCTTAGACAAGTTGCATCAACTAAAAGCAGATAAGACGGCTGGTCCTGATGGCTTATATCCTAGAGTGCTCAGGGAAGCTAGTGAGTTCATCTTTAAGCCGCTATCCGCCATCTTCAGACGGTCTTTAGAAACTGGAGAAATACCAAATGATTGGAAACAGGGCAATATAATACCAATACATAAGAAAGGGGACCGTACCGAGCCAGGAAACTACAGGCCAGTGAGTTTAACTTGCATTTCGTGCAAAATATTGGAATCTATCATAAAAGATGAGCTGGACTTATTTCTTGAACTTAACAGTATCTTGAGGGATAGCCAACATGGTTTTCGGAAGGGAAGGTCATGCCTGACAAACCTTCTGGAATTTTTTGAAGAGGCCACCAGGACTTACGACTAGAGCAGGGCTTATGACATCATATACTTGGATTTTCAGAAAGCATTCGATACAGTACTGCATAAAAGACAAATTTTTAAAATGAGCTCCATTGGAGTTACAGGAGGTATTTTGAAGTGGAGTCAAAACTGGTCACAGGACAGAACACAAAGAGAAGTGGTCAGCGATATCTCATCTGAGCTGGGTATGGTGGGGAGTGGCGTCCCCCAGGGATCGGTGTTGGGAGCCCTGCTGTTCCTCATTTACATTAATGACCTTGATAGGAATATTGAGAGCAGATTGGTTAAATTTGCAGATGACACTAAATTGGGGGGTTTGGCAAATAGTCTAGTGTCCACTAAAGTGATTCAGGATGATTTGGATAGAATCCAGAATTGGGCAGAAATGTGGCAAATGAAATTTAATCTAGCAAAATGTAAAGTTGTAAATGTAGGTAATAAAAACATTAGATGGGATTACTTCATGGGAGGTTTAAAATTGGAATGTGCTGCACAAGAGAAAGATCTGGGAGTGATTGTTAACCAAACCCTCACAGGTTCTAGCCATTGTGCCTTAGCAGTTAAAAAAGCTAATCGGATGCTAGGATACATTGCCAAAAGTATTGAGTACAAATCTAAGGAGGTGATGCTTCTTTTGTACAACACGTTCGTTAGACCACACCTGGAGTATTGTGTACAGTTCTGGGGACCATACTTTAAGAGAGATATAGAGGCTCTAGAGAAAGTTCAGAGAAGAGCCACTAAGCTTATTCCAGGTATAAAAGATGAAAGGAACGAGAAGAGGCTGAAGATCCTTAATCTCTTTAGTCTTAGGAAAAGGAGACTCAGGGGCGATTTGATTGAGGTCTTTAAATATGTTAAAGGGATTAACAAAGTGAATCATGTAGGATACCTTCGACCAAGCGTTGTGAGTAGAACTCGGGGTCACAAATGGAAGTTGACCAAAGGTAAATTTAGCACTGATATTCGGAAAAATTTCTTCACCCAAAGAGTAATTTCAATGTGGAATAGCTTACCTGACCATATTATTGAGGCAGAGACCTTGGGGTTTTCAAGAGCAGGCTTGACCTAAAGCTAGATACCACTGAGTCATTCAGTATCTGAAGGGATATATTCAAAATAGTATAAAGAAACTGGCGAGCTTAGTTGGGCTGAAAGGCCTGTTCTTGCCATTCATGTTATGTTATGTTAAGTTAAAAGTGGAGGATGTGGGTCCCGTTACATCTGCCGTTAAGATAATAAAGCTTTTTTCCACAATAAGAACATCATGCTTACAGTCAAGCATGGTGGTGGTAGTGTGATGGTTTGGGGAAGCTTTGCTGCTTTAGGACCTGGGCAAATTGCCATAATTGATGGAACTATGAATTCTCCTCTCTACACTGACCAAAACTTCCAACGCAACACTCAGGTTTATTGCAACAAATGTCATTTTCTTACAATAAATTTAACAATACATAAATATTAAGATTCAAAACAAAAACAGTTTTAGAGTCAGAAATGAAGAACAGATTTTTCCTAGTTTCCTAGAATGAGGATTTTATTATTAACAAAACAAAACAGGCACGAGGGCCAACAAAAAAACTTGGCCCAAAGGGTTGCAAAAAACAAACTGAGGTAAGCTACACAGAGCTATAAACAATAAATGCAAAAAGGCAAAAAACAAAAAGGCACTGGAAACTCCAGGCGAGAAGATCAAGAAAAATAAATAACAAGACTAAATATATATATACACAAAACAAGAGGCTAGGACAAGACTTGAAACTAGAAATGCTAGGGGACTTGACAACAAGAACTTGGCTACACTTGCACTTGCAATGAGACGCGAGACACTGTCTGCCAGCCAACTTCCACCGCATCCAGATAAAGGCTTGGTAATCAAGGGCACATGAGGGGCAACACCTGGAGAAGCAGAAACAAGAGGCATGGCAAGATCATGACATGGACAGAGATAGGATGACATGACCTGCTCATTAAGAGAATGAGCGTGCTCAGCTTAAGTACCAATTAAGTATGCAGTTTGGAAGCAAGCATGAATGTTAAGAACAGAAAAGCACAGCAAGATCTTGAAATAGCAAAGCAGGAATCATGACAATAAACTCCCTGTCTAAATTAGTAGTATTAGTAATGTGCCTATCTAAGAATTACACCAACCCAGTGAGTGTTAGTAAATGTTAGTAACTTAAAAACAGTTAATTGTCAATTAAGCTTAGAGAGCCCTGAATCAGCACAGCACAGAAGGAAGAGGGAAATACCAAAGCCAACCCGAGCTCTGAAATGTGCAACAACGAAGGCACGGGGCGGAACGCAGACAAGCGGTGGAGTGGCATGGCAGACCTGGCATGAACAAAAACATGGAAAAGTAAAAACATGGACATGGGATGTGAAACATGAAATGTGTAATCCTAATACAAGAAACTGTTAAAACTATGACATGAACATGAACTTGAACTATGAACTATGGAACATGAAACTGTTAAAACCATGAATAATACTGTTCTGGCCAAAGGCCAGAACACAACACATTTTACCCATCTTGAGTAAATCAGCCTTTTCTCTTTTGCTGCCTATTGCATTTTATAGAAAAACACAAACTTTGACAACAGAAAAATACACCTTACGGTATAAAATTCTAAAAACAGATTTTTGCAGCATATGTAAGAAGCCCAGTGCTGTCGCTGTGTGGTAATATCTCAAGTTTTGTAATTTTGGCACTTATTGCATTTTGGAAACAAACTCTTCATATTGATATGAATTAATCTTGACCTCCAGCAAATAGAATGATCGTTTAACGGATGCATTTCCTGTTTACTCACATTTTATTTGTCTTATATTAAAATTATTTGTAAGCTGGGGCGCCCTGGTGGCTCATCGGTCTAAGCGCGCGTGCCATAAAGGCGAACCCAGCGACCTGGGTTCGACTCCAACTCAGGTCATTCACTGCATATCTTCCCCCCCATTCCTCTCCTCAACCTTCCTGTCTCTCTACACTATATAACTGTCAAATAAAGGGGAAAAAAAATCTTTAAAATTATTTGTATGAAAAAAATCATTTTAATGTGATAAATGACAGAAAATTGGGAAGAGGGCAAATACTTTTTCACACAATGAAATTCAGCTTTTCTGCCACCAGCAACTTCAGTTGTAAATGCATGGCCACATTACTGCTCTTAGCATTTTTTCATACTTTGAGAAAAAGTTCATTCATTGTCTTAATGTCATAGAGGAGGCAGTAAGTTTTACCTTATTATCTTGAAGTCATGAATATTTAAAGAAGCGGCTGCCAGCAATGAGAAAGCATATAAAGTTAAACTTTATTGTGCTAGATGAGAGAGAGAGAGAGAGAGAGAGAGAGAGATTTGCAGGATGTCCTCTAGCATAAAAACTTGTGCCTAATTGCGCCATAGATTGGTAACTTTAGGTCTAGTAAACAAATTTGGCTCTGAGGTTATGTAAACTGGCATGTCAAATAGATCCTTTCCATTGAATACTACAGCAGAATTTAGTTTTCAAGCAAATGCTAAAACTATCAAGGTATGCACAAGCTAAATGTTTAACTTTTTTTGTTGTCTGACAGTTTGCTGAGTAATAGTTCAGTAAGGTTGAGGAATTAGGCTCGGTATTATGAAGTGTGGGTCTGTTGGTTGTTTTTTTTCTTTTTGCACTTGTTTGTTTCATCCTGTAGTCTCAAATTTGAAATAAGAAATAAATTACTATTGGAGGTATTCACATCAGAAAAAGCAATATGAATTATTCCAGGATTTGAAAAGAAAAATTAATGTGTTCTGTGCATGGTTTCAGTACTGCAGAACTGCAACTTTTGGGCTCCGCACATACTAGAGAACCCTTTTCTGTTTAAATCTCTTACTTCTTGACCATGTTCTATCTGCATGAGAAATACTGAATAGGCCTTTTCACCTTCATTTTCACCAATCCTTTTCTCAGGATTCCCTCGGTGGCTCCCCGAATGACATCCACATATCTGACATGAGACCAACCCTGGTGGAGCCCTCTATGTACAAACCAAAGGTTGTCTTACTGGGTAAAGATAAAAAAGGTATGTGCTAACCAGGGTTGGGGTTAGTGATGCCTCGAAACATTCATGAGGTGACAGTTATTTCTTTGAATCATGAAGTTTTCTGACACCACCACTCTATGAGACAGACTACATTGAGTTTGCTTCTAATTTAATGTCACATTTCAGTAAGTAGATTTACATGCTACAAAAAGAGAATTGGGCTTCCATTGGATCCCATCACATTATCTTGTAGTCAAATGTAGAACAATTGGGATAGTGACAGATTCATTTGTTTGTTTTTTTTACCTTAGCAGTCAAGCAGTTCCACACAACTTTGACAAAAGTTGCATGTAACTTGCTTCCCTTTGTCAATGTTGGGCAGAGTGAGCATTAATTTGAGTGTATTTAGATCAATGGTGGGTGTATCAAGCAATAATGATCCAAACTACAGTAAATCACAGTGACACTCTCCCATTACGTTCGCATTTAACTGAAAATACCTAAAGCCTTTGATGTGAATGCAGTGGAATTTCCACAGCGCAAGTTCAAAAAAGTGCCTTGAAGGTAAAACAAAAAATTCCAAAGAAATGGTACATGCTCATTTTTCCAATATCAAATTTCTTGAATGCTGAAGTTGGCTTCGAGCTGAGATTTTCATCATTATACTGAATCTTAAATAAAGTGCACAGGGTGAACATGTCATTTATAGGCTGTTACCAGGCCCACAGGAGGAGGATCACGCATTGTAGAAAAAAGCTATGGTGATCACTTTAATTTTAAGCTCTTTTTTCACACATTTTCTGTTTTCTCAGGATCAAAATATAATACCTTGAAGTAAACAATAGCCTGAAATATCAATGACCAATGAAAGGTTAAAGAACTTTCATTCCAAAACACTTTCATGATGGCCCTGCCAGGTTTCATTTCTTTGCCATCTACCTGTGTTACCATTTTCCATTAAGAAGCTAAATTAAGATTCAAGGTTAAAGATTGCAACGAAAAACAATTGTGGAATTTATTTGGCAAATCTCTTTCTGCCCAGTGTGAGTTATGTGCCTGAGAACAATAGACTGAAATCTCCTTGGGGATTTGGGGGAAAAGCGCTTTCTGCTCCCATGCATATTCATGATGATACTTTTGCAGGAGCAACAAATCTTCCCCACAGCAGATCAGTGACCGAACCACAAAAATATTTTTGAATTAATTAGACAGATGTTTTATCAAGGGGCAGGCTTTGGTAGAAATTTATGAGTCAGTGTGTGGCTTGCTTATTTAATGTTTTGCGCCTATTCCAGGAGGGTTTGAACAGTTCATTTTCAAGTGTGACACTCTCTTGCCTTCTAAATACCACACTAACTGTGTCGAAGGGGGACAGCTACGTAGTTCCATTGCCAGACAGTTGAGTTTTACCATCCAATCCCATTTAAATGCATGTTACAGCTCTCGAGTAAATAAAGTGCTTTCAATTGTTTTTAGAGGTCTGCCTCTAAAAGATTACAAAAATTATTCTTGCATGCCACAATGATTATATAATTTCACAATTACAGCCAGGGACCTGTGAAATGTATTGTCTACTTATTTATGGTGTGAAATCGAACTATAGAAACCCAAACTTATTGCATAATCAGTTACTATTTGGTTCAAAGCCGCCTGAGTAGTTCTTTCCAGCATTCTTTTCTCAGATGGATTTTTAATGGCACTGGAGATTTACTTGATTTAGAATTCATTAAAATGGACTTCAGAGAACATTCATTTCCTTTCATCATGCAAATGTTTTAAAGCTTTGTGGTCTGGTCTGCTTTGGTGTTTACCTTGTAACATTGTATTGCTTCTGAAGCTAAACCTTTTTAAATAAAAAAAATAAAACACACATAATTTTGCTGCTTGGTCTTCACAGAGTCTACAGATGAGTCTGATGGGGATAAAATGCACTGCCTGAACAACAGCGGCTCCTCGGCCACCTATTCAGATTACTCCCCATCCCAGGGTTCCTCTGGTTCCTCTAACCCCCCAGCCAGTGTCACTACCCTGCAGCCCATTGGCAATGATGGAGTGCCTCCAACACATTGGACTAACAGGTTTGCATCCCGGCATTTGTTAGTCCAAATATTCCTTTAATTAATCTGTGACATTTTGACATTGAACTTATCACCAATTGTCTTTCAGATAAAGAAAAATGTCTATTTTTGATTTTAACTATCCATTATCTGGTAGTAGAATTTTTGCATACTGTGCATTATTTTCCAAAGTATTCATGTAATTATCATGTATTTTCTATTGTGATTTGAATAGCAAAGTCCATTTGCTCTGGTGGAAAAAAAAAGCCTCTAAAAAAAAAAAAGAGAGAGATATGCATGTATAATGACGGTGTATATCATGCATTCTGAAATGACTCATTATGGCCTTAAATCACAAGTTATATAAATCTGCCTCAAAAAACATAACAGACTCAGGCAGCAGCAGATCCACTTGCTCAGTTCATTCACATTGGATTCCAACAAACATAGGCAGTGGCAAGCAGCATCCAAGCACATGAACCCAATGGCAGGAATGCATTGGTATTTTACAGCAGAGAACAATAGGGTAATGGCAGGTTCAGTCAGCAATAACAGTTTCCATCAATGCATAAACACAAAAAAACTAGGAGGGCAAGGAGACAGTTATACAGCTGTGTGGATAACCCGGAGGACTCTGACAGGAAGGGCAAAGGAACACGGGGTCTGCATGTCCTTGAGAAAACGAGGCCAGACAAAGGAGTCCGGGACTGAACAGGCTTAAATAGAACTAACCGGCAATGGATGCTGGTGGGGAAATTCAGAGCCCAGGTGAAAATGATTGGTACATGGGAGAGGGAGAATGTGGAATGGGCGTGGCTAGTTGAGATCCTGGCTTGGCTGTAACAATGACAGAGACAGAATAAGGCTGCAAAAAGAGTGACATATGTATTCTGAGATAACATAAGGATGTGCAACGTAAGCAGAAAGTACCCATGTTGTGCTCCTGCTAGATTGATATGAGATGGGATCCAAGCTGAACAACAGCTATTGAAGGAGGAGCTGTCTTCTGTTGCTCTAATCCTTCATTACCATATATTTCTGTGAGCCTGACAGAGCAACACGGGATTCCATCGTCACCAGTGCTCTCTCAATGTCAAGGTTAGGAGGACACCTCCTCCATGCACAGCTTTTTTCAAATGCCATGTAAATTCCACCTCTTAGCTTTCAAAAGAAGTGTTCTCTGGGTATACAGCAACAAAAATAACCTGTGTGTTTCCCTATGAGGTGCAATTCCATGGAGAATTTTGCTTTCACCGTAGGAATTTTCGTTTTGATCGTCATTTGACATTGATGTTTTGTTAGATAGTGCTTCTTTTTAGTATGAATTGAAGATGGCCAAAGGAAGTGCATTTCTTCTTGAAACAAATGACGCAGAGATGAAAGAGACTATTCACTGTATTTGAGGGAACACTTATGAGACCAGTATAGCCATGAGCATCCTTAACCTTATTTGAAGAAAATAGTCTCTGTAGCTCAGATTAACTCAATTGTCTGTTCATTTTGAGGATTAACTTGTCCATTGAATATTACAGGTTCTATCTTGAGCACATCAAAACATCAATTGCTGGGCGCTAATGCTATTGTCAAACACATATATTGATGAAGATACATTTTTATGCAGTTGAATGCACTTGCGTTTGACCCAGCCTATCAGAAATTATTAAATACATCATATCAATATTTGGATTACAATATAGATTATATACAAGTGTGATGGAATCACCTGTTCAACAGCTGTCCACTCATTTTGAGCATCCATCACTTTCCAAGTCTGATGCTGCCCCAGCCCCAACATTTCTAGAGCATGCTCCAGGCATCACATCCAGGATGGGCATGTACAGTTTCTCCAGAAAAACAATAAAGCTAGCACAGTAAAACATGAAATGTTTTGTCTTTTACCGTTTCTAATTTAAAGTGACATGAATTTTAAAGCCATAAAAGACAATACTTAATACAAGTGTTTCTGGTTATTTTTCTTGTCATTTGGTACCAAATACACAAGAATCCGTTCAGCGAGTTGGTTATAATAAGCTTTTATATTCTGTGTATTTTGCCTCCTGTGGACTGGTTTCATATTGCCTGAGGCCAAGTTCCTCTTTGTACTTCCTGGCTAGCGTGACGTCACATCAGTGTGTGCGTGCGTGTGTCCAGAATATCAATCACATAGCTAACTTTAACCTTGCCATTTAAAATTAGTGGCCGTTTTTTTCCCCACTGAATAAATGTACTTGAATTAAAGGCTGGATTTTCCTCTTTTTTTCATTGTGGTCCTATATTATTTAGAAAAAAACTGAATTTATTAGAAGCTAAAGAACGCATCTTAACCATTGGTGCCAATAATTATGGAGGGCGCTGAACCTATGGGTCGTACTGTGATATGTGGCTAGCTGGCTAGTCTCTGCTGCTTTTGCATGAACAAGGATAAAAGGATGTCTTGTACAGTAAATCCTGCGAACATACTTTAATACATTTGGTCTCCAGATATCACGTCTCTGAAGCTTATAATGAATCATTGAGGAAACATCAGTTGTGGTCGGGGACTTCTAGTGGATAACGCATTTGTAGGCGAATAGCTGCGTGGACCACAGCTAACCGTAACCTTGGTCACCCTATAATTGCTGCATGGTATAAGTAAATCGTTGTTTTATTAACTTATTGCTAAAACGGACATGGTTGGAACCATTTATCGGTATTGTACATGGCTAATTGGTTTTAGGGCAAAATAATCGATCATATTAGTGCGGTAGAATTCCGTGTCCAACTTCCACTTCTTCCGGCTTTTTTATTTACCAGAATGATTTTAAAAGGGACATTCTAAAACACTTAATGTGAAAAAAGTTTAACGAGGCTTAATGTACTATAACAGCAACTGATAAGCCGCAAATTCTACTCGGACATTTCTTGTCAGGAGCACTTTCTCCTATTAATAAAATCAAAACAGAAGTCCTATAAGAAAACAGATCTTGTCACATTAAGCGTTTTTGCTGTTTTTTTTTTAATATTTTGAGTTGAAGACCAAAAGAATATGAAAGAATGCCTTTGCCCGTCCTTGTCACACCACTACTAGCAGGTGTAAATAAAATGTGCTTTCTTAACTCCACTTAACCTGAAATTATTTCTATCTCCGCTTCGGAATAATTCTTTTTTCTTTCAATCTTTTTCTTTGTTTGCGCCATGACTGACAGGTCAACTGGATGCATCTACACCTCCTTATATGGTGGTCAATGACAATTCATGGACTGGGATTTATGCTAGTAGCCGATTACCTGGAGCATGCTGTCACTTTACGATGGATTGGCACTCATGATCATACACAAGCGTTTACGGTCAGATCCGAGTTTCCCGCGGTGTACATGAATCCGGAGTAGGTTTTTAGTAGCATAGGCTTTTATGTGCAAATCTACACACAAATTTACTAACGTTTCATGAATGAGACCCAATGTGTGTAAATAGAGGGGAAAATGCTTAACTTGATATAACTACCAAATTCCTTACTCTTCGGTTTTAATTTTTTGATTGGAGAAGGCGCTCCAGACAAGAAATGTCCGAGAGGAATTTAGTGATTATTAGTCGCTGTTTTGGAGCATTAAGCCACGTTAAGCTTTTTCACGTTGAGCATTTCAGAATGTCCCTTTTAAAAGGGGCGCCAATATATTTTGGGGTGATTTATCAGTGAGAAGGGGGTTTAGAATTTAATATTAATATTTAATATCTCCAATGCATATGCTGCGTACACCCTTGCAACCCGGTGTGTCATCAGCATAGACTGTATAATACGATGGACGCAGCGATGTCCAAAGTTATTAGCCCCAAAAACACAGTCTGCTTCGTGACTGGCTCATATTCGAGGCACTGAGCTGATAAGCATATGGTCATCACTGGAGTACATTGGGAAGGCGTTATCAGTAATGGGTGCATGTGTCCAGTGGCAAATGGTATTATTTAGCTAGCTCGCATCAACATCAATCAATAACCTTCAATCCTGATGGATTAGACAGGATGCGCTCATCCACTCTAATCAAAATTCCTGCATGTACATGATTATTCGCACAGCAAGTATGAAATCAGTGACTGGTTGGTCCGGGTGCAAGATGATTCCATTAGAGTTCAATAAAGATGAGAAAAGCTGTGGTTGTAAGATTTGTAGTCCATTGTCTTTGGTGTTCCGATAATCAGCCAGTGGTCAGTTGAATAGCATTTTGTCGATTGCTGCAGATGTTCAAAATTCTGGTACAGAAATTAACTAGTAATGTCTAACCAATGTACTGCAGTGAAGGGCATATGCTTATCAGCTCAATGTGATGGGCGTTGGTTGTAGGATGCCAAGAGCAGTGGCCAGAAATAAAAGGAAAAACCAGCAGAGCGCTGAGAGACTAAAACAGATAGAAATCACGAGCCTCGCGGTACCAACAGACCTGACGCCGTCCATGGTAGAAAATAGGCGAGCTCGAAAAAAAGAACAAAAGAAAAGGGAAATAAACCAAAGATTCCCTTACTAACACTAATCCTGTTATGTAGCTAAGATCCTGACAATACTCTCTCTTAAAAGACCTTACCGGCTAAAGCACCAAGGAGAAAATGACACTCTAGCAACAAGAGTGAGGCAGAACAGGAGCTTAAATAGGGTCCGGGTAATGCCCCCAATTAATGCCAGCTGGCCCAGGGATCCGATGGCGAGCAAAACAATATAGTCCCGGACGAGAGTGACAAAAGGAGCTCTCAAAGCTCCAGAACCATGACACTCAATGCCTCAATTAGGAGCCTGTCACGAACAGTGTACAGTCACTAAGCAGACTGTTTTTGGGATAATAACATCGGACATCGCCCTCACTTTCTGATATCACAGAAGTTAGTCTTTGATCTGCAGTATTAATCACTGAAGCCAAGGCCTAAAGAATTTGTGCAATATCACACCCTGATCAGTCATGTTGGAGCAACTAAAAGCGACACCGATTATTCCCTTCCTTTTATTCATCAGTAGAAGCCGATCTGGGTGCCGTTATTTCAGCAGAAGACACCAAGCAAGACGGAGTGTTTTCATTTCCTGCCAATGCTACTCCAGCAAACTCAAATGAGAACCCACAAGAAAAACAGCCACCGTGTACATGCAAATACACTGATGTGACGTGAGACGTCTGCTCTCTGCCAGGCGGCAAGAGCCGCGGGTTTTTGAGTGATGGAAATTTTGTGAGGGAAATTTAAACAGTGATAAGTCTATTAATGTGTACAGTACATCAAAATATCCATGTACAAAAGTGCTCTTATGTTTCAGAGATTACACTTATCACCGATGGGTTGTGTCATAGCTACTTTAATATTAGTCAAAGATCATTTACAAATCACTGCTTTCTTGCTTTCCTTGTGTTCAAACATTTTTCAGAGAAGGGCCAGACAATGGGAGTCATATATATATTTGAGGTTTAATTTTTCTTTCTGGTGCTTTGAAGGTCTGTGTGTGTATATCTAAATATATATCCAGCTTGAAGCTGAATTACTTTTTATCTTAATGCACAGTGCTAAAAGTGAGAGGTTTAATGTGGTTTCTTTCTTTCTTTGACATGAAAAAGCTAATAGTGGTTTCTTGGTGGAGAGCATGAGTTATCTCTGTCCTTTGACTGTCCCAACAGGCTGACCCAGTCCTTCCCCAAGCCCATTGAGACAAAGCCATTGCTGAGCCAGAGGGACACACCTCCTCCTAGCACCTTGCAACAGTGCAATGAGAGACGCCCCCTAAGTGATGCCTTTGAAAGCTGGAACGACTCCTCCCACTATGACAACACAGGGTTTGTGGCAGAGGAGTCTCCCATTGAAAACACTAACAGCAGCGGCAATCCACTTCTGGGATCTAAGCCTAGGAGCAGCTCCGCACATGGTCGTCGGCCTCTTATGAGGCAGGAGCGGATAGTAGGCATTCCACTTGAGCTTGAACAGCCCTCTCACTCTTTTCACCCTGTCCGTAATACTCCTGAAACTGAAGTGCCTCCTCCCCCTCCTCCCAATCCCTGGCAGAACTGGACGAGGACCCCCAGCCCTTTTGAAGACAGGACGGCTTTCCCATCTAAGCTGGAGCTAACTCCTGCAAACAGTCCTAACCCAGAACGCAAGAATTTTGACCATGAAATGAGCGAGCTGCCTGGCACCTTCCCCTCCACCGGAGGATGGGGTTTCCTTGACTCAAGGGAATCCAGGGATTCCCGCGACTCCCGTGACTCCAGAGACTCAGGGACAGAGCAGGGCCACTCTAATGTCTTCACACATGTACAATGCAGGCAGGATGTGTCCAAGGGTGCCCTAGTCATCAGCAAGAGCACAGAGAGGCTCTCCCCAATGATGAAAGAGGTGAAGGCAAAGTTCAAGAAGTCACAGAGTATTGATGAAATTGACATTGGCTCCTACAAGGTGTACAGCATCCCAATAGATAGCTACAGCTCCAGCATAGAAAATCAGGGCAGTGTGGACAGGCCAGATCTCCCACCACCCATGGAGCAAAGTATGTCAAGGAGCCAGTCTGCGCCTATGCTAGATGATGATCTAGATGGCTTTGGCACAGCAAAGAGCTCACAGCAACAGAAGCCTGCCCTCCCAAAGAAAGTTTATCAGTTTGACCAAAGCTTCAACCCTCAGGGGGCAATGGAGGTGGTGAAACCTGAGAGACGGGTCCCACCTCCTTTCCAAAACATGCCTGAGTATGTTAACCAGCCTGGCAAGACCCTACCTAAGGAGTTAGTGAGTCCAAGAGGTTACCGTGGCTATCCCCCCATGGAGCATATGTTCTCATTCTCTCAGCCCTCAGTCAATGAGGAGATTATCAGCCAGCCAGTCCCTGCCCAGAGGTCTCGACCTGGCTTCCTTCGGAGAGCCGATTCTTTAGTCAGCTCAACAGAGATGGCCCTCTTCCGCAGGGTGGCAGAGGCCCAGGAGCTACAACTAGGCGGGCGGTATGGAAGGCCGCACTTCAAGGGCATGCTTGAACACCAGAGCAGCGTATCCACAATATCAGACTCTCATTTTCTCAAGGGAAATAGTCGGTATGAGGACGAGTACTCATCCTATCAGGAGCCCAAAAAGCCCATCATGGGTTACCCCACAAAGAGCTTGACTCAAAGACGACCCCTGTCAGCCAGGAGTTACAGCACAGAAACCTATGGGGCATCACAGGCTAGGCCTGTGTCAGCAAGGCCAACCATGGCTGCCCTGCTGGAGAGATTACCTTCAGATTATACCCTGAGCACAGATAAGAGCATTGACGGAGACATGAAGCTGTGGCCTATAATGCCGAAACCTGAGGATCCTTCCTCCAAAATGCCTATGGACTGGAGACAACAGCTGCTTAGGCATATAGAATCTAAAAGATTAGACCGGGTAAGTTGGATGGCCACTCCCCATCATCACCACGGAGACTCATGGATAACACTCTGACAAAACCCTGCAAATGCTTTATTTCATATAATTTCAGAAGACCTGCTTATCGCAAATATTAATGTCATTCATTAAGCTTGCTGCTTATAAGGGCGTATTCCAGCGACAGTTCCTGCCATATAAACTAGTGTATTTCATATGGCTGTTCAATATAATGTGCCTAGTATCAAGGGTAAGTATTTTTTATATTCAAAAAAGATACTTGACTATGATGTTGATATTTAGATTGTCGTTGTTTTCGTGCATTCACTGTGCAAATATGTGTGCCTAGTTTTGTAAATATTGCTGTAATGTTTAATGTGTAATTTGTGTTCTTATACATTCATTTTATATTTATGTGGCAATTGTGATTTTGTAATGCAAGAGCTATATTCTGTATACCATCAGCACATGGTTTAACGTATTCTGTTTTTGGTGAATATGTATTGTTCCTGTTTGTCGAACTCACTCACTCTGTTGCAGCTCTTTGTATTTGATGCAGTCCAAACCAAAGCGGCTGCTTCTGATATTTGTTCGCCATCACCCATTCACTCGTGTCACATGATTGTTTCCCTCCAATCAGAGTGCTGTTCTTAAGCACAACACCGTAAACTTCGGCATGCTGTATTCTGGACGCTATGCTGCACCGCATGCCAGCAGAAGCATGACAATAAACTTTTACAATAATGCAAAGCATGAAAACCAAACAACACAGTGGCTACCTCTTCCACATGTGAGTATGAACAACAAATTCAACAGCATATTCAATAACTTAAATAAGGAGGAGTGAAATTCACTGATATGGTTTATCACATTTACATAGAATTATGTTGTAGTGAAGCACTTCAGTTCACATGGTCTGTAGGCATTTTCTTTTATTTTCTTAATTGCTTTAGTATGTCCTTTCCCAACAACAACAGCAGAAATTGAATCCTTATAGTGATAGTTGCATCTAATTATTGTTTCAGGGCTGTCAACACTCTGTGATATTGGGCTTGCCTAACCTGCAAACACAAATTATGATAGGTGCTCTGCAGAAATCATGCGCATCACCTTCAGTTCATGCTTTATCACTTCAGGGAAATAAATACGCGCTTATTTAATATTATACCTGCTAAACGGCCTGGTTCCAAAACTCGTTACTAGGAATATAAGGCAAATAATACTGCCACTGCCACGCATGGAACAACAGAGCTGCAAAAAGCACCATATCTGATTGGACAGTAACACATATTTATTTTGGTTCTGTAGTCTAGCTTTTAAGCTTGAAAGGATATAATGACGATGAGTTTCAAGTGCAGACTATCAGTTTTAATTTGAGGGTGTTTTTTATGGAAGCATATAGCTAACAACATTAAAATGAAAATGCATTCTCAGAAATGTTTTTTCAGTTCCAAGATGCAAGCACGTTATTTGTATCATAATGAAAATTAAAATGTGATCCTCCACTTTGCGTTTTCTTTTTCAAGTCCATGTATGCAATTTTTATAGCAAATTGAAAATTAAAATACATTCCTCATTCGCTTCTTCGAGAAGAAGTTCCCCACAATATCACTAACTAAATGAAAACGCTAATCTTATAATGCAAATACATTCTCGAAAATGCTTCTTCTTTTTTGAGAAGTGCGTTATTTGTGTCATCAAGAAAATGATAACATAATCATCCACTTTGTGTTTTCAAAATGAAAACGATAATGATAATCGATCAATCGATTTCCTCGCCAAGTACAGCAGTGATTTTCCTCTGATTGATAACCAATGAGATCGTGTGTATTTGTTAATATCCAATCCACGGCAAATTGAGGATAGGAAGTCCCGCCTTCTCACAGAATGACAAACTGGTCACAGCCAATGAAGGAATGGATTTTCATTTGAATTTTGTAAGGAAAATCACATGGGACCATAATATCAAAAACGCAAAGCCAGGCACAGCAGTTTCTCATGAAGCAAATTGAGTTGCCGGTTTAATGATGAGACAGATATTGCGTTTGTTTCTTGAAAAAGAAAAAGCATTTCCGAGAATGTATTTGCATTATAAGATTAGCGTTATCGTTTTCATTTTGTTGGCTATATGGTGGTGCACTTCTTGTTTTTCTAAGATTGACCTGGTTCATGATACATCATAGTCATGAATTGTTTTGATTCTTTGTTATGTTGTAGGTACATGTCTCAAATAGCAAAAGTCAGATTTTTAGGACTCGAGACCCGTTACTTTTTTCTAGAACCACCAGAAAACTTGGGGGTTAATCAGCCCTTGATAGAAAACTGACTTTTAGGAGCCTATATCTCAGTGCACCCGCGACAGCCCTGACTCATTTTCATGGCTGTGTGTCTACAATTAAAGATCTTTGAGGAAACATGAAAATTTTCATGGGGAGTTAAGGGCGCAGCTATAATCAACTACCGTGCAGGTCAGCAGACGGTGCCATATCTACATGAGATTATGGGGAGAAATACACAAGACAGACATGAGAATATTGCGAAGCAGCGTAAATTTACAAGTCACATATATCGTGAGTAGGAAAAGTAATAGGCCTAGTGCCGGTGATAATTAGCATTTCAGTACATTAAATTGGCAAAATCTATACGCCAAACAAATATCAAACTATTAGGCCTAATTACTGCACACTTAACAAATTCCAATTGAAGGATAAAATACATGGATTGTGAGCTCTATCGTTTTCGGGATACTGCAACAAGGCGTCGCTTTCAATATAGTTTGACATGTGAATTGATAGATTTGTTGCTTTATTTATGACAAAATGAGACGTGCACAGAAAACATTCTACGGTGCATTTACAGTATAAATGTTAAAGAATAAACCAACATCGTCAAACAGAAGGCTATTAAACAGCAAAAATAATATGAGTTATCTCCCTCTACCACATGACCTGATGAAATGATGAAACCGTAAAGGCCCGTTCACATATAGACACCACTTCTACTAAGATGGAAAAGTGGCTGAGAGCATGGCTAATCATGGGGGAATCTCCATGAGCGCTGCACATCCTT
This sequence comes from Gymnothorax reevesii, assembly GCA_029721435.1. NCBI lineage: Eukaryota > Metazoa > Chordata > Actinopteri > Anguilliformes > Muraenidae > Gymnothorax > Gymnothorax reevesii. The sequence goes on from CM056575.1 coordinate 96,980,733, forward strand.
GCTCTCCCCATGCTTATTTTGAACGTGCACAAAATAAGCATAGCCGGGTCGTGGCCAACAAAAAGCGGGGCAAAGTCTTATTAAGAATGTAGTGGGAATGCAATTATCGTACAAGCAGCGTGATACCATCGTGGTGAGATCTCTGTGGCTGTAAAAACGCAGCAACGTTGGAGCAGAGCCAGTTGAATCAAATCAGCATCAGGTCCATTCATCTTTGAAGTTGGGAAAGAACTGAAGAAATGCTTGAACACCCCCGATTAAAATATACTGAGCAACCAAAGAAGCTCAAGTTAAAGTAAGACTGGAAAATTAGTTTGCACGTAATTATTATACAGTAGAAAATCAATTTTTTTACTAGCGCGTGCACACCATAAGAGTACATTAACTAACTAGCTAAGTTGTGTTCCTTTTGTTGCTCAAAAGATGTAACCCTCATTTCTTGATTTAGGTAGCGTGCTCCAGGTCTCTGGGCTGTGGGAATGAGCGCTACAATTTGTGGGACGCAAATCAATCTTTAAACTTCGTTCTTCATTAATCACACCAATACAGTACTGTACAGTCAACATCCAAAAAGACGGACTACTCAACTCAATCATTTTTTCTGCCACTTCCTTTTCCCCCATCACGCCCCTTCTTCCCCAATAAACAATTCAATATTCAATCGAAGCAAGAGGAATAAATAACTTAATCCGGTGCGCAAAATAATTGCTAAATTGAATAATAAGTGCAATGACTTATGCTTACTGTATTGTATTTTCTTCACTCGCTGTATTTAACTTACACATCGCAAAATCAGTTGAGCAAGTATAAGATACTACAAAGAAATATAATGCATACAGCAATTACAATTACATTGACATGGCCACAAATCGTACTGGAAGCGTAATATGGTCAGTGCCAGTGTAGCGACATCGTCCTACAGTCTTCTAGGTCTGTGTAACAACGTAGTATGGTCCTGTACGTCGTAGCGGCAACATAGTAGAAACAACCACTTGGTTGTAATTGGTCTAGGAGTAATCGTAGTGGCAGCAAGTCAGCAGTGCTTTTGACTTAGAAGCATCGCAGTATAGTTGTGATATAGTCTTTAATTTCCCAAATTACTGGATTTTGATTGCGATAATGCCTCGATTTGATAACTTTTTCAGATTGGGGTGATCAGTATGGTCTTCGTAAGGTCGCAGAGCTGTGTAAATGGGGTGTAAACAGGCTGAAATAAATGCAAAATTACAATTGACATGTATGAAGCACATTGTTTTATTCAGACCAGCGGTACATGTATACTGAGATTTTCAAAGTGATTCTTCAACCGCTGCTGGATATCATATACTCTTCTTCAGCCCACCCCACCCTCGATTTTCATGAATTAGTGATTAGCGATTCCCAACAGCAACGCAACAACGTATTATATCTATTAAACCTACATATGAAAAGTAATTCTCAGTAACAACTGTGCATAGGCCGAATTCGGACTACATTACGTCGTACATTTGGCAGACTCCAGGCATACGTGTGAAGGTTCGGCGGCCTGCCAACTGCGGAGCTTGTATTGGCTAGATAATAGCACGGTTGATAATAGCACGCGACATAAAGAGGAGATTATCGTGAGAAATCCACGAGAGATACACGAGACGTCTTGTGGGAATCAGGCAGCATCTGCTGGCCTATATGGTACCAAAGCCAACACTACCCATTTTTCATCAGGGATTAACAGGCTGTGCCCTTAGCAGCCTAACATGTTTTAGACATCATATGAAAGTTTAGATACCCCTCTACCTAATTAACATAAATTCGGGTTGGGCCTTTTCCTTGCTTTTCTTTCTGCAAACCGCGACAAGTGAAGACATTCCCACCATCTAAAAAGAGAATTTCTATCCCTTGTTTGCTTCCAAATTCTAACCCTAACCTGACCCAGTGTCCCAGTGTTTCCCAAATCACTGTCCTTATGGGCCTCTCCTGCTGGGTCTCCACCCTCCCTTTAGCTCCCTTTAGGAATCAGGTGTAAAGAAAGTCCAGCCAATCCAACACAATAATTGTTCAATATTCACCAGGAGGGAGAGGAAACCAGGCCTGGATTTTAATTTGAGGGCCGAATTTCAGGAACTCTGCCATCATACCTGATAACTTTTTGGGGGGGGGCACAGGTGGAAGTCTTCCCTAATTATATTCTAACCTTATAACGCAATGTTGGAATTAATATACCGCTTGCCTATTGGCAGCCTTGAAGCTGAGTTTGTTGCATTGTTTCCATTATTTGAAGCTTATGGAAAGATTAGCTCGCTAACTATTCAGCTATGTCACTTTAGCCAGCTGGTTACATATTCCAACATTATTTAGTTTTTGCAAAAAGCAGTTGGTGCACACCACTCTCTTTGCTTGGGAATAGGAGCTGTCCAATCCAGTAATATACAGTAGATCTATGGTACCTATGCATGCCAAGGGAGGCAGCGTCACTGAAGGTGAGCTTGGGTTATGGCATGTGTGCAGCTGGGAATAGTCTTTACTGACCAGGGAGGGAGGATGCAGGATGCAGTCATCGTGAATGTACGTGCTTACCATGGTAGCGCTCTAAAATATACAGTTATGACACAATTTATAAACAAACTCGACAGTTACGCTCGATGGGAAAGTGAATTTCAGAATCATTATCTTGATGCAAGTGTTGTCACATCTGGAGATAATGAAAGCATCATTGCTCATGTTTTCTTCTCTTACTCTTTTGACAAACTTATCCTTTCCTCGTCACTTTGGGTACCATCTACAGTTGTACTCCACCTGTTCATCTTAATCCTTGCTGCATGTTTGCCAAATCCCAAGAGGGCTTACAGTGTTGCTGCATCTCTTAAGATGCCTAGTGATGCTCAGCCTGGCCTGTAAAGCAGTAATCTTCAGTTCCTGCCTGTTTTGGGGACTTTTTGAGTTCTTTCTGCTCTTCAGCATAAAATGCATGCTCATTTGGATTCAAACTGACTCTTAAATAGAACCAAAATAGCAAATTATGTGTCACTGTCCAATGAATTATAGTGCTAACTGTTAGAGCTTAATGCAGGCTAATACACAATTTTAAAATGTCCAGTGAAGGCGAGCAAAGTCCAATTATTAATTGAACTCCGGTTATGAAGTCCATAAGTGTTGTGAACTAGCCTTTCTATTAGAATTTCAAGACAACACTGAAAACCAAGCTCATTTTATCTTAAGATGTCTCTGTCTTGCTTACTGTTGTCCAAAAAGTGTTTGCATTCCATGTCTGCAGTTTTTGTTTCAACTGAGGTTATGTACTGTACTATGCCTGCTTCACTATGTTCAAGATTACTATGAAAGATACTGTTTTTCTGCATCATCAGTAACACTGAGGCTTATGTAAAAAATTTGGGAATATGTGGCAACTACTGTTCCTTCTCTCCCTGCGGCAAATGATGAAAAGGACATGAAAATATGGAACAGATTGATCATACTGAAATTAGCAGTTAAGGCAACAAACATGGACGAACTGTAATTTAGGAGAGAAGTGATCCAGCCATTCAAAACAATCATTTAATCATAAATTCATAAAGCTGTCACAGTGATGATATTTATTGCGAAAATAAAATTATGAAAACAAATAGAGTTAGGGCAGGGACGTGCGCTCCGGGTAGGCAGTGACTTCTCCTTTTTTATCGCTAGATTTTGTCAACCTATTTCCACATACTATGCCTGATTGATTGACAATCAATTTGACCTTTTTTCTGGTCAATTAAGGCTGTAATGATTAAGAGGTAATAGTGACAAAGATTAATTTACCTTTATGCTTTGATTCGAGACTGCAAGAAAATAAATCTTCATAATTAATTAGGAAAAAATCTCAACTCTCTCGGTAATTCCGTACATTTTTTTGATCTTTTGTTTATTGGATTATGAAAGAAGACTGAAAATAAACTTGGCTACCTATTTTTATTTTTTTTTAATGGCATTAAAAAGTATGTGTTTAAGGTGGGAAATGTCGTAAACATATTGACCACACATTGAACGCCTCATAAGAAAGGTTTTAATATTTGTTAATGGCATTTCGTTAGCTTCCTCTAAGCAAATATGAACAAACTTGCTATATTATGAGCATTTTAAGTTCGATGCACTGACCAATAATGTCGTGGATGGAACTGGCATGCCATTCTGCTTTTTAGTCTTGTAAATTAGTTAATCCTCAGATTGCTAATCAAGCAAAGTAATAGTGTTATCGTTTGTTTAACGGTGAGAATTCTGCCTACCCTGACTGACCTCGGACAACACGTCACTGAGTTAGGGGATTGTGGGCATGCTGTGTATGATAGTGCAAATATTGAGATGGTCTAAAGAGTGAACTGTAATAATGTCTCATAGAGAACGAACACACCTAGAATTGCTTTGAGAACTGTTATTTTTATTCCCTACAGCAATTTGATTGCTTGGTAAAGTAAATTAAGGAAACTGGTAGTACATCATTTGGGATCATTTTGAAACTTTGGCCTATTAACTACAGTACTAGACTGGTGTGGGTAGCTGAACCAATTATCTTGTTTAACCTGAGTTTATGTTGCCATCATTACCAACAACAGAAAAAATGAAACCTAAAGTTTCGAGAACTGAGAACACGGTGGTCTAAGGCATTAAAGGGAAATTTCGTCCAAAAATGAAAATTTGCTCATCATCTACTCACCCCAAGGCTAATTACATTACATTACATTACAGGTTCTTTGCAGACGCTCTTATCCAGAGCGACGTCCAAAAGTGCACAGGGTCAGTACAAAAGTGAAGAGCCTAATTAAAGGGTCCATGAATTTCTTTATTCCTCAAAACACTTTTGGAGTTACAAAGAGAAACAGCAATAAAGACAAATCAAAGTCAATTGAAGTCAATGGACACCACTTTTTCGAGCATAAAAAACAACATTTAAAAACCACAAAATGCTTCCATACTGCTCGTGCAGTGTAATCCAAGTGTCCGTAAGCTCTGACATTCAAATTTGACTTGTAAAGCCTTGTGGTGAGTAGATGGTGAGTGAATTTTCATTTTTGGGTGAACTTTCCCTTTAACTATGCCAGCAGTAAATGAGCTGTGTTCATTTTCTCTCTCTCTAGACCCCTTCACTGCAGAGCAATATCTTGGATAACGGACAGGAGGAGATTTCTTCCAACAGCCAATGGGCTCCATACTCACTGGGCAGGAGGGATGTACCCCCAGACAGTATCATCAAAAAGGTAGCTAAGCATAGTTGGGCCAGTACAAGAACTCTGATACCAGTCACCTGTATGGTCATTGCTGAGCCAGTTCTCTTCACTGCAGCATTAGACTGTCTGCTCTGGAAATAAAGCGTATAAATAATGGCTGAAATTAACAGCCTTGGCCAATTCACATTTAATCTCAAAGGCTATTGTTTTATAAATTTGGGATGAAGGGTATGCTTCAGGGTGCAGTCAAGCTTTTTTTCCTGTTGTCCCCCAAGTAAGACTTATTCTTATGAATTATTTTTAATATATGTCTATATTCCTGACAAAAAGAAAGCAACTGCTTGAACTCTAGAATATAACGCTGACTTTTGTAATATTCTTTGTTAAGCTTAAGCCACTGATGGTGGAAGAATCCATCATGTTTACAGTTCAAATGGGAAATAAAGTGGCCTTCATTAAACTCATGTATCACTGGGAGTTGAATGAGGCTTTTGCGCGTGGGCTGGTTTACCCATGTAATTGTTAGAAAAATCATTAGACCACTGCTCGCATTCAGCCACAATGTATATTGTACTGGTTATATCTCCTATCATTCTTCCATATGTTACACCCACTTCAATATATGACGTACTCACTTCATTATACACAATGTTATGTGTATTATCTGCTTTCCTATATTAAAATGAATTTACATTTCAGACTATCCATTTCTATCTATGTCATTTTAATAGCTCATATGATTTCATCTCATTGTTTCAATTCATATCCTATTTACTAATTGTATCCAATTTAATGGGTTCCCATTTACATAAAGCTTTAAGTCATCTTAAATGTATTCTCATAATGGAAATGAGCTCCTAGAACCCTTGTATGAAATATAATTTGTATTTCCTTGTAGCCCTTTTATTAATATACAGCCAAAATTGAAGCACTGATTACTGAAACCCCACAAGTCAAGTCAAGTGTGACTTATAGGGTTTTAGTAATAGGTGCTTCAATTATGCTTTCATTGCTTAATTAAATATAATGTTTTGTCTTAATTTCTTAATATTTCATTTAGGGCTGGGCAATACATCGATATTATTTTGATATCGTAATGCAAAGTAAAATATCATCATGGATTTTGGATATCATAATATTGTGATATGAATTAATTGTTGGCTTTTCTGGTTTTAAAAGCTGCGTTACAGTAAAGGGTTGCATTTTTCTGCTCTTACCAGACTGTTTTAGCTGTTGCCTGCACATGCTTGATCGTTATGTCAATATTACTAATAAATGGTTACCAAAAATATCATTGTATCAATATTTTATGAAAGCACCAGCATTTGTCCTGATAATATCGGCAAAATATCAATATCAAGGCACACTGGGTTTAAAGTGCTTGAAAGTGTAAAAAAAAGATACTGAAACAAGACCCATGTCATTTTGCAGGTCTTAGTGAGCAGATAAAGAAAATGCAAAAGTAAAAAAAATCTGTTGGGAATTTTTGGAGAAAATCCACTTTTTCATCGGCACCCAACTTAAAATTTTCAAAATGACGTTAAAGGGTTAAAAAAACTTCTGCGCTTTGGTGATTTATTTCTGAAAGTCTCCTCTGCAGCATTGTCAATCAAAAGAATGTGAAAAATGGTAATAGTAGTCCATCTCCTTTCTTTAACCCTCACGTGGCAAAAATATTCTATCTAGCTAAATTTAATGCTAAGACATGTGCGCGATTGTACTCTTTGACGGCTTGCTGTAAGTGCAAACCAAATAGTTTTTTGCTCCTATCCTTTATCTGATGCCTCTTCCAGAATGTTGAGAAGTCAGCGTGAACTGCTTCGAAAGCTTGCTCAGAATATCTAGCCAATCTACAACCATGGCACTAACAGAACTCATGCAAATGGACTCTGATGATGTGGAATTTGGGTGTGATCGAGATGCCAAGTTTTGCATAGGCCTCGCAGAAATCGGCAACATGGTCTCCCCATCCACTGTGTCCACAGCCTCTGTATATTCTGCTAAAACAGCCTAAAACACAGCCTAAAAGAGGTGTCCTGCTCTTCTGAGTCTTTTGAACGCCCTCTTTTGAGGCTACCTTGTATATGCTTGGCCTTGAATCCATTGGCTTTCGCCACTTGGCAAATCAAACAATCACACGACAGAACTCTGAGGCTGATCCAACGCTGGCCTTCAATGACCTTTTCCAGTTGGTACAGACATTTGAATTTTTGGTCAAGATTACCTTGCCTCATCTTATGAACCTCTGTTTTACAAGTGTCACAAAGTGATGTTGGTAAACGGCGGCCATATACGTTATACTGAGATATTATGTTATCCTGAATTGTTTTGATAATTCACCCGCACTTCACCCACAATGGAGAAACTCCCTTTACGAAAGCAAAGCAAACAAACTCTTGAGCTTCGCTGTGATCCATAATGGTAGGACGTCGGTCATGGAAAGGCCTATCTTCCACATGCTCTGGCTTTTATGAATGTAAGGTTATGCAACCTTTAAGCTGCATTAACTCCCAAGTAGGAATAATGATGAAAATGACATGGGCATTACTTCCACTCCAGCTGAGGTAATGAATGAAAAGGCCTATTATACATGATATAATCAGCTGCCAATTGTTCCTACCACACAAAAGGAGAGTTTTGAACTATTGGACTAAAGCTGACCAACACTTTGAGCAACATGATGGGTTATATTCAGGGATTTAATATTTTCATATTTTTGACTATAAATTCGTTTACCATGGTAACCATTTTGTATTTTCACCAATCTGACCCTGTGGTATGATTATCTAATAAGTCAAACTATCGAAAAAAACATGATGGCTTGCAATTATTAACCCCTTTCTTTCAAAGGATTCAATTCCAATTCAAGATGACTGCCACATAAAAAATGGATTTTCTCCAAAAATTCCCAACAGATTTTTTTTATTTTTGCATTTTCTTCATCTGCTCACAGAAAACCTACAAAATGACACAGGTCTTGTTTCAGTATCTTTCAAGCACTTTAAACCTAGTGTGAAGGTATGCAGTTACAAAAATCGAGATATTAGATTTTGTCCATATCGCCCCAATACCGCAATATTTTTCGATGTTGGCCTGTTGCACATATTTGTTGTAAAAGCAAAGTTACTCTGATTCATGCCTACTTTTTTGTGCAAAGCCTTTATTATGTTGTCAGTATTTCTTAATGTCAGTAATACTTGCTGTCTGTTCCTGTGCATTTGAATAGTGTTTCATGCTTACTTAGTTTCCCTGGCAGCACCAGCCTGTCAATGTTGGTGTGATTTTTGCTTGGCTGTGAGAATTTTAATTTTTGCACCTCTGTGAAACCTTGTTTTTCTTTCTCAGCATTATTTTCAAGTAGAATAAATGAAGAAACTGGAAATTAGGGCAATAATGCAGCAGGGCTCCTTTTTGTGTGTTTGATCACTTTTACCAGCTTGGACACACTTTAGTCATTGTTGTAAATTGCGCACAACTGCATTACAAGAGAAAAATTTGATTCCCTTTGGAATATTACATCGCATAAAGCAAATAGATTAATCCACTTTTAAATTATCATATAGCCTGAGTGTTGTACCTCTAATGAAAAATTTGAAATGGTCCTCTTTGTACAGTATTGTCAGTGATTGCCAGGGGTGAGGAATGGCAGAGACCTCATTGAACAAATGTCCATGAACAGTCTTTATTTAAGTAGCAGGGAACTACTTTTTTGAGATTCAGGTACTGCTTTTTACAGCAATACCACCAACCACCGTCTCCCATCTGTGGTCTGTCTCTTGGCCATCTTGTGTAAGACATAACGTTTGGATTTTTGCAGCTTCCTGACTCTTTGCCTAATGGGTTGAATTACCCACAGGCAGGTGGCCACCACAACCAAACACAGACAATGATCGTGACCTCAGCGTCTGCCACACCTCCACATCGTGCTGCCCGCGAGCAGCAATACGAGAGCGCCATGAACAAGATCTCCATCCAGCAGTACCAGTCTCCTCTGCCCATGGCCATCACCTCCACCAGCCCCCGCCCTCAGAGTGCCCGCAGCCTCGTTCAGACCAAAGGGCAGAAAAGTATGGATGGATTCCAGGAGCAGGTACACAGCATTACTGCTACCGTCGCATTCAACCCTTCTGCAGGCATTGGACCAATTGCAGGAATGGAGCTGCAACCCATGTAATATGTGTGCAATAACTGACATCATCATTTGGAAAAGCAGTGAAATAGCTGTTTGGCTTACATTGGCTCAGGTCTGTTTGCGTTATCAAAGAGTAACGTTAGATCGCTGAAGTGTAAGGGAATCGATGACGAGTTTGTTTTTACATATGTACAATCATTTTTCAGCTGACTTATTGTGTAGCTGTATAAGTAGAGTTAACTGGTGCCACTTATGTGAAGCACTTGGATTTTGACTGTGTGTGTGCTCTCTCTCAGTTCTGTGTGCGCATTGAAAAGAACCCTGGCCTTGGATTCAGCATCTCAGGGGGAATAAGTGGGCAGGGAAACCCCTTCAAGCCATCAGATATGGTAAGACTGCTGCTTTGCCTTTAGTATTCTATAATTGTATTGATAATTTCCTCCTTTGCATTTGCATTACAAATTACACAAAAACTATTTTGTTCCAAGTTCTGTAGCTCTATATTTTCTCCTTCACAAATTGCAGCTATTTGTATGTTGCAACGTTGTTCCATGATCTGTACAATTTTTTTCTGGAGAAAACTGAATAAGTAGGTCTTGCTGAAAAGTTGCCATGGAAACGCCTGCAGTTTCTCCTCTATGGTACTGCTCCCCGATTGAGTGTATTATCTTTGGGATTGTATTGTTCTTGCTCGCAATACAATCACAATTCAGAACAAGGCTAAAACAAGTACATTGAAGTGTGCCTGGTTTCTATTCATGCAACAGTTGGCCACACTACTAGATCTTCTAACTAAATTACTGCATAACTTATAGATGCCACACATCTAATGAGGACTGTGATTGTGGCCTCACTCTCGATGTCAATCTTTATATTAATAGTTTTTTTTAACCATTTTTTATGTACATACATGCCAAAAATTATAAATGAACAGAATATGACATATGATATCTACATAATATTAAAACTGGTATGGTATATATACAGTTAGTGTTTGATACATCAGTACAAAAAAATGCTCATCGCAGCGTCAGTGTAGTTGTGCATTGTATCTTTTTTTGTTATTATACAGTAGATTGGCATAATAAAACATTGCGGTGTGGCATCTTTTGGGTTGATTTATTGTCATCGCAATATATTCATGGATTTACTGTTCATTCTAATTCTGCATAATCACATATTCCAAATGTTGCACAGGAAATAAAAAAAAAAAATCTTGAGAAGATGATCATTTTGTACTGTATTAAAAGAGTTAAGTCATCTCATATCAAGTGAAATCAATGTGAGGTAAATACTGCCAAATATGGTATATAAAATATACTGCTAGCATTTATTTCTTCAGACGAGACCAACCATTGCCTTTAAAAGGCTCCTATTCCTCATGTGAATAATGACTGTAGGCATGGCAGGACACACTGGGCCATTAGACTCATTCATTATTAAACAAGTGAAAGTGTCAAATATGATCCCCGTCACCCGGCAACTAAGGCAGTTTTTCCTACATAAAATGAAGCTTAGTGATCCAGATTGTTACACTGGACCAACTAGTCTTGAAGTGGCTAGGATCGCCCACAACAACAAAAAAAGAAAAACAGAGTGGCATTTGGAGAGCGCAGTCCTCATCCAAGGCCAATAGTACACTCTCGTATCATACATATGTCGCATGTGCGGCACGAAAATTGGTCCGTGCAATGAATGAACCAATTGTTGTAGCACTGGTGCGATAAGAAACAGAGGCGTTGTGTTTGTGCGAGAGAGCGAGACATGAAACAATGCCACCTTGCTAATGTACTTGGTAGTTGAAGTCTGTCATATGATTAAGAGACACGATCTCACGTACCTATCCAACACCATTTCCCTCCAATTACTCCGCTGGACACATTTGTATGAATACACCAGTGAAGTTAGTTAGGTGAGGCAGAATCCTCACTGTAAAGCGAACGATAACTCCCCTTTGCTTGATTAGCAATCAGACGATTAACTAATTTGGTAAGACTATTCGGAAGGATGACGGGCCAGTTAAATTTTCCACGGCATTATTATTACTCAGTACATCGAACCTGAAACACCCACGAAACTGCGGATTTGCGTGTACTTGCTTACAGGAAGCTGAAGAAAGCAATGCCATTCAGTTCGCAGAGTTCAATATATCAATTTATCAATATACAATATTTTCCCCTTTAATTACGCTTTTTTTTTCACCCCAATCAAAAAGATGGGGCGTTTAATTTCAGTCTTCTCTCATAATCCGACGAACAAAAGGTTAAAACAATACAGAAAATTATAAAGAGAGCTGAGATTTTTTCTGTCGATAAAACATATTTCCATCCTTGCTGTCTTGAATCAATGCGTATACGTCAATGAATCTTTTTGTCGTCATCACCTATCAGTATACAGGCTTCCTATAGGCTTTGATTTAAAAGTTTTGATCAGACCCGGGGTCAGATTGTAATCTGGATTACGATTCACTAATTTCGATGGGCCCGTAATCGTAATCTCTAATAATAGAGGGACTGTTTTATTATTTGTTGTTGTACAATTTGTTATTATTTCACGAATAATTCTACAATAGAAAAACAATGTTTTATCATTTCACATGCTATTTTATAAATATATAAATGCATCAATTTACATGTACCATTATAAAGATATCCCCACAAAGAAACCTTAGGCTAACCAGTCATAATCATGATTGTGATCTAGATTGTAATCGTAATCATAAATTGTGAACCCATGTAATCGTAATCTCAATCTTACATTTTTGGACGACTGTAATCGTAATCGTAATCTTTAACAAATGTCTCGTAATCATCATAATCTTAATCACAATGGTTATGCATAAATCCATCCCAGGTCAGGATTTTATTGTCAATCAGGTATAGTACATGGGAACAGGTTGAAAAAATCCAGCGATAAAAGGTTAGGCCACTGCCTCACATCACCGCACGTCTCAGGAATGCACTAATAAATGACAGCATGTATAAACAGTATTGCAGCATGTTTATATAAACAGTTTGAACCGAATGCATAAATACTTAAAGGGTTTGTGAACAATAAACTTAATATGTTTTTAAAAAGTATATTTTGTATATATAACCTCATTAAAATCAATAAAAAAATATAGGCAGTTTATCTTTTCTATAAATAAACAAAATAATGTCTGTGTCTGCACAGCCACAAAGTTAATTAGGTGTCCGTGACGTCATCCGATGACATCAGAGAGGTCTTCATCTTGCCTAGCCGCTATCAAGGTCTATAGTCGAGGTGGTGTTATAGCGTGTCTGATCGTCGGCGTGTGCAGAAAATATGGGTGACTACGATGGCTATCTTGGTAATACATTTTAAAGGCATGAAAAAGCAGCAAGTTCTGCTAGGTAATTTTGTCCACAGGCACAGGTCAAATAAATGAGAGAGAGAGAGAGAGAGAGAGAGAGAGATTTTCCCCACAGACACACGTCAAATGTCCTGAGAAAGAGAGAGAGAGAGATGGTCACCGAAATAAAAAATTCAACTTAGAGACAACGAGAGAGCTCAAGTCGAAAACCTAGTTACTGCATGGCATTCCGCAACACTCGGTGAGCTCAATACACTACAGTAAAAAGACTGCTCTGCTTGAATCAGCAACCTATCAGCCAATCAGAAAATAGTATTTCTTGTTGCTAGGTGAAATAGCAGCGCCAAATCACGTTCTTCACTCGCGCTCTCCATGTAGTGTATTTTGGCTGAAAACAAACCCTGTTCCGATCCGGTGTCAGAGGTGGTACCGCAACATCTCTGGTTTGTGACAGACAAAACGATAGAAATACACAAAAGAATTATTTAATTTAGCCTTTATTTTACTGGGGAGTCCCACTGAAATAAAAAAAAAGTACAGGTCTGGCTAAACATTATCTTGTTCAAAATCTGTCAACTACTCCAGGGGGAAACGCTAGCAGTAATCAAATTTTTAAGCTCATGTCAAATAGCATTCGCGAATGCCTTGGCTGGCCAAATAATTCATATTCGTGATGCGAAGCACAGCTGTTAGCTGTGTTGTAAAATGCTTGATGTTGCAAAGTAAAAGGAAATATACACGCAACATGCAGATATAAGATAGATAGTTGTATATCGCAACGTTTAATTGCTCGCCTACTTGGGCTACCACTTCTGACAACGAGATGCGACGGATAACGCGGTCAGTATTCATTCTGCAAATAGCCTACAACGCGCACAAAACTTTCGCGACCGATCCTGGTGTGCTATCTAGTGATAGAATATTGTCACTGCGCGCATAAATTTGCAGCTCCACGTCCACTGGCGGACACATCTGCACAAAGATACACCTTTGTTCTTCGCGAACGCGCAAAATCCAGATAATCCGTAAATGATGAATTCAATAAATATTTTAATTTGAAACAAGTAACCAAGTTGCCAGTGTCAAAGTAACGAAGTGAAAGTATTCTTTTTATCTTTTAAATGTAGTAGAGTAAGAGTCCCTGTTTAAAAAAAAAAGTAATGTACAAATCCTCAAAAAAAAAAAAAAAAAAAAACCTGAAGTGCTGTAACGAAGTACATGCACTTCAATTGCACCTTTGAAAACGGGATTATCAAACCCCCCCCCTCCCCCCCCATTAATTTTCTTCGTTCAATTTCACAATAATAGCGTAGTTTAGCCATTTATATGGAAACACTGAGGACGCACCATGGGCCGCATGCGATGTCCCGTGTCTGCCCCGCAGCCTGTCACAACCGGACTTAAGTCGTATTAATGGAAACATTGCTTTATATGGCTGCCCCGGGTCATCAATTAAGACCTCTCTGACGTCACTCGGGTCACGTGACCTTGGTTCTTGCATAAATGCTGCAGGGCGCACTGTCGTGTACATTTGGCCCGAGAAAAACATTATTTTGAAAAATATGTTTCAAAAATACACATATTTTGTATTTTTACTATACATATATTGGATTGTATGTATAAAATGCAGTTGTATAAAATTAGTTCAGAAACCCTTTAAATTGCACCTTTGAAAACGGGATTATCAACCCCCCCAGAGAATCTCACGCGAGCCTGCATTCAAAACTTGAGAGCCCTGTGTTTCCATCAATGCGATTTTCACCCGGCTCTTGGAGCGGAGCCGCATGCGTATTTTTCCGATTAATTTCACAATAATAGCCTAGTTTAGCCGTTTATATGGAAACACTGAGGACGCACCATGGGCCGCATGCGATGTCCCGTGTCTGCCCCGCAGCCTGTCGCAACCGGACTTCAGTCGTATTAATGGAAACATAGCTTTATATGGCTGCCCCGGGTCATCAATTAAGACCTCTCTGACGTCACTCGGGTCACGTGACCTTGGTTCTTGCATAAACGCTACAGGGCGCACTGTCGTGTACATTTGGCCCGAGAAAAAAATTATTTTGAAAAATATGTTTCCAAAACACAGATATTTTGTATTTTTACTATACATAAATTGGATTTTATGTATTCAATGCAGTTATGGAAAGTTAGTTCAGAAACCCCTAAATAAGTAGTATAAATATCTAGTGGGGAGGTCTGTTTAATGTTAATGCAAATTACTTAAATTGTATGAATTTAAAGAATTCCGAGACCTTGAAAGTACTTCAATTTACAAAGAAATTATTAATATTTTATATGTTTGTAAATGTAAATGATAAACTGCACTACTTGTGGTTGGTTTTAGAGATGTTACGGATTCCATTACTGTGCCAAAAGTTTTTGTCTTGTGCTACAAAACTATGAACCTCTGTAGCACCAGTGCTATGAGCAGAAAAAGTTAAAGTACAGCCCTGAATACGCAAATCTACAACAGCAGCCATTATATTTCTACAACTGAGTATGTTTTTTCACTGTTGACCTTTACTACTATCTTCTGAAATTTAGGATGTATGGTATTTCTTCTGTCTTTGCAGCCGAATGCTATATCTCACGTTAACAGGAGTGAAAAATAAAGGATTATGTAAAGGATTACATGACGTACCAGGCAATGGACCCCAACACACATTAGCCTAGGTTAAGGGCAGCAAGTGTATTCAGTGCATTCAGTGCACTTTACTCTCAACAGACTTACTTTCATTATTTTCAGAATAAGAGTGGTAAATACTGGCAGAGGGAATTTCACATCTTTACAGGGCAGTCGTTTTACCAGGTCTAAATTCTCAACAAAGCAAATCCAGAGATTTTTGCCCTCCACCTCGCTAATGGTACAGTTAAAGTAACATCAAGCTAGGCCATGGCTAATTTGGTAGCATCACTGCTATTACCAGAGGAGTCCAGCTGTTCATTTGCAGAACACGGAATAAATAACAACATGTTCAACTGATATTTAACCCAAGGATGTGCAGATTGATTCTGAAATATCAGCTCTGCTGATCAAAATATTTAATCTTGAGAAGTGACTCCAACATTAAAATGCCACTTTTTCACTCATAAATGTAATTGTTTACTTTTCATTAAAATTAAGCAGTTTATGAACTACTGCAAATTATACCAGGTTAGGAACTTTCTCTCCTTCCGCTCTACACTGGAAGCCCAGGCTTCAGACAAGCGAGTCAGCCACAGAGTGCAACAAGTGCATTCCTTGCAGCTCAAAAATGAAAGAATAGGTTCTTTATTCTTGCTGGTCTGGCTGGCATGTGCCAGGTAAGTGTGGTTTTCCACATTGTTAATGTCGGGCTCACAAAGCAGACCATGCAGCTCAAGCCTGGCTGAAGTGCTGGATGGCACTTAGGTTACATAAAAAAAAAAGGCAGCATGTCTGCCAATTAGCCCTTTAAATAACGCAATAGAAGTAGGTCTTTGCTATCAATGCTCAATTTAAACAGTTTACTCCACCTCTTGAAGACAAGTCAAAACTTTGCCACTGGCTTGAACAAATGAATGGGCCC
Source organism: Gymnothorax reevesii (assembly GCA_029721435.1). Classification (NCBI taxonomy): domain Eukaryota; kingdom Metazoa; phylum Chordata; class Actinopteri; order Anguilliformes; family Muraenidae; genus Gymnothorax; species Gymnothorax reevesii. The sequence continues at coordinate 96,996,930 of CM056575.1, forward strand.
GCTGGTAGCACGAAAACCCAAAATGTTGACATCAAAGAAATATCCCACTGAAGCAGCAACATTGGCATGCGATTAGCATTTTGTTTGCGACACAAGCAAGTGTTCTCTCATTTGTGTTCTGGAAACAGTGGTTAATATTTGAAAAATCCACAAGGATTTGCGACAAGAACTTGACTGCCGGAGCTTGCAGAAACATATTTTATTCAGTCATTTTGAAATTCTAATTGGGACAACTTTCATTGTTAAAAAGGCCATTTAAAATTTCTATATCTCCAGCATTGTATAAACAAACCATTTTTCCCTCAGTTCTTCAACCATTTAGCCATGTTGCCAAAAATAGAAATGGCTGGTTCTCAATCCGGTACAGCTTGATGTAATTTGAACCCCAGAAACAACGGTGGAGAGCAATGTTTACTTGTAGTACAAATAATTGTGTGCTTGCTTTAGTGAAGCAGCACAATCCATTCTCTTACTACTTCTTCTTTTTCCTCTTCCGCCGAAATTTGGCTGACTAACTCCTCCTACACAGTTTAAGCTATTAATTCCGTTCAAACTTAAAAAAATTTAGCGTGTTCTGAATTACCTTGCACCGGTACAGATTTTACATTTTTTTTTGTTTTTGAGATGTTTAATTTTAAATGTCATTTTTTGAGGACTTATTAAATCAAGCCATTTTTGTGTTGATTCAGTAGATTCATCTATTTTCTGCTATTTTTTTTTATTATGTCATACTTTTAGCTAGAAATGTCATTCAAACTGCAAAATGTTAAGTTACACTTGTATAATTACTTCATTGTTCAAATTTTTCAACTTCTATAATTTCTAAATTATAATTTTTTTCAAGTGTTATTTTTGCGACAGTAAATTCTGGGAACTTAGTGTGGCGACTTCACTGTTAGAGTGGCAAACAACCGTAGAATCATCAAGAAGTTCTCTCTTAAACTTGCTCTAACGCCCACAGTTTTTACTCCTCAAAAATGTTCGTATATCCAAGTTATTGGAAAAGTTGTGCTGGTCATGAAAATGTTACAATGCAAGCAATCAGACAGACAGTTTTGGCAGTAAGAGCTGAAAAGTGACGGAAACACTACCTAAAACTACTGTAAAACTCATGGAATTTAAAAATGCACCACTATTCTTGCAATGAATATTATATCGTATCCAGCTTTAATTTATTCGAGATCAGTGTAGTAGGAATTAAAATTAATGGAATGCTCAGTTGCTTGTGGTAAAACTTAATTAATGAAGAAATTAAAATCTTGAAGACCACACAACACACAAGTGCAGATGTCAGGTTACAGGTAAACTATTTGTCAATAATGAGTGTGTCCTCTGTTGGCAGTGATAATAGCCGTGATATGCCTTCTCATGGACGAGCAATAATGTCTTATCTGGTTCTGAGAGATGGCAGCCCATTCTTCCATCAATGCAGTCCAGAGCTGACGTACTGTTTCTGGTGGGTTTGGGTGCTGTCTTGCCGCCTGCTGAGCAAGTCCCATAGATGCTCCATGGGGTTTAGGTCAGGACTTCGGGCTGGCCCAGGCCGAACCTAGATATTGTCGGTCTCGAGATACTGTCTGCAAATCGGAGCCAGGTGTGGTCTGGCATTATCCTGTTGGGACATAGCACCCCTTCCGACTTGCTGAATGAAGGGCCGAACAGCTGGATGTAATCATGGTATCTCTGCACATTCAGGTTGCCGTCAATAAAGTGAGGGTCAGTCCGAAGATCAGATGTAATGCCCGCCCAGACCATGATACTGGGGCCGCCCCATCTGTCTACTTCCTGTATGCAGGCAGCTGCATAGCGTTCGTTCCTTCTCCAGTACACGTGTTCGACCGTCTAACTGGAAACACTGAATTTTTTTTTCATCTGAAAATATCACAGATGACCACTGTGCAATGGCCCAGCATCTGTGAGCGTTGCACCACTGCAGTCTGTCCTGCTGATGGCGAGCTGCGAGTACCGGACCAGAGGCCAGACGGTACAGTCGAATTCCATTGTCATGCAGGCGGTTCCTCACTGTTCTTCCAGACACAGGTCGGTGGTGCCTCCCCACAATGGTGGCAGCAGTTTGCGACTCTGGTTGAAATCTGTTTCTCAGATGAACCAGGCGGATGTGACGATCCTGACGAGCGGTAGTCACGTGTGGCTGACCTGGCTGCGGGCGGTCTGCAATGGTCCCGGTGGCGTTATATCACTGCTGAAGATGCACTATTGTAGAATGGCTGACATTTATTCGTCCGGCAAGTTCTCTTCGGCTTTGACCAACCTGAAGCAAACCAATGGCTCGGTTCCTGTGCGGATCGCTCAGTCGAGGCATTGTGCAGACTTGTCCGAACCATTTCATTTTGTGGTGTTTTTATAGCCATGGACCTTTTCATTTTTGGGAGTGGTCAAAATCTGGCACAACTCACTTTAGGAAGTGCAACTGCTCAACCTAGGAGGATAAAGCAAATTGGTTATGTTGCAAATCACTGAAGCGGAATGAGAGAAATTATCATCCCATTTTCAATATCATGTGCTCAGTGTACAAGTTTAACTTTTGTTCTTGGAAGTATGAAATCTGATTTCTTAAATTGATGGGAAAATGGGTAGTGCATTTTTAAATTCCTTGAGTTTACATTAACTCCTATATTAACCCTATAATGCACGGACATTATTATAGGAAAAATATGACCCAGTAATATTTTTGAATATTGAAGGGTAGTATTCAGATCCAGTGTTCCTCATTAGGTTTTGTGACAGCAAAATATACATTGCTGAACAGAACTTCTTCTAATTCCAGGAGTATCATATCTGATACAGCCAAAAATCAGCACCCCTCCAGAACTCAACACTCAAAATTTCAAATTATTTATATGCTCTCTACTATCTATAGCTATCCCTTAACATGTATAAGAATAAGTTTTTATGTTATATTTAACCTGGAAAGCCGAACTTCACTGCCAAAGGAAAATTCCAAGGAAATTCATGAATTCCCATTCACATGGGAGCTACTACCTTGCAGTGAGTGACTAGGGGAGAGACTCCTGTAATCTCACATCTTCCTTCCAGGTGGCAGCACTGTGTATCAGATATGATACAGTGAGCAGTTGTGGTTGTGTTGCATCTGACCAGGTGGGCATGGTCCTTCAAATGTGATGCATCATATATGATACAGGGGGCATTATAGGGTTAAATGAGACAAGAAAATTCTGGTTGGGAAGCTCAAAAACAGTTTTCTAACTTGCTCGTGTTTCCACATGTTTGGCACTACACACACATAATTTTGACATACACTACAGGCCAGAAATTTGGAAGCAAGATCAAATTTGTACAAAAAAGATCATAGTTTAATTGGCATACTTTGCAACAAAAGAAACAATGATTATGATATATCATCGTTTATTGTCAGACTCAAGGTCCATAATAAAAAACATACAACACTTAATACATAAAAATAGATCCCTCAGACATAAGAGATATGAAAAAGAAAATGGACACATATATAAAGAGTCACTCAGAATACATTTTTACTGAAATTATCAGGCCCATATCACTAAGCCCATGGTACTAGTGGCGCCATATTGCCATTGGCATCCGGTGGGCTGTAAACCATGACATAAAGCGAATAATGCAAACTGGGATTTGTTTTTTTTTTTACTTTTTCACTTAAGTTGTGACTCTTGCAAATATTCTTAACCTAAAAACTAAGTCTTTCCTTTCTTTTGTTAACATTTATTCAGCAATGGTGCGGTAACATCGATGTATGCAGTACCTAAAGGTAAATAGAGGAAAATGGTGCATGACAATGAAAGGAAGGTCTAATCATGCAGTAAATACATCCCAAAATCCATAGATTTCATTCTGGTTTTTAAGAAAGGCATTGTGAACTGAAACTTGAAGTTGCTTCCACATTTTTGACCTGCATTGGCCTTACTTCCAAACTTCTGGCATGTAGTGTATTTCGCTCAGCAGACTTCAGTATGGTACCTCCATTTCATAGATTGGACTTTCCTATCTTTGAGGTAGAGGCAGTAGTATGTAAGAGAAGCCTTAGCTAAAATCTCCAGTGGACCAAATGCTTTAGCCATTTACTAAAATGGTTTCGAACATGTTCTGTGCACTGTGTTCGCGAGCTAACTAGCTAATAATAGCACAGAAATAAAAAGGGAGCAGTGAATAATATCACAACTTGTGTTAGCGATATCTTTCAGCTTGCTATTATTAGCTATTTGGCTAGCGAACACACTGTGCAGAGAATTGAACAGAGAGCTGCGAATAGTAGCATTTCACTGTTTGGCCAGGTCAGCGTAGAACAGTTTGGGACTGGGGGAGACACTGACAATGAGCTATAAGCAGCACCAGCTGCAGCAGTCTGCCAATGTGGCCTGCCATGTTTGCTCTGCCATAAAGCTAATTTCTCAGCATGCACTTCATTGACCTAGATATGCACAGAGCCAGAAAGAGAGATGCGTCAACCTCATTGACTCCAATTGACCATTTTTTTACAGCTGGGTTGAAGCAGAGTAGACTCGGTCATGATGCAGCTGAAAAGTCACAATTCCTTAAAGAATTACTTTCAGGTTTAAAGTCTTGTGTTTATATTTCAGCAGTTTTTCAACATGTCTTCAGCAATTTCCTTTGCCTCTCAGTTTCCAAGCACCTTCATTTCATGAGCCAACCTCTTCAACTTTTCTCGCTGAAGCAAGCACACAAATGTTCTTCAGAAAATTTAGCCTTTTCTAGTTTGTAGTGTGATTGTGCATTAACCACTGCAAATTTGGCCTTATTTTCATTTAATCTTTTTACCACCATCTTCTGCTCATGCCGGGGAAATGTTGTGCTGTTCCATTCTGGGAAAATTCCTGTGACACGGGTCACTACATGCAAATGCCCCAAAAGATCCAGCACTCTGGCTTCAACGGGTGCACTTCGTTCAAACCAGGATCTTGCATTTCTAGAGACCCAGGGAAAAGTGGTAAACCATCATATGTGGAGCTCATTTTACTCCAGACAGTATTGAGACTTAACTTATGGGAAAAACAACTTTCATCTTGCTTATCTTCACTTTAATGGCCACTAAACCTGATTTCAATTACGAAATAATTCTGGCTGTTGCGATATTCTGTTTGTAGAAATGCCATAAAAAATAGGCAGCGGATATTGTTCTGGTAGTTGTAATCGTAACACTGGAGGTTAGGTTTACATCTACCAAAACAATAGCCAAGTGTCTCAAGGCAGGATTCAATTATGGTGGCCGAAAAGCACAGGTTGCGGCCGTCACCTAATGGTAATTTTGTAAATAAATCTTTCCCGCATTATGTTGTGCGAGCATGTTTTCATCAGGAATCCCATTGTTAATATTTCTGTATATTATAAATGCAAGAAGGGCCTGTGAAAGAAAGAAGTAAAGAAAAACTTAATTTAATTTCATAGCTTCTGTATAGATGGGTTAAATTTATGCTTGTTGGGATCATAGTGCATGATTACTGCCTCAGATGTCAGACCATAGATCAATTTAAATGACCATGGGGAAAAACTTTTAATATTTATTCTATTTATCGGATTTCTCTGAGTGGTCGCTTAAAGAGGAACAATTTAGTCACTCCAAGGGGGCACGCTCACACTTTTCTCCCTTCAAACACAGGCCAACGGAGTTCTCTGGTTGTTTAGGGAATAGATACAGCTCCTAAACTGGCCTCTTTGAGTGCCGCCTAGAGAGTCACCTTACAAGCTGTTATTGTCTTGGTGCCCAAAGCCAGTGGTTATACCTAAGTGGTCCGGGAGTGATTAACATCCGCATCTCAACCATTCATGGCTGCCATAACTATATCCTGCTTTGAGAGGATTGGCAGCCATTAACCACTCCTCCGGAGTTATTGTTACGGCAAACAGAACAATACCCACTGCCTTCAAAATAAGGCAAAGATGAGATAAAAGTAATTAAGTATGGGAACAAATACTGTCAGACATTACAGAGAAAATGCTTGGCATGAAATCTGCTGATTTAGATTATCCAATCTCTAAAGAGAGTGAGAGATTAGTGTTTTTATTGAAAACCGAAGATTTTTACTGTAATTTTTTATGTAGTGACTATAATTCAAGGACAAGGGCAATTGAAGTGTTCACCACTTCACGATTCTGGTATTACACCATATTGGGTGATACCTCAGATTCTGTGAACTTTAGTGTGGGAAGAAGTACTCATATTGTTCACTGAAGTACAACCGTCAATACCACAATGTAAAATACTTAATTACAATTAAAAATCCTGCATTTAAAATCCTGTTGATTAATTGTCAGCTAAATTTACTTAAAGCAGCCAACTAAAGTGAGGGGGAAAAAAAATCAGGCTTTTAAATTGAACAAGGTGCATTAGTATTGATGAGTCAATGCACACACAGCATGTCATTGTTTAATATATTAGTTACAGTCCAATTAGCGATCTGAGTACTGTTTCCAACACTAGGTCACAGAATCTAATGGGTCACCGAACACAGTGTTACACCAGCACAACCTGTACGTTCCAGCCCATTTCATTCCATTCCATTCCATCCCACGTTCTTACAGCAGGTCTATGCTGATATGGCTTAAAACCCACACCAGATTGCTCCTCTGAGCTTTCAGAATCAGTACCTGACTAAAATTGCTCAATAGAAGATCCAGAAGAGTTTTAAATTTTGCCTGGTGATCGAAAATATTTCTCTTGGCCATGTTGTTGAGAACAACCATTTGATTCAGGGGGCACTTATATAATAATCATGATATAATTAATGTCTTTGGTTGTCTCCGTAGCAATAACACTTTGCTTCATTAAAAATGGGAAATTGATCGACGCAATGAAGCTTAAAAAAAGCTTTTTCTTCTGGTTAAAACATTCAAACCCTAATAACTTTTAAGAAAATGTAGTCAAGGGTCCACAATCATTGATGCCAAACCTTGATAGTGCTGACACATCGTCAGCCGAGAATTAACTGCACTTTTGAGATTTTTGAGAAAATTGCAATTGAAAATCCAGAACTTCGATTCTTTTTTGTCACGCTGCGTAGTCTTTTTTCTTTAAATGACCAGTGCATTAAATGAGCCTATCATATCTCACCTATCAAGGCATCTTCCCAGAATTCTTGACACCCAATTTTGTTGATAGACCTAATTAGAATTGATTAAATTCTGTCTATTGGCAAATTGCATGTTTTAAAAAAATAGACCAGTGAAGGATCCAGTCTCAAAACTGTGTTAGAAACCATTATATTTTTTGATTTTCATCATATGTGTTCGGAGCCCGGTAAGTGCGATGACACAAAAAAATTAGAAGACGTGGCCACAAGATATGTCGTTCCCTCAATTTAGCCAACTCGTTCCCACAAGTAAGTTATTTCGTGGCCACAAAATACTAGTGACGTTCCCACGATTTAGCTTTTGCATGGCCACAAGATACAAATTGTTCCCTCAATTTAACCCTTTACTCCCTGATACCGCCTACAGTCGTGATAATTTAGGTCGCTGTGCAGGCAAGTCCCGACTACAGGCGTGATAAACACATTGCTTCTGCCGGCGAATCCCGACTACAGTCGTAGTATTTTGCCTGTTGTGAAACGATGCATGATTGGCCAAGATGTAACATTCCAGCGGAAAACCTCGAATACCAGCCAATCAGAAAGGGTCTAAAATAGCTTTATACAACTTCTGAAAACGATATGCCGTTCTTTCATTGGTCATTTCACAATATAAAGGTCGAAGTCTCACGCAATTTATGAATGAGATTTTCTTACAAACAAACATGGATTCTTGCAATGGTAGTGGGTCAGAGAATTTGATGGTTTTACTGCAAACGATTTAGAGTTAGCTCAGGCTAGATGAGATAGGTTATTAGAGGAAGCTTCAGACATCGATCTGAGTGATTTCGAAGACGATCTAGACAACAGTGATGATGATGTACCCCTAGCGAGACTGTACAGAGTTTGACAAAACAATGCCGATAAAGGCGGCGTTGATGAAGCTCGGGAACCGGACGCAGATCATACATTGTAGAGATCATGTAGAACACACTGAAGCAATTGAAACTTTATAAAATAAAGCTAGAATAGAACTCAGCTTGGCAAATCATAACAGAATTTTGCAGATTTTCCAATCACGTAACCTACATGCTGTCCTACCATTGGACAGCAGTAAATAGACCTTTCTAATACTAAGGGGAAGCAGGAAATATGAAGTTAGGCCTTTTTTACATTGACCTTTGACAGCTATCTGGAGATCAAGTGCTCACAGTTGACCTTGTTAACTTTGAAAACATTTGACCCATGTGACTCAGTTTTTGGAATATATGAAGATAGACCTGATCAATTCTCAGCTGACGAAATGCTCCTTGGCTTCCGTTTTTGGCCAAATTGACCAAATACTTGTCCTGTGATTGGTTTGTGTAGATGGACCCTGTTAATCCTGAACTTACATTTCCATCCAATGTAGAAGTGTCATATAAATGCTTTGGCGCATAATATAGCCATAATGAAGGTTTGAACATAGACTTTGTGACTTGTAGATTCCATAGACATTCAAACTGTCTTGGGACAGAGGATGAAATCAGAACAGATACAGGAAGACCTGTCTTAATATAGATGGCAACACCGCCTCCTTTCTCTCTTCTATATGCTCTATAAAGATTATATTCATTGAGATGTACTTCAGAATCTGCAACAGATTTTTTTAGCCAAGACTTAATGCAAACCAAAATATCAGAGTTTGACTGTTGGATCAAAATATTGACATAGTCAGTTTTAGGGGCCAAACTTCTCACGTTCATGTGTAATAGCCCTAGCCCATCCCTAGATTTAAAATCTGATGGGAAATCTGGAGTGAAGGGTACTGTATCAGTTGATGAAACAGAATTACACAGATTCAAAGGTACATATATCAAACTGTCAATGGATGGATACAAACTGTCAATGTTACAAGCTCTCTGAATTCTTGGAAGAGCTATATTTTTTTATGACTGGTGGTGAATAATAAAAAGAAGTATCAGGGACAGGGGAGTTGCAAGTGGGCCCAAACATAGAATGAACGGCAGAAAAAAAGCATGAAAAATCCATATGACTGGAGATACGCAGAGACTTCAATGACAAACAGTTGGCGTTTTAGGCACAGAGAACATCCTGGCACAAGAGGGAGCTAATGAATCTGTACTATGGGTTAATGCAGATTGTAGTACTGATAAGATGTCAACCTGTGATCGGTAACAAGAAATAACCTGTGTGGTAAGCCTTAGGTGCTTCTGTTGTGCTGCCTAGTCTAGTCAGACTGTTGGGAGTATGAATTCCTGTATAAAATATGTTATGTATCAGAATATGTGCACTCAATCTGCTAAGTACCATCCCTCTGATAAAAGGACTAACCATTCCAAAAGAGGTTAAAAATATCAATAAAAACCTTTCCGTGCGCTCTGCAGACAGACTGGAGCAAAATCTGAAGGCGAAGTAGCCAGCTAAATCGAGCAACGCCACAGCCTAGTGAAGGGATAGGGCAGGAGATAAAAACAGTGGCAAACGTAGTTGTAAGCAATTTTAAAAGCCAGATAAAATCCCGTTTTAAAATCTCAGAAGTGCAGTTTGGAACATCATTACAACCAACATGAATGATTACATTTCGCACACAAGGATTTTTTTCAGGAGGCTGGGGATCTTGAGTACTAGGTGAAGAACCCTAGCACCCGGAGAACAGCACATCTGCGCTGATCTTCTCCTGACGTACCTGGTGATAACAATGGTGGTGGGAGAAGCAGGTATTAGCTGTGTTGACTGGTCTCGCGGGAAGGGAGCCGATGATGGGGCAATGAAAGGGGCCGTAGTAGTGCTTTGCGGAGTTGGGTTGAAGTTTGTCTTGGAGTGGCGAGCCCTGGGGCAAGAGGAATGCCCGGGTTCATTTGGAGGAGGTGCTGGAATGACACGACTCCATAGAAGTAGAAGGCTGCGGGATCGGCCAAAGAAAGAAAATTCTCCGAATTGAGCATGTTATAGCGATTCTGCAGCAGGATGTCGTAGCTTTGTGGGCGACACAAGAAAGGTCGCCCCTTCTTTTTTTGCGGTTGCTGACCTTCACCTAAGGCTCGCCCCTGATGTAGCGGAATGGATTTGACTGGGGTTTTGGGTTTAGTCCCAAACCATAGCCATGAGTCCTCAGGTAGAGTGACTGGAGCAGGAACTCATGCAGTAGCTGCAGCCATGGCAGTGGCTGGAGCAGAAACAGTGGCCGGAGTTGCACCACTGTTGGCGGGGTCGGGAGTGGTGGCTTCCAACTATTCTGCACTAGCGGCAGTGGCTTCAGTAGGACCGATAGTAAAAGTGTCCAAGTGCCTTTCCGCTTCTTGAATTTTATGCAGTGTGGAGATTCTCTGCGCCAGCTCCATGATCCTCTTGCTGAGGCAGGTGCAACCCTCACAGCCAGACGGAGAGGTGAGTGCAGTCATGTTTCTTTTCGAAATGTACGCATTCGCTCCAAAATGCGTTAATCCTATACGCTATTAAGTATGAAACTATAATTATTATGGGCTGCCAGTTGGCTGTTTGATGTTCAAACACCGTAGCTCAAAATCCAATGAAACAACATGAAACGTAAAAATTTTTTAAAACAACAAATCATAAAACACTGAGCATGGAATAAAAGGATGCAATAAGATAAATATTAAAAGCAATAAAATAATAAAGAAATGACAATAAAACTATTTAGAAAGACAAAATAAATAGAGTTAAAATAGAATTGGTAAATATGGCTCTTGTAAAGCAACAAAATGAAATAAAACTTATGACCACACTCTTGCACAAACCAAAAAGATGTAATGGTTTTCTCTGTGCACTGTGTTGTGTGCACTGAAATGAAAATGGACGAGATGGGATTAAAGTGCAAAGAAGGAAATGCGTTGTCTATCCCTTTTGAAGCAGAGCTCCAAAAGCAAATGATATTTAAACAATACGGCAAGAAAATAATTCCCAATTATGACAAAATACTCTAGACTTACAATAGTCTGCTAACAATAGAAGTAAGCAGTTACAAGTGGTATGCGAAAGAAAGGCTGTACGATACTTTGCACCATTATATTGCGAAGCTTGGCTTTTAAAGGCTACACTGGTCAATTGAATAATTGATGATAATGTGCAAAGTTGACTGATGAGTGGGGGAACAGGCCGGTCCTCAGAACTTGGGTGATTGAAACTGTGGTGGGCGTGGCATGACAGTATCTTCCCCCCAAGGCATGACTCCTGGTGCACTTCGGCTGCAGCCGTGCGGGTGACCCGTGGTCGAGTAGCGGGCCGATCCCGATGGCTCTGATGGTATTCTGTGAGGAGTCGGGGGTCCAGGATGTCTTCAGCTGGAACCTAACTCCTATCTTCTGGACTGTACCCCTCCCAGTCCACCAGGTACTCAATGTTGCCTCTGCGACTTCTGGAGTCCAGCCGGGTGTGCACCCGGTAGGCTGGTGTTCCATCAACTCCAGGGCAGGGGGGGACTGTCTTTTACTACAGGTCTGCAATCACCGGTCTGAGGAGAGATACATGAAAGGTATTAGAGATTTAGAAATTTGGTGGCAACTGGAGGTTGTATGCAGACTCATGGACTTTAAACGGGGCAATGAACCATGGGCTCAGCTTCCGGCAGGACAGGCAGAGGCAGAGATCTCTGGGCGACAGTCAGACTCAATCCCCTGGATAGTACTCTGGGGCGTTCTGACGTTGTTTGTTCGCCTGGATCTTCAGACAATGGAGGGCTCTTCAGATCTGCACATTGGTGTCAGTCCGCACCTTCTCTGCTCCTATGAATCAGGCGTCTGAACTTTGGTCTGGCTCGGATCCAATGGGCACAGGGGACTGAGCGTGCGCTGATGGAAGTGTGCTCGGAGGAACCTTGCCAGATCCTGGAAGGCTCCCGCTGCCTGCCAGTCCGACTCAGGATGGTATCCCGAGGTGAGGCTCACCGAAGCTCTCAACTTCCGGAAGAAGGCTCGCCACACCCAGGACGTAAACTGTGGCCCACGGTCCGAAAGGATGTTCTCCGGAAGGCCGAGGTTTCTGAAGACTTGCACAAACAATACCTCTGCCACCTGGAAGGCAAAGGAAAGGCTAGGAAATAGGATACATTTATAGAATTTAGAGAGCGGTCAATGATCACCAAAATGACTATTTCCCTCCGACTCCGGTAGGTTGGTTACGAAGTCCACAACCATGTGGGACCAGGAGTTCCATGGAGCTGGTAGGGGAAGGAGTTTAGTGCTTCAGAGAATCAAAGGTATGCTGAGTTTCTGGATTCCACATCAGCCCCCCTTGGCTTTCCCTGGAATACTGCATTAAGAGGTTGGGCAACCATACTGAAATTCTTAAAAATAGCCCTGCAATGCGGGTGTTTTCCCTCAGCCCCTAGATTGTTTGGAGTGAAAATAAATTGACAAAGCCATTTTCAAATTACCCTGTGGAATACAAAATTCAAGATGGCGGCTGTGGTGGCCATACTGGATATCCGAGTGCCGTCAAATTCGATAGGCTTCCGTAAGTACACAAGACCAAGCAACAGAGAAAAAATGGCGTAGATTAGCAAAGGCATCTTCAAGTTATCGTGCAGAATACAACATTCGAGATAGCGGGTGTGACAGCATACTGAACATCCAAGTGCCATAAAAATCGATAGGCTTCTCTAGGTACACAACACCACGCAACACAACAAAAATGGCGTTAATTGACGAAAGTGTTTTTCAGGTTACCATGCGGGATACAAAAGTTTACAGGACAGACAGACAGACATACAGTGGGGGAAATAAGTATTTGACCCCTCACTGATTTTGCAGGTTTGCCCACTTACAAAGAATGCAACGATCTATAATTTTAATCATATATACATTCTAACAGTGAGAGACATAATCACAAAGAAAATTCCAGAAAATCACATCATGTGAATTCATAAAAATTGATAACCATCTGATGAGGAAAAATAAGTATTTGACCCCCTACCAAACAGCAAGTATTCTGGGTCCCACAAGCCAGTTAGTCTTTCTTTAAGACACACCCCCAATCCCAACTAATTATTTACATCAAATACACCTGCCTCACCTCATTTCCTGTATAAGAGACACCTGTCCACTCCCAAACAACCAGATTCCAACATCTCCACCATAGGCAAGACCAAATAGCTGTCTAAGGACATCAGGGACAGGACTGTTGACCTACACAAGGCTGGGATGGGCTACAAGAGAATCGGAAAGCAACTTTGAGAGAAAAGATCGACTGTCGGTGCAGTGCTCAGGAAATGGAAGAAGTACCACACTGCCACCAACCTCCCTCGGTCTGGGCCGCCATGCAAGGTCTCGCCTCGTGAGATGTCCCTGATCAAGCGAACGGTGAGGAATCACCAGGGGGGAACTGGTTAATGAACTGAAGGCAGCTAGGACCACAGTTACAAAAAAAAACAGTTGGTAACACACAACGCGGTCATGGATTGAAATCCTGCAGCGCACGCAAGGTCCCCCTGCTCAAGAAGGCTCATGTACAGGCCTGCCTGAAGTTCGCCATTGACCACCTGGATGACTCAGAAGAGCCCTGGAAGAAGGTGATGTGGTCAGATGAGACCAAAATGGAACTTTTTGGGCTCAACTCAACTCGCCGTGTTTGGAGGGCAAAGAACACAAAGTACAACCCAAAGAACACCATCCCCACCGTCAAGCGCAGTGGTGCTTTTCAGCCAAGGGGACGGCACAACTCCACTACATTGAGGGCAGGATGGACAGGGCCATATACTGTGGAATTCTGGACCAACAGCTCCTTCCCTCAGAGAGAGAGCTGAACATGGGTCGAGGATGTGTGTTTCAGCATGACAACTACCCTAAGCACACCGCCAAAGCAACAAAAGAGTGGCTGAAGAAGAAGTACATCAAGGATCTGGAGTGGCTTAGCCCGTCTCCAGACCTGAATCCAATTGAAAATCTTTGGAGATAGCTTAAAATTCGGGTTGCAAGGCCACAGCCTTCGGACCTGAATGATTTGGAGGCTGTCTGCAGAGAGGAGTGGGCCAACATCCCTGCCAAAATGTGCACAAAACTTGTCAACAACTATAAAAATTGTTTGATATCTGTGCTGGCCAATAATGGCTTTTCTACAAAATATGAACATGCTGTTTGTCCAGGGGGTCAAATACTTCCTTTTGACCAAAAATATGCAAATAAATTCCTAAAATGCATACAATGTCTTATTCCACTTTTTTGGTAATATTCTGTCTCTCACTGTTAAAATAAACCTATCATTAAAATTATTGACCGGTGCACTCTTCGTTAGAGGGCAAACCTGCAAAATCAGCAAGGGGTCAAATACTTATTTCCCCCACTGTACCTCACACATAACAACAATACCCCTCTGCCCCTTAGTTGGGGCTGAGGGATAATGAACCGGTGGTAGAAGTTAGCAAATCCCAAGAAGCGTCCGAGCTCTTCAATTGTGCGTGGGGCAGGCTGTGCTGCTACCTCCAACACCTTCTTCTTCTCAATAGTTACTACATCTGGTCCAATTGCGAGTACATACTTTGAGTACATAGGGGAATACACCAGGATATCATTGATGTAGGCGATGACAAATCTTCCGAACATGTCTCTCAGCACATCATTAATGAAGGACTGGAGCACTGATGGAGCGTTAACAAGCCCATAAGGCAGTGGTCGTCAACCCCGGTCATGGAGGGCCGGAGTGTCTGCTGGTATTTGACGTTACTCTGCACTTAATTGATGAATGAAAGCAGTTCATTACACCCTTAACTCATGTCACCTGGTGTCTTCGGTTTAAATAGTTTGGTTTTCTCCACTCTCGGCACATCCTGTGCTGTTAGCAATACTCCTGCACTAAGGGAAGAATAAGCCAATCAATCAATTACCAGGAACTACCCACAAGCACTCCTAGAGCTAATTAAACAGACAAGCAGGTTGTGACAGAAGTCTAAGTGGAAACCAAGACTTGTCAATGTAGTTGGACATTGAGCATAGTTGTAATCTGGAAAAAGTAGAGTTTCAAAGTAAAGATAAAAGTGTATTGGGAAGGGGTAGCAAGCCCTGGTCTTAGAGAGCCA
This sequence comes from Gymnothorax reevesii, assembly GCA_029721435.1. Classification (NCBI taxonomy): domain Eukaryota; kingdom Metazoa; phylum Chordata; class Actinopteri; order Anguilliformes; family Muraenidae; genus Gymnothorax; species Gymnothorax reevesii. The sequence continues at coordinate 97,012,002 of CM056575.1, forward strand.
CAGGGTGTGCAGAGTTTGGTTTTCTCCACCCTATTTAAACCAGGACCGGGGTTGACGACCACTGCCATAAGGCATCACAGTACTAGCAGTGGCCAGAGGTGGTGCTAAAGGCAGTCTTCCACTCAACTCCTTTACGGATACGCACCAGAGTGTATGTGCTGTGGAGGTCAAGTTTGGTGAAGTACTTAGCACCTCGGAGACTCTCCACAGTGCTGGGGGCCAGAGGGAGGGGGTATCTCTACCTCACGATTACTTCATTCAGCCCTTTGTAATCGATACAGGGTTAGAGGCCTCCATCTTTCTTCTGGACAAAGTAGCAGCCAGCTAATGCTGGTGAGGTGGAGGGTCAATGGAAGCCCTGCTGGAGTGCTTCTTGAATATACTGTTCCATTGCTTGAGTTTCAGCCATCGAAAGGGGGTGGACGCTACTTCATGGAGGTGAGGAACCAGATAGCAGCTCAATGGCACAATACCACGGCCGATGAGGAGTGCACTTGGTGGACTTGGTCTTGCTGAAGACCCTCCCTAGATGCCGGTACTCCTTGGGAATCTCAAGGTTAGACGCAATATTGGGGATTTCCAGTGTCGTGGAGGCAATGGCAAGGGGCTATAGTGCCGCGGACAATATCTGGACCAGAATGAGATTTGGTGATAATACCATGATATGGAGGGGTTGTGTCGTTTTAGCCATGGGAGTCCTAAGATAATGGAGTGGTTGTTGATGGGGAGAATCAGGAGTGAAATTTCCTGCTGGTGGCTCTTCTTGAAGCAGAGTGAGATGGGTGCCAACTGGTGGAGGATGCTTCTTTTCCCCAGGGGCGTTATCTGCCGTTGATCTGGACCCTTGCCACAAATCAAGCAGGCAGTCCCCAGTCTTCTTCCCTGAGTGGTCAAATACTGCCTTGAACCGGGTGATAAAACTGTGGTAGGAAGGGAAGGCAGTTTGATTCCAGATACCAGTGGCTCATTCTAGGGCTTTGCCCGTTAGGCAAGTGTTGACCACGGCAATCTTCTCAGCATCACTGTTGGCAGAGTGGTTGGTGAAGTACTGAGGACACTGGAGCAGGAATCCTCTGAGGATAGTCACACTAGTGAGTCACCCCGGGGGAGAGGCTGGGTAAGCTTGCAAATGGGCAGGAAAGACTGGGGCAGTGGGTGGGGGGGTGAATGGGAGGTGTTCAGCTCAGGGAACCATCGGATGAAATCATCCATGGTGGTTTCCAGCTGGACGATATCCCTCTGCTGCACCGCCAAAAACACTGAGGAGGTCGGGGGGGGGGAATTAACTGTGGGAACTCTCCCTAATCCGGTAGTGGTATCTTTTTCGAGTCCATAGTCTTGTGAAGGTTCTCTACACTGGTTTTCTCCGTGTCGTGCACTCTGAGTGAAAACGAAGGAGATGGGATCAAAGTTGAAAGACGGAAATGTGTCGTTTCTTCCTTTGAGGTGGAGCTCCAAAAGCAAATGATATTTAAACAATGCGGGAAGACAATAATTCCCAATTATTGCAAAATACGCTCAAATAACTTAAGTCTGCTTACTATTCAAGTAAGCAGTCACAAGTGGTACCCTGCACAAAGGCTGTGCAAGACTTTGCATCATTATGGTGTGAAGCTCAGCTTTTAAAGGCTACATTGGATAATTGATGACAGATGACAATGCGAAGTTGACTGATGAGGGTGGGAGCAGTCCAGTCCTCAGAACTCGGGTGATTGGGACTGTTGGGAATGCGGCATGACAAAAAAGACTTAGGCTGTTTCCAACATGATCAATGGTGGCGGAAGCAAAAAGTCTGCAGATGAACATAATTTTCCTGTTTTCATCCAAAAGTTATGTCCTCAACTAAGCTGTGTGTGTGGTAACTGTGGTAAACCCACAATATAAACTCAGTGCTTGTCATTATAGGAAAATAACTACATGTCAAAGTGCTTAACGGCTCTCCACTTCCCGTAAGGCTGTATTACACCACTTAGGCGTGCAGTTATTTTTGTAGACTGACTGGCTTGGATTTCTTCATTGCCATCTTAATAATTGATTGAAGATTCAAGTTTTAATGGCCACATGCATATTTCTCAGAATGGCACACACTGTTCTTGCCCAGATGTCGCTCATGTGGTTTGGCCTCTTGATCAAATCACAAATAAATTTTATTCTGACCAATCGGCTTGTTTTACCACCCCAAATACATACACATTTGAATTTAGTAGGAAAAACAGAAGCAAAGGCCAGTAACCTGCTTTGGGCATGTCCCAATTCGAAGGTTGAAGCCTTCTAATGAGATTGCATTTTAAGGTTGCATGTCTGATTGACAAACAACATGGACAGGCTATACCTGCACAGCTGTGACTGTGCAGATCACACATGCAACCTTGAAATGCAGTCTGTGAGCCTGTGGCAGAAATGTAAAACCAGACATTGTTTTATATTTCTGCAGTCTAAGTAATGTCTCCTTCTCATTATTAATAGCTTAGGTTAAAATGAATCAATACACCCAGGAGATGTACAACCCCAATTCTGAAATAGTTGGGGCAAAGTGTAAATTGTGAATAAAATCAAAATGCAATGACTTTCAAATCACACCAGCCAGTATATTATTCACAATAGAACAGAGATAACATAGCAAATGTTGAAGCTGAGAAATTTCACAATGTTATCAAAATGAGCCCATTTCAAATTTGATAGCTGCAACAGGTCTCAAAAAAGCTGGGACAGGGGCCTGTTTACCTAGGTGTAGCATCCCCTCTTCTTTTTAACACAGAGTGGAGGCATCGGGATCACAGATCACAGGCATCCATTAAAAGTCTTCGGCCTTGCCCTTACGCACAGAGATTTTTCCAGCTTCTTTGAATCTTTTGATGATGTTATGCATTGTCGATGATGAGACTTTCAAAGCCTTTGCAATTTGACGTTGAGGAACATTGTTTTTAAAGCATTCCACAATTTTTTTACCCAAGCCTTCACAGGTTGGAGAGCCTCTGGCCATCTTTACTTCTGAGAGACTCAGCCTCTCTAAGACATCCCTTTTATAGCCAATCACGTTACACACCTGATGCCAGTTAACTTAATTACTTGCTAAATGTTCTTTCAGCTGATTCTCTTACATATTTATTGCTTTTTCAGCCCTTTTTTTCCCCCTGTGTCCCAACTTTTTTGAGACCTGTTGCAGCCAGAAAATTTGAAATAAGCTCATTTTGTGGATAAAGTGTAAAATGTCCCGCTTTCAACATTTGAAATGTAATCTATGTTCTATTGTAAATAACATTTTGACTCAGTAATATAAAAGTCATTGCATTTTGATTTTATTCACAATTTAGACTTCATCCCAACTATTTCGGAATTGGGGTTGTAATAAAAAAGGGTGCTGGTACACTGAAAAAAAAACACCAAACGCCAACCTTAGCATTCTAAGTGGGCAGAAAAAATGGTCCATATGATGTCAGGGAACCTCAGTCCAAATAAGTTTGAGAACCATTGCTCCACTGCGAGAACCTCCAATGCTAATTTATGTTCCTGTCGCAGATGCAATCCTGGAACTTGGACAGGCTGTTAAATGTTCTTAATTGGGTGCATTTAATACTCAGAGGGATTACTTACCCTCTTAATGAAAAAAAAAAATCCCATGTTCATCTCTGCTTGTTTGTAGACACATTTTCTACATTGTGATTATTGTGATTACATTGTTTTGCCACACATTACCAGTAATATTTCTGAGGATTATAGTCGCTACCACTGTGTGCATGAAGATTTGTTATTCCTCATCTTGAATTTTGGAGTATTGTGACTCGAAGTGTCCATTTGATACATTTCATGGCTTTCCACCTTTTTTCCATCTTATTTCCTTCAAGTTTTATTTTTTCCATTGTTATGAGGTGTTGACTTGCAGAACAAGAATCCTGTGGGAAGGATTGTTTTAGTCAACTCCTGTCATTTTATTAATGTCAAAGGATGGTTAAACAGAATTACGTGCAGGAAATACATACACAACCTGTGGTATATAACTATTGGATGCATTATGCAATCGAGTGTCAACAGGAGACAAGTGTATGTATTTGCTGAGGTAACTTCAAAGATTGGTGCTCTTACAATCTCTGCCTTGACAGATACAGTAAAGTATAAATACACACTTAAAACAGACTGGCCAAAAAAAATTACCTTTGAAAATTTAACTTATGGGTAGTTAAATAGCCCTCTAAATAAGGCTTGTGCAGGCTTATCATACGTAGCTGTTGAAAAAGTGTTCCTATCACACTTAGAACAAACTGCTGAAATAAGGTTTATGTTTTCACTACATTTCTGCAGGATTATTTCTACAAATGGACACAGACCAGCCTAATATCAAAGCACAAAGAAGGCTAAAGTACAATTTGTCATTGGTACTTTTCATATAGCCATATGTGTACATAAACGATTAAACGGCTGATATTTTTCCACATTGAAAGGCAAAGATTCTAAACCAACTTTACCATCTGGTTCCTAACCTCATATCACTTTTGACTTATAGGGTATCTTTGTTACTAGGGTACAGCCTGATGGACCTGCCTTCAATGTGCTTCAACCAGGAGACAAAATACTGAAGGTAACAGCAATCTTCATCACTGCACGCAGCGAATACCTTTGTGAGAACAGAAAATTGCCTGTCTCATATTGTCAGTTGAGGCTTTGCATGTGCCATTTGATACTGGTTCGATGTCTATTTAGCGAGTGTATGTCAATTTTTTGGAGCTGTTCAGTTCTTCAGAGAAACACTTTATAGTGCAATCAAAGCACTGTTCTGGGGGTATGGGGGGGACTGACAAAAGAAGCAGTTGAATGGTTTCAACAAGAAAGTTGTCCTTTTGTCATGTATCGAGTCTTGAAGATATGATAGGTGCATTACTAAAGCAGCAGTCACACCTTGCTGGATAGCGTTAATCGACGTCCGGTAGATAGAAACTTTGCGTGAGAAAATTACGCGGTGGTGAAAGTCATTTCCATTGCTGCATAAGGCTCAAAATGTGCAAAACTTTCGGATTGAATGGACCTTGCCTGACAAGGAACACATTTGCTGAAAGAGAAATGAACAACGATGGAAAATTTTGCTCTCCATCTGACATCCATTAAGGCTACAAGAAAGGTGTAATTGCTGAATCAGACATTTGTCATAAGTCTTCCACTTTTCACATTTCCCCCATTGCACTACAACTGTAATTCACCAATTTGTCATGTTTCAGTTTCTTGTCAGGTCTTAAATGTCCCCATATTTCCCAAGCCTATTTTTGTGTCGTTTATGCTCATTTGGCTCAAACTATGTGGGCAGTGAAATTCTGCAGTTTTTACCCCTTAGCCAACGAAAGTCGGATGAGGAGTATTATTGTGGCACGCGGCGTCCGTCTGTCTGTCTGTTAACTTTTCGTTTCCGGACGATAGCTGAAAAACGCCTTGGCGACATGTTCTAATTTTTTGCTGGTATGTTGGGGTGGTTAGAGGAAGCTCCCTATTTATTTGTGTTCCACTCCGATCATCAATATGGCCGCCATCTTCATTTTCGTTTCCGAACTATAACTGAAAAATGCCTTGGCCAAAAGCTCTCATTTTTTGGTGGCATATTGGGGGTCGATACCCGGGGGTCGATACCGGAAGCTCCCTATCGATTTGTCTCCCACTCTGATAATCCCTCCTGGTTGAAAATAGTGCATAAAAGTGCCCTTTTTTTTGGTTGAAAACGGCGTGCTAAAATGCCTTCCTAATGGAAATTGATGCGCTAAATTGCCTTCTTGGTTGAAAATGCTGCACAAAAGTGTCCTCTTGGTTGAAAACACTGCACCCCTAGTGCCCTCATGGTTGAAAATGGAACGCTAAAATGCCCTCTTGGTTGAAAACGCTGCGCTAAAGTGCCCTCTTGGTTGCAATTGTCGTGCTCAATTGCCCTCTTGGTTGAAAACGCTGCACCCCTAGTGCCCTCTTGGTTGAAAACACAGTGCTAAAGTGCCCACTGTTTTTCTATCTAGCTTGATTTAGCTTTACCCCCCGGTCAAGAAAACGAAACGTGATTCCCCCTGACCCCCCCGGCTCAACAAAATAACTTGCGTGCCCGCTCATCAAACTGTTGTGCCTCCGATGTGCACCCTCAGAATATAAGTCTGGTGATGCCACTGCTTTCAAAAGACCAGATTGATGGATTGAAATGTACAACTTTCAAAAATTTTCTCCCGGTGAACATGCTCCCAGATGCCCCTAGGGAGAGTGCCCTCTTTTTTCCATTTTCGCCCCTGCCGTTCAAAAATCCTGTGCACGCCACTGTTGAGGGTGCTTACAGGAAGCTGCTTATCGATTTTTGTCCTGCTCTGATAGTCAATATGGCCGCCATGGCGGCCATCTTCATTTTGGTTTCCGGAAGATAACTGAAAAACTTGATGGCCAAATGTTCTTATTTTTTGGTGACTTGTCGGGGGTGGTTACAGGAAGCTCCCTATCGATTTGTGTCCTGCTCCGATAATCAATATGGCCACCACGGCAGCAATCTTCATTTTGGTCTCCGGAAGATAACTGAAAAACTCCTTGGCCAAATGTTCTCATTTTTTGGTGGTATGTTGGGGGTGGTTACAAGAAGCTCTCTATTTATTTCTGTCTGGCAACAATTATCAATATGCCCGCCACGCCAGCCATCTTCCTTTTCCTTTCCAGATGATAACAGAAAAACACCTTGGCCAATTGTTCTCATTTTTTGGTGGTATGTTGGGGGTGATCACAGGAAGCTCCCCATCCATTTCTGTCCCGCTCCGATAATCAATATGGCCACCACGGCAGCAATCTTCATTTTCCTTTCCGAAGATAACTGAAAAACTCCTTGGCCAAATGTTCTCATTTTTTGGTGGTATGTTGGGGGTGGTTACAAGAAGCTCTCTATTTATTTCTGTCTGGCTACAATGGTCAATATGGCCGCCAATAAAGCGCAAAGCTGAGAGGTCTCGCTCGCGACAGCGCCCCATTTTTTTTAAATGGTAAACACCCTATCTCCACTCACAGACGTACAATCGGGGCGGGCAGTAACTGTTAATGCAGGATTTCTCTAAGTTTGTTCCCTGGCAGTTTGTTTGATGAATAATCAAGTAGTTAATTTCCTGAATAATGAAGACTAACAAGTAGCCTGAAATTAAAAAATAATTATTCCATCTCCCATTGTGGCATTTTATCGCAACAGATTTAAAAGACAGAAATAAATCTTACAATTTTTCATTCAGAATGGCACTTGATTTACTTTTATTCTTTGAAAGCACATACTTACAGCAAAAGCATTGAGAGTGGTGAAATGCCATTGAACAAAACAAAGAAAAAATTTCAGGTTGCTCAGAAACTGCTTGACTTGCAATAAGCTTGAAAAATACATTTATAGAAATCCGTGCTGGATTTGCATTTGAGGTTCAGAATCTACAAAAGACCTGTCTGCATTTTGTCAAGGTAAAACGCATCTTTTTTATCTTTGCCATTTAAAAATAAATTGGGCAGTCTTTGAGCAAATCAATAGTCTTCATCAAGTGAAATGAACGGGGACAGGTTGAGGGAAATCATGCTTTCAAAGGTCAGGATTGTGCTGACGTTATTATACCAATGGCACTGCTTCCACTGTTTGACACAGTCTGCACTATCCCATCATCCCCACAGGGTAGCTACTCACTCAAAAGATCACATTCAGCTCGAATTTTAGAGGTAGTGAGAAGAGAGTACTGTTAAACATGTAGCTGCGAGAGTAAGATTTATCCACAGCGCAAATGCGATTTTCTCTCAAGTGCGTTGCTCATAATCACAACTGTCCTCAAGCAAGTTATAGAGGACATTGAAAGCATGGACTTCAGTGTGCGTAGTGGATTGTTAATGCCAAATAGCTGTTTAATTTCCCTCAGGGTGCAGGGATTTTTACAAGAAGAATGCACAGAGCATAAAGCTGCAATTCAGGCACCGTTCATCTTCTGTTTCAGTGTGAAACCCCAAGTGCCATTACTTCATACAGTTCTGTTAAGCTTTCCATGCCAAAATGACCATGGGATTTCACCATATGTAGCAGTCATTAGCATTTCTCTGTGTTGCTTTAAATGTGCACAAGTACAGACTCACACCCATGCCATAGCATGCAGGAACAGGCACATCTCTACTCTCTCCACAGATGGAAGCGTGAGCTGAAAAACTGCTCTCTAAATTCCAGCTTCTTCCCTCTTTTCTTCTTTTCAGCTTTACTCCACGTGTTTCTCTTATCATTGACAGTGTTTCCTTATCTCCACTAAGCAAGGTTTATTCCCTGTGGTTCTGCACAGTCTGCACGGCCTCACTCTGCCCTGTCCCAATCTACTCTCCCCACATCTGTTCACCCTCTGCTTTATTTTTCTATTTCAGGCCAATGGACATAGTTTTTTGCACATGGAACATGATACTGCTGTCACTCTGCTGAAGAATTTCCAGAAAACTGTGGACTTGGTAATCTTGAGAGAGAACATAACATAGACATCTTTTTTTTTTTTTAAATTGCAACATCACATCTCAGACAGAATGAAGACTGAATTATGGACACTTTATCTGAACTGTTTTTACTTCGGAACGAAACAATTTGCCAATTGCTGGACCAATGGCAAATGCTTGTGCCAAATGTAAAATATAATCCATTTCTTATGTTAAAAATAGATATAGGACGCAGATGAGTTTAAACTTTATCTGAAAATCACATCTGTCAGCCTGAGGCTGTCAATTTTTGCAGACATTTTTTGCTCACATCAGTTTGAGACGGTATTTCCATTCTTTTAAATTAATTTGAATTTAGAGCATGAAAGCACACTAGCTCCTAAAGAGTTAGGCTCCCCGTAAACACTGCCTCAGTAATGTAAATATACCTTTTATAAATATACCTATTCATATAAATATTAATTTAAAAGTTGAGGCCTGAGTGGCAGAGGAATATATAATTTGTGAATCAACCAGTTTCCTGTGTTAACTTTATGATAAAGTTCAATAAATTCAGAAATACTTCTATAATTTCAAATGTTCACATCACCAATCTCCTGTTTGTTTAGAAAGTACTAGTTACACTGATTACAGCATTGAATTACTGCATTTGATTTTTTTTTTAATTTCAATGAGATTTGAAAAATAAGAAGCCAAAGCAATACCCACACCAGTGTAATCACTGTACTGCCATGCAGCGCCATCTGCTGGTAGCTTCATTGAGCAGTTCGGCTGCATTGTTTCAGATCCGAAATATGACTGCATTTTGAGCAGTAAGAAAGATTTGCATGACATGTACCAACATGAAATTCATTCTCTGTGTTTCTTCTTAAGTGGCAGTACATATGATGAATGGGTATTTTATTCACTGTAATATTACCAATCAAGTTCATTAATCAATAGACAGCTGTGAATTACATTGCACATTCAGTACGCACACCAAAGCTGCTACACAAGCCAAAACTTACAGGAGAAAGTCTTCTCCAGAAATATTTTCGTCTCCACGGAAGACGCTAATGTCTACCGTCAATTTTTTGTAATTCACGGACAGTGCTAAAGGAGCTGCCTCACGATTACTATGCATGCTCAAACCTTCATCCCAAGAAAATGAAGTTGCTTGACTGCAAGTCGGAACCTGATTCAATCCTTGCCAATCTGTCTTCGTTTTCCATTGAATTTATATATTTTAGTTGCTCAGGCATTATGCTTTTGGGCCATAGTCACGTGTGTCACCAAAAATATAAGGAATAATTGAAAAAATCTCCTCCAATTAAAAAAGCATTGGCGGTTCATGACTGTGGACCTTATATACACCAATCCGGCGAAACACGGAAGTAAATCAGTGCCGCCATTGCTGCGTTGCCCCGCTGCAGGAAGTAGTGTATTGGTCTCATAGCGGTTGTTGTAGACGTTAGCTGTTGTTGCGAAAATGTTCTTCAATTTCTTTTTTTTTTAGTACGTATGCTATTCAGTAATGCCGGGAAGAACGTGTTGTGTGTTCGGCTGTTTTAACAACGGTGTGAAATTACAAGTCTGGAATAAAACCGCTTGTGAAATTCACTAACCTTTACTGCACATTGACTGCCCATGTTTACGGCTTTATGGATTACATAGGTTTCCTAGTCGAGCGGAGGACCAAAATCTGCGTCAAAAGTGGACTCAGCTTGACGTACTCGGAACGCAAAGCTGTAGCTCAGGCTAGGTCTCTACGATTACGGTGGTTTAGCGTTCGTTAGAATCATCAGGACTCATACTATCAAATTCCTTCCGGCATTATCTTCCTGACATCTGCTATCGGCTTACGATGCTAAGAAAGTACATTGCCATTAAGCGAAAGGCTACTGAGTTGAGATACTTGAAGCAACGCCCTGGGGAGCAACACGCGAGGATCCGGGCAGGACTAGTTTCGTTATAACACGAACCCATTGGGGTAACATTAGCAAGCGCAGATTTACCCTCGCGCAGTTTTATTATTGCAAAATGTCAAAGGTAAGAATTTTTTTCTGCTCATCTCTGTCGACTGTAAAGTGTATGCCTGCTGTTCTTTCAATGTGGTGTCGGTTTAAAATGACCGGGCTCATATCGTTGCATTCTGCGGACTTTCCTCTTTTATTTGAGGTATGGTTTTTATGCATACCACGAATTCAGCAGAAATCCTGGCGATGCAGCGCTGATATGATTTTAGCTTATGTTCTGCTGCATGCTTATTTACTTGCTTGGTGCTTGAATTGTGTTCGGTTGAGGTAAAAATTGTTTGCATGAGCTTTTGGCCGAGTTTCTTCGCGAAATGTGGATATGCCGCTCCACATGTCGCGATTTAAAAAAAAATGCTGTATTTATGACGCGTAATAACCGTCCCCGGTACCGGTGTTCTTAAGGATCTCAGTTCTGAAGGGGTTAATATCCGTTTTATTATCATCACATACATGTCTTAATACATTACGTTGTCAATAAATTACCTGCATCGGTAAGTTTTGGCCACTGCCTGACGTCATCTACCCAATGATCTCTTTCCTTTGCCATTGTTTATATATCTGTCACCTCATATTTTCACGAGCAGGATGCAGTTAAAGTCCATTAGGTGGCACCGGCAAGTCGCAGACGAAGCCACGCAACAATGGCGGAAGGCAAGATGGCGGCGCCCATAGAATTCGCGCCGGATTAGTGTATACGAGTACTACTGAACTACTTAAGGTCAGAGGTGAAATACTACTGGTCACGTGTGTGACTTCAGACGGAAACAGGTTTTTCAAAACTATTTGACTTCAAAAACTCTGTCAAGTTGAAAAATCTAGAATGTTAATAGTTTTGGGGTATGGAAAATAGCAACGAAAAAATTTGATACCTTACATTAATTTTCTACGTATTTCTTTATTTGATGGCATCTGGTCACGTGTGACACACTGGTTCACTTCTCAAAGAATGGCCCTCTTTATATTAAAGGAGCGCTTTGGTGTTGCACACAAATGGCTTAGTGTTATTCTGAACCCTTGTGAACCCTACTCAGACAGTATAATTTTCAGCAATATGCAAATAAATGAGTAATTGTAGTCCAAATTGCCCCAGGCGCCTAATTATCATGCTTGTGTAAGCCGCTATAATTGTCACAAGCACCAATGAGAGCACACAAGATTCCCTGCGAACATAAACCGTAAACGTAAACCTTGACCATCATATTCACTCGTAAACAATAACACAAACAGTATGATCAGAGTGTACAATAAGAGGCTGGAAATCATCGAATTTTGATCATTTGTGTTTCGAAAATCATTATGAATGTGATGGAGGAACGGGGAAATGTGCCCTTTTTGTTTGAGCCTATGCAGCTATGTCGCTCTTGGGATATAGCCACCTTGGCAGCTAGTATGCCAGCTGATGTTAACTAAGGAAAATCTTTGTAAATTATCATCACATTAAAGTGATATGATTTGGTTTTTGCCGCAACTTTACAAACTTAACTAGCTGTAATATGCATGAACTTTCCCAAGGTTCTGCAGCAGTGTTGTGCAACCCAAGTCTGCTTGCAGATTTTTGAGACGTTGCCTAGCTTGCTTGCGAGTTTAAAAGCAATCGCTTAGGTACAGCTAGCTAGCCAGTGAACCTATGGTAGCTATGCCTATTGGAAAAGTTCCTACAAGTCTGATTTGTCATTTTAAACGCCATTACACACCTCTTTCAACATTGATTACCAGCTTCTTTTACCAAATGAGCAAACAGATAGTTCAGCCTGAGACATGTTATTTATTCTATGCATGCTATCACGTATTACATTAGTCTACAATTATAACGCTAGCCATCTTCCCACCCTGCTGACGCTAGTTTAGGGAAATGTTTGTAATCATTGCTATGCTAAAGCGATGTGATTCGGTTTTTGCCCTAGCTTCACAAGCTAGCAAACTGACAGCGATGACTCTTGCACTCGCCAAGTAGCAACTTTGCCACTGGCCTCTTTTGAAACATACACAATGAATGCCCATGATGCAGACCATGAAAGGTCCGATAAACAGCCAGCTGGCAGGCTGCCGCTGTTCCTGGTTTAATCGCGATTCCAAAGCCATATAGCAATGGGAACAATGTTCCTCATTTGCTAATATAATTTCCCTTTCCGATTCTCCACATGGCTAACGTGGGGATCCATTCAACTAAGAAGTGGTTCGTTTCTGTGGGCATAGTGAAGGAAATGTGCATTATCTAAGGGACCTTGTCAATTACGCTTTACAACTCGTGACAACAGATACATAAAATAAAGGTTAGTTCACAGCAATCATGTACACGAACGCTAATTTTCCATTTCATTTTTTCCTTTTCCGGCGTGGCAATTTTTAGAGCTTTAAGCCCTGTAATTGGCAAACAAAAAAAATCTGAGCTATCGAAGTGTATCCCATGTACTGCAGTAAGCTAGTCAATGGTAATGATGGTAGTGGAAACAGTGGCTGCTGAATCAAGGTGCCGGTATACGTCAGAGCTTCGTTTTTGATCTTGGGTAATATGAATAAAATGGCGCCGCACATTAGATTCTTAAAATCAATTGTGTCTGCTACACGTGTCCCCTGCCATGGCGGAAACAAGTGGATTTGCATTGTTGGGAGGTGTCCTTTGTGATATTAGAGCTACTGTTTACTGCACCATAGTGCTCCTTTAATGGGTTTTCCATGGAAATTTGAGGATTCAAAGTTTCTCGCTTTAGCTGAAGGACACAAAGAATGTAACCTGGTTTGACATTGCCAATTATCATAGAAGAAGAAAAAAATACCTTCTTCTGGGATTATAGGTGGTTGGCAAACCAGCCTACATTCTTTGTGTCCTTCAGCTAAAGCCAGAAAATAGCACTTTGATTCCTCGAATTTCCATAGAAAACTCCTTTAAGGTAACCAATTCTTCCCTGATCCTCAACGTTTTTTTTTTTTTTTTGCATAATTTGCCAGTCTGTTCCAATAAAAAGATTTGTTTGCAAGTTTTAATGTTGTCCTCGACCCGACAAGGATAAATTCTGATGGAAAGCAATCACTCGACCGTTAAGATCAGCCATTGTGGCTGCTGGACTGCGACCATTTCGACCTGCCGACTACTTAACATGCATGAAAAGTCACGTCAGATCAGTCATGAGATTCGACTGCTAGTAAATAAATCACATTTATGCATTAGAAATTCATTGCTCTAAATATGTCTAGTTAAAAATATGGGACGATTTCAAGTACATTAACGATCTGAAAGTGCTAGGAAACAGGGAATATAGGTATTTTGCACCAGGCATCAAGTTTACTTGCGTATCCAGCAAAAGTTTGGCCACATCTTCATAGGAAATATATCCAAACCTGGCTTTAAAAGTTTGCCAGTGATAACTTCGGCCTTATATATTTATCCTGGCCTTCAATCGATCTTCTTTCTGGCCTTTTCTAACACTTTTACGGGCTGAATGAGTCCGATATTTCTTTGGCCGCTGCATTTTGCAGTTAGCCAACTTCTCCTCATTTCTGCATCCTTCGCAAAAATCCACTTTCGCATGACATTATTTTGCATACTCGTGAATACCAATGAGGAATTTCGAATGGCGTGGGGAGTTTTTGGGGGACGCAAAAACTATTTTCACATTCAATATTCGGGGGATTGCAACCATTCTCAGAGAAAGCATTTATTTATTCCCGCTTGTTTTGGTCATATTAAATTATATATAAAAAAAAGAACAGATTAGTGAGCTGCCGGATAGCTCACTCAGTGAAAGCATCACACAGCGAAGCAGAAGTGACTATTATGACGTGGGTTCGGCCCGCCCAGTCGTACCAACTGGCAGTGGTCGGCAGCTTTTTCAGTGTAGTGCGACATTGGCCAATGCTCTACAGGGAATGCAAATTGGGAAGGGTCTGCCGGGAAGGGTAATATACAAATGGTAGCTTTGGTCATCGCTTAATCGCCTCCTGTTGGCTGGACAGGCACTCGTCAGAAAGATTCTAAGCTTGTTCATGTTCAGGTATCCTCCACCCTCATTCTGAACTTGCGAGGATTCAACCAATGAGTGTCTAAGAAGCATTGGCTCTCAGGCCGTGCTTCGAAGGACAGCCGCAAACTGTCCTCACTCTCCTGAGTTGGCAGCACTAGGTCGCATATGAGCAAGCCTAGTACATAGTTCCCCAATTGGGCATTCCAGATTCGGGTGAGATTGGAGATGCCAAATTTATTTTTTTAAAAAGAGAAAAAAAAAAGAACAGATTGGTTACCTTTAGTATAAAAAAAAATGCCTGAGTGACTAAAATGTTCAGATACAATGTAAAACAATGAGAGACTTGCATGGATGGAAGTAGATTTTAATGTGCTATCCAGTGGATTAACTTTCTCAAAGTTGTGATCATACGTAGTAGTCGTGATACAGCTCCTTTAACAGAGCTATTAGCTGTGCACTGCAAAAATGAGACACGGAAACACGCTTTTGTGTTGGAAGAATGATATGATTGTAACTTCCAAGCGTCATCATTCACACAGTCACGCAGCTGAGGAAATTTCACAAAGAAGTGCTGCACAAGTCAAAATGAGTAGGCTAATCAGATGAGCAAAACGCTACCATTAGCGTATGATTCAAATGCAAAATATTTTAAGAGCAGTGTTCCACAGAGGTCACTACAGGCTTACTCAGTTTGCTTAAATCAGGCTCTGCAACAGACGAAGGTCTACCCGACTGTCTCATCGGGCTAAGACATGTATGAAGAATCCGGATGTCTCACAAAGCCATATCAAGTATGGCAGTTTATTCAAACTGTAGCAATTTCCACACATTTGAATCTGATATTTTGCAATTGTGTTCTTTTTGCATTTGAGATATTGTTGCTTTTCTGCATAGTAGACAGTAGGTGCCTATAATAATTTCCTTAGCCCTCATATATTAATCTGCCGCCATCACAGTTGGGACAGGCGTTCCTGCATTTACAGCTGATACTATACAATGGGGACAATTCAATGTCTGTTATCAATTTTCTCTCAAAGCCCACTGCATAAGATATTTCAACGAAGGAGATGAGAGGATTTCTTTTTTATGCCCTTTTAAAGCATGCTTTCTTTTATAATTGTCTTTGATTGTGTTCAGAATAGACAAGTTTGTTCAAATTGACGTTGTAAACTTTTTTTAAGCTTTTCTCTTAACTTGGTCTTTGGTAATGATTTTTAATGAAGTATTGGTATAACTTATGCCACAATGTTCCATCGAAACAAAACTCACAAATAACTCTGGTAAATTCCCAATTTCAAAACGTTGAAACAAATGTAGCATTTTGGTGACAATTTCATTAACCTTAAGCATGGAAGAACAGTACATAAAAAGATATTGGCAGATTTCTGTCACAGAGGCTGGTTTAAGGGACTTGGATGACATTACATTTTGGAATTTTTCCTACCTGAGAAAATGTGCCATAGCCCTATTGGAAGTTTGTTAATTTTTTTAAACAAATGTTTTCGTGTATTTCTAATATATTGATAGCTTTGCTCAAATTTTAAACTTTTATAAGGAATGTGCGTTGAAGGACACAATGTATTCAGGACATCAGGAAGAAAAGATATATTACCCAATATGTAAAATTTATTTCTACAGTAATTGTGAATTTGTGCTATAAAATATACATATGTATATGAATATAAATTGTCATTTTTGTATGTGTTTAAAATATAACTAAATATGAAAATCAAATGCATAGTACTTTTCTGTTTAATTGCAGTATTAATGTAAATAACTGAATGAACCTATTTAAATAATCCATAGATTGTGAATGTACTCAAAGCTTCTGCAGTGTGAAGACTGACTGGACTCCAATGCTGCTTCTTTTTTGCCAATCTCAATGTTAACAATTTATTCTGTTTTGTTGGACAAATTTTATGAAAATTTATTATTCTGTTTATTAATTTGCTCGTGCAAGTTTACCCTTTCAATTTTGTTCTGCATTTACACAAAAACATGTAATTGATTTAGTATATATTCAATGTCCAGAATGCACTTTGCAGATTCTATCTGTATATATTTAAGATGACTTTTAATAAAAATTATGGAAATATAAAATGCTGTGAAGCAAATATCAGAGCCATTTTCGGCTTTGGAAGTACATTTTTCAGTATTTAAGGAGTGTTTTGAATAATGTATGAAAGTCTATTGTACAAAAAAATAAAATGTCACTATTGTTAAATAAGCCGCCCTGCCTGTTCTCACTGTACAGAAATTATCTATGTATAAAGATTCCTAAATTGCACTAATGCAATTCTCTGCATGCTATAATTACTTTCCAAAACTTGCAATTATCCAAAATGCAATGTTTGAAATTAATCTTTATTGGGGTCCAATTTTGGCACCACAGGCCATTAGGTCACAAATCAACATTCTCCAAATAGCGGTCAGTCATCATGCATTGACTGAATTAATGCAAACATTCATAATGTGCTTTGCCACAGTCAGCTTTTACAAGCATGTACCTGTATGCATTCATGAAAGAGGTACATTAAAACTTAAGCCATTCTGAAAATAAGGGGGAAAAAGTCCCATGAGTGGCAGCTAAACCTGAACAATCCAAAAAAAAAAAAAAAAAAAAATTACCAGCATTTTATTTTAAATTCAAAAGAACTATAGCGGAGTTAAAAAAAAAAAAATTTCAAAGAATTTGCTTAAAAAAATTAATTTTGGTACAAAATAATGGAGGGGAGCCAACAAAGGCATTCTCATAAGTGAAGATTTCCAGAATGAAAATCAGCTTGAAATTAAATCTATACCAAGATATGTAGATTTCATTACTTTTTTTTTTTTTTTTTAACAGTTCAACTGCAAGTAACAATGAACTTTACCATATTTCAGTATGTGAATTCATATTTTAGGACTCTGACAATGGACCATCTTCAATTCAGAAATTAATTAAATTCAATTCTCAGTTCTGAATTAGAAAGCAAACTTTCAAAAAAAAAGGCCCATCTACTGGTTAATAGTTTGGCTCTATTCTCTGGGGGAAAGGTCTCTTCACTTGAATATGAAATTAATCTTAATACCCCACATAAAAGGAACTTTAAACTAAAATTCAAGGTTTGCAAACCTACAAAGAACAAACCCATTCAGCGTATTTTGTGTGCAAACAGTTTTGAACTTAGAACTAGTTTAGCATGCCTTTAATATGTACGTCTGAGGCAAAAAAGAAAAATAATAATAATAATAAAGCAACAGTAAATTACTGTGACCCCTTATGAGGTCAGTAGGCACAGAAATTGTCTTGCAATTCAGATTTTGGGGCCAGTTAAATCCCATAAATTAAATCCCAAAAGGAGTTTACACCTTTGCTTCTTGACATCCAAGGTTATTTGGTGATTAAGCTGGAATGTCATCAATTGTACCCCCAGGGAAACCAAATTACAAACCCCAATTCCAATGAAGTTGGGACGTTGTGTAAAACATGAATAAAAATAGAATACAATGATTAACAAATCCCTTTTGACCTGTATTCAATTGAGTAGACCATATAAATATAGTACACTATATTTCATGTTCAAGCTCATAAACTATTGTTTTTTTTTTTTGGAAATATTAGCCCATTTTTACTTGGATGCATGTTACATGTTCCAAAAAAGCTGGGACAGGGGAAACAAAAGACAAAGTTGAGGAATGCTCAAAAAACACCTGTTAGGAACATTCCACAGGTGAACAGTGAACAAGCAAGGATGAGGCGAGGTTCACCACTTCGTGAACAACTGCGTGAGCAAATGGTCCAACAAAAGTACAACGTTTCTCAACGTGCAATTGCAAGGAATTTAGGGATCTCAAATTCTACATTCCATAATATCATTAAAAGACTCAGAGAATCCAGAGAAATCTCTACATGTAAACGGCATGGCTAAAAACCAACATTGAATGCCCTGGACCGTCGGTCCTTCAGACTGCACTAAAAACCGATATCATTATGTAAAAGACATTACCATATGGGCTCAAAAACACTTTGGAAACCATTTTCAATTAACATAGTTTGTCGCTACATCTACAAGTGCAAGTTAAAACTCTAACATGCAAAGGAAAAGCCATATATCAACCACACCCAGAAATTCTGCCGGCTTCTCTGGGCCCAAGCTCATCTGAGATGGACTGACACAAAATGGGAAAGTATGCTGTGGTCTAACGAGTCCACGATTCAAATTGTTTTTGTAAATCATATTTGTCGTGTCCTCCGGGCTAAAGAGGAAAAGGACTATCTAGATTGTTATCAGTGCAAAGTCTAAAGGCCAGCATCGTGTGTGTTAGTGCCCTTGGCATGGGTAACTTGCACATCTGTGAAGGAACCATTAATGCTGAAGGGCACATGCAGGTTTTGGAGCAACAAATGCAGCCATCCAAGCATCATCTTTCTCACGGAAGTCCCTGCTTATTTTAGCAAGACAATGCCAAGCCAGATTCTGCACGTGTTACAACAGCGTGGCTTCATTGTGAAAGCGTGCAGGTAATAGACTGGCCTGCCTGCAGTCCAGACCTGTCTCCCATTGAAAATATGGGCCACATTATGAAGCGCAAAATACGACAACGGAGACCCCGGACTGTTGGGCAACTGAGGTCCTACATCAAGCCAGAATGGGAAAGAATTCCTCCTACAAAGCTTAGACAATTAGTGTCCTCAGTTCACAAACGCTTATTGAGTGTTGTTAAAAGGAAAGGTAATGCAACACAGAAGTAAACATGCCCCTGTCCTGGCTTTTTTGGAACGTGCTGCAGGCATCAAATTCAAAATGAGTGATTATTTCCAAAAATAATTTTGAAAAAAAGTTTATCATTTTGAACATTATTTATCTTGTCTTTGTAGTGTACTCAACTGAATATAGGTCAAAAAGGATTTGCAAATCATTGTATTCTGTTTTTATTCACACTGCAGTTGGGGTTTATATGAAAGTTAACATACCAATACATTGCATGTAATGACAAAATCGAAATGCTGTGCTCATGCCACAAGGCAGCTCACCTGTTCACTTTTACAAAAATAACAGACAAGAATAAAAGACATTTGCGCTAAAATGAGCTAAGGGGTGCAAGAAGTGTTTCTTGACAACTTTGTCTCAGCAGTTTTAGAGTAAAAAGTGTCAGTTCATGCATGTTTAGAGCAATTTGTGAAGCATGCACCCGGACACAGCTTTTGGAGAATTGTTGACAATTTAATGTACCACTTAAATTTTTATCCCAGAAAAATTGAAATCAGGCTCAACATGAATCCTGTATAGCCAAGACAGTAGTTAAAATGCATTTTTACCAGTGGATCAAAAACACCCCACCAACAACTTACTAGTGAAAAAGTTACTTCAGTGGGATTTTATGATGGGTTATGTTGCATAACTGGTCAAAGATTGTTGCAAATCTTTATTGTACTTTTGCACTTCACTCATGTAGGAATTCTACTTCGGAGGTATTCAAGGACAGCATCCGTTCCTTTCGCCAAGATTGCAGGCCTAGGAGTGCGGAAAGGGTTTCCATCAAGCATGAGGGCCCTGTGGTAAACCAAGAAGCAGCGATCAGTGAAGAAGAGGGGAATTGCCCCTCCTCATTGTCCCACCCCATTAGCAGCACACATTTCCTTCCAATCACGAAGCCCAAATCTGCTGTCATCTCAAATATTCTTGCCACCCATGACTGGACTGTACTATAATACAACAGAAAAATAAATATCAGCATTGAAGGCATCAATTCAATGCATGCAAAGAATATAATGTTTCCAGGGAAACAAGCAAAATTATTTTTTTCATTCAATTAAAAAAGAATTTCCTCCATATCAAGGTTTCTCAATTAATGGCACCCCAACAGATATAAATGAAAATACATAGATATGTAAATAAAATCAACCAAATGCAGACTAGGAAAGGAATTCAACTTATTGAAGATCAAAAACAAAAGAACTGGCCATTCAAAAAAGTCAGATGATAATAGACATAGGCAAGACACCATCTTAACTGTCATCTCTTCCTCACTTTGCCCTTAATAAATATCGTAATAGGTGAATGCATCAAGCTCATCCCCAATACCTCTACTATTTGTGGCAGCAACTCCTTTCGTTTCACAGCAGCACACGACTGGAACACAAACACCCTCAAACTCGCAACTTTGACATCTCTTACCACTTTCAAGCACATACTCTAACAGATTATAGTTGACTGTTGCTCTTGTTGATCACCCCGGTTCATACTTACACACATACGTTCTCACACACACACACACACACACACACACACACACCAGGGTTTCCGCTTGAAAAAATTGGCACCAGACAACGTGACCGGCAGGTTCTCAATTTACCGGACAAATGTTCGAAATTCCGGTCAAATATTATCTGACTTCATTGAGCTTAAATCTGCGCCGTTAAGTATACCCCCGCAGCCTCCGCGAGGGGGGGTGGGGGTTATAGTTTACAAAGGGCCCCGCCCTTGCCTGTCAAACTTCGAGCGGACTGAATTTAAATAGGAATTTGTTCGACGATATGCCAAAGGATCACAACATGTGTATATAGTCTACTCACCTGCAAGCCTGTGAGAAAACGTAGTCCTGTTGCCAAGTGAGCGTGTATTCACAATTGATTTAATCTTTGTCGCTCTACATGATAAACCGATTTATAATAGAAATAATTTGCTCTTAGAAACATTTGTTCTATCTTCACAGTACAGCTGTGTAACAATCTGAGTGGGCTGTTTACAAAAACTGATTATAAAATCCTGCACTGTGTGTCAATGAGTAATTAGGAGTTAAATAGCGGAGCACGGACAGCTCCGTATAATGACAGTCACAGGATCAGCACCTTGACAGCGACTATGACACTTAGGGCTCTATAGGATGATCTGTCACTGTCTGATTGAACAGCCTCACGGAAATGATATTTTACAATTCTTCACATTATTTACTAACGAAATTCGTGAAGGCAAGTAATTTGGTGCTTTTAAAGTCATGACATTGAGCTGACATGGATCCTCACATGTTTACGTTACGGGGCTGGCTTAAAATGATAAATGATATTAAGGATATATAAGAATGATATCAAAGCATGTCAATTTATAATCCATTTTATTGAAAAGTATAGGCTGCATTAAATAAAACGAGTGCCGTCAATTGACCTTAGCCAGGGATATTTATCTTTCCATTCGGCCCGGAACGACCGACATTTCTTTTTTTTTTCTTCGGCGGGAGGCATGGCACCATCTGCTGCAGTCTCCGGGATTTCAGCCTCACCATCATCCTTCTCCTTTGAGCTATTCTGTTTAATAAAATAGTCTTTTAGTTTCGCCTATTTTGAAATGTTTCTCCGGCTCCTGCTATTGTCTTTGTACTGCAGGCTTTGTCAGAGTAAATGAAACGAGTGCTACAAGTTTAGTTGTGCGTGGAAAAAAAAAAAAGTTTCGTTCCACATAGACCAGGCCTATTCATAAAAAATAATATTCAGGCTTTTTTTTTGTTGTTGTTGTTTTTTAATAAAATGAGACGTGGAAATTGCTTTTTATTAATAATTCAAATAGTGCTTGGAGGGGATATTTTCACCGGACATTTTGACCGGCGGTGTGAAAAAATGTGGGACTTCGGCAGATTTTACCGGTCAAAGTCCGGTAATTACCGGATAACGGAAACCCTGACACACACACTCCCCTATACTTCATACACACCTCTTCATTCGCACGCATGCATACATACATACAAACACACAAACCTTACTTCCCCCTCACTGCCGTTAATGCCAACAGATCTATTCTTCCTTTTCTTCCTGCTGTTAATCCTGTTCTCGTGATCTGCATGCTTGCTCCTTGCTGACCTGTGCATTTTTGTTTTGTGAATGGTATGTTTTAATGTATCAATGTACTTGTTCCTACTGGGGTTTCTTGGCCAGGTCATATTTGCAAATGACAACTGGTTCTCAAACATTTTACCTGGTAAAATAAAGGTCAAATAAATAAATATTTAAAAGACATTCATTACTCTGGAAATGGCTTTAAGATCAACGTATAATGAAATATAATTCTAAACACTGTCAGGGCAATTATTTAAAAAAATGTTCAGTGCAGAACAGTTGAAAACCTTGCATGTAGGCATTGTTGGCACATTTCACCCCCAGGATAGGAACAGGATGGTGAGGGAAGCGATACAATCCCCAGAAATCATTGAAAATATTGCAGGTCTTCTTGGGGTAACCAGGTTTCAAAAAACATCAGACTACCTCCACACCCTAAGACATGCAAGCAAGCACTTGCGATTTACCAATGGTCATTTAAATTATGACTGGATATGCCCGAATGACAGGGTTGCAGTCAGATGAGACTAAAATTGTACTTTTGGGTCAGGTAATGCAACCATGTGTGTCTTAAAAATGAAAATGCATGCAGGGAAAGGCACCACATACAGTACAGTACATTCGCCGTTAAAACCGAAGAGACGGCGTAAGTTAACGCCTGGTTACCTCACACATTTCGCCATTCGAACCACGATCAAACGTACCATAACGTGGTACTTCACACTGCTGACCAATGAATGAGCCGTATCACAGGACAATTTACCGCCAGGAATAACCACATGTGGCTCCGCGAAACTGAATGTAGTACCGCGTGCAAATTATAGAATAGAGGGCATTTTGACAGTTAGAATTACGTTTGGGTTTGCCGTTAGGTACTTTAACATCTTTTTATTTTCTCTTGCAGTGAAAGTGAGAGCGACCTCTGGAAAGCGTGTGGCTGATCCTCTTCTTAAAAAGCCTAGCATGAACAAGAAAAAAATATATATTATGATAAATTCTACAGCGTAATATAAGAAATTGTATTCTTGAAGGAAATTTTTTTTGGTATTTTAAATATGTCTTTTTATTGCAGAAACTGAGATTCTGAGAGTTTGTGGGTACACCTTCAGCGAAGTGTGCCGCAATTGATTTATTGGTTTTGACAAGCCAACCGCAATATAAATAAACAAATTGGCAATATACAACGTAAAAGCCTGTGAGCTTATGCTCAAGTTATTCTCCGAAATTATGCATTTTCAGACCTGCAGAGGTGTGAGGTTGTCTCTCGCCATTGAGTCAATCTTCGTCCTAAACTGTGGGGAAATGCGTCGCATTGTGATAGGTTCCATGGTTGTGAATGTGAAGTCAGTTTATGGTAGGGCATTTTATAGAAAATTTCTGCCACGCGTTGAGCTGATCATTAAGTCTTTAATAGGCTACAATGATCTTAAAGGGATTATTAGGGTGACAATGAGTAATAAATAGAGATGACACGAACTGAGCTGTATTGACTCAGTGCCAGGTGAGTCCGCTTTTAATTCCATGAATTCAGTTTACGAAAGAGCCATTCAGTTTTAAGTGACATTTAAGTTATTGTCCTTTAGAGATACGATATTGAGCAGATCTTTTTTTAAAATAGCGTTTTCCTTATTGATATAAGCTTACTAAAACCTGTGCAAGGTTCCGAAAATTGTTTATTTATCTTGTTTTTTAGTGCATTCAAGAGTCATTATGGTCGAACTAAATTCATATTGTACACAATTATTTTCTAGTTGCAAGCTTTGCGAACATTATATTTGAACATCTGAATGGTTATCTGAATGGTTATGACAAATCATTAAAACAAATACAGACAATGCAAAACGTTTTGTCATGAAAAATTGGTTAAAAATTGCCAATTAGCATTTTAAAACGAAACAGTATATGAATCAAAAAACATTCAAGTTCTTTCCGTAAATGAATTTTACTGAGACGGGGTGCGAGTAATCTTCGATACACAGTGGGTTGACCGGTTCCGCAATTTGAACGATTCCGCAATTTGCAGAAATCAAACTTTATTTTCGGGAAAACAACTTCCCTGTCAGCCTTGAGTTTGACACGGCTGGAATGGTAAATTATTATGGATTTAACTCTTAACTATCGTTTTGAGATATTCGGCTTCATAGAGAATGTTGCTTGCCATTGCAGCAGTACCAAATCAATACTTGTGATAAGGCGCACTGTGCAGTGTGTGGCCGTTAAACGCGTGTATTCCTGGGATTCCTCACGTTATAAATGTCATTATGATTGGAAATTATTGTATATTTGGTCATATGAATCCCAATTTCGTACTCTTGATCCCTTTTCATCAACACCCATTAGAGTGACTGTTTGTCATTTTACTAGTTACGCAAACGCCATTTTGTAGGTTTTCAAACTTGTAATTTATGAGACATGTTTATTCTTTTTTATTTTTCTGAAATGATTTTATGATAGTTTAATGTAGTGAATGTGAAATAAAAAATTTTTTCCCCCCACCATAACGGTTTTTCTGTGGCTTAATGGGCTGATTGATTTCCTGTGTTAATCTAAATTTGTAGTTTCATCCTGATAATGTTAAGGTATACTTTGCATGTACGACTTGAATTGGAAAGAGCGGCTAGAAAGAATCAACCATAGTCGCTGATAGCAGTTGAATATCGATGGATGTACAAATCGTCTTGAACGGAGGCCAACGCACGTGGATTCCAGCTGACGCAATGTCAACACATGGAACAATTAACCAAAAATTTGACCAATTATTGTGAGATCCCCTATAGAGTAATGTTGGCTAAAATTGGTGGAAAATACATGCGTCTGTTTCTTTGTGACCAGGGGCACGCAATTATGCCAATAAACAAAGAATATCATAAGTTCGGCCTGACAAAGAGTGCTGTTTGCGAAACTGGAAACTATTTGCGGAACCGTGCCACTGACAAAATGACTGTGCAAGGCTTTATTCCTAATGACTGAAGAAAACTAACTGATCCACAAAGTGCGTGAGCAATTTCCGCAAATTCGTGAACAGATAACTTTCCGCCAGCGAATTATATATCGATACCAGACACTTCAAACAAATTCTGTTTGCGGAACCTGTCAACGTACTGTAGGAATGGAAAGGCTATACTAAATTACAGGTTTGCAACAGGAAAAATAATATATTTCCGCACTAGAGTGTAAAATAGGCCTCATAGTACATAAAAGCATATATTATCTCCGAACATAAAATATTGCAGAAATGATACCTGACAAAGAAAATCCTCACCAAAAATAGCATGATATTTAATAGGAAGAGGCAATATCTACGTCGCCGTACATAGCGATTCGGGGCTATATTTTATGGCGCGCGTGGGCATTGATGTTTCTACACTTATGTTGGCAGCTTCCAAGCTCAGCATGTTTATCTGCAGTCTACAGTGGAGTCTTTGTTTTTAATACAATCTCTCAGGCCGCTTTCGCACAAGGTACGATTTCTTGTTACCGTGCCACTGTGCGATAGGGTAATACGTTTTGAGGGATTTTATGATTGAGAAGGGGCTTTAGAATATCAATATCGGGAATGCATGCTGCGCGTGCTGTAGCAACCCAATGGGTCATCACTCAGTAACATGGATTACCACGTAACGCAGCACAAGAAATTAAACTCGAAATTTTCTAGACTGAATTTCAGTGACTAAATTATCAAAATTGCTCCCCATAACTGTTAAACGCGAGTCCGTCATCTTGGGTTTGCCCGGAGACGCCGCCTCCGCGCATGCCTACTCCGACTTCTGTAAATATAGCCCCGAATCACCGTTTACTGCGCCGTACATATAGCCACTGCTTATTTAATAATCAATTGCGTATTATACCGCACTTAAGTTTTAAATAGTAGCACAGGTTGAGCAAACTGTATAGTCTAAAATAAAAAGGTTTGCAGAAATGGTTTCCGGCAACATCACCCCCGCCAAAGCAAACCAATAGCCTATTTTATGTAGGCTAACGTTACTCTTGCATTCATATATGGAAATAAATCGCCAACAAGCTGTGCCATTATCTACATGTATGGACTACTGTCAACACAACTGCCCCAACCGCCCTCATGGCTCAGTTATGACTCAACAAAAACCCGGCTAATGGGCTATTGCCCAGCTACCGCAAGCGGGGTAGGCGGCGATAGTCTTCTTTTGTCTTCGTGCGCCTCAAGACGCCGGTCCTACCGCACAGGGCACGACAAGATTTTCCAGTCCTAGCGACAGCCTAACGCCCCCCTATTGCCAGATTAACGACCTTTTCTTTAGTTTTAACGGCGACTGTACTGTACTGACAGAAACATGGATCTGATCCAGCTGATCAGCCTGATCCAATTCCATAGGTCCAGGGAAACAGGTTAAGATCAATAGCTTAAAGCTACACAAAGCAATATTATGCACATTTTTTTTTCAGTAAAATGACCCCGTGCAATGTGAAAAACATCATTTGTAGATCTTTTTCCACCATACAGTTTACTGCCAATCTGCTGTTGTAGAGTAATGATGACGTTGGAATTAAAATCTCCATTGAAATTTATGATGGGATTAAGATACTTTCCGGCATTGCTTGAACTTGTATTAATTTTATGAGTAGGGTCGCTAGCTAGCATTTATGTGCAACAAATATGACTAGCCATGCTAGCGAGGTACCTAGCTAGCCAGCTAGTTAGCTGATTACATTTTGTGCACATAGCTAAATCAATATTAAACTGTAAATGGTTAGTTTACGGTCACTTACTATTATTTAACCAGCTAGCTAGGATGATTATTCATCAACTATAACTAGCTAAGCTAGCAAAATAGCTAGCTAGAGAAGTCAATAAAAACACTGCAATTATTTGGCTTGTTACCTTATGTTGAGCTGTTAGTATTACACTAACTGGCATTTACATGCACCAAATATGACGTTAACTAACTACCAAAGTCAGTAAACTAGCTAGCGGGCTAATTAGCTAGCTAACAGTTAGTGTGCTTGCTCAGCTAGCCTTACTTGTTGAATATAAATTACTAGAAATAGAGAATAGTGATTATTCTGAGACTTAACTAGCATTACATGACTTAGCTATGTTGCTAAGGACAATTATGTGTAGACAAGACTGATAAGCTCGTTTACTAGTGACTGAGTTTTTAAGCTAACAAATGTTGGCCAAAGATGCTTGGATATTTAAGTAAATTGGCACTAGTTGCAAAACTTGATGTCTAGCAAGGTAAGCACAACTAACTAGCGCATAGAGTTGTTGACTACTTAGCTTAGTCTCATCCAGCTGAGCAAACAAATAGCTATGGCAAGGTACTGCAAATTTCTAACGCATTGAGAAATTGTTCTGCCCGGGAATCAGGAGAATCATGAGTACAAAGAGGATTGACATGGTGATGAAAAATTAAAATGATTTAAATTATGGCTGACTAAATAGCTGACTTAAACTGTAGCTGAATACACTGCCCTCCATAATTATTGGCACCCCTGGTTAAGATGTGTTCTTTAGCTTCTAATAAATTCAGTTTTTTTTTTTCTAAATAATATAGGACCATAATGAAAAAAGAGGAAAATGCAACCTTTACTGCAAGTGCATTTATTCAGTGGGAAAAAAATCTCACGTTAAGAAATAATTCGTTTACATCAAATCATGTGTCCCACAATTATTAGCACCGCTGATGTTAATACTTTGTACAACCCCCTTTTGCCAACAAAACAGCACCTAATCTTCTCCTATAATGTTTCACAAGATGGGAGAATACAGAAAGAGGGATCTTTGACCATTCCTCTTTGCACGATCTCTCAAAATCATCCAACAACCTGGGTCCTCTCCTCTGCACTCTCCTCTTCAGCTCAGTCCACAGATTTTCAATGGGGTTGAGGTCTGGGGACTGAGAAGGCAATGGGAGGAGCTTGAATCTGTGTCTGGTGAACCATTTCTGTGTAGATTTGGCCACATGCATAGAGTCATTATCTTGCTGAAAGACCCAGTGACGACCCATCTTCAGCTTTCAGGCAGAGGCCACCAGATTTTGATTTAAAATGTCCTGGTATTTCACAGCGTTCATGATGCCATGCACCCTAACAAGGTTCCCAGGGCCTCTGGAGGAGAAACAGACCCACACCATCACCAATCCTCCCTCATACTTCACAGTGGGCATGAGGTGCTTTTCTGCATACTCATCTTTTGTGTTCCGCCAGACCCACTTGCCAAAATGCTCTATCTTGGTCTCATCTGACCAAATCACACGGTCCCAGTTGAAGTCCCAGTACCGCTTAGTGAACTCCAGACGTTTGCATTCATGACTGAGTGAGAAAAGGTTTTTTCCGTGCATGCCTCCCAAACAGCTTGTTGGTATGTAGATAGCGCCTGATGGTTGTTTTGGAGACTTTGTGACCCCAAGATGCTACCATTTGTTGCAATTCTTTAACAGTGAGCTTTAGAGAACTTTTTATTTCTCTTACCATCCCCCTCACTGTGTAAGGTGGCGTCCACGTCCAGGCTTGTTTACCACTGTTCCAGTTGTTTTAAACTTCTTATTGATTCCTCTGACAGTAGATATGGGCAGGTGCAGGTGAGTGGCTATTTTCTTGTAGCCATTGCCTGACTTGTGAAGGTCGACACACATCTGCCTTACTTGAATGGTGTGTTCCTTTGTCTTTCCCATGTTGAAGAGTGGATAAGAGAAATGGCCACTGTCACATCATATTTACATCCCAGAAAAACAGGAAGTTCTGACTTGCTAATTAAATGTTCCTAAATACTCTGAACAACTTCGTAAACTACTGTAGAAATGACAGAAATACTTAAATTACATTTATTTCCTGGGAATTGTTAGGGGTGCCAATAATTGTGGAACAGGAGATTTTATGAAAAATAATTTTTTCTTAGTCAGGGATTTTTTTTTCCCTTAAAATTAACTTCAATTGAAGGTTACATTTTTCTACATTTTTCAGTGTGCGAGTATGCTTCCACAATAAAAATTGAATTTATTTTAAGGCTTTTAACACATCTTAACCAATAATTATGGAGGGCGCTGTATTTGAAATACTCAAAGTGGAAAATGAGTGGGAACTTTTATTTCCGACAGCAGTGTGATGTCATCACTTCACTTCTCTGTTGCCTGCTTTTGTTTGCAATTTTTTTTTTCTGGCCTGGTAGTGCACTCTTCCGCTGACCTTCACTTTTACCACTTTGGACCGGACTCAGTAAAAGTTTATTTCACGTGGATGGGTGTGCTTTTGGAGGACGTAGCAGTTCTCATCTCAGCCCGCAGTCAGATGGCACAACAAGGGTTCCAATAAATGGCTTTGCTCATATCAGGAAGAGTTTCCTGGCTAGCACATAAATAAGTGAAACGATGCACTAATTCAACAGACATAGCGATTAGTACACAAGTAAAACTTGAGTGCACAGTAATGTTAAAGGAATACAAACAAAAGGAATAATAAAAAAACAAAATAGTGCCACGGGCCCTGTAGCTCACCTGACCACTCAAGGGTGTGTAAGAAGCAGTTTAACTCAAACTAGTAGGGTGTGTAAGAAGCAGTTTAACTCAAACTAGTCATCAAAAACCCAGGGACTTTCTTGCATGTCCACTTTTGACCAGTAGCCAGAGGCAAGACCTCAACTTGTTTATTACCTCCAGTGACCTTGACATTTAAAACCTGAATTATATGTCATGTATCTTGCTACCTACCACCTATATAGCAAAATTGAGCTGAATATATGCATAAATAGCGTTCAGATGGTGATTAATGTCATTTTCAAAATGGCCACCGAAGCAGCCATATTTGAAATCAGATAGAAACGCCTTGAACAAACTTTATTGTCCTCATGGGTAGGAAGATACCTGCCAAGTTTTAGATTCATTGACCAAGTAGTTTCAGAGAAGATGATTTTGAAAGATTTCAATGTAACAGGGGGTTGTATAAAGTTGATGGTCAAAGCAAGGTCAAAATTCGAAATACGGAAAAAACCGTATGATATGTGCTGTATCTTGCCACATACTCACTACATAGCAAAATTCAGCTGAATATGTGCATAAACAGCTTTCAGATGGCCAATTATGTGATATTCAATGTGGCCGCCGTGGCCATTAAAAGACTGGCAGGGTATACACTACACATATATGAAAAAAAAATCACATTCTTTTTGCAGGATGTAGCAGAGCTGTGTTATGCTTACCTCAGGCTTGTGCAGTTGCCCAGCTCGGGTGGCACATTCATGATGTCATTGTTTTGCAGGTCCAGAGAGTTTAGCTTCTCCAGCTCCTTTAGCCGGGCAGCATCAATGCTGCCCACCTGGTTGTTGCACATTAAAATAGCCTCAAGGCTGTAAAGCCTATACAGCACATCTGGAAATACCTTAAACCTATTAACATAAAGTATTGATTAAAAACAGACACTACCAATAACAGACATTGATTTGCAAAACTAATCAAACCAGTGTCAACCAGACATGCAAACAAATGGTCAAATACTGTAGGCTCTCACCTGTTGAAGGACAGTATAATAGTCCGCAGCTTTGTCAAAACTTCTAATTCCAAAGGCAGTGATGACAGAAGATTGTTTCTGAAATGCCAGCAATAAATGACTGAATATACGGATAAATATTTCTTTTAAAATTTCAGAATATCCATCTCATTTTTAAGTAATCATTTTATTTTGCATACTCAACCCAGTGGCCTTGGAAGAAATTGTGTTGAGTAAATTTTGGAGGGCCAATTTTTCAAAGCAAATATTGGCTTACCGTACACATTAGAATGATATATTATAAATAATGAAAACTTCAAACTTTTTTCAATCACTTCCCTTGATTAACACATTTTTTCACAGGACAGTCCGGTCGGCCACAGCCGGTGTAGCCCCCGAAAGCCTGCTTCTCCCCTTTTTTGCGCATTATTCAGCCAATACTGTCAAATTGCAACCAAAATCGATAGGTGTCACGTGTATAACACACGTCCACACTACATATGAATGTAATCGGTCAAAAATTGCAGCCTGTACTGCGTCCACAAGGAAATCTCTCTAATTTGCATATTACTCAGCCAAAACTGTCACTATGACAACTAACATTGTTGATTGAGGATGCCAAGGAGGGTTAAAACATTTGTCATTGGTTGGAATTACCACATAAATGCCTTTCTGACATTTTGCAACCCATGGGTTCAAAATAATGGGAGTAACGAGCAAAATGTCCAACCAATACAAAAGACAAAAGACTTAAGTAAGCCTGTTTTGAGTCTAATGATCCATTAGGGCCAGAGCTTAATCCCGGTTTCCTGTAGCTAAAGCGAGAAGGAGAATTGGATGGGATGTCAGTTAATTTCAGGTTACATTCCAAGCTCCAAGCTCCAAGTCAGATTTCTCTGGCCATTCGCTGGTACCCATTTATACACCAGGGTGGAGTGACTGAAGTGTTTTGCCCAGGAACACACCATGAAGTCCATGGCAAGGATTTGAACTTAGGACATTTCGATCCCAAGTCAAGCACGCTTAACCTCTATGCTACAGTGGCTAATTAGGGCAAATGATGCTGCAACAGCCCTAAACATCTCCAATTGGAGAAACACGCTGAAGTTTTGAATTTTAGTATTCACTGACTGAAGAACTTGTTTATCCTCGTTGACCACCGTAGTGAGGTCAACTTCTTCCGTGAAAATGAACAGGGCTCCCAGCCAAGTGGCTACATCGGACATTTAGGCTAAAACCATAGTGAAACCATAGTCTTTTTGAGTCAAATTTGAATGTTGGGGCTCACGGACACTTGGATTACGCCGCATGAACAGTATGGAGGCATTTCACGATTTTTAAATGTTGTTTTTTTTTACGCTTGAAAGTAGGGCTGTGCGATATGACCTAAAACTCATATCCCGATATAGGTTACCTTATATCCCGATAATGACATATATCACAATTTCTGTAATTTTCATGAAAAAATAATTTCTATAAAATCACCACATGGAAAGGGCTATTTCTGATTGCATTTATATTATGCACTTGACAAATAAAAGGTTCTTAATCATATTTTATTATTTTTCTCCTTTCATTTGTAACCTTTGAGCAAATTTTCAATTCAACGGTGAACAAAATCTCCAATACGACTGTGAAAGAGAAGTACATAATGATGGAAGGAGTCAATCGGCAATCTGTACATGCTTACTGATGCTGGCACATTTTTTCCCAGGCAACAATGGAGCCCTGAATGCATCATATGGAGCGACACTTTTACTTTTCTGTCAAAACCTGGCCACAGCTACACCGCAGGTGTGTGCGGCTGCACCACTCCAAAACCAGAGCTGCATGTACGGAGATGCAAGGCCGTTTAGGTCCGCTAACCTTTGTTGTGCGACCCCCGTGTTTCGTGCCAGTTGATGAAGACGACACGATGCTGGTCTGCGTATCTATTGTGATGTTGTTAGCCCATCCCCAAAGTCTGCATACTGCAAGCAGTCACTAAATTTACAGTGAAAAATAAATCAAAACATTGCTTTAGAGTGAGCATTTTGTTTTAGAGTATGCAGTCCTGACTTTTTCTATTATCTGAGCTTCATTAGCACGGTTATCAAAATGACGCTACAGTCTTGTTGTAGTGAACAGTGAAGCGCGACACTCAGAACTAACCATGTTGACCACTACAGCATAGCTGCCGCACTTCCTCACAGGAATGACCTTAGTGATAGTCCATCCAAAAACTATAATTGGTATATCAATTACTCACCATTATATGTCTCGAATGGACGAAGTTGTTTTTCACCTGGCGAAACATTATGACCACTGGAAAGTTTTTAAAATTATCCTAATTACTTTTCTCTGGAAGCCAATGGGGTCACCCAGTGGCAATGGCAAAACTCCACAAAATGTCTGTTGACAAACTTTCAAACCAACGTCAAACACATCGTCCAGTATAATACAAGTCTGCTATGTCCACTCGTATCCTCAGAACTCTAGAAACGCAGTTATTTTTCGCTAAAAAAATAAAATAAAATGCAACACTTGCGCTTCAAGCAATCTGGCGCATTCAATGGAAGTCCCACCTCCCGGCTCGTTCCTGGAGACTAATAAAGTTTTTGAAACACGTCTTCTCTCCTATGCTTCTCCCTTCTCTCAAAAACTTTACTTGTCTCTGGGAACGAGCCGAGGCGGGACTTTTGTTGAATGCTCTAGATTGCTTGCACCGTGTAGTATTTTATTATTTTTGGCGAAAAATAACCGCGTTTCTGGAGTTCTGAGGATACGAGTGGACAAAGCAGACTTGGATTATACTGGACGATGTGTTCGACGATGATTTGAAAGTTTGTCAACAGACGTTTTGTGGAGTTTTGCCATTGCTACTGGGTGACCCCATTTGCTTCCAGAAACAAGATGTGTTTGTGAAACACTGATGCCCCCGTGCATAATATGCACATGCTAACCATTAAAGGCCTATCATGAGTCAATCAAAGGTTAAAGGTCAAGGTCACGAGGTCAACACTAATTACATCAGAAAGGCCTTATCCTAAGGAATACATATGCCAGGTATAAAATGCCAATTACTAGCTAATGAAAAGTTATGGCCCATGTTAAAGTTTTTGTCACCAAACGTCATGCTCCAAGGTCAAGGTCACAAGGTCAAAAGTCATGACCCCATCTGAAATGCCTTCTCACAAGCAATGCATATGCCAAGTATCAAAGTCCTATCATGAGCCGATCAAAAGTTATAGCCATGGCAAAGTGCGGACAGACAGACAGACGGACAGGTGAAAAACTATATAACATAACATAACATGAATGGCAAGAACAGGCCTTTCAGCCCAACTAAGCTTGCCAGTTTCTTTATACTATCGTGAATATATCCCTTCAGATACTAAATGACTCAATGGCATCTAGCTTTAGGTCAAGCCTGCTCTTGAAAATCCCCAAGGTCTCTGCCTCAACAATATGGTCAGGTAAGCCGTTCCACATTGAAATTCGGTAAAATACCAAAACATCATTTACGGGGCCATAAAAAGGAATTAGGATAATTTTTCAAAACTCTCCAGTGGCCAGAAAATTGCGCCAGGTGAAAAACAGTTTGAGATATTTATTTATTTATTTATTTATTCATTCATACAAACTGGGAGTCCGATTGAGAGCAAGCTCTCTTTTGCAACGGAGCCCAGATGCAAAAAACAGAAAACAACAAGTACAATAAAAAGAATGACTACATTACACATGTACATTCCTGCTTTGGGGCAGCCAACAAAAGACATTTAAAACAACCAATTGAAATAAGACTTTCCAACTTTAAAAACTGGTGAATCCTACTCCACTTCTGTGGAGCATAATACATAAAAGCAGTTTTACCCAGATCAGTACGCACCCTTGGGACATCTAAAACCAAAAAGTCAAGACTGCGCAGACCGTATTCCCCTTCCTCACATTAAGCAAACTGGTCAGATATCCAGGCAGTTTACCCAACAATGCCTTGTATATAAAAAGGCAACAATGTTGCTCCCTTCTCATGGCCAGCGCACACCAACCAGCATTAAAATAAAGTGTACAGTGATGTGTTCAGAAGCCATCTCCAGTTTTGAACCTTAATGCAGCGTGGTACACTGCCTCAAGTGACTTCAGCAAGGAGGGTGCAGTGCGCATATAAATCACATCACCATAATCTATTCTAAAGAGAATAGTTGCTTGAACAATCTGTCTTCTGCAACTCTTCGGAAAGCAGGTTTTATTCCTGTACATCATAGTCAATTTTGGCTTCAAATTCTTGACCAGCTCATCAGTATGCTTCTTAAAATTAAGATTGTCATCCACCCAAATGCCAAGGTATTTGTAGTAAGAAACTCTTTCGATTTGGATTCCGTTTACTGTCGTGATGCTACCATTATGGAACCTAGCAGCTGGTTTAACAGAGAATAGCATGAATATAGCCTTTTCAGAGTTTAAAATTAGTTTAAGGTCTAAAAGATCCTTCTGGAAGATTTGGAAATCTGACTGCAAATTTTTAAGAGACAAATCAGCAGAAGGGGCAGCTGAGTAGATGACCGTATCATCTGCATAGAGGTGGATTTTACTATTGAGAAAATTAGCACCAAGCTCATTAATAAAAAGAGCAAACAGCAAGGGCCCCAAAATTGAACCCTGTGGAACCCCCTTGCTCAAATAAATAAAGTTTGATTGACAGCCATCCGCCACAAGAGCTTGACACCTACCAGATAGATAATCTTTAAAACAATTCAGAGATTTAATATCAAACCCAATGGCACTTAGCCGTTCTATAAGTTTAAAATGGTCAACTGTGTCAAACGCCTTTGATAGCTCAATAAAAAGGGCAGCGCAGTCTTGCTTATTGTCCAAGACAGTAACAATATTATTTAATACCCTGGCTGCAGCTGACACAGTGCTATGACGTGGTCTGAAGCCTGACTGAAACACATTCAAGATGGCATGGTCTGATAAAAATGCTCTAACCTCATTATTGACGAGTCTCTCCAAAACCTTAGCCAAGCACGGCAGCTTTGAAATTGGTCGATAGTTATTCAGAACAACTGAAGAACCACCTTTATGTAAGGGAAGAACAAAAGCCGTTTTCCACAAAACAGGAATCGAACCGGTCAACAGTGTTAAGTTAAAAATGTGTGTCAGGATAATAGCAATCAAAGGTGAAGCCAGCAATAAGAGGCTTGGGTCCAATTTATTCACCCTAGTGGATTGCTTAGGATCAATGCTAAAAAGTTCTTCAAGCACTTCCTCTTCAGAACAAGAGTTGTCAGAAAGACAACAAAGCTCGCCAGGGCAAGGTTTAAGTTTTTCTGCGCGCGGACGGACGCGGACGCCGGGGGTTAGACAATAGCTCTCCGGACATTCGTCCTGGTGAGCTAAAAAGGGTGCAAGGAAAAACAACCAGAATCATTTGGTAGATATCTAATGCTGAGTAATTGATATAGCTTTTGGATGGACAATCACTTTAAACTGTGTTATTATGTATGTTAGGCAGTCAGTTCATGTTGCCTATGTTCAAAAACTCCCATAACAAATTACCGGAAACGACTTGATTTGTTACACAACGATATAAATGATAGAGCCAAACATGGAACAATTGACATTTTTCTACCGTGGCACGATATATATCATCATATTGCACAGCCCTACTTCAAAGAGTGGTCACCAATGACTTCAGTTGATTTGATTCTTCAATGCCGTTTTTCTTTCTAACTCCAAAAGTGTTTTGAGGACGAAAATAATTCACAGACCATTCGACTACCCTTGGCTGAGTAGATGATTGGTGAATTTTCATTTTTGGGTGAACTATCCCTTTCAGGATTTATTAGCCATTTTTGTACCAGACTTGTACCATGTCTTAATAAAAGTCAGAATTGTTTGGTATTGATCTTAGCCTGTGGACTTGTTTTGTGTGGCAGTTATAGGCCATTTTTTGGTGTTTGAGTATTTCCTCTGTGTTCCATTTTTGAACCAGGAAATTGATACCTTTAACTGTATTGTTCTTGTACTAAAGACAACACTTAATGCCTATTCACCTAAATTTTTAGTCGTAGTCTAAAATTGCGGCAGGTTGAATGTGACCAGAAATGTTGGACACCATTGGAAAGCCCAGCCACAGTGCAAAATAGAAATTTAAAATGAAGTCACGAAGTCCCCAGGCAGTGACGTGCTACAAAATTGCGGCTACTGATCCTCAGGATGAGGAATGGGTTTTTCCTCTGAGCTCTTTAAAGAGAGAATGGCCGCCGTGAGGGAACGACATCATGTTAAAGCCAGGATGCTTTCTGCATGCAGAGACAAGTGAAGACATTTCCACTGTTGCCTACTGTTTACGAGCTAGTAATTTTATTGCAACCTTATAATGCAATGTTGGAATTAACGCGCTGCTTGCCTACTTCCTGTGGTGAAGCAGAGTTCGTTGAATTGTTTCAATGTAGCTTACAGAAAGAATACCTGGCCAATTATTTTGCTACGTCACGTTTGTCTGAAGGTTACATTATCGAACCTTAACCCATTTTTGTGAATGTTTGTAAATTCATGTGTCGCAAAAGGTTCAGATATTACCACTGAAGTCCATGATCTCCGTGCCAGTAAGTAGTACGCAACCCAGCTAGCGAGCAGAGTTACAGAATACGGACTGGTGTCAGTTCCTCGTCAACAAAAAAAATCTCTAAAATTTCAAGTTGATTTTCGAATTTTAGACATTCCCTTCACATGACTGAATGAAAATGTGTATTAGAAACCAAACTAAGGCAGAAAATGATTTTTGGTCATAAAGGAGCAGATCCCCAGTTTAAAAAATGCTTTAAACCATATGTCTGCCATTGTTGTTTGAGATACAGAGCTTTTTGTAGCTGTAGTCAAAACTGGAAAAATGTCCCGCATTTTTTGCTTCGGGTTTAAGAGGTTAAGAAAGATAAGCCTTTATCCTGAAATTTCAAGTGCCTCCCCCCTTTCACGTGCCCATGATGATAACACATTAACACATTGACAAAGTTTCTCCACCAGAACATAATGTTTATTTGGACCTATTACAGACCAAAATTGCCATTTTTCCATGTACCACCTACTATGATACACGTGACACGTGAAGCACAATCACTCAATGTTTTTTTGGGGCAAGAACAATCATAGCTGCCAAGCAGCATATCAACTTCTTTGTCTCCCATTCAGAGTGCTGTATTGTATGCAGTGTGATCTTACTCTGCTTGCACTGTACCTCAGATCGATTTGCACCAGTAACTTCAGAACGGAGAAATCTGCCGGGATGCTGGTCAGCTTGTTGAAACCCAGGTTAAGGTCAGTGAGGCTGCCCTTCAGTTCAACAATCCTGAAATCAAAAAGAGCCCCATTTACAAGTAAGCACTGAAGCTAAAGAAGTCAAGTAGAGTAACAAGAGCAATAAATGCTTGAATAAATTTGGTACAATGACAATGATAATAAACACTAAAAATTTTGCCTTTAACAAGCGATTTTTTTAACCCTGTTTTTGCTGTAACACAAAAATGACTGAAAAAATGAAAATGAAATGAAAAAACAGTCCAAAGAAAGTCGTAACAATGGATTCCCAGAAAGAAAACCAAATTCCACCATCAACGTGTGTACACAAGGGCCATGAACAACTTCAAAATGGCCAGACAATAATAATTCTAATGGTCTGAGCTCCAGATGAACACATTTTCTAAAGGAGGACAAGTTGATGTTTGGCAAGTTATACAATGTATAACAGGGCTGAGGATCATCAGAACACTTTGGTTCAGTGCTAAAATGTTTAATTTGCCTTGGCTGCAGTTACTAAGCATTCTCATTGGACAGTGCTCTAAAAAAGTATTTGCCCCATCCCAACTTCTTTCATTTTTGAATATTTGCCACACTTAAATGTTACAGATCAAACTAATTTGAACATTAGAAAAAAATTACCTGAGTACAAGCAAAGTGCAGTTTTTAATTGATGATTTAATTTATTGTAAGAAAGAAGCGATCCAATCTTACCTAGCCCCATGTAAAAAAGTAATCACCCTCTTAGCTTCTAAATCAACCAATTAAAGCCACTTTAGGCAACTGCTTTACCTGAAAATACCAGCTTAAAATTCATTTTATGGTAAACGGACGTGTAGTAAGGGGAATGGTTTATCTTTCATTCCCACTTCATGCCCAGTCTGTTCTAGCACAATGCGACTTTGGCTGATCAAGTACGATCACCCGTGAAAAGTGCTTCATGCTTTACAGTAATAATTGCATTGAAGACCTTAAGGAGGAGTCTGCTCATATTAGTACTGAGACTGACAATTCCTATCACACTGGCTTTCTCCAAATTCAGCCATTTCACTGTCTTACGACTAACCCAATCCCATCAAAAGGCCTCATATGCAAGTGATTTCATAGGAGAAAGTTGTATATGCCCAATGAAGCGGGCTTTAATATTCAGCGACAAGGATGCCATTTTATACAAAAATGAATACCTGGATGGCAGTGCAGTCAGAAGGTTCTTGCTGAAGTTCACAGAAGTGACAGGACAACTGCCAACCACGTCAAACACCTCATCAGGGATTGATGCATCCTGTTTTTCACTACAAAAAATTTAAGCTCTTGATACACAAGAAAAATAGGCCTTTAACAGTGTTAGAACTTGTAAATGCAGTAACCTCAATAATTTCAAATTCACAGCCTAATGAAGAACTCATTTCTAATCTAGCCATGTAATGCAATTAAAAAATTTGCACCTGTAGTTTAAGGCCTTTAGGGTCTGAATGGCATGAACATTGACCTTGGCTTGACTTGGAAGAGTCATTGCAGTTTTGGGAGCATCTTTTGAGACATCTTCTTGGGGTTCTAAAAACAAAAATGGATTTGAAAAACATTAAATAGGTCCAGAAAGAGCAGACATGTTTACCATCCATTTCACCCACCTTCTCTTGGGAAATAAGAGGGTTTTGTGTAACCACCAGCTCAGTTCTAGTATGCTATTTAAGAGTGAATTGAAAAAAAATACATTTAAAACCTTGTTAAGTGTGTTCAAAATGGGCCATCCTTTCATTCTGAGGTTTTTCCCAGGAATATTTAATTAGGAGATAAAGCAAAGAACCAGGTGAATGCCTTTTCAACCATACTGCAAAATGCTATGCTCGTGCATTCTACCATAAACAAAGAGCACTGGCTTTACAAAATTAAGTAGATCATTACAGAACCAAAAATTTGAATGGCTTAAAATCATTTTCAAATTACCAATTTTCATGATTTATAAAAATATTTAAACAGTCTGGGGGCATTCATATTTGTTTACCATAAGCAAGAATTACAGCAATTGTCATCCATTTTCATCTCTTGGGATCCACTAAAGCAATTGCTTCCATGAGTTAATTGTCCTTGCCACAACACCAAGCAAAGCAGGGGATATTGCAATGGAGCTCGTCTGCTCACCCATTTGTCTGTCCCGGTAAGTGGGGACAATTTCTCAGCAACTTTTCTCCCTAGATTACTGAAATTTTGTGTGTGTGTATGGTACTAGTGATGACCCTGATCATGTTTGGGCATCGGATTCCATGGTGGTGGGAGGTATTGATGACAATGTCTTCTTGTTTATCTAACAAATGCACAAGACAGGAAATTGATCATCTTCCTCTTCTTGGCCTTTGCATCAAATTGATGATAGCAGTGAAGAGCTGTCATACGTTGTGTAGTCGCTGTTGGCACCGAGTCACTCTGGCAATATGT
This sequence comes from Gymnothorax reevesii, assembly GCA_029721435.1. Classification (NCBI taxonomy): domain Eukaryota; kingdom Metazoa; phylum Chordata; class Actinopteri; order Anguilliformes; family Muraenidae; genus Gymnothorax; species Gymnothorax reevesii. The sequence goes on from CM056575.1 coordinate 97,052,396, forward strand.
TGGCGGTGGTTGAGCTCGGCGAAATTGCCTGACGAGATAAGGCTGCCACCATGGATGGCAGATCTCCATGCAGGTCTGTCTGCAGCGATTTCCTCAAATATAGGCGGAGAGATGTCAAAGTCGTTCATGTCTCTCTTCACGACGTACTTGAAATGGAGTAGAGGATGACCCAAGGGAAGTTTGGCATCACTCAGTTCACCATAGAGAACTGATTTCGGGAAACGCGAGTCGTCCATGCAGTACACATGGCCTAGCCAGCGTAGATGGCGTCTTCTTAGAGTGGTGTATAGATTACATGAACCACAGATATCCAGAATTTTTACATCAGGGGTTTTGTCCTGCCAGCTGACTTTGGCAATTGTACATCCGAGACATCTGAGATGGAAAGAGTTTAAATGTCTCTCGACTGGCATATGATGACCATGTTTCCCTCCCATAAAGCAGGACGGAAAGCAAACAAGCTTCGTACACCTTGACTTTGGTGTTGAGAGATAACTATTTGTTGTCCCATACACAATCTGCCGAAAGTGGAAGAGGCCTTGCCAATTCGTTTACAGATCTCAGCCTTGAGTTATTGTATGCTGATAACAGTTGACCCAAGGTAACAAAACTGGTCAACTACCTCTAAAGGCTGCAAATTGATGCTGATGACCAGTGGTGCTGGTAGGCCAGAGGACATCACTTTGGTCTTGGTTATACTGATAGCAACACCAAAGGCATTGCAGGCAGAGGAGAAGGAATCACACAGAGACTGCAGATCTTGAGTGTGCGCCAAAAACACTGCGTCATCTGCAAAAGGGAGCTCGCGAATCAAGAGGGTACGAGTCTTTGCCTTGGCTTTCAGTCTTGCAAGGTTGAGCAAGGAGCCATCTGATCTTATACATTGTGAAATGCCCGATGGGTCTGGAAAAGCTTGTCTCAGTAGGACTGACAAAAAAATATTGAAGAGATTGAGAGCCTGCTTAACACCATTTTGGATCTCAAATGCGTCAGAAGACATGTCATCAAAAGTGACGGTTGCCTGCATCCCATCGTGGAAGGAACGGATGATGGATAGAACAAGAGGTGGACAGCAGATGATCTAAAGGAATGGTAAAAATCTGTTCACGAGATCAAAGGCTTTGGTCAGGTCGATAAAGGCCATAACCAAGGGTTGATTTTGTTCCATTGCCTTCTCCTGAAGTTGTCGAAGGGAGAAGATTATGTCAATGGTGGATCGCCCTGATCGAAAGCCACACTTACTCTCTGGAAGTATGCGGTCAGCAAGATGGTTTAAACGTTGGAGGACAACATGAGCGAACACCGTCCCAGCAACACTGAGGAGTGAGATGGCACGGTAGTTGTTGCAATCGCTTCTGTTTCCTTTGTTCGGATAGAGCAGTGGTTCCCAAAGTGGGGGGCGCAGAGCAATTGCAGCGGGGGCGCGGGAAGCTAATTTTTTTACCCCCACTATAGTTCTGGACACCAACAGAAATTCATTTGCATACAGCCCATTCGCTGCCCAGAATTCTGCAATTACATCGTAAATGCCTGCCTTACTCTCAACATAACTGTTCGCCAAATCATTCATCTAGCCTGCCATTTTCATTAATAATTTGTTATGAATGTAGTTGTTCAAATATCTGAATCTGGTAAAATGAGCTGGTTACAATCAATGTAGTCTCGCAATACCCAACTCGCCGCTTTTTATCCTGCACTGACCTGGCATATTGATAATAAAATGGTAAGTGACACCGAACAAAATCCGATGAATATAAAGCAGAAGTAACCAAGATTGCGTCATCTTAATTTCGATAATATGAATGCTCTGTAGGCCTACAGATTATTTTAATCTAGCCCAGCAACTGAACGTAAAAAAACATATCGGCTGGTTTGACAAGTGGTCTTCATGAATTTTTTTCGAACTTCGCCGTCGGCTGTTAATATTGTTTGATTATGGTGCTTTCGTTCTGCATCATAGAAACATATTTTTAAATAGACGGCTATACTCAGGCAGAGGGGTGTGAAACAGCCTAATGATTTTATACTTTAAAAGAGGTTTTGAATTATTACATTTTCGTGTCCTTAATTGGAAAATTACGGTGGCCTTTTCCAAACCTGCCAATTGTTTTTAATGTTTCCAGCTAGGCTAGAAAAAATTAATCTGTTCAGAGCATTCATATTTTCTAGAATAAGCTGACGCAATCTCGGTTATTTTTACTTCATAAGTGAAAGGCCAGTGAAGAGAAAGTGTAACTGTCTCGAGACACTCCTTTAGCGGTCCGGCACAAGGTCGCTGATTGGCTGTAAGCAAGTAAGTTTCTGTTGGTGTCCGGAAAATGCATAAATAGCAATGTTAAAAAATAAATATTATTTATTTATTTATTATAATAAATATAATATTAAAAAAATAAACCCGTTACACTGAACATAATTACACAGTTAAGGTGCTTGAAAACAGTTGCACTTAAAATAATTACACCGTGGTTGTTTGTTATTTTGTTATTTCTAATTCTAAAAGTAGCCTAGTTGTAGGCTACTGTAGCCTACAGTTTATGACCGTTTACTCATATTTTTTCAAAAAAGGTTGAGGTTTATATTAATTTCAATGTGTAAAATAAACTGCAATGGACTCTGAAAACAAAATGTGCATATGTATTACCTATTTTTTTTTGGGGGGGGGGGGGGTGGCGCAAGCATTTTCTTTTGTACCAAAGGGGGGCCCAGCAGAAGAAGTTTGGGAACCACTGTGATAGAGTGTGATCATCTTTGCATCACACCATGACTTGGGAACAGAGCCAGTGTCCCAGCATGAGATAGAGATACTGTCAAGTTCACGGGTAAGTGTGTCGCCACCATACTTGAACAGTTCAGGAACAATGCCATCCTCACCAGCAGCCTTATTAGCCTGTAGGGACTTCATGGCAAGTCTGATTTCGTCGACTGAGGGTGGATCATCAAGATGGTACAGAGTCTCGAGTGGTTGTGTGCCTCTGATGGTCACCAGATCTATAGGGACTTCGCATGAGTAGAGGCTTGTGAAGTGTTGAACCCAGCGAGTCATCTGTTTGTCTTTAGCAGTGAGTGTCACCCCGTTTAGATCTAGGAGGGGAGCAATCTTCCTAGGCCTGGGTCCAATTACCTCCTTTATACCACTGTAGAGGTCTTGAAGGTTGCCGGAGTCCGCACAAGATTGGATACGTGAAGAGAGATCTAGCCAGTACTGTTGGAGGCATTGTTGAGAGAGGCGTTGAGCAACAGCTTTCACAAGTTTCAGGCGATCAGTATTAGCTTATGATGGAGGCAGAGAACTGCATGCAAGCTTCCTTCTTCGACTGAATGACAGGGTGGAGAGTGGCGACAAAAGTTGCAAACCAGTCTGTTTGATAACGATGGATTATGCCTAGAGCAGACTGTGCACTGGATGTCATCGTGCTACAAAGACAAACTCACCGAGGTGCTGGAGAATTCATACTGGCAGCATCTGAGGCATCAATAAGACTCTTCAACGAGCTTTGGTAGTTGTTATGATATTCGGGTTCTTTTAGAGCAACGATGTTAAGGCGGGGTTGTGGTGCAGGACGTGCCTTGTGAGCTTTCTTGGGATAGAATGAGGTTTTGCAACAAACAAGAGTGTGATCAGTGTCGCAATCTGCACTGTGCATGCTACAAACATGACGCAAGTACCTAAGGTCACGTCTACGACACAGCACATGGTCTAACTGGTGCCAGTGTTTAGAGCAAGGATGTTGCCAGGTGACCTTGATGACAATGTCGCCTTGTTTATCTAACAAATTCACAAGACAGGAAATTGATAAAACAGGCATTTGTGTATATATTTTTTGTGATTGTAATTTAAAGTACAAAATTTACAAAAAATATCCACACGAATGCAGGTGCGAGACAAACGGAGAATCCACACTAAATAAAGTGATAAAATTAAGTCCACACATTGATAGACAATGCTCCCCAAAAGTTTATTTCAAGACATCAAAGCTGCGATCAAAAAAAAATTTGCTTTACACTAAGCTTTACAATTTATTTAACCATCATTGTGCCTAAAAAAAAATCTAAAAACACACAGACCTATGGGACTACAGCAGGCAATTCGAGAGATAAAATTAAGTTGAATAACGCTAAGTAATGCTTCAATTTACTGTAAAGGTGATATTGAGAACAATGCAATATAATATAAAATGATGAATTCTGCAGCCAAGCTAAACAACTGCTAACCAAAACCACAGTCCTGCAACTCGATAGCTCGGTTCATTTGTGCACCGTTTCTTTAATATTTCTGAGCCCTGTCTTCAATCACAATCTCTGGCAAAGACAGGTCTTTATGACACTGCATTTACCCTTCTCATCGGACCCGGCGTGAGCTCGCTATATGGCGAGCAAGAACAGAGCAGACCCATTTGACAAGGCTTTGGAGAAGTGAGAGATGTGTGTATACAGGCTGCAAGTACTTTAAAACAACATTGCCAAAAAGCGATCTAAAGATTCCTGCTTCCTATTGGTGTTAGATTACCAAATATAAATGAATACTTCAACAATTTGATAGAAGGCTGTGCGATTTCAGATAACTTGCCTCTCAGTGTCAAAGAGCAATGATGCTGCATGCTAGAACAGAGCTAACCGCTGCAATCAGACCGCAGCAATTTTGACTGAGCTCAGAATATGCATACAATACGTTAACACTTACAGTATGAACACATGAAATTCATCTCAAAGGAAGATGCTTATAGTCACATTTTCTAATGTACATTCCCTTAGGTTGTTTACGGTTATATCGGGCTCGTTCGTGCCACAAGTTTTCATTTACTAGATTGCCCAAGCCTGAATTGAAGTGTACACCACGGTTTATCTCTAGGTTGTTGTTGCCGCAGTACTTTTTAAAAAAAAATAAAGATTCACGTTTTCGCCCGTACCATATGCAGCCTCATATATGACCAAAAAGGTTGCATCCATTGCAGAGGCAGGAAAATAAAATTTTGACAAATTCAAATTCATAAAACTGCCAGGATAACAGTTTAGGTTGTCCAGATCCATTTCAGGTTGTCTAGACAACCGGATAGCCGCTTACTTTGAACAACGAAATTACTACACTTAATCAACTTGTTCTGAAGAAGATAGGCAAGCACTAAATCAGGAACTCATGGCATGTCAAATTTGAAACTCCAAGAGTCCATCAGAGATGTTCGCATACAAGCATAAATCAAAGATTACTGTCATATTGTCCCCGAGCAGTGCTGGTTTCCAACAGCTCCTGGACATATGCACTGACGGTATCAGATTTGACGTAAATTACAATGCCAAGAAGAGTGCCGTCATGGTCTGCAGGACCAGAGAGGATAAGGATTTTAACTTTCCACCTTTTTATCTGTCGGGGCAAGTGCTGTCTGTCTGTAGCAGTGCTAAATATCTGGGCCACATTATCAATGATCAGTTAAGTAATGATGATGACGACGACAACGACGACATGTATGGACAGCGGCGCATGCTGTATGTGCAGGCCATTATGTTGAGGAAGAAATTTAATTTTTGCTCTGAAGAGGTCAAGGTCACCCTCTTCAGGGCCAATTGTACTCCACTTTAGACTGCCCCCTTGTGGGTCAAGTACAAACAGGCCAGCCTACAGAACTTAAAGGTTGCATACAATGACTGCATGCGGATATTTCTCAGGAGGCCAAGATGGTCCAGTGCCAGTGAGATGTTATGTGGTGTAGGGGTGAACACCATTAATGCTCAGTTAAGACACTTGACTTACAAGTTTATATGCCGTCTTAATGACTCAAAGAATATCATCATCAGGCTACTGTCTCAGCCCAGTCTTAGTGCTGTGAAGTTCCACTCAGGCATCTGGTGTCATAGGTACATGATCTTATTATAGTACTACTGAGTTTATTTGTCTAAATGTTGTGTGTTTTTTTTTGTGTTGTTTTTTTATTGGACCATTTTGTCTGTAATAAAGATTTGATTGATTGATTGACTGTCCTCAATCCAAAAGATATTTCTGAAGTTGAAGCGGACTTTGGTTGAAAAATAATCAGCCTAGGTCTACAAAAATTTGTTTCACTCAAAATATGCCACTATTCCGAGTACATAGGAAAATGCAGTAGCAAAACACACTAGTCAGATTTGCCCTAAAAAAATAAGATGGGCCTATGTATTTCAGCAATTACGCGGATTGTAAGTAAACAAACTACTGTTGCTAAGTGCCACCTTTGTTGAACCCAGATACCATGAGAGAAATGTGAGAAAATACCTTCTATGCGACTCCTCAAATATTTCAGAAGCTCATTGGTGCCTTTCTATGAAGCAGAACAAAAAAATTAGAGGTATTATAATCATCCAAAAATGACAAGTATCAATTTTTTCTTCCACTGAAATCACAACTTCTGTTCTGAGTGTTCAAAACTACCTGAGCAGGTATCATGGCTTTACCCACCATAAGGAGATCCCTACGGATTGTCCTTAGAGGATTGCCTTCCAAAGCCAAGATCTTCAGCTTCGGCATGACTCCAAGGGCATATGGCAGGCTGAGTGATGGAGAGAGGGAAAAAAAATTAATGAACAAAACAACTAGTGCAGTCAGAAATAACTCAGGTTTGTCACCCTGTGGGTTTTTTCTTTCTGCTTTTACCCCTTATTTCTGCCAATCTCAGCACAGAGATTATTACATTATTTTGTACAATGCAAAAATAAATATACAAATAAATAAGGCCCCAGCAGTTTGGCTAGATTTTCAAATAATTAACTCTATAGCCAACTATTTATAACAGACTCAATATGAAAAAAGTGTTTGCCACCAACATGGCAATATCCCCCGCTGCCTCAATTTTATGTGTCCGTACGGACAGACGTACGTACGTATGGAGCCCAATGCTATATTCCCCACTTCGCGCTAATCGCGCGGCGGGGGATAATAAAGTAAGCCCACTGCACTGGCAAATAGATCATATCTGTACACAATAGTAATTATTTTAAATCAGGCTTCCAGTAGCTTCATTGCAGAAATACCTGCTTATGTCATTGTTGGTTAGGTCAAGACGCTCCAAGTCTTGCAGCAAGGTAATGTCATCAGGAAGGCTTTTCACTTTATTGTCCCTCAGCTCCAGGACAGTCAAGGCACTGAGGTGGCTCAGATGTTCTGCCCCCAGGACCTCAATCCTATTGTTCCCAAGGTGCAGCTCCTAACATAAGACACAAAAATAGTGATTCAACTGAATTCAAACATAATGCATTGCTGAACACCCCTCAGCCCGGACAAGATTTCCTGCGTTAACGTCACAGCGTAAGGTCAAACGTCAAATCCAGCAAAAAAGGTAACATTGCACATCTGTGTGTCACAGTGAGTTACCATACCAAATTTGGTGAAGCTGCAATCAGTAGTTTCTGAGTACTAACCCAAATACATTTTCCTGCCTTAAGGTCACAGCGCAAAGGTCAAAGGTGAAATACAGCAGAAAACATGACACTGCAGATATGTGTGTGTTCATGAAATGTGCAACCACTGCCAGGTGTTTTTGTAAGTTTTTAAGGTTGCGTTACTCAGTAAAATCACCTGGGGCCGTATGCATGACGCCAGGATAAGTGACTTATCCGGAGGATAGAGACTTTCCCCCGAAAAGCGAGGTTAAAGTGGTAGGCATGTAGAGGGGTTAGCACTATCTGCGGTCCTTCAATATCTGGGGATAAAGTTATACCCAGTTTCAACTGGGGATAGCGGCTTTATTCCACTGACTCCGCTGGTCTCGCCGGCTGTCAAGTACAGCTGCTTTCAGAGATGTCCACGTATCTTTCAATTCTGAAAAAGTGCATTCTGTGCAGCCGCACATATTCACCTTTGCAGCAATTCAGGTCCAAATTTCAGTCTTCATTTTGTTTGTTACAGCACATGTATTAGCTGTAAACAGCACCATAGTGTTAGCCAGCCGCACGTCTCCCCGTCTTTGAGATGGGCAATGTTTGCCTGAGATGCTGAGATGGGAAAGTCTGATTTGAGAAGGGTCCAGCATTAAATTGCCTTTATGTGAGACGGGCGAGCACTTGTATCAATAATAATGGTTGTCCCGACAAATCTGCGCTGTCAATTTGACTCTTTGGTGAACAGATGTACTACAGGCCGGGCAGGATATTGGCCCAAATAAAAACTCATTACCATATGACCAATCCGCGCACTTCTGACTTATTATTTTTGCATCACAATGGCGCCATGGCCAAGTATCTTAGCGTGTGTGCGCAACTGGGCATTGACCGTTTATACAAGAGTTGAATGAAGTTGTTTAAGAGGTGGGTCAGAAATTGTATCGATAACGTACATGTCTAAGAGCAATTTATTCACTGTTATGAGATTCAAAACGCTCTGTCTTGCACCGATTTGTTCGCTTAAATGCCTCTTTCAAAGTGCCGTCAAGTAGTTTTTATTCGTTTCGAAGTGCGAGTGTCGGCAATAGAAACTCGTGTAGCATAAATCAGGAATTTCAGTAAATGTAGCCTGAAAAAATACACATACTTATATTACGGTAATCGTAGCTCCGCTTTTTCATTTTGGAATCATATCGCCAGCTTTCCGCATCCCCAGCTGATCCCCCTGATTAGGCGCAAGACATATCATTTCCTTCTTGGCTGTCTCTTGAAATCGGAGCCCACAAGACATAAAATTCAATTCTAATGGAGACACGTTTCATACACGTGGTAGAATTGGGTGGATATTCCTATCAATAATTAATTTGAAATGACAATCTTTAGGCGAAATGGTATTCCTTCGACGGCAGCTGATACAAACCACGTGTAAAAGCAAACAGTTCTGCCACGGCGAAACAGCTTGTCTCTAGATCACGCAGATGGCGATTCCCAACAAGTTATTATCCCCGCCTCGCGATTAGCGCGAAGCGCGGGATATAGTATTGGGCTCCGTCCGTACATACAGACTCATACTTGAGGCATTGCGCTGGTGAGCCTATGGTCGTCGCTGTAGTAGGTTGGGCAGGCGTCACCTGTTAGTTTTGGAATCAGTTTTGAACATTTGCTGCAATCGGCAAAATACTATTCCCCTGACAGCTGGCCAATTATCGGAACCCCAAAGAAAACAGATTATAAATCGATAAAAACCGCAGCTTCTCTTCTTTACCGTACTGCAATGAAAATAATCTTGCACTCGGACCAACCAGTCACCGATTTCATACATACTGCATGAATAATCATGGACATGCGGAACTTCAGATGAGAGTGGAAGTGTGCATCCAACCTAATCCATCAGATTAGCAATTGATATTGAAACGCAAGATAAAACCATTCGCCACTGGACACAAGCACCCATAGCTGGCATCAACAAGACTCAAAACTGTGTCACGAACAGACTACAGTCACAAAGCAGACTGTGTTTTTGGGCTGATAACGTCGCACATCGTTCTCACTCTCCAGGTGCGTTTCCATTACCCTTAGAAATGCGCAAAATCTAAACAGCGAAAAAACCGGTAATGAAGACATTTTCTGATATCATGAGATTTGCTCTCCGATCTGCAGTATTAGTCACCGAAGCGAAGGCCTAATACGTAGATTATTGGACTTCTGCAGCAGAACAGCTAGTGTACTTGTAATTTCGTGTAGTGTGGACCTTTTACATGGCTATTGTCAGACAAGGTTTTATAAATTTGCCGCGCGCACAACTCAGCTGACAGTGACAAGGTCGAATGCTTAGCCATTCTCATCGATGCATGAGTACAGCCGAGTTGTGATTGGCTGATGGCACCAGCCGATCTGTGATTGGCTGATGTACGTAATGGTACCAACCGACCTGCAGAAAAAAAGTTTGCAGCCTGCCTCTGATAACGAGGCTTATGCCATGCAACGGCTTGGGGTATATCCCCGGACGCCCCCAATCCTCCAATTCCCCAAACCTTGAATAGACCCAATGCAACATAAAGCCCCTCAGGTCATGACCTTTCATTTGAACTTAATTTCAGGTCAATCGGACAAATGATTCTGAAGATATGGCCAAAATGGTAATTTTTCATCACAAACCACCACCTGGTGGCAAAATATTGAACCATACAGGTGTGATGTCATCGTGTGATACGTTGTGAGGTCATGTACTTGCAATTGCACATGGTTTCATGTCAATTGGACAAAGAGTTACAAAGATATGGCAAAAATGGTGAATTTTATGTGACAAAGCTCCACCTTGTGTCAAAATTTTGACCCAAACAGGTATAATGTCATCGTGGGACACATCCTCAGGTCATGACCTTTCATTTGCACTTGATTTGAGGTCAATTGGACAAATATTTCCAGAGATATGATAAAAACTGTGATTTTTTCAGTTTTTGGCCCCTGGTGGCCAATCTAGAAATTGTAAAAAAAAAAAAAAAAATCAAATCAGTTCTTCCTCTTTATGATACTTACTTATATGCAGAACTTGAAATTTCTAACTGAAATATTACTGAAGTCATCGCGTTAACACGTAAATCAGTTTTTGGCTCCTGATGGCCAATCTAGAAATCGTAAATTGTTCAAAATCGAATCAGTTCTTCCTCTTTATGATACTTATATGTAAAACTTGAAATTTTTAATTGAAATATTACTGAAGTTATCGCGTTAACACGTTGGGCGGCGCGTCGGCGGCGGTTCGGACCAAAAACATAATATCCCCATATATAATTATATATATAATTATATATATTTATATATACATAATTTATATAAATATATTATATAATATATGATATAATTAGGGACTGAATCGCTGCCCAGAATAGGCGCACAGTGCATGAAGTGTTGGTCGCATAGGGGTCTATTCTCCCATGCGCTTAAGTTGAAAAAAGCGCGTAGCTACACTCTTTTCAGCCTACGCGTACACTCCCCTCGACTTAAGTCTGTGCATTAAGCGCCTTGAAGGCAGTTACGCGCTTGGGGCGGAGCAAGGCCAAAATCGGGGCGTTTCCGGGCGTTTCTCATGCAAATAACACTTACGCGTATTCTCCCCCTGGCTTACGCGCTTTTTCTGTTAAGCGTTTTTGAGGGCTGTATTAAGGTCAAGCGCCAACAATAGGCAAAATAGAATATTGGGTTTGATGTCGGTTATAGGCCGAATTTTAACATTACTTTTAACATGGTAAAGGTTGAGACATTTAATATTTGATTGTTCTTCCTTATTTCTAAACTACATTTCTCAAAGCCATGATAATTTATCAAACGAAATCATCACATGATATTACGCATCAGCCTCTTCTCCAATCAGTTAAATTACAAACGCAAAACAATTAATTAATTAATACGAGTATACATAAGACCATCATTCTACCATGCTCTAAAAATCTAAAGCCAAAATTCCAGTCCTGCATTTGCATGCACTCTTGCGTGATTGGGAAAGAGTAAAAGGAGCGCGCCGAGCTCGAAGACGAGCACGCATATATCGGCTTCGTTTGGACATCCTGGGACAAACAAACATCGAGTGCATCCAGCGCTTTTGCCTGGACCGTGCATGAGGCAATCATCTATCTTTGCCGACTTCTGGATGAACAGCTATCCAGCCGCAGCAATTATCCACAAAACATACCTGCGGTCATCAACGTCAGAACTGCGCTGTCGCTCCTGGCATCTGGGTCGTTCCAGAGAGTGGCTGGTGATGTCATTCACATCACAGGCGTCTGTGTGAAGGTGTCTGACGCAGTTCGTTGGCGCTTCAAGTTCTTCTCCATGCACTTCCACTGCAGAAAGAGTGGATGCCATCCCTTCCTCCTGTGCAGTGAAATGCACAGGGGATGATGGTTGCCCTCCACCTGTTGCGTGTACACTTCTACGGTGTGCAGAGAACCTGGCTTTTACAGCGCCCCGCAGATCTCTCCATTTATGCTTTAAATCGGGGATTCTGCGCTTACATCTCCCCACCGAAGCCACATCCAGAACGATTTACAGCTTAATTCCTCGGATCAGCCTTCATTGCTTGCTTGCTATACAACACCAACATCTGTGAAATTTGGTTTTCGGCTTTTGCTCGACGTCGCCATCATTGTCTTCCATGTTCTAATAACAAATGCGACTGCCCTGTATGTTCGTGGTAATCTAAAAAGTTGTGATATTCTCACGAGTGAGGGGATTGATTTCCTAATTGAGGATATCTGTATTAACTAACTCGAGTCCTAGTAATTTTTTACCATTGGTAATACTGTGTAATTAAATTTGCAAATAAAGATATTATTAAATAGGCTACTCTAGATTGAGCCCTACCCTGGAAAATACCAAAGTACTATCCATTTGTTAATCAATTTTAGCCTTTAAAGAATAGTCGACATGGGAAGAATCATTATCAGTAAATGGGATAATTGATTATAATAAAGTATTAGGCACTCAAGTGAATGTTCAAGTGAATGTGTCGCTCAAATCAAATAGGATGATAGGCTATGGATATGGAATTCCGTCATTACTGAGGCGGTTTCGGGGCGGGGTGATGACCACGTGCGGGGTAAGAATCCTTGTTAAAGCGTTTCCATGTCCTTTAGTTGCAAACCTGACATCGGAGTAGTTTTCAAGTGCGCAATTTGTAAATGAGATCATATAAACTGTCTTTGATTGTCTTTGTGTGACTAGAATGTTCCCTTTGTCTTCTTCCCTGTCTTCCACGGAACAAACAGGCTGGTGTAGGAGGGGCACATTTTCAATGATCTGATTTCGCTGATTGAGAAGCGCTAAATTCTTTATTTATTATTTCATTATCGCGGCAATTTGTTTGTATGCATAGCTTTAATGCCATGGTGGCTAGAGTAAGAAATAACAAGTGTTTGTCACTAACATATTCCCCGCCGCCGCAATTTTATGTGTCCGTACGGACGGAGCCCAATGCTATAAATAAAGAGATGTCTGAATTACGTCTTGTAATTGGTACGGCCTACTATTACAGCGGCATATAAATCCTCGTATCTTCACAATGACAAACTTCACAGGAAAATTAAAAAAAAAAAAAAAATGTTTAATTTTGCATGTAAGAATAGTGGACATACAGGTTTCGTTTCTTATCAGTTTGGAGATACGAGGTTTTATCAGCAGGCCGACGATATTCAAATTTAAAGTCTGGTTTGCGTTTTCCATGGACCACAAATGCGTTTTCATGGTTAATCAGAAAATCCTTTTTCCATGTTTTCCTGATAGCCATAATCAATGAGCTTTGTACAGAGTCTGCCTCTCTTTTGGATCAGTCACACCTCTTTCATAAGGCCGCCTACATTCTGAAGTTAAGCGCTGTGGGCGTGATCGAAGCAAGTAGAGGAGAATACGCGTAACTCAAAAGCGCTTAACTCGAAGTGCGTAAAAAAAGACTTACGCGCAAATGGGAGAATAGACCCCTTAGTGCGTACGACGTGAGAATGCAAGTCGCAAAATTTAAATCTTGGTCGCAGACTGGACCGCTGCATTTGAGACGTCCCATTATTCGTCGGGATAGGTCAAATCGAGGCTGTCCTCACTTAGCGCATGCGTATCATCTAGGATCACTGAAGGTTTTCCCTGAGACAAAGAACAACACTGAATTCATTGAGGTTTGAGGTTTCAGTAATGCCATGATTTTCTTTTATATACAGTTCCCTTCAGTGAACCAAATACACTAATGCACTCGTTTTGATACAAGTACAGCAGTATATTTAAGATGAGTGTCCTGTACAATTAAAGGGGACCTAATATGCTATTTTTCCCTGTTTATATTTTGGTCTTTGACTCCCCTACAGTACTCCTGATCGCGCAAAAAGTAAAAAAAGGGTACTTATTTCGCTCGTACGGTTATCCTCAAAAAACACGATTTGTAGTCCACAGTAGTCTTTGCCTGAAACGTCTCATTGGGGTGGCTCTTCCGCTATTGCCCCCACTCCCCGTGTGCCCACTTTCTTCTGACTGGCCAGCTCTGTGGAGGGCAGATCTAGGCGGGACGATGCGGTGTCACAGTGAAACGCGAGAGGCGTCTGCCATCTGAGCTAAGGAATCATAATACAGGTTTTACAGACCGTAAGTTCCGTCTGCGTGAACCATTGCTTATATGGAGCAAGCGATTCAATCACTTTTAAAGGAAAGAATTTAATATTCAATCGATGGCAATGCAGCGTTTGTTATACCGGGCACGTTCTAGCCTGTACGGTTCCCTATTGCTTTCCCAGGTAGCATCAGAGAGCTTGCCCAGCCAGTGGAGATGTATAAGGCTTACCCCGGTCATAGATAAGAGAACCGATCGTTTCATAAGCACCCAAAAACGTACCCAAAGCTCTGCAAAATCTATGTCTGGTCCAACTGCAGCCCAACTCTGCAGACACATACAGCACCTCTCCGGTTAGCTTCAACTGTAGTGGCTACAATCAGACAACTTAATGATGAAACTGCCACATTGATGCTTACCGAAGTAACATAAGCATACCAATCGTAATTCCTGCATATATGTTAACCAGGAGCATTTTTAATTAGCAGAGCACGCAAACTAAGATGCAGTAGCTGATAAGCAGTCATGACTTTGAATGTAATCTGTCGTGCGAAAAATTCATTTCGTGACTGATGTGAAAGCAGCTTCATGGATAGTACGCGAGAGCTAGAGAGAGCTCGGTTATGTTATGAACATAATACAGGTTTTGCAGACCGTAAGTTCCATTAGCGCGGACAAGCTGTTGAAGCGGAGCCAGCGAATTGATCACTTCTACAGGAAAGAATTACCTATTTAATCTCCGCCTTTTTCGGCTTTTTATTAGCCACAACAATTTCTAAAGGGGGATGAAATTATGTCAAGGTAGTGCAGAGAAATCATTTGTAAACAAATGAGACAGGAGGCCGAGGACTGTCTCTCCCTCTGTACCAGCAGGGAGATGTACCGGTCAGTGCCCTGGCTGGTCTTCCTGGGACGTCCTTTCCTGGCTGCATTGGCTATGCGTTCAGACTGTTAATACTTCTTGATAATGTACTGCACGGTCGTGCGGCGTAACGATAGCAGAGTTCCAATTTTTCTGGTGCTTTGGCCTTCTTTATGTAGCTGAATGATTTGCTCCCGCATTCGACAGGGTATCTCGCATGTCTTAGCCATATATCACAGGAATACATTATGGGCATGGTCAGGCCATTTACATATGCCAGTCTGTGTACAGACGGAATGTGTCCAGTATGGTCACGCTTGACCAAATCAGACCAAGTGAGTCAACCATGTCCTGTATACATCTTGAGTCAATTTTAGGTGAGTATTATAAGTTTTGTGACTCACTAATGGAACTGTACAGATACTTATTGGGTCAGATAATCACCTTTCTGACCAAATATGCCATTTTGACATTAAATATTTGTTTAAAACATATTGATTATCAAATATTTTAATCACTTTTACACACAATAGCAAGCATTTAGCCGAATATACAAAAGCTGTTAAGTAGTCGAATTTTCAAGTAGTGTACAAATACTTATTGGAGCCACTGTAGGTGTCACGAGGAATCCTGTACAGTGCTTTCCTGTAAACCTGGGATACCTATTCCCTACCCTATCCTTGACTCATGCATATGGAGAGCACGCAGCAGTGATCCCTCGGATAGTTATACGGAGGATAGGCGTTATCTGGGGGTAAAGTTATCCCTCCTCCATGCATACGGCCTCTGGTGTAGAGTTAACAATAGACTATTACAGCTCTAATTCGGATGACATTCGTATTCGTTTCAAGTGTGTTATATGTACACTCCCAAATAATGTACTCGTATATAGAGACATCTCCACTAGATATTGGAAAGTTTATTCAGGGTTTCATAGAGGTTTTAATTATTATTAATTTGGAGGGGATCTTACTGTGTAGAGGGAGAGGGTTTCTGCATAGTGCAAAGCAATTACAGAGTCTTGGTTTTCGCCATAATAATGCAATATGAACAAGACTAGGGCTGTGCGATATGACGATATATATCGTACCACGATAGAAAAATGTCTATCGATAGAAAAATGGCTCTATCGTTTATATCGCGTTACAAATCCAGTCGTTTCCAGTAATTTATTATGGGAGTTTATGCGCATAGGCCACATTAACTGACTGACAGACATAATAACACAGTTTAAAGTGATAGTCCAACCAAAAACTATAATTGGTATATCTATTACTCACCATTAGATGTCTCAAACGGACAAAGTTGTTTTTCACCTGGCGTAACTTTATGGCCACTGGAGAGTTTTGAAAAATTATCCTAATTCCTTTTCTCTGGAAGCAAATGGGGTCATCCAGTAGCAACGGCCTAACTCCACAAAACATCTGACAAACTTTCAAACCATTGTCGAACACACTGTCCAGTATATTCCAAATCTGCTTTGTCCACTCGTATCCTCAGAACTCCAGAAAAGTGATTAAAGTGGTAGCTATATCGTGATATATATCATTTTCAGGATATCAGGTAACCTGTATCGGGATATGAGATTTAGGTCATATCGCACAGCCCCAAACAAAACCTTGTTATTTCAGAAAGAAAAAAAAGCCATGTGAATGCTCTATTGAAAGGCTGATGCCAATCTGGATTCCTTGCTTTTGAATGAGTTTAAATAAGTGACACTACATTGCATTGCTGGCTTGAATTTGAAAAAAATTGAATAAATTTGAATTGTTTTCAAAGGATACAACAGTGGAATGATTGCCAGAATGTATGTAGGAAGAGTTGAGAGGGTGGGAAAGAGATGAAGCATGCAAATATACAGTGGGGTGCAAAAATTTGGGCACCCCTGGTTTACATGTCAGTTACAATTAATCTCCAAGTGATTGAAAGCAAACCTGAACACTAAATACAACAAAGTTAAACATGGCACATTTCATCATATTTTAAAGCAATAAGTTTTATTTTGAACTTTTTACAGTTTCAAAATAATAAAACAAGGAAAAAGGCCTTGCGCAAAAGTTTGGGAACCCCGTCAGCTAGTATTTTGTAACTCCTCAGGCAGCTATATTGCTACACAATCCCAAAGCATAATGGATCCACCTCCATGCTTAACAGCTGGCATCGTGTTCTTCTCTACAAATGCTTGACCCTCTTTTCTCAAACATACCTTCTTTGATTGAGGCCAAAAAGTTCAGTTTTGATATAGTCAAAGCACATTGTTCAACTAGGCTTGAGGTTTCTCAAGGTTTTCTTTTGCATATTTCAGATAGTAATTTTGTGTTCAGGTCATAGGAAAGGCTTCTTTCTTGCAACTCAGCCATGTAGGTCTTTCTTGTTTCAGGTACGCTGTATTGTTGTCCTCTGAACAACTAGACCTGCATCTGGTACTCTTTTTTGCAGCTCTTTAGCAGCAATGTGTGGGTTCTTCTGAGCATTTCTCGCCAGATCTTGGGCCATTCTATCCCAAAATTTTCTTGGTCTTCCAGATCTTGCCTTGACTTCAATTGTTCCATTTATTTTCCATTTTCTGACAATGTTTCTGACAGTAGAAATAGGTAGTTTGAAACGTTGCAAGGGTTTTTGGTAGCCCTCTCCTAGTTGGTGGAAGTGAATTATTATGGCAGGGCAGCCTAAGCTCAGAATTGCCTAATTTTGCCTAAAATTAGCCGGCCCAAACCATTGCTGCACAGCAGCTATAATCTTGATTTTGACATCCTTGGACAACTTTTTTTTCACCAGACAAAACAGCCACCACAGTCAGATACTTTAGAAGGCATGGAGTTACTTCAGAAAATATCGTTCAACCCTGGAATTATATTCACCTGACTCATTTAAGCCCTAACGAGTAAATCACCTGGATGTGGCCCTTAGTAACAACCTTCTTATAAGACAACAAAGAATTATCCAGAAGGGTTCCCAAACTTTTGCACAGGGCCCTTTTTTCCTTTCATATCATTTAAAAACTCAGAAAATTTAAAATAAAAAGACACCTTGCTATTAAATTTGCAGGAAGGTGTCATGTTTAACTTTGAAAGCATACCTGAACACTAAATACTACAATCACTTGGAGATTAATTGTGACAGACATTTAAACCAGGGGTGCCCAAATTTTTGCTCCCACTGTAGAGCAAGCTCAAAGCTGAATGATACGGCTATATTGCTTGCTTTCTTGGTGGTTGCAAAGGTATTTTACGCTAGTCGCTAGGTTGTGCTTGGTGGTTGCTTGGGTGTTTATAGGTCACAGCCACTTGCCAGGGTGAACAGGGTGTTTGCTAGTGTGCTTTTTTGGTGGTTGCTTGCATGAGTGTCGTGGCTGCTGGGGTGTGCAGTGTGTTAACTACAATGTTTTTAGGTCACTGGTATGATGTTTTGGGTTGTTGCATGGGTGTTCCTAAATGGTTTCTTTGGTTTACAGGGTGGTTGGTTGAGAGTTTCAATATGTTTGCTTGGGTTTTTCAAAATGGTTGCTTGGGTAAGTAGAGTGGTTACTTGGATGCACAGGGTGGTTGCTAGGGTGTTTCTAAATGCTGGCTAGGGTTTATAGTGGTTTGTAAGATGTTTCTTGGTGGTTGCAACGGGTAGAAAGGTGTAATGGAAAAAGTATTTGAGGATATTTGATGATATTTAAGATATGAGCCTGGAACTAGAGCCCAAGATTGTGGGTCTGCGCATGCCTGTTATTAAATGATTAATAGTTTACTTATATTGGAGTACAATTATTGATTGATTAATTCAGAGTTTATTTGTATGGGGACAATGCAAATTAAACATAATTTTAGTCAAAAAGAACCAAAAAAGATGTTTTGCACAATGAGATTACAGCCTAGGCTAATTCACTTCCCAAGTCCCTGATCAGACTTTTTATTCAGAGTATACATACACACACACACACACGCAGGCGCGCACACACACGCACGCAGACACGCGCTCGCACACGCGCGCACGCACGCACACACAAAAGGTAGTTAAAAACACTTGTGCACACATATACATACACACTTACACATTTCTATGCCATACATAGGCTACATATCTATATGTCCTCATATATATGCTTGTCTTTGAGCCAGCGCTTTGTCAGAGGTAAACACTGCAAAATTTTCTGTCAGCTTGATTGCTGTTGGTAGAGCATTCCAGAGCAGAGATCTCTTTACCCAGAATGCCATCTGACCATGTGTGGTTCTGCAGTATGGAATTTTACAGTTCCCACACATTGATCCTCGGGTGGTTCTGCCATCCAGCTTTCTTAATGAGTTTGCATATAATTTCTGGGACTGGGACTATTGAGACATTTAAAAATCAATTTAACATATGCAAAATCTATAAAATTCTCGAAACTATATAAACTGTATTTTTTGAGAGCATGACAGTGATGCCACCTCATTGGTCTTTTATCCATAATTTTAACAGCTAGATTGTTTTAAGAAGCAAGATGATTAATTATGAATTTTGTTTGAAGTTTGAGTCCAAACAGTAATGCAGTATGAGAGGTGGGAAAATACCATAGCATGCATAAAATGCTGGGCTGCCTTTATAGGTATGACATGTCTGATAAGTTTAAAGCAGTATAAATTAGTTTTTATTGTGTTTGACATTTTCTTAACATGTTTATCAATTTTAAGTTGTGGATCTCAAATTATGCCTAAAAATTTGATCTCACTTGCCTCATCTTAATATTCATTTTGAAACTTGATCTTAAACTTTTCAGATTGTTTCTTATTGCTGAAACACATGGAGACCGTTTTTTTAAGTTTAATGTGAGATGGTTCTACTGCAGCCAATGATAAACTCCATCCAAGTAAAAGCCTAATATTTCAGATGCCTTTAATGGCATTTTAGCAGAGGCATATATAACTGCATCATCAGCATAAAGCTGACACTTGCTTGATGTCTAGGCAGCTGTTGGGCAAATCATTAATGAATAAACTGGACAGCAATGGCCCTAGGATAGAACTTTGAGGAATGCAAATTCTGTTTTTAATGAGGGGGGGGTTTTACCTGACCAACTTTAACACACTGTTCTCTTTGTTGGAGATAAGAGGTAAACCAGTTAAGAGCTTGTTTAGAAAAGTGGAATGTGATTATGTGATCGGTTTGGATAGGAGAATACTGTGGTTGACAGTGTCAAAGGCAATCAACTGTTTGGCAACCACCTTCTCCAATACCTTTGACATGACCGGCAGTATAAATATCGGTCGATAATTGAAAATCGGGTCAAGATCCCCGAACTTAAAGACAGGTGTTATGATAGCCTGTTTCCACCTATTAGGAAATTGATTAGAGTTAATTGATAAATCTATTAAATGAGTAATTGGTCTAATTAATATGGAGCTATATTTCTTCATAAAAGCTGTGTCCAGATTATATACATCCTTAGCTTTAGAGTTTGATAACTTCTGCACAATTTCAGCTATTTTAGTCTCTTGAACAAAATCCATCTTTTGAATATAAAATGAGTCAGGATAAAATTCAACCATCTTATTCTTTGGATTTATGGGAGGAAAATTTTGCACCAATTCTTTGATAGATTTTTAAAAATGATCATTAAATTCACGTACAATAGTCGTATTATCATAAACTGCTATTCCATCAACCACCAGCTCTTTAATTCTTGGTTGTTTGCATGTTTTAGCAGTTAGTTTCATCAACAATTTCCAGAGGCGCGCTTTGGCCTTTAGCGTCCTCTATGAGCTGCAAATAATATGAGGCCTTTGCCTTCTGCAGTTCTTTATTCCTAAATCCTTGATTTATTAGCAAATTTGTATTGATTGTACTTGGTAAAATGTTTTTAGAGCTTTGTCTCATTTCTTCATAGGCATATGAATCTCGCCATTGGCCCACAGCGAAGTTGCCCTCTTTTTGCGGCATTTCACGCATTTCGTGAATTCCTCTATTAATTCAGTTAGAGTCGTAGTAATCGAGCCACAACAAACATCAATATTGTTTGTCACTAAAACATGATCCCAATTAATGTCATCCAGTTCATTTTCAAATTCAGTCATTTTAGACATGAGAATCATCATCTTTATCCTCTCTGGTTCACAAGTATTATAAAGACCCTCAAAGCATTTTTTCTTCAGCTTCCTCACAGTCAGAACCATATTATGATCAGATAAACCCGTAATCAAATTGCAGGTTTTCGTTATCCGTTCTTCTCTGTTCATGAATATCAGATCGATTAGGGTTCTACTATTTCTAGCAATTCTTTTCGCCTCTGTAATCAGTTGATGGTAACGGAATTTAGACACGATCATTTTAAATTTCATTTTACCTTTACCATTCATTATCAGGCTTTTCAGGAGGGTGGTTAAATTATATTGCTGTGTGAATAGTTTTACATTTCAAGTTTTACATTTCCAAAATTGTCTCTCTTGTTTTTCGTTGTGCATATATTAGTAATTGAAACCCTAAATATGCATCTGACTTTGTGTAGGCCTATTTTAAAAGTAGAACAAGCTTTATAGGTTTAACCACAGAGCCCCAACCCCAGTGCCCTCCTCAAGTGGCTTTGCACCATTGGTGCTCAGGCGTACATGCTTTTATAATTGTGGTTTTGAGACTTTGAAGTCAAGGCATTTTTTTTCCAAGAGTGCTTCCGATATTTTGTCCACCTCTGGAATCATGAACTCAGATCTCCCACTACAGTATCAAACCAGAAAAGCCTCTAGATGTAATTAAATGTCGCAGAATTTCAACCGGGGACTTCACCACTGATCAAGCAGCCAGATATCCAACACTTACTTTGAGGGTTTTACAAGATGGAAACTCAGGGAGACAACGCAATTTGTTGTGCCGCAGGTAAAGCTGTTCTAGTGAGGTCATGTTGGTCAGCACAGGAGGTACACTTTCCAGCTGATTAGAGGTGCAGTCCAGCAGCTTCAAGCCTGTAGGATTTCAGAGTTTCAAACCAGGGTTACAAGGGGAGCAACCTCTGTATGCATAATTCTAGCAAGAAATCATGGCCAAAATTTTGGTTTCTGTACTATCGAATGTATGGTCAATACTACAGTCTTAAACCATTTTTATGGCAAAAAATAGTACCATGTGTGCTTCAGACAAATTACGCTGTAAACATGATACAACCCAATTTCCAAAAAAGTTGGGACGCTGTGTAAAATCTAAATAAAATGGAATGCACAGACAACACATCAAATGTTAAAACAGATAAATCTTGTGGTTTTTTGAAAAATATCTGCACATTTTGAATTTCATGACGGCAATATTACAACTCATTGTAAAAACGACGCATATTGTGAAAAGATTTTTAGTTAATGCAAAATGTAAAAACTTTTGACGCATAATGTGAAAAATCTACTTATAACGTTAAAAACAATGCATAATGTAAAATTCTTTCTAACACAAAACATAAGACATTTTGATGCACAATGTAAAAACATTTTCTAACGCATAATGTAAGAACTTATCAATGCATAATGTTAAACACACTGAATATTTCCAGGGCATCCCATCCCATTGGTTAGAATTCACCAAAATGAAGAAATGATGCAAAAACTGCTATGAATTCAATATGTATGGTGTGGACAAGCATCTTAAGTTTCTCAAAAAGTTAGACTATGTTCATAACTGTAATTACCGTCAGGCAAATATTCTTCTTGATCATTATATCAATACCCCTGTCCAAGGCACTGGCTTTAGAACTGGAGTCGGTCCCCAGGCGCTGGTCTGTGGCTGCCCACTGCTCCTAACTATAGGATGGGTCAAATGCAGAGGACAAATTACCCCACAGGGTTCAATAAAGTGTATCTTATTTTATCTTATAAGTGATATTGGAAGCTTCTTGCACTGAAAAGGGCGTGGGGTAAAGACAGCCTGTATTACAGTGACCCGGGCCGTAGTTAACACCTAAACTGCATAAAGTGACTGGCTCAAACAAAGCTTTAAAGAAACTTTTGTGATGAATCCCTTTTTCAATCACAAAACAATGCTTCATTAAATTGTTTTTCTTATTATCTTGTCTAAAATGGTCCGGCACCTTTGGCGAAAGACTACAGTGTTGAAATAAAGATGTGAAAAAAATTAATTTCATTGGCTTCAATGTATTGGGATCGGTCGTAAATTTTGTGGATAAAGTGAAACCTTTGAACCAGTCAGGAAATTCTGAACTCTATCGATAAATTTGAAGGAAAAAATAGCAGGAAGAATCACGTATAAAATCGATTCTAAGCTAAATGTAGGCTAGATTGCATAAAATATATTACCCTTTATTGCCAGTTTGTGGAAAATTTTGAAAATCAACTTTCAAAATATTTATAATCACAGAGGTCAATCTTTGATTTTTTTTTTTTTTTTTAAGGATCGAGGCACCTTTTGTTATAACTTGACCTAGGACAATCAAAACTTGTTGAAAGGTACTGCACGTAAGGGGACCTCTAACTAAACACTCAATTTCAGTCCGTTTGGACTTCCAATATGGCAGCCAGAGGGCGTAGCCTAAAAATCACCACTGTCCAATGACTCCCTAACTGGGCGAGTACAAGCGATGAAATTTGAGACAATGATACATCTCTAACTGAAGAGGACAT
Source organism: Gymnothorax reevesii (assembly GCA_029721435.1). NCBI lineage: Eukaryota > Metazoa > Chordata > Actinopteri > Anguilliformes > Muraenidae > Gymnothorax > Gymnothorax reevesii. The sequence goes on from CM056575.1 coordinate 97,075,779, forward strand.
AGACCAAGTTTTGGTATGATCAGACATCCAATTTGGCCACCAGGGAGCATGACCTGAAAATGACCAATGCCCTGTTACTTACTTTTGGTATAAGCTATAGTCCTGAAACTTGATTTGGGTACTGTTATGGCCCCAATTTGTTATGACATTAAGGACAGCAAAGGATGACAGTTTTAAAATTTTTGTCTAAAACACATTTAATTAAACAAAGGCAACTAATAACAAACTACTCTACTCTACAGACCGAGATTGATTATATACAAAAACAGAAATATTTACAGTCCCTTTGGTGGGGTTGCTTGGTGATGTTCCGGGTGAGGACAATGCTCTAACACAGGCAAAAATCCACTAAAAGTTTCACAGGTCTTGAACAGGTCTGGTCACATGTATCCTTCTCCTTGCAATTTCTCCTCCTACGTCACTGTCTCAATTCTCCTTATATACTCTTTTGCAGACCCCTCCCACCTTTTAGGCTTTTTTTTTTTTTTTTTTTTTCACTGGGACTTGTCCCAGACATGCCTAAAACATGCCCAAACCTATCTCCAGTCTGGGCTTAACAAAAAAAAAGGTAAATACTGCTATCTAGTGGCCTCTATTCACATTACAGAACATCTCTACCTGTTGAGGCAATGCACATAGTTTTGGCTCAATCGGACATCCAACATGACCACCAGGGGCCATGACCTGAAAATGAACTATGTCCTGTCACTTGCTTGCTGTGAAAGAGAGTCCAGAAACTTGATATTGAGGTAGATATGTAAATTTAGAAGCTACACACCAAGTTTCGACATGATCAGACATCTAATATGGCTGCCAGGGGGCATGACCTGACAATCACCAATGTCCTATGACTTACTCCCTGTATAAGCTAGAGTACTGAAACTTGATATCTGGTTATCGTTTGTAACTGTGTAGGCCACACAAGTTCAGCATGAATCCAGTACAGCTGCCAGGGGGCATGACTTGAAAATGACCAGTGTTCTCTGACTTACTTCCTGTATAAGATGGAGCGCTGAAATTTCTCTTCTTGATATCGATCTATATTTTCTATTACCGTACTGATCCAAATATAAGACAATATTGTTTCCCTTGAAAAATGGCTGAAAATGACGCCTCGTGATATATTCGGGGTCTAAGGAGTTACCCATGTAAAACAATTGGTGGCGCCATATGAGCGCTTTTGTCTCTGTCAGTGTTTAGAGAAGTGTGACCCTACCGTGATACTGTAAACAAGTTGGCTGGAGTGGGTGTGTTAGCCTTCATTCTATTGAATGACAAAAAGATGCAGCGAGGGCACAGAGATCCACTTGACAAAAGTGCTTCCAAAGTTGGTCAGGTGAATAAAAATCAGAGAAGTTATGGTGCAAATTTTAAACATGTTTGTAAACAAAGTGGAGAACGAACAACGTGAGGGCAGGAAAAAGATATGATGTGACAGAGTGCAACGTACTTATCGTAATTGGCAACCGAAGACACGGTTTTTCTCCATATGCGATCTAACAGCGATTAAATCACGGGCTAAATTAGTACAGTTGCGGAAGAAAAACAGAGAGTTGGGTTGCACAAAACTTCCGTTTAAAACAATTATTAGTCCTGACCTGTTCGCAGACATTGTCAAAATTAACAGAAGGTTCACTCCAAGAGCACTCCACAGTTAACAGGTGCTGCTTGTTCTCCCCGATTAGGTAAGACAATCATCGATCCGGACGCGCATCTGCTGTATCTAAATCAACGTCATTCAAAATGAATGTGGAAAAAACTGTTTGAGGTGTTCTTTGGATGTTAATGGTCTTACATTTTGCAGTTCTGAAACTGTTTGTCAAGCAAATGTGCGCCGTTCATTACACAAGTTAGGCCTGTAGGCCTATGCCCGTTTTTTTGCACTGTTTTCATGGCATAGATCCATGAAGTGTGTTCTGCGCTTTTACTACAACGATTTCATGATTTTTTCCCCCATGATAAACACCAAAGATGTTGAAATGTACAAGGAGAACAATGAAATATTTTTTGGTTTTTTTTTATGCAAGTGAGATTTTCTTCAAATAAAAAGTATTTTTCCAAATAAGGGTCTTGAAAAAGAGGGGTCGTTTTATATTCAGGGGCGTCATATATTCGGGTCAATACGGTACTTCTCTGGTTTTGACATTTGACAATGTCACCAGGTAGTGTATATTTGATTGGACTATTCTGGTGACTAAATAAAAATTTTGACTTTGCTGACCAGTGTAAGAAGGTTGACTTCAATATTTATTGTACTTTCTGGTCACTTGAGCTCTCATCATTCATCAGAATACTGCACTGAGGTGAGCACAAGGTCCTTGGACCCTGCTAGTAGGACAATTAACTGGTTGTAGGTCTATTATTGTCCCTAGAAATGGTCGACTGAGTACAAAAAAAGTGTCAGGACCTGACTACCATTCAGTGCTCTCCAAAGCAAGCAGAATTTTCAACGATTTCATTGGCCAAAATTTGTCAGAGACAGAAGATTTAATTCTAACCTACAGGATTGGGCACCCTGGAAATATTCAGTGTGTTAAACATCATGCGTTGCTAAGTTCTTACATTATGCGTGTTTTGCATATAACTTTGAATAACTTTGTTTTGGGTACACTGGAGTAGTTTTTTAATGCTTCTGTGTGAGTGCAGAGTACCACGATGCGCTGGTGTAATCAAAATGACATTGTATGAGTGCAGACACCAGGAGTTTCTTAGTTTCGAGGTCTATATTTTTTGTTTGCCTATACAGAAACTTAAGTTTAGCATTTGACCTGCCAATAATTTTTGAAACTGTTCCATCTCCAGAAAGTGATTGGTCCAGGTCAACTCCTAGGTATCTGACATGAGAGCAACATGTCAGAACTTTGCCAGCATACTGCACTGCAAAAGAATTGCACTTGTGTAATTTCCTTTTGGAGCGAAACAAAATGGACTCAGTTTTCCCCATATGAAGGGACAGCCTATTTTCTGTCAGCCATTTTTTAACTGATTCCAGCACAGAAGACAATTTTTGTTCAATTTCAACAGGTGATTTGCCCAATACAATAAGGGCCAAGTCATCCACAATTTGCAGGTGACTGATGGAGTATCATAAACAAATATCAAAAACAGAAGTGGGCCCAAGATAGACCCTTGAGGCACACCACAGGTAATATCAGCAAAAGTAGATGCTGTGCCACCAACTTCTACCACCCGTTTTTGGTTTTTTTGACTGAAACCAGTTTAAAGCTGACTGTTGTAATCCAATGGATTCATGTTTATCTTTCAAGATCCTATGGTCTACTGTATCGAAGGCCTTCAGCAAATCTAGTAGAACCATGTCTACATATTGGCCTTTGTCTTGTTCCTGCTTAATATAGTTGGTAAGATGAACAAGACAGGTATCAGTACAGTCAGCTGATCTGAAGCCAGATTGATATTCATATCAGAGCTTATGGACTCGAAGGTAAGCATCCAGCTGATCATAAACAATCCTCTCAATCAATTTTGATATTGTGCTCAGAATGGAAACAAGCCTATAGTTACCCACATCGAGCTTGCAACCTTTTTTATAAAGAGGTGTAACTCTCTTGCAGATTTGAAGTCTGCCAGTACTTCACCTGAATGCAAAGATAAATTTACAATACGATGAAGTACAACCCATATGGAATGGTTTAGCGAATGTGGGGAAAAAAACTATGTGAAAACTATACCTGAAAGATTAAATGTAATCACATTTATCACATCTAGTGGCCACACTAGATAATTGACCTTTTCTCTCAAAAAGACATTTTTTAGCTTTTTACAAAACATCGTTATCCATTTCGTTATTTTCAACCATATGATCCAATATTACATGAAATAAATACTGGAATAGTGCTAGGTTTCTAATTTATCTTCATTTTTTTCAGTATATAGTCATCACTTAACACTACTGTATGAAAATTTTTCAAATGTACTACCACTGAAGGAAGATTTTATATTCTTGATTACTGTTCTTGCACATTCTGAATCAAACTTTTTCACTGAAGTTAGATTTTGGGAACTTACTTTTCAAGCCACTGACTCCATGGGGAAGGCTCTTCAGCTTATTGCAAGACACGTTGAGCTTCACTAGGTTGATCAAACTTCCCACACTTTCAGGGAGAGTTGTCATCCCATTGTTGGAAAGATCCTTCAAAGCAAAACATATCATTTGGTTTTATTCCAAATATTGCCTTCTTACATTCATTTACACAACAGGAGATTTCTCTCATTTTAATTTGAATATTCAAAGAGAGCAGAGACTACTACTGATGAGAGTTTAACTGAAAAAAGCAACACAGAGTGCAAACTCACAATCTCATCCAAATTAGTCAGCTGACCCACTCCATCAGAAAGTTCTTCCAGTAGATTCTGTTGCAGCTGTAAACTCCTGAGGTTCTTCAAAAGCCATATCTCCTCAGGCAACACTTTCAGCTTGTTGTGGCTGTAGAATAATGACAAGGAACACAGCCCTAAAAGATGAAGTTATCTCAAAAAGAACTGAGAGAAACTACTATTACATCACAAGAATCCCATGAAAGTTACACAACAACCAAATCCCCATGCAAACCTTTTCAGATGGACACCAATTAGAAGGGTGAATAAAATCCTAAAATACCTCAGATTGAGTTTTTGAAGGTTCTCAAGCTCGCCAATGGATTTTGGTAGAGTAGTGAGTTGATTGTCGTGAATCTAGAAACAAAAATATAAAAGTAAAATAGAGTAGCCAGCTAGTTCTGATGTCAATAATGGTTATTTAGGTGAAATTGATACTTGCATATTAATATTAGTGGCGCAACGGATCATCGTAGATCCCTCTTCACGGTTCGGAACGCACACGATCCGCGGATTGGTTGATGGAAAAAAAAAGGTTGTGCTATGGAGGTTATGCTATCGAATCGCGATGATCGTAAAGTGAAATGAGAACTTGCCGCTATGGGGTGTGTTTCAGTTGTGTCCCATTTCTTCTTGAACCACACAAACGGTCTGAAATAAATGGCAATCATTTGAAGTGCTTCCTGGAAGATAATTCAGATTAGAACTCCGCCAATTGTCGGCGAGGTTGGGCAGTTTCCATCACCTTTTAAGGCTCAACTGGCCAACCTTAAGTCTGCTCCTGGATAATATGCTCCAAATGACAATCAAACAATTTAGTCTGTTGCCAATAATGATTATGAAGTGATTGAGAAGAGCTTACAGACGTAACTGTGCTACAGTTTTGATTGAAAGAATGCTAATAATCTAAGGGTCTGTCCAAGCAAAAGGGCACAAAAGTGTGACATTGCCAGTATTATTTTCAAATTATAGTTTGATAGAACTGAACACACATAATGGAAGCTTAGTTTGCGTACTTTTTATGACAAAGTCATGAGAGGATAACTGTATTTACAGCAAAAGGGGAATTCCAATGAAAAGTTGAAAATATCCTCATGGTCCCATATGTGATGTGGACAATGGAGAAGCCAAATTTTTTCATGAAAAGGCATTTAGCTTGAGATTTGAATCTTTCACCATAGAAAACAACCATCCCAACACACATTTGGCACAAAACCAGCTGGGCAACACTTGAAATGCAAAGATTCCAATCGATTTTAAGTACGTCAAAATGTCCATGCTGGAGGGCAGGACAAGATATATTTTTCTATTCCAAAAGGGGTAAGCAGCATTCAAGAGAGCTTCTTATTTTATTCACACGGGCAAGTTATGAGGTAATGAAAGGCAAACCATTTCATTTAAACTAGGCATATTGTCCACAGAATGGTCAACAGGTCACCTATGTCATGGATGTCAAAAAGGACGGTTCCGTATGTGATGCTTGACAAAAAATTTAATTGCTACAACTTTTTTTTTTTTTTTTTTTTTTTTACCTTTTTTGGGATATTAGTGGAGCACTTTGAAAATATATGAAGAGAAATTGCATTGAGCGCAAACTGCACTTTTACTGAACCTCACAAACAGTATTTTATTTAAAATACGCCATCATTGCCGCCAACATGACGCTTCACAACTTTTGCACAAGTCAACCATGACACACGTTACACGTAAAAATCAAATATGATTTTGTTGACGGAAAACCTACCTCAGTGTATGACAGCGGAAAGACACTACTGATGTAAACAACAAAATTGGTGACGCCTTCATTCCGGGGAGTATCATCCATAGCTAATGAATTTGTTCACTTTCTGGAGGGTGATTGGAATAGAGGAGCATCCAAAAATGCTGGTCATGTAATGTGATGATTGATGGGATTCCGGGCGGCTGAAGTAAGATGCATTTTTCTTTGTAACTACGAAAGAAACAAACCATCACACCACTTATGTTGCGAGGAGATGAATAGTTTTGAGGCTCCAAACAGAAAAATTACTTTCAATGTGTTTATTTCATTGTATTTGTTAAGAATATAAACGGGGTAGCTGATGGACGAAACAGCATCACATACGGAACCCTCCAAAAAAACAACGTCAATTTTTTCTGCTTACACCTAAATTTTAATCTTTGTGCGGAATAAAATCTTCAAACACATATTTTCAAGTAGAAAAAAAAGCTAATATGAAAGGAATGTCCTGAAGGTGTTAATAAGGCTTCTCTTTCAACGTACTCAAAAATGTCACAAAAATAAATCGAGAAATTGCACCTAAATAGACAAATTAAAAGAGACAAGTTTTCGGTTTCCTTTCGTAAAAATAAAACTGTCTATAGCCAGCGACATTACCATAATGCAGGTTAACCCTCAACCTGTTTCTAATTTAGAGTGGGACAGTTAGTTGAATTAAATAACTGTGCACGTAGGCTACTGATAAGATATTTTACCAATTACCATTGATGAGTAAGACATAAAGCTTTGCGTCAGTGGAGGGCTACGATGAGATCGCATAAATAGCAATCAACAGAATTTTCTTGAAATTCTACATGAGTAGAATATTAAGTAGCAAATGCTGCTGAAGACGTAGTTTAGATAAGGTTTAGATTTTGTTCATGATTAACTAGATAATTGCCATTCATACAATTGCATATTGTATCCTCCGTACAACTTTCCCAGAAGCCGGACTATAAAGACCCAAAGATGATTTTGGCAACATGAAAGTTTGATGCATAGCTTGCATTTGAATTTATTTTAAATGCATGCCGCGAGCTGAACTTTAACAATGCACTAATAACCAATTTCCCAAATTATTCAATTACCAAGGCTTTGACGCAAGAGCGTTAGTGATTTAAAAGCCTACACAATTATCCCTTTGCGCCACAGTGTGAAGCTGCGCTTCCCTCCAAAAGTAACCTATTCTTTTGGAAACATTTTGATGAAGTGCAATCTTAAAATAAATTAGATTGCACTGCTGGAAAAAAAGGTTGAATCGCATTCATACAAATATGTGCTGTTCAATGGCTATTTAAGTTTATAAATGCGGCAATTCAATGTATGGTGGTCCACTGACATGGTGGAAAAGCAATTAGTGTAAATACCCCCACATTGCCTAGATGGCAAGACGTTATCTTGCTATGCCTGGCACTTCAGTGCCTAGCGAGAGGGTATTCTATCCTGTAGGACACATGGTGACTGCAAAGAGGTCTACACTCTCCCCAGACAATGCAGACATCCTTATCTTTTTCAAAAAGAATTTTAAATTATAAGCAGAGGTATGCTTTGCTTTCTTTCTTTTTTTTTTTTGATGATGTGGACATAGGCTAGTTTTTAAATCACTGTCCATGTTTAAAGAGAAGGTATCATGAAGTATCATGGCTTCGTGCACTTTAAGTTGTTTTTCATTCATGGTCCATGTTTAAAAGAAGAAGGTATCATGGCTTAAATTGCACTTTAATATGTTTTTGATGTAATTTCAAGTTTTTTTTTCCCATGGGCAGAAGTGTTTTACAAAATAAATGGAGGACAAAGTTATATTTCTCTTGCCTTTCTTCTTCTTCATCTGAGATTCTGACAGGCCGTAAACCGTACGGCGTAATGCTACCCTCCACAATGCATTACAAGACACTATTCAAATCTTCTCACCATTCGCTCTCAAACTCATACCTTTGGGCAATTTAGTGTCTCCAATTAACCTGACATGCATGTGTTTGGACTGTGGGAGGAAACCGGAGTACCTCGAGAAAACCCAAGCTAACATGGGGAGAACATGCAAACTCTACAAAGAAAGGCCCCAGGCCCGAATCAAACCCACGGCCTTCTTGCTGTGAGACAACAGTGCTAAGCACTATGCCACTCTTCTTGTTTTTTTTTTTTCATCCGAAAAAGTGATCCAATCCATGGCTCAAATCCATGATACAATCCGAAGCGTGAGTTTTTTGATCCGTTGCACCCCTAATTTATATTAACAGAGTTGCAACAATGTTCAAAATTTAAAATCTGATATTTTCCAATAGCATAAAACTTTCTCAATCACAATCAATATATTGCAAATACCATTAGCATAAAACAAATAACTGAAACCAGACAGGACTGAAATAGGGAGTAGCAAGCTCAGGATATGTTGAAGGCAATCTTTGCTGTGGTTTTCTCAAATCAACTCAGAATGGTGAAAAAAATGAAATATCACTTGGTGTTCAAATTTAACCTTCAGGACAAATGTACATAACGTTACATGACACCCACATCTAACACAACAAGTGCAGGCAAAAGTCTGACATCCTCTGACAAAGCACTCAGCTTGTTGGAAGACAGCAGTAACTTCGTCAAATCTGTCTGCTCCCACCAGCGGTCAGTGCCTCCAAAAGAAAGGTTCTGCTGCCCTTCCTCTGGAGTGTCCACATTCAGCCTCCATACGCTGTGTGGAACTGAAATGCAAGACATAAGTAAACTTATGCAAATCTAAAAACAGAAACTGGACAGTCCGGTCGGATGTGACCACATGGGTGTAGCCCCCAAAAGCCCACTTCCCCGCTTTTTTGTACATTATTCGGGCAATAGAGTACTAAAGTGGTGACGTCACGCTGGTGTCGGAAGTAAAATTTCCCATTCATTTTACCCATAGGCTGTTTTTTCAGTTCACTTTTGAATCACTTGCCATTGTTTTCAAGCCTCCATCTTTTTTGAGATTTTGCATTATATTTCCGATTAAAAACAAATATAATTTTTCTTGACCGGAATCAGTTATATTTCAAATCATTTTAATATTTTGCCACCATGCTAATCCTCTTTGTAGTCTAACAACTACATGTCTCATGATCCTCCTGATTCCCAGGCTGAAGTTTAGGTTAGAAGTTTCACGTCTCGAATTTTCCACACCTTGCTATAGCCGTTTGTTTGATTAATTAGTTAGCCACTCTATGTTCTTCTTGGTTACGCTTTCCTTGCTAAATATCAAGTTTTACAAGTAGCGCCAATTTACTTCAATAGCCAGGCATCTTTGGCCAAAGTTTGTTGGTTTAAAAACTTTGTAGTCTGCAAAGAAGCTTACCAGCCTTGTCAGAGCATAACTGGGTTAACTTAGCCAGTGAGCTAATTTACAGACTTCGGTAGTTGTCAAACTTTATATAAGGCACATTTAGTTAAATGCCAGCTTGTGAAATGCTCGCAGCTCAACGCTAGCTAAGTAGCCAAATAATGCTTTTATTCATTTAGCTAGCTCGCTAGCTAGGCTAGCAAACTAGCGAGCCATTTCACTAGCTGAGCTAGTTATATTTAATGAATAATTCTACACACTAGCTTGCTAAATAACAGTAAGTGACAGAACCAGTAAATGGTACTATCGGTTTAGCTTCTTGCACAAGATGTAATAAGCTCACTAAGCTGGCTAGCTCGGTGGTTCGCTTGCGTTGCTTAATGCTAGCTAGCTAAAAGGCAAAATAACTATTCATTGTGATCCTTTCATTTCTAAGTATGTAGCTAGCTAACAGTAGCCCGCTATGTGGGAACGGGAGCACGGACATATGGCAATGTAGGGCATTGATGGGCTATCGTAGTGGTACGTTATGAATGTTGGCAGAAACTGAGGTACCTCATTGGTGTGGAACAAGTCATGGGGTACTTGGCCACTTGTGCAGCGGATATGATATTTGGAGAAGTGGACTACAAACTGGACTACAAATGCAAAAGCATGTAATTTTTGGCGATAAACTACAAATTTGATGTGATCATTTGAATCTGTATACCCTGTAGGCTAATTCGAATTTGGGCAATGCCAGAAAGTGTCCAAACCCCATTATAAATTCCCATAGGCATTTTACTTCCGACACCAGAAGCTAAGTAGCTGTGATGTCATCACTTTCATACTCTATACTTTCACCATGGCAACCAAAATCGATAAGTGTCATATGTGAAGTATAACACATCCCCATAGCAAAGAAGGTAAGCAGTCAAGAATTGCAGCCTGTACAGCATACACAAGGAAATCTCTACATTTTGCCACTAATTTTCATATTATTTCGCCAATACCGTCGCCATGGCAACCAAAATTGATAGGTGTCATAAGTGAAGTATAACACACGTACATACCAAATATTAAAGTAATCGGTAAAAAATTGCAGCCTGTACTGCGTCCACAAGGAAATATCCATGTTTTGCCACTAATTTGGAAACTATTCAGCCAGTACTGTGGCCATGGCAACTAAAAATCATAGGAGTCATAAGTGAAGTATAATGCATGTCCATCCCAAATATGAAAGTAATCAGTCAAAACTTACGGCCTGTAGAGCGTCCACAAGAGAGTGTCTACAGACGCGGTGGCGGCAGAGACGACACGCGTGAATCCATAATAGCCACCCGACTTCGTCTGGCCTGAACACCGGTCATTTGACTACATTAGTCTTTGAACAACTGATTCAAACCAGGGGCAGGGGAATATAAAAGATGTTGAAGTGCAAATATTCCCCTCACTAGCTAGTCAGCTAGTATTTCAGCTACAGTTCGTGATTAGCTATCCATGCATCTAACAAAGCATTAACATTAAGTAAACACTGGCTGAGAGTACCAGTGGGCAATGCATTTCAAACTGTGGTCACTCAACAAATAGACCCAATCCCAATTCCCTTCCCCTGGCCCCACACCTAGTCTCTGAGCGCCATCCAAAATGCTGCTCCAAGTAGGGGTGGAAACCTCTTCCTTGGAAATTGGACACTTTACCATACTTTTTAGTGTATCTCCAAGAAGTTTTTCAGGCCCCAGGGTACCCTTCAACTCAAATGCAACAGTTGATTTGATGGCATAGCAGGTTGTTCTCTATTTTTAGAGCATGAACTCAATTTTTTACACTCTGTAGATGGCACATGGAGATCAAAAAAGAATAATGATGAATGATAGGGTGATATTATGTAATTTGGGACACTTTTTGGTCGGTTGCCTTAAAAACCACCTAGAAATCTGAGGACTACCTGAAGTATTCTTTTTAAAGCATAATGGATCTCAGTTTCAAGATTACATGTTACTTTTAAAACTTATTATTGATCTCTGTTATATGTCTATAAAGAATACACTTTTTCACATAGGGCCAGGTAGGTTTAGATAGCTATTCCCCCATAAATGAAATTATCATTTAAAAACTGTATTTTGTATTTACTCAGGTTGTCTTTGTCAAATATTAAAATTTGTTTGATGATCTGAAACATTTAAGTGAGAAAAATATGCAAAAAATTTAGAAATCAGAATGGGGACAAATACTTCTTTACAGCACTGTAAGTCATCAGATGGGTGTGAAAATGGTACCCTCATATGTTTATGTTTTGATAACGGTTTGTAGAAGTAGAATTTTTGAAACTCAATAAAACCACAACAAAGGGGTTAAAACTACTATGATTGGCTATAAAGGGCAGTGCCTAGAGAACAAATCCTGAAAAAAAAAATCATCATCAGTTTGCATCATCAGTTCCAGAGTTACAGCCCGTTAAACATGGGGGGTGGAAAAATGTGAATTTTGCCAAATGGGGTGCCAAGCTCACTTTCATGGACATGCAAAAGGGTTCCACTGCACTGTCATTGGTGTCAGGAATAGAGAAACGTGGCAGCAGTTTGTAGAAAAAAGATTTACAGGTGTAGAAAGCGTGAGAAACATGGGTGTTGTAAAGAAGATTGTGAGCTGACCTAATAGCAGGCTATTTGTTTTCAGTGAGTGGAAAATCATGACATGAGGGCATTTGACTGTGAACAAAGTAAGATCGAAAGGGGGAAAAAAACACAAGCACCGGGGAAAATATTGTTCGCGGAAACCATAAGAAGGATGCAGGCAGAAAAGGAAACTACAAGGACGAGGTGTTACAGAAGGGTAGGAAAGCAAAATTGGAGAGGTGACAGGAAAATAAATATAGATAGGATTGTTTTGGCATTCATGCTTTGGTGATTAACTGCACGAGTGAAATAGAAAAGAAATCAGATAACATTAGGAAGGTGGTAGAAGCAGCTAGGGAATGGGCATTTCTGATGTGTAGGGGGACGAAATTCTACATCTCACATATCCTGAGGTAGGCGCACACCTCAATGCGTCTGTAAACCGGAAATCTTACACGGCGCAGTAGGGACTTCACACCAGCACTATTGTTGCTTCAGGTAGTAAACAGTAAAGCCAGTCAACGGAGCTTAACATGACTAGCACCCAATCAGCTAGAAAAGTAATCTGAAGTTAATTCCGAAATCATCCAACCAGAAAACGATACTGTCAACACTCATTTCAACGCGCCATACCTTCAGTCAAACCCCGTCCGGAAAGATTCAGTTGACCACTCTTCCTTGCTGCATTCAGTAATCCACGGGGAACTGGAGTTTCCGGAGGTTGCGTTTGAAATCCAGCCCTGGAATTAATTTTGGCATCTTTTTTGAACCGAGACATAATGTCAGCTAGGTCGTGATCAACTATTGTTGGTGAACGTTAGTGACTAACAACTATCGAAGGTAGTGAGTCTGTCGTTGCACAAGCGCCAGGCTTGTTCACATGCCGTTTATCTTGCGGGATGCGCGTGTTCGTCGAATCACGACAGCAATGTTTAATCAGTAACCTGCAATCTTACATTCCTAGGCGGGAAGATGGTAAAAAAATTGCAATAATTCCACCTCTTCTTCTTCTGATAGTTCTCTCTTCAGCTACCCAGAAAAGCGCAATGCTGCCCTCCACCGTTTAAAAAATTTTAGCTTCCCTAAATCACTTTCAAGAGTAGCCCGCAAGAATTTGTTTCGTCTTTCCCGACTAATTTAAAATCTTTCCCAAAATAAAGCAGCGACCTCATAGAAGAAACCCCCCAATCTGAAAACTCTAAATAGTTGTTTCTTTTCGAAATTATACTTGCCACAACCAGAAAGAACACGAGAAACAGTTCCAGGGCTGCCATAAGTGCACAAACCATCCATGGCTGCGTCTGAATAGTCAGTCCAAAGTTAAATTCCATTGTCCATGTCCATATTCAACATTGATTTGCGATTTTTTCATCTAATTGTTTTGGTGAACGGGCCTTCATGACTGAAATGACTGTCCCAGCATATTTGTTAAAAACTTTGGGGAGGCTCCAGGAAGGTCGGCTGGTATGTTAAATTGCCACTTGCCGTCACTGGAGAGAGAAAATAAAATACAGACAAAAATACAAGCACTTGCACATGCAGATTCACTATGCGGCACATACAGAACGAGGGTCATCTACACCTCCATAATTTCACTTTAAGTCTTAGATGTACCACATTTTTTAATATTTACTTTTGCAGCAGAGACTGTGCAGACACTTTTTCCAGAACATTTTTAAAACAGTTTCCTCCAGGCCTTCCCAAGGACCTACATTTGGAATATCATAGCATCTTCATGCAATAGCCCATAATAATAATCTCCAAAAAGATTTTGATTTCAACAATCACTCGACTCACCCCTGCCTTAGGTTGTCTCCTCGATAGGAGATCTTACCCGTCTCTGGAGTGAGTCACACACACATGCAGGAGCTCAGCACTGAGCTTTGTATTCATGAGGGGGACGGTTTCCTCACCCCTCATAATGGGACAGTTATGAGATCATTCCAGTTGAACTGGGGCTATTGCAGCCACTTTGTTGGAATAATAGAGTAAACATTTAAAGTAGAAAAACTAATCAAAAACAATTTGAAACAGATGCTGCAATTATAGATCTGACAGTCAGATTCTAACCAGCTAAATCAAATAGGTCCCAATTCACGAAATTTGTCTTGTGTATTTTTTCCCTCGGTCTGAATGTGCTTTACAAAATCATCAATGTCAACTTAATTATTTGGAATACAATGAGTTGTCGATGTGCCACCCTGATAAATTAATATTAAAAATTCATAATTACTCAAATTGCTCACCCTCATTCCTGAGCTCCAATAAAATTTAAATCAATATTTTTGGGCAGTGTACTTCTAATTTTGTGTTTCAAGTGTATTCTGGGTCAAAAGATGGGGCAGTAACAATAATATCTTTTCACAGTGTATTTTCTCCCCAATTCATTTTGATTTAGAAACCCACCACAGTCTAGGGTTCCTCAAACAGTATGGAGGAGATGCACGGTCAGGCAATTCACCAAACGGGCATATATTGAATATTCAACTGTAGTATAGTTTTTTCATTGGGATCCCAGTACATGAAGGAAAACAATCATTCCAGAGTTAGTCAGTTCACTCCTCCGGTTGCCGTCACTGTCACAGTTCCCATCTTTCTCACTACTAGTAAATCCCCTCCCTATGGAAAATATTTTGTCAGCCTAATCAAAATAAATTTAGAATGTGATCACGTTATTAGTCGACTTTTCCAATTATATGGTGCACCATTTGAATTTAGTCTTACTCTTGTGTTGATACTCCAAATTTATTTCCTCAAATTTACTTTATAAGGATCTCTTTCAAGATGCAACCCCATAATTGAATCCTTAGCTGGCCAGCTTTTCTTTTCATTCAAGGTCATCTTACTCTCTTCTCTTTTGCAGTGCGCTCTCTGTGGAAAAGTTTCAATAGAATGTGTTAGATGCATACAACAATTAACAAAACTTCAGTCATAATTTTTCTGCTTTTCCTCTTGCTTGTGCCTGGATGTTTTCCTGTTAAAGTTAAAAATCGGGGAAAGTTTATTAGTCATTTTGTCTTCTTGTATTGTTGGTCCACTCCTGTTTAAAAACAGAGAAAAAAATCATGAATTTATTAATTGAATTTCTTCGGTCAGGAAAGCTTTCAGTCACATTTTTAAATCACACCCTTGTTATAAAATTTGAACCTTTACATGACTCATTTTCTGGACAGAACTTATTCTTGTTAAACAAATTAAGAAAATTCCAAATGAAATCGTATTGCTTAGACCCACCTTCTCTCTTTTTTGTTCTCTGACTTCGGCATGTCAATCTTTCATCTAACTCCTCCTCCCTTTTATGCTCTCACATTCCTACATTCACGGTCTAATAACTTTTTTCCTTCTGAGCACTAAAAAATCCACTGAATCCATTGAAATGCACACATTAATCGCGGAAATAGCAACAGAAAAATTAAAACCTGCTACCGAAACTGTAAAAACAGCAACATAAACTGCTGACTCAGTAGCATAAGACTATGAAACTGCAACATTTTCTATCGCATCTGTCTTTGCCATTTACTGCGCTTGCGCGTACGGGCCCAGGCTTCTTTCAGAGATGGCGGAGTCAGGCGTGTCTCCTTCGGTTGGTAAGTAAAACTTCCAAATATGACGTTATTGTGAATGCAAATGTATAACAATGTAACATCCACATTCTCGTAAATTCATTTATTTTAGCATGTCATCAGAAAGTCGCCAGATTTAGCGAGAAAGTCGCCAAGTTGGCAACACTAAGACTATAGCGAAATCGACAGTGCACATTTCATTGTTTATTTTTGGTGGTGACATGCCAAAATAAGTGAATTTACGTGAATGTGGATGTAACAGCTACGTCTATTTCCGCGATTAATGTGTGCTTTTCAAAGTTTTTGTGTGCTGAGACTACGTTTTCTTTGGTAGGCCTGTTAATGGTTTCTGGATTTCAACCTTCCGTCCAATCTCCTTTACTTCCTTCACCTTACTTTTGTATTTTACTAGCCAATACTAGCAGTTTGTTGTTTTCGCTAAGATTACTTATCCAACTAACATTGTATATAATACTAACTTACTAACAAGCACTAGGGATTGTATAGCTTGTAATGTGAATATAGGCCACTGGATGGCAGTATTTACCTTTTTTTTGTTAAGCTCAGACTGGAGCTAGGTTTGGGCATGTTTCGGGCATGTCTGAAACAAGTCCCTGAGAAAAGATTTAAAAAGTCTAAAAGGTGGGAGAGGTCTGCAAAAGAGTATATAAAGGGGAGAATTGAGACAGTAAAGTGGTAGGAGAAATTGCAAGAAGAAGGATACATGTGACCAGACCTGTCATTCTGTTCAAGACCTGCGAAGCTTATAGTGGATTTTTGCCTGTGCGTTAGAGCATTTTCCTCAACCAGGACATCACCAAGGAACCCAACCAAAGGGGACTGTAAATATTTCTGTTTTTTTCTTACTAATCAATCTTGGTCATTAGTTGTAGGTTAGTGTTATTCTTTGTCGGTTAATTAAATGTGTTTAAGTTTTTAAAACTGTGTCTGTCATCCCTTGCTGTTGCTGTTACTGTTGTGTTGTAAATGTAAAAACAAATTGGGGCCATAACAAGTGTTATGGATTTTCTTCAACATATTGAGATTCCCCCATCCTCAAGCAACTGGAGAGACAGATTCTCAAAAAGTACAAACTTTGGCTTGATTGTGTCATGATGAAAAATGCAAAGCTGGGTTCCTCCTCTCCCGATCTGGTCCCTCGCAAACTGTCCGTAGCACTCCCGATTTTCTTTAACCCTGTAAAAAACTCCCCCCTGTAAAATACTGACCAACTGAGCTATGGCTTTCAGTTTTTATACAGGAAAATATGGTCCCTCCCCTCATTACAATTGGTCAAGTAACTTGAGATGGCAATTAGGTAATCTTTCTGAATTTGATACATCCCACAGTGAAAAAATACTGTCACGCATGAGTCACGCAGGAGATGCATGCGCATTACAATGGACACTTACTGTCACACCCAGATGAAAAATATACAGAGATCAGAAATACAAAGACAGAAAATACAGCCAAAAGAAAAAGATACCAGTGGATGAATTTGATGCATATCAAATTAAAAACAAATAATTCAATTGATTATGTTTTCAGTAGCAAATAATGATTTTGCTGAACAAATATTTATCAAAGCTATAGAAATCAAATACATCCTCTGATTATGTTTTTTGAATCAAGAAAACAGAAGCTTGCTAATCAAAGCTACAGAAGCTGTTGCTTATGTGTGTGTGTGCTGCTCATGCAAGTGTGAACTGCATTGCCCTGTATGTATATTTGTCTGTGTTTGCTCTGCAGTATATGAATTACTTGTATGTATGCGTGTGTGTGTCATGTGTGTGTGTGTGTGTGTGTGTGTGTGTGTGTGTGTCTTTCTGCTGCCTGCATAATATAATTATTGATTATTAGTATGAGCAAATGATAAAATATATCTATAATCAATATTATCGAATATAACAAACAATGCTGAAATAAAATCCTCAACACAAGCTGCACTTACTAATTGATTAACAAGCTCTCAGTACTCACCCTGTTCCAGTCTCCGCCCCTTGTCTTTCCCTAATCTTCTCTGCTGCATTTCTGTGGATTCTCCACATCTGCTCGAGCTGTCCTTTCTCTCATTATCTATGCACGTTAGAACTCCTTGAATGGAGCCGTATGTTTGTATATAGGATTGTCTCGTGATCCCTGTCCGCGTTTTGGCTTTTGCCTACTTTATGTGATCAGGTTCTCCCTCTTGTTCCACCCTTTGTAATTCGTCTCATTTCCTGCACCAGTGTTCTATGTACCCTGTGATCTCCCTGGAGTGTATATTTGGTGTCTCTTCACAGAACTTCCTTGTCAGAACATTTCTCATGTTTACCTGTGCTGCTATTGTATTCCGCCTTGTACTCATTGTGTTACTCTTCTGACTGAACCGTCCGAATTTCAATTTTGGCTCTGCATTTCTTGGATTACTGATCATCTGTGTTTTCGAACCCTTTTTGCCCCCTGGTTTTTGATTTTTGCTTCTCTGACAAACCTGTGTCTGTGTACCAAATCTATTTTTGCCTGACTACAAGTTCTGTGTTTGCTGCCCTGGTTTTCGACTCTGATTCTGCCCTTCTGGATTTTGACTTTTGGATTGTGGACTCTGTACTTTTCCCTTCTGCCCAACGGGGGTTACCCCCCTCGCTCAAAATCTCCTCACCTACAATCCTGTGTTCTCGCGACTGGTTCCTGAACAATACCTCACAAATTGTAAAATATTTACAGGGGTTTAGTATAATTACTGTAAATACCTCCAAGTAAGGAAGGTTAGTTGTAATCAGTTAAACAATACTGTGTCAATTAGATCGGTCACGTACTACGACGTTAGCGTCATTGGTAGTGAGAGAGAAGAGGTGCCATTCTCACACACACACACACACACACAGCCTACTGTGTGCGCACCTCAAAACATTCTATTTTTAACGTCTCCTAACTAGGAGTTCGTTACTATCAACGGTTAAAATCATCATTCGATTTATTCATTAATAACACTTATCTTCAATAACATACATAAATACAATATTAATTGAATAATATTTGGAAAACAGTATACTAAAAGTCAATCTCCGATTGGTTTTTAAATAGTTACCTCAGTTACCCTTGGTTGCTAGTTATCCCATTCAAACTAATGAACTAGAAGCCAACAGTTCTGACACTCGCCAGTGGATGCCAGTGAAATAGTTCACTCACCGTGTTGTGGTTTTCATTCAGACATATTTTCAGATTATGAAGTTCCCCCCTCCTCAAGCAATGGGAGAGAGATTCTTCAGACAATTGGGCTTTATTGTGCCATGTTGATAAATATAAAGCCGAGTTCCTTTCGTGCAAAAGAACTGATTTCTTACTTTTCATTCCCAGTTTTTATACCTTCCTCAAAGGAAATATCTTCCAAATATGGCCTTTCCGCATTCTCATTCTCGCACTGCAATTGGACAGGCAAACTAAAACACTGTTAGCTGATTCCTCTGGAATTCAAAGCAAAGATGAGTTGCACATCACTAAAATGGAGTGGAAAATTACAGGCAAGAGATGAAAGGACAAAGGAAAAATACAGCTAGATGAATAGGATACAAGTGCATACATAAATGATTTAATTAATTCAGTAACAAATAATGAATTTACTGAACAAATATTGATCAAAGCAACAGAAATCAAATACATCATCTGATTATGTTTTTGAATCAACTAAACAGAAGCCTGCTTACTAATCGAAGCTACAGAAGCCCACTGCTTATGTGTGTGAGCTGCTTGTGCATGTGTGAATTGAATTGCTGTTATGTGTGTGCGTCTGTCTGTGTGTGAACTGTTTGTGTGTGTGTGTGTGTGTGTGTGTGTGTGTGTGCGTGTGAACGTGTGCTGCCTGTGCCTACATAATATGGTGATTGATTATGATTATTGATTATGGTTATTCAACATGGCAGTTGATCTACTGATGAATATGATGAGAAATATTGAAGCATAATCCTCAACAACCAGAGTTCAAATTATACACAAACACAAGGGTCTTCTAGCTGCAGAAAAGGGGTGAAAAAAAAGATGTAGAATGAAAAAGATGATTTGATAAAAAGGGCTTTGAAGAGAAAAGTGATTTTAATTTTTCTGAGTATTTGTACTGGACAGAGATGAATAACCTTCATTCAAGTGATTTCAAGTCGTTCAAGTGAAGACTAAAAAAACAACCCCTTCACCTAGGAGATGAGTATACATCAAAATAAAAGTCTTTGAGAGTACATTCACTTTCAACTAGATCAAGAAGATGATGAAAAGAAAATAAATATAATCATGTGAACTCAGCTTCTTTTGTTATTTCTATTTAAGAATTATTTATTCTATTTATTCATATTTATATTTGTATCTATTTATTGGGCACTGACCATTACTAAATTTATGGTCCTAGTAACCAAACTTTAAGGTGGGTTACACTATAATCATGCAACAAATTGGACCTCTCACACAAACAGTACACTCCAACATTCGTAATCTTGGTGTCATCTTTGATTCAGCACTTTCACTTGACCTTCATATAAAGCAGCTGACAAGATCTTGCTTCTATCATTTCAGAAACATCAGCAAACTCAGCATTTGTTACAGCTACAGAACTCGAAATGATCACTCACGCACTCATCTCATCCCGTATTGACTATTAGTCCGTGAGCTCAGGGGGCCCACCTTGCACCCCCCCCTAGAATTGACAAAACTATGTTTATCAGACAGCTTAGTGTCTCTACTTTAATATTAGACATGTTAACATCGAAAATACAAGGACTTAACACACCAACCGGGCCACTTTTTGAAACGATATAGTGAAAAATTGTATTGCTAAAATTAGGGATGGGGAAATTGAAATGCTAATAACTTCCGAAGTAATCGTCCTAGGATGATAAACTACCACTCAAATTGTTACTCTTGATGAGTGCTACACGTTGATATGTGATTTATGCAAATTGGTTAATTATTGAGGTCGCCAGAGGTCAAAAGGTCATGAAATTTGGGTCATGTCTAAAATTGGACACCATGGCACGTATTCGAATATAGCACACTAATTTCAAGGCATTTTTGATGTTAACAACTTGTAAAGCCTTTGGGAGACATCCTGAGATGATTTTAAATGGGCAATGTTCAAGTATTTCCATCAGTTTTGTTTCCACAGTGAAAGACAAAAGGCCATTTTTCAGAAAGTGGAAAAAATGTCATTTTGGGGTAGGGGAAATTCTAAACCTCACAACTTTCGAACTAATTGTCCAATGATAATAAACTGCCATTTAAATTGTTGCTCTTGATGAGTGCTACATGCTGATTTGTAATTTATACAAATTGGCTGATAATTGAGGTCACCAGAGGTCAAAAGGTCATGAAATTTGGGTCATGCTTAAAATCTGACGCCATGGTACATATTTCATTATAACGCACTTATTTGGAGGTATATTTTATGTTAACGACTTCCAAAGGGAGATATCCTGATACGATTTTAAACTGACAATGTTCAATTATTTTCATTGGTTTTGTTTTCAGGATTAACGACAGGAAGGTATTTTTTCTGAAAATGAAAACAAAAACATCTTTTTTGGTAGGGCTAATACAAACAACCACAATGGCCCAATTTTTGGCCAGCTTTACCCGGGACCACAAAAAATGTTTTTTGGGAATGTGCTCTGCATAATTGAAAAATGACCTTATTCAAATTGGACTTGAACTTAGGTCATCAAAGGTCAAATATGATGATCTTGTGGAGGCCACAATTCATGACCAAGCGGTGACAATTTTAAGATCATAATGGTAATTAAGGGTACAACATCATCACCTCACTATTAAGTGATTGTATAATGATAACCAATCACAAAAAGTTAAGAATATAATTGGAGGCCCAGACATAAGGAATCGGTCATGAGGTTGTACCATCAATTTGATTTCGTGAGACGACTTACCAAACGTCAAGTCACTCCCATTACTAATCACTGTCACTGTCGCTCTCGCTTTCCTCTCCGGTCTCATCTTCAGTACCATACTCTGAATTCATATCTTCTTCCTCACCAGAGCTTTCTTCATCTTTCTCAGCTTCAAGCAGGTCTGCAGTCTTTGGTGGAAGTACATCACAGCTGCAGCACGACGGTTCCACACTACCGTCGACACTACGCATCCAACCATGATTGTCTGTGGGATTGGGGATGTACGGTTCGGCAATGTGGGCTCGTTTCCAGATCCCAACTTAGTAGTTCACTCTTTTGGTATGTTCTCCCAAGCAAACTCGTCGTGGCAGAAGCATTGACAAGTCCACCTTTCCTTTCATACTGAGCTCTCCTCCCCCGCACTTTGAAATCAGCAATGTGTATCTAAGTTCGTCAACTTCCGTTATCCCTCCTGCTCACTTGTACATTTGACAAGTGAACTGTTCTAGTCCAATTAGGACATCGTCAGAAACTTCCCACTTCTCCCCAAGTATTGAGAAAACCTCTTGGAACCTCGGCTTCTCCTTCGGCAGTTTAATTGGCTGGACTTTTCCTATTCCCTTGAAACCACTAGTAGTATCACAACGTGTGTAGGCGTGCAGCCCGAGCAGTACCTTGGAGTGAAGTCTTTTGCCATTTGTGTGATGTCCAGAAGTCACGCACAATGATGAAAACTGGAAAAGCAATTAAGAAAAAAAATGTAAATTTTGGGTCCTGGCTGCTTATTTGCCCGTAATGTTGGAATATTTCCCCAAAAATAAAGGTTGTGTGGCCAGATTAGGGCAGACTAAAATAAAACAATTTCCCTGGTGCTAGGTTGAAAATTGGAAAAGCTCTTGAGAAAAAACTAAATTTTGAATCCAGGCTGCTTATTTGCCCATAATGTTTAGAATTTTCCCAAAAAGACAAGTTGTGAAAGGTGCCCACATTGAAACAGATGAGAACATAATTGATCCACATGCTCTGACAGTGCTTCCCATACCTCTCCTGAAGGCACTCCTCTGTGTTGCATGTTTTAGATCTCTCCCTGCTCCAGCACAGGTGATTCAAATGATCAGGTTGTCATCAATCAGCTTTATGGGGTGTTTAATGAGCTGATCATTTGAATCACCTGCGCTGAAGCAGGGAGAGATCTAAAACATGCAGGACAGGTGGGCCTGCGGGAGTGGTTTGTGAGCCACATCTCTATAATTTGACTGGGAAAAACCATTGAGGGAAAAAAAAAAAGATTACAAATTATCCCACAATGTAGGTATTTTTCCCCATGAAGAAAATTTCTGAAAGGCAAAAATGAAAATCAACTTTCACTCAAGACTCTCCAAAAGAAATAATCCCCAAATTATGCCAATATTACAATTTCAATACTTCTCATAGACGTATCTGAAGCTAACGTAACATAAATATAATATCAGTCACATTGAATAAGTCACTTTTAGGTCACATTTATGTTGCAATATACATGGAAATACATCAAGACATTTGAAAATATAGAGAATATATTTTGTGAATATCGAGAAAATATATTTTGTCAGCTATTTCAAACAGCATTTTCTGTTTTAAGCTGTACAAATGTCCTTCTATTGTCAGCTGAATGTGTCAATATAAAAGATCAGACGTTTTGAAGGTTCTACGTTTTTCAGTTGTTACGCAATTTCTCGACGGTCTCTAAATAACTAACCACTTCTGTCCGCGATCGTTCATTTTCTCCGTGAATCTCATGGTAGTTTTTCCTGTGCACTTCGAAACAAAAGCAAAACTATAAAAAAATTAGAGCTGTGAAACGTAAGAACATAACTGGATCTTACTAGAGTGGGCGTGTCATATGAAAGTTGAGAAACGAGTTTACTGAGCAACGAACCTAAAATTTACTCTACGACTGTCATAGCTTGCTCATTCTGTTTATCACATAACTGAATCTAATTTCATGGAAAGCAAATGTGATTTCCCTTAGCGCCCAATGTATGTTAGCACTGCGGTAACTACATCGCTCTGCTTACGTACTCACTCACAGTCACTGGCATTCGTGGCTGAATGAGCAAGGCGCAGTAAATTCAGTCAAATGAGTAGCTAGCTGATATAAGCTCGCAGAGTACAAATACTCATACTAATAATAATAAGATGGTGCTCACTCTATAGGGATGCTAACCCATGCCTCCTTTTGACCTTGACCTTTGACCTTTCAACCTCAAAATGCAAATTTGGACAGGGTACCCTAGGATCATCTGCCCCACAAAGTTTAGTCACGCTAGATTCAGTGGTGGCCAACCTGTCGTGGGGACAGACACACGCACACACACACACAGTGCTAAACTGTATACCCACGCCCGACGGCGCTAAACTGTATACCACGCCGCCTCGTCGGGCATGGGTAATGACTAATATTGGTTCTGAAAAAGTATTGCGTGCAAGTTACCCCTTCGCAAAAAGTAGTTTACTTGGAGTTTATATTATTTATTAAGTATACTTGAGTATAAGTATAGCAAGTATACTACGGACTATGTACTTGTAGTATACTAGAAAGTATACTAATTTAATACTTCTTCAAACTGAATTGGAACATTTTTAAGTTTATAAAAGTATACTTTTAAGTATACTTCAAGTTTAAGGAAAGTAAACTGAAAGTACCCACCTTGTTTACATCTAAGTTTTATCTCCTCCGCCAAGGAGGTTATGCGATCGAGTCGCTTCATTTATTTGCCCGTCTGTTTGTTTGTTTGTTTGTCTGTGGACAGGATTCTCGGAAACTACTGGACGGATCTTCATGAAATTTTCACCAGAGGTAGATCTTGGTCCATGGACGACTCCATTAAATTTTTGTGATGATCTCGATCCAGATCTGGATTCTGGATCCGGATCTTTATTTACACACTCAGTGACATTTCTCAGAAACTAATGAACGGATTTTGATGAAATCTGCACAAAAGGTAGATCTTGGCCCAAAGATTATACATTACAAATATGGTGATCATGCGTGTCAAAATCTTCGATCCGGATCCAGATCCAGACAGGGATCAACTTTCTCAATGAGATAATTTCTTTGTATACCACTGCAGCATTTTCACCAAATGTTGATCCAAATTAGATCATCTCTGATGGAACAGTCTCAAAATATTGTTAAAGACTGTGTGTGTCCGGATCCAGATCTGGATCAACAATTTCGACTCTGAGGTCAAATATTGAAATCATACAAACTATATCAAGTAATACCTCATATGAAAGCCCTTGATGAAGGCTTACCGAATCTGACAGAATCTTTTCACTTAGACATCATTGGAAGACGAGAATGGGTGTTTTAGCAAATTTCACTCAAACTTGTTGCATGGGTGGGTCTGAAATCTTCCAAACAGAAAGATCTTGCGTTTGTATCAACGTCATCCCTTGGCAGAGATCAGAAATCTCGGATTGCTCTTGTTCAATACAGCAAGTACGCTACAAGTGAAGTATACTGTGAGTGAACTAGTTCTATACTTTCAGTATACTTTTCAATTTATAAAAGTATACATTTAAGTATACTGCAAGTAAACTTACAAATATACTGCTAGTTTATTAGTTGTATACTTCCAGTAAACTTTTCAGTTCTTGAAAGTACAGTGAAATTTTATGCTAGGAAACTTAAAGTGTCATTAGATGTTTAATGACAACAGTGAGTCAGGACTTCAGGTTCACATCTCATCAGACAGACAACATCCTCATCACTACACTGGAATATTGTGTATTATTCTATCAGAGAGAAGATCTCAACTTCCTAGCCCGCCAACACCAACTTACTTTCCCAGGTTGTCTCTCATCCAAGCACAAACCAAGCCTACACCCACTTAGCTTCAACCACAGAGCTGGTTCAGAAAAAGTTGTGGTATGGTTGCTAGTTTTACAAGTAATTCAGATATTTCATTGTCACTATGTCAGATAGCTCTGAAGTTCCAGTCTTCTTAATTTCATGATTTAAAATACTGTGTACATTTATCTGTGAATCTGCACATAATGGCCAGCAAGATCGAACTGATATCTCAACTTAAACACAGCAATGTTTGGTGCTGGTACAATATGCAGGGCTTTGATGTCCAATGTCCAAATGTTCAATCATTTATTAAACAGAATGTACCATCTTTCAAGTGAAATGTGGAAAGAAGCCACTAGATGGCAGTATTTACCTTTTTTTTTGTTAAGCCCAGTCTAGAGCTAGGTTTGGGCATGTCCTGGGCATGTCTGAAAGGGAAAGTCCCAAAGAATGAAAAAAAGTCTAAAAGGTGGGAGGGGGCTGCAAAAGAGTATATTATGAGGAAAATTGAGAGAGTAGAGAAGTAGGAGAAATTGCGAGGAGAAGGATACATTTGACCAGACCTGTCATTTCTTTTCATGACCTTTGAAGCTTTTTGTGGATTTTTGCCTGTGTTGGAGTATTTTCCTCACTCAGGACATCACCAAGCAACCCCACCAAAGGGACTGTAAATATTTTTTGTTCTTGTATTTATCAATCTTGGTCAGTAGAGTCGATAGTAAATTACTTAAAAGTGTTTGTTTAATTAAACCTATTTGAGTTTTGAAATTTTGTCTGTCACCCCTTGTTGTCTTATGTCCTAACAAATTGGGGCCATAACAAATTGGGGGCTCGTCCGGGATAGACCATTGTGTGAGTCATTTATTGAAAATCTAACATTTCAAATTGTAAAATTGTTTTTTGAATTTTCCTATATATATATATATATATATATATATATATATATATATATATATATATATATATTGACAGATCAACAGCAATGGATGATTTCTTGGCATCACCAACCGAAGAGGTGTCTTTTAAAAAGACAGAACTGCGAGAAATATGCAGACATTTAGAGCTGGCAGAGGTAAAACCAGCCATGCGAAAAGCGAGACTGGCTAGAGAGGTAGTTGAATATTACATTGAAGAAAATGTGTTTGCACCAGGAGATCTGGAACAGTTTCCAGTGGAAAATCCAAATGTAGAAATTGAAATTAAATTAAAACTGCTAGAGATTGAAAGGGAGGAAAGAGAAAAACAAAGAGAATTTGAGTTAGAAAAATTAGCAAGAGAGGGAGAGAAAGAGGAAAGAGCAAAAGAGAGAGACAGAGACGGAGAGATTTTGAATTAGAGAAGGTAGATAGAGAAGAAAGACTCCAAATGGAGCAACTAAAAATTAAAATTGAAGCTAAAAATAAATTTCGTGCTAGCCAGGAGGTAAAACTGGTGCCTCCATTCCTGGAGAAGGAAGTTGATAACTATTTCCAGTGCTTTGAAAAGGTAGCTAAAAGCTGTCAGTGGCCAAAGGAACACTGGCCTCTGATGTTGCAAACTGTCCTCAAGGGTAAAGCTCAACAGGCCTATTCGGCTTTGTCTGCAGATGATTCCTCTGATTTTGAGGTTGTCAAAAAGGTTATATTGAGAGCTTATGAGTTGGTTCCAGAGGCTTACTGACAAAATTTCAGAGGTCTGAAGAAACCTGACAATCAGACTTATGTGGAATTTGCTAATGAGAAGAAAGTTTGCTTTGAGCGCTGGTGTACTTCTATGAAGGTCAAGGATGATTTCAACTCACTAAAAGAGATGGTGTTAGTCGAAGAATTCAAGAACGGTGTTAAAGATGATATTAAGACCTACCTTAATGAGAAGCAAGCACTGAATTTGCAGTCATCTGCCAAATTTGCAAATGAATATGCTTTCCCACATAAGTCCAAATTTAACTCTAGCAGTAACAATAGATGGTTCCAATTTCAGAAGAAAGGTAATGGTGATACCCAAGATTCCTCTCAAAGACAAATCTGGTGATGGTGCTCAGAAATCGAGCCACAGTTATGATCAAAATGTGAAAGCTGACAGTGACAAAAGTGGTCGAGTTTGCAGTTATTGCAAGAAATCTGGTCATGTTACAACTAACTGTTGGTTCCTTAAAGCTAAAAAGAAAGAGAAAAGGATACCAAACTAAATGCCTTTGTGAAAACGAGGTTAGAGACCCCTGTAGTAGATGACCAATCTACTAAATTGCCTGATCCTTGTGGGGCTAAGAAGCCTGATACTGCTGACTTTGTGAGGGAGGAATTTCTCCCATTTGTGTCAGAGGGATTTGCGGCTCTGAATGAGCATTCTACTCCTGTCCCCATATATATCCCAAGGTACGCCGGAGCTTATCAGTCACTTTTGTTGATAGACTTCTTGGAGTTACTTGATGAGACCGCTTCAGGGGATTTCATACTTGTACAAGGTATTGAAGGGAGGACTGTATCTGTACCCCTGCGCTGTGTATTCTTGAAGTCAGATTTAGTTACAGGACAGGTAAAGGTGGGACTTATGTCATGTCTACCTATCAAGGGTGTTTCTCTGTTGCTAGGCAATGACCTGGCTGGGAGCAATGTAGTTCCCCTGTTCACCTTACTTCACAGCCGAGCACTGAAGATGGCGATGAAGACCCATCTGGTGCTATGGCTAAGAAGGCTCAAGAAAATGTGGTGCCGTCCAGCACATTGGATAGTCATGAATCAGGTGGTTCGCCTCATGACTCTGTTCGGCCTACTATGGTTTCTCCATTTGAGGACTTATCAGATATTTTTATCAATTTTCTGTTCAGCCAGCCAGATGGGTCTGGTGATTCTGATGTGTCTGGAGACTTGTCTCTGTCCAGAAAGCGGTTGATTCCGGAGCAAACTAATGATCCTGAAATTTGTGTACTAAAGAGGAGAGCCCTTCCTGATGAAGAAATAGATGCAGTTCCCGTTGGGTATTATCTCAAGGATGGTGTGTTGATGCGGAAGTGGCGCCCTCCTGATATCCCTGCCAATGCAGATTGGGCAGTGGTTTGGCAAATTGTTGTTCCGAAGGTCTACAGGAATGAGATCTTAACAATGACTCATAGTTTGCCCTTAGGAGGTCATCTTAGTGTTAACAAGACTGTTGATAAGATCATGAAACACTTCTTCTGGCCTGGGCTTCGGAAAGAGGTTTCCAACTTTTGCAAAACCTGTCACACTTGTGTGAGTTGGAAAACACCAGTTAGACCCACCTGTAGCTCCATTGTAGCCTATCCCAGCATTTGGGGAGCCTTTCTCTAGAGTCATTGTTGATTGTTTTGGTCCATTACCCAAGACTAGATCTGGAAATCAGTACTTTTTAACAATCATGTGTGCATCTACTAGATTCCCTGAAGACTTACCTCTGCGCAACATCAAGGCCACTGCAATCTCGAAGGCTTTGATAAAGTTCTTCACGTTGTTTGGCCTTCCCAGGGAAATTCAGTCAGACTAAGGTCACAATTTCACTTCCGGATTGTTTCAGCAGGTTGTACATGAACTAGGTGCGAAGCAGATTCTTTCTAGTGCCTATCATCCAGAAAGTCAGGGTGCCTTAGGGCGGTTTCATTCCACTCTCAAGACAATGATGAGGACTTATTGTTTTGATCATGAGAAAGACTGGGATGAAGGGGTTCATTTGCTGTTGTTTGCAGCTAGAGAAGCAGTGCAGGAGTCTACTGGATTCAGTCCGTTTGAGCTATTGTCTGGCCATGAAGTGAGAGGACCTTTGCTATTGTTGAGTGAACAATGTTAAGAGAAAGAACCACACCTCAGTCTGTTAGACTATGTTAGCAAGGTTCAAGGAAAGATTGCGTGCAGCTTGTGACCTAGCCAAAGAGAACTTGAAATCAAGTCAGGGAAAAATGAAAACATGGTATAATCATAAGGCTAGAAGCCGTGAGTTTAAACCAGGAGACAAGGTCCTTGTGTTGTTTCCCTTGCAGTCCAATCCATTGCAGGCTAGATTTCATGGTCCTTATGAAATTCTAACAAAACTCAATGATCTCAATTACATTGTAAAGACTCCAGATAGGAGAAAGCCAAAACAGTTGTGTCACATTAACATGCTGAAGCCTTATCATCATGGAAATGCTAGGGTTACAGCTGTCATTTCAGATCCTCCAATGGCCGAGATTTGTGAAGATGATAGGGAGTTTCAAGATGGTGAACCTAGAATTAAAGCTGACGTTCTTTTCTGTAAATTATCAAACTATGAAGTGTTGCAAAATCTTGATGTAAAACTCTTAGAACTTAGCACTTAGAACCCTCACAGAGAGATCAGTTTGAGAGGTTGATCAAGAAATATGAGGATCTGTTTCCTGATGTTCCAAAGAGAGTTTCTATAGCCTCTCATGATGTAGATGTTGGTGATGCCAAACCAATTTAACAGCATCCGTACCGGATGAATCCTGAAAAGAGAAAGATTGCTGAGAAAGAGGTTGAGTACATGTTAGAACATGATATTATCAGACCCTCCAACTCAGATTGGAGTTCACCCTGTGTGCTAGTTCCAAAACCTGATGGAAGTACTAGATTCTGTACAGATTATCGCAAAGTCAATGCTGTAACTAGAACTGATGTGTTTCCAATACCAAGGATTGATGATTGTATCGATAGAGTAGGGCAAGAAAAGTTTCTGACTAAGATTGATTTATTGAAGACTTATTGGTGTGTGCCTTTAACTGAGAGGGCCAAGAGCATCTCTGCTTTTGCCACACCATCTGGGATATACCAGTATGAAGTCCTACTCTTTGGCATGAAAAATGCCCCAGCCACGTTCCAAAGGATGATACAGTCTACAATCGCTGGATTACCACACATGGGTGCGTAAATCGACGACCTGATCAAATGGAGTGACTCCTGGCAAGAACACCTGAAAGATGTAGAGACGTTGTTCCAGCGCTTGACCCAGGCTAACCTGACTGTTAACCTGAACAAGAGTGACTTTGGTTGTGCTACTGTCATGTATCTTGGCTATGTCATAGGCCAGGGTAAGGTGGCACCCATAAATGCTAAAGTCCTAACCATCATGGACTTCCAGTTCCTGACAACAAAAAAAAGCTTTGCGCCGCTTCCTTGGAATGATCAGGTAATACCGCAAGTTCTGCAAGAACTTTGCTAAGATTGCTCTCAGTCTCACCAACCAACTGAAGAAAGGTGTAAAGTTCACTTGGGATGAAGCATGCCATAGAGCCTTCGATCGCCTGAAGTCTCAGCTGTGTCACTTCCCCGTGCTCAAATCTCCTGACTTCAACAAACCGTTCTTCATTGCGGTCGATGCTAGTGACTAAGCTTGTGGATCTGTGCTCCTCCACAGAGGTGACTCTGATGACATTGAGCAGGCCGTGGCATACTTCTCCAGGAAGTTCAATCACCACCAAAAGAACTTTTCCAAGATAGAGAAGGAGCTGTTGGCTCTGGTTCTATCTTTACAACACTTTGAGGTTTATGTTTGTACAGGGCAAAAGCCAATGATTGTGTACATTGACCACAATCTGTTAATGTTTTTTAGTAAGATGAAAAACAAGCATCGAACATTGTTGAATTGGAGTTTGATTTTACAGGAATTTGACTTGGAAATTAAGCATTTAAAGGGTACTGACAATGTAATTGCTGATTGCTTATCCCGTGTTTGAGTATGCATATATATCACGTGTTTATTTGAATACTGTATTATATGTATATATACACAAGTGTCTGCTTAACCATTTTTGTATTGAAAAGAAAAATTTTGCCTTTATGAGTCAAAATTTTTCCCTTTTGGAATGGAGGTGTAATGTGGAAAGAAGCCACTGGATGGCAGTATTGACCTTTTTTTTTTTGTTAAGCCCAGTCTGGAGCTAGGTTTGAGCATGTCCTGGGCATGTCTGAAAGGGAAAGTCCCAGAGAATGAAAAAAAAAGTCTAAAAGGTGGGAGGGGGCTGCAAAAGAGTATATAATGAGGAAAATTGAGAGAGTAAAGTAGTAGGAGAAATTGCAAGGAGAAGGATACATTTGACCAGACCTGTCATTTCTTTTTATGACCTGTGAAGCTTTTTGTGGATTTTTGCCTGTGTTGGAGTATTTTCCTCACCCAGGACACCACCAAGCAACCCCACCAAAGGGACTGTAAATATTTTTGTTCTTGTATTTATCAATTTATCAATCAGTAGAGTAGATAGTAAATTAGTTAAAAGTGTTTGTTTCATTAAACCTGTTTGAGTTTTGACATTTTGTCTGTCATCCCTTGCTGTCTTATGTCATAACAAATTGGGGCCATAACACAAGTATTACAGCACAGCTACATCTTTTCTTTAGTCGGTCATATTTTTGACTTTGATACAGAACTCCATTAACCAAAAAACAGCTCATCAGTGTACTCATTTGGAATATTTCATCAGTCTTTGCTTGAGTCCTTCAGCCTACGGGCCAGACTGAAGGCATTGCTAATTAATATTTTATGCATAATTTTGGTTCCATATGAAAGAAAGAGGTATTTTTGAGGTGTTTTGAATTGGGATTTCAACATGAGTTGCCATTGCTGTGTTCTTATACTTTGGCATCTAATACAATATTGTGTTTGAAAATTTAATTTATAAAGGAATCAATTATGTTCTCAATCCTGAGTATGAGTTTCATTGTAAATTCTTATAAGTACGTTCATCTATAAATTAAAGCAGAGTGCACTTAAGTATTGTCTACTAGTAGATTACATGAGGTAACATCTTGTCTACTTCTTTTGAATAATATCTGAATAGCAACAGTAATATATTTTAGATTGCAAAAATCATAAACTGAGAGTATGATGTTTAGTTAACTTAAAGAAGACTTTGAAGCAGTGACGTGTGGTAGACGTTAGTTTGGTGAGGCAGAAACCTCCCCTTTGCGTGATTAGCTATCAGACAATCAGTTCAGTCAGACTATTCGGCAGAATGACGGGCCAGTTTAAGGGCCGGTTCATACTCTATGCAGGATACGCGAGAGTGAACGCAAGGCAATGCATCAAGCAATGCGAGGTAGCCATATGGGCCGGATCACTCTCTACGCAAGGTACGCGAGCGCGAACGCAAGGCAAGGCATTGAGCAACGCAAGGTAGCTATCCTGCGTCCTTGCAGAGTAAAGTGTGATGTCCAAATTTTTGTAACGCAACGCATCGACGCGGGTATTTCCTGAGATTCCGATAGGGGAGACAAAGCAAATAATGCACCATACGCTGTGTTCAACACCAAAAAGAAAAAAGAAGGAGGAGGAGAAGGAGAAGACTCTGCTACCCCCTATTGCATGAGCAGTGTACTGCTTTTTAACGAGGCACAGCGCAGCAATGGACGCGCTTTAAGGCTTATCTGTGAACAGAATGGAATGGACCTGTGCTCGCGTTCGCTCGCGTACCTTGCGTAGAGTATGAACCGGCCGCGAAATTTTTATTCCCACTGGAGTTCTGAACCCCAACAGAAACTCATTTTCGTACAGCCAACCAGCAAACTTGTGCCGGATCTCTGAAAGAGTGTTTCGAGACAGTTACATATTTGTCTCTCTTCCCTGGCCTTGCAATAATAATGTATAAATAAGCAAGATTGCTTCAGCTTATTCCAGAAAATATGAATGCTCCGAACAGATTATTATCAATCCTAGCTAGAAACATTAAAAATGATTGGCAGGTTTGGAAACCACATTTTCAAGGACACAAAGATTTATTCAAAACCTCTTTCTAAGTATAAAATCATTAGGCTGTAACACACCCCTCTGCCTGAGTATAGCTATGGCCCCCTACTTACGATGATGCATAAAGAAAGCACCTTCATTGCGAAAACCTATATTAACACCCGAAAGCAAAGTGCGAATATGATTCATTAACAGCACTTGCCAAACCTAACGTTCAGTAGCAAGGCTAGATTAAAATAATCTGTCGGCCTACAGAGCATTCATATTTACTTGAATAAAATAACGCAATCTCGGTTATTTCTACTTTATATTCATTGGATTTTGTTCGGTGTCACTAACTAGTTTAATATTGATATGATCAGTGCAGGATAAAAGAGCGGCGAGTGCCAGACCACAATCATTGTAACCAGCTCATTTTACCAGCTTCAGATAATTGAAAAAATACATTCAGAATGCATTTATCTAAATGGCAGGCTAGACGAATGATTTGGCCAACAGTTTTGCTGAGAGCAATGCAGGCATCTTCAATGTAAGTGCAGTATTCTGAGTATGGACTGCGCAGTCAGTGGTTGCGAGTACAAGTGTTGGTGCAAGGCTCCTAAAGACAAAAACATGTCTCAAGAGACTCCTTCGGTGGTTGCGTACAAGATCGCTGATTGGCTGGACGCAACTGAGTTTCTGGGAATAAAAATTTCGCGAACCGGCCTTAAGTTTCCGCAGCGTTATTACTCAGTACATCGAACCTGAAATGCAGATTTGCGCATACTTGCTCCCAGGAAGCCGAAGCAATGTCATCAGAAAATATTAACACAGTTCGACTTATACAGAGTTTAATGCTTAATCAATAGCCTATACAATGTATTCTCCTTTAAATACGCGCTTTTACACCCAATCAAAAAACGGGCGTTTATTTTCAGTCTTCTTTGGTAATCCGATTAACAAAATGTTTAAACGATATACAGAATTACCGAGAGCGGAGAATTTTTCCTAATTGATTATTCAGATTTCCATCCTTGCAGTCTTGAATTGCAGCATATACGTGAATGAAGTCATTATCTCCTCTATGCTTCCTATAGGCTTGGTCTTAATTTTTTCAGTGTCAGTCAGGAATAGTAAGCGGGAACAGGTTCACAAAATCCTGTGATAAAAGTTTGGGTCACTGCCTCACCTTACCGCACGTCTCTGGCTTCCTGTAAGCAAATACTTGCCAATCTGCAGTTTCGTGAGCATTTCAAGTTCGATGTTGTTATGATTCTACCTTTTGAGTGTTGTCTTGTGCTTATATGTGCTTGTGCCTTACTTTCGTTTTATATTTCAGCTTTCATTTCTGCCGTCTGATGATCCACTCCCAATCTGCATTCTCCAGTGATGTCCATGCCTGCGTCTCCTCGTCCAATCACGTTTCCTCTTTCGGTTTCGGCTCTGGTATTTCATTCATTGCTTCCACCTGTGTTTAATTCTGGGTCTCGCGAAACTCTGAGTGAATACGTTCTCTGATAGTACGGGTTAGTAATATCCTAACCAGCACTTATTCGAGGGTGATTGTAAATATTTTGTCACGTAGTATTAACCTTAATTAACCCGTTAGCGAGTGCGTGTGTTTCCTAGCTTTTGTGCATTCTGTCTAAGCTGTCTCTGATTAACTGATTTAAAAGCTATGCTTTCCTTCGCCTCTCTTGTGGTGCTTTTTACTCGTCACATTTAGATTGAGGTAATCTAAACTGTCTCGCTTGATTGACGGTCTCAGCGTCTTGTCTCGAGTCATTTATTGTTTACCTGGTTCTCGTGTAATTTGTTTAATTCCATGTGTTTCTGTTTCAGTCCAGATTGCATTCCAAGTCCCCGCCTCCTCTCGTGGCTATTTATGTGGCAGTATTGGGAGCGGACATCAGACGGATCCTCGTATTGACTCTGTTTTTCTTGGTGATATCTCAGTTCTTCGTGCCTTCCGAGTTTCTCCTTGTATGATTCCCGAATCTTATATTTTGCTGCGCCCTCGTCTTGTCTGCCCTGTGTTTAAGTCTCCCAGTGTGTCTGTCAGTATAGTTTAGGTTCAGTTTTTGTTTTCTTAATTTATCCACTCTTGGAGTGAGTATTTCTGGTTTTTCCCCCTGCCTTTGGCAGTGTACTTAAGTTTTCCCATTTGTTCAGTGCATGAGCACGGTGTTTTATTTCTGGCGTGTCTGCCAAGTTTCTCTTAGTGTTTTGGTGTTTAATAAACACTTCTGGATCCTGCAACTGCTGTTCCCCTGAGCTCTTCTTACAGATGTAGCCTACTGAGTAATAACGCCGCGGAAACTTAAACTGGCCCGTCATTCTGCCGAATAGTCTTACTAAACTAGTTAATTGTCTGATTGCTAATCAAGCAAAGGGGAGGTTTCTGCCTCACAAAACTAACCTCCGACTGCACGTCACTGCTTTGAAGTATACTTGCAGTGTGTGTGGTGTGCTTGTGTGTGTGTGTGTGTGTGTGTGTTTTCTTTTTTTTTTTTTTTACTTTTAGCTCCCTGAAAGTATAAAACTAAAAATTTAAACTATAGAGGGCTTGAAGTATAGAACTAGTGGATTTGTAGTCTACCTATGAGTTTACTTGCAATATACTTCAAAGTGTACTTTCATTACCTAAAAAGTTGGCTTGAAGTATATAACAAAGTTGTAGTACATCTGAATTCAATCAAAGTGTATATACTTTTATAAATTAGAAATTGTGCTTGAAGTATAAAACTAGTGAACTAATAGTTCATCTTTTCGTTTAAATATTTTAATGTGCTTATTCTTTTGATAGTAGCCTAACTGCAAGCCAGTATACTTGAATATTAGGCATGAATATTTTAATACTTTGAGATATACTCAAAAGTATGATTATCAAAAGTTTAGGTACAACCCAGAAAGCAAGCTCCTCCGCTCCGGATCTGCCCTGACTCTGAGCTGGATCAGCTGTAGTCGGCACAGAGCCGGGGCAGATCCAGTGCGGAGGTGCTTGCTATCTGGGAAGTATTAGCCAAATATACTTAGACTTGTCTGTGTACTTTTCAGTATAAAGCTAAGTATACTTAAATGTCATTTTGCTAAGTATATCTCTGATAAGTACATCAAAAGTAAACTGAAAGTATACTCTCTTATTTTTAGTTTAGAAGAAGTATACTAATCGCACACTTGAATAAACTTTTTCGCAAGGGACCTAGCTAAGTAACGTGAACTTAGTTATGTCAGTGGCGCTTAACTAGCCTCCTGCAGCGCTGAACCATACCGAGCCAACGTTACACTCGGTATTCAGTTTGGCTTGTAACAGCGACACGTAACGGTAAGCGATTTCTTTCCCCCCACGCTCTCAGCCATGTGATTTTCGCAAAAGTGAAATATAGGGTCATGTCAAGAATATTTCATGACCTGGGTTATGAGAAAAGTAGGCTACTTCAGTTTTGTGATAAACCTTAAATTTCTCGAGTGCTGTGTTCACTCAGCAACATGGTGACTGTGGTGACATGGCAAAGGTTCGCACTCGAGTGCCTCCAGTTAGTATTTTCGGCGTTGATGGCGAAGAATTGCAAAATTATAAAAGCACGGAGGCATATAATTACCTCTATAGAAACAAAATAGGTAGCCCAAAGTACTGCTCAAGTCGACTGCTCGTGCATTGCCGATTTAGGGAAATCGTGTAGTCATGCAGCTGCTATTCTGTATAAGGCAGTGTTATTCATTAAACCAAAGCTCCTTCAGTTATCCAAACACCGGAACAATTAAATATATTTACAAAGACGTTATTGTGCTTTTATTACCGAAGATATATAAGCTTATGTTCAGCAGAGAGTGTTTAAATGATGAACATCCTATTGATGTCATTATTTCTGATGTTTTTGGTGTTTGGGGTAGCTGGCTCTGTTTGCTGCTGTCATTGGCATCAACGCTACCGGAAGCACAAAACCGACGATAGTAGGTATTCTGTCATGGCAACGCCCATGAACTTCTTGTAGTGTTCCAAAATCTATAATCCTTCCCGCAACACCCTCACTGCTTGAACACCTATTTCTTTTCTTTTCTTTTTTTTTGACAAATTTGCCGACTGCATGTTAATCGCTAAAATATGGTTTGCCGGTCATCATTTAGAGCAGTGGTTCTCAAACAGAGCCCAGGGCCCCCCTGTGTATGCTGGTTTTTGTTCCATCCATAACTGCAATCGTACAAATTTAATTAGCAGTTTATCTGTCCTTATTAGGTGCATTTCATTTTAAAAGTTGTTATATACCATCTAAAGCCACATTTTGACAGAGCTATCCATGTGTGCCAAAATGTTGATGATGTAAATGATGTTTTAACCTATCGTGATCAAATTACACACAACAAGCTTCAAATTATGTTGCTGAGCACGCATGTTCAGAGTTCTTTCGAAATAATTTGCTTGAACTTATTCAAATAAATATTGCCCAGAACAGGTTTGATGCTATCATTTTTTTGGCCATTAAATTGTTAGTTTTAGTGACTGTGTGTCCAGGGTTTCAGTATGTAGCAACCTATTGATTGCTTACTTTGTTGGTTAACTTGCCTTATACAAGGCACACACTGTCGCTTAGACTAGCAATTCATTAGACAATCAAATGGTCCAGTCAAACCAGTTCTGGGGTGCATTTCCCAACATAGTTTGTCCATTCACAGTCAATGATTCCACCTATGTAAGTTTGCATCAGTGATTTTGGGAAACGCACCCCATTACGTTCAGGCAAATTGTTACGAAGGAATTCTTAACACCTGTGCTCAGTGACCTAACTTGGAGCTGACTGATTTTTTCAGTGTCTAATTTGATCTGTTCAAAAGTGTTGCTACCTGAAATTTCTCACAATATACGCACCCCAATTCCAATGAAGTAAGGATTTTGTGTAAAATGTGAATATAAACAGAATACAATGATTTACTTATACTTTTTTACCTATATTCAATTGAGAACACGACAAAGACAAGTTATTTTATGTTCAAACTGATAAATGTTATGGGGTTTTTTTTTTTTTAATATTCACTCATTTTGAATTTGATGCCTACAACACGTTCCAAAATTTGGGCAACAAAAGACAGGGAGTAAAAACCGACATCATTCTGTAAGGATGTTCCCATGTGGGCTCAGGAACACTCCAGAAAACCATTGTCAGTTAACAAGGTTTGTCGCTACATCTACAAGTGCAAGTAAAAACTCTACCATGCAAAGTGAAAGCCATATGTTAACAACACCCAGAAACGCCACCAGCTTCTCTGGGCCCAAGCTCATCTGAGATGGACTGATGCAACGTGGAAAAGTGTGCTTTGGTCTGACAAGTCCACATTTCAGATTCTTCTGGGAAATCATGGACATTGTGTCCTCTGGGCTAAAGAGGAAAAGGACCATCCAAATTCTTATCAGCGCAATGTTCAAAAACCCGCATCTGTGATGGTATGAGGATGTGTCAGTGCCCATGGCATGGGTAACTTGCACATCTGTGATGGTACCATTAATGCTGAAAGGTAGATACAGGTTTTGGAGCAACATATGCTGCCATCCAAGCAACCTCTTTTTCAGAGACATCCCTGCTCATTTCAGCAAGACAATGCCAGGCCACATTCTACATGTGTTACAACAGTGTGGCTTTGTAGTAAAAGAGTGCGGGTAATAGACTCGACTGCCTGCAGTCCAGACCTGTCTGCCATTGAAAATATGTGGGGCATTATGAAGTGCAAAATACAACAATGGAGACCTGGATTGTTGAGCAACTGAAGTCATACATCAAGCCAGAGTGGGAAATAATTCCACCTACAAAGCATCTACAATTAGTGTCCTCAGCTCCCAAACACATATTGAATGTTGTTCAAAGGAAAGGTGATGTAACACAGTGGTAAACACGCCCCTGTCCCAGCTTTTTCGGAACGTGTTGCAGGCATCCAATTCAAAATGAGTGAATAATTCCAGAAAATACTATAAAATTGATCAGTTTGAACATTAAATATCTTGTCTTGGTAGTGTACTTAATTGAATATAGGTCGAAAAAGATTTGCAAATCATTTTATTCTGTCTTTACTCACATTTTACACAACGTCCCAACTTCTTTGGAATTGGGGTTTGTACAAAGTGCTTGTGGTTTACATGGATTGATTCATTTTGACCCACAAAATAAAAAAAAAAAAACTTTGTTTGTACTACCTGCAGTTGAGATGTCATTACACAAAATGCATTGTGACTTTCTATAGCACCACCATCAAGATTGCTCTTTTACACAAGCTTAACAATATCATAGAGTTTCATTACAGCAGGTGACAGTTACTGCGAGTATTAGGGCACCAGAAATTTGATTGGCTGATCTTGTTTCCATAATCACTTTAGTCATATGAACTTCTAGAGAACCTTGACCAATATTAAGCATGCAAGATTAAGATTTACCATTTGTTTGCAATAGTGTTACCTATGGACGGAGTTACGTCAAAATTTGGTGTGCTAAATTGCATGGCCTGTAGATGAGGGATCTCAAGCTTGTCAATGATTGGAAATTGCATTAAATTGTGTGTCATGATTACTGCGCAAGCTCAGAGCTTTTTGAAAATTCACAAGAAATCAAACAAAGTGAATCCGCTCGACTGCAAATCAACATCTAATTCCATGGTTCTTAATCCTTCTGTTGTGTTCCAGGGTTCTGGCCTTTGGCCAGAACAGTATTGTTTATGGTTTTAACAGTTTCATGTTTCAAGATTCCATAGTTCAAGTTTCATAGTTCATGCCACAGTTTTAACAGTTTCTTGTATTAGGATTATGCATTTCATGTTTCACATTCCATGTCCATGTTTTTACTTTTCCATGTTTTTGTTTTTGCCAGGTCTGCCATGCCACTCCACCGCTTGTCTGCGTTCCGCCCCGTGCCTTCGTTGTTGCACATTTCAGAGCTCTGGGTTGGCTTTGGTATTTCCCTCTTCCTTCTGTGCTGTGCTGATTCGGGGCTCTCTAAGCTTAATTGGCAATTAACTGTTTTTAAGTTACTAACATTTACTAACACTCACTGGGTGGTGTAATTCTTAGATAGGCACATTACTAATATTACTAATTTAGACAGGGAGTTTATTGTCATGATTCCTGCTTTGCTATTTCAAGATCTTGCAGTGCTTTTCTGTTCTTAACATTCATGCTTGCTTCCAAACTGCATACTTATTTGGTACTTAAGCTGAGCACGCTCATTCTCTTAATGAGCAGGTCATTTCATCCAATCTCTGTCCATGTCTTGATCTTGCCATGCCTCTTGTTTCTCTCTCTCCAGGTGTTACCCCTCATGTCATGATTTCCAAGCCTTTATCTGGATGCGGTGGAAGTTGGCTGGCAGACAGTGTCTCGTTGCATGTTCAAGTTTTGCCAAGTTCTTGTTGTCAAGTTCCCTTGCATATCTAGTTTCAAGTCTTGTTCTAGCCTCTCGGTGTGTGTGTGTGTGTGTGTGTGTGTGTGTGTGTGTGTGTGTGTGTGTGTGTGTGTGTGTGTGTGTGAGTGTGTGTGTGTGTGTGTGTGTGTGTGTGTGTGTGTGTGTGTGAGTGTGTGTGTGTGTGTGTGTGTGTGTGTGAGTGAGAGTGTGTGTGTGTGTGTGTGTTTTTTTTTCTTGAGCATCTTGCCTGGAGTTTCCAGTGCCTTTTGCATTTATTGTTTATAGCTCTGTGTAGCTTGCCTTAGTTTGTTTTTTGCAACCCTTTGGGCCAAGTTTTTTGTTGGCCCTCGTGCCTGTTTTGTTTTGGTTTATAAATAAATCCTCATTCCCTTTTCCCGCATCTGGTGTTGACTGATTCCCTATCACCTTCATTTTGCATTGTATTGATATATCTTAGTCAGGCATTATGCTTCTTATATTGAGGAGTGTTCTATGGAAACTCAAGGATTCAAAGCGATATTTTAGTGATAGGATATGAATATTAGATGGTTTGAAAAATGCCAATCAACATCACAGATGAAGAGATCTTCTTCTATGATGTTGATTAGTGGGAAGTTTTTCCATATTTTTTGGGAAAAAAATTATCCCAATTATCCATTACATTTTTTTAATTGGTTTTAGTAACTTTTTAGCTTTTTCCTTTCATGAAACAAAATCATCATTTAAAAACTTTATTTTCAGTTCACATGGGTTTTCTTTGTCGAATGTTAAAATTAGTGTCATGATCTGAAACGTGAGCATGATGAATGAGCAAAATAGGAAAAATTGGGAAGGAGGAAAATACCTTTTCACAGCACTGTACGCCGCTGTGTGGCTGCACTAGGATCGACCAGTATCAGAGCCAAGTTTAGCCAATACTGACAACTTTTAAAATGTGCTGTCGGTGATGATTGATCTGCCAGACCGATAAATCAGTCAATCTTAAGTGCCCACTTCCGTTTGCTTGAACACAGCTGGAAAAATAGAAATACCTGGGGAATATTTTTTGAATTTTTCATATCAATGAATAAGTCAATGCGCCAGCTGATGTGTCAGCCAACAATGATATCTGTTGGTAAATTATGTTGCAAGAGACAAAGATGGATGTGCATCGAGTCACATTCTTGATGAATAATGGTCAGAAATGGGTTAATGCAGCTGAACCCCAACGTTACTTGGGTATGACAGTAGGTAGACCTACAGGACTGTCGATGATTTAATGAATTAAAATCTGACACGGTCGCATTGAAATAATTTTCTCAAGCACGTGTCGCTTCAGTAATAATAAAAAAAAAAAAACCAGAGCAGCCTGCAACATTGTCCGAAGTTCTGCAATTTTCCGTAAATCTGAGACGATATTACATCACCGATACTGCCTAAATCTTACGGAAAAAATACATCTAATGTTGCATTTATTGCTATTTTACTTTATTATGTTGTTTTTTACTTGTTATTCTAACGGAAGGAATGAGAAAAATACCTCATCAATCTTATTACTTTCGCTAAGTTTCTTATTCATAATTGCAAGTCTACCCATTTTTGTTTGGAATGTGAACTGCAGGATACTGAGACAATGCAATCCTGCGTTTATAAAATGGCTGTAAAAACTGTTGACGTGTGCATTTTAATGTCTTTGTTTATTTAGCCTTTTTAATTTTTAAATTTCGCCTGCATTGTTTTTATTTTTCA
Organism: Gymnothorax reevesii; assembly: GCA_029721435.1. Lineage (NCBI taxonomy): Eukaryota > Metazoa > Chordata > Actinopteri > Anguilliformes > Muraenidae > Gymnothorax > Gymnothorax reevesii. The sequence goes on from CM056575.1 coordinate 97,117,796, forward strand.
TCACATAAAACTTTTGATTTCTCATGTGTCGTTCGTGAAACCTCCGACTCTTCATTCGTTTTCGTCTCTCAAAACCCCTTCACGTCGCCGTAGCGCCATTTCTACGAATTTTCTCTACTGCGCACGCGCTGTCATCAGGGGTTTGTGGGAAAGTCGACCAAGACAAAACCAACTAGCTAGCTACATGGCGGAGAGTGGGCTAGCGGTTACGACAGATTGTTTGCGTAAAAAAACTTTATAAATAGCCTTTATTTCTTTTACAAATTCGACGCTTCGACACTACCTGGGCGTCCCATCGTTAATCTAATTTTTAAATCATTTAAGCAGGTTAGATCCCGGGAAAAAAATGAATTCAAACACGAATGTAATACAAGTGACGAACGTGTCTCCCAGCACAACATCGGAGCAGATGCGAACACTCTTCGGATTCTTAGGGAAAATCGAAGAATTAAAATTATTTCCCCCCGAGTAAGTAAATTTCAGGGCTACCAGAAATACATCGGTTCGGCCGTGACGCTCAGTGCGCTTAATATTGAGCTACATTGTGGTAAAATTGCTTGTTTTGCCAGAGTGCTTCCTAGCTTGATGTCCGTCGTAAGATGGACGAGGTGGAAAATTTGACTCGGGCCTTTTTGGCCTTCTCGTGTTTCAGAAGCGGAGGTAGCGAACATCCGCCGCTAACTACGTCTTCGGAAGCTTTGCAGTTCGTGAGCTGGCTGAGGTTAATTTGGCCATGAATAGATTGTTGTTCTGCGGGCTCTCGACCGACATGAGGCCTCCTCCGGAGGTTACTAAATGTTTGCTAACTGGTTGACTTAGGTTAGCCATTCATGAGGAAGTGCTGTTTCACATTGCTAGCCAGTTAAGTTCTCGATGGATGGATGGTTAGCGTTAGCCTGCTGATGACCTGGGGAGATAGTTAGCTACCGTTAACTTGGTAAGATATTTTGATATGAAGTCCCACATGCCGTAGCCTGTGCGGTAGATTTCCATCTAACATTGACGTTACCGCTGAGTGCCATGATATGCGATTGAGAAGGTCCGAGCGGCCCGCTTTCTGATCCCGACGTCTTTCTGGGTCTCATCCGCTGGCACTTAACCTCGCGCTCATTCCAGCCGTCTAACCTTCTGTACGGATGCTAACGTTGGCTATAGGTGTATGTGTTTCTACTTATAAATGTATATAGTTGATTAGCTACATTACTTAGCTCGCAAGCTAGCCTTGCGTGAAATGCGGTTTTCAACTGCTAGCGAGTCAGATAAAAATCGCATTACGAAATTATTTGGCTAGCTGGCTGCATAGTGGAGTAGGTAACTTAACTGCCCAAGCCGGTGCGAATGCGCTCTGACGGTAGTCAAATTTGTTGATGTAAAGTTAGCGCAACTTGATTTGCTTATAGATGTAACGCCAGGTTTTTTATAACGCTTGTTGTGCCGAGGCGCACACGCTGTTTAACGTTTGAACCCATCTGTAACACATGGAAAAGCTACTGGCCAATTGGACATTGCATAATTGTGATAAGTGAGCGAGCCAAAAGATGAACGTTAACGCATGTGTTCTGTGCTTTTACTGTTTTTCACTTGTCGAATAACGGCTGGCTGCTCCTCATAGCAACTGCATTTAAAGGTAGGATGCACGGGAGATTCTCCCATGGCGCTTTTATGGCTAAGGCTATTGCGTAATTGATTTATTTTTAACGCCTATTATCTTTGATTTCAAGATTAAAATGGAGAATGCATTCCAAAGACATCAACAAAGCATGGTCAGAAATGGGAAGTTCCTATTTAGAAGACAGTTGGATCTGCGAATACTAGTTGACTAGATTTTCTATAGCTGGAAACATGTTTGTATTTCTTGCACAACCAGTTTATATTTTCTTCCAGTGAATCTCCCTTGCCTGTGACTTCACGTGTCTGTTTTGTAAAGTTCCTTGAATCTGAATCTGTGGGAGTGTCTCAGCATTTGACAAACACAGTCTTCGTGGACAGAGCCTTGATAGTCGTCCCTTTTGCTGAAGGTTTGTACATTCTTTTATTGTTTGTTTGTTTGTTGTATTGTATAATTTCCCCGGTGTAAAACGACGGCCGATTTGCATGGTGACGGAATCGCACAACATACCATTGGTATACTGGAGGAAGTGCTCATTCAAAGTTAACCATTTAATAAAGTACCTGCTTATGTTGAATTGACTGATTAGTCCAGGAATCAGAAAGGTGAGCGTTATTGTTAAAAATTGATCAAATTATCACCGCTCATGTGCAATGCTGGTAACTTTCCCCTGCAATTTAATTTGAGAGCTGTGAGGCATCTACATAGTAGAGACCATTTTGAATTTTTGAATTCCATGCAGTATACCAAGGTCTGGATGAAGCTGGGATTGCTTTGAAGAAACAGTTGAGAGAACCTGAGCAGGGACAGCATAAAAGAGAGAAATAGCCAGTTTTCATGTGTAACTATGCATTTCTCTTAGATTATTCCCTGTTAAACTTTTCTCTCTGTTATTTGTGTGTGTGATTTTTGTAGTGGAGAAGGCATTTGCAGAGCCCCCTCCTTGATGACTGAGTGGTCCTCTGCAGCCATCAGGGGAATGTAGACATTTACAAAAGGCCAGCAAGCTTTCAAGCCCCCCTCTTTTCCCCCAGTGTAAACACTTAATTCTTCTCTGCTTTTTTGTTCAAAGGCTTTTAAGTCCGTACCATTCATTTCAGATCCAATGCAGGTCTGTTATTTCATGAGAAGTCTAATTGTTGGAGTATAGCCAGGTTGACAGAAATGGCTAATTCAACTGCATACTTTGTATGTCTACGAAAATAACTAAAAGCAACTACTTGCAGATTGTTAAAATATGCCTTGAGTTATACTATATACTGCTTCACTGTAATATAATATTGCATAGTGAAGTAGGACATGGTGTATGAAACTGGTAACATGTCTGTTTTGTTCACATTTTTAACACCATAAGGAGGGAAAGGGGACCATTGCATGGCAGTGTTCTGGGCTGGGATTACTAACATTCACAAAGTTCCACCTTTATTGTTGCCAGCACCTGTTTTAGTCATGGTGATTATTCATTTACCTCACTGGTCCTGGGCTTTTCTACTGAGTGAAATGTGCACTAGGAGAGAACTGCACATGATTAAGCGCTTTGCCTGTTGTCTGTATAATGTTTTCTGCCCACATGAGCATGTGATTGGACCAAGTGATGTTTGCATTAGCAAGGAATAAGGCTCGACATGCTGTACATGTCTTTATGAACCCACTCCACTTGACGCAAAAAGGGTCTGATACCTTTTTAACGGTGGTCTTTCTTTTTTGTTGTTGTGTTTTACAGTTCTTTTTCCTGGTTCAGCCAGTCCTATATACCAGGCCCCGCTGAAAATACCACCAACAGTTTTGTCTTCTGCAGCTAATCCTGTTTCTCAAGTGCTCTTTCTGCCCTGTCTGTGTTGTCTGTTTCTGTGAAGATGGCAGATATTGTCTGTGAAATTATTTCAGATGTATTGCATCCCCATGGGTCATCTCATAAGATTTCCTTTTATTTATTTTCCCTTCAGCATTGGGGCACATATCTTACTAATGTAAGCGGGGCTTTTGCTGGTTGTAATTCTTGATGAACACATGCAAGTTTTTGTGCTTTTTGTTTTGAAGCTGGCGAGTATTACACGGTAAGCAACTGAGTGGCCAGTCAATAATTAAGACTGGCAACTTGGAACACAAATCACCAGCAAAAGCCCAGTGGAATGATTTATATTAAATGTTTAGGTTCTTTTTGTTTATGGTATGTTAGACCTTCAAAAACAAACTGTACCATGCTGTTGACTCCAAAATCGTAAACTTTTGTTTTGTGTATCTCAATTTTTCTGTGTGCTTTATAGCGAAGCAGCCGACGCGAGTCGCTTGTTCGTAAAACATCTTATGAAACTTGAGAGCACACCCCACTGGAGAACCGGCTGTGCTTGCTTACGTTTGGTTCATGACTTAAAAAACAAGTACAGGTGATAAAATCTTGGCAGTGTTAACCACAGTAGTGTGTATTGTGACATTTATCTGATTATGTTACAATAATAAGTAGGGTGAGGGGAAAAAAATCTTTCAAATTTGCAGATTTCACTGAAAAAAGAAGAATTATTGATATCAGTACAGATATATTACTGCCAGACAGTATTCTGTCTCAGGGGGTGAATACCTTTTTTCTGGGCATGTGTGGATTGTAAAGGCTGTTTAACGTGGCACTCTTTAATATTTATTTGTTTTTGTGTAGGAGTTATTCCTGATGAGGCTAAGGCTTTGTCATTGCTGGCGCCAGCTAATGCTGTTGCAGGCATGCTGCCAGGTGGTGGCCTTCTACCGACCCCAAATCCACTTGCATCTGTAAGTATTGATGCTGTAGCATTAGTTGGACATTTCCTTGATGGATCGTTAGCGGTATTCATCCGCACTCAGATCATTTTGTGCTAGATTGAAGAACTTTTGAGGATATGTATGACCTTTTCCATGCGGAAAATTATCATGTAATTTACTTATTTTTAATTTTGCAATTGAGAATGTACAGAACAATAAATTGAAGCATTGTGAGGTGTTTATCTTTGTTAATATAACTAGATTTTTTTGAATGTTTGTGTTGCAGATGGGGGGTGTCCCTTTGGCTGCCATGGGAGGTCCTACGCTCGACCCTGCTCTCGCTGCTCTGGGTTTGCAAGGGTCTGGCATGAATCCTCAGGCATGTGAAAATCCTTTATAGTATTTTCAAACATGGCCTTCTGTTGAGATTGGAGTTGATTGAATTTGAAACTGATTATTAACGTCTGACAAATTTTCCAACAGTCTCTTTCAGCTGATCAGCTCCTAAAGCTCATGACATCTGTCGATCCAAAGTAAGTATGACTGAATATTTCCATTTACAAAACAAATTGTCGTCTTGAATAGAATGGCAGAGATCAGATGAAAATGAAATTAAATGTTCGTTAACTGTTGGTGTGATCACATTTCAATGTACATTGTGCCTCAAAACTGTGGGGGTTAAAGATAAAAAAAAAAAGATACCATCTACTGGGTTTCCCCTGGGTTGTGAAAAATGTTCTTCACATTCTCCCTTGAGAAATGAAGTAAAAAAAAAAATTCTTCACTTTACCATAGTCGTCATTTTTTTATGACTCTCATGGACCTTCTAAAACTTTGAAAAGCCTTCAAAATGGACAAAGTGCATGCAGCATGAACAAGGTCAAACATCAAATTTGTGTTTTAACAGGTCTCCATCATACTTTTGATTGTATATATAATTTTGGGTCCATTCAAGTTCAACCTCTAATAATGGGGACCCTGTGGACCATAAAAGCTGAATTAAAAAGCTCTAGAGCAGTGATTCCCAAAGTGTGGGCCGCGGCCCCCTGGTGGGCCGTGGTGGTACTGCAGGTGGGCCGTGAGAGATCATTAAAAATATGATTTTTGCAAATATGATTTTTTATTATTTTTATTGTAAAATATTTATTGCACGATTTAAAAAAAATATTTAGAAGTAATAACCTATTGAGTGTTATTGACCTCACAATATTTTTGGAACCTTATATAGTTTATGATCGGAACGTAGCTTTCTGGTCATCCTGAGCGGGGGTCATAATTGGAGGAGCACGTACTGTGTTCGATAATTAATTCTGTCTAGTGTGTACACCACAGATTAAAAATTTGGTCTTCCTATATCCCCCTGCTTTCATTTCGATCCTAAATCTTAATAATAATAATAATAACAACAACAACAACAACAATACTAATAATAAATAAAAAACAACAATTATTGTTGTTTATTTATTTAATTTTATTTATTTTATTTTCTTAACAACAGTAACGACAACAACAATTATTGTTGCTGTTAAGTGTTCTGAGAATACATAATTTCGTCTCTGTACTGATTATAGGACAAAGGTGGGCCGCGGACATTTTTTAGATTTTCAAGTGGGCCCTGATTCGGAAAAGTTTGGGAACCCCTGATCTAGCCAATCCACAACCATGGCACTTACAGAACTCACGCAAATGGTCTCTGATGTGGAATTTGGGTGTGATCGAGATGCCAAGTTCTGCAATAGGCCTTGTAGAAGTCGGCAACATGGTCTTCCCATCCACTGTGCCCATAGCCTCTTTATATCCTGCTAAAACAGAGTCCACACAGCCTAAAAGAGGTGTCCTGCTCTTGGGAGTCTTTTAGACCCCCTCTTTAGAGGCTACCTTGTATCTGCTTGGCCTTGAATCCATTGGCTTTCGCCACTTGGCAAATCAAACAGTCACAAGACTGAACTCTGAGGCTGATCCAACGCTGGCCTTCAATTACCTTTTCCAGTTGGTACAGACATTTGAATTTTTGGTCAAGATTACCTTGCCTCATCTTATAAACCTCTGTTTTACAAGTGTCACAAAGTGATCTTGGTAAACAGCGGTTATGTATGTCATACTGAGATATTATGGCATCCTGAATTGTTTTGATGAGGTGAACTTCACCCACAATGGAGAAACTCCCTTTACGCAAGCAAACAAACTCTTGAGCGAGCTTTGCTGTGATCCATAATGGTAGGACGTCAGTCATGGAAAGGCTTATCTTCCACATGCTCTGGCTTTTATGAATGTAAGGTTATGCAACCTTTAAGCTGCATTAACTCCCAAGTAGGAATAATGATGAAAATGACATGGGCATTACTTCCACTCCAGCTGAGGTAATGAATGAAATGGCCTATTATACATGATGTAATCAGCTGCCCATTGTTCCTACCACACAAAAGGAGAGTTTTGAACTATTGGACCAACATTTTGAGCAACATAATGGGTTAAATTCAGGGATTTAATATTTTCATATTTTTGACAAATTTGGTTACCATTTCGTATTTTCACCAATCTGACCCTGTGGTATTATTATCTAATAAGTCAGACTATCGAAAAAAATGATGGCTTGCAATTATTAACCCCTTTCTTAGGATTTGCTATTCAAGATGACTGCCACATAAATGGATTTTCTCCAAAAATTCCCTACAAATTTTTTTTTTTTGCATTTTCTTTATTTGCTCACTAAGACCTACAAAATGACACAGGTCTTATTTCAGTATGTTTTCTTCCTGACTTTCAAGCACTTTAAACCCAGTGTGCAGTGATGTAGTATGCCATGTTTACCGCAGAATTTAGTAAAGTTTGAGCATATCTAAAATATGGTCTTAATTGTATCTCCCCAGCGGCAATAGTCGGGAGATACTATGGTTTAGTTCCGGGGCCGCCGCCTCCTCCTCCTCAGTGATTTTCTGTTTGGGCGCCTGACAATTATTGCAGGAATTTCTTCTAATTTTGCACAGGCGACAATATTTGATAAGGCTGAAGGATGATTTTCGGCAATTTTGGACATCCAATTTGGCTGCTGGCGGCCATTTTGTCCGAAATTTGGGGGTCGGGGAGATGCACGACTCTGTCCCTGTGGCGACCAAGTTATCTAGTTAACTTGAATGGAGTAATCATGCTTGATTTTATTAAAGCTGGGTGTCAGAGTTCATGATACTAATGACACATTCCCCCCCCCCCAAAAGGGGTTGAGCTAAGGTATTGTGATTGCAGTGGTTTGAGTATTTATTTTTTTTTGTTTGCTAGACTACGAGAACCACTGCCTCAGCTTATATAAAATTTGGCGAAAAGTTGGACCAAGACCAGCATAGATCCAGAAAAATTTTTAAATGAAGTAGGTCAAGGTCAATGGTCACTAAAAAGGTCAAAATCATCTTTTGCCATTGAATGTCAAAAATGGTCAGATTTATGTCAAACCAATGCATAAAGTTTCCTTTTTCAATGTGTAAAATATAATACTGTCCATTGTCATACTGAAAAGTGCATAGTGTCGAAGTTCGGTTGGGATCAGGATTTAGGGGGGTCAAGGTCTTTGTCTGAACTGCCTAATTTGCGCCATCTCTACTAATGTTGGTTGGTGCTTGGTTATTAATCTCGCATAGGTAATCTCACACATTAAAATGACGCCATGACCTTTGACCTTGAGTAACGTTGAAAGGGCAAACCGAAGGTGATGAGATTCCAGAAGCCTGTATCTCAAAATCTACTGTAGATAGCCACTTGGTTACTGGTGATCACATACAGGAACTCATTTGGTGTGTAAAATGATATGATCTTTCACCTTGAGTGACCTTGAATGGTCAAACCTAAACACACTTGAAACTGAAAACTGCATCAGCTCATTCTACGAGTATAATGTGAGTGTGGGGTGGGATTTGCCATGCCTGGCACAGTATATTTTTCAAACTTGTTTGGGATATGTATGCTTCTCGTTTGGACAGGTTGAATCATATGGCTGCAGGGCTGAATCTGAATCCAGGACTTAAAGCAGATGCCTCCAGTAAAGAGATCGAGGAAGCCATGAAGAGAGTCAGAGAGGCTCAGTCATTGATCTCGGCTGCGATTGAGCCTGGAAGTGAGTTCTCAATCCTGACCTCCTATTGACTGCTATCAGGGCCTGAATCCCTTGTTTAAAGTGTAATATTTACTGTTCTGCTTTACTCTGGAGGGTCAGTGATCATTTTGTGGCAGGCTTATGAAATGAATGTCTTCGCAAAGCGAAGAATCCATTTGCGACTCTTGTCTCTTCACCACGTAGGCTGGTGCTTTTGCTGCTAATGTAATTTTTTATGGTCTTCTATAAGGCATCACAGAGAAAACTTTCTCTTTATTCTCCCCGATTAGCCTCACTAAGTGTTTTTTCTTAAGGCGACACAGCTGAGTCCACTGTCTCTTTTGTTTTAATTAGAATTTTTTTACTGAGCATTATGCTGAGGTAAAAAAAAAAAACTCAATTCAAAATTAGAGGTTTAGTGGACTTAGTGGGTTTTGCATTCTAACTCTTCATTTTCTACCTTCACAATTTTGTATCATGATATGCAAATATTTTTGTTTCATCTCCGACTGAACATTTATAAAACATTTATAAAAGGCTTTACTGTAGTTGTTTGGGACTGCTTTGCAGCATTGGTTTTATCTATGGAAAGTGTATAGCACCTGCATTTGACATATATAGATACGTGTACCAAAGAGCATGAAGGAAACGATAAGCAAGCTCCTGCATAAATTACTATACCAATTACCAAAATTTCAGTGAGGGAAGATGCTCATGATTTGGAATTAAAACTTAATTCCGTTTATTTTCACCATTTTGGCACCAAGAAATTCCACGAATACTAAGAATATTCATAAAAAAGTTAAGAAAATACTGTGAAACCGAAATGGCAGGGAGGTAAAACGATAGATGCCCTGGATTACAAACGAGCCAAATATAAGCTGACCCTTACCGTTTTTCACTGTTAAAAAAGCTAAATATTCTCTTTTTTTATGAATTGTAAAGAATACAATGTTTCACCACTATTCAACTGTTTTGATGCATTGTATGATGGACTTCTGCATCAAATGCAAGTGGATATTATGTATTTTCATCTTTTTTGATTGTTGAAACTGAGGTGGCTTAGAAAGTACCTTACCATTCAGTCTCCTAACTAAACCGTAAATGAACTGAGAGTTCTGTTTTCAATCATAAGGAGTTTCATTTCTCTCTCTATTCAAGAGTGTGGTATTTAAACTTGAGTTGTGAAGAAAACAATGGAACTACATTTGTGGCCCAGGAGGGCAAGAGCATATGAACATGCACCCTGCAGTCTTCCCCTTGATTTCAAAATCTTAAGGTGATCCCTACCCCCCATGTAAAAATTTTCAGGGTGATTTTCAAAACTGACGTTGATCTACAGCATGCATTTTTTTTTAGAAATGTTATATCATATTATAGGCTAGTAGCTTCAGCCATGTACAATGCAGTTTACTTATATTCAGTCTTTGTAGAGAAAACTGTTATTACTTATGTATACTGATAAAGCCATTTGGTTTGTGTCAAGGGACGAATTTGAGTCTGCTGCTGTAGCTTTACAAGACTAAGCTCAAATATGTACAGTGCCAAAAGCAGAAGTAATGCTACTTGAATAAACCAATTAAATCAAACAAAATATGCAAAAATATGTATTTTATTGATTCTTAAAACAAGTTACGAGCAATTGCAAATATTGGCCAACTTGAATGACTAAAACTTCAATAAGCCCACTAAAAGTAAATTAAACTTTGTACCTGTATGAAGTTAAATTAACATTAACTTGACTCCAAAATCTGTGACCCAGCAGCTGTAATACTGTACAATACTGGATAATGTTCAGTGACTAGAAACGGGTGCAAAACCATCATTTAGTTGAATTAAGTCTGACTTAATCTATCAAGACAAAATTAGCTAGCTTGCTACCTATTCCATGAGAAAACAAGAGCACTCATGGAGAGCACGCTGAGACAATTCTTTGGCTGATGTAGGGTATTGTTGTATTCTACCGCCAGATGGCAGCAAATCCGGCCCATTGGAAAGACTTTAAACCTCTGCCAGCATAGCTGGATTTGAACTTTGGCCTAGATATGCCAAAAATTAATCACTTGTTCCTCTTCTGCTACTGTAACATCCATCTAAGTTTGGTTCAAATCTGTGCTGCTGTTTTTGAGATGTCCTGCTAACAGACAAACCAACCAACCAACGCCGGTAAAAACATACACCTCCCTTGGCGGTGGTGAATAAAATGAATGAACTAACTGCTTAGTGGCTTGCCAGCTTCAACTAACTTGGGAGAAGATCAAGGAAACAAACTCCATATAGACGGCTGAGGGAGAGACTGCAGGAAAATCAGAAGTGTTGACTGGGGCAAAATAGAGACCCAAAATGTGCATTACTGTGAGTTTTCTTGATGGCGTTAGCAGAAAATTGGCATCTGCATGCTCTGTTTAGCTGTACTGACTTTTCCTGTGCATGTATGAGTTTGTATGTTTTATTTTTTGTATGTGGCGGGGACTCGGGTTCGTTCACTTCACTTGCCAATAGCTGCAGATAGCTGTGCGAAGAGGAGAAAGGGCAACTGATTTGTTTTTTTTTGATTATCGTGTAGAGTGTGAAAATGCAGTCGCGACACTCATTATTCAGCAATGGCAGCCCGCCGCATATAAATGCATGTTCGGGAAAAATTTCTTTACCATGAATCATGATGCCAAAAATGAAAAATATTACAAACTCATCCTTCCAGGCCCTGTTTCTAATACAAGCTTATGAAATCATTCACTGTTGTACAATCCCAATTCCAAAATAGTTGGGACAAAGTGTAAATTGTGAATAAAATCAAAACGCAATGCCTTTCTGCCAGTATTTTATTCACAATTGAACGGAGATAACGTAGCAAATGTTGAAACTGAGAAATTTTACAATTTTATCCACAAAATGAGCTCAATTCAAATTTGATGGCTGCTACAGGTCTCAAAAAAGTTGGGCCAAGGCCCTGTTTACCATGGTGTAGCATCCCCTCTTAACACAGTGGGGAGGTACGTCTAGGCATTGAGGAGACAAGTTTCTTGAGTTTAGCCATTGATATTTCATCCCACTCTTGTTTAATACAGGCTTCTAGCTGCTGGAGATTTTTGGGTCTCCTTTGACGAACTTTTTGTTTAATTATGCACCAAATGTTCTCAATCGGTGAAAGATCAGGACTGCAGGCAGGCCAGTTCAGCACACGGACTCTTCTACTAAGCTATGGTGTTGTAATAGCTGCAGTATGTGGTTTTGCATTGTCCTGCTGAAATACACAAGGCCTTCCCTGGAATAGGTGTCATCTGGGACCATATGATGCTTTTTAAAACATGCACGTTTCCCACACCATATGCACTAATGCATCCCCATACCATCAGAGACGCTGGCTTTTGAACTGAATGCTGATAACAGGAGGGGTGGTCTTTTTCCTCTTTAGCCCGGAGGACTAGACGCCCATGATTTCCAACAAGAATGTCAAATTTGGACTTGTCTGACCACAGGACACTTTGCTACTGTCCATTTTAAATTTGCCTTGGCCCAAAGAACACTGCGGCGCTTCTGGATCATGCTCAACAATGGCTTCTTTTTTGCATGATAGTTTTACGTGGCATCTGTGGATGGCACAGCGGTCTGTGTTTACAGACAGTGGTTTCTTGAAGTATTATTGGGCCCATTTAGTAATGTCAATGACAGAAACATGCCAGAGATTTTTCCAGTTTCTCTGAATCTTTTGATGATGATATGCACTGTTGATGAGACCTTCAAAGCCTTTGCAATTTTATGTTGAGTAACATTGTTTTTAAAGTACTCCTCTATTTTTTTTACATAAGCCTTCATAGGTTGGAGAGCCTCTGGCCATCTTTACTTCTGAGAGAGAGCCTCTCTAAGACATCCCTTTTATAGCCAATTATGTTACACACCTGATTCCAGTTAACTTAATTACTTGCTAAATGTTCTTTCAGCTTATTCTCTTATATATTAATTGCCTTTTTAGCCCTTTTTTTTTTTGCCTGCGTCCCAACTTTTTTGAGATGTTGCAGCCAGAAAATTTGAAATGCATTCATTTTGTGGATAAAAATGTAAGACTGTCTGTTTCAGCATTTGAAATGTTATCTATGTCCTATTGTAAATAACATACTGGGTCATGTGATCTGAAAGTCATTGCATTTTGATTTTATTCACAATTTACACTTTGTCCCAACTATTTCAGAATTGGGGTTGTATGTTATGCCATCCTCCAAAGTAGCAGGGATTGCTATTCTCCACGGAAATCCGCGGATTTCAGATCACAATAAATTGTTCTTGAGATTCGTCTTATTCCGATATTTATTTTTTCCTTTGGGGGTGGGTACTGGCAGGTATGACGTTACCAGTATGAATATAACGATGATAAAATATGGTCTACCGGCCGGCGCGACTTCGCAATGGAGTGCTTGTATGCTGTCCGTGGTGCTTAACACCATAGTAACAGCAAACGCAGTGTATCGTAACAGTTCCCAGGAAGCTGCATGCTTAATATTTTCGGTCCCTCTTTTTTGACTTTTTTTTTTTACTTTCAGAATGTGAACAAATGCGCTTAACTGGTTGTTTAAAATATCATTTGGAGTGTAAGTTATCAGTGAACCTCGAAATGCTTGCCGCTGTGTGCTGAATGAGTCAGTAAACCAAATAAGCGTAATGCCGAAATACCGTCATGACCATTATTTTCAATAGATCGCTAAAAATATAAACTGATTTGCCGTATCAGCTTGGCTGTGTGGCCTGCCAGCTGACGTTTATGTTAGTTTCATTTGGAACAAGCTGTATGGCCTGTGTGATATCTGATTTCAGCTTAAAACATAACGGAGCTTCAGTTCGCTAGCATGAACAGCGTCGAACATGTGCATTTATAGACTCTGCACTTTGCTGGTGTTATCACTGTCTCAATATTTAACTAGACCTCAGTCCTTTGTCTTTTTTAAAGGTGGCAGGTAGATTGAATTAATGAATGTGCGCTTTAATTTATTCAATCTCGGATAAATAAATTTTGGGGTGTTGCAGCATCCTTACTTTCTGCGGTAATGTTTCTGTGGCGGCAAATTGAGTTCTTGAAACGTAGTGGAGTGTTTTTGCAAAATGGTGAAAGTTCTCACCCACAAACAAGAGTCGTTGATCAATGAGATCGACGAGGACGCAAGAAATAAGTTCAGATGGGAATGGTTTGACAACGTTGTTGCCGTCAAGGTGAAAATCTGAAGTAAATTCAAAGAAGTCTTGAAGTTTAGCGAACTTTGTGAAGATATGCGATGTGCCAGGGAAAGTGCTTTGTACAGACAGTCATTTGATGAACTGTGGTTTTTGTGGTTGTATTTATGGAACACGCACAGAGTGAAGAGACATGAATAACAAAGTCAGTTTTTTTTTTTTTTTTTAAATAGCAAGGCAATATGTCTGTGTATGTAGTTATTGTCCCCTGCCGTGCAGAACACGCGAAGCGGCGGGATATAGTATTCATGACCGTCCGTTCGTCCCGAATCCTTGTCAACGAGATATTTCCAGAACGAATTGACGGATTTCTTTCAAATTTCATGTCAACGTGTACAGGTGCTGGTCAACGAATTAGAATAATTTGAAATAGTGCAATCGTAAAATTTTTAAATGCATTTTTTGTGCAGAAAGCAAATCAGGTGTTCACCGCGCCTGTCCTACTTGTTAGAGTAATCACAGAACTCGCTACCTGTAAAAAATTTGCTCAGCTGAGCTTTCCAAAAGGCCCATTTAGGCCATTTAACTGTGACACTGTTGTTTCATTGAATTAGAATAATTCATAAGTCATTTCATTGAATTGAATGCATTGAATATGTGCTTGAATTTTTGTTTTCTGTGAAGAGTGTTCACTGTGCAGTATAAAGTCAGGGTTGAGTAGAATTTCTAAGTTGTAAAATCAATCATGGGTCAGCAGCGCGACCTCTCAACCGGAATAGTGGCTCAAATTCAACCCTTCCCCAACAAGGCTTGACCCAAACTAAAGTCTTCCGTCTGCAAAGCTCTCAAGAAAGACTGGAACAAGCGCACCAACTGATCCGGCGTCCGAAAAACTTCTGCTTGTGACAACAAGCAGCTGAGAAAGATTGCAGTCAGCAACTGGTTCAAGTCCACTTCTGAGCTCAGCGACTTGTGGAACGAGAAGACCAGCACTAACTTCTCGATCAACTACTTACCGTCGTCTGCGCGAACTCTGCTTCAAATCTCGCATTCCAGCAGTCAAACCGATGCTGAACAAGAAACAAATGGAGAAACGGCTGAAGTGGGCCAAAGAACACGGCGAATGGACTGCTGAAGACTGACAGAAAGTGGTCTTCAGTGACAAATTACGCTTTTGCATCTCCTTCGGTGACCAAGGTCCTCGTGTCTGGCGTCGTGGTGGCGAAACCTACAACCATGAGGCTGTGAAAAGATCCGTCAAGTTTCCCCAGAGCGTTATGGTCTGGGTCCGCTCGGGGTGTAGGGAAACTCTGCTTCCTCAAGAAGACTGTCAATGCTGCCATATACCAACATGTTCTGGAAACGTTCCCAATTCGGACTGAGGAACAGTTCGGCGAAGAAGACCTCATATTTCAACAGGATTGCACCGGCTCATGCGCCAAAGTCGACCAAAGATTAGTTTGCCGAAAAACAGCTTGAAGTTTTGGCATGGCCGGCCAACCAGCCTGACCTCAATGTCATTGAAAACCTTTGGGCCATCGTCAAGCGGAAAATTCGCGACAGAAGGCCTACTACGCTGGACCAACTGAAGCAGAACATCGCCACAGCCTAGGAAGCAGTGAGTGCAGAAACTTGCGACAAGCTGGTCAAATCGATGCCGCGGAGACTTCAGGCAGTCATACAAGCCAAGGGGGCAGCCACAAAATACTGAGAAAGTGATGATTCCAACTATACTCAGCAACAAAAGCTTCTGTGACACCAATATTGTTAATTATTTTTCATAACGCAATTATGAAATTGTCATACATGGTGATATCAGACTGAAACAGTACACGTAAACACAACATTGAAATGGAAATCATGAAAATGCGAGAAAATGACTTTGCACGTGAAAATGTGCATAAATCATGCTTGTGGATGGCAATAAAAGAGGAGAATTTTTGGAGTGTTCACATTGTGCCTGATGAACGACGGAAGCATCACTTATCGAAAACACAGCCATTTTCGATCAGGAACTCTACCCTCTAAATGCCAAGACTGTCTGAAAATGATCGGTGGAGGGCCATTGGGATGATTGAATCCGGAACCTCGCAGAGGGAAGTTGCTCATCGCCTGAATGTCCACCGAAACACCATTTAGAACTCATCAGCAGACAAGACATGTCAGAGACCGTCCTCGCAGCGGCCGTCCACGAGTAACCACTCCCAGACAGGACAACTGGATTCGAACAACCCATCTCCGAAATCGATTCCAACCTGCAACCATAACTGCAAGAACAATACCTGGTTTGAGGCGACTGTCTGCACAGACAATCCGTTGCCATCTCCGTCATTTTGGCATTGTCCCACGTCGGCCAGCAAGACATCCAATACTCACAGTACAACACCGACGACTGCGTCTACAGTGGGCACAACAACATCGACGGTGGATCCAACGTCAGTGGGATCTTGTACTCTTCACTGATGAATCAAGATTCATGCTTAACCGATGTGATGGTCGTTTACGTGTATACCGTCGACGTGGAGAACGTTATGCCAACAACTGTGTTCAGGAATTTGATCGTTTTGGAGGTGGTAGTGTCATGATTTGGGGAGGGATCACGGCTAGAAACAGAACAGATTTGCTTGTTATTGATGGAAATCTGACAGGTCAAAGATATCGCGATGAAGTGCTACGGCCATTGGTGGTACCGTTTTTGATGCAACATGGTCCCGGAATAACGCTGCAACATGATAACGCCAGACCACACGTTGCAAGGATTGTACAGCAGTATCTGATGCAACAACATGTCAATGTCCTGCCATGGCCAGCCAGATCCCCAGACATGTCCCCAATCGAGCATCTTTGGGACGAGATGGATCGACGTTTGCGGCGGTTGGATAATTCGCCAGCTACACTCCAGGAATTGCGACAACGTCTACGTCAGATTTGGAATGACATCCCACAGCAATTTCTGGCACATCTGATTCGGTCCATGCGCCGGAGATGCGTTGCTTGCATCATGGCACGAGGAAGTCACACCCGGTATTGAAGTGTGAAGGTCACAATTGGTTAGACGTCAGACAAGTGCTTCATGACGCATGAAAATGACATTTTTCATTTTGAGTGACGTTGGCACTGAAAAGTCAGTGTTTCTCCTGTTAAATAAACATATTGATTGCATTGAGATCTTTGCGTGTCATTTATAACATACACATAAATGGTGTCACAGAAACTTTTGTTGCAAAGTCGGGGAGCGACTATTGATTCTCTCGTGTCATCTCCACCACCATATCAGTAGATACTTTCTTGTGGACGCTCTACAGACTGTAATTTTTGACTAAGTACTTTCATGTTTGGTATGGACATGTGTTCTACTTCACTTATGACACCCATCGAATTTGGTTGCCATGGCGACAGTATTGCCCTAATGCGCACATTTGTGCTGAAACATACACACTTCCTTGTGGACGCTGTAGAGGCTGTGATTTTTGACCAATACTTTCATATTTGGTACAGAAATGTTATACTTATGACACCTATCGATTTTGGTTGCAGCGGTGACAGAATTGGCTGAATAATATGCAAATTGGTGGCAAAACGTAGAGATCATCTTGGACGCAGTACAGGTTGCAATTTTGAACTGATTACTTTCATACTTGATATGGACATATTATACTTATGACACCCATCGCTTTCGGGAGCCATGGCGACAGTATTTGCCGAATAGTGTGCAAAAAAGGGGAGAAGCAGGCTTTCGGGAGCTACACCTATGCAGTCACAGCCAATTGGACTGTCTAGTTTTTCTCTTGTATGTGAAACCCTCTGGGGAAAAAAAATCATAAATTATAAAAAGAGCCATGTCCGAAAATGCCCTCTCTACATCTTGTCCAGCAAAATCTTAGTCGCGGCCCTGGAAAGCGCTATAGGTGTTTAATTTGATGGGAGATGACATTTGCTTTTTAATGGTGTATTGCTTTCATTTTTCATGTCGTTCCTGAGGGTTCATAATCTGTTGAGTGAAGAGACTTAGTGGTTTTATTCCAACTTATTTGTTGGTGCAAGATAATAGTATTCTAAACACCTATTTGAGACAAAATAACATCCCATCATGCAGTCCCCACTTGCCAAACGAGTTGGAGGTGAAATTTTTCTTTGTCAAGTATTAGCACTTACATCACAAGCAATCAAAAAGTCTGGATAAGATTCATTCAACTGAGGCAAATAAGTTGCTCTGCTTTCTATATTTACATTTTTGTCATTTTTCACAGTTGTATGTTTGCAACATCTATAAAAGACAGCTTTTTTGCTTTTTCCTGATTGGGCTATTTTCCCTGGTATCTGTATGTCACCCATATTGCCAGAGAAGTAGTGTAATACGCGTTAAGTCCAAAATCAGCGTTAATTTGCTTGATTGATCGGATATGGTGACATTTGTAAAACCTCATGCCACTACTGTGGAATTATGATGATATACTTTGGAGTATTGTATAATGGACAAGAATGAATGATGTCGTCAGTATGTATTTCTAATGCAGAGACTAAGGATGAGTGCATTATTTTTTATTCTTAGGACTAGATTGCATCATATTGGAGATTTGTTCTTTTTTTTTTTTTTTATAGCTATGTAACTTTCAGTTTTCTGTTTTGTTTGGTAGGCGAATTGATGTTTTATGAGACCCCCTCATTTTGAGTGTCTAAAACATTTAAAAATAATAATATTCACTTGCATTTGATGCAAAAATTTGTACCATGCGTGAAAACTGTCACTAGGAA
The DNA here is from genome assembly GCA_029721435.1 of Gymnothorax reevesii. Taxonomy (NCBI): domain Eukaryota; kingdom Metazoa; phylum Chordata; class Actinopteri; order Anguilliformes; family Muraenidae; genus Gymnothorax; species Gymnothorax reevesii. The sequence continues at coordinate 97,136,140 of CM056575.1, forward strand.
AAGATTGTATTTATAATTCACATGAAAGTAAGAATCTCCATTTTAGCTGCGTGGAGAGGTAAGCTTGTATTTATCTTCACAGATCATTATTTGCACTGAGCAACAGAGTCAGATTTCTGGCCTATGAGTTAATGATCCAGGAAATGTATTGTTCTTCTTCTAAGCCTTTTTTGTTCAGTTTGTCATTGCAAAAACAGTTCAGTGTTGAAGTCTCATGAGGTTGCGTTGTTTGTGGCACTTTTTTGTCCCAAAATTAAAAAAATAAAAAGAAATGTTTTATTTCCGAGTGTCTTGCTTCATTGAAATCATTTTTCCTGACTGCGACACTCAATCTTGAGTGATAAAGCCTTAACCGGGGTCAAGCCCAATAGGCTAGGATGGGCTTGAATTGGCATCTTTGTAAAGGGGTTAATCTGTGACACAGGGTTTTATTTACAGGTAAGAAAGATGACAAACGGAAACATTCAAGATCCAGGTCTCGATCAAGACGGAGGAGGTCCCGGTCTCGCTCTAGACACAGGTATGAGTCGATGAGTTTTTCCTTGGAACTATCATGATTGTAGTCAACAACTGTGTATTGGAATATTTCCAGTTCTGTAGGAGGAATTGATGCATGTTTCTACAGACGCTCAAAGAGCAGGTCAAGACGTAGGACTCGTTCTCGGAGTAAGAGGCGATCGAAAAGCCCTCGCAGGAGGAAGTCTCATTCAAAGGACAGAAGCAGACGGTCACGGAGCAAATCCAGGTGCGTATGCATCCTTACTTGACCATCCTTGCCCTGTCACAAGGGTATTTAAATAGCCCAGGCATCTTCATGGGGGGTCTTGCAAGGGCGGGCCGCCTGACCTTGACCATATGGCCTTGTATATGGCAAATGCCTGAATAAAAACCAGATCCGCCCGACCTTAGAAAGTTGAGAAGTTGCTTTGTCGTGTAGCCGACAGCCCAGCAACTGTGGGGCAGCACCATGCTAAATGTACATAAGAAGGCCACACTGGTCCAGTGAGGGAGAGAGACCTTCACCTTGATTTGTTATTGCATACATAGACGCCGCATTAACCACTGTACACAACGGTACATTTGACAAAGTTCCCGGCCATGACACACGAAGGAAATTTGCTCAGTGAAAAAACCAGGATGTGTCAACACAGTTAACATCTTCATCCGAACACTTGCATCAACCGACCATTGTAAATCCTAAAATGGGATGTGTTGATACAAAATGGATTGTCATTCTGGCTCTCAATTCTTCTAGTTTAAGTTTTTTCAGTAATATACCTTTTAACTATGACCCTTTTGAGTGGGCTTGCCTTCCTTGATATGGCTGAAGCTCTGACGTAATGGAGCAACGGGCCAAAGCTGCTAATACGACGTCTATGTATATATGTCTATGGGTGCATGTGCGTGGGGTTTGTAACGGGTGCCTGTGTCATGTCCAGACGGATTGTTTCCTGAATCATAACTATACAGATGATAATTTGCAAAAATATCTTCGCAAATATACTAGTGGGCTTCAGCAACAAAAGGCTAGTTTCTCAGGGAATTTTAATACAGGAACATCACTGATGAAAACAAATGCTAGTATGCTATACTTCATAAGAAAGCCTGATGCCTATAGATTCAGAATATATTTGATAGTTTGTACAAATTATTAAGAATTTGAATGTTGTTCCATGGTAGAAGTCAGAGTTTTGCACTGGCCATGTGGCCACAGGCCATCCATTAATAGCGGCCTTGCCAGATTTGCGGTTCAGCTTTCTGTCGCTAGATGTCCTCACCTTCCTTCACAATATCTGGGGCGGTTGGCCGTCCAGCTTGTATGAACTGCCCTTACATAACACTGGGAGAAATTTTGGCTTCATCGACTACTATCGTCGACATCTGGTAAGTGAGGTATGCATGGATAAAGACTCCAACTATCAACTACTGGGCAGAAAAATGGGCATTTTGGAGGATTAAATGCATTTCTCCGCTGATAAACACCCCCAGGTAGACCAGGTGCTCTTCCTCTTGACCAAAATCACAGCTGCGTATGCGTAAATTAACAGAGGTAAGATTCAAGGGAACAATTTTCATGGGAAGCAGAGCAATTAAATGTGAAGATGTTTCTACCGCGCATGCCCAGTTTGTTTGAGATTATTGGATTCGTGGAGAAAACCTGGATTTATTCGGTGAGTAAAGCAGCTAAACATCTTAATTTGTTAGCTAATTACTAGAGGAATATTAGAATTATCGGGTGGTGACAAGGTTATAAGCTTTTTTTTACCGCATTGTTCGTGAACTGTCATAATGACAGTCCAAGTGGGCTAACCCCTGAGTAACGAATATGCAAAGGTCCAATAGCGGAGAATAGCCAAATCGCTGCTTCATTTACCTTATTTAAAAAAAATGGATATTCGGCCGTAAGCTGTGTAGTGCCTGGCCGATGGCCATACTCTTGGTATTGACTGAAAAAAAGTGGCACTGGGCAGTGAAATAGGCTATAAAAAGAATGCGGCTCAAGCTATTTGTACAGGTATGCAATTTTGAATAACGTTGATTTAAATTCAGCAAATACGCGTCCAAATGAATGATTGTGTCCTACCTAATCGGGAAGAACAAGCAGCACCTGTCAAGTGTGGAGTGCTCTCGGAGTGAACCTTTTGTTAATCATGAAAATGACTGAGAACAAGTCAGGACTAATAATTGTTTAAAATGGATGTTTTGTCCACACCATTTCTCAGTTCTGCGGAATTTACCCCATGATTTCATCGCTGTTAGATCGCATATGGAGATAAACCGTGTCTTCAGTTGCCAATTAAGATAATGGGAAATCGAGTCAATAAAGGAAAATGATCGAGAATTAGCTAGGACTAATTGCTGTCATAAAGGGACGTGTTTCGGCACACCCGCTGGCTACGCCACTGCTATAGTTAATGTCTATTGCAAACAACGTAATAATATTTTCTGTTCAGGGTGGGATGCACCAAAAATCGGCGTGTTGAGCTTATTGCTTAAGCGGAGTTGATCGCAAAATGACACTGATAGACAGCTTTCGCCATGCAGGGACGTGGGAACTTCCAGCATTAAAACCGGGCATATAGATAAGAATCCTTCAGTTTGAAGTCACTTCACATTGACAGCTGTTATCTCTAATGTATACTTGGTGATCTTACCATGCTGTGCATTTGAAATTATACTAACAATCCAAGAAATCCTGGGGGGTTTGTTAATAGACAGTGTTCCTCTTTGTTTCTGAATGGGATCTGGACAAAAAACGATCTGCCGCACGGGTCTAAACCGCCCCGGATACAGAATTGGCGCCAACTGGCAATCGACAGTATTGCATCTGGCAAGGCCACTATTGGCCACGTGTTGCAATGTTGCGTCATACAATCAGCGCAATGTCAAGCGTCACCTCTGAAACTTCATCCCCTCGCTGTCAAGAATGTAGATCGTTTCAGAGGTGTGATCCGTCAAGCCGAAAACAAGAATGTCACTATTCAAATTCAATTTTAAACTAAATTATTTCACTCCAAAAAACGAACCACTTCCGATCCCGAAGCTTGCGCCGACGGCCTTCTGCCCGACCTTGGCAAATCCTGTGGAGAATACTGATAGCCCCTAGGACTTGGATATGTTTGCATCCAAGTAAAGGTTATTTTCATCTGCTCTGAAGGGATAGAAAAAAGGAGAAGGAGGACAAGAAGCGCTCCAAGACTCCTCCAAAGAGCTACAGCACCGCCAGGAGGTCAAGAAGCATCAGCCGGTAAGTACTTTACCACCACTAGTTTTGAGAGTCATTGACATTCAGATTCATCATTGAGGAACTAGATCCCAAATGGAACATACAGAATTTCTATGTCTGTCCCTTTCACTTTTTATTGTTGATTCTTCTTTTTGATCATTTTGGTAAGAAAAAGCTCCTTGACCTCTGTAAACGTCTGGAAACTCCAAAAGCTTTTCTGCCTCTGGTAAATAGTCACTACTCAGGGCTTGCAAAATTCTAAAATGAATGGTAGCCCGTCGGGCAAGCGCAAGTGAATTCCTGGTTCCCTGAAAAGTTTTCTCCTTGCTCGAGACCTCGCCGAATTCGGCCTTAATGCCTCATTTCCACTGCGTGGTTCCGGCTCTACTATACTCTCCTCCACCCACCCAAGTGTCGGGTACTTTTCTGGGGGATTGTTTTCCATTAGAGGATAGTACTGCCTCAGTGTAGCTGGTCATTATAGCTGCGCAGCACAAAACTATTTTAAAATATCTGTATGCCCCTTTTGGATGCGGTTGATTCTTTACCACTCAGACAAACGTGCCATGCCATCGCAGTCATTTTTTGAAGTGGTGTTTTCACTCATTACGTTAATGATAATCGTCATGCATTTGTGCGCTATGAGCTTCACCAACCACGTTACCAACATATCAGTTACCGTTTGACTAGGTTTTACAACTTTTGCTGTTCATTATGAACAGAGAAAAAAAAAATTTGCGCCGAAAAGTGTATAATTGGGGAGGAGACGATCATTTATGTTGGCGGCATTTTCATCAAGGAAATTTGCACTACGATGTATGTTCATCAACATCAACAACAGATGCTCATTATTACCATGCATTCTTTCACACCACGGAACATTTATTTCAATACAATTTCAATAATAATAGATTGGCCGACATGTAATGCACAAAATAAAACGGCGTTTCATGACTTCTCCCAACACTCTTATTTATTTGAACATTGCTCAGCTTCTACTGAGCTTTTTTAATTGGTTGAAAGCAGTCGTGTTCTCCTTGAAAAATCAATTACAATCAATTAATTTGGTCGTTGAAGACACTGACGTAAGTTATGGTTTTTTTGACTCTAGATGAAGGAATCCCTTTTGACCGACAATAAGTGGCAAGATAAAAAAATTCACATGTGAGGCACATATACAACTCTAAAAACAAAATCTGATATATTTTAGCGCCCATATTGTAGCGATTTAGGTGATGTATTTATTAAAGCTACATTTAACTCTGAATGAGCACCAGGCGCGCAATCAAGGGGTGCGCAGTGAGTGGTTTAAACCAGCATCCGTAAGTCCTCGAACTCATGTCGTGAAGTGAAATGACAACAAAGCATTTTATCTTACGGGTTGTCTTGTTTTGCTAGATATTTTGACATGGTGCGCATTCTGTAGTGAACATGAACAACTTCCGTATAATATTTATTAAATACTTTGAAGACTGATTGTTTATCAGAGTGTTTTCCAATTCCACATTAATTCGATCTCTAGTTCCAATGTCTCATTTTGAAAGTTGTATGTTGCTCTGACAGTGGCCGATTAGCTTCCTCAAGTGCAACATCACAACGTATTCTTGCTTGTGGTAGTGTTGCTCGTTTCAATGGAAAATGCGCCGTCGTATAGCCATAAGATTGCTGGGTAGAGAGTTTAAATGCTCGCATACACAGTCCCACACCCACTCAAGGTCCGCAGACACTGCCTGGTTACCCTGTCTGTCAAGTGGCCACCATTGCAAAACTGAAAAAAATTGCGGGAAGTTGTGTTAATTATCTCTCTCTTCCCCTCGTGTTACCACAAGCCTGTCGTTTTGGCTCTGAGGCGATTGAAACGAAACGCAGTGGGAACTTGATTTTGCATTTGTGTACTTGCTTTAGCGGGTAGGCATGCCTCGTCAAGGTTTCGTACCCAAATGACCTTTAACCTTGCCTCACTGACCTTCACTTTTAAAACTTTGTCCTGGCCATTTTTCTCAAACTGCGTGGGTTAGGAGCTTGATTTTGCATACGTGGACTTGCCTTGGGTAGGCGTGCCTCATCCAGGTTTTGTACCACAATGACCTTTCATTCTGGCTCAAACACCTTCACCTTTCACTCAGTGTGTCGGGGCTGTAGGATATCGCCTTCACCCTTGCGAAGCACATTTTTATTACCAAAATGAGTGTACATGTGGTGGTAGCACTAGTGTTTTTGTTGCTTGCAACTGACAACATTTCAGTAGCTTTTCCGTGAGGTACATGTGGTCTAATGGTTAGCTGGGCACCAACATGAGGATGGGGTTTCATTTGGGGGGGGGCATAGGGGGTAATCTTAAAGATTCCTTTAACCCTCTCCAGGCTCATGTTGCAAATTTGCAACAATAAATCAATTGATGACTGACTATAAAATATAAAGACCACATGGGAAATGGTTTGATAAAGTTACCCTTCCAGCTCAGTATTGCAAAAATACAAGGTTAGTTCCCCCTGCATCCACTAGTGTATAAGAAAATTTCTCCATGAATGAAATATTTTTCATATCTCAAAATAATAAATTGGGCTGGAGAGAGTTAAGATGCAGTAATAGTGATGCAGTTATCAGTCACTGAAATAATCTAAAGGATGTCTTTGAAAATCTGTATTTTAAGTTTGATTTGTACATGGCATAACAGTAATAACCAGTTTCCACTAATGGGGAGTCTGAGTATTCACTCAATATTTTTTTTAAACTTCAAATACAGAAAACATAGGCACTATATGAAATAAAGATGTCACAGAGTTTATAATAAAATGATAGGCGACGTATCATAAAGCACCTTATGACATAAAATCTGCATTAAAGACTAAAAATAAGTTTCATTTTGAGAAAAAAATTTACAATGTTGATGCATCACTTTTCACAAGCACAACATTGCTGTTAAATTTTAGAAAAAACAAAATGTCTCCTGCATCATGTTTGTGGGCCTCGTAATTGATCAGAATGAAGGACAAGTGGGGGAAATTTATACAAACCCCAATTCCAATGAAGCTGGGACGTTGTGTAAAATGTGAATTAAAAACTAAATGCAATGATTTGCAAATCCTTTTTGACCTATATTCAATTGAGTACACTACAAAGACTAGATAGTTAATGGTCAAATGGATGAGATTGGTTTTTTTTTTTTTTTTTTTTTTTTTTTTGGAAATATTCAGTCATTTTGAATTTGATGCCTGCAACACATTCCAAAAAATCTGTGACAGGGGCATGCTTACCGCTGTTACATCACATGTCCTTTTTACACTCAATAACACTCAATAAGCTTTTGGGAGCTGAGGACACTAATTGAAGAAGTTTTGTCTATGGAATTTTTTTCCATTCTTGCTTGATGTACGACTTCAATCGCTCAACAGTCCGGGGTCTCTGTTGTCGTATTTTGCACTTCATAATGGGTCACTTATTTTCAATGGGAGACAGGTCTGGACTGCAGGCAGACCTACTACTAAACCACATTGTTGTAAAACGTGCATAATGTGGTTTGCCATTATCTTGCTGAAAAAAGCAGGGACGTCCCTGAAGAAGACGTTGCTTGGATGGCAACATATGTTGCTCCAAAACCTGTATGTACCTTTCTGTATTAATGGTGCCTTTACAAATTTGCAAGCAACTCATGCCATAGCAACTGACACATCCCCATACCATCACAGAGGCTGGCTTTTTGAACTTTGCGCTGATAGTTTGTTTCCTCTTTAGCCTGGTGGTCATGAAGTCCATGATTTCCAAAAACAATTTGAAATGTGGACTCATCCGAACACGGCATCCGTTCCCATTTTGCATCAGTCCATCTCAGATGAGCTTGGGCCCAGAAAAGTTGGCGGCGTTTCTAGGAGTTGATATATGGCTTTCGCCTTGCATGGTAGAGTTTTAACTCGTACTTGTAGATGTAGCGACGAACTGTGTTAACTTGCAGTGGTTTTCAGAAGTGTTCCTGAGCCGACATGATAATATCCTTTACAGAATGATGTGGGTTTTTAATGCAGTGCTGTCTCTGAGGGACGGTCATGGGCTTTCACTGTTGGTTTTTGGCCTTGCCGCTCGTGTGGAGATTTCTCCGGATTCTCTAAATCTTTTGACAATATTATGGACTGTTGATGATGAAATCCCTAAATTTCTTGAAATTGCACATTGAGAAATGCAGGGTGCGCGCTACCCGCTCGCCACGTCGCCAGTGGCGAAGTGGTGTGGCATGTGGCGACCAAATATTGGCCTGAATGCGCCATGTTGGCGAAAGCCTAATGGAGAGTAGCGAAGTAATAACCTCAGGTTTTCGCACAGATTCATCATTCCATTCAGGACTTTTCTATGTTGTAATTTACATGTTGGAAAAGGGAATTCCGGGTTAGGAACCTCACTCACCTCCACCATATTAACAATGCAAGTGATTCAAGATTGACCACCTCAATAATATTAAATTATGAATCTAGCAGGACAGCCACAGATAAGCTAAAGTAAGCACGCGATAGTGTTTTTCTTGCTGAACAAACAAACGTTAAAGCAGCGGATTAATGTCAGTGGGACAAGATCGGCACTGAAATCTGCGCAACTTCAAGCTCAGTTCTGTCGTGCAAAGGAAAAGGCCTTAAATTCATTGGTGATCGATTAATGATTATTTATTTGTATATTTTCAACAATAGACATCCCCTACTTTGTGGACAAATTCTGAGTTTGTTGAAAATAATGGGTTGTGTTTACCGTAACTTCGAGAAGCTCTAGAGAAACCAAGGCGGAATCACGCTACATTGCTTGGGGTTCATGAGCTTTGCTTTGATGCCCTTAAAATACACTGCTGAGCCACGCATGAAGTTATTGTTTTTCAGCACTGATATTTAGGTGCGTCACCTTTGTATTTTATCTCCAGTGGGCTACCTTACACAAGCAGTCCACCCGCAATCGTCATACTTTAGAGCAACGTTATTACTAAATAAATGGCAAACTTGTTGTTGGTATGGCAGCCGTTTTTTCTTAAAATGGAACAGTATTCTAAATGCCGCTACCCAGCCACAGGTCAGAAATGGCAGAAAATAGATTTGCAAATTAGTCGGTGATATAGCAGTGATTATTATATTGAGCGAGCCAACGTCGGCTACTGCCTACTCGAGGCAGAACAGGACAACTCTTCAGAACTGAGTTCAGTCCAACTGTGTTGTACAATCAATCGACTACCCTGTTAACAGTAAGTATGACAGCAAATGACAGCATTTTCGCAACTTAAAAATGACATGATGCCTGTCGGTTACGAGCGACTCGGCCACTAATCATTTTCAGCTGAACTCCAAGCAGCCGACTGCATACCACTGACGTTGAAGGACACAAAAGCAAACGATCAGTATGATTGTTTGTTAAATCCAAAACATGATCGTGCCTCTGGGCTCTACATTATAAGCTATTGCTATCAGAAACAAATCCATTACGCGAGTTGGCTACTACAAACTGTGCTTTCGACAAAATGATAATCATCTTCGTTTTGCTTTATGGCAAATGATGCATCCAGACATGTTACTCCAAAAAGCTAAGCTAAGAAGTACATAGAACATCGACCTTTATCACGGTATCCAGTTGAATCCGAAAACTTCCACCGATATATAGCCAAACCTATGGCAGTATTTCCGTCCTATTGGCATACATTTGCCTATAACACATTTTTGTCCAACTAGTTTGTTATTCAGGAAAAATTTTATCTACATGGCAATCATATTCAAACCTGAACATGCTGCACTCTGAACAAATGGATTTTATATAATGTAAATATTTACTTTTTTTGTTACTTAAATCTGACATTTCTTATGAGTTTTAATAAAATAATTGTAAAACAATTATTACCAATTGGAAGACGATATGTGCTAAATTGAGTGTGAGTTCATGGCATTCAAGTAATGTATCTGTATGTGCCAAAATAAGGTTGCATCCAGGTGTGTAGATGTGAATTCATAGTGGCTGTATGGGATAACTTTAAATACGTTCCACACCCTGAATTACACAGAAACCAGTGTGCCTAAGCTGGATCTGTTCATGTTGTAACACATATAATAATCACTTGGCCACAAGTAGGGATTACAAAATGACAATCTTTAGCATGGTAAGCTGGCCCTATCAAGTTCGTAATTAAACGATTTGTCATCAAAGTGATACTGGACTTCTATCGATCAGGTTCTCATTTGTCTAAAGTAGCAGCCAGATAAGACTGCAGGATGGCCTTAATAGTCCTTAATACTTACCCAGCACTCTTGCAAAGCTGGCACTTGAACCAGCTCTCCGTCACCACAATATTGTTATACCATTTGATCGTGTGCAGTTCGTTGTAAAGTTTTGGTGAGTGTTATACAAGTTCCATAATTATTTTTCGGTGAAAAATATGCACCAATTCCATTTTCTGAACAACTGTCTGTTTTATTCTTTTCATCTCTCATAGCATTTAAAACACATTACGGCTGCAGGAAAGCCAACAGCGACCGAGGTCGGGATACTAGTACAGTGTTCTTTCTCCACACAATTTGAACAGGGTCATCCCTACCTGTTCCAGAATGTGGAATGGATTTCCAACCATGTTTGAATTTTAATCACAGTTTAAAAATGTGATTTTTAATGCATTTTGCAGCCTGTACAAATTTCATTGCCACACTATTTGAAAATTTCGTGTAACTGCCAATAACCACCCTGATGGTAACAGAACCTGGCCGGAACACTATAGTACAGGTGTCACTGACAAGATGATGCATACCTACTAATCTCTGGATGTCTGTGCAGTTATTATACCCCCCCCAAACGAAGTTTAGGGGGGTTTACTGGATTTGCTTTGTCCGTCCGTGTGTGCGTACGTGTGTCTGTGCGTGCGTCTGCGTCCGGACCTAGATCTCATAACCTACTCATCCGATTTTGAAAATTTTTTTTCTTGCTGGAGGGTCTATTGACTGTGGTACTGCCCGACTACTTGTTGTTGCGGGGGTTATCCTGTAAGCCATGCTTACTGACTAAATCTAGTTCTGTGACTGTGTACGCACACTGTATGACAGAATCCAAGTTCTCTAAGGTCTCTAACTAAAAGTTAAGGCAAAATGTGTGACTAAATGGTTTTCTCTATGGCTAACTGAACTTCAGGGTGATTTGCCACTGTGGCTAAGTGAAATTTTTGGCCACGACACCCCCTGGAAACGTTCTTAAACTGTTGGATTATTTGCTCACGCAGTTGTTCAGTGTGGTGAACCTTGCCGCATCCTTGCTTGTGAACTACTGAGCCTTTCGGGGACGCTCCTTTTATACCTAATCATGACACTCACCGGTTGCCAATTAACCTGTCCACCTGTGGAATGTTGTGAAGAATTTGCAAATCATTGTTATTCAGTTTTCATTAATGTTTTACACAACGTCCCAACTTCTTTGGAATTGGGGTTTATACGTACTTAACAAATGCAAGAGTTGTTTGCTTTTAAAGCAATGAACAAAATGACATTTAGCGAAATTATTCCTGTAGCAAAATGGTAGATATAGGAGGGCTGTGTGGGCCCTTAGTGAGGCAAACGGAAAATGGTCTTTGAAGAGTGTGAACACAAAGCATAACATCTAAGTTCGTCTCCTTTTTAATGAACATGCAGTAGGCCTACAGACAACTATCAGTGTAGTTGGCAAAGTGTTTCTTGGATGTTTCTTGAAGTTTGCCAATTGTATTCGATAATGGATGTTAATTAAAAAGACCAACTTTGACCAATTTTGTGTTATTTTTTCCTCTCTTGTGCACGGTATCAAGTCATTGGAGCGTCGCTGATGAGTTGATACTTTTTTTTTTTTATTCTCAACAACTATCTGTCTCTGGAGACATTGATTTCAGTTGGTCAGCACCCCATTGCTGGACTAAACAGGCCTTTAGACATTCTGTTTACATAACTGGATGAAAATAAGTAAGAAACTGGACTAAGGTGGAAAATGAACAAACTAAATTATGTGCTGACTACATGATCCTTTGACAGCATAGGCTGTATGTAATTGGTGGTGTGACTGCATATTGTAAAGAAGCAATGGCTAGTTGTTTCACGAGTCAGAAGAATTGTGTGCCATGGCATTTGCCTCCTGAGTCGATGGGAGCATGTTGCTTTGGGGCGGGCTAAAAAAGGAGAAAAATGGCATGGGCAGTAACATGTAACAGTAACATGTTTAAGAGACAACAAGTAAATGTAAACATCGTAAATAAAAACTGCACCAGTTAAAATAATATTTGAAAAATAGAATTAAATTGCTAAAATGGGAGAAATATCCCTGTCGACCAACATCGCCTCTTGAGTCATCATTGATATGACGAGCTGGGTTATTCTTTCCGCTTGGAGTTGGACTGGATCATTGTGGCATTTTCTGCAAGTTAACACTGTCATATGGGGCTGCTGTGAGTCTATTCTCTGCCAGCGATGTTACCTTTTGCTTTAATTAGCCTATACTGATGCAGAGTTCTAGCAGTGACATGGTAGCTCTAACTTAAATTTGCTTGACATATTTTACTCTACACAGTTTTATTCCATTTCTGCATTGTAGTTCCATACCTCATTCCACATAATTAACAGTTACTGTGAGTGTTTTGATCTTGGAGTCGTCAAATGGGTCAGCACGTAAAATTGGCATGTGACTACACAGGTAATCAAGAGCTCCCTCAAGGGCAAGGAATTGAATTCTCTCCCCCATTCTAATGGATGGTCTTCGGAAATGCTTAAGTTCAGCAAGAAATGGTGATCTGTGTAATTCATGTGTAATTTGTTTCAGTTGTTAAATTTGTATGCTTTATCTGTGAACCCTCTTATGAATTTGTAAGTATATCGTGTTTGCAAGGGTACCCTACGATGGATTTGTGTTCTATCCCATGCCTATTCTCACCCATTGAATGCAGAAAGTTGATCTTGCCCTTGAGAATCTCATATTTTCTGTGTTAGTTCTGTACGGCTAAGAACTTTGATTTGATTGTCAGGAAGAGTTGGCAATGCATAAATGACCACAGTAGTCATGGAAATTCTGGGTAAAGACACCTGATTAATTTTTCTGTCCCTTGTTGAGGAGTTTTTGAAAGAGTTTGAGTATTGGAATCAACAACTGGAGGGGAGGGATACAGGAAAAATAATCCTGACAGCCTCTAATCTCCTATATCCTCTGAAGCAGTGCTTGTTTTAGTCTCAGCCTTGGCCTTGCTATTTATCCAAATATAAGTTGCTATGATTAGGATACTACTGGTCTCATGACGATTGCATGTTTTATATAATGATATCTTTCCATTTAACTTGTGAAAGGAGGCGCAGGAGAAGCCGCAGTGCGACCCGATCGCCAAAGAAGTCTAGGTCCCCGAAGAGAAGGCTGTCCCGGTCTCCGTCTCCGAGAAGGTATACTTGGTGCATGCTCAGCGCTGGTTTAAGACTCATTTATCAGTATGAACAACTGCTTTATCTCTGGTTTTCTTCAGACACAAGAAGGAAAAGAAGAAAGACAAGGACAGAGAGAGGGACCGTGACCGAGAGCGGAAAGAGGAGAAGGACAGAAGCAGAGATGATAGAGAACGGTCAACCAGCAAAAAGAAGAAAAGCAAGGACAAGGAAAAAGAGAGGGAGAAGAAGTCTGAGAATGAGAAGGGAGATGTGAAGGTATTAAGCTGCTTTCACAATGGACACAAAAGAAATTTTTCGCACAACAGATCACATTCGAAGTCAATGCAGAGACTCAAATACACACTTTTTTGATTGAAAAAATTAGTTGATGCAAAAAATTGAAACGAAAAAAATCTTTGGTGCAAATAAATGTACTCAGCAACAAAAGTTTCTGTGACACCAATATTGTTAATTATTTTTCATAACGCAATTATGAAATTGTCATACATGGTGATATCGGACTGAAACAATACACGTAAACACAACATTGAAATGGAAATCATGAAAATGCGAGAAAATGACTTTGCACGTGAAAATGTGCGTAAATCATGCTTGTGGATGGCAATAAAAGAGGAGAATTTTTGGAATGTTCACATTGTGCCTGATGAACGACGGAAGCATCACTTATCGAAAACACAGCCATTTCGGATCAGGAACTCTACCCTCTAAATGCCAAGACTGTCTGAAAATGATCGGTGGAGGGCCATTGGGATGATTGAATCCGGAACCTCGCAGAGGGAAGTTGCTCATCGCCTGAATGTCCGCCGAAACACCATTTGGAACTTATGGCAGCGTCATCAGCAGACAAGACATGTCAGAGACCGTCCTCGCAGCGGCCGTCTACGAGTGACCACTCCCAGACAGGACAACTGGATTCGAACAACCCATCTCCGAAATCGATTCCAACCTGCAACCATAACTGCAAGAACGATACCTGGTTTGAGGCGACTGTCTGCACAGACAATCCGTCGCCGTCTCCGTCATTTTGGCATTGTCCCACGTCGGCCAGCAAGACGTCCAATACTCACAGTACAACACCGACGACTGCGTCTACAGTGGGCACAACAACATCGACGGTGGATCCAACGTCAGTGGGATCTTGTGCTCTTCACTGATGAATCAAGATTCATGCTTAACCGATGTGATGGTCGTTTACGTGTATACCGTCGACGTGGAGAACGTTATGCCAACAACTGTGTTCAGGAATTTGATCGTTTTGGAGGTGGTAGTGTCATGATTTGGGGAGGGATCACGGCTAGAAACAGAACAGATTTGCTTGTTATTGATGGAAATCTGACAGGTCAAAGATATCGCGATGAAGTGCTACGGCCATTGGTGGTACTGTTTTTGATGCAACATGGTCCCGGAATAACGCTGCAACATGATAACGCCAGACCACACGTTGCAAGGATTGTACAGCAGTATCTGATGCAACAACATGTCAATGTCCTGCCATGGCCAGCCAGATCCCCAGACATGTCCCCAATCGAGCATCTTTGGGACGAGATGGATCAACGTTTGCGGCGGTTGGATAACCCGCCAGCTACACTCCAGGAATTGCGACAACGTCTACGTCAGATTTGGAATGACATCCCACAGCAATTTCTGGCACATCTGATTCGGTCCATGCGCCGGAGATGCGTTGCTTGCATCATGGCACGAGGAAGTCACACCCGGTATTGAAGTGTGAAGGTCACAATTGGTTAGACGTCAGACAAGTGCTTCATGACGCATGAAAATGACATTTTTCGTTTTGAGTGACGTTGGCACTGAAAAGTCAGTGTTTCTCCTGTTAAATAAACATATTGATTGCATTGAGATCTTTGCGTGTCATTTATAACATACACATAAATGGTGTCACAGAAACTTTTGTTGCTGAGTATAGAATCAAACATGTTTATGTTGTACATTGTCCTTCCAATAGTTCATTGTAATCAATATTTGGTGGCTCTGCCTTATGCATTGATTACAGCTCTAATTCTACGCGGCATGGAATAAACCAGTCTCTTTGGCATTGCTCTCTGGTAACAGAATTCCAAGATCTTTTCATTAATTCCTTCAGCTCAGTAAAATTGCTTGGCTTCATTGAGACTAACTTTTTCTTAGCAATGTTCCACAAGTTTTCAATCACGTTGAGGTCAGGTGAATTCGCTGGCCACGGCAAAACCTCAATGTTGTGAGCCCGAAAACAATCTGACGTACTCTTGGCGGAATGAGGGGCACCAAGTCCTGCTGGAAAGTGAAGTCTTCAGATCCAAAAAGATGTTTTGCAGTTAGTATCATTTAACTCTTCAAGCAACTCTTGGTAAATTTCTGCAGTGATTGTTGACTGTTGATGACCCCAGCTGTGCAAGGAAGAGTGAAAAATTCCCTCTGAGCATATTGGTTTGGGGAGGTGTGAGTGCGGATGACGTTGGGCCTCTCTGTATTATCAAGTGAACAGTCACTGCAGGAATTTACAAAGAGTTTCTTGAGAGTGAAATGATACCGACAGCCGAGCATCTTTTTGGACGTGAAGACTTTACTTTCCAGCAGGACTCGGCGCCCGCTCATTCCGCCAAGAGAATGGCAGATTGTTTTCGGGCTCACAACATTGAAGTTTTGCCATGGCCAGCGAATTCACCCGACCTCAACCCGATTTAAAAACTGGTTGCTGATTAATAATGCATAGCCTTAGCCTTTGAATGAGATGAGAGGTTGATATCCTCAGGGCTGTACAGTGTGACAGTTTATTATGTGCAAAGATAAATGTAAAACATTTGCACATGTGCAATAGGTTGCATAATCGCTATTGTTCTGCCCCAACTTTGTTTCCTGCTTAAGACGAGTGGTTGTGTGTATACGGTCTTTGATATGAAGGAGCGATGCTTTAAGTGAAATGTATTTTGAAGTATCCACTATCTGCAAACCATTTTAATGCTGCCGCTAAAAATAAATCCCAAACTACATTGCGCTGCACTGTCAAACTCAGATGTGGCGGATTTTAATGTCAAATGAAAATGAAGCGGTTTTTTTTTTTTGTTGTTAGTAGATCATCAAGCAGCTAGCATTTTTGGAAAAATACATTTGGAGGACTCCTCGGTAGCATCTAACACTAAGCAATTGGATCAGGATTCTTCAGAGGCTGCATTTTGAGCTATCTATGGTATACTGAAAAGCGTGGGTGATCATTGCCGGCGTATTGATCCTAAATGCACAAGCAAGTTGCTGTTAATAAATATAGGCTGGTTAAAAATAATCGGGCATATTGACACAGCGTTAAATTGTGATTTCCGGTTGATCATTTCATCATCTCCGTAATTCCAAATAATTCATGTTTTTCTGAATAAAATTTGACATACACAGAACTGCAGCAGGGCAGTCAGTGTAAAATCACTTGGCACAGCAGCCTGTTGAAATATCCTACCGTTGGATGATCATTTGGCTAGCCTTTTCGCCCGCTGAGAAAATCCATCTATGGCCCAGAACCCACGACAGACAATCCAAGCAATACTGATTTTCCGTCTTGGCTCATCCTGACATGGGTATCGCGCTTAATTGCTTGTGTTAAAATGCCTCTCAAAAGCCTTACGTTTTTTACGTCTAGTGTAGGTCATCCTTCGATTATCTCAAACTTCTCTCTGAATATTAATCTGAAAAACGGCGTGTTTAGCAAACTCGAAACAGTATCCTAATCGCTCACAGCGCTGAGCGCTACTCACATCTTCCATCATGTAAGAAGTACACAGGCTAGATAGGTTATTTACCGCCGTTTTTATTTTTTTTTGCTCAAGCTCGTGATTTACCCGTGGGACAGTGGGCGAAACTTGTCGTAGTTTGCGATAATAAAGCCCATTCATAGGGGAAGTATGATTGGTCTATTTTACTGTCATTTGAAATTACACTCCTTGAAATACTACTGTTAAATCCTCTGTAAATTTACCGAGGGCCAGCTGCAGGGGGAGGCAAAGGGCTTCTTTCCTTTTAACCATTCACACTCAAACGCAAACTTTCATTTTCACCTGGTTGAAAGCCGAAATGTTGCCAAATGTGCAAGCTCGCATTCTTCTTTGCTCTAAATCTGCCATGTCTGTGTACTGAAATGCTGGCATCCAGACTAACCCAAATAATTCCGCAGTTATTTTCGATCGATTTTCGCGCGGAAAGGAGTATAAATGTAAAATTAAAGTCCGAGGATGCCACAACAGCTGTTAAATGTTTGATACTGTTAAATATTGCATATGACGACAAATATTGCGATATTACATGATATCGTAAATCGGCCCAAGCCTATTATTAATGCAACATTACGTAATATTACACCCGACATTTTCCAAGCGATTCTGATATTTTGCACTGTACCTGTATGTTACTACCCTTAATCATGATGGGCGGAACAACTCGACAGTTTCAAAGTAACCTGTGAACTTTGTGTTGAATGGTTGTTTCCTCTTGTAGGTAACTCGAGATTATGATGAGGAAGAACAGGGGTATGATAGCGAGAAGGAGAAGGAGGAGAAGATGCACACAGATCGAAGTGAGTCCCCAGCGCCCAAGGAGTCTCCTGTGGACAAGACCGAAGGGGTGGCGGTGAAAGAGCCCAAAGTCAACGGTGATGATCACCATGAGGAAGATATGGAAATGAGCGACTAAGCATCCAGCTCAATCTGCTGTGCTGAGGAAACCTTTAATTAGAACATGCATTGACGCCATTCCACAATCTTTCGTTTATTTTTGAAGAAGGCTCGAAATGCGCTTTATTACGCCATAGAAACTTGGCAGGCTGTACATTGTCTTAACTTGGAAAACAGGCTTTTTTTCTGTCAACCCATTTTCATCTTTCCTGTCCCAATAGGATAGATCACGTAGGATTAGCCAGTTTATCTTAAGTAGGTGGAATGACCTGTGTGCATGTGAAAACTGTTGAACCTAAATTTTGTTATTCTTAAAAATAAAAAAAGTAAAAACATACAAGAAATGCCACTTTAGAAACATGGTTTTAAGATTTCTTGCTGTAATTTTGCCTGTGATATTGGTGAGCCCCGAAACATTAGGCAGAATTTATATTACTGTGCTTCAAGATATACAATACTGAATGGTAAGTGACAATTACTTCTGTAAATTTTAAAATATTTCACTTGAGTTGGTTAGTTCCATTGTCCAATACGGCATTTTATATTCAGATTAATTTCTGAAATTTAGGTTTGGTTTACTTTCAGTTCACAATGACACTTTTTACTGCTTTATGGAGTGTACATTGCTTTGGTTGTCCTTGCTACCCACAGTTAATACAGATTTGCTATTTATGGAGTCTTGTGATTGCTTTCCAACCACCCATTTCCTATAATATCTAGTTGGCTGAAATGAAATTTTTTGTGGGTGTAATCGCTCCATGTCCCTGTAAAATTTTGCAATGTTTTATTAGTGAAAATCTTTAATAATAAAACTTTGAGAAAATCTACAGGTTTTGATTTTATCGATTTTAACTGGAACTGATGGTCTTGTCTTGTTACTCAGCCAAGGAGATGGTCTGCTTCAGTTAAAATTATTTGATTTCGGTGCGGGATGGGCAAACTGCAAGTTAACATTGGTCTGATTGTCAACATCAGAAGGGTGTCACTCTGAAGTTGATTTTTGAATTGTATAAATGTATGTGGTTCTATCCCAATGCAATTACTCACTTAAGCAGTAAATGAGAGGCTCGAAGAAATGCCAGATGAGAGAACCTGATTGAGGCACCGTGACATTAATCAAAGCTAA
This sequence comes from Gymnothorax reevesii, assembly GCA_029721435.1. Classification (NCBI taxonomy): domain Eukaryota; kingdom Metazoa; phylum Chordata; class Actinopteri; order Anguilliformes; family Muraenidae; genus Gymnothorax; species Gymnothorax reevesii. Next base: position 97,155,040 of record CM056575.1, read on the forward strand.
TTTATTGAAGTTCTTAGCATTACAACCTGTCCTAACTGGTTCCGATGCTCCCATTCCTTAAACAGTTTGCACATCAAGGAAAATGAACATGAAATAAAAAGACTGGTTTGAAAAGTCCATTCGCCTTCTATTGAAAAGCATACAACATAGTTGGTCATGAGTTTTATTTCTGATTTAAGATATGCAAGATAACGACTGCTATGGAGTACAAAATTTTTTGCATAATTCAGTGTTGTCCCTTGCCACCAAGTCTCAATCATCAAGCATTTTGCCACTAGACTCCAGTTTATCAAGTGTTCCAAGCAGACTTTCCCCATTACTTTGCACAGCTGATGATCTGCATGACAATTGCATAGGGCTTTTGTTGCAGTATATTTTGCTTCATAATGCACCATAAATTATCAATAAGAGGCCAATCAGGATTGACAGTGGGCTGATCTATAGCACCTGCTCTTTGCTTGTGTAGCCATGGATTTGTATTCTGTTCAGAATGTAGTTTGGCTTACTCTTGCTGGAAATGCAGGGACTTGCCTGAAATGGTCAATTTCTCAGTGGCAGCATGTGTTACGCCAAAATTCATACAAATTTCATTACATTACAGGCATGTAGCAGATGCACCTAGCGCGACTTAGGATTTGGTGCATACTGGGAGCACTAAAAGTGCTAATAATACTGGAATATGGCAGCGGTCCAACTTGGATTGTGGTTTCTCTACCTCGACGAAGGAAGCCACAACTTATAAAGAGCATATAAGTTGCCATTGTTTGAGGGGTGGGAGAGAAGTATACACCAAAGAGACGAGTCTTGAGCAAATGCTTGGAAGGGAACTACAGGTTACCTGAATGTAACTCCAGTTCTATGAGTACGTTCGTAGCCCTCTTTACAGGCTTGCTGTTGGTTTACACCTCTGAGGCTCCGCCTTCGTGCCTGAGAAAGAAAATTTAGCTGACCACCTATATAGCCTTGGCATTGCCAAAGCTAGTCTCCCTTTGAAACTCTGCATCTCGCACTGGGGGCCAACTGGGCAGGCTGTTAGAGGGCTACGCACGTACTCATAGAACTACCAGTTATCTGGATGTAACTCAAGTTCTATCTCATACGGGCTGCGCTATTGGTTTACACCTAAGGCGAAGGCTGTTAGGGATGAATGTACTCCCGGCTGGCCCCTGACCCCAGAGTCATTTTCAAAAACCAGAGAAGCCCGTTCACTCCCTCGGGTGAGCACCGCCAGGCTGCGTACCCTGGCCCAGGTCACAACACAACTGCATAACACCAGACCCGAGTTGGTGTTAGAAGGGGCCCGTCTTAATAGGGTCCCTTCTAGAATGAACGGACAAATGCATGGGGGGGGGGCTTGGTAGTTGTCATGCCCCGCTAATGAGCTGTCCATGCCTGCCGGCAAGGCGCCCCCAGAGCACATCGCCTCAGGGTGTGGTAACACACTAGTTAGTGTTGGAGGGGGACCCCACTGATAGGGTTCCCAGGACTGAATGTGCGGCCATGCTCGCGTCATATCCCTCAGATATGACTGTGCAAAGGTTGATGCGGTTTGCCACCCTGCACCCTCTCCTCCACAGATCCGCCCTTATATAGCACTGTAGAGGATGCAATGCCCCGGGCAGAGTGCGCGGTCAGCCCCGGTGGGGTGACGAGATCCTTTGCCGAGTAGGCTCTGCAGATAGCATCGCCGATCCAGTGGGCGAGGCGCTCGTTACGTGATGATGATTGTTACGTGATTTCTATCTTCAATGTACTAAGTTTATTACCCATTCCTGTACAATTGTAATTGCTACGTTCATTCGCTCAGTTATTTAATAAATTGTTCAAATTCAATCCTTCTAAATTGGAATTTCAGAATAATCTGGAACACAAAACTGTCCGTAACACGCTGCAGCGACAGAGGGGCCCCCTGAGCCCGTCCGCCATAGCCCAGAAATAGCTGATCTGTTTTCCTAAGACCTGCATTGTGTTCCACGTACATGCTGAGTATGCGCACTGGGCAAAACTTGAGCATCCGTTACTGCTCGCTAGTGGCGTGAGGAGGTGGGCAGAAAGCTTGCAGCCAAATTAACGATGATTTACAGGCCGTGGTGATGACCTTTGGCCGGAAGAACGGGTTAGGGCAAAGCACCATTGATCCTTTGTACTCCCTTACGGTCAGGCATGACAGCTGCATAGAGAGAGCGCCCAGCTCGCTCACCCTCCTATCTGATGCCAAGGCAAGGAGGAGGGCGTTTTAATTGATAACATATGCAGGTCCGCCTGGTCCAGGGATTCAAATGGTGGTCCTGCCAGGCCATCCAACACTGTCCACAGATCCCATTGCGTGAACCATGCGCTACGTAGGGGGTCTTAACCTGCGGACTCCCCTCAAAAAATGCTTTACTAGGGGGCGACTTCTGGCCGTGAAGCGGTCAAACCCATCATGTCCAGCTGCGACTGCTTCCGCGAACACCCCAAAAGTGAATGCCGCATGTCTCTACTCGCAGAGCCCCTGAAGGAAATCCAGCACCCCTGGGAGAGGGCATGAGTGTGGGTCTAGGCCCCTCACCTGACACTAGCCGAAAAAAATCATAGGTGCATTGCATAGGTGAAGTGAATTCCCTGGAAGTGGCTGGGGAATGCATGCACAATTGTGGACACCACCGCCGCAGGCAGGCCCAACTCCGTCAACTTCACTCTTTCAACTTCCAGGCCATGAGGGGGTGGGCGCAGGTGGCGCTCTGCTCCTGAATCCTGGTCAGGGGGAGGTCCAGAATCTCCCATGGGCTCCCCAATGCCAACTGGACAAGATCCGGAAACCACCTGGCGCTTTGGCACCGTGGTGCTACTACAATTATAGCCAGATGCTGTTCCCGTACCCTGCGGAGCAGTGGCATTAATAGCCGACGGGGTGAGAACACACACAGCAGGCCGGCCAGCCAAACTGGATAGGCCAACGCATCCACCCCCAGGGGACGATTGTCGGTAGGCCTCAGGGAGAACCACAGAGGGCACAGAGCATTCTCCCTGTTCGCAAACCAGTCCACCCCCGGTCGCCCAAACAGCCTCCAGATCTGTTTGGCAGTCGCCGGTGGGAGGCTCCAATCCTCCTCGGGCATCGTCCCCCTGGGACAGCCCATCTGCCCGAGTGTTGAAGATGCCAGGAACTTGCTGGACTTTCAGTGAGCAGAGATGGCGATCTGCCCAAATTAGGATAGAAGCCCTGTGTAGGGCCAGAGATCTGACCCCCCCTTGCCTGTTGAGATAGGCTACCGCCGTTGTGTTTTCTGATCTCACTAGGACGTGCCTCCCTTCTAAGCGTGAGGAAAAATGGAGCAGCACCCTCTTAACTGTCATGAGTTCTAGTAGGTTGTTGTGCTGACGGGGCCCCTGCCATGTATCAGCGACAGAAGCTGGGCTACAAGTTCCGCCCCACCCTGTGAGGTAGGTGTCCACGAATATCTGGGTATATTGAGCCATGCACCCCATCCGAACTCCCTCGCGGAGTAGGCTGAGTGAGGCCCAAATACGTCAATGTCCGCCGTGCTTGTATTGGTATGCGGAGCATTAGCTGCTGGTCTCGCCTTGGGTCCAGCCGAAGGCGTATGAACCAGCGCTGCAGATCTCTCATGTACAGTAGCCCTAAGGGGACTACTAAATGGGCAGCAGCCATCACCCCCAGTAGCGACATGACTGCGATTGCCGACACCGAGACTGCGTCCCGTATTTCTTGGGCCCGAGACAGGATCGCTTCTGCTTGCTCCACAGACAGGAATGCTGATGGACTCTCGAACTATGACTGCGCCTCTAAATACCGTGCTGTCTGGCTGGGCTGCAGGGTGCTTTTGTTGTAGTTGGTCGCCCGGCCCAGCTGAGTAATGTGTCGCAACACCAGCCTCGTATGGCCGGTTGCCATCTGCTCGGAAGAGGCCAGGATCAGCCAATCGTCCAGATAGGTCAGAATCCGTATCCTCCTCTGTCGGAGCGGCGTTGGCGCTGTCTCCACACATTTGGAAAAAGTCCAAGGTGCCAGGGAGTATCCAAAAGGGAGATGGCAAAACTGAAAAATCTGGTCCTCCAATGCAAAACGAAGGAACATTTGATGGCGCAGCAGAATTGGGACATGAAAATAAGCATCTGTGAGATCTATTGACATCATCCAGTCGCCTGACCTGATGCATTCCAACAGCGTCCTCACCGTCCGCATCCAGAATTGTCTGCGCAATATACTGAAATATACTTTAGCTCGTTCTTTCAATGTCAGCAATATACTTGTTAAGTTCTCGAAGATCCAGAATGGGCCTCAGGCCTCCCGATTTTCTGGGAATCAAGAAACTAGGGGAATAAAATCCCGCTCGATCCTCCGATAGGGGGCCCGGTCTCAGGGCCCTTTTTTGTAGAAGTGAGTTCACCTCCTCCTCCAAGACCATCTTCTGGACGGAATTAGGGAGGTTCGCCCACACAATGCCTTTGAATGGGGGAGGACGGCAGCAAAACTGCAATGCATATCCCGTCCGCAGCGTTCTGTCCAGCCAGACTGGGAGGGGGGCGCACAAGCTCACCCGTGAATGATAATGGATCATGAGTGGCAAAGCAGTCAACTCTATCGTTTATGATAGCCCGGGCCGCGATATTTTTTTCCGTACCGACGCATTAACTTAGTCCCCCAGGAATCCGCGATTCCGCGGTCGTGGAATTTACCGCAGATTTCAAAGCCCTCCGCGGAAATCAAAGCAGTCCGCGGAATATAGGGCGAGGTGCAGAATTTTATATTTTACATGTATTTTTCATCCCGGCCGCTAGATTTTGCGGTCAGATAAACGGGATCTAAGACTCAAAGGTGGTGCTGCCGGTTACGGAAACTGATTTTTTTTTCTGCTGTATGCAGCATAAACTATATAAAAAGATGGACGGAGCACCCTGATTTGAAAAAAGAAGCCCATGTGGAAGTACCGTAGAATGGCATTCTAATTAATGGCCAGCAGATGGCGACGTCAGTGGTTGCAGAAAGAAGTTCAATGCAATAGAAGTCTATGAGAAAATGATCCTACTTTCCGACCTGATTTTCAATTTAAATAATGATTTTTCACATCATTTTATGTTAGCTATAGCAAGTTTCAGGTCTCCTTCGATATATCATGACATTCATTTTCGTGAACTATGGTCCCATATAAACCAGAATAAAATATAAAGGCAGAATATGCCTCTGAGGCGTCGCTATCCCCTGGTCCTCGTCCGATACGGTCAGATCCACGTTCCTCCCCGGATCTTCGATTCACTTCTTCATCTTCGAACCAGTGGGTGACATCACGGTAGCTTCATCCATCTTTTTATACAGTCTATGGTATGCAGTAACGTTAACAATATCCTGAGGATACAGTGAATAGTGTACACTTTGTTTAAATCTTTACTTTGATCTTTGGCACCTATTCAGTTACTAAGCCTCGTTCACCCATAGTTTGGTGTAATGTTTTGCACTTTATAAGTTATGCAAATAAATCTGCTCAAGAGGGACAAAAAGAATATTGATGCTGCTTATTTTATAACCACAATGTTTCGCAGTGTTTTGGTATTGCAAATAATTTCATAAGAGAATTTTTGCTTCATTATTAGCCTACATAAATTTGCTTTATAACTGGGTTTTTTTTAATGCCCGCGGAAAATCAACTCTCAAGCTGCGGAATCAAGAATTGCTCTCCGCAGAATCAGGAATGTTCTCCGCGGAATCAACACTTTTTCTCCGCAGATTCCTGGGGGGACTAATTAACGGTACGGAAAAAAATATTGCGCCCAGGGCCGTGTTCGAAATCGCACACTAACGTACTACTTGCACTGCTCGCACTACCGATGACGTCAGATTAAGGGGACGTTGGCCGTGTTCGAAACCGCGCTCTACGGTCTACATACTACTCTCCCTACCATGGACCCTTGGGCAGAACGAGTGAAGCTTCTTTCACGTGTTCGCAGGCCCCTGCACCAGATTTACGATCGTGTACACATCCCGCCCTCCGTATCCGGGATGCACAGTGAATGCTGTGTGACTAAGGACTACAGGTATATAAAAGATGGACGGCCGAACATCTCCTGAAAAGTGAAGCAAAAGCGTCTCGATCGCCAACTACTGGCAGTCTGAAGTACAAATTATAAGCCCACCCCGTCGATGTTAGTGAAGGGCAGAAATACGAGACAAGAAAAATTGTGTACATGAAAAATAAAATATTTCTGAAGATGGTTTCTTCATTTTTTGGAAGTTCTTACCACACCGATATATATTCTAGCGTCAATTTTTCTGATAAGTTTTCTGTGAACCTTTTATTTGATATCATGCAAAAGGGGTGGGTAGTCATAATAAACAGCAGTGATTGTAATCTCTATGATACAGTCATTATGTTGCGCTCCTCATTGACTGACAGTCGCTATACTAACGCCTGTACGGGAAAGCTCTAAAAGTGCTTCGCGCGGCCTCCAAGGATGTTTTATATTTCACTGGATATACAATTGGAAAATGGCCGCCCATTCATTCCAATGGAAATTGCTCAGTGGCGCAGCCATGGGCCAGGGGCTATCGGGACTCTATCCACGCGCACTGCAGTTGTCAATCACTGCTGTTTGCTATGACGACACGCCCCCTTTTCGCGTTCAAAGTCGGTCCCCCCGATGTGGAATTTCCAACTCGGAAAGTTGGATGCCTGCCCCAGGTGTAAACAGTAATTATAAGCTCCTGTAATATTCCGTTTATTACTCCTGACTCCCGTTTGTCGCACTAAAACAGCTGTATACATTGTTTGATGTATATATATATGGAAATCCACTGTGTTTGAAGGTTGCAGAAGGACTTCATATTTGTCCAGAAGTTGCTAATATTCAGACAAGGCAAAGGCGAGAATAGCTTTCGAAGACGTGGCCATCTTGTTTTACTTCTCTTCTTCCCGGCTTATGGCGGTTGGCGACTTTTTTCCGACTTTGTAATTGGAACGCTGATAACTTGGCTGTGACGTCATTCCAAGCACCGACCTCCGAGGTAAATGGAATGCAGCATAAGTGTTGTCAAAACAACAACATATCTACCCGGTTGATTATGGAGCAGTATGAAGTTAGGGTATTGCTTGACAGCAGGAAGGTTGAGGGTACAAATCCGGTCTGGATCCTTTCTATGTAGAGTTTGCATGTGATCCCATTGTTTGAGCAGGTTTCCCCCAGGAACTTCCGTTTCAGCCGGTCCAAAGACATGCATTTCAGGTTAAAAACTGGTGAGTGAATGGAAACCAATCCCTGGAATGGATTGGCAGACAGTAGATTGTGTGTCCCTGCCATTCACCTACAGTATACTGGGAGAAGATCTAGCCACCCCACCCCACCAACAGATTTATATCAGCTTGGGTACCTTCATTAGCATTTACTGTATATTTTTAGCTGCGACCAAGCAGCTCGATGAACGCTTCTGTCTGTCCGTCTGTCTGTCCGTCCGTGACACCTTTTTCACCATGTTCCTGTCGTCTTATCATGAAATTTTCAGGAGTTATTGACCTTCACCAAAGTGATGTCCATGCACAAGGTCGAGGTCAAAGGTCAAGTTCACAGAGGTCACAACCTTGTTTTCGGGTTTTCGCGCTGTAACTCGTTAGAATTCATGGATCGCTATGAAATTTTGGAAATGGCTTCTAGGCATAGAGGAGGTGTTCCCTATTGTTTTTCAGGGTCATCCGTCAAATCCCAAGGTCACACAGGTAAAAAAAAAAGTGTCAATTTTGCCCGATTTGACGGTTCTCGCACCGTAACTTGAGTTTAACTTGATGGATGGCTATTAAATCTTACAAGCTTCTTGGTACAGAGGAAGGGTTCCCTATTGATTTTCAAGGTCATTTGCCAATTTCGAGGTCACACTTGTACAAGAAACCACCAGTCATGGACACTAGGCCACGTGACGGATGCTAGACCAGGTCGCAGCTAGTAGATCCCTCTGATCTACTTGTTTTACACAATAATGAATACTCTTGATATGTGAACATTTTATTTAGGTACATTTTCATACGAAAATAGTGTTGCAGGCTTATACAGTGCTGTACAATCTGCACATAGATACAAGTTTAATGTGTATATATTAAGTCCTGACAGCTCAAGCCATGATAGAATTTCAGAGAAAAATTTAAAAAGAAAAAAAAATTCAAACACCAGTCACAACATACTGCAACAGATAAAGGTCAGACCAAGTAGAAAAACTGCTAAAGGTAAAACTTAGGAAATTTACCACACTATCCAGTAGTGGGGCATGGAAGCATCAAATTGTACCATTTAAGATACCTACGGTCATAATAACAAAAACCCCATCATTTGAAATTAACACACTGCTGGTGCTCTGGATGGATTTCCCTTAAAAGATCAAACTGCAGAAGCACCGAGCAAAATATCAATGGAAGCCTTCTCAGAACTTAATTTAACTAATTGAATATAGCACGGTGGCATAATTTAACAAGAACATACAAATGCTAGGGCCTACATCCTTCAAAACTTAAGTCTCCGGTTGAGGTACAGAGGACCTTGAAGGCCTGTAGTCCTGGAGCTAGAAACCATCAGAACTTCATTAGGCTGGCAGCACATATCCTGAACCATATACATGTAATTGAGAATACGGATATCCCTAGACACCTCTTTGTGCATGACATACATTCTCGAGTGTCTGTGCAACTAAAGAACAGTTCAATAATAGTGATATACCTTATGAATAAAGAACAGTACAGTGCTTTTGTTCAATTATTTCAAGGTGTTATTCAAAATAGAGTTTTAAATGGTTAGCTAGCAAGAGTGCTCTGTAGCAAGCATACAAACCTATTAGTCTGGAAGCATGCTCATGGGGAGTAAGTTTCCAAAAAAAAAAAAATCCTTTACCAGATGAATCACTGGTGTATGTGCAACAAAAATATTTGGCTAAATATACAAACTGAAATACCTTTCAGAAACCCTTGAACTACGTGCATCATTTTTTAATTGTTTCTTAAACTCCTGCACCTGACACTTCAAAGTCATCATTCCCTGCCTTTACTCACACATGGTAAGGTCAACAAAATAGCAAAAAAACAACCCGACCCCTAAATTTGTGGCTTTCACACCCTACAGAGAAAGATGGCCGGTTTCATTTACCTGTAAAAGTTTCTTTTACACTGCGTTTAATGTTGGGTTCATGCCTACCCATTCTTATCTTTCAGTTTAGTGCCGTTCCAGGCTAATTTCCTTTAATTAAAAAGTATAAATTGCTGCAGGGCTTAAAGAGCAAATGAAAACATTGCATGCAACTTCTTATGACTGAGAGATGGCCGTCATATTTAATGCCAGTCAGAGTAGGATTGCTCTGCCTTTCAGGTGCTCAGCGTATTCCAGATTCTCTCATTCATATTACAACCCCAACACAGAACAAGGTGGGACGGTATAGAAAATGTACATAAAACAAGAAGCAGTGATTTTAATATTTACTTCCGCTTTCATTGTGGACCATTTAAAGACAAAATATTTAATGTTTTGTTTGGTCAACTTAATTTTCCAAACCTTAATTTTAGTAGTAAATGCATCCATTCCTGCCATTCAGGCCTTTAACTGTTAGCACATTCCAAAAAAAGCTGGGATGAGGGCAATTTAGATGTGGCAAATTTTTACCTCATCTACTAATGAGGTAAAAAAAAAAAAAAGAAAGATTGATGAAGAATGATGTGATTTGAAATAACTAATTTCAGCAGGTTATTGTCATCATGATTTGGTACAAAAGCAGCATACAGTAAAGACCTAACGTTAGTCCTTCAGGAGCAAAAACAGGCTGAGGATTGCCTATTTGCCTACAAAATCAACAAAAGGTTTTTTAAAAATGTCCCTCGAAGAACAAACAGAAGGGATTTGGACACATCACCCCACGTGGTGCACAACATAATTGCAAGATTCAAGGAATCTGGAGGAATTGTTGTTCATTAAGTGCAAGGGACTAGCCTAAGCTGAGTGCCTGAGCTCTCTAACCACACAGACAGCAAAGCATCAAGAATCATCACTTATCTGTGAGAGAAACAGCCACATGAGCTCAGGATTACTTTGACTCGGACTTTGACTTAGAGCTCGGAAGGATCTGTGATGGACCATCACACAGTGGAAACATGTTCTGAGGTCAGACAAATCAATTCTTTAAGTGTTTTTTTTTTTTTTAAGAAATACACTGTGCACCAGACCAGGGAAGAAAAGGACTATCCCAGCTGTTACCAGCAAGAAGTGCAAAAGCCATGCTCTGTTATGGTATGACTTTGTGTTAGAGCCCTTGGCAAGGGTAACTTGCACTTCTTTCAGGGCACTTAATGTTGAAAAGCACACATACTTTGAAGCATCACATGCTGCCTTCAAGGCAACATCTTTTCCAGGGATGCCCATGAAAATTTCAACAAGACAACGTAAAACCTCATTTTGCAAGCATTACAAAGGCATGGCTGCGTAACAGGAGGGTGCAGAGCTGGACTAGCCTGCCTGTAGTCTCAGCTTGTCCCTAAAAGAGAATATGTCGCGCATAATGAATGGCAAAATGCGGCAATAATGACCAGGTATTTTTGCACACCTGAAGACTTCTTTGCAGGAAGAATGGGATAAAAATACACCTGAAACACTTTATCACTTGGTGTCTTCAGTCCCGAGATGTTTATTAAGCAATGTGAAAGAGTAGCAACATTTCAAAGTGGTAAGTACTTTAAAATCCCAACTTTTTTGAAATATGTGGCAGGAATCAAAATTTTGTGTGTTCATTTTGAAAAATCAAATCTATGCAGTGAAACATCACATAATGTGCTGTTATATTGTTTTCAATAATCAAAGATGATTTACAAATCACTGCAGTTAGTTTTGATTTTAATTTAACATACTGTCCCAAGTTTTTCTGAGAGTTGTACATTACCTGTAGCACCATGCATTTCAAATTCAGTATCAAAGGGACGACTAAAACTGGGAAAGCTCTATGCCCCCTTTTTGCCAAGCGTATCTTGGCACAGTGCGTACTTGGTAGTGCATTTGGATAATAAAGCCTTGAAAGGCACCAAATAGCACACACAATTTTAAAAGCCAGAAAAGTAGGACCTAATATTCTTTTCCAAATTAATAATCATTTCAGAAGCTCACAATAGGTCAATTCTGCATAATACCTCTATCAGTATCAAATGCAACATTTAAAATGTGATGAGCTTTTCTTTTTATTCCAAGAAATCTTCAAAATAGTTTGAATGTCCTCCTGTGGGTTGACTGAAATTCAGTTCAATTCTGAGGAAGAAACTGGTCCAGCTTGCTTGAGAGGTTATAGGTCAGGGAAACGGCTTGGGTCCTCTTTGTAGTCATTAGGGATGGTGAAGATCGACTCCTCAAACTCGTCATAGCGAAACTCCTGAAAAGTCACAGTTGCTGTGATGGTTGGAAACACCGGAATGTCTGCAAGAGAAAATGGATAAAAGAATTTAAGACCATAAACCAGTGAGTTATAGTTTTGACAAGCCTACTCTGATGGTAAAATAAACAGTCCAACGTGCCACCACTTAATTCAATTCCATTGTCAACATTGGAATAATTGCGTGATCTTTTAAAAAAAAAAATGCAGTCACCACTTAATGTTGAAACAACACAAATGTACACCAAATTATATTACTCACCAAGTTTGACAGGAAATCCTGGTGGGAGTTTCATCTGAACAAATTCTCTGAGTTTGTTAAAGTGCTTGAAAGGTGCAACCACTTCCAATACATTTAGTAATCTGGAAAAAAAAATGTTTCTGGGATCACGAATCACTTCACTTTTTCAGATCACCAAGCCCACTGAATGGGTTTGTGGGTAAAAAACATCGAGAGCACACACTTACGACTCAATGCCCAAGGGGAAGTCCTGGCTCATGGCTACAGTTGCTTTAAAATTCTTTTTGCTCTCTTTACAAACAAGTTCTCTCCCAAGATGCGGTGCCCTGTAAGGACACACACACACACACACACACACACACACACACACAAAAGTGTACTATTAGGCAGATTTCTGACATCCATTGCATACAATGTCCTTGTTCCAAAAAAAAAAGAAAAAGTGGAAATGTAAATTTAACAGCTGCGGAAAATCTCACACCTTCGAGTGACTCCACCAGGTAACATAACTCTTTTCATGCAATAGTCTGCCAGGGGGACAGAGACGCATTCAAAGTGACTGCATAAAAAGAGAGGCAAACCTCAAGAGCAGCGAAACTATGCTATGAACACAGTTCATCTGCAGGGATTGCACGCGCCAACCTCCGCCATGAGCAGAAATGACACAAAGTACTAAAAGACTGCGGTGCTGTGAGAGTAACAGCGCGAAGTGTGTGAATCTACCAATCAATTTTACGTCAAAGGGACTGACTGAAAATTGCTCACAAACTTAGGGCTGCATTACAAAGCCACCTACACAAGCCGACTGAACAGCAGAAAGAGCCCAGCAGTAAAAGAGCTTCAGAAATGTACTTACTTGCCATTCTCTGCGCAGATGTACTCCTCCCAGGTGATCGTGCTGGGGGTGGGGGCAGTTAGGGACTGTCGCCTCACAGGCTGAAATGAAAGCAAGAGGAGACATTAAATACACTCCAGAGTGCGAGCAAGGGGCACGGTCACCTGTGCACACGCAAAATTCAATGGATGTGCTCACCAGTACTATGGTACATATGTAGGCACCCTCAAATGCATTGCCCTGCCCACCACAACTGTCCTTTTATTCCAAAGTCATGAAGTAAGCAATGGAAGTCCATACAGTACCAGTCAGAGGGCAATTCCACCGTGATGGATGTCACAACAGAAGGAATTTTCAGCCATTCCAAATACCCTCACAGCTAAAGTTTTACTCCAAGGAATTCAACCTTATGGGTATTACTAGCCTAGGTCTGAGCCTGTTTGGTGGGTGAAGAAAATCCATCCAGTGATGTCTGTGTGTTTCACATGAACCACAATTATGAACGTGATGGATGTTAGATGAAAAAAACGTGGAGGGAATTCAGCCATGTTTCTTTCAAAATATTCTATCTCAACAATGGTATAAATGAATGTTTATCCCAGAACTGTACGAGAACTTGGCCACCTAATACAGAAATTATAATACAGCTCCAAATGAGTCTCTTAGCAGGCAGTTCTAGAATTGCGCAAAATCCTCTGTGACGGACGTTACAGTAAACTTGACGGACGTTACAGGACGTTTGCAGTAAACATGATTATGAAATAACTCAGGTTTCTCTTTAATGGTCCCCTATTATGTCACTAGGCGCACAGCTTATTAGTTTCAACTGATCACCTTCAGCCAAGTAGTCAATCAGATTTTATTATTCTGGGTGGTCTTGCCCCCTTGTGATGTCAGGAAGCGGAGACTTTGAACTGGCTCATAATGGCAAATTATCTGTGCACCTGGTAGCATAATAGGGGACCTTTAATCAATCAAACTCAATAGCTGTCCACTTCAGGTGTGAAGCAATCCTATGAAGGTATTCATACCCTTACTCTGTTGAAACAATCCTGTTTCTTTTACTGTAAAAGTAGACTGAAGACTCAATCCACTCGCTTGAAACATTGCTTGCTAGAAAGGAAAACTGTACAAACAATTCTGAGTGATAATCATTAACTTATCTCTGGACTGTGAGATTAGAAGTCACAGAACTAGCATTAAAACTTTTAGCAAATGATAAATCACACAGGATAAATTCTGTATTCTGACTTTGACTAGCGGAGGTCTGGGGACGAAAACAAACCAACAGGACAGATCATCAATCTAAAACAAAGAGAAAGTCGATGCTGTGATCGAGATTTCATCTTTTTTATCAAAAATTAGAAATTACACAAATAGAAATGCTTGCTGCAAAATACATGGAGGATCTCCAATGAGTGAGCCCGAGATACCAAATTCATTTAAATGAAAATTACTGCTTAAGTTCATTTAAATTTGATGGCATGTTCTCATGAATTTGAGATTACATTTATGCCATAAATGTCGGCATCATACAGCGCCCTCTATAATTATTGGCATCCCTGGTTAAGATATGTTAAAAGCCTTAAAATAAATTCAAATTTTGTTGCAGAAGCATACTCTCACACTGAAAATTGTAGAAAAATGTAACCTTGAATTCAAGTGAATTTTAAGAGAAAAAACCAATCCCTGACTAAGAAATTATTATTTTTCATAAAAGCACCTGTTCCACAATTATTGGCACCCCTAGCAATTCCTAGGAAATAAATGTAATTGAAGTATTTCCGTCATTTCTACAGTAGTTTATAAAATTGATCAGAGTATCTACAAACATTTAATTAGCAATTCATCACTTCCTGTTTCCCTGGGGTACAAATATGATGTGACACAGAGGCCATTTCTCTCATCCACTCTTCAACATGGGAAAGACAAAGGAACACACCATTCAAGTAAGGCAGATGTGTGTCAACCTTCACAAGTCAGGCAATGGCTACAAGAAAATAGCCACTCGCCTGCACCTGCCCATATCTACCGTCAGAGGAATCATTAAGAAGAAACAACTGGAACAGTGGTAAACAAGTCTGGACAAGCATGCAAGGTTATTTTGCCACCACACAGTGAGGAGGATGGTAAGAGAAATAAAAAGTTCTCCAAAGCTCACTTTTGAAGAATTGCAACAAATGGTAGCATCTTGGGGTCACAAAGTCTCCAAAACAACCATCAGGCGCTATCTACATGCCAACATGCTGTTTGGCAGGCATGCACGGAAAAAACCTTTTCTCACTCACAATCATAAACGCAAACGTCTGGCGTTTGCTAAGCGGTACTGGGACTTCAACTGGAACCGTGTGCTTTGGTCAGATGAGACCAAGATAGAGCTTTTTGGCAACAAACACTCTAAATGGGTCTGGTGGAACACAAAAGATGAGTATGCAGAAAAGCACCTCGTGCCCACTGTGAAGTGTGGGGGAGGATTGGTGGTGCTGTGGGCCTGTTTCTCATCCAGAGCCCCTGAGAACCTTGTTAGGGTGCATGGCATCATGAACGCTTTGAAATACCAGGACATCTTAAATCAAAATCTGGTGACCTCTGCCCAAGCTGAAGATGGGTCGTCACTGGGTCTTTCAGCAAGATAATGACCCTAAACATGTGGCCAAATCAACACAGAAATGGTTCACCAGACACAGAATCAAGCTCCTCCCATGGCCATCTCAGTCCCCAGACCTCAACCCCATTGAAAACCTGTGGAGTGAGCTGAAGAGGAGAGTGCAGAGGAGAGGACCCAGGTCGCTGGATGATTTAGAGAGATTGTGAAAAGAGGAATGGTCGAAGATCCCTCTTTCTGTATTCTCCTATCTTGTGAAACATTATGGGAGATGATTAGGTGCTGTTTTGTTGGCAAAAGGGGGTTGTACAAAGTATTAACATCAGGGGTGCTAATAATTGTGGCACACATGATTTGATGTAAATAAATGATTTCTTAATATGGGATTTTTTTCCCCCCCACTGTCAAAATGCACTAGAATTAAAGGTTGGATTTTCCTCTTTTTTCCATTGTGGTGCTATATTATTTAGAAAAAAAACTTAATTTATTAGAAGCTAAAGAACACATCTTAACCAGGGATGACAATAATTATTGAGGGCGCTGTATTATTTGGAAAATGGAGAAATAGTCTTTTTCCTTCTCGTTTGCAGTTTATTCAAGTCAATGGGATGAATAATTCGCTAGCAAGTATGCTAATGCTTTTTGCCTAAAATGATTAAATTCAAGTGTTTATGCTGTGTGTTACATGTGTAACTCATTACTGGCCAAAAGGGTTGGTGTGCTAGCTAATAAATTATTCATCCCATTTAATTCAATAGACCGTCAACTAGATGCAAACACCAGCGATGGTGAACGTTTCCAGAAGAACTGGCCTTGTGGAAATATTAGTTGACGTTTGCCAATGAACGGAATTCGAACAGTTGTGACACGAGAAAGCTGTATTACGCGTGTGATACCAAGCCTGTATCTAATGGGCTGTAGCACACCCATTTTTGATCTTTATGGGATAAACGTCATTATGCTCCTCGGCCGCCTCTGAGGCTGTGTAAGTAGTTTTTTTTAACATGCCATTTTCTTTACTTAAGCACAATACGCGCACGACGCACTGCCTTCCCAATCCATGCACATGCCTCATTTACACAGAAAATCTATATTTATGCCTTCTAAATGATTTATAAAATCCTTGTCCTTGTCCATTTCTATTGTTTAAAGCACAGAATAACTGGATACAGACCATTAGTTATGATGTTGCTTCATGAAAATTGAAATTGAGCACTTCAAAAAAGCCTGCCTTCATGGCCATGGAAATGATAGAAGGACAGTTGCATCATGGGTAAATTTGCTCTGCTGCAGCTGCCACCTTTGAATAATTAGTGGAACTATCCTTTACTCTAGAAAGCTGAAAGAGTATAATTAAACCCAGTTAATGTTGCAGGTCTTGTGACGGTCTTTGACTATCTTTGAAAATCAAATGTCTGAGTAAATCTGAGTAAAACTTAATCCTTTAGAAAGGAGCACAATTACCCATTTGAGCCCCAATTAAAAAACATACATGGCAAAAATTCCCTCTTTCCCTTTTATTGTCTAGACAAGTTGAGCATTCCTCCACTCTGTGGGGGCGTGACGGATGTTACAATACCCCTTTTCCTGTGACGGACGCTACGGATTTTGATCCCCTGCTGAATCTTACATGCCAAACTTTCAGGTAGACTTTGTCCATTATTGACTTTGCCTTGGCTACAGCTAAGATAATTGAAAAGGTTAAGTCAATATTCCATCTCAGCTTCGTCCAACAAGAGGCATCTGGCAATGGCGGATCCCCCTGGCTGTAAGTTGTGTAACAACCTTTAAAAGGCACATCTACACATCATGATTGACAAGTGTGTCAAGTTTGGTGAAGCTAGCACATATAGTTTCCGAGAAACTCATGTTTACAGATGAACAGACAGACGGACGACAGAGCGATAGCTATATCCCCCCGGGGGGATAATAAAAATAATTCAGAATTTCCATGAAGGACGTTACCTTGACAAACAGAGCAAAATGAGACAAAGACCCCATACAGTTGCACATCTGAAAACTTACGTGATGGACAAATGGGATAAAATTATACCTTACTCACTAAATCACATGGAGTCCTCAGTCCCTTAATGTTTACCAAGTGTTGTGAAAAGGAAGGGCAACATTACAAAAACAGTGTCCCAAAAAAGATATGTTGCAAGAATCAAAATTGGAGTGAATGTTTATTTTGGAAAAAAAAAATCAAATAATGTGCCAATGTCATGATTACTTTTTTTTAATATCAGTAGCTAACAAAGTTAACCCCTTTGTGCAGAGGCCAAAGTTGACCATTTATGGGTTACCCAATTTAATGCTTTATAATTCAAGATTTAAGCTTCATAAAGAGGAAATGTGGCTCAACTCAGAAAAGACACTTACAGCATTTTGACTAACATCTTATTTCAGTTTATTTTCATGATTTTGGTAGAGAAAATGGGCTGCAAACATAAAAAATCTTCATGAGAATTCACCATTGAAATAGCAAAAAAAAATTACTGAGAATTGAAAAACTGCCGGGGCTTAAATCTATACATTTCTGGGATCATAAACCTCTTGACCACAAGTAGAATTCATCTTCAACATTACATTCTAGATTACATACATGCCATCAGCCAAATTATAAAGCTATCCAAGTGGATCCCCAAAGTTTGAGATCCCTCAAAATGGTGCACTGTCAAATCATAAAATGATGATGTATTTAACACAAAGTTTTGAGGAATGAAATTTGAACTAATGATTTTCTGGTTGAGTTTAGCATGAATTTATCAATATCAGTGCAGTTGAACATCGGTGGTCACCAGTAACCTCTCCAAACACAAAACATGCCTTTTCTCCATAATATAGTTTAGAGTTTTGTCCATTTTTCTTCAAAGTCCCCCAACCCAGCACACATACTCAGTAAATAAACTGCTGATTAAACGGTCAGAAGATTCACCCTGCAATGAAAGCCACCAGTTCCCACTTCCGAGCTCACAAACTCATTTCAGCACTTTTAAGGAACAAGTACAACTCTCTAACTTATGAAATATACCTTATTTTAACAGAACAGACATTCCACTTTCAGGGTAGATCAAAGAATATATGCCTCCCAAGATTCAACAGAACGGTGCAATGAACGCACCAGGGGGTCCACCCAAATGCACGGGCAGTTGATGTTTTAAACAGGAAAAAAACCCTGGCATTCAACTTTGTTGAATATGGTATACATTCCAAAACAAAAAGCAAAAGTAGCAGTCTTAACCTTATTCATTCAATCCCTCCTCCAGAGACTGATGTGTCCAGTAGAAGGAACCCTCCGGTCCTGTTTCATTCGAAATAATTCCCATTGACCACGTCCTTATCTCATTTAAATCCTGTAAAGGTAACTGAACACTTCAAGGCCAGTTTTGAAAGTCTTTTTTTCTATAAATCGCGTCAATTTCAGCCGCGCAATGCGTGCAGCGTAGACAGGATACAACCAAGCTTGCTGATATGCATAGGCTTGTACACGCTTATGTTTGTCCAATCAATGTGTTTCACTCACTGTGGAACTTGGGAATTGGAAAAGAAACGAGCCAATCAATTAATTGTTACCAGGGAAGTTTCACGAGGGCGTGAACTATAACTGTGCAGTTACGCAGAAGAGCGTTGAGTGTATAATTGAGTGATTGGCTATCAACCCCAGTACTTGGGTGGATATAAGGAAGCCCTGAATTTGTCAATGAAGGTATCTACATGCAGGTCCACGGTAAGGAACGACGCATTTTTTGTATGTGATGACTGTAATTGACAGTAGAATGTGAGAGAATCAATACCATGTCAAATTTTTTGCTGATTTTTCTGAACCACTAATTGGAATACCGTTGGCTCAATGTAGCTAAAGTGGTTGCTACAGAGGACAATGATTTTCTTCTCTCACAAAAGATCATTTTTTAAACTGCTGGTCTGATACTATGGGCGAGGATATTGACCAGTTTGCACATCAGGCTTAGCTGAAGAGTTTAATTCATGCAACTTTTGAAAAACAGGGAGAAGAGTGAACTTCCCCAGATTCAAAACCGCGATCGAACTCTGCTTGCTTATGAATACTCAATAACTGATCCGGGGGGTTCTTTTGATTGAGTACAGTAACTGCGTGCTTAAATTTGCAGGTCCATAGACGCGAGCGTCTACATCTGCAGAAAGGGGTTAATTTGGTGAGTAATAATATTGAAATGGTCAGAGTGAAAACACAATGAGACATAGGACAAAAAAAGAAAAAAAAGACTGAAAAGAAGACTAGAAAACAGATTTAGGGGTGAATGTCAATAATTTGAATTTAAGGAGTGAATAAATAACAATAATAATTATCATTATCAAACAGAAATCAACAGGGTTTTTCCTTTCAGGGTCCGTATGTTACCAGCAAATTTGAAAAGATTCTTATTGTGCTAACACGGAGGATCTGTGGCTGCAAAGGCAGCAATGATGTTCAAAATGATTCCATGATATCCAAGAAAACTCATTTTCAGGGATAGAAAACCCAGATCAAATAGAGGGGGGAAAGAAACCAAACTGAATGAAGTTCACTTGATCTCTCACTAGAGGGCCTCAAAGTAACATCAATCGTAAGTTCGCCTGCAAGGTTATTTTGATGAAGCAATCTCTGCGAAGTGAATAGCAGCTGTGGAAAACTTTTTTTTGTTAATTCCACTTAGAAAACATTATTATACTTAAATCATCTGAGTAACGTCTGTCTTTGTGCAATTCCATTCAGTAGAAGCTCAGAGGCCAAAAATTATTTTCCAGAAATTGGGGAAAATAGTGCTTGAAATGAACAGAACAGAAGTTGTTTTGCTTGGGATGATGTGGTGAAGTTAGCTAAGGTGCATCAAAAAGGACATGCTTTTTCATGTTTTTCTGCCATCAAAATATGCATGAATTAGCCCCACTTTATATCTAGTGTGTAAACGTGTTTCTTACCCAATACCTCAGTTTTGTAATACCAGTGTCCACATTGGCAAGGTGACAACAGAAGAAAATGGCTTGCTCAAAGCATTAGGTTCAAAATTCCTCTCAGAAAACCTAGTTTCATGACTGTAACATCAGTCACAATAGTCAAATGTACATAGTGCACTAAAAAGAAAATCTTTGAATATTCCAAACTATTATCCACACATTTGTTGGAGTTAAACCTGGATCTGTAAAATCAGTCACAGTTCAACAGAACAAGCAACAACAAAGTTTTGCAGCAAAACACCCGTCTCTGACAAGCTTTCTTTAAATAAAGATTAGTGCTGTTTATTATAATTAGATGGCAGCGCCAGCAACATGAATTTCCCATGATGTATTTCTTCTTCCTGGTTTAATCTAAATAAACAAGAAGAGACTGCAGAAAAATCTCTTAGATCTACTTAATAAGCAAGTTTGTAAAGTAATCTAAATTATCACATATCTGTAAGTATTTTTCATAACCTGACAAACTACAGGCAGATAATCACCAGCCATATTTTTATTGAAATATCCATAAATGCTATGAAAAATAAAATACCCTTGAAGATAGCGCATTTATTTCTATATTACAAGTACAAACCCCAATGCTAATGAAGTTGGGATGTTGTGTAAAATGTGAATAAAAATAGAATACAATGATTTGCAAATCCTTTTTGACCTACTATATTCAATTGAGTACTCAGTACATGACAAAGACAAGATATTTAAGGTTAAAATTGATAAAATTTATTATTTTTTTGGAAATATTCACTCATTTTGAATTTGATGCCTGCAACACGTTCCAAAAAAAGCTGGGACAGGGGCAACAAAAGACTGAGAAAGTTGAGGAATGCTCAAAAAAAAAAACACCTGTTTGGAACATTCCACAGGTGAACAATGCGCAATTGCAAGGAATTTAGGGATTTTAATTACAATTGAGGCCCTCCATGCAAGAACTGGTTATGTCACTTTTTTATTTTTTTATAAGCTTCCAATATAAGATAGAGGAGATGTCTGTAGGTCCATCTGATGGGAAATCTCAAAATCACCAAAAAGTGACATAACTGGTTCTTGCATAGAGAACTTCAATTGTGGTTGGAAAAAAAAAACCTGCATATACAATGGGTCCCCGGGAACAACGTTGGAGACCACCTCCTCTGAGCATTTAGCAACACATTTCACAAAAATAATACACCGTGAGCATCTACCTGTTTGAGATACTAGAGGGTAATTTGAGTAAGGACATAATCTTCGCTAAGCAGGCACCAAATTTTAATCCATATTAAATGTTTACCAAGTAGAATGGACCAGACCTGAGATGGAGTCCACTGGTCCATGCCTGCTGATTCCTGGAATGCATCTCTGCCATTTGGTTCAGAATCAGGGCTTAAACTTTATCCACTAAGATAATAATATGATATCCCACCGTTAATCCTTGGCAACTGCATACACAGGCTGCCTTATCACCTCAGTATGTTTTGGCCAGAACACGTCCACCACAAACGAGTGTGAAACCCCAGATCCTTTCATTTCCATGACAAACTTTAGAACGCTCCCCATGACATGCATGAAAATGGCCATAAAATTGGGGTTGAAACCGCATTAGTGAATGATGAAACAAGTCATGACTTCAGCAGGCGGGTGAAAACATGAACAAAGTTCACAAAACAGAATGAACCCAGAGACAAAACAAAATAGGATAGTAAAATACAGGCTTCTGATAATGAGGACGGTGAATATACCTAGGCCCTCCATAATCACACTGAGGTGGCTCAGGCAGAACATATTGTACTAAAAAAACAAACAACTAAAAAGACATGATGGCTGTCATCTGAACTACTTGCGCAAAAACTAATTCAAAACGACTGTTGCTTCATTGCGACAGAAAGCTCTGGACTGGGATTTTAAAGGTCAAACTACCTTTGCCAGTTTCATCCTGATAATTTGACAGCCAGAGCCATTGTGGTGGTATCTGAGAGGGGAATTTAACAAAAGCAGTATGTAAGTGAATCAGCAGAAAGTCAAAAAATTAAGAAAGAAATAACTGGAGATTGTCATGGTATTCAAATTGTTTAAGAAAGAATTACTTAAGAAATGATAAGGCAGTTCTCCAGAGAGAAAACACAGATTTTAAAGTTCCATCAGGCAACTGGTCATAATGGCACGAGTGGTAACTTGAGACTAGGCAAGCCATATTTTAAAATATGATTATTTATGGGGAACAGGCCACTCGGCAAACTGTGACACTGGCTCATCTGGTGATTGAAAGACTTCTGCAACGTGCATCAAATGTATTAAAAAGATAATATATGTGAAGTAACAAAATTCTGCAATGTTTGGACCAATGGACCGACTTTTCTGCAAGTATTCAGGATTCCCAGAGATAAAGGCTCAATTTGAGTGGGCCCGCCCGTGTGTGCCAGGGAACGATACTGATGCACATGAGTGCAAACACAGGCTCTTCAGACCGTGGACAGCTGGCTGGATTTCTCTTGCACAAAACACAGGCACCAATAATTGGCTGAGAGCCCAGGGATAAAGTGTCTGGCGGTCAGACACCATGCAGTGCTGAGCCTGATCCTTCATCTCCTCCAGCTGGGGAAGATCCAAAATTGAACACTAAGGAGATGAGAAACAACTCTGAAAGGCGGCGCAGGAGACGGCCTGTTTGTCCACAGGTAACAATGCTAAAACTAAAAATATCACAACAGACTAAAATAAAGGTCAACTAGTCAATTGAAAGTAACCATCAGCACAACATTTGTAAAGGCATTTACAAAATTTGCTGTGTTGAGTGACCTCGAAAAACCTGGTAGAAGTTCATCTCAGGGTTTTCTCAAGCCGAGCAGAAGGTACTATGGGATTTATAAGTGGTACAACATTAACCTCAAGGATATCAAAGAAAAATTACTTGATGCCGGAACTAAAAAGCTGCTATATAAACTGGAATTATGAGATGTCTTCAATTTAGGGCCATAGCTAAGCATGATTGACAAGAATGAGTTAATGCCAGCAAGTCATTCATGAATAATCAAAAAAAAAAAAAAAAAACCCTACTCTGAGCCGAAAATTCAGTCATGTTTATGAAGCAGAAATAATGACCAAACACAGCCTTGCTTAACACAGACATTTTAACCCCCCTGGGTTGATGACCTCTTTTCATGTGTTCAAAGTTTCATTTCATAATATACTTCAATATGAATTGCTTTGCACTCATACTGCATATGCACCATCATAATGGCCAAATAAAATATTAATGTTTTCTTAAAAAAAAAAAATTCAAATGAATTATTTATGTACCAATAATTAGCGAACAAATGCAAGCACGTTAGGCACCAGGCAGAAATGCAGAATGAGACTGCTTACAGCGCTTAAACAATTAGGCCAAAATGGATAAGCAGCAAAATAAATAGCCACCTGACATTGTTACCGACAGCCAAGAACAGCAGCCCTTCGACATCCCCCATCGCTCCTGCGTTTGTGAGGTGTTAACCCAGAGTTAACCCTGATGAGGGCAGCTTTTTTGCAAATTAATTGGTTTTGTTAATAATGTCTTTATAATCAATAACTTTTAGCATTGAAACCACAAGAGTGCAGCCAATTTCCATATTGTCAAATTCCACAATTCTTGCCAGGATTAAATGCTGTGTGGAAGACGAGTACCTGACACCAAGAGAGAGTAGAGTTGAGTGGAGTGTAGACAATACCATGCAGTGGGGAAAAAAAAAAAAAAGTGAACAGAAAATAAGTTGGTGTAACCAAGGCTCACCTCAAAGGTCTGCTCAATGATGTTTCCCCCTTTACTCAGGCTCTCCATGATGGCCTTGTTCCTCAAGATATCCTCCTCGCTCAAGTGTTCTCGCCGCTTCCTGGACTCAAGCACCAGGCCGTTTACAGAGTAGAAGTCAGCCAGGAAATTCCCAACTCTCTCCTACAGCAGCAGAATTGTCAAAGACCACAACGACAACCTCTTACTACTCAGAGGTGGAGTGCACAGCTCTTAGAGTACATTTCATGCAATGCCTGTTCTTCAAAAGATCTGAAAGCACACAACTGAAAGAGGAATGCGCACAAAGGTACCAACGTTTATCCATTGCACAGATCTTTAAAGGGGCACTATGTAAGATAGCACCGCCTGCTCCAAAGAAATAAAGGGGTTCCTATTTATTCCTATTTATATAGCACTAGCATAAATGCTGTGGAGATGAGTCTGGCTGTGTATTTGTGGATTGCAAGGCAAACTGTGTTCACACACACTGATTTCTGGAGGTGTTCCTGAGCCCTTGCATTGAATTCCAGTGCAGAATTATGCTTGTTTTAAATGCAGTGCCGCCTGAGGGCCCAAAGACCACAAGCATCCAATATTGACCTTGGGCCTTGTCCCTTGACGACAGAGATTTCTCCAGAATCTTTCTCCTCTGAATCTTTTGATGATATTATGTACTGCAGATGGTGGGATACTGAAAATCTATGCAATTCTACATTGAGGAACATTTTTCTGAAATCGTTCCTCAATTTTTAGATTCACTTTTTTGCAGATTGGTGAGCCACTGCCCATCTTTACTTCTGAGAGACTCTGCCTGTCTAAAATGGTCTTTTATACCCAGTCACGTTACTGACCTGTTGCCAATTAACCTAATTAGTTGCAAAATGTTCCTCCAGCTGTTTTTATTAGTACCTTTTACTTTTCCAGCCTTTTGCTCCCCCAGTCCCAACTTTTTTGAGATGTATTGCTGCCATCAAATTCAAAATGAGCTAATATTTTTCATGAAGTTGTAAAATGTCTCTCTTTCAATATTTGATATGTTGCCTGTGTCCTATTGTGAATATTATCTGGGTTTATGAGATGTGCAAATCATTGCATTCTGTTCTTATTCACGTCTTACACAACGTCCCAACTTCATTATCATTGGGGTTTGTAAAAGAAGCCAACTTCTGACTAACAACATGGCAAGAATCCAAAAAAAACTGCAGAAACTCTGAGCCTATCTATTTTTTTAATATTCATGTGTGTTGTTTGTCTGTGGTATAAATTCTAGATTGCTTTGTTCAGTTTTACGCAAGACCACAGTAACAATAAAACAGCCACATCAAAACAATACATCTACGACATACAGAATGTTTCTCAGTAAGGTCTGTGTTGTGGTCAGTTACTCTAACGATCCCTCTCTTTAAAAGCCCATTTCAGAAGTATATCAGCAGCCCTATTTCTTCCTATCATGTTGGACTGAGAGGAGACTATAAGCTGCAGTGACTCACTGTCCGCCTTCAGTACAAAATGGTATTATGAAACAGGATGAGTTGAACAGATCTACCGGTTTTCAAACCCTGTTTGGAAGAAACCATGCCCACTTTTGGGTTGGGCTGGAAAAACTTAGCAGGCCAGACTGGGCCGTGGTTCGCTGGTTAGAATGCCAACTTCAGAAGATATCAAAGCGACACAATACAACCACATCTTCAACATAACGTCAAAACAGTCATCACATTTTGTTGATAATGTTAGATGATTTTCAAATGTTTGAGCCCAAAATTCTTACCAAATCTCACATATGGCACCTTTTATAAGTATACCCGTTCACATAAAAACTCAATTGTTTATTAATTAATCAAATTAGTTTATATACAAGAGTTTGTCACTACAGTAACTATATCCCCCGCCGTTAGGTCACCAAAACCGACTGGTGTCTGCGCATTCCCAGTAGGAAGGTTGATACCAAAAAGAATTGAAATAGGTTTACTCCTTCTCGAGATATCACGCTGACAATGTTCAGGACGGACGTACGGACGAAGCTGAATACTATATCTTTAAATAAACATTATAATGATAATAATAATATAAATTATAATGTATAATATAATATAATACAAAACCTTTCCAGAGGCTTTAAATTTACTTATGGATATTGGAGTTGCTGGAGAACCAAGGCAACAGAGACAAAGTGGAAAACACAGATTTCTGGCCTTGACTTGCATTGAGGAATATGCATTGAGAACGACAGTTTTGTTGGAAATTACAGTGTTTATTATTATATATTATTATTTATATTTTATATTATATTATATTAAACAAAACCCAAAACCAGTGAAGTTGGCACGTTGTGTAAATCGTAACTAAAAACAGAATAAAATGATTTACAAATCCTTTTCAACCTATATTCAATTGAATACACAGCAAAGACAAGTTACTTAATGTTCGAACAGGTAAACTTTGTAATTTTTTGCAAATATTAGCTCATTTGGAATTTGATGCCTGCAACATGTTTCAAAAAAGCTGGCACAAGTGGCAAAAAAGACAGAGAGTTGAGGTATGCTCATCAAACACTTATTGGGAACATCCCACAGGTGAACGGGCTAATTGGTAACAGGTGGGTGCCATGATTGGGTATAAAAGCAGCTTCCCTGAAATGCTCAGTCATTCACAAACAAGGATGGGGCTAGGGTCACCACTTAGTGAACAAATGCGTGAGCTGATTGTCCAACAGATTAAAAACAACATTCCTCAACAAGCTATTGCAAGAAATTTTGGGATTTCATCATCTACGGTCCGTAATATCGTCAAAAGGTTCAGAGAATCTGGAGAAATCACTGCACTTAAGCGACAAGGCCGAAAACCAGTATTGAATGCCTGTGACCTTCGATCCCTCAGGCGGTACTGCATCAAAAACCGACATCAGTGTGTAAAGGACATCACCACATGGGCTCAGGAACACTTCAGAAAATCACTGTCAGTAACTACAGCTCGTCGCTACATCTGCAAGTGCAAGGTAAAACTCTAGAATGCCAAGTGAAAGCCATTTATCAACAGCACCCAGAAACGCCGCCGGCTTCGCTGAGCCCAAGCTCATCTAAGATGGACTGATGCAAAGTGGAAAAGTGTTCTGTGGTCTGACCACATTTCACACATTTCAAATTGTTTTTGGAAACTGTGGATGTCGTGTCCTCTGGACCAAAGAGGAAAAGAACCATCTGGACTGCTATAGGCGCAAAGTTCAAAAGCCAGCATCTGTGATGGTATGGGGGTGTATTAGTGCCCAAGGCATGGGCAACTTACACATATGTGAAGGCACCATTAATGCTGAAAGGTACATAGAGGTTTTGGAGCAACATTTGTTGCCATCCAAGCAAAGTCTTTTTCATGGACGCCCCTGCTTATTTCAGCAAGACAATGCCAAGCCACATTCTGCACGTATTACAACAGCATGGCTCCGTAGTAAAAGAGTGCGGGTACTAGACTGGCCTGCCTGTAGTCCAGACCTGTCTCCCATTGAAAATGTGTGGCGCATTATGAAGCGTAAAATACGACAACGGAGACCCTGGACTGTTGAACAACTTAAGCTGTACATCAAGCAAGAATGGGAAAGAGTTCCACCTGAAAAGCTTCAAAAATTGGTCTCCTCAGTTCCCAAAGGTTTACTGAGTGTCGGTAAAAGGAAAGGCGATGTAACACAGTGGTAAAAAGGCCCCTGTGCCAACTTTTTTGCAATGTGTTGCAGCCTTTAAATTCTAAGTTAATGATTATTTGCACTGGTTTTGGGTTTTGTTTAATATAATATAATATAAAATATAAATAATAATATATAATAATAAACACTGTAATTTCCAACAAAACTGTCGTTCTCAATGCATATTCCTCAATGCAAGTCAAGGCCAGAAATCTGTGTTTTCCACTTTGTCTCTGTTGCCCTGGTTCTCCAGCAACTCCAATATCCATAAGTAAATTTAAAGCCTCTGGAAAGTTGTCTTGACATAGTGAAAATTCACGCATAATATCAAAGCTGAGTGTCTCGTAAAGCATCAACAACAAGTGTTTGCCACTAAAGGTGGCCATGTCCCCCGCCGCTTCATGAAATACCGTTTCAGTAAATACCACATACTTCAATGTATTAACAAGAGTTTGAAAAGTGGTCAAAGTGTCATAATGACCTTGAAAATGAGGTCAAGATCACACATATTGACTGGTGTCTGCGTAATGCCCGAACGTAGGCCGATACCAAATTTGAAGACTGCAGGTGCAACAGTTCATGAGATATCTCATTAACAAGAGTTGGAAAAGCGGTCAAAGTGTCGCAGTGACCTTGAAAATAAGGTCAAGGTCACCCATATCAACTGGTGTCTGCGTAATGCCCTAATGTAGGCTGATACCAAATTTGAAGACTGTAGGTGCAGCGGTTCTTGAGATATCGCGTTAACAAGAGTTGGAAAAGCGGTCAAAGTGTCGTGGTGACCTTGACAATAAGGTCAAGATCACACATATTGTCTGGTGTCTGCGTAATGCCCCAACGTAGGCTGATACCAAATTTGAAGACTGTAGGTGCAACGGTTCATGAGATATCTCATTAACAAGAGTTGGAAAAGCGGTCAAAGTGTCGTGGTGACCTTGAAAATAAGGTGAAGGTCACCCATATCAACTGGTGTCTGCGTAATGCTCCAATGTAGGCTGATACAAAATTTGAAGACTGTAGGTGCAACGGTTCATGAGATATCGCGTTAACAAGAGTTGGAAAAGCGGTCAAAGTGTCGTGGTGACCTTGAAAATAAGGTCAAGGTCACCCATATCGACTGGTGTCTGCGTAATGCTCCAATGCAGGCTGATACCAAATTTGAAGACTGTAGGTGCAACGGTTCATGAGATATCGCGTTAACAAGAGTTGGAAAAGCGGTCAAAGTGTCGTGGTGACCTTGACAATAAGGTCAAGGTCACCCATATCGACTGGTGTCTGCGTAATGGCCAAATGTAGGCTATTACCAAATTTAAAGATTCTAAGTGCAACGGTTCATGAGATATCGCGTTAACAAGAAACGGGACGTATGGACGGACGTACGGATGGATGCTGCTGAATACATAGTCCCCCGTTCCGTGCTGCGGCGGGGGACAAAAAAACTGAGTGAAAAATTAACATTCATAACTATTAGAAAACATGGTTCAAACCAGAGCCATCTGGTAATGGCGGATCCCCCCGGCTGTAGGTTGTGTAACCCACAGGTTGTGTGGACAGACAGACAGACGGACCGAAACCCCCAAAAGGCACATCTAGACCATAAGAAGAAGCTCAATACCAAATTTGGTGTTTGTAAGTGGTATAGTTTTCGAGTTCTGGTCCGGAAACGATTTTATTACAGATGGACGGACAGACAGACGGTCACACGGATCGCTATATCCTCCCGCATTATATGCCGGGGGGATAAAAAGGCTAATTTTGCTATTCAGTCCATTTCTCAAGACAGAGTTGGCGTGGCGCATTGTGGTTTGACTGCCCTCTCCCTCGATTTGAATGAAATCTCACGGGCTATGTGAGCGTTAGTCACAGGAATAAATGTAATAAAACTAAAACACAATGAAAATGTGTTTTTCTCGGAAGACATGGAGCAAAACATTCAAATCAAACATGGAGAACTGGGTGTGTTTGTAAATTCACCGACACGCTGCACTAAAATGACAGTGCTGTAGATCCACATTAATTACCCAATGAGTTATGTTGGCTTATACATTAGCCTCACGGTAGCAACAACTCGAAACCAGCAAATTAGCGACTACTGAGGGTAACGGCCATCTGGTGTAATGCTATTCATAACATTACTATGACTAATGTCCACTCAATGCACTTCGCACTCTGCAGCTCCGTCTCCTCATAGGCCAGACAACACCTATGCGCTGGTCTATGAAGAGTTCAACAACGATCCGTATCTACCATAGTGTGTCTGGTGCCTGGAGTGACTATTAACGAACGCACCCAGCTATATTTGATGCTAGTTCATTGAAAAAATAAATAAAAACACAACAGCATAAGCAACTTCATGCCCTGGCTCTTTTTATTCTCTGGGGTTCCTTTTGACAACTGCGTTCTGACGGACTTGCTTTGCCAGGCCATACCAGTCTGGCATGCAAGTCTCCGTCTAGTGATGCTAGGCAGCTCAGGCTCACACCCCCAAAAAAACTAACTCAACAAAGGACAATTTTTATCCAGGAGACATGAACCCACCGTCTTGTCTTCCTTGAACAGCCACCCAGTCTGGGCTCTGGAGAAGGTTATGGATTTGGTAGAGAGTGTGGCTGAATAAATATCACTGCTCATTAAAATGTCCACCTCTTCCTCAGTCTCCATCTCAGATTCCTGAAGAATAAATGACGGCATTTGTATTAAGAAAAAGATCTCAATCAAATGCCTGATGTAAGCTCAAAACAACAGCCCATATATCCAGTGTCCCCAAGCTGTGAGACTGCCAGACAGGTAAAACCGCTGCTCATTTCTCCAAAACCTGTAGGTTATTAGCAATATTACTCGGAGGTTGGGGCTTTCTTATCATCTCCTCCAACATACGTAGTACAAAAAAATAATTCAGAAACAATTGCACACTAACGCCAAAGAAAATAGAAAGCATATGGCAGATCATTTTAGTAATTACTCAACTCTTTCCAAGGCCTTACAATTCAGCAAGTATCATATGTATTTGGACAGGTACAAAATGCTGAACTCTTTCCCTGCCATTGATGAGATTTTCCGTCAATCAATGTTTTCACTGTCATATGGCGCGGATACAGACCTGACAAAAATGGGTCAGATGAATAAGAAAACGGTGTATTCTGAAGCACCTCGCAAACATGTAAACCCTGAAATTTCATGGGCAAAATCCATAATCACTAACTATTTCAAGAGCAGTGATTTAATCTCCTCGATACATGCCAAAAGCCAAAAAACAATGCAGCAGATCAATGTTCAATAACATCTATGCGCTTTTCTTGGCTTTTTGTCCAATATTGTTTTTTTTTTTAATGAAAATGACCAATATTCAAGTGTTTGTAAAAAAGATTAATTCAGCTAGAATGAAATGGTTTTTACATCTAGAACTAGAAACTCAGTCCTTTCTGGTTACATATTAATAGAACTGAATATTTTGGGGGTGTTGAAAGATATTACCAAAAATGTTCGAGGAAGCTGGCAAAATACTCAAAGAAAGTATTCAGTTTAATTTCCCAATGGATATTTAAAAATTAAAGTTTAAAGTCTGCGCCTTCATCTTCAGAGAACCCTGTAGAATTTAAGACCCCTCTCACAGTCAAAATAATTATAGGCCTAGTTTTAGAAAACTCATGGCACAGATAAATTATGTTGCCTTTAGATTTAATGCTGAAACCGGCCTTCACCTCGTGGTGTATCCTCTGGTACACCTTCTGCTCATTGTCCAGAACCACAAAGGATTCAGAAGGTGTGGCATTTCCATTAAAGATGAAGCTGAGGTCTCCACGCTGGCACTTCATGTCTGTGAAGTCGATGAGAGTGGTGTCCAGCCTAGGAGAGATAAGAAAACATGAGAGGAAACTGTTGAAACAGCCATTAACCTGAGGGTCACATCCTCAGCTTTATAGATGAACTGCTTACATGTGAAACTACATCATCACAGCTTACAACTATCCCATTAAGAGCCTTCAGGTTTCCAGCACAAACAAAACATTGATAAACGAACTGTATCTAAGGTGGACAACTACTTGTTTGTCTTATCTTAGTCCAGAAAGTAACTTGTGTTGCTGGAGAATTGAATGAACAGAGAGCAATGAGAATATAATGGAGGAAGTTAATAAAAAATTGCAGGAGTTTTGGGAATTTGTGGAACAAGTCTCCCTCAGTAATGTAATATAAAACATTTCCTTTTGCACCTCACACTGCGGTGTTCAGCAATAATACATTAAAAAGTTTAGGCTCATGATATGATTTGACATAATGGCTTAATTGGCCAGCAAAAGTGCAAAGGACCGGGAGGCAGCGAAGCTGTCATGATTGTGATAAACCTTGCAGGACTACAGTACTTACAGTACACTAGCAAAGTTGTGGAATTAAAAAATCTAAGAAAACCTAATAACACAAACAGCCAGAAGCACAGGAGAGCTATTCCATTAAAGAATGTAGAAGCAGAACAGTTCAATTGCACACTACAGATATCAGATAACCCGCAGGGTACAGAATAAATTTGAGAAACTGAATTCTCTTCAGTGCATATGCAAAGTGAGGCAATCATCTTTTCTGGTTAATAAAGTTGAATGTTAAATTTTCCAAATACACAGTAACTTCACATTCTTTTTCCCAGTCAGGAGAAGGACTAATGTGTCTACACCAAGTAGGAGCTGACTAACTCGCTATTCCTGAGAGAGCAGAGATTTCGCAATCTATTTAATAGCACTAAACAGGCAATACATTATTGTGATTGGGCTTCTATAGAACACAGCTTTAGAAAGACAGGGTACAGACCAGAGCAGTGTGATAAGATGGGATGGAATCAACAGGACTGGGATCCTGTTGCCAAAAAAAAAAAAAAAAAGGGACTGGATGGAATGGGATCTTCTTGCAGCAAAATTCTGCGGGATGGGACAGGATGGGATTAAGTTGCTATGGGATGGGATAGGATGGGACGGGATGAGCTGTAATGAGATGGGACGGGATCAAGTTGGTTTGGGACGAGATGAGACATAATGAAATTTGGGACAAGATGGGACATTTATCTCTCAAATAAATTCAACTTTATAACCTTAGAAAAAGTTACTACTTCAAGAGCATTATGATCAGGTTACTAAGAGCAAAAATTAATTTTAAACGAGTTGTGACACTAACAAGTAATGCAAAGATGAGAAAGCTAATTTTTTAGTGAATTAGGGTAGATAAAAAAAAAAAAGAAAAACTCAAATGAACACAAGTCTGCTTCATAACAGATACTATAATAAATGTATAACATGATATTTACTCTAATCCAATGACTTTTGTTACCATTCATTTGGCTTTTTCATATGAAGTTGTAATGGGGATTTTTTTTAATCGATCAGAAATCACCAAATCTGCAGAAACTACTAGGGGTGTAACGATTCTGAATCGATGATTTTTTTTTTTAAAGGCCAGCAAGAAGGGCCAAATGTGGGAGATTTTCTGCAACATAGGATCAATTATGTAAGATGTGGCTTCTTTTCCTCAATTGCAATAATACCATTGTCAAGCTTCTCAGGTCATCACATAAAACCTGTCTGTGTACTTAAGTGCGACTTTTCATGTTTTCTTGAATCATGATGTAGCATCATTTCTAAATGCAGGCATGATTTACAACAAATAAAATCTCTCAAACATACTTGTTTTTCTGTATTAAATCCCATGTCTTCTTAAATTATAGAACACATTCATTAGAATGAAAATAATCACTACCACAAGTAATGTCAAATCACAATTGCTTGTATTAATGACTTGCAAATAATACAAGCAGGCTTATCAATGTACACAGAATATATATCCTCTGAACAGGATGGTAATGGGATGGGATGCAATAGATAACATGACGAGAGAGGATGGGACTGAATTTTGAAAATGGGAATGAGATAGGATTGGACGGAATGACTTAATAACGGGATGGGACAAGATGGGATAGAATGTTGAGATTTGAAATGGGATGGAAGGGGATTGGAAATTATTGCGATAGGATGGGAAGGGATCAATTCTCTGTCCCCTCGCAGGGCTCTGCTACACACACACTGCAAAAAAGGCCTTTTCCAATACATGATGAGAGCAACTTTATCGTGTTTTTTTACCTCATAGGGATTGTCCTCTTATAAATTTCACATGCCACATTTTTTTGAAGTCAAAGCAAACATTGTCATAGTTCAGGAAACAAAAGTTCCCCCAGGTTAGAAGTGAAGAATACATTCTTGCAGGAACATGTTTACTCATTCACTTTCACAGGAGCACAGCATGGACGTGTGTGTGCATCATAATGACTGCCGGAAACTTGGATGTCATCATTTGCTCTCCATTTTTTCAATCAAACTTTTAAAACCCTCCAAAGATTTCAAGAGTATCATCAACACTGGATCAGAACATACTCGACTAAATACATTTACAACCCCACTTACTGAAACAGTTGGGAATAAGTGTAAATTGTGAATAAAATCAAAACGCAATGACTTTCAAATCACACCAGCCAGTATTTTATTCACAACAGAACAGAGATAACATAGCAAATGTTGAAACTAAGAAATTTTACAATTTTATCCACAAAATCAGCTCATTTCAAATATGATGGCTGCTACAGGTATCAAATAAGTTGAGACAGGGACCTGTTTACCATGGTGTAGCATCCCCTCTTCTTTTTAACACAGAGTGGAGGCGTCTGGGCATTGAGGAGACAAGTTTCTTGAGTTTAGCCATTGGAATTTTATCCCACTCTTGTTTAATACAGGCTTCCAGCTGCTGGAGAGTTTTCGGTCTCCTTTGACAGACTTTTTGTCTAATTATGCGCCAAACGTTCTCAATCTGTGAAAGATTAGGACTGAAGGCAGGCCAGTTCAGCACATGGACTCTTCTGCTACGAAGCCATGTGGTTTTGCATTGTCCTGCTGAAATACACAAGGCCCTCCCTGGAATAGATGTCATCTGGAGGGGAGCATATGCTGCTCTAAAATCTTTCTATACCTTTCAGCATTCATGGCGCTTTTTAAAACATTTTAAAACAAGTGTCCCACACCATATGCACTAATGCAACCCCGTACCATCAGAGATGCTGGCTTTTGAACTGAATGCTGATAACAGGAGGGGTGGTCTTTCTCCTCTTTAGGCCAGAGGACACAACGCCCATGATTTCCAAAAAGAATGTCAAATTTGGACTTGTCTGACCACAGGACACTTTGCTAAAGTCCATTTTAAATGAGCCTTGGCCCACAGAACACGGCAGTGCTACTGGATCATGCACAACAATGGCTTCCTTTTTGTATGATAAAGTTTTAGGTTGCATCTGTAGGTGGCACGGCGGACTGTGTTTACAGACAGTGGTTTCTTGAAGTATTCCTGGGCCCATTTAGTAATGTCAATGACAGAATCATGCCAGTGAGTAATGCAGTGGCGTCTGAGGGCCCAAAGATTATGGGAATCCAATAAAGGTCCTCGGCCTTGTCCCTCACGCACAGAGATTTTTCCAGTTTCTCTAAAATCTTTTGGAG
The DNA here is from genome assembly GCA_029721435.1 of Gymnothorax reevesii. NCBI lineage: Eukaryota > Metazoa > Chordata > Actinopteri > Anguilliformes > Muraenidae > Gymnothorax > Gymnothorax reevesii. The sequence continues at coordinate 97,190,013 of CM056575.1, forward strand.
ATGTTTTGCACTGGCGATGATGAGACCTTCAAATCCCTTGCAATTTGACGTTGAGGAACATTGTTTTTAAAATATTTGACAATTTTTTTTTTTTTACCTAAGCCTTCACAGGTTGGATAAGCCTCTGGCCATCTTTACTTCTGAGAGACTCAGCCTCTCCAAGACATCCCTTTTATAGCCAATCATGTTACACACCTGATGCCAGTTAACTTAATTATTTGCTAAATGCTCTTTCCGCTGATTCTCTAAGATATTAATTGCTTTTTCAGCCCTTTTTTGCCGGTGTCCCAACTTTTTGGAGACCTGTTTCAGCTCGAAAATTTGAAATCAGCTCCTTTGGCTGATAAAAATGTAAAATGTCTCAGTTTCAACATTTGAAATGTCATCTATGTGCAACTGTAAATAACATATTGGCTCATGTGATCTGAAAGTCATTGTATTTTGATTTTATTCACAATTTACACTTCGTCCCAACTATTTCAGAATTGGGGTTGCAAAATCACGAGGACGTATGGTATAATATGGCTCAGTGGGTGGCTGTGTATGCAAAAAGCTTAATGGTGCATAATTGAGGGCACTCGTACCTGATTTTGATGCCCTGTTTGTAGATCTTACATGCGTCTGAAGGCAGCATTCGAGAAAGTAAAGGCACTGAAACATGAGGAAGAATGACAGATTACAGAGAACTGTTGTTCAATAATGGACAAATTCACTAAATAAGCCAAATATTGCTTGCTTAAATGTGGTGGAGTGCTACAAACATTAGTGCAGTTCAGTACAAATGACAGAAACACTACAAAGTCGAGGAAAGCAAATTATTCATACATGTGCAGAAAAGCGAACTACAAAAGGTATTTTCTGTTCTCAAATGCATCTCAACAATGAATTCTGAGTGAAACAAAACTATGGTGAGTTTCACGATAATATTGGATCATAGGATTATAGAGTTAATCAGGATAGTAAAGCGATGAACGTTCACACTTCATGCAGGAGTCTTAAAAACCTCCTTTTGATGGGAACTTAAAATAAACCTAAACCTTCTTTGCAAAGTATGTTCATATAAGCGCGTGAGTACTGGATACTTTGATGGAAGAGTTCCATTTCAGTCCTTAGAACAACTGAGAACAAGTGATCTGGACAGCTCACAACTTTAGCAAGAGCTAGAGGTGTTTGAGAAATTGAAATTATTTTAAGACAACAAAACAGGCATTTAAAAAAAACGCATTAGCCTGATGAGGCTTTGGGGAAACCAGCATCTGTTCCTTTCCTTTTTAGATGTGAATTATGGTCTCTGGGGAAAACTCAAAATGTAATGTTACACGATATGCAACCCTTTATTCGTTATAGTTAGCAGGGCTCTCAATGGCACAGCCATGGCTACACCCTCTATTTTTCAGGTCTTATTTTGGGCACATTCTCGCTTTGTATTCAACTTGCTGTTACGTTGTTTCCAAAGCCCAAGTCCCCATTTTGACACACCTGACGCCCACTCGGGTGCACCACTACCTTGCTGCATGGTGCCAAGTGTCAGGGCAGCAAGTTAAATGGTCGTTTAGGGTTTCCCATGGTTACTGGTAAATTCGACAGGAGAGCCAGCATTACTTTCCAGTTGGCAAAGCCATTGGACAACCAGCAGGCCCTATTAGTGCTCTGCCATCAAGAAAGTTGTTGTGGGTCCTGAAGACAGGACTGAGACAGACTGGTGGAGACCAATTGTTCCTTTTAAAATTCAGTTTAATAAAGACAGATATAAAAATGAACAAATTTGTGTTTTCAAATTATTTAATTTGTAGCAGCCGGCAGCAGTACCAGATGGTCATTGACTAGTTTCATTCTGTCAGCAGCAGTATCACAATACCACAGTTAACAGATTGGCAAGACTAGTTTCATCTTTACTGTACCATCTTAACTGTATTAATTGATGGCAAGTATTTTACAATTATTAACATTTATGGTCCAAATAATGATGACAGTAACTTCTTTGAGATTATCCTTAATGATCTATCAGGTTTACCAGAGACAAGCGACGTCTTTATCATGGTAGGAGACTACAATACTGTATTAGGTAATCATAGGTAATCATTGTACAAATTATCACCCGCATGCTTTTAAGGGAATTTCAGGTATTATGGATGCCATGGACCTGTAGATATCTGGAGACTCAGAAATCCAGATTTACGCAGGTATGCCGGGAGGAGACAGAATCAAGCTAGTCGTATTGACTGTTTCCTGATCTCTTTCTCTTTGGTTGCGAAGGTCAAAACGGCATTAATCGAAGACAAAATAAGATCCGATCACCAACTTATAGGGCTGCACCTATCACTCACCGTTACCCTAAAGGCTGTGGATGCTGAAAATTTAATCAGTCTTTTGATGGATAGTACTTTTAGAACCAAAACAAAAGTTTTCATTACAGACTTCTTCTCAAATAATATAGGTTCAGCAGATCCTCTTATTGTGTGGGATACATTCAAATCCTTGAGACAACAGCAGTTTAGGGCAAAAGAGAAAAATCTAGCAAAAGTAATTGAAAAGCTTACACGAGATAATGATAACTCTGTTAATATATCTACTGATATGTTGAACATCTTGGAAGAAAAACAGAATGAACTTTAAGAACTTTATCAAGAAAGATAAATTGATATATATTTTAAAGATAAACCCAAATGGGTGGAAAAGGGTGAAAAAATGCAACAAACACTTTTTAAATATTCAACACAGAAACGCATCTAAAAAGTACATGCAAAAACTACTCACAAATAAGAATGAAACTCCAGTGAGCCCAACAGTTATATTGAAAGAGATGTTTTTTTTTGGTGATGTAGGAGGACTTGTACACAATTATAAAACTGACTGAATGAATAAAGTTGTCCTCCAAAGGGGGGGGGGGGGTGGGAGGAGGAGAGGGAAGTGGCGGGGTATAGAAAAAGAAAGAGAGAGAGAAGAAAAAAATAACAAAACAATGTTTTGTCTGATATTGTTCACAATGACCAGTCTGGATTTCTACAAGGTCGCAATATTGGGGACAATATTATGCAGCTATTACAAATTATAGAGAACTATGAAATGTCAAAAAAAGCCGGTTTAATTATTGTTGCAGACTTCAAAAAAGCCTTTGATAACGTTTGTCTGGATTTTATTTATAAATCCTTCAAATTTTTTGACTTTGAGGAATCTGTCATAAAATGGGTTAAATTTATGTACGACAACCAAATGTGTAAAATTATAAATCATGGTCAGATTTCAGGTAATATTTCACTGTCAAGGGGAGTAAAACAGGGTTATCCTTTATCAGCTTATTTTTTTACAATGGCAATTGAAATATTTGCAATGAAAATGAGATCAAATAAAAATATAGCCACAAGCAGCAACTCCGAGGTTTGAGGCAAGAAAGACCATTAGAAGTTGAAAGTTTTATCAGCTTAATTAACAAGTGTTGCCACTAAACATGGCCACGCCCCCCGCCAGGTGACGGAAATTGACAGGGGTCAGCGTATCACACAATTACATATTGAAGCCAAAGATGAATAAAAGCGGTCAAAGCGTTCTTGAAATTTTGAGTTCACAACAAACGAGATGTGACGGACGGATGGACTGATGGAGCTGAATACTATGCCCCCCGGCCCTAATGCACCTTGACCCATGAGGTGCTTTTCTGCATACTCATCTTTTGCGTTCCACTAGACTCACTGAGAGTGTTTGTTGTTGTTGTTTGGGCTCATCTGACCAAAGCACTTGGTCCCAGTTGAAGTCCCAGTACCGCTTGGCAAACTCCAGACGTTTGCGTTTACGATTGTGACTGAGAAAAGGTTTTTTCCGTGCATGCCTCCCAAACAGCTTGTTGGCATGTAGATAGCGCCTGATGGTTGTTTTGGAGACTTTTGTTATTTCTTAGTTTTTTCCCTTAAAATTCACTTGGGTTAAAGGTTACATTTTTCTACAATTTTCAGTGTGAGAGTATGCTTCTGCAATAAAAACTGAATTTATTTTAAGGCTTTTAACACATCATAACCAGGGGTGCCAATAATTATGGAGGGCAATGTATGTAGAATAGCTTTATTGTGGATTTTGCCAAGTTTTGCGTGGTCTTCCACAGCGTCACGGTGTTCTGTCAATTTTTGCTACCTATCAAAATATGCTACCTTGCAGGTCTTCGCTTGCGAAAACCTAAAATCTTGGGCTTTGTTTCTTTGCTCAAATCTTAAGTATCTTCAAAAATCATAAATATACATTTTATTCAGTGCACCTTTTGACCTGTAAGCAGATATAAATTTGCATGTACATGCTGGGTTTTCCAGAGAAATTAGAATTTAGATGATGGCAAGCTGCATATATCCTTGAACAAACTTATCCAACTCATTATAACATCTGCTCATGTTATAATATGCTAACAAATAGCAAAGTTACTACTGTAGACTTACTCTTAAAGCAATATTAAGGTGAAAACAAAGACTTCACGATCGCTTTGCATTAAGGTAGCATTTTTTGACAAGGCAGCACAAATTGACAGAACACCGGCATGATTAAAGCACCATTTGCATTCAGGAAATTGTTGAAGCGTCCTCAGTCGGCGTGAGAATCAAAATACATTGGAGCAGTACACCCTAGTCCATCCAAACCAGCGGGTGACAAGGTTGGGAGAATACTGTAGTCTTGCGCGAGCCACGGAAATTACCAGAGAGAAAAATCTGATTTCTCCCGGGGTTGTAGGTGGAATTTCTGGCTGAATAGTGCGTGTATTATGGTATTAGTAACATGCTTCTTTTTTTTTTTTTTTTTTGAGTGACCATTATTGATTTTGGGAGCGTTTCCCATAATTTGGGCGTGTTTTTTTCCAATTCTTATTGTTTCGTTAAAAATCCTTATGGTTAACGACAAATACTGTGACAATGTCAATGTTGACCTCAAGATGCATGACCTGCCTGGGTTAGTAAGGCTCTTTGAGAAGCAAAGAGCTATTTGTATCTCGCACCAAAATGCTTCCATTTGTTTTTTAATGCCCTAGAGTAGAGGAGCAGATCGTAGTCGCTAGCGTCTATGAAACTGTTCAAATGAAGCACTCAGTTGCAGCATCGAATCAATATGGTTTACACCCAAAATGTTGTATATTGAATATTCACAAAGAAGTGGTGCATAAAAACAATTTTGTATATGGACGTGTTAAGTCCCCGCAAACAGACTCTCCTTGAAAAACATTCCATTTTGTAGCAACAGGCATCATGTTGCGTAAATTCCCACCTGAAGTTCACGTCAACATTACTCATTCTCAACAATTATTTGTTGATTCACAAGCATTCTACCCAAGAGAGGACTGCATGACCTCTCCAATTATAATTTACAGAAGTTAATTGGGCTTCCAGAAAAAGTTTATAAACCCTGCATGAAAGCAAGAGCAAGAGCAAGAGCATAATGGCCTTATGCAACTACTAGTGCGAAGAGAACTGATGATGTAGAGCAAGTTAGGTCACATCTTCTCAACTTCGTGCATTTGAATTACTAAAGCGCAGCAAAACACGCAATCAGAGAAAGTGTTCACTTCATATTTACAAGATGGAAAGGCTATGTAGCCATCATACAGATATACACACCAGGAGGGAGGCCAAAGCAGACGGTACTAGAGGGTTTTCTGAGCCTGACAGTGTTAATTAATGGGAGGCAGAGGTCCATTAGCATAGGGAACTCCATCTCCTCAGCTAATAAGTGTTATAGTTCCCAATATTTGTTATTTAGCGAGCTATATATTTCCCATCTTCCACCTTTACCGTTATTTCAATACCGTTATAGTCAGTCACATTAGTTATTATAAGTAACTGTTAGCCTTTCCTGATAACACTAAATATAGTGGGGAATTATGCAGAGTGGTGAACGATTTTTCAAATTTCGACTGCATTCAATGAAATAAAATGTCTTTCATTTGCTTTACACCATTTCATTACGAGGACAGCTTGAGGACACGTTTGGCTGTTATACTAGATGCACTGATTTGCATTTAAGGTAGAGTAGCGTATTGCCTACCTTTTTCCCATGATGGTGGAATGTCTTTTTTGTATGTAACAGGTCTCTGCATTAACTTTGAATGTAATCTGTCGCGCGGAAAATTAGTTTCGCGTCCTGTGTGAAAGGTGTTGAACCCGCCCATAATGCGTGTATTCGCGTCTTTGCATTGACTTAGAATTTAATCTGTCCTGCGAAAAATTTGTTTCGTGTCCAATGTGAAAGCAGCTTTATGGATTGTACGTGACAGCTGGAGAGAGCTCAGTTATGTTATGAACATTATACAAGTTTTACAGTCTGTAGGTTCCGTTAGCGTGGACAAGTTGCTTATGTGGAGCTAGCGAATCAATCACTTCGACAAAAAAGAATTTCCTGTTCTATCTCTGCCTTTTTATTAGCCACAACAATTTATGAAGAGGGATGAGATTATGTCACAGTAGTGCAGAGAAATCGTTCGTTATACCAGGCACGTTAGAGCTTCTGCATTTCGCGATTGCTTTTACGGTAGCATCAGAGAGCTAGCCTAGATATTGGTGAAGTATTCGGCTGACCCCGGTCATGGATAAGTGAAGCGATCACAAGCAGCCGCAAACAAACCCAAACAGGTATCCCAAGCTCTGCAAAACCTAAGTCTGGTCTAACTGCAGCCTTTCCAGCCCAACTTTGCAGACACATACAGCACCTCTCCGATTAGCATCAACCGTAGTGGCTACAATCAGGCAACGTTATGATGAAACTGCCACATTGATGCTTACCGATAGTAACACGCGCATACCAATCAGAATTACTGCATGTAGGTTAACCAGGAGCATTTTTAATTAGCATGGCACCCAAATTAACATGCAGTAGCTGGTAACTGAGCATTCATAACAACCACAGAGACAAACCCTTGCAAGACGAGTTTTAGAGACAGCAAGTTCCCTTACCATGGACACTTATACCAAGCATCCAAATTACAAACAAGCATAAAAAGTTAGCTTCAAATGAGGTTTATGTTCGTACACCTTCTGAAGAAATTCCCCTGATATTACTCTTGCATATTTAGGACACAAACAAGAGCAACGTTAACTTGGCTCTGTTTGCCACAGTGCTACAGCCACAATCAACTGGCTAATCGACAGCTTCTGCGTCTGCGATTCAGGGACAGTTGCGACCAATCCAGGCTTTATCTTCAGATATTTTACAAAGCCTGCATTTGAGGCCAGTTGTTAGTGCTAACTATCGTTAGCGGTCCTACTAGCCAAACGTAACACGTTAGCTTCACTTACATTATTTGCTGTTATGTCGTTACTTACAGCTTGCGGCTCCGAGCGCTTAATAGATGAAACGCTGAAACGCTTATCTTGTGTCCAAGTATCCTTTATGAACAAAGCTGTCTTTGGTGAAATGCTGAGCACAAAGAGCGAACGTTCCCTTTGGCCGAGGCTGTTTGCTACCAGCAAACAAAACAAGAGCCATCTGGCAATGGCGGATCCCCCCGGCTGTAGGTTGTGTAACCTACAGGTTGTGTGGACAGACGGACAGACCGAAACCCCCAAAAAGGCACAACTAGACCATAAGAAGAAGCTCCATACCAAATTTGGTGTTTGTAAGTGGTATAGTTTGAGTTCTGGTCCGGAAACGATTTTATTACAGACTGACGGACGAGGGACACACTGATTGCTATATCCCCCCGCATTATATGCCGGGGGGATAAAAAGCTACCCACTAATTTCTTGTGGCACCATCTTTTGGAAGAGAAATAGGTGCTTTTCTTCACATCCAAAAGTAAACGGACAAGCAGCTTTGGGAGAGATACTGACAAAACTGATCTGCGGTTCTTATTTTGTATTTCTTAAAAAGTAGACGCCACTAAGGCATAGTATGATCTGTGGTTGTTAGTGCCTGCTGTAATAGTTTCCAGTGTGGGCAGGTTTAGCGCCGTGATTGGCTCTGGCTAGGTCTCTATTAATTGGACGGCACAACCTGACATCAGGTATTCCTGGGCCCATTTAGTAATGTTAATGACAGAATCATGCTGATGAGTGATGCAGTGGTGTCTGAGGGCCGAAGATCACGGGCATCCAGTAAAGGTCTTTGGCCTTGTCCCTTACGCACAGAGATTTTTCCAGTTTCTCTGAATCTTTTGATGATGTTATGCACTGTCGATGATGAGATCTTCAAAGCCTTTGCAATTTAACATTGAGGAACATTGTTTTTAAAGTATTCCACAATTTTTTTTATGCAAGCCTTCACTTCATCTTGTCCTGCCCTCCAGCATGGACATTTTGACGTACTTATCCCCTTTCTGCAGATGTAGACGCTTGCGTCTATAGACCTGCAAATTTAAGCACACTGTTACTGTACTCAATCACCAGATGGCACCCCCGGATCAGTTATTGAATGTTCACAAGCAAGCAGACCTCGAACGCGGTTTTGAATATGGGGAAGTTCACTCCACTCCCTGTTTTTCAAGAGCTACATGAATGAAACTCCTAAGCTGAGCCTGATGTGCAAACTTGACACAGAAAAAAATCGTCATCCTCTGTAGCAACCAGTTTAGCCACAGTGAGCCAACAGTATTCCAATTAATGGTTCATAAAAATCAGTTTTCTGAGGCAAAAAATTCGACATGGTATTGATTCTCACATTCTACTGTCAATTACAGTCGTCACATACAAAAAATTCCTAGTTCCTTACCGTGGATTTACATGTAGATTCCTTCATTGACAAATTCAGCGCTTCCATATATCCACCCGAGTACTGGCGTTGATAGCCAATCACTTAATCATACACTCAGGCTCTTATGCGTAACTGCAGAGTTACACTTCCTGCTCTTGTGAAACTTCCCCAGTAACAATGTATTGATTGGCTTGTTTCTTATCCAATTCCCAGGTGTTTAAACATTTGTAAGTGAAACACATTGATTGGACAAGCACAGAGCATACAAACCTACGTATCAGCATGCTCGGTTGCCAGAGCGGGGAGGGATCCAGTTGTCATGGTCCATGTTGGGACAAATGACATAGGTAAGGGTAGGTTTGAGGTTCTGCTAGGCAAATTTGTGGAATTAGCTGAGACGCTTAGGAGCAGATCCTCAACAGTAGTGTTCTCCAGGATTCTACCGGTACCACGTGCAAGCAGAGGAAAACAGAATTTTATCTGGAGGTTAAACACGTGGCTACGAACCTAGTGTCGGAAAGAGGGGTATAGGTTTATGGGGCGCTGGAACTTTTTCTGGGACAGGGGTGACCTGTTCAAGCCTGACGGGCTGCACCTGAACCGGAGGGTTACCATTGCACTGGGTCAGCGTATGTTGAGGGTAGCACAGGATTATTTAAACTAGGGACTTGGGGGGCAGGGAGGTTAGTGAGTGTTGCACATAGGGAAATGCAGACTGCCCCGATGGAAGCTGACTGCGTTACATGCACTATCGATTATTTACTTCTAAAGCAACAAAGCGTAGTGGGGGGCTTGAAGCAGCGGCCACATGGGAAATCAAGGGGGAAGAGCATTAGTAATAACCTGAAATGTTTTTATTTAAATGGAAGAAGCATAAAAAATAAATTTCCAGAACTTGAGGCTGTAATGATTAGTGAGGGCTATGACATAGTTGGGATTACAGAGACATGGCTAAGTGAAGAGGATGGAGATGAATATAACATAGAAGGTTATGAGCTCTTTAGGAAGGATAGATGTAATAGCCGAGGATGGGGAGTAGCACTCTATGTGAACGAAAACATTAATGTACATTAAACATAGGAGTATGCTATCGATCACTAGCTTTGGACAGTACAATCAATGAAATGCTTTTTAGGAGGAACTATTATTATGGGAGACTTAAATTATCCTGGTATCAATTGGGAAATGGTGAAACGACAGGGTAGGGGGGCAGAAGAATTTCTCGATGTTATAAATGATAATTTCTTGGTGCAGTATGTTAATAAACCTACCAGAGAGAAAGCAATTTTAGACTTAGTGCTCTGTAATGACCCTTATAGAATTAGCAATGTTGAGGTACTGGAGCCACTTGGGACAAGTGATCACTCTGCTGTTAATTTTGATGTTTCCTGGGAAGTTAAAAAGGTGTATTCTAAAACAAAAATTTTCAATTTTAGGCGAGCAAACCGACAGGATGCGCTCATATCTAGGTGAAATAAAATGGGAAACACTCCTGCACTGTGATTCCGTAAATGAGATGTGGGAAAGATTAAAGGGGGTTTTACTTGAATCACAATGCAGATTCATTCCAAAGGTGTCCAAAAGTAAGCTGAAAAAGCAGAATCCTCAGTAGATGACCAAAAGTATTCGTAGGATTTTGAGGGAAAAGAGGAATATTTATAAGATGTACATAAAGAATAACAATGAGAACACTAAGGCTGAATACTCTAAAATCCGGGCTGTGATCAAAAAAGAGCTGAGGAATGCTAGAAGACTGCAAAAGATAAATTGCAGAGGGGGAAAAAACTAACCCTAACCGCTTCTTTCAGTACTGTAGCAGAAAAAGGAAAGTTAAAGAGCAGGTTAAGTGCATAAAGAATAAAAACGGATCGCTGCTACATGATAACAAGCATATTGCGAATGCCTTAAACAGTTACTTTGTTGAGAATTTTACCTCAGAGGGGGTCTTTATTTGGCCGGAGGGCATGTCAAATGCTCAAGATTATTTAGCGGAAATTGAGGTTCAGGATAACAAAGTTTTAGACAAGTTGAATGAACTAAAGGCAGATATGGTGGCGGGTCCTGATGGCTTATATCCTGAAGTGCTCAGGGAAGTTAGTGAGATCAACTCTGAGCCGCTATCCGCCATCTTCAGACGGTCTTTAGAAACTGGAGAAATACCAAATGATTGGAAAGAGGGCAATATAATACCTAGATATAAGAAAGGGGACCGTACCGAGCCAGGAAACTATAGGCCAGTCAGTTTAACTTGCATTGCGTGCAAAATATTGGAATCTATCATAAAAGATGAGCTGGACTTGAACGGAACAGTATCTTGAGGGATAGCCAACATGGTTTTCGGAAGGGAAGGTCATGCCTGACAAACCTTCTGGAATTTTTTGAAGAGGCCACCAGGACTTATGACATTACATGCTTGGATTTTCAGAAAGCATTCGATACAGTACCGCATAAGAGACTAATTTTTAAATTGAGCTCCATTGGAGTTACAGGAGGTATTCTGAAGTGGATTCAAAACTGGTTACAGGACTGCACACAAAGAGTGGTGGTCAGTGGTATCTCATCTGAGCTAGGAATGGTGGAGAGTGGCGTCCCCCAGGAATAGGTGTTGGGAGCTCGGCTGTTCCTCATTTACATTAATGACCTTGATAGGAATATTGAGGGCAGATTGGTTAAATTTGCAGATGATACGAAATTGAGGGGTTTGGCAAATAGTTTAGGGTCCACTAAAGTGATTCAGGACGATTTGGATAGAATCCTGAATTGGGCAGAAATGTGGCAAATGAAATTTAATCTTGCGAAATGTAAAGTTGTACATGTAGGCAAGGGCGTAATAATGGTGTTGACATTGGTGGGGACATAATTTGCCTCCCATGCCTCCCTATGTCATGACCTAACCTACCCAAAATACAGCCTCATCAATCAGCAATACAGTGTGTTGCTTAATTTCCACATGAAATATACCTGTCTGCCTGATGGAGACTGATCTGCAGAGCTGCTGTGTTGTGGCTGTAAAACTAAATTTATGATCAAGAAACACTACCTATTTTTGTCTCTTGTTGCATAATAATAATAATAATAATAATACATTTTATGCTGGCTGGCTGGCTGTTTATTGCATTAATAATACATTGTCCTTCTATATTATTACTCATCTAACCATACCATCTAAAACCCTATTAGGACGGGACTAGTTTTATGGGGGGACGTGGGGTAAAAATGCATTCAGATGCATCAACATGCATTGTGGAGATGGCGGTCACGTGACAACTGTCACAACTCACAACGGTGCGTGCGTGAAGATCTACCCCTTTCACGTTCTGTTCTCTCGTCCGAATAGGGCTAAAGATGAGCGGATTCTAAAAATTATGTAAAGATTTTCTGTTCTTATTTAACTCCGCTCTAAGAGACTTTTAGCATGATTAATCGTTTCAGTAGAATCCGTGCCAGACTGCAACGCACCCCCCCTCCAAAACGACAAGCATGGGAATGGGAAGCACGGAAGTTATTAGGCTACTGCATGTTGAGGTTTATGATGTGCTACTGGAAAAACAATGAAATCGAGCGCTTGGAAGAGAAAATGCGTCGCGGTCTGAACAGGTCTTTACAAGACTATTTTGTGTGAGTAACTTACCATTGACTGGGTGAAATAATGTCTAATGTCCGCCTTTTTTCTTTTCCTGCCCGAGTCAGACATGATTCCCCGAGCCAGCGACAGTAGACGCTGTTATTACGCTGTTATTTTTTATTTTCACCGCGTAGCCTACCAACTTACCAATGACAACCCAGTCATGATGATGGATACAGGAAGGGGAGCCAATCACAGATAGCAAGGCTGTCCCCACCAATGACACGCCGTCTTTGAGAGGCGGAACTAAGGAGGGGAAATTTAACCTTTTGTGTCCCGAATGCCGTGCAATGCCCCATTCAAAATTGGTATGGTGGACATTTTACACACATCAAAATATTGGTATGGACACGTCCATAGCGTCCATACACATTTTTACGCCCATGCATGTAGGTAATAAAAACATTAGACGGGATTACTTCATGGGAGGTCTAAAATTGGAATGTGCTGCACACGAGAAATGTCTGGGAGTGATGGTTGACCAAACCCTCACAGGTTCTAGCCATTGTACCGTAGCAGTTAAAAATGCTAATCGGATGCTGGGATATATTGCCAAAAGTATTGAGTACAAATCTAAGGAGGTGATGCTTCTTTTGTACAACACGTTCGTTATACCTCATCTGGAGTACTGTGTACAGTTCTGGGGACCATACTTTAAGAATGATATAGAGGCTCTTGAGAAAGTTCAGAGAAGAGCCACTAAGCTTATTCCAGGTATAAAAGATGAAAGCTACGAGATGAGGCTGAAGATCCTGAATCTCTTTAGTCTTAGGAAAAGGAGACTTAGGGGTGATTTGATTGAGGTCTTTAAATATGTTAAAGGGATTAACAAAGTGAATTATGTGGGATTCCTTCGACCAAGTGTTGTGAGTAGAACTCGGGGTCACAAGTGGAAGTTGACCAAAGGTAAATTTAGCACTGATATTCGGAAATATTTCTTCACCCAAACAGTAATTTCAATGAGGAATAGCTTGCCTGACCATATTGTTGAGGCAGAGACCTTGGGGGTTTTCAAGAGCAGGCTTGACTTAAAGCTAGATATGAGTCATTCAGTATCTGAAGGGATATATTCACAATAATATAAAGAAACTGGCAAGCTTAGTTGGGCTGAAAGGCCTGTTCTTGCCATTCATGTTATGTTATACGGTCTACATTGTGCACATTATGCGGCTGAAATAGACGTGATTTATAGAAAAAAAGGCTTGCAAAACTGGTTACAAATGGGAGTTACATTTACAGGATTTAAATAAGATAAGGATATAGTCAATCGGAATTATTTAGAATGAAACAGGACCGGAGGGTTCCTGCTACTGGATACATCGGTCTCTGGAGGAGGGATTCATGAAAAAGGTCAGGCTGCTGCTTTTGTTTTTTTGTTTTGGAATGCATACCGCACTCAACAAAGTTGAATGTTGCGGTTTTTTTCCTGTTTAAAACGCAAACTGCCCATGCATTTTGGTGGACCCCCTGGTACGCTCATTGCACGAGTCTGTTGAATCCAGGGAGGCAATAAATTGTTTGATATTCTCTGAAAGTGGAGTGTCTGATCTTTTATGATAAGGTATATTTCAGAATTCAGATATTACTGAGTTAGTGAGTTTTACTTGTTCCTTATAAGTGTTGAAATGAGTTTAAGGGCTTAGAAGAGGGAACTGGCTGCTTAAATCTTGAATTATAAAGCATTAAATTGGGTAACCCATTAATAGCCAAATTTGGCTTCTACACAAAGGTGGTAAAATTGATTGGAATCTTTGCATTTCAAGTGTTGCCCAGCAGGTTTTGTGCTAAATGTGTGTTAGGATGATTGTTTTCTCTGGTGAAAGATTCAAATCTCAAGCTAAACGCTTTTTGATGAAAAAATCTAGCTTCTCTTACTGTCCACATCACATATGGGACCATAAGGATACTTTCAACTTTTCATTGGAATTCCCCTTTTGCTGTAAATAGTTATCTTCTCATGATTTTGTATTCAAAGTACACAAATTAAGCTTCTATTATGTGTGTTCAGTTCTTACAAACTAGAATTAGAAAATAATACTGGCAATGTCACACTTCCATGCCCTTTTGCTTGGACAGACCCATATTGGTTTTCAATTGGCACAATATCCTTTGACCTTGAGTTACCTTGAAAGGTCAAACTGAAGGTCACAAATTTTCAGCTGTACCCAAGAGACACCACATTGATAAGATCGAATCAGAAGCCAAAGCACTAAAATAAGTGCTACCGGGCGAGGTTTGTTTTGTCTGGCAGCACGCGGTAATTCATACTGAACTTCATGAATCAAAACTAATGATTCACTGTAAAAATACTATTATTTTATGATTTGACCATGCAAAATTAGCTGAGCCTCTTGGAAAGCCATTTGGGAAGCCACTTGGATAGCAATCTTATTTGGCTCGTTGGCAGTTGTTAATTTTAAATATCACACTAAGATGTTGCAAAGTTATGGTCAAGGAGTTTGTGGCCAATGAGTTTTTGATCCTGGAAATGCAGGGTTTTAACTACCAGCCATTTTTCAAATCTCAGCTATTGTTTCTTAAAATTTCAATGCTGAATTTACACTACCGCTCAAAAATTTGAGAATACTAGCAAATTTCTTTGTTTTCCAATCTGTTTGTTTTCCAATACATTTTCATGCATTTCACAAACATTTTTTTCCATTTCACAAACATTTTTATCCATTTCACAAAAGATTAAAATTAATCTTATGATTTTCAAAGATTGATCGACATTTTTGCATAGACGCCTATTATCAGCAACTGTCAGTCCTCTGCATCAATCTCCTGGTGTGGCCACTAATCCAAGTTAAGCATTTTCTAAGGCTAATTGATTATTAGAAAACCCTTCTTCAAATGTGTTGTACAGCTGAAAACTGTTGAACTAATAAGGGAGCACAAAAGGGAGCATGACATTCTTGAGGTTGGTTTCATACCTGAAGCATCAGCAGTTGTCTGTTTGTTTACAGGCTCAAAATGTCCAGAAAGAAAGAACTTCCTTTAGAGACTCGACAGTCTATTGTTGTGCTTAGAAAAGAAGGCTATTCAATGCGAGAAATCTCTTACCATGCTGTCAACTACTCCCTTCAGAGAGTAGCACATACTGGCACTAACAAGGACAGAAAAAAGGAGTGGGAGGCCCCGATGCACAACAGAGCAAGAAGACAAATATCTGAGAGTGTGTAGTTTAAGACAAAGACGCCTCACAGGTTGTCAACTAGCAGCTGCACTAAATAGTTCCCGTCAAACACCAGTTTCAGTATCAAAAGTGAAGGAGTTTTTTTTTGATGAAGGCAAAGTTTGAAGTACATATTCATCATTTTCCATTAAAATCATTATTTCCAACACAGACAATGTCAGCACGTTCTGTTCATTTGCTATATTTCCTATTTGTGTTCCCAAGGAAAACAAAAAATTTCCAAGTGATCCCAAACTTTTGAGCGGTAGTGTACATGAACATTTTTTTGTATTTGCAAAATACAAATGTGCTAAAATAATGAAAATTAACTGAAATAGGATGGTGATCTAAATGTTTGAAGTATTTATCTCATTTAAGCTATTTTTTCCCCTCTCTGTGAAGCTCAAATCTTGTATTATGAAGCCTTGAATAGAGTAACACACAAATTGCTGGATTTGGTGTCTGCATAAAGGGGTTAATTGAGTAGAGAAGTTTCTACAACACACAGTGAATGAAAACTCAGAAACACAGCCCCTTTAATAAACACAAGATTACGATCTACACTACTGTAAAGGGGCCAATAATACAATTTGATGAAAGTAAAAGGAGGTTTTTGATTACTATAAACTGCTCAAGATTCATATAAATGTCAAGGGAGTTTAAGAAAAAAAACACACACATCGACCACCAGGGGGTCCCCCCCCCCCAAAATCTCGTTGCAGGAGCCATCCCTCAATTAGATAACCTTTGTACTGAAAACATAACCTTATCCGACCCAGCTGGCCTCTGAAGGCTCTCTTATTTGTAATACTTTCACAGAAACAGAGAAATATTTTGCTGAAAAAAAGCTCAGACAATGTGTCATCAAAAGTCAAATCTTCATCATCATTTCTCTTTGAGGCCTTGCCTAACCTTAATTTGACCAAGGAAGAGTTCAATATAATGCATATCCACAAATAAAAACTGCACATTTGACAACAAAAAAGTTCCACATCACTCAAGCAAATGCATTTCCAAATATTAAGAAGGGTACAAACTCACCCCAGCTTTGAAAATCCCAGTGCAGTTCCAAATAAAAGTCGCCAAGCTGAGAAACAGGAAAACGCTAATCAATTAGTATAATATGTCAGAAACATAATTCAACAGAAAAAAACTTAATTTTAGACAATCAAACCATAGCTCCACCTACATGGTTTTGAGGTGTTGCACAATGGGACAATATATTGCGATGAAGCTGTATATTTCATATGTTGCACCTAGCATTGTACTATTGGAGGCTGTAGAAGGTATACAGAAGTAAAACTAAAATCCTCCTCCCTATGATCATACAGCAATGCGAGGTCATAGCAATATCAAGTCTGAGTGTTGGCTAAGGTCATACAGCACCAGATTGCAGCTGCCTCCCAAATCTGCTAACCTCACCAACACTCCCTTAAAAATGCGACTAAACCCACACAAAGGGCAGCAGATGTTTCCTCATCACTGTTGTAATGGCCTCCAGAGGCAGGCGCTCTTCATAGCTCAGTGGCAGGGCCCAGGAGCACTCCCACCCTCCTCAGCCTCACCGGTAAAGGCCAAGCGGCCCCAGAGGGCACAGCCAAACGTCAGCATTAACCCTGCTCCCGCCCTGTACTGCTTATGTAAGGGAGATGGCAATGCGTAAGTGGGGCCGATATGTGCGGGTTGGTGACCTTTCTGAAGCTGAGTCAATGATCGGAGAGCACAGATGTCACAACTTGGGGGCTGTACCTCTTTCAGGGCTTTCAGCAGCCTGGGCCGCTTGTCCTCCACACTTTCCCTGGACTGCTGCTTCAGCTTCCTCAGCAGTGCCGTGACTGGAAGAGAGAGGGAATAAGTAGTGAGGAAGCTGAGTGAAGAGGAAGGCTTTAGGTAGAAAATTTTAAAAGCCATATCACTTAACGTGCCAGGAAGTGCAGAGAGGAAATCGCCAGCATTGCACAGTTGAAGGCCGCAGCTTTTACAATAGACATTTACATGCTGAGCAGAATATACTTCACTCACCAGGACTGGGAGAAATTATTGCCACAGTAAATGCTCCTGTTGTAGGAAAAGCTATTGAAATGAAGTTCCTTATTCAAAAGAGCAGGGAGAATAATGAATACAGAACCATGGTGCTTTCAGTCCATCCATAGAAGATGGATGAATAAGTCAATTTTTCATATAAGTTTAGACTTTGAAGACCCTATAATATCCCTTTCCATCAGTGACTCATCAGTAACACTGCATCACTGTCAGCTTGGAATACAGCCCTGAGTCTCACATTCCAGCAACACACTTTTCTGGCTAGTATTCTACAAATGGAGACATTCCAAAGCAAGGTGAATCTCTAACACTGAGGGGAATAATGATCTACCACAGGTCAAGCCCTCTGCTTTGGGAAAAAGACATTGATTCAATTAATAGGTCTCTGAGATGATGGCTGAGATCTCACCCCCATTAAGATACATAAAATACCATCAGAAACTGAACCTTTCAACTGTCCCAAACTTAATTTCACACAAACAATTATCATTTTGTCAAACATACACAGTCAATACAATAAATCCCATTGATACAATGACCCAGTAAGTACAGTGAATTCCATTTATATAATTAAAAAAACAGGTTAGAAACACTTTAATGACATGTTGTAGATACCTCATCAGGGTCTAATTTGGTGTTTAAAAAAACTCAAGGTCACGTGACCCTCAAGGTCAATTTTGAGGTCAAAATATAGGTCAATTATTCATCACACCCAGCGTTACCAGAATGAGTTTAAAAATGACAGATTTGGAATGCCTGTGAGATTCCCTTTCCAACAATGCCTTGTTTGTCAAAATCGGTCAAGTAGTTTTGGAGATATGGCCATTTGAATTTTGACAGCCACAGCCATTTTTCGTGAAATATCGCAAAAAACAATAGGCCGTAACCTTGCACTGGAAGGTCCGATAGAGTTGAAATTTTAGATTTGGGCCTTTGGGGTCAAAGCCAACTTGCATACCAAATCTGAAGAAAATCAATACAAGTGAGGTGTAGAATCCCATTTTCTTTGGGTGATTTGACATGGAATGACCCCAAGATCAGCAGGTAAGATTCTGACGCAAATACAAATGCTCAAGATTGCCTTTCCAAAAAAAAAGAAAAAGGAAACCAGCACCCCAGGAAAAGACCAAGTCTAATACAATTTGAACTTTCAACTTAAAAATACTCCACAAGTTCAAATGGCCATGGCTGGCCACATGCTAAAATTAACATGCAGAAGAGGAAGTTCATTTATATGCTCAAAACTAATTAAATACAACCCTGACAAATAATTGTGATTAAGCAAAACAAGACATTGAAACCACACCTTTTTAGAAATTAATACTCCAAATATCCGCTGGATAGGACTGACTTGAAAGTTTCATATTACAGATCATTACTTACATCTTGTTCCATTTTACAGATTACCAAAAAAAAAAACTTTGATGTCATGTTTTCCAAGATAATACAGTTTGGTATACAAGAATAATCTGCTCACCAACTGATGGAAGCCAATTCATTTAGCTCAGGTATTACATGCAGGGTTCATTAAGTATCCTTTTCCTCAAACTGACTAGACACCAGAGAGATATACAATGCCTGACCAAAAAACGTCAATGCCTAGGTTTAACTAACGAAGTAGGTAAGAGCCTTCCACTGGACAATTACTGCAGTGATTAATATGTTTCAGCTTATGGCTAAAAATATTAAAATGAAAATACATTCTCAGATACGCATTTTCGTATTCAAAGCGCAAACACATTATTTGTATCATAATGAAAACGAAAATGTAATCCTGTACTTTTGCCATTTTTTATAACAAATTGAAAATTAAAATACACTCAACAAAAATATAAACGCAACACTTTTGTTTTTGCTCCCATTTGTCATGAGATGGACTCAAAGATCTAAAATTCATTCCAGATACACAATATTACCATTTCTCTCAAACATTGTTCACAAATCTGTCTAAATGTGTGATAGTGAGCACTTTTGCTTTGCCGAGACAATCCATCCCACCTCTCAAGTGTGCCACATCAAGATGCTCATCAGACATCATGATTAGTGCACAGGTGTACCTTAGACTGTCCACAATAAAAGGCCACCCTGAAATGTGCAGTTTTTATTATTATTATTATTATTATTATACGCCCGTCTTAAGATGGGACGTATTATGTCATCACCCCCGTCCGTCCATCTGTCCGTCCGTCTGTTTGTTGTCTGTTAGCAATTTCTTGTCCGGGGCATAACTCCTGAGCCGCTAGAGCTACATTCGTGATACTTCACATACACGTGCACCATCAGTAGGCGCTGTGTCGCGCACCATGATTTCGTTCACCCGGTCAAGGTCAAAGTCACTGGCACAGGTCAAAGGTCACATGGGGCCCAGATGGGGCTTGTCCGGAGCATAACTTCTCAACCGCTTCAGATACATCCATGACATTTCACACACACGTGTACCATCACTGAGCGGAGTGTTGCGTACCATGTGAACGGCCCTCCCTCCAAGGTCAAGGTCACAGACAAAGGTCAAAGCTCACATGGGGCTGTAGTCTGTTGGATATTGGTATCATGTTGTCTGTCCCCTTCCTGATCCATGTTCATGACGGGCGTATTATGCACCGTTGGCGGTGCTCTTCTTGTTGCTTTATTGGGGGTCTGGGGACTCAGAACCAGTCAGTATCTGGTGTGACCACCATTTGCCTCATGCAGTGCAACACATCTTCTTCGCATAGAGTTTATCAGATTGTCAATTGTGGCCTGTGAAATGTTGGTCCACTCCTCTTCAATGGCTGTGCGAAGTTGCTGGATATTAGTGGGAGCTGGTACGCGTTGTCGTATACGCCGGTCAAGCACATCCCAAACATGCTCAATGGGTGACATGTCCGGTGAGTCTGCTGGCCATGCAAGAACTGGGACATTTTCAGCTTCCAAGAATTGTGTACAGTTCCTTGCAACATGGGGCCGTGCATTATCTTGCTGAAACATGGGGTGATGTTCATGGATGTATGGCACAACAATGGGCCTCAGGATCTCATCACGGTATCTCTGTTCATTCAAAATGCCATCAATAAAATGTATCTGTGTTCTTCGTCCATAACAGATGCCTGCCCATACCATAACCCCAACACCACCATGGGCCACTCGATCCACAACATTGACATCAGCAAAGCGCTCACCCACACGACGCCACACACGCTGTCTGCCATCTGCCCTGAACAATGTAAACTGAGATTCATCCGTGAAGAGAACACCTCTCCAACATGCCAGACGCCATCGAATGTGAGCATTTGCCCACTCAAGTCTGTTACGGCGACAATCTGGAGTCAGGATAAGACCCCGATGAGGACGACGAGCATGCAGTTGAGCTTCCCTGAGACGGTTTCTGACAGTTTGTGCAGAAATTCTTTGGTTATACAAACCAATTGTTTCAGCAGCTGTCTGAGTAGCCGGTCTCAGACGATCTTAGAGGTGAGCCTGCTGGATGTGGAGGTCCTGGGCTGGTGTGGTTACACGTGGTCTGCGGTTGTGAGGCCGGTTTGATGTACTGCCATATTCTCTGAAACGCCTTTGGAGACGGCTTATGGTGGAGAAATGAACGTTCAATGCCCGAGCAACAGATCTGGTAGACATTCCTGCTGTCAGCATGCCAATTGCACGCTCCCTCAATGCTTGCGCCATCTGTGGCATTTTGCTGTGAGACAAAACTGCACATTTCAGAGTGGCCTTTTATTGTGGGCAGTATAAGGTACACCTGTGCACTAATCATGGTGTCTGATGAGCATCTTGATGTGGCACAATGGATTGTCTCAGCAAAGCAAAAGTGCTCACTATCACACATTTAGACAAATTTGTGAACAATGTTTGAGAGAAATGGTAATATTGTGTATCTGGAATGAATTTTAGATCTTTGAGTCCATCTCATGACAAATGGGAGCAAAAACAAAAGTGTTGCGTTTATATTTTTGTTGAGTGTACATTTCTCATGTGTGATTTCATTTGCAAGTGCTCAGCCATATCGCTAAAAAAAAATGAAAACGAAAAGCAAATCTTAATATAGGGCAATGGCGGCCCCAGAAGCTCCCGCCGTTAAGATAAACAAAATGTCGTTTTTGTTGACGGACGGACGGACGCACGGATGGATACCATAGCTCCCGTGCCACTCGGGCAGAGGGAGCCAATTAGGAGCCTGTAACTGAAAATTTTGATGAGATAAAGCAAATTGTCAGAGTTTTTGGTGATATTTTTAGGCCAGTGACCTTAAAAAAATTGGCCAAGGTCACTGTGGAATCATTTTTATATTTATTCATTCAATTATTATTAACCCCTTTCTGCAGATGTAGACGCCCGCATCTATGGACCTGCAATTTTAAGCACGCTGTTACCTTAGTCGATCACTAGATGGCACCCCCGGATCAGTTATTGAATGTTCACAAGCAAGCAGACCTCGAACGCGGTTCTGAACATGGGGAAGTTCACTCCACGCCCTGTTTTTCAAGAGCTGCATGAATTAAACTCCTCAGCTAAGCCTGATGTGCAAGCTGGTCAGTATCCTTGCCCATAGTATCGATCCAGCAGTTTAAAAAAACGATATCTTGACACAGAAAAAATCATTATCCTCTGTAGCAACCAGTTAAGCCACAGTGAGCCAACAGTATTCCAAGTAATGGTTCAGAAAAATCAGTTTTCTGAGGCAAAAAAATCGACATGGTATTGATTCTCTCACATTCTACTGTTAATTACAGTCGTCATATACAAAACAATTCGTAGTTCCCTACCGTGGATTTACGCGCAGATTAATTCATTGACAAATCCAGCGCTTCCTTATATCCACCCGAGTACTGGCGTTGATAGCCAATCACTCAATCATATGCTCAGACTCTTCTGCATAATTGGTGAGTTACACTTCATGCCCTCGTGAAGTTTCCCTGGTAACAATGTATTGATTGGCTCGTTTCTTATCCAATTCCCGAGTGTTTAAACATTTTAGAGTAAGTGAAACACATTGATTGGACAAACACAGAGCATACAAACCTCTGCATATCAGCATGCTCGGTTGTATCCTGTCTACGTTGTGCATATTACGCGGCTAAAATAGACGCGATTTATAGAAAACACGTTCGCAAAACTGGCCTTGAAGTGTTCAGTCACATTTACAGGATTTCAATGAGATAAGGATATGGTCAATTGGAATTATTTCGAAAGAAACAGGACCGGAGGGTTCCTGCTACTGGATACATCGGTCTCTGGAGAAGGGATTTATGAAAAAGGTGAGGCTGCTACTTTGTTTTTTTGTTGTTGTTGTTATTGTTGTTTTGTTTTTGGAATGTGCACGTACTCAACAAAGTCGAATGTCGAGGTTTTTTTCCTGTTTAAAACTGCCCGTGCATTTGGGTGGAGCCCCTGGTACGTTCATTGCACGTTTCTTTTGAATCCAGGGAGGCAATGGATTGTTCCCTGAAAGTGGAGTGTCTGTTCTGTTAAAATAAGGTATATTTCAGAATTCAGATATTACTGAGTTGGTGAGTTGCACTTGTTCCTTATAAGCGTTGAAATGAGTTTGTGAGCTTAGAAGAGGGGACTGGTAGCTTCCATTACAGGGTGAATGTTCTAACCGTTTAATAACAAGTTTATTTAATGCGTGTTTTTGCGCTAGCTTGGGGGACTTTGAAGTAAAATGGCCAAAACTCTAAACTTTATTATGGAGAAAAGGCATGTTTTGTGTTTGGAGAGGTTACTGGTGACCATTGATATTCAACAGCACTGAGATTGATAAATTCAGACTAAACTCAACCAGAAAATCATTTGTTCATATTAAATTTCATGCCTTAAAACTTTATTTGTGTTATTTACATGATTTTTTTATGATTTGACAGGACTTCATTTTGAGACTTCGGGGAGACACTTGGATAGCTGTATAATTTGGCTAAAAGCATGTAGGTAATCTATAATGTAAGGTTGAAGATGAATTGTACTTGTGGTCAAGGAGTTTATGATCCCAGAAATGTATAGTTTTAAGCCCCAGCAGTTTTTCAATCCTCAGAATTATTTTTTTTGCAATGTCAATGGTGAATTCTCATGAAGATCTTTCATGTTTGCAGCTCATTTTCTCTACCATAATCATGAAAATTAACTGAAATACTATGTAATTCTAAATTCTGTAAGTGTTTTTTCAGAATTGAGCCACATTTTTCCTCTTTATGAAGCTTAAATCTTGAATTATACAGCATTAAAGTGGGTAACCCATAAATAGCCAAATTTGGCTTCTGCACAAAGGGGTTAATGTTTATCCTTGCTTGCTCTTACTTAGCTCTTGCTCATTTTCTCTTAGGCCCCAGTGTGAACTCTTGCATGTTTCTAATAAGGCTGAGCCTTGCATAACTGTAGTTTTCCATAAATCTGACCAATGCGTCATGGCATATAGCTTATCTAGGACCATGTGGACCCAATGGGCCCATAACAAGGGCAAGATGCTCTTTTCTCTCTTAGTTTATGTATTTACAGGAGAAGGAGTACAAGGAGAGCCTGGGACGCCAAACAAGATAAAATAGAAGAAGAAATCACCTGTCTTCTCTGAAATGTATGTGGACACCTCAGGGGCGGCTTGACGCGGGCTGCGTGCGTCTGCAAGAGCATTCCAGTTAGTATTATGATGTGTAAATCAGTTCGGGGGGAGAAGAATGTCATAATGTACCCTTACTTATACACCAGCAAGAGAGACTTTCCTTTACCCTTGTTCTTGCCTGCAACAAGAGTTCTTGCCTGTAATGAGGATCTTACTTCGCAATGTAGTAAATTGGATTATTGCTTCCTCTGCGTCTGTCTGAGTTCTTTTCTTGAGAAGGTAACACCAGGAATATAAAATCAAAATTCCTACAACATTGGGGGCTACGTCCGGAATTCCATTACTTCACCTGCCCTCCCTGGAGAATCAGCGCCGACTGAAAACCATGTGCATGGTCGTCAATGAGACGTGGTGGAATGACCTCAGCCCAGGGCGACTGTGAAGGCGGTCAGAAATGGGAGGTTCTCCAAAGTTTGTGGTGGAAGTGCGGGTGAGTGACGGAATTTTTGCTGAATTCGGCTTAGTTGCTGTGAGGTGGAGAAAGTAATATTGCCAATTATGGAACAGACTAACAGTAAGGGGGGTTGTTGTTGTTATTCTTGTAAGAACTGTTCTGGGACAAATGATGATGTGACTTTGACTGAGACTGGAAAATTCATTTAAAGTTGATATAATGGTTTAGGGAATCATTGTGGGTCTGTGACTGGGGAGTGTGTAGAACGCGGGCATACTGGTTCTGGGAATCATTGTGGTTAAAACAAAGCAACAATGGTGTCAGATCATAAACCTTGGATCTTTTCCAAATACGAATGAATATGAGAGAGGAAAGTGCACTGAGGTATGTGTGTGTGTATGTATTCTGAGCTCAGATTGTGCGTGCCTACGCGCGCGCATGTGTGCGCGTGTGTGTGTGGAAATCAATTTGAATGAACCTAACTCTGTGAGTGCCTTTAACCATGGTTTACACTGAACATGCACTGAACTCCGTGGTAAACTAATTGTAAAATTACAGTTGAAATAACTGGCTAAACGGTGCCAGTTAAGTTAGGCTACCTGGCAAAAAAGGCTTCAGTTTATTAGTTTATTCGTAACTGTGTATTTGCGGAAACTGAAACTGGCGCAGTTACATTTACAGTAATTACATAGCCCTACTTTAGTTTTGAGACTTCTACATTGATCCCAGTTGGGGGAACATGCAATATCATCCTGTTATCCACAGGATGACAGATTTAGCCAATCACAAAATATAGAATAAAAATATATCACGAAAAAACAGAGCATAAAAAAAAGATGGCCCACAAATAAATAAATCGCACTTTTCATTGGATGTTCTGTTTGTTGTTAAAATGTGTTTTATATATATATTTTTTTTAATTACTATTTCATCATCAACCTGTTCTAACTGTCCTCTTTTTTGGCTGTCAGACACGGAGTATTTTGCATTTAATGTCCGACAGGCATTGTACGGACTTCGTTGTATTTATAAAAATGGCCCAAATAAATTGATTGCAGTGCACACTGGATGTTCTGATTATTGGTGATATATTTTTATTCTTTATTTGTGATAAATCTGCTCTTATATCATTACTTTTACTTTCTGCCGGCTTCCGAACATGGAGTATTTTGCATTTCGCGTCCGACAATCTTGATCGTGCATGCAATATTTAATTCACAATGTCAATGGTCATGGAATTGATTTGCTCACTGACTACAAGCACTATTTTATCTCTGCTGTGGAAACAAAGCGTGAATCTGTTCGATCCATCAGACTAATTTTCAAAAGAGAGACCGAATAAAGACTGTTGTCTATCTTCAATCAAAGAAAACAGACGAATAAAAAGACCAAGAAAAGTCGATAGCTATCAATTTGCATTTTGTGAAGGTCGAACACAAACATGGCCAAGTTTGTACGTCTAATAATTGCTGGAATACGTGAAAAATTTAAATGTTTTATGACTTTCGGACACGGAGTAGCCTATCTTAGGATCTCTGTCCGGCAGTCGCTAACTTTGTCATAAATGCAGGAAGTCCTGCGCCAGTGTCGACCCACTGTATTGAGCAGTGCTTCAACAGAAACATTGATTGAAATTCTCGGTACTCATCTTGAAGAACTGAGCCCTCTGATCAAAATATTTACGTTTAATATCTAAAAGATTCAGTAGATTTTAAGAAATTAAAAACAATATCGACTGTCGGACACGGAGTTATGCTGAAAACATCCGACTGTCAGACACAGAATTATATTAAAACTCTGTCCAAGATGGACGTGTCATGACACATCCAGGTCAGTCTCTTAACCGAGTGTTTGTAAGTTGTTGTTTTTTTTCCACTCACCTAAAACACTATGCCAACCCGCTTAGTTCTTGGTTTCAAAAATGTTTAATAAAACATCTCATAAAACATTCCAAAATTTTATTTCAGATCAAATCGATTTTTTTCTTGAAGTTAATAGTACACCAGGTATGTCCTACAGTTCTATTTGGGAAGCGCTTAAAGCCCTCCTTAGGGGGCAAATCATTTCTTACTCAGCTCATGTGAAAAAGGAACATGTCACCTTTTTGATTTGTCTCAACAAATACAAGAATTAGATAACAAATATGCTGCTCACCCTAACCCAGAATTACCTAAACAAAGACTTTTATTGCAAGCAGAATTCAATAATCTTTCCATTAAACAAACTGAAAGACTTCTTTTGAAAACATAACAAACTTATTATGAACATAGCGATAAGGCTGGGAGACTGCTGTCCCACCAACACAGACAAACTTCAGATCGTCATATGATACATTAAATTTTCAAATCGCAGGGCCTAGTGTCTAAGCATCCCAAAATTATAAAAGACCAATTTAAACAATTCTACACTAATCTCTATACATCACAAGCTTTGGTTAACCCATCTGAAATTCAGGCGTTTTTAGAACAGCTAACTATTCCAAGGATCAGTCCAGAGGGGCAGACCACTATGGATTCAAAAATTTCAGTTGAAGAGATAACACAGGCCATATACTCCATGCAAAACGGAAAAACACCCGGCCCGGATGGGTTGCCAGTAGAATTTCATTAGACTTTTACATCCAAACTATCCCCTGTCTTAAGTAAACTTTTTGAGGAAATCCTCTCGGTACAAAAGCTACCCCCCACCATGACTCAAGCAACCATAATCGTTTTGCCTAAAAAAGAAAAGGACCCTCACGATTGTGGTTCCTACCGGCCAATAAGCCTCCTTTGTTGTGATTATAAAATTCTTACCAAAGTTCATTCTCGACGACTCGAAACCGTGATTCCCAATATAATAGACCCAGATCAAACGGGTTTTATACCAGGCAGACAATCGTTTTACAATATGCGACGTTTATTTCATTTATTATATTCTTCCCACTCCTCCCGACATCCAGAAATTGTTGTTTCCCTAGACGCTAAAAAGGCATTTGACCGGGTGGAGTGGGAATATTTATTTACAGTATTGTAAAAATTTGGTTTTGGCCCAGCCTTTATTTCCTGGGCTAAAATAATTTACTCTTCTCCATTGGCCTCTGTGCGAATTCAGTGACCTCCAGTTATTTCCAACTACATCGTGGCGCAAGGCTAGGTTGTTGTCCATCGCCATTCCTTTATGACATAGCCATAGAACCTTTAGCCATAGCCTTAAGAAAAGAGGACAAGGTCGGTGAAGTGATGAGGACTACAAAAATACACAAAGTGTCGTTACATGCAGACGAACTTTTATTATTTTTATCAAACCCCATGGACTCCATACCCATACTCACTGACATGCTGAACTCATTCGGTAGAATATCTGGTTTCAAATTGAATTTTTCCAAGAGCACTCTTTTTCCTATCAATCGTCTGGTAAGAACATTAGACTATAGTAGCTTCCCTTTCAGTGAAGTTGAAGCATTTACCCACTTAGGGGTCAAAATCACACGTTCATTTAAAGATCTGTACAGCCAGAACTTCAAAAACTTGTTGGAGCACACTAAACAAAATCTGTTGCGGTGGTCCCCACTGCCTATTTCTTTAGCTGGAAGAGTGAACACAATTAAGATGACAGTCCTGCCGCGTTTCCTATACTTATTTCAAATGATCCCTTTCTTTTTGCCTAATTCTGTATTTAAAGAATTGGATAGCCTAATCTCCTCCTTTTTGTGGAACAAGCCTGTCCCTCGTATGAGGAAAACTTTTTTAGAGGTGCCCAAATCTGCTGGGGGGCTAGGTTTGCCTAGTTTTAAATTCTATTACTGGGCAGCAAATATAAGTAAATTACTGTATTGGGTCTCTACTTGGGAAACAAATCAGGGTCCTGTTTGGGCTGGCATGGAATTGGATGGCGATCTAGCAATTTCACCTGTTTCATTATTGAGTTCTACATTACCTATAGGCCCACATCCTCAAATCTTAAATCCTGTTGTGAAACACTCCCTGAAAATCTGGTTTCAGTTCAGGAAACAGTTTCATATTAACCAGTTAAGCGCTTTCTCCCCCCTGGTTAACAATCACCTTTTCCCATCGTCTAAAACTGACACATCATATCAAATTTGGCATAAAAATGGTCTGGTCTTTATAAAAGATCTCTATCTCAAAGGAACATTCATGTCATTCGAAACACTGCAAAAAAACCATCATATTCCCCAAAAACATTTTTTTAGATTTCTACAAGTACAAAGTTTTGCTAGTAAATATTTTAGACTATCTAATATACCAGCAAAGAATGTTATTGATGATATTCTTTCTCTAAATCCCTACAAAAAAATACCATGATTCAAAATATTAATCCACCCTCATGGGGAAAAACAAAATTGGCTTGGGAACAGGACTCGGGCATTAAACTCTCTGAGGAATTCTGGCAGTACAGTCTAGAAAGCATTCACTCCTCTTCCTTTTGTATTTGTATTGACAGTGCCTTATTCAGTTTAAAGTGCTACATCGCCTACACTACTCAAATGAAAAACTTGCTAAAATATATCCTAATGTCAGCCCAAAGTGTTTAAGATGCCATCATAGCTCAGCTACTGTAGGTCATATGTTTTGGCACTGTCAATCTTTGAGCAGTTTCTGGCAAAAAGTTTTTGAGGTTCTTTCATGTATAAGTGGCAAAACTATTGCCCCCATCTCCACATATTTCGATCTTTGGGATCCCTCCTCTTGAAATTACGGTTTCTACATTTCAAGCTAAGGCAATCGCCTTCGCTTCATTAATGGCCCGAAGACTCATTCTCCTTCAGTGGAAATCAGATAAACCTCCCTCTTTTATTAATTGGATTAAAGAAATGCTCTCTCTGTTGCAGCTGGAAAAACTGAGATATAGTCGGCCTAACTGCTATGGAAAATTTAGTGTGCCCTGGCGCCCTTTCATTGAATATGTTAAAAACCTGAACCTAGCATAAAATGTCTCCCTATCTGTGAATGTGCAATGGAGTAATATCCCTTTTATTTATTTTATTTTATTTATCCTATGTTTCACATAAATATGTGTAATACATTAATCCTAGGTGTTTGAATATGTTTACGTATTTATAGATGTATTCATTCAACAATTATTATTGTTACTATTATTGTAATAATTATTATTTTTCTGTCTTGACTTTTGGGGGTGGGAGGGGGGGGGAACATGATTGTCTATAAATGAAAAACTATAAATAAAGCATTAAAAAAAAAAAATAAAAAAAATAAACTGTCCAACTTTCGGACACATAGGCCTGCGTTTTACGCAAGGTAAGGCAATCGTAGAGCTTATTCTTTAGCTTTGCCAAATAATGAGCATATTGTTGTTCAAATTACAATTCCTTCTTCGTATCCTTTTTAAAGAACGAAAAGATAAAAAAGAACACGGAATACAAGTCCCTCACCCAAAAAAATTATAATTGTCGACACCCATGTTTACTGTTCTGTGACGGCGTGCGCTCTAGCTCGTGTGAAAATAAACTGATGTATATATATAGGTGTCACGTTCCAATACCAATCAGCTGACACGGTGTGGCAACACTAATGCGTCGGTATTGGAATGGTTGGGACAGTATTGGAATGCTATTGGAACCTTAATACAATGCTAGGGGAACGTAAGACAATCTGGTTGAAATGTTGAGGTAGAGATTGGTAAGAGAATGGTAGGGAACGGTAGCAACGGTATGAGAGCGTTACGGGTGCGGGGCAAATAATGGCGACCATTCACTCCCGATGCATTAGCGTTGCGTTACCGTTGCTTACATTCCATTAACAACTCATCAGTTCTCATAAAGATGTGCTAAGGATCCATTACCATTCATTCAGATCGGGAGGGGAACGGCCAAAATTTTGAACATGCAGCCCGACCTCAGCCGTCCCATCCCTTCCTACCATCCCAGGTAAAAAAATACTATACTTGAATTACACTTTTACGGACTGTATTAAGTATGGTGTATGTTTTTTTCGCCCCCTTTATGTGTAATTACGTGTGCTCAAGTAGTCATTGAATACTACTTGTGTACTACTTCAGTACACTTAAAGTGTACACTTTCTAAAAGTATATATTAAATATATTACTTTTTGTGCTTAATTTGCTAAAGTATATTTGTAATAACTTTTGTATGCAACAAATATACTTTTAATATAATTAAGTGTAATACCTTCACCTGGGATTCTAAGGAGTTCCGTTAACCTTTAGTGCCATTTCAATAAGGCTCCATGAAGGTTCCCGCCCGACCTCTCCCGTTCCGGTATGGGAATGGTAGCTTGAACCATTTTGTGGTATGGGGGTATTAGAGACTGTGTGCCAAATTCAATTGATGCAGAGGTTTCTCTATTGCTATTCAATTGCTATCTGAAGGTAAAAAATTAAGGTAAAATGATCAGAAAAGTGCCAGAAAATATTAAATATAATATGAAATTTAATGGTACATACAAAAAATTAATATAAAAAAAAATCAAATGAACTATTGTGGGATTAGAGACTCGAAGGATCTTTAGATGGGGGAGCGCAGAGTCAAAGCAATGCAGCGAATGGTGCCCTATTGACCGAAGCAGATAAGGAAGCACAGATAGGTGAACGGTCGACATACAGAAGTCAGAGAACAGAGGGATGATGAACATGTGTGACTGAAGGCTTTCCTGATCAATGAAATGCAATTTCTCCATTTTGAACAGGAACTGTCAACGAGTGTCTTCATGGCAAAGAAACAGAGTGGCTGATAACCTTAATCTGTTTATTTCACTTTCACAGGAAAGGATCCAAACAAGTTGAATTAAAACAAAATTGTTCATTATTGTTCGTCTCCAACTCCTCTTGGAACTTTTCCACATAGAGCACTGCTAAAGAGAAGAGATGAATATGACCTTGTGTGAAAGTGATAACCTGGCCAGCTGGGGATTCAACTGTGGGTTTTCAGCTTAAAAGTTTACCTTTTAAAATAGATTTGGGGAAATACAATTTGAAGTATTAACACAAGACTAAATTCAAAGGGCGGACCACCATATAATTGAAAAAGTCCACTAGTAACATGATCACTTATTACTTTGCTTGCCATTTCCAAATTTATTTTTGATTAAGTCAATCAAATAAAAGGATCTACCTTTATGTGCTAGGAGCCCAAAGGGAAAACTATTCGTTGAATATTATGAAAATTATTTTTTTGAAAAAATTGTTTTTGCATATTGTAACATAGTCTAAAGTAACTCCACCCGGTTCTGCTGATGATGTGGGAAAATGTAAGAATGGTTGGGGCTAATAAGGTCTGACTGTGCATTTCCTCCATGCTTTTAGCAGAACCCCAGGCTGAGGTGAATTGCTTAATCATAATTAATTCAGAGGAAAACAAACAAAAAAAAAATGTTTTCCCCATTGTGTAAAAGAAGTCCTATCTAATAATACTGCATGGCCTGGACTTAAGAACACCCCACTGTAAAAACCTGATATTGAACACTTTGTTGATGGTTCAGCATCAAGAGTCAATAAAGGCAACCCATGTGTTGGATATGCTGTCTGTACTCATGATAGCTGCGTTGATAGTGGCCCTCTATAACTTACTCACTCTGCAGAAGAGCTGATAGCTCACACCAAAAATGTTGACCCAATCAGTGTGGTTGACGCCTTTGCAGACAGAGAAGCAAAGGCAACAGCCAAACACACTCTTGTGGGGCTATTACACCAATCTGAAGACTCAATATTCATGTGACCTGCTGTGAGCAGAGCATGATGCTGCTCCCCCACAAGAAAAACGTCAATGGACATCACATGGAACAAAATACACTGATGACGGGGGGGTTGGACCCAATGGTAAGCCTATATTACAAAAATCCCTCTTCCATATTGCTGTAGATTTGGTGCATGGGCAGTGCCATGTACCAAGAGGGGGGACCAAGGGATTAATAGATGCTATTACTTATTTACAAAAATTTTTTTTTAAGAAATGTACAACCTGACAAAGTTATAACACACAGGACACACGGGGAGGGGTAGTAGGACAGAAGGGGGCAATCCCTACACCCCCTGGGCCATTCCACACGTTTCATACATTTAACACTGTGTGAGAGGAAGAGGTATGCGTTAGTATTGATATGACCTTTTTCTTAAAGTGGTAGAAGCTATAGATGCAATCACAGTAGCAAAAATAAAGGACTAATGAGACCTAATGAGAAAGCAAAATTGCGCAAAGCCATGGCAGAGACTTAATGGAACTGGGTTGCATGTCTGCCGTTGACATTAACTAGCATGAGAATAACACCACAGCGGGGATTTGAGGTGTCACCTTATGAAGTAGTACATGGGAAACCTTTTGAGTTACCACATTTATTGCAGAGCACACAAGTAGAAGAAGCAACTCTGGCAGAGAACATGAATAGAATGTTGACTAACAAAAGTGAGATTTGAAATGTGCTTCCTCCTAGATCAGTAGCGGAGCTGCCAGCTGGTGGGATAAAGCCTGGAGATTGGATCCTGGTGCGGAGTGTCAGTAAAAAGCGGAAGTGGAGTGAACCGCCGTGGAAGGGTCCATATCAAATGCTCCTGACCACACCGACTGCAGTGAAAAATCCAGGAGAGAGAGACATGGATACATCAGTCACATTGTAAGGTGGTATCTCCTCCTCCAGCTGGTGTGTAGGTGCATTTGAATAAGTCAGGATAGACTTGGAGGGAGTCCTATTATAAAGGGGGGCGTGGTATATAGAGCTTGTCTGTCTCAAATTCGGTGAAGAACTTATTTACGCTCCAAGTCAGTAGAGACTCCAGACTTATTCATAATTTTAAAAAAAAAGGGGTTTAATAAAATGGCTTACCTCTCCCTGTGTCTGTTCATTTTAAACATATGTAGCTCCTACAATGAATGTGAACAGTACAGTTAAATGCGCCATGGCAGTGTCTACTGCACGTAATGGATTAGTCTCAATAGACCCCAGTCTAGCCCCACTTAACGTAGTACTGAGTTGAAATACCGCACCGATAGGGATGGATATCTGAAGTTGGGAAATAAGAGTACTAATGTCTCACTCATGGCAGTCCATTACAGTTCGGAGCAGAAGTTTTGGCGATGTGTCAAAGGAAATGGCACAGAGCTGTGGGGGTAACCTAGGGGTGCTATCGATTTTCTGTGGGTATCCACAAATAAGTGACGAGAACAATTCGGAATGACTAACCACCCTGGGCAACGCGTGGTACGTGGGTGACAGCCCACACCTAGCAGAGGGGCGTTGGAGATGGCCTCTGTTAACAGGCGAGGCTGGCGAAAACGGTCAAGGTGAATGAGTCAGTCGGTGAGTGGTGCTTCTGTGATCGGTGGGCTTTGAAAAGGAGACACCAGGAAGCAGAAGGCAGAGTTCTCAACCTGGGGGAGCCCGGGCGGAGATCGCTGTGGAAAAGGATCTAGCCTGGGAATGCGCCCTGAATGGGAGGTTCGAAGGATCTAAGTGGTCAAAAATATGTTCCCAAGTTGGAATTGCAGGATGCTGCCACTGCTCATCGTATTTGTTGACAGCAGCACAGGGGAGGGGTCTGTCAGCTTATAGGACCTGCATGCTGTATCTATATACTAGCTAATGATGAGGCGGGAGGGTCGATTGATCAAGCCTTGCAACGTTTGAAGGATATATCAGATGCACAACAGCGTGACCTCACATCGGCATCAGCAAGTTCCTGGTGGGACTGGCTCCTGTCTGGAGGATGGAAAGCAGGAATTACATCTGTATTAAGTCTTGTAGCAGTGCGGTTTGCAGCACTGCTCTTCTCCAGTTGCTGTGGGGTTCCCATAATTAAAGGTTTGATATCAAAAATATCGAGTGCTAATCCACAATATCTGTTACAAGTTTCTGTTACAAGACACCAATGAAGTGTATACTCATTCAGAGGAGCTGAAGGAATCATATAAGGATGTAATTGAAATAGGGGGCCTCTTCGAACGAAAGAATGAAAAGTAATGGTAATATGATGAAGCATCTCCCCGTGAATGAAGCACATGGCGAAAATCGAGAGAATTGGAATGCTGACAGATAATCAATTATAAACAGGGGCGAAATGAGGAGGACAGGGAGAGCCTTGGATGCCGAACTAAATAAGATAGGAGAAGAAACCACCGGTCTTATCTGAGATGTATGCGCATGCCTCAGGGGCAGCTTGATGTGGGCTGCGTGCGTCTGCAAGAGCATTCCAGTTAACATCATGATGTGTAAATCAGTCCGGGGGGAGAAGAATGTCATAATGTACCCTTACTTATACACCAGCAAGAGAGACTTTCCTTTATCCTTGTTCTTGCCTGCAACAAGAGTTCTTGTCTGTAATGAGGATCTTACTTCGCAATGTAGTAAATTGGATTATTGCTTCCTCTGCGTCAGTCTGAGTTCTTTTCATGAGAAGGTAACACCAGGAATATAAAATCCAAATTCCTACAACAGTCACCTTTAGGCACGTCATTTGTAGGCCTCTATGAAATGCATGTCCAGTAGAAATTAGGAGCCTGTAATTGACATAGTTGATGAGATAAAGCAAAACTTCAAAGTTTTTGGTGATATTTTGAGGCCAGTGATCTTGAAAAAAATAGGCTAAGGTGACCTTTATGCACATCATTTGTAGGACTATGAGATGCATGTGCTGTCAAAATTAGGAGCATGTAACTGAAATAGTTGATGAGATAAAGCAAAATGACAAAGTTTTTGGTGACATCTTGAGGCCAGTGACCTTGAAAAAAAAAATAGGCCAAGGTCACCTTTAGGCACATCATTTGTAAGACTTCATGAGATGCATGTCCCAAGCCTGTAACAGAAATAGTTTATGAGATAAAGCAAAATGTCAAAGTTTTTGGTGATATTTTGAGGCTAATGACCTTGTACAAATAGGCTAAGGTCATCTTTAGGCACGTCATTTGTAGGCCTTTATGAGATGCATGTCCAGCAAAAATTAGAAGCTGTAACTGAAAATGTT
Organism: Gymnothorax reevesii; assembly: GCA_029721435.1. NCBI lineage: Eukaryota > Metazoa > Chordata > Actinopteri > Anguilliformes > Muraenidae > Gymnothorax > Gymnothorax reevesii. The sequence goes on from CM056575.1 coordinate 97,225,438, forward strand.
GATGTTTCTGGTGATATTTTGAGGCCAGTGACCTTGATCAAATAGGCCAAGGTCACCTTCATGCACGTCATTCGTAGGCCTCTATGAGATGCATGTCCAGTAAAAATTAGGAGCCTGTAATCGACGTAGTTGATGAGATAAAGCAAAATGTCAAAGTTTTTGGTGATATTTTGAGGCTAATGACCTTGTACAAATAGGCCAAGGTCACCTTCAGGCACATCATTTGTAGGACTTCATGAGATGCATGTCCAGTAAAAATTAGGAGCCTGTCATGGAAATAGTTGATGAGATAAAGCAAAATGTCAAAGTTTTTGGTGATATTTTGAGGCTAATGACCTTGTACAAATAGGCCAAGGTCACCTTTAGGCACGTCATTTGTAGGCCTCTATGAGATGCATGTCCGGCAAAAATGAGGAGCCTGTAACTGAAAATGTTGATGTTTTTGGTGATATTTTGTGTCCAGCAACCTTGAAAAAATAGGCCAAGGTCACCTTTAAGCACGTCATTTGTAGGCCTCTATGAGATGCATGTCCAGTAAAAATTAGGAGCCTGTAATTGACATAGTTGATGAGATAAAGCAAAATGTCGAAGTTTTTGGAGATATTTTTAGGCCAGTGACCTTGGGGGGGGGAAGGCCCAGGTCACCTTTAAGCACATAACTTGTAGGCCTTTATGAGATTTTTTATTTTATTTATTTATCCCTTATTTAATCAGGGAAGTCCCGTTGAGATTGAAATCTCTTTTTCAAGGGAGCCGTGGGGGTAGAGGTGGGGAGGGAGAGGAGGAATTGCACAGCCAATTAGATCAGGGGATGATTAGGTGGCAAGATTGGGACTTTCAGCTCTTATTGAAGTGTGTAATAGGATCTTTATTGACCACTGTGAGTCTGGACCTCGGTTTAACGTCTCATCCGAAAGACGGCGTCTCCTTCAGTACAATGTCCCCGTCACTGCACTGGAGCGTTGGTAATTATTCTGCCAGAGGGACGATCGCCACCTACTGGCCCACCAACACCTCTTCCAGCAGTAACCTGGTTTTCCTCAGTGGTCTCCCATTTAAGTACTGACCAAGCCCACACCTGCTTAGCTTCAGCCACACTGCTGGAACAGATCAAATTGAGGTATGACTGCTGGCAAGATGCATGTCCAGGAAAAATTAGGAGCCTGTAACTCAGGGGTGTCAAACTGACCTTTAAAAGGGCCAAGAGGCTGCAGGTTTTCAATCCTGCCAAGCAGAAGCACACCTGAAGCCACCAATTTAATCAACTGATCTAGGCCAGCACAACTGATTAGTGCTTCTGGATTGTTGGAGTGAAAACCTGCAGCCTCTTGGCCCTTTTACAGGTCAGTTTGACACCCCTGCTGTAACTGAAATGGTTGATGAGAGAAAGCAAAATGTGTTCACCGACGGACGGACGGACGGACACACGCAAGGAGCCTCATACACGAACGCACCGCGAGCTGCGGGAGCTAATAATGCAAACACATTTTCGAAGATGCCTTTTCTTTTTTGAGAAGCAAACACGTTTTGTATCCCATAATTAAAAAGACAAAACAGTCTCCCTTCGCCATTAAAATTTCATGGTGCTATGAATTTCTCTCACATTATTAAAACAAAAAAGCACTGTGTGAAAAGGCAGAACTTTCCCCCATGGCATGGCACTGATTGGATTATTACAAACTAGTCTCACTGGGTGTCAATTGAGCCATTCTTGGCTAGCTGATTGCTTGGTCGATGTCATGTAAACTCAGTCGTTACAAAAGGAATGTGATTCTGAATATAATTTTGAATATACGAGTAACCTGAATGCACTGAATGACCAGGTCTTTCCATTACTGGATTTTTTTTCTTCCCTGATGGCACAGGCGCATTCCAAGATGACGATGCCAAGATTCATCAAACTCTAATTGTGGGACAGTGGTTCAGGAAGTATGAGACATCGTTTTAACACATAGATTGACCACCACTGAGTCCAGACTTTAACCTTTTAGACAGTCTTTCGAATGTGGTGGAGAAGACTTTATAGAACAGTCCAACTCCCCCATTACCAATACAAGATCTTGGTGAGAAATTAATCCAACTACACTGAAAAAAATGTTTTGTTGAATGAACATAATTTTTTTTAAGGTAAGTGGTTGCACAAAATATTTTTATCTGAAGCTAGATATTTTTATGATGTTGACTATTTGAAATTACTTATATTTTTCAAGTGGAGTTAAATAACACAACTATTTCTATTAAAATATGCTTAATTAATATATGGAACATTTACTAGGGGTCAAAATCACTTTTTTCAGTGTACATACAGAGGTAAAGGTTGTGACTTTGCAATTTGCTTATTGAAACAATGTGATGAAGAATGTGGCCATAATCAAAGCTAAATGCAGTCCAACAAAATATTAGTGAGACTTTTCTTTGGCCAGGCAGGGTAGTTCCAACCACATAGAATCAGGCATTACAAGAAAAACAAGGCAATCAGAGATAGCAGACCTGGCCCCAGCCACGGGCTGACAGACAGACTGACAGAAACACACAGAAACACACACACACACACACACACACACACACACACACACACACGATCATTGCTTAACCTGGCCCCCTAGGGGAGGGGCCAGGTAATAAAAACAACAAAAGCTTTCCCAGAACGGAGTCTAGCCAAAAACAGTACAGTTGTTGCTCTGAACTAGGCAAGCAGGAAATACTGAATGCTGCATTTCCCTGCTCCTATGGAATGGGGGTTATGGGCCTTGTGTAGGCATACGCTCCAGACTCCAGAGTGCTGACGAGGCTTGAGGAGAGAACCCCACAGTGGAGATTAATCTGTAAAGGAGATATCTGCCTCACCACTGCTGCGAGGGCAGGGTGTTCAGAATAAGGCCAAGCGACCAGGAAATAATCATCTGCTAAACTGCTACCAGAAAAAAACACAGCTATTCACATCAAGTAAATAGCGGCCAAAGCCTAAATGACCCGGGCTCGAAAAGAGGGTCAAACCAAAAAAGAACAGTCTCTACCTCAGAAGTCTGAACTTAACACTTGCATACAAGATGTGCTTATAGAACAACAGTGCATGTGACTTGTGGAAAGACAGTAATTTTCCACATACGTACATAATATAAGAATATGCAATTTCGAGGAGTCACTAAGGAAAAATATGCTTGGCAACAGCCACACAAACAAACAAAGCTCGGAATGGCACAGCCAATACAGAAACCCCACATTTTTTAAGTGTGTCTTTTTTTTTTTTTTAAGTGTGTCTTGTTGCTTGTGAGAACAGTAAATAGTGGTGCAGTTTGGAGGTCAGTCACTTCTGTTTGACGCTGTTCAGCATTTCTCACAATAAAGCGCCATAGATGAGAATGTGACAGCTGTGGGAACCTAAGCAACAGCGAGAGCAGCAGGTACCAGCTGCACGGTGGGGCTGAAGTTCTCACAGGAGCCTCTGGTCTGCCACCCAGGCCAACAACGTTCCAAAAAAGAATGAATTTTGGACTAATAGTGATTTTACAAAATTTAATGATATTGTGATAGGAAGGAGCCGATGTCAATCAGCAATTATTATCATGCTTTGTTAATGATGACAAAAAAAAATATATATATGTATATATATATATATATCCAGGAAAGGCCTAATCCATTATACTTAAACTTTCAGCCATCAATATGAATGCATTTACTAATCTGTGTACACATATAGATCTTTGTATGAATTTACAAATCATTTACACGCCAATATAACTCAATACACTTGCAAATTTGAATACAAATTTTGAGATTTTATTACTTGTTTACAAATCTGATTAGGCACATGCAAATTTTGAATTCACATTTACAAATTCCCCTAAACGTTCACAAAACCCAGCGCACATTTACAGATTCTTTTTCACATTTACAGACCTGACTATGAGCACATGGATTGAGATACAGTTACACAACCATCAACACACATTTGCAAGCAGTTCTGCCACAATAATGGCCCCATAATTTTGGTGCAAAAAGGACAACTTATTTTAACAGTGTCTGGAAGCGCACGCTATGATGGACCATCACAAGGTGAAAAGATATTGTGGTCACAAAAATCAATAGTTCAGGTCCTATTTCAGAAAGAAAATGACACTGTGTGCTCTAAACCAAAGAATAGGACCATACTGACTGATACCAGCGCAGTCATGTCATGGAGTTGGGTCAGGACCCTTGGCAGAAAGAAATATTGAACGGTTTTTGAGTTCTGCTCCGGAAACAAACTAGGCCTGATGTGCACCAAGTCCAAATTCGTTTCCATGGAAATGGCAAAAATAGTAATCCTGAAGTTTCCCAAAAAAAAAAAAAAAAGGTACATCTAGACTATACATAGAATATATAGAATATGTACCAAGTTTGTTGCTGATATCCAGCATAGTTTCCGAGTTCTGCTCCGGAAACAAAATGATTACGGACGGACGGACGGACGAGGCGATGCCTATATTCTCCCCCATATTATGCCGGGTGGATAATAATAATAATAACAAGTATTCAATACCAATCATTAAATTAATTGCAAGCTAGCTAAACTCAGATAAAGACAAGCTAATAAGAAGTCTTCACTGCAACAGTCCACAGAATTCTTGCTTTATCAACATAGGGCACCCAAATTGATTAGCTTTTCAGCTGCCACTCAAAATTAAAGGGGACCTATTATGCTACATTTCCAAATTTATATTTTGATCTTGGACTCCCCTAGAGTACTGCTGATTGTTCAAAGTCCAAAAAAGGATCCTTAATTAGCTCATACTGCCATCCTCAAAAAAACCCCATTTGTAGTTCATTGTAGTATCTGCCTGAAACCCCTTGTTTGAGCGGCTCTTCCGCTATGGCACCCACTCCCCGTATGCCCATTTTCTTCTTACTGGCCAGCTTTGTGGAGGGCTGATCTGGGGGGGGAAGAGGCAGCAGAACGCAGTTTTCCGGGTACGCCTCCCCAGAGTGAAACGGAGACACATCTGCCATCTGAAAAGGAATCAATGGGCAAATTCCGTAATCAAAGGCAGTACATGTATATAAATCTAATGAAATGAACTTGTTCTAATAAACGCAACGGCGAAAGTGGAGGATGCAATGCAAATGTCTGGCAGCTCGAATTTGCTGACTACCTATGGCTACTATGGAGAGTACACAGGTGTTTCTACTCTATAGCTAGGATTGAGGGAAAGGTAGAATCCACCCCATACAGACACAATGGTAGAGCAGGTCGACATACCTAAGTGTGGATCGGAGACCATAAAAATCCGGTGGGTCTGAGTTTGGAGGGAAAGATGGACAGTGAGGAGCAGCAAAAAGTGGACGAACAACGTATGGACTGCACAGGTGTGTATTATAAGGACCTGCTGGTTCGTGTGCATAACTGTGGGGTGTCGTTACCGCAGAGTAACGAACAGCTTCTGCGCTGGTATATGACGAAGGGGCAAAAGCTCCAGGCTAAACGGCCTTTTACTTACAGCTTGCAGCTCCAAGCGCTTGATCGATGCAACTCCTTCAGGTTTGAGAAGCAGCTGAAACGCTTATCCTGTGTCGAATTATCCTTTATTGACAAAGCTGTCATTGGTGAAACGCTGAGCACAAACAGCTATGGTTCCCTTTGGCCGAGGCAGTTTGCTGCCAGCAAATAAAAAAAGCTACCCACTGATTTCTGGTGGCATCATCTTTTGGAAAAGAAATAGGTCCTTTTCTTCGCATCCAAAAGTAAACGGAAAAGCAGCTTTGGTAGAGATACTGACAAAACTGCACCTCTAATGATCTGCAGTTCTTATTTTGTATTTCCAAAAAAGTAGACACTACGAAGACATAGTATGATCTGCAGTTGTTAGTGCCTGCTAGAATAATTTCCAGTGTGGGCAAGTCCAGTGCCGTGATTGGCTCTGGTTTGGTCTGTATTAATTGAACGGCACAACCTGACATCAGTTTTTGCCCAGATCTCCTGAAGATCCAGGGACAAGCTGTTCAGAGAGGAAATCACATTCATGAAATCACGTTCTAGGATTACGGCAAAACCCCTGTATCAAATGTTTGGAAGCTTTTCAGAAGTTGAGTATGGACATCCAACATTATAACATCACTTATATGTATAAATACAAGGATCAGCATTATAGGTCCCCTTTTCCAACACATTTGAAATTAAGGGTTGATGAATCAGATGTTAATGCACTGTCTACAGGCAGGCCAGTCTGCCTGAACTGCACCGATTACAGGCAGGCCAGTAACATGGTACCCCCCTCTATGTTTTTTTTGGAAAGTGGAAACATGTATAGCATTTTGTGTGCATCAATACAACCATGGCTAACAAACAAATAAAGACATGGGAATTTCCACAGTGACTCATGTTTCATTTTGTTATAAAATGGTATAAAGTGATTAACATTTGAATATATATTCAATGCTGTTTTTCTTTGTAACTCCAAAAGTGTTTTGAATACGAAAGAAAGTCACGGACCCTTTGATTAGTCTTGGGGTGAGTAGATGATGAGTGAATTTTTATTTTTGGGTGAACTATTCCTTAAAACTCTGAAGATGTAATGAGTAGAATTCTGACGGCATTTGGCTGGCAATACAGAATTTAGAATTTTTTCCTTAAAGTTTATGATGTTCCACATTATAAAAATACAGATTTCCATTGAAATTTGTTAAAAATTTTTGGGGGTCTTTGTCCCTTTTTCCACGAAATTTACCAGATTACGGACCGGTTTATTCGCTGCCATGTTGATGTGAACCGACTGCAGCTGAGCTCTTGCTCACACGAAGCTAGTGGTGAGATGATGCGCTCTGGTTCTCTCAGAATTGTGGCTCTGATACTGATGATCTCCATCAGATCGGGCTTTGATCAGGAGTTTGCCAGGCAGATAATCATTAAAGTTACAGCAGAGTTCAAAGGTGTAATGGTAGTCTGTAGACGCAAATTAAGATTTGATTTCATTGACTCATGGGTGGACAAACAGGGGCGGATGGCCATTGCTAAAATTCGGCTGGACGGACAGAATATCGCATTTATTTCGGCCTATGCACCTAATACTTATGATGCTGGCTTTTATGACTTATTAACCAAAACTTTACGGGATCTTACCGGTTTTCGTCTGGTCATGGGTGCAGACTTCAATTCAGTATGGGATATTAATATGGATAAAACGGGCGGGGCGGAAAGCAGAGACCAACATCTCGCCTCCAATGCATTACGCCAGTGGGCGGACCAAGCAAATATGATAGACGTGTGGCGTGCGATGAACCCCTCTTTGAAAGATTATTCTTTTTTTTCTGGTAGATATAAATCCTTTTCTAGGATAGATTTCCTTTTTGCATCCAAAGATCTATTTTCTAATATTCAAGATGCTTTTTATATACCAGTTACATGGTCTGATCACAAACCCGCCTACTGTTCTATTACACTAAGGGCTGTCCCAGCTAGAGCACCTAGATGGCGTTTTAATTCCTCATTGCTGCGGGACGAAGCTTATAAGTCCCAGTTTGAGACTAACCTACGTGAGTTTTTGGAATTTAATATGGGGTCAGTGGCTGATCCAAGAATTTTATGGGAGGCAGTGAAGGGCTTTATCAGAAGTAACACCACTCTGTACGCATCCACTAGAAACAAGGAACGTGCAGCTAAATTGGAAGCATTAGAATTACAGTACGCTACTCTAGACGCTAATTTACAAAGCCATTACAGCGATGCTGTCGCACTACAAAAAGATGTAATTAAAAAAGAAATTAATTCTCTCCTCAGGCGTCGATCGGAATTTCTAATGCACAGGACCAGGCAGACTTATTACTTTCAATCCGCCAGACCTAGCCACCTGCTGGCCTTGAGGCTTCGGACAAATGAAAATTTTGCGGATATTTTTGGTGTCAAGTCCATAGATGGCACTGTTTTAACTGATCCCAAGATAGTGAATGCAACCTTTGTCTCTTTCTACAAGGATCTGTATAGCTCAGAGAATAACTTTGTCCAGTCTGCTTGCGATGACTTTTTAGGCAATATCCATGTGGAGCGTCTTTCTGACAGTGATTCTGAAAATCTGAATGCACCTAACACACACCAGGAAATTGAGAAGGCGGTGATGGATATGCGAAAGGGCAAATCGCCAGGCCCAGATGGTATTCCACCTGAGCTATACATTACATTTTGGCCCCTGCTCGGCCCCCTGCTCACAGAAATGATATTGTTTTCTATTAAAGAGGGCTCATTTTTGAGAGACGTCAATACGGCCTTGTTATCCTTGCTTCTTAAAAAAGGCAGGGACCCGACAGAGTGCGCTAGCTACAGGCCCCTTTCACTCCTGAATGCTGATTTAAAAATCTATGCCAAAGTGTTGGCTAGGCGACTTCAAGCTCATATGACGAAATTAGTACATAGCGATCAGACAGGGTTTATAAAGTCAAGGCTGGCCGCCGACAATGTAAGGAGGCTCTTGCATGTTATAGACGGCGCCCAAAATCTACCTTCCCCAGCAGCTGTTCTTTCGCTCGATGCGATGAAGGCCTTCGACCGCCTAGAATGGCCCTTTTTGTGGTCGGTACTTGGAGCAATGGGGTTTGGCGCCCCTTTTATCAATCTGATCAAGGTGTTGTATAACAATCCAACAGCTAAGGTGCTTACAGGCAAGTTATGCTCTCCATCCTTTGCCATTTCAAGAGGGTCAAGGCAGGGTTGTCCGTTAAGTCCTTTGTTGTTTGCTCTGTCTTTGGAGCCCCTAGCACAAACTATTCGTCAGACGCCCACTCTATCTCCAATTTCTATTAATGGAACGCAACATCACGTTTCATTATACGCGGATGATGTGTTATTGTATATGGACAATGCTACACAGCGTATCCCGCAAATATTGTCCATTTTTGATCGATATAGCCAAATTTCTGGATTCAAGATAAACTGGCAGAAATCGGCTTTGTTACCACTGAATCAAGCAATGATTGATGCATCCGTCCCTTCCATCCCAGTAGTTAAAAATTTTACATACTTGGGGATAGATGTCTTCCCCTCAGTACAGGCAATGGTTAAACATAATTATGGTAACACGCTTCGGAAAATAATTTCTGACCTAGATAAATGGTCTTCGCTGCCCAATTCACTTCGTAGTCGTGTATCGATAGTTAAAATGAACATTCTACCCAGAGTAAATTTTTTTTAGTTCGATGTTACCTCTTCCTCCACCAAATCACTATTGGAGCAAGCTACAAACAGCCATGACTAAATTTCTGTGGCGGAATAGACGCCCGCGCATTAAGATCTCTACGATGCAGCGTGAGAGACTGGCCGGGGGTCTGTCTCTCCCCAATTTTAAACACTATTATTGGGCCTTTACACTTAGACCTTTATTAACCTGGTTCCAGCCAGAGACATCAGTGTCATGGCGGGCCCTGGAGGAGAGCTTAGTACATCCCTATTCCCTCCAAGATCTTCTGTATTCTAACATTCCTATCACTCAATGTCGCCGCAGGTTTGGCCCTATTGTATCACAATTGCTGTCTGTCTGGAGGGCAGTGGAGAAACTGTGTGGCTGCCCCTATGCATGGAACCCACGTTCCCCATTATTTAATAATGCCAGACTGTTGATTGGCGGACAGCCCATCCAGTTTCATCCGTGGAAAGTGAAAGGGGTTAATACATTAAGGAATATCTATGGAAATGAAGGCCTGCGTTCTTTTCAGGATCTGTGTACAGAATTTGATTTACCTCGTTCTTCCTTTTTCTTTTATTTACAGTTGAGGTCAGCTTTAAGGGCCAATGGTGTTCCACTGCAAGGTCCTTTAAATCCACACCCAGTACAGAAAGTTTTAAACACTTCTAATGGTACAAGTGGCTTTGTTTCCAAATTCTACCGGTTCGTTTCACAACATGCTTATAGACCCCTGGCATTAGATGCAGTATGGAGGGCCGATATCCCGGATCTGGATCCGGACTTTGACTGGGATAATGTTTGGTCCAACATTCTAATTTCTTCCAGGAATCCCGACCACCAGCACATACATTATAATTTCGTACATAGGGTTTACCTCACACCAAGGAAGCTCTGCTCAATGAAAATAATTCCTGATCCGAGTTGTACTTTATGTGATGTAATGGCTGAGGGTACTTATTTTCATATGTTTTGGGACTGCCTGCCGGTGGCCAGGTTTTGGGAGATGGTTGCCTCTAATTTATCAGAGATATTTGAGATTAACGTGCCTTATGCACCAGGCACACTCATTCTAAATGACCTGTCTAACCTGGGCTTATCCCTGGCCAAGAAACGAGCAGTATTAGCTGGGCTTACAGCAGCAAAAAAATTGGTTGCAATGCGCTGGAAGCCGCCCCATTCCCTTTCACGTAAGGTCTGGGTCCTCACATACCTAGATATAGTGTATCTAGAATTATCGACAGCCCGAGTGCATGGGGCGAAGGGGTCAACAATAGAGATGTGGACTTTGCTTTCTGTGAACCTCAAAAGCTTGTTAGAATAACATAAAATGGTCTGGAATGAGGGTGGGAAGGGGAGGGTTATAGGGTTTTTTTTTTTTTTTTTTGTTTTGGGGGGGGGGGTGCTTTTATGTTTTTCAGTATTTAATTGAATGCATTATATTTGTGAATTGTTATTTTGTATTGTTTAATAAAAGAAAAAATTGATCACAAAAAAAAAAAGTTACAGCAGAGTTGCAACCCACGGAGCCTAAGAGGCTGTGCTCAGTACTCAGGGGAGCCTCATTAGTTAAAGGAGAAATACAAGACTGGGCACTGCAACGCCAGCTGCAATAAATATTGACCTCGATATTGATGTCAACATCAAACCTCAATGAGACATCAGTAATGATCCATTTCATTTCAACTTGTACACTTGAAGCCTGTAGATATTTTCTCAACTATATCTTCAAATGTACAGTGCTGGTCTCGCTCGCCCCTTACACAAGCTCAGTGTGTAAGGGGTAACAGCCTTCAGGCGAGGATTCTGTTGCTTTAACCTTTTGTTAAAGTAACACTAAGTAACTTTTCAACCTTCATAGAATATTTTCATAACTTTTGTGATGATACATCAGCTTACAACTAGTTGAATGACACCTCTGTCATGGTCTGAGGGGTCTGTATCGCTTTCACTGGCACTAAGCAACTTTGAGGAGGGTGGCAGGAACCCTGCAACACAAAAAAACTACAAATGTGCTGACTGCTTTCCAGCATACGTCACTTTCCCCTTTCCCCATTCGTTACAAAGACGGAAGTCGATGCGAAAGCCTACGCGCAATTACTGCTATCATGGCAGAAGCTGCAAAACAACCAAAGGAACAAAAAGTTTTGTCTGAGGAGACAAAAAAGAAAAAGAAAAAGGGAGGCTGCCCAGATAAAAGGACAGTCAAGGATCAACATTGGCCCGGCCTTGGCTCTGTTCCTGCTGAACTAGTAAGTAGCTTTCGATGCTCAAATCAAAATGATAATGCTAATGTTAGCTATCGGAAATTTGCTTGGTAGCAATAAATAGCTACCAGCTTGATGGTTCGCAGTTCCACACTGACACGACCAGCCAGGCAACAAACTCAAAAGAGCTGTATTTTTAAAAAAAAAAAAAAAAAAACAATGAGATGATTGCAAACCGCAAATATAAAGTTTGAGTAAAATATGTAGGTCCCTACTGTGGAATCAGTCATACTAAATCACTGTGGTATTATCGTGACAGTTTGTATGTATGTGACAGTAGTTTCTGATGATTATTATGCAATAGTTTCAGAGAAAAGCGGGATTCTTGTCGTGTTTTTGTTGAGTTGACTACAGTGATTGCAAAAGAAGTCAAACCATGTTGCTTGCTCTAACTAGAATGGTTTTTACACGTAAAAACAGATGTCTCCCCCTTCCCCCATTTCACATTTTAGAGTCATGGTCCAGAGATGAGTCCCAACCTTCAATATGCCTAAGTCTAAATTGTTGCCATGGAAACAGAAAGAATAAAATTCAAAAGCAGTTCAAACCCTCAAAAGGCACATCTACATGTTATGGAGAGACACTATACCAAATTCGGTGAGAATCGGTCGAACAGTTTCAGAGTTATGCTCCGGAAACAAATGGGGACGCCGACGGGAATTCAGGCAAAAGGGGGAAGGGGGAGACATAATGAATAATCAGTAAAACAAAACCCGTGTGCAATGTGAATTGAGTTATGAGTTTTCATAGTCCTGCTTATCAAAAGCACCTTGCGCTGAGTGCAGCTGGTCCTCATGGGAAATGTGGTCCTCCTTCAGGCAAAACACGACCGCTTTGGTCCATAGGCACCACCAAAATCAACCAAAACTGAAAGTTCTTAAGTGCTGCTTTAAATAGTGCTTTCTAAAGTAACGAAACTCATCCACCACCCCAAATCGGCAAAGAGGAAAGGAGACATGCAACAAAGTTAAAACTTAGCCATTGAGAGGGACACTCCACTCTGTCGCAGCCCTATTTGGCTGCAGCAGATAGGAATACAGCAGAGAACTGGAATAACATCAAATGAAATCAGGAAGCAAGTCTTCAAAACAAACATGGTAAACAAAACTAGTGCTTTGTCCATGGTGTATCTGGGCAGAGTAAAATCAACAACAAAATACCTGCCGACACTTTTGACACTTCTCTGTCAAGCCCTGATAGTGTTCACTGCTCACCAAAATGCTGTGATAAGCAGAGATGAAAATGTCCTTTCACACCTTACACAGTCAATCACAAGAATGCCAATGTATGATGCTCAAGTCATGTTACCATCCACTTGAACCCACTCAGAAGCTCTCATGAGGAGGCAGGGAATGGCAACCAAGGGAGCAGAGCTTACAGCATCACAGATCCCAGATGATCCAGCTCTACTAAAGGTTCCCTGACATGAGGCACACCACCTGAAATTGTTGGTTTATTTTGTTCTATATGATTATTTATATCTCTCTATGCACTCAAAAGTTCTGAAATGGCTGAAAAATCCTTCAATTTTAAGGAATAAAAGTGATATTTTTGCACTCTTACGCCCCGCCCCCTGAAGAAGTAGGAAGTTTCCGAAACGTAAGTCACATGTTCCTATGACACCAAAGGAAAGCACCTCTGCCTTAGCAATCTCTGCAGTCCATTTACAGGCTTGTTTACACACGTTTTCTATTGGGTTTGTTGAGTATATGAGCCTGCAATCAAGATATCTATCTTTCCATCGATCTAATTGTTACACTTGACAAACCGTGTTACGTATGCTAACGTAGCTAGATAGCTGGACACATAGTGGACATGAGGACAACTACTCAGGTACGACGAGGGTACAACAAGGTATCAAGATAACTCGCCAATTCATAAACAAGAGTTGTCAGAAAGACAACAAAGTTCGCTGAGGCAAGGTTAAAGTTTTTCTGCACGCGGACGGACGCGGACAGACGAGGACGCCGGGGGTACGACAATAGCTCTCCGGACATTCGTCCCGGCGAGCTAAAAATATTGTATGCATGTTGTGGCTGAAGTCACAAGCCTATATGCCAGCGTTAGTTCCACTGTGATCATGGATGCCCACCTCATACAGCACAGCCGGTGATCAGGCATCACAATACAGCCTTCCGAGGTCATCTGGCTCATAATGCGACGGCAGCTGTCGATAATCCAGTTAGCTGTGACAGATAAATTAGCAAGCGAGGGTAACTAAGTTAACCACCTCTGGCATTTTACTTCAGGATTATTCGCCAGAACATTTGCCAGAATAGGCGGCGCCAATCCGCCTTCACACCAGACGCAGAACAAATTTTTCGCATGACAGATTACTTTCAAAGTCAAAGCAAAGACAAGAATACACGTGAAATGCTCTGCTCATAAAGCTAGCTAACAGCCTGAACCAAGACGATTGGATAGAGGGTAATTCATGCAACTGTCACTGACTAATGTTAGCTTGCTAAATAGGTAAGGTGGTTTGTTAAACTGGCAGGTAGATAGTGTGTAACTTGACAGTCGTCTTAACACTGGACTGAACACTTGCTGCATAATTTCATAATCGAAATTCATGACAACCTAAAGTTATGACGAACGTAAGTTAGCTGGCTACCCAGATAGCAAGCACCTCCGCTCCGGATCTGCCCCAGCTCTGCCGACTCCAGCTGATCCGGGTAAGAGCCGGGGCAGATCCGGAGAGGAGGTGCTTGCTGTCAGGGACTGTCAGCTGGCTATGGTAAATAAAGCATAGTGTATGTACATTTCATTGTAGAGTGAGCGAGATCTGACCGGCTGGCTGCCTTGCGAGATATCAGTTGCCATATAAGGCAGTTCCAGACATTTCGAGGGGCGCGTTCCCGATCAGTTTAATTAATCCTAAATAGTTTAAAAACAAAAAATTTTCACGGAAAACGTTGCATCGCGAAAAAATACAAAAGCAAGTTCTAAATGTCAATTTCGGCCTATTTAATGTCAGGGGACCTTTAAGCAGGGTGAAATCGTTAGCCAAATTTAAGGTATAGGTGGAATACCTCATCCCCTTACATCTAGGGGGGGGGGGGACTGTTATAATTCAGGTGAACTGCTCATTTCAATAAAACACCCTTTGCAGATCCACACCAATTAAGGAGCTGACCGTCAACAGCAGGACCAGGTCAACCAGTAACAAAGTTACAAAATTCGTGTATTTTGTATCATAGCTCCAAAAGTTAGAGTCACAATTCAAATAGCTTTGTGTAGGTCTTCCCTCGTACTTCAAAAGATACAACAGCTAATTTAGTTGATTTGATTTATTTTGAGTGGAAATGGAAAAAAATAAAAAAACTGATCAGTAACGCAGTTTGAAGTACTTGGGAGGACCTACACAAAGCCATTTAAATTGTAACTCTATCTTACTTAGTTTTGGAGCTATGATACAAAATACACCAATATTGTAACTCTGTTACCGCCTGACCTGGCCCAGCAGTAGAATTAAAGTGATGGGATCTAACAGGCCGCCACTGACGAGGGCCCGTCCGACTTATCGGCCTGTCGATTAAATCGGTTGATTGTAGCCCTTTTCAAAATAATCATCATCGGCCGGAGTTTTGCCGATCAAACAGAGATATATTCTTAATTTCTCATGAAACAGTTTACACTAAGAAGGACTCTAGGACTGAAAGGTAGATGTGACAGGATAGAGTTCATAATTCATTCATATATTTACATTTTAAAATAAGGTTATTTATTAGATTTTGTAGAAATTTACCGCAGTTTTGCTCATTATTTTGTACTTGAAAGTTGTTGAGTCAAAAAATAAAGGAGGCTTGTGAAAAGAATGTTACCTTAGTGTTTTTGTTGGTTTACTCTTACAATTACCTGTTCACAACTTTTTTTTAAAGTTGTACTACCAGTACTATAACTTACCTCTAATTTGCAGCAACAAGAAGTACAAGAAAAGATGTATTTCATAAATCATTTATAGTTTGACTCCTTAAGGTTATATAATTTCCCAGAGGTTTCATGCTTTTTTGCATTTTTTTTGTACTTGAAAATTCCTCTCTGTTGTAAGGTTAAACAAATACTAAAGGAAAAAGTATTGCAAAACAGTGAAATTTTCTGCCTGTAATTCATATGTTTGTTGTTTGAAGCATCAAGGGACCAGAGAAGAACTTATTTTATTCAATGTATACTCAGCAACAAAAGTTTCTGTGACACCAATATTGTTAATTATTTTTCATAACGCAATTATGAAATTGTCATACATGGTGATATCAGACTGAAACAGTACACGTAAACACAACATTGTAATGGAAATCATGAAAATGCGAGAAAATGACTTTGCACGTGAAAATGTGCGTAAATCATGCTTGTGGATGGCAATAAAAGAGGAGAATTTTTGGAATGTTCACATTGTGCCTGATGAACGACGGAAGCATCACTTATCGAAAACACAGCCATTTCGGATCAGAAACTCTACCCTCTAAATGCCAAGACTGTCTGAAAATGATCGGTGGAGGGCCATTGGGATGATTGAATCCGGAACCTCGCAGAGGGAAGTTGCTCATCGCCTGAATGTCCACCGAAACACCATTTGGAACTTATGGCAGCGTCATCAGCAGACAAGACATGTCAGAGACCGTCCTCGCAGCGGCCGTCCACGAGTAACCACTCCCAGACAGGACAACTGGATTCGAACAACCCATCTCCGAAATCGATTCCAACCTGCAACCATAACTGCAAGAACGATACCTGGTTTGAGGCGACTGTCTGCACAGACAATCCGTCGCCGTCTCCGTCATTTTGGCATTGTCCCACGTCGGCCAGCAAGACGTCCAATACTCACAGTACAACACCGACGACTGCGTCTACAGTGGGCACAACAACATCGACGGTGGATCCAACGTCAGTGGGATCTTGTACTCTTCACTGATGAATCAAGATTCATGCTTAACCGATGTGATGGTCGTTTACGTGTATACCGTCGACGTGGAGAACGTTATGCCAACAACTGTGTTCAGGAATTTGATCGTTTTGGAGGTGGTAGTGTCATGATTTGGGGAGGGATCACGGCTAGAAACAGAACAGATTTGCTTGTTATTGATGGAAATCTGACAGGTCAAAGATATCGCGATGAAGTGCTACGGCCATTGGTGGTACCGTTTTTGATGCAACATGGTCCCGGAATAACGCTGCAACATGATAACGCCAGACCACACGTTGCAAGGATTGTACAGCAGTATCTGATGCGTTGCTTGCATCATGGCACGAGGAAGTCACACCCGGTATTGAAGTGTGAAGGTCACAATTGGTTAGACGTCAGACAAGTGCTTCATGACGCATGAAAATGACATTTTTCGTTTTGAGTGACGTTGGCACTGAAAAGTCAGTGTTTCTCCTGTTAAATAAACATATTGATTGCATTGAGATCTTTGCGTGTCATTTATAACATACACATAAATGGTGTCACAGAAACTTTTGTTGCTGCGTATATATATATTTTTTTAATTTATCAGCTGATTAATCGGTTATCGTAATTTTTTCTGCCAAATATCGGAGTCGGCCTCGGCCTCGGCCTCAAAAAATTCATATTGGTCAGGCCCTAGCACTGACAAATTGCAAAAGGCTTCTGTGAGCATGACATGGCGCTCTATCCGAGGTTCGTACTGGGCAGAGGTCAAATGACATTCCCGAATTCCTTCAACTCCTCAACTATCAACTCCTCTGAGCTCAGAAGGCACAGCGCAGGCAATGGGCTCAAGGACAGACTTTGGTATATCAGGGCTTCCACTGGCACTCGCCAAATTCGCCAATAACGAAATTAAAAAATGTTTGGCTACCAAGGAAAATATTTGGCGAATTTAAAAAAAATAACAAAAATGCAAAAACAAACAGACTGCCCTCAAAACACCGCATATAAGGTGCTGAATCCACAAGGAAAAAATGCAAAAATTAAAGACGTTGGACAGCACTTGCTTAAAGTATTTTTAATCTTACAAAGAATAAAAAGCGGACGCATTTCGGCTCACAGGCCTTCCTCAGCATAAACAAATCATCGTGACCACCTGCGTATAATATAAACTAATAATTAATCACAAATATGCGTTTCTTTTTACCTCATGGTACCACTTACCATTATCAAATTAGGCATTAATAAACCGCAAATTGACAATACATTATAAAGGCAATGTCTCTCATTGAAATAATGTAACGATTGTAAAATAAACCATACAAACATTTAAAAAAATGAATGAATGAATGAATTTTGTTTCTTTTTTATTTTGACTTCATTGAAATCATTTTTCTCATCTCTGACACTCAAAGCCTCAGTTATAAAGAGTTAAACAGGGGTAATGCATAATAGGCCAGGATTGTTTTCTTTTGGCATCTGCGTCTGGATAAACTGCTAACTATGTGAGACAACCATGCCCTAGTCTTCTGCTATGATCACATGGACAAGAATAAATCTGGGGTAAGGAAACCTCAGACAAAAGCAAGAAAGAAACAAATTAAGTATAACTGGACATGATTAAGTCATATAGTGAGCTCCAAAATAACTAGCACCCCTGACTGGCGATTAAAAAAAAATACAAAACAAAATATAAAAAAATATAATAATTATGGAGAAACAGACCATATGTACCAACATGTGTGAAATACTTCATTTGAACTTACAGAATGAAAAAACAAAATAAGTGGTCAATACTGATCAATATTGTCGGTCAGAGTCCAGGATGGAATATTTTGACAAGTGAGCCATTTAGAAAAGCAAAATCTCTGCAGGTTTAACTGCTAACTGCAGGCCTCTAATTAAAACAGTCTATTTTAGCAGCAGAACTGCCCAGAACAGCTCTAAATTTTGCAATAACAGGGAAACTGCGGAGTGCAAATTTATTACTAAACAGGAAATGGCATCAGGGACATGATTTCCGTTCATAAGTGGCATGTAGGGACAAAGCAATGCATATCTCCGTAACTTGTAAATGCAGGGTGAAAATCCTTCTGCTGCAAACCTGCAGTGCAGCGTTATGAACAAAAATACTGCTTCACAAGGGCCTAGACCCTGCCAATTCAGAAACTGAACTTGCATTCCTTCCACACCACCAGTTGATTTTCACAGACTCTGTCCGTTCAACTGCATTCTATTCTAGTCAATGGTGTCCCCGACAGAGTTATAGCAGTAGCAAAGTGACTTCCTGCTTCCTGCTCTGCAGCAAATTGCAGTGATTTTCAATATCTGAGCAAGGGAAATTCAGAGGAAATACAGTGCAGCATTAATTGCAGCAGTTGAGCCATTACACGTGAGTTTTTAACATCACTGAAAGCAACGCGTTCAGTGAATGCAGTGAGCTAAAGGAAAAGTAATCCAACAGGAGCGATGGTCTCCAGTCATAAGGCTTTGTCGCACAAACAGAGGACAGTCCCTGTGTGCCTCAGACTATTTAACCATTGACAATGCACTAATAGGTACAGGATGGCATAGCCAGGCCTGTACACTTTAGGCCTCATCATGCAAACGTGAGCATCTTTCCAGAGATGGCAAGAGAGAGAGGCAAGAATGCTCAGAACATTTCGAAAATATAGTGCTGAGAGTGGCTGGGGAATTATTTCATTATTACTTATTTAGCAAGGCTGACTCTCAAAATCAAAAGTTTTGAGACAGGCAGATGAGCTGGTAATTTTGAATGTCCTGGGTGCAATTCTTTTTTTCCCCCCACTCTGGTTCTGGGTGTAGATACTACTCATCAACATATGACCAATCATTTCTCGTGTCAGAGCCACATACACGATGAGCACGTGGAATAACAAAGCAAGAACTTGGATGCCTTTTGGCACGCATGTGGGTCTGTCTCAAAAACTGGGCCCATCAGTGGGTACCTCTCTAAAAATACTTGTAGTTAATAAATTATTTCGTTTTGAATGGTGCCATTTGTTTTTATTTGTGTAATGTGGAAAAAAGCCACTAGATGGCAGTATTGATTTTTTTTTTGTTCAGCCCAGTCTGGAGCTAGGTTGGGGCATGTCCTGGGCATGTCTAAGAGGGGAAAGTCCCAGAGAATGAAAAAAAAGTCTAAATGTGGGAGGGGGCTGCAAAAGAGTATATAAGGAGGAATACTGAGAGAGTAAAGTAGTAGGAGAAATTGCAAGGAGAAGGATACATTTGACCAGACCTGTCACTCTTTTCGAGGCCTGTGAAGCTTTTTGTGGATTTTTGCCTGTGTTGGAGCATTTTCCCCACCCGGAACATCACCAAGCAACCCATCTCAAGGGACTGTCAATATTTTTTTTCTTGTATATTATCAATCTTGGTCAGTAGTATAAATTGTAGGTTAGTGTTGGTCTTTGTTTAATTAAATATGTTTGGGTTTTAAAATTTTGTCTGTCCTCCCTTGCTGTAGAAAATGTCATAACAAATTGGGGCCATAACATTTGAAATATGATAATCAAAAAAATAGTAAACGCAAAAGTGGGTAGTTTAAGTGAATATTACATTCTGTGATTGGAAAAAAATAAACAAAATTCACTGCAAAATGGCTGCTTGTACCGTGACATGGAAGAGGATGAATTACATTTCTGTTGCCTGAAATATTTGTGGTCCACTATAACATTCACATTTTCATATAATTTATCCAATTTAATTACTTCACACAATGAAATATTGACGTTTCCACATAATCATATGAGTAATGTTAAAACCTTCGACGTAACATTTGATCACTTTCGTATCGCCTTTTTTCCAGCCAGTCTTACCCTACAAATGTGAGTTTATTTACTCAAACGGAAAGCCTCAATGTCATATTATATATGCCATCCAAATTGTAATTGAAAATCACAACACTTCATGGAATTTAAGTTATAATCACACAATTTTGTCTTTCGTAGCAGGTGCTGAAAGTATGTGTTCCGTGCGTGTTTCCTAGATATTATGTTACGACAGTTGAATATCTTTCCCGTATTAAAAAGGATATATGATTATTAGGTGACAAATTCTCACTGTAAGGTGCCCCTTTTTTGCACGGAAGGATATCAATTAACATTGTGTGTGTCTAGACTGGAATTTCCCCTTGCAAGAGGTCACGTCTGTATATGGTGCCCCGCTGCTATTAACTCATATTAGCAATCCTATTAATAATTCTATTAATATTAATTAAGATCATTAATATTTCTGTGTGACCAAACCTGTTCTCCCCCATTACCCCAACACTTGTCTGTTCTGTTGCCTCCCTAAATGCTTTTGCTTGTCTATTTTCTACCTGCTTTAAAAATTCAAAAATAAAATGCCTCCATTTGTGGAGGCCCTACCATGCATAGAGGGCAGTAAACACATAGAGCTTCTCTCCGTCTGAGTAAAATTACATAAAAAAAGCAAGATCATATTATAACAAAAACACTTTCATCCAACAGTAGTAACAAGTAACAAGTAATGTTGTTAGAACTTAAAAGCCCAACATAGAATGTCAGTGTTCATCCTGGAGCACAAAAAGAGCAGTGTTTTGAGAGGAGGATCAAGAGTGGAAGCAGTCAACACAACACCAAAAAAATAAATGAAAAAATTAGAACTAATCATCTCCAGAGGCATGGTTGGCAGCTCAGTGAAACGCAGCCAAGCAGTTGGCGGTAGACTATGTGTATGTTCCAGGGACAAAGGGAAAGTGAGAACGGAGACATTTTGCAAAATGAATCATCTTTCATCTGAAAACAATAGCTAAAGACCAGGAAAGAACCCTCCATATTTAATGGACAAAAACAGATGTAGATTACATAAGCTGAAGGGAACGTGGAAGAAGTTGCTGAACAGTTGAGAAATTAGGAGTTCACAGAGCAGAGGCACAGTGCAAGAACAACGTGGTAGGGAAGGAGGGGTTGCAGTTTTCTTACTCATTTGTCGATCTCCATAGCTGATGGCTTCTGCAAGCGGACTCCATCCCTGAGCATTTTTCACCTTGACCGGGGCATTATGGGCCAGGAGTAAATGGGCGCACTCTGGAAAACAGACAAAAACATGCCACACAATTACTCACGTCCTCCTTAGAGCTGGAACAAATGGTTAAATGCCAATAATTTCCAAGTAATTAAGACATCAGTCAAGATCAGGGTTTCCATCTGTATTATGCCTTTGTAATGATTTTGTTGTGTGACCGCATTGACTATCAAGTAAAAGAAAACTTGCCTTTGAGTTTTGAATGAACCATCTCTGGTATTATATAAAGTTCATCTTTTCAGAATGATATATCATTATAAAGGCAATAAAAACAACAAAATGAACCAGCAGTATGCCATTTGTTCTGGTTAAAAGTTTTTTTTTTTTTTTAATCAGTTAGCTCCTTTACACATTTGTTAACGTCCTATGGGCCTTGCGTATGCTGAAATATCGTTCATTATTTGTAACAGAAATTTTGCTGTGTCCGTTATATTCATGCATTTTAACTGTTTAACTGACATTAACTGAACTCAAATAAGTGGAGTATATGGGCAATTTCAGCCAAGTGTGCAAGTAACATATGAGACACTTGAAAAATCAAACCCATTTTTCCCCCATAATTTGGCCTGATTTTGTTTTCTCAGTGAATTTCAAAGGATTCCACAAAGCTGCAATGCAAGAATTATCTTTAATTATCAGTAAATGCATTTTTTTTATTTTTCATGTTGTCTTTCTTGTTACCATGTTTTTTTGTCAAAATACTGTAATGCGAATAGAAGCCACTAGATGGCAGTATTGACCTTTCTTATGATAACCCAGACTGGAGCTAGGTTTGGGCATGTCTTGGGCATGTCTGGGACAAGTCCCAGAGAATTAAAGAAAAGAAGTCTAAATGTGGGAGGGGACAGCAAAAGAATGAGACCTGTCACTCTTTTCAAGACCTGTGTAGCTTTTTGTGGATTTTTGCCTGTGTTGGAGCATTTTCCTCACCGCGAACATCACTAAGCAACCCAACCAAAGGGACTGTAAATATTTTTTTTGTTGTATACATCAATCTTGGTCAGCAGAGTAGATAATAGTTTAGTTAAAAGTGTTCGGTTTGATTAAATTTGTTTAAGTTTTAAAATAGTGTCTGTCATCCTTTGCTGTCATAAATGTAATAACAAATTGGGGCCATAACAATACTATGAATATTTAAGTTTTAACCAAGTTTTTGGGGCAAAATGGTTTCAGATGCACTTAACTTTATTTCTAAAGTGTTTTACAAAAACATTTAAGGGAAAAGGCTTAATATCTGTAGAGTAACAAAAAAGACCTATAAGGTAACAAAAAAGAAAATGTATCAAATGACCAAAAGTTAGTGGTTTCACATCACAATTTTATTTAAAAAAAGAAGTGTCCAACATTGAAAGTCGTTTCAAAGAATTCAGAGAATTAGAGTGTGTGTGTGGGGGGGGTCACAATGCGTAAAACTTTCTTTGAAAAAAAGCCCCCACCAACCACCACAACACTACTGGAGGGGGCAAGCATTCTCTCTCATTTTAAGCATCATTTCGGCTAAAGTTTTGACCCTTTAGCTGACAAGGGTGAAAGGCAGAGGGCCCTCAAATATCACCTTATATCATGATTATGAACCCCTTTCAATTGGCAAAACAAGCTGGTTCAGTTGAATCCATTATTTGCGAGTTTTACTGTATAATATTCTGTAGGCCTCATAACGTTGTGGTCCATCGGCAGTAACAAAGGCCTTTGGAAACCTTGCGTTTCAATACTTTATGACCCAAGTCTCTCGCAGTTTACGTTTCCCAATTAACTATAGTTGCTCAGACTGCGGCAGTCAAATTTATTTGTGATTTGTCATACATTGCACCACAAAATTATGAGGCGTTGTTTTCCGCATATAAATGACAGCTTAAAATATCAGTATGTCTTATTCTGTGCTCATGTCGCTTATGCAACTACACAGATTTGCATGAATTATTTTGCGAGGCTCATGAAGCACTAAGCCATAAGAATCCATTCTTTATTCTGAATGTAGTCACTACACTACAATGCAAATGAAAAGCAACTGCATAAAACACGCAATTGATGATGAATATTGAATATACCTGTATTTGAAATATAGTGCAATTTAAAAGTACTCAAAGGTGGTCCAACGGCTGACGCAGGTGACATTGATCAGAGCGTTGGTGTGGTTTCAATGCTGTGAAAGGGAGGATGAACACAGCTCTTTCCTGCAGGTCAGTCATTCTGCGTATCTCTGCTCTGTATGGCTGAGAAAATAAGTGAACCTCCCTCATTACCACAACAGAGCCATCCAAAATTGACAATTTCATTGAAAACAAGTAGATCAGAGGGATCTAATAGCTGCCACCTGGCCTAGCATCCGTCACGTGGCCTAGTGTCCATGACTGGTGGTTTCTTGTACAAGTGTCACCTGGAAATTGGCAAATGACCTTGAAAATCAATAGGGAACCCTTCCTCTGTACGAAGAAGCTTATTGTAAGATTTAATAGCTATCCATCAAGTTAAACTCGAGTTACGGTGCGAAAACTGTGAAATCGGGGCAAAATCGACACTTTTTTGACCGGTGTGACCGTAGGATTCGACAGATGACCTTGAAAATCAATAGGGAACCCGTCCTCTATACCAAAAAGTTTGCTCTAAGATTTCATAGCCATTCATTGAATTAAAGTCGAGTTACGGTGCGAAAACCGTCAAATCGGGCAAAATTGACAATTTTTTTTACCTTTGTGACCTTGGGATTTGACGGATGACCTTGAAAAACAATAGGGAACACCTCCTCTATGCATAGAAGCTATTTCCAAAATTTCATAGCGATCCATGAATTCTAACTGGAGTTACAGTGCGAAAACCCGCAAACAAGGTCGTGACCTCTGTGAACTTGACCTTTGACCTCGACCTTGTGCATGCACATCACTTTGGTGAAGGTCAAAAGCTCCTGAAAATTTCATGATGATACGACGACAGGAACATGGTGAAAAAGGTGTCACAGACGGGCGGGCGGACAGACAGACAGACAGATGGACAGACAGAAGCGTTCATAGAGCTGCTTGGTCGCAGCTAAAAAGAACCAGCAGCACAGTGCATAAAATGCTAGAAAGCAGGAGAGACTACATCTAAGAATATGTGAAAATATATGAATGTGTAAATCACACACAACTCCAATGTTTGCCTCCTTCATCAATAAAATTTCAATCGAGCATATCGAAGGTTTGGAGCACAATGGTGATATGTCCAATTTTTGTAATTTTGAGAATTTTTACCCTCATCACACATTTCTCTCAGCTAATTCCTACAGCAAAATAATTATAAGTCCATGCGCCTCAGTTTTAAACAGAATTCACATTTTCATTTTGTGGTATGTCCAACAAAATCTGCTTATATGAATTAAACATTGATATTTTAATGAATAAACATGAATAGTTTTACAAAATCATCTGTCTCCCATTGCAAATTAACTTAACTTCAATCCATCACCATTTTTATGTCTTATCAAGTGCTAGAATTGTTGGAGCACGGAGGTGACGTCCATTTTGGCAATTTTGGCCATGATGTCGCAGTACCACACATGAAAACTTGTTCAGTATTCTTCTCAACCATGCAGTAAAAGAGTGACTGACATAACAAGAGTCATCAGAAGATGACATATCCCACCGGTTCCACATAATTTGTGATTTGTGGCAGAGTTTTTGAATTGAGTTGTGCTCCGGAAATGAAAATGATTACGGACGGACGGACGGACGGACGGATAAATTTTGGGCACCACAATTTCAAAATGCCCAAAAGGCACAATGGGATCACTAGAATAACATGCGTACAAAATATGAAGTTTGTAAGTGGCAGAGTTTTTGAATTCTGCTCTAGTAAAGGGACAAATTTTTGGGTTGTTTTTGGTGTAGAAATCAAAAATTTTGGGCAGAATGGAACTGAAGCCCCCAAAAGGCACAACTACACCATAAGAGTAAGTTCCATACCAAATTTTAATTTTCTAAGTGGCATAGTTTTTGAGCTCTGTCCCGGAAATGAGAATGATTACGGACAGACGGACAGGGCGATGACTACATCCCGCGGTATTCCATACCGGTGGGATAAAAATGATGTAAATGATGTGCCTGATTGAATAGAACATTTGCAAACTTAAAAATCTATTTTTCTCAAAACCTCTAAAAAGGACATATAACCATTGTGCTCCAAACCCTCGATAAGACACAAGGTCATCATACCCCAATCGTGCTCACCAGTGCAACATAAACACTGTATTTTACAGTAGCAAGGGAATCAGTTCCATACCACTGAGTTAAGTAATTTCAAATGTGATTACTTAGAAGCCATTAAAAAAGAACAGTTTCACTTTTTTCGGAATAACTACACAATAAGTCCAGGTTCTTCTGAAATATTTTATCCCTTTTTTGGTCATTATGAGAAATGAGCCTCTGATAATCTTGGGGCAAGCATCACATCAATCAAACAAAATGTTAAATGTGTTCCCAAAGCCATTTTGGGTTTGACCGCTAGGAAATGGACGAAACTGGTGGTCTGCTTAGCCTAGCTAGTATAATAGGCCATGGCTTTGTTTCATCAAGATTTTATCAGAATTATTTGTCTGTGAACTGGATTTTTTTTTTTTTTATTGCAGCCTCATACCAGTCTTTTGTGCTACCAATTTGTCTTTTTTGTCACTAAATGATGGTAACAAAAAAGACAAATGACTGTCACAAAACAAGACGCATCCAAAAGTTTTTCAGTGTCCTGTGGGCACCTGTCCATGCAGAAACACGCCTTAATTATGGCAAACTGCAAAATTGCAAGCGGTCGCCTTTCTCAAGTGTCGAGAAGCCAACAATTATTTCTCTCCGGCATTGCAGCTGAGGTGCTGAAAAACAAGTTGCCGCCAACCCCCACCTGTCAGCGGCGTTTTGCTTGCTGCTTCAGAGGCTTTGGGGGGGCACTGAAACTGCCTCGCAGACAGTGGGCCTGAGCACACGCCTGTACCAAACCAAAGTGGCGGAGAAGTAGGCCTGCGGTGTTGTCCACGAGGATGTCTGATTTAAAAGCTGCTAATACAATCTCAGTGAAGTCCTTGCAATGAGGCACAAGTGCTTCCTTTGTCCCTGGTAGAGAGCGGCGCAGCAAGTTAGTAGGGCCCACTGGGGGTTGAGGTGGGTCCAGGTTCAACTTAGCCAGTACCATTTTTATGTTGTCACGCACCAACAATGCTACAAAGGAGGAGGAAGTGGAGGATTCACTGCCATTAACTGAGTGTATTGAGGATGGCTGCAATGATTGCAGCTCTACCTCTTTGGAGTGCTGATCAGGTTGCTCAACAAACAGGCAATCTGTGGCTGCCACTAATAGAGCATCACTGTCCTCTAGACGCATGTCTGTGAAGTCATCAGACATAGAGGGAGCAAAAGCATGATTCTTCTCAGCACCCTCTATTGCAGGGCACAGTTATAAGTAGAAATAGAAATTTTGGGAGAGCAAAAAAAATTTTTGGGTGTGCTGATAGTTTTGTGTCAATTGAAAATGGTGCGCAAAGCCCGCTGGGCCACCAAGCATAGCCCGCCGGCAGGGGGTGTGGGAAAAAAATTTTTAAAAACAGGGCCTAAATGGTGCATTCTAGAGCATTCTGAAAACAAATATTACATTTCAGCACAAGAAATTGGCTTAGTTTTTTCTTCATTACATTCATATATTGTTATATTTTCTATTGTTGACAATGCATTCTACACCTTTTCTAGCTTTGGCAAAAATAAAAAGATGGATTTAGCCAATATTAGCAACTGACAAGGTGAGAGACAAATTATTAAATAAAGGAATAAGTCCCGAGAAGCAGTGGGTTACAGTGATTTTATAACAGCGGAGGGGCATTCTAAGGCATGACGCGCAGCGTCTTTCAGCAAGATAATGACCCTACACATGTGGCCAAATCTACACAGAAATGGTTCGCCAGACACAGATTCAAGCTCCTCCCATGGCCATCTCAGTCCCCAGACCTCAACCCCATTGAAAACCTGTGAAGTGAGCTGAAGAGGAGAGTCCAGAGGAGAGGACCCAGGTCGCTGGATGATTTAGAGAGATTGTGCAAAGAGGAATGGTTGAAAATCCCTCTTCCTGTATTTTCCATCTTGTGAAACATAATAGAAGATTTGGTGCTGTTTTGTTGGCAAAAGAGGGTTGTACTAAGTATTAACATCAGGGGTGCTAATAATTGTGGCACACATGATTTGATGCAAAAGAATTATTTCTTAATGTGGGATTTTTTTCCCACTGAAAAAATTGAATTAAAGGTTGGCTTTTCCTCTTTTTTTCATTGTGGTCCTGTATTATTTAGAAAAAAACTGAATTTATTAGAAGCTAAAACACACATCCTAACCAGGGGTGCCAATAATTATGGAGGGCAGTGTATTTTACAAGGCTGTTATGGACAGACACAGACGTATGGACAAGATGACAATACTCCTTTGGAAAACTGTTTTCCAATGGAGAAAATATTGAGCCCAGAGGAAATATGAGACCCACAAATAAGCAGGCCTTTTGATGAGAGGTGCGCTATTGCGACTTTGCGCGCCTAAAATGGCATTTTAGGTGCGCAAATAAATGCGCGTCTATCCATCAAAAAGTTCAATTTCTGCGCGCCCAGCTATCCGAACTGCAGCGCCATCTAGACAACATTTCGGGAAGGGAAGGAGTGGGTAATGGAAGTAAGCTTGCTCTTATCTATCATAAGACAGTTTTCATCGCCGAATTTTGGTTGCTTTGACGGTGAAACTTGGTTTGATCAATCGGTCATTCCTGCTAATAAATGGAGCCCTGGTTCGTTTCCCAGTAGCGTAGTTGCAAATGTTGGCAACTATCGTAGTTCGTCCATTTAAAGTCAATGGGTCCAACCATGGAAGCTAGCATCAGTGATTTCTTGAAACGCAAACCAGATTAGCTTTATTCACATCTCAACTGCAGTTTTTGCCGTGATTTAATTAATAAATTACTACGGCTGTCTCTACTAAAACAAATCTTGGTTGACCAATAGTCGGCCTTTTTTTATCCAATCGTTTGAAATGAGAAAACTCTTTGGAGCCCCCAATTTTCGTTACCCTTTTGATTCTGCTGTTGCACTTCCCAGGATGTTGAAGGATGACTGCACCATAGACTGATGCCTGTATTTGACCCCACCATAAAACTTCATTGGTTGTTTTACTGAATACACCTGGTTCATCTTATTTCTGCTACTGAGAATTTAAGTCCCAGTATCGTTTTATGGTTAGCTGTAACAATCATGAAGTCGAAAATTCTCATGGACTCCAATGTCTCTCAAATGGACACAAGATGGAAATGACATTAAATAATGAATTGGGCTGAATAAGAGCTATTTTGTTTTCATTTCTGCTATTAATTGTTTAAGAGTTAATTTGTTCGGTTTTTAATTTGAGCTGGCAGAGAACTGCTACGTTACACACTATTCCAGCAGACTACCGGAAGAGATATCTTGTTTTTCCTCATTCATTGAAACCGCAATGACCGATCCGGAGTACAGCCCACCAGGGCCTATCCAGCCAATGAGATCTAGGGCTGCAGTCACGTGACTGCACCCAGCTCGCGCCCGCCATAACCTCAGACAAACACTTATCCGAACTGCTTTCTCTATGGGGAGGAGTACATTCGCGCATTGTTTTCGCATTTTTGTCATGATAAAATGTCACACAATGGTAAAGCGGTGTTGTTATGGTGAGTGTAAATTGGACACGAGATACCCAGACAGGGTCATAAACACTGCTCTCAGGAAGCTGGATATGGCAATTAATCTGCTAATAATTACTCATTATTCTGAAAGCTCAACTCGCTTTGTTTACAAACAATAACGCCTCATGATGGCTTTGCACTGGGCCGTAAAAGGGTCAAGAGGCGGCAGGTTTTCATTCAAACAGAGCAGAAACACACCTGATACGATTAATGCAGGCTTCACACAGAGCTCCGTTTCAATCAAAGACTGCCTTGGGCAATAACCCTTGGGTGCTCCGGAAAAGGTTTACGATCTTATCACAACATATGTAAATTCAATGCAACGTACCCTGCTTTGCAAGAGCACTGGCCGTGAACAATGCCTCTCTGTTCCTTGTCGATCATAATTATCAATGAGTGTGGCTTCTGGGACTTCAACATTGAGTGATATTTGCATTTCATTTCAACCTCACGGACGTTTATAACATAAAATGACCATTCATGACTAAATACCCAGATAAAATAAATAATTGTAACCCTTATCTTTTGTCTTTTTGCGATGCGACCCGTTTTTGAAAACTCGAGATTGACGTTATCAGGAGGCGGTTCCAATGAGGTTATAATGGGGACGTGGCACTATCTTCAGCAAAGCTTTTATTTATTTTTTTCCCAGAAAACTTTATTTAACAAATATAAATCTAACATCCAGTAAAGTTTCGTCCAGACACAAAAACAACACATTCACATCGATCACAATTCATGCCAGGGGGAGTAAAATTCACAAAAATACCTTAAAACGATCACAAACACGGTTTTGATTGCCTTTTGATTCAGGGAAAGCTTGATGGAATCAATGTATTGCCTGAATCAATTGTAAAAAGCAACAAAAATGGTTTTGTGTGAGTAAATTTGCATTTGTGTATGTAAAATCTTGCCAAAATTATGATAAGATTAATAAAGGTTTCGTTGGGTTGTTCCTTATTGATGCTAGAGTCAAAGAGTCCAAACAGTACATCCCTCCGAAACAGCTTGAAATCTTTTTCAATATGATTAGCAATAAAATTACAAATTTCAACCCAGAGGCTTTTGACAATGGGACAGTGCCAAAATAAATGAGTCACAGTTTCAATATTAACAAAACAGAAAGTGCATTTCACATCAATGTCTTTTCTTTTGAATCTTTTGACAATAAGCTCATTTGATGAATAAAATCTATGTATTATCTTAAATGAAATTTCTCTAACCTTGTTGGTCAGCAGGTATCGGTTGGGTAAGAGCCAGACCTTTTTCCAGTCAATACATTCCATGTATTTATTCCAGTGTGAGACTACATAGGGAACTGAAATTACATCTCTGAAGCAGGGATCCAATCAATTTATTGTTTTTACCATGGTTGCAGGACAAACAGATTTTACCTGCTAGAGTGTCAGTCACAGGCAGCAAGGATAATTGATGGGTTTCCACTCTTGGTTGAGACCTTAACAACATGCAAATCACAGAGGGGATTGCTCCAAAGACATCTGAAAAATCACTAGGTGAAACGGGGATATTGTATTCTGCCAAAAACTCATTATAAGAATATAGGAGACCCTCCCCGTTAAATAACTGAGCAACATATACAATGTTGCTATTGAACCAGTAATCAATAAACAAAGATTTGTGCTCAAACAATATATCCCTGTTGTTCCAAATATAATATTTATGGGGTGAAAAGTTGTGCTTGAAAATGAGAGACCAAAATAAAAAGGCCTGGCGGTGAAAGGAAGACATCTTCACTGGAATTTTATCAATGCTGTAATTACAGACCAAAAAAAAGTTAAATCCCCCCTGTTTTGAAAGAATATAAGAGGGTATAACATTCCAGATAGAGTTGGGGTTTTAAAAAAATTGTTTTAGCCAATTAATCTTAAAGGTCGTATTTAAGGTGCAGAAATCTAGGAAGTTTAGTCCACCATTCTCATAGTCATTCATTAAAACGGATTTCTTCACATGACGAGTTCTGTTCTTCCACACAAAATGGAAAAGCATCTTGTCAATCTCATTAATTAATTTGGCATTCACATAGAGAGAGAGAGAGGCACATTTCAAACGTGAAATTCCTTCTGCCTTAGTCAGTAAAACTCTGCCTCTAAGAGAGAGATCCCTTAATAGCCACTGGTTTAGCTTTTTTTGCGTTCTTTGGATAATAGAATTGAAATTTAATGAAGTTCTCAATTGTTGGTCCGTGGTAATTGTAATACCCAAGTATACAACTTCATTTTTGACAGGGATACTACACTCAACAAAAATATAAACGCAACACGTTTGTTTTTGCTCCCATTTGTCATGAGATGGACTCAAAGATCTAAAATTCATTCCAGATACACAATATTACCATTTCTCTCAAACATTGTTCACAAATCTGTCTAAATGTGTGATAGTGAGCACTTTTGCTTTGCTGAGACAATCCATCCCACCTCACAGGTGTGCCACATCAAGATGCTCATCAGACACCATGATTAGTGTACAGGTGTACCTTAGACTGTCCACAATAAAAGGCCAACCTGAAATGTGCAGTTTTTGCTTTATTGGGGGTCTGGGGACTCAGAACCAGTCAGTATCTGGTGTGACCACCATTTGCCTCATGCAGTGCAACACATCTTCTTCGCATAGAGTTTATCAGATTGTCAATTGTGGCCTGTGGAATGTTGGTCCACTCCTCTTCAATGGCTGTGCGAAGTTGCTGGATGTTAGTGGGAACTGGTACGCGCTGTCGTATACGCCGGTCAAGCACTTCCCAAACATGCTCAATGGGTGACATCTCCGGTGAGTATGCTGGCCATGCAAGAACTGGGACATTTTCAGCTTCCAAGAATTGTGTACAGATCCTTGCAACAAGGGGCCGTGCATTATCTTGCTGAAACATGAGGTGATGTTCATGGATGTATGGCACAACAATGGGCCTCAGGATCTCATCACGGTATCTCTGTGCATTCAAAATGCCATCAATAAAATGCACCTGTGTTCTTCGTCCATAACAGATGCCTGCCCATACCATAACCCCACCACCACCATGGGCCACTCGATCCACAACATTGACATCTGCAAAGCGCTCACCCACCCGAGGCCACTCACGCTGTCTGCCATCTGCCCTGAACAATGTAAACCGAGATTCAATCGTGAAGAGAACACCTCTCCAACGTGCCAGACACCATCGAATGAGAGCATTTGCCCACTCAAGTCTGTTACGGCGACGATCTGGAGTCAGGTTAAGACCCCGATGAGGACGACGAGCATGCAGTTGAGCTTCCCTGAGACGGTTTCTGACAGTTTGTGCAGAAATTCTTTGGTTAAGCAAACCAATTGTTTCAGCAGCTGTCTGAGTAGCTGGTCTCAAGACGATCTTGGAGGTGAACCTGCTGGATGTGGAGGTCCTGGGCTGGTGTGGTTACACGTGGTCTGCGGTTGTGAGGCCAGTTGGATGTACTGCCATATTCTCTGAAACGCCCTTGGAGATGGCTTATGGTGAAGAAATGAACATTCAATGCCCGAGCAACAGATCTGGTTGACATTCCTGCTGTCAGCATGCCAATTGCACGCTCCCTCAATGCTTGCGCCATCTGTGGCATTTTGCTGTGAGACAAAACTGCACATTTCAGAGTGGCCTTTTATTGCGGGCAGTATAAGGTACACCTGTGCACTAATCATGGTGTCTGATGAGCATCTTGATGCGGCACACCTGTGAGGTGGGATGGATTGTCTCAGCAAAGCAAAAGTGCTCACTATCACCCATTTAGACAGATTTGTGAACAATGTTTGAGAGAAATGGTAATATTGTGTATCTGGAATGAATTTTAGATCTTTGAGTCCATCTCATGACGAATGGGAGCAAAAACAAAAGTGTTGCGTTTATATTTTTGTTGAGTGTACATATGGAAGATTTAAGGCTTTCCTTAATAGAGATAATGAAACATTTATTTAAATTCAGACCTAAACCGGAGGCCTTAGAAAATTCATTTATACAATTTATTGCAATGGAGACTTGGTTTTCATTCCTGAGAAATAAAGTCATGTCATCCGCCAGTTGAGTAATAAAGAGTTCTCTGCCTAAAATATTGATGCCATTAATCTCAATTAATTTGATGTGATCAGCCAGAAGTTGAGCTACGAATAGGAAGAGGTACGGTGAAGCGGCGCACCCTTGTCTAATACCTCTAGATACACTAAATCTGGGAGACATCCCATTCATTAGTTTAATGGAGCTATTACTTTTCTGGTATAGACTTATGATAGCTGAAAAAACTAATTGCCAAAACCAAATTTCTTAAGTGACTGTAAAATGAACGGATGCTCAACAGTGTCGAATGCTTTGTAGAAATCCACGAACAGCATGAGCCCGCCATCCTACACCAATTCTGGATAATCCAAAATATCTTGGATTAACCGAATATTATTTGCTATATACCTTTTATTCATAAAACCTGATTGCATTTCTTCTATGATAGAGTCTTAGACTCTAGACTTGACTTTGACTAAAAGTACACAGAAACAGCTTAACCATAACTTAACCAAGTACAGTGATCTCGACACAGATCAGCATTGTTAAGACAGGAAAAAAAAACCCATTGCCATTCACAAAACTCTGTTGTACAGAAACATCTCTGGGAAAAGTAATGAACCAAAATAAGAATACATTAACTAGCATAAGTTCTGAAAACATGTACGCATGTATACACAAAATGCTTCACAAAACAACTTTGTGATCAATGCCATCAGTAGAACCGAGTAGAACACACAACTGTAAAACGAATTAGCAGTGGGTTACAGTGATTTTATAACGGCGAAGGGGCGTTTTTAAGGCACGACGCGCAGCGTACTGCCTTAGTTCCCTCCGCCGTTATAAAATCACTGTAACCCAGTGCTTCGAGGGGCTTATTCCTTTTATAAAACGGTTACCCTACATATAGCCCATTAAATAAACACACAAGAAAAAAAATCGATAATTTATCGGTAATAATGCAACAATAAAATTGAGAACTTCTTCCACCAAGCAATTAAGAGTGGACAGAATGGTTGGCCAGCAACACCGATGCTAAGATTGCTTATTCATCTAGCGCCATTATCATGTCACATCAGGCTATTTGGGCTCGCTAATGCAGATATACAATGAAAGCAGGCTAGTTTGAATGTCTCCTTCAGCCTTCCGAAGACCCCGTTTAAAATTTTGCTTTCGTGTCGGTTTCCGAGTTTCCTTGCTCTCAACTTGTGCCGATCGGCCAAATCATTACAACCAGCAGCGTTTAGGAAACTATTGACTTTTGTCCTCCACACTTGCCGGTGTCCAGGAAAATATGTTGAATTGTGCATTAGTTTGCTAGCCAGCTTGACCTCGTTCATTAATTTTACGTGCGTTTCTATTTTCGAGTTTCCTTGTTCTCAACTTGCGCCGATCGGCCAAATCATTACAACCAGCAGCGAGGGTAGGGAACGATTGACTTTGTCCTCCACACTTGCCGGTACCCAGGAAAATATGTTGAACTGTGCATTAGTTTGCTAGCCAGCTTGTCAACTAGCTAGCGTTCACTACAATGGATGTGGTTACCCTACACACAGCCCATAAAATAAACACACAAGAAAAAGTCAACAATTTTTAGGCTACTGAAATAACAAGCAAGTTAGCAACATAGCTTGCAACACAAAAGTGATATCGAACGTTGTAATGCAATAGCTAGCTAGGTAGATGGCCAACTGGTTATCTGGTTAAAAGGCTAAACTTCGCGGTGACTGAAATAGCGAGCTTAATCTCTTGAAAGAAACGTAACCTGACGAGTGAGCTGAGCGCAGGGCAGTTCGTTGCGCGCAGGGGATATTTTGTGCTGCGGCCTGCCACAGTGGGTTACAGTAGTTTTATACCGGCATGGAACGCGGCTCAGCCAATCACATTTAAGGATGGGAAGCACCCGTTTTATAAGACCAAAACAGCTTCCAATGGGTCACTTTACACGTTGTAAAGTCCAATGAGCTGGAGACTGAATGAAGTTTCCCTCAGTTTTCCTTCATTGGGAATGAACTGTGTTACTGCGCAAAATGTTGCAAAATCCGTCATCAAAATAGCACACGCGAAGTTGTTAAATCAAAATTCCCTGACTTTTCCCTGAATTTTGGAGTTTACTAATTTTTCCCTGACCACTTTCAAAATTCCCTGACTTTTCCCTGACCTGGAAAAATGTTCACCTCTCCCTGACTTTTCCCTGACCGCTGGACGCCCTGAATATTTTTTAAGCTGCCTGAGTTGGATGGGACCACAGCAAATGATATAAGAGAGAAACTGCTAGCATGTCTTCATAAAAATGGCTTTGATGAGTACTTCTTGCATGAGTGTTTCGTGGCATTTGTATGTGAAGGAGCATCAGTAATGCCGAACAGAAGAGTTGCTGCAAAACTTTGTTCCAGATTTCCAGACCTGTTTGTGTGGCACTGCTCAAATCATTGTCTGGAATTGGCAGTTAGCGATGTTCTCAAGAAGATTTGTGGACTTAACCATTGTAAGATTTTCTTTGACAAGCTCAGCACTCTAGGCTATATCATGCCTCACCCAAAAACCAAAGAGAACTGTGTCATTGTGCAGAGTGTTGGGCAACATTACCTTTCAATTGTACGTGTTTTGTCGGCAGATAATTCATAGATGGATTTTGACGAGAAAATACTTGTTAAAACTCTTATTGGAGTTTTAAAACAATTTTTCTTAAAATCAGCATCATGTTCTAGCATTTGAATGTATCACTTCTTGATCTGCTGGTACCGACAAACCCACTTTTCGATCGTTCCTCAATCAACCCGCGCCTCTCCCACTGCCCAGTACACACACACCTATACGTACATAATGAAAATCCATTCCCTTTTTTTGAGAAAATAAGTTTTTCACCTAAAGATTTTGACACAACAAAATGTAAAGAACCTTAGAGAGTCCTGGATAGACATTCTTTAACAATCTAAAGCAACTGGCCAGAGTAGAGCGCACTTATTCAAATTTAAGGATCTTAACTCAATCAAATTATGCATGAATTTCCGAACCGTTCACATAACCTTTTCCACCTACAAAGTAGGCAGCCTTTCCATTCTCCCGAGCTTTCTTTATGAGGGGCCACAGTTTTCGTCTATTTTCTCTGTCCTCCTGAGTTAAGTCCTCTGCGAAATGAAAGCCCTTACTTTGGAGGTCGGTATTGTTTTTTGCAGCTTTCCACAAAGCCTCCCTATATCTTCGGCAGATAAATTGCATGATAACACCTCGGGGTCTTGTATGATCCTGTCGAGGTTTCCCTACTCTGTATGCAACGTCTATGGCAGCGGGAAGCAAATCCTTTTCCTGCGGCAGAACCGCTAAACATACCCCGATCACTCGAGCACACACGTCCTCTTCCCCATCCTCTGGGTAGGAGTTTGGTTCTGGTTAAAATTAATCGACCTCGAAGTGTTGTAGTGCGAAGTTTAGCGGGAATGTGGCATGATTTCAATTTTGAGTCACTGGTTTTCTTTGGTAGGTCTGAAGAGGGGGTGGATGAGAGCGCTGGGCTCAGAAAAATAGGAACGTTACAATACTTCCGTAGAAATTCTGGATTGCAGTTGCGTTTTGAACGAAGACTAGCAGAAACAAAGGGTCCCCGTCTACTTTTCCATTTATCTGTCAACGTACATAGCCACATAGCTAGCGTAACTTCTTATCTTGAACTTACAAGTACCGTATTAAATAGCTAATTAAATTACGGGTACATTTACATCTACATTTAATTAAATGTAACGGAGGTAAGAGCTGCCGGGTGGCTCACACGGTTAAGGCACTGCTCTGCAGTGCAGAGGTCATCACCACTTCGCGAGTTCGAGCCCCGGCGTACCCACCGGCAGGGGTCGGCAGCTTTTTCAGAGTAGCGCACAATTGGCTATCGCGCTACAGGGTTTCAAATTGGGAAGGGACTGCCGAATTTGGGTATACAACAACAGCTTTGTTCCTTGCTCCAGCGCCTCCTGTTGGCCTCACGGGCGCTTGTCAGGAAGACTCCGGGTTGGTTCATGTCCGGGTATCCTCCACCCTAGTTCTGAACTTGCGAAGATTCAAACAATGAGTGTATAAGAATCAGTGGCAGACAGGCACGTGCTTCGGAGGAGAGCCGTGAACTGTCTCACCATCTTGAGTTGGCAGCAAGGGGTCGCATACGAGCAAGCTTTGTACATAGTTCCCCAATTGGGCAATCCAGATTCGGGTGGGATTGGAGATGCCAAATTTTAAAAAAAGAAAAAAAAAAAAAATGTAACGGAGGTTTTTTATTTCACGTAACATCTTGCGAAATCGAATATTTGCTCCTGTCTATTACAGCCTGCAGCGCGCTAACATGGCTACAGCATCCAAGACCAACCGTACTGCAGCAGAGAAGTTTTTAAAATTATTGGTTCAATCCGCGATAATCATGGCAGAAAATACTCCCAAAAAAAGGGTATACCGTTGTGCCGTTGTTTGATCACGTGGGTCGCCCGGAGCCAATGACAAACAATGAGTTAGATTCTCAGCTTAAAGCAGGATGAGTGCGCTGATTGGATGGTTGCGATCATATGACCTAGTGGCCATTATTATAAAAGAGTACGAAAGCTTGCAGTGGGTAGACGGAGTTAACTTACCCACTGCAGATGGAGTGTATCTTGCCGGGGCCACTAGACAGATCTTATCTTCAGCAAAGCTTGACCTCGGTCCGGCCATTGCTACACGTAGTTAGGGGGTGGGCGGAGCTATCGATTGGTCTATAGTAAATTAACCAGTGGAAGTTCACTTTGAGTCGAACAGTCGTAGTATGTATTATTAATAACTAAATGACTAATCTAAGAAATTACTGAAGAATTAAATTGGATAAAGCAAATTCACATAATGACTCAAATCGCAACTTGCAAAATGTTATGCTGAGTGAAGGGAAACGGTGTTCAGTAAAAAAAAATTTTTTTTTTTTAACTATCATACATGGCTACGCCAATGATCCGCGACATGAAGTTTGTTATAGTGTAATACATTACGCTAAGTAACGAAATAAACTAAAAAGAAGTTTTATTGGGTTCGTTTTCATACGGTTTAGGCTCGTCAGACTGGCTTCGGAGACATCAGTTATCGCGCTCTCTTTTTCGGAGATATTAGCAGGCTGTGCTTGCGTTAATCCTGCAAGTTGCAATATTACTGCTCGTGATGCAGTGGAGATGCACCTCTTCAGTCAGTTATCATATAACAATCTCATATTAATGTTCACCTATGAAGCACATTTAACAGGTTTATACGCGGAGAGAATACCAAGTAAGCCGATTACCATTCTCAAGTGGTAGCCCTGTTCGTAGTTGAGCTGGGTAAGCGAAATGTTGCTTGCAAATTCATTCCATTTTTTCAATAATCTTCGACTTACAGGAAATTCTGCTAAACTCCAGTTTTTTTTCTTTAACATTATGTTGCAAGACTATATCGAAGTGAGCAATTAATGCCTATATCACTTATCTCAACTGCAGTTATGGCGGATCTTAGGACACAATTGAAACGCACACTTGCGTGCCTATGTAAGAAGGAAATAATGTAGGAAAATAAAGGTGGGTGTTGCACATGGTAGATTTGCATGTTTTATAGATCGCCATAATATATTGCTTTTATTAGTTTCGATTAATTATGTGCAATATTCATATGACCTTAACTTTTCATGCAGGGCGCAGTTTGCACGCCTAAAATAGCATTTGAGCTGCATTAAAAAATGCGCACTCAAGTCTGAAAAATTAAGTTTATGCGCGCAAATGTTTGTGCACCTAACGATTTTTCAAGAAAAAGCCTGAATAAGAGGCTACAAATTAGTTTGTATAAATGTTGGGGGGGAAAAAAAAAAAAAAAAATCACAGATCATACAGCATGCCATCAAAGCCCTGAAATAGGAAAAGAATAAATGATCTAACTTCCAAGCTGACGAGATTAAAAAAAACAACTATTCTGAAGTAGACTATTCACCCTCTTGCCATGGGGTAGGCTTAAGTTTATGTGCACAAGCAAAAACTTACCGTGATTAGATAAATGAAAGTTACCTGATAATTTTTTGAAGGCTTCAAAGTTTTGATGGCACCTCTTATTAAGCTTACATGCATGCTTGTATGCATGCGTCGGCACACTGACAGTCATACAATCACCAATTCAGCCTTTAACTCACCTTTATGACCCATCATTACGGCAAGGTGCAGCGGTGTATTTCCTAAATCAAACAGAAAGAGAATTCGTTACGTCATTGTGCAAATAACAAAGCTAAGAAACCAGCAAGCACAATTTCTTGATTCTATATTGCATGTAACTTTTTGGAACCACTTTTAAACAGCTCCCCAATTTTACAGGGCTCAAAAATGTCTTTACAAACATGATCATCAATTAAATTGTAATTTTTAATAATTAGTTGCAAATATTTGGCAGTGAAGACTAACTGAAGTCTTGAATCCAGAAATAAGCAGTTGCTGGATTTCTTCCCTGATAATGCTCTGCCAGGCTTCCACTGCAGTGGTCTTCAATTCCTGCTTGTTCTTGGGATATTTTAACTTCAGCAAGTAATATTCATGAGTCATTGTTTTCAGGGCAGGTGATTGACTTGGCTATTGTAGAACACTCCATCTCCTTGGCTTAATAAAGTCTAGGGTAGCTCACTTTGTATGCTGAACATCTGCACAGCGCAGCCCAATACAAAGACTTTGGAAGCATTTGTCTGAATCAGAGCAGATAATATAGCTTTATACAGTTTAGAATTCATCCTGCATGTTAGTATTCACATCATCATTTCAAATGAAGGGAACATTTTCCTTTGGTGGCCATTAATCCCAACATATGACCATTCTTCATTTATCAGATAGCATGCTTCAAATCAAGAGCAGTTCCTTCCCTTCTTCATAATCTTCTCCTCCCATCTTTCTGGTGCAAATTGAGCTTTGTCTCACCTAGCTAGGTGGTTGCGTGATAACAGAAACAAACATCAGAAAAAAAAGTATAAGATGACAAAGTGCTTTCAAACAACACCATGTATGATATCATCTCTCCAGAAGTTGACCTTTATCCGCAATGCGAGCACAAACATATTTACAATTTATTTGGGAAAGAATTGCGCATCCAACCTCTACAATATTGAATGCAATCAACCCCCAACCTTAAACCAGGACCAGTGCTACAAAAAATGCACAAAAGGGATTTTGCTGGACCAAGTTCCGAGAAGCGTCAAGTAAGAGGGGCAGCTACGAAAAGGAAAAAGATCAGAGTGAGTCGATTGCTTTGTGCCGTTTTTAGCTCACACCGGCTGTTGCCAGCTCGTTGGCCAGGCGCGAACAGGGTAGGTGGCCAATGGTGCACCGCTCCGCGTCACCGGTCCCCGCAAAAGCTGTGCGGGGACATACGATCTTCTACATCTACGTCTACATACCAGTGTCATGAAAACGAAGTTGATAGTTTGATTTATTGTCACCATATTCCTTTATAACATGTGTCTGTGGCAAGGTTAATATAGTTTTGAAATTTTCATTAGTTTTTATTTTTATTTAGTTTTAAAGTTTGCTTTTTTATTTCAGTTCAGTTTAAGTTAGCTGAACAAGTGATTAAGCAGTTTTAGTTTAGTTTTTATATTGATGAATTCACTAGTTTTAGTTTAGTTGTTATTTAGTTTTAGTCTTAGTTTTAGTTTTTCAGCTATGAAGAGGAAGGCCTTAATTTGTAGAAGCTGACAAGGATAAAAGAATATATGACAGCAAATATGTTTTCACCGAGTCCTTTATTAATCCTGTATTCTTTAACCATCATCTTTTTTAACATGTGACACTGATGATACTAATATAACTGGGGGAAAAAATCCAATCCATCTCACCCCATACAGTCATCATGCTTAGTTATTTCCACAGCTTTTGCCATGTTTGAGAGCTAACCATCTTCTTCACTGAATGTGCGCAGGGCAGTTGCTTGGAATTCTGGGGCCCCTAACAGAATATCGGTGCGGGCCCCCGCCCCTGACTTTTCATTGCCACTCTTTAACGACAATATATCATGATGTTATTTATTATTTTTCTGTTTCTCAGTGTTCTTGACAGTGCCTAATGCAATACACCCAATTTTTCCTTTTTTAAAATTAACCACTCAATAAAGAAAGTATCATCATGTGAATTATGAATTATTAGTCGTCTTATTCACTAATTTACTCACCATCAAAAACATATTCAGACGGCTGGTGGTGAGGATCTATTGCTGGGTCAGGTTCATCTGAAGTGACTACAGCTGATTCTGAAGTAGCAGTGCATAAAGGTTTAATTGTTCCATTTCATATTACTTTCGTTAACATTTATGGTTATGTTCTATGAAACAACTGCTGAAGAACTAACCTACCGAGTCTTGGAATGAACAGAATCTAAATGGGCTTCCCAGTACCATAGCTCTAACTTAGCACCCAGCTTCATTTTGCTATTGTTAGGAGGAGGGCAAGCTCTGTAAAATTACCCCCCGCGTGAGCAAGACTTATGCCAACAGGCTAAAGTAGCAGTTTAGTTTTAGTAAACAATTAAGGTAAGTAATGTCAGCCTTGACAAGCGATTATTTAAGTTACACGTAATGTTACCGCACTGACTACATGTAGTTCGCTAGCCAAACCTAGCGTGTACAGTCAATTACAGCTAGAGAGAGCTGAGTATGCAGTAACCACTCATAAGAACGGAGGGTGTCCTAGGTTGCTGCTACCAAATTTTTTGACGGCATATTATGATGGCTGGCGAATGATAACCTTACCGATCTTTTCTGTAGATGATACCGTTAACAACTGAGTAATGTCATTCTTGTCAGGCGATTATTTACTCAGCTGACTGCATGTTACTTAACGTAACGTTAGCAGCTGAATAGCCAGCCTGAACAGCTAACATAGCAAGCTAGTTTAATACTCTCACCTCTCTTTGAAAAGAATTTTGTAATTTTCTGGACCCCTGCTTTGCTCTTCCTGTCCTCTCTCTAGTCTTTTCTGGCGTCCACATTTGTGTGCGTTTGTTTGTTTGCTCTTGGACATCATATTCGCAAGGACGGTGATCCCTGTTTGCTGCCTTAGTTCACGACCTCGCCAGCAAACGCACAAACAATTTTCCAATACGAGCATGAAGCATGGATTGAACCATTTTTAAAGAAGGGGGTTACTGAAATGTATTTCATCAATATTGCATGCCTTAATGGCTTTGTTTAAACTCTGATGCATTAGTATTAATATTAGGTAAATCTATGCAAAATAATTTTGTCATGGCGTCTACTGTGGGTTTTGTGGGCCCCAATGGACTGTGAGCCCTTATGACGGCGCTGAATTAGAGAAGTAGTGGAGCCCCACTCCTCCGTGCGTTTGCAGCTAGACCCTTTTGGCTGAATTGAGTACGTGAAGCATCATCTTCGGCTGACGCCTGCAGCAACTACGGCAGCTAATAGCCGCTATGCTTCCCTCCTCTGGAAGCAACCGGTTAACTCTGACTGAACAGGACAGTAATCGAGGGAGAAAACGAAACTATTAACGAAAACGAAGCAAATTTTATCTGCAATTCAGTTTAGTTTTAGTTAGTTTTGTATTGTCCATTGTAGTTTTTATTTCGTTTTCGTTTTTTAAAAAATTGACATTTTTATTTTTATTTCAGTTAACTAAATTATTTTTTCACAGCTAGTTTCAGTTTTAGTCTTAGTTTTCGTTAACTATAATAACTACTCTGTGGTCTGATGTTACTGGGGTAGATCTCTATACTTTAATTGAAAAGTCTCTCAATTAAAAAGAGATGTGCTTTGTACAGGTAACTCTTGACAGCTATGAGTGATATTATTTATGCTTGTTTGCAGCATTGAAAGCATGCAATGGCTGAACATGACTGAAGTGATGGGGTAGCTGTAGTGAATTTTTCTCTCACCAGAAAACACCAACACAATCCTGGTCTGATATCATTTAAAAAAATAAATTAAAAAAAAACTCTGCTTCCTCAGAGTCGGCCATGGCTAGTTTGTTGACCAAAAAAAAAACAATCCATTTACGTCAAAATTTGAGAGGCTACAACTGCAGAAATGAAAAAGACATGGGGCCATGAACTCCTTCCTTCCTTCTTGCGACTGACTGGCATGCTCTGCTCAGAGCTCTCCCACTCTTGCTTTGTCACAGCATTGGTGG
This sequence comes from Gymnothorax reevesii, assembly GCA_029721435.1. Classification (NCBI taxonomy): domain Eukaryota; kingdom Metazoa; phylum Chordata; class Actinopteri; order Anguilliformes; family Muraenidae; genus Gymnothorax; species Gymnothorax reevesii. Next base: position 97,268,675 of record CM056575.1, read on the forward strand.
AGCAGTCTGTCAATTCAGTATGTCATGACACGTCATTGGACTATATTACTTCAGCAACCAAAATGCTGAGAAGGTTGACACCAAATCCCGCCTTCAAATCACCAAATTGACACCAAATCTCAAAGTTGACAAAGTTTTTGAAACTCTGGATTCAGAACTTAGTTTCAGAATTTCAGGTTTTTTTCCCCCCCAGACTTTAAAAGGGTTTTTTTCAGTTTCAAAACTTCTTTCAGAGTTTCAAATCTTTATTTCAGAGGGTTTTTTTCCCAAATCACCATTTACAAGGTTTCAAAACTGGATAACAATAATACTGTGGGAGAATGGTGCCAAGTTTGAAACTCTGAAAATGTGTCATAGAAAAACACTGTAAAAACAGTACTGTAGTTATGAAGAAGAAAAAGGAAAAAAAAACAAAGAAAAGTTGTGGAGATTTGGAATGAATTTTCAAATACAGAATAATGTTTTCAGAGATTCAAATTTTTTTTCCAGGCTACCAAAACACTATATTATACAGCTTCAAATTTTTCAAAACAGAGATTCGCCTTGTCAAAATTCACCTTTCAACACTTTTCTAAATATATTCACACCAGTTTTCAGATTTCCATTTATAAGGTCTCAAAACTGGATAACAAAATTTTACAGTGGGAGAAGAGTGCCAAATTTGAAACTCTGAAAATGAGTTGTTGAAACATTGTAAAAACAGTGCTGTAGTTGTGAAGAAAAAGAAAAAAACAAAGAAAAATGGTGGAGATTTGGAATGAAAATTCAAATACAAAATAATGTTTTCAGACATTTGAATTTTTTCTCAGCCTATCAAAACACTATATACACCTTCAAAACTTTGGAACCAAGTTTAAAATCTTTTGTATGCTTTCAAACACAGGATTTCAAACTTTCAAAGTTTTTTCTTTCAGTTCCGCATCATGCCAGTGTTTTAGCTCCATAAAAAGAGAATAGGACAACAACGCACACGAATACCGTTGAATGTATGCAAGCAGTGTGAGCAATGTCAACCGATGACATCACATCAATTACGCAAACCTGTTCGCACCTGCAGCACATTTTTTGCGGGGCATTCCCAATTAAATTATAAAAATAGTTTTATTTCATTAACCTGACATTTTACGAAAAAATAAATGCAATAAATCGATTTCTTGATACCAAATTCACGTAGTACCTTCAAATTAGAATTTCGTGGCAGCCTGTAGGGACCGGCAATGGAGTAGGGCAGAGTGGATCGAGCTCCTGCCTGGCTTTAACAAAATTACCTTTTTAAATGCTCACTTTTCGAAAACTAAATATGAATATTGCTTTTAAATATATGCGAGTTGGGAGCAAATTTTTAATGCATTGCTAGCTCAATGGCGAAACAGACTGCGAAAATATAACTTGGCCAACGTTGTCGGCAGCCGACAGCAAGGGGTATATCCTCGAAGCCCTCTTTATTACATTCCCCTTTACTCGACCCACAATATGAGGCAAATTTGAGGTCTCTGTAAGTAATTGTTTCAGAGATAAGGTTATAAAACTTATTTTTTCAATATATGGTGGCAAACCTAGGAGTGCATACTTGCCCAAAATCTAATCAGTTCATTCTCTCTACCATATCCATATACAAAAAATAAGAAGCCAACGTAAAGTATTTTGTGAGTCATCGCGCCAATGGCTAAAATCTGCAGACGTGGCAGGGATGGGTGAGGCGAAACCACGATATCCCCGAAACTCGTATTTCAGTAATATAAATATACAGGTTCCGCGAGCACTAGGCCTGATTCCCCAGCCGCACAGGCTCAAACTGATAGCCCTGATGAATCACCCACACAGCAGTCAGAGTTAGAAATGGACACAGGGGAGCTGAAAAAGGACATTCTCTTCTCGTTGAGAATGGACATTTCTGCTGTTATCAGTTCAGAGCTTAAGAGTGCATTTACAGCAGACTTTGATTTTCATAAAAACAATTGAAAGAGATTAAGTCTGAGATTGTGCACAGCAGCAGTCCGCACTGAAACTGACAATAGTAGGGCCCCCTTTAGCGACACTGAAGAAGGCTTATCAACATGGTCAGGAGAGGTCACATTGCAGACAACATTGGCTGAGTTTAAAATGGAGGTGGCCAATTTAAAAGAGAGGAACGAGGACATGAAAGGGAGGATGCGCAGTGCAATATCCATATTGTGGGGGTTGCGGAAGAACCAAACTCGAGGTCTTCCCATCAGATTCCATGCTGTTGAAAGATGTTTTGCAGCTGGAGAAGGATGTCCTGATTGATCGCTCACACCGGGGCCTAACACCGAGGAAGGCTAATGGAAAACCTCGGGCTATTATTGTGAAACTCCATTATTACCAGGACTGTGTTTAAGGGATATTTCACTTTTTTTTTTTTGAAGTGGGGTTGTATGAGCTTCAAATTGCTACTACTTGCATTAGCTGCAGTAGAAAGCTCTCTGATCTCCTCCAGGTAGCCGCTCCTGGGCATAATGCTGTGTGGAAATTTAGGCAATACACTGTTGTGAATGGAAACGTAGTAACAGCGTATTTTCGCGGCCTAGAAGAGGTCCTATCTGAAAATAATGCCCCATTTCAATTGTACGCCATATTTTTAAAAATTACAGCTTTTTAGCTGCTTAGAAAAAAACAAAGTTGCTCTTGAACTAACCAACTGACATATTCCTCTGCGAGGCGCATCGTAGTTCACTGTGTGCAGTAGCCATCAGCTGTTTGGGTCTGACTCTGAGCGGTTTGCGGCAGAGACAGCATTTCAATGGAATAGAATCAAGTCTCAAATTTAAAAAAAAAAATCCCAATAATAACCAGCACAGCAGATGTGCGGCTGCGTAGCCCTTAGGTGATATCAATTTGTGCTGCAACGTTACATTAGACTTTTTCATAGGTGTTTCACTCTTTTACCTGATGCTTAGGTACAGCGGTGCTCTTCAGCGTGCACCATTCTTTTTGGGATACAGGTGGTGTATCAATATCCGTGTTGAGGCAACTAGCCATAGCTACAAGTCCCAATATTACACAGAGGAATGCGGTGGAAGCTGTAAGTGCACCATTATCAGTGGCGGGCGGTGGACAGAAATCTGGGGGGGGGATCCCTTGAAACGGATAAGATTAGTGACCCGATTTCAATCATTGTTCTTAGCCAAAATGTTAGTTTCCCTGATAATGAAATGTTTAGGCGAGTGAATAGTAAATAATAAAAAAATGTTTAATTCACATGCCTTAATAGGCAAGTCTTCGCGAAAAGAAAACCACAGTTAATTTTCCGCGCTAAATTTGGTCAAAATTTGGTTAATTTTGGCAAATCGTCAAACCTGTGCATAATGATTGTTTAATTGAAAAAGACTGAAATGTGCTCTTTTTTGCGTTCAACTGGCGCATTTGATTTCTTGTCTTAATGAAGACAATTCCCTACACGTGAGAGGGGAGAGTTCAAGTGTCTTTTACCAGGGAAATTGACTGAAAAAAAGATAGACTAGTAAGCAGTTTAAAGACATGTTTATCCCCCTCTTTGTTCTCTGTCCACGCCAGCCACTGACCAGGATAAAGCTTTGCCTCCACGTCCAAGAAAGCAACACACGGACCATTTTTAAAATATTTGCACAAGATAAACGGCCGTCCGACCTGGCAACTGCAGTTAAGCTGCTTGCACACAGGACGCGAAACAAATTTTTTGCACATCGATTACATTCAAAGTCAATGCGACTTTGAACACACGCGTTTTTGCAAGCTGCTTTACTGTGACCCAAACAGCTGATCGCTGCAGCGCGCAGTGAACTACGATGCTCCTCGCGGAGGAATAAGTCAGTTGGTTAGTTCAAGAGCAACTGCGTTCTTTTCCGAGCAGCTAAAGTGCAGTAATTTTTTAAAATATGGCGTACAATTTAAATGGTGCATTATTTTCAGGTAGGACCTATTTTAGGCCGCGAAATACGCTGTTTCTGCGTTTCCATTCACAACTGTATCGCCTAAATTTCCACACAGCATTATGCCCTGTTGCAGCTACCTGGAGGAGATCAGAGAGCTTTCTTCTCCATCTAAAGTAGGTAAGTAGTGGCAATTTGAAGCTCATTACACCCTACTTCAATAAAAGTGAACTATCCCTTCTTAATATCCCACCCCGAGCCCGTGAGTACGGCCCACTTCGTTATAATAGAGAGCTAATATGTGTTTTTACAGATTATATTGCGAGTGTTGCCAAAGCTTGCGCTGCATTTAATACCATCAGGAATCTACTTTGAGGCTGGCAACACGTTCGCTATGGTATTGCATTTCCAGCCTGACACCACTCCTCATACAATAGCGATACCCAGGAGTTTTTGGATCTGGAAAAGGACTTTGTGAAGAAAAAAAAAAAAATAACAGAAGCAGCTAAGTGACGTTCATACCTTGACCAGTTTCTTTTCTGAATCCAAAATGTTTCTTTTACTTGGGTGGCCTTAATGATGTGGAAAATTTAAACAGGCCAGAGGCAACTTTGCAAATATTTGATTTTTTCCCCTCTTCTCTTAGAAGACCTACTTTGCTCATATTGTATACAGTTAATCTTATTTTATGGGGTGAGTACGTCTTGTAAGCTCCCATTCATGTGTTTATGTCAAGGTATGTATAAATTGGGGTACATATGCATTCTAAAACAATTCCGGCATTCCATATAGATGTAATTGGTTTTTTAATGCCACTGAAATCTGAGTTACCATTTGAATTTAATGTCAACGAGTCAAAAGATTTCCTCCGACAAGGGACTTTTTGATGAATTTTGAACTTTGGCAGCTATGGACATGTCAGGCTTTACTTTGTATGAGTGGACGTGGGTAGCCTCGTTAAATACCATCTCTGCTTGCCCCACTGACACTGATTAACATTATATTACATGAATGCACCTTTTTTCCCTTTTCTCAACAAGGCAATCAGAGATAGCAGACCTGACCCCAGCCACGGGCTGACAGACTGACTGACAGACACACACACACACACACACACAGACATGATCATTGCTTAACCTGGCCCCCTAGGGGAGGGGCCAGGTAATTATCTGCGATTGAGCGTGAAGTTGGGCAGGAGCAAGGTCATTGGACGCTAGTTTGGTCTCTACTGCCAACACTTAATGTGTAGTTTGGCTTACAAAGGGAATTTTCGTCGCCGTTTTCAGTTAGGTGACAGGGTTTGGGGATCCATCAGATCTATATTATTTGTCTGTGTAGTTTACAGTGTTGTATGTTTCAAATCATGATGTCTTGAAGTTTCAGGTGTAATGTGAATAGAAACCACTAGATGGCAGTATTGACCTTTTCTTTTGTTAAGCCCAGACTGGAGCTAGGTTTGGACATGTCCTGGGCATGTCTGAGATGGAAAGTCCCAGAGAATTTTTAAAAAAGTCTAAAAGGTGGGAGGGATCTGCAAAAGAGTATATAAAGAGGAAAACTGAAAGAGTAAAGTAGTAGTAGAAATTGCAAGGAGAAGGATACATTTGACCACCTGTCACTCTTTTCAAGATCTGTGAAGCTTTTTGTGGATTTTTGCCTGTGTTGGAGTTTTTTCTTCACTCAGGACATCACCAAGCAACCCCACCAAAGGGACTGTAATATTTTTGTTCTTGTGTTAATCAATCTTGGTCAGTAGAGTAGATAGTAAATTAGTTAAAAGTGTTTGTTTAATTTGTTATGGCCCCAATTTGTTATTACATTTACACCAGCAACAGCAACAGCAAGGGATGACAGACACAGTTTTAACAACTGAAACACATTTAATTAACAAACAAAGACAATAACAACTAACTAACAACTAAGACCAAGATTGAATAAACAAGACAAAAAAAAAACCCCAGAAATATTTACAGTCCCTTAGGTAGGTGGCTTGGTGATGTCCTGGATAAGGAAAAATAATGCTCTAACACAGGCAGAAATCCTCAAAAGAAACTTCTCAGGTTCTGAACAGAAATGACAGGTCTGGTCACGTGTATCCTTCTTCTTGCAATTTCTCCTACTACTCTACTGTCTCAATTCTTTTCCTTATATACTCTTTTGCAGACCCCACCCACATTTAGACCTCTTTTTTTCAATTTTCTGAGACTTGCCCCAGACATGTCCGGGACATGTCTAAACATGACTCCAGTCTGAGCTTAACAAAAGAAAGGTAAATACTGCCATCTAGTGGCCTATATTCACATTACACCTCCATTCCAAAAGGGAAAAATTTTGACTCATAAAGGCAAAATTTTTCTTTTCAATACAAAATGATTAAGTGAACACTTGTCTATATATACATATCATACAATATTCAAACACATGATATATATATACACATTCAAACACGGGATAAGCAATCAGCAATTACATTGTCTGTACCCTTCACATGCTTAATTTCCAAGTCAAACTCCTGTAAAATCAAACTCCAATTCAACAATCTCCGATTCTTGTTTTTCATCTTACTCAAAAACATTAACGGATTGTGGTCAGTGTACACAATCATTGGCTTTTGTCCTGTACAAACATAAACCTCAAAGTGTTGTAAAGAAAGGACCAGAGCCAACAGTTCCTTCTCTATTGTGGAATAGTTCCTTTGGTGGCGATTGAAGTTCCTGGAGAAGTATGCCACGGGATGCTCAATGTCATCAGAGTCACTTCTCTGTAGGAGCACAGATCCACAAGCTTGGTCGCTAGCATCGACCGCGATGGAGAACGGTTTGTTGAAGTCAGGAGATTTGAGCACGGGGAAGTGACACAGCAGAGACTTCAGGTGATCGAAGGCTCTCTGGCATGCATCATCCCAGGTGAACTTTACGCCTTTCTTCAGTTGGTTAGTTAGACTGAGAGCAATCTCAGCAAAGTTCTTGCAGAACTTGCGGTAGGACCCGATCATTCCAAGGAAGCGGCGCAAAGCTTTTTTGTTGTCAGGAACGGGAAAGTCCATGATGGCTTGGACTTTAGCATTTATGGGTGCCACCTTACCCTGGCCTATGACGTAGCCAAGATAGGTGACAGTAGCACAACCAAAGTCACTCTTGCTCAGGTTAAATGTCAGGTTAGCCTGGGTCAGGCGCTGGAACAACGTCTCTACATCTTTTAGATGTTCTTCCCAGGAGTCACTCCATGTGATCAGGTCATCGATGTATGCACCCGTGTGTGGCAATCCGGCGATTGTAGACTGTATCATCCTTTGGAATGTGGCTGGGGCATTTTTCATCCCTAAGGGTAGGACTTCATACTGGTACAACCCAGAGATGCTCTTGGCCCTCTCAGTTAAAGGCACACACCAATAACCCTTCAATAAATCAATCTTGGGCAGAAACTTTGCTTGCCCTACTCTATCGATACAATCATCAATCCTAGGTATTGGAAACACATCAGTTCTAGTTACAGCATTGACTTTGCGATAATCTGTACAGAATCTAGTACTTCCATCAGGTTTTGGAACTAGCACACAGGGTGAACTCCAATCTGAGTTGGAGGGTCTGATAATATCATGTTTTAACATGTACTCAACCTCTTTCTCAGCAATCTTTCTCTTTTGAGGATTCATTCGGTACGGATGCTGCTTTATTGGTTTGGCATCACCAACATCTACATCATGAGAGGCTATAGAAACTCTTTTTGGAACATCAGGAAACAGATCCTCATATTTCTTGATCAACCTCTCAAACTGATCTTACTGTGAGGGTTCTAAGTGCTGGAGTTTTACATCAAGATTTTGCAACACTTCAGAATTTGACAATTTACATGAAAGAACTTCAGCTTTAATTCTTGGTTCATCATCTTGAAACTCCCCCTCATCTTCACAAATCTCAGCCATAGGAGAATCTAAAGTGACAGCTGCAACCCTAGCATTTCTGTCATGATAAGGCTTCAGCATGTTAATGTGACACAATTGTTTTGGTTTTCTCCTATCTGGAGTCTTCACAATGTAATTTAGATCATTGAGTTTTGTCATAATTTCATAAGGACCATGAAATCTTGCCTGCAATGGATTGGACTGCAAGGGAAACAACACAAGGACCTTGTCTCCTGGTTTAAACTCACGGCTTCTAGCCTTATGATCATACCAGGTTTTCATTTTTCCCTGACTTGATTTCAAGTTCTCTTTGGCAAGGTCACAAGCTGCACGCAATCTTTCCTTGAACTTGCTAACATAGTCTAACAGACTGATATGCGGCTCTTTCTCTTACCATTGTTCACTCAATAATAGCAAAGGTCCTCTCACTTCATGACCAAACACTAGCTCAAATGGACTGAATCCAGTAGACTCCTGCACTGCTTCTCTAGCTGCAAACAACAGCAAATGAACCCCTTCATCCCAGTCTTTCTCATGGTCATAACAATAAGTCCTCATCATTGTCTTGAGAGTGGAATGAAACCGCTCTAAGGCACCCTGACTTTCTGGATGATAGGCACTAGAAAGAATCTGCTTTGCACCTAGTTCATACACAACCTGCTGAAACAAACCAGAAGTGAAATTGCTACCTTGGTCTGACTGAATTTCCCTGGGAAGGCCAAACAACGTGAAGAACTTTATCAAAGCCTTTGAGATTGCAGTTGCCTTGATGTTGCGTAGAGGTATGGCTTCAGGGAATCTGGTAGATGCACACATGATTGTCAACAAGTACTGATTTCCAGATCTAGTCTTGGGTAATGGACCAACACAATCAACAATGACCTTAGAGAAGGGCTCTCCAAATGCTGGGATAGGCTGCAACGGAGCTACAGGTGGGTCTAACTGGTGTTTTCCAACTACTTGACAAGTGTGACAGGTTTTGCAAAAGTTGGAAACGTCTTTCCGAAGCCCAGGCCAAAAGAAGTGTTTCATGATCTTATCAACAGTCTTGTTAACACCAAGATGACCTCCTAAGGGTAAACTATGAGCCATTGTTAAGATCTCATTCCTGTAGACCTTCGGAACAACAATTTGCTTGACCACTGCCCAATGTGCATTGGCAGGGATATCAGAAGGGCGCCACTTCCGCATCAACACACCATCCTGGAGATAATACCCAACTGGAACTGCGTCTATTTCTTTATCAGGAAGGGCTCTCCTCTTTAGTACACAAATTTCAGGATCATTAGTTTGCTCCTCAATCAACCGCTTTCTGGACAGAGACAAGTCTCCAGACACATCAGAATCACCAGACCCTTCCGGCTGGCTGAATAGAGAACTGATAAAAGTATCTGATAAGTCCTCAAACGGAGAAACCATAGAAGGCCGAACAGAGTCATTAGGCGAACCACCTGAGTCATGACTATTCAATGTGCTGGACGGCACCACAACATCTTCTTCTTTAGCCTTTTTGGCCATAGCACGAGTCACTGCGCAAGAAGGATACAGAGATGGGTCCTCATCCCCATCTTCAGTGCTCGGCTGTGAAGTAAGATGTACAGGGGGAACTACTTTGCCCCCAGCCAGGTCATTGCCTAGCAACAGAGAAACACCCTTTATAGGTAGACTTGACATAAGTCCCACCTTTACCTGTCCTGTAACTAAATCTGACTTCAAGAATATAGAGCGCAGGGGTACAGATACAGTCCTCCCTTCAATACCTTGTACAAGCATGAAATCCCCTGAAGCGGTCTCATCACGTAACTCCAAAGAGTCCATCAACAAAAGTGACTGAGAAGCTCCGGTATCCCTTAGGATATATATGGGGACAGGAGTAGTATGCTCATTCAGAGCCACAAATCCCTCTGACACAAATGGAAGAAATTCCTCCCTCACGAAGTCAGCTGTATCAGGCTTTTTAGCCCCACAAGAATTAGGCAATTTAGCAGATTGGTTATCTACTACAGGGGTTTCTAACCTTGTTTTCACAAAGGCATTTGGTTTGGTATCCTTTTCTTTTTCTTTCTTAGCTTTAAGGAACCAACAGTTAGTTGTAACATGACCAGATTTCTTGCAATAACTGCAAACTAGACCACTTTTGTCACTGTCAGCTTTCACACTTTGATCAGACCTGTTACTGGATTTTTGAGCACCATCACCAGATTTGTCTTTGGGTGAGGAATCTTGGGTATCACCGTAACCCTTTTTCTGAAATTGGGACCATCTATTGTTACTGCTGGACTGAAATTTGGACTTATGTGTGAGAACATACTCATCTGCAAATTTTGCAGCTGATTGCAAATTCAGTGCTTGCTTCTCATTAAGGTAGGTCTTAACATCATCCTTAACACAGTTCTTGAATTCTTCAACCAACACCATCTCTTTTCGTGAGTTGAAATCATCCTTGACCTCCATAGAAGTACACCATCGCTCAAAGCAAACCTGCTTTTCATTAGCAAATTCAACATAAGTCTGATTTTCAGATTTTTTCAGACCTCTGAATTTCTGTCGGTAAGCCTCTGGAACCAACTCATAAGCTCTCAAAATAACCTTTTTGACAACCTCATAATCAGAGGAATCATCTGCAGACAAAGCCGAATAGGCTTGTTGAGCTTTACCCTTGAGGACAGTTTGCAACATCAGAGGTCAGTATTCCTTTGGCCACTGGCAACTCTTTGCTACCTTTTCAAAACACTGGAAATAGTTGTCAACATCCTTTTCCGAAAATGGAGGCACCAGTTTTACCTCCTGGCTAGCCCGAAATTTATTTTCAGTTTGAATTTTTATTTTTAGTTGCTCCATTTGGAGTCTTTCTTCTCTATCTATTTTCTCTCATTCAAACTCTCTCTGTCTTGCATTTTTTTCTATCTCATCTTCTCTTTCTTTCTCTCTTTTTTCCCTTCCTTTCTCTCTTTCCTCCCTTTCTTTCTCTTTTTCCTCCCTTTCTTTTTTCTCTTCTCTTGCTAATTTTTCCAACTCAAACTGCCTTTGTTTTTCTTTTTCCTCCCTTTCAATCTCTAGCATTTTTAATTTAAGTTCCATTTCTATATTTGGATTTTCCACTGGAAACTGTTCCAGATCTCCTGGTGCAAACACATTTTCATCAATGTAATATTCAACTATCTCTCTAGCCAGTCTTGCTTTTCGCATGGCTGGTTTTACCTCTGTCAGCTCTAACTGTCTGCAAATTTCTAGCAGTTCCGTCTTTTTAAAAGACTTCAAAACCCCTACGGTTGGTGATGCCAAGAAATCATCCATTGCTGTTGTCAATATATATCTAGGAAAATTCACAAAAACAATTTCACAATTTGAAATGTTAGATTTTTAATAAATGACTCACAAAATGGTCTATCCCGGACCTTGAGCCCCCAATTTGTTATGGCCCCAATTTGTTATTACATTTACAACAGCAACAGCAACAGCAAGGGATGACAGACACAGTTTTAACAACTGAAACACATTTAATTAACAAACAAAGACAATAACAACTAACTAACAACTAAGACCAAGATTGAATAAACAAGACAAAAAAAAACCCCAGAAATATTTACAGTCCCTTTTGTAGGTGGCTTGGTGATGTCCTGGATAAGGAAAAATAATGCTCTAACACAGGCAGAAATCCTCAAAAGAAACTTCTCAGGTTCTGAACAGAAATGACAGGTCTGGTCACGTGTATCCTTCTTCTTGCAATTTCTCCCACTACTCTACTGTCTCAATTCTTTTCCTTATATACTCTTTTGCAGACCCCACCCACATTTAGACCTCTTTTTTTTAATTTTCTGAGACTTGCCCCAGACATGTCCGGGACATGTCTAAACATGACTCCAGTCTGAGCTTAACAAAAGAAAGGTAAATACTGCCATCTAGTGGCCTATATTCACATTACAAATTAAACCTGTTTAAGTTGATGTCATCCCTTGCTGTCATATATGTTCTAACAAGTAGGGGCCATCACAAATTGGGGGCTCGTCGGGATAGACCATTGCGTCAGTCATTAATTGAAAATCTAACATTTCAAATTGTAAAATTGTTTTTTGAATTTTCCTATATATATATGTGTATATACTTATGTCAAGTCTACCTATCAAGGGTGTTTTTCTGTTGCTAGGAAATAACCTAGCTGGGGGCAATGTAGTCCCCCCTGTTCATCTAACTTCACAGCAGAGCACTGAAGATGGCGATGAGGACCCATCTCTGCATCCTTCCTGTGCAGTGACTCGTGCTATGGCCAAGAAGGCTAAAGAAGAAGATGATGTGGTGCCGTCCAGCACATTGAATAGCCAGGACTCAGGTGGTTCGCCTCTTGACTCTGTTCAGCCTACTGTGGTTTTTCCGTTTGAGGACTTATCAGATACTTTTATCAGTTCTTTATTCAGCCAGCCGGATGGGTCTGGTGATTCTGATGTGTCTGGGAACTTGTCTCTGTCCAGAAAGCGGTTGATTCATGAGCAAACTAATGCTCTGGAAGTTTGTGTACTAAAGAGGAGAGCCCTTCCTGATAAAGAAATAGACGCAGTTCCAGTTGGGTATTATCTCAAGGATGGTGTGTTGATGCGGAAGTGATGCCCTGCGAATATCCCTGCTGATGCAGATTGAGCAGTGGTTAGGCAAATTGTTGTTCCGAAGGTCTACAGGAATGAGATCTTAACAATGGTTCATAGTTTACCTTTAGGAGGTCATCTTAGTGTTAACAAGACTGTTGATAAGATTATGAAACACGTCTTCTGGCCTGGGCTTCGGAAAGACATTTCCAACTTTTTGCAAAACCTGTCACACCTGTCAGGTAGTTGGAAAACACCAGTTGGACCCACCTGTAGCTCCATTGCAGCTTATCCCAGCATTTGGGGAGGTACTTGTTGACAATCATGTGTGCATCTACCAGATTCCCTGAATACCTCTACGCAACATCAAGGCAACTGCAATCTCGAAGGCTTTGATAAAGTTCTTCACGTTGTTTGGCCTTCCCAGGGAAATTCAGTCTGACAAAGGTAGCAATTTCACTTCCGGATTGTTTCAGCAGGTTGTGTATGAAATAGGAGCGAAGCAGATTCTTTCCAGTGCCGGTAATCCGGAGAGTCAGGGTGCCTTAGAGCAGTTTCATTCCACTCTCCAGACAATGATGAGGACTTATTGTCATGACCATGAGAAAGACTGGGATGAAGGTGTTCATTTGCTGTTGTTTGCAGCTAGAGAAGCAGTGCAGGAGTCTACTGGATTCAGTCCGTTTGAGCTAGTGTTTGGCCATGAAAAGAGTGGACCTTTGCTATTGTTGAGTGAACAATGGCAAGAGAAATATCCGCACATCAGTCTGTTAGACTATGTTAGCAAGTTCAAGGAAAGACTGCATGCAGCTTGTGACTAAGCCAAAGAGAACTTGAAATCAAGTCAGTGAAAAATTGGTATGATCATAAGGCTAGAAGCCGAGAGTTTAAACCAGGAGACAAGATTCTTGTGTTGTTTCCCTTGCAGTCCAATCCACTGCAGTCTAGATTTCATGGTCATGAAATTCTGACAAAACTCAATGATCTCAATTACATTGTGAAGACTCCAGATAGGAGATAGCCGAAACAGTTGTGTCACATTAACATGCTGAAGCCTTATCATGACCGAAATGCTAGGGTTGCAGCTGTCACTTCAGATTCTCCTACGGTCGTGACGTGTGAAGATGAGGGGGAGTTTCGAGATGATGAACCTAGAATTAAAGCTGACGTTCTTTCATGTAAATTGTCAAATTCTGAAGTGTTGCAAAATCTTGATGTAAAACTCCAGCACTTAGAACCCTCACAGAAAGATCAGTTTGAGAGGTTGGTCAAGATATATAAAGATCTATTCCCTGATGTTCCGAAGAGAAGGTTCTTCTCTTCTTCTTCTCATGATGTAGATGTTGGTGATGCCAAACCAATAAAACAGCATCCGTACTGGATGAATCCTGAAAAGAGAAAGATTGCTGAGAAAGAGGTTGAGTACATGTTAGAACATGATATTATCAGATCCTCCAACTCAGATTGGAGTTCACCCTGTGTGCTAGTTCCAAAACCTGATGGAAGTAATAGATTCTGTACAGATTATCGCAAAGTCAATGCTGTAACTAGAACTGATGTGTTTCCAATACCTAGGATTGATGATTGTATCGATAGAGTAGGGCAAGCAAAGTTTCTGCCCAAGATTGATTTATTGAAGGGTTATTGGTGTGTGCCTTTAACTGAGAGGGCCAAGAGCATCTCTGCTTTTGCCACACCATCTGGGTGGTACCAGTATGAAGTCTTACCCTTTGGCATGAAAAATGCCCCAGCCAGGTTCCAATGGATGATACAGTCTACAATTGCCGGATTGCCACACACGGGTGCATACATCGACGACCTGATCACATGGAGTGACTCCTGGGAAGAACATTTAAAAGATGGAGAGACGTTGTTCCAGCGCCTGACCCAGGCTAACCTAACTGTCAACCAGAACAAGAGTGACTTTGGTTGTGCTACTGTCACATACCTTAGCTACGTCATAGGCCAGGGTAAGATGGCACCCATAAATGCTTAAGTCCAAGCCATCATGGACTTTCCCGTTCCTGACAACAAAAAAGCTTTGTGCCGCTACCTTGGAATGATCGGGTACTACCGCAAGTTCTGCAAGAACTTTGCTGAGATTGCTCTCAGTCTCACCAACCAACCGAAGAAAGGCATAGAGTTCACTTGGGATGAAGCATGCTAAAGAAGCATGCTTCAATCGCCTGAAGTCCCTGCTGTGTCACTTCCCTGTGCTAAAATCTCCTGACCTCAACAAACCGTTCTCCATCGCGGTCGATGCTAGCGACCAAGCTTGAGGATCTCTGCTCCAACAAAGAAGTGACTCTGATGACATTGAGCATCCCGTGGCATACTTTTCCAGGAAGTTCAATCGCCACCAAAGGAACTATTCCACAATAGAGAAGGAGCTCTTGGCTCTGGTTCTATCTTTATAACACTTTGAGGTTTATGTTGGTATAGGGCAAAAGCCAATGAATGTGTACACTGACCACAATCCGTTAATGTTTTTGAGTAAGATGAAAAACAAGAATCGGAGATTGTTGAATTGGAGTTTGATTTTACAGGTGTTTGACTTGGAAATTAAGCATGTAAAGGGTACTGACAATGTAATTGCTGATTGCTTATCCCGCTTTTGAGTAAGAGTATATATCCCATGTTTATTAGCATATTGTATCATATATATATATATATATACACACACACACACACACACACACACACACACACACACACACGTGTCTACTTAACCATTTTTGTATTGAAAAGAAAAATTTTGCCTTTATGAGTCAAAATTTTTCCCTTTTGGAATGGAGGTGTAATGTGAATAGAAGCCACTAGATGGCAGTATTGACCTTTTCTTTTGTTAAGCCCAGACTGGAGGTAGGTTTGGACATGTCCTGGACATGTCTGAGATGGAAAGTCCCAGAGAATTAAAAAAAAAAAAAAAAAAAGTCTTAAGGTTGGGAGGGGTCTGCAAAAGAGTATATGAGGAGGAAAATTTAGAGAGTAAAGTAGTAGGAGAAATTGCAAGGAGAAGGATACATTTTTACCAGATCTGTCACTCTTTTCAAGACCTATGAAACTTTTTGTGGATTTTTGCCTGTGTTGGAGCATTTTCCTCACCCAGGACATCACCAAGCAACCCCACCCAAGGGACTGTAAATATTTTTGTTCTTGTATTTATCAATCTTGGTCAGTAGAGTAGATAGTAAATTAGAAAGCGTTTGTTTAATTAAACCTGTTTAACTTTTAAAATTCAGTCTGTCATCCCTTGCTGTCATATATGTTATCACAAATTGAGGTCATAACACCGGGCTTATTAGCTTTGTATCATCAGTCACGCTTCCTCAAAGTCTTACAAAAATAATTTGGGAAGATCCAAGGGGCGCCTGATTAGCTTTGGAAGTTGGAGTGTAAAGTCTTTAAATCACCCTAATAAACATAAGAGGGTAACTACACACCTTAATCATCTCAAAGTTTATATTGCTTTTCTCCAGGAGACCCATCTCAGAACCGCTAATGATTCCAGACTGAAAGGTGGATGGATAGGGCAGGTAAACCATTCCAATTTTGGTTCTAAGGTGAGGGGGGCAGCAATTACAATGTCTGCGTAGTAGAGTCAGACCCAGTGGGACATTATGTTGTGGTTGTCGGCCAATTATATGGACTTCCAGTTACTTTAGCAAATATTTATGCCCCAAACTGGGATGGCAGTGCCTTTTTTTACCAACTTCTTTTCTCGACTTTCCAACATGGAAACTCATCACCTTATTCTAAATGGGGACACAAATTGTGTACTTTCTCCAAATTTACATCGAAGCTCCCCCAGGCCAATGTCCTAGTCAAAATCTGAACAATCAATTAAACTTTTCCTCCAGACATACAGTATAGTACATGTCTGGCGCTTCCGCAACTCCACACAGAGAGGCTATTCTTTCTTCTCCCCAGTTCATCGGACATTCTCATGGATAGATTATTTTCTTATCGATAAAAAACTTCTTCCAATGGTGGCTACTTGTGAATATCATTCTATTGTCATCTCTGATCACGGCCCTCTGACGATGGGGTTGTGTATTCCTGAGGCAGATTCCGGATATCGCCCTTGGAGGTTAAACCCTTTGCTTCGTTCAGAAGAGGTTTTTGTAAATTTAATTAAATCCGAAATTGAATCCTTTCTGGTCTATAATCAGACCCCTGGAATGTCGTCCTCAATGGTCTGGGAATCGCTAAAAGCTTTCAGCGGGCAGATCATCTCTTACGGTGCATTGCGAAAAAAACGAACAATGAATGCCTCAAACAGCTGACGGGTAATATTTTACAATTGGATATAATGTATACCCGCTCACCCTCAGCTGACATCAAACGATGTCTGATATTTAAAACGGAATTCTACCTCCTCTCGACAAGTCAAGCAGAAAATCTTTTGTTACAATCTAAGCATAGCTATGAGCATGGGGAGAAGTCCGAGAAGATTTTAGCACACCAACAGCATCAGAGGACCGCCAATCAATACATTTCTGAAATTTGTGCTGAACAAGGTTTTAAACATAGTGATCATTTGATCATAAATTAATCTTTTCAAAGCTATGATTCCTACCTATACACATCAGAGCCACCTGACGATGAATCTGCATTGGACAATTTTTTTAGCAACCTTGACATCCCTAGAGTAGATCCAGGATTAGCTGATGTGCTGGACAAAGATATCTCTGTTGAGGAGATTGTTGAAGCGATAAGGAGTATGCAGAGGGGTAAATCTCCAGGGCCTGTTGGTTACCCATCTGAATTTTTTAAAGCATTCTCAGACATACTCGCCCCTGTTCCTTCTGTTTTCAAAGAATCACTATCTTCAAATATACTTCCGCCCACCATGCACGAGGCGACCATCTGAATTATTCTAAAGTAAGATAAAACCCCGTCCAATGTAGTTCATACCACCCAGTTTCTCTTTTGAACACAGTTGTCAAGATTCTAGCAAAACTTTTGGACCGTCTTTTTGAAGGAACTCTTCCTTTGATTTTTTTGAAAGATCAAACAGGCTTTATAAAAAACTGTACTCATATTTTAATATTCGGCGCTTTCTGAACATTCTTTATGGTCCCACTCCGCCCGGCACACCAGAGATTTTATTATCACTCGATGCTGAGAAAGCTTTTAATCGGGTGGAGTGGGATTATCTTTTTATGCCGTCGAAAAATTTATTTTGGCCCGAGGTTTACGCCTTGGTTCAGAATTCTGTATTCTTCCCCCACGGCTGCAGTACCTACCAATAATAGCCTTTCTGCCAATTATAATGGGTTTGCGTCTGGCATAGTCCGTCGTCTGTCATCTGTAAACTTTGTTCTTTTGGTCTTCTTCTCTGAAACTGCTGGACAGATTGTTCCGGATTTTTTTGTGGATGTTCCATATCAGTATGGGACTAAGGTTTGTTCAAGGCTTTTGAAAAATAAAATATCAGGGAATTTCGAACCATTTCGAATCAGGGAACTTGCAAACAGGCGTCTAAAGTCCGGGTTTAGAAAGTAAAAATCCTCCCCAGAACTTAAGTCCAACCACCTGGATTTACTTCGGACAGAAGGTAAAGCTAATATGAGTGATAAGCTCAGTGATCAGGAGGGAGAGAAACTTGGCAGGACTTTTAATGTCTGACCCCTGGATTTTACACCTCTGCGTGCAAATATAGAGACCTCTATAAAGCTAACTCCCTGCCATTGATCGCTTGTTTGAAACAGGGCATTAAACATCAGGACTTGCTGCCCCTCACCCAAAATGGAAGGATCAAGGCCATAAAAATGAATGTATTGCCAAGGTTCCTTTTTGAATTTCAAAGCCTCCCTATCTTTCTGACCAATTTTTTTTTTTTTTTTACTCAGTGGATAAGCTTATATCAGATTTTATCTGGAACAAAAGAACCCTGTATATACGGAAATGTATATTACAAAGGACCTTGCTTCATGGGTGGTATGGCATTTCCCAATTTTTTTATATGATAATTGGGCAGCCAACATGAGGACACTGACACATTGGATGAGGGATATTAACAACAGGGTCATTCCATGCCAACTGTCCAAATGGCTCCCACTTGACCATCTCAGATTTGGCTGAAAAAATTCCAGTGGGTGCATTCAGCTCCTCATCAGAAAAATTCTAAATTTTTGCTCTCAACTCCAAGAGGTTTTGTCATTAAAAAATATTTTTGCAACTGACTTCCGGCCTGTTTAGAACAGCGATTTCTGAGGAGCCACTTTCACATGACTATATGTGAAATAATATATGTATAATCTGCTACTATAACTTGAGGAATATGGACTCATTAAGACGTCTCCTCAGTTTATCATATATTTTTGGGCGCTCAAAGTTGCACAGAAAGTTTAGTCTGCCCTCTGCGGTAGCATATTTGAAGGACTGTAAAAAGCCTAATTTCAAAGATGGGGACTCGGTATTGCACATACAGGTTCCCATATATGTTGTATATTTTGCATTTTAATTCTGCTCCTCTCTTGTGAATAATCTAGAAAATATTTAGGCTTGAATATGAAAAAAAAAAAAAAAGTGTGTGTGATGTGAATAGAGGCCACTAGATGGCAGCATTTACCTTTCTTTGATTGAGCTCAGACTGGAGCTAGGTTTAGACATGTCCTGGGGCATGTCTGGGGCAAGTCCCCGAAAATTAAAAAAAGAGGTCTAAATGTGGGTGGGGTCTGCAAAAGAGTATATAAGGAAAAGAATTGAGACAGTAGTAGGAGAAATTGCAAGAAGAAGGATACGTGTGACCAGACCTGTCATTCTGTTCAAGACCTGTGAAGTTTTCTTTTGTGGGTTTTTGCCTGTGTTAGAGCATTTTTCCTTGCCCAGGACATCACCAAGCCACCCCAACAAAGAGGGACTGTAAATATTTCTGTTTTTCTTGTAAATCAATCTTGGTGATTAGTTGTAGGTTAGTATTAGTCTTTGTCTTTTCATTAAATGTGTTTAAGTTTTTAAAACTGTGTCTGTCATCCCTTGCTGTTGCTGTTATGTTGAAAATGTAATAACAAATTGGGGCCATAACAAATTGGGGGCTCGTCCGGGATAGACCATTGTGTGAGTAATTTATTGAAAATCTAACATTTCAAATTGTAAAATTGTTTTTGTGAATTTTCCTAAATAAATATAGATCAACAGCAATGGATGATTTCTTGGCATCACCAACCGTAGGGGTTTTGAAGTCTTTTAAAAAGACAGAACTGTTGGAAATATGCAGACAGTTAGAGCTGACAGAGGTAAAACCAGCAATGCGAAAAGCAAGACTGGCTAGAGAGAGAGTTGAATATTACATTGATGAAAATGTGTTTGCACCAGGAGATCTGGAACAGTTTCCAGTGGAAAATCCAAATATAGAAATGGAACTTAAATTAAAAATGCTAGAGATTGAAAGGGAAGAAAAAGAAAAACAAAGGCAGTTTGAGTTGGAAAAATTAGCAAGAAAAGAGAAAAAAGAAAGGGAAGAAAAAGAGAAAGAAAGGGAGGAAAGAGAAAAAGGGAGGAAAGAGAGAAACAAAGAATTTGAGAGGGAAGAAAAAGAAAAACAAAGAGAATTTGAGTTAGAAAAATTTGCAAGACAGAGAGATTTTGAATTAGAGAAATTCGATAGAGAAGAAAGACTCCAAATGGAGCAACTAAAAATTAAAATAACTACAGAAAATAAATTTCGGGCTAGCCAGGAGGTAAAACTGGTGCCTCCATTTGCAGAAAAGGATGTTGACAACTATTTCCAGTGTTTTGAAAAGGTAGCAAAGAGTTGCCAGTGGCCAAAGGAATACTGGCCTCTGATGTTGCAAACTGTCCTCAAGGGTAAAGCTCAACAAGCCTATTCGGCTTTGTCTGCAGATGATTCCTCTGATTATGAGGTTGTCAAAAAGGTTATTTTGAGAGCTTATGAGTTGGTTCCAGAGGCTTACCGACAGAAATTCAGAGGTCTGAAGAAATCTGAAAATCAGACTTATGTTGAATTTGCTAATGAGAAGCAGGTTTGCTTTGAGCGCTGGTGTATTTCTATGGAGGTCAAGGATGATTTCAACTCACTAAAAGAGATGGTGTTAGTTGAAGAATTCAAGAACTGTGTTAAGGATGATATTAAGACCTACCTTAATGAGAAGCAAGCACTGAATTTGCAATCAGCTGCCAAATTTGCAGATGAATATGTTCTCACACAAGTTCAAATTTCAGTCTAGCAGTAACAATAGATGGTCCCAATTTCAGAAAAAGGGTTACGGTGATACCCAAGATTCCTCACCCAAAGACAAAGACAAATCTGGTGATGGTGCTCAGAAATCCAGTAACAGGTTTGATCAAAGTGTGAAAGCTGACAGTGACAAAAGTGGTCTAGTTTGCAGTTATTGCAAGAAATCTGGTCATGTTAAAACTAACTGTTGGTTCCTTAAAGCTAAGAAAGGAAAAGAAAAGGATACCAAACCAAATGCCTTTGTGAAAACAAGGTTAGAAACCCCTGTAGTAGATAACCGATCTGCTAAATTACCTGCCCCTTGTGGGGCAAAAAAGCCTGATACTGCTGACTTTGTGAGGGAGGAATTTCTTCCATTTGTGTCAGAGGGATTTGTTGCTCTAAATGAGCATACTACTCCTGTCCCCATATATATCCTAAGGGATACCGGAGCTTCTCAGTCACTTTTGTTGATGGACTCCTTGGAGTAACGTGATGAGACCGCTTCAGGGGATTTCATACTTGTACAAGGTATTGAAGGGAGGACTGTATCTGTACCCCTGCGCTCTATATTCTTGAAGTCAGATTTAGTTACAGGACAGGTAAAGGTGGGACTTATGTCAAGTCTACCTATAAAGGGTGTTTCTCTGTTGCTAGGCAATGACCTGGCTGGGGGCAAAGTAGTTCCCCCTGTACATCTTACTTCACAGCCGAGCACTGAAGATGGGGATGAGGACCCATCTCTGTATCCTTCTTGCGCAGTGACTCGTGCTATGGCCAAGAAGGCTAAAGAAGAAGATGTTGTGGTGCCGTCCAGCACATTGAATAGTCAGGACTCAGGTGGTTCGCCTCATGACTTTGATTGGCCTACTATGGTTTCTCCGTTTGAGAACTTATCAGACACTTTTATCAGTTCATTGTTCAGCCAGGCAGATGGGTTTGGTGATTCTGATGTGTCTGGAGACTTGTCTCTGTCCAGAAAGCGGTTGATTGAGGAGCAAACTAATGATCCTGAAATTTGTGCACTAAGGAGGAGAGCCCTTCCTGATAAAGAAATAGACGCAGTTCCAGTTGGGTATCATCTCTGGTGTGTTGATGCGGAAGTGGCGCCCTCCTGATATCCCTGCCAATGCAGATTGGGCAGTGGTCAGGCAAATTGTTGTTCCGAAGGTCTACAGGAATGAGATCTTAACAATGGCTCATAGTTTACCTTTAGGAGGTCATCTTGGTGTTAACAAGACTGTTGATAAGATCATGAAACACTTCTTTTGGCCGGGGCTTCGAAAAGACGTTTCCAACTTTTGCAAAACCTGTCACACTTGTCAGGTAGTTGGAAAACACCAGTTAGACCCACCTGTAGCTCCATTGCAGCCTATCCCAGCATTTGGGGAGCCATTCTCTAAGGTCATTGTTGATTGTGTTGGTCCATTACCCAAGACTAGATCTGGAAATCAGTACTTGTTGACAATCATGTGTGCATCTACCAGATTCCCCGAAGCCATACCTCTACGTAACATCAAGGCAACTGCAATCTCGAAGGCTTTGATGAAGTTCTTCACGTTGTTTGGCCTTCCCAGGGAAATTCAGTCAGACCAAGGTAGCAATTTCACTTCAGGATTGTTTCAGCAGGTTGTGTATGAACTAGGTGCAAAGCAGATTCTTTCTAGTGCCTATCATCCAGAAAGTCAGGGTGCCTTAGAGCGGTTTCATTCCACTCAAAAGACAATGATGACGACTTATTGTTATGACTATGAGAAAGACTGGGATGAAGGTGTTCATTTGCTGTTGTTTGCAGCTAGAGAAGCAGTGCAGGAGTCTACTGGATTCAGTCCATTTGAGCTAGTGTTTGGTCATGAAGTGAGAGGACCTTTGCTATTATTGAGTGAACAATGGCAAGAGGAAGAGCCGCACATTAGTCTGTTAGACTATGTTAGCAAGTTCAAGGACAGATTGCATGCAGCTTGTGACCTAGCCAAAGAGAACTTGAAATCAAGTCAGGGAAAAATGAAAACTTGGTATGATCATAAGGCTAGAAGCCGTGAGTTTAAACCAGGAGACAAGGTCCTTGTGTTGTTTCCCTTGCAGTCCAATCCATTGCAGGCTAGATTTCATGGTCTTTATGAAATTCTGACAAAACTCAATGATCTCAATTACATTGTGAAGACTCCAGATAGGAGAAAACCAAAACAATTGTGTCACATTAACATGCTGAAGCCTTATCATGACAGAAATGCAAGGGTTGCAGCTGTCACTTCAGATTCTCCAATGGTCAAAACGTGTGAAGATGAGGGGGAGTTTCAAGATGATGAACCAAGAATTAAAGCTGAAGTTCTTTCATGTAAATTGTCAAATTCTGAAGTGTTGCAAAATCTTGATGTAAAACTCCAGCACTTAGAACCCTCACAGAAAGATCAGTTTGAGAGGTTGATCAAGAAATATGAGGATCTGTTTCCTGATGTTCCAAAAAGAGTTTCTATAGCCTCTCATGATGTAGATGTTGGTGATGCCAAACCAATAAAGCAGCATCCGTACCGAATGAATCCTCAAAAGAGAAAGATTGCTGAGAAAGAGGTTGAGTACATGTTAAAACATGATATTATCAGACCCTCCAACTCAGATTGGAGTTCACCCTGTGTGCTAGTTCCAAAACCTGATGGAAGTACTAGATTCTGTACAGATTATCGCAAAGTCAATGCTGTAACTAGAACTGATGTGTTTCCAATACCTAGGATTGATGATTGTATCGATAGAGTAGGGCAAGCAAAGTTTCTGCCCAAGATTGATTTATTGAAGGGTTATTGGTGTGTGCCTTTAACTGAGAGGGCCAAGAGCATCTCTGGGTTGTACCAGTATGAAGTCCTACCCTTAGGGATGAAAAATTCCCCAGCCACATTCCAAAGGATGATACAGTCTACAATCGCCGGATTGCCACACACGGGTGCATACATCGATGACCTGATCACATGGAGTGACTCCTGGGAAAAACATCTAAAAGATGTAGAGACGTTGTTCCAGCGCCTGACCCAGGCCAACCTGACTGTTAACCTGACCAAGAGTGACTTTGGTTGTGCTACTGTCACCTATCTTGGCTACGTCATAGGCCAGGGTAAGGTGGCACCCATAAATGCTAAAGTCCAAGCCATCATGGACTTTCCAGTTCCTGACCACAAAAAAGCTTTGCGCCGCTTCCTTGGAATGATCGGGTACCACCGCAAGTTCTGCAAGAACTTTGCTGAGATTGCTCTCAGTCTAACTAACCAACTGAAGAAAGGCGTAAAGTTCACTTGGGATGATGCATGCCAGAGAGCCTTCGATCACCTGAAGTCTCTGCTGTGTCACTTCCCCGTGCTCAAATCTCCTGACTTCAACAAACCGTTCTCCATCGCGGTCGATGCTAGCGACCAAGCTTGTGGATCTGTGCTCCTACAGAGAAGTGACTCTGATGACATTGAGCATCCTGTGGCATACTTCTGCAGGAAGTTCAATCGCCACCAAACGAACTATTCCACAATAGAGAAGGAACTGTTGGCTATCGTCCTTTCTTTACAACACTTCGAGGTTTATGTTTGTACAGGACAAAAGCCAATGAATGTGTACACTGACCACAATCCGTTAATGTTTTTGAGTAAGATGAAAAACAAGAATCGGAGATTGTTGAATTGGAGTTTGATTTTTCAGGAGTTTGACTTGGAAATTAAGCATGTGAAGGGTACAGACAATGTAATTGCTGATTGCTTATCCCGTGTTTGAATATATATATATATATATATATATATATATATATATATATATATATATATCATGTGTTTATTTGAATATTGTATGATATATATATATATATATATATATATATATATAGACAAGTGTTCACTTAACCATTTTGTATTGAAAAGAAAAATTTTGCCTTTATGAGTCAAAATTTTTCCCTTTTGGAATGGAGGTGTAATGTGAATATAGGCCATTAGATGACAGCATTTACCTTTCTTTGATTGAGCTCAGACTGGAGCTAGGTTTAGACATGTCCTGGGGCATGTCCCCGAAAATTAAAAAAAAGAGGTCTAAATGTGGGTGGGGTCTGCAAAAGAGTATATAAGGAAAAGAATTGAGACAGTAAAGTAGTAGGAGAAATTGCAAAAAGAAGGATACGTGTGACCAGACCTGTCATTCTGTTCAAGACCTGTGAAGTTTTCTTTTGTGGGTTTTTGCCTGTGTTAGAGCATTTTTCCTTGCCCAGGACATCACCAAGCCACCCCAACAAAGAGGGACTGTAAATATTTCTGTTCTTCTTGTAAATCAATCTTGGTTATTAGTTGTAGGTTAGTATTAGTCTTTGTCTTTTCATTAAATGTGTTTAAGTTTTTAAAACTGTGTCTGTCATCCCTTGCTGTTGCTGTTATGTTGAAAATGTAATAACAAATTGGGGCCATAACATGTGCCATTTTTAACATTTTATACCAAAAAAAAAAAAAGACACCATCCACCAACATGATCAAATTGGCGGTTTTCGAAAGATGAGATGCCTTTTAGATCGAACTTGTTACAAATCATTACTTAAAATTATTGTATCAATGAATATTGATACATCAATGAACATCCAAGTGGAAAAAAATAATTTGTATGCTGGGTTATTCCAGCTCAAATCAACCAATTTACAATATATGATTTTCATCATATGATCTTTTGTTATTTACCAATTCATGGTAAAAATATGGGATTGTTACATAACTGGCCACATGCCCAAATTAGGATGTGAAAATAAGGCATTTTAGGAAAATTTTTACCTCAACCAAAATTATAAAAATTGTTCTGGCTCTACCAATGAATTGATAAACGTAGTTGTCCTCAAGATGTGGCCCAATATGTCAAAAAATTACAGGAGAAAAAAATTTCAATGCTTTATCAAGCATACCCTTTGATTTATAAGAGCACAAAGGAGGCAGTGATTTTTAACTTTTTTCATTTTCAGCCATTTAAGAGCCTTATGAGAAGAAAATGGTACAAGCAACAGCAAATCTGACTGCATTTTCACCAAGTTATTCCAAGGCACTTGATTTCGAAGCTGTAAATTGGAAACAATTTGAGATGTTCTTGCTTGAAGTTACGCCGAGAGGCAAGTTTGGTAAAATGGGAAAAAAAAAATTATCAAAATTTCCAGGGGCTGTTACTTAAGAACTATGTGAGATACATAGCTAATAGTTTGGGTTACTGCATAAATATGGTGCAGGGGCACCTGTGATTTTTTTTCAGAAGAATCTGGAGGAGTGACCTGGGAGCCACTGGTTGATTTGAGCTGGAATGACCCTGCTTCAATTAGCAATAACCTGTGTTAAAAAGTTTTTGACAGTCCTACAGAATCGGAAATAATTAAATATTTTAAATGACCAGTTGATAGCAGTTCGCACAGATAATAAACAAATTATTTGAACTCTTTCATGAAGTTTTCAGCTACTTTGGTGTCCTGCTCCTTGACTGCATATCTACATCCAGTTGTAGTGCTTGGAACTTCAACCTTGGCAATCATGTGTTGCACAGGTACACAGCATAGGTCCTCCCTCCTAGGCCAGAAAAAACTACTTGCTGGGCCGTGCGGATGCATGATCTGTGATCAAATTAAATGGCATTCTTAACACATCCTCGGTAGGACAGCTAAATTGTATTAGATAATTATTGTAACACTTCTGAATTAATTACAAACTTGAATTTTTGGCCCTGTTAAGGTTGTAATATTTCAATATCTAAGCACTGCATTTGGGTTATTCTTCAAGTGCAAGTTAAAATTTATGACAAAGCATTTTTTTTGAGTTTGAGCTTTCCATCATTAACGATGCACATTTAATAAAATAATATTTGAATATGCCTTCGACGCCACTAAATGCTGTGTCCACAAAAATACAATTTTCAAAAATGTATTGACAGAAGGAGAACATCACAAATTTTGGAAATGTTAAAGGGGACCTAACATGCTGATCCCTCTTTTAATTCATATTAGTAATGTCCATGCTCAACCTCTGAAAGGTTTCTAAACATAAGATACAGGGATTTTGCCGTAATCCAAGAACGTGATTGTGTCAGCGTGATTTCCTCTCTGAGCAGCTCCTCCCGATATCTTCATGAGATCTGGGTAAAACCTGACGTCAGGTTGCGCTGTCCAATTAGTACAGACTTAGCCAGAGGCAACCACTGCGCTGGACCTGCCCACACTGGAAACTATTCTAGCAGGCACAAACAACGGCAGATCATACTATGCCTTGGTTGCGTCTACACTTTTGGAAATACAAAAGAAGAACTGCAGATCATTTGAGGTGCAATTTTGTCAGTATCTCTCCCAAAGCTACTTGCCTGTTTACTTTTGGAGGCGAAAAAAAAAAACTAATATTTCTCTTCCCAAAGACGATGCCACCAGAAATCAGTGGGTAGCTTTTTTTTGTTTGCTGGCAGCAAACAGCCACGGCCAAAGGGAACGTTAGCCATTTGTGCTCAACATTTCACCAAAGACAGCTTTGTCAATAAAGGATAATTCGACACAGGATAAGCGTTTCAGCTGCTTCTCAAGCCTGAAGCAGCTGCATCGATCAGGCACTTGGAGCCACAAGCTGTAAGTAACAATAAAACAGCAAATAAAGTAAGTGATCAATTCACTACATCCAATATATGGGTCAATGACATTTTTGAGTTTCAAACCATCAAAAAAATTAAAATGCAGTTATAAGTCAGGTTCAGCTTTTCCTGTGTTAACCCACAAGTGTATTTTTGATTTTTGTGAGTGACCCTCGCAAAGGATGGCAATATATGACATTTTAATGCATTTGCCTGTATACACCCCTTAAAAATGTCATGCGGTAAAACTAATTTATTTTCAATATAATATTAAAATGAATGTTAGTGGCTCTGTTACCAACAATCAAAATGTCATTATTTATCTACACAGATGCTATACCCAGTTGCAGAATGTCAATACTAGAATTTCAAATATTAGATATTTAGTCTTTTAAGACAGCTGCATGTTATTTGTCAACATTTGTTACACCTTTTTTCAATTAGAGAGGCAAAACTGCTTGAATATCTGGCATATCTTTGGATTTTATTAGCTCTTCTTGATTGTGTTCATAGACAATTTAGGTTAATAGAGTACTTTGTTTATTAATTTCAAAATTAAGCGTTTTACTGCATGACATATTTTGTTTTACCGCATGACATAGCAAAACTGTATTAGATCTTAACACATAAATGTAACAAGTTGAAGATGGCTACTTCTGAAAAATGCCTAAGATACTCAGGGCTTTCAAAGTGAAACTTATAATTACATTAAAATGTATTTTCCAACTGAAAATCCAGAATCATAATAAAACTATTTATTTGGTAATATTCATAACATTAATCTGAAATATGAATAAAATATCCTCATTAATAGTCAATTTATTGATATCTTTATTTACTTCAAGTCATCACAGACAATTTATACTAGTGTCGATGATAAAGACTAATTCAGGCTTTAAGAGAATGCAGCCTGTACTGACATAATTGACATGTATACGGACATTACTACCATCGTATACTTTCACAGTTATATCATTCCCTTCTCTTTTCTAGTCTCTCCTCTCAAGATCTGCCCCGATCTCTGCACGGAAACTTGCACCCCTCGCTTTGCTGGAAAGAGGCATCTGTAAAAAAGTACAACCCAATTCCAAAAAAGTTGGGACAAAGTGTAAATTATGAATAAAATCGAAATGCAATGACTTTCAAATCACATCAGCCAGTATTTTAATCACAATAGAGCAGAGATAACAGCAAATGTTGAAACTGACAAATTTTACAATTTTATCCACAAAATGAGATCATTTCAAATTTGATGGCTACAACAGATCTCAAAAAGTTGGGACAGGCGCCTGTTTACCATGGTGTTGCATCCGGTCTTGTTTTTAAACACAGAGTGGAGGCGTCTGGGCATTGAGGAGACGGGTGTCTTGCATGTAGCCATTGGAATTTGATTCCACTCTTGTTTAATACAGGCTACCAGCTGCTGGAGAGTTTTGGATCTCCTTTGACTGATTTTTCATTTAATTATGAGCCAAATGTTCTCAACTGGTGAAAGATCAGGACTGCAGGCAGGGCAGTTCAGCACAAAGGCTCTTTTACAACGAAGCCATGCTGTAATAGCTGCAGTATGTGGCTTTGCATTGTCCTGCTGAAATACACAAGGCCTCCCCTGGAATAGATTTCATCTGGAGGGGAGCATACACCTTTATATACCTTTCAGCATTCATGGCGCTTTTTAAAACATGCAAGTGTCCCACAGCATATGCACTAATGCATCCCCATACAATCAGAGATGCTGGCTTTTGAACTGAACGCTGATAACAGGAGGGGTGGTCTTTATCCTCTTTAGCTTAGAGGACATGACGCCCATGATTTCCAACAAGAATGTCAAATTTGGACTCGTCTGACCACAGGACACTTTGCTGCTGTCCATTTTCCTGGGCCAATTTAGTAATTTGAGTGACAGAATCATGTCGGAGTGATGCAGTGGTGTCTGAGGCCCGAAGATTACGGGCATCCAGTAAAGGTCTTCGGGCTTGTCCTTTACACACAGAGATTTTTTCGGTTTCTGTGAATATTTTGATGATGTCATGCACTGTCGATGATGAGACCTTCAAAGCCTTTGCAATTTGCCATTGAGGAACATAGTTTTTAAAGTATTCCACAGTTTTTTGTTTTTTTTTTTTTTAATGCAAGCCTTCACTGGTTGGAGAGCCTCTGGCCATCTTTACTTCTGAGAGACTCAGCCTCTCTAAGAAATCTCTAAGAGATTTTATTCACAATTTATATTACGTCCCAACTATTTCGGGATTGGGGTTGTAAAATAATGTTTAAAATATACAAAAATGTATTACAAATGTTCAATGTAATTAGGAATAACTGTACAAACTTTACAAATGATTAAAACAATTAAGAAAGAAAAAGATAATTCAGTTTAAATCTTCTGTGTCATGAGGTAAAACAGCATGTCATTTGTAAAAATGTTTGTCCACATGACAATATTTTGTTTGCATGACGGATTCCATCATTTTCATTCCTAACAGGTAGTTGCATGGCCACCTATTCACCACACTAACCTTGACCTATAAACTTTAAATTTCATGTGTAAATGTTTCATGTTTATAAAATGTTCAACTTTATCAATACTTTTTTGACGTTGGACCGCATGACGCTCAAATCTGCGACACTTTGTATGACCCCCGGAAAAGGTGGTAATAACTTAATATAGGAGCACATTTTTGAACTTTCCTCAAACTCTGGTTGTCCTCACATGACTTGAGTCATATTTCTTATGTACAAAATGGCTTCCAATATTTGTTTCACTACATGACATTGAGGGAAATCTGTCTCTGCAGAACAAAGTGATTTAGATATTAATGACATTTATTAAAGATATATCCTCTTAATACTTTGCAGTGCTTTTCTGTACACTATAAAAAATATGCCAAAGACCAAAGTTGATGATTTTAAACATTTTTAATCATTTTAAAAGCAGTTGACATTTTTTTGAAATTAAGTCACTACCATTTTACCGCACGACATTTAGCACTTTAATGGTGTCAAAGTCTACCAATTTTGCATTTTTCATGCAAATATGAATAGTGAGGAGGGAGAATGATGTAAGATTTATGAATATAAACCATATCAAACTTATTTTATACAAGAACGTAATAGAAATTTCCCCTGGAAGCAAAAATCAGTGTGGCACGTCACACACCCATAAGCAACTTGTCCGCGCTAACGAACTTACGGTCTGCAAAACCTGTATTATGTTCTTAACATAACCCAGCTCTCTCTAGCTGTCATGTAGGATCCATAAAGCCGCTTTCACATCAGACACAAAACAAATTTTTCGCAGGACAGATTAGCCTACATTCAAAGTCAATGCTAAGACGCGAATTCAAGCGTTATAGGTGCGTTAAGCAGCTTTCACACCGGACGCGAAATGAATTTTTCATACGACAGATTACATTCAAAGTCATGACCACTTCTCAGCCACTGCGTGTTAGTTTGCGTGCTCTGCTAATTAAAAATGCTCCTGGTTAACTTTGATGCAGCAATTATGACCGGTATGCTTGTGTTACTTCGGTAAGCATCAA
The DNA here is from genome assembly GCA_029721435.1 of Gymnothorax reevesii. Taxonomy (NCBI): domain Eukaryota; kingdom Metazoa; phylum Chordata; class Actinopteri; order Anguilliformes; family Muraenidae; genus Gymnothorax; species Gymnothorax reevesii. The sequence continues at coordinate 97,299,349 of CM056575.1, forward strand.
TGTGGCAGTTTCATCATAATGTTGCCTGATTGTAGCCACTACAGTTGAAGCTAACCGGAGAGGTGCTGTAAGTGTCTGCCGAGTTGGGCTGCAGTTAGACCAGACATAGATTTTGCAGAGCTTGGGGTGTGGTTTTGGGTGCTTATGAAACGATCGCTTCACTTATCCATGACCGGGGTAAGCCTGATACATCTCCAATGGCTGGGCAAGCTCTCTGATACTACCGGTGAAAGCAATAGGGAAGTGCATAGGCTAATGTGTTGGGTATAACAAACGCTGCATTGCCATCGATTAAACATCAAATTCTTTCCTGTAAAAGTGATCGATTCGGTAGCTCCACATAAGCAACAGTTCACGCAGACGGAACTTGCATTCTGTAAAACCTGTATTATGTTCATGACATAACCAGAGCTGTCTAGCTCTCGCACGCTATCCATAATGTGCCCATTTTCCACAAGGAAAAGCTGGTCATTCCGAAGCAATAAGTAAACCATTACCATTGGCAATTTCCAAAAAGGCCGTTTAGCTTTGAGCTTTCACCCTTCCATCATAAACCAGCGCGGAAGCTGTTCGCTTCTCCATGCTAACAACACACCACAGCTTTGCACACGAACCAGCAGGTCCCAATACACAGTGAAGCAGTCCATAAGCTGTTGATCCGCTTTTAGCTGCCCCTCACTGTCTATGTTTCCCTCTAAACTCAGACCCACTGGATTTCTACGGTCTCTAGTCTACACTTGGGCATGTTGACCCGTTCTACAAATGTGTCTATATGGGGTGGATTCTAGCTTCCCCTGCATCCTAGCTAGGAGTAGTAAAACCGCTGTACTCTCCAACTATTGCAAACTGTAGCCGATAGCAAATTTGTGCTTGAGCTGCCAGACTTTCGCACTGCGTCCTCCACTTTCTCCGTTGCGTTTATTAGAACAAGTTAATTTCATGAGGTCTATACACAGGTACTGTGTTTTATTGCAGAATTTCCCCGCTGATTCCTTTGCTCAGATGGCAGACGCATCTCACGTTTCAGTGTGACACTGCATCGTCCCGCCTAGATCCGCCCTCCACAGAGCTGGCCAGTCAGAAGAAAGTGGGCACACGGGGAGTGGGGGCAATAGCGGAAGAGCCACCCCAATGAGGCTTTTCAGGCAGAGACTACTATGGACTACAAATGGGGTTTTTGAGGATGGCAGTACGAGCGAAATAAGTACCCAGGGCTCCAGACTAACTGTTTGCATTGGTTGCACTGGTGCGTCTAACTTTTTTTTTTTTAGGTGCTCCAGCACAAAATTAGGTGCACCCAAATTTTTCACTGCGTCGCCTTTAACGCCATAAGGTCACCTTTTTAATCGCTCTCCATAACTTTCATATAATGTGAATGATTTTTAAACAAGAATAAGGTGTAGTGAAATGCTTGTCTTTATTTCATAGAACAGCTCTCACTAAAAGCACAATTATATATAAAAAGAAAAATAAAGTGCTTCACTGAGCTGAAATTTAACATTTCAAACTGAAACATTTCAAGTGAAATAAAACATTTCAAAATAAAACATGCAACTGTTTAAAGAGCTTCACTGAACTGAGACCTAACATGTCTCAATCTAATAGCAGTCTCTCCTTGCTGTCACATGCCCCTCAGATGGTTAACTGCAGCACCAACAGCACCTAGAGCAACCGTTTTCCCAGCATAAATTCAAAGGAAAAAAAAGATCATGCAGGTCACTAGCCTGTAATTTGCAAAGGGAAAACAGTTTGTGATCTTCGCCTACTTATCTCTTTACTTATTCATTTTTAATAATATTTTTATTTCTATTATTTAAATAATAGATATTCACTTTGTTCACTTGCCTTTGACCTTGCCTTTTTGTTAATAGTCTAGATCTGTAACAATGGAACGTGTTCTGTCACTTACTGTTAGCACTTTTACTTGTCTCCTAGGAGGTCTGCACTTCTGTACTGTTCTTATGCACTTTTGTACGTCGCTCTGGATAAGAGCGTCTGCTAAGTACCTGTAATGTAATGTAAATATTTTTAAATATAATATTTAGGACTATACAATTTTCTTAAGATTAATATTTCGTTATCTCTCATGCTGTAATGTGTCTGTGCCTTCAAACTTACCTCGTGCATGTCCATGCTCCACCTCGATGTGTCCAATTAAAATGTTGACCGGTCTCCCTTTGCGCAAAATGCGGCTGTAGACGATCACACACTCCTTGGTAGAGACGTCTGTGTCGCTCTCAATCATGAAGGACATGTATGTGGCGTTTCCGATGTCTGCAGCTGTATTTTGCTTTAAGGTGTCGGCTATTACCCCAATGAATTGGGCACATGCCGTACCATTGCTATACGTCGGGTTTACGTTTAATCCATTTTTCTTCGGCAACTCCTCTTTGCTAATGTTGTATGCAACATTTTTCAAAGGACCTGATTACTCTCTGCCACTGAAATGCAGCTAGGAGAGGGGCCAGTTTCTGTGCACACTTGTCACGGCACAACGTGTGTTTTTAGACATGTTATGTATTTTTAAGTTTCGATACGAAACTTTGTATCGCGGCTCCGTTTCTTGACGGGATGGACACTCGGTAGTGGGGATGGATGGGATTATAGTAGTAGGGCTGGTTGTAGGCTTAGTTTTCTTAATGAAAAAACTTTCGATATTTCGGCCTCGCTTCATTTTCCCTCGTTTTGTCACGTTTCGTTCATTTTTCCGTTTCAGTTAGTCAGCCACTCTGGCGCTCAGGTCGCGCGCAACTTTTTACCACACACAACTTACCAATCAGAGGCAAAGACCCGCCCGAGCTCTGTCTCTTATTGGTTTAGAACACGGTATGATCCTACCATGATGAGTGCCTGAGTTCGGTCACAGGAGAACACAAAGTGACGATGCGCTTACGAAATAAATTTAAGTTTTAACCCATAAAAATGATGACATCATCAGGTGCACCGGTGCGACCTAGCAAAATTATTAGTCGCACTCTTAAAAATTTTGGTCGGGTCGCACTCTGGAGCCCTGCCTATTTGGTGACTTCTTGGTGATATTTGAGCCTTTTATCGCCAAAAATCATCGATAGCATCCTGAAAAATATCACAATCAACGAGATATCCGCCATAAGCGCCTGTTGTAAAATGTTGATTGTTTGTCAGTCAGTGGAGGGGGCGGGGCTTAGCCATAGCTCAATTGGGGGCGTTGCAGAGGGCCGGTGTGTTGCACTGTTGCCTAACAGCAAGAAGGTCTGGAGTTCGAATCCAGCCAGCGGCATCTATGTGGAGATTTGTTATATTCTCCCCGCTTCCACACTGGTTTTCTGTGGCTTCACCCCAGGAAACCAAACAATGTACACCATTCAGCCAAAACATTATGACCAGAGACATTGATTATCTCATGACAATGGCACTTGTCATTTGGTGGGATATACAGCGCCCTCCATAATTATAGGCACCCCTGGTTAAGATGTGTTCTTTAGCTTCTAATAAATTCAGTTTTGTTCAAAATGGTACAGGACCACAATGAAAAAAAGAGGAAGATCCAACCTTTAATTCAAGTGCATTTATTCAGTGGGAAAGAATTCCCACATTAAGAAATAATTCTTTTACATCAACTCATTTGTGCCACAATTATTAGCACCCCTGATGTGAATACTTTGTACAACCCCCTTTTGCAAACAAAACACCTAATCGTTGGGGGAATTGTGCTATTTTTAACATTTTATACCAAAAAAAATGACGCCATCGACAAACATCAAATTGACTGTTTTAGAAAGATTTGATGCCTGTCATTAACCCCTTTCTGCAGATGTAGATGCCCGCGTCTATAGACCTGCACATTGGAAGTACGCTGTTACTGTACTCGATCACTAGATAGCACCCCCGGATCAGTTATTGAATGTTCACAAGCAAGCAGACCTCGAACGCGGTTCTGAATACGGTGAAGTTCACTCCACTCCCTGTTTTTTGAGAGCTGCATGAATTAAACTCCTCAGCTAAGCCTGATGTGCAAACTGGTCAGTATCCTTGCCCATAGTGTCGATTCAGCAGTTTGAAAAAACGATATCTTGACACAGAAAAAATCGTTATCCTTAGTAGCAACCAGTTTAGCCACAGTGAGCTAACAGTATTCCAATTAGTAGTTCATACAAATCAGTTTTCTGAGGCAAAAAAATCGACATGGTATTGATTCTCTCACATTCTATTGCCTATTACAGTTGTCCCATACAAAAAAAATTGTAGTTCCCTACCGTGGATTTACGCGTAGATTCCTTCATTGCCAAATCCAGCGCTTCCTTATATCCACCCGAGTACTGGCGTTGATAGCCAATCACTCAACCATACACTCAAGCTCTTCTGCGTAATTGTAGAGTTACACTTCATGGCCTCGTGAAGTTTCCCTGATAACAATGTATTGATCGGCTCGTTTCTTATCCAATTCCCGAGTGTTTAAACATTTTAGAGTAAGTGAAACACATTGATTGGACAAACACAGAGCATACAAACCAATGCGTATCAGCAGGCTCGGTTGTATCCTGTCTACGTTATGCACATTACGCGGCTAAAATAGACGGGATTTATAGAAAATCGGTTCGCAAAACTGGCCTTGAAGTGTTCAGTTACATTACAGGATTTAAATGAGAACGATATGCTCTATTGGAATTATTTCGAATGAAACAGGACCGGAGGGTATTTGCTACTGGGTACATCGGTCTCTATTTTATACAGTCAATGTCTCTGGAGGAGGGATTCACGAAAAAGGTCAGGCTGCTATTTTTGTTTGTTTTTTTTTTTTTCTGTTTCGGAATGTATATGTACTCAACAAAGTCGAATGTCGAGGTTTTTTTCCTGTTTAAAACGCGAACTGCCCGTGCATTTTGGTGTGGACCCCCGGTACGTTCATTGCACGTTTCTTTTGAATCGGGAGACGCAATGGATTTGATATTCCCTGAAAGTGGAGTGTCTGTTCAGTTAAAATAAGGTATATTTCAGAATTCAGATATTACTGTGTTCGTGAGGTGTACTTGCTCCTTATAAGTGTTGAAATGGGTTCGTGAGCTTTGAAGAGGGGACTGGTAGCTTTCATTACAGGGTGAATGTTCTGACCGTTTAATTAGCAGTTTATTTAATGCGTGTTTGTGCTGGCTTTGAAGAGAAATGGCCAAAACTCTAAACTTTATTATGGAGAAAAGGCACGTTCGTATTTGGAAAGATTACTGGTGACCACTGATATTCAACTGCACTGATATTGATAAATTCATACTAAACTCAACCAGAAAATCATTCGTTCATATTAAATTTCATGCCTTAAAGCTTTAATTGTATTAAATACATGATTTTTTTAATGATTTGACAGCAAATCATTTTGAGACTTTGGGGAGACACTTGGGTAGCTGTATAATTTGGCTAATAGCATGTAGGTAATCTAGAATGTAATGTTGAAGATGAATTCTACTTGTGCTCAAGGAGTTTATGATACCATAAATGTATAGTTTTAAGCCCCAGCAGTTTTTCAATCGTCAGAATTATTTTTTTTGCAATTTCAATGGTGAATTCTCATGAAGATTTTTTATGTTTGCTGCTCATTTTCTCTACCAAAATCACGAAAATAAACTGAAATACAATGTAATTCTAAATGCTGTAAGTGTCTTTCCTGAATTGAGCCACATTTTTCCTCTTAGTGAAGCTTAAATCTTGAATTATACAGCATTAAAGTGGGTAACCCATAAATAGCCAAATTTGGCTTCTGCACAAAGGGGTTAAAGGGAACCTAATATGCCATTTTTCCAAGTTTATATTTCGGTCTTTGACTCCCCTAGAGTTCTCCTAATTGCACAAAATACAAAACCCAAAACCAGTGAAGTTGGCGCGTTGTGTAACTCGTAAATAAAAACAGAATAAAATGATTTGCAAATCCTTTTCAACCTATATTCAATTGAATACACTGCAAAGACAAGTTACTTAATGTTCGAACAGGGAAACTTTGTAATTTTTTGCAAATATTAGCTCATTTGGAATTTGATGCCTGCAACATGTTTCAAAAAAGCTGGCACAAGTGGCAAAAAAGACTGAGAGGTATGCTCATCAAACACTTATTTGGAACATCCCACAGGTGAACGGGCTATTTGGGAACAGGTGGGTGCCATGATTGGGTATAAAAGCAGCTTCTCTGAAATGCTCAGTCATTCACAAACAAGGATGGGGCGAGGGTCACCACTTAATGAACAAATGCGTGAGCTGAAACATTCCTCAACGAGCTATTGCAAGGAATTTAGGGATTTCATCATCTACGGTCCGTAATATCGTCCAAAGGGTTCAGAGAATCTGGAGAAATCACTGCACGCAAGCGACAAGGCCAAAAACCAACATTGCCTGTGACCTTCTATCCCTCAGGCGGTACTGCATCAAAAACCGACATCGGTCTGTAAGGGACATCACCACATGGGCTCAGGAACACTTCAGAAAACCACCGTCAGTAACTGCAATTCGTCGCTACATGTGCAAGTGCAAGTTAAAACTCTACAATGCAAAGCGAAAGCCATTTATCAACAGCACCCAGAAACACCGCCGGCTTCGCTGGGCCCAAGCTCATGTATGGTGGACTGATGCAAAGATGAAAAGTGTTCTGTGCTCGAGTCCACATTTCAAATTGTTTTTGGAAACTGTGGACGTTGTGTCCTCCGGACCAAAGAGGAAAAGAACCATCCGGACTGATATAGGCGCAAAATTCAAAAGCCAGCATCTGTGATGGTATGGGGGTGTATTAGTGCCCAAGGCATGGGCAACTTGCATATATGTGAAGGCACCATTAATACTGAAAGGTACATACAGGTTTTGGAGCAACATATGTTGCCATCCAAGCAATGTCTTTTTCATGGACGCCCTTGCTTATTTCAGCAAGACAATGCCAAGCCACATTCTGCACGTGTTACAACAGCATGGCTCCGTAGTAAAAGAGTGCGGGTACTAGACTGGCCTGCCTGTAGTCCAGACCTGTCTCCCATTGAAAACGTGTGGCGCATTATGAAGCGTAAAATACGACAACGGAGACCCCGGACTGTTGAACAACTTAAGAAGTACATCAAGCAAGAATGGGAAAGAGTTCCACCTGTAAAGCTTCAAAAATTGGTCTCCTCAGTTTCCAAACGTTAACAGAGTGTCGTTAAAAGGAAAGGCGATGTAACACAGTGGTAAAAAGGCCTCGGTGCCAACTTTTTTGCAGTGTGTTGCTGCCTTTAAATTCTAAGTGAATGATTATTTGCAAAAAAAAAATAAAGTTTCTCAGTTTGAACATTAAACATCTTGTCTTTGCAGTGTATTCAATTGAATATAAGTGGAAAAGGATTTGCAAATCATTGTATTCTGTTTTTATCTACGATTTGCATAACGTGCCAACTTCACTGGTTTTGGGCTTTGTAAAAAAAAAGGGTACCAGGGCTCCAGAGTGCGACCAATTTGGTCGCACATCCGACGAAAATTTTTAAGAGTGCGACTAATAATTTTGCTAGGTCGCACCGGTGCACCTGATGATGCCCGGGTTAAAACTTAAATTTATTTCGTAAGCGCATCGTCGCTTTGTGTTCTCCTGTGACCGAACTCAGGCACTCATCATGGTAGGATCATACCGTGTTCTAAACCAATAAGAGACAGAGCTCGGGCGGGTCTTTGCCTCTGATTGGTAAGTTGTGTGTGTTAAAAAGTTGCGCGCGACCTGAGCGTCAGAGTGGACCTGACTAACTGAAACGGAAAATGAACGAAACGTGACAAAACGAGGGAAAATGAAGCGAGGCCGAAATATCGAAAGTTTTTTCATTAAGAAAACTAAGCCTACAACCAGCCCTACTACTATAATCCCATCCATCCCCACTACAGAGTGTCCATCCCGTCAAGAAACGGAGCCGCGATACAACGTTTCGTATCGAAACTTAAAAATCCATAACATGTCTAAAAACACACTTTGTGCCGTGACAAGTGTGCACAGAAACTGGCCCCTCTCCTAGCTGCATTTCAGTGGCAGAGAGTAATCAGGTCCTTTGAAAAATGTTGCATACAACATTAGCAAAGAGGAGTTGCCGAAGAAAAATGGATTAAACGTAAACCCGACGTATAGCAATGGTACGGCATGTGCCCAATTCATTGGGGTAATAGCCGATACCTTAAAGCAAAATACAGCTGCAGACATCGGAAACGCCACATACATGTCCTTCATGATTGAGAGCGACACAGACGTCTCTACCAAGGAGTGTGTGATCGTCTACAGCCGCATTTTGCGCAAAGGGAGACCGGTCAACATTTTAATTGGACACATCGAGGTGGAGCATGGACATGCACGAGGTAAGTTTGAAGGCACAGACACATTACAGCATGAGAGATAACGAAATATTAATCTTAAGAAAATTGTATAGTCCTAAATATTATATTAAAAAATATTTAAATAATAGATATAAAAATATTATTATTAAAAATGAATAAGTAAAAAGAAAAGTAGGCGAAGATCACAAACTGTTTTCCCTTTGCAAATTACAGGCTAGTGACCTGCATGATCTTTTTTTCCTTTGAATTTATGCTGCCACAAAGCAAGCATTTGCACTTGGTCATCAGTTTGCAGATTGGCTGGGGAAAACGGTTGCTCTAGGTGCTGTTGGTGCTGCAGTTAACCATCTGAGGGGCATGTGACAGCAAGGGGAGACTGCTATTAGATTGAGACATGTTAGGTCTCAGTTCAGTGAAGCTCTTTAAACAGTTGCATGTTTTATTTTGCAATGTTTTATTTTACTTGAAATGTTTTAGTTTGAAATGTTTAATAAAGTGCTTCACTGAGCTGAAATTTTTCTTTTAATATATAATTGTGCTTTTAGTGAGAGCAGTTCAATGAAATAAAGACAAGCATTTCACTACACCTTATTCTTGTTTAAAAATCATTCACATTATATGAAAGTTATGGAGAGCGATTAAAAAGGTGACCTTATGGCGTTAAAGGCGACGCAGTGAAAAATTTGGGTGCACCCAATTTTGTGCTGGAGCACCTAAAAAAAAAAAAGTTAGACGCACCAGTGCAACCAATGCAAAAAGTTAGTCTGGAGCCCTGATAGGGTTACACTATGCATTGGAGGGATACATTAATGAATTTAGAGTGGAGAAGGTCAACAAAAGGTTTAAATTAGAAGCCATTATATTTTCAGGTGTCAGTGCAAACTGACAATAACCGCATCTCGTTTCCGTCACCCTCTCACACAAGATAGAGGATCAGCATTGTTCATGCACCACAGGGTAATAAATTAAATTTACGCATAATTATTGCTTGCTACCGAATTAAAGAAATCTAAACTGACATGACTGAACTCCTGTAAACAAGGTGACATGATGAACAACGCAGCCAGGAGCTCATGTTAAGCCAATGGGTCAGTCCATGTCAAATCACCCAACAGAAAAAGCTGGTTGCTGCACCATTTTCAAATTTAACAAGCTTCCACTATCTTAAAGATAATTCCAAAAGAACATGCCATGCAAAATTTTAGATCTCCAATTCAAATAGTTTTCAAGCAAAATAGTTTTTAAGTTTCAGCAATTTAGGCCTGAACCAGCCCCCCCTAATCCTCGAGGGTATTTTTTAGAAGTGCTTGCATCTCAGCTTCTAGGCAACATAGCATCACCAAATTTGACATGCAAGTTCTCTGTAAGTAGCTTGTTAAATAACAAGCCTTCTAGCCTTCTAGCTAGTGTGTAGTAGGTACTGGAGCTTGTCAAAAATGCCCAAATTTTCAAAAAATAAGCTCGCGAATGAGTTTTAGAAACCCTGAAAAACAAGAAATAGTGCTCATACCTGCTATAATACCCTCCAGTTCCATTCTTAACAACATTATGCAGTATTTTAGCAAATTAGAGCCCCTTAGCTTCATTATCTGCAGAGATATAATCAGCTGAATCTCTAATCAGAGTGAAAATTATTGAAAATTGCCAAAACTCGACAGGCCAGAAGTCAGAGTAGCACAGGTGGCAGGGTTATGAAACTTTGTGCAGGAAAGCATCTATCATTTGGCTGTTTCCACATAATAATTGCAAGTTTTCCCAATCACAGTATCATTGAATTTTTTTTCACATTTTGTAAGCCATTATCGGTAATTGATGATTCCAGAGTTGTGACCAAGTCATCATGTCCAAGTCAAATCAAGTCACTAGTCATTAGCTCAAACTCAAAGCAGACGAGGGAGAGCAATGAGTAGTGAAAGGGGGCAGGGGAACAAATTAGGCAATGAGCAAACTAATCAACAAGCAGAGTGGGGAGTGCTTACAGTACAAGACCTGAAAGTAGGCCAATATATTGCTTGTGTCTATGATGCCAAGTGCTGGTTAGGCATCACTGAACAAACAGCTGAGGAGCATGGAGATGTACTGGTGTTGTTTATGCATCCAAGTGGACCAGCAGTCTCTTTCAAATGGCCAGACAGGGAGGACAGATGTTGGGTTCCTGTGCAGCATGTACTGTGAATAATACCAGCGCCGAGCACAAACAGGAGAGCCCATGTCTACAGACTCAACTCAAAAATGAAAGGAAATGTTGCCAAGGCCTCTGAAGAGTTTAAAGATAACCACATGGAATAATGGTAATAGTGCCTGTTAACCTGCTGACCATGGTGTTTGCTCACCATTGTTGTTGTACTTGTAATTATCAGAACCATGCTCATGTAGTCACGTGACAAGTTCAATGAGTGAGAGCAACCTCTAACCTTACAGTTACACAATGGAATACACCTTTGTTTAATATGCAATAAAGCAGTTAAATCTTTGGTTCATAAACATTGGATGCATGTTCAATCATCAATGTTTGTAATGCCACTTTGGTGTATTCCTGTTGATCTGCTGAGATAGCAAAAGCTGAACCTCTTATCTAAATATTTCTGAAATATTGTCGGCCTGGTTTTTGGAAATAAAGTCAGTTGACCTTATACTAACTGATGTGCTCCCCTGTTATTTCTGTATATAATATTGCATTAGTACACTTAGTACATTTCATAAGGTTATCCTATGAAATCCAAACTATTCAGGTACACTGATGTACCACTCTAAGTAATATATAGTGATTATGGTATTTCTAAATGAATAAATAATTGATTATGGTTTTCTAAAAAATACCCTTGAGGATTAGGGGGGGGCTGGTTCAGGCCTAAATTGCTGAAACTTAAAAACTATTTTGCTTGAAAACTATTTGAATTAGAATCTAAAATTTTGCATGGTATGTTCTTTTGGCATTATCTTTAAGTTAGTGGAAGCTTGTTAAATTTGAAAATGGTGCCGCAACCACCCCTGGGTGATTTGACATGGACAGACCCCAATGTCCGTCAGTACTGAAGTTAGCCATAGGAGTTTACTTACTTTAGCTAACGTTAGCCAACTTAGCGATGTAAAAGATAACTTTACATTAATCTCCAGCGAAGTGACAAGATGTCGCCTTAAACACGATGTTGACTTAGCTTGGAACAAATGTAGACATCCTTGTTGACCTTTGTTAGCTACGTTAAGCTGATAGTGGAGTTTTCCACAAAGCTTTAAGCTGCTTTCACACTGGACCCGAAACAAATTTTTCGCACGACGCGAATACGCGTGGTTGCATTGACTTTGAATGTAATCTGTAGTGCGAAAAAAATCTTCCGGTGTGAATGCAGGGGGGTCATCCAAGTGAAAGGACCAGATATTCCTTGGGAGTGTTGCTGCACCATTTTCAAATTAGTCTCAAATTTACATGCCACTAGATAGTCACAAAAGTACTTTCTATGCAAAATTGTAGGCCTGTAGCTCAAATAGTTACTGAGTTATGGGGGTCTGAAATTTTCAGAATTTGGGCTATAAATAGCCAAGAAAAGCCTCGCCAGAATTTTTTGCATCTTTAAGTGGTTAATTTTCAGCCTGTAGACATATCAGAGAGCTGCAAGTTGGTATACAAGGCCTCTGCATGTAGCTAGTGCTCCACAAACATCCCCAGGTGTTTCCCTACACTCTGCAGGCCATGGGGGCTTGCTAAAAATGCCAAAAATTAAGAAAAACCAACTCGCGAGTGGGGTTTGGGGCCGTAAAGGTACTAGAAATACTGCACAGAAGTGTTCTGATATCCCTGGGTTCCATTCTACACAAACTTGTGTGATAACTTAGCAAACTGGAGCTTTCTAGATACCTCAGTTTGGGAAATATGAGCTCCCAAAGTTGGACGAGATTTTTAATCGGCTGTTTTTGGTGGCAAAAATCTCCACGTGGGACAGGTGTCAGAGACCCCAACTTTTTCTAAAAGACAGTTCCATCTGTCTTCTATCACTGTACAAAAAAGCAGCAGGGTTATATTTGTAGTTACTGAGATAATCTTTTTCAAAATGGCATGGGTGATGCCAAAATGGTTTTTTGCTTTTCAGTACTTTAAATTGGGATACAAGTATTAGTAGTCATTCCAATGGCAGTATTATGTATATTTTGTTCTTTTTCAAATGTTAATTGTTAAAGATGACTACTTTCAAAAAGTATAATGCCCTTTTTGTGTCACAAGGTCTAGCTTAGAGACATCCCTGTAGATATGTGGACACCGGGCGGGGCTTAGCCATAGGTCAATTACAGTGCGTTTCTCCAATTAGTAGCTTGCTAACTGGCCGTAATGCACATTCAGAAAATCCTGATTGATAATTACGACTGGTTTCAAGGCTGAATATTTGGCCTCACGGTGTCAAAAAGTTATCGCTGCTAGGTTTATCCAATGATGGCGTTTAGTAATATAACTTTGTGCACCCCAAACAGAAGCCTGACACTCGCCTAGTACAACTCATTACCTCGCGTAGGCAAACTAACGTTAAATTGTATCCAGCAATATATCATCGCACTCTACATCCGGTATCATTTGAATTTCGCAAAAGTTAACCATCTTGGTAATCACAAAGAATTCATGCATACTAGGTGGGAATGTACATTTTGTCAGGGGATATGGCCAACTTTTGTTATCCTTACAAACGTTAAACTGACGCCAGCGGCTTACCGTGGACATCTTTCTGAGAGATGTTTTGGGTCCGAATAAGGGATGACAATCGGCGCACGTCTCCTTTAAACACACATTCGTGAACTGGGAAATCTTCCGTGTTTCGGATGATGGGATTCTTGTTATTGTCGTCGACAGTACCGGCTGCTGTGTTCGTATTGGCGTTGATCTGCGATTGGAGATTCTGTTGTTGCTGCTGCGTCCCTGGGGGTTTAATTAGCTTATGATTGCAAAATATTTTATTTCCTTTGACTCTAGTCCTTGTGGACGAAGTGAATGTCCCAGCAGTAGCTTCCTCGTCCGGTTCCAGCAAATCCTCATCCTTGCTTGGCTTATGATCCTTACGCAGCGAACGGATCTTTTCTCCCGTCATTCTTAAATACACGAACCACGAAAAACCTCGGATCACAGTTTCATTTGCAAATGATTAGCCTCGAACCCAGTAGTTTTGTCGCTTGCAGAGCTGTTGCCAGCGGCAAGTTATAGGGTGCCTTGGGAATGCCGAGGCAGTAACAGAAAACTTCACGACATGAAAACATATAATTCTTCAAATAAAACGTGCAAAGACATTTTAAACGTGTACAACACAGAATCTCAACAAACCGCCCCTTTCATCACACAACACAAAGTCCCACAGACGGAAGCGGCACTAGTGTTGTTTCATCCCAGTTCTCCGAAAGACAGGTCTGCCATCTTCCACCTCCAATCTCGCGACAATTCCGTAAACAAGTCTTGGACTCAACTGTAAAGATACGTTATCGCGAGGCTTTGTTGTAAGCTAAAAGCACAAGGGGTGCGTTCGAGCGCATCTGTAAGTAAGCCGGCTGCGCGAGATTCTCGCGTAATTTTTCGGGAATCTCGCGCAGCTGGCTTACTTGCAGACCCGCTCGAACGCACCCTAAGTCAAAATGGACGAATTAAAATATTTCCTTTTATCTTTAGCTTTTTCATTTTCCATTTTCTAAGGGCGGCACAGTGGTTAGCATTGCTGTCTCACTGCAAGAAGGTCGTGGGTTCGAATCCGGCCTGGGGCCTTTCTGTGTGGAGTTTGCATGTTCTCCCCGTGTTGCGTGGGTTTTCGCCGGGTACTCCGGTTTCCTCCCACAGTCCAAAGACATGCATATCGGGCTAATTGGAGACACCAAATTGCCCATAGGTATGAGAGTGAGAGTGAATGGTGTGTGCGCCCTGTGATAGATTGGCAACCTGTCCAGGGTGGGTCCCTGCCTTTGCCTGTAGTCAACTGGGATAGGCTCCAGCTCGCCCCGTGACCCTAGTGAGGAATAAGCGGGTATAGAAAATGGTTGGATTTTCCATTTTCTATTCGTACCGTTCATAACTAAACTAGGAACAACGTGAAAACAACGTTGTTCCTAGTTTAGGAACTAGTTTAGGAACAACCATACTGCAGTAGAACAAGTATAACAGAGTAGCCAGGCAAAATAAAAATGGAGTTTCAACTTCATATTGGCTGCGTTTGAATGGTCTTTTTTGAGCTGCAGCAGTAAGAGCCGAAACTGTCCTGTATGGCAAGCCCTTTTAACATTTATTCCATATCCTTGATATCAGACGGCAGTACCCTCTACTAGTTCAGTCTTTGTCCGCACTAGTGGGCCTCTGGACAGAACTAGTAACACCAAATGTCTTACTAGTTAACTAGTGCGCTGCAAAATCACGTACATGTTAACTAGTCAAGCATAAAATTGCGCAACTAGTGAACTAGTGAATCACAATTATGTGCACTAGTGAACTGGTGGGGACCAATTTGCTCACTAGTTAACTAGTGAAAACAAAATTGCTTACTAGTTAACTAGTAAAAACCTTTTAAAACCTTACTAGTTAACTAGTGAGGCTCTAAATGTTCACTAGTAAAACAAGATAGGGGCAAAGTGTCTACTAGTAACACTAGTGAGAGTCCTTCAAGTGTAACTAGTAAACTAGTGAGATCCAAACAGAGTCACTAGTCTACTAGTAAAGGCCAAAATATCCACTAGTCTCACTAGGTCAGTGTCTTTCTGACCTTACTAGTTCACTAGAGAGGCTAAAAATGATCACTAGTAGAACTAGGGAAATCAAAAATGCTTACTAGTTAACTAGGTTGGGTGTCTTATGTCTTTACTAGTCAACTAGTGAGGCTCAAAATGCTTACAAGTCAAGTAGTAAAAGAATAAATGTTGACTAGTGTCACTAGTTGCACTAAATGTTAATGAGAAGGCGGGAAAACAGGGTGTGCTGAGGCTTCCTATTGGCTTATAAGTTCAAAATAAGAAATAGCGACCAATCAGCAGTCAGGATTTTGACATTCTCCCGCCTGTTTCATTTGCATGTTGCTGACTAGTTAACATGTTGGCCTGGGAAATTGCAACTAGTTAACTAGTGGCTGCATGTAGCATCTTACATGTTAACTAGTCAAGGCATAAATGCTCACTAGTTAACTAGTTAGACTTTATTTGACCTTCATTCTATGCTACTGTGATTCAAAATATCTACTAGTTTACTAGTAAAGGCCAAAATGCCCACTAGTTGCACTAGTGAGGGTCCTTTTTTCTTTACTAGTTAACTTGTGCAGGCCAAAAAGACTCACTAGTTTACTAGTAAGGACCAGAGTGTCCACTAGTTGCACTAGTGAGGTTCTTTTTTACCTTACTAGTGAACTAGTGCAGGCTTAAATTTGTTACTAGTTAACTAGCTATGTCCAAAATGTCTACTAGTGAACTAGCTTCATGTTTGTGACCTTACTAGTAAACTAGTAACACAAACGTTTGTCTTACTAGTGAACTAGTTCAGTCTGAAATGAGTCACTAGTAAACTAGTGGGGCTAAAATTTTCCTCACTAGTTAACTAGTGGAAGGCATTTTGGCACACTAGTTGACATTTTAGTCTTACTAGTTCGACAAAACTCTGCACTAGTTGACATCAGTGCTAGTGCTACTAGTATCACTAGTGTCACTAGTGCTCCTAGTGGATTGCATGCAAATGAACCAGGCGGGACAAGGATTCTGATTGGTCAGTGAACAAACCATGTGCTGCGGAGATTTAAAGTAAACGATATTGAGCTGCCTTAATTTGGAGCGGTGTTTTAATTTGATTTGATTTGTGAAGGAGTATTAATATAGAATAGCAATACATTGACAGCATTTCTACATTTAATTAAACACGCAATGACTAAGGGTATTGCACACCTGAAACCCAAAGGAATCTGACTGTTTTATGCGTCGAAAATGTGCAACTGAGCTTTTTTTTTTTTTGCAAGATAGATAGATAGATCAATAGATAGAACCCATTAATATCCGCAAAATCCTTTAAATATGCAACTGATCGTACTGGGGATCAGTGGCGGCTCGTGAATTGGCAACAGGGGAAGCTCAAACGATCCCTTAAAGTTAATGATTGTTCAGGACCTGTTTTCAATCATTAATTTAAATTACAATTACAGAAACTCCGAAAACTCAACATCATCTGATGCGGCCAGTTTTCATTAATAAAGCATACCTGTCAACTCTCACGCATTTCGGCACGAGTTTAAGTGGCATTTTTACGTTCCTCTGCTGTAGACAGCAATTATTCTATCAACGCGTATGTAAGAGATTTTCGCGTGGAATTTAAGTACTTGTCCATAGAGGAGTTTGAAGCAATGGAATTGCTTCAAGACCTTTTAAATTATCTTATTTCATTTAAACGATAATGAAACAAGTGCATCAACCCCAACCCCTGAGTAAATAAAAGCGTGAGAAGTCTGGAGTCGTAATCAGTATGCGTTATAAATGAAAATTGGCCACATCTGATAATGTACAGAGTTTTCGGAGTTTCTGTTATGGCAGTTTAAATGAATTATTGAAAACAGGTCATGTCCAGTCATTAATTTTAAGGGATTGTTTGAGCTTTCCCTATTGCCAGTTCACGAGCCGCCGCTGCTGGTGATTGTGCAGATTATTTTGTTTAACCCTCTCCAGCCCAATTTTATTATATTGAGAAATGAAAAATCTTTCATTCCCGGAGAATAGTTCCCATACACTAGTGGCTGCAGGTGGAACTAATGGTGTATTTTTGCTATACTGAGCTGGAAGAGCAACTTTATCAAACCATTTCCCATGTGGTCTTTATTTTTTATCATCAGTCATCAATTAATTTATTGTTGCAAATTCGCAACATGAGCCTGGAGAGGATTAATACAGTCCATATGGTCCATACGTATGACGAGCAGAAGCCCCGGAAAGTAGTCCATTTTGGCCAGCGGCAAACTGCACTCAAAAAAATGAAACCATTGGAAATGTTAGATTTAGCCTACTTAATAATGTTATGTCAACTGGGTCCACAAAACTGAGTGAAGTAGCCTACATTTCATGTAATGCAATTAATTAAACTGGCCAAAAATGTTAGAAGTCAAATAAAGGTTACGAGCTATTGCGTGAAACCAGCTGTCATATCATTATTAAGTAAATCTAAAACTTCGTACGGTTTTTTTAGTGTGCGAAGAATAGAAGCATCTGGTTCTCTTATTTTATCGTGGTGTGTGTTCGTGTGCTCTTGCATCGCTGTCAAAACGAATAGCTTCCAAATTTTTTTGGAAAATAATTTTTTCCAAAATTAATAACTTCGATCGATTAAGTTGAACCTGCCACAAAGACAGCGGGCGATTGCGTGAAAAGAGCTTGTCTGAAACATGCGTAATTACGATAATTATAATGTATCACATCGATCATACCCATCGTCGAACTCAAAGTTTCTTTCTTATTCCAGCTAGTGACATGATCTTTATGTTGAATCTGAAACGGTTTCGATGTTGTAGTGTTAACGTGAACAGACAGAACCTCTGATTTCAATACAGCTTCGCCTCGTGGCTGATTTTACAAGCTACGATTCGTGGCTGGTATTAAAAATCCATATAAATTGATTTGTACATCCGTAAACGAAGTTTTTGAGGAAATCTGAGTATAATTTCTTCCGACAATCAGTTTGCTTCTTGAGATATTTTTGAGGTGTTTTCCATTTTAAAATAAAAATTGGTAAAAAGCGATCTCCCTGCATTTTAACATTATACGCTCGTACTCATTTCAAAAGTTAAAAATCCGTGCTGACTGCGGACAAACGGGATTAAAATATACGTTAAATATCTCCTTAAACGAAGGGCAAATTGCCCCCTTTTAAACCGAAATGTCAACCAATTATTTTAAAGTAAGCAGCGTCACCATTCCCGCCTCCCAATTTACATTTCTTTTTGCCGACTAGTTTACTAGTGCGCATTTTGGCCAGCACTAGTTAACTAGTGGAATCAAAAGCCCCTTTTAGCCTGTACTAGTAAACTAGTCAATATTAGACATTATTTTTATGTCACTAGTGGCACTAGTCGCACTAGTGCTACTAGTGCCACTAGTCGCACTAGTGCTACTAGTGCCACTAGTGCCACTAGTCGCACTAGTGCTACTAGTGTTACTAGTGGATTGCATGCAAATGAACCAGGCGGGAAAGGATTCTGATTGGTCAGCCGTCAATCTGTGGGCTGGAGAGCCTAAGGCTGCCTGCTCTGAATGGTGATGCATTAAACTATAGAATTTAACCACATTCTTTTATAGAATCTGAGAATTTTAGCAACTTTCCATAACTTATACTATTATTGATTCAAATACTGTTGGTTTGAGCAAATTTTGATTCACTTGGCTGCATTTTATAGTAATCTTTTGGTTCATAAAGAACTATCATCTTTCAAAATAAAACGGCTCTTCAAGCCCACTAGAAACCCAAATTTATTGAACTGTGGCCTCCCAGTTGTATTAGTTCCTGTGTTTGATACATTTTTTTCTAATCACGCTATCATTTGATTCTTTAGATTAGAACAGAAAATGGAAGTGTTGTCACAGGACAACAAACATGTAAATAGCAAACACAAAATTAATATTTGGAAGACTAACTGGTCATGTTTGCTACCACTAATAATCTGGGGGACTGCCGTAACCCAAACTTTAATGAATTTTACAATGGAAACGCACCGATACACAAAACTTGAGTACTTCCTCTGAGAAATCCGAGGTAGCAGATCCTGTTCTGACCATTGTGGCTTCTTATACTGGAGTCAGCTCTTTTTTTTCTGCAGAATATGACTATATTATATAGTATAGTACTTCTCGCACTCAGGTCTTCGTTTACTTCAATTTTCTTTGTCCCAGTGCTTTGGCTCATAAAAATTGTGGGTCTGATGTAAAAGGTGTCACGCTTGAGGTAGGCTGAGACATCTCAGTGTAAATGCCAGGAAAGAAAAGCTGAAATTCTGAACACTTGTCTCTTACTCATCTCATGATTGTAACCCCACATTTACACTTGTCTCTTACTCATCTCATGATTGTAACCCCACATTTACACTTGTCTCTTACTCATCTCATGATTGTAACCCCACATTTATTCATAGTATTGCATAAACAAAGGAATTGGGCTGGCTGTTCCAGTACTTTCAGAAGGGATTGTAAATAACAGTAGGATGGACAGACCCAACATTTTTATTAAAACAACAGCTAAGACAAAATAAATATGAGAGCTCTCTCTTGATTAAAGGGCAGCGTTATCATAAAGCATATTACAGTAAATTTTAATTATTTCACATGAAGCTTTTATGGTGACTTACTTCAATCAGCCACATGATTAAAATCACCTGCCTAATATAGTGAAGGTTCCCATTTTGCGACCAAATCGGCTCCATCAAATGGACATCGCTTGAGTTCTCAAACTCAGGGATTCCCTGCAGAACATTTGCCAGAGTATCTCACTCCCTCTGCCAGCTTTACTTCTTCCCACAGTGTATCCTGATGTCATATCTTTACAGGTAAATGGTGCGCACGCACCCATCTAAAGAGGATTATGTGAAAGGAAACAGGGCTGACTGGACCAGGTGACCTTCCTCAACTACTCCATTGTCCAGTTCTGTAGCTCATGTGCTCTTCTGATTGATCTGCAAGCTAACAAGTGTCATACATACCTGGGTGTGATGCACTGTGCGTTGTGATACATTCCTTATGCAAGTATTATTAAAATTCTCCACAACTTGAGCCATTCGGCCTTGTGCCAGTCAGGACCAGACGGGACAGTCTTCATAGCCCTCGTCCGTCAGTGAGTATTTGGCACCCAAAAATCCTGCTGCCAGTTCATGTTTTGTCCCTGCTTGGACTGTCAGCAGGGACTCAAATCTGCTGACGGGGAGCCCCCAGAAGTCTTGCCACTTCAGAGATGCTCAAATACACTTACACAGCAAAATGTTCAGAGTAAAATCAACTCTTAAAGAGTCTATTTAGTCACACTTTGGCAAGACTGGACTCAACTACACTGTAAGAGTAAATTCCACTCCATAACAGTCAAATTAACTCTGATCATTTTACTGTGCTCAGGCCATAGTGATTTAATCCCTTGTCAGAGCCTTTCAGTTCTCATTTCTCCCACATCCAACTCATTGAATACGAGAGCCATCTATTTGCTCACCATCTAAGCTCTGTCTTCAAATTTGGGCAGCAATTGTTATATTCAACCTTGTTTGCTGCTTCAGTGAGTGGTTTTAAAGCTTTGGCCCATTGGTGTATGTTCCTTATATGCGCATTTGATGTGCTGTTATCCTTTATTGCTCAGCTTGTTGAGAGAACAGTATGTTTGATTAATTTTACGGTTGTGACAGTAGTCTAATTTATTTACATATGACAAGTTTCTTTTAAAACAATAATTGTAGGATTAAAGCTCATTTTCACAGGTGTAAAAAGCGACACTCCATATATGAGGTCATTTCAGGGTGTAGGCCCAAGTGTGAAGTGATAGAAATGTAACACTGTTTAGCCTTGTCATGGCAGACAAGTCTACTAAATCCGAAAGTTCACTCTATATTGTTGTGTTATAAAAACATAGAGGAAATTATCAACAGCAAACATCCATGACAGGGGCGGATCCTGGAATTTTGGATAGGGGGGGCACAGCCCCCATACGAGCGTCGAAGGCGCAAAATCTTGAGGCGGGGTCTGGGGGCCCTCCCCCAGACAATTTTGAATTTAAAGATGCCAGGGAAATACACATTTTTCTGCCATCTAGAAACAAAATTCACGGTCTTATATTTAGCTGTTAATATTTTTCATTAACAATTATCTATATTTAAGGTATAAGATTGGACTTGACTCTGCAAAGACAATCAAAACAGAGACCCTGGTCCTATTCCGATAGAAACGGACAAACTGTTAAAATGATCAAAGCATCCATGAGGATACATCATGGACTAAACATTTAAAACACAACACTAAAGTTGTTTTCTTTCACGGAGAATGGTATTTAATTCACTTTGAAGTGAGTTTTCTACTTACACATTTGGCATATTCAGTAGGCATGCAGAGCCACAAAATAATCTGGAAATTTATAATTCTCACTGAATGTGTATTGACTAGGCCTCTACATTAGCATTGAAGAGGCCTAGTTGTTACGTGTTAAAGTATAGCATTTAAACTGTATTGCAATAAATACTCAGAGGATTAACTTACTTAAAAGTGTCAATATCACAATGCAAATGCTTTAATAAAAGTACAAATCCTGCATTTAAATTAGGAGTGAACTCATCCATAAAACTGTGTTTCAGCTTGGCCTCCTTGTGAATATTCAATAACTGATCCTGGCGTGCCATCTAGTGATATAATATTGTAACTGCGTGCATGAATTTGCAGCTTTAAGTCCGTTGGCATCAACATCTGTACAAAGATAGTCTGCCAAGCACCATTGTTCTCGAACGCGTGAAATCCAGATAATCCCTATGATGAATTACATTGATATTTTAATTTGTAACGAGTAACGAAGTGGCCAGTGTCAACGTAACGAAGTGAAAGTATACTTTTTATCTTTTAAATGTAGTCAAGTAAAAGTAAAAATCAAAACTCAAGTCAAATACAAATCCTCAAACAAAAAACAACATTTACTTCGTTACTATACACCTCACAAAGTTCGTTAGGACGCTACTCATGGCTTCGAAAAGTCAGCCGGCAGAAATAAGTGGGTGCCGCGAATGCTTATCTACTCCAAACATAAGTTAGATTTGTTGTCATGTGACAACACAATTCCTTCAGTTGGCCTAAAATATAATATTAATGTATTGTGAAAGGCATCTGCATGGATACCTCGTAAGCGTAACTTTATATCACTATTTTGTTGTTACGACAGTATAACAAAAGCTATAGCATCATTTTGGCTACTAACTATGGGCGAACATGGACAAGCAAGATTGCTGCTTGATTATTCTTTTTTCCTTCATCTCTTTTGAAAAATGATGCACAATGCTATCCTATTTTTATATATTGCAAATGTGCTGTCATAATAGAACTTAACACGTCAGAATGTCACAAAATATGGGACGAAATAACAGAAGGAAGCTGATAATATCAGGGGATTGAAATTCTCCTATTTTGTATAGCTTCTTCGGAGGCAGAGTACTATATATATAAACATTTAATATCAAAGCTTGTAGGCCTATACTGTCTTCAATGATAGTTCAACCCAATTCCAAATAAAAAACTTAAAACATTATGAAAAATGGAGACAAAAATAAAATCAAAACGGATTGATTTGAAAATTTAACTTTTTTAGGCTTTATTCCCCAGAAGCAAACACCAGTGAAAGCTCATCGGGCTTTATAGGGTTAAATTTTGTCTGGGAGAAACACATGCAGGAGAGCCAATAGGAAACTTCAATTCCTGTTCTTTCCCCTCCTCCTCATTAACATTTAGGGTAACTAGTGTGACTAGTGGCACTAGTGAACATTTTGGCTTCCACTAGCTCAACTAGTAAACCTTTGAGCCCCACTAGATAACTAGCAAAGTAAAAAGAGGCTTAAACTAGTTAACTAGTGGGCATTTTTCGTTTCACTAGTTGAACTAGTAAACATTTAGGACCTCACTAGTTGACTAGTTAAGTCAGAAAGACTGCAACTAGTGCAACTAGTGAGCACTTTGGCTTCACTAGTTCTACTAGTAAACATTTTGAGCCACACTAGTTTACTGGTAAGGTCAAAAAGGTGTTCACTAGTTAACTAGTAAGCAATTTTGTTTTCACTAGTTAACTAGTGAGCAAATTGGTCCTCACTAGTTAACTAGTGCACATAATTGTGATTCACTAGTTCACTAGTTAAGCAATTTTTTGCTTGACTAGTTAACATGTACGCACTTTAACAGCGCACTAGTTAACTAGTAAGACATTTGGTGTTACTAGTTCGGTCCAGAGGCCCACTAGTGTGGACAAAGACTGAACTAGTAAAGGGCATTTCCGTCTGATATCCAGGATATGGAATAAATGTTAAAAGGGCTTTCCATAGTCCTGGGCAGCATTTCCCAAAAGCGTCGTTGCCAACTTACAAAGTTCGTCAAATCACAGTCAATGGTTCCAACTATGCAAATTAGCATCTGTGATTTCAGGAAGCGCACCCCTTTAGTGGTTGGCTAGGACCAAGGACTGTATAAAAGATGGACGACGCGTCTCCATTCACTCCCATTCAACAAAAATGGAGCCAAAATATCCTCGATATGGCCGCTGCCATGTTGCACATCCGGAGCCTGAGTCGGCGCAGTAGTGATCGGGGGGTAGAGCCGCGCTATCGAATCCCACCCACACACCATCCGACCAGCCCCCTGAACTTTTCACCTGGTCTGGCAGCTGCGCTATTAACGTAAGTGCCCGTAATGGCCAGCCCAGCTGTCACACGGAGACGGTGCAGGAAAGTGAAAGGACCCAACGACTGCCGGCAGCATAAATATTCGCGGGCTCGTTCAAAAAGTTAATAGCCTCATTGGCAAAACATTCCCCACCTCACAGTCATATGTTACGAAATTAGTTGAAGTACCTAACTGGCTATCTATGATATCTTAGAACTGAATCTTGTTTGACTAGCTAGGTATGCAGCTAATTACATTAAGTAATGTAAGCCAATGTTCTCCATCGTCACTTACCCAACGTTGCGAGTGGCGAGCATATTAACGCCGACTTTCGTTGTATTTTCTAATTAACGTTCCACCGGGAAAGTGCCATTTCGTATGCGCATGTACTAGCTGAGTAATGGGTCGAACTTTTAATTAACACGTTAGAACGCTAAATCGAGTTTTGAATTAAAATACACTGTCCTTCGAACCAAAGTTAGCTTGCTGTGTTTAAGTAGTCGCATATCTTACCGCTAGCTAATGTTGTATTTGTTAAAAATGTTTGCAGTTGAAGATAACCATCCTGACCAGGCATGGAGGACCGGCAATTCATTCTCTGTGATAGTTAACTTAGCAATGCAACCCCCCTCCACGTTCTTTTTTGTGGACTCGATGTATTTGAATGCATAATAATTGTTCAATTTTTGTTATCCTAATTTTTAGACGACGAAATGGAGTCAGCATCCTCCACAGTGGCCAAGAGTATGTATAAATCTCATGGGAATATGTAAAAAAACCGACGCTTGCGGTTATTAACGCACAAGACTTTTCACGGGAGAATGCCTTAAAAACTGATTTATAACATTAAATCACATCCATTTCATGCATAAAAAGCAAAATACTACCAGATAAAATATGGAGAAATAGAATAGAAATATTAAATGTGCTAAATTCCATAAAAAGCCAGCAGAAGTGTATCATTTAAAGGTGACATTTGCACTTCACAACCAACAGGGCCAAAAGTTTATATCATAGGGGACAACTACATCTGCCGTGGGGAAAACCGCGCATGGAGACCATTGAGACCAACCTTGGTTTGGATGCCCAAGTCCAGTGGTTTGGCTTGGGTGGCGTAGTTTGGGGAAACCTCCTCCCCTTTATCCACCAGTACCTGAGAGGAAGAGCCGTGCAGGAGGTCCTGCTGGTCCACTGTGGTGGGAATGACTTCGGAAAAATCAAGAGTGTGAAGCTTGTCGCAGGGATCAAGCAGGACTTGGAAGATGTTCATAGGCAGTTCTCTTGGATGAAGATTATCTTCTTTGCCATCACCCAGCGATGCCGGTGCAGGTCTTCCCATCCAAAGAGGATTGAAAAAGCCCGGCGATATATCAACTGTGTGATGGCTACCTTTGTTTCGCATATTGGTGGAGAGATTTTGTATCATCATCAGATAAAGCAGACATCCTGGCCAATTTTTGCATGACAGAGTTCATTTCACCCCTATGGGAAATGATATTTTTAAATAAAATTGCCCTGCATCTGAAAGACCAAATCCAGAAGGGTGATGCTGGATTTGGATTTTCAACATCAGTTATGGGCACAAAAAAAGTCATAGTTTGTTTGCTATATGTGATGTTTGATGTACTTTTTATTCATTTATTTTATACTAGCCATCATACCCATTGTTTTCCCAGCTCTTCCTCTCAATCCACCTTCCTTTCTCCAAACCATTTGCTTTCCCCAGCCTTTCCACCTGATGGGGCCTCCTTCATGTTTCCCCATGGCGAATGTAGCCAGTAGGTTGTTGATGGACCACAGACAACTACATGCAGTGTGGTTTTTGTTTAAATACATTTTTTTTTATTTAACACTCATTTGCATGCCTGATTTACTGCAGCAGAGGACATGTATGTGAAAGAATTCCAGAGTGAAGTCTTTGCTCAATGTAAATGTAAAGACCTTTATTGTACATAACAGGTTTAATTTACCACCATAACAGGAAATGTGCATTCAATTACATAACATTTCCCATGTGCTCCCAGTCCAAGGACAGATGACTCGAGTCTTTGTTGGAATACTGAAGGCTCAGTAGTGAAGATGAACAGCTTCTGAATGCATTATTTAAAAAAAAAAAAGACAGTTTATGCCAATTTTTGAAGACGATGACATATAAGGAAGGTGACACAGACGGAACAAGCATACATAGGAGAAACCAGTTAGAAGTCCATTATTACTCAGCCAACATGGACTTACCTACTTCCTTGTAAATTATGGTCAAACAGAACCATTGCAGGTTTCTGTGACAATGCATAGTTGAGCAGTTTTGACAAGCATTTTATCAGGTTTTCATTTACAAATTACTTCAGAAGTATCTTCCAGCAACACAACAAAATAATTTCTTATGGCATGCTCCAAGTCTTCACTGGGTAATGCTGAGGTCTGAATTTTAGGGCGGCTCCTGTAATCACCTGATAAAAAAAAAAAAAACATTGAATTATTTGTGAAGCTTTTGTCTGAAACCTAAAGTGCAGTCTGCCCTACCATGACAGCAGTAAAGTAGAATTCCAACCCATACATCTGGCATTTTTTCTTATGGCAGGTTTTACATACATAAAAAATAGAATGGAGTGATATGCAGCTTTAAATACTTAGAAATTAAATTCTTCCTGCTCCCAATTTACATTCCTTTTTATGTGGGGTAACATGGTACAGCAAGTCTGATACAGAAATACTCCACCAGTCAAAAAACAGCTGCACACTCAAATATTTAAATGAAACCACGGTAGCTTGAATTACAGCACAAATTCTGTGTGTTATTCTCTTGACAAGTGTATGCAAGGTCAGAACATTTACTTCCAATCGGAATTGCATTAACTATGGCTGAGATCTCGTATTGACAACCAGATAGTTGAATGAATTTGAGAAATACATGCACCTATTCGGACTTGAAACGTGTCTCAAACATAGTTTGTATATGAAGAGACATCACATTTCAAAAGAACTCACTCTGCTTTTCGAGAAATTATAAAGCTGATCATGGAAAATATTATCTTGTCATTGTGGAACACCCAAACTCAGCTCTGACTGTCGAAATTAAGATACTGAAAGCACTACTTTAACAAATGTGTTTCATTGGCTGAATTAATTGATCATAAATTGCCGTGTGCAAGGTCAGTTAACGTTAACTGAAGTCAGCTAGCTCGCTAGTTAACGTGACTACATAGCAAACGCAGCAATAATTAATGTATAATTTAATAGCGCAACATCCATTACGCGACAAACAATTTCTAAATGTTATTATTCCCAGTTTACACCACTCCCTCATTGACAGTTTGTGCCCCTTCTCTTTCCAGGCCAAACTCGAAATGTCAGCTTTTCTCGATACTTCGTTCGATCAATCTTTTAAGAGTTATCCCTATAACAAGCCAATTCCACTGAAGTAGATGCATTGATTCCATCCGTAATTTCATCCGAAACCTGCCGAATTCACATTGAAAGTATGAATGAATTGAATCCGCTTTCGGTATGTCTCATTTTTGTCATACTGTCGTTGGTAAAATAATCTGTACCATTGATCCAATTAGTTTTCCTTGCAGTTTTAGCCGCTGTCCGTAGGATTACAAAATAAGGTTGGACTTAAGTTGTATTGACGTTACCCACTGAAAAACGAGAAGTTGGCTTGATGATGCTCACGAAAACACTCGAACCTAGGGCTCGTCTGTTGAAAGGTAGATTAGCTCGCTACAGCCTTTACCCTTTATTAGCCTAAGCGACATCAAGCAGAATTCCTACCGGGCCGAGACACTCGCAGGAAGCTAAAGGCTGAACCTACTGCGGCACCGGCTCAAAATTTCAAGTTCAAGTACAGAAGAACGACATTATATGACACAGAGCCGTTGACTTCATTCAAAAGCTTACCTTAATAGGTATTCTCTAAAATTAAAAATGTATATTTTGCCAGTTACGAATGGCTACCGATAACCATTTTCTCCATATTCATCGTAAACGTCTGCTACTCTGCTTGCTGTCTTAACGTAGCCAAGGTAGCTAGCTTACTTGGTAATAACTTCACTGACCGTACAACTTCAACAAACAAAAAATAAAATTAACTTACCAAAAAAACGGCAAAGATCCTTTCCATCGGTCCGGGCGGTTAACTTGTTAGTGAAATTCACAGCAGAGCAACTCATTTCGTCGTTTTTGGTTGCAGTCTGCCCTACTTGAAGCACACTCGCTGTTAGCTGTGAAGAATGTCAGATAACGTCAAGCCTCCTGTCGACGTTCCCGCTCCAGCTCTACGCGGAATTACTATTCACAAAACGAAGTACGCAGGGGGCAGGCGCTATCGGGACTTAGTCCACGCGCACTGCGGTTGTCAGTCACTGTGTTTATTATGACTACACGCCCCTTTTGCATAATATCAAATAAAAGGTTTACAGAAAACTGATCAGAAAAATTGACGCTAGAATATATATCAGTATGGTAAGAACTTCCTAAAAATGAAGAAACCATCTTCAGAAATAAATTATTTTTCATGTACACAATTTTTCCTGTCTCGCATTTCTCCCCTTCACTAACATGGAGGGGGCGGGCCTATAATTTGTACTGCAGCCTGCCTGTAGTTGGCGATCGAGACGCTTTTGCTTCACTTTTCAGGAGACGTTCGGCCGTCCATCTTTTATACAGTCCTTGGCTAGGACTCGTTCACACGCCTCAGAAGGACGGTTATTACATATGCACTCATGCATCATTAGCATACTGAATTCGTCAGTCCCCCGCTTCTTCTTCTTCGGGGTTTCACGTCAACTTACAAACGCAAGGTGTATTACCGCCAACTACTGATTCTATATTCTCTCTTAAAGTAACTTGAATTATAAAATATATAATAATAATAAGAAGAAGTAGAAGAAGAAAAACAACGACATGCATTTCTCAATTAACAATAGTTAGCTAAACGCAACTAGTCAGTTGGAATCTGGCTGCCGCTCCCTATAAACCCTTTTCCCAAAATTTTGTGGATGTCCTCTCCCTTCACGTCAGTAATCCTCAGAAACTCCACTCTCATCCTCTCTGTCAGGGAATTTATTTCGCCCGCACAATGAGTGACCATCGCCACAAACGCTAAAACTCTCCTTTGTCCGCGCTAAAGCTGCTTTTACACCCGACGCGAAACGAATTGTTCGCGCGACAGATTACATTCAAAGTCAATGCAAAGACGCGATATTCGCGATATTTACTTGTTCTGTATGATTCTAGAGTGAAAAAAGGAAATGAGCACCATGCAAAAGTTTGGGCACCCCAGAAGATTTGAGCTCTCGAGTAACTTTGACTATGGTCTCAGACCATATTTAGCTGGTTAGAGCTATGGCTTGTTCACAATCATCGTAAGGAAAGGCCAGGTGATGCAAAGTTTATAAATACCCAGACTCGTCTAACCTTGGCCCAACTATCAGAAGCCATGGGGCCCTCTTAGCAGCTTTCTAGCTCTCTGAAATTCAAAATAATTAATGCCCACAAAGCTAGAGAAGGCTATAAGAATATAGCAAAACATTTTTAGGTTGCGATTTCCTCAGTTCATAATTCAATTAAGAAATGGCAGTCAAAAGAAACAGTGAAGGGCAAGCTTAGGTCACCTTTAGGTATGTAATTTGTAATAATTTCTTTTATGAGATGCATGTCCAGTAAAAATTAGGGGTCTGTAACTGAAATAGTTGATCAGATAAAGCAAAATTTTGAAGTTTTTGTTGACGGACGCACGCACACATGCGCGCACGGATGGAGCCCAATACCATAGCAACTGTGCCGCTCGGCGGCGGGAGCTAACTAATAACAAACGGGGGGGGGGATCATCATACTAAGTCATTAGTTTTACAATTCCTTTTAATACAAGGGTGGAGTATAAAAATGTTCAGTTCTATAACTTTATTCATAAAATCATATGACTCCAGTACATGTCCACAATTAAGTTTATGAAACAAAGTTGGTGGTGGTGGGAGCAGCCATGGGAGACAGTCCTCTGTGGCTCAAGAGGGAGAGGCCCAGCAAGAGATGACTGGGGCTCTTGCAGTCTGGGTCCTGGCTATTATTGCAGGATCTTGCCATTTTGGGCAAGCAGCCACTGTCTGTCCGCCCTGGCCAAAGCTGAACAGAACACAATCAGAGCAATGTAAAATACTGTGTCCAACTAAGTAGAGCACACAACATCACTTACTGGTAAATAAATTCTTTCAAACAGGAGCTACTTGGTGTGTGAATCTGAACTACTTCATCTTATGCTTGGATGTTTACCTTTTTTGACCAAGCACCAATGCCTATTGAACAAAAAAAGTGTCTTTATATTCTTTCATATCATAAAATTGTCACTCGTTACTGAGTTTTGACTCTATACTGCCTTATGGTGTCAACACAAAGGTCCAATAACTGCAGAAGTGGGCGTGGTTTCATGTAAGCTGGGTTGGAAAAATGATAAGCGCACCCCGGACTCAAAAGGGGAACAACACAGGCGAATCATAAAAAAAATATTGGTGAAATGAATGAGTTTTGCGACAGATAATGCGGCATTTGAGGCCGCGCTCTCGGTGCCGCGTTCACTCCCATTATACGGATATACGCGGCTGTCTTTGGATCTAAAAATCTTCTGAAGGACTTCTAGTGACACGAAAGTTATATGGGTGAGTAAATGACTGTATTTTATGCCACAAATAATGTCAAAACTGTAAAAACAGTACTTACCATTTATGAGATTTAAAGACATTGTTGCCATTTAACCTTGACCTTGAGGCCCAGGGTCAAATGTGACTGACTCACAATGTTCAACAAACCTGATTCCCTATACGTGCCTCATACATACCTAAGCCTTAAATGCTATATTAAGAGAGTAACAGCACATTTTTGCCATTTGACCTTGACCTTGAGACCCAAGGTCAAATTCGCCCAATCGACAATGCTCTGCAAGCGTGATATGATGTACATGCTCAATTCATACCTATATTATAAATGCAATAATAAGCAAGTTATGGCACATTTTGTGGCAAAACACCCCAAAAAATGATAAAGTCCAGACACGTTGCCTAGGTGGCGCTATGAAGGAGCGATTCAATCAAAATGCCGTTTACACCGTTGAAGCAGGTCATGATACTGATTCCATTGCTGCGATTAAAAAAAATTAATCAGACAGATTTTGAGGAAATTGCACCTAAGTGCCAAAAATGGCCACAAAAATGGCCGCCAAGTCTAAACGAACAATTCAATCAAAAAAATTTTTGCTCGGGCATTAACTTGATGACCCATTTGATCACATCTCCAAATTTTAAAAAAAATTTATGTGACCGTTTTTGAGATACGGCTTTAAACGGACGACGCCGACAACGCCGCCGGATGCAAATTGATGACAATAGGTTACTGCCCTACGGCCAGAAACCTAAAAAGACCATGGTAGTGACACCTATTCTTCCTGACAAAGGCTAAGTGCAGTAACTACACAATAATTTAAACAGTAAAAATGGCTTCAGAGTTTGCTTGCTTTCCCAACAAAGGAATAGTTAGCACATCTATGTGTTATGGCCCCAATTTGTTATACTTTTTAACACAACAGCAACAGCAAGGGATGGCAGACACAATATAAAACTTAAACACATTTAATTTTTACAAAGACAATAATGACTAAACTAATCTACAGACCAAGATTGATTGGAAAAAAAAACTGAAATATTTACAGTCCTTTTTGTGGGTTTCCTGGTGATGTGCTGGGTGAGGAAAATGCACTTACACAGGCAAAAATCCACTAGAAGCTTCACAGGTCTTAAACAGAAATGACAGGTCTGGTCACATGTATCCTTCTCCTTGCAATTTCTCCTTCTACTTTACTGTCTCAATTCTACTCCTTATATACTCTTTTGCAGACCCCACCCACATTTAGACCTTTTTTTTTTTTAATTTTCGGGGACTTGCCCCAGATATGTCTAGGACTTGTCTAAACCTAGCTCCAGTCTGGGCTGAATAAAAAAAGGGTAAATACTGCCCTCTAGTGGCCTATATTCACATTACATATGATATATTATGGTTTACTGACTTGCTATGGTATAATTTCTTTCTAAATCAATCCTAACTTCCAAATACTTTCAGGCCCAAAACTGCTCAACTCAAATTTTCATCAGTGTGTAGTTACGGCACTTAGGCTTGGGCAGTATTGGAGACAACTTTAATTATTGTCCTCAGATGTGATGATGGTAACAAGAAAGACAGTGACTGAACCAAGTTTCCGACATAACTTTATTGACTAATATCTCTGGAGGAAAACTAGGAAATGGGGAGACAAATCTGTTTTAGAGACCTAAAATGTCATGGTTTGGAGGCTTTGAGAGCTTTCTTTGTTGCTATCATCTGGGACAATATCGTTTTGCTCTCAATCGGATTCCTGGGCCAGCTAGCAGTAATTGGGGATGTCGCCCGGATTCTATTTAAGCCCTAGTTCCGCCTCACTTCCCTTGCTAGAGTGTTAGTGTTACAGCACCCTCCATAATTATTGGCACCCCTGGTTAAGATGTGTTCTTTAGTTTCTAATAAATTCAGTTTTTTTCTAAATAATATAAGACCACAATGAAAAAAGAGGAAAATCCAACCTTTAATTCAAGTGCATTTATTCTGTGGGAAAAAAAATCCCACATTAAGAAATAATTCTTTTACATCAAATCATGTGTGCCACAATTAGCACCCCTGATGTTAATACTTTGTACAACCCCCTTTTGCCAACAAAACAGCATCTAATCTTCTCCTTTAATATTTCACAATATGGGAGAATACAGAAAGAGGATTTTTTGACCATTCCTCTTTGCACAATCTCTGTAAATCATCCAGCAACCTGGGTCCTCTCCTCTGCACTCTCCTCCTCAGCTCACTCCACAGGTTTTCAATGGGCTTGAGGTCTGTAGACTGAGATGGCCATGGGAGGAGCTTGATTCTGTTTGTTGAAGCATTTCTGTGTAGATTTGGCTACATGTTTAGGGTCAGTATCTTGCTGAAAGACCCAGTGACGCACCATCTTCAGCTTTCGGGCAGAGGCCACCAGATTTTGATTTAAAATGTCCTGATATTTCATAGCGTTCATGATGCCATGCACTCTAACAACGTTCCCAGGGCCTCTGGAAGAGAAACAGACCCACAGCATCACCGATCCTCCCCCATACTTCTAGATGTTTGCGTTTATGATTGTGAGTGAGAAAAGGTTTTTTCCGTGCATGCCTCCTAGACAGCTTGTTGGCATGTAGATAGCGCCTGATGGTTGTTTTGGAGACTTTGTGACCCCAAGACGCTACCATTTGTTGCAATTCTTTAACAGTGAGCGTTGGAGAACTTTTTATTTCTCTTACCTTCCTCCTCACTGTGCGTGGTGGCATAATAACCTTGCGACCTCGTCCAGGCTTGTCTACCACTGTTCCAGTTGTTTTAAACTTCTTATTGATTCCTCTGACAGTAGATATGGGCAGGTGCAGGCAAGTGGCTATTTTCTTGTAGCCATTACCTGACATGTGAAGGTCGACACACTTCTGCCTTATTTGAATAGTGTGTTCCTTTGTCCTTCCCAAGTTGAAGAGTGGACAAGAGAAATGGCCTCCGTGTCACGTCATATTTATACCCCAGGGAATCAGGAAATGTGATGAATTACTAATTAAATGTTCTTTGATACTCTGATCAATTTTGTAAACTACTGTAGAAATGACAGAAATACTTCAATTACATTTATTTCCTAGGAATTGTTAGGGTTGCCAATAATTGTGGAACAGATGATTTTATTGAAAATAATTATTTCTTAGTCAGGGATTTTTTCCCCTTAAAGTTTACTTGAGTTGAAGGTTACATTTTCTCATTTTTTTCATTAACACATCTTAACCAGGGGTGCCAATAATTATGGAGGGCGCTGTATGTTTGCATTTTAGCCGGTAAGTTCTCTAGTAAGAGAGCTGTTTAGAGCTTAGTTGCATATTTGAGGAGAAGTTCTAGATAGCAAGGGAATCTTTCTGTTTCTTCCCTTTCTTTTCGTCCTATCGAGCTCGCTTTGCTTCCTTGCCTCGGATGACATCTAGGTCCGTTGGAAGCGCGAGTCTCGCCATCTTATTTTATTTGTGTGTCTCTCTCTCATATGCGTGTTCCCCGTTTTATTCTGGCCGCTGCGTTTGGCGTCTCAACTCACCAGGCATCACATAAAATACAAAGAAACCTGTGAGGTTATAAGATTAGTGATAAGATCAATAATAAACGGTTGTATGAACAATATGTGGCGTGCCCATGGCAAGCAAAGTGTGAAATGTAATGTGAGAAGTGATGTGTAGCCTATGTTTGGAGATTTAAATAGTCAATGAGATCACACTGCTGTCTTGTGCGTAATTGCTCACGCGAGAGGAGACGCGAATGTTTCTGTTGCGGGGGAACGTTGTTAGTATTCACTCCTAAAATACTTTCACATTTTAGAAAATAGAATTGAACGTTTACTCATTTATGGTATATTATTTCACCCACCGCAACCCATTAATCACAATATTAATTTTTTGAGCCGACGAATTATCCAAAGTGTCTGTGGAGGTAACCGCAATCAGCTACCTGCCAAGTGTGTAAAAATAGTTGTAAGAAGTTTGCTTTGGCAATATGTGCAGTGTTACGTCTTGCCCATAACGCCATCTGAAGACCCATCACAATTCAATGCTCAACATGAATAACTCCTACCGAAACACAGACGTGACCACAGAGGCCTGGGATCAGCTGCCTTTACAATTCGTCCTGATACTCATGACGTGGAATGGCGATGACCCGATTTAATCCAAGATGCGATGAGGGTGTTGGGTCAGATTTTTCTATGGGATGGCCATTAAGATAAAAAAAATGAGCCCAAGAGGCTGTTTTCTTGCAACTAACCCTGATCTTTGCAGACTACAAGCCACGAAAAATTGTGTGACTTGGTGCGGAAACTCAGAGAAGCTAAAAATTTTTCTTTGTTATTTCTCTAATTGCGTGAGTGACGTTTACGGCATAGCGCCGCCACGCTTCAGTGGTCATGACAAGAACAAAGTTAAATATAGCCGCAAGCAGCAATACCAGGGTTCAAGCCCAGAAAGACCATTAGTAAATGTAAGCTTTCACAGCTTAATTAACAAGTGTTGCTTCTAAATGTGTTCATGTCCCCCGACAGGTGACGGAAATTGACGGGGGTCTGCGTATCATACAAATATGCATTGTAGCCAAACATGAATAAAATCGGTCAAAGCGTTCTTGAGATTTTGCGTTCACAACAAATGGGACGTGATGGACGGACGGCCAGACAGATGGAGTAAAGGAGCTGAGTACAATGTGCCCCAGCCCTAATACACTTTGACTCCAAAGATGAATGGAATCGGTCATACCGTTCTTGAGATATCATGTACCTTGTCAACATGATATATCAAGAACGGTATGACCGATTCCATTCATTCAAGACAGGTGCAGAGAATCTGCAAAAAAAACAGTGAAGTAGATTGAGCGAAAGCAAGAGGCGGAGACTAGAACAGGGCGAGTGCTGAGAGCTTGTTAGTCAATTAGTAAGTGCAGCTATACAATCCCGAGTGCTCGTTAGTAAGTTAGTCTAATATACAATGTTAGTGTTACTTTATTAAATTAGCGAAAATAACAAACTGTTAGTAGGTGTTAGTAATATAGAAAAATTAAGGGCAAGGAAGTAAACGAGATGGGGAAGGAAGATTGAAACCAGAAACCAATAAATCTCTCGAAGTAGTGAGACGCATACCGGGGCTGAGAGCTGGGATAATACAAGAGACCAGACAGGGGGAGACAAAGTGCAATGCAAAGTGGAAAGCAAAACATGGACCGGAATAATATATATACAAAGAATCTTTATTCAGGGATGTAGGCCTTCCGACCCGTATTCCCACAAACATAATCAAATACATATCACAAAATGAAAAATTATATACAATGTACGAGGACCGGAATAACACTATGGTAAGATGCAAAATATGGAGAAGTAAAACTAAGAAAATAAATGAACAAATCAGTGTTACCAAATCACAAAACGTGTATCAAAGAATAGTCAGACATTGCGATGAATCAAATACCAATAAAACAGAATGTGGCAAACTGATGAAAAACATGGCAAGGTAAATCAAAACATGGGCATTGCAAGGTAGAACAGAACATGGAAGACAGCAGAATCACGACAAAAATGGACTTATCTGTTCATATTTGAATATGGTGGGTCCATAATCAGTTTGTCACATGTCATGGTTCTTGAACTCCAACACCAGTTGGAGTATTGGTTTTTTGTGAATGAAAGGAAATAGGCGGAGAATTTACATCAATAAAAAACGTGTTGCGGTGTTAGGAAACACCGAAAATAGAATATTCATGTTCTAGTCGGTTCTCGCCCACTCTGGAGTGTAACCGCTCACACAAAGATTCGAGCAACGTGCCAACTGTCAGTGTCACCCACAGTCTATGGCAGGGGTCGGACCCTCGCGACTGTGGAGACCTTTTTCAGTGGCACCCTGTAGCTTTGAAAACAATTTAAAACGGCTATTGAAATGTATTTTTTTTTCTTTGAAACAAATTCTGTTTGAATTAAAGGGAACCGGGGTTCCGCAGCGAGCCGCGAGTGAGGCCATGAGCCAACCGAGAGCAGCGAGCCGCGAGTGAAGCCATGAGCCAACCGAGAGCAGCGAGCCGCGTGTGAAGCCATGAGCTAACCGAGAGCAGCGAGCCGCGAGTGAAACGAAACTCAGGATCTCGGTTATGTTAAGTCGGTTGGATCCTTGCAGTTGAGTCAGAGACTCAGAGAAGTTAAGTTTCGTTTTACTGCCGAGTGCCAACTGAGCGAGTGAGTGGCTGAGTGCCTATGCTTGCGCTACTGCTTGGATCCACTTGTCAAGTCGCATATGTGTCATTTCTCTGCCAACTGTAGGACTCAACTGAGCCGGTTAAATAGACGTCTAGATCCGTGGTTCGTGAGTGATATTAGAGGGCCGGTTAATTGAGCCGGATCCCGGAACTTCTTAAAGCTGTAGGGCCAAGACGCCGCAAATAAAGCGAAGCCCGCTCCGGGCGATGCGAGAACCGCTATTCCTGCCTCGGTCTCAGTCCTTGAGTAGCGAGACGGCTACAATATTTAGCATCCGTCATAATCAGATTTGCCCTTAGTCCCCAAGTTGAGACTTCCATCAGAGTAGAAAATGAGTAGTGCTGCATGTAGTAGGTTACCGTGTTTCATCGCGGTCATCAATCGCTGCGGTAACCCTCTACCGACAGCACTGCTGCAACTTTTCTCCGTCTTTATTCAGACTGCGCTGGGTAAGTTAGAGTCGTTGCCTTAGAGCTACATACGAGTGCAATGTCGCTCGCTTCGCGATGCTGGAATTCAACATTTTCCCGAGGCTCCTTAGCGTAATTTTCTAACCTTAACCTTCTACTTTTTGAGTATACCTTAATCAGAGGTGATTAAAAGCAGGATATCAACTAATCTGTAAACATCTTCTAGATCGGACTATCAATTCAGTTTGTATATGACAATAAAGGGCTTGTAGCAAATTAACGAAGCATTTGTAGGACAAGAAGAGATTCATAGGAGCGCTGATGACTTCTGTTGTGTCTTCACTGTGCGCATGACACGCGCAAGTCCATCTATATCATGTCTCACTGGATAATAAGTCTGTATCTTATCTCGTTCACGATAACGCCGAAGTGCATCGGCTACTTCTTTTCGACGGCGCTGAAACACTTCCCCCCTAACCCTTCCCCCAACCATAGTCCCGACTCCTTATCCTAATCCCTTGAAATCGACTGCTGTACCAATAGAAAATGCCGTGACTGTAGACACTGCGAAAAAAAACCCCGCAACGATGATGTCTTACACACGCCCTACTAGATAAACCAATGGCGGGAGTCATCGACGCGTACAGATCCGGTGATTGGTGTAAAAGGTTGGCACTCCTGTGACTGTTCCGCTTGGTGTATAAACTGACTCTCTTCATTCTATCTCGTTCGTTGCGGAAGGCTTGCGTCAGTGTGAGTGGGTGACATATCTGAAGGTCTTAGCAAACACATGGACATGGATTTGAGCAACCATGCCGAATGTTTCCTCGGTTTCCGAGAAAGATTTAAGTCTTTTGCTACAGAGGCTATCCACGTGGGTCAAGAACCGGAACAGTGGAATTCTATGGCCGTAGTTCCACCAATTTCGTTGTCCACTACATTTAAACAACATGGACCCGGAGAGCATGCTGTAAGTCGCGCCGTGCCAGCATTTTATGGTTGGAAGTTTTCTCACGAAACACCAGTTATCTTCTGATTTCATTTTCCATGATAATGAATTCGCCACTTCTAAGACTGACTTGAATAATATGATTTGAGAAATGGGGCCTTATTTTATTCACGAGTTCAATTGTTGCGTCCGTATGTGGTTATTGCTGCGTCACCTTATAATTCAGACAGCCGAAAGATTGTAACTAACGTGTGGCACTCTTGCCTGGACGGACCTGGAACTGTTTTATGTTGGCATGAACAAACACGGGCATCCGGTTGAAGAGTAACGTTAAACGTTAAAAGCGTGGTTCGACGTAGATCACAGGGGAGTATTCTACAAAGCTGGGTAACTGACAGGGATGTGTCTCTCCCCCCCCCGCTAATTCGCGGGATTCCGCTTTTTTATCTCCAAAAATAAAAAAATTAAAACACCGATTTTTCAGTCCTATAAAGCCGATTTCGTATCCGCAGCATTCCGACTTCTAGCATTTCCATAACTGAATTGACCTTATGCACGATGAGTTCTACAGAGCTTCGTTTGCAGATTAGACAGCTGAGGCTCCTTCCAGTCAAACTTCATAGTGTGTGGGCGGTGCGGCGGTAGCAAGTTTTAACCTGCGGAAAACAGACGACTGAGATATTGCGTATATTCGATACGACAGATACCTTGCAGTATAGTAATAATCATTAATAGTCGGTATACTGTATTGTATTTTATGTAGCCCGCGAGCAGCGGCGTGCACAGACATTATGGGGGGCAAGTGCTCAGGGGGGAGGGGGAGGGCACTTTTTTGCACACGTGGAACATGCTAGTGTGAGATGCTATAGTGTGAGATTCAAAAAATAAAATAAACATTACACGCACATGTTCAATGCAATTCATGACCACTGTCATTCATCACAAGAAGGCACATGGGAGGCCTTTTTGGGGATATTTTTCTCTCAGGCAATGGGGAACTGCCTGATTCTTGTTTATGTGTTCGTTTATGTTGCCTAACAAAACCTACACACACAAAAAAAAAAAACAGAAAGATTTGCAAAGTCGACCGACATTGTTTGTGGTGGTCGTCCTCACGTTATCTATCATTGTTTGGGCTATAGCATTAAACTAGCTAATCAGGTGACCAGTCGGCTAAAAAATGCTCAGTTGTTTGGGGCTGTACGAGTAGTGGCGTACCGTCAGATGCCAGGAAGGCCTTCAGTAACGTCACCCTTTCCCGGATAATTGCTCTTAAACTGTTTGCGATCAGGTTTGATTGATTAACAATCAAACAGTTAATTAACAGAATGGCCACCACCACTGCGTGACACGTAATGATTAAGAAATGCTAATAACAAAGCGATTGCCCGTTGGCTATGTTGAATTGATGTGAATCCGCAAGGATGACAATCTGCAAAAAATCGGAAAAACTTTCGCGGACTTCACAGCAATTATTTTCCTCTTCACTCAGCTGTGCTACTACGCACTTTGGCTGTCACATTCAGAGTATATCGAACGGATTCTCATGGCTAATTGCTCAATGTACGTCGCGAATTAATTTATGCAAATTCAGAAATTATAAAGACTTAGGATATTTTTTCCGTAGCCATTGGTCTGCGGAAGTAAGTTTAACGCCGTATAATTTCGTAGTGCAATGTATAACACGGCTTTCAAAAACAAGTTAGATTCTCTCGGTTCCTCTAATTGGGGAGGTAAACTGCAAGAGGTGTCTGTCATTAAGAAGTGAAAGGTGAGGCCGACGGACCGTCACTGTGTATGAGACATGCTACTGCACAACAAAATGATTACAGGTTGGGCTTGGAGGGCAAACTGTACGATTGCACTTGATCCGTGTGATACCTGGCTGGTGGGGCACAAGACTGTGGCTACCACCAGTCGCTCAGCTGTTATGCACTGCGCGCGGGTTC
Organism: Gymnothorax reevesii; assembly: GCA_029721435.1. NCBI lineage: Eukaryota > Metazoa > Chordata > Actinopteri > Anguilliformes > Muraenidae > Gymnothorax > Gymnothorax reevesii. The sequence goes on from CM056575.1 coordinate 97,339,168, forward strand.
ACGTGACAAAGGAAGAGAGGTCGGAAGTGCGTGAGGAGGTGGCCCATTTCGGGTCATTTTTTTCAGTAGTTTTTAATCACACAGCTTTTATAAAAGATCATTTCAACATTGGCCCCACTAAAGTGTTAATAATAATAATAATAGTAATATAAAAAATAATAATAAATATAATCATTAAAAAAAAAAAAATTTCAAAAGGGCACTTTCATTGATAAAGGGCAAAGGGGCAAGTGCTGTAGCACCACCTAGCGTCTATTTGTGCACGCCACTGCCCGCGAGGATGAAGCAGTCTTGTAGCCTAAGTTTCAGCGGCTTGAGTAGTCGACGGCTGAACACTGCTGTGTCCCTTTTCGTACTTCGTCGAGACTTAGTTGTACACCGCTGGGAAGTTGCGCGGTTGGTTCAATGTGTGTCCCCCGAATGCGAACGGGTGCTCGTCTAAGCTCTTTGACGCACCTTCGCCCGTTCCCATCAACGGTAATATGGCCAGTCAAACCATAAAATTGCATTACCTAAGCTAACGAGAAAATCTGATGGACCTTTATTTTCCAACCTCACTCTCGCACATTTTGATATGAAATATTATCCCCCTACATTTTGACTTCGGTGAATGCTGAATTAATTTGTTACTGTGGCCAGCATACGCACGGGTTATCAGTGCTAACGCAGCTGGGCGTCTCGCTGCAAAGCTAAATCATGGTTATTTCATCAGCTGCTCAGATAATCCATGAACTTTAGCAATATTAGCGAACGATACCACTACTCAACTTGTATATCGCATCGTATAATTAAAGGTGCTTCGGGACCTCGTCAAGGAGCCCTTCCTCTTAGTTTAATTTTTGTTTTTTCGTGAAAATGGAGCGTCGCAGGATACCGAATACAGCCGAACGTGGTCAGTAAGTGACACTTTTCCGTTGCCGTTTGCCTTATTAATTGGGTTGATATGTAATGCATATTTCCAGGAGTTCCGTGTGCTTTTAGTCTATAATAGGAAGCTGAAAATGCTCACAGAACTCATGGATGGTTTCTACAGATGATTGGATTAAAACAATGATTTATTGTTGGTGTGTATCTACAGTGATTATGTTCTTATTGATGTCCCCCGGCGGGACAGCGGACATAGAAATGCTGTACGTCCGTCCGTCCGGGAACAGTGTACTCGCAATAACTTTTGACAGCTTTGATGTAGGATCACCAAATTCGCACCACATATGCCTCTTGTGAAGGCCTTGCTCAAGTTCAATGATGATTGACCTTGACCTAATTTTCAAGGTCACTGAGCAAAAAGATGTGAGGAACACTGTACTCGCAATAACTTTTCACTGCTTTGATGGAGGCTCACCAAATTCATATGACATTCTTATTGGTTTGTTAGGTAGATCTCAGCCATGGACACAAAACTATGCCTTGGCGATACGTCCATCATCCACAAGTCATAAAAATTGTCATCTCTCTCATAACCCATGGTTATATTTAGTACATGCAACCAATTAAGTCTTTGTCAGGGTAAGTGATAAAAATAAAAACCTGCATGCACACTGGCCCTCCAGGACCGGAATTGCCCACCCCTGACCTAGACCCACTGGGTTCTCATCAAATGGGCAGGCAATTTTCCAAGATTGATCAGTAGATGGCGCTTTTATTCCTGCTGAGCTCTTATCCTGAAATTAACCTGCTCCTGAGCAGATTATGTGTTCAGCATATGTTACACACGGCAACGTACCCCGATAAAAAGCAAGCCATCTTTGTGATACGGAAAACCCGGGGTTAATCTAGAAGTTACCTTGCTAAACTGAAATCCAGCTTCGTGAGACAGGCCCCTGGTGGGTTAACCCGCTAGGCCAGGGGTCACCAACCCTGTTCCTGGAGATTTACCATCCTGTGGATTGTTACTCCAACCTTAATTTGGCACAGCTGATCCCACTAATTAGCAACTCGACAAGGTCCCTGGTTTAGTGAGATGTGCTTTGTTTAGGCAGCAGTGAAAACCTACAGGATGGTAGATCTCCAGGAACAGGGTTGGTGAACATTGTGCTAGGCCATCGAAACATCACAAATAACAAGTGGTCCAGGTCACTCCATTCGTCAAACTGAAACAAGTGGGCATGAATTTCTTGCTTGAAAACACCTCAGCTGGATTAACTTGTGACCATTGTCACCGCAGAGAAAGTAGTTGAACCTGAGTTTGTTGCGCCTCTGAAGTTGAACATTTTAGGCTTACGATTCCCTTTTCAGCTGGCGGAGATGGGAGAGGATGTGAAAAGCCATTAAAACAATTACTTTCTTCCAAAATAAACTCAAGGTTTGCATGTTTTTTTTTTTTTTTTGTGGGGGGGGGGTGTTAACTATAAAACTAAATCAAATCTGCTACAAAGGGGTAACTCGGCAAGACTCTTCCCAACGAAATGTTTGATATCAGAGGTGCAATTCGCTGAGGTTCCGCTATAGTCACTGCAATAACAGTTGTCACAAATTAATCTAGCCAAGGTTTTTTCCATCGACAAATTATCAGGTTGTTTCTGCTAAATCTTTTAAGGTTCCCATCACTGTTCCTATCTTCAGCTTTCAGGCAACGGGAATAATCCCATAAACTGAATTTGTTTTGAGTGGTTAATGACAAAATAAATTCAATATATTAAAAAAGCGTCTGCCGATTAGATTCCTATCAACAAAAACCTAAAATGTTCGACTTCAGAGGCGCAACAAACTCTGGTTCAGCTACTATCTCTGCGGTAACAATGGTCACAAGTTAATCCAACCGAGCTGTTTTCAAGCAAGAAATATATGTCTGGTTGTTTCTGTTTGACATATGGAGTGCACTTGAACTCATATAATTCTGATGTTTCAATGGCCTAGTGGGTTCACCTGGCGCTTGTGTGTTTTTTACATCATATGTCTGTATAGAAGCCAGGATGAGGGTTTAATTTTGAAGAGCAAGAAGATTAACCTTTTTTTTTTTTTTTTTTTTTTTAAATTAATCACGGCTTCACAACGGTCAACAATCAATAAAATTCTTCAATTGGATGGATAGACAAGTAATATAGGATTGTAATTGAGGCATTTCCATGGACAGCAAAGGCCAGCGGAATTATCTTCTGCTGAAGATAACTGAAGGGAGCTTTGGTTTAATGAATAGCACTGCCTTCCGCAGAATAGCTGCTGCATGACTACATGATTTCCCTAATCCGGCAATTCACGAACAGTCGAATGTCTCCACGACTCCACTTACAGCGTGGGTAATGCTGAGGGTATGTTTAGCTTGACTGATGCTCTGGGGTGTGTTTCATATAGTCACAGATGCTAACTTGCATAGTTGGGGCCATTGATTGTGAATGGACAAACTAAGTTACGCTTTTGGGGAATTCACACCTGGCTGGGCTCAACAGCTGCCTACAGAAATATGAAGTCGCTGTGTTTCTTGAGTTACTTTACCAATATTGTTGCCATGCAGGTAATTATATGCTTGCCTGCTTTTATAATTTCGAAATTCTTTGGAAAACTCAAGGTAACTAGAGGCACTCTTGGAGTGCAAACCTCCGCCAAGGCGGCACAGTCGTGATCTTGTTGAGTGAACGTGGCTCTTAAACCTTAATTTCTTATCTGAACTACTTTTCTAATAGCCCAGGTCATGACATATTTTTGACATGACTCTATATTTCACTTTTGCGAAAATCGCATTGGGTGAGAGCTTAGTTGGAAAGAAATCACTTAGCGTTACGTCTCGCTGTTTCTACCAAGCCAAACTGAATACTGAGTGACACGTTAGTTGAATAGGTATGGCTAAGCGCTGCAGGAGGCTACATAAGCGCCACTGACATGACAAAGTTCACGTTACTTAGCTATGTAGCGTGCATGCAATACTTTTTCAAAACCATGATGTAACATTAGTTTGATACCCAGTCAGCCTTAGCTAGCTATTCAGTTGACTGATTTTACTAAGCATTGCTCGTTCAGCCACAAATATCTAGTTCAGAGACTGAGTAAGCAGAGCGATGTAATTAGCGGAGTGCTAATATTGGGCGCTTTGGGAACATTACAACCCCAATTCCAAAATGGTTGGGACAAAGTATATATTGTGAATAAAATCAAAAGGCAATGACTTTTAAATCACACCTGCCAGTATTTTATTCACAATAGAACAGGGATAACATGGCAAATGTTGAAACTGAGAAATGTAAATTTTATCCACAAAATGAGCACATTTCAAATTTGATGGCTGCTACAGGTCTATAAAAGTTGGGACAGGGGCCTGTTTACCATGGTGTAGCATCCCCTCTTTTTAACACAGAGCGGAGGGGTCTGGGCATTGAGGAGACAAGTTTCTTGTTTTAGCAATTGGAATTTGATCCCACTCTTGTCTAATACAGGCTTCCAGCTGCTGGAGAGTTTTGGGTCTCCTTTGATGGACTTTTTGTTTAATTATGCACCAAATGTTCTCAATTGGTGAAAGATCACGCGGGCCAGTTCAGCACATGGACTCTTATACAACAAAGCCATGTTGTTGTAATAGCTGCAGTATGTGGTTTTGCATTGTCCTGCTGAAATACACAAGGCCGTTCCTGGAATAGATGACATCTGGAGGGGAGCATTTGTTGCAGTAAAGCCTTTCAGCATTCGTGGTGCTTTTTTTTTTGGCATCTCCAATCCCACCCGAATCTGAATGCCCAATTGGTGAACTATGTACAAAGTTTGCTCTTATGGGATCCCTTGCTGCCAACTCAGGATAGTGAGGACAGTTCACGGCTCTTCTCCGAAGCACGTGTCTGTCAACCACTGATTCTTATACACTCATTGGTTGAATCCTCGTAAGTTCAGAACGAGGGCGGAGGATACCCGGACATGAACAAACCCAGAGTCTTCCTGACGAGCGCCCGTCTGGCCAACAGGAGGCGCTGGAGCAACGAACAAAGCTATTATTGTATCCCCTAATCCGGCAGTCCCTTCCCAATTTGGAACCCTGTTGTGCGATGGCCAATTGTGCACCACTCAGAAAAAGCTGCCGGTGGGTACGCCGGGGCTCGAACCTGCAACGTGATGGACACCTCTGCACTGCAGCGCAGTGCCTTAACCGAGTGAGCTATCTCATGGTGCTTTTTAAAACATGCAAGTGTCCCGCACCATATGCACTTATGCATCCCCGTATCATCAGAGATGCTGGCTTTTGAACGGAATCCTGATAACGGGAGGGGTGATCTTTCTCCTCTTTAGCTAGGAGGACACGAGGCCCATGATTTCCAAAAAGAATGTCAAATTTGGACTCGTCTGACCACAGAACACTTTGCCACTTTTCTACAGTCCATTTTAAATGAGCCTTGGCCTACAGAACACGGCGGTGCTTCTGGATCATGCTCAACAAAGGTTTCCTTTTTGCATGATAGTTTTATAGGTGGCATCTCTGGATGGCATGGCAGACTGTGTTTACAGACAGAGGTTTCTCGAAATATTCCTTGGCCCATTTAAGTAATGTCAATAACAGAATCTTGCCGGTGAGTGATGCAGTGGCGTCTGAGGGGCCGAAGATCACGGGCATCCAGTAAAGGTCTTTGGCCTTGTCCCTTATGCAGAGATTTTTCCAGCTTCTCTGAATCTTTTGATGTTCTGCGCTGCTGATGATTCATCCATATATACTGAGAGAAGCGACACAGGGCTAACAAGAAAAAGTTGGTCACATGACACGTGGATACATTTTTGAAAACTGGAAAAAAAAAGAATAAACTGGTTATTGTGCCTTTGGGTGTTCCAATAGATCTGAGAAGGGATTAAAGATGTTTAGATTTCCTTCTGATCCAAAAAGACAAAAGATTTGGGAAATGAAGGTTAGCAGAGCTGGCTGGAAACCTACTGTATCTTTGTTTTTGTCAGGTAAGTTGCCTTGACGATGGAACAAATTTGTGTGTGTTACTCAAAATTTACTCAACCACTTTCATAACTTTCTTATTCTGTTTTTCACATAACTGAATTGCGGAATTTCATGGAAAGCAAATGTAATTTCCCTTAGCGCTTATTGTATGTTAGCACTGTGCTAATTACATCGCTCTGCTTACTCAGTCTCTGAGTCACAGGGATTTGTGGCTGAATGAGCAATGCTTGGTAAATTCAGTCAACTGGGTAGCTAGCTAATGTTAGCTCACTGGGTAACAAAGCAATGTTAAATATTGGTTTTGAAAAAGTATTGCGTGCAAGCTACTTGGATAAGTAACGTGAACCTAGTTATGTCAGTGGCTCATAACTAGCCTCCTGCAGTGCTTAGCACTTACAAGTTACACTTTGGATTCATTTTGACTTTTTAGAAACGGCAAGATGTGAGGCTAAGCGATTTCTTTCCCCCCATGCTCTCAGCCAATGCGATTTTCGCAACCGTGATATATGGAGTAATATCAGAAATATGTCATGAGCTGGGCCGGTGATCGACGAATCCAATTTTTTGACTGTTTGTCCACGGACAAGCTCTTCATTGAAAATCAGTTGCCCTCACGTCGCGGGTTCAAGCCCCGGTCTTACCAACAGGCAGTGGTCGGCAGCTTTTTCAGAGTAGCGCACAATTGGCTATAGCGCTACACGGTTTCAAATTGGGAAGGGACTGTCGGAAATGGGAAATAAAATAAGCAGCTTTGTTCGTTGCTCAAGCGCCTCCTGTTGGCCAGATGGGCACTCGTCAGGAAGACTCTAAGCCTGGTTATGTCCGGGTATCCTTCGCCCTCGTTCTGAACTTGGAAGATTCAACCAATGAGTGTATAATGTTATGGCCCCAATTTATTACATTTACAACACAACAGCAACAGCAAGGGATGACCGACACAATTTTAAAAACTTAAACACATTTAATGAACAGACAACTAAACAACTAACTACGCTACAGACCAAGATTGATTAACAAAAAAACAGAAATATTTACAGTCCCTTTTTGGTGGGGTGGCTTGCTGATGTCCTGGGTGAGGAAAATGCTCTAACACAGGCAAAAATCCACAAAAGAAACTTCACAGGTCTTGAACCGAATGATAGGTCTGGTCACATGTATCCTTCTTCTTGCAATTTCTCCTACTACTTTACTGTCTCAATTCTCCCCTTTATGTACTCTTTTGCAGACCCCTCCCACCTTTTAGACTTTTTTTTTTCTTTTCTCTGGGACTTGTTTCAGACATGCCCGAAACATGCCCAAACCTAGCTCCAGTCTGAGCTTAACAAAAAAAGGAAAATACTGCCATCCAGTGGCCTATATTCACATTACAATAAGAAGCGGTGGCTGACAGACACATGCTTCGGAGGAGAGCGGTGAACTGTCTTCACTCTCCTGAAATGGCAACAAGGGGTTGCAAACGAGCAAGCCTTGTACATAGTTCACCAATTTGGGCATTCCAGATTCGGGTGGGATTGGAGATGCCAAAATAAAAAAATTTTAAAAAAGATGATTAGATCAGTTGCCTGTCTGGAATGGTGGTTGTCTGTATAATCGCCAACCAAAAGAATGCCAGGTTCCGTGTCGACCAATGAAATTATTGCTGCTTCGCTGCAGGCCTATTCGTTTCACTTCATACAGTGTACCATGGGGGCGGTGACATTTACTTAGGCCTCGTCCGAAGATTCTGCGGAAAGTATGGATATGCCTCGGCGCGAATGCGCAAAATATACTCAGCAACAAAAGTTTCTGTGACACCAATATTGTTAATTATTTTTCATAACGCAATTATGAAATTGTCATACATGGTGATATCAGACTGAAACAGTACACGTAAACACAACATTGAAATGGAAATCATGAAAATGCGAGAAAATGACTTTGCACGTGAAAATGTGCGTAAATCATGCTTGTGGATGGCAATAAAAGAGGAGAATTTTTGGAATGTTCACATTGTGCCTGATGAACGACGGAAGCATCACTTATCGAAAACACAGCCATTTCGGATCAGGAACTCTACCCTCTAAATGCCAAGACTGTCTGAAAATGATCGGTGGAGGGCCATTGGGATGATTGAATCCGGAACCTCGCAGAGGGAAGTTGCTCATCGCCTGAATGTCCACCGAAACACCATTTGGAACTTATGGCAGCGTCATCAGCAGACAAGACATGTCAGAGACCGTCCTCGCAGCGGCCGTCCACGAGTAACCACTCCCAGACAGGACAACTGGATTCAAACAACCCATCTCCGAAATCGATTCCAACCTGCAACCATAACTGCAAGAACGATACCTGGTTTGAGGCGACTGTCTGCACAGACAATTCGTCGCCGTCTCCGTCATTTTGGCATTGTCCCACGTCAGCCAGCAAGACGTCCAATACTCACAGTACAACACCGACGACTGCGTCTACAGTGGGCACAACAACATCGACGGTGGATCCAACGTCAGTGGGATCTTGTACTCTTCACTGATGAATCAAGATTCATACTTAACCGATGTGATGGTCGTTTACGTGTATACCGTCGACGTGGAGAACGTTATGCCAACAACTGTGTTCAGGAATTTGATCGTTTTGGAGGTGGTAGTGTCATGATTTGGGAAGGGATCACGGCTAGAAACAGAACAGATTTGCTTGTTATTGATGGAAATCTGACAGGTCAAAGATATCGCGATGAAGTGCTACGGCCATTGGTGGCACCGTTTTTGATGCAACATGGTCCCGGAATAACGCTGCAACATGATAACGCCAGACCACACGTTGCAAGGATTGTACAGCAGTATCTGATGCAACAACATGTCAATGTCCTGCCATGGCCAGCCAGATCCCCAGACATGTCCCCAATCGAGCATCTTTGGGACGAGATGGATCGACATTTGCGGCGGTTGGATAACCCGCCAGCTACACTCCAGGAATTGCGACAACGTCTACGTCAGATTTGGAATGACATCCCACAGCAATTTCTGGCACATCTGATTCGGTCCTTGCGCCGGAGATGCGTTGCTTGCATCATGGCACGAGGAAGTCACACCCGGTTTTGAAGTGTGAAGGTCACAATTGGTTAGACGTCAGACAAGTGCTTCATGACGCATGAAAATGACATTTTTCGTTTTGAGTGACGTTGGCACTGAAAAGTCAGTGTTTCTCCTGTTAAATAAACATATTGATTGCATTGAGATCTTTGCGTGTCATTTATAACATACACATAAATGGTGTCACAGAAACTTTTGTTGCTGAGTATACTTAAAGGTTGGGTTACAGGCAAAACTCAAATTCTTTTATCTTCATAAAATCATATAATTTGATCATAAAATGATATGTTATGATAAGGAAAGCATATTTCCTGATTTTTGCATAATTATGCTAGTTGGGTCATGTTATTCAATATGGCCGCCACCAGAAAGTGACCCATAGAAAATGCAGCATATCTGAAGAAGTATTTGGAGTACAGACTCGGGGCTTCCGCCAAGCAGCGCGATTCCCATAAAAACTGCCCTAGCGCCCGCAAGAAAAAAATGGTCAAAGCGGGCCATTCCCGCCCATGTTTTCAGTGAATTAAGCTGCTTGCACACTGGACGACGGGTTGAGATCAGAGTAGAGCCGCTGCTCCTCCACGTCGATAGGAGCCAGCTGGGGTGGCTCGGGCATCTATTTCGGATACCCCCTTGACGCCGGGCATGGTGTTCTGGGCATGCCCCACCGGGAGGAGGCCCCGGGGAAGACCCAGGACACGCTGGAGGGTCTATGTCACTCAGCTGGCCTGGGAATGCCTCGAGATGCCCCCGGAAGAGAGGAAAGTCTGGGCAGCCTTGCTTTGACGACTGCCCCTGCGACCCGGCCCTGGATAAGCGGAAGATGGATGGATGGATGGATGGATTTTCTTAAATTATATGTGTAGAAAATTGCTACAACAAATATGTTATTTTGGAAGCAAAATTTTTTTATTTATTGTTACCCCAGCAAACTAGCCAGAACTACTTCATTCGAAACTTTGAGAGGCAAGAGCTCTGCTCCCAAGACTCATTAACACAAAAAAAAAAATCACCTCTCATGCACTACACTACTAAAGCGCATTTCATACAACATCATGTCAAAAAATCCGAACTATGCCTTTAAGGCAGTGGTTCCCAAACTCAGTCCTGGACCTCCTTGTATGTGCTGGTTTTTGTTCCACCCTTGATTGCAATCATGAGTTTTGTACAGGCTGTGTATTTAAATTTAGAGCAGCAATTTATCCTTTCTTGACATACAGTATTTTGACAGATATGCCTGCGCACACACAATGAGGAATTCACTCCACATCCAAATTGTGATCTATGAATAACAACTTCATAAATAGTGGGAAAAATGTACCCAATCAAAGGAAAAAAATCAATGGGTTTGATTTGAAGAAATCTGATAACTGTGGGCACAAGGTTGCAAAAACATATGATTTACTAGACAAACAAATGACAGTCAAACCTGTTTTTTTAATGTTTTTGTTACTGAGTGTTAAATTATTTTGAAAGAATTCTGATCACCTGTGTTTAGCAACCTGATTTGGAGGTAACTGACTTTCTAAGTTCCTGACTTGATCTGTTTAAAAATGTTATCACCTGAAATTGCTTGCCACATTAAAAAAAACAAAATAAACAGAAAAGTATTTTGAAGGGTCTTTTATTCTTCATGGCACACATGGATATTTCTATTAAAATTTGGCTTAAGACTGCAAATAACGTCTTAAAACACAAAATGCACCAAATTAGGACAAACTAGAAAGTCAACAAATGCAGGATATTTCATTCCCCATCCCTCACCCGCTTAGAAATGGACTCGTCTAAAATTGCCCCCATGCAAAAAAGGACTATTACGAAATCACCCTACGTCTCTTGAAAAGTAGACTTTTTGTGAAAATAACGGACATGAGAAAACATTAAATATAACATTTTTAATCAAAGCAAAATGTTTGCCTTCAAATGGTATGGTTATAGTGTAACTGTGTTACCATCTAATAATTTCCCATTGTACAGGAGCCTGAATTAGATTTTTTTGGGAAAGGAAGCAAAAACTGAAAAAAGAGAAACAAAATTAAAATTGTCCTTTAAACCTTAGAAAATGGTGGGAACATCTTTCTCATTGGGACTCAAACTATGTGGGGTTCATTTTAATGACCTGATGCGCTTCGCAATGTATTGAGCTAGACTTCTTTTCAACTGTATGAGTCGCCAAAATCTTATTCCAATTATTGTTCCCTTTAAAAAGAAACCAGCAAGGGAAGTACTCGCACACCAAAAGATGGGCAGAAGCTGCCTCAAAAACTACTTAATATGCTGAGATATATCAAAAACAGTTTAATGAGGCATGATTGATCACAAAAAATTAATAAAAAATGCTCACTGTGCTAAAAGAAAAAACAAACGTTTCAGTCCATTAGACCATCAGTGCTACAAGAGAACGGAATACACAGCACAGATAAAAGCAGGCAGAATTTAAGTCAGGTGTGACCAATTTATCAATTAAGGACACTCAATGCAACAAGAGGCTCCTCAGAGCCTGTACTCGGGCTGGGTCTAGGCCTGGGCCAATCCATTGATGGATGGATATATATCTATATATACTGCACCCTCCATAATTATTGGCACCCCTGGTTAAGATTTGTTAAAAGCCTTAAAATAAATGAAAAACTTTTTTTTTTTTTATTGCCGAAGCATATTCTCACATTGAAAATTGTAGAAAAATGTAAACTTCAACTAGGTGAATTTTAGGGGGAAACCCTGACTAAGAAATAATTATTTTTCATAAAATCACCTGTTCCACAATTTTTGGAACCCCTAACAATTCCTAGGAATTAAATGTAATTGAAGTATTTCTGTCATTTCTACAGTAGTTTACAACGTTGATCAGAGTATCTAGGAACATTTAATTTGTAATTCATCACTTCCTGTTTCCCTGGGGTATAAATATGACGTGACACAGAGGCCATTTCTCTTATCCACTCTTCAATATGGGAAAGACAAAAAAAAACACCATTCAAGTAAGGCAGATGTGTGTCGACCTTCACAAGTCAGGCAATGGCTACAAGAAAATAGCCACTCGACTGCACCTGCCCATATCTACTGTCTGTGGAATCATTAAGAAGTTTAAAACAACTGGAACAGTGGTAAACAAGCCTGGACGAGGACGCTAGGTTATTTTGCCACCATGGACAGTGAGGAGGATGGCAAGAGAAATAAAAAGTTCTCCAAAGCTTACCGTTAAAGAATTGCAACAAATGGTAGCATCTCGGGGTCATAAAGTCTCCAAAACAAACGTCAGGCGCTCTCCACATGCCATCAAGCTGTTTGGGAGGCATGCACGGAAAAACCTTTTCTCACTCCCAATCATTAACGCAAACGTCCGGAGTTCGCTAAGCGATACTGGGACTTCAACAGGGGCCACTTGCTTTGGTCAGATGAGACCAAGATAGAGCTTTTTGGCAACAAACACTAAGTGGGTCTAGCAGAACACAAAAGATGAGTATGCAGAAAAGCACCTCATGCCAACTGTGAAGTATGGGGGAGGATCAGTGATGATGTGGGCCAGGTCGCTGGATGATTTAGAGAGATTGTGCTAAGAGGAATGGTGGAAGATCCCTCTCTCTGTATTCCCCCATCTTGTGAAACTTTTTCGGAGAAGATTAGGTGCTGTTTTGTTGGCAAAAGGGGGTTGTACAAAGTATTAACAGTAATTGTGGCACACATGATTTGATGTAAAAGAATTATTTCCTAATGTGGGATTTTTTTTCCCCACCGAATAAATGCACTTGAATTAAAGGTTGGATTTTCTCTTTTTTTCATTGTGGTCCTATATTATTTAGAAAAAAACTGAATTTATTAGATGCTAAAGAACCCATCTTAACCAGGGGTGCCAAGAATTATGGACGTGTGTGTGTGTGTGTGTGTATTTTATATAATATATACACACACACACACACACACATATACAGTGGCTCCAATAAGTATTTGTACATTACTTGAAAATTCGACTACATAACAGCTTTTGTATATTCGGCTAAATGCTTGCTATTGTGTGTAAAAGTGATTAAAATATTTGATAATCAATATGTTTTAAACAAATATTTAATGTCAAAATGGCATATTTGGTCAGAAAGGCGATTATCTGACCCAATAAGTATCTGTACAGTTCCATTAGTGAGTCACAAAACTTATAATACTCACCTAAAATTGACTCAAGATGTTTACAGGACATGGTTGACTCACTTGGTCTGATTTGGTCAAGCGTGACCATACTGGACACTCCCTCTGTACACAGACTGGCCTATGTAAATGGCCTGACCATGCCCATAATGCATTCCTGTGATATATGGCTAAGACAGGCGAGATACCCCGTCGAATGCGGGAGCAAATCATTCAGCTACCTAAAGAAGGCCAAAGCACCAGATAAATTGGAACTCTGCTATCGTTACGCCACACGACCGTGCAGTACATCATCAAGAAGTACAAACAGTCTGACCGCATAGCCAATGCAGCCAGGAAAGGACGTTCCAGGAAGACCAGCCAGCGCACTGACCGGTACATCTCCCTGCTGGTACAGAGGGAGAGACAGTCCTCCGCCTCCTGTCTTGCCACCAAAGTGGAGGAAGCAACTGGAAGCCATGTTTGTGCCTAGGCCATCCGTAACCGGCTCCATGAAGTACAGTAGTGTACAAATACTTATTGGAGCCACTGTAAATCCTTATTTTTTGAAGATTGGTATGAGAGGAATGTATGGTCTATAGTTGACTTGATGGACACGAATTGCAATTTCTTAACTTATGAACAATTCTGTATGAAATATAGTGGAAGTCGCAATATGGAGGGAAATGTTGTGCTTGGCGGAGGTCTGCGCTCTGAGTGCTTTTCTAGTTGGTTAATTGGTCACCTGCCTTTATCTGTGCTGTGTCTTACTAATTCTCTTGTAGCACTGATGATTGTCTAATGGACTGAAACGTTTGCTTTTTCTTTTGAGCACATTGAGCACTTTTTTTAAGGGGGCATGAAGTTTTTCACCTGTCCGTCTGTCTGTCTGTCCGCACTTTGCCATGGCTACTACTTTTGATGGGCTCATGATAGAACTTTGATACTTGGCATATGCATTGCTTGTGAGAAGGCATTTCAGATGGGGTCATGACTTTTGACCTTGTCACCTTGACCTTGGAGCATGACATTTGGTGACAAAAACTTTTAACATGGGCCATAACATTTCATTAGCTAGTAATAGGCATTTGATATTTGGCATATGTAGTCTTAAGGATATGGCCTTTCTGATGAGGCAATGCATGTTGACCTTGTAGCCTTGACCTTTAACCTTTGATTGACTCATGATAGGCCTTTAATGGTTAGCATGTGCATGTTATGCACGGGGGCATCAGTGTTTCACAAACACATCTTGTTTTTTTTTGTGATCCATCATGCCTCATTATACTGTTTTTTATGTATCTCAGTACATTAAGTTGTTTTTGTGGCAGCTTCTTCCCACCTTTTGGTGCGCGAGTACTTCCCTTTCTGGTTTTTAATCTGTTCATCTGTGTCTACTCACCCAAGTTTAGAGGATTTTTTTTTTTGCCTTTTTTCGGTGCAGCTCCAACAGCATCTTGTAGACTCTTTTAAAAGAAGAAAGTGATATTGTAGAATTGAATTCTGCAAGTGAATTATTTCGAATTCATTATGCAGTGATTGTAGGCGTGATCTGCCGTGGAATGTGACATGCAGTAACAAGATGACTTTGCAATGCCAACCATACTGATTGCAAATTACGCAATGTGTGAGCTTTTAGTGAAAGGAAGCGAAAAAAATACTGGCTCTCTCCATGGCAAATTTTAGGTCATTTGGCCTGACCTTAATGGCACAGGAGGCAAAAATATACATTTTTGGCTGCTATTACCCAAAAAAGTTATTTAAATCATTTATAAGGCCATACGTTTGGTAGGGCTGCGACAATTTCGGAATCATGATTATTTTAAGCGCAATAAAAGTAACTGCCACTATGAGGCAGACAGACGTGCTTGTTTCTTACCTTTCCGATGACCCATATCTAATTCAGTCATTTGAATTGCTTCCAGGAAGAAAACTGATTTTGCACAGTCTTCGCTGAATGCATCTTGCGTGCAATGCAAAAATAATTTCTCTCTTTCACGTTCGATATGCTTGACAAAACGTTTTTTACGGTGGCCGACACAGGTCACAAATGCAAATGCTACAACGCAAATGCAAAAGTTTACAGCAAACACAAACGCCACAACACGAATGTAAGTGTTTACAACAAACACAAAATGAAAGCAAAAGTACGCAACATGAACGCAAGAGTTTGCACGAATGCAAAAGCCACAACATGAATGCATAAGCCACTACGGAAGTGACTGGGACTACTATTCCCGATGGACCCCGTCACTGACAGGAAGTTTCTTTAGGGACTTTTCAATGAAGCGGGACAAGTAAGTGAAAGTACGTTGTGCTTCTTTAACACTATCTATTATAAATACCACTTTCTGAATGTTATATATCATCCGTATTGTACTGTTCGAAGTGTTAATGTTTTTATATTTACAGCACCCTCCATAATTATTAGCACCCCTGGTTAAGATGTGTTCTTTAGCTTCCAATAAATTCAGTTTTTAACCTCCGCCGAGGAGGTTTATGTTTTCGGTGCCGTTTGTTTGTTGGTTTGTTTGTCTGTGTACAAGATAATCCGGCCATTAGTTTTTGAGTTTTTATGAAATTTTCAGGGTAGGTGGGTATTAAGTCAAGGAAGAGGTGATTAAATTTTGGCATATCTAGGCCAAAGTACTGCTGAGATATACTCCAAAGTTCAAGATTTCAAGTCTTTCCAATGGGCCAGAGTTCCAATTGCTGTGCTTTTGGCTTTGCTGCCCCCTGGCGGCGGAAGTTCTGCGCTCTCTGAGTGCTCTTCTAGTTTCTAAATAATATAGGACCACAATGAAGAAAAGAGGAAAATCCTACCTTTAATTCAAGCACATTTATTCAGTGGGAAAAAAATCCCACATTAAGAAATAATTCTTTTACATCAAATCATGTGTGACACAATTATTAGCACCACTGATGTTAATACTTTGTACAACCCCTTTTTGCGAACAAAACGGCACCTAATCGTCACCTATAATGTTTCACAAGATGGGAGAATACAGAACGAGGGACCTTCGACCATTGCTCTTTGCACAATCTCTCTAAATCATCCAGCGACCTGGGTCCTGTCCTCTGCACTCTCCTCTTCAGCTCACTCCACAGGTTTTCAATGGGGTTGAGGTCTGGGGACTGAGATGGCCATGGGAGGAGCTTGATTCTGTGTCTGGTGAACCATCTCTGTGTAGATTTGGCCACATGTTTAGGGTCATTATCTTGCTGAAAGACCCAGTGACAATCCATCTTCAGCTTTCGGGCAGAGGCCACCTGATTTCGATTTAAAATGTCCTACTATTTCATAGCGTTCATGATGCCATGCACCCTAACAAGGTTCCCAGGGCCTCTGGAAGAGAAACAGTCCCACAGCATCATAACCGATCCCCCATACTTCACAGTTGGCATGAGGTGCTTTTCTGCATACTCATCTTTTGTGTTCCGCTAGACCCACTTAGGGCTTTTTGGCAACAAACACTATCTTGGTCTCATCTGACCAAAGCAAGCGGTCCCTGTTGAAGTCCCAGTACCACTTAGTGAACTCCAGACGTTTGCGTTTATGATTGTGCGTGAGAAAAGGTTTTTTCCGTGCATGCCTCCCAAACAGCTTGTTGGCATGTAGATGGTGCCTGATGGTTGTTTTGGAGACTTTGTGACCCCAAGATGCTACTATTTGTTGCAATTCTTTAACAGTGAGCTTTGGAGAACTTTTTATTTCTCTTGCCATCCTCCTCACTGTCCATGGTGGCAAAATAACCTAGCGTCCTCGTCCAGGCTTGTTTACCACTGTTCCAGTTGTTTTAAACTTCTTAATGATTCATCTGAGAGTAGATATGGGCAGGTGCAGGTGAGTGGCTATTTTCTTGTAGCCATTACCTTACTTGTGAAGGTCGACACACATCTGCCTTACTTGAATGGTGTGTTCCTTTGTCTTTCCCATGTTGAAGAGTGGGTAAGAGAAATGGCCTGTGTGTCACATCATATTTATACCCTAGGGAAACAGGAAGTGATGATTTACTAATTAAATATTCCTAGGTACTCTGATCAACTTTGTAAACTACTGAGAAATGACAGAAATACTTCAATTACATTTAATTCCTTGGAATTGTTAGGGGTGCCAATAATTGTGGAACAGGTGATTTTATGAAAAATAATTATTTCTTAGTCAGAGTTTTTTTTTTTCCTACTTAAAATTCAGTTGAGTTGATGGTTACATTTTTATACAATTTCAGTGTGAGTATGCTTCTGCAATAAAATTTTAATTTATTTTAAGGCTTTTAATACCTTTAAACCAGGGATGCCAATAATTATGTAGGGTGCTGTATGTAATCTGCCAGTTACTATCAGATTTGTGGTGGCGCTAATTACGCCAACTTTAACGCAAACTTTCCAAACTGTAATGTTAGGCTCTCAGATTTCAAAGCTATGTGAGGTGATCACGGACAGTTTGATGAGCCGTAACATTATAAATCATAATTTAAGAATACAGTATAACGTCAGAAAGTGGTATTTATTATAGCTAGCGTTATAGAAGCACAACTTACTTTCACTTACTTGTCCTGCTTCATCCACCTTTCCAACATTACCGATGATTGCTCGCACTGAACAGTGCTGACTTCTGCTTAGATGGGGTTTTCAAGGCAGTATCGATGTGACAAAACAACAAAATTTTTGGTAGGACCATTCATAGCTCACCACTTAACCAACAGAGCTCAGGTTAACTGTGCTGATTAACTGGCTGAGACAACACTGTTGACGACAGTGACCAGTTTGCAATCATTCATTTAAATGACCATTACAGAAAGACAGAAAACTGTCAACATTATCAAGTGTGGCCAGTTTTCATTAGTAAAGCACACCTGTCAACTCACATGTATTCGGCGTGAGGTAAGTGGCATATTAATGTTCCTCTGCTGTAGTCGGCAATTATTTAATCAACGCATATGTAAGAGATTCTCGCTTGGAATTTAAGTCCTTCTGCATAACTGGGTTGGAAGCAATGGAATTGCATAAAGACAGTTCAAATGATCTTATTTCATTTATACGATCATGAAACAGAAGCATTGCTTCCAACCCTTTGGTAAAGAAAAGCATGAGAAGTCCAGAGTCGTAATCTAAAGCACGTCACGGAAAATCCCCCGCTTTCATCACCTCCACGGTGTAGTGTGGGAAGATTTGGATGCGGTGACCTCCATAATCCAGCTTCATCAGCATCTGTAAAGTTACTTTCCTCACAATTCTAGTAAAATAGGGGCAGCACAATAACTTTCTCAAAGGTAATTAGGGGAACAAAATTAGACGCAACCTAGTTGCTTCTAATTTCGCTACAAACAGGGTCACAGACAAACGCATTTCATAAATGCAGCAGCTTTGGTGAACAAACGTTACCTTGTTTGAAAGGTTAGGCAAAGCACAGTATACTTATCAAGCTGCCTAAAACGACACGTTTCAGAAACACAATTTGAAGTCCTGTTTCAATGATTGCAAGTGAAGCCAGCCACCTAGCAATAATGCGGGAGTGAGTTGTCTCCTGCAGAGACAATTCTCTCTGACCAATCAGTGTGCTGCAATGTTGCTCCTCACATTGTAGTACCTACAAGTACCTGGTCGGCTTTTTTTTTTTTTTTTTTTTTTTTGGTGAAACTCCATGAGCGCAGGTACCAGGTACAAGGTACTTTTTCCTAATGGAAATGCAAAAAAGGCGAGTAGAGTACAGGACAGCCGGTACTAGTGTTGCGCGGGTCAGCCCGGAACCCGTCGGGCGGGGCGAGTCAATATTTTAACATTTAGCGGGTGCGGGCAGGTTGGGCCAAAGGGTGGCGACATCTAATTCCCACGAAATTGCGAATAAAAAGTAGGCACAAGCCTAGATAATGTGCTCTTGTCAAACGATGTAACGCTACCTTAAGCAGGATAGAATGCCAACTGTACCTCTCCCTCTTCCTACTCTCGATTTACACTGGTGCGCGGCTTAATCTTCCACGGTTAGACTTAGGATCTAAAGGTTGAATGATAGCTCACCTTATAAATCGTTCTGCAGTCAGCACCGAAATATATAGTAGCAGTAATTTTATTGACCTGTGAGTCCAAACAATACAGACAAAACATTTTTTCGTCACTTTACAGTGAAAGGCATATCACGATTCTTATTCAAAAATAAAATCAACTTGCTGAGGTGCTTCCGTTTATCAGCTACATGTTCTCTAACAGCAGAGCGTGTGCTGCCATTGGCAGTAAAGCCACTTCTTAGATATACATTTCTATAACGCCATTCTATACACATCACCCAAACGAATAGGTAACTTATCATTACTGGAGCATGTATGGTCATAAACTTAGTTTTGCTCTCATTAATTACCATACCATGAGACAAAGAATAATCGTGTAAAACTCCATGGTGGCCAAAGCAGTCCTCTGCGTCCCAACAACTAGCGCAACAAGCGAGCGAACCTTCAGTTCGGCTGGCCATGTCCAGGAAGCGCGCCGTAATCGCTTAAACCCTGGCACTGTTGACGCGATTTTGTTTTTGCACTGTTTGGGAAAAAATACGCCTAGGCCTACATTATAAGCTGTGTTGAAAATAATAGCATAAAGGCACCCCAAAACGATCTTGAAATAAATATATGAGGAAATAAAATTCCTCGTAGACAGGATATCGCAACACTGCATGGGAGAGTAGGCAATAGTGCCAGTGCGCCACTGTCATGTTATTTTTGTTCCAATAAAACAGCCTGTTTGCAGTATTTTGCCTGATGGCATTTCGTTTGGTTACAAAGATTAGACATCACGGTAAAGTTCAATTAATAGACAGTGCCTAAACTTTGTATTAAGAATTCCAGCCAAAAGCCAAATGTATGTTGTGCTCCACTCAAATCCATAGCGTAACAGAGGAATTGTTTTTTCCATTGCAAATCATGTCACACAGACCCACTGTATTCTTTTTCGGTCGGGTTGGGTTCGGGTTGAAAATCAGTGCGAGTTTTAGCGGGGAGGGCGGGGCGGGTTAGCTGTCACGTCGGGTCGGGTTGGTGCGGGTGTTAAAAAACCTCGACCTGCGCATCACTAGCCGGTACCATGTAGTAGATAAGCGCCATAAGCTTGCTCATGTTCGGGTATCCTCCGCCCTCGTTCTGAACTTGCCATAGTTTCAACCAATGAGTGTAAAGATGCAGGGGGCTGACAGGCGCGTGCTTCAGAGTACAGCCGAGAACTCTCTCTCTCCTGAGCTGGCAATAGGGGGTTGTATACGAGCAAGCCTTGCACATAATTCTCGGATTTGGTATTCCAAATTTGGGTGGGATTGGAGACGCCAAATTCATGAGAAAAATAAAAAAAAACTTGGTCACATTTTTTGAAGTGTTGCTCATAAAGGCTTTATACAGCATGTATAATGCCTTCAGAAATGAGACATAATGTCTTCATAAATCATACATGGGCAAATGTCATACTTTGTAAAGGGTGTAATAACACATCCTTCTTCAGCATGTGATGCCAGATGTTACAATGACAATGTCACTCAGCCGACAATGTCGCCCTTTATCACATTTATCCTCTAAATATTTCCCTGAACGCCGAATGGCGTTCCGGGGGATATTATATATTTTGTCCGGCTGCCGCGCTACATGTTAACGCGATAAATTCAGTAATATTTCAATTACAAATTCCAAATTTTGCACATAAGTAAGTATCATAATGAGGAGGAACTGATTCGATTTTGGACAATTTACGATGTCTAGATTGGCCACCAGGGGCCAAAAACTGAAAAAATCACTGTTCCGTGATACCTTCAGTAATATTTCAATTACAAATTCCAAGTTTTGCATATAAGTATCATAAAGAGGAAGAACTGATTCGATTTTGGACAATTTAAAATTTCTAGATTGGCCACCAGGGGCCAAAAACTGGAAAAATCACTTTTTATCATATCTCTGGAAATATTTGTCCGATAGACCTCAAATCAAGTGCAAATGAAAGGTCATGACCTGAGGATGTGTCCCACAACGACACTATACCGGTTTGGTTCAAAATTTGGACACAAGGTGGAGCTTTGTCACATAAAATTCACCATTTTTGCTATATCTTTGGAACAATTTCTCCAATTGACATGAAACTATGTGCAACTGCAAGGTCATGACCTCACAACTTGTCACATGATGACATCATACCTGTATGGCTCAATATTTTGCCACCAGGTGGCGCTTTGTGATTGAAAATTACCATTTTGGCCATAACTTCAGAACCATTTGACCGATTGACCTGAAATTAAGTTCAAATGAAAGTCTATTCAAGGTCTACTCAAGGATTGGGGAATTGGAGGATTAGGCCGTTTGGGGATATACCCCCAGCCATCGCCTTCGACAGCATAAGCCTAGTTAATAGACACTGTCAGTTATATCAGAGCTGGCGTCACAGGCTGGAGAAGGATGTGCGATTTCAACCTTTACAAAGTATGACATTTGCTTATGTATGATTTATGAAGACATTGTCACGTTTATGAAGGCATTATACATCCTGTACAAAGCCTTTATGAGCAACACTTCAAATAAAGTGTGACCAAAAACTTCTACAAATGATATTACTTGGATTGCTGCATTTCTACCGAGAGATATACCATAAAATCATAAAAAGATGAATTCTAGCCTTTTATCTTACTAAGTTCCTGAGTTAGAGGTCATAAAATGTGGTTTCCTTTTTGGGTGTTTTGTGTTTTCGGCTGATTCTGAGGCTTTACCATTAGGGGTGGCACGGTTCACAAAAGTGGCGGTTCGGTACGTATTGCGGTTTGGTACGTATTGCAGTTTTTTTTATTTTTATTTTTTTATTTTAAGTACTCTATATTTGGGCATATACTATTTACCTTAAGTTACCATAGTTTTTAAGCATTTAAGAGAGGTTAAAATTATAGGTAGAATTAAATAGTCCATGCACAAACTAAGTTTGAGTTGACATAAGCATATTTTATGAAAAATCTCGGATGAAAAGCCAGGTAGTATTTTGAAACAGCAAGAAGTAAGACATGGATGATTTCACCAGCTTTTTTTATTTACGACAGTATTTATGCAAAGTGTCAGGAGCATTTGCTGCCATGTTGTGGCATATTTGAAGTATTCCCACGATTGTACGGCATTCGTGCTTTACAATGCTTGCATACTGTGACGATTTTGTCAATTCATTTTTTGCCGGCGTCATCGCATGTAATGGGAAAACCAAAATGTTCCCACACACCTGATTTGAATGACGCGGGGGCATCCTCAATGTACGAGATGTCTTCTCCACTGTCACTTGCCATATTTGCACTTGTCGTCCACACTCCGCTGTCGCTTCAATTCTTTCGCGTTAAAGACAACCACGTGGTTTCATACGGGCATTCGCCTTTTTTTTTTTTTTTTGCGAACCGAAGTCTACACACGTATTGCACCGCAACAGGCGTATCGTTCGGTTCGGTTTTTTTCCCAGGACCGTGCCAAGCCTATTTACCATACAAAAATGGATCAAGATGCACAGAAGCTGTTGTGGAATTTCTTCAACATATTGAGATTCCCCCATCCTCAAGCAACTGGAGAGAGACAGATTCTTAAAAAGTACAAACTTAGGCTTTATTGTGTCATGATGAAAAATGCAAAGCTGGGTTCCTCCTCTCCCGATCTGGTCCCTCGCGAACTGTACGTAGCACTCCCGATTTTCTTTAACCCTGTAAAAAACTCCCACACTGAGCTATGGCATACAGTTTTTATACAGGAAAATATGGTCCCTCCCCTCATTACAATTGGTCAAGTAACTTGAGATTGCAATTAGGTAACCCTTCAGGAATGCAGAGCAAAGACGCATGCGCGTCACCTTAAGAGACCTACAGTCACACTTAGAAAAAATACAGCCAAAAGAAAAAGATACCAGTGGAAGAATTCGATGCATATCAAATTAAAATAATTCAATTGATTAAGTAGCAACTTATGATTCTGCTGGACAAATATTGATCAAAGCTACAGAAATCAAACACATCCTCTGATTATGGTTTTTTGAATCAAGAAAACAGAAGCTTACTAATCAAAGCTACAGAAGCTGCTGCTTGTGTGTGTGTGTGAGCTGCTCATGCAAGTGTGAACTGAATTGCATGTATTTGTGTGTCTCTCTAGGTGTGAACTACTTGAATGTATATTTGTGTTATGTTATGTGTGTGTCTGCACTGCAGTATGTGAACCACTTGTATGTATGTGTGTGTATGTTATATGTGTGTGTCTTTCTGCTGCCTGCATAATATAATTATTGATTATTAGTATGAGCAAATGATATCTATAATCAATATTATCGAATATAACAAACAATGCTGAAATAAAATCCTCAACAAAGCTAAGGCTATTTCAGATTCTAGGGGAAAAATTTGATTAGTATACCCAATTTCAGTCTTGTATAAGCAATCAGTTTGGAGCAATAAGTTGCTAAAGTTAGCTGAAAATGGGTTTGCCAAAAAATGTAAAATATTATTCAAATTTTGAAGGGATATAATTGAATCTATTTTGGATACTGGCCAAATATTTCGCTTTTTTTTTTTTTTTTTTAATTTGGTGTGAATATTTACTCGTGAATTATTTCAAAGAATTTTAAGGAGGTGACCTGGTACCCCTTGGATGAGACATGGAAATGACCCTTATGTATGTGATTATTTGTTGTTAAGCCTTTAGTTCCACTAGCTGGGCGCACAAATTTATCAAATTTTTTTTCCTCTTTCTCTCCCCTTCACCAGGGATTTGAATACAGTCGAAGTGGAAACCCCACCCGGAACTGTTTGGAGAAAGCTGTGGCTGCCCTAGATGGAGCCAAGTACTGTAAGCTACTCGCAAATCCTAAGCCTTTTAGATCAGTGGTTCTCAGACATATTCTCGAGTTGTCTCACCTGCCCCCCCCCAATGGTTCACAAACATTTTCCCGAGCCCGCCCCCTTCCAGATCCTGATGTTTGATGTGTGCCATCTTGAATTTGAAGTAGACAATTTTTGAACATTTCCACCCCAACACGACACTACAAATTGCTTTCAGTCTTCCTCAGAACCTGCAGATGTATGCAGTGATTATTCACCACTTTTGTCTCCGAGGGGTCCTGATATATTGCCGCTCTCATTTTTTTTGGTGAAAATGTATAATATAATACATATAAAATAGTGTTATAGGTAATGAGAACAAAAAATAATTATCACAAGTATAACAAAGTAAAAATGGGAAATAAACAAAAACACTGAAAATATTAATTATTTAGAACAATTGAAAGGTGTCACAAATTTTATGTTTTGACTCTTGCATGGCCTGAAGGTTTATTCCGTGATTATTGATGCTAAAAAATTGTTTGAACTGGTTTAAGATAACATCACTCTGCAGAATTGCCTCTGATGGTCAGTTGTTCCCGTATGTAAGATGACATTAACTTTTAGCAGTGTCACAGTGTTAAACACGATGCCTCGTCAGAAGGATCTCTCCGAGATTTATTGTAGCTGCATTGTGGCCTTACATGATGCTGAAGATGTTAAATGCTGACATGGCACTGTAAGGAACATCGTCAAGCGTTTCAAAGAGACCAAACTGCTGAAAACCAGCGGCACCTGCGGTGTAAAACAGAAGTTAAGTGCCTCAGATGTTCGTTATCTGTGTATGAGAAGTTAAAAAAAAAAAAAAAAAGCAGTTGACAGCATGACAACTCTGATATTAATGGTGCCAGAAGTGAAGAGTTGAAAGTATCAAGAACTTCTGTTTGCAGTTGCCTGTGAGAAAATTGGTCCTGTTGCTGCCAAGAGCTGGAAACTAGAAAAGTCTTGAGTTTGCTTAGAAATTCAAGGATTGGACACTAGTGTGGACACAACGGCGAATATTGCCTGGGTTGAAGCCCTTACGTGTTCTCTTTGTCTAACTTTAATTAGAGCATTATTCTGGCTGGAGTGAATCACAATAAAATGAATAATTTTCACCGTCCGAGGACGGAGCATGAAAACGCAATGGTTATGATTAATCTGACTCCATAGAACAAGTAGAATACAAAATGTAGCTATAACCTCGTTAAAAATCTGACTCCGAATTAGAATTAGAATTGATAATTTAGGGAACACCTGCGTGAATCTCGAAACAGTGATAACCAGTAACTTAGACTCTAAGGACTAACATGAAGTGACTATACCTTGAATTCCTAACAGACAACCACCGCCGCTACATTAATGTTCTTGGGCATTAACACCATGTTCGAATCCTAGTTCGTTGGTTAGGTTAGCGGTTGGAAGTCAACCATCATGCAATAGCCTCTGCTGGTATATTACAATGAACCTAGTATTATATATTAGCCCAAGGGTTCTATAGGTTAAAACTCCAACAATATATGAATCCTTACAATGGGTAGATCACGGTCGCCTAAACCAACTTAACCAACCAATTCCCACACCGGGCCGCTGGCCAGTCGTTCCTCAGTGAGGATAAGCGATTCCCCTTGGTATTCGCCGAGACGGGGCTAAGCAGAATAAAAAGATTAAAAGACACGGAGACCACGCAAGCTAGAAAAGGAATAACAATAATTTAATTACCAGGTAGGCACAACTTGGATCAAACAAATCAATGATAAGCCAATTACCGTTTCATATAATTTAGAAGGATTTAGAATATTTTCATACCTGGAACAGATGAATGACCACGCGGAGCTAAAGTCGCTCCACATGGTCGGGGAGAACTCAAATGTTCCCTCGCTCCGCAGAGCAAGGAGCCATGTGACCCCTCCCCAACTTGCCTAAGCGCGTCCGATGTTGTCAAGGAAGAGACGGGAAAAGAAGAGCGAAGAAAGAAGAGAAGAGAGCGCCCCCTTAGGATCTCGTACCTTTAAAGGCTCCAAACCACACCTCCGAACAAGGTAGAGGAAGGGGTGGCCGAATCAGGGTTTTGCTGGCCTAGGTGATATTAATTTGCATAGACAGACTAGGTAGTCGCCCGAATGAATCTTAAACGATGAACCATAATTCCAAGGGAAATGAAACATGTTCCATTCAACTCCTTGGACTCCCCCGAGAATAAAGAGGCCAAACATGATATAAATATGTGCTAAAATGATGCAGTTGTCATGGAAAAGCCTTAAAATGGAATATTATAGCCCAATAGTGTGATAAATATATTTGAGGTTCCTTTTAGAATATTGAACATAAACATAATATGAATTTGATAGAGGTTTAGGTTGTTTTAAGCCAATTGAAGTAGCTGCGCTCTAACTTCAATGAAACCAGTGAATTTGAGTTCCAGAGATGCTGGGCCTGCTAGACTTGATGGCTCCCACCCCCCGCCGTGGGGAACAAAGGATGCCACTCTCACTGGCAGGCTGTAGGATTATAAAAGTTAACTGCTCGCTCTGGATTGTGTCAGATCACCCAAACATTCAGATTTTGCCCGCGTAATGGGCATGTGTTCCAACAAAATGATTTTTGACATATATTTTGAGTAAAATCAAGCCAAATCAAACTTTCAGGTTCTACACTAGGCTTGTGACGATCGGCAATCCGATCACGTATCGACGATTGACAGGAAGATCAACTATGTTTTTTTTTTTTTTTTCTTGCCGATTTTATAAAACGCATACACACTACAGCCGTGCAGCACCACATCCATCTTGCTCTGGCTGGCTCAGCTGCAGCGCCAGAACATGTGAGCGGAGCAGAGGAATGGACAGGTCTGTTGCAGCGCAACGAAAACGGTGATACCCAAAACGGTCTGTTCAGGCACTAGGCAGCTTTACTGCCAAATTAGAAATGCCGTTTCCTCACTACAGCTGGGAAGAAACAAGCATCCCGAGGCAGCCAATATTCAAGCAGTATATTTAAGTGAACAAGCAAAAATTAAAAAAGAACCTCAAACCCATAAGGTGCGGCCTGCCATTTTGTGCGAGGTTAATGATTCAAAATGGGTGCACGGAGCTCAGAAAAATCCAAATCTTTACCGAACTCTTCAGCTGCAACATTCAAAGAAAAGGAAAAGGCGGGACAAGTTTGGCAAAACCATAATCCAACTTCAGTCTGAAAAAAAAAAAAACACCCCAAAGCTCAAACACAAGTTTTCCAGAATGCAAAATAAAAAAAAATTAATCATTGAAACGAAAATTAACAAATGAATTTTACAGTCTTCCTGCTATGTGGTGCAATCGTCTGGGATTATCAGGCACAGGAAAGAGAGATCTTAAGTGCGCGTTTCCAAAACATAGAAGCGGGGGTTCTTGCAGACCTTATCGAAGTACTCAGTCTGCTGGAAACATGTGACACACATTCCAAACCATGAGGGAGAGATGTCTGTTCCATTTTCCCGGACCAGGTTTTCCAGTGTTTTTTTTTTTTTTTTTTTTTTTCCAGTTCAATATACAGGGTTCTGTCCAGGACGGTCAAAGTGCTGGATGGTATATGATGTGAGTGCGCCACCTGGAAAAATTTTTGCGCCAATTCGAAAACAGATATCGGCTCTGAGTCACCAGAGTTTACTGTGTTTCTTAGATGTTCTCCAAAGCGTGTAGCGAGATGCCTCTGATTTTCAGATAGATGCCATATTCATAAACTTGTTTTTCTATTTTGTATCCAGATACTTTTGATTACATTTCTGAATACGACTTAGCTGTCATTTATGTTTTAATTTCTTCAGTGGCGCCCGTTGGACAGAGAACAAGGAGGGCGATAAATGTCTTTTAACTGCTTACTAGTCTTGATCGGTTTTCAGTCATTTTTCTTGATACAAGCTCATTTAAATCACCGTTCTCAGGTGTAGCTAATTGTTTTCGTTAAGACGAGAGATAAGACGCGTCAGTTGAAGGCAAAAAAGTGCGCGTTTCAATCTTTGATTTCAATAACAATCATGAAGCGAGAGTTTGATAGCTTGCTTTTATAGGTTTTGGCAAAAGTTAACTTGGAAAATCCACAGTAGGTTTTTTTTTTTGTGAAGGGTAAGGCACATGAATTAAACATTTTTACTGAATTTGTCAAGGCGAGTGAATAATAATTTATGAAAAGTGTTATGTATGAGTGTTTTATGTACAGCACTGTATATCATTTGTAAATGGAGATTTGTTAGATTTGTGCTGCTTTACTAGTCAGCTGTTAGTTTATTATCCCCCGCCAACACGAAGTGGGAGGGGGATATAGGTTTGACCTCCGTCCGTCCGTCCGTCCGTCCGTCCGTCCGTCCGTCCGTCCGTCCGTCCGTCCGAGATAAAGGGGACAGCTTTACTCAGAAACTACTACAGATACAGTAACCAAATTTGGTGTGTAGCTTCAGACCATAAAGGCCTTGATTGAGTTCGAAAATGAGAAGTGCACGATTGGCGGGGGGATGTTGTACACCATGTCGACTTGTTTTCTTTATCATATAGCACCCTCTGGTGGTATGTCTGTAGCAAAACATTATCTGGTGCAATGCCACTTGTTTGTGATGAAATAGTCTAGTGCTTTCTAGAGATTTCTGGCATCTTCGTGCCTGGAGGGGGCCGGATCACCCAGGATCCCTGTAGTACTTTCCTCGCCTATATAAATGCTCTAATTTTGGTCAGTTGAGACAAGGTTTTTGTTTTGGCATCAGAGCACCCAGCACACGTGGGCTCGTATGGCTCTCATGTGTCCATCACTGTTTGGCAGGTTTTTCAGTATCAATGAAGACCAGCGCAGACGCGTGTGGGTCAAAAACTAAATTTTTTTTTTTTTTTTTTTGTTTCTCGCGATTTTATTGGACATTGGATGAATCCATTTTAACTGATCTTTGAAAAAAAAAAAACAGCGGAAATATTGCCGGTTAGGAAAAGCACTATCTGGACTGAGTGGTGGTTGGTGCATTCCGAGTGCTGGACTGTGCCGACCACCCCCGACCAGCATTGGCAGAACCCTGAATATAAAGCCTTCCAAGGGCCGTTCCAGTGGATCACTGGAGGATTTTTTCCTTATTTAGTTTTTCTCTTCTTTCTCTTCTTTAAAAAGAAACACCAGCCTTCTGCTTTTCAAAAATTTGCGCCACATACTTTGTTCCCTCCCGAATACACACTCAGGACCTGTCATCTACTAATAGGTTCGCAGGAACATGTTATCATTACAAAAGAACACCCTATTCATAAATATCAAAAACGACAACCATAGCAATTAGCGTTGACATTCTCATTTTAAGACAGAAAAGGTTTTATCCTCCCTTGACATGTTTCGACGGGATACTCCCGTCTTCTTCAGAAGAGTCACTGATGTTTCGAGTGACGTGTCTTATCAGCTGATGTTAGTGAGGCGTGGCCGCCCTGTCAGATTTGACAGGGCGGCCACGCCTCCTGCTATCCGGCCGCTTCTCCAAGATGGCACTCAATGTGTGGGAAAGCGTGTTTGCCCCCTTGTCCCGTCTCTCAGTTCACGACATATCAGAACTGCTTAGGCTCGCGCCACGCGTCGTGAAAGAAGGATTCCCCATGGGTGACCCACTGTCTGCCATCATGTGTGGTTTTTTTTCATGGAGGACCTAGAGACGAGGGCTATTGCATCGGCACCTGAAAGTAATCGTCCCACGCTCTGGAAAAGATACGTGGATGACATCTTAGAAAAAATAAAATCAGGACATGTGCAACAGCTCACAGATCATTTAAACAGTATGTACCGCACTGGGAAAATACGACTCACACACGAAGAAGAGACCGATAAAACCATAGCGTTTCTGGACAAAAATATACATCACACTCATGAAGGAGACATTAAAATTAAAATATACAGGAAGCCCACCCACACTGATCAATACCTGCTTTGGTCATCCGAACACCCCATAAATCACAAAGTTTCCGTGGTAAGAACACTTTTTGATCGTGCATCCATCATCACTGAAGACACAGACAAGAAAAAGGAAGAGGAACGTATAACTAACGCACTGAAGAAATGCCAGTACCCACTATAGGCCATAAACGCAGGCAAACTACAGGTACAGCAGAAGCAAAATACAGGCACATTCAGAAAGAAACGAAAAAATGAAACCGAAACCAAAGGAGTCGTTACGTTACCATACATAAGAGGCCTCACGAAGCGGATTCAACGGGCCATGAGAAAATTCTGCATCCACACCGCAGTAAAACCTTACATAAAATTACAACAACTACTGGTACACCCAAAAGACCAAATTGACAACTGTAAGAAGTGTGACGTCATATACGAAATCCCATGCCGGTCTTGCCATAAAACATACATTGGTGAAACGGGTAGACCTTTTCACTAACACAAAAAAGAACACCAAAAAGAATGCGAGAAAGAGACAACGGTAAGACAGACACGCTCAGTTAAGGAACAAGCACTACAGGTTAACCTTAAATCAGCAATCACAGACCATTGCAAGAGGGAAAATCATATTATGGACTGGAACAAGGCCAAAGTCATCCGCACTCAGAACAACCGACATGAGCGCTGGATCATGGAGGCAATTGAAATCAGGAAGCGGGCCCACAGGACCATGAACCGGGACGAGGGGGCATACACGCTTTCCCACACCTGGAGTGCCATCTTGGGGGAGCGGCCGGATAGCAGGAAATCTGACAGGGCGGCCATGCCTCGCTGACATCAGCTGATAAGACACGTCACTCGTAACATCAGTGACTCTTCTGAAGAAGACAGGAGTATCCCGTCGAAACGTGTCAAGGTAGGATAAAACCTTTTCTGTCTGAAAATAAGAACGTCAACGCCAATTAGTTACTACACAGTATGAACCTTTTTGAACAACCATGGCAATTATTTTGGTTCTTTTTTCTCCCAAAGTAATCACAGTCTTAAAACGGGAAGGATAATTTCATAATTGGATGAGTAGCCTAAAGGCCTATGTGCGATACTGTGAGCTCCTCCCATTCAGCACGCAGCAGCCGCTGCGCAGCAACAGAGTTACATAGTGCGTAATTTAAAAAGTGTTTTTGCGAACTGTACCTTGAGGTAGTTTCCAGTCGCCTCCATCTTAAGTCACGATAAGTCGATTGACGAGCACGAACAAATAGGAAGGATAGGGGAACAGATTGCAATCTATTCTTTCGTGCTTGTCAATCGACTTTTCGTGACTTTCAAGATGGAGGCGTCTGGAAACTAACTCAAGGTACTGTTTGCAAAAACACTTAAGAATACTACTACTAATAATAATAATAAAAACATTTTAATAAACTACCTGTGCATTTTCAAAGCTCTCAATGCCTTGTTTTTAAATGTCAGTGAGGAGCTACTTTGAGTTTTTTTTTAATGAAAAGTAGTGATTTCTTTGCATGACAACGGTATGCTCAATTCACTACCATTGTAAGCCTGTTGGGAGCTTGGGCTAAAAAGCCATGTATTTCGATATATAGACTCAGGTTGACGCACTTAGGTTTTTAATGGCTATTAAGGGTTAATGTTCTACACCTGTGGCTTTTAAAATTGTTACTAGTGTGTCTGTCTATAGTCATTGAGTTTGTTAGCTCCAGAGTGGATGCACTGATCTGGCTAGACACTGGGATACAGTGCTGTGAAAAAGTAATTGCCCCCTTCCTGATTTCTTATTTTTTGCATATTTGTCACACTTTAATGTTCCAGATCAAACTAATTTTACTCTCAGACAAAGATAATCTGAGTCAATACAAAATGCGGTTTTTAAATGATGATTTCATTTATTAAGGAAGAGCCAGCCTCACCCAGGCCTGATTTCTGCCAGACCTGTTGAATTAAGAAATCACTTAAATAGAATCTGTCTGACAAAGTGAAGTAGGCTAAAAGATCTCAAAAAGCAACGCATCATGCTGCGATCTGAAGAAATTCAAGAACCAAAGAGAAACAGTCATTGACATCTATCAATCTGGAAAGGGTTACAAAACTATTTCTAAGGCTTTGGGACTCCAGTGATCCACGGTGAGAGCCAGAATCTATAATTGGAGAAAACTTGGAACAGTGGTGAACCTTCCCAGGAATGGGTGGCCTACAAAAATTATTCCAAGAGTGCATCAAAAGAACCCAGAACATCATCTAAAGAGCTGCAGGCCTTAGTTAAAGTCAGTGTTCATGATTCATCAACAAGAAAGAGACTCTGCAAAAATGGCATCGATGGGAGAGTTCCAAGGCGAAAGTCACTGTTGACCAAAAAGAACACAAAGGCTCGTCTCACATTTGCCAAAATACATCCTGAAGATCTCCAAGACTTTTGGGAAAATATTCTGTGGACTGACGAGACAAAAGTTGACGTTTTTGGAAGGTGTGTGTCCTAAGACATCTGGCGTAAAACTTACCCAGCATTTCATAAAAAGAACATTGTGAGGAAGTTGCAGCTTCCTTGCTAATATTTCGCTGGATTCAATAGAGATTAAGCTCACTGCAGGTGGTTGATAAGAAGGAACAACATCTGTGTGATTAAGTGTGCTAACTGCGGACACCACAACCAGATTCCTCCTTCTCAGGTGTCCGGTCAAGTGGTTCTGTACAATTAGCATAAATAGGAAAACTATACACAAATGTACATAAGACATTTTGAAGTACAAATTGTCTAATCTATTTCACATTGCAGAATACATGATGGCTTCCGACACGGCATTATGCTTTACAGTATTAACTGGTGGACAGCTCTTAAATAGCATGACAATGTGTAGAACATGGGTGTCCAAGAATGAACTGGCTATAATTCACCCCGAGAGAGGGGGCCTTTTGCACAAACATCATGGCAACAGTCAAACATGGTGGTGTTAGTCTGATGGTTTGAGGCTGCTTCAGGACCTGGACAACTTGCCGTAATCGATGGAATCATGATTTCTGGCCTCTACCAGAAAATCCAGAAGGACAATCTCCGACCATCAGTTTGACCTTAAGCTCAAGCGCGGTTGGGTTGGGTTGGGTTCAGCAGTGACAATGGGTGACTTTGAAGTTGGTGTTGTTGGTATTGTTGGGTGTTTGGTGTCTGTGTCGGTGTTCATTTGTCGGGCAAAATGCAAGAATGAGGTAAACACCACAATCAACACTGTGTAACAACCGGTGTCAACACTAGGTGTCAGTGTTTATGTGAAGTGTTAATCTAAGGTCCCCTACACTGAGTCTTGGTAAACACCACACTCGGCTTAAACACCAGGTATGAGATCATCACTTGCTGTCCTTATTCGCAAACTAACACCTGCAGAAGTGAGCGAGACCAGTTGAATCAGTTGCTCCAGTTGTTGCAAACAGATCTCTGATATAGTTTGATGCTTTGCATACCTATTTTTTTCTTAGATGCATGCTGTAGTGTGTCATTCACTTTTGACTGCAATTTTGAATATTCAACCTACTGCATGTAGGCTTGGCTATAGTGAACTACAGGCCTCAAATCAAGTTGCCTTGCCCTAAAAATAACTTTTTAGGCCTCAAATTGGGGCATCACGGCCAAAATGTTGGGAACCAAAGGCTAAAACCAAATGAATCAATTTTGCAAAGAAAACAAGTGATAATGACATTTTATGTAGATAAGGCAGTATAAATCAATAATTAGGAGCGCAATGAAAACCAATATTTTATGAATTTTGAAAATTGTTACATTTTTATTAAACTTTCAGCAATTTATCAACAGAACAATCAAGACCAATACATGACCATTAACTAGAAATGATAATGAAAAATGAATGTCTATTGCCAAAATTTATATAATTGCCATTGGAAGGATGATAATACATATGCAGAAATCCAAATCTTTTATTGAATTCACAGCATTTATTTTCACCATCCTTAGAGTTGTCACTCAGCTGTGCATCATGCCAGACACCGGCCTTTAGCCATGCCTACATTCAGAATCTAGGACGGATTCTCAGGGCTCAGACATACTGCTTAATGAACCTAACTAACTTACGTAAATCTGTGCAACACGAGCGCAGAAATTATAAAGGCATATTGACATTTTACGTTGCCATTTATATGCGGAAGAAAACACTTTTATGGTCAATGTATCACAATTCTATCGAAATTAAATTAAAATGCCGTCATTCAAGAAATTGGTCTGAACAGCTGTTGCTACCCGGGAAAAGAGAATTACGAGAAGTTTTGGTTATCAAGCACTGGAAGATGAGGATGGCCTTTGTTACTGCTGACATACCGCTACTGCTGAGCAGTCTGGCAGAGCAGGAGATGCACTGCCCTGGCTAACATTTTTTGAGAATGCTGTCTCCAGCTCATTCTCAAAGTTTAGTATCTGTTGAGGAAAGTTACACAATCACCGTTTTTACCCAGCCCAAACACATATCGATACTTGACACTAACAGTATTTAATTGTTTGTGCTTAAAACATTACATGAGCTGATCTTTCTCAGTGAGTGTGTCATTGGTCGCACAAAGTGCTCAGAAGTCTGGGGCAGCGTGACGACAGGGGTCGCGCAGCTTTGTCGCTTTGTGGAAAATCACCACTTTGGATAATTTTTGGGCACCACGGCCACTTGGAAAAAAAGGGCAAGCCTAACTGGCCTTTTGAGTTCTCGGACATTACAGCCACACAGGGGGGCAACCATGGCAATTGCCGCTAGGCTGTGGTATAATTAATGCGCTGGAACTACATGGGTTGCAGTAAACACCAGCTTTGAACTCCCACGGGTGTTAATCCCTAGAGGTTTAGTGTCGATGCAAATGAAAAGTGACTTTGCAACTATCAATTATAAACACCAAATTCATTTTAGAAATAATGCTTGGAGTTTCTGTTGGTGTCAAACACCTAACACTAACTTTGAACTCTGCTTGGACCAGGTGTTAGTATGAACTTGGTGTTAGTAACTCACTTTCAGAGTTGGTGTTCTGGTGACTCTTGATCAGGGTGCGTGCTACCCACTCGCCACTTCACCAATGGTGAAGCGGTGCGGCACGTGGCAACCGAAAATTGGCCACAAAGCACCACGCCGGTGAAAGCCTAATTTTGGAGGGAGTAGCGTAATGATGACCTCAGGTTTTGCGCCACGGCTGCCCGGTGCGTACATCAAGTGCTATCGCCACTTTGACACAGTCACTCGCTATCTTTAACAATTTGCTATCTTTATAACATTCATTGCGATAGCACTGATTTGCTGACGATTTCATCATTCCATTCGGGACTTTTTTATTTTGTAATTCACGTGTTGGAAAAGGGAATTCCGGATTAGGAACCTCACTCACTTCCATCATAACAATGCGAGTAACTCGAGATTGACTACCTTCATGAATCTAGGGGGACAGCCATAGATGAGCGAAAGTAAGCGTGCCATAGTGGATATCTTACAGAACAAACACTCGGCATTGAAACCTGCGCAACTTCGAGCTCGGTTCTGCCTTGCAAAGGAAAAGGCCTTGAATTCATTTATGATCAATATTGATTATTTGTATTTTTTGAACAATTTAAGACTTCCTTTACTATGAGGACAAATATTCTGAGTTTGTTGAAAATAATGTGTCGCGTTCGCCGTACCTATGAGAAGCTCTAGAGAAACTGAGGAAAAATCACGCTACAGTCTTGGGGTCCTTTAGCTTTGTTCTGTTACGCTTAAAATACAATGCTGAGCCACGCATGAAGTTATTGTTTTTCAATGCTGATATATGACATGGGCTGCATTAGACAAGCAGTCGACACGCTCATACCTTTTGAGCAATCTTCTAACGAAATAAATGGCAAACTTGTAGTTGGTATGCCAGCTATTAGTCAGAATGACCCAGTATTTCAAACGCCGCTACCCAGTCACAGGTCAGAAATGGCAGAAAATAGATTTGCAGATTAGTCGGTAATATAGCAGAGATCATCATCTGGAGCGAGCCAACATCCTGTCTACTCGAGGCAGAACTGGACATCTCTTCAGAGCGGAGTTCAGTGCAACCATGACAAACAATCAGTCGACTACTCTGCTGTTAGCAATTATACAACAATGATAGCATTTTTCGCGACTTTAAACTGACATTATTCCTGTTGGTTTCATGCGACTCGATCACGAGTCATTCTCAGCCCAACTCCAAGCAACTGACTGCGT
Organism: Gymnothorax reevesii; assembly: GCA_029721435.1. Classification (NCBI taxonomy): domain Eukaryota; kingdom Metazoa; phylum Chordata; class Actinopteri; order Anguilliformes; family Muraenidae; genus Gymnothorax; species Gymnothorax reevesii. The sequence goes on from CM056575.1 coordinate 97,375,159, forward strand.
GCTGCTGACGTTGAGACAGAAAGACACAAAAGCAAACGATCATTATGATTGTTTGAGTTAAATCCAAAACAAGATCGAGCCTCTGGGGCTCTACATAATGAGATATTGCTTTCAGAAACAAAACTATATCATGAGTTGGCCATTACAAACTGTGCTGTCGGCAAAATGATGGTCATTGTCATTTTGCTTTATTGCGAATGATGCATCCAGACATGTTACTCCGAAAAACTAAGCTAAAAAGTGCATACAACAACCGATATTAAGCCGAACCTATGGCATTATTTCCCTCATACTGGCATACGTTTGCCTATAACACATTTTTGCCCACAACTAGTTTGTTATTCAGGTAAAATTATATCCGGATAGCAATCATGTTCAAATCTGAACATTATATCTAGATGGCAATAATGTTCAAATCTGAACATGTTGCACTCCAAGCAAACAGAATTTACATAATATAAAGGTGCACATTTCTTATGAGTTTTAGTAAAATAATTCTGACAAACAATCATTGTTACCAATTGGAAGACAAGTGCTAAATTGAGTGTGGGTTCATTGCATTCAAGTCATATTTTACTGTATAAGCCAAAATGACGTTGCATCCAGATGTGAATTCATGGTGGCCGTATCCTGGGATAAATTTTAATCCAATCCACAATGTGAATAACACAGCAACCAGTGTGCCCAAGTTGGATCCGTTCATGTTGTAATACATGTAATAATCACTTGGTCATTTTGGGCTCCCCACTTGTAGCCATCTTTAGCATGGTAAGCTGGCCTTTTCAAGTTAGTAATTCAACTATTTATCATCAAAGTGACATTGGACTTCTATTGATCAAGTTCCAATTTGTCTGAAGTAGCAGCCAGATAAGTAGCCTGAAAGATGGACTTAATATAGTCCTTAATACTTACCCAGTACTCTTGCAAAGCTGACACTTGGACCATGTCTCAGTCACCACAATATTGTTTTACCATGTGACTGTGTGCAGTTTGTCGTAAAGTTTTGGTGGGTGTTAGTTATACAAGTTCCATAATTATTTTTCTGTGAAAAATATGCACCAATTCCATTTTCTGAACAACTGTATGTTTTATTCTTTTCACCTCTAGTGGCATACAAACCACATTAGAGCTACAGGAAAGCCAACATTGACAGTGGTCAAGATTTGTGGATTTCCGTTCATGTTTGAATTTTAATCACAGTTTAAAAATGTGATTTTAATGCATTTTGCAGCCTGTACAAATTTCATTGCTACTCTATTTGAAAATTTCTTGTAACTGCCAATAACCACCCTGACGGTAAGGGAACCTGGCTAGATCACTGTGGTACAGGTAGTCATTGACAAGATTATACATACCTATTAGTCTCTGGCTGTCTGTACGCTTATTTTGTGCCTGTGTACACACACTGTATGAGTGAATCCAAGTGCTCTAAGGTTTCAAACTAAAATTTAAGGCTAAATGTGTGGCTAAATGGTTTTCTCTGTGGCTAACAGAACTTCAGGGTGATTAGCCACTGTGGCTAAGTGAAATTTTTGCCCAGCACACACCCTGCTTTGTGTTGGTGTGTGTGTTTGCACCACACATGACACCACTGAATTTGGTTGAGTCATGGTTTAGGTGTAAACCAAATGTTAGTGGCTTGAGTTCAAAGTTGGTATCATGGCAGTACTAAATGTTAGTGTCAGTGTTAACACTCAATTATTAACACCAACTTTAAAGTCACCCACTGATCTGAAACTCAGCAGCAAGTCCACCACTGATTGGCTTAAAAAAACCAAAATGAAGTTTTTGGAGTGTCCTAGTCAAAGTCCAGACTTAAGTCTGATTGGGATGCTGTGGCATGACCTTAAACAGGCTGTTCACGCTCGAAACCCCTCCAATGTGGCTGAATTAAAACAATTCTGCAAAGAAGAGTGGGCCAAAACTCCTCCACGGTGATGTGGAAGACTCTTTGCCAGTTAACACAAACGGTTGATTATTGTTGTTGCTGAGGGTGACGCAATCAGTTATTAGGTTTGGGGGGGCAATACTTTTTCACATGGTGCCAGGTAGGTTTGGATAGCTTTTTTCCCCTCAATAAATTAAATCATCATTTAAAAACTGGATTTTTTATTTGCTTGAGTTATCATTGTCTTGGGTGATGTGAAATATTTAAGTGTGACACGTATGCAAAAAAAAGAGAAGAAATCAGGAAGGGGGCAAATAATTTTTCACAGCACTGTATGTTGATATAAAGTCAAGGTCAGACAGGCCAAGAAATATTTCAACCCAAACTGGAGAATTGTTCGGGACACACAAATCCACAAGCTACCTTGAGAAATACAGGGTGCTCTGGAAAGAGATGATATGGTTGTTTCAAGGAGCACAATAAGGTGGTGCTTAAACAGCAATGAGCTGCTTGGTCGAGTTGCTAGAAGGAAGCCATTATGGCACCAATCCCACAAAAAAAGCCGGCCTAGAACATGCCAGACAACACCTTGACACAGTAAGAGCAGTGAACAAGGCCCATGGTGAAAAGTATACTGCTCGCACTGCAAAGCACGGTGGTGGCTCTTTGATGTTTTGGGTGTGAGAGCTGTAAATGCACAGGGAATCTCCTGAAAATAGATGGCAAGATTCATGTAGCACGCTATGAGAAAATACTGGCAGACAAATGGCATTATTCAGCATGAAAGCTGCGTATGGGATGCACTTGGACTTTCCAGCATGACGATGATCCAAATCGCAAGGCCAAGTTGACCCTCCAGAAGAAAAAGGTGAAAGGCCAGAAAGGCCATCAGTTTCCTGACCTCAATTTCAACGTGTCGTTCATTTAAGATGACAAAAGAATTTGCAGGAGCTGGAGGCATTTTGCAAGGAAGAATGGGCATCTATATCACCAAAGAGAATTGGGGGAGCTCAATGAAACCTATCTGCACACTGTTATTGATGCTGAAAGGGGCAATTTGCAGAATGAAGAACTTGGGGCTTGCACACTTTTGAACGGTTTTACATGATCCAATATTGCTAGAAATAAATACTTGAATACTTGTACTTGATTTCTTATTTATCTTCAAGTTCAAGGAATAGACAAGAGTGTAAGTACATGCATAGGTTGATAGCTTATAATGTTGACAACCCATGAGAAAAATTTCAGGCATACTTTACCATTTATGAAAAAGTTGTGAGCGTTTTTGTGTGGTTCAGTCCGAAGACCACTACTGAGCTGCCATTTTGTCTCCAGGAAGGGGGATGCGAGACATCACATGGGCGCAAGGGTGAATCTCCACTCTTCGTTACTCTTCTGTTGGCGCATTTGGTCTTCTACCGTGAACTTGCATAAACTTCATATTTGGTTGCTGTTTTCTGTAGGCAAGACCATAAGAAGAGCACTTGCCTAAAGCCTAACCATCAATCATGTTTGTTCTGAATGATTAAGAATGAAATGGACACATTTAATTGTTGCTATACAGAGCTGTGGTGATATTGCATCATTTCTTCATGATTGAGAATTGCTCCAGTTTGGTCTGCGGCACCAGAAACGGAATACAAGCAGATAAGTTGCTTTGCAATATACAGTATGAATAAATACTTGAAATTATTTTTAATTCAAAGTCGATGCAAAGACGCTAATACACGCGTTTCGCCTGTATTCGCGTCTTTGCATTGACTTTGAATGTAATCTGTCGTGAGAAATTCGTTTCAGGTTTGATGCGAAAGCAGCTTAAAGAAGAATTCCGAAGTGAAATTGACTTGGGGTGTATTGAAACATTATAACAAGAACTAACTTTTGTCGAATACCCCACCTCTGTGCACACACAACATTTCGAAATGCATGGCTTTTTAGCCAAATCTCCCAACAGGCTTACAATGGTGGTGAATGAGTAATAGCGTTGCCATGCAAAGAAATCACTATTTTTTTTTTCCATCATTAACAAGGCTTAAAGTAATTCCACACTTCTTTGGTAGAATTCCGAGGGCCCTGACATTTAAAACCAGGCACTGAGAACTTTCAAAATGCACAAGTAGTTTATTAAAAAATACTTTTATGCAAACAGTAGTTTCCAGTCGTCTCCATCTTGAAAGTCACGATAAGTCTGTTGATGAGCACAAACGAATAGATTGCGATCTGTTCCCCTATCCTTCCTATTCGTTGGTGCTCGTCAATCGACTTATTGGGAGCCATGTAAAAACCATGTATTTTGAAATATTGCATCTGTACGGAGGTAGGGTATTCGACAAAAGTTAGTACTCGTTATCATGTTTCAATACACCCCAAGTCAATTTCACGCCGGAATTCTCTAACTCCAACATAATCAACCAATCTATTTGGTTGTATGAGCTCTATATGTTCAAACATTGGTATGAATCATTAGTTTATGACATGATCCATCTTCCAAACTGTATTTTGAAATTCCGTTGTCTATTCCTTTAAGTACAATCATCACTGCACACTGCTGTAGCTACCATTAGTAATCTCGCACCTGTCCAAGGCAAGAAAGGGATACTTGCCGTTCTATTTGAAATTTGAACATCACAATCATGGTGCTATGATTAAGGTAAAGTAAAACCTCTGGTATTATTAATAAGCAGGCAGGTTGTGTTGCCTTGTGATCCACAACAAAGAATGCCTTGTCTGGTCCTAGGGTTCCCTCCTATTTTTTCAAAAAGGGGGATGTGAATTAGGAACAGGATCAATTGTGATCAGGTGAAGGGCTGACATGTTGCTATCTTGTAGCACAAAGGTCTTGCGAGACTGACCAACAAAGACTGGTCCTGGGCTGCGTCCGAAAAATCTTTTTTTGGCTAAGAAAGTTCCTAACTCGTAAAAAATGATCCAGAAATGACTAGGTGGCAGCCATGATAAGTGGATTCGAACTCTTTAAGGAAAGGTATCTCAGTGCTTCCTAATTTACCTCCTTTAGCTAGGGGACACAAAACCATCCTTTTTGAAAAGAAAGGAGGTAACGCTTTCCCACAATTCTGCGTAGCACTAATATTTAAAGCGGTGACCATCTGGCCAATTGCGAAAAGAAACTTATATGATGGGCTGGGGACTCAGGATCACGTTGCCTAGTGTAAGTGCATTTGGATTCTCTAATTTGCATGGTTGTCTTCCTAAGCTGTTAGGAATTCCCTTTTACACCTTTCCTTAACCTGGAGGTTTTACACAAAGGTTAAAGAAAAGCATTTAGGAATTTAGTGGATAGGACGTAATTTTTTTGACAAATCGGAGGCAGCCCTGGTCTACAGTCAATAGTCAGTTTTTAGCTGTAATTTTAAGGGTGCATTATTATGATAGTATTATGCGCTTTTGTCGATGAGTGCATAACGCGCATACCCTCTGCTTGTTACTTTCTACATAGTGATTAACTGCAGCACCTACACAAGCAAACAATTGTAAATAATAAAGAAAATTATGATGTTCACCTATTATTATTATAATATTATTATCAGATTATTGTCAAGATATTTAAAAAACGCATGCGAGAATGATGAGTGCAAGTGATGAGTGATTTCTGTCCTTTCATGAAACACAAACTGAAACTGAACAAATGTTTGAAGTGCTGAAAATGCGCTTCAGAAGTTTGGATAAGTCTTTCATGGGTAGACCCATTACCTGCAATTATCTGAAACTAATTTTGAATCAGACCTAATCTATTAATACAGGGCCTGCTGTCCAGGTTCCATTACTAAATGCAAAACCCCGCATTTCATTTGGAAGTAGATTTGTTATTTACAGTTTGGCTCCAAACAAAGTAGCCCTAAAAGTGGCACTTTTAATCACCAGAAAAAGCAGTAGACAACATTGTTGTCACAGTCTATAATTAATCTGAATTTCTTCCAAATATCTGACTCAACCTTAAATCGTAAGACAAGCGGAAACAAGTTCTTTTCACTCCAGTTGGATATTATTTGTGGGGCTTTGCTACGTAATCATAATGGCATTAGTTTTGTTTCTGTCTTGCTAGCCATTTTTTCTCACAAAGTGCGGACATTGTGCAAAACGTGAATAAAAGCAGAATACAATGATTTGCAAATCCATTTCAACCTATATTCAATTGAGTACACCTCAAAGACAAGATATTTCATGTTCAAACTGAAACTTTATTTATTTATTCATTTTTATATTCTCTCATTTTGAATTTGATGCCTGCAACATGTTCCAAAAAAGCTGGGACGGGCATGTTTACCACTGTGTTACATCACCTTTCCTTTTAATGACACTCTGTAAGTGTTTGGGAACTGAGGACACTAATTGCCAAAGCTTTGTGGGTGGAATTCTTTCCTGTTCTTGTTCGATGTACGAGTTCAAATTTGAAATATATTTTTATTTAATTTCTGGAGATCACTTTCATCAGGTTTCCATACTTTAAGCAATGGCTTCCTTGCACGATTTCACTTTGCCCTCATTCCGTGAAGTCCCCACCCTTATTACAGCTATACACTAAGGTACAAGTCATTCTGGCTTTTAAAGGGAATGGGAGATGACAATCTGATTGGTTTATTCCATGTTTCGCCATGTTTAAGAGATTCAGTTCAACCCCTTTGCATTGAGCGCCTTAATATGCGCCCAGATAACACAGTTTAACTGAAAAAATAGATTTGGACACGCCCTAAATGCACTTGCCCCTCAAATTTCAGACTGTGCACTTGTACTGTTAAAATAGGGCCCTTGCTACTACAAATTGGCACTGCGGGAGTGTTCTGCCATAAAATTTCAGTTTTATGCAAATAGATTAAAGTATTCGTGATATCCGCAATCCAGCGCCCAATTTTGGGCCCTGACAGCCATTTTACCTCTGTTTCTACCACATTCCCACTGTGCTTTTTTGCCTCCTTCATCAACACGGTTCTTTATCTCTTGCTGGTCAGTTTCCTTTGTCACTTTGGTTGTTCTTCATTGTGCCATTTCTGCTACATGGAATAATTTTCAATAGGTATTATTATTTTTATTTTTATTTTTTTGGTTCCTTTAGAATGGTGAGAGAATGACCCACCCAACTCATCCTCTGATTGGCTTGTGCTCCTAGCCTTCATTTGTTGGGTTGGTTAGGTTTGGGCATGAGGACAAAGACTAGTTAGGATTTGGGCATGCATATCTAGGTAAGCTAATCTGAGGTAGAGCAGGATGTGTCATTCCATGGCCATCCAGGACAACAGACTCGCCTTTGTATTGCGAGTAGGAAAATTGGTGCTGTCCACTTTGTCTTTTGATTGCACAATAGAGTACTGAGGTGACTAGGTCACACTCGTGTCAGAAGTAAAAAAATTCCCATTCATTTGAGCCCCTGAAAAAAAGTTTAATTTTTAATTACTACTTGATTTTTTAGGTCACCTGAGCCGAGTGGTGACCTATTGCGATTGCTTTTTGTCTGTCGTCGTGCGTCGTCCGTTAACTTTTCACATTTTGATCTTCTTCAAGAACAGCTGAAGGGATGAAGTCCAAACTTGGTACAAATGTTCCTCATGAGGTCCCGCACAAGTGTTGTTACTTTCTGAGTGGATGGGAAATTCAAGATGGCCACCAGAAGCTCTGATTGGCTGAGACATTTTTAACTTCTTCTCAAGAACAGCTGAAGGAATGAATTCCAAACTTGGTCCAAATATTCCTCATGAGGTCCCACACAAGTGTTTATACTTTTTGAATTGATCAAAAATCCAAGATGGCTGCCCTGAGCTCTGCGTGTACATAGAATCCAAGATGGCCGTAAATGGACTGCATTTATATAGCGCTTTCTAGTAACATGATATGACCCTAAAGCGCTTTACAACTATGCCTCTCAGTCACCCTGATGTCAGAGGCTGCCATGGAAGGCGCCACCCTGCACATCAGGAGCAGTGCGGGGCTCAGTGTCTTGCTCAAGGACACTTTGGCACGTTCTCTGGAGGAGCCGGGGATTGAACCGGGAACCTTCTGATTCCTGGGCCGCCCGCTCTACCTCCTGTGCCATGCCGTAAATAAAATGGGACTACCTGAAAAATCGGTAACTTGTATTAAGTGAGAAGTGAGTAGTTGGAGTTTAATGTCTTCTCAACTGACTGAGCAAACCTGTACAGTAATGTAGTATATACAGGTGTATGTGTATGCATTTTGACTTTTTGTGCTTGGGAGATCTAAAGCTAACTTAATAGTGCAAACACATTGAATTACAGTGCCCCTGAGGCAGACACATTATTCTGAGTTCACACAGGCATGCTGTTGCACAAAAAACCCCTTTTCCTGAACGATCAGAAAGGATACGCTTCAACTACTAATTATGTACATCTCTTCCTTGATGCCACTTGGAATGAAACCCATAATCTACCACTTCACAAGCAAATGTGCTTCTCAATGAGCCCCAAAACATACAAATGCTTTGCCATTTGTGAGCTATGATTGTTTAGTGTCATAGCCATAGGGTCGAATTGGGGACTAGTCACGTGAACATCAGAAAATTCATATTGCCACTACAACCATACTACTTAATCAGGTGACCATTAAGGCCCCTTGAGCCTCTTGTCTTGATTGTAGTCAACTGTAATTTACATAGCGTTAATTTTTTACCACGATGTAAAATCCCATTGCTTTAATTTTTGCCACTATGTAAGTTCAATTTTAATCAAATGAACTACAAGTCCTACTTTATTCCTCGAGCAAATGGGGAATGTCTTCAGGCTTGTGTTGTGCACCTTGCTTTTTAAGTCTTGCTTAAGACGCTAGAAATGATGGCAAAACGGCTTGGTGAGCTACTTGGTGAGCTGATCTTAGTTTTAGAAAGCCCTTATGACCTCAACTTAAGAGGCCAATCAATCAGAGAAATACACTGGAAACAAACTCAAAAACCCCCCACCACAATTTGCTACCCAACCCGTGGTGCAAAGAAATGAATGAAGAACGGTGAGTATGTTATTAGATTAGTTAGGTCAGTAAGAACAGCAAAATGAGGTCATTTAGCTCCATACCAAGCTAGTTAGGCCCGTGACACATTATGATGGATTGGCTTGCTAGTTTATGGGCTACCAAGTTTATATGCTGGCTAACAATGTCCAAGTAGGGCTAGCTAATGACCAAATTTTAGTGGGGCTAGCTACATAACCAAATAACTAGCTAGGTACTGATTGGCTGGGAACAAACCACAGGTTATTGATGCATTTGTCTAGTGGATATGTAGTTTTTGAAAATGGACTGGAAGTGAAATGACTTAAAGGTAACCAAAGTGTGCTTTTATTTTATTTATTTATTTATTTTTTTTTTTAATTGAGTAGATATTACCAAAACAAACGGGAATAAATAAATGTTTTCTCCGAGAACACATGCCTCAATTTTGTTCAAGAGTATGCAAAAAAATAATGTCACGCGAAAGCGGATGTGCGCGGTGGAAGCAGAAATGCAGATAACTGCAGTAATATTTCAATTAGAAATTCCTAGTTTTGCATATAAGTAAGTATCCTAAAGAGGAAGAACGGATTCGATTTTGGACAATTTACAACTTCTAGATTTGCCACCAGGGGCCAAAAGCTGAAAAAATTACTGTTCCGCGATAACTTCAGTAATATTTCAATTACAAATTTCAAGGTTGGCACATACGTAGGTATCATACAGAGGAAGAACTGATTCGATTTTGGACAATTTAAGATCTCCTAGATTGGCCACCAGGGGCCAAAAAACTGAAAAAAATCACTGTTTTATCATATCTCTGGAAATATTTGTCTGACCTCAAATCAAGGTCATGACCTTAGGATGTGTCCCATGATGACATTATACCTGTTTGGTTTGGTTTGGTTCAAAATTTGGACACAAGGTGGAGCTTTGTCACACAAAATTCACCATTTTTGCTATATCTTTGGAACTATTTCTCCAATTGACATGAAACTATGTGCAACTGCAAGGTCATGACCTCACAACATGTCACATGATGACATCATACCTGTATGGTTCAATATTTTGCCACCAGGTGGTGCTTTGTGATGGAAAATTACCATTTTGGCCAGATCTCTAGAACCATTTGTCCGATTGACCTGAAATTAAGTTCAAATGCAAGTCTACTCAAGGATTGGGGAATTGGAGGATTGGGGGCGTTCGGGGATATACCTCCAGCCGTCACCTCCGACGGCATAAGCCTAGTTTATTAAGTAGCAGTCGAATCTGGTGACTGATCTGACGTTACTTTTCATGCTAATTCCTCATGCGTATAAAGTAGTAGGCATGTCGAAATTGCCGCGGTCCAGCAGCCACAATGGCTGATCTTAACGGTCGATTGATTGCTTTCCTTCGGAATTTATCCTTGCAGGGGGTCGAGGACGACATTAAAACGTACACACATCTTTTTATTGGAACAGCCTGGCAAATTGTGCAAAAAAAGTTGAGGCTAAGGAACAAATTGGTTACCTTTAACATTTTTGACTATGCATGACAAATTTGATGTGCTTACTTACACTACCTGACAAAAGTATTAGGACGATCCTCATTCTCACTCAACCTTTGATGTACGTGCTATATTACACATGTGAGCGTTGTAGGAATTTAATGGTGTCCTAAAATGTACATGTAAACATCACAGAGCATTATTTGAACATTTGGGGATGCTACAGATATACAAATTGGCATATTTTTTCTTTGCATAAAAAACACTCACTTTGGGTCTGTAATAAATAAGAGATATTATAATAAATAGTGCTTGCAAGATGGTAATCTTCAAATTAACAAGTTTGGAATTGTGTCTTTGTTATAATGGAAGACCACGGCTACTATTAGTTCAATCAATATGATCAGGTGTGGCACATGGGGTGATTTTGATTTTCTATAAAAGGAGGGTCAAGACTTAGAATAATTCAGTTTGGTGTATCCAAAATGGGGTCTGTATTTTTATTTGAATAAACAACTATTTCCAAATATGATACATTCACTATTTTCAACTGCACTGTAAGAAAATCACACGCATAAATAGTGACGTCCTAACACTTTTGTCAGGAAGTGTATATTCATTTTCCCCATTGATTAATGGTTGTCCATCACCACTTTAAACACTCCTAATAGAATTACTTTAGCCCCTGATTGGTCTTATCATGAGTGGATATATCAGATACCTGCATCTGGCTTGGGCTTTTTGAGGGGAGGTTACCACAGTTTTACACCATATCAAATGTAATGTTCTTGCTTGAACAACGTGGGTAAACATATTTATGCAAGAGAATTCTTTGCACCTTTTCTTTAGGCCTCGCATTTGCTTCAGGACTGGCTGCCACAACAACAATCACACACTTGTTGAAGGCTGGTGATGGAATTGTCTGCATGAATGATGTGTACGGAGGTGAGACTTTTCTACATTGTTTGACCAGGGTATTCAACCTTTTTCAAATGGGGCAGTGTGGGCGCAAGCTTTCATTACAGCCGTATCGGCATAGAGATGCAATACCCATGGCGTGCGCTGTTGGGCATATTTGTTTATTGGAAATACTAAAAATTAAATTCCTTGAAAGAAACTTTGCTCTGTTATGCATATCTGTTGCTTTTCCTACTCCTCCTCTATCTCACAATTTTAGATTTGTAACTAAATGATTTACATCTGGTCGAAGTGAAGATTTGCAGCCTTTATAAAATCTTTTTTGTACATTTATGGTCATAAGTATAAAATACAGCGTGTTCATCCATTGCCAATTACTTCAGTGCACCAAATATTTTGGGGCATGGGAATGTCAGTTATTGGCAAGTATAAAATTAGAGTACACAGGCTGATCAAGACAGTATCTTTATCCTAAATATTTAGCTTTGTGTTAGTCATGGATCTTGCCAACATATGGTGCTGAAAGCTTGTTTGAAAAATTACCTTCAAATGTCATTTTTGATGGCACTCTGCTTCTTCCAAAATGGTCATATGGCGATAATGGTGTGACCGGATGACTGGCGACAGAGTAGATGGACAGTACAAAATTCTTCAGTGAAAGTGATCTTTTTATTTTTCAATTTATTTTTTTAAAGGTGCCAATATTTATAGTGACAAAAAAATGGCAAAACAAAAGCTGTACAAAACACAAAAACGGACAAAAAGTTTCCAAGCTATGTCACCTAGACCCTGTATACGCTACTTTCAATCCTATAAACGAGCAGCACCTTCTCATTCAGCCTTCTTTCTCCAAATGAGGCCATTGGACCTAATACAACCAAAGGCTAGCTGTAGCTCCTCCCCCAGGCAGTCACCACTTCTTACAAAAATCAAGTAATCTAGACCATTTTGACAAAACAATGAACAAAATAAAACTGCACAAAATAAACACATAAAAACATTTCCGGACATTCCTTAATCATCCGTGCAGACAAAAATCCCTATATTTATATTAACCAATAAATCACTCCTCAAAAAATGGTTCATGCCCGCTGCAGCCCACAAAATCTCCCTATTTACAAACTATGGAACAGTCTGCTGCAGGGAAATAGTGATGTGTGGACAAATTGTTGTGGCGCAGTATTTATGAAATTTAACCAATTAATGATGATGGATTAAGCGGTCACTGAACGATTGCATTTGTGGATACCAGACAGAGTTAATACAGATAAAGGGTGACATGACCATGGATACAGAATATATTACAGATTGAATAACGAACAACATTGCTAAAATGCTGGTATGCCTTTCCCTACAAATGTAACTATAGTTTCCTGGACCGATTTATGACTGATTGTGAATTATAAGAGAAATTACCGGTAATATGACAAGACATGAAGGTAACGGTGGAGTTAATGTTTTATAAGACACACAAGCAATAGTAGCGGCAGGTCAGCTCAGATGTATATTTGCCTGCAAAAAAGCTGGCTGCACGCTAAATATGCATGTGATCTCGTCATGACTCACCCTGTGACAGTCAGATTATACAACCCCAATTCCGAAATATTTGGCACAAAGTGTAGATTGTGAATAAAATCAATACGCAATGACTTTCAAATCATTCCAGCCAGTATTTTATTCACAGTAGAAAGGAGATAACATGGTAAATGTTGAAACTGAGAAATTTTACCATTTTATCTACAAAATTAGCTCATTTCAAATTGAATGGCTGCTACAGGTCTCAAAAAAGTTGGGACAGGGGCCTGTAGGGCCTTCAAAAGTTTTTGGAGTAGGCGGCTGGGAGAGTAGAGTACGTGGCTATGGCTGGTGGTGGAGGTGCCAAGAATCCAAGCATTGAGGGCGCAAAGCGCTCTAGGGGGCATTCTACCAGGAGAAATTTAAAAAATTTGAAGCTCTATGATGCATTCTGATGCCTTTTAGCATCTGATTTCCTTGTCATTTGTTGATGTAAATTCATTTGTTGATGTAAATTCACAGTATGTGTGTGAAAACTAAAAAAAAACTTTTAATATTTGAATTTGATATTGGAGAATGCTTGTCATTATTTTCTCACGATTCATTACAGTATACATGTATTGTCACTTCCGATTATCAGTAGTTAGAATTACATACATGCAACAAACACCTTTGTGCAGAAGCCAAATCAGAAAATGTATGCGTTCCCCTGTTTAAGGCTTTATAATTCAAGATTTGAGCTTCACAGTGAAGGGGGAAAATGGCTTCAGTGAAATCAGAAACTTGAAGCATTTTGAATATCATCATATTTCAGTTTATTTTCAAAATAAAATTTCTGGACATTTCATGAAATGGCTGGTGTTAAACTTCAGTCATTTCATGAAATGTCTAAAAAAAAGCATCATTTCAAGAAGTGACTGGTTTCGTGATCTGACTGAAACAAATTGCCCATTACACAATGTAAGAAAATTTTAGCTTTTTCTTATCCCTGGGCAGAAAGTGTTATTTCCCAATTGCTTTTACCTAAAGTAAAAAGAGAAAACCTATCAAACTTTGCTTTTGTGACCTGGGTAATTAATTTTTCAAATGGCATCCATTTTCAAGGACATTAAATGTGGATATAGAGCTGGTTTGCTAACAGAGAATTTTCTTGAGTTTACAAGCATTTAAGAACTTTCTAGAATGTGCAACTTCCAAGAAGTTTCAAAAATTTTCTATGATGTTGTAGAACTTACAAGTAGTTCAAGAACCTTTCAAAATTTTCTCAATCTTTCCGAAGTAATATCTATACAGCAGCTCACCACTCAGTTCACTTCTAGCTGCCCAAGTAAACATGTAGCTATATCAGAATTTTTCAGAGTTAGCAATAAGAAGCTGCAAGCATTCTCTCGATGCATTCTGCAGTATGTGACCAATTTATCAAAATAAGAGCAAAAAAAGTACTCTGTGACAGCAACTGTTAAAATGTATGAAACCAACAAGGTATATTTTGGCACGCCTGTTGAGGATTAACTCAAACTCTGGGCACCTCATTTTACATAAGACCACTGCAAAAAAAAACAAGTATTTGACGCTAACGTGTCTTTGTCCCCCGCCACAAAATGTGAAATTGTGTCAAAATGAACAATTTCTCGGTGTGACCTTGAGAATGGCGCGAAGGTCACCGAAATTGACTGGCGCCGGGGTATCAGACTAATACATGTTGACATCAAATTTGAAGAAAATCCGTCAATTTGTTCTTGAGATATCCTGCTGACAAGGATTCGGGACGGACGGACGGACAGACGTACGGACGAACGGTCGTGAATACTATGTTCCGCGGGGCGGGGGACAAATACTCAAGGTAAGACAGAAAATTTTTGCTTGTTTAGAAAGGAAGATTTGATATTATACAAATTAAATCAATTTCGATGTATGGTTTGTTTTATTCATACCTTATGTAAATGAAAATGTGCAAATTTCCCATTTTTACACAGAAAATAGGCGATTTCCTAAATTTTGTTGTCTTGGTCACAAAAGCAAAGTTTTAAGGAAATAATCGGCATTTTCTATTCTTTTTACAATATAAGCTATAAAGAAATAACACACACTATCCAGGAAAAAAAATTTGTCACACAGTGTTATAGAAGTAACTTGTTTTAACATGTTAACGTAGGTGTCCTGAGTGGGACGCCATTTGATAATCATTCCCTGAGTGAGACACTTTTGGCCTGACCCTCTTCCCAGCCTTTTTACGAGCATGGAAATGCATGATTAGGGGTACGTTTCCCAAAAGCGAAGGTTAGCTTGAGTAATTCATACAGGCTTTAGAGTCTATTTGTCAAATTTCAGATGCACAGTACAGGCCAAAAGTTGGGAAACACCTTCTCATTTAATGCGTTTCCTTTATTTTCATGACTATTTACATTGTAGATTCTCATTGAAGGCATCAAAATTATGAATGAACATGTGGAATTACAAAACCCAAAACCAGTGAAGTTGGCACGTTATGTAAATCGTAGATAAAAACAGAATACAATTATTTGCAAATCCTTTTCAACTTGTATTCAATTGAATACACTGCAAAGACAAAATGTTTAATGTTCAAAACTGAGAAGCCTTTTTTTTTTTTGCAAATAATCATTAACTTAGAATTTAAAGGCAGCAACACATTGCAAAAAAGTTGGCACAGGGGCCTTTTTACCACTGTGTTACATCGCCTTTCCTTTGAACGACACTCAGTAAACGTTTGGGAACTGAGGAGACCAATTTTTGAAGCTTTTCAGGTGGAACTCTTTCCCATTCTTGCTTGATGTACAGCTTAAGTTGTTCAACAGTCCGGGGTCTCCATTGTCGTATTTTACGCTTCATAATGCGCCACACATTTTCAATGGGAGACAGGTCTGGACTACAGGCAGGCCAGTCTAGTACCCGCACTCTTTTACTACGGAGCCATGCTGTTGTAATACGTGCAGAATGTGGCTTGGCATTGTCTTGCTGAAATAAGCATGAAAACGTCCATGAAAAAGACGTTGCTTGGATGGCAACATATGTTGCTCCAAAACCTGTATGTACCTTTCCGCATTAATGGTGCCTCCACATATGTGTAAGTTGCCCATGCCTTGGGCACTAATACACCCCCATACCATCACAGGTGCTGGCTTTTGAACTTTGCCCCTATAACAGTCCGGATTGTTCTTTTCCTCTTTGGTCCGGAGGGCACAACGTCCACAGTTTCCAAAAACAATTTGAAATGTGGACTCGTCAGACCACAGAACACTTTTCCACTTTGCATCAGTCCATCTTAGATGAGCTTAGGCCCAGCGAAGCCGCCGGCGTTTCTGGGTGCTGTTGATAAATGGCTTCCGCTTTGCACTGTAGAGTTTTAACTTGCACTTGCAGATGTAGCGACGAACTGTAGTCACGGACATTGGTTTTCTGAAGTGTTCCTGAGCCCATGTGGTGATGTCCTTTACACACTGATGTCGGTTTTTGATGCAGTACCGCCTGAGGGATCAAAGGTCACGGGCATTCAATGTTGGTTTTCGGCCTTGTCGCTTACGTGCAGTGATTTCTCCAGATTCTCTGAACCTTTTGACGATATTACGGACCGTAGATGATGAAATCCCAAAATTTCTTGCAATAGCTCGTTGAGGAATGTTGTTTTTAAACTGTTCGACAATCAGCTCACGCATTTGTTCACTAAGTGGTCACCCTCGCCCCATCCTTGTTTGTGAATGACTGACAGGGCTTCCTGGGGACGGATTTCCGTCCTGGAGATTTCCTAGGGGCTATTTATGAGCTCGATGTAGATTTGCAAAAAAAAAAAAAGTTATGGGGGGGGGTAGCCATGGCCGCGATGTCAATGAAAAAATGTTAAAATGCTGCATATACTTGCTAGTGAAGTGATTTCCAAACTGCAATGCATCCCTCCCCAAGGAAATAATGTAAATTTAAACATCTATGAAGATGCGTAGCTCAGAGTGCACTCAGTAGGTTGCCGCTGGCTGCTGAGCTCTGATGTAACCTGACACCAAGCATTAGCTTATCGTTAACTAGCTAGCGATTGTTGTGTCGTGTTGGAGTAACTTAAATGGCAGATCAGCAATGTGACTTCATGACTCATAGTGCTACGGATTTTAACGGTGAAGTTATGAAATTCGCTCAGTATGGATGACGTTGTCCAAAAGATGAAATCACTAGGAATAATGGCAGTCAGTGGATTTTTTTCTTAAACATCGAAAGTGGATTACACCATGTGAACATCAGGTATGATCTAAATATATAACGTTAGCGTTTATTTACTGGGAAGGTAGCAGTGGCCAAATCCTCATCATAGAAGCGCACCAAAACATTCAGCACACGGTCCATGTTTGTATTGGTGGCCTCGTCTGCATTTAGAGAAAAGTAAATCATGTTCAACTTGTCTGATAACTGCTTTTTTATCTGACTGGAAATTCCATGGATGTACACATGTGACGCCTGTGTGTTTTAGTTTTAGTAGACCATGTAGTAGTGAACTGTAACGTTATGAAAGTGTATGAAACAGCAAATTTCTAATAAAGTCATCAATCAATGACTGTGCAACTGTGAACGAAAGGTCGTGCTCTGCGATAAATGTGCAGATACGCACTTTATGATTGCACACACGATCGTCATTGATTCGTTGTTGTAATGTATTCTCACGTTATCTTGCATTAAAAAAGCATTGTTACGTGTGCACATCTACTATTCTGGGTAATGTTTTAGATCAACCGCGTCTGCAACTACTGTATCATGATTGGTTGGTGTATTCACCACGTTGCATTGTTTGACTCAAAATATTACCCACGTGTGTTGTCACTGCTGTGGAACTGGTTCAGTCTGCAAAGGAAGTTCAGTTGTGAAGGAAGGATCAGACGTGATTAATATTGACAGCACTGTCAAAAACAAATGGAGGCGGGCTTGGTTGGATGAGATGGGTGACACAGGAAAGCCATTCAGGTCCTGGTGTCAAAAACTGAAGGAACCAGGAGCCTGTTTCTGTTGTGTTTGCAACAGAAAGCTGTTGTACGGTTCAAACGGCAAAAAAAACGCTTTTAAAGCTCAACAATGAACCAGGTTTCAGGTCAACACTGAAAAGAATGTCTGGTGTAGCAAAGCTTCAGGCTTTTGCTGTTGTTGCAAAAAAAAAAGAAAGAATAGTATTTGCTTATCAGAATCTGAAACGGCTTGTTGAATTCTTGATGTTGTGACTTTTGCTTTTGTTGCTAAAAAAAGAGAATGAACAGCATTGTTTATCAGAGAATCTGAATAAAACGGCTTGTTGAATATTGATGTTGTTTTTGTTTTAATGCACAGTATTAATAATGGGAACCCTAAAATATAAAGTGAAAGGTCAAATGTTATCCACTAAAGGTACTAACATTTTCTTTTTGAGCTGCCAACCAATGGGATTTAAATGTCTCTTGTAATTGACTCGTGTTCTCACTTGCAACCATTCCTCTCCCCTAATGCAAGGTGCATACTGGTTCATATGACTACTACTTTTTACACACTGCTCAGCAGTGTATTAAAAGAATAACATGATTAGACTGTTTTGCTAGACTAGTGTTAACTAAGTCTGAGCAGGTGCAGTCAGTATATTAAAGATTTGTCAATATTGCCAATGCAACATTACAGCCTGGTAATACTACTTTTTCTCTGCACTGGCATTTTTATTTAAAAGGTTGTAACAGCTTGCCTCCATTTAGTGTAAGTCAACATACAATTTGCTCACACCCGAAAAGGCGTGTGGGGACTGGGGACCCCCCAAAATATATGCGGTCTGTGTGCATTTCATGCGGGAAAACCACAAAATTTGCGCCGTGGGCCCTGTGGGTGCTTCGCGCCCGCGCATGTGTACTCAAAAAAAAATTGCCAAGGTTGGCAGGTCTGCTGCTGCTACGCACTTTTGCTTTAAAGTCCTACAGTAATTTTAATATTTGAAATAGACCAGACTAGCAATAAACAGACTACAACTTCAGCAGGTGTTTGTTAAAATGAAGCACGAATTGTACACATTCACAATTAAGGCATTTGAGAACTGTGAAGTAGCATATCACCCAATTATTTGGTGTGTGCTGGGCGCACAATGTTCATATTTCTCTTATATTGCCATTGTCTAGGACAGGGGCCAGGGCTAGACCGTTGCAAGCTTAGAGCCCCTTTCAGAATGTCTTATCCCACGTCTGAAATTTTCAGTCCTGGGATTTTTTTTTGCTTTCAGCCCTGGACTGAGCATTTCAGGGAAGCTGCTTTTATACCCAATCATGGCACCCACCTGTTCCCAATTAGCCCGTTCACCCGTGGGATGTTCCAAATAAGTGTTTGATGAGCATTCCTCAACTCTCTCAGTCTTTTTTGCCACTTGTGCCAGCTTTTTTGAAACATGTTGCAGGCATCAAATTCCAAATGAGGTAATATTTGCAAAAAATTACAAAGTTTACCTGTTCGAACATTAAGTAACTTGTCTTTGCAGTGTATTCAATTGAATATAGGTTGAAAAGGATTTGCAAATCATTGTAGTCTGTTTTTATTTACGATTTACACGACATGCCAACTTCATTGGTTTTGGGTTTTGTATGTACTTAACAAAAAAGTGTGAAATACCTGTGACTTAAAACATGTCTTATATTCTAGTTTCTTCAAAGTAGCCAGCCTTTGCTCTGATTACTGCTTCGCACACTCTTGGCATTCTCTTGATGAGCTTCAAGAGGTAGTCACCTGTAATGGTTTTCACTTCACAGGTGTGCCTTGTCAGGGTTAATTAGTGGAATTTCTTGCCTTATCAATGGGGTTGGGACCATCAGTTGTGTTGTGCAGAAGTCGGGTTGATACACAGCCGACAGCCGTATTGGACAACTGTTAGATATATACATAATTCCACATGTGTTCATTCATAGTTTTGATGCCTTCAGTGAGAATCTACTATGTAAATAGTCATGAAAATAACTGAAACGCATTGAATGAGAACGTGTGTCCAAACTTTTGGCCTAGACTGTATGTATATGAAAGTGACTTGGACCAGACAGCAGCCTGAACGATTAAATCAGTTTTGTCGCATTCTTTCATATTTAGATTGTGTATTTTCACTGACTTCTGCTTTCCCTGCAAAAAAATCCAGTAGAATACCATTCGAAAAAACCATTTGGAACCATTAGGTTTCTAATGGTCTAATGGGAATTGGAACCCCTTTAGGAACCAGTAGAAGAAACCATTAGGAACATACTGGTCCCATTAGGATGTAAAACCATTAGGAACCTTCTGGTCCCATTACGATATAAAACCATTAGTCCTACTGGTCCCATTAGAATGTAATACCATTAGAAAGCTACTGGTTCCATTAGAATGTAATATCATTAGAAAGCTACTGGTCCCCTTAGAATTTCAAACTATTACAATAACATTTATTTATTAAGCTTTGACAGAAGTCAGGAAATGATTGCACTGGTGGCAAGGCACCTGTTGTGAGGCAATCATCCCACAACATGTACAGACAATTGAACAAAAAAGAAAAAAAATATATTAATAATAAAATAGGACTGTATACTAGTAAGTGTAAGTAACATCAGAGGGACAGACTGCAATCTGAACAATAACATTTGCCAACCCATGTATAGAAATCATCAGAAGGAAAATAGTTGTTAAACTTTTCTGTATAAAAATGAAATGGCTTCTGTTTAAAAGCAGCTGTAGTATCAGAAACTTGATAGAGGTGACTGGCATTCCACAAATGAAGTAATGGGTTCTAATTTCGTAGACCAGGCGCAGGTGCGGCGTATGGGGGGTGCGCCGCGCCAACGGGGTGTGTCTAGGCGTATGTTGCAATTTCGTGCCCGGCGTAGCCTGGCGCAAGTACTCCTCTGTCCTGCCTCGGTCCCTCCTTCCAGCGCAAGTTGGCAAAGAAGGCGTGTTTGGGTATAACACAGCCGAGTCAAATATTGCTCATCGGCAAGAGAAACAATGGATACCGTGTTCCTATTATTACAGCCTGTTGCTGCTTAAAATTTTGGGATTAACATGCATGGACAACAATGCAAGATACGTTACACATTTATTTTCAATATGTGATCTTAACTCAATGCGAGATCATAGCAATCGGGCTGTATTTCTTTCCCCCATTAAAAACGATAAAACCTAAGTGATAATAATAGTAGCCTAGTATTAAGCCGCTTGCACACTGGACGCGAAACAAATTTTTCGCTCGACAGATTGCGTTGAAAGCAGTGTCTTGTGTCTGAAAGTCTGACAGGGTTTTAATATATCTCCGTGTCCGACAGTCTATTATTGTTTTTAATTTCTTCAAATGTACTGACTCTTTTAGATATTAAACGTGAATGTTTTGATAAGAGGGTTCAGTTCTTCAAGATGAGTACCGAGAATTTCAATCAATGTTTCTGTTTAAGCTCTGCTCAATAAATTGAGTCGACATTGGCGCAAGACAATGTACAATGCCTCCGTGTCTGACAGCCAAAAAAAAAAAGAGTACAATTAGAACAGATTGATAACAAAATAAAGAATAAAAAGAAACATTTTAACAACAGAACATCCAACGAACACTGCGATTAATTAATTTGCGGGTCATCTTTTTTGGATGATCTGTTGGTTGTTGATGTATATGTATTCTTATTCTTTATTCCGTTATAAATCTGTTCTCATATCAATACTTTTATTTTTTGCTGGTTGCCGGACATGGAATATTTTGCATTTCGCGTCGGATAGTCTTGATCGTGTATGCGATAATTTATTCACACTGTCAATGGTCATGGAATTGATTTGCTCTCTGATTGCAAGCACTATTTTATCTCTGGTGTGGAAATAAAGCGTGAATCTGTTCGATCCATCTGACTAATTTTCAAAAGATAGGCAACAGTCTTTATTCAGTCTATCTTCAAAGGAAGAAAACAGACGAATAAAAAGACCAAGAAAAGTCGATAGCTCTTTGCATTGACTTTGACTGTAATCAGTCGTGCGAAAAATTTGTTTCGCGTCCAGTGTGCAAGCGGCTTTACCGAGCATAGAACGCAAGCATTAAATACGCACTGCCTGATACCAAGGTAGCTTGTGGTTGGCTGAGAAAGATGCGAAGTCGTTAATTTGCATCATTGATTCAGTTGCGTTGATTAAGTCGGGTCGAGTTTTCATCACGCGTGCCAACCGCCTTTGATCTGACATCAGGACAATCGATATAGATACTATAATTTATGTGCTGATTCAGATAGTTACATTAAACAGTGGTTGCTGTAATTATTTACTGTATTGAAATGTGCCTGACATTCTGGAAACCTGCCTGTGAGGTTTCGGTGACGTGTGCGCACTGCGCGCCGGTCGGCCAAATTACCACTGCACAGAAAGTGAACCAGGTTGGAGCTGACAAGCTTTCTGCGCAACTGCAGCAAAGACTTTTTCTATGAAATTGTCACTGCATCTTGATGAATAAGTGACACCTCCCCCTACTACGCCGCCACACTCATCTTGGCGCATGTTCGTCTGCACACGGTGTTGCACCTCACGGAATTACCTCTGCGCGGGCTGTGCCGGACGAAATTACCATTGCGTGGGCTGCGCCACGCTTCGCCACCTGCGCTGCGCCAAGAAATTAGAGCCCAAACTGTTAAAATGAGAATGGCTAAAAGTTTCAGACCTAATTTTTGGAATTTTCATTAAAAATGTATCCTCAGTTTGAAATGAAACAAAATGGTTATAGTTGATGTCATATTCCCCCTTCAAGCATTTCCACAAGAACACACAATCAATTATATCATGCCTGTAGCCCAGCTACAGATCAAGCTTCATTAGTCAAGCTTTGTAATTGCTTCCAACACAGTCATTATAACCAAGAATATACTTGGTGGCTCTCTGTTTCATTCCTTCAATATGAAGGAGAGATTTTTTTTGATGAAACGGCCCAAGATTGGACGGAGTATTCTAAAATTGGTCCTATAAGCGAAATATAGTTTCCGTTTTGTTTGAACTGAACACGAATGACCGCAAGTTCTTTTAATTAATCCAAGCATGCAAATTGCTTTACTGACCAAGACATTTCCATGTGCATCCCATGATAAATTTCATGACGACACAATCCCATGATCACGCATGCAGTCGGCTTTTTCAATTAAACTACCATTCATTGTGTAATGATGAAGAATGGGAATTTGCTTCCTTGTAACGCTCAGCATTTACCAGCGTTAAATCTCATGTCCCATTTATGGCTCCAATCCAAGATGTTTTCTAGGTCGCACTGCAGCTGTGTACAGTCTTGCTTGTTTCTGATTTCTCTTACGGATTCAGAATCATCCGAGAACAAGGCAACCCTAGTCTCAGGACTTGTCATGTTATTAATATACAGCAGAAACATCAAAGGACCTAAAATTGATCCTTGTGGAACTCATGATTTAACGGGAGACCAGGATGATGGGGTACCATCGACAGCAACTCTTTGTTTACAATTGGATAAACACGCCGTAAACCACTTTAAAAGATTGCCATGAAATCCATATGTCTGGAGTTTATGTAAAAGTAAGCCATGGGGGACGGAATCAAACGTAGATGAAAAGTCTAGATATTAAATATTAATTTGTCCGGACTGATCTAAGAATTTACCAACATCATGTAATACCTGGATTAACTGAGTTGTAGTCGACCGACCCTTAACAAATCATGTTGTAGGTGATGTAAAACAGGCACTACATGACGATTGACAAAATTAAGTATACACCTTTCCGGCACCTTGCTACAAATGCGCAATAATGATACCGGTCGATAATTACTACATTTTCTTTGTCAGATTTTTTTTATGGACTGGAATAACATTTGCTCTTCGCAAACTAAGTGGTAATTCTCCAGTTTGAAGAGATTTGTTAAAAAGACTACAAAGTGACGGAACCAATTCATGAGCACATTCTTTTAAAATCCGAGCCAGTAACACATCAGGCCCACATGCTTTATTTGTATCAAGGTTAATCAAAACTGATTTAACATCATGGACAGTAATCCTTAAATCATCCAAATCAGCATGTTAAACGGTTATATCCAGATATGTTCGTTCTAGAGGCTGAGGGGTAAATCGGGATTGAAAATACTTGTTGATCAGACTAGCCTTTGTGCTAGGATCGGAGTCAGTTTTATCTCAATAAGCAACAAAACTGGGGACACTTTTTCTTTTTTTATATCCCCCACAACAACGTTGTTGCGGGGGATATAAAAATGGGGTCCGTCAGTCCGTCCGACACGTTTGTTGTCCGGGCTATAACTTTAAAAGTAGTCATCCGATTCTGATCATTTTTGGCATTGAGGTGTAAAACCACATAAAGGTGTGTGATGAAAAACAATTTTGAAAATAATTTTGTCATTTCTCACGTTTTGGGGCAAAAAGCAACAAATTTGTGGGAAATCTGTAATGTGTCGTGTCCGGGCTATGACTTTGAAAATAATCATCCGATTGTGATCATATTTGGCATCAAGGTGTAAAAACACATAAAGGTGTGTCATGAAAAATAATTTTGAAAATATCTTTTCAATTGTTTGCGTTTTGGGTCAAAAAGCGGCAGATTTGTGGGTAATCTGTAATGTGTCCTGTCTTGGCTATAAATTTGAAACTAATCATCCGATAGTGATCATATTTTGCATCGAGGTGACATAAAGGTGCGTCATGAAAACAATTTGGTATAATTTCCCAAGTTTTCTGATGCATACTCTCCGGCCTCTTTTTTTGCAAGGAAATTAACAGCTTTGCGATTAGTACAGTTCTTTAGAAATCTAAATGCATATAAACATTCTCTATTCAAAAATGCAATGCCAGTTGCAGGGGATATTGCTTGACAATGTCAGCAGCTTGTTGTCTTCGTTTTACTCTTGAAGAATCCCCAGAAACGCTTTGGTGTTTTGGCGAGAGAACCACTGAGAACATCCAAATACTGAATGTACTAGGAAGTGCATACATTTTTAAATTTATTCCTTAATTTACGAAATTTCGCCCACAACGCTACAGTATTGCGTTTTTTAGCTTGTTTCCATGTGGATTGAACTTTGTTGCTCTGGTGGCGCACTTCACAGTCAACCCAGGCAGGAGAATTTACATCCTAAATTACAGCGATGGGAGTAAATTTACTGACAGATGAATGCACAAGATCAAGCCAACTTTATCATTTAACATTAATATCAGGATGGAGAACAGCAGAGTAAAATTACACTTTGTCCATGTTGGATCGTAGCCCGATAGTCAGCTCTTTTAAAATTGAACACGTTTCTCGCGCATGTGCGGAGTCTGTTGACACGAGTTTGAAAATTGAGCGCGATCACAGCATGATCACTATTAAACTGACCAAATGTTACATTTTGCTCGGAGCAGCGTTCAGGGATATTGGTGAAAACTAAATCCAGCACATTTCCCTTAATATGAGAAGGTTGGTCAATGATCTGGGTAAGGGAAAAGCTGTGAGCAAAGTTGCACAGCGTGTTTCCAGTGTTCGCCTATTTGTCCAACCAGAGTAAATCGGGGAGATTAAAATCGCCAGGTGCAAACATAATTTTGTACTCAATACTGCATTTAGTATAAACTTTCGACAAAAAATCATAGGATACAGGATCACTAACTGGAGGTCTGTAGCACAAAATAATGCATACTTTCAATTATTTACTTGGCACAAGTTCGCAAATTATAATCTCGCAAATTATAATCTCACAAATACTGGGTTCCAAATCAGGTCAACGGCGGGAGATAATATTATTACGAATAACAAGAAAACTGCCACCTCGTTGGCCACCTCTGTCTCCGCGATACCGTTCAACCAAGTTTCTGTGAGGGCAACGATATCAGGCATGCCAGCGTATATATTAAGCCTTGAAGTTGAATCAACTTGTTACGTTTTTTATTGACAAACTTCACGCTTTTTGTGTTCAATAAAAAAAGTTCAGACCCTTGACTAAATTCGGCTACATTGGGAGGAATAATACTCATCGCTTGGAGAGTCAAGAGAGGATTACGTTACTACATCAAGGTCAACCTTTAACTGAGTGCCGGAGCTGGTAACCCTCGTGTTTTTTTGCTGCGTAGACTGGCAGAGTCATTTGCGTGATGTATCTATCGTAAATAAAATATTATCGGCAAGCTTCCGTGCACCTAACACAGAGGGATGAATTCCGTCTCTTCTAAAGAAAGCTGCACGTTCCCAAAATTGTCAATAAAAGACATACTATGAGAGGTGCAAGCTAACTGAAGCCATAAATGAAGACTAAGAATTCCACTAAAACGCCCAATTCCACTACCTAAAGTCGGCATAGGACCAGAGATAAAAACACGTTTTCCACATACCTTTAGCTCATTGAGCAAAGAGAGAAAAGCCCATTTCAGCAGTTCAGACTGTTGGTACGAGGTGTCATTATTGAAAAGAAAAGAAACCCCCGTGTGGTTAAATGACTGTCTACCCCCTGGCAAAGCTGTGATGAGCAACTTAAAAGTCCCAATTCCCCCCCCCTCCCAAAAGTCCTTACTGTGGATGGATGGCAGTGCATCATGATGACTGAACAATGATTTGTGCATTCATTGAATTTGATATCATACACAATATACTGTCCTGTAAAACTTTCAGTGCCAAAAAAATTAATTAAAAACAAGAACTGCAGCGATGATGGTCATTAGCTAAGCCCCGCAGAAGGCATCACTGCAAAAAAATGTAAATTTAAAAATTGCGGCGATGGTGACTTGCTGAGCCCTGTGGTGTTGCGGTCATGCGGTTATCATCACCACCCTAGCATAATAAGAGTGGCGAGAACAGGCCACTCGAGTTTTAGCTAGGTAAACGGATAATGGGACTTAATGCTGAGGAGGTTGCTAGTGAAATGAGCAACAACAACCGGATGAGACGAAGCCCTTGAAAATGGCTTTATGATTTATGCACTAGCTATTTATAGTACAGCTCACTTATCTAGCTAACTAACATATAGTTACATTCAAAAGTTTGCATAGCCAAGATGAACTTGTGAAATGCTGCCATGAACAGCCCCAATTCTGAAATAGTTGGGACAAAGTGTAAATTGTCAATAAAATCAAAGCGCAATGACTTTCAAATCACACCAGCCAGTATTTGATTCACAATAGAACAGAGATAACAGAGCATGAAACTGAGAAATTTTACAATTTTATGCACAAAATGAGCTCATTTCAAATTTGATGACTGCTACAGGCAGGGGTGGACTGGGGCAAAAAAGTGGCCTGGGAATTTGTACCTGACCGACCCACTCTCCAGACGGTGGGGATGGGGAGGTAGTGGCTGGCCAAAAAAGTTTCACGTCATTTGACAAAAAAAGTATGCATTTTAACATCATACTGGACTATATTTCCCATGAAACATTCATATTATTAATTCTTCAGTTAGTAGAATGCCAAGTGACCTACAGCAAAATAATTGTTGTGTTTATCTAACCTACAACTGCAGTGGCGATATGCATGTGTGATCTTAGCAGATGTTAACAGATCACCTAGTCCAATCCCCATCCTCCTCCTCATGTACATGTACTTATGTACATTGTACATGTGAGTGAACTGATTATTCTGTTGGCAAGGGTTGGGTGATTAATACCCATAAACTAACAATCATATTTATACTAAAGATCCTATTTACCCGAAAGATGTCCTGAAATGAACTGAATATAATAATGCTGTCCTATATTAAAAACATTCCATTGTCAACATATTTCCGTAAAATACATTAGTTATATTATTTTTATTTTTGCATGAATGGATGTGAAAAAGAAATGTGTCTTTGGGGGCATTAAATATTTCAATGAGACCACTACATTATTTGGATTTATTTGTACAGAGCCTTTTTTTAAAAATAAAGTTACATATCTTACGAACAGACGCTATTGGGCGTAGAATAGCTCACTAGCTTCAGAATTGCAAGCTTAATGAAAGGTGATTCTGAGCAACAGGGTTTTGGAATGGAAAGTCTTCCTCTATTCTAGGACAAATTTTATTTGGCACCGTAAAACAAAGAATCAATATGCATCAAATAGTAGGCTAATAACTTGTCTATTGGGGTCGTTACGTAAGCTCAAGCAAATTTTAACCAAACTCATACTTGCGATAGCCTATTAATTTAATGTCAGTCTTTCCGCTACAATGTCCCCCTCCAAAAGAAAACTGCTTGCTGCAGGAGGATCATCGTGGCAAAACAGGTGGTTGGTTTCTTGTTTGTATTTCAAAGGCTGAGGCTCCATTGTCTGCTTCCTTTATTCTCTAGGCTTTTCCACCTCTCCATTGCTTTCTGACATTTTCGTGATCATGTAGTCGTTTAAATGCGGTTTTAGACTGTTATTGTGGCAGGGGACAAGCAAGGCCATTAGTCAAACAAATTTCCCAGCAAGCCTGCCTTCTTAAACTTCTGGACGAAAACAACAAATTTAAATAAATTGTGAATAGCCAAAGTCCGTAAATCGTTTTTATTTGCCAGAAAACAGTTTTTTGGTCATTCCTGGGGCAGAAAGCAAATGTATAAATAAATATAAAAAAGGCCAAACTTAAAACAACTGCAATAGTAAACTAGAACCACTAAAAGTGTTATAAATTACATTGAGTCTGTTTTCTTAAAAGTTGGTGGACTACCATAGGTAGACTGGTGATGCCTCTTGTGATATAATGACAAGTCAGAGACTCAGAACTTTCCCAGATGTCCACAGTATTTGAAGCAAATTAGTCCATCGTGCACATGCACCACTTTTTACGGGTCGCTGGTCACGACGCCGTGGGCCATCTGGGTACTTATGAGTTTATGGCGGGTTTTTCATTGACCAGAGCGGCTCACTGGGAAAAGTCTCAGTATTCCCGATGGCCAATCTGCCCCTGGACTCGAGTTTGAAACAGTAGATTAGCAGGAAGGGGGGTGATGACTGCGTGGTGACCGCCGGCTGTCCTGGAGTACCGGCCGTTCTGTGATTCTCCAGAACCAGGGCCGGCGCTAGACGGCTAAATTTGGGGTAAAATATCCTACCCTTTATTGACTACAATTAGTCCTGGCTAATTCTAGATGGTTTTCCTTATAAACACGTTTTCCAATTCAAGATTAACTAAGTGGCAATTGAAGACACGGCTTCTCTCCCCCATGCGATCTAACAGCGACAAAATAATGGGCTACAGTCAGTACAGAAAAATAATTGAATTATAAATAAGTCTATGCACTGGCACAGAGCAACGGTAATTTTTTCCCAGCGAGAGCAGCATTTCAGAACTCCCTTGCGAAAGAAGGTAATTTTGGCGTCAAGTGCGCGCACCTGTTTTTGCTGCACGGTCACGCAACTTGCTGTCAAAAATAGACAGCTGTCCAATTGGAAAATGTAAACGGACGAAACCACGGACTTGTCACCAGAATTACCTGAAGATTTCTGAAATGCCGCTCTCGCAGGAAAAAAGTTACGTCGCTGAGTGCCAGTGCATAGACCAAATTATATTTATTTTTCTGAACTGAATGTAGCCCATTTGTCGCTGTTCGATCACATAGGGGGAGAGAAGCCATGTCTTCAATTGCCACTTGATTATTCTTAAATTGGAAAGCGTGTTAATAAAGGAGAACTATTAAGAACAAGCCAGGACTAATTGTTGCCAATAAAGGGATGGATTTTTGCCTAGGCTATCGTATAGGCAAGGGCCGGCCCTGTCCAGAACACAGAGATGGCCACAGGTCTTAAAGTTGGGACTGGGGCCTGTTTACCACGATGTAGCATCCCCTCCTCTTTTTAACTCAGTGGAGTCTTCTGGGCATTGACGAGACAAGTTTCTTTTTTTATGATCAATTTTTTATTGTTCTTTTCCATGTTAATATAGGCAGAGATTTTATATTCCCGTACAAACATCAATAATGGCTGTTTCTGCCCCAACCCTTAACCCAACCCTCCCCCCCAACCCGGTGGTGAACCCAAGGCAAGACTAGCATAAACATCTACAAAGCGGTAACCGCCCTTACAGCAACAGATACCGTAATAATAAACAAAACAGAGAAAGACAACAACTAAAAAAGAAAAAAAAAAAGAAAGTATAGAAGAATTTTGCACTTCAAACATTACATTACAAATTTCATATTCAATCAATCACCCAGCCACCCACACCCGCACCCGCCCACACACCCACACACACACCCATACACACACACACACACACTCACACACACAGCCATTCCACAGGCGATCTCATCATGAACATCATATCAAATACAAACTACTACAATAAGGCACATATCCTTTGCAGAAGCCTTGACCAGCAAGAAACATTTTGTCCTTTGACATGGCGAAGTTGTGCAGTGGACCGCTCCATCTGAGCAATCTCCTTGTAGCTCAAAAGCCATTCCCTCACTGACAGCATATGTGGCAATTTCCAGCGACATGCTATAATTCTTTTTGCAGCTGTAAATCCGGCTAACAAAAGTCGTTTTTCATTTACAGTAAGCTTTATTAATGAAGTGTCATTAAGCAGAAGCAAATTTTGCGAGTGAGGGACAGATATATTCAGAAGATTAGACAAGGTGCTTGCCACATTTAACCAAAATCTATCAACCTCCGGGCACTGCCAAACCATATGGATAAAGGTACCCATTTTATTGCTCGAACAAAACTCACAATAAGGATCATCTCTAAGCTTCATTCTATGCAATCTCTGCGGAGTGAAATAAGATCTATGAATAAAGTTATAATGTATCATCTGATTGTTAGCATTTCTAGATGACAAAGTTACATTAAGCCAAATAGTGTGCCAATCTATGGCAAAAGAACAATTTATGTCTTTTCTCCAAACACTATCAAGTGGAAGAGATTTGTCAGAGGCCACTGTTATGTATTTGTAAAGCTCTGAGACAGTTCCACCCTTTTCCCTATTTTTGCTCAGCAATACATGCAGGGGATTGTTTTCCAAAGGTGCGCCCCATTGTATGCCCTGAGCCCGCATAGCTGCACGTAATTGCAAATAAAAAAATAATGACGTGCCCGGGAGGTTATAAGATTTTTGTAAATCATGGAACTCACGGAGACCTTGTTGTCCCACAATATCTTGGATTTGGTGAACACCTTTATCAGACCATTGTGGAAAAATAATTGGTTTTACCGTCTATTAAAAGGAAATGATTATGAAAAATAGGGGACTGAAAAAAAAATTTGTCACAAATTTTTGCTAGTTTCTGCACTTTGTGCAATACAATGAACATATATGCAATAATTGGGCCAAAGACCCGTTTTACTATCTTCTGTGGTGCATTTGAGTAAATAAGAGTTGCTAGATTATATGGATGTATTAACTGCTCCTCAATAGGGCGCCAAGACACCTGAGATGCTGAATCTACCCAAACGGTAAGTGGCCGCAAGGCAAAGCACCATGCATACCATTCAAAATTAGGAAGGTTAACACCACCTGCTGATTTAAATCTCTGCAGAGTAGAAGCCTTGATTTTCGGTTTTTTCTTGTTCCACAAATAAATGCTCATGGAGGATTTTAACTTCCTCCAGAAGCCGGTTGGTGGGTCAAGGGGTAACATTGCAGTGATAAAATTAATACGAGGTAATATGTTCATCTTTAAAATTGCAAGTCTCGATTGAAAGGAGGTAGGGAGTTTGCTCCATCTTTTCAAGTCATTATGAATATCATTGAGTACTTTATTATAATTTTTATTAATTATAGCCTCCAGAGAAGAAGAGATATAAACCCCTAAGTATTTGAAATAGTTAACAACAGGAATGTTAAAGGGAAGTATATTATCCTTGAAGTCCCCCAGAGGTAATAATGAAGATTTCGTCCAATTAATTCTATATCCCGAAAGATTGCCAAAGTCTTCAAAGATCTTAAGCAAGGGAGGCAGTGATTTAGGTGAATTTTTTACAAAAATCAGAATGTCATCCGCATACAAGGAAATGACATGTGGTGTATCACAAATCATCACTGGCTCTACTAAATCCGACAGTCGGATAGCCTGTGCTATAGGTTCTAAGGAAAGAGCAAACAAAAGGGGGGATAAGGGGCAGCCCTGCCGAGAGGATCTAGAGACTGGAAATCTAGATGAGCACAAGTTGCCAGTTAATACCACCGCACTCGGATTGTTATATAATAATTTGACCAGGGAAATAAAACCTTCACCAAACCCCATATGTCTAAGCACCGCCCATAAATAATTCCACTCTAGCCGATCAAATGCCTTCTCTGCATCTAATGAGAGGATAGCTGTTTCATCTGATCTTGAGGCTGAATGGATGAGGTGGAGGAGGCGACGAAAGTTATCAGATGCATATCTCAACTTCATAAAGCCAGTTTGGTCATGATGAATCAGGTGAGGTAAGTAATTCTCCAAACGGCTTGCCAAAATCTTGGCAAAAAGTTTAATTTCACAATTCAAAAGACTCAATGGCCTATAAGAGGAACAATCAGTAGGCGATTTATCCTTCTTCAACAAAAGAGTTATCACTGCGACATTTGAGCTGGTAGAGAAGGAACCCTTTGATATAGAAAAATTTATCATGTTAAGGAGCAATGGGCCTAATTGAGACCAAAAATGAACAAAAAACTCTGGGGGTAATCCATCCAACCCAGGTGATCTATCTTTATTCATTTGTCTTACAGCTTTTTCCAGTTCTACCAAAGTAAAGGGTGCCTCCAATATATTCGTCGCCTCTGACGTCAATTTTGGTAAATTTAGGGACTCTAAAAATTTTATACAGGCTTGTTCATCATGACTGATCTCTGAGTTGTAAAGATTTTGATAAAATAGTTTGAAAGTGCTGTTAATTTCTATAGGATCAGAAGATAAGATACCATCATTGTTCTTAATTCTCATTTGTCCTTAATTTAAGAGCAAGGAGGCGGCTGGGGCGTGCACCATTCATGTAGTGATTCTGCCTGGTACGATGGATTATAAATTCTGCATTCTGTCTCAACAGGCCACTAAGTTCATCCAGTAACTTCTGGCGCTTATCTATATTTTCAGCTGAATTGTTATTCAATAATACTTGCTCAACAGCTGCAATTGCAATCTCCAAAGATTCAATGCGGTGTTTCCTTATTTTGTTCAAATTTGATGCAAAAGAAATAGTTTTGTTTCTGATGCAGCCCTTGACTGCATCCCACGAGACAAGTTTCTTGAGTTTAGCCATTGGAATTTAATAAAGGCCTCCGGCTGCTGGAGAGTTTTGGGTCTACACTACCGCTCAAAATTTTGGGATCACTTGGAAATGTTTTTTTTTTCCATGGAAACACACATGAAATTAGTCTGAATAGGAAATATAGCAAATGAGCAGAACATACTGACATTGTTTGAGTTAGAAATAATGATTTTAATGGAAATGAAGAATATGTAATTCAAACTTTGCATTCATCAAAAAAAAAACAAATTCACTGCTGATCCTGAAACTGGTGTTTGACGGGAACTACTAGTTTAGTTGTTATTGTCTTTGTTAAAAATTAAATGTGTTAAAACTGTGTCTGTCATCCCTTGCTGTTGCTGTTGCTGTTGTGTTGTAAATGTAATAACAAATTGGGGATCGTCCGGGATAGACCATTGTGTGATTCTTTTATTGAAAATCTAACATTTCTAATTGAAAAATGGTTTTTTTTTTATTTTCCTATATATATATATATATATATATATATATATATATATATATATATATATATATATAATATATTGAAAGATCAACAGCAATGGATGATTTCTTGGCATCACCAACCGTAGGGGTTTTGAAGTCTTTTAAAAAGACCGAACTGTTGGAAATATGCAGACATTTGGAGCTGACGGAGGTAAAACCAGCCATGCGAAAAGCAAGACTGGCTAGAGTGAGAGTTGAATATTACATTGATGAAAATGTGTTTGCACCAGGAGATCTGGAACAGTTTCCAGTGGAAAATCCAAATATAGAAATGGAACTTAAATTAAAAATGCTAGAGATTGAAAGGGAGGAAAAAGAAAAACAAAGGCAGTTTGAGTTGGAAAAATTAGCAAGAGAAGAGAAAAAAGAAAGGGAACAAAGAGAGTTTGAGTTGGAAAAATTAGCAAGAGAAGAGAAAAAAGAAAGGGAACAAAGAGAGTTTGAGTTAGAAAAATTAGCAAGAGAAGAGAAAAAAGAAAGGTAGGAAAAAGAAAAACAAAGAGAATTTGAGTTAGAAAATTTGCAAGACAGAGAGATTTTGAATTAGAGAAATTCGATAGAGAAGAAAGACTCCAAATGGAGCAACTAAAAATTAAAATTCAAACTGAAAATAAATTTCAGGCTAGCCATGAGGTAAAACTGGTGCCTCCATTTTCGGAGAAGAACGTAGACAACTATTTCCAGTGTTTTGAAAAGTAGCTAAAAGTTGTCAGTGGCTAAAAGAACACTGGCCTCTGTTGTTGCAAACTGTCCTCAAGGGTAAAGCTCAACAAGCCTATTCGGCTTTGTCTGCAGATGATTCCTCTGATTATGAGGTTGTCAAAAAGGTTATTTTGAGAGCTTATGAGTTGGTTCCAGAGGCTTACCGACAGAAATTCAGAGGTCTGAAGAAATATGAAAATCAGACTTATGTGGAATTTGCTAATGAGAAGAAGGTTTGCTTTGAGCGCTGGTGT
Organism: Gymnothorax reevesii; assembly: GCA_029721435.1. Taxonomy (NCBI): domain Eukaryota; kingdom Metazoa; phylum Chordata; class Actinopteri; order Anguilliformes; family Muraenidae; genus Gymnothorax; species Gymnothorax reevesii. Next base: position 97,409,489 of record CM056575.1, read on the forward strand.
ACTTCTATGGAGGTCAAGGATGATTTCCACTCACTTAAAGAGATGGTGTTAGTTGAATTCAAGAACTGTGTTAAGGATGATATTAAGACCTACCTTAATGAGAAGCAAGCACTGAATTTGCAATCAGCTGCCAAATTTGCAGACGAATATGTTCTCACACATAAGTCCAAATTTCAGTCCAGCAGTAAGAATAGATGGTTCCAATTTCTGAAAAAAGGAAACGGTGATACCCAAGATTCCTCACCCAAAGACAAAGATAAATCTGGTGATGGTGCTCAGAAATCCAGTAACAGGTCTGATCAAAGTGTGAAAGCTGACAGTGACAAAAGTGGTCTAGTTTGCAGTTATTGCAAGAAATCTGGTCATGTTACAACTAACTGCTGGTTCCTTAAAGCTAAGAAAGAAAAAGAAAAGGATACCAAACCAAATGCCTTTGTGAAAACAAGGTTAGAAACCCCTGTAGTAGATAACCGATCTCCTAAATTGCTTGCTTCTTGTGGGGCTAAAAAGCCTGATACTGCTGACTTTGTGAGGGAGGAATTTCTTCCATTTGTGTCCGAGGGATTTGTGGCTCTGAATGAGCATACTACTCCTGTCCCCATATACACTGCCCGGCCAAAAAAAAAGTCACCGTTTGGAAGTTAATGAACAAATTCTAAAATTGGATCATGATTGCGGTTATTAATATGTTTCAGATGGCAATAATCATTTTAACCCTGACTGATGAAGTGCGTCACTATTCATTTCTTACAAAATCATGTCGGAAAACACATTCCCTGATGGTGGAAACGATGTTACAGTATTTCAGAACGGGCAAGTTATTGGCCTGTATTTAGCAAAGAAAACCATGAATGACAAAACCAAGCAGGAGGAATCATTTTCACAAACAAATTTTCCACCACAAAGTCCTGACCTTTAACATAATAAAAGTTATTGGGATGTACTCAAGACCACCGAGTGGTTCAACCATGATGTCGAGAAGACAAGATCTTGGACAAAAATCATGGCATTTCTGATCGAAAAGAAATGTTCTGGCATTGCATATAGTTGTCAAAACAATAACAAGACGAATATGCATTGTAATCAAAGCTACAGGGGTTCCAACTAAATATTTGAGTGTGCGACTTTTTTTTTGGCCAGGCAGTGTATATCCTAAGGGATACCGGAGCTTCTCAATCACTTTTGTTGAATGACTCCTTGGAGTTACGTGATGAGACCGCTTCTGGGGATTTCATACTTGTACAAGGTATTGAAGGGAGGACTGTATCTGTACCCCTGCGCTCTATATTCTTGAAGTCAGATTTAGTTACAGGACAGGTAAAGGTGGGACTTATGTCAAGTCTACCGATCAAAGGTGTTTCTCTGTTGCTAGGCAATGACCTGGCTGGGGGCAAAGTAGTTCCCCCTGTATATCTTACTTCACAGCCGAGCACTGAAGATGGCGATGAGGACCCATCTCTGTATCCTTCTTGCGCAGTGATTCGTGCTATGGCCAAGAAGGCTCAAGAAGTAGATGATGTGGTGCCGTCCAGCACATTGAATAGTCATGACTCAGGTGGTTCGCCAAATGACTCTGTTCGGCCTTCTATGGTTTCTCCGTTTGAGGACTTATCAGATACTTTTATCAGTTCTCTATTCAGCCAGCCGGATGGGTCTGGTGATTCTGATGTGTCTGGAGACTTGTCTCTGTCCAGAAAGCGGTTGATTGAGGAGCAAACTAATGATCCTGAAATTTGTGTACTATAGAGGAGAGCCCTTCCTGATAAAGAAATAGACGTAGTTCCAGTTGGGTATTATCTCAAGGATGGTGTGTTGATGCGGAAGTGGCGCCCTCCTGATATCCCTGCAATGCAGATTGGGCAGTGGTTAGGCAAATTGTTGTTCCGAAGGTCTACAGGAATGAGCTTAACAATGGCTCATAGTTTGCCCTTAGGAGGTCATCATGGTGTTAACAAGACTGTTGATAAGATCATGAAACACTTCTTCTGGCCTGGGCTTCGGAAAGATGTTTCCATTTTTTGCAAAACCTGTCACACTTGTCAGGTAGTTGGAAAACACCAGTTAGACCCACCTGAAGCTCCATTGCAGCCTATCCCAGCATTTGGGGAGCCATTCTCCAAGGTCATTGTTGATTGTGTTGGTCCATTACCCAAGACTAGATCTGGAAATCAGTACTTGTTGACAATCATGTGTGCATCTACCAGATTCCCTGAAACCATACCTCTACGTAGCCTCAAGGCTACTGCAATCTCAAAGGCTTTGATAAAGTTCTTCAAGTTGTTTGGCCTTCCCAGGGAAATTCAGTCAGACCAAGGTAGCAATTTCACTTCAGGATTGTTTCAGCAGGTTGTGTATGAACTAGGTGCAAAGCAGATTCTTTCTAGTGCCTATCATCCAGAAAGTCAGGGTGCCTTAGAACGGTTTCATTCCACTCTCAAGACAATGATGAGGACTTATTGTTATGACCATGAGAAAGACTGGGATGAAGGTGTTCATTTGCTGTTGTTTGCAGCTAGAGAAGCAGTGCAGGAGTCTACTGGATTCAGTCCATTTGAGCTAGTGTTTGGCCATGAAGTGAGAGGACCTTTGCTATTGTTGAGTGAACAATTGCAAGAGGAAGAGCCGCACATCAGTCTGTTAGCAAGTTCAAGGACAGATTGCTTGCAGCTTGTGACCTTGCCAAAGAGCACTTGAAATCAAGTCAGGGAAAAATGAAAACTTGGTATGATCATAAAGCTAGAAGCCGTAAGTTTAAACCAGGAGACAAGGTCCTTGTGTTGTTTCCCTTGCAGTCCAATCCATTGCAGGCAAGATTTCATGGTCCTTATGAAATTCTGACAAAACTCAATGATCTCAATTACATTTTGAAGACTCCAGATAGGAGAAAGCCAAAACAGTTGTGTCACATTAACATGCTGAAGCCTTATCATGACAGAAATGCTAGGGTTGCAGTTGTCACTTCAGATTCTCCTATGGTCGAGACGTGTGAAGATGAGGGGGAGTTGCAAGATGATGAACCTAGAAATAAAGCTGAAGTTCTTTCATGTAAATTGTCAAATTCTGAAGTGTTGCAAAATCTTGATGTAAAACTCCAGCACTTAGAACCCTCACAGAAAGATCAGTTTGAGAGGTTGGTCAAGAAATATAAAGATCTATTCCCTGATGTTCCAAAGAGAGTTTCTATAGCCTCTCATGATGTAGATGTTGGTGATGCCAAACCAATAAAACAGCATCCGTATCGGATGAATCCTGAAAAGAGAAAGATTGCTGAGAAAGAGGTTGAGTACATGTTAGGACATGATATTATCAGACCCTCCAACTCAGATTGGAGTTCACCCTGTGTGCTAGTTCCAAAACCTGATGGAAGTACTAGATTCTGTACAGATTATCGCAAAGTCAATGCTGTAACTAGAACTGATGTGTTTCCAATACCTAGGATTGATTATTGTATTGATAGAGTAGGGCAAGCAAAGTTTCTGACCAAGATTGATTTATTGAAGGGTTATTGGTGTGTGCCTTTAACTGAAAGGGCCAAGAGGATCTCTGCTTTTGCCACACCATCTGGGTTGTACCAGCATGAAGTCCTGCCCTTTGGCATGAAAAATGCCCCAGCCTCGTTCCAAAGGTCTACAGTCTACAGTCTACAATCGCCTGATTGCCACACACGGGTGCATACATCGACGACCTGATCACATGGAATGACTCCTGGGAAGAACATCTGAAAGATATAGAGACGTTGTTCCAGCGCCTGACCCAGGCCAGCCTGACTGTTAACTTGAACAAGAGTGACTTTGGTTGTGCTACTGTCACCTCTCTTGGCTACGTCATAGGCCAGGGTAAGGTGGAACCTATAAATTCTAAAGTCCAAGCCATCATGGACTTTCCAGTTCCTGACAACAAAAAAGCTTTGCGCCGCTTCCTTGGAATGATCGGGTACTACCGCAAGTTCTGCAAGAACTTTGCTGAGATTGCTCTCAGTCTAACTAACCAACTGAAGAAAGGCGTAAAGTTCACTTGGGATGATGCATGCCAGAGAGCCTTCGATCACCTGAAGTCTCTGCTGTGTCACTTCCCCGTGCTCAAATCTCCTGACTTCAACAAACCGTTCTCCATTGCGGTCGATGCTAGCAACCAAGCTTGTGGATCTGTGATCCTACAGAGAAGTGACTCTGATGACATTGAGCATCCCGTGGCATACTTCTCCAGGAAGTTCAATCGTCACCAAAGGAACTATTCCACAATAGAGAAGGAGCTGTTGGCTCCGGTCCTTTCTTTACAACACTTTGAGGTTTAAGTTTGTACAGGGAAAAAGCCGATGGTTGTGTGCTCTGACCACAATCCGTTAATGTTTTTGAGTACGATGAAAAACAAGAATCGGAGATTGTGGAATTGGAGTTTGATTTTACAGGAGTTTGACTTGGAAATTAAGAATGTAAAGGGTGCTGACAATGTGATTGCTGATTGCTTATCCCATGTTTGAATGCATGTATATATGTATACACAAGTGTCTACTTAACCATTTTTTGTATTTAAAAAAAAATTAAAATTTATGCCTATATGAGTCAAAATTTTTCCCTTTTGGAATGGAGGTGTAATGTGAATATAGGCCACTAGATGGAAGCATTTACCTTTTTTTTTTGTTGAGCTCAGACTGGAGCTATGTTTGGACATGTTTTAGACATGTCTGGGGCAAGTCCCAGAAAAAAAAAAGGGGGGTCTAGATGTGGGTGGGGTCTGCAAAAGAGTATATAAGGAGTAGAATTGAGACAGTAAAGTGGTAGGAGAAATTGCAAGGAGAAGGATACATGTGACCAGACCTGTCATTTCTGTTCAAGACCTGTGAAGTTTCTTTTGTGGATTTTTGCCTGTGTTAGAGCATTTTCCTCACCCAGGACATCACCAAGGGACCCAACCAAAAAGGGTCTGTAAATATTTCTGTTTTTGTTGTAAATCAATCTTGGTCTGTAGATTAGTTTAGTCGTTATTGTCTTTGTTAAAAATTAAATGTGTTTAAAATTTAAAACTGTGTCTGTCATCCCTTGCTGTTGCTGTTGTGTTGTAAATGTAATAACAAATTGGAGCCGAAACACTACACACTCTCAGATATTTGTCGTCTTGCTCGGTTGTGCATTGGGGCCTCCCACTCCATTTTCTGTCCTTGTTAGTGCCAGTTTGTGCTGCTCTCTGAAGGGAGTAGTTGACAGCAAAGTAAGAGATTTTAAGTTTTCAAATTTTTGCATTGAATAGCCTTCTTTTCTAAGCACAACAATAGACTGATGGGTCTGTAAAGGAAGTTCTTTCTTTCTAGCCATTTTGAGCCTGTAAACAAACAACTGCTGATGCTTCCGGTACTAAACCAACCTCAAGAATGCCATGCTCCCTTTTGCGCTCCCTTATTAGTTCAACGGTTTTCAGCTGTGCAACACATTTGCAGAAGGGTTTTCTAATAATCAATTAGCCTTACAAAATGCTTAACTTGGATTTGCAGCCATACCAGGAGAGTGATGCAGAGGACTGACAGTTGCTGATAATAGGCCTCTATGCAAAAATGTAGATCATTCTTTGAAAATCATCTGATTAATTTTAATAGTTTGTGAAATGGATAAAAATGTTTGTGAAATGAATGAAAATGTATTTTTCTTTGGAAAATAAAAAAATTTGTAAGTGATCCCAAACTTTTGAGCGGTCGTGTACCTTTAGCAGACTTCATTTAACTTTGTGCCAAATCCTCTCAATCGGTGAAAGATCAGGGCAGCAGGCAGGCCAGTTCAGTACACGGACTCTTCTACTACGAAGCCATGCTGTTGTAATAGCTGCTGTATGTGGTTTTGCATTCTCCTGCTGAAATGCATAAGGCCTTCCCTGGAATAGAAGTTGTCTGGCGGGCAGCATATTAGGCCTGGGAATTTCGGGAACCCGACGATTTTTCGGACGGGTACAGGGGACCCGAAAATTACTTAAATGAATTAGAATTTTTGATCTAGACCTAGGGCTGCACAATCAACTGAATTGCGATTATTTTATGTGCAATAAAAGTAAGTGCCACAATGAGGCAGACAGATGACCTTTCTTTATTACCTTTTCCATGACTCATTCCTAAGGCCGTGATTTGAAATGCTTCTGGGAAAATACTGATTTGAAGTCCACTAATTACCAGCGAGATTGGACAGCCTCCATCGCCTTGGCGTAATTAGCTTACCTTAAATCAATTCCCGTGTACTTTGCCTGACTTGCAATCAAGCCATTTATTCAGCCAACTGACTGATCAAAACCAAAATGTGGCCTACAATGATTAAGAAGAGATATTGAGAAGCAGACAGACCTAACCATGCTACCGTGTTAGATTGAAGGAATATCAATAATCTGACCTCTGAATTCCACCTCTTGTTGAATTTTTACTTATCATTAAAACGATTTCTTAAGAATGAAATAATTTTAAGATGGCCCTGGTTTTTCAGCGTTTCAAAACAAACACGATGTGGAAAACATTTTGTGAAGCATTTCGAGCATGAAAGTGAGAAAATATTTTTGCATCGCACGCAATAAACAAATACAACAAAGACTTCGCAAAACTTTTCAGGCAAATCTGTGCCGCAAATTTGCATTTTTTATTTGATAATGGAAAAAGACTAATTTAAAATAAAGTTATTCATAGGTCTTGATTTTGGTTACTTTTGAGCGTCTAAATAGCCGATAGTGAAGCTAAAAAAAGGCATATTGAACGGGACATGTAAATTGTTAACGCATTTGCATGCAGCGTGGCCGAATGCAAAACTATAAATTGCCAAAAACTAAACTGAAACTATGAACTAGCCACCAGATTTAGGTAAATCTGTCATGTTTCATTTAAATTTAAAAATGTGACAAACAAAACATCCAAATAAATCAGACCGTCTACCAATTTAAACTGTTAATTGAGCAAATCAACTGTTTAATTTCAAATTAAGCAAAGTAAATGGAAAGGGGGTGAGAGCAATTGTCGGGTAGAGGATGATGATTTTGCAGACCTTAACTTTTCTTTGTTCAGCAGGTAATTTACCTGAATGTGTTTGCGAGATTATTTCTTGTTTTACATTTGGCCGTGCTGCATGCAAATGCGATAATTTCTATATCGCATTCGATAAGCTTCAACAAAATGTTTACCACCTTCACTCCTTCATTCGGGGCAAATTAGCCATTGAGTGAATGAAGTGATGGATCGTTGTCTCTTGCTGGTGTCAGATGCAGAGTTGGATGCTTTATGGGACTCAGACAGTTCATGCACCCCTTGTAAATGTCAATGCATTGCATTTGTATTTCGTCCTTTGTAGAGTAGTTTCCTCCCACTTATCTTACATTGTACCTTTCCTGGCTCTGACTCATCTTTCGAGAACGAATCTCACACATTACTGGGCATGATGGATAAGCTAAGCTAAAACTAACCAGAGTCCGAACTCAACCATAACACTGATGTTAATGAAGTTCTTGTTGCTACTGTCAATTAATTTATAGACCCAAGCCAACTTGGCAAAAATTTAAAGCCGGTTAAAATTACACTCAACAAAAATATAAACGCAACACTTTCGTTTTTGCTCCCATTTGTCATGAGATGGACTCAAAGATCTAAAATTCATTCCAGATACACAATATTGCCATTTCTCTCAAACATTGTTCACAAATCTGTCTAAATGTGTGATAGTGAGCACTTTAGCTTTGCTGAGACAATCCATCCCACCTCACAGGTGTGCCACATCAAGATACTCATCAGACACCATGATTAGTGCCCAGGTGTACCTTATACTGCCCACAATAAAAGGCCACTCTGAAATGTGCAGTTTTGTCTCACAGCAAAATGCCACAGATGGCGCAAGCATTGAGGGAGCGTGCACTTGGCATGCTGACAGCAGGAATGTCAACCAGATCTGTTGCTCGGGCATTGAATGTTCATTTCTCCACCACAAGCCGTCTCCAAAGGCGTTTCAGAGAATATGGCAGTACATCCAACCGGCCTCACAACCGCAGACCATGTGTAACCACACCAGCCCAGGACCTCCACATCCAGCAGGTTCACCTCCGAGATCATCTGAGACCAGCTACTCAGACAGCTGCTGAAACAATTGGTTTGCATAACCAAAGAATTTCTGCACAAATTGTCAGAAACGGTCTCAGGGAAGCTCAACTGCATGCTCGTTGTCCTCATCAGGGTCTTAACCTGACTCCAGATCGTCGCCGTAACAGACTTGAGTGGGCAAATGCTCACATTCGATGCCGTCTGGCACGTTGGAGAGGTGTTCTGTTCACGGATGAATCTCGGTTTACATTGTTCAGGGTAGATGACAGACAGCGTGTGTGGCATCGTGTGGGTGAGCGCTTTGCAGATGTTAATGTTGTGGATCGAGTGGCCATGGTGGTGGTGGGGTTATGGTATGGGCAGGCATCTGTTATGGACAAAGAACACAGGTGCATTTTATTGATGGCATTTTGAATGCAGAGATACCGTGATGAGATCCTGAGGCCCATTGTTGTGCCATACATCCATGAACATCACCTCATGTTTCAGCAAGATAATGCACGGCCCCATGTTGCAAGGATCTGTACACAATTCTTGGAAGCTGAAAATGTCCCAGTTCTAGCATGGCCAGCATACTCACCGGACATGTCACCCATTGAGCATGTTTGGGATGTGCTTGACCGGCGTATACAACAGGGCGTACCAGTTCCCACTAATATCCAGCAACTTCGCACAGCCATTGAAGAGGAGTAAACCAACATTCCACAGGCCACAATTGACAATCTGATAAACTCTATGCGAAGAGGATGTGTTGCACTGCATGAGGCAAATGGTGGTCACACCAGATACTGACTGGTTCTGAGTCCCCAGACCCCCAAGAAAGCAAAAACTGCACATTTCAGGGTGGCCTTTTATTGTGGACAGTCTAAGGTACACCTGTGCACTAATCATGGTGTCTGATGAGCATCTTGATGTGGCACACCTGTGAGGTGGGATGGATTGTCTCAGCAAAGCAAAAGTGCTCACTATCACACATTTAGACAGATTTGTGAACAATGTTTGAGAGAAATGGTAATATTGTGTATCTGGAATGAATTTTAGATCTTTGCGTCCATCTCATGACAAATGGGAGCAAAAACAAAAGTGTTGCGTTTATATTTTTGTTGAGTGTATTTAGGGGAGGTAAAAATTCAGTTGAATGCCCTGCCACTAAACCACTTCTTTTTCTCACGAGATAGGGGATTTTCCTCATTCTGGAATTTGATTTCATATCTATACTTAAGCCTTTTGCTGCTATAATGGAAAAAATAAAATGACTTTCTACTAAACACCAAAGCGGGGTCAAAACCAAACATCAACAATCCATTAATTACATGATAACAGCTAGCATGAAGGGCTGAGATTAAACAGTAAACAAAAAACAACCAAGTGAACTAGTCTCATGCACAAACGTTGGATGGACTGATCAGGTATTTTACGATTACAAAATTTTACTTTCGAAATGTATTTTCCAAATTCATTTACTATATCAAAGTGTACGGTTGTATACCTGATGTCATTATCATTAATGAGTATTTCATCATACCATCATGACAATCCCATCGTCAAAACTCAAAATCATATCTGCACCCCTGCATTTCCCATTTGATAATTATTCCATAAAATTCAGTCATTACTGAATAACGAATCGCCGTATTCCTCATGACTCTATCAACCGGGACTATCAATCAGGCAGCGTTTTCAGGCAGCTTGCACTGCTCGGGGCCTTCAAGCTCCGCCCCTTGCGTGTGCAGGTGCGCTCCCCGTCACACAGTTTCCATGAACATGACTGCCGGAAGAGGCGAGCGACTTAGCAGACAATAGTATGGGGGTCGACGATAAACAGGAGCTGGTTCCGAAGAGGAAAAAAAAACAACAGCTCTCCAATTTGGAGGTATTTTAGATGTATACCGAGGAGCAACAAGACGCTATCTGAAAAACCTGTCGCAAACAAGTTGTTTCAAAAGGTGAAGGTCCATCACAGGTTGCGTGAGATGGCTTGATGCAGTTCTCTTTAACTTTACTGGTCTCTTCTTTTTTTTGTCCACTGTTTATTAAATTGTCACTTATTTTATCAAGCGCTCTTTGTCACTTGAACTATTGGCACTTCGTTGGCTGCCGACTGCGAGACAACTCGTAATGGCCGGGGCTAGACCTAAAAATTCGAGGGAAAATATCCATCCCTTTATTGACAACAGTCTTGGCTAATTCTAGATGGTTTTCCTTTCTTAAAAGGTTTTCCAATACAAGAAAAGTCAATTGGCAATTGAAGACACGGCTTCCCCCCATGCGATCTAACGGCGACAAAATAATGGGCTACATTTAGTTCAGTACAAAAGGATAATTTAATTATAATTAGGTGTATGCACCGGCACTCGGCGACTATATTTCAGAGCTCTTCAGCGAATGAGGGTAATTGTGGTGACAAGTAGGCCTACGTGCTTTCGTCCGTTAATATTTTCCAATCGGACAGCTGTCTCTTTTTGTTTTACAGCCAGTTGCGTGACCGTGCTGCAAAAACAGGTGTACGTATTTGGCACCGAAATTACCTTCATTTGCTAAAGAATTTTAAAATGCTGCTCTCGCTGGAAAAAAATTACAGTCGCTAAGTGCTAGTGCAAATACCTATTTATAATTAAATTATCTTTTTGTACTGAATGTTGCCAGAGCTGCCAACTCTCACGCATTCCGCGCGAGTCTCGCGCTTTTTATTAGCACGTTCCAGTGCTGTAGTCAGCGATTATTCAGTTAATGCGCATTTAAGACTCTTACACAACTTAGTCGTTGTGCACGATAGTTAATCAGTTTCACGTGCATTACGGTTCATTTTCCCACTAGTGACATAGAATTCGGGAGTCATGATCGATTTCCTTCTTTACTCGGGAATTGGAAGCCACGGAATGGCATAAAGACATTTCAAATAGTCTTATTCCATTCAAACAATAAAAACGATCATGAAACAAATGCATTGCTTTTAATCCCCTTTCCGTGTTGATGAAATTCACCGTTATGCAAGGGAAATAAACTGCCTTGCACAAGGACTTAAATTATGCGTAAGAATCTCAAATGTACGCGCTGATTGAACAGATACTGACTTTGGTGAATATGCCTTCAAAATGCGTGTGACCAGCGCCATATGCATGAGAATGCGTAGAAAGTTGGTAGCCCTGATGTTGCCCATTATCTTGTCGCTGTTGGATCGCATGGGGGAGAGAAGCCGTGTCTTCAATTGCCACTTGATTATTCTTGAATTATTTTCCCCCTTATTTAAATCTGTGATCATGCACAGCCGCAGGCCTGTGTTCTTAGCCAGGGTTGGCCTATTGAATCCGTTTACATTTTTGACTTTCACACACCTCTGCAGGAGCAGAGGTATACATTTAGGTATCAATTAACCATTTTTTGTATTTTTATTTGAATCTCTTTTCATGTGAAACATAAGGCCTAGGTTCTCATTCAGGGTTGGCCTGTAGCTACTTCAAAGCTCTTTACTGTTTTGTTATTTGCACAGCTCTGGAGCTCTGTATGAGCAGAATTATGCCTATTTGTATAAAGTATAGACTGTTGTTGTAGAGATTTGATTTTACATAACTGTGTATCGCTTTCCATCAGAAAAGATATGCTGCTTACATTTATTTTCACTGCTGTGCCTTCTTGAGCAGAGAAAGAAAATCTGTAAGGTTTTGTATGTGGTCCAAGTCTTATAGGTTTTGATATTCTGATGATGTTGAGTAAAATGAATCACTTTTCTTGCTCTGTATGAAATATCGTTATCATACCGTAGACCGCCAGTCCGACAAATAATGCCGGGGTATGAGTTTTAATCCATATCGCCCAGCCCTAATGCCTAGAACATGCATTCATTTCCACGGGTGAATGAGCAGCAGTGCATCTTTTGAAGGGCACCCAGATCCTTACTGTACCAAATGTTGTGTTCTTCATTATGAAGAATTGGGAGGAGAAATCAAACAAAAAGATTGATGAAGATTGCTCATTTATTCAGTAAAATGTTCCCCAGAGAAAATTCATGGCCCTGGCCCCTCAACATGACCGGCCGCCCTCCCTATCAATGCATAGCTGGTTATTAGTGAATGTCTGGGTGATGCCATGAATGATTGTCCATAATTTTATCGTGTGCTTAAGCAATGTACTGATTTTTGGGAAACTGGTATCGCAATTTTCTTCCTGGGACCCAGGTACCCGGGTTTTAGTCCTAGGCCTAGAGCACATGTTGCTCTAAAACAGGGATGGGCAATGAGGGCAGTATCTGTCCCTGGTTTTCACACCAACTTCTGGGCTTTTAGTTAGTTGATTAACAAAATTAGCCAAACTATTCATGAAATCTGACATTTATGGCACATTTCTTTAAATTACCATGAATGACCACCAAAGACTGTTCTTGTCTCCCTTCATAAAGCATTTTTCTTTGATCAAACCTTTACACAAATCTATATTTGTGTATGCAACCAATTAACACAATTAGTTAGTGTTAAAGGAATTTTAACATTATATTCCTCGTATCACCTTCACATAAGAAACCCAGACTACTCAGGGAAAAAATCAGTCAGAGGCAGAGAAGTTAATATTCAAGCCAAAGTCCGTTTACTTTTCTGCAGCAAAGGATCCCCATACAAGTCAAGTCAAGATGGAGGATGATACAGTTAGTCTCTCTCTGGTTTTTGTAGGGGTACTCCATGACGTTCTCCTCCCCCCGCGCTGATTTACACATCATGATGTAATCTGGAGAGCCCTCGTCGTCTTATTCAACCTACGTCAGGCTGTCGTAAGCCTGCACACATACATCTCGTTGGGGAGGAGAGCACCTGTCTTCTCTATCAGCCCCGGCTCCAGTTTATCTTGTTATGCATTCCGGAGCTTTCTATAAACGCAAACTTAGAGAAAGAGAAAAACATCTTGTCCTTGGTACAGACATTCAGCTTTGCATGACTTTAGATAGGCTATATGTCATGACGCACTGGAACAGTTATGCAGGCCCCTGCTAAATCAGAAATATGCAAGCACACACACACTCTAGGCCTAAAAGGTTATGAAAGAAAGTAAAGTAGGAGCAAGCAAGGATAAACAATTAATAATAATTAAATCAATCAATAAAAAAATGATTCCACATTTCCCCCCTGTTTATAATTGATTATCCGCCAGCATGCCACTTCTCTCATTTTTCAGCATGTGCTTCATTCACGGGGAAGATGTGTCAACATATCACCACTACTCTCTATTCTTTTGTTCAAACAATCCTTCAGCTCCTCGGGCAGAGTATACATCTCATTTTTGTCCTGTAATAGAAACCTCTGATACTGTGGATTAGTACTCAACATTCTTGATATCATTCCTTTAATTATCGGAATTCCACAGCAACTGCAAAAGAGCAGTACTGCGAATCCCCCAGCTATAAGACTTATTGCAGATGTAATTCCCGCTTTCCAACCCCCAGACAGAAGCCAGTCACTTAGAATTTGTCACTACTGGTGCAAGGTCTCGCTGTTGAGCATCAGATATGTCTTTCAAACGTTGCAAGGCTTGATCAATCACCCCTCCTGCCTCATCATTAGCGGGTATATAGGTACACATACTGGCCCAATAAGCTGACAGATCCCCCCCTGTGCTGCTGTCAACAGATACAATAAGCAGAAGTAGCATCCTGCAATTCCAACTTGGATACATAATTTTTGCACTTAGATCCTTTGAAAACTCCCATCTAGGGCGCAGTCCCCGACTTGATCCCTTTTCACAGAGATCTCCACCCAGGCTCCCCCAGGTTGAGAACTCTGCTTTCTACTTCCTGGTGTCTCCTTTTCAGGGCCCACCGATCACAGAAGCACCACTCGCTTACTGACGCATTCGCTTTGACAGTTTCACCCACTTCGCCTGTTCACAGAGGTCGTCTCCATTACCCCTCTGCTAGGTGTGGGCTGTCACCCACGTACCACGTGTTGTCCACCACCTTACATGCGACAAACACGCCGACTAGATTGTACCATGGAAATATGTCAATTCATACTTCACCAGACACTACTTCACCAGACACGGGGGTCTTCAGTCCTCTCCGCAGCACTATTTGCAACATTCCTGTAATCGGCTTACGAGGGGGCGAATCTGCAAATTGCAACGCTTAGTAGATTGCTGGGGTCCGGTTCCCAGAACCACCATCTGATCCCCTGCAACCTCACTGTGTTCGTTTTCCTTGAACACACGCATTGTCTCCCACGTAGTAGGACCTGTAGGAACCACCCCAAGCCCCAGTTTATACATTATGTCCCTCCCCAGGAGGTTCACTGGGCACTGTGTGGACACTATTACAGAGCAGAGTGTAGCAATCCCCTCAGGATCCTCAAATTTGAGTTCCTCTGTTGCTACGCTGTCCCATTGCCCCATTTGCAGCACAAGTTTGTGTCATATTAGTGCTGAGCCGATGTGGAAAAAATTGCACTTACTTTTCTGATAACAGTTCAACATGCCCCCGTGTCACATAGAAAAGAAATTGGTGTATCATTTACAATCAGGGTTTTCCAAGCACTCGTCGGTGCAGCCTTTAATGCAAACAATTTCATTACATCATAGGGAAATGGCTCCCCAGATGCTAACCCTTCCCCCAGGGCGGTTAGTCATTCCGAATTGTTCCTGTCGTTTATTTGTGGATACCCACACAAAATCAATAATTTCCCCTGGCACCCCTAGGTTACCCCCACAAAGCCTGTGCCATTTTCTTCGACACATCGACTGTATAAAGTGGGGGTAAACTGGGGTCTATTGAAACTAATCCATTACATGCAGTAGACACTGCCATGGCGCATTTAACTATACTGTTCACATTCATTGTAGGTGCAACATATGTTTAAAAATGAACAGACACAGGGAGAGATAAGTCATTTCATTAAACCACTTTTTTTTTTTTCTTAAATGAATAAGTCGCGGAGTCTCTACTGACTTGGAGCGTAAATAAACTCTTCACCGGGTTTGAGACGGGCGGGCTCTATATGCCACGCCCCCCTTTGTAGCCGGACTCCCTCCAAGTCTATCCTGACTCACCCAGATGTACCTACACACCCGCTGGAGGAGGAGACACCACCTTTACAATGTGACTGATATATCCACGCCTCCCTCTCCTGGATTTTTACTGCAGTCGGTGTGGTCAGGAGCACTTGATATGGACCCTTCCACACCGGTTCACTCCACTTCCGCTTTTTTCCGACACTCCGCACCAGGATCCAATCTCCAGGCTTTATCTCACCGGGCGGCAATTCCGCTACTGATCTAGGAGGAAGCATATTTCGCATCTCACTTTTGTTAGTCAACATTCTATTCATATACTCTGCCAGAGTCGCCTCTTCTATTTAATAAATAATATTAATATTAATATTAATATTAATATTAATATTAATAATAATAATAATAATAATAATAAATAAATGTGGCAACTCAAAAGGTTACCCCACATACTGCATCATAATGTGACAACCCCAATCCCTGCTTGTGGGGTTATCCTCATGCTAGTTAATACAATGGCAGACATGCTACTTAATTCCATTTAGTTTCTGCCATGGCTTTGTGCAGTTTTGCTTTCAGGGTTCTATTAGTCCTCTCCACTAATCCTGCTAATTGTGGATGATCTGCAAGTTTTTTCGATTCTATTCTCAATTTTTACTCCCAAACGAGCCAGTTCTTCATTTCTAAATTCTGGCCCATTATCACTATAGAATGCTTTTGGAATCACTTATCTAGGAACAATTTCCCTACTCAAAATTTTCCACTTGTGATGGCATCTATAGCTTCTCACTTCATTTAGATAAAGATCATATCAATACTACCACATCACTTCTTCACTTTACATGGTGTTAAGTGTATATATAAAAAAAATTTTAGTAAAGAAGTGATAGTACTCTCATCTATTAACCCTTTGGTCCCCCCCTCTTGGTACATGGCATTGCCCATGCACCAAACCTACAGCAATATGGAAGAGGGATTTTGGTAATATAGGCTTTCCATTGGGAAGGGTATTATTAGATAGGACTTCTTTTACACAATGGAGAATACATTTTTATTTTTTCCTCTCAATGAATTGTGATTAAGCAATCCACCTCAGGCTTGGGTTCCGCTAACAGCATGGAGGAAGTGCACAGTCAGGGCTTATTAGCCCCAAACATTCTTACATTTTCCTACATCATCAGCAGAACCGGGTGGAGTCACTTTAGACTATGTTACAATTTCCAAAAAAAAAAAAAGTTTATATTTTGGTCACCTCCTAGTATAGAACGGTACTTATTCAAAAATAAATTTAGAAATCGCAAGCAAGGTATTATGTGATCACGTTACTAGAGGACTTTTGAATTTAGTCTTGTGTTAATACTTCAAATTGTATTTCCCCAGATCTATTTTAGAAGGTAAACTCTAAAGCTAAAGCATTCCCAGCTGGCCAGCAATTCACTTCTCTTCAGCAGTGCTTTCTGTGGAAAAGTTCCGAGAGGAGTTAGAGACAAACAATAATGTACAATTTTGTTTTAATTCAACTCGTTCGGATCATTCCCTGTAAAAATTAAACAAACAGATTAAGGTTCACTTCTCAGTTCCTTTGCCATGAAGACACTCGTTGACAATTCCTGTTCAAAATGGAGAAAAGATCTTTAATTGCATTTCTTTGGTCAGGGAAACTTTCAGTCACATTTGTTCATCACCCACAGATAGCAATTGCAATTTTTCAATACTTGATAGAAAACACTTCTGCTGCATCAAATGAATTTGCACACAGTCTCTTATTGTATAAATTTGTTAAACAGTACTTTGGCAACTTTTGAACACACTGTTATTTTTGTTTCCACTTTCGCTTAATTTCCTTTTCAGAGATATGCTTCTAGCACACCAATCTCACACAGCCTAATTATTTATAGAAAAGTGCTTAGATTTTCTAGCTCTTTAAAAATATTTCACAAATTAAGTGTAAATAGTGTAATTAATTCATGCTCATAGAGGATATCACTGGTAGTTTTCTCTGCAATGTATTACTACTGCCAAATATTAGAGCATTTAAATATTCACTTTGTCTTGCATCTTAAAGAAATTCAGTTAGCCACAACATTAGAAACACTTGTCCATGTTTGTATAATTTACATTCAATTGTTACTTCATCTAAACTTCCCACTGTTTATAGTAACCGATCATTTAAGAGGAGTTAGCATTTATTTTATCAAGAAATAGTGACTTTTGCTCGGTTTCATAAGGAATAATTATTCTGTGTACTTCAGCAACCTTGTCCTTTAACTACTCCATAGTCAGTAAAATGGCTTAACTCCAACAAATTTGCACTGCTTATTTACACTTCTTTCTTAGAAATTTCACTTTTTACTAATGCTGTAGTTACAGTGAGGATTCCATAAAGTACTGTAAATATTGGCTACTCAACAGGCACCTTAAATTATTTTGAAAAGCAAATTTCATTGTAGACATTTATATGAGCACTTCATGGAATATAATGACAATTGCATTCAATCTAACAAAGACAGAACTAACAAATATGCCAGCAATGCAGTTGTTTAGAGACACTCACAGAGTTAGGTTCATTCACATTGATTTCCACACAGAAACGCAATCTGAGCTCAGGACACACACACACATAAACACACACACACGCGCGCACACACACACACCTCAGTGCACTTTCCTCTCTCACATTCATTTACATTGGAAAAGATCCAAGGCTTAAATTTTCTTACGATCTAACACCATTGTTGCTTTGATAACATACGCAGACAATGCTCTATTTCAACTAAACCCAAACTCCTTTACCCACAATGATTCCCAGAACCATTATGTCAACTTTCAACAAATTGCCTAGTTTCAGTCAAAGTCACGTCAACATTCGTCCCAGAACAGCAGTCCTTACTACAAGAACGACAACACCACACTTACTGTTCGTCTGTCCCATAATTGGCAATATTAACTCCTCTGTCTCACACAGCAACTAAGCCAAATTCAGTAAGTATTCCGTCACTCACCCGCACCTCCACCACACACCTTGGAGAACCTCCCTCCTGGCCTCACTACACACCCAAGGAGCCTTGCCAGTCGCTCCGGGTTGAGGACTTTCCCTTCTTTAACGTCTCTCAAGACGACCGTGCACGGAATTTCAGTCGGCGCCGATTCTCCAGGGAGTGCAGGTGAGATATTGGAACCCCGGACGATGCCCCCAATGTTAAAGGAATTTTAACATTATATTCCTCGTATCACCTTCACATAAGAAACCCAGACTACTCAGGGAAAAAATCAGTCAGAGGCAGAGAAGTTAATATTCAAGCCAAAGTCCGTTTACTTTTCTGCAGCAAAGGATCCCCATACAAGTCAAGTCAAGATGGAGGATGATACAGTTAGTCTCTCTCTGGTTTTTGTAGGGGTACTCCATGACGTTCTCCTCCCCCCGCGCTGATTTACACATCATGATGTAATCTGGAGAGCCCTCGTCGTCTTATTCAACCTACGTCAGGCTGTCGTAAGCCTGCACACATACATCTCGTTGGGGAGGAGAGCACCTGTCTTCTCTATCAGCCCCGGCTCCAGTTTATCTTGTTATGCATTCCGGAGCTTTCTATAAACGCAAACTTAGAGAAAGAGAAAAACATCTTGTCCTTGGTACAGACATTCAGCTTTGCATGACTTTAGATAGGCTATATGTCATGACGCACTGGAACAGTTATGCAGGCCCCTGCTAAATCAGAAATATGCAAGCACACACACACTCTAGGCCTAAAAGGTTATGAAAGAAAGTAAAGTAGGAGCAAGCAAGGATAAACAATTAATAATAATTAAATCAATCAATAAAAAAATGATTCCACAGTTAGGGTAATTGATAAAAATAAAAACTGCGTACACACCGGCCCTCCAGGACTGGAGTTGCCCATCCCTGCTCTAAAACCTTTATATATCTTTCAGCATTCATGGTGCTTTTTAAAACATGCAAGTGTCCCACATCATATGCACAAATGCATTCCCATACCATCAGATGCTGGCTTTTGAACTGAACGCTGATAACAGGAGGGGTGGTCTTTTTCCTCTTTAGCCCGGAGGACACGACGCCCATGATTTCCAACATGAATTTCAAATTTGGACTCGTCTGACAGCAAGACACATTGCCACTTTACTACAGTCCATTTTAAATGAGCCATGGCCCACAGAACACAGCGGCACTTCTGGATCATGCTCAACAATGGCTTCCTTTTTGCATAATAATGATTAAGGTGCCATCTGTGGATGGGACAGCGGACTGTGTTTTCAGACAGTGGTTTCTTGAAGTATTCCTGGAACCACTTAGTAATGTCAATGACGGAATCATGCTGGTAAGTGATGCAGTTGTGTCTGAGGGCTCAAAGATCGCAGGCATCTTGTAAAGGTCTTCGGCCTTGTCCCTAACGCACTGAGATTTTTCCAGTTTCTCAGAATCTTTTTGATGATGTTTTGCTCTGTCGATGATGATGGCATTCAAAGCCTTTGCGAATTGACATCAGCCTCTCTAACCCATCCCTTTTATAACCAATCATGTTACACACCTGATACCAGTTAACTTAACTACTTGCTAAATGTTCTTTCAGCTGATTCTCTTATATATTAATTGCTTTATCAGCCTTTTTTTTGCCTGTGTCCCAACTTTTTCGAGACCCTTGCAGCCAGAAAATTTGAAATAAGCTCATTTTATGGATAAAAATGTAAAATGTCTCAGTTTCAACATTTGAAATGTTGAAATCTATGGTCTAGTGTAAATAACATATTCAGGCCTACCAAAGAAAACGTAGCCTCAGCACACAAAAACTTTGAAATGCCTACATTAATCGCGGAAATAGCAACAGAAAAATAATACCCCGCTACCGAAACTGCAAAAACTGCAACATAAACTGTTGACTCGTCGCATAAGACTATGAAACTGCAACATCTTCTTTCGCATCCGTCTTTGCCATTTACTGCGCTTGCGCGTACCGGCCCAGGCTGCTTTCAGAGATTGCGGAATCAGGCGTGTCTCCTTCGGTTGGTAAGTAAAGCTTCCAAATATGACATTATTGTTAATGCAGATGTTTAACAATGAATTGTAAGACGTAGCTGTTACATCCACAATCTCGTAAATTCGCTTATTTTAGCATGTCACCCTGCCGAAAATGAACGATGCACTGTCGATTTCGCTAAAGTCTTAGAGTTGCCAACTTGACGACTTTCTCGCTTAATCTGGCGACTTTCCAAATCGGGATTGTTTGTCCACTCAAGACGTATGTATACGTCTTGAGAAAGTCGTCAAGTTGGCAACTCTAAGACTATAGCGAAATCGACAGTGCATCGTTCATTTTCGGCAGGGTGACATGCTAAAATAAGCAAATTTACGAGAATGTGGATGTAACAGCTACGTCTTACAATTCATTGTTAAACATCTGCATAAATAATAACGTCATATTTGGAAGTTTTACTTACCAACCAAAGGAGACACGCCTGATTCCGCTATCTCTGAAAGCAGCCTGGGCCGGTACGCGCAAGCGCAGTAAATGGCAAAGACGGATGTGAAAGAAGATGTTGCAGTTTCATAAACTGTTGACTCGTAGCATAAGACTATGTTGCGGTTTTTGCAGTTTCGGTAGCGGGGTATTATTTTTCTGTTGCTATTTCCGCGATTAATGTAGGCATTTCAAAGTTTTTGTGTGCTGAGGCAACGTTTTCTTTGGTAGGCCTGATATTGGCTCATGATCTGAAAGTCATTGCATTTTGATTGTATTTGTATGTCCCAACTATTTCGCAGTTGGGGTTGTATTTTGAAATGAACTCATCATGCAAAAAACTTGTCTTTATTGAAGGCCAGTGATCATGTGAAGTAATTTATCATCACATACACCGTAAAAAGACATGTACTGGCTCAAATCTATAAATTGAGGTAACAATTTGCTTGCATCCTTTTAAGTAATGCCAACAAGAGCTTAAAGGAACCATCCCAGGCGGCTCATTTTTTGGCAAAATTACAAAAATCTGAGTATATCTGGTAAGTATTAGACAGTAATGGATAATGGATGATTTGACATATCAATGACGAAATTTAGTCATCTGTGTAAGGAGCATCCAGCTTGTTATCAGCGCAAAGTTCGAAAGCCCACATTTCTGATGACATCGGGTTGCATTAGTGCCTATGGCGTGGGGAGCTTACACATCTGAGAAGGCATTATCAGTGCTAAAAGTAGACCATATTCAGGTTTTAAAAAGCATATGCTTCCATCCACACAATGTCTCTTTCGGGCAAGGCCTTGCACATTTCAGCAAAGCAAAGACCAACCACATACTACATCCAACACAACAGCATTGCTTCATAGAAGAAGAGTGTGAGTGCTGAACTGGCCTACCTGCAGTCCAGACCATTCACCAATAGAAAACATTTGGTGCATCATAAAACAAAAAAATCCACCAAAGACCACCCCGGACTGATGAGCAGCTAGAGTCCTACATCTGACAAGAGTGGGACTACTTTCCTCTCCCAAGACTTCAGCAATTGAAGTTCACCTCACTTCCAGAGGTTTACAGACTGTTGTTAAAATAAGAGGGGATACTAAACAATGGTAAACATAGCCCTATCGCAACTTGAGATGTTTGGCTGCCATCAAATGCAAAATGAGCTAGTATTTTTTATGAAATGGTATGTTTCACTTTCAACATCTGATGTTGTTTATGTTCTATTGTGACTAAAATGTCTGTTTGAGATTTGGAAATCATTGCATTCCATTTTAATTTACATTTTACACAGCATGCCAACTTTTGAAATTGGGCTTGTAAAACATTAAAAGGGTATCAAAATTTAAAATAGTTAATACTTGAACTTTAAGATTGTCTGTGCAGCATATTTTTAGCCCGCTTGGTCGAAAGGCCCAAAGGGGCTTATGCGATGCTTGGGTTCTTTAGTGGTGGTCCGTCATGCATGCGTGCGTAAACTTTTGGCTTGTCTGCGCTCTAGCGTCTTCAGTTTTTCACTGATCCATTTCATATTTCACATCTATATATGGTCATAAGGGCTAGACCACTGATTCTCAAACTTGGTCCTGGCACCCCACTGTGTGCTTGTTTTTGTTTCGACCACAGTTGCAATCTTGGGACTTTAACTAGCTGTTGATTTGCCTCAATTAGGTGCATTCATGTTTAGAGCAGTTATTTGTCCTCTTAAGCCACATTTGACAAATCTATGCATGCAATGAAGAATTTAAATTTCATATCCACAGTCACATATGTTAGAAAACAGTGTGAATAACTGCAGAGAGAAACAATTTGACCAAACCCTTAATCAACGTAAATAATCAATGGGTTCCTCATTGGTGAAACTGTCAACACATGGTTGCAAAAACCAACAATTTATTTGGCAAATGGTAAAGTCACACCTGTTTCATTTCATGTCATTTTATTAAGTTCAGGCAAATTATTTTGAAAGAATTCAAAACACTCATGTTCAGCAACCCAATTTGGAGCTTACTGATTTTTTCAGCCTAGTACGATCTGTTTAGAAACGTTTTTTTACCTGCAGATCCTCACAATGTGGAAAAATAAGCATAACATACTTGAGCATTTTTATTCTTCATGGCACAGTGGGTATGTCCATAAAAATGCAGCTAAAGGTGGTAAATAGCTGCTCAAAACATGGAGTGCAGCTAATTAAGACAAATCGACACCTTGTAAAAAGTCTTAAGATTGCAGTTGTGGTTGTAAGAAAAACCAGCATACACAGTGAGGCGCCAGGAACGAGTTTGAGAACCACTGGTCTAGACCAAGTTCAATTTTGAGCCGAATCGGCCCGATGCTTTGGCCAGGAGGGGGCTTTCCATGTTGGCCATGTTTGCCTAAGCGGGCACAGTGGCTTTGCCACTATTTTTACATTTTGTGCATGTCACACTTAGTGCTACCCAGAACACAGTCTGGTTACATCTCTGGAATTAGACCTGCTATAGTGAATATATGACTGGTATGTCACTTCAAAAATACAAAACCCAAAACCAGTGAAGTTGGCACGTTGTGTAAATCGTGAATAAAAACAGAATACAATGATTTGCAAATCCTTTTCAACCTATATTCAATTGAATACACTGCAAAGACAAGTTAAAGTTCGAGCAGGTAAACTTTGTAATTTTTTGCAAATACTAGCTCATTTGGAATTTGATGCCTGCAACATGTTTCAAAAAAACTGGCACAAGTGGCTAAAAAGACTGAGAGTTGAGGAATGCTTATCAAACATTTCTTTGGAACATCCCACAGGTGAACGGGCTAATTGGGAACCGGTGGGTGCCATGATTGGGTATAAAAGCAGCTTCCCTGAAATGCTCAGTCATTCACAAACAAGGATGGGGCGTGTGTCACCACTTAGTGATCAAATGCGCGAGCTGATTGTTGAACAGTTTAAAAACAACATTCCTCAACGAGCTATTGCAAGAAATTTAGGGATTTCATCATCTACGGTCTGTAATATCGTCAAAAGGTTCAGAGAATCTGGAGAAATCACTGCACGTAAGCGACAAGGCCAAAAACCAACATTGAATGCCCGTGACCTTTGATCCCTCAGGCGGTACTGCATCAAAAACCGACATCAGTGTGTAAAGGACATCACCACATGGGCTCAGGAACACTTCAGAAAACCACTGTCAGTAACTACAGTTCGTCACTACATCTGCAAGTGCAAGTTAAAACTCGACAATGCAAAGCGAAAGCCATTTATCAACAGCACCCAGAAACGTCGCCGGCTTTGCTGGGCCTAAGCTCATCTAAGATGGACTGATGAAAAGTGTTCTGTGGCCTGACGAGTCCACATTTCAAATTGTTTTTGGAAACTGTGGACGTTGCGTCCTCCGGACCAAAGAGGAAAAGAACCATCCGGACGCTTGTAGGCGCGAAGTTCAAAAGCCAGCATCTGTGATGGTAGGGGGTGTTAGAGCCCAAGGCATGGGCAACTTACACATATGTGAAGGCACCATTAATGCTTAAAGGTACAAACAGGTTTTGGAGCAACAAATGTTGCCATCCAAGCAAGGTCTTTTTTATGGACGCCCCTGCTTATTTCAGCAAGACGATACCAAGCCACATTCTGCACGTGTTACAACGGCATGACTCCGTAGTAAAAGAGTGCCTGCCTGTAGTCCAGATCTGTCTCCCATTGAAAATGTGTGGCGCATTATGAAGCGTAAAATACCACAACAGAGACTCCGGACTGTTGAACAACTTAAGCTGTACATCAAGCAAGAATGGGAAAGAGTTCCACCTGAAAAACTTCAAAAATTGGTCTCCTCAGTTCCCAAACGTTTACCGAGTGTCGTTAAAAGGAAAGGCGATGTAACACAGTGGTAAAAAGGCCCCTGTGCCAACTTTTTTGCAATGTGTTGCTGTCTTTAAATTCTAAGTTAATGATTATTTGCAAAGAAAAAATAAAGTTTCTCAGTTTGAACATTAAACATCTTGTCTTTGCAGTATATTCAATTGAATATAAGTTGAAAAGGATTTGTAAATCATTGTATTCTGTTTTTATCTACAATTTACATAACGTGCCAACTTCACTGGTCTTGGGTTTTGTAATTTAACAAACTTCAGAAGCAAAGTTCAACCACTTAGTGACACAGTGTGCACATGTTGCTCAACAAATTAAAGGGATAGTTCACCCAAAATGAAATTTACATTTTCTACTTGTAGAGGGTGTGGTGATATTTTGTAATTTATTGAAGCCCTCTGGGGTTTTCACTGAGGGAAAGCATTCCACCAATACCAATACAATGGAAGAATAACATAACATCACCATACTGCTACTGTGGTGTCATCCAAGTGTCTGGAAGGCTCGACAATACAGTTTGAGTCAAAAAGATGGCGTTAGCACCATGTTTTTAGCCAAAATATGCACTGTAGGCAAGTTCCAAATCTCGCCAGAACATGACACAGCTTGCTGGAGGAACCGTAAAAATGGGCAGCTGTATTATGTTCTCATTGATCCTGATTAGATATTCCACTGAATTGGTATTGGTGGGATACTTTCCCTCTGTGAAAACCACCCCTCTATCGACACAGGCGTGAGTAGAAAATTTGTGAAATTTCAGTTTTGGGTGAACTATCTCTCTAATTATTTCACCGTAAAATCTTGCCAGATGTCACAGTGTTCACTTATTGAACAACCGCAGCTTGTTTTTAAGCAACATGACTTAAGAGCTGGCTTTCAGGCCATCCAGTTCAAGGAGTCTATTTTGAAGTACCTCAAAGATGTGCTTCAATTCTCTTAAGTAGCTCAGATTGAGTGTGTATATCAGACCAATCAGCAAGGCACAGGCTCTTGCTACATCCACGCCCCCCCCCCCAGGACCTCCTTTCCCTCCATTACAATTGCTGCACTGGCTGGATCAGATGCTGTGGCCCCTCTGGAGACAATTATCTTCACTTTGTTGGTGACATCATCATTCCCACTTCACAATCCTATTAAGTCAGAAGCACAGAAATGGACATGAGTTAACTTGGCTGCATAGAAGACTCCTCCGAACTCTGCTGCTCTCTGCGAAAAGTCGCTTCTGCTCATCTACCATAGGCCTACCAAAGAAATCGGCCAAGCTGTAACAAAAGTTGGTCAGATGTCTACCTTTTTCAAATAACTAGGGACATGAAATGGAAAACATGCCACAAAACATTGCACCATGACACTTAAAAGTCGATACATTTTCACCAGAACCAAACTCATAAATTGCACAGCTTGCAACAAAATCGGAGACGAACCAATTGTGCATGTGGTTATACGTTTTTCCTGTCATTTTTGACAAGGTGAAAGCACACATTTGAGGAGGTTCTGGACCATTCCTCTAAGCAGGTCCTTTCTACAACCCCAATTTTGAAACCGTTGGGATGAAGTGTAAATTGTAAAGAAAATCAAAATGCAATGACTTTCAGATCACATGAGCCAATATGTTTTTTACACAATGGAACAAAGATAATATTTCCAATGTTGAAACTGAGACATTTAAAATTTTTATCCACAAAATGAGCTCATTTCAAATTTTCTGGCTGCAACAAATCTCAGAAAAGTTGTCACACAGGCAAAAAAACGGCTGAAAAAGCAATTGATATCTAAAGAATCAGCTGAAAGAACATTTAGCAAGTAATTAAGTTAACTGGCATAAGGTATGCAACATGATTGGCTATAAAAGGGATGTCTTAGAGAGGCAGAGTCTCTCAGAAGTAAAGATGGCCAGAGGCTCTCCAACCTGTGAAGGCTTGTGTAAAAAAAATTGCGGAATACTTTACAGTGATCCTCAACGTCAAATTGCAAAGGCTTTGAAGGTCTCATCAACAGTGCATAACATCATCAAAAGATTCAGAGAAACTGGAAAAAATCCATGCGTGAGGGACAAGGCCGAAGACCTTTACTGAATGCCCGTAATCTTCGGGCCGTCAGACGCCACTGCATGACTCACTGGCATGATACAGTCATTGACATTGCCAAATGGGCCCAGGAATACATCAAGACGCCACTGTCTGTAAAAGAAGTTCACCATGCCATCCACAGTTGCCACCGAAAACTCCATCATGCAAAAAGGAAGCCATTGCTGACCATGATCCAGAAGCGCTGCTGTGTTCTGTGGGCCAAGGATCATTTAAAATGGATTGTAGCAAAGTGTCCTGTGATCAGATGAGTCCAATTTTGACATGCTTGTTGGAAATCATGGACATCATGTCTTCCAGACTAAAGAGGAGAAAGACCACCCCTCCTGTTATCAGCATTCAGTTCAAAAGCTAACATCTCAGATGGTAAGGGGATGCATTAATGCATATGGTGTGGGACACTTGCATGTTTTAAAAAGCACCATGAATGCTGAAAGGTATATTAAGATTTTAGAGCAACATCTGCTCCCACCAGAAGGACATCTATTCCAGGGAAGGTCTTGTGTATTTCAGCAGGACAATGCAAAACCACATGCTGTAGCTGTTACAACAGCATGGCTTCGTAGTAGAAGAGTCTGTGTGCTGAACTTGCCTGCCTGCAGTCCTGTTCTTTCACCGATTGAGAACATTTGGCGCATAGTTAATTGAAGTCTGCTAAAGGTACACGACCGCTCAAAAGTTTGGGATCACTTACAAATTTTTTTATTTCCCAAAGAAAAATACATTTTCATTCATTTCACAAACATTTTTATCCATTTCACAAACTATTAAAATTAATCAGATGATTTTCAAAGAATGATCTGTCAAAGGAGTGTCAAAGGAGACCCAAAATTCTCCAGGGATGCTACACCATGGTAAACAGGCCCCTGTCCCAACTTTTTTGAGACCTGTAACAGCCATCAAATTTGAAATTTAACTCATTTTGTGGATGAAATTGTAAAATTTCTCATTTTCAACATTTGCTGTATTACCTCTGTTCTATTGTGAATGAAATACTGGCTGGTGTGATGTGAAAGTCATTGCGTTTTGATTTTATTCACAATTATACACTTTGTCCCAACTACTTCAGAACTGGGGTTGTAGATCCTTCACATTCTCGAGTTTACATTTTTCAACTGCCGTCTTGAACTCGGCCTACAGGTTTTCAATTGGATTGAGGTCCAGTGACTGAGATGGCTATTGCCGGACATTGATTTTGTCGTCACTTAACTATTTTTTGTGGATCTTGAGGGTCTTTGTCTTGTTGGAAATTCCATGTGCGGTCAAATCCCAGCCTTCTGGTGGAGGCAGCCAGATTGTTAGCTAAAATATCTTGATATTTGGTGGAATTTATTCTGCCATTAATCTTAACTAGTATCTCTGGACCTCCTTTAATTAAAATACCCCAGAATATGACTGATCCACCATCATATTTCAATAGCTATGAGGTGCTTCTCCTTATATGCAGCTCTGTTTCAATGCCAAACATGCTGATGCTGTATCAGACCAAAACGTGCAATTTTGGGCTCGTCTGACCAAAGCATCTTGCTCCAGTCATAATTTAAATGACGTGTAGCAAACTCCAAGTTCTTGCTTCTGTGTCTTCAGGTCAGAAAAGGCTTTCTTCTGGTAACTGTTCTAAAAAGCCTGTGGTTGTGCGGGTGGCGCCTGATGGTGCTTTTTGAAATCTGATGACCCCAAGATGCTACCAAGTCCTGCAATTCCTTCACAGTGATTCTTGGGCATTTTATCGCTTCGCTTACCATCCTCCTCAGTATCCTGGGGGGGGGCCAAATGCAGTTGTGCCCTCTACTCTTGTTGTTTTCAACAGTTCCATGTCTTTGGAATTTTTTAGCTCACCTGAAGATGAAGTCAGTTGAGCTTATGTCATGGCCTGTTTGTCCGTCGTTCGTCGTCGTTGTCGTTCGTCGTCCGTAAACAACATCTTCTCCAAAACTATTTGACCAATGAAGCTGAAACTTGACAAGTATCTTCCCACCCATTAGGATACTAAATTTGTTCAAGGCGCTCTGATTCAATTTTAAATATGGCCGCCATACCGGCCATATTGAAAATCACATAAGTGGCCATCTGAAAGCTATTTATGCATATATTCAGCTGAAATTTGTCATGTAGGTAGTATGTAGCAAGATGCATCACATGTTTATAAAAGGTTTTTCTGTATTTCGAATTTTGACCTTCAGCTTTAAACTTGCCTGAATAACGTAATTTTGTTGTAACCACAGCTGATTCAGGTGACCTACTGGGCCTGTGGCCCTATTTTTTAATTATTGCCATGACAGTGCAAAGTGGCATATTCATTTGTTTGTGAATCTTCTTGCTGTGATTACCAGATTTTTGAAGGTCAATAAGCATGTGCCTCTTTTACACTGACAGTTGTTTTGTTTTCTTTATGGTGTTGGATGACAAAGGGATATTGCGTGTGTATTACCTAATTTCTATACCCTAGTGAAACAGGAAGTGATGTAATGGCTCAATATAGTCCTTTAACACTTAGATAAAAGTGGAATTAATATCTGATTTAATTTTGATAGATGTTATTTACAGTAATCTTCAAGGGTGCCATTAATTGTTAAAACATGATGTGGAGGAAATTGATTTTTAATTAAATCAGTAAGGGATTTTGGTTGGTTCCATTGGAACAGTAATATTGTACAGTATTTTTCATGTTATTTAGACTTTCTCTATAAATGTATTTCTTAGAATATTTTTAACTATTTCATTTTTGTGCATAACCAGTCAGGGATGCCAATAATCTTGGAGCCCACTGCAATAGTGTGACTACCACTGGTATGCTATTTCTCAGCTACCCTGCTGATAGAGAAGTAAATAAGAGTGTACTGTGCTGTAAATTATCATTTGAAATGTATTGGGTGTAAACAGTTGTTTTGTTTTTTTATTTTGGTCATGTATTAAATTTTGTTTGAAGACATGAAACAAGTTAGGAAAAATGTGCAAAAATGAATGAACACTACAATCTGTAGTGTTGTATGTTGTGAATATTTTAAAGTGCTTGAATGATGTGCAGAATTATATTTTGAAATGTGATAATATGCACTGATTTTTCAAAACGTTAAATTTCTTTAGGAACAAACCGGTATTTCCGAAGAATTGCTGCGGAACTTGGCCTGGATATATCCTTTGCAGACTGCACAAAGCTTGATATCTTCAAGGCTGCTCTGAAACCAAATACAAAGGTGACTGCTAAAGAAGTGATGCAGTTTTACTTTTTATTTTCATCGTGGAATTTTTTTTTTTTTTTTTAACCTCATTTCAAGTTGAATAGAACAAATTGTGCAGTACTTGCGGTTCTCACCAATACAGGAATGATGTCAGCGCTTTTCTTTAAGTTTTACATGTTCTATCATGGATTAGGACATCTACAGCATGTGTATATCATTTCAAGCATTGTTTGAAGAGCATTTTGCATGTTTTTGTTTTTTTTTGTTTTTTTTTTAGGAAGTGTAACATGGTACCTGATACAAGGCTTACGCAATCTTACTTGGTTTTTTTTTTTTTCTTTTATTTTGCAGTTGGTTTGGATTGAAACTCCCACCAATCCCACCATGAAAGTTGTAGACATTGAGGCCTGCTCTGAGATTGCTCATGATTACAGCACAGACATTGTTGTTGTCGTGGACAACACTTTTATGTCTGCTTACTTTCAGGTAATATTTAGTAGAAGCTGTCATCTTTTGATGTAGAGTTTACATTTTTTATAACCTTAAATGCAATAAAATCCATAAACTACTACATATAATCAGATAAATCTATTTCTTTGGCATGAAAAATTCCTGAATTTACCTGCCAGTCCTCTAAAGCAATGAGTTTTTTTTTCTCTCTCTCTCTCCTCCTCTGTGTAGCGCCCCTTGGCTTTTGGAGCCGATGTATGCATGTATTCTGCGACCAAGTACATGAATGGTAAATTAAGAGACCATATTCTTTAAAGCAATTAAGGTTTAACAAATCAAATTAAATTTACTGAGTCTCAGGGTATGCTCAGCTTTTTTCAATACAACTTCTCTTTTGTTTTTGCATGATTGATGCACAGGGCACAGTGATGTCGTTATGGGTCTGGTATCAGTGATACGAGACGATCTACATGAGCGACTGCGATTTTTGCAGAATGGTAAGAATAAAGCATACAAAAACAAATTCTTGGTGCTATAACTATAATTTTATAGGTTAAAACCATCCAGAATTTGATCCGGATCGCCACCAAAATTTAATGGGTTCTTCTTTGGATCAAGATACACCTGTGTACCAATTTTCATGATGATCCGCTCTGTACTTTTTTAGTAATCCTGCTCACAGACAAACAATCAAACGCAGGTGATTTTATAACCTCCTTGGCGGAGGTAATAACAGCCACGTAGTAAGCAAATCATGACAAGGAGTCACTTCAACTTGGATGGAACAAAGGCTGAGATTTTGGTTTCACGTTGACTATCTTTCCTCAGGTTTGCTGTAGTTAATCCTCTGCATATTTCTGTGTTGCAAACAAGCTATGAACTTTTTTTTTTATTGGCAGTAGCAGTATTTTAAGCTCATCTATTTATGTAATTGTTCTTTATCTAGTCCTGAGGGTAGGATACAGAGATGTTCAGAGACCAGCGGTGGGGCTGTGGCCAACCATGTTTAAGTTAAAAGAGGGGTCAAGGAGAGTTTGAAAGGAGGAGATTCCGAGAGAAAACGGTAGTGCTTGCTGGTGCTTTGGAGATTGGGGAAGGTGAGAAAGAGGGGGAGTACTGTATTCTGGACAAGAGGTCTCGAGAGCAGTGGGGTGCCACAAGTCGGGGCTGGTATGTGGCTACTCAAGCTGAGATGAAAGAAAGCATAAAGGAAGAGATGAAGGTGTAGGATTGGAATTCAACGATCTGGTGGTTAGATGGTGGGACAGGAGGCATGTCCCAATTCATGTTTCTTACCCCTCAGCACCGACTAAGCGGCAGGGGTAATGTCGTCCCCTTCATAGACGGGTAGTAATCATTATTATGGGCCATCTTTTGAAGACTAATGAGAACAGTAGTTTCAGGAGGTTGGCATTTCAGTACACGTCAACAAAGTATTTCGAATTTGTGCGGCCTCTGTCTGGTGAAAGAGAAACTTGAAATTGAAATGTGCATTGTATCATGCGTGCAAAAGTAAACAGTCATCATAAAATTGGCAAAAAGCACTTGGAATAAGAGTTACATACCATGTTTTTTTTTTTTTTTTTTTTTTTTTCTTTTTTTTCTTTTTCTTCCTTTGTGTACTGCCATGACCAACAGGCCCCTGCTAGCCTCAACAAGTGATAATGTGTAAAAGAGACCAGCGCTGATGGATTTAAGCCAGGCTATGTAGGTCATTCCTATTGGCAGCACCCAATGGAAGATTAGGAATTGCCTATTTATAAATGACTCGACACCTGTTAAGTGAAGTGTGTAACAAGATGTGGTCCAAAAGATACAGGTGAAAAACCGTGTGAGGCAGAAACCCAGATGTGTGCCCAGATTTTTACTGAAATATATATCAAAAAGAGTTAATGTCAAAATTTATTGGAGCTAAAATTGCCTTTTGAGGATTATTTAACTCTGATTTAAAAAGAAACGTATGAAATGGAACTTTGCTTGAAAGATACATGTACATAACATACACAATTTGTGTAAACACAGATACTGATTAAATACTCAAACATGACAAATAAAATGGTTAATATCTGCATGGAATGAAATGGTTCCCATCTTTTTATTGGCAAATTGAAAGCTCATATGTGGATGGAGCAGATACTGGTGAAGCTCCACCTGAAGGGCCATGTAGGCTTTAGAGGGCGTGGCTCAAATTTGGGTGACCACGGCCATCTACCCCACTTTTGGTCCCTTATTCTCCTTCCTGCACAAAGGTCCCAACCCTTTTATTGCTGATGATTGATGTTTGGCATGCAAAGATCAGAAATGATTTGTAATTTGTTTGGGATCTTTATGTAGGATGGAACTAGGACCCAATTTCCATGTGTCGGAAAGGGCATCGCTTATGACTTTTGGTGGCGCTAGTGTCAACTTACAAGGAAGTCCCAGGATTTTTTTTCTCTTCAAGTTGCAGTCCACCAACTTTAGTATCAAGAATAATTGATAAAAACTTGGGACCTTCACGTAGGTTAAAATTTGGAGCAGTCAAATTTTTTACCACTCAATACAGCAGAGAAATGTGGGCGTGGCTTGCTCAGCAGAGGAGGGATTAATTACAAGGTCATGACTGATTTCTCTATTCCCAGCCCCAAACTCAATAATTATGAAGTATGAAGAGATTTGGAGGTGGTGAGTTGGCACCCTTGGGCTGTGCACCGATACATGATCTTCCGTGAGAGATGCTGGCTTTTGGACCTGATGCTGGTGACTACTTGGGTTGTCTTGGTCATCTTTGATTCAGAGAGCATAGCGACTGTATTTCCCCCCTCAAGATCACATGGAAATTATGACTCCTAAGACCCTAAATGGGTTACCTTTGTGCTACTGTTCTCCTCTGATAACGGCAAGCCCAGAGAAGTCAGTGACTCTTTTGGACAGCATTGGTGAATGGTTTTGGCTTTTCATGGGGAAGCTTTAACTAATTTTCTGGATGCAGTGGTGAATGATGTTGACTGAAAGGTTTATCATGTCGTGGTATCCATTTCAATTTCAGGACAGGTCTTTGGGGTAGGACGTCAGAGGGATCGGATTAATGAACAACTAGACTTTTCCCATCTCTTAAGTAAATTACATACTGTGAAGAGTGAAATGCCCAAAATCCGACCAGTTTTTCTTGGGGGAACATTGTTCTCTAAGTTGAGAAATATGATCTTGTGCATCTGTTGGAAAATTGCCAATTCTTTGTTCTTAAAGGACTAGGCCATTTGGGCAGAGTTCCTTTATTATAACACTATTAGCTCAACTCTTTGTTTCACATCACCTTAATGCAACTTGTCTCATAATTATTAATCATAAATTGCCCCAAGAGTCTGTTGCAGTCACAAGATTTGAAATATTTGAAACATATTTCAAATAAACAGTTGAATTCAGAATGTGTTGTAGGGTTTTCAAAATGGATTCAGATGAATGGATTTTTCAAATAAATCTTCACTGGATTTAATATGCCGACTTTTTTTGTAATAGGGGTTGTAGATGCAGAGAAGACGTCCGTAGAGGTATACAGAGCTGGGAAACGATATTTTCCAAAATATGAGTCCTTTTTAGTGAAAGTGTGGCTGTTAAAGCTTTGAATTTTTGGCCTGTAAAACTGAAACTCAAAAAAGCAGGATGCTTGCTCATGCACACCTGAAGATGATGCAATACTTGAATTTGAATTTCTCTTACCAGAATTGATATACAGATATGCAAAAGTCTTAGGCACCCTACATTTATTTGACTTAAATCTGGTTCTTTTTTTGTTTTCCACATTAATGTTTCCGAGGATAGAAATTATATTTGAATTTCAAATTCTAAATTAGAAAATAGTCTCATATATAAATATTCATATTTTATTTTAAACAGTTGATACAGATAATAGCCTTGACAGAGCCCTGATGTCAGCATCATGGCTGTCGTCAATTACTTGGAGGGATAGGCGCAAGTGAGACGGTGTGTCTGCAGAGGAATGGCAAGTTTTCTACTCTTGTCAGAACAAGAAAAAAGCCAACCATCTTATAAACTAGCACAAAAAGACAGTTTCCCTAATGTTCAGGAAAAGTGTAGTTCCCAAATATTGGTTAGATTTAATTTTTAACAGTTTACAGCTCTGTATAGTACATTCCTCAGTTATCACAAATTTAGAATTTCATTGTTTTTGCAATCACATTTATCCCATGAAATTGCTTTAAGTGTGCCTCAGACTTTTGCACAGTACTGTACACTGCCTCAGTAACGTAGTTAACTTGTTAATGCACCTAGCCATGTTTCAAATTCTGGAAACCACACTCTTGGTCCCTTTGTCAAGCTTTTGAATTCTTATACAGCTGAAGGAGATATTCTGAAGATTATACGCATCTGTAATATGCTTAATATATGCATTTATGCATACATTTGCTTTTCGACATTTTTTTTTTTTTTTTGCGTTTTTTCAGTATTGTGTGAGAGAGTTTCATTTTTAGCAGCAAACTTAAATTGAAGAGTTGTGGTAATTCAATACTTATGATTACATGAATTAAATGCCATTGGTACAGAAAAGGAATTTTAAATCTGTTTTTGTCATTTACGGGGGAAATCTATCTCTGTAACTCAAATTTAAAATCATTGTTGTAGAGTCACAAGCAAGTAGTCCACAGTACTTAAGGTAGGGTGTGTAAATTTAAAAACCTTCACTAAAAGATGGTGGTAGAATTTTAAAATCCATTGCTTTTCAAGATTCTGTAGCCATCTTTTAATAAAGGCTTTTAAAATTTTCACACCCTAGTTTGAGTGCTGTGGACTACTTGCCTGTGACTTGTAAACTCATCCCTTTAAGGAGCACCAAGTGGTATACATCTTTACTCCCAAGAAGCAACTTCTTGAATTATTTTTCTCATTGCTTTAGACTTAAACTGGACCCCTAGCTTTAGTGAATGATTTTTTTTCCACTTGTTTTGAGTCCTTCCAACCTTTTTGGTGCTCTATAAAAGGCTTTTAACTGGTTTGTCTTCCTTTTGCTGTCTCCTCAGCAATTGGTGCTGTGCCATCGCCGTTTGACTGCTACTTGTGTAACAGAGGATTGAAAACCCTTCACCTGCGAATGCAGCAGCATTTCCAGAATGCCATGGCACTGGCCAAGTTCTTGGAGGCTGATGAGAGAGTGGACAGAGTCATTTTCCCAGGTAAACCAGACAAAAGACTGTCATGTATTGTTAACATCTAATCGCTCGGCAATGTAATTTATGAACACCCAAAATTGAAATGGTAATTAAAAACATGCAAAAGTTGGACAGATGCTGACTTGCCTGTTGAAGAACCTGAGTAATTAATCATTTATTTATTTTTATTTTATTTTTGAGCCTTTTCTCCTCTCATTATAGGACTGCCCTCTCATCCCCAGTATGAGCTGGTGAAGAGGCAGTGCACAGGCTGCCCTGGAATGATTACCTTCTATATCAAGGGAAAGCTGCAGAATGCCTCAGCCTTCCTCAGGAACTTGAAGGTGACCCTCATGGGGAAATTCTTATTAGGCTGTGGGAGAAGCCTTTTCAAAATTACACTTTTTGCGACAATGGCCGTTCTGTTCTGATGTCCATGTTACTGAGCTGCATCTGTAATTCGAGTTCAAACAGTGCTGCACATTAATTCGAATCATTTTAAAGATCTTCAGAAGTATAATTAGATGAATATTAGCATACCTTGCCTTAAATGGCTTTTACAAACCCATTTCCAAAAAGGTTTGGACACCATAAATTAAAACAGAATGTAATGATTTGCAAATCACTTAAACCACAAATTTTATTGAAAATAGTATAAAGACAACTTATTGGATGGTTAAACTGAGAAATTATATATATGTATATGTATTTTTTTTTTTTTTTTGAAAAATATCTGCTCGCTTTGATGCCAGCAATACATTTCAAAAAAGTTGGTTCAGTGGCAGCAATAGACCAGTAAAGTTGTACTTTGTGAAAGAAGTACACTTTGTGGAACACCTCCCAGCTAATTTGGTTAGTTGGTGACAGGTCAGTAACATAATTGGGTATAAAAAGTCTTCCAGAAGTAAAGATGGTAAAGACCTCTCCTCTGTGTGAAAGATTGCATGGGCAAATGGTTTAAAAAATTAAGAATGAAGTTTCTTTATGTGAAATTGCAAAAAATTAGGGGATTTTTTCCTCTATGATGCAAAATATAATTTAAAGATTCAGAGAATTCGGAGAAATCTCTGTATGCAAGGGACATGGCCGAAAGCAGTTATTGAATTGCCATGAGCTTCAGGCCCTTGGGTGGCACTACATTTAAAACAGTTAGGTTTCTGTAGTAGAAATCACGTCATGGACTCGGGAGCACATCTGTCAACTAATGTTAGTGAACAGAGTTAGCCACTGCATCCACAAATGCAAGTTAAAACATGAAATTATATCTAAGCAAAATCTGGAAATGCAGTCACCTTCTCTGGGCCCAGGCTCATTTAAGATGAACAGAACCAAAGTAGAAAACTGTGGTCTGATAGATGACATTATGAAAGTCTTTTTGTGAATCATGGCAGCTGAATCCTCTGGGCCAAAGAGCAGATGGATCATCTAGCTCATTATCAGCACATAGTTCAAAAGCCAGCATGTATGATAGTATGGGATTGCATGAGCACACATGGGATGGATAACTTGCACGTCTGTGAATAATATATAATAGTTTTGGAGCAACATATACTGCCATCCAGACTTCTTTTTCAAGGAATGCCTTGCTTATTTTTGCAAGACAATGCCAAACAACATATTCAGCACATATTACAATAACAGGGCTCCATAGTTAAGCAGTCTGGGTGCGAAACCGGCCTGCCTGCAGTCTAGACCTATCCCGCACTGAGATTATTTAGCGATATATGAAATGGGAAGCTTTGACAGCTGAAGTCCTGCATTAAGAAAGAATGGGAAGCTATATTGCTTTGAAAACTACAGCATTTGGTTGCCTCAGTTCCCAAGTACTTGGTGAGTTAAGAGGGGATGCAACACATTGATGGACAACCTCCTGTCCCAGCTTTTTTTGAAATGTGTTGCTGGCATCACATTCAAAATGAGCAGATATTTTTCAGAAAACAATATCATTTCTCAGTTTAAACATGTAATATGCCGCTTTGTACCATTTTTAATAAAATTTTCTGTTTAAGTGATTTGCAAATCATTGCAATCTGTTTTTATTTCCATTTTACTTTGTGTCCCAACTTTTATGTAAATAGAATTGTAGAATTTGACTCCAGGTGAAGGGTACATCATGAAAGGGACATTTCTATTGTACAAATGTGCTATGTATTTTAAAATGCTCTGCCTGGCCAAAAAAGTCACCAGCTGGATTTAACTAAGCTAATGCGTAAGAGCATTTCAATGGAGAATGGCTGCAGTGATTAATGTTTCAGCTGGCAACAAGTCATTTGACGCATTATTAAAACCTGGAAGGATAGTGATAAACCATTCTCTTCGAGGAGGAAATGTGAGTGGAAGAATGTGGAATGATTGTGATTGGAGATCACTTAAACATTTAGTGAAATCAAATCTTGTAAAAATTAACAGTCAAACTCACAGCTATGTTTAAGAGTGAAAGTAAAAGCATTTCCTCACTTACAATATGAGAACTCAGGGAACTGGGACTTAACTGCTGTGTCGCCTGAAGAACCAATTATTGGTGAGGCTAATCGGGGGGGGGGGGGGGGGGGGGGCGGCGAGGAGGCTTCAATTTGCTAGGGAGCAAGATTGGACTCTGGAGCAATTGATCATGTGATCAATTTGAGTCCAGATTTACCCTTTTACGGAGTAATGAGTGCATTAGGGTAAGAAGAGAGGCAGGTGCGGTGATGCACATATCCTGCTTAGTGCCTACCGCACAAGCCTGTAGGGGCAGTGTTAAATCTGGGGCTGCTTTAGTTGTTCAGGGCTTGGTTCAGCAATGACACGTGCTGAAAAAATTAGGTCAGCTGACTACCTGAAAATACTAAATGACCAGGTTTTTTCAACAGTGGATTTGTTCTTCCCTGATGGCACGGTCATATTCCAAAAAGCCAGGATTCATTGGGATCAAATGGTGAAAGTGTGGTTCAGGGAGCATGAGACATCATTTTCACGCATGGATTGGCCACCAGAATCCAGATCTTAAGCCCTTTGAGAATCTTTGGGATGTGTTGGAGAAGACTTTAAGCAGCGTTCAAACTCGCCCAATCATCAACACAAGATCTTGGTGAAAAATTAATGCAACTCTGGATGGAAATAAATATTGTGGCATTGCATAGGCTTATTGAAACGATGCCCAAGCGAATGCATACCGTGATCAAAGCTAAAAGTGCTCCAACAAAATATGAGTATGTGACTTTTTTTGTCTAAGTAGTGTATTTACCTTTATGCCAGCAGGGTAATATCTCTTCATTCTCTCTCGGTCGGCCCACTAAAGTTGTTCATGACTTGTACGATGGTGGCACGATCCCAAGATGGCCACTTGAGCCGTTTGGCATTCTCAGTGTCTCTAAAAACTTGTATTAAAAAATTCTTGTTGTTTTGCTCAGGTGGTATCAATATTTATCTGATCAGGATTACAAAACCAGAATATTTATATTGAGGCTTGGATTGCCTCATTTGGAACAAGAGTGTGGCAGTCGATGAGAAAACAGGACGACCCTCGAGAAATGGCAACAAGAATGAGGCCAACTGCATTGGCAACAGAGTGATATTGAATGAACTGAAGGCGCTGAATTTAAGAATGGAACGCATGCAGAATGCTGTGGATAAGCAGGTCAATACTAAAAGTGACAGCCTGCGGGGAAGTTTGAAGAAACTGATTTCAGTAAATCAGGAGATGATGAAGAGGGAGTTGGATGAAGCCATACAAAAAATGCACTCAAATCTTGATACCTAAGTCGGTATCTTGTGTGCCAGGATGGAAAGGATCGAGCAGAAAATATCTGAAAAAGTAGTCCAGAAGAAGAGCTTTGATCCAGATGTGATCATTTTGGGGCTCCCTCAAGCAGACGACGAGGACCTGATGGCTGATGTGGAGGCTACCCTGTAAGCCTTGGTGTGAATGGCAAAGTGTTCTCAACGTGTAGCAAAAGAACCCAATTGTCCAATCTAAGCTCTGTTTGGGTGATATTCCTGTTAATCACAAAAATTCAAAGGTCATATAAAATTGCATATTTCCCCGTGCTGGTTAAATCAATAAAGTGCCGTGGAATGATTAAAAAAGTTTGCTGTGCGGCGTGCTGTTGGGTTTCTCTCGGCTACAGTAAGAACCGTGAATCCCCAGCCATACGTACCTTGTCCTAACTGATTTAAACACCTGTGGATATACCTAAAACCATGTGATGTGCCTAATCCCCGCCCCCCATTCTCCCCAGGTTACCAAAAATAAATAATGGAAAATAAGCTGAACAAAACATTGTCTATAAATGGCTCCTATAGCTGAAGTGAACAACCTGTCGCACGGGGGTCTCTGCTGTGAACCAGCACTCTACCCAGCCGCTGTGGAACTTATGCGGGCGAGAAGAGATCAGCCAGCGCTAGTGAAGTTGGAGATGAACTTGGCGCTAGAGAAATTTTTGTTGATTGATTTTTACACAGAACCAAACAGAGTAACAGGCAATATTATTGACAATCATAATAAACAGCAGTTCCGTCATGAAACAATATTTCAAATCTCTCAGATCCACCCTATACTATTCCCACCCTCCCTGAGTTACCACACACACACTCCATCCATTCATACCAACACACACCTTAGGCAGTCGGACTGGCACAAATAGAGTTCTGATAAAGGACATGGCCTTAAAGTACTGATGAAAGGAAAATACATATAATGATGAAAAAACAATAAAATTAAACAAATGAATGGGGAGGGGTGATAGTCAGTCAAGTATGTTAAAAAGCGCTGCCATATCTTGCGAAAGGTGTCTAACGAACCTTTCAAGGAGAACCTAATCTTTTCTGGAGTAACACATCGCAATACCTCTTGAATCCACTTATGAGTAGGTGGGGTAGAGTGAGGCCATTTTAGAATAATTAGTCATTCGTCTTTGAGCAAGTAGGGTGGTGAATGCACAAGTATTCCAGGCGTACTTAGGGACTCCGAGTGAGGTTGTGATTCCAAAGAAGGCAGCAAGGGGCTCAAGCGCTTTGGTCTGACCCACTACCCTGCTAATTTTTAGATAGCAGTCCAAAATCCAGACAGTTGCGAGCATGTCAGGAGCATTGGCATTGGTAAAGTACACTCTGCAAAATTTTACACTGTAGGAGGTTATGTCTCGCACAAGTAGATGTGTGGATGGTATTTAATATCTTCTGCCATTGCTCATCAGGTAAAAGGCATCCCGAGATTCAGACCTTAGGTGGTCCTCAGAGTTCAAACGGTTTGGAGACAGACTGAATATAGTTGCGTATGGTTCCTGTAAGGCCTTTCTATTTAGTATTAAGGATCAAGAACTGGTCTAACAGCGATTTCGGTGGTCTATTGGGAAAATGGGGGAAGCGAGATTTCACATAATGTCTTATCTGAAAAAAACAAAATAGGTGAGCGTTTGGCAAACTGAATTTTGATACCAAGTCTGTAAAAGAGGGAAAAAATGTCATCACTGAAGAGGTCGTCAATAGTCACCAAGCCTCTATCAGACCAAATACGGAAGGCTAGGTCAGAACATGAGGGGGGAATAGGTGATTGCAATAAATTGGTGATTGACAAGATTGTGTATGGAGGCCAAATGCTTTCCTGAATTGGTTCTAGATCATTAGTGTATTTGTTTCAATTGGATTGGGTCTAACCTGTTTAATTGCTATCGGCAGTGGAGACCACAGCACCGTCCCGAGAGAAAGGTGTGAAGAGGAGATTTAAAGCAGAGCCCACTGCGATCGTTCATCTATTGCTTTACATGTGTTCCAATAAAGGAGCTTGTTAATATTGCAGGCCCAGTAATAGTAGTGGAAGTTTGGAAGCGCCAATCCACCCTGGGACCTAGGAAGTTGGAGGACCGCTCGACTGATTCGTGCCCATTTCTTACCCCAGAGAGAGGAGCTTATCAGCTAGTTGATCAACAGGGATGTAATCACTCTTTGCCAGATTCAGTTTATAACTGGAGTACTTTCCAAACTCCTTAAATATACCAAAAATTATAGGAATACTAGAAGCAGGATTTGAGATGTATGTAACACAGTCAGGAGGAGTGCATGCCCAGCCTGTAAGGTGCGTTAGGCCTTCTGAATTATTTCTGTTAGTTCACTGGAATATTAACGGTTGGACACCTACAAAAGTACAAACAGTTAACTCAGAACAATTCTTCTTTGGTTGTTAAATCCTGATTTAATTTCCTTGAATGAGATTCATTTATCCAGTGACTTACTCGAGTTTGATGGATTCATTTGGTTTGGTTTTAACCGTGTTGCTCAAAGGAGAGCTGTTAAATCCTCTGGAGGTGTCGGACTTTTGGTTGAAAACACTGTTGTGGAACGGTATTCTATAAATATTGTGGATAAAACATATGATGGAATTCTTTGCTTATGTTTTGTGGGCAGGGAGTCACAATATTTTCTAATTATAATTTCTTGTTACATGTCTCCAGAATTCTCGACATAGGGGTAGAAACGCGGACCTCTTTTTTAGCCATTTATTGGGGTTGATGTATACTGTTCATGTGGGTGCTGTGTCTATCTATGGCGATATGAATAGCCATACTGCAGACCTTAAAGACTATGTGGACGGAGACAATATTTTGCCGCAAACGTCACAAGACGGGTGTAAATAAACATGGTTACCCCTTCATTAAATTGTGCTCAATGGGAGGTTAAACCCAGAAAATTGTAATTTTGCTTCCATCTCTATCAGGGGTAAGGCTGTTGTGGATTACATAGTTATGTCACATGTTGATGTGAAAACGTGTCTTGATTTTAATGTCTATACTCCTAATCTTATCAAAAGAGTTGTCCATGAAAGCATTAATCTGATTGACGATCATAGTAGACTTCCTGACCATTCAGTGCTCTGTTTACGTTATCGAGCAGAATTGTTTAACACTGAGAATACTGTTGACTATCCTCAGCTTTGAAAATGAAGAGAGGAATTTTCCTGTCGATTTTCTCTCTTCTGAAATGTGTTGAATGGCATTACTGGAGGTAATTGATCAACTGCAAATTAG
The DNA here is from genome assembly GCA_029721435.1 of Gymnothorax reevesii. NCBI lineage: Eukaryota > Metazoa > Chordata > Actinopteri > Anguilliformes > Muraenidae > Gymnothorax > Gymnothorax reevesii. Next base: position 97,451,712 of record CM056575.1, read on the forward strand.
CCAGAAATTTTGGAGATGTTGATCAGTGTTATCAAAACCTTTGTGACCTCCTACTTAAGGAAAGGGATAAATATTGCCCAGTTAAAAAAAATGGGGGCCATAAAGAAATATGGAGCAAAGCTACCATCTTGGAATAATAAACTCAATGAGTTATGGCGAAAGGAGTGTTCTGTAGAGAGAATACTCCAGTGTAAACCAGGGGATCCCTGTCTGAGAAGGGCTCTTCTGAATGAATTTAAGCAATATCAGGTTAACTTTGACAAAAAATTCAAGAGAGGCCAAACCCTCCAATTAGACCAACTACAAACTGGTAACCCCCAGCACTACTGGAGGGAAATAAATAATTAAGGACCAAAAAAGAGCATGTCAATTCCTATGGAGGTTTTAAAAGAAAATGGAGAATCTTCTTTTGAGTCTGGTTAGCTCTGCTGTGATGATAGTCAGCAGTCAGCGGAGCTTTTCTCGTGAACTTGCTCAAGAAATAAAGCAGGCTAACATGGGCATATCAATGAATTATGTTAATTTAAGTTTGTAATGCATTTAATTTTCAAAAAATGCTTAATATTATTGGGTCATGGTGAGTATTTGGAGACTAGCCATTAATAATAAACTCAAATTGTTCACTTTAAAGGGGCAATAAGCAAAATCGTTTTACCGCTTGGTTTGCTGTTGTGCACTGCCTGTAGACCAAAAACTGTGTGTCACGAGCCATACCTCCCTCTACCTCTGCTATTCTGCAGAATGATGGGCCAGTTTTCCGCAGCGTTATTACTCAGTACATTGAACCTGAAATGCTCACGAAACTTCAGATTTGCGCTAATTGCAAATGATAGCTGGCTGCCGGACTACTCACCAAACACAACAGTAACGCCTGGCCCATTGCTGGGACCGAACCGCGAACAACTCAAGCTCCAGGCATTAACCCATGCTACGATTGTAACATTAAATTTATTTTAATCGACTTAGCGACATGTGCCTAATGTTACTGTAACTCTAAGCAGACATTTGACTATGTTGTTACTTTCCTGTCCAGGAGAAGAAGTGCTAGGTTGGTGTAATTGGACCCCTGTGTGCGTTTTCTATAGGCAGAGGTATAAAATCCATGGGTCAGAAAGTCCTGCCAAGTTTTTCTCCCTCCCACAGAATGAGCTGATCACTCATATTGGCTCTATCTCCTGTCCGAAGTACAAAACCCAAAACCAGTGAAGTTGGCACGTTATGTTAATCGTAGATGAAAACTGAATACAATGATTTGCAAATCCTTTTCAACTTATATTCAATTGAATACACTGCAAAGACAAGATGTTAAATGTTCAAACTGAGAAACTTTTTTTTTTTTTGCAAATAATCATTAACTTAGAATTTAAAGGCAGCAACACATTGCAAAAAAGTTGGCACAGGGGCCTTTTTACCACTGTGTTACATCGCCTTTCCTTTTAACGACACTCTGTTAATGTTTGGGAACTGAGGAGACCAATTTTTGAAGTTTTTCAGGTGGAACTGGTTCCCATTCTTGCTTGATGTACAGCTTAAGTTGTTCAACAGTCCAGGGTCTCCGTTGTCGTATTTTACGCTTCATAATGCGCCACACATTTTCAATGGGAGACAGGTCTGGACTACAGGCAGGCCAGTCTAGTATCCGCACTCTTTTACTACGGAGCCATGCTGTTGTAACACGTGCAGAATGTGGCTTGGCATTGTCTTGCTGAAATAAGCAGGGGCGTCCATGAAAAAGACGTTGCTTGGATGACAACATATGTTGCTTCAAAACCTGTATGTACCTTTCAGCATTAATGGTGCCTTCACATATGTGTAAGTTGCCCATGACTTAGGCACTAATACACCCCCATACCATCACAGATGCTGGCTTTTGAACTTTGCGTCTATAACAGTCCGGATGGTTCTTTTCCTCTTTGGTCCGGAGGACAGGACGTCCGCAGTTTCCAAAAACAATTTGAAATGTGGACTCATCAGACCACAGAACACTTTTCCACTTTACATCAGTCCATCTTAAATGAGCTTGGGCCCAGCGAAGCCGGCAGCGTTTCTGGGTGCTGTTGACAAATGGCTTTCGCTTTGCATTGTAGAGTTTTAACTTGCACTTGCGGACGTAGCGACGAACTGTAGTTACTGACAGTCGTTTTCTGAAGTGTTCCTGAGCCCATGTGGTGATGTCCTTTACACACTGATGTCGGTTTTTGATGCAGTACCGCCTGAGGGATCGAAGGTCATGGGCGTTCAATGTTGGTTTTCGGCCTTGTCACTTACGTGCAGTGATTTCTCCAGATTCTCTGAACCTTTTGGCGATATTACGGACCGTAGATGATGAAATCCCTAAATTTCTTGCAATAGCTCGTTGAGGAATGTTGTTTTTAAACTGTTCGACAATCAGCTCACGCATTTGTTCACTAAGTGGTGACCCTCACCCCATCCTTGTTTGTGAATGACTGAGCATTTCAGGGAAGCTGCTTTTATACCCAATCATGGCACCCACCTGTTCCCAATTAGCCTGTTCACCTGTGGGATGTTCCCAATAAGTGTTTGATGAGCATTTCTCAACTCTCTGTCTTTTTTGCCACTTGTGCCAGCTTTTTTGAAACATGTTGCAGGCATCAAATTCCAAATGAGCTAATATTTGCAAAAAATTACAAAGTTTACCTGTTCGAACATTAAGTAACTTGTCTTTGCATTGTATTCAATTGAATATAGGTTGACAAGGATTTGCAAATCATTGTATTCTGTTTTTATTTACAATTTACACAACGTGCCAACTTCACTGGTTTTGGGTTTTGTAAATCCAGATGGTTGGAATAAAGTTCTGGGGAGGATTTTGCCTCTGTCTATAGGAGAGGTTTTTTTTTTTTTAAAGACACTTATGAGCAAAATGTTTTCTTACAAATCATTTAATCAGTAGGCGTGTACATTTATAAGGGTGAAGGGAGATGTATGTGTGTCAGTTTAATTGGATTTGGATGGGCATGTTTGTGTGGGTGTAACAATGCGGTCTTTTTTTCCTCTTTCTTCTTTTTTTCTCTTTTCTAATCTCTCTCTGTTTGTGGTGAGATGAGACAAAAGAAGTCAAACTGTTTTCTGAGAGGGTGCTCTTTACTGTACCTCTGGATCACCCAAACTTAGAAGGCCCCTGCACCTGGCAGTGTTTTGTACAACCCCAACTCCAAAATAGTTGGGACAAAGTGTAAATTGTGAATAAAATGAAAATGCAATGACTTTCAGATCGGGAGCCAATTTGTTATTTACAACATGGAACATAGAATATGAACATAGTTTCAACATTTGAAATTTTACATTTATATTCTCAAATTGAGCTTATTTCTAATTTTCTGGCTGCAACAGGTCTCTAAAAGGTTGGGACACAGGCAAAAAAGGAATGAAAAAGCCATTAATATGTAAGAAAATCAGCTGAAAGAATATTTAGTAAGTAATTAAGTTAACTGGCTATAAAAGGGATGTATTTGAGAGGCTGAGTCTCTCAGAAGTAAAGATGGCCAGAGGCTCTCCAACCTGTGAAGACTTGCGTAAAAAAAAAATTGTGGAGTACTTTAAAAACAATGTTCCTCAACGTCAAATTGCAAAGGCTTTGAAGGTCTCATCATCGACAGTGTATAACAGCATCAAAAGATTCAGAGAAACTGGAAAAATCTCTGCATAAGGGACAAGACTTAAGACCTTTGCTGGATGCCTGTGATCTTCGGGCCCTCAGACGCCACTGCATCACTCACTGGCATGATTCTGTTATTGACATTACTAAATGGGCTCAGGAATACTTGAGAAACCACTGTCTGAAAACACAGTCCGCCATGCCACCCACAGATGCCGCTTAAAACTCCATCGTGCAAAAAGGAAGCCATTGTTGAGCATGATCCAGAAATGCAGCCGTGTTTCTGTAGGCCAAGGCTAATTTAAAATGGTCTGTAGCAAAGTGGCAAAGTGTCCTGTGGCCAGACGAGTCTAAATTTGACATTCTTGTTGGAAATCATGGGCGATGTGTCCTTCGAGGGAAAGAGGAGAAAGGCCACCCCTCCTGTTATCAGCATTCAGTTCAAAAGCCAGCATCTCTGATGGTATGGGGATGCATTTGTGCATATGGCGTGGGACACTTGCATGTTTTAAAAAGCACCATGAATGATGAAAGGGGAGCAAATGTTGCTCTAAAACCTCCAGACTACATCTATTCCAGGGAAGGCCTTGTGTATTTCAGCAGGACAATGGAAAACCACATACTGCAGTTATTTTAACAGCATGGCTTCCTAGTAGAAGAGGCTGTGCGCTGAACTGGCCTGCCTGCAGTCCTGATCTTTCGCCAATTTAGAACATTTGGCGCAGAATTAAATGAAAAGTCCATCAAAGGAGACCCAAAATTCTCCATCAGCTGAAAGCCTGCATTAAACAAGAGTGGGATCAAATTCCAATGGCTAAACTCAAGAAACTCCTCAATGCCCAGACGCCTCCACACTGTGTTAAAAAGAAGAGGGGATGCTACACCATGGTAAACAGGCCCCTGTCCCAACGTTTTTGAGACCTGTAGCTGCCGTAAAATTAGAAGTGAGCTCATTTTGTGGATAAAATTGATAAACTTCTCAGTTTCAACATTTGCTGTGTTATCTCTGTTCTATTGTGAGTAAAATACTGGCTGGTGTTACTTGAAAGTCATTGCGTATTGATTTTATTCACAATTTACTCTTTGTCCCAACTATTTTGGAATTGGGGTTGTATTACATCCTACTGCCAACTCACCCAGCCCCCCACCAATTTTATTTACTCAGGGGTTTTTATTTAATCATATATTTGTTTTAATTTATCATTGATTCTCTCCCTCTCCATATTGGTAACTTTAGTGTGTGTGCGCGTGTGTGTGTGTATACGGGTCATTTGCCCACATCATGGAATAGGCTCAGAGTTTACAGAGCGGAATGGTTTCTTTATTTGTGGTTCATATTGTAGCAAACTGGTTAACAGCCTGTATACCTTTGTTCAATGCGAAGTCTGATGTTTTTCTGTAATCAGATGTCCTTTTTGAAGGAAGGGTGTGTGCTCTCATACTGTTGAAATGGGTGAACTCTTGAACAAGAGAAGTTTATGGAAGGGGAAAGTGCTACCCTGTTGGGATTGAAGACAAGGGTATGGGGGTAGAGGAGATGCGGAGGGATTGCTTTAGTGTCCATTTTTTTGTAGGTTTGCTTTTGTTATTGTTTTTGTCTTTTTTTTTTTTCCTCCCCTTTTACTTTGGTTCGGGAGTCACGTCAGGACTGGCAGATTTATTACCCCTTGTGTATAAGGGATTTCGATATGATGACGCAGGGCATGAGTCTTCGCTTTATCTCCTGGAACCTGAAGAGTTCCAACCAGTCTATTAAACTTAATGAGGTAATGACTCATCTAAAGCAACTCAGGGAGCTTATGACAGGAAACTCACCTCTGCTCCTCAGAGGTTACCCGGATTTTGCAACCTTGGATAGGGGATGCGTTTCATTCTCAATTTTCAGTAAGGACATTGGGTGCGGCTATTCTTATATGAAAGCGTGTTCCTTTTGAACTGTCAAACCCCATTGAAGACCCTAATGGCTGGTTTGTAATTCTTTCTGGTAGACTATGTGGCATGCCTGTGGTAATGGCTTGTGTCTATGCACCTATATGGGATGATGATAAATTCATTTCAAGCTTTTTTTCTTCCCTCCCTAAAGTTGACAATCACTGTTTGATTATTGGCGGCGACTTCAGTTTAATTCAAACCCCCTCTCTGGACAGGTGTTCGTCTAATCCTCAGGTGTTATCCAAGTCAGCAAAAGCTGTTGATGTATATAAAATCTGTTTAAATTCAGCTCAGACAAAGCTTTTTCCTTTTTTTCACACCACTCATATTCTCAGATTTTTTTCCCTTGGATAATTATTTTTTGTCAGGTGTAAGCTTGTGAGTACCATAGCAATGTAATCCTAGATCATGAATCAGTATCTGTCAATATTAGTTTTCCTAGTCATGTTCCTCCCTCCAGACAATGGAGACTTAATTCCTCTTTGCTAGCCCGAGCTCCTTTTAAAGAATTTATTTGTATGCAAATCTCTCTGTTCTTTGATACTAATGATTCTCCAGAGACCTCTAGACACACTTTATGGGAAGCTTTTAAGGAGTTTATGCTCGGGCAAGTTGTATCATATCTCTCAACTCTTTCAGAAAGTAGAAGAGGCCGAGTTGGAGGCAATTACTTAGGAGATATTTAGAGTTGACAATTTGTGCACCTCAGCCCCTAACCGTGCTCTTTATAAAGACTGCTTCAGCTCCAGTCTAAATTTGACCTACTATTCACAAGTAAAACACAGAAGCAGTTATTCTTGGCTAAACAGCGTATTTTCTAAATGGGGGATAAGCGGGAAGGTAGGGCTGTCGCGGTTAAGGAATTCCCCCTGGGGTGAGCCTGGGGTGGCTCAATAGCGCGGTATGCTGTATTATTGCACCCCCCCACCCCCCTTCATTTTTTTTTTTTTAATCTATCTATTTAGAAGATTTGTTTGTTAATTACTAAATTACTGAACTCATTGTAATGTTTACATTGGAACTTGGCACCTACGCATTAAAAAGTTATAAAAAAAGACATTACAATTTTATAACACTTTTTAGTTTATTGAATGTCAATCAAAGGGCGGTAATGTAGTACAGATGCATTAGAGACAGGCTACACGATTCTCCTTCTATTGATTGAACTTTAAATAACTTAAATTGTTGTTGTCAAACAAAATTGAATTCAGCAGACTTTTAGAGCTAAATATTAAAATGCGAGTAACAGCATCTTACTGAAATGAAAGACAAGTGTCTGTGTTGTGTTTTTTTTTTTTTTTTTTTTAAACGCTACAAAAATGAGATCTACGAGGCACTAGACAATTTTAAGAAAACAAAGGGTCTCCTTGAGCATATAAAGAAAATGGCGTATAATTTATACCTGGGTCATGTCCTTGTCCTTGTGAGGAAAACCAGCCTATTCACCTTACGAGGTTTCAGAGAGGATCGGAGAGGGGTAGCAATATTTCCAGCTGCACTGAAAGCTCTCTCCGATGGTGCGCTCATCGCGCAAATGCACATGTACTTGCGGGCGACTTTAGAGAGGAGAGGAAATTTACCCTGATTGTCGCGCCACCATGCGAGTTGGTCTGCATTGGAGTCGATTGGGTCCTCCTGGAGGTAATGCGTGAGTCACTGTCTGCTCAAACTCTCTTGGGTATGGTTGCAGAAGCGGTTGTCTGTTGCTTCAGCAGGTCTCGAAGGGTTTTCTATTAAGCTGCTGGTGGCACCACTGTTTGAGCCGAGGACTCCTGTTGTGCAGCAGCTGACGCACCGGCACCGCTCCCTCCATCCTCCATGTCTAATGTCTCCTCAGTCAGCGCACACTTTGTCTCCTCCGTGTCATCATCAAAATTGTTGCCCCGATATCTAGCGACCAGCAAGCAGGCCTTTGCCAAAGTTTTTTCTAGGGCAGCTGGTCTGTACTTCTCTTCGAGAACACTGCACATCTTCCGCTTGATGTCCGAGGTCAGAGTGGTGTCCTCGTCTGATGGTTTTAAAACATCCTCAGTGAGGAGTTTCAGGAAGGGTTTAATGGATGAGACCGTGACATAGGTCTCGCCAGACAGCAGATCCGAAAATTCAGCCGCTGGCTTTTAATGCCGCATTCACCGACTCCAAAACTGCAATGTCCTGCCAGCTAGGAATGAGATGCTGATGCCGTCGATCATCCAGAACTCTTTATCGCTGGGGTTTGCTCCAAGACTCAGTCCACCAATCTCTGTTTGGAGCCCCATCTTGTAGGACAGTCCTGCATGGACAACGTGATGGCCGATTAATTACTGAACTGAAATTAGGCTGGCTACACCTTGCTTTGTAATTTTTTAAATGAACAGGCTACATTTTAAATGATTTTTTGTTTCATTTTATTTTTTTCGAAACAAAAAATAGTTTTTAACCATCTCAGAAAGCCAGCAGCTGGTTGCATTGGGCTATGTTAGGCTGCATCGTTTCATAGAATGAATAAATTTTGGCAACATTTTAAAAGATTATTCATATTCACAGTGTTCATATTTTCAGACAGGTCCAATAAGTTTACTAACGATTGAAATAGGCCAACATATAAATAATCCCAGCAAGACAACGGAAAATTAGAATATACAAGAAGAATAGCCCATCGGCTGCAAGGGTGTATTAACTCACTAGGTGTATATTTTGAGAAATCATAATAAATTTGGAGGCTTAATGATAATTGTGTTAAGTGGGCTATTAATATAACTTCTGAAGGCTAGTTTACCATTATGAGCCCGTGCTGTGGGATTTGGAGCTCCGCTTGCGGTCTTGCCAGATCTCTCCTCTTCAGCAGCACTGGGAGAATGCACCCACTAAGGAGTGGCACAAACCCATTGCTTGGGCTGTGCGATCCTTAACGCTTGCCATTGTGTTTGTCACTGCCAGGTGTAAATTATGTCTGAAGCAGTTTAGCCACGTCCAGCTCACTTTTCTCACAGCTGCGGTGATGTTTGCACCGTTGTCCATCGTTATGCACGCCAGCTTCTTCTCATCCAGGGACACACTCATCAAATGCGCTGCGAAGAGCCTCTGCGATGTTGTCGGATTGCAGTAATTCATTTTTGCGGTTACCGCGACAGACCTACAGGAAGGTTATTTGCACATCAGGCACGTACCGCTGTGTTACCCAGATTGATCCCCTTGATAAAATCTGCGACTGGTGAGGTTACCTCAGATCCTACAGAGATTAATAAGATATTTTGTCCTTTTTACTCTGACCTCCACTCCTCGCAATCCCCCTCTGATATTTGGGATGCAGATAACCCTCTTGATAGGATTGTCTTCCCTGAAATGGACGAGGATTTAATGGGTAAATACAGTTTTGGCATCATTTGTGGCATAAAATACAATCATTTACTCACGCATTTAACTTTTGTGTCACTAGCAGTCCTTTGGAAGATATTTAGATCCAAAGAGAGCCGCGTATATTCGTGTAATGGGAGTGAACGGGGCACGGCGAACGTGCGGGCCTCTAATGCCGTACTATCTTTCGTGAAACTCATTCATTTCACCAATATCTTGTTATGATTCGCTAGTGTTGTTCTCCTTTTGAGTCTGGAGTTGCCTGTTATCGTCTTCCGGTGTCTGTAGCTTGACCTACTAACCTCAAAACTGGACGTCTTCCGTATTGAAATGAGCACTGCAAACCCGAAGATCCGCACGCCTCAATGCTTCCGCTTTAGTATTCGGGTCTATTTTCAGCGCAACTGGCCAGAGCTTTAGCAATTCCCATTTGCCTAAAGGTAGCCCATGGAAGCTAAACATTGTCCAACTGGTCATTTTGTTGCAACAACTTGGAAAAACGCAAACACTTACCATGATGTTTTGCCAGCACCTAAAGCAGCCGACCGTCGCTGAGCTAAAAGCAGGGTTGCCAACTCTGATAAGACAAATAAGTGACTGCAGCTTCTAATACAAGCCCAATGTAAATTAGACAATACTAAGACGGTGTAGACCTCAGGTGGAATCTCTTTCATTTTGTTGTGCTGAGGGGGGGGACTTCAAACGAACTACAGTCTGACCCATTTCCCCTTTATAGAGGAACTAGACAGGGCTGCCCTCTTTTCCCCCCCTCCTATTTCCCCAAGCTATTGAACCTCTAGCTATCTGGCTGCGTCAGGAGAGTAGGTTTGAAGGCATCACCCGAACGGAAAAAGTTCATCAATTGTTGTTGTATGCTGACGACCTCGTCTTATACATGTCCAATCAATCTACCTCTCTTCCGGTGGTTCTCAGTATCTTCGACAAATTTGGGTCCTATTCAGGCTATAAGCTGAACCCCCACAAGAGTGAACTTCTTCCCATCAATTTTTCGGCCAAAAATATACCTAATACTTCTTTCCCGTTCAAATATGCTGCAGACGGATTTAAATATTTGGGAGTGTCTATTACTAATTCTGTCAATCTTCATTTCTCTAAATAATTCTCTCTCTTCTTCGAGAGGTGTAAATTAGATTTTGACAGATGGGCTGGTCTCCCATTATCCTTAATCGGTCGAGTCAATTTGGTTAAAATGGTTGTTTTGTCCAAGTTTTTATATTTATTTTTTGCATATCCCCATCTTTACTGAGAAGTAATTTTTTAGAACACACAATCAATTAAAAAGTTCTTTCCTCTGGGCCAATAAAAATCCGTGCATTAGGAGATCATTGCTACAACTCCCCAAAGCGCTCGGTAGCTTAGCATTGCTCAACTTCTTACACTATTACTGTTCTTGTAATGCTCTGTTGGGGTAATGGCCTCGCACAGAACACCAATGTTGGGGAAAATGCAATTTGTCTAATGATATCAATATTATTCATTTGACTATCCAAAAAAGAATATGATATTGTAATATTAATATTAAATAGTAATATAAATACCTCAGGGCACCACCCTTCCTCAGTGAAGGGAAAACGATAGCCAATTAAAAAAAACCTCAGTCTCAATATCCACTAACCTATTAATTTGGAAATTTATTAATAATTAAATTAATAATTGTAATCAACTTACCCAATCAATAGTTAGATTGAAGGATTCATAGTTCTGAATAGTAGAGGTTGGCAGTTTCATTCACTCTTGCACAACATTAATAACCACAGCATAAGTCTCAAAGGAATATTTATTTAAATGAAACAAATAAAACACACAATCTAAACTACACTAAACACTATATACACAATGAAGGAGGTGTGTGTGTGTGTGCGCGTGCGTGCGGGTGTGGGTGAGAGAGAACAAAGGGGATGATCTGAGGTGTGAGTGGGGGTGGGACTTGCTGACCATGTGGAGTGGGGGAAGGCAACCCTACTGTAACAAAGACCAAATCTTTGTAGCAATGGAAAGTTTAGAGTTTTAAAGTCAGTCAAATGACTTAAAATGCTCAATGTTGTTTGTGTTTGTGTGTATTACGTTAATGTGTGTGTTTTGCACAGGAAAGGCGCCGTGTTTGTCGACAGGAGGTTATTTGCATGCAAGAGCTTGTCTGCTATACATTAATACCACCCTGTCCAACTAAAACACAATCCTAAAAACAATCACAACAATTATCATTTAACAAATACAAACAGTCACTTTCAGTCTTAAAGGAAGATTTGTGCCCAGTTGTTACCAGTCCTTAGTTGGGGAAAGAGGTTTGGAGGTTGCTGGAGGATCCAATCATGGGTGATGTTGATCCGGCTGGAAGAGCGGTTCTGGTGCTGTCTGTGTCTTGGCTGTGGGGAGAGGAGGGAAGCTGGCCGCTCCTCAAAAGCAAGCTGTTTCTTCAACTCTTGCTGTACTCCTGGTAGCCTGGCAGATTCTTCAGCATGGCCAGTCTATGCTGGGCCTAAGAGGTGGGGGAGGGGTTCCCCAGCCTGAGCAGTCCACAGGGGTCCAGGAGCCTCTCCAAGGGAGAGAGAGAGTCCAGAGCTCCAAGAGAGGATCCAAGAGAAGAGAGAGATAAAATGGTTGACCACTGCTTTTATGTGCCTGGCCTGCTGGCGGGAGGGGCTTGCAGGCAGCAAGTGGTCATGGGAAGTCCTGGACTCCATTTTGTCTCCTCACATATGAAAGGCTTTCCTCTGTGTGAGACCCCAACACTCAAAAACTTTTATATTGGATTAGTAACACAGCTGACAATATGCGCCCTGCATGGGTTGATATGGAACTTGCATCCTCTAAACTCTAAGATTGTGCATTTTCACACTGATAGCCTTGTCAGCGACATATCACAAGAACGAATCGACGGATTTACTTCAAATTCCATGTTAACATATATTGGGGTGATACCCCGGCGCCAGTTGAATTTGGTGACCTTCGCGACATTTTCAAGGTCACACCGAGGTATGATAGATTCTGACACTGAAATGCTTGTCTGCGCGATATCTCAAGAAGGAAGCCTCGGATTCTTTTCAAATTTGGTGTCAACATGTATTAGGGTAATGTCCCGGCGCCAGTCGAATTTGGTGACCTTCGCGACATTTTCAAGGTCACACCGAGGTATGGTACATTCTGACACTGAAATGCTTGTCTGCGCGATCTCAAGAAGGAAGCCTCGGATTCTTTTCAAATTTGGTGTCAACATGTATTAGGGTAATGTCCCGGCGCCAGTCGAATTTGGTGACCTTCGCGACATTTTCAAGGTCACACCGAGGTATGATAGATTCTGACACTGAAATGCTTGTCTGCGCGATATCTCAAGAAGGAAGCCTCGGATTGATTTCATATTTGGTGGCAACATTCATTATTAGCGGGGGACATAGTATTCACGACCGTCCGTACGTCCGTCCGTACGTCCCGAATCCTTGTCGGCGCGATATCTCAAGAACGAATTGTCGGATTTTCTTCAAATTTGATGTCAACATGTATGATGGTGATGCCCCGGCGCCAGTCGATTTTGGTGACCTTCGCACCATTCTCAAGGTCACACCGAGAGATTGTCGATTTTCACACTTTTGGCCTTGTCAGCGCGATATCTCAAGAACGAATTGTCGGATTTTCTTCAAATTTCATGTCAACGTGTCTGATGGTGAGGCCCCGGCGCCAGTCAATTTTGGTGACCTTCGCACCATTCTCAAGGTCACACCGAGAGATTGTGCATTTTCACACTGATAGCCTTGTCAGCGACATATCACAAGAACGAATCGACGGATTTACTTCAAATTCCATGTCAACATGTATTTGGGTGATACCCCAGCGCCAGTCCATTTCGGTGACCTTCGCGCCATTCTCAAGGTCACACCGAGAGATTGTGGATTTTCACACTGATAGCCTTGTCAGCGACATATCTCAAGAACGAATCGACGGATTTACTTCAAATCTTATGTCAACATGTATTTGGGTGATACCCCGGCGCCAGTCCATTTTGGTGACCTTCGCGCCATCCTCAAGGTCACACCGAGAAATTGTTCATTTTGACACGATTTCACATTTTGTGGCGGGGGACAAAGACACGTTAGTGTTAAATACTTGTTATTTATTTATTTTTTTCATTTATTTATTTCTTTTATTCAAACTTTTTTCCACCTTTGGGTGGGGTGAGATTGCGGGAGGGGAAAAAAAGATGGGGGGGAGATAACAGAGGTCCTTACTTTTGCATTTTACTGTTGTGTTGCCATTTGTGAAATTAACTTTATTGGAAGCAATTTGAAAAAAAGAAAATAGACTGCATATGCCCTGAAAAACAGAAAAATAAATCCCCACCTCACACTGCATAACCATGTAGAAATCTATTGTCTGAAGAAACGTGCTTCATAAGAACAGTAGTCTGTCTTGGATGTGGCTTTATTGATTCATTGGCAGAAATGGTTAGATTTGATATCTATACTTCCATGTATACCACTGTCAAGCTCGCTGCCTTATATTGGCCATCTGCCCTCCAGTAATGTATGGGTCTTGAAAATGGCGGGATTTGTCTTCTTTTACAGCTATTTGCACTTGCAGAAAGTCTTGGAGGTTACGAAAGCTTGGCGGAACATCCGTAAGTCTTCTCGGCGCAACTGAAATTCCAGATGAGCTTATTTCAATGAATGTTTATGGCCAGTAATTGTTTTATTTGTTCTATAAAGACAAAACAGGATGTAATCAGCCTTCGTCTCGACTCATCTGAAGTTCTTAATGCCAAAATTTTTTGTTCTCCATAATTATTTTAAAGTACATAAAGTATAATGGTAACCGTTTTGGCAAATTTGAACTTTATGTCCACATGTGCTGTGCTGTGCTGTGCTCTCCTAAGTCTTGTAAGTTGGCTGGGAGACCAAAATATTGCGGTTCCATTTATGACCATTGGAGGGCATCAGAATTGCATTATATCAGAAATAGAGGTGGAAACCTTGCTGTTTATACAACTTGCAGCCCCTTTGAGACATCACATTAAGTGAGGTCGCTTATTGAGTGCAGCCTAATGGCTGGAGCATGTTATTCAAAATTACAAAATACATTTGAGTTTTCATTCCTGCATGCAAATATCAACAAGGACTGTTATCATGCAAAAAGTGATGCGCTCTGCCAGAAACTGTAGGGCAGCAGTCTCCAACCTTATTTCAGGAGAGCCACCATCATGAATTTTTCCATTCCAGCTGAAACAAAGCACACCGCCTTTCCCAGTGGAGATTTTGATGAGCTGTTCATTAGAGGAATTGGATATGCTGAATTAAGGTTGTAGTAAAAACCAACAGGATAAAAGCTCTCTGGGAACAGGGTTGGAGACCACTGCTCCAGGCCAAATAATACATTTTGGTGGCCAGTTTTGATTATATTAGAAATTCTGCAAGAAAATTGATTTGGTGTGCATCAACCTAATGCAATGCCTAGTTTGTTTGAAATCTGAAAGGTGCTTCCTTTCTGGACGTTTTCAAGGAGCCCAGCATGATTGTTTTCCAGCTGTGGAACACATTTATGAGTGACACTCCTGACACTTTTTCACCGATGGTTTTCTTTTCCTCTTCATGTTTTCCTCCTCAGTTTCCTCTGTACCCTAATGTTCCCACTGTCCTGATATTGTTCTTCTGGTTCTTTTCAGTGCAATCATGACACACGCCTCTGTTCCTGAGGACGAGAGGGCTAAACTAAGCATCAGTGACACGCTCATCCGTCTTTCAGTGGGGCTGGAGGATGTGGAGGACATTATCGCTGACGTGGACCAGGCTCTGAGTGCAGCTGTAAGTGCTTGTGACCCCTGCTTTCATCAAAGACCATTCTTCTCTGGGGATATATAAATACAAATGATACATATACTGTTTTACGTGAGGGTGGTTAGCATGTGTGCGTAAGTCCCGAACATGACGCAAATAAAATATTTGCTCATTTTCAGACATTTTGTTTGCGGCTGGAATGGCATTTGCATCTCTGTCTGTAAGCCCATGAGTTTTTGCCCATGGGTAACAATTGTTGTAGAAAGTAAACTGCTTCAGTTTTCACCGGAACAAGTTTTGCTGGTTATTTTCCTGATTTGTATGTACTGTGAAATTATAAGGGGAAATGGCTGGTGCCCTGGTGAGTTACAGTCCCTCCCTAATCATGATTTCCTCTGGGTGCTCATGAATTGAAGAAGCTGCCACTTTTTCCAGACAAGCAAACATACAGTCCGTGTGATAAATTAAGACTTTGGGCTTACTCAGCAATGAAGGCTGTCGATGGAATGTGCTGAGACTAACCGCCGTGTGGAGTCCTCAGTCATACAGTAATTATACATAACTTTACTCCAAGACTACCGTGGTGCAATATGTCTTCTCACTCATGAGCAGAAATGGCTGGCAATTTAACTTGCTGAATTTTTTGCTGACTGCAGTTTGAAGCACTCACGTGCTTTACAAAACTATTGTCATTTGGCCATTGCACAAGAGGATAATCACTTACTCGGAGGATATCCGGGTGCTTTTAACACTGCATAAGATAACCCTGGTTAATGGCATCATCTGCAGTTCCTGATTAATTGGTGCAAAGCATGATAATTACCCAGCGGTATTGAACTTCTGTGTTTTTGTGGGAATTCGTCAGCACTTTTCATGCCTCTGAAGTTCAAAATGGAGCTTTGCATCTTAATGAGTTGAATTGGACTTGCCAGGAGTTAGTCTTGCGTGATTTATGCACTTAGGTCCATAAATATCAGGACAGACACAGTTTAAGGACAGTTTTCATTGTTTTGGTTTTGTATGCCACCAGCAACAAACCAGTCAACCACCAATCGACGACAGAAACTGCTAAAGAACATTAATAGGTCTAATACTAATCACAAAAGTAAACAATTCCCTTTTTGAATGGCAGTGAGTTGGGGTACATAAAGGTTCTTGGCCAAGAGGACCTGGCCCTGGAAACATTTTGAGGCGGAGACTAATTTGTTTGATAAGCAATGTGACTAACGGCGACTATTTGTTGAATAAATCATGCAACTGCTCAAATGCTTCAGTTTTGGACATGGATGGAAATTGTGGCTAAAAATCAACAGCAGCAGATTCCGAATGATGATGTTACTCTTAAAATCAAGAGTGGACCTTTTGTGTGTTCACTCCTAAATGAAATTTTTAGGCAGTGAAACACACCTGGCAAAGGCAGAGTTGAGCATCCAATTCTACAAATACTTTTGGTTTCCAAAAAAGGAGGACTCCCTAAAGATGCAGCAGTTCTTATATTGCCCACCCAAAGTCTGATTTGTTGAACGACAACTGAAGCAGAATATCCTCACTTTGAAGAAGTATTTATTATTTAATTTCAACTCTAATATTCTATGGTCAACAGCTAAATAATAAGTTTGTCGGTTTACAAATATTTTAGGACCTAATGAACAATTTTCCTCTGCATACATCCTGCAGTCCTAGAAAATTCAGATGACCTGAAATTATTTGTATTTTTGGAGTCCAGCATAAAAGGTGCAAAGTGATATTTGTATTGTCATTCCAGGAACATCATTGTATTGGATGTCCAGGAACTTCATGGACAATCTGCTGTCTCTCATTTCTGGAAAATGGATGAAATTGAGATTGATATCTTCAAAATCCATTTTAAAGCATTTAAAGCACAGGAAAAGGGGCAGTGTGATGAGTGGTCAATTTAACTTGATGTGACGGGCTATCAGCGGTCCAAACTCATTTAGATTTCCTGAGTCATCTCTTGTGGATGGACATGAGTGTTAGTTTTTCAACAAATAATCAAACGCCTTACAGCTACTTTTAATTTTCTTTCTTTTTATCACTCTATCTCAGAAAATGTTGACATTGTAGGTTTATATTGAACATCTAGGCGTTCATTATTCACCCTTATCTGGCTGAATTATTGCAAGCTAGGCTGTTTTTGCTGAGCTCTCGGAGTTATTTTTTTTGATTAATTTAATTTTTTTTTTAATTTGGCATCTCCAATCCCACCCGAATCTGGAATATCCAATTAGGGAACTATGTAGAAGTACTTAGGCTTTTTCACATATGCAGCACCCCGTTGCCAACTCAGGAGAGCGAACACCGCTCACGGCTCTCCTGCGAAGCACGCGCCCGTTAGCCACTACTTCTTATACATTTACCAGAGTGTTCAGGTGAACACGTGTCGCCTGCAAAGCTTATGTGAAATTGTGACTACCAACTGAAAGTGTGACTACCGGACAGACAGACGCCGGACAAAGTGATCCCTATGTGCCGCTATGCTTCGAAGGCGACACAACTAGTTGAGACTTTGCAAGCTCAAGACGAGGCCGGAGGATACCGGAACATAGGCAAGCTCAGAATCTTCATTATGAACGCCTGTCTGGCCAACAGGAGGCACCAAGGGGAAATCTAAACTACATAACCCTTCCCAGCAGACCCTTCCCAATTTGCATCCCTGTAGCGCATTGACCAATTGCGTGCTATTTCTGAAAAGGGCTTGGAACAAGGCAGGGATCGAACCCTCGTTGTGATGGTCACTTCTGCTTCGCAACGAAATGCTTTCCCAAGTGAGCCATCCAGCAGCACTTACCGAGTTTTAATTGACATGAGGCAGAATGTCAATTATGGTGATAACTTGATTTGCCTGGGAACGTGTTCAAAATGCTGGTCATCATATGTGTAACACCAGGAGAGAAAAATAAACCCTTCTATATTCCAAATTTTCCAATATTTTTTTAGATGTACATACCCTATTTAACTGAGAAGAAGAGGTGTGGAAACAATCTTTTCCCTGGAACTATCAATTTACACTTCACGTTTATTGAAAAGGCTTGAAATGGATTCTCCTGCAACATTAGTCATCACTGAACCACAAAGCCAAATGTTCACACCGAGGAAGAAGACCGTTTTAAGTTAGTTTAGGGTATGGGCATTTCTATAGGACATAATCAAATAAAGTGTTTTTTTTCTCAACATTGTGTAGTCGGCATTGACAACTCCATAATTTGTCATTTGCAAGCAGCTGCATCATTTCATTTTATGTTCCTACTAACTACTTCATTCAGGTTACTATAACTTAGTAGTGCTAAAGCCCCATTGAAAAGATTTTGCCAGGAAGTCTACCATAAGGCAGACAAAATGGATTAAATATGTGTGATGGACAGACATTGTGGGACAGTGGACATGTGATGGACAGACACTGTGGGGCAGTTTTAAGATCAGCAGTAAAATCCACAACAAACAAAAACTATTATTGTATGCAATGAATATTTCATTCAGAAGAACAACAACTTGAATACTGTGCATACATCTGGCACCCTTCAACATGACTATCTGGCCTCAGGTTCATAGACAGGAGATAACATTATTTTGAATGAACACTACAGATACAAATGAGGTAATAAGAAATAGTACTCTGCTAACTTCAATGACCACATTAACAGCAAACAAGTGAAATGGCTCAGGTGGATCAAACTAAATCAATTAATATGTCATACACATTATACAGCATTGTTCATACCACTGTGATGGACAGGCACTGCGAGACATTTCCACATCGGGAATTTGTCATTTCTGGTCTTAAAGGGGACCTATTATGCTAATCCTTTTTTTAAATACATGCAAGTAATGTTATAATGTTGATGTCCATACTCAACCTCTGTAAAGCTACTAAACATAAGATACAGGGATTTTGCTGTAATCCGAGAATGTGATTTCCTGAATGTGATTTCCTCTCTGAACAGCTTGTCCCGAGATCTTCACAAGATCTGGGCAAAACTTGATGTCAGGTTGTGCCGTCCAATTAGTACAGACCTAGCCAGAGCCAATCACGGTGCTGGACCTGCCCACCCCAGAAACTATAGCAGGCACAAACAAACGTGGATCATATTACACCTTAGTAGTGTCTACACTTCTGGAAATGCAAAAGAAGAAGAAGAACCACGGATCATTTGAGGTGCTCTTTCGTCAGTATGCCTCCCAAAGCTGCTTGACTTTTTATTTATTTTTTTTTTTTTGATGCAAAGAAAAAATGCACTGCTATTTTCTCTTCCAAAAGACAATGCCACCAGAAATCAGTAGGTTAGCTTTTTTGTTTGCTCGGGGCAAACGGCCACACTCAAAGGGAATGTTAGCTGTTTGTGTTTGGCATTTCACCAAAGGCAGCTTTGTCAATAAAGGATAATTCTACGCTGCGTCTCAGCTGCTTCTCAAACCTTGAGCAGTTGTATCATTCAAGCACTCGGAGCCACAAGCTGTAAGCAACAATATAACAGCTAATAATGACGTGTAAGTGAAGCCAAAGCATTACAGGTTGCTAGCAGGATTGCTAACGATAGTTGGCAGTAACAACTGGCCTCAAATGCAGGCTTTGTAAAATAACTGAAGATGAAGCCTGGATCGGTAGCAACTGTCCATGACTCACAGGCGCGGAATCAGCCAGGTTTACCATTTTGTCTTGCTTTACTGCATAAGCCTACCTAACGTGATAGCCTGTTGAATGTGGCTGTTACACTGCGGTTAACGTAGCTAAGTTACTGTTGCTAATGTTTGTGTCCTAAATATGCAAGAGTGATATCAGGGGACTTTCTACAGAAGGTGTGTGAACATAAACCTCGTATGAAGCTAACTTTTTACACTTGTTTGTAATTTGGATGCTCGGTACAACTGTTCACCGTAACGGAACTTACTGTCTGTAAAACCTGTATTGCAGGGTAATGTTTGTCTCTGTCAAACTCTCTTAGTTACTACCTACTGTGTGTTAGTTTGCGTGACTTGTGACTTTAAAAAAAAAATGCTCCTGACTAACTTATATTCTGTAATTCTGATTGGTATGCATGTGTTACTTTGGTGAGCATTAATGTGGCAGTTTCATCACAATGTTGGCGGATTATAGCCACTACAGTTGAAGCTAACTGGAGAGGTGTTGTTTGTTAACAATGTTCGGCTGAAAAGGCTGTGGTTAGACCAGACGTAGGTTTTTCGGAGCTTGGGGTGTGTGTTTGGGTTTGTTTAGTGCTACTGTGAAATGATCATTTTACTTATCCATGACAGGGGTCAGCAGAGTATTTTGCCATTGTGTGGGCTAGTTCTATAAGGCTATTGCCTTAAAACTATCCTTAGTTTTATATCTTGAAATGCAATAAAAATTGTGTAAAGATTAGTTTTTGGCTTCAAAATTTCATCAATCCAAGAAGAAATTGCAAAACATGCTGCTGGGGTGCTGCCCCAGCCAATTTATCATAAATATAAAGAAAGAAGTAAAAGTGTGAATGTGCTAATTTTTGCAATGATTGTACATGTAGATGGATTTTTGACGGACGGACATTGTGGGACCCTTGCGTTCCCTGTGGTGCAATCAATTCAATTAGCAGCTGATCGATTACAATTACATGGTTTTTAAAAGTGGAGAATATCTGTTTCTGATTCTTTGACACATTTGAGTTGATCAGTTGGGTATAGGTCAGTTTAATTACGGCATGAATCACTGCTGATCATCTGATGCAATCAGAGGTGAACGTGATTGTCTGCGCATGTGATGGACAGACATTTTTTGGGACGGAAAGAGTAAAACTTCTCTGGTTCAGGGGCCAGTCAGAGTTTTGGGGGCAAACCTTGTGCACACATTCCTTATTAGTAGACATTTCTCCCACTATGGTATAATTGTGATAGCACTATCCAATAAGGAGAAATTTGCACTGTAATGGGCAGACACTGGGACAGAGAAATTAAGCCGTTATCTTCAGGCTGGTTACAAAGAAAAAAGACATGATGATAAGAAAATGTACGATTCTACAAAATCTATGATGAACAAAGTGGTATTCTAAGCAATTTTAAGCAGGTAATTTTGTGAATTGAATAACATTGAATTTAATGCTCAGTTCCCAAGGTAGGGTCAAATTTGGCTTTTTTTTTTCAGATTAGTATAATGCCATTCAAGCATCCTCAGTACTTGGAATCTCAAAATAGATGTAACATATTATATATCACTGGAAAGTAGAGTTCATTCCAGATCCACCGGTATCCAAATTACCACTATTCCTCACTTGTAGATAAGGTTTTTACACAGGTGTTCTTTTCTGATGTTCTTTTTCAAATGTTAAATTTTTTTTCTAGAAAATGGTCATATTTTGGAAAATAAATGGTTGCTGTAGGTACACGGAACATGCACTATACCTTGAATTCTCTTTGCTGCTTGATGGCATTGGGTGCAAAATAATTTGACCCATATCTGTCAAAAGAAGTGGATTTTAACTTTGCTAAAGCTTCAAAAGGTTGTAAACTGGAATTGATGCCAAGCATTGTGAACATGCTCCTGGGGAAAATGCTGATTACTTGTATGTTGGAACAAATTGACCTTTTTGAGATTGTCCCTTAGGTGCTCAGACTGACTCAGTGCATTTTATGTTTGTTTTAACAGCATGCAGAGAAGAACTGACCTCTGGAGAGATCTGTGGATCAGCAGTGACAGCTTTTAATTGTATGAGAACTTCCTGAGATCCACTCGAAGACATCGTGAAATGGCTGCAAGCTCAGCTTTTGCTTGATGTGCAATTATAATGATAAATCAGGGAAATGAAGTCAGCCTTTACTTGTATGAAGTTACTTGTGAACTGTATTTCGTTTTATGTGTGTGAGAATAGTCAGAGGACATTATCATATTTTGTCTGAATGCTGGAAATTTGCTCAAATTTAATTAAATCTGCTTGGTCTAGCGCAGGGATACTCGATTCTGGGCCTCAAATCCAAATATTTTCTTGGATTTCTTTCCTAACGGGTTAGTAACTGAACAGATTGGCCAGACTGTCTTCCCACCTGATTTTTAAAAACAGGGGTTTAGAGTGTGATGTAACCAAATTATTTTTCTGATGTTCTGCTGATGAAAAAACATTTTTACATGGCCTCAATACATGTCCTTGCTGCTGTGTTTTTACCATTGTTTCTTAACATCCATTAAAGAAATATTGGAATGTGGGAGCTCTTACCTAGGTACCAGTGTACTCGCTTCCGCGTAAACACAACTGTTTACTGTTTAAATTTTTGTTCAAACCGAATAAATCCAGAATGGCCTATCTATGCATTCTTCTCTTAGGTGCTGAGTGTGAAAGGTCCAATTGTAACATCAGCCTGTCGTTTCTGCACTGGATGATATGGAAGAGAGCGTCTTGTATTAGGCTGAACTAAACTGCAATTCTCTCAATTTCAAGGTACAGATGTATTCTGAGCAGTTTTTTTCTCCTGCACCATGCTTTTAGGCAAATAATTTACTAATAGAATAAAATTCCGCTGGACGTGGAGGTTTTAAATCCGAGATTAACTTGTATGGTCATTGCCGTACATCAAAAACTGTGATGTAGCAGCACAGAGACTGACTCATAGTGAGGCGCCACTGAACTCATTTGATCAAGATGAAACCAAACTGCGTCCATTGAACTTGGGCACAGGTCATCTTTGATGATCTCTGGAGAGTTTTACTTTCAGAGAAGACATCTGATGATGGCCAGCCCTGTCATGAAGTGCTTGATAGCCGGTTGTGCAAGTTATTGTGATGGCCTCAGAATGCGTCCAACTTTTTTAAAAAGAATCACAAACTGTTAAATCTGTTTCAGGTATGCAGCTGAAATGCTTGAAACCTGATACATTACAAATATGGCATCGTTACTCCACCTTATCGTTTATACAGAATGTGTACGGAATGAACACTTAATGCTTTAATTGTACCAGACGTTCCAGTGATGTGCTTAAGAAAGACTCCATTAGGCATGGTATTACACTTCACAAGAACAGCTCCTGGTTTCAGTCGTTTCATTTGGCTAGATTTTATCAAACCTACTGCAGGCCCATATAAATACCTCTAGTTATGCTGGATTTTTACATGTTTTTTTTTACTGGAAAGGTCCAAAAGAACATGTTTCTATATCAGTCATGTTCCTCTAATCATTACGTCTGAGAAATCAGCAGTGGTGGCTGGTGAGCTGAAAATTGGTGAAGCATAGAACATTCCTTGAAGCTGGCCACACAAAGTGTGGTAATACCCCAACATAGCAGCCTTGTCAATGACATGTTAGTTGTCTGAAAATTTTCCAATCGGAAAAATCAATAGGGATCCTCATCATATCACAATTGATCAACAAAACAAAAATGAAAAGAATCAAATAAAAATTGTGGTCTGTAGAGTGAGACAATATATTGAGGGCAGACTGAAAGACGCACTGGAGCGACTGCAGTTCACACCCATCCAGTGAAGTGGGCTTAACGTGCAACGATTCATTTCAATTAATATCACTCAAAGTTTAAAAATTCTCAGCTTTATTGGGTGTGTCCAGTCTTTGTTTACAGTACATGTCAAAAGTTTCGAAACGCCTGCTAATGTCACAACACTGTTTTCAGAGAAATGTAAACAGCTTAACTTCTCTGGATAATCTCAAATGGAATCTTGTAAAAGGTAAAGAGTCAGAAGTGAAAAGAATAATTTACTTGAATAGTGTCCAAAATTTTGGAATCCTCAAAGCAGCCATAGTTTGCCAGGTAAACGGACAAATAAGCTCCTACCATTTTCCAACAATTTGGGACTTATTGGGTGAAAAGGTTGATGAAAAGCACACCTCAAGTGCTGCACGTCTTTGGGAAGTTGGACAGCTGTGCAACTGTAAATTAATTATAGTCATATTACTGCCCTTATTACAAAAAAATGTGAGAATGCTCAGCAAATATAACAAATGGTGGTTTTGTTTGATAGATTCAAGAATTAGATCTCTTTTTGCAAGATAAAGGCTGCTTATTTCTTCATTTAACATACATTGTAAGAAAAATGTGGGCGTTTCCAAAATTTTGAAAGGCACTGTGGATGGTATCACGAGAAATAAAACTCATTTCGATTGAAGATTGCATTACAGTGAGCGTTATTCATTTGTGCGTTTTTGTTGCCAATTATCCCATTTTTTTGTTGTAAAACAATCATCAAGCTAAAATTGGGTAGTGGTATATGAGCTAAAGGCAAACAAGTAAGTTAACATTGTAGTTTATCTTTCTTGTAAGGCGAATAAAACCTTTTCCATTTAATTGTTGCAACACTGAATTAAAAGGGAAGCTGTGTTTTACTGCTTAATGGCTTATTCTTATCACTGTCAAACTTGTTACTCAAGAAACATGATTGATGATTGATCAAGACTTACTAGTTCTTCTCAACTTCAAATAGGGGCACCGGCTACACCTGATGTTCTTGAGTGTTTTTGGAGTTCATGTTAAGTTAATTCAAGGAAATGATTGAAATTCGGGGAAGACCAATCATTACTTTCAGGGGCTGTACCATGCTTCATCAATTTTCAGACACCAGGCACCACCGGAAACCATGATTCATAAAAAATTGTGTGGGCTGAAGTGCTCTAGGTACTTAGTTACTTGCTCTAAAAAACATGGTTTACCAAGAATCATCCATGAACTTGGTAATTTCATGCATGTACTGTATGAATCCCTGCTCAGACATTATTCACTTATTATTGTACTACAACAATCAATTTGCTGTAATATTTGCATTATTTGCTCCTTGAAATGGACAAAGATTGCTTGCTCTAACTTGCCATTGAAATGACTGCATGTAAATAAACAGCCCCACAGGGACTAAAATCCTTCAGTTATATTACTTTGAAGCAAAGGAGTTGAACGGTTGAGTCATCATGTACTTTTGTCTCCATGAAGACTTCCCAACATCACTTGAAAGCAAAGTGAGGCTGGATTGAGCTTCAATCCAACGGCCCTGGTTGCCTGTTTCTGACCATGCTTGTACTTCAGTAAATTTCATAGCTAATAAAATCACTTAAAAATAAAATCGGTAGTTTTTTATCTTTAGGTGGTGCGCACTGTCATATCTAGTGTTTCAACCATAAATATCGTTGCATTGCAAAAATTTTGCACTGTTCATTATGTCTCATCAAAGTGGGCTGCCATTCCCTCAACTAAAAATCCCACCCACAAAATCCGATGCCATCTAGAAATTTCTGCGGATGGGATGTCACTGGGCCTGAATGTTATGATTACCCCACCCCATTAAACAAAAGTTAGTACTTTAGCCATTGCCAAAAATGAAATCAGGCTTGGCTATTCCCACCTCTACCTCTGGACACGTTCCTTACCCTTACATATCCCCGCCCTGCAGCAGAGTTGTTTTTCTTTCAAACAAGGCCTGAGGCCGCAATCCAGAGATCTCCAACTGGGGTAGACAGACGCTTAGTTGGATAATTGCTAATAACTAGAGAACTGCGGTCTTCAAAATCATAAAAAGAATTTAATCAATCTATATCAGAGCTGGTCTGTTGCGGACTTAATGTGAACGCCATGAAGCTGGTATTTATGGCAGCGCTTCCAATTCGAGCAATCATCAGTACAGAAAACAATAGCCGGATCTGGCTTTTTCGCTGAAATTTCTTACCCTTCCGAGACTACCACACTTCCGGTGAACAGCTTGCTAGTGTTTAGGTCTATTGCATGCACATAATAACATTGAACGATAGTAATCTCATCTACATAACCGCTTTTCAGACCTCTCCTGGGGCCTGTTGCACAAAGGCGGGATAAGGGATTAGCCCTGGACCAGCACGGGATTAACCTGATCTCAAGCCCCATTTTGGTTGCACAGAGCGAGAAGGCTATGCCATGGCGCTAGTTACTATGGAAACAAAGTCCCCAAGCTGAGACTTCCTCCTGAGTACAAGATGAGCAGTGCTGTATGAAGGGTTACCATGTTTCAGCGCGGTCTTAAATCGCTGCGGTAACCCTTTTTTTACAGCTCTGCTGCTACTTTTCTCCGTCTTATTTAGACTGCGACAGGAAAGGTAGAGTCGTTGCCTTATTGCCGGAGACGATGTTGCTCGCTTCGCGATACTGGAATCAAACATTTTCAGGAAGCACCTTGGCATTATTTTCTGACGTTAATATTTTAATTTGATTATGCCCTCATTAGAAGTGATTAAAACCAGAGAGTAAGGTCAACTAGTCTGAAGACGTCTTCTAGATCAGACTATCATTTCAGTTTGTGCCGGACATAAAAGGGCTTGTAGCAAAATTATGGTACGTAGCCTACATAGGAAAAAATTTGTAAGCAGTTGGGTTTGCTTGGCAGTTCATCACATCTGCCCATTTTCTTGTCTCAATGTCATCTTAAATCTGTCTTGCAATGACGGCTTATTACATTCACACCGATGCCAAAGTGCATCAGCTGCTCCATTTCAATGGCACTGAAACACCTCCCGAGTTTACTTTCAATTTAGTTTAGCTTACTTTCATACTCCTCTCAAACACCTTCCACCATTCACACAGCGAAGGAGTGGCAAGCAGAGGCGTTTCAGCAACATCGTCCCTCTGTCTGAACGCGGTCTTTGAGTGAAAGTTGGCGCATGCATCTGCTGCATCTACTGGGTGTTCATGGTGGTGATCAGCGATTCTGTGATTGATCTCGGGGTCTATTTGAGATAGCCAGGTGTGCGCACTCAGCAGGATCAGTGGCACCGGGCTTCTCTTAGCCAATTCTCCTCCACCCGCTGTTGGCTTTGTGCAATCAATTAAGCCAACGTTGTGCTGTTCGGGATATGGTAATCCCCGCTTTGATGTTGATCCAGGATCTCAGACTTTTGTGCAATAGGCCCCTGGAGTACCCTACTCCTCCATGTTTTAGAACTCTCCCTGCCCCAGCACAGGTGAGTCAATCATCAGCTCGTTGATCACGAGTGAATCATTAGAATCATCCGTGCCAGTGGGGAGCGATCTAAAACACACGGGAGAAGTGGTACTCCAGGAGAGGTTTGAGAAGCACTGATCTACATTATCTGTGATTGTTGACAGAAAGGCCATAAATTATACTATAAATCATATCAATCAGCTAAATATAGTTATGGAAGGCCCTTCTTGAAACTTTGAGAAAATGACCACTCCCTTGGTGAAAGCTTTTTAATACGGCTTCTACGCTTGGCATCGCACGGTATCCGTAACCACACCAGCTGAAGTAACTTTCTGCAGCTCCGCAAGACCAGAAGCAAGTCGGCCACCGAACTATCCCATGAAGCATCGGAAATGGCGTTTGACTGCAACATCAGGGCGTTTCTTTTTCATATTGGTGATAGGAAACCATTTGTATCTTGTGCAGTAAAGTACGCCATATGTATTGGCCTATTTCCACCAAAAAATTGTAGAGAAGTAATATACAGTGGGCTAAAAAATTACTGGCACCCCTGATTGACAATGCAAGAGCAGTACAAAAAATAATTAACGATATAATTAGACAGTTCTCCCCTTTCTTACTCATTATTCGGCCAAAACTGTTGCCATGGCAACCAAAATCGATAGTTGTCATAAGTGGCGTATAACTCATGCCAACGCCAGTTAAAGTAATCGGTCAAAAAGCGCAGCCTGTACTATGTCCACAAGGAAATCTGAGTTAGGCCAATAATTTCTGTATTATTTGGCCAATACTGTTGCCATGGCAACCCAAATCGATAGGTGTCATTAGTGAAGTGTAACACATGTCCTTACCAAATATGAAAGTAATCGGTCGAAAATTGCAGCCTGTTCTGCATCCACAGCGAAATCTCTGTTTTACTTCTAATTAGCATATTTTTCTGCCAATACTGTCGCTATTACAAGCAAAATCGCTAGATGTAAAAACTGAAGTACAGCACATGTCCATACCAAATATGAGAATAATTGGTCGAAAATCATAGCCTGTAGAGCGTCCACAAGGAAGTATCTACGGACGCGGATGTGTTGGCAGTGGAGACAACACGCATGAATACACAGTAGCCGCCCGACTTCATCTGGAGCCTACAATTATAGTAAAACAGAATATACCAACGTGTGAAATACTTTAATGTATTGATGGAAAAAAACAAAAAATCATCACAATCATTCAATGCAAAATTAATCAACAAAATCAAGGTTTCCTGTAATTGGCACCCTTCATTTAGTACTTCATGCAATCACCTGCATTGCCACGCAGGGGTCCAGCGATTTTGGAGCCCAATGAATTAGCACCCCTTTTAGATGGAGGTATATCATGGATGGAGGTGGTGGTATATAATCATCACTGCACTACTGTACTTTTTTTTTTAATACAACCCCAGCTGAGAGAAACATGGGAAAACATTGATTCACGAATTTATTTTGACTTGTACTTCATTGCAGACAGGATGTAAATAAGATCTTTGATGTTATGTTCAAAAGTAAAAAAAAAAACAGTTCAAAAAATGCAATCACCATTTGACAGTCTTTTTATCTTAATTGCTGATTACTGATTCAGAGCTTAAAGAATGTTGCTGTACAACTGTAGTGAAGACCAAACACCAAAAACAACAACAACAACAACAGCAGTAAGAACGTGGCTGGGTACAAGAGAGGAGAAAAAACATTGACAAACAAGTATGGAATTAACTTCAGGTTCAGGGAAACTGTTTGACCCAATGGAGATGTCGACATTGGAACCAGAAAGGTCCAAGTCTGTTTTATTTTCCTCAACAATATTGTAAAAACACAACAAGCTTTGCATAATAGAAATGAGCACTTTGTAGGAACTCAACTCAGCCACACGCTGTGGTGCATGAGAGTATGGTTTCACGATCATCTTCCGCGATGCTCTGAGGAACTAAATGAACTTCATGGTAAGATTATGCTTAGCAAGGGTTTGAGCTTTATTTGACAGCTCTATTTCCCCCATTCTGACAGTCAGTTGGACAGAATCATCAACCTGCTGTCATAACACCTACAGTGTTCATTCAGCACCGTCCTTAACAAGGAGCACAATGAAGATGGACCTGAGGACCTAGGAGGAGCGTGGGAAAAGAGCCATCAGGGATCATAGGAGTGCCATGGCACTGAATATACAGACATGCGAGTAAGCAGTCAAGCGGGGAAACAGCCAGCAGCAACAAGCAGGGAAGCTGGCATCATAACCAATAAGCGGGGAAGCAGCCAGCATCAGCAGCAAACGGGGAAGCAGTCATCATCACTCCCCTAATGTGGTAAAACCTAGTAACGCACTTTTTGGTGTAAACGAAAAAAATCCATTCACTTTAGCGGTTGCAGAGACGTTGACCAATGTGAGCCATTCGGGCGGATGGCTTCCATTGGTCAACGTGTCTCTCCTACTCTCATCCAATCCCCTTGGTCTAGTTGACACTCCCCTGAGAGCTTGCTCTGACTCCCCGTGCTCCGCCTCGTCGCCCCCTTCCGCATTATAAACTTTCTGCAACAAGCATGTAGCTGAGTAGCAGCTAGGCAACAAGTGCTAGAAGAATGGAAAAGAAAGACAGTGACAGCAGCAAGCGGCCCCTGCTTGCCCCTGATGACCCCAAGATGCCACCAAGTACTGCAATTCCTTCACAATGATTCTTGGGGTTATTGCTTCCCTCAACATCCTCCTCCATATCCTATGGGGCAAAATGCAGTAGATTGATAGATTGCAATCTGTTCCCCTATCCTTCCTATTCGTTCATGCTCGTCAATCGGCTTATCGTGACATTCAAGATGGAGGCAACCGGAAACTACCTCAAGGTACTGCTTGCATAAAAAGTCTATTTTAATAAACTGCCTGTGCATTTTCAAAGTTCTCAGCGCCTCGTTTTAAATGTCAGGGCCCTCGGAATTCTACCGATGAAGTGTGGAGCTACTTTGAGCCTTGTTAATGATGAAAACAATTTCAATTTTCTTTGCATGGCAACGCTATGCCTAATTCACTACCATTGTAAGCCTGTTGGGAGCTACGGGTAAAAAGCCATGTATTTTGAAATGTTGCGTGCGTATGGAGGTGGGGTAATCGACAAAAGTTAGTACTCGTTATTATGTTTCAATACAGCCAAGTCAATTTCACACAGGAATTCTCCTTTAACTTCTTCAGGATAAACTCACTGTAAAAACAAAAAATAGAGAATACCCATTCTCAATGACGACTGTAGGTACTTTATTTGGTGCTTAGTAACTGCATAAATGTGTCTAACTCAATTTCCACCAAAAAGTGCGTTACTAGGTTTTACTAGATTAGGGGAGTGATGATGACTGCTTCCCCATTTGCTGCTGATGATGGCTGCTTCTCCGCTTGTTGGTTATGATGCCAGCTTCCCTGCTTGTTGCTGCTGGCTGTTTCCCCGCTTGACTGCTTACTCGCATGTCTGTATATTCAGTGCCATGGCACTCCTATGATCCCTGATGGCTCTTTTCCCAAGCTCCTCCTGGGTCCTCAGGTCCATCTTCATTGTGCTCCTTGTTAAGGACGGTGCTGAATGAACACTGTAGGTGTTCACCTCGCGTCGAGATGAGCGACCTCTACGCTCACGAATGTAGAATACGCGTGGCAGCCATGATACGTAACCGCACGCATCCTGAGCTGCAAGTATATTCCAGGCTTAAGCCAGGGGGAGAATAAGCGTAAGTGTTATTTGCATGAGAAACGCTCGGAAACGCCCCGATTTTGGCCTTGCTCCGCCCCAAGCGCGTAACTGCCTTTGGGGCGCGTAATGCACTGACTTAAGTCGAGGGGAGAATACGCTTAGGCTGAAAAGTGCTTTTTTCGACTTACGCGCATGGGAGAATAGACCCCTACATTTCCAGGGCAAAATGTCTAAACTCCTTTAAAAAATTCACCAATTTTGCCCTCCACTGTTCATAAAATCGGCTATTCCGATTTTTCAAAATTTTATAGTGATATCATGCAGGCAGATATTAATGAGTTATCTGAATTCCAGAACAATGTTGAGAACCAAGTTTTTCAGGTGTTTCATGATAATTGTAATAAGGAGTTTCCTGTTTTTTTTCGTCAAGTGCCATATCTGAAATGTTATCTGTTCTCCGTAAAGGGTGCGCTCCTGGCATGAATGGTGTTTCCACGGAGCATCTCTATTACGGTAAATCTGATGTGTTGTGCTTCCATCTCTCATCGTTTTATAGTGTCATCTTCTCTTGGGGTATTGTTCACAGTGTTTTATCACTGGAGTCATAGTGCCTATATTGAAGAAATCTTCTTTGAATCCTAATACACCGAGTAGATATAGGCCTATTACTCTAACTTTGACTTTTGCAAAGCTATCTGAGCTTTTTCTGAGGCCAGAGGAGAGTGTATTAGGTTTATCTGATGGTCAATATGGCTTTAGAGAAGGCCGTGGTACCGAGTTTTGCAACGTTATGATGAATGATATTGTGATGTATTGTAAAGACTGGCGTACACCCTTGTTTGTTTGTGGCCTGGATGCAGAAAAATGTTTTGATAGGATTTGGCACTCCGAGCTGTTTCATAAACTCTATGGTAAGTTGCCACTTGAACATTAAATGTTTTTGTATAGATGGTATGGGAAGTTAAATGCAACAGTGAGGTGGAACGACGCACATAGTTCTGTGTTCCGTGTTACTAGGGGCACGCGTCAAGGTAGTACGCTCTCCCCTGTATTGTTCAATATATTTATCAATGATCTACTTGTAGAGCTGGAACAGAGTGACTGCGGTGGTATTAGAATTGATCAGTATTTGTATAATTTTTTTTGCATATGCTGACGATATCACTCTTCTCAGTACCACAGTTACTGGATTACAAGGTCTTATTGACATCTGCGATAATTATTCTAAGACTTGGCGCTTTAATTTCGGTATTAAGAAAACACAGTGTATGAGTTTTGGTGCAACATGTTTTACTACTGAACCTAGCTGGATTCTTGGGGTGAACAGATTCCTAACACGGATACTATGGAAATTCTTGGAGTTGTATTTGATGGTAAAATGAATGGTGCTAGACATGTTGAAAATCGTATGCGATCCTGTCGGAATTCTTTCTATAGTCTTGCCAATTGTGGCATGGCGTATCCTAGTAATCTTAATTCAGAAGCCAACGCAGAATTATGGACAAGTGTCTGTGCTCCATCTCTGTTTTATGGGTCAGAGTGTATAAACGTCTGTAAGCGTAGCCTGAAATGCATGGACAGTTTATGAGGTATGTTAGTTAAACAGTGTCTTGGGTTGCATAAATATCTGCGCAGTGGCCCTCTGCTTAAGGCCCTTAACATTACCAGGGTGGATGATTACATGACAAAGAAGTATTCTAGTCTCTTTTATTGTATTGTCAAAAATAACTGCCCTGTCAGGAACCTTGTTCTTTGTCCTAGTATTATGAATGTAAAAGGCACGCTGGTTTACCGTATGGCCAATGTTGGCCTCTCTGTTTTTCAATGTGGGCTGGGAAAGTCCCATCAGAAATCTGTACCCATGGCAGGTGGTATTGTTGACTCTATTTGGGCCACAGTTTTTAAGCCTAAGTTTAATTTTAAGAACTCCTTAGAAAGGAGCATTGTGAAGCTTTTACTGTCAACTTTGCAACAGTTTTATATGTCTTGTTGTTCTGTTTATTACTCTTCTGTATCAGGAGGTAAAATTAATAATAAAATTATTATTATTATTATTATTAAAATAGTTGGGAAGCATGGGCTTACACGTAAGCTTCTTATGTTGTAGAAAGCCCTCAGTGGACGCAGATATAACTATATAAAAATAACTTTATCCTAGACCAGGGGCGTCCAACTGGTGCCATGGAGGGCCAAGAGGCTGCAAGTTTTCGTTCCATGCAAAAACTCCAGAAGTTGATTACACTGATTACATCACATTCAAGCAGAGAGAAGGGACTAATCAGTGAAGTCACCTGGTGGAGTCTTTGAGTGGAATGAAAACCTGCAGCCTCTTGGCCCTCCATATCACCAGTCTGACACTTGTCCAAGGCTGTGTCCGAATAGTTTTTTTTTATTTATTTTTTTGCTTAGGAAAGTTCCTTACTCCTAGAAAATGATCCGTAAGTATTTACGTGGCAGTCATGATAAGTGTGTTCGGATTCTTTAAATGTAAAGGAAAGGTGCTACAATGCTTCCAAATTTATCACCTTTAGCATGAGGTACACGGAACCACCTTAATTGAAAAGAAAGGAGGAAATGCTATCCCACAATTCCTCAATGACTGTCCATCCGGCCAATCACAAAAACAAACAAACATGACGGGCAAGAGGCAGGTGATTATTGTGCCAAGTGTAAGTACATTCGGATTCACTAATTAGTGTGGTTCTCTCCCTAAACCATAAAAGAGTTCCCTTTACACCTTTCCTTTACCTCATGATGTTTTACACAGAGGTTAAAGAAAAGTGTTTAGGAATTAGATAGGACGTAATTTTTAACTATTAAGACGCAGCCCTAGACTCACCTTCCCAAATGGATCTCAAACATGAAGTCCTATACACAGGAAGTCCTACACACAGTTCTCACACGCCCTCTAGTATGGAATGAAATTAAGGCCCAAAGTTCTGTGCGTGTGCACAAAAGTTTTGAACTTGTAGAAATATTTTGTGTATGTGCAAAAAAGTTTTGAGCTTGTGAAATAGTTTTGCATGTGTGTAAAAAAGCTTTGAGTTTACAAAATGGTTTTGTGTGTGTGTAAAAATGTTTTGAGCTTGTAGATATTGCTATCAAGTGGGTGAATCGCAGGCAGCGTAGGAGTAAGCTGGGAGAAGACTAGAAACACATATCCTACTGCCAGCATCGCACTGCT
Source organism: Gymnothorax reevesii (assembly GCA_029721435.1). Taxonomy (NCBI): domain Eukaryota; kingdom Metazoa; phylum Chordata; class Actinopteri; order Anguilliformes; family Muraenidae; genus Gymnothorax; species Gymnothorax reevesii. The sequence goes on from CM056575.1 coordinate 97,485,156, forward strand.
ACAATATGGGGGCCTGTGAAATCCATTGCTCAGTTTAAAGCCAACACATCAATGTCCAAGACATATCACTGTTTCCACATCCAGCTATTGCTGACGAGAATATATGACTATGACAAAACAGTAGAATAAAAACAGAAATCAATGAGCTATGGATTTCTCCATAGACACAGGGGAGAAATAGCATCAGAACCTTTTGGCCACTGATTTTGGACAGTTTGACTCTCTGTGACGGTGGGTAACCTTATGATTGGCTATTCAATGGGCAACGCGCTTATTGGCTAGTGTTACCCACAGGAGTAAAATAGGACCATGGTACATAACTCGAGGTTCGTAAATCTGGTTTGTGCTTGTAAAGAAAAGTTGCACGCGAAGGTAGGAAATTTGAGCGTATCCGGACACATGCACAAAACTATTTCACAAGCTCAAAACTTTTTGCAAATGCACAAAACTATTTTACAAGCTCAAAGCTTTTTTTTAAACATGCGCAAAAGTATTTTACAAGCTCAAAACGTTTTTACACATGTAAAAAATATTTCTACAATTTCAAAACTTTTTTTACATACGAACAAAACTATTTCACAAGCTCAAAACTTTTTGCAAATGCACAAAAGTATTTCACAAGCTCAAAACTTTTTTACATATGTACAAAATATTTCTACAATTTCAAAACTTTTTTTTACACACGGACAAAACTATTTCACAAGCTCAAAACTTTTTTACACACAAAATATTTCTACAAGTTCAAAACTTTTTTGCACACGCACAAAACTTTTGGCCCCAATTTGATTCCATACTCCAGGGCCAACAGGAAAAACTGCCCTTAGATGGGAACCTAGGATACCAATGTTGATACCATGGTGCAGCATCTTACATTATTCTACCGTAACTGTAACTGTCAATAACCGATGCCGTAATGAGGTCATGCACCAGATTAAAATGGAGGTTAACCAGCATCAGCTTTAAGTGCATTTGGATAGAGCAAATACACTTTTGTCTTGGATAATGAGATCTAGACCTCATTTAAATGTTTAGATGGAGTCATTATAAAATTATAGAAAACTGACTGTCACAGCAAAGCCTCCAGTAACTCCGATCTGACTCTACATCGATTCTGTCAATACCGTTATCTTCGGGCAGTGGTTCCCAAAATGGGGGGCGCAGAGCAATTGCAGCGGGGGCGCGGGGTGCGGGAAGCAAATTTTTTTTTCCCCCCACTAGAGTTCCGGACACCAACGGAAAATTATTTGCATACAGCAAATGAGCAACCTTGTTCTGGACCACCAAAGGAGTGTCTTGAGACAGTTTCATTTTTTTGTCTTTACTGGCCTTACATCGAGACTGCACAGTCCTCTCGCTGCCCAGAATACTGCGGTTACATCGTAAATGCCTGCCTTACTCTCAACATAACTGTTGGCCAAATCATTCATCAAGCCTGCCATTTTCATCAATAATTTATTATGTATGTAGTTGTTCAAATATTTGAAGCTGGTAAAATGGTTACAATCAATGTAGTCTTGCAATACCCAACTCGCCGCTTTTTTATCCTGCGCTGATCTGGCATATTAATAATAAGAATAACGAAGAAATAACCAAGATTGCGTCAGCTTATTCTCGAAAATATGAATGCTCTGCAGGCCAACAGGTTATTTTTATCTGGCCACGCTACTGAACATTATGAACATATCGGCAGATTTGGCAAGTGGTGTTGAATTTTTTTCGCGCTTTGCTGTCGGCTGTTAATATAGGTTGATTATGGTGCTTTGTTTCTGCATCATGGAAACATAATTTTAAATAGACGGCTATACTCAGACAGAGGGGTGTGATACAGCCTAATGATTTTATACTTTAAAAGAGGTTTTGAATTATTAAATCTTCATGTCCTTCATTTGAAAATGCGGTGGCCGTTTCCAAACCTGCCAATCTTTTTTTAAATTTTCCAGCCAGGATTGATAAAATCATCAGTTCAGAGCATTAATATTGTCTAGAAAAAGCTGACGCGATGTCGGTTATTTTTACATTATTAGCGCAAGGCCAGTGAAGAGAGAGAAAATGTAACTGTCTCAAGACACTCCTTCAGAGGTCCGGCACAAGGTCGCTGATTGGCTGTATGCAAATGGTTTCTGTTGGTGTCCGGAAAATACATTAATAGCAATGTTGTTGAATATAAAAAAAGAATAATATAAACAGTAATATAAATTCAGAGATCATTTTAACAAAATAATAGAATGGGACATGTTTGTGCAAGGATAGAGAGCACAGTATACTATTACCGATAAAAAAAACTGCAGAAATTGTGAATGTTTTCAATCAATGTGTACTTCCCTATCCACATCCTCCTGTGATGACATTGAATCAGAACTCAGAGAATTCCTCCTCTTCCACCATTATAGCCAGGAATAAAAGCTTCCAGCAAGTATCAAAAGCATTCAGCTGCTACTTGTATACTATTATGCTTCAGGGTTTCTTGCTCCTCCCACTGAAACTCTAGATCCCAGGAACTTCCTGAATTGTTTAAATACTCCAGATCCAGAGAATCTCATCACCAGAACCTATATAATAATAATAATGCAACAATTTTATATAGCGCTTTTCTGCTTTCTGGGCACTCAAAGACGCTTCACAAGGATACATTATTCATTCACTCACACATTCACGCTCTGGTGGTAGTAAACTACATTTTTGTAGCCACAGCTGCCCTGGGGCAGACTGACGGAAGCGTGGCTGCCAGTATGCACCTACGGCCCCTCCGACCACCACCCAACATTCACACACAGCCATACAGTATTCCTATATTGCATTATTTGTGGGTGGGGGAAACCAGAGTACCCCAAGAAAACTCACGCGAACACGGGGAGAACATGCAAACTCCACACAGAAAGGCCCCAGGCCGGATTTGAACCCGCAAGGTAGTAGTGCTAACCACTGTGCCACCGTGCCGAAAAGAAAAGTATACTGTAAGGGCCCCAATTTGGTATGACATATCAGACAGCAAGGGATGACAGACAAAATATTAAAACTTTAATAGATTTAATAAAACAAAGACTGACCAAGATTGAAATAAAAAAAATGAGATGATTACAGTCCCTAACTGAGATGGGGTTTCTATGTTGCCATGTCCTGGGACAGGAAAATGCTCCAACACAGGCAAAAATCCACAAAACGAGCTTCACAGGTCTTGTAAAGAGTGACAGGTCTGGTCAAATGTATCCTTTCACTATTTAGGGCCCGAGCCGTCTGCGGAGGGCCCTATTGAAATCGCGCTGTTTATTATTATACTGACAAACTTCCAACGCAACACTCAGGTTTATTGCAACACGTCATTTTCTTACGATAAATTAAACAATAAATAACAAATATTAAGATTTAAATCAAAAACACAGTTTTAGAGTCAGGAATGAAGAACAGATTTTTCCTGGTTTCCAATTCATTTCATCAGTTGAAGGCGCAATTCTGGATCACCGAAGTCAGTATCTTGTATGGCCTCCTCTGGCTTCACACACAGCCTGGATTCTGCGATGCATGGAGTCAATCAAATGCCGAATTTCAGCCTGTGTAATGCGGTCCCATTCCTCCTGGAGTGCTTGACGCAACTGTTGGACTGTGGCTGGTTCTGGATCACACTTTCTCACCCGGCGATCCAGAATATCCCATAGATGTTCTATAGGGTTTAAATCTGGGGAATATGCAGGCCAATCAAGACACTGAGCATTATTCTGCCTCAGGTAGTAGTGACGGACTCTGGCGACATGTGGTCTCACGTTATCCTGTTGCAGCGTTAGGTGTAGGTGACGGACGAGTGGAACTGCGACAGGGGTAAGGATGTCGTCACGGTAACGGGTCGCACTGAGGTTTCCATCCATGAAAATGAGGTCTGTCTTGTGTCTACTGCTTATTCCAGCCCAAACCACCACACTGGGTCCACACCGTGTCTGGGGGCACGTTGTTGATCACCGGTGCTTCCTGTTTCATTAAACCGGCTCCAGAGACGTGATATGGTCGACACGTGGACGCCCAGGCTCCTAGCAACCCGTCTTTGCGACATTCCACCACTGAGCATACCAAAGGCTTGCTCTTGCTGATTTTGACCTAGGCGCAGTACGGTCACACGTTGACCCTGAATAATGCAAAGGAATATTTAAGTTGCCCGTTGCTACGGCTATTTATTGACCAAATTCTCGAAGGATTGGTCGTTGAGTTCTACTCAACCTGACGGGATAGGCAAATTTCTACACAATGTCCAATCTAACGGAACAAGCTGCCAACACAACAAAATCAAAACAATTTTCTGAGCTTTAAAGTTGATGTATCATGGCTCAAAACCAATATCCCATTTCATGTACACCAAATATTTCAAAATTGTATGTGTTGCGTTGGAAGTTTTAGTCATTGTATTATTCATTTATTTGTTTTAATTATTTCTCTGATATTTCAAAGGCCAATTTCGCCCCTTTCCCAATTGTGAAAACGCGTCTAACTTTCCACATTCATCCGGCAGGACCCGACATTCGATATTTTTGGGGGCTCTTTTATGGTTGATGCAAAATGCCAAAATAGCGCCCCTTAAACACGTTTCAAAATTCCCATAGTGAAATTCGGTTACTTTCTCGTAGGCAGACAAAATTCGGTAATCATATGCATCATACCCAAACGTACACAAAAACTCACTACAGCCATGCCCTAAACCCAACAGAAAGTTGGCCATTTTGCTTTGAATTTTTGAATTTTAAAATGAACTCCTCCTGGGGATTTTTTCCGATCTACTTCAAATTTGGTCCAGATCATCTAGAGAACAAGCTGAAGAAAAGTTGTGCTCTGCGTTTCTGTAGGTCAAAGGGCGTGGCTGCTAGGGCTTGACAAAGTTTGGCGACTCGATAAAAAAATTTCAAAATGCTCTCACGCCCATATACTTGATCTTAGCAGCTTCAAACTTGCTGGACATTATGAAGTCTCCGCCCTAAATGTCCCCATTTCATAACATTTCACGTTACTAATAGCGCCCCCCGGTGGTAACAGCAAGTGAACAGTTTTTACTTTGAAAATAAACTCCTCCTCCGAATTTTGCCCAATCAACTTCAAATTTGGCCCAGATCATGTAGAGAGCAAGCTGATCAAAAGTTGTGCTCTGCATGTCTGTTGGTCAAAGGACGTGGCTGCTAGGGCGTGACAAAGTTTGGCGACTCGCCAAAAAATTTCAAAATGCTCTCACGCCAACACACTTCATCGAAGCAGCTTCAAACTTTCTAAAAATGATGACTGCTTCGCCCTGAACGTCTCAATTCAATTACTTCCCACAGTACTAATAGCGCCCCCCGGTGGTAACAGGAAGTGATCAGTTTGGTTACTTTGTTGTAGGCAGACGAAATTCGATACACATATGTACCATACCCAAACATACAAAAAAGTAATTGGAGCCACGCCATAAACCCAACAGGAAGTCAGCTATTTTGAGTTGAATTTTTGAATTTTCAAATGCACTCGTCCTAGAATTTTCCACCGATTGACGTCAAATTTGGTAAAGATCATCTAGAGACCAAGCTGATCAAAACTTGTGCTCTGTATATCTGTCCGTCTAAGGGCGTGGCTGCTAGGGCATGACAAAGTTTGGCGACTTGGCAAAAAAAATTCAAAATGCTCTCACGCCATCATACTTGATCATAGAAGCTTCAAACTTGCTAAAGATGATGATAGCTTCGTCCTGAACTACATGATATAATAACTTCCCATTTTTCGATTAGCACCCCCTGATGGTAACAGGAAGTTACCAGTACGGTTACTTTGTCGTAGGCAGACGAAGTTCAATTCCCAAATTTTTCATACCCAGACATACAAAAAACTCATTGCAGCCACGCCCTAAACCCAATAGGATATCGGCCATTTTTATTTGAATTTTTCAATTTTAAAACAAACTCCTCCTAGGGTTTTTGACCCATTGACTTCCAATTTGGTACAGATCATCTAGATTCTAGCTTGATCAAAAGTTGTGCTCTGCATGTCTGTCGGTCAAAGGGCGTGGCTGGTAGGGCGTGACAAAAATTGGCGATTCGCCAAAAAAATTTCAAAATGCTCTCATGCCAACATACTTCACCATAGAACCATCAACCTTGCTGGAAATGATGACTGCTACTCCCTGAACGTCACAATATAATTACTGCCCACTTTACAAATAGCACCCCCTGGTGGTAACAGGAAGTGACCATTTTATACTTTAAAATGCACTGATGACACAGTTGAACCCATCAACTTCATTCCCCTTCTAAAACAGGCAGAACAAGTTGTTGAAGCTACAAGTAATGGTGTTATTGTAGCAACGTAGAGTAGATGGATCCCTTCATATGAAAATACGTTTGTGTTTTTGATGTCTTTACTTAACTCGTATCATCATAAAAATTGATAGACAGGTCAAGGATGGCGAACTGTTAAATCTGATCGGGGCCTCACCCATGGGGGGAGCAAAATGTCTGTATTGCACCCTCTTGTGGAAACAGGAAATGCCATATTTTACATTGTCATTGGCCGATTTGCTCGAAACTCGCATTTTTGCTGACTGTCTGCCCCTGAATGCACCTGCCCACATTTGGTAACACTCAGAGCACCCCGTGGTGCATGAACTATCAACTGCTTTGTCCGATTCGGGCAAAACTTTATCACAGATTGGTGCCTGTACTTTACCTGTCCACTGGTCGTGAGTGAACACCTGTGCCCTACAGGATCCCACCACTACCCCAACGTGCACAAGGGCGCGAGGGCCTGTTCGACGCTGCTTGCAGCTTTAATTCTCCTTGCAATTTCTCCTACTATTTTACTCTCTCAATTTTTCTCCTTATATACTCTTTTCCAGGCCCCTACCACCTTCCAGACTTTTTTCAATTCTCTGGGACTTTCCCCTCTGAGGCATGCCCAGGACATGCCCAAAACCTAGCTCCAGACTGGGCTTAACAAAAAAATGTCAATACTGCCATCTAGTGGCTTTTTTTTCCCCCACATTACAATACAATATCTAGCAGCAGTTGAAGAATCACTTTGAAAATCTCAGTAGCCTATACATGTACCGCTGGTCTGAATAAAACATAATGTGCTACATACATATATACTGAGTACAAATGAAAATGCACCACTTGAAAAAAGTCAATATTTAAGTTCAAATGAACTTCAATATAATTTTTATACAACAGCAACACTACAGTGACGTCACCCGACATGCCAGGTGCAAGAAATGTGAGAATTTCAAGTTAGCTGTAACGCAAGGCAATTTTTTGCAAAAACGCAACATCTTGCACGCACACCACGGGAAAAATGAATTTCACTCTGAATTTGTGCACATATTGCCTTTAAAAGCATGTGAATCCAAATAAAATTTCACTTCTTCACTGACACTTGTGAAACGTCGACACTATGCCGCGACTTACAGCCCCTGAACGGGAACGTGCCATAGGCATGCTTCAAATTGGCGCCAGCACCAGGGAAATTACCAGACGACTACATTGCACACACACAACGATCGCAAGACTCCATCAAAGGTTTCTGCAAACGGGGAGCACTCGGAACCGTCCTCGACCGGTTCAACAATGTGTGACAACAGCACGTCAGGACCGTCAGATCATATGGGATCATGTCCGAGACTGAACACTACCAGCGACAAGAATGGCTGCTCAAGTCCAAGACGTGGATTCATTCACCCCAACACTGTACCGAACCGTCTGCGAGCTGCAGGCCTGTGTGCAAGACGTCCTTTTTTTTTTTTTTTTTTTTTTTAAATTTAGCATCTCCAATCCCACCCCAATCTGGAATGCCCAATTGGGGAACTATGTACAAAGCTTGCTCGTATGCGACCCCTTGCTGCCAACTCAGGATAGTGAGACAGTTCACGGCTCTCCTCCGAAGCACGTGCCTGTCTGCCACTGATTCTTATACAGTCATTGGTTGAATCTTCGCAAGTTCAGAACTAGGGCGGAGGATACCCGGACATTAACCAACCCAGAGTCTTCCTGACGAGCGCCCGTCTGGCCAATAGGAGGCGCTGGAGCAACGAACAAAGCTGTTATTGTATACCCAAATCCGGCAGTCCCTTCCCAATTTGAAACACTGTAGCGCGATAGCCAATTGCGTGCTACTCTGAAAAAGCTGCCAACCCCTGCCGGTGGGTACACCGGGGCTCGAACTCGCGACGTGGTGATCACCTCTGCACTACAGAGCAGTGCGTTAACCATGTGAGCCACCCGGCATCGCAAGACGTCCTTATTTCGGCCCCATATTGACGGATCGTCACCGAAACCAGCGTCTACAGTGGGCAAACAGGCACCAGAATTGGCAACTACGACAATGGCACGGTGTCATCTTTTCTGACAAGTCACGATTTCACTTAAGGAACGCAGATGGCCGTATACGTGTTTGGCGGAGACGTGGTGAACGTTATAACGCTGATTGTGTCCTTTAAACGGACCGTTGGGGTGGTGGCAGCGTTATGGTGTGGGGTGGAATAAGCTACCGTCAGAGAACCCCTCTCCATATCTGCAGAGGAAGGGTGAACGGGGAAAGGGTCTACTACCGGGACCAGGTGCTGCAGAACCATGTTGTGCCGTTCTTCAACCAACACCATGATGTCCAGACGTTCCAACAGGACAACGCTAGGGCACACACTGCAAGGGTGTCCATGAAATTGGACGACGTCTTTCACGTCGACGCCAGATGGACAACATCCGAGAACTTGAGGTTGCCCTTGTTCAGGAGTGGAATGCTATCCCTCAGAACACTATCCAGAGACTGATCAACTCCATGCGACAACGATGCACCGCATGTGTCAATGCAAATGGCGGTCACACCCGTTATTGACTTTCCTGTTTGACCCCTACACCAGTTAATCCTCTCTCGCGCATTAACATTATCGTGAATGAAATTGAATGATGTTTACATGTCTTCTTAAATCATTCATTATCTCAATCACATATCAATCCGTGGAGCTATTCCAAATTTCGTTAGTGGTGCGTTTTCATTTGTACTCAGTATAGATTGTAATTTTGCATTTATTTCAGGTCATGAAGTTGAGGGAGATAACTCATTATGTTTTCTGTTTAATAGCCTCTGTTTGACGATGTTGGTTTATTCTTGAACATTTATACTGTAAATGCACCGTAGAATGTTTTCTGTGCACGTCTCATTGTGTCAAATAAAGCAACCAATTTCTCGATTCACATGTCAAATTATAGGCTATTTAAAGCGACGCCTTGTTGCAGTACCCGGAAAACGACAGAGCTCACATTCCATGTCTTTTTTCCTTCCATTGGAATTAGTTAAGTGTAGCCTACAGTAATTATTAGTTTGATATTTGTTTGGCGTATAAATTTTGCCTCTGTATGTACAGTTTGATGGATTTAGTTTGAATGGATATTCCTTCTTCTGCGATCAGACAGTCTTATGTGCGACGACGCTTCTTGATTTTCATTCAGACACGCGCTCCTAAATAAGGGGAAATACCACGTATCTTCTCTACTACATCTTGCTTGCTGAATGATAATGAGCAAAATTATGTAGACTATGAATTTTAAGGAATGATGAACGGGCCTAAAGCTGCGGATTAAAAAAAATGACTCCTTTTCCATTTTGACTTCTAGAACTCGCGGCCTTTGTATTATCTAAGCCGTGGCTTCTTTCACGGGTGGCATGAAACGCTTGAGTGCAAAGGGACATCTACTCATTAATCAAGTATAGGATCATAAAAATAATTTCACGCAGAGTTGCATTGTTAGCAGAAGAATTTGGTTTTTCCTTTCTGTATTTGTGATAATATAGTGTAATGCAAATACAAGCCACTAAATGGCAGTATTGACCTTTTCTTTTGAAAAGATAACTGTTGATAAGATCATAAAACACTTTTTTCTGGCCTGGACTTCGGAAAGAGGTTTCCAACTTTTGCAAAACCTGTCATACTTGTCAGGTAGTTGGAAAACGCCAGTTAGACCCACCTGTAGCTCCATTGCAGCCTATCCCAGCATTTGGGGAGCCCTTCTCCAAGGTCATTGTTGATTGTGTTGGTCCATTACCCAAGACTAGATCTGGAAATCAGTACTTGTTGACAGTCATGAGTGCATCTACCAGATTCCCTGAAGCCATACCTCTACGCAACATCAAGGCAACTGCAATCTGGAAGGCTTTGATAAAGTTCTTCACGTTGTTTGGCCTTCCCAGAGAAATTCAGTCAGACTAAGGTTGCAATTTCACTTCCGGATTGTTTCAGCAGGTAGTGTATGAACTAGGTGTGAAGCAGATTCTTTCTAGTGCGTATTATCCAGAGAGTAAGGGTGTCTTAGAGCGGTTTCATTCCACTCTCAAGACAATGATGAGGACTTATGACCATGAGAAAGACTGGGATGAAGGTGTTCATTTGCTGTTGTTTGCCGCTAGAAAAGCAGTGCAGGAGTCTACTGGATTCATTCTGTTTCAGCTAGTGTTTGGCCATGAAGTGAGAGGACCTTTGCTGTTATTGAGTGAACAATGGCAAGAGAAAGAGTCACATATCAGTCTGTTAGACTATGTTGGCAAGTTCAAGGAAAGGCTGTGTGCAGCTTGTGACCTAGCTAAAGCGAACATGAAATCAAGTCAGGGAAAAATGAGAACTTGGTATGATCATAAAGCTAGAAGCCGTGAGTTTAAACCAGGATACAAGGTTCTTGTGTTGTTTCCCTTGCAGTCCAATCCATTGCAGGCTAGATTTCATGGTCCTATGAAATCCTGGCAAAACTCAATGATCTCAATTACAAAAGTACATTGTTAAGACTCCAGGTAGGAGAAAGCCAAAACAGGAATGCTAGGGTTGCAGCTGTCACTTCAGATCCTCCTATGGTCAAGACGTGTGAAGATGAGGGGGAGTTTCAAGATGATGAGCCTAGAATTAAAGCTGAAGTTCTTTCATGTAAATTGGCAAATTCTGAAGTGCTGCAAAATCTTGATGTAAAACTCCAGCACTTAGAACCCTCACAGAAAGATCAGTTTGAGAGGTTGATCAAGAAATATAAAGATCTATTTCCTGATGTTCCAACGAGAGTTTCTATAGCTTCTCATGATGTAGATATTGGTGACGCCAAACCAATTAAACAGCATCCATACCGGATGAATCCTGAAAAGAGAAAGATTGCTGAGAAAGAGGTAGAGTACAAGTTAGAACATGATATTATCAGACCCTCCAACTCAGACTGGAGTTCACCCTGTGTGCTAGTTCCAAAACCTGATGGAAGTAGTAGATTCTGTGCAGTGTAATGTGAATATAGGCCACCGGATGGCAGTATTTACCTTTTTTTTATTCAGCTCAGACTAGAGCTATGTTTAGACATGTCCTGGACATGTCTGGGGCAAGTCCCCGAAAATTAAAAAAAAGAGGTCTAAATGTGGGTGGGGTCTGCAAAAGAGTATATAAGGAGTAGAATTGGGACAGTAAAGTAGTAGGAGAAATTGCAAGAAGAAGGATACATGTGACCAGACCTGTCATTTCTGTTCAGAACCTGAGAAGTTTCTTTTGTGGATTTTTGCCTGGATTTGAGCATTTTTCCTAACCCAGGACATCACCACGCCACCCCAAAACAAGGGACTGTAAATATTTCTGTTTTTTTTTATATATAATCATCTTGGTCAGTTTAGTTAGTTGTTGTGTTTAATTAAATGTGTTTGAGTTTTAAAATTGTGTCTGTCATCCCTTGCTGTTGCTGTTGTGTTGTAGATTGTAATAAGAAATTGGGGCCATAACAGCAGATTATCGCAAAGTCAGAGCTGTAACTAGAACTGATGTGTTTCCAATACCTAGTATTGATGATTGTATCAATAGAGTAGGGCAAGCAAAGTTTCTGACCAAGATTGATTTATTGAAGGGTTATTGGTGTGTGCCTTTAACTGAGAGGGCCAAGAGCATCTCTGCTTTTGCCACACCATCTGGGTTGTACCAGTATGAAGTCCTACCCTTTGGCATGAAAAATGCCCCAGCCACATTCCAAAGGATGATACAGTCTACAATCGCCAGATTCTTCCCAAAAAGTACGTAATATTGTGATATTGTTTTCTAAAATCAAATAAATCATACCAATAAATGAATATTGTTGTTTTGATTGCAGCAAAGTGAAAATTGAAATATCAAAACAAGAATACAATTCTGTAAAAAAGAAAATGTCAGTCTCAATTTCATAAACGAAAGGTAAACTTTCAAAAAGAAACAAAGGTTGCAATCACAATCATTAGTGCACTGGTAGCTTTCTAAGATTAACTACCCATAATATCAAACAACATAATAACGTTGACTACCAGATTTCTCAAACGTAGGCTGCAAATATAAATGAAACAATGGACCTTCACAAGTTTGGGTTTACGAGCACATCAAACACTAGGGGCTCTAATTTCTTGGCGCAGTGCTGGTGGCGAAGCGTGGCGCAGCCCATGCAGTGGTAATTTCGTCCGGCGCAGCCCGCGTAGTGATAATTTTGTAAGGTGCAACACCGTGTGCTGACGAACGTGCGCCAAGATGGGTGTGGCGGCGTAGTAGGGGGAGGTGTCACTTATTCATCAAGACGCAGTGACAGTTTCGTAGAAAAAGTCTTCGCTGCAGTTGCGCAGAAAGCTGACCATGACACATGTCTCTGCAAAAAACATGAGAACTTGCAATTCATTGCCAATGCCTTGCAGAGCTAAGGGTTACTGTTCTCAAGAAACATCGAGAAAATGTCTGAAGCAACCATGTGAGACCCGAAAGCCAGGGTCTGTGCTTACGGTGAGGGAAGTGAATGCCTCCTAACTTGCCACCCGATGCTAAAGACTCCTGGGAAAGAGATCATTAGTTTATCTCAGTGGATGACAGAGAAGATCACGGAGGATGAGCAGGTGTCAACAATCACAGTGAAAAGGGAGATAACAACAACAACAACAACAACAACAACGGAGCATGACCTTTACTCAAATTTCCAGGAGAGGCTTTTCCATTTTAGGCACCATGTCTTCAATATTAAATGGCAGTTTGATGCCTACAGGGAGCTCAGGAGGAGCCTGAGGCACAACGAGTCCCTCTTGCATATAGATTTTAGCAAAAATTACTCATGCAAGTACAGCAAAGAAATACAATCTGTGCATTTTGGAGGCTCACACAAGCAGGCCAGTGTGCACACCGGAGTGCTTTACACCACTGGTGAACAAGCGCTACACACCTTCTGATCCACATCACCCTCCAGAAGACACGACCCTGCGGCTATCTGGGCCCACCTTGATCCAGTTCTGAAGGTGGTGAGAGAAAGATACCCTCAAGTCAGCATACTTCATTTTTTCAGAGACGGGCCTGCAAAGCAGTATCGACAAAAGGGTAATTTCTTCTACTTCTCAACAGAACTCAACAAGTATGGCTTTATAGAAATAACATGGAATTTCTTTGTGGCTAGTCATGGGAAGGGGGCACCCGATGGTGTGGGTGGGGCCCTAAAGTGGTCAGCAGACCGGACTATAGCCCATGGAGGAGACATTCCTGATGCCTAGAACTTGTATGACCAGCTGAAAAGCCTGGACACATTTGTCAAACTTTTCTTTGTCCCAGCGAGCAATATTGAATCAAAATAGGGCCACAGGCCCTGTAGCTCACCTGAATCAGCTGTAGTTACAACAAAATTACGTTATTTGGGCAAGTTTACAGCTGAAGGTCAAAGGTCAAAATTCAAAATACGGAAAAACCTTTTATAGGCATGTGATGTATCTAGCTACATACTACCTACATGACAAATTTCAGCTGAATATATGCATAAATAGCTTTCAGATGGCCAGTTATGTGATTTTCAATATGGCCGGTATGGCGGCCATATTTAAAATTGAATCAGAGCGCCTTGAACAAATTTAGTGTCCTATTGGGTGGGAAGATACTTGTCAAGTTTCAGCTTCTTTGGTCAAGTAGTTTTGGAGAAGAAGAGTTTTAAAGGTTTCAGTGTAACTTAGAGGGGTCATACAAAGTTGAAGGTCAAAGCAAGGTCAAAATTCAAAATACAGAAAAACTTGTATTATATGTGATGTATCGTGCTACTTACTACCTACACAGCAAATTTCAGCTGAATATGTGCACAAATAGTTTTCAGATGGCCAATTATGTGATTTTAAATGAAATCGGAGCGAAATGCCTTGAACAGAACTTCGTGTCCTCATAGGCAGGAATGTACCTGTCAAGTTTCACCTTCATTGGCCAATTAGTTTCGGAGAAGATGATTTTGAAAGATTTCAATGTAACTCACCAGGGTTGTATAAAGTTGAAGATCAAAGCAAGGTCAAAATTCAAAATACGGAAAAAGGCGTATGATATGCGATGTATCTTGCCACGTAGTAACTACATAGCAAATTTCAGCTGAATATGTGCATAAATAGCTTTCAGATGGCCAATTATGTGATTTTCAATCGGAACGGAACGCCTTGAACAAACTTTGGTGTCCTCATGGGTAGGAAGATACCTGTCAAGTTTCAGCTTCATAGGCCCAGTGGTTTCAGAGGAGAAGATGTTTACGGACGACGACGACGAACGACGACGAATGACGGACAAACAGGCCTTGACATAAGCTCGTTTAACTTGGTCGTCAGCTGAGCTAAAAAACTGAGGTACCAGCAATAACTGCCATAAAAGGCACAATGAGAATCTACCAAGCTATCAGTTTGACACCCGGCCAAATGAAATGGAGACATTTCATGTCTGTGTAAAAGGGAAGAAGATGTTTTGGACTGCCCCTGCTTTAACCTTCAAGAGATCACTCTAGCGAATGTTCCTGTTTCATCTGACGAGTCCCCAGAATGTGGAAAGACAACAGATAATCCGAGGAGACTAGAAATGATTGAGGTAAAGCACACGGGAGAGTGGTGCGTCGTTAATTACGTCAGTGAACCATACCCGGGTGTCATCATGGATGCAGAAGGGCACAGTATGAAAGTGTATACACCACCATGGCATAATCAAGTTCCATTGGCCAAGTCTCCAGGATGATATCTGTTGGTACCATGACTGGCAGGTGCCTAATACCAGAACCACAGGCTCTGAACAAGCGTTCTGTAAAGATTGAAGCGTCTGCATGGAAGTATGTGGAACAGCAACTGCGAAATTGAGCCATGTCTCCAAAGAAAGGGAGAGACTGTTTGGATATGTTTCTCAGTGATCTTTCTGTAATATTCTGTTTTTTCAAATCAACCATTCTCCACTTAAAAACATTTTTCTTCTTGTCCTACAGTTGAATTTTTGACTTTCACTGTGTAGAATGATGTCCAGAGTTTAACACTAGAAAGCCACATTAATGGCGCGTTTTGGGTATCATTATTCAGTGGCTGCATGCAGCTAGAGTGGATCAAAACCAGTCTGTTAAACTGGTAATTTCCCCCTACATGGAAAAAGGACCTCTGCCATTTTTTATTTTTTTTTACATAATTTCCTTTAGATTTATAGCATTTGAGGCCATTCAGTGACATTTCACAACGTGTCTACCCTGTTATGCCCAAGGTCCACCCTGTCATGTCACTTTCCACCCTGTTATTTTCATTTTCTATGAAAATAAACAAATTATTTTCACAAGTTGGCAAAATCTTTTGTGTGATTCCTTTATAAACAAATGAGGGCCAAATAGTTTGTTTGAAAGTTTGCCCAGATATCTTTGTTGTTAGATTTTATTGTAGAAAAATAAGTGCAACTCACAGATTTTATAGAGAAACAAATAGTTTTCCATTATTTTATTATCCAAATACTTTTCCCATTAACTAAAATATATTGATGATAAAGGGACTAAATAGCTTTCTGAAAATGTACATTTTATAATCAGTATGTAATAACAATGTATTCACTCCACTTTGAAATTGTCTATGGCAGGGTGGACATATTTTGCTGTTTGCATGTACATTGTCTGCTTGCAGTTAATTTATAAAAAGTGTGGGAGCTTGACCAATATGCATTTCTAACAGCATAAAATCTACTTAATACAATGAATATGAAGTTCAATGGAAAATCTCAGCTTTTTTTTTTTTAGGGAATTGGGGAAGTCTCAAAGGCACTTTATAGTGATATTGACTCAGCAGGTAGTTCGCAGTCATATCAAGACTCGGATGAGCATACTAGCAATGCTATTAAGTATTGCAATAGCTGCCTGTAGGAAATTCTAAAGCCTTGCAGGCAAGATATGTTCAGGGCTGTGCACCCAGGAGATGAGCTTGCTTGTGAAAAATGCGACAATACACGCACATCTTTTAAAATCAAGGAGAAAAAAGGAGAAGCATTGAAACATTGCCATGATACCAATTTAAGACTCCACAGATCATGTTTAAAAGTGTGACATTTCACTAATTCTGTTAACGAAAGTGGGCCAATGGAAATATTGGTCTGGCCCTTTCTACTCTATGATTAGTCGCCTGCTGTGAAAGTAACTTTGAAGAGCAGCGCACTCACAATTTTAAGCTTGGATACCATCTTAAAAGCATGAGCACTCAGAGTTTAAACACAGGAGAGGAGACGCGAAGTAAAAGAAAACCCATGTCGAGTGCATGTCATCTTTGCTAATTACAACCCCAATTCCGAAATAGCTGGGAAAAAGAGTAAATTGTGAACGAAATCGAAATGCAATGACTTTCAAATCGCACCAGCCAGTATTTTATTCACAATAGAACAGATATAACATAGCAAATGTTGAAACTGAAATATTTAACAATTTTATCCACAAAATGTGCTCATTTCAAATATGATGGCTGCTACAGGTCTCAAAAAAGTTGGGACAGGGGCCTGTTTACCATGGTGTAGCATCCCCTCTTCTTTTTAACACAGAGTGGAGGCGTCTGGGCATTGAGGAAACAAGTTTCTTGAATTTAGCCATTGGAATTTGATCCCACTCTTCTTTAATACAGGCTTCCAGCTGCTGGAGAGTTTTGGGTCTCCCTTGACGGACTTTTCACTTAATTATGCGCCAAATGTTATCAATCGGTGAAAGATCAGGACTGCATCCAGGCCAGTTCAGCACACAGACTGTTCTACTACGTAGCCATGCTGTTG
The DNA here is from genome assembly GCA_029721435.1 of Gymnothorax reevesii. Classification (NCBI taxonomy): domain Eukaryota; kingdom Metazoa; phylum Chordata; class Actinopteri; order Anguilliformes; family Muraenidae; genus Gymnothorax; species Gymnothorax reevesii. The sequence goes on from CM056575.1 coordinate 97,502,170, forward strand.
TAATAGCTGCAGTTTGTGGTTTTGCATTGTCCTGCTGAAATACACGAGGCTTTCCTTGGAATAGATGTTGTCTGGAGGGGAGCATACGTTGCTCTAAAACCTTTATATACCTTTCAGTATTCATGGTGTTTTTTTAAACATGCAAGTGTCCCACACCATATGCATTAATGCATCCCCATACCATCAGAGATGCTGGCTTTTGAACTGAATGCTGATAACAGGAGGGGTTCCTCTTTCTCCTCTTTAGCCTGGAGGACACAATGCCCATAATTTCCACCAAGAATGTCAAATTTGGACTCCTATGACCACAGCACATTTTGCCCCTTTGCTACAGTCCATTTTAAATGAACCTTGGCCCACAGAACACGGCGGCGCTTCTGGATCATGCTCAACAGTGGATTCCTTTTTGCATGATAGAGTTTTAGCTGGCATCGGTGGATGACATGGCGGACTTTGTTTACAGAAAGTGGTTTCTTGAAGTATTCCTGCACCCATTTAGTAACGTCAATGACAGAATCATGCCGGTGAGTGATGCAGGGGCGTCTGAGGGCCCGAAGATCACGGGCATCCAGTTAAGGTCTTCGGCCTTGTCCCTTACGCACAGAGATTTTTCCAGTTTCTCTGAATCTTTTGATGATGCTATGCACTGTCGATGATGAGACCTTCAAAGCCTTTGCAATTTGACATTTAGTAACATAGTTTTTACAGTATTCCACAATTTTTTTACGCATGGCCTCACAAGTTGGAGAGCCTCTGGTCTTCTTAACTTCTGAGAGACTCAGCCTCTCGAAGACATCCCTTTAATAGTCAATCATGTTACACACCTGATGCCAGTTAACTTAATTACTTGTTAAATGTTCTTTCAGCTGATTCTCTCATTTATGAATTGCTTTTTCAGCCCTTTTTTAAGACCTATTGCAGCCAGAAAATTTTAAAGAATAGCTGAATAGCTCACTCTGTTCAAGCACCGCTTTGTGGAGCAGAAGTGACCATGAAGGCATGGGTTCAAGCCCCAGTCCTACCAACTGGCAGCGGTCGGGAGCTTTTACAGAAGTTGCGCACAACTGGCCATTGCGCTACAGGCATGCAAATTGGGAAGCGGCTGCCAGGAAGGCAGATACAATATGGTTGCTTTGTTCATTGCTCAAGTGCCTCCTGTTGGCCAGACAGGCACTCGTCAGGAAGATTCTAAGCTTGTTCATGTTCATTTATCCTCCGCCCTCGTTCTGAACTTGCGAGGATTCAACCAATGAGTGTAAAAAAAGCAGTATTGATGGGCACATGTTTTGGAGGAGAGCCGTGAACCGTCCCTCTCTCCTGAATTGACAACAAGGGGTCGCATACGAGCAAGGCTTGTACACAGTTCCTCAAATGGGCATTACAGATTCGGGTGGGATTGTAGATGCCAATTGTTAAAAAAAAAAAAAAAAAAACCAACAACAACACGCCAAAAAAAGGACCTGTCTCCAATGTGAATGACCCCTAAATTATTGTAGAAACTTCAGTTTTTTGTCATGACACTTTGGTGTTTCACTGGGAAAGACAGACCTACTTAAAATGTGCTGAGCAGAAAAAAAAAAACATGACTTACAGTTGCAATAATAGTTATTCAACCCCCATCGCAAATTAGGTTCACTGGCAAAATTTACAAACAGTCAGCTGTTTGCAATGAACAAATCAAACAAGAACAATTAAAATGGCTCAACACAACAAATATTGCAGGTGGCTTCTCGAAATTCAACTCAAAATGCCACTTTTAATGACTACTGCAGGCTCAAAATTATTCAACCCCTTCATGACAAGCATCTTTAATGCTTGGTAGAGAACAATTTTGCTGCTATGACCTGCTGGAAATGTGATGCATAAGCAGCTTTTGGCAGCATTCCCAAGGAATGTTAGCCCAGCTCCCAAGGACAATGGCCTCCAATTCACTAATATTCTAAGGTTTGCATGCTGCAACTGTGTTCTTCGAACCCTACCAGAGATTTTTTATGGGGTTGAAGTGAAGCGACTGTGATTAGCACTCTACAATCTTCCCAGACTTCTTCTGTAACCAAGCCTGGGTGGATGTTGAGGTATGCTTTGGAATATTGTCCTTTTGGAAGGTCCAATGATGCCCAAGCGTCAGCTTCCCTACAGATGGCATGACATTTTTTCCTTGGATATGCTGGTACTTGACTGAATCCATCTTGGCATCCACACTTTGCTGATTTCCAGTGCCAGAGGAAGTAAGGCAGCTGTAGAGCATCAAAAAGCCCCGACAATACTTCATTGTAGTCAGGGTGTACTTTTCAGCATATGCTTCTTTATTCCCTCCTACAGACATACCACTGATTAATAAGCCCAAAATATTCCAGTTTTGTTTCATCAGTCCACAGAACACTATCCCCAAATTTCTCTGGCTTATTTATATGGTTTTGTGCATATTGGAGCTTCTGCTTTTGGATCAGTTGTGGTGTATGTCTAGGAGACCTTCAACATTTAGTATCCCCCCTACTGTGCAAACTGAAACCTCAGGGCCACCTGCCTCCAAATCTTGCCGCGGGTCTCCTGCAGTCACTCGAGGGTTTTTGACCACCCATCTCCGCTGGAATCTGGTGACAGCTGGTGATTGATAGCTTCCTCTTTCTGCCACATCCTTGTACTGTAGCCACTCTTCATTTTACTCTGAACGTGCAAACTATGCTTCCAACTCTATCTCTACAAAAATTCAGTGCCTGTGCTACCTTTTTGTATCCTTTTCCTAGTTTGTGCCAGGCAATGATCGCCTCAAGCTTTTTGAACAATTCTTTTGACAGTGATATTTCTAATATGCAATCAAATGTTACTGTCAACAAACCCAGAGCAAGTGCGAGTATTTGATGTGTTCAAACACAAGCAAACCTGATGCATCTAATTAAGCTCTTGAATATCTGCATTAAGTGTGCTTGAGACAACACCTGATTGTCTCAAGCATATGCTTTTATGAGGGATTCTATTCGGGGGGTAGAATAATTTTGAGACTGCAGCAGTCATTAAAAATGCCATTTTGTGTTAAATTTGGAGGAACCACTTGTAAAATTAGTTGTGTTGAGCTATTTATTTTATGGTCTTGTTAAATCTGTTTATCACAAACAGCTGAAAGTTAGTAAAATGTGCTATTAAACCCAATTTGCAATGAGGGCTGAATCATTTTGATTGCAACTGCAAGAGTCATTATCTCATTCACGTGAAAGGGAAGGTCCCATTGTTGACATGGAATAAAAAAAATAGGAACTGATTAAGAAAAGTTGAAATATTATTAAACACTGTGCAGTATTACCTCTGGTAACTGACTGGAGATCCTGTTTACAAAGTGGATCTAAAATGAAGGACAAAATAAACATGGTTTCAAAGTTAAAACTCTAAATATTGATTATAGTAAGAATTTTGAACACAATTTTGTACATATAAAATATATCTTCAGAAATTTCATTAACTAGTCGGACAAATCAGGAACTTATTCCTAACCTATTCCGAGGCTCTAATCTCGGTCCACTTTTATTTTTGATTGACATTAATGACTTGCCCAAGGTTTGCGATGATCTTTTCCCATCTTTTTTGCCAATGACAAAAATCTTATAGCCACTAATAATGATTTCAAAGCCCAAATCCAGTAGGCAAACAATTTAATTTTCAAATGCTTTCAGATGAACAAACTTACTGTCGAGATTCAAAAATCCAATATCATGATATTTTTCCACATACAAATGTATATATCCAAAGATGATGCCAAAATATTCATACAGTAAATGATACAGAAATGTCTCAAGTCCCATCTACAAAATTCCTAGGAGTTCTTGTAGATGAAAGACTGACTTGGAAAAATCACGTTTCCAAAACGTCAATGAAAATGATTGGAATATTGAGAAAAGTCTGTTCTCTGATCCATCCCTCAGCACATTTATCTCTGTATTACAATCTAATCTATCCTCATATCAGTTATTGTAAAATTGTTTGGGCAGCTACTTACCCTTCTTACATCAATCATATATTTTTAATTCAAAAAAGGTTTTTTAGAATGATTTCTAACTCCAGCTGCCAAGGGCCATCTGCACCTTTGTTCAAAAAATTTAATGTTTTGTCAATTCACTCTTTTAATTATCTTTCAGCGTGTGTGTTTTTGTTTATATTCTTACATCATAACCGAGATCTACCAGATACATTTTTCACCATGGGGGATTGAGCTGGACAATCCATTACCTCAATCCTGTTGTCTGGAATCAAGACCTTGCTCACTTACTTGTGTGTTTAGGGTCACTAACTTGTTGAAAAACCCATTTCAGGGGCATTTTGTGATGGACATGGAGTATTAGATGCCAAACGCAGTGCCCAGAATTAAAAGGCAAAAACAGCAGAGAAAGGAGACTCAAATAGAATAAAAATACGAGACTCGCGCTACCAACAGACCTAGAAGTCGGCCGAGGTAGAAATTAAAGCGAGCTCAAGTCGACAAAAAGAAAAGGGAAAATTAAAAAAAGATTCCCTTGCTCACCATCACTTGACCTCAATTAACCTCAACAGTCTGAACCGGCCCCCCCTCAACCATTCGTGGCAGCGGCGGGGGTGTGTCGGCAGGTGCCAGGACGCTAACCGGCTTAATCCGAGAGACTTGGAATGAGGGATGTATGCGTAAAGATCTCGGGAGCTTCAACTGGACCGTGACAGGATTGATCTTCCGCACTATTTTGAACGGGCCGATATAGCAGGGCACCAGTTTTCGGGATTCTACCTTCGAGGGAAGGTCCCAGGTGGACAGCCAAACTCTCTGCCCAACCCGATAAGATGGGGCCAAACGATGCCTTCTATCAGCGAAAGATTTTTGTTTGAGCCCTGAGGGCAACAGAGAAGAACAGACCTTAGTTCAAACCGACGGACAGCGACGAATGAAATGGTTGACTGAGGGAATCTCGGAATCATTCTCCGTCTCAGGAAATAGTGGGGGTTGGTAACCCACCTGGGCCTCAAACGGGCAAAGACCCATGGAGAAATTACTCAGCGAGTGATGGGAATATTCGGCCCAAGCTAAAAATTGACTCCACAATGAGGGATTATCCGCCGCCAAACATCCAAGAGTGTTTTCTAGAGACTGATTAGTACGTTCCATCTGTCCGTTGGCCTCTGGGTGAAACCCACAGGAGAGACTCTCAGTGGCCCCCAACTGCTTATAAAATGCCTGCCAGAATCTGGCCGTAAACTGAGGGCCTCGGTCAGAGACAACATCCTGCGGAAGCCCATGCAACCGGAACACATTGTTAACCACAAGATGCGCTATCTCCCGCGCCAAAGGCAGCTTAGGTAGCGCGACAAAATGAGCCGCTTTAGAAAAACAGTCAACGTAGACCAAAATAACCATGTTGCCATCAGATACAGGCAGCCCCATAACAAAATCTAGCGTGATATGCGTCCATGGGCGCCTGGGAACGGGCAAAGGTCGCAGCAGACCAGAGGGAGGGCGGTGGGAAGTCTTATTTCTGGAACATGTGCCACAAGCTGCAACAAATTCCTGAATGTCTCTGATCATACCAGGCCACCAAAAACATTGGGCCAGGAACTGCTTAGTCAAATGGGCTCCTGGGTGCCCAGCCAAGTGGGAAGAATGTCCCCACTGGAGGACCTGTGGCCTAACTGCAGATGGAACAAACAGCCAGGAGGCTCCCCTCCAGGACCAGGGTCAGTCTTTAAAGCCTCCTGAACCACTGCCTCAATCTCCTACTGAATGGGTGCCACCACCTGAGAAACCGGGATAACTGGCTCCGGGGTAGGATCGCGGTCTGAACGATCGTACATTTGTGACAGGGTGTCAGGCTTAATGTTTTAGAGCCTGGGCGATTGCACATGGTAAAATCAAAAGGGTTAAAGAATAATGACCACCGCGCCTGCCGGGAATTACATCACTTGGTTTGCTGAAAATACTGGAGGTTTTTGTGGTCAGTCCACACCACAAAAGGGTGTTCAGCTCCCTCCAACCAGTGGCGCCACTCCTCGAGTGCCAGCTTGACCGCTAATAACTCCCAGTCACCAATACTATAATTGCGTTCCGCGGCGGACAAAGACCAGGAGAAGTATATGCATGGGTGAAGCTTATTATCCCAACGAGGGCGCTGATACAAAATAGCACCCATGTCCACCTCTGAAGCATCTACCTCTACAACAAATGGGAGGGAGAGATCGAGTAAAACCAAAATAGGCTCTGAGCTAAAACGTTTCTTTAATTCCTGAAAGGCAGCATCAGTTGCTGGAGTTCAAAAAAACGCTGAAGAGGTATTTTTCTTAGTAAGTGCAATAATGTGGGCAGCAACCGCACTAAAATTACGGATGTACCTCCAATAAAAATTTGCAAAGCCCAGAAAGCATCGAACCTCCTTAACACTCAGAGGCGCAGGCCAATTCTTTACCGCAGCCACCTTGTCCAGGTCCAGACGCACGACCCCTTAGAAACAATTAAGCCCAAGAAACAGACAGTTTGGGCGTGAAAAACACATTTTTCGGCTTTAACAAAAAGTTTGGCATTGACGAGGGCCTCAAGCACACACCTGATGTTTTGTTTGTGCTCTGAGAGTGTTGAAAAAAAACAAAATGTCGTCAAGATAAATGAAGACGAATTTCTCCAACATCTCTCGGACCACGTCAATGACGAATGCCTGAAACACCGAGGGGGCGTTAACCAGCCCGAGCAGTAAGACCACATATTCGTAGTGCCTGTCATGGGTGTTAGAAGCCGTTTTCCATTCGTCCCCCTCTCGAATGCAAATCAAATTATAAGCATTACGAAGATAGAGCTTCGTAAAAAATTACGCCTCCTGCAGACGTTCAAACGCAGAATTCATTGACAGAAGGGGGTATCGGTTTTTAATGGTGATTTTATTCAAACCCCTATAATCAATACAGGGTCTCAGGCCGCCATCCCTTTTCCCCCCCAAAAAAAACCCCGCTCCGGCAGGGGACGTGGATGGCCGAATAAAACCATCGGCGAGAGCCTCTTGAATATATTCTAGCATGGCCTTACGCTCAGGTCCTGACAGCGAATATAGCGAACCCCTTGGCGGAGTTGTTCCAGGATAGAGATTGATCGCAGTCGTACAGACGATAAGGAGGTAACGTCGATGCCCAATGCTTACAAAACACTTCGGCGGGATCAGCATAATCCCTGGTAACATTAGAAGGCAAGCTAAAGTTCAGGGTGGCCCCAAATTCCTCACCCTGCTCCGAAACTTATGTCTTTGTGACTGATTTCTGAATTGCTAAAATCCTCTAAAAAGGTAATCGTCCTCTGGCTGTCGCCAGTCAAATTGAGGATCCCATTCCAACCCCTCCTCTGCCCCTTTTTCTAGTCTAGGAGGGTACGGCGAGATAGCCTCTTCACACTCGCTCCAGGCATCAGCGTGACTCATAGCTTGATGTCTGGGAAAACAAGTTTCATTATCTCTACAATGAGAGCTGCAATCGGTGACCCAGCGGACGATAGGATTGTTCTGTTCCCCCAGCTGATGCAAGGTCTGTGTTCCTGTAACCAAGAATGCCCTAAAACAATGGGAAAAACAGAACCTCCTCCAAGTGGCCACCAAATGAAATGAACATATTTAGCAGTTCAGACACTTTGGTAATAACTCCCGATCCAAGCTGGCGGCCGTCCAAAGTTATGTTACGCTGTGAAAGGGTAACAGTGGGAACGGAGTGCTTCCTAGCCCACCCAATATCCATGAAACAATTTACTGCACCCAAATCTACAAACGCTTCAATAATAAATCTCTTGCACCCCACAGTCAGTTCAACAGGGATTAGTGTTTGAAAGGGAAATTGGGTCTGCCCCTCTATCGCCCCCCACATCGCTAGAGGGGTTTTCCGTTTTCCCTGACGCTTAGGACAACGTGGACGGGTATGACCCGGCTTAATACAATTAAAGCAGATTATTCTTCTGCTCGTAGGTTTATTAGTTTGACTGTCAAACGAACTATCAATTTGTATAGGCTCAACCGGGGTACAACTTTCAGTGTGTGAAATAGGAGTGGCACACTCACCACTAGCAACTTTAGCGCCATTGTCAGCTAACGGCAAGCTGTTTAGCTTCTCCCTATTGCGTTTGCGTATGCAGTTGTCAATTCGCATAGCTGTATGAACTAGAGTCTAAAGTAGAACAGGGTTCTAAAGTAGCCAACGCGTCCTTTATCTCCTCAGTAAGGGCATGATTGAATACGGTCATAAGAGGAGCCTCCGGCCAGCCTGTCTCTGTGGCCTGAGTGTGAAAAGCAATAGAGAACTCAGCTGCACTTTCTTTGCCCTGTTTCAGGTGCATTAAACGCGTAGCTGCGGCCTGACCACAAATGTCTTGATCAAATACAGACACCATTTCTCTAACAAGAGCCTCCACAGAATCTACGACTGGTGAATTAGATCTGATTAATGGGCCGACCCAAGTGAGTGCTGTGCCAGCCAACTGGGATAATATAAATACAACCCAAGAATCCTCATTAACGAATCGTGACGGCTGAGCCTTAAATATTACATTTTCCGGCCTCGCCACTACAGTGCCCTCCATAATTACTGGCACCCCTGGTTAGGATGTGTTAAAAGCTTTAAAATAAATTCAATTTTTATTGCAGAAACATACTCTCACACTGAAAATTGTAGAAAAGTGTAACCTTCCACTCAAATGAATTTTAAGGGAAAAAAAATCCCTGACTAAGGAATAATTATTTTTCATAAAATCGCCTGTTCCACAATTATTGGCACCCCTAACAATTCCTAAGAATTAAATGTAATTGAAGTATTTCTGTCATTTCTACAATAGTTTACAAAGTTGATCAGAGTATCTAGGAACACTTAATCAGTAAATCATCACTTCCCGTTTCCCTGGGGTATAAATATGACGTGACACAGAGGCCATTTCTCTTACCTACTCTTCAACATGGGAGAGACAAAGGAACACACCATTCAAGTAAGGCAGATGTGTGTCGACCTTCACAAGTCAGGCAATGGCTGCAAGAAAATAGCCACTCACCTGCACCTACCAATATCTACTGTCAGAGGAATCATTAAGAATTTTAAAACAACTGGAACAATGGTAAACAAGCCTGGACAAGGACGAATTTTGCCACCATGCACAGTGAGGAGGATGGTAAGAGATATAAAAAGTTCTCCAAAGCTCACTGGTAAAGAACTGCAACAAATGGTAGCATCTTGGGGTCACAGAGTCTCCAAAACAACCATCAGGAGGTATCGCACGGAAAAAACCTTTTCTCACTCACAATCATGAATGCAAACGTCTGAAGTTTGCTAAGCCGTACTGGGACTTCAACTGGGACCATGTGCTTTGGTCAGATGAGACCAAGATAGAGCTTTTTGGCAACAAACACTCTAAGTGGGTCTGGTGGAACACAGAAGATGAGTATGCCGAAAAGCACCTCATGCTCACTGTGAAGTATGGGGGATGATCGGTGATGCTGTGGCCCTATTTCTCTTCCAGAGGCCTTGAGAACCTTGTTAGGGTGCATGGCATCATGAACGCTTTGAAATACCAGGACATTTTAAATCAAAATCTGGTGGCCTCTGCCCGAAAGCTGAAGATGGCTCGTCACTGGGTCTTTCAGCAGGATAATGACCCTAAACATGTGGCCAAATCTACACAGAAATGGTTCACCAGACACAGAATCAAGCTCCTCCCATTGCCATCTCAGTCCCCAGGCCTCAACCCCATTGAAAACCTGTGGAGTGAGCTGAAGAGGAGAGTGCAGAGGAGAGGACCCAGGTAGCTGGATGATTTAGAGAGATTGTGCAAAGAGGAATGGTCAAAGATCCCTCTTTCTGTATTCTCCCATCTTGTGAAACATTATAGGAGAAGATTAGGTGCTGTTTTGTTGGCAAAAGGGGGGTTGTACAAAGTATTAACATCAGGGGTGCTAATAATTGTGGCATACATGATTTGAAGTAAAAGAATTCTTTCTTCATGTGGGATTTTTTTCCCACTGAATAAATGCACTTGATTAAATGTTGGATTTTCCTCTTTTTTTCATTGTGGTCCTATACTATTCAGTAAAAAACCGAATTTATTAGAAGCTAAAGAACACATCTTAACCAGGGGCGCCAATGATTATGGAGGGCACTGTATATTTTTTGGGCAACTGTAACTTAGGTTTTCAGGGAAGATGTATGGGTGGTCCTTCTGCAACTTTTTGTGAAACTTGTGCAGAGAGAGACCTGACACTCTCGGTTAAGCTTAACAGAACGCTCGCCTGGTTCTGAAGCGAGTCCTCTTGAAGGCGGAGTCTCTCAACTAGCTCAGATTGCTGATTTCCGGTGCCTGAAAGCCCTTTAGCGAAGCCAGCCAACATATCTTGCTGGCTGGCAACAGCCCTCTTAATTTCAGCCACCGCTGGTGTCTCCATGACGGCTAGAGTGTACTGTGATAGACATGGAGTATTAGATGCCAAACGTAGTGGCCAGAATTAAAAGGCAAAAACAGCAGAGAAAAGAGAGACTCAAATACAATAAAAATGCGAGACTCGCGCTATCAACAGACCTAGAAGTCGTCCGAGGTAGAAAGCAAAGCGAGCTCGAGAAGACAAAAAGAAAAGGGAAAATAAAACAAAGATTCCCTTGCTCACTACCACTTAACCTCAATTTTGCAGCTACAGTCCCTAACAATTCTGTTTCTAGAGACCTTACCTGCTGAAGCGCAAATGAAACATTGACACTCTAGCAACGGAAGCGATGTGGAACTGGAGCTTAAATAGAGTCCGGGTAACTTCCCCAATTGATGCCAGCTGGCCCAGGAATCCGATTGGGAGCAAAACGATATCGTCCTGGACGAGAGCAACAAAAAGAGCTCTCAACACTTCCAAACCATGACACATTTCCTCTTTGGTATATGGCAACACAATCTCTTAAATTGCGTTAAAACTGATCCATAATCCCTGGTATACGATAAATAGGCCCAACACCACAGAATGAAAAACATCCCCATCCCATGATTTTACACCATCATGCTTCTCAGTCTTCACACTGGACTGTGGCTTGAATTCAGTATCCAGGGATCGTCTGACATACCGTCGACGACCACTAGATCTGAGAACAACTAGTTTGCTCTCATCAGTCCATAGAACGACACGCTTTCTCTTTGAGCCAGTTAACTTGTTCCATGGCAAATTTTAACAGATTTAAAACAGTGCTGTTTTTTCAACAATGGCGCTTTACAGAGGATTCTTGCTGATGGCTTAGCTTCAATCAAGCGTCTTCTGATTGTAACAGCACTTACACATAAGGAGGACAAGGTGGATTCATGGTCTCACAAACAATCACAATCTCTTTATAACAAGAAATCGCGTGGCGCTCAGTGTCCTTCAATCTGCCAAGCAGCAGTGAAGATGAACACACCAGTGATGTCCCCGCTGCAGAAAATGTACGTTTTTTAGAACCTCCTTACCACCAGCAGCCCCACGCCAGCGAATGGTCAAGAGGGAGAACTGGCAAAACCCGCTCGGTGACCACTGTGAATCAACGAACCATGCAAATCACCAGACGGACAAGCAAACGCGATGGGACCCAGTGAGAGATGTGCCAGAAATCCTACGTCAGCGCAAGACAAGGGACGCAACCATGGCCCCCACGCGGACTCACAGATGGACTTTCAGACAGGATTGGACTCTGTAATTAATATATCAGGTATTTCCCTACCTCATGATTGTATTTCATTGCTCTCTCGGGGCCTCAGTTTTGCACCTACAAACGATGCAAATCTTTTTCAAACAAAGGTTGATCTTTTTAAATTTTACAGGAGTTTGCATTTAAAAGTGTGGTATAATCAAAACCCTTTAAACATTGCTTTAAGATCGTCCACAGATTGTGACACTAATGTCCATGGTGCAAAGCTTTTTAGGCTGATATTTACATTTTTCCCAGTTAGCAACAATGCCTGTTTGATTGTTTTTACCAAGAAGGTTTCTTGTGAAATTGAATCGCTTTTTCAGATGGCAAAGCGCCCCTCACGACCTAACCTGACTAAGCAGGTGACTAAGCAGGTTTAAATTGGCTTTCCACTTATGACGATCTGTTGGTGAAAAAAGCAGTTAAAGGTGGTGCTGTTGTGATTTGGGGTAGAGATCAATATGTGGAGGAAGCCAAACGTCAATTATATAACCCTATATATTACACTCCTCTTGCATCTAACCCTTTAGAATCTATGAAACGAGAACTGAGGAACATTTTAAACACTGCAATAGAAAAGAAGTGGATAAATGGGAGAGACCGAGATTTTTTCACCAATAATAAGCCAATAATAAAGCTACCAACATTCTATATGTTACCCAAAATTCATAAAGATTTATTCAATCCCCCCGGGCGGCCCATTATTAGTGGCATCGACTCAATTTCTGAGCCTGTGTCTCAATATATTGACCATTTTATCAAACCATTTATGAATGTTTTGCCATCTTATATCCAAGATACTACACACGTCCTCACTAAGATGGCTGAAATTAAAAGTATTGGCGATGTCTTTATGGTAACTATGGATGTCACATCTTTGTTGAGCAATATGAAGCATGCAGAAGGCCTTGAAGCCGTGAATCATTTTTTAAAATTGTCGAATTGATGTTTCACCTCCAAATGAATTTCTTTTGTCGCTAATTGAGTGGACTCTTAGCAACAATTTATTCCAATTCCAGGATAAATTGTTTCAACAAAAACGTGGCACCCAATGGATGCAAGTTTTGCTCTGAATTACGCATCTTTTCCTTGGGTATTGGGAAGAGAAATTTATCTTTGGTCCATCCCATACGTATCAATTCACATTGTCTGGTATGGAAGGTACATTGATGACTTGATATTCTTTTTCAAGGGAGAGTTATCAGAACTTAAGGAATTTCACCATTTTCTTCACTCAACCAGTGATTGTGTTGAACTTTCCTTAGAGTTTAGTCGGACTGAAATTAACTTCTTGGATCTTAAAATCCTTAAAACGTCTTCGGGTGAGTTGCATACAACAATTTTTTGCAAGCTCACAGATCGTAATACCATTTTACATGCTGAAAGCTGTCATCCCCCCCATTTAATTGACAACATTCCCTTTAGACAACTTCAGCGCCTTAGACGTATCTGTGATCAAGAGGAAGATTTCGAATTAAAAGCTTCCGAAATGAAGCGACGATTCATAGCACGGCGATACAATCCCAAACGTGTGCGTGCATCATATTCCAAAGTCAAATCCATGGATAGAAAAAGTCTTCTGAAGAAAAAAACAACGACCTTCCTCCAAATCTAATGTCTTTATTGTTTCAACGTACAGCAAACAGTTTTCTCAGATCCGTGATATTATTAAATGGAACTGGAATATACTGCGCAGTGATCCTTCATTGCATGAACTTTTCACTGAACTACCTCTTTTTGTTTCTAGAAGGGATCCCACCTTAAGGGATAAGTTCGTCCATAGCCATCTATCAGCGACATCTTGGCTGCATAAACCTAAGGGTAACTTTCCTTGCGGTAACTGCTGTCATTGTGAAACTAGGCTTATGCCGTCGGAGGAGAGGGTTGGGGGTATATCCCCAAATGCCCCCAATCCTCCAATTCCCCAATCCTTGACTAGACCTTGAATAGACTTGCATTTGAACTTAATTTCAGGTCAATCGGACAAATGGTTCTGAAGATATGGCCAAAATGATAATTTTCCATCACAAAGCGCCGCCTGGTGGCGAAATATTGAACCATGCAGATATGGTGTCATCATGTGACACGTTGTGAGGTCATGACCTAGCAGTTGCACATAGTTTTATGTCAATTGGAGAAATAGTTCCAAAGATATAGCAAAAATGGTGAATTTTATGTGACAAAGCTCCACCTTGTCAAAATTTTTAACCAAACAGGTATGATGTCATCGTGGGACACATCCTCAGGTCATGACCTTTCATTTTTGATTTGAGGTCGATCGAACAAATATTTCCAGGGATATGATAACACGTAGATCGTAAGGATCTAATAGCTGCGGCCTCGCCTAGCATCCGTCACGTGGCCTAGTGTCCATGACTGGTGGTTTCTTGAACAAAAGTGATCTCGAAATTGGCAAATTACCTTGAAAATCAATAGGGGACCCTTCCTCTGTACCAAGAAGCTTGATCTAAGATGTAATAGCCATCCATCAAGTTGAAGTGGAGTAACGGTGCGAGAACTGTGAAATTGGGGCAAAATCGAAACTTTTTTGACCGGTGTGACCTTGGGATTCGATAGATGACCTTGAAAATCAATAGCGAACCCCTCCTCTATACCAAGAAGTTTGTTGTAAGATTTCATAGCCATTCATTGAATTAAACTTGAGTTACGGTGCGAAAACCGTCAAATCGGGCAAAATTGACACTTTTTCTGCCTTTGTGACCTTGGGATTTGACGGATGACCTTGAAAAACAATGGGGAACACCTCCTCTATGCCTTGAAATTTCATAGCGATCCATGAATTCTAACTGGAGTTACGGTGCGAAAACCCGCAAACAAGGTCATGACCTCTGTGAACTTGACCTTTGACTTTTGACCTCGACCTTGTGCATGGACATCACTTTGGTGAAGGTCAATAACTCCTGAAAATTTCATGATGATACGACGAAAGGAACATGGTCAAAAAGGTGTCACAGACAGACAGAAGCGTTCATAGAGCTGCTTGGTGGCAGCTAAAAACAGTGATTTTTTTTCAGTTTTTGGCCCCTGGTGGCCAATCTAGAAATTGTAAATTGTCCAAAATGGAATCAGTTCTTCCTCTTTATGATACTTACTTATATGCAAAACTTGAAATTTGTAATTGAAATATTACTGAAGTTAGTGCGGAACAGTGATCTTTTTCAGTTTTTGGCCCCTGGTGGCCAATCTAAAAATTGTAAATTGTCCAAAATCAAACCAGTTCTTCCTCTTTAGGACGCTTATATGTAAAACTTGGAATTTCTGATTGAAATATTGCTGCAGGTATCGCGTTAACACCTAAATCAGTTTTTGGCCCCTGGTGGCCAATCTAGACCTCGTAAATTGTCCAAAATCGAATCAGTTTTTCCTCTTTATGATACTTACTTATGTGCAAAATTTGAAATTTGTAATTGAAATATTACTGAAGTTATCGCGTTAACACGTAGTGCGGCGGTGGCGGTCGGACCAAAAACATAATATCCCCGGAACGCCATTCGGCGTTCGGGGATATAAATACACTAAAAACGGATAGATTCGTAGATGTGTCAACCAATAAGATCCTTCACATTAAACATTTTGCTAACTGCAATGCCACTTTTTTGGTCTATCGCCTCGAATGCCCATGCGGGGTTTTCTATGTAGGTAGAACCAAAAGGAGATTCAAAGACAGACTTGGAGAACACAAAACTGCCATTCAAACCAATAATCCAAATTTTCCTATGGCTGTTCATTACAACCAAGCAGGTCACAGTAACCCTTCCTCTTTAAAAGCACTCGCCCTAGAGGTTATACGTTACCAGATAAGAGGCAGTAACCGTCTAAAAAAACTTCTTCAACGAGAAACTTTCTGGATTGTCACATGAAAGGCCACCCCATCCCCAGGATTTTCTACCGTTTCTGTGACAATTTTTTAACTCTTATACCAGCTTTTATCCTTGACAATGATTTTAAAAAATTTTTTGCATCTGTAAAAATTTACATAATTGCACAATTATTGTTCCCCTTGAGTCTTAAATATTACATTTTTGTATGCATTCTAGAAGTTTGACGATGTTTATAGCCTTTGATAGAATAAAATGTATCTCCTCTACATATACTTCTTTGCTGAGACTATATAAATGTATTTATCTAGTGAATGTTAACTTTTTTGATGTTGGAGTCTGTTTGTTTCTAATATGTGTATATTGGCTTACTGTCATTGGCACTTTTTAAATTTGTTTGGAGCGTACGTGAAAGCTCCTGCGCACTGAGAAGATTGTGTGCTAGGCCTGGTAGCCTCCCATGGCCAGCCTATTTCTACCTGTCGATTCAAGTATGTGTTAGACCTTGATGAAGACCTAGGGCTCTAATTTCTTGGCGCAGCGCAGGTGGCGTAGCGTGGCGCTGCCCGCGCAGTGGTAATTTCGTCCGGCACAGCCCAGGCAGTGGTAATTTTGTGAGGTGCGCAGCCCTTGGTAGACGAACGTGCGCCGAGATGGGTGTAGCGGCGTAGTAGGGGGAGGTGTCACATATTCATCAAGATGCAGTGACAATTTCGTAGAAAAGGTCTCCGCTGGTGTTGCGCAAGAAACTCACCAGCTCCAACCTGGTTAAATTTCTGTGCAGTGGTAATTTGGTTGACCGCGGGGAGTGCGCACACGTCACCGAAATCTCACAGGCAGGTTTCCAGAATGTCAGGCACATTTCAATGCAATAAATAACTACAGGAAGCACTATTTAATGTAACTATCTGAATAGGGACATAAATTATAGTATTCACATCGATTGTCGTGATGTCAGATAAAAGGCGGTTGGCACGCGTAATGGAAACTTGACCTGGCTTAATCAACGCAGCTGAATCTGTGATGCAAACTAAGGACTTCACATATTTCTCAGCCAACCACAAACACACACACACATATATATATATATATATATATATATATATATATATATATATATATATATATATATATATATAGCATGATTGCGTTCTGTGCTCAGTAAAGCCGCTTGCACACTGGACACGAAACAATTTTTTTCGCACGACTGATTACAGGCAAAGTCAATGCAAAGGCCGGACAGGGTATTAATATAGCTCTGTGTCCGAAAGTCATAAAAGTTCTAATTTTTCCGAGTATTCCAGGAATTATTAGACGTGCAAACTTGGCCATGTTTGTGTTCGACCTTCGCAGAATGCAAATGGATCGCTATCGACTTTTCTTGGTCTTTCTAGCCTATTCGTCTGTTTTCTTCCATTGAAGATAGACAGCAGTCTTTATTCGGTCTTTCTTTTGAAAATTAGTCAGATGGATCGAACAGATTCACGCTTTATTTCCACACCAGAGATAAAATAGTACTTGTAGTCAGTGAGCAAATCAATTCCATGACCATTGACGGAGTGAATAAATTATCACATTCGAGATCAAGACTGTCCGACGCGAAATGCAAAATACTGCATGTCCAGCAGCCAGCAAAAAGTTAAAGTATTGATATGAGCACAGATTTATAACGAAATAAAGAATAAAATATATCACCAACACACGGAACATCCAAAAAGATGACCCGCAAATAAAAAATTGCAGTGTTCATTGGATGTTCTGTTGTTAAAATGTTTCTTTTTATTCTTTATTTCGTTATCAATCTGTTCTAATCGTCCTCTTTTTTTTTTTTTGGCTGTCAGACACGAAGGCATTGTACATTGTACCGCGCCAGTGTCAACTCACTTAAGTGAGCAGAGCTTAAACAGAAACATTGATTGAAATTCTCGGTACTCATCTTCAAGAACTGAGCCCTCTTATCAAAACATTCACGTTTAATATCTAAAAGAGTCAGAAGATTTGAAGAAATTAAAAACAATAATAGACTGTCGGACACGGAGATATATTAAAACCCTGTCAGACTTTCGGACACAAGACACTGCTTTCAACGCAATCCGTCGAGCGAAAAATTTGTTTCGTGTCCAGTGTGCAAGCGGCTTAATACTAGGCTACTATTAGGTTATTGTCACTTAGGTTTTATCGTTTTTAGTGGGGGAAAGGAATACAGCCTGATTGCTATGATCTCGTACTGAGTTAAGATCACATATTGAAAATAAATGTGTAACGCATCTTGCATTGCTGTCCATGCATGTTAATCCCAAAATCTTAAGCAGCAACAGGCTGTAATAGGAACACGCTATCCATCGTTCCTCTTGGCAATGAGCAACATTTGACTGGGCTGTTATATACCCAAACTTGCCAACTTGCGCTGGAAGGAGGGACAGAGGCGGGACAGAGGAGTACTTGCGCCAGGCTACGCCGGGCACGAAATTGCAACATACGCCTGGACACACCCCGTTGGCACATCCCCCATTCACCGCGCCGGCGCCGCGCCTGCGCCTGGTCTACGACATTAGAGCCCCTAGTGTCGAAATGCGTTGGTCTGTCTTGTTGCCTTGCTCATGAATTAAAATATCACCTCTTCTTCATCCTTGACGGAGTGCCTGTATTTTTTTCCCTGGGTAGTTGCCTTATTTTATATTGGGCTTCACTCCCTGGAATCGTTTTTTTTTCCCCCAAAACTTTACCCGCCTTACAGAGCACCTGTTGGAAAGCAACTGGATCCATATCTATTTATTATAGCACTTACACATAATTTTGTATCATCTTTGATTTTTCTGGAGGTGATGACCAGCTGAATCTTTGCCATTCTGGCTATTCTTTAATTTTTTGTTACAGTAGTTTCCCATTTCCTTTCACGTTTCAGGTTTTTGTTGCCATTTTAAAGCATTTGAGATCATTTTAGCTGTATATCCTATAATTTACTTCACTTCTTTATGCGTTTTCCCCTCTCCAATAAACTTTTTAATCAAATTACGTTGTTCCTCCGGCCAGTGTTTGAAATTTTTGGCCCATTTAACTTTGCAATTCAGAAGGAAATATATTTTATAACAATATTTTAAACATTTGCTTGCAATAAAGGTTTCAATAAAGGCTTAATTCATTCATTCATTCATTCTCTTCTTAATAAAGGGCAATTAATCCCTCTGTGCAGATGTAGACACCAGCGGACATGGAGCTGCTGAATTCATGCAAGCAGTTACACTATTCTATCATTATGTGGCACACCAGATGTCTCAGTCTTCATTTGGAGTTAATTTTTACCATGTCCACATATATAACATATACAGTATGTCTTCTTTGGAAAAAGCATTACTTGTGCTATGCATTATTACCTCCATCAGGAGGCTATATTTTCGGCAGCGTATGTTAGTTTGTTTGTTGGTTTGTTTGTTTGTTAGCAAGATAACTCAAAAAGTGATGCACCCATTTTGGTGAAATTTTCAGAGAAGGTGGGTATAAAGTCAAGGAACAGCTGATTAAATTTTGGCATATCTAAGCCAAAGTTCAAGATTTCCAGTCTTTCCGATTGGCTAGTTGCACAAGATGGCACTTCTGAAATACGTTGGTAAGCTTAACTATTTCCGGTTTGCTTCTGCTACTGATCAATCTCCATCAGATGATGGGCAGATGACAGGTATATCATCCCAAAAATGTGATTTTAGTTATAGCCATATTCCCAGGATTTGGCTTAATTAGCCACGAATGATGTTCGCATGATTTGTCTCAATTACCTGTTACTGATGTTTGTTCATTGGCACTCTTAATGAGGCATTTGCTGCTCCAACGAGAAACAAGAGGATTGCTAACTAGCAACACATTTCCAGCCGTTCTCACTGATGAGTGATGAACTGGCTTTGAGCGACAGATAAAATATGTGAAAATATCTGATAATTAAGGTGAGAATAATCTATAACTTTGAAATGCTGTTTCATAAATCTAACATTCAATCCACGCATACTTTAATATTGTCGATACATTGTTTCCCGTCCCACTCGGCGTCAGTTGCACTCTCAAGACCATCACATCTGGAGCTATGGTTAGCTGAGCACATCTATGAAAACCATAACAATATCGCAGTACTAGCAAGCCAGTTGCATCAGAAGATGTAAAAGTAAATTCAATATAAAACCTTAACAGAAAATCTTGCTAGCTTTCTAGCAAGCCACTCAAGCCTAGCCACTCAATTTTGCTGCTGCTCAATGAAAAAATGAAAGCTAGCTCCAGATCTTAATCTAATGAGGAAATTTGGGTCATGCAACACTGGATGTTTGTCGCTTAAAGCCAGTTCATGGCAGTCAGCAGAGCAAACGGCTGGAAATGATGCTAGGTAGAAGCGTCAGAAACTCATTATCAGTGGGGCAGCTAATGTCTCATTAACAGCTAATCGAGACAAATCATGCGAACATCATTCATGGTTAATTAAACCAAATCTTGGAAACAGCGGCAATAGTTAAAATCATATTTTCAGGATTATATTCCTGTCACCTGCTGAGCATCTGATGTAGACTGATGAATGAAAGAAGCAAACTTAAAATAGTAAAGCGAGCCTGTGTATTTCAGAATTTACTTAGCCACATTTTGTGCATATAGCTACTTAGAATAGCACATCGGATAGAATTCACTGGAAGTATACTTGCTCGCCACAAGCCATGTTTCCATCCACACGTTCTTATGCGAATGAAGTCATATCAAATTAAAAATGCATTATGGAAACGGTGACATTCGACCTGATTTGAAGAATATCGACACAAAATTTATACGGTTGATCTGAATGAATTTTCTTTTGATCAGTAAAAGGCTTATGCGATAAATGCTGATGGAAATGTTATTTGCCGAATAAATCTGCAACTGCATCATGACGGTGTTTTGATGCCGTCGTTGCCTTCTGATAATGGTTTGCTATGTTGCTAATAGCTGGCACATAAGCACGTACAACTTGTGCAAATTATCATCATTTGAATGGTAGACGCAATTCATTTTGGCTTGCTAGCTAAATTAGTCGGCTCACATACTACTTTTGTTCAATTGAAGGTTCTGTGTGAAATGAATGTCAGAAATCAATTCGATGCACCAATTTGACCGCATAACAGCATGTGACATCATTATGCACAACTTTTTATTTGCTTTAATGACGTTACATGGAAACGCATTTTCACCTGCTTATTTCACATGAATATTTTTGGCTAACTTTAGATAGTTTGATTGAAAAGTGGATGGAAACAGCTACAGACAACTCGGAAATTTTATTTCAATTGTTGTGCGCCTAGCGAATTGGCCAGAGTTCCAATCGCCGTGCTGTAGGGTTTTGCTGCCACCTGGTGGAGGTCTGTGCTCTATGATTGCTTTTCTAGTGTTAATCCTAAAATAATAATGAAGATTTGCACGGCATATTCATAGTCTTACGAGGTCTCGGAGAAATCTCCCAAAATACGAGGTGATGGTGGAGCTCCCTTTGAAATTGGGAGGAAAGTCGAGCTCATCTATCTCCTGCTTGCACCTCGCAGTCCGCGGACAAAGTTTTTACCAATTCGTGGATAGTTTGCCAATCTGAGGAAACAGTTTGCCAATCCACGGGTACGGTTTTGCAAATCCGAGGGAACGGTTTACCAATCCATGGGTCCAGTTTGCCAATCTAATGGAAAGGATTGCCAATCCGTGGGGAAGGTTTGCCAATCCGAGGGAATAGTTTGCCAATCCATGGGTACGGATTTATTCTTCTTTTCCTCACCTGACCCTGGGGGGGGGGGGCTACATAATCTTGCAGGTTGTTCCAGGTAATTGCTTAATTAACTCATAATTTCCTGGTGCAATTAGCTGTAGCCTATAATTATCCTTTGTAAAAAGGTAGCGGGTTATATGTCAGTTGGGGGCAGATTATTTTGCAGCAGATTCTCCAAGCTTTCCTCCATTTTGCCTTGTCCTCCTCATTACATATGCGCCCTAGTGGCTCATCGGCAATCCTGCATCGTGTGTTTGGATGTCTTAAGAGGTAATGTATGCACCAGAATTTATTGTTTTTTTACCGTTGTACTGTTACTGTTGTGAAGTAGTGTCCTTATGTTTTGTCTTTGTGTTACATATTTCATTTTTGGTGGCCTGCACTTTGCCTTTACTTTCGTACAAAGTTGTTTCATTACCCTTATTTCATGAGCGTTCATTAGATGCCTTAGGAAAATAACCATGGAATATAACAAGGTGCAGTCCTGTCTAAGCTGGTTAGATGCCGGATCAGGTGATTGATTGGCTAATTAAAATGTAATTTGCTTGAATATATATGACAAAAATATGCTTTATTTATGCCCAGTTGATAGCACATGAGCTTGATGGTCATTTGGAATCCAGTGCAGTGCTAGATAGAACTAGAGCATTTAAAATGGTGCCGAGAGGCTTGAGCTGTCAGTATTAGCCATGTGTTTATTTAGCCATTTGTAAATGTATCATCAAGGCTGGATTATAAACCAGGCCAGTGGGGCCAGTTCCCCAGGGCCTGGGACTCCCAAGGGGCATCCGCGCCTAAGGCCATGCATGACTTGAGGCCGAAGACTTCTGTGGGAAGTTGAATGCCATGGTCCTCAGTACACAATTAATTACCGGACTAATGGGTACTTATAGCATGAGCTAACCACTGGGGGGCCCAATCCACAATCTTGGCAATGCCAGGCCCTTGGACCCCAGGTGCTTAGAACTTGAGCTGACCCCAAGCATCTCTGCTGCTTCCACACTTATAGTGGTAGGGCCCTAAAGGCATCTCCAGTAGGGGAGTTTGCATGCAAACTAAAGTATGAGGCAGGGCCTTTTATCAGATCGTCCCTTCCCCCTGGATCCTCACGCATTGTGTCTCTATTACAAGCGGAAACCCGGTAGGACCCTCTAAACTCTGGACGGAGACGGTGTTAATAGCTAGTTGGCTAAGATGCTTGCACTTGCATTGAAAATAAATGTACGCCCAGGCATCCCAGATGACCCATCCACTATATTTGAACAAGGAGGTTGGCATTTTCCAGGAATGCTCTGAAGTCCCTGCCCCAAGGCAAGGACTAAAATCGTTCCCGGGAAAGTCCCAAGACCACTCCGACAGCATCGTTCCTGCTAGTGCAGTCATGAAAAATGACCCAGTTCCTATTATAAAGGTCCTGGAACAACTTGTAATGGAGACCTCCCAAGTGTTAGGGCCTTGAAGGCCCCTTGGCATTTAAAGAGTGAACTGACCACTAAGAGCCCTAGGGGGCCTCTGGGCATACCACTTGATAGATTTAACTGTAATTAGGGGTCCAAACAGCGATAACTGGTGGTGGGCTGCTTGGCCCACAATGCCTGGGCTAATTTTTTTTTTCAGTCTCAGTCCAGCCTTCACCATAAGACAGTATGTTTGTGTTTTTGGGGTAGGGTGGGCTGCCAGTGGCCTTGAGGCCAGTGTGGGGCCTCCAAAGGACATGTGGCTTGGGGCCTCATCCGGCGCTGTGTATCATCTGTGATATCGCCACTTTCCTGGAGCGTAGGGATGAAGAACTTTTTGAGAATAACAATTATCATTGTTTGTACTTGAAACAAGAAGGTGCAGATGGTGCTCTGTTGGAAACAAGAAGGATGCCAAATCTCTTAGGTTGGAAATATTGATTTTTTTTTTTTTGGACAAGTAGTCAGCATGTGCGGTAAACCCAAAAAAGAGTAATTTACCCCTAATTGCTGTATGACATGACATCGGGGAAAACTTCATTGCAAGCAACTGTTCTGTTTTTATTTTTTAATTCTATGTAGACTAATTGTTGAAACTAAATATCAGATATTTGATTTAGTTTAAAACAGCAGTGAACCATGTTCTGGGCCTTTAAAGTGCCTTTATAATGTCCTCTAAATTAAATTGTAGGATGGGGAGAGTATTCAAAGCAAATTAAATTTGCCCCTTGAGATGTAATCCAATTACCTCTGTCCCTTCCTGGTCACAGAGAGTAGAAGCAGAGTATGCATGTTTCAGTTAGGGTTTCCTAAGGTATGTCAAATGCTTTATCATGTTTTTTCCTTCCAGGCATCCAGGAGCTCTAAGCACCAGGCTTATCTGTAGCATTGAAAAAAAATGTTATCAGCTTCCAATAGAAGGCCACCATAAAAGGTAATTATCTCACTGTTGTTGGAACAGATCATACACAAATGAAATGAAGTTAACACTGGGTATTCTGTTTATTATGTCTTCAGAATACTGAAAATTTTGGGTGAATTTCTACATTTTAAAAAATTTGATTAAATAATTTAATCTACAAAATAGATTTGATTTTTGCAATATCATTATTTCCAAGCCTACCCCCCAAAAAATTGAGACAAGTCAGATTATGTCAGAATGATGGCAATCTACTCCAGCAGATTTTGTTGTCTTGACAATTTAGCAAGGACATTGAGCCAACAGCTTTTCTTGCATTTCATTTATAAAGGGATCAGGATAGGTACGCATGCCACCAGACCAAAGGGGAATGCTATATTGGATTTTTAATTACATACTTCAATTTGATGCAATCATAAAAGCAACCTTATTAAACTGACTTCTGGAAGTAGGTCCTTTCCATTATGTATAATCAGCCTGATCTATAGAGTGCATGTGGTTATATTTGTGCAAGGCAGGGTACTTCTGAAATATTGATTACTGCAGACATTTCACATTGAGATTCCATGAAACATGATGTAATGGATAATTCAGGCAGTAAAAGTACCAGGAGACAGGGGCGCATGAGATGTTTTTAAAGTTCACAAATTGTGAGCAAAACCACTGATAGCAAAATCAGATTTTCAGAGAGCGGACCACCACTTCTGGCCCACAGTCACACCATCACGCATCTGCATGTTTTGACCTTGCATGAATTTTAAGAGAAGAACAATAATTGCTATTGACGTGAATTAGGACGTATACATGAATTATTAAAAGATGTTTTGATGAAGCAGAAGTGACTATCACGGCGCAGGTTTGAGCCCAGGTCGTTCAAACCAGCAGTGGTCGGCAGCTTTTTCAGAGTAGCGCACAACTGGCCATTGCGCTACGGGGATGCAAATTGGGAAGGGTCTGTCGGGAAGGGTAATGTATGTTGCTTTGCTCGTTGCTTAGGCGCCTGCTGTTGGCGAGACGGGCGCTCGTCAGGCAGATTCCAAGCTTGTTCATGTTCGGGTATCCTCTGCCCTCGTTCTGAATTTGCGAAGATTCAACCAATGCGTGTATAAGAAGCAGTGGCTGACAGGCACGTGCTTCGGAGGAGAGCCATGAACTGTCTTTACTCTCCAACAGGGCAACAGTGGGTTGTATTTGCGAAAGCCATGTATATAGTGATATGTCAAATCTATTTAAAGGAACTACAGCATCTAGAGGGCGAAATTTCACAAACAGGCTATCATTATGTAATTTTTCATCCAGAAAAAAATAACAAAAAAACATGGCTGTCATTTCCCTTAATATCAAACCGTTTTGGAGTAATTAGTAACTTTCTACTTGCCCTGGGAACAGCCCTTTTTAATCGTTACAATCGATAATGCCGCCCTTTCTTAGCACAATGTCATATAAAGAACTCAGGACCAATTCGCTGCATAGCCGGTATGTACAACTGCATGTAAAAATATCATTTTGATCACTTCATTACATGTTTTTATCGCCCCAGTGCTTAGAAACTTCAAATCTGATATGATTTACATTATGAGCAAAAGAAAAATTGGCAATACGTATATTTTTCATTTAATCTTACACTGGTTTTCTTAATGGGCAATCAGAGACGCGCTAAATGCTAGAGAGCCGTGGTTCACTTGCGTTCGGCGTCTGCGAAAGCTTCTGCTAAACGCATTATCCAGGTGTTTGGTTCTCCATTTATAACGACACAAGTACTGCATTTTTAAAAGCGTATGACACAGATTCCTGTTATAAAAATCTAATTACTCGATCAGATGTTCGCCAGTTTGCCAAACTGCGTGCTTCACTTTGATGTCGATTTGACTTTGTTCATTATGCTCTCCTGAGCTGACATCCAACAAGCTCGTTAGATTATGAACGGCATTTGGTCAGGCTAAAGTAAAACAATAATATGATCTGACGAAGAGAAAAAGACTAGAATACGAGACAAGAGTCAAGACACAGCAGCAGCTTGCATCTAGACATGCAGCAGCAGCTAGGGCTGTGCGATATGACGATATATATTGTGCCATGATAGAAAAATGTCTATCGATAGAAAAATGGTTCTATCGTTTATATCGTTATGTTACAAATCAAGTAATTTCTGGTAATTTATTATGGGAGTTTATGAGCATAGGCCATATTAACTGACTGCCTAACATGCATAGCAACACAGTTTAAAGTGATAGTCCACCCAAAAACTGTAATTTGAATATCAATTACTCAGCATTAGATGTCTCGGCCTTGCATCTCCCGACATGCTGCACTGGTTTTGGAGAGGTGCAGAGAGCCTCTGCAGGAGCCACACACACCTGCGGTGTAGCTGTGGCCAAGTTATGACAGAAAAGTAAAAGTATCGCTCCATATGGTGCACTCAGGGCACCACTGCTGCCTGAGAAGAAATGTGCCAGCATCAAGAAGCATGTACAGATTTTACAGTCATATTGTAGATTTTGTTCACTGTTGAATTGAAAATTTGCACAACGGTTACAAATAAAAGGAGAAAAAGAATAAAATATGATTAAGTACCTTTTATTTGTCAAATACATAATTCTAAATGCAATAAGAAATAGCCCTTTCCATGTGGTGATTTTATAGAAACGATTTATTCATGAAAATTACAGAAATTTTGCTATATCGTGATATATATTGTTCTCGGGATATCAGGTAACCTATATCGGGATATGAGATTTAGGTCATATCTCACAGCCCTAGCAGCAGCTGGGGGAAAGCACTTTCACACTGGATGCGAAACAAATTTTAAGTGCGACAGACTACATTCAAAGTCAATGCAAAGACGCAAATACACGCGTTTCGCGTCTGGTGTGAAAGCTGCTTAATAGAGCGCAGGCGAAGAGAAGGCGTAAAACGTGTGGAATGCAAGCCAAAGCCTGCTAAGTGCTAGCCGCAGCCAGCACTCGATTAAGCTCTATAGTGTCTAAAACGAAAGCCCTGTTGAAGCGCTGGCGCATCTAACGCGTTATGATTGTTCATTAGCAGCCTACCTTCATTTACTTCCATTTTCAGTGCCCGGTCTGCTCTTCTTTCTCCCCTTTTCCTCGGTGCTTCTCGCCTTGAATGGACTTTTGATTTTCGGGTTAGCATCGGCTTGATTTTCCTCCTCTTTTTCATCGCAAACTCAGACCAAAACCCTTTATCCTCAAAGTCGGAATCGTTGAAGTGGTCGCTACAAATCACACTATTGTCCCTTGCCATTTTGCCCAAGTCAGTTTCACCCAAGACACCCAAATTTGACTTATTTTTCATCTTTTGGAAATCGATGAAGGCTGACTCCTTCTTTGGATACATTACTACAACCTGCCACAATGCATCTAGTAGTCTTTGGCTCTGCCGTTTGCCGAAATTTCGCGAGAAAATAACGATTTTATAAACTTACTGCAGTTCGTGTCCCATAGGCAGCAATCGAAGAAGGAGCTCCACTGAGCTCGAGTCGTTCTTTATATGGCGTCAGCAGGTTGATGTGTCAATCCCGCGGATTTTAGACCTAATTTTGGGCGGGGCAGAAACTGCCTGAAAATCAAGGTCTGCCATCAGAAAACAAGCCTAAAATTATAACTGTGTGTATTTTCATCAGAATTTTTGCCGCAGACAGTGTTTACAAGTACAGAACTATGGAATTAGTGTCAATGTACCCGATAATAGAGAGTTCCTTTAAAACTCTTTAAAACTCCTTTTCATCAACACTGGCAAAACTGTTGGCTTTTTGTCAGTAACTGGCCCGTGAACCACCCTGAAATGATAAACAAAACTCCAGCAAAATGCCAGCTCTGCCCTCAGTAGACCAACAGTGGTCCACTGGCCTTTTGAATTATCTCACATTGTCTGGGCTAGTGGCAGGGGTGAAAGTAAGCCGGAAAGCAGTGGTACACCGTACAAGAAAGAGATATACAGTCCTCTACAGCCAGTACGCAGGGGTGCGCCTCGGAAGAGCAACTTTCACCCCTGCACACAACGTGAGCCCTTTCAATTTTCAAGCGAATTTCCCCGAAATAAATGTAAATTTGGTGAAGACATGAAAATCATAAACAGAATGTGCCGCCCGTGACGTGTTGAAGTAGATTATAGTGCGCTGGACAAACGTTATCATTTGTACAAAAGTAGTAGGCTACTCGCTCACCGTGATATGTTGCAACTTGTAGGCAGTCTACACTCTGCACTGTAACATTTACCTGATGGTAGTGACTCGAGTGCTGTAGATTTTTGCAGACGGGAGTGAGCAGTCGTTTTTGCAAGAAAACAAAAGAAAAATCCCCAAGTAATAAATTGTGAGGTTTCACGATTAACAATCTACAAAAAAATCATGAATGACTCCATCATGCGAGCAAGTAGTCCACCACTCACTTCCGCGATCAAACACATGTGGAAAGTGGGAATACTCAATGCGTTCTTTTGATTGGATGCCGTTTGCCCGGGTGATGGAAGGGTGGGTGCTGGGGGTGGCGTGCATCCTTTTGACAGGGAACGGTAAAACACAACTTGTTCCAGGTCCCATTGAGTAATGTCAAAGACAGAATCATGCCGGTGAGTGATACAGTGGCATGTGAGGGCCTGAAGATCACGGGCATTCAGTAAAGGTCTTCAGCCTTGTCCCTTACGCACAGAGATTTTTCCAGTTTCTCTGAATCTTTTGATGATGTTATGCACTGTCGAAGATGAGACCTTCAAAGCCTTTGCAATTTGAGATTGAGGAACATTGTTTTTAAAGTATTCCACAATTTTTTTTAATGCAAGCCTCCACAGGTTGGAGAGCCTCAGGACTCTTCTGAGAGACTCAGGTCCGTATTTAGAAACGACACTCACACTAATTGAGTGCGAGTGAGTTCTAAAACTTAGTTAGTGTCAGGTTATACTAAATGAGTCTGGCACGTTTCACAGCTTGTTGCATCGTGAGCCTCGCGGGCTGTCCTGCTCCTTTCGCGAGCCACTCGACCACAGAATTTATGAAGACATCCTGATATATACGTCGTCATTTATGTGCGAAAGAAACGCCTCAATGTTGTGAAGCAATGTACACTCCACAAAAATATAAACGCAACACTTTTGTTTTTGCTCCCATTTGTCATGAGATGGACTCAAAGCTCTAAAATTCATTCCAGATACGCAATATTACCATTTCTCTCAAACTTTGTTCACAAATCTGTCTAAATGTGTGATAGTGAGCACTTTTGCTTTGCTGAGACAATCCATCCCACCTCCCAGGTGTGCCACATCAAGATGCTCATCAGGCACCATGATTAGTGCACAGGTGTACCTTAGACTGTCCACAATAAAAGGCCACCCTGAAATGTGCAGTTTTTGCTTTATTGGGGGTCTAGGGACTCAGAACCAGTCAGTATCTGGTGTGACCACCATTTGCCTCATGCAGTGCAACACATCTTCTTCGCATAGAGTTTATCAGATTGTCAATTGTGGCCTGTGGAATGTTGGTCCACTCCTCTTCAATGGCTGTGCGAAGTTGCTGGATATTAGTGGGAACTGGTACGCGCTGTCGTATACGCCGGACAAGCACATCCCAAACATGCTCAATGGGTGACATGTCCGGTGAGTATGCTGGCCATGCAAGAACTGGGACATTTTCAGCTTCCAAGAATAGTGTACAGATCCTTGCAACATGGGGCCGTGCATTATCTTGCTGAAATATGAGGTGATGTCCATGGATGTATGGCACAACAATGGGCCTCAGGATCTCATCACGGTATCTCTGTGCATTCAAAATGCCATCAATAAAATACACCTGTGTTCTTCGTCCATAACAGATGCCTGCCCATACCATAAACCCACCACCACCATGGGCCACTCGATCCACAACATTGACATCAGCAAAGCGCTCACCCACACGACGCCACACACGCTGTCTGCCATCTGCCCTGAACAATGTAAAACGAGATTCATCCGTGAAGAGAACACCTCTCCAACGTGCCAGACGCCATCGATTGTGAGCATTTGCCCACTCAAGTCTGTTACGGTGACGATCTGGAGTCAAGTTAAGACCCCGATGAGGACGACGAGCATGCAGTTGAGCTTCCCTGAGATGGTTTCTGACAGTTTATGCAGAAATTCTTTGGTTATGCAAACCAATTGTTTCAACAGCCGTCTGAGTAGCTGGTCTCAGACGATCTTGGAGGTGAACCTGCTGGATGTGGAGGTCCTGGGCTGGTGTGGTTACACGTGGTCTGCGGTTGTGAGGCCGGTTGGATGTACTGCCATATTCTATGAAACGCCTTTGGAGACGGCTTATGGTGGAGAAATGAACATTCAATGCCCGAGCAGCAGATCTGGTTGACATTCCTGCTGTCAGCATGCCAATTGCACGCTCCCTCAATGCTTGCGCCATCTGTGGCATTTTGCTGTGAGACAAAACTGCACATTTCAGAGTGGCCTTTTATTGTGGGCAGTATAAGGTACACCTGTGCACTAATCATGGTGTCTGATGAGCATCTTCATGTGGCACACCTGTGAGGTGGGACGGATTGTCTCAGCAAAGCAAAAGTGCTCACTATCACACATTTAGACAGATTTGTGAACGATGTTTGAGAGAAATGGTAATATTGTGTATCTGGAATGAATTTTAGATCTTTGAGTCCATCTCATGACAAATGGGAGCAAAAATAAAAGTGTTGCGTTTATATTTTTGTTGAGTGTATATTGCATTGTTTCCAATCATTTGGTATTTCTGCAGTTTCTAAAGACCGTCTAAAGATGGCGGATAGCGGCATAAAGATGATCTCACCAGCTTCCCTGAGCACTCTAGGATATAAGCCATCAGGACCCGCCGCCTTATCTGCTTTTAGTTTATGCAACTTGTCTAATACTTCGTCATCCCGAACCTATATTTCCGCTAAATAATCTTGAGCATTTGACGTGCCCTCTGGCCATATAAAGACCCCCTCTAAGGTAAAATTCTCAACAAAGTAACTGTTTAAGGCATCCGCAATATGCTTGTTATCATATAGCAGCGATCCATTTTTATTCTTTATGCACTTAACCTGCTCTTTAACTTTCCTTTTTCTGCTACAGTACTGAAAGAAGCGCTTAGGGCTAGTTTTTGCCCCCTCTGCAATTTGTCTTTCATATAGTCTTCTAGCATTCCTCAGCTCTTTTTTGACCACAGCCCGCATTTTACAGTATTCAGCCTTAGTGTTCTCATTGTTATCCTTTATGTACATCTTATTAAAATTCCTCTTTTTCCTCAACATCCTACGAATACTTTTGGTCATCCATTGAGGATTCGCACAATTCACTTAGTTAGACAATTATTTCGCATTTAATTTATTCTCTAAATTTAGCCTCAACATTTATTTTACTTTACCATACTTGCTTCACTCCTGGGAGACTGAAACCCCCCCAAAAAAACCCCATCGCCTTTGTTTGACCAGATTAGCGACTTAATTTGGCTGTTAGCTCACCGAGTTGTTACAGAGGGAAAAAGACGGGGAAGATTCTCCCTGCCCCTACTGTGACAAAGGTTATACCTCGGGAGCAAATCATCTAATCTCTATTATTGTTTGAGTTTTAACACACAAATTATTTTCAAAAAACCCTGTTTGCGCAAGCGTAAATTCTCAGCTTCAATCCCACACAACTTCCTCTCTTCCTCTCTCAACTCAAGCAGAATGATTACCAATGAACAGCACTACAGCACAGCCCACAGGGTTATTGAAAGTGTCAACAAATATTTGTTTGCAAGCGCAAGCAGGGGGGTTTTCATGTGCAAGCATGTTAAATCTGAGAAGAATTTGAAGTCAGCGCAGGGGCACTCTTTGCAGGACACACAGGTTCTGTTGAGAATGTCCATGTCCTCTTCCAGTCCATGCAATCCCTCATCCACCTTTGTAGTTGCATATTCATCCAAACATGATTGTTTCAGCCTGTCCTACTGGTGTGTTAAGTTTTTCAGCTCAATCTATAGGTTCCCTACAGTTGCCCTGCTGTCAAATGTAACTAAGCACTTGCTGAGCTCTTCAAGTGCAGACCAGGGAGAGCACTGGTCTGTATAAGGGGAAAACTTTTTGGATGCAGATATGACAGATCTGCACAAAGGGTGCCATGGGTGAGAAATCTCCGGTGGATCACCTCAGCAGCTGTATCAAGAGCCTGATTGTGGACATTGACCACAAGGGCTTTCTCTGCATCAACTACGCTCTCATCCTGGGTCATCTCACCTGGCATGGTTTTTTTCTTCCTTACCCCTTTCTGGGGCAGTGCATCCTCTACTTCCCAGTCTGTCTCCTCATCCTGTTGCTCATCGTGCCATCTTTTCATGTGCACATTTGACAAAAAAGTCAGCAGCATATTTGACAGCCTGGAAATCTCTTGCTATCTTTTTTAGAGAACCATCTGTATCTGTGACCATTCTATGAGCAGAGAGGATGTCCATTCTTGCAGTTTGCAGGTACTTTGAGAGTGGCAATGTATGCTCAAATTTTCTCAGGAATAGCTGAGCTGTGAGAACCCTCTTTGTACCCTCTGGCTTTGCTCCATAAATGCGCTGTTTGTGTCTTCTGTTTCTCTATAGCTGTGAGTGTGGACATCAGTTCAATGAAGATGCAGTCATGAGGTTTGCCAAATACTCCGAAGACTTTTGTCAGAGCAGCATGCTTTGCCCACTGCCTTGTCTCTCCAATTGGAGCAAAGCAACTGTGTCTCTTGTCATGGCTTTCCCCCTACCACAGGTTAATTCTCTGATATGAGTCCCTAAGAAACACTGCAATGTCATTCAGTAGGTCAAACAGTGACCCACTCTCAATCACTATTTGGGTGGTGTTAGCCAGCACAAGGTTCAGTACATGTGCATAGCACCACATATGTGGATGTTTGGAGAACTGCGACTCCATCAATGCAGAGAAACCTCTGTACTGACCCTGCATGTTGGAAACCCCATCTGTGGAATTACCCATGCACAGGCCTACATCCAATAGGAGCGATCTAATATACAATATGGCACATCGCTAGGCGGATATGCTTGCCGATAATGACGGCTCAGCGGTCAAAATGTCAACGAGCGAACTTCCGCTTATATCCGCGCGCAGTCGAACGCTAGCTAATATAATGGCAATTTATTGCGTTTAGTTATAGCGTGAACTCCAGCTTTGACTTGAATGTAGCGTTTATTTGAATTTTGCAGTATTTTCATGTTCATATCTGTGTATCTACAATGGTATTTGACTGCAAAGCTGCGCAATGCTCATTGCATTTCGTCATGCATGCATTGACTAGGCAAAGCTGGTAATAATTCCAGAAGTGCGGACGTCAACAAAAAATCCCCTTCCTTCATCTCATCTCCTGATTTACGACAGTTTTGCGCTATATCAGATCGCTCCTATTTCAGCCGTTCAAGGACATCAGTTAACACCGTTACAAAAGACCGTCCAGTGGTAGCGCTACAATCGACCACTGAAACTAGCATCTCATGGACAACATCAGTCACAAACCTCAATATGACAGAACACTGATCTTGCCCTGTTACATCCTGCGTTGTATCCAGCAACACAGAAAACATTCCTGCTTACTGGATGTCAGCAGAGATTCTTTCTTGAATTAAATTTTTGATTGCATCAATGACAGAGTTAACCATGGTTTTGGGCAGTAGAGTGATGAGTGAACCTCTGCTTCTTGAGCCTGAAGCATGTACACGTTATACTTCCTCAACAATATGCTGAGTTCAAAAAGATTTCCGTGGTCAAAACCATCCACATCCAGGATGTATGCTGCTTCATTATCCACCTGCCTGTAGCTTAGGCCCCTCTTTACTATAACCTTTATGACCTCCACAACTCGTTCCAAAACCTGACACTTCTTCCTCACCTGTTTGCGGTGCCCTGACAGCTGTCTGCTCTCAAGGAAGCTGCTTATGTCAGCTCTTGAGCGGTTTTAAAAATATGCTTCAGCGCACTAAGTGTCTTGCCTCTCTCATGCACCTCAATTCTTTGGTGTACATGCCTCCAGTTTGACATTCCCCTGACGAAAACACTGGGGTCATTTGGCTTGCTAAAACTCAGGCACACAAAACAAATAGAGCATGACGCTCACTACAATATGTCAGCCATTTCTGTGTTGTGCCCTCTTTACTGGTGAACACCATCTTGACTATAGGGTTCTTGGCACCTTGTTTGTGGTGATGTTTGAAAAATTCATGCCTCAGAGCAGGATCTTCAGCCTGTTCTCCCCTGTCTGTTTCCTCCACTTCTACCACAACGATCTGGCTTGACTAGACACAGAGAGAGGGAGAGGGAGGTGATAGGAATATTAATTGTTTGTGGCATTTCCCTTTCAAAGATATGCAAAGTTGTACAATTAAACTAATGAATGGTATTAAAATAACCGACACAGCAAATAGTCACTTATTTTTGCTTTGTCTGCCCATCACCATCTCTGGTGTGAATGCTATTTGCATACCTGTTTCATTCATCACAACCAAGGCTGTAGCTGGGTCTGAAGAGTGATTCAGAATCTCTGAAAAAAATGAAATAGTTCCAAGTTCTTTTGTTATTAATATGTTAAGTTCAGTTCATAGAAAAATGAACTTGTTCAATGCACTAGTTCTTTTGCACTATTTCTTGCACAACACTGGTTTACTGTATATGACCATTGAAGAAATCTAGAATCTAAAATAGCTACACGTAGCCTATGCATGCATTTTTGGCATAGTAATGTTGTATTGGCTAATACAGAATACCACCAAAGTCCTACAAGTCAAAGCTACTTTGCCTAATGATCTAATAAGCCTGATGTTAGGCTGAGCCAAGGTTAACTACGTGGCTAGTTATAATTACACTGTTAGATGGACACCAAGTAGACCCTGTAGCATCAGGTGTGATTTGATAATAATCCCATCGCCATAAAGGCAATTGACATGCAAGCACACACCCACACACACACACACACACGCATGCAACCAGCCTCCCTCCCTACATGAGAGTTCCACCCAG
Organism: Gymnothorax reevesii; assembly: GCA_029721435.1. Lineage (NCBI taxonomy): Eukaryota > Metazoa > Chordata > Actinopteri > Anguilliformes > Muraenidae > Gymnothorax > Gymnothorax reevesii. The sequence goes on from CM056575.1 coordinate 97,536,801, forward strand.
TTCATTTTCTAAGCTAACATTACTCCTTACCATGTCGGCACTAACTACACTTAACTCCTCCTCAGTCTGTACCACTCTGTCCCACTCCTCCTCTGAGTTCTCTACATGACCAGCCACCTCTTCTTCATCTGAGCTAACCTTGTGCACATTGGTGTTGGGTGCTGTTCCTGCTTCTGCACTGGATGTTGACGGACCACCCCTAACAGTAGATCCTGCAGCAAACATATCAGATATTTTGGCGCATTTGGCTGCATTTACCTGCAGACTCCTCCTCCTACTCTCCCGTAGCTTCTCAGCACCTCCCTTGCGCTTTAGCTCATCCATTTTTGCTCGACACAATTGACACTGCAGAAGCTCGAACTCAGAGGGGGAGGAGAGGGGTGTTGGCTTGAGGAGGGAGGGCTCAGAGATTTCAGCCAGCCCAGTGTAATTGTAGAAAATGAACCAATGGGCCACTTTCCGTGTTTCAATGGCTGGCGCGGTCGTTAAAAATAATTTACATTATTACAATTTTATAGACTATGATTCCACCTGACAAAAATGTGCGTTAGCCTTTACTAATGTTCTGACGGTCACAACCAAATCATAACAATCCTTTAATACAAAATTAACTTAGACAAAATCAAGGTTTCATAATAATTGGCGCCCTTCATTTTGGACATTTAGTGCAACCACTTCTGGCAAGGATAGCAGCATGGAGTCTTTTCCTGTAATTTTTGACAAGGTTACCCCCTTAAACTCAAACGCCCCCGGTACCTGGGGCAGTTGTTATGCATAATAAATACAGCATGTTTCCTTATCACAACATTGTCAGTAAGACTTTGCTGGTAGCCATTTGATTCTATGGGTTCTGATATATCTATTAAGCTCTTAGCCACCTTAATCGCACAAACCTAGCCTGAGCTACAGCCTTGCGTTCCCAGTGCGTCAAGCTGAGTCCATGGGCCATTCACATGTACTTGAATTACGCAACAATATAAGCGGTTAACTAGTTTGTTTGTGGGATTTTCCATATAATTATCCACTTGATATTCGGCAGTCATTTTCTGACAGAATCTTTGTACCATTCCGCGAGAATACTGAGAACACAACAGTGCAAGCGAGCTGAGTGTTTTCTTGTTGACTCATTCTTTATATTGGCAGTTTGACATAGAACTTGCAGTCAGCTGAAGTAGCGCTGTGGTTAGGGTGAAGTGCGGCATCCCAGGTCACCAGGGTTCAATTCCTGAAGTTGGCATCATGTATTTACTAAGGCGCTAATAGAATTTTTCTTGTATGAATAATTGCTGGGGTTTTTGTTCTTCTTCCTTTTTTGATTTTTTTTTTTTACCTTGCCTTTGTATTTATAACTTTATTATCCCCCACCAACACAAAGTGGGAGGGGGATATAGGTTTGACCTCCGTCCGTCCGTCCTTCTGTCCGTCCGTCCTAGATAAAGGGGACAGCTTTACTCAGAAACCACTACAGATACAGTAACCAAATATGGTGTGTAGCATGATTGGCGGGGGATGTTGTAGACCATGTCGACTTGTTTATTCGCTTTTTTTAAAATAAATCTGATCCAGTGGAGTCAAACTTCATTTTCTTTGTGTATATTATCTCTGAATGGGAAATTGTGTAGGCTACAGGACTGGCAGAAATTATTATTATGTATTTGGATGGAATGTATGCCTGTAGTGACATATGAGTGGGGCAGCACGGTGGCACAGTGGTTAGCATTACTGCCTCACAGCAAGAAGGTCGTGGGTTCGAATCTGGCCTGGGGCCCCTCTGTGTGGAGTTTGCATGTTCTCCCCGTGTTGCGTGGGCCCTCGCCCGGTACTCCGGCTTCCTCCCACAGTCCAAAGACATGCATATCAGTGACCATAGTGAGGAATAAGCGGGTATAGAAAATGGATGGATGGACATACAGTATAAGTGAAATTAAATGAGTTTTACAGTTTGGTATCTGAGAAATATGAAATGCAGACAGTGTCAGCTTGGAGAGGCCACCTAGACATTCCCGAACTAAGACCTCTCCAATTTTGCTCTGATTTACTTGGTAAGAATAAACAGAGGCTTAGATAATGGTGAGATTCTGTGCTGTACTTTTTAGGGGTTTCAGACTGCAGCTGAATAATTTTACGACAGATGAAAGTAAAACTTTGTTTGGTGCAAAAAGTTTCCAGTCGCCTCCATCTTGAAAGTCACAATAAGCCGATTGACAAGCACGAACGAATAGGAAGGATCGGGGAACAGATTGCAATCTATTCGTTCGTGCTCAGCAATCGACCTATCTTGACTCTCAAGATGGAGGTGACTAGAAACTTCCCCAAGGTACTGTCTGTATAAACAGTCTTTTTTAATAAACTACCTGTGCATTTTCAAAGTTCTCAGTGCCTCGTTTTAAATGCCAGAGCCCTCGGAATTCTACCGATGAAGTGTGGAGCTACTTTGAGCCTTGTTAATGATGAAAAAATAGCGATTAGCTTGCATGGCAACGCTATACCCAATTCGCTACCATTGTAAGCCTGTTGGGAGCTTTATGTATTTCAAAATGTTGCTTGCGTACGGAGGTGGGGTATTCGACATTTGTTATCGTGTTTCAATACACCCTAAGTCAATTTCACACTGGAATTCTCCTTTAAAGCAGCCCCAAACCATGACTGATCCACCATAAACTATCACTTTGAGTATGAGGTGCTTCTCCTTGTATCTGTTTTCACGCCAAAAATGCTGATGCTATATTTGACCGAAACATGTACATTTGGTCTCATCTGACTAAAGAATTTAGTTCCAATCATAATTTAAATGACGTGTAGCAAACTCCAAGTGCTCGCTTCTGTGTCCTCTGGTCAGATGAGGCTTTCTGCTGCCAACCCCTTGAAAGAACCTGCGGTTATGGAGGTGGCACCTGATGGTGCTTTTTGACACCTGGTGACCCCAAGATGCCACCAAGGCCTTCAATTCATTCAGAGTGATTCTTTGGGATTTCGTTGCTTCTCTTACCATCCTCATCAGTATCCTGGGGGGCCAAATGCAGTTGCGTCCTCTACCCTTGAGGTGTTCGACAGTTCCAGTATCTTTGGAATTGCATGTGCGTTACCTCATTTTTTTACCCTAGTGGAAGTGATGCAATGGCTCAGTATAGGTCTTAACACTTAAAACTTAAATAATAAATAACACATAAAACTTAAATAAATGGAATTTAATTCCTGGATTCAAAATGGGTAGATACCATTTACAATATAACCTTTAAGGGTGCCATGAATTTTGAAACCTTGAATTGGGACAAATTGATTTTTAATGAAATCAGTAAATTATTTTAGTAGGTTGCATTGGAATATTAATATCGCACAGTATTTTTCACATTTTGTTATTTAGATTTTCTCTATGTTGTCTTCATAGATGTGCACTTACTCATTCCATGTGCACTAATAAACCCCCATACTATCAGGGATGCTGGCTTTTGAATTGTGCGCTGATAACAAGTCAGACAGTATCTCTCCTCTTTTGATGCGACAACCGCAATTTCCAAAAAGAATTACACGTTTTGCTTTGTCAGACCACAGGCCAGTTTTGCACTTTTGCCTCAGTCCATGTCTAATGAGCACAGGCCCAGAAAACGCAGCAGCATTTCTGGATCGTGTTTATATCTGGTTTTATTTTTATGTGGTAGATTTTTCACAAGCATTTGTGGATGCCGTGACAAAATGGGCTCACTGACAGTAGTTTTCAGAAATGGTCCTGAGCCCGTGCAGGGATTTCCAATAATCTTATCTGGTTTTAATGCAGCACTGCCTGAGGGCTTGAAGATCATGGCCATACAATGATGGTTTTCAGCCCCTTCCTTTGCAAACAGGGTATTTTCTGGATTCTCTGAATAATTTAATGATATTATGAACTGTAGATGATAAAATCCCCAAATCTTAGCAGTATGTAGAGAGACATTATTCTTAAATCGTTAAAGTCAGTCTCTCACAGAGTGGTGAAACTCTGACCTTTTTTACTTCTAAAAGACTCAGCTGCTCCAGGATGTTCTGTTTTATACCCAATCATATCACTGACCTTCTGCCAATTAGCCTCATTGGCTGTGAAAATTCCAACCAGCTGTACCTTTTTTAGCATCATGCAAATTTTTCAGTCTTTTATCCCCCTGTCTCAACTGCTTTTCCCCTTTCCCAGCTTGCTGACCAGATGACCAATCAGTCTATGCACCTGCAAACAGCTAGCCCATTAACAGTCAGACAAAAACTCAGCTCAAATCTTTCTATCTACAAAGGTAGCCCTGAGATTTTAGAGGTCAGTGATTTTATCGTCCGTTTTGTAAAGCTTCCTGGTGCCATCACTTATTGTCTTTGGGTGGAAAGACAGCAAATTTTATTGAATTTAGCCCATCTCTCCTTGTCCATTATCTGTATGTCCACACTGTGATTATGCACTCGGGTACCAATGCCGTCATATCCAGGCAATCCATGAAGCTTCACTGCGAGCAAGAGTCTCAAGGCTCCACTGAGGAATGCCTGGGCAGGAGGTGTGTCCTGTCTGGTCCCACTCCCATCATTACCAAGAGGTTAGGGGGTTTTGCTCATTCTTTTATTTGCATAATTGGATGAAGAATCACTCCACACAGAAACTACCTTGTTACAGTTAAAACCACGACTCCAGCCTCTGATGTCTATTCAGCAAAATTCTTCATACTTCAAGTACGTTCACATGTTAATGATTATTTTTTCTGCCCAGATTTATCAAGTCTAATAATATTGACTAATTGACTATTGAATAATTAAATAATTTATTGTTTCAGCAGCCAAGAATGACGGGCCATGGGTAGGTGCTGCACAGATCTACACAGATCTTTTATCTGTGATCATGACAAAATATAACAGAGTTCTTATTCTGGGGGGATTTCAATATCCATGTTTCATGCACTTCACCCTCTGTGTTTGCAACTAAATTTATCAAAGTTCTAGATTCCTTTAACCTGACCATTATGTAAAGCACCCCAGCTATGACAAAGGGCACTCACTTGATCTTGTGAGCTCTAGTGGTTTCTTTGTGGAAGATGTGAACCTTGGTGAATTGCCGTATCTGACCATAAAGCTTTGCTCCTCCATTTTCCAGTCCTCTCTCCTTACTACAAGCCCACTACTCTGATCCCCTTCTGTCCCCAAAATTCACTTTCTGTCAGTAGCTTTTGCTAAGCTTTCGCGGCTTCAAACTGTTCAGAACCTGGCTCCACTGTGGACGGGCACTGCAGCATTTTTAATTGCTCTTGCATTAATATTTAAGCCCCAGTCAGATACAAAAAGCTGAAACCTTGCTCTCTGCCCTGGCAGAGTGAGGAAATAAGGATTTTGAAGATGCCTGGCAGGAACACAGAGAGGCAGTGGGAAAAGGACAAACTAAATGCTTTCTGTGCTGCTCTTATGTATCTAATGTCCACTTACCAGCACACAGTTGAGTTGCAGGGAATACTTGCTTTTCACAGCTCTTGCTTACTTTGGTCTTACTCCCAGAATCCAGTGTAAATCAGTTTAATCTGTGATTGATCCCTTGCCTAGCCAGCCCGACAAATCCTCTCCAGAGAAATGTGCAGAATTTGTCAACCATTTCACCCAAAAAATGTAAGAGATTTCATGACATTTTATTGCTGAATTCAGGGAGCCAAATTTTGACTTTTCCCCTCCCTCATCTCTAAACCATTTCAGCGAATTTTTTCTGGCAGCACTAGAATGCATTGTTGCACTCTCTGTCTTCCACCTGCCATTCAGATTGCTTACCCACTTGGTTTATAAAAGCTGTATTTCAGACTGTCAGTCCAGATACTTTCGTCATTACTAACTGCTGTCATCTTGGGGTTTCCCTCCTATTTTGAAAATGCCACACTTTATCCTCTCTTTAAGAGACCCTCTATTTTCCCTCTGATTTAAGTCAGTTCAGACCCATCTCAAAATGTATTTAAAATTTGGAACGTTGTGTAAAATGTAAATGAAAACAGATTGCCATGATTTTCAAATCATTAGAGTATTTCATATTTTTTTGAAAATAGAACAAAGACGATATATCAGATGTTGAAACTGGTAAATTCCATAGTTTTTTAAATAATCTGTGCTCATTTTGAATTTGATGACTTCAATGTTTTAAAAAAAGTTGGGATGGGGAAAAAAAACGATTGGACAAGTTGCATGATGCTAAAAAAGAAGACAACCAAAAGAACAACTGACAGCTAATTAGATTATTTAGCAACAGATCAGTAACATGATTGGATATAAAAAGTCTTTTATTGTAAATATGGTGAGGGCTTAACAACTCTATAACAGACTGCATGGGGAAATAGTTTTTTTAAAAAAATTAAGAATAACGTTTTCAACTTAAAATTGCAAAGAATTTGGAGATTTTATCCTCTGTGGTACATAATATCATTAAAAGATTCTGAGAATCCAGAAAAATCTTTGTACACACACTGGCGCGGGAAGTGGGGGGCTGCCGGGGCTGCAGCCCCTCCTGATGTCGGCTGCAGGCTCATCTCGGATGTCACAGTAATTTTAACGGTAAAAATTAAAACAGAAAAATAAACTCATCAATTGGCTTAAAACCGTCCTGTTCAGCCTATGTCAAAAACCTGTGTTTAAAAAATCTGGGTTGAAATATTTTTAAATGATTCATTATGTATTGAGGAAACGCTTTCTCAAAGAAGTGGAAGACGCTGATACAAACGCATTGGCAAGCAAAACCAGTGAACAGCAAGCAGAGAGGGTTATCTGATTTTTTTCCTCCAAACAATATTTCAGAGAAAACTAAAGTACATGATACAAACTCTTCCGTTACTCGTGGAGAGGGATGAAAGTACAGTACAAATGATGGAAGCAACACCATTATCATCGCAATAGCTATCACCCCGGACTAGCTAGCTTGTCGCTCCGGTAGAGAGCATCAGCAGCGGCTCACTCACTACAGCGCTGCCATGCACTCGGGATCCTTTCAAGAGAACATTGTATTTCCTGGAAGCAAATTCGGCACAGTGTGATTTGACAGATCGTTTCAATAAGGTTTGTTTGAAAATGGCGGTGATTGCATTGTGTTAAGGAAATCGACCTCATTCTTTGTTTTATCTGCACAACCTCAGTGACAATTCGTTTGCTAAAGGGAGAATTAGCAACTGGGAAAAGGCAAAAGAAAGAATATGGTCAGCATGAGTGGTCAGACCAGCACTCTGATTCATTATGTGTGTGAGCGATGCTTTGGGTAACTCTAGTCGGTGCTATGTTTTGGAAGTTTGCAGCTTGGAATCAACATTCTGCAAGGACAGTGTTGTAACATTTATTCAGATCGACTAAATTCCTGGGCCATGAAGGAATATTGCTCAGAGGGCACCATCATCGCAACACGCACCACGGCAGCTTGTGTGACAGAATGCACTTTTTAACGAAAACTGGAGAATGGCTTTAACTTGCCCGCAGTAAAAAGATGTTAAAAAAATTGCCAGTTTGGGAGAATTTTAATAATGCCGATTATGATCCCAAAGGGAACGATTATTTTCGCCTTTTATGGGATTAGCCTGCTGCCTGGATGTTGACAAAACTGACAAGCTACATTCATTAAGGATAGTACTGTGGATTAAATAAAAAAATTAATGCATTTAATGCAATTAATCACTTTATTCAAATGGAGGATTTTGTCAGAGGATTATTTGTTTATTTTGGGGGCTGACCACCTCCTGTAGCTTGTAAAACTGCTCATAATAGCTAGGCTTACAAAGTGAAGTCCTTCTGCACCAATGTTTTATAGAGCGCGACTGGAAGATGTTCTGTTCTAAATGCAAAAAATGCTGAAATGGGAGATGGAATTCAGAGAAAGGGAAATAATTCCGTATCCCACTTCAACTTTTTAAAGCTTTTTATTTTCCAGAACAACTTAAAAGGGGGCTCGCCTTTATATTTTGTAAGGTTTTATTTGTGAGAAGGGGGGTACTTCCTATCCCTATAATTACGTGCGCGTTTTCAATGTAGCCTGTCGGTGGTTTCTTGGTCATTTCCTCATTAATAATTTCTTCATCATTATACGATTATGTATTGGTCTTGTTAATTCAAATAATACATTGTTTGATTGTGAATCATTATGGGGTCTATTCTCCCATGCGCGTAAGTCAAAAAAAGCGTGTGGCTATGCGCTTTTCAGCCTAAGCGTATTCTCCTCTCGACTTAAGTCTGTGCATTACGCGCCCCGAAGGCAGTTACGTGCTTGGGGCGGAGCAAGGGCAAAATCGGGGCGTTTCCGGGCGTTTCTCAGGCAAATAACTCTTACGCGTATTCTCCCCCTGGCTTGCGCGCTTTTTCTGTTAAGCGCTTTTGGAGCTGTATTAAGCTCAAGCGCCAACATAAGGCAAAATAGAATATTGCATTTGATGTTGGTTTTAGGCCAAATTTTAACATTAATTTAATTTTATTTAACGTGGTAAAGGTTGCGACATTCAATTTTCGATTGTTTTGCCTTAGGCAGTGTCTATTTAGCCGTCCGACGGTTCCCGTGTTTTTCTGCTATTTTTCTGTCGCTTCCGCTTAACATGCGCAGTTGTCACAGATGTGGACTTAGCAGTTTACTAATGATTTCTCTGCATTACCTTAATTTTAGTTTAGCATGAATTTATCAATATCAGTGCATTTGAACATCATTGGTCACCAGTAACCTCTCCAAACACAAAACATGCCTTTTCCCCATAATAAAGTTAACAATATTGTCCATTTTTCTTCAAAGTCCCCCAAGCATTAAATAAAGTGCTGATTAAACAGCTATAACATTCGCGCTGCAATGATAAGCTAACTAACTCAGTAATATCTGAATTCTGAAATATACCTTATTTTAACAGAACAGAAATTTCACTTTCAGGAAAAATCTAACGACATATGATTCCATATTCAACAGAATGGTGTAATGAAGTACCGAGGGATCTACCGATGTGCGTGCGCTGCATGCATTTGGAGAATCGAAAACCGCGGCATTCGAGTCTTTAAACGCGGTATAAATTCTACAGCAAAAAGCCATATTAGAGCAAAATGCAAACAGAGTAGAAGTATAACCTGTTTTCTTCATTGATGCCCTCCTCCACAGACAGATGTATCTGGTAGAAGGAACCCTCCAGTACTGTTTCATTCGGAATAATTCCCATTGACCGCGTCCATACAACATGTATCTCGTAAATGAAACTGAACACTTCAGGCTGGTTTCGGGTGTCTTTGTTTCTTTGATATTGCATCATTTTCAGCTGCGCAACCGTGGCCAACATTCGAAGAACACAACCGACCTTACTTTTACGCTTAGCTTTGTATCCTATTCTTACTGTCCAATCAATGTATTTCAGTTATTGAGGAAAGTTTAAACACTCGAGAATTGGATAAGAAACGAGTCTATCAATACATCGTTGCCGGGGAAGCTTCAGGAGGGCGTGAACTATGACTGTAGAGTTACGCAGATGAATCTGAGTATATAATTGAGTGACTGGCTATCGACACCAGTACTTGGGTGGATAGAAGGGAGCGCTGAATTTGTCAATGGAGGAATCTACGCGTTAATTTTGTGTGTGATGACTGTAATTGACATTAGAATGTGAGAGAATCAATACAATGTTGGATTTTTTGCTTCACAAAACATTTTTCTAACCACGAATTGGAATACTGTTGGCTCACTGTAGCTAAAATGGTTTTTTTCTGTCGCAAGTGATAATTTTTTTAAACTACTGGATCGATACTATGGGCAAGGATATTGACCAGTTTGCACATCAGGCTTAGCTGAGGAGTTTAATTCATGCAACTCCTGAAAAACAGGGATTGGAGGGAAGTTCTCCATACTCTAAATCGCGTTTCAGCTCTGCCTGCTTGGGAAAATTCAATAGCTGATCCGGGGGTGCCATCTCGTGGTCAAGTACTGTAACTAAGTGCTTAAATGTTCAGTTCTATAGACGCGAGCGTCTACATCTGCAGAAAGGGGTTAAAAATGCTTCTGCTTAACTTAATTGCCGAAGTTGTGTATGCCTACAAACAAACGTGTATGTCTACAAAGTCCACATCTGTGTCAACGGTGCATGTCAAGCGGAAGCGACGGCAAAATAGCAGAAAAAACGGGAACGGTCGGACGGCTATATAGACCCTGCATTTTCCTTATTTCTAAACTACATTTCTCATAATAAATAATCCATAATAAATTATCAAACGAATTCATCACATGATATTACGCAACAGCCTCTTCTCCAATTTGTTCAGTTACAAACGCATGGCAATGAATTAATACGAGTATACATAAGACCATCATTCTACCATGCCCTCAAAATCTAAAATCAAAATGCCAGTCCTGGATTTGCTTGCACTCTTGCGTGATTGGGAAAGAGTAAGAGGAGCGCGCCGAGCGCGAAGGCGACCACGCATATATCGGCTTTGTTTGGACACCCTGGTACTAACAAACACAGAGTGCATCCAGCGCTTTTGTCTGGACCGTGCATGATCATTTATCTTTCCCGACTTTTGGATGAACAGCAAGCCAGGCACAGTAATCACCCATAAAACGTTACCGCGGTCATCAAGGTCTCAATTGCGCTATCGGTCCTGGCATCTGGGTCGTTCCAGAGAGTGGCTGATGATGTCATACACATATCACAGGCGTCTGTGTCAAGGTGTCTGACACAGTTCGTTGACGCTCCAACTTCTTCTCCATGCACTTCCACTGCAGAAAGAGTGGGTGCCATCTCCTCCTCCAGTGCAGTGAAATGCACAGGGGATGATGGTTGCCCACCACCTGTTGCGTGTACACTTCTCCGGTGTGCAGAGAGCCTGGCTTTTCCAGCGCCCTGCAGATCTCTCCATTCATGCTTTAAATCGGGGATACTGCGCTTACATATCCCCACCGAAGCCACATCCAGAACAATTCGCAGCTTTCTTCCTCAGATCAGCCTGCAGTGCCTGCTTGCCATACAACATCAACATCTGTGATATTTGGTTTTCAGCTTTGGCTCGACGTCGCTATCATTGTCTTCATGTTCTATTAACAAATGCGACTGCCCTATATGTTCGCTATCATCTAAAAAGTAATCTAAAAATATTCTCACGAGTGATGAGATTGATTTTCTAATTGAGGATATCTGAATTAACTAACTCGTGTCTTTGTATTTTTTTTTACCATTTATAATATGTGTATTTTAATGTGTGAATAAAGATATTATTAAATAGGCTACTCTAGATTGAGCCCTACCCTGGCCAATACCAAAGCACTACCCATTTGTTAATCAATTTTAGCCATTAAAGAATAGCCGACATGGGAAGAATCATTATCAGTAAATGGGATAATTGATTATAATAAAGTATTAGGCGCAGGTTCAAGTGAACGTGTCGCTCAAATCAAATGAGACATAATAGCCTATGGATATGGAATTGCGTGATTGCTGAGGCGATTTTGGGGCGGGAGGATGACCGCGTGCGGGGTAAGAATCCTTGTTAAAGCGTTTCCATGTCCTTTAGTTGCAAACCTGACATCCGAGTAGTTTGAGATTTCAGGTGTGCAATTTCTAAATGAGATCATATATGCTGTCTTTGATTGTCATTTTTGTGTAACTAGAATTTTCCCTTTATTTGTCTTCTTCCACGAAACAAACAGGCTGGTGTAGGAGGGGCACATTTTCAATGGTCTGATTGCGCTGGTTGAGAAGCGCTGAATTCTTTATTTTTTATTTCATTATTGTGGCAATTTCTTTGTTTGCATGGCTTTAATGCTATGGTGGCTAGAGTAAGAAATAAAAAAGAGATGTCTTCAATACTTCTTGTAATTGGCACAGACATACATAGGCCTACTATTACAGCCGCATATCGCGGGCCTGCTGATAAAACCTTGTATCTTCAAAATGATAAACTTCACAGAAAGATAAATAAACATAAAATAAAGAAAAAAAAAATATATATATATATATAAATTTAAAATATAAATAAAATAAAAGATGTTTAATTCTGCATGTAAGAATAGTGGACATAGTGGACGAGTTTTTGTTTCTTATCAGTTTGGAGATACGAGGTTTTATCAGCAGGCCCAAGGATATTCAAATTTAAAGTCTGGTTTGCGTTTCCCGTGGACCACAACTGCGTATTCATGGTTAATCAGAAAATCCTTGTTCCATGTTTTCCTGATAGCCATAATCAATGAGCGTTGTACAGAGTCTGCCTCTCTTTTGGATCAGTCATACCTCTTTCATAAGGCCGCCTACATTCTGAAGTTAATCGCTGTGGGCGTGATCGAAGCGAGTAGGGGAGAATATGCATAACTCAAACGCGCATAACTCGAATCGCGTAAAAAAGGACTCACGCGCTAATGGGAGAATAGACCCCTATGTGATTGTGAAAAAAATACAAAACCCAAAACCAGTGAAGTTAGCACGTTGTGTAAATCGTAAATAAAAACAGAATACAATGATTTGCAAATCCTTTTCAACCTATATTCGATTGAATACACTGCAAAGACAAGTTACTAAATGTTTGAACAGGTACACTTTGTAATTTTTTGCAAATATTAGCTCATTTGGAATTTGATGCCTGCAACTTGTTTCAAAAAAGCTGGCACAAGTGGCAAAAAAGACTGAGAGAGTTGAGGAATGCTCATCAAATACTTATTTGGAACATCCCACAGGTGAACGGGCTAATTGGGAACAGGTGGGTGCCATGATTGGGCATAAAAGCAGCTTCCCTGAAATGCTCAGTCATTCACAAACAAGGATAGGGCGAGGGTCACCACTTGGTGAACAAATGCGTGAGCTGAGTGTCGAACAGTTTAAAAACAACATTCCTCAGCGAGCTATTGCAAGAAATTTAGGAATTTCTACGGTCCGTAATATCGTCAAAAGGCTCAGAGAATCTGGAGAAATCACAGCACGTAAGAGACAAGGCCGAAAACCAACATTGAATGCCCGTGACCTTCTATCCCTCAGGCGGTACTGCATCAAAAACCGACATCAGTGTGTAAAGGACATCACCACATGGGCTCAGGAACACTTCAGAAAACCACTGTCAGTAACTACAGCTCGTCGCTACATCTGCAAGTGCAAGTTAAAACTCTACAATGCAAAGCGAAAGCCATTTATCAACAGCACCTGGAAACGCCACCGGCTTCGCTGGGCCCTAGCTAATCTAAGATTTTTTTTTTTTTTTTTTTTTTTTTTTTTAACCTTTATTTAACCAGGAAAATCCCTTGAGATTCAAAATCTCTTTTTCGAGGGAGACCTGGCCAAGACAGCTCACCATTTCACTTAAAATTACAAAGGTGTAAACAACAGGAGTGACAAAATACAATAAGTTAACAAAATACAAACCTACGGACAACAACTGCACACCTCATTTATATACAATCTTAGCCTATGCTTAAACACACCCAAGGAGACTAAATTGTTCAACTGTAGAGTATTTTGGAGGTTATTCCATGACCAAGGAGCAAAATAGGAAAAGGCACTTTTGCCAAGAACTGAGGAAATCCGAGGTACCTGGTAAAGTAACCTTTTTGTGGAACGAAGCTGATAGTGGTTGCTGAGTGGGGTCAAAAGTCTACTGAGGTAAGGAGGTAATTTACCCAATATGGCCTTATATATAAAAATAAACCAATGACGCCGTCTCCTTAAGCTTAAAGAAGGCCATGAAACAAGATTATAGAGTTTACAGTGGTGTGTGCGGTATTGTGAGTTTGTTATGAAGTGTAGTGCACTATGATACATACAATCCAGACTGCGTAAAGAAAGGGAGGATGCGTTCATGTAAATAATGTCACCATAATCTAAAACATTCAGAAAGGTGGCTTGTACAATTCTTTTCCGAGCCTCAAAGTCAAAACAAGCTTTGTTACGATAATAGAAACCTAATCTAACTTTTAGTTTCTTTACAAGCCTGTCAATGTGTTCTTTAAATGAAAGCTTTTCATCAATCCAAATACCCAAGTACTTGTAGTATGATACTCTTTCAATAATATCCCCTCCCAATGTTTGAATACGAAGAGTCAGTTGTGACTGAGACTGCATTCTAGAAAACATCATACGTTTAGTTTTTTTGGCATTCAAGACGAGCTCCAAGTCATGCAATGAGTCCTGCACCTGAGTGAAGGCAGACTGAAGCTGAGTCACTGCCTGCCTTAATGAGGGGGCAGATGAATAGAGTACCGTATCATCTGCATAGAGGTGTACTTTACAGTTATTTAAATTTTTACAGATATCGTTAATAAAAACCGAAAATAAAAGGGGAGCTAAAATTGAGCCTTGAGGGACACCTTTTGTGACCTCCATCAGGCTTGATAAGTGACCATGTACAGAAACACATTGGGTCCTATTCATTAGGTAATTCCTGAACCAATTTATGGCTGTTTCACCTACACCAATACAACTGAGGCGGTTTAGCAAAAGTTGGTGGTCAACAGAGTCAAATGCCTTACTCAAATCAATAAAAAGGGCAGCACAAGCCTGTTTTTTGTCCAGAGCATTGGTAACATCATTTATAAACAACATGGCTGCTGTGATGGTGCTGTGACCAGATCTAAAGCCAGATTGAAATTCACTTAAGATGCTCTTTTCTGCCAAAAACTGTTTTAGTTGAGAATTGACCTGAGATTCTAGAATCTTTGATAAGACGGATAATTTGGAGATGGGTCGATAGTTATTCAGATCTGATGGATCCCCACCTTTAAGGAGAGGTAGCACAAAGGCTGTTTTCCATATTTTGGGAATAATGTTTGACTGAAGACTGAGATTAAAAATATATGTAATAGGTTCAGCAATATAATCAGCTGCGAGTTTCAAAAAGTAAGGATGCAGACCATCTGGCCCAGGAGATTTCTTAAGGTCAATTGCTTTCAGAGCCTTAGCAATTTCTCCAGTGGAAATGGGTCTAAGGGTAAAAGGAGCTCCAACTCGACCTGTGCTTGCAGATGGCGCAGCATTCACAGCTTTGTCACTTAACTTGGATTCAGTGCTTCTATTGACAGATCCAGATGATATAAAATGCCTATTAAAGTGCTGAACAATATCATCTTTATCATTTATTTCTAAGGAGTCAGATACAATACGCTCAGGGATACCTGAGGAGACCACTGAGCCAAATAGAGAGTTAACTTGTTTCCAAAATTTTGTGGGATTATTAAGATTATCAGAGATAGAATTCAAATAATACTTTGATTTGGCATTCCTAATTTGCAGAGTAGATTTATTCCTCAGGGCTCTGAAGGCACACCAATCAGCAGGTGAATTTGACGATCTAGCTTTAGCCCAAGCAATGTTCCTTTGCCTTAAGAGATTCAACAATTCCTCGGTAACCCATGGATTATCTCTGCCACTAACCCTAAATTTTTTCAAGGGGGCATGTTTGTCACAAATGGAAGTAAACAATTTGTGAAAATACTCCCATGCATTATCCACATCTAGGATCAAGGTAGTTCTGCTAATATCACTGGAGTATAAATCATACAAAAAAGCTTGCTCTTCAAAACGTTTAAAATATCTTTTAAAAACATACCGCGGTTTAACCTTAGGGGCTTTAGAATCCTTTACACATGCAACAGCACAGTGGTCACTCACATCATTGCAGAATACTGCTGTTGATGAAAACTTAAAAGGTGCATTCGTCATAATAAGATCTAATAATGTAGATTTGTCTGGCTCTTTTTGGTTGAGTCTGGTAGGCAAATTAATAATCTGAGTAAAATTGAAAGCCTCACACAGGTCTTTGATAGGCCCACAATTAGAACTGGAAAGCCAATCCCAATTCAAATCCCCCATTAGAATCATTTCAGTATCCTTAATTTTACCGAGGACATCAAAAAGTGAGGAAACAGCTTCCTTCGTAGCTGAGGGAGGTCGGTAACAGCCTATCACAGTAAATTGAATGTTCTTCGACACTTTTACCTTTACAGCCAGAAATTCAAACTGCTTGGCTATTGTTGTAGACTGAAGCACGGAAGAGCAGAATTTAGATTTAATATAAATAGCAACACCACCCCCCTTGCCAACACGATCGGTTCTGAAAACCGTATATCCATCTATAGCAATCATATTGTCAGTTACAGATTTTTTTAACCATGTCTCTGATAAAACCAAGACGTCCGTATTCGTGGCTTCAATCCACGCCCTTATTAGATCCAATTTCGGAAAAAGACTCCTAACATTCATATGCATAAAACCAATGCCAGACCTGCCTTTAAACTCCGCTGGAGTGGCTAGATTTCGCATGGGTCCGGGATTTGGTTGAACATTTCCCGATAATAATAACAGCAACAAAATAACGCTTTTCATTTGACAAGTGCGTCCAATGACACAATGCCTCTCTTTGACAGGAGGTAAAAAGAAAAAGTCCCATCTTAAAGCGAAAAAGTCCTTCAAAATATTCAAAAGTTGCAGACGCGGCAACGTGTCCACAGATGACAGAAGTTCACAAAGTTTTTGCTGTTGTACAGGATGAATTTCGTGATGATAATCGTAAGCGTCTCTGGTCGGAGACCTTGAGTAAAGATGGACTGATGCAAAGTGGAAAAGTGTTCTGTGGTCTGACGAGTCCACATTTCAAATTGTTTTTGGAAACTGTGGACGTCGTGTCCTCCGGACCAAAGAGGAAAAGAACCATCCGGACTGTTATAGGCGCAAAGTTCAAAAGCCAGTGTCTGTGATGGTATGGAGGTGTACTGGTGCACAAGGCATGGGCAACTTACACATATGTGAAGGCACCATTAATGCTGAAAGGTACATACAGGTATTGGAGCAACATATGTTGCCATCCAAGCAACGTCTTTTTTGTGGACGCCTCTGCTTATTTCAGCAAGACAATGCCAAGCCACATTCTGCAGGTGTTACAACAGCATGGCTTTGTAGTAAAAGAGTGCGGGTACTAGACTGGCCTGCCTGTGGTCCAGACCTGTCTCCCATTGAAAATGTGTGGCCAATTATGAAGTGTAAAATACGACAGCGGAGACCCCGGACTGTTGAACAACTTAAGCTGTACATCAAGCAAGAATGGGAAAGAGTTCCACCTGAAAAGCTTTGGTCTCCTCAGTTCCCAAATGTTTACTGAGTGTCGTTAAAAGGAAAGCCGATGTAACACAGTGGAAAAAAAGGCCCCTGTGCCAACTTTTTTGCAATGTGTTGCTGCCTTTAAATTCTAAGTTAATGATTATTTGCAAAAAAAAAAGAAGTTTCTCAGTTTGAACATTAAACATCTTGTCTTTGCAGTGTATTCAATTGAATATAAGTTGAAAAGGATTTGCAAATCATTGTATTCTGTTTTTATCTACGATTTACATAACATGCCAACTTCACTGGTTTTGGGTTTTGTATATATATATATATATATATATGTTTTTTTTTTTTAATGACGTCACTCCTCTATTTTCGGCTGGCAACCCCCCTAATTCAAACATCTTCCCGTGCGCCTGTGTACGCATGAGACAATACCAAAATCCATTTTTGAATGGCTAAGATTTTCAGGTCCTCAGGTGGCTCACCATTCAAAACAGACAGGATTCTGAAGTGGAAATCATTGTTAATGAACAGAGTGTCTGTCATTTAGAGATTAAACCATATATAAACAAGCTCCAGAAGCATTGCCTTCTTACCTGGGCCCGATCTCATTAAAAACATACTAAGGCAAAGTGGAAAACTGCCCTGTGGTTTGACTTATTAAAATGTGAAGTTCTTTTAAGAAACCACATGGATGCCACATGCTCTGGGCTGAAGAGGAGAGGAGCCATCCGGCTTGTTTTCAGCAAACAATTCAAAAGCCAGCACCGAAGATAGCATGGGGGTGCATTGGTACATATGGCATGGCACTCTAAAAACAAAAGGTTCTATAGCTTGGTACATATATGGCACCCTCAAAAGCTTCTATATAGAACGATTTCAGAGGGTTCAATTTAAATAACCCTTGGGGTTCTTACATTTTTTTTATAAAAATAATTGTATTTTATACAATTATGTCTCCGCCCCTGATGGCGGAGGCTGCCATGCAAAGCGCCAACATGTACATCAGGAGCAGTTTGGGGGTGTAGGATGAGTGTCTCCTGAAAGGTTCCTTAAACAGTCGTTGAAGTTCAAACAATCCTCTTGTGAAGGAAATAGCACCTTTTTTGAGCTACAGGTTCCATTTCTTTAGCAAGGAACCCCAATGGTTCTACATAGCACCCTCAAGAACCCCCTTTTTTAATAGTGTATGCATTATGAAGAAGACTATTTTTAATTCATTGGCAGTTGCAATAACAGATTACATTCTTCATATCCTTTAACTAAAGTGCTGAAATTGTGCTTTGAATCCTCGAATTTCCATAGAATACCCCTAGATATAAAAAGCACAATGCCTGAGTGGCTAAAATATATGAATAAAATTCAGAACGATGACAGATTTGCAACGATGGAATCTCATTTTGACTTGCAGTCATGCAGATTCGCTTTGTTTGATTTCTTGCTGGGATGAAAAGTTTTCAAAGTTATGAGCTTGCGCAGTAATCGTGACACAGTTCCTTTAAGTGCCTGTGATTGAATCATTATGGCAGCACTAAATGACTGCAAGAGCGGCCCTAGTTTTTAAGACAAAGAACTAGAAGGTTCTGCTATAGACAGTTCATTCAATTGAGCTGCATTTCACTTGCTCGAGGGGAAAACTGAGGGCAACATGCACCAAGAACAAGCAGGAACTTACTTCAACTATAGTGAGAACCTGGCAGTGCATCTGCAGGGAAGAAAGTATCAGTAATGTCTATGGCAGTGGCGACATTAAGGCCTACGGTGAGTACACCTTTCAATGCTTAATTACGCTAAAACTGTCAAAGTTTACTTTGCCCTCATAGCAACCATTGAGTTTATCAGTTGCCAAGACTAATTGATAGAATGGTGGCACACCACTGGTCCATGGGTTTCAGATTTCAGGCAGTCATTGACTGCAAAGAATTTGCGACCTAAGGTTAAAAATGAACATTTCTGATTATACCACTTAGTCTAAATACCTTTGAATCCCTAAAACTGGGCAGATTATGCATAAAAATGATGGTAATTCCTACAAGGTACACATAATATTTTTGGAAAAATCCTTAAAGTCCACCCATCAAATTCAAATTGATTCATTTCAAATCTATTGTGGTGGCGGACAAGCCAAAATGATGAAAATATTGTCTTCGATGAAAGACTTACCGACCTGACTGTATAGTGGTGTGGAGTGATGATTGATTACACACTGGACACAAGGAAGATAAATCAGAGACCAAGTACTTTTGTACTAAGCAAGTGTTTATTTCTTGTAAAATTGTATCATATGGATCATATAAAATAAATGACTTTTTGAGAGATAAAGTCAATATCTAGTGTGGATATCCTTTGCTTTTGATTTCAGCATTTAATCTTTCAGGCATAGTTTTCACATATTTTTTATTTCCTCACTCGCTAAACCATTCCATTTGCTTCAAAGTTAATTCCAAAAAGATTCTTCTGATGTCACAACGAGTGGCGGCAGGTGAACTGGCAATAGGGGAGGCTCAAACCGGCCCATCTGTCGAAAATAATGATTGGTCATGACCTATTTTCAATCATTCATTTAAATTACCATTACAGAAACTCAAAAAACTCTCAACATTATCTGGTGAGGTCAGTTTTCATTAATAACACATACCTGTCAACTCTGACCAGGGATGAGCCGTCAGGGTAGGCACTGCCTACCCCAGGCTATCATCAAAAATAAAGTTGTTAACAATTATTGATCATTTTAATATCTAATCAAATTTTGATTTTTTGATATTTGATATTTAGTTTGTCTTTATGCTGTTGCTTTAAGTCATTGAGTTATAATGACACTACAGCGCCTGCCTCTGGCCAGGCAGGGGCTTTCAAATCAGGCTTATCTTTGCAGGGTAGGCACAGCTCTGACATGCCTTTAAATGACACGTTATCAGATACGTTGTGTTCGCGCATGCGCAGTGTTTTTTCATATGCTTTATTATGTACGCAAAAAGGCAGGACGCTACGCTGCCTTTATGCGTAAGTGTCACAGGCTAGTCATTCAATCTGGACGTTCGGTGTCTTTGTGAATTCGCACCAATGAGTATACTGGAGAGGCCGCTGCTTCTTTCTACGAGCGCAGTTGAAGAAACCAATATGGCGTCAAGTGCACCGCACTCCTCAATTCCCCATTGACTGTAATGTAGAAATTCCAGCTATTATCCGTCGAACTAAGGGGTCTTCCGAAAAGATTTCAACATATTTGTGATGGGAAAACAAGGATAAACTCTAATGCGCAGTTTTACATGACACTGTTCGAGACGTCGAAAATATCAAAACATGTCAGAATGGGAAGCACAGCACTAACTAGCCACTTGTGTACCTGGCGTGTTAGGTAATCGAGTCGCTGTCAACGGCTGTGATGGCAAACGTTATCTGTAATTTCGCTAGCTAGATAAACTTAGTCGGCACCATAAACTCATGTTGCTTACAAATGGTGATGGTCACTTAGCTCCTATGCCCATGTAATTTTAGCCAAGTTGCACATCTACATATAGCATTAGCCATAGCGAATGACCTCGTAAACTTCGTGTAACGTTAACGTTAGTGGTGTTCATTCCGGATGAATTGTACAAATAAACGCATCCTTAACAGGCATCTGCCTATCTGGGTACTATTTAGTGAGCAAGCTTTGATTTTTTTGTATTTATTTATTTTAATTCCGATAATGCAATCCTAGCTGGGGCTACATACACTCATTGATTCACACATACATCAATCAAATTTAAGGCTTAAATTTGATTAAACCACCTAACTAGTGTTATGTAATCTTGTTTGTTTTGGCAAAACAAACAAGATGACATCGCTAACGCAGCAAATATTTTGATTCTGTCAGGCTAAAGGCCAACCTCATCGGCTTATACAGCCCTGCTATGGTCAAGGAAAAATCTCCCTCGCTTCAACTGCTGGCTTTATTGGTGGAGAATGACCTTGAACAAACTGTTCGAGGCCACAAAACTGCCGAAATTGGTGCCGACAATTCCAGCTACCACAGAGTCAGTGGAGCTGTCTTTTTTCTGCCTTAAAACGCGTCAAGACCTGCAACCGCAACAGTACGGAACAGGGGAGACTTTCATGTTTCGCTATCATGTCAATTGAGAAAGAGGGACTTGTTAAGCTGACGGCCAAAACAGAAGTTTTACAACGCTGTCATCAACATCTTTGTCAAAAAGGACAGACGCATGGACTTCATATTCAAATAGCCTTAAGTGCGCTTTAACCACTTCTCTCCCCCTCCGCTCTCTTTTACGCACACAAGAACTTTCCGGACTGTCATGTCTGTCGTTATGCATCTAATAACAACCTTGTGGCTGAAGTTTTTTTTAAATTGTTGTTTGTTTGATTGAATTCTGTGGGTTTTTAGGTTTTGAAGTTTGTGTGTGTTGACATCATTTTGCGGTGAAGAGAGATGTGGTCAAAGATGGAATGTGTTTGAAGTGTACTTCGCTTGTCTGGTTAATATGGTTTAGCAATAGGAAGATTAATTGCATTAAGTATAGGGAGGAGATCCACTTAAGCATGCATCGGTGCAGGCAAGCCGTTACGCTGTTTTGCGCGCTTTCATCAACTTTCTCTCGCTAGAGCCTTCAACTTTTATTCAGACATAAAGGCGAAATTAAAAAAAAAATTGAACCTTCAAGATTATTTGAAAACAAAGTACACATTCATTCTGAATGCATACAATAAATCAAATTCGCTAGAAAACGTCAAAAACTTCAAACAATTCACATTAAATTGGTTTTAAACCTCCCTCCTATGCGCACAGTGTGACAAGTTAAATAATACTCTGATAACTCAAACACGGATTTGATTTCACTCTTAACAGTTTCAAAATAAACTAAAAGTCAAAATCTAAGGAAAAACGCGACTTTGTGCATGTCCGGTGTCTTTCAAGTGTCCTTTAATTCCCAATAAATTCGTTAATCCCCGCAAATGCATGATGTCATCAATCCAGATTCGCAGTGTGACAATGTACAGCAGGGGTGGGCAATCACGGTCCTGGAGGGCCGGTGTGTATGCAGGTTTTTATTCCTATCAATTACCCTGACTAATTGAGTTAATTGATTGCATGCACAAATATAGATTTTTCGCAATGATTCGATCAAAGGAAAATGTTTTATGAAGGGAGACAAGACTAGTCTTTGTAGTTTCATGATAATTTAAAGAAATGCGCATGAAACGTCAGACTTCATGAATGGTTTGGCTAATTGAGACAATCAAATAATTAAAGACCAGACGTTGGTGTGAAAACCAGGAACAGATACGGCCCTCGCTGCCCACCTCTGATTTACAGCATTCAACAGTTTTTGGAGTAATTATGTTTTATTTTGCCGGTGTTTTTACCGCTGACTTTATACATAAAATATTAATTCGTTTTTACGTTTCGGTCTGCCACTGCCTACCTCGACCCAAACCTCACGGTTCGTTACTGACTCTGACGTATTCCGCACGAGTTTTAGTGGAACATTTTATCATTCCCCAGCTGTCCTTGTGCATGGAGGTTTATCAGTTTCATGTGCGTTACAGTGGATTTCACTTTTAGTAATTAGAAACAGATTATGACCCCAGAATTCTCACGCTTTTCTTTACTCAGGGGTTGGAAGCAATGCATGTGTGTCACTATCGTTTAAATTGTTGAAGTGAAATAAGATCATTTGAAACGTCTTTATGCAATTCCACTGCCTCCAATGATCTCATTTAATTTAAACAATTCATTTAAATTCCTTCCATCAAGCCAATGTGTTTGGCACTATAACACTGCTCAAAGTTCATGTCACCTTAAATACTGGAACATGACCACCAGGTAATTTGGCTGAATAATGTAGCCTCAAACCAGTTTTACAACTATTTTTTTAGCATCAATAATCATGGAATGAGCCTTCAAACATGCATTCAGGCTACGCAAGAGTCAAAAAAATAAAATTTGATGTCTTCAGTGTTTTTGTTTATGGTCCATATTTTTTATCTCAGTATACTTGTGGAAATGATGTTTTTGTTGTGTACAATGGTATTTTCCAATAATTTTCAGCAAAAGATTATCCAGAAGTAATCTAGTAAGACGGCTTATTGATAAAAGTGGTGATGTATAGTCATCACTGTACAGTACTGTATAAGTGCCAAAATTTGCCATTCCAATGCAAAAATGTACTGGATTTTCTGCAATCACTTCAAATCCTAAGAGCCGGAACTGTTTCCTAATCAAAACACTAGCATAAATTAGGATGTGCAAAGCAAATAATGCTTCAAATCAACAAAATCTTGAAGGTACTGTATTTTTTACAACCTCAATTCCGAAATAGTAGGGACGAAGTGTAAATTGTGAGTAAAATCAAAATGCAATGACTTTCAGATCACGAGCCAATATGTTATTTACAATAGAACATAGCATTTCAAATGTTGAAACTGAGACTTTTACATTTTTATCCACAAAATGAGCTTATTTCAAATTTTCTGGCTGCAACAGGTGTCAAAAAAGTTGGTACACAGGCAAAAAAAGGGTTGAAAAAGCTATTAATATACATTTGTATAAGAGAATCAACTGAAAGAACATTTAGCAAGTAAATAAGTTAACTGGCATCAGGTGTGTAACATAATTGGCTATATAAGGAATGTCTTAGAGAGGCTGTCTCTCTCAGAAGTAAAGATGGCCAGAGGCTCTCCAACCTGTGAAGGCTTGTGTAAAAAAAATTTGGAATACTTTGAAAAAATTTTGGAAAAAAATTGGAAATTTGAAAACAATGTTCCTCAACATCAAATTGCTAAGGCTTTGAAGATCTCATCATCGACAGTGCATGACATCATCAAAAGATTCAGAGAAACTACAAAAATCTTTGTGCGTAAGGGACAAGGCCAAAGACCTTTACTGGATGCCCGTGATCTTCGGGCCCTCAGATGCCACTGCCTCACTCACCGGCATGATTCAGTCAATGACATTACGAAATGGGCCCAAAATTACTTCTGGAAACCACTGTCTGTAAACACACCCCGCCATGCCATCAACAGATGCCGCCTAAAACACTATCAAGCAAAAAGGAAGCCATTGTTGAGCATGATCCGGAAGTGCCGCCGTGTTCTGTGGGCCAAGGCTCATTTAAAATGGACTGTAGCAAAGTGTCCTGTGGACAGACGAGCCCAAATATGACATTCTTGTTGGAAATCATGGGTGTTGTGTCCTCCAGGCCAAAAAAGAAGAAAGACCGCCCCTCCAGTTATCAGCGTTCAGTTCAAAAACCAGCATCTCTCATGGTGTGGGGATGCATTAGTGCATATGTTGTGGGACACTTTCATGTTTTAGAAAGCACCATGAATGCTGAAAGGTATATAAAGGTTTTAGAG
This sequence comes from Gymnothorax reevesii, assembly GCA_029721435.1. Classification (NCBI taxonomy): domain Eukaryota; kingdom Metazoa; phylum Chordata; class Actinopteri; order Anguilliformes; family Muraenidae; genus Gymnothorax; species Gymnothorax reevesii. The sequence goes on from CM056575.1 coordinate 97,561,154, forward strand.
CAACATATGCTCCCGTCCAGAAGACATCTACTCCAGGGAAGGCCTTGTGTATTTCAGCAAGACAATGCAAAACCACATACTGCAACTATTACAAAAGCATGGTGTTGTAGTAGAAGAGTCTGCATGCTGAACTTGCCTGCCTGCAGACCTGATCTTTCACCGATTGAGAACATTTGGCGCACAATTAAACAAAAAGTTTGTCAAAGGAGACCCAAAACTGTCCAGCAGCTGGAAGCAAGAGTGAGATCAAATTCCAATGGCTTAACTCAAGAAACTTGTCTCGTCAGTGCCAGATGCCTCCACTCTGTGTTAAAAAGAAGAGGGTGTGCTACACCATGGTAAACAGACCCCTGTCCCAACAAAATGAGCTCATTTTATGGATAAAATTGTAGAATTTCTCAGTTTCAACATTTGCTCTGTTATCTCTGTTCTATTTTTCTATTTTTTTCTATAAAATACTGGCTGGTGTGATTTGAAAGTCATTGCGTTTTGATTTTATTCACAATTTTCACTTTGTTCCAACTATTTCCGAATTGGGGTTGTAGATTGACATAAAAATATACTGGATACAAATTACATGCCAGCTGCATGTGTTTAACTTTTTTTTTTTTTGAGCAATTGTGTCACGGGGCTCTAATTTCTTGGCGCAGCTTGGCGTAGCCCATGCAGTGGTAATTTCGTCCGGTGCAGCCTGCACAGTGGTAATTTCGTGCGGTGCAACACCGTGCACAGCCACTTTGGCAATTCGGTAGATAGACATGCGCCGAGATTGGGTGTGGCCGCGTAGTAGGGGGAGGTGTTACACATTCATCAAGACGCAGTGACAATTTTGAAGAAAAATTCTCCGCTGGAGTTGCACAGAAAGCTGGCCAGCTCCAACCTGGTTTACTCTCTGTGCAGTGGTAATTTGGCTGTCCGGGGCACAGTGCGCACACGTCACCGAAATCTCACAGGCAGGTTTCCAGAATGTCAGGCACATTTCAATGCAATAAATAATTACAGGAAGCACTATTCAATGTAACTATCTGAATAAGGACGTAAATTATAGTACCTATATCTATTTTCCTGATGCGATATAAAAGGCGGTTGGCAAGCGTAATGGAAACTTGACCTGGCTTAATCAACGCAGCTGAATCAGTGATGCAAACTAAGGACTTCACAACTTTCTCAGCCGACCACAAACTGGATATATATATATATATATATATATATATATATATATATATATATATATATATATATATATATATATATATATAGAACGCAAGCATGCTATATATATATGTTCAGTAAAGCCGCTTGCACACTTGACACGAAACAAATTTTTCGCACGACTGATTACAGACAAAGTCAATGCAAAGACGCGATAGTCGGACAGGGTTTTAATATAGCTCTGTGTCCGAAAGTCATGAAAACAGTGGCCTTGAAGCAGCGGCCACAAGGGAAATCAAGGGGGAAGAGCATTATTAATAACCTGAAATGTTTTTACTTAAATGCAAGAAGTATATAAAATAAATTTCCTGAGCTTTCTGCACATTTCAGAGTGGCCTTTTATTGTGGGCAGTATAAGGTACACCTGTGCACTAATCATGGTGTCTGATGAGCATCTTGATGTGGCACACCTGTGAGGTGGGATGGATTGTCTCAGCAAAGCAAAAGTGCTCACTATCACACATTTAGACAGATTTGTAAACAATGTTTGAGAGAAATGGTAATATTGTGTATCTGGAATGAATTTTAGATCTTTGAGTCCATCTCATGACAAATGGGAGCAAAAACAAAAGTGTTGCGTTTATATTTTTGTTGAGTGTATTTCTCCAACTGACATGAAACTATGTGCAACTGCAAGGTCATGACCTCACAACGAGTCACATGATGACATCATACCTGTATGGTTCAATATTTGGCTCTTTCTGATGGAAATTACCATTTTGGCCATATCTTCAAAACCATTTGTCAGATTGACCTGAAATTAAGTTCAAATGAAAGGTCATGACCTGAGGGGCTTTGTATTGTATTGGGTCTATTCAAGGATCGGGGAATTGGAGGATTGGGGGCATTCGGGGATGTACCCCAAGCCGTCGCCTCCGAGTCTAGTTAAAGTCTAGTTAAAGGTTGGAGAAAGCAGAAAACGAAGACAAGCCCAAAGCAGGCAACATACCCTGTTCTGGCAAGTTCTCAACTTCCTCTAGAAAGGAAAAAGATTGTGGCTCTTATCGGCACAATAACAATGGAATATGTAAAATAAAATCAGTGGCTGCTTTAAGCATGCTGGTTTAAAGAAAATGGAGAAATGACTGCAAAACAAGCTCTGTGACATCCTGCCTCCATAACCTTGATGTATGTGTGTACAACAATACTGCTTTGAATAATACCTGATGTTTCATAGACAGTTTCTGAATGCCTGATCTTTTTTAAAGGGACTTCTTCCACAAGCTGTAATAAGTGGATGGGGTTAGGCTTTAGTCTTCAATCAAAAGTTGGACTGCATGAGTAATTCATCACATGACCTCTCACCTGTCATCCTTTTTGCTCTCGCGACCTTTTTCTTTGCCGCAATCTGTCTTCTTCAGACCTCAGTGATTTAATGACAACATACCTTCACGATGAAAACATTCATACTAGTCTGTGGGCAGTTAATACAGTAAAATAGGTGATTTAAAAGGATCTGATTCAAAAGTGTAATATTGAGGGCACTTACAGCATGGGGAGGTTCTGTAGAGAACAAGACATCACCATTCCTGTCATGGTTTAGTCCCGCCAGCAGAAGGCAATACATGTTGGCGCGGGCACTGGGACCATGTACCCAAACCAAACAAAAGGGACCGAAATGCGCAGGCTGAGTAAAAATATAAATAAAAATTTAATTTAGAAACAGAGAGGAGAGCAGCGGCTACAAATAGGGCTCTATTAAACACAAAGAGTAAAACCACAGAATGCAGCTGCACTGCCAAACTGGCAGTGCAGTCCTTATATACTCTTAACAGCACCTCCACCTCAATGAGCAACAGATGTGGCTCGTTGAGGTGGAGGTGCAGACAGCAGGAGGGGGGAGGGCCTGCAGGGCAGGACCATCACAGGACCCTCCCCCCAAGTCACGCCTCCTGGCGTGCCAAGAGCCACACCTCCAGATCACACTGGGGCGCCACCTCTCAGACAGCAGGAGGGGGGAGGGCCTGCAGGGCAGGACCATCACAATCTCCTAATTTGCAGCATGTTTTCCTTAGAAAAGGGAAAAGCAGGAAGATTGAAATATGTTTTGAAAAATAATATCTTGTATACTAAGTGTAATGTGTCACAAGTTACACATGCCTCTCTTAAATTGCAACCGGCCCCCATTACAATGTACAAAGCGTACTGTAAGTCAAGAGGTACTGGTTAATATAATATCATGCATTTTCCCCCAGGATACAATTCTTAAATACAAATAGTGTGTTTTGAATGTAGCAAGAAAACATTTTACAGATAATAGCAATGATATAACATACTGAATAGGTCTTACCATCAAAACAAACACACCACAGTTGTTGGAACACCCTTGCTTTGATAGGCCCTGGAGTGTGAACAAGGTATTTTAATAAAAGAATGGCAAGAAAATAGTAAATGATAGCAAATGTAATGAAGCAATGTCTCATCTGGAAATCATTCACGCCAAGTTTCCTCCAAGGGGCAGGAGATAGGCTGTGAGCGGTGTGTCTGAAAAAAGAGAAAGCGAAGTAAATAAAAATATAAACAACTTTTTAAAAGCATGGCAAGACACTTGGAACAAAGTTGAAGCTGAATAAGGAAGAGGTTGGAAGAGGTCAAATTAAAAGTTCTTATAATGAGCTTAAACAGAACTGCCCCACTTACATAAGATGTATTATATCCGCGTCTTGCTGACAGTACTAGTACACCCATGCCATAAGGGCCGAAATGGTCGGAACTACTATCAAGTCGGACGTTTCCAAGGCACCTTGGGCGGTTTCGAAGCTGAGAGTACATGTAAAAAAATAGTGTAATCGTAAGGGAACAGGCCAGGTGGACACCAGGTGCGGGATCAGGAGGTTTATTTAGGGAACCCAGACACGGGAAAACGCGGCACACAGGCCGAAACACCGTGCACATGCACTGAACCAGGAGTACTTAGGTACTCTGCCAAGGGCAGGAAGGAACTGAAATACACACTCAACGAGTGGCTCGAAATAACAAAACAGGCTGATGAAAATGACGGGCTAAAACAAGGAGAACACGAAGCTTGAAAGACAACAGAAATGCTTGGGGTGCTTGGGAACAGAGATTCTTAATGTCGCTCAGGTTTAGGTAACGCGTGCGTTTCTGAGGAGCAGCGGATTCTTGCAGTCAAGGTCTGCAAGTCAGGTCTGACATCTCTACCCTCTTCCCAGAATAAATACACTAAGGAGGAGGCGGGGAAAGGCAGGCATCCTCAAGGGGAAACAGGAACACATGGGATTAATAAACAAATTCACGAGGACCGGGTAACAATAATGACTCGAGACAAGACGCCAAGATGATCAATCAAACTAGACAGTTTAGATTTAGGTAATCTAAATGTGACAAGTCCAGAGAACCACAAGAACAGCAAAGAAAAGCATTGCTTTAAACACAGTTAATCAGGGAAAGCTTCAGGCAGAATTAACTTAAAGCGAGAAACGCACACACTTGTAACAATCAGCCCCTTAATAGGTGACTGAGCTACTAAAAAAAAAAACACCAAAGGGTTTCTTTTAACTAAAGGGAATGAAAACTGTACATGCATGTATGCTACAAAACAAAATAACGATATTAACAGCAACAGTGATGAATGTGGTGGAAAATCCCTAAATGCAGCACAGGTCATATGTAAACACCTCTGTAGCGCTCTCTATACCACACACGCACACTATTTGATCAGTCGGCGCTGATCTAATCAAGAAAGACGCACACTCATATCAATTGCGCGCTCCGCGCTATATATTTAAACCACCGAAACAGAAAACGGGCAATATAAATCCCCAGAATTACCTGCATATATCAGTCCGCAACCTTAATCTAAGAGTTCAAACTACATGAAATCCTTCAGTCCGATCCACGAAATAAAGTCTTTGAACTCCAGGAAGCGCTTAGGCTGCACCGATAGTCCGATGTCCCGAGTACGAAAAAATGGTAATCCGCAACAAAAAAAGGAAAAAAAGCGATCGCGTTGAGGCAGTGGTATACCACGCAACAAAAACAAAAAAGGATCAACCTCACCGGGTCTGTAGACTGTTATATCGCCGCGGCAGCAACCATCTTCACAGTTCCGCACGTCCACTTGGTGGAGACGCGCATCGACAGCAGCAGAATAATTGAGTTCGTTGAGTGTGGCTCGGATATCGTCTCTCCAGTTGGGAATATGTGTTTTAAACCTATGAATCCGAATTCGACACACTTCTCACAAAGGACACAACTAAAAATCTTGGCTGCAGCTCACAATGCTGGCACCACTCATTCCACTCACACCCGCACTTCAATGGCTTTCCACCTGCCCTTCTCTCCCGCACCTCACGCCAACCCCTAAGTAAGTTTGGGTGCTTGCTGATAGGAGCTGCGGCAGCTGCGGACTTAAAGCGACACCCCACACGACAGACATACCAACATGTATACGGTGGACATGGATATTATTACACATTTTCACAATTATAATTATGTGATTACCATTATGCGCAATAACAACAAAAATACTCCATCAGAACACTTAAATTAATGTGACAGTGTCACAGTTCCCCCCCCCAGCCGGAGGCATCGGAGGCTGAACCCCGAAGTAGGGCTTCAGGTTGACCACATTAACAGTATCCGTTTTATTATTCTGGTCACTCCACCGTATCTGGTAGTTGAAGGGGCCCAGTTTTCTCATCACAGTGGCTGGACCCGACCATCTAGGCGCAAGCTTGGATGAGAAATTTTCAGTTGCTTTTGAGATTGGATGAGTGCGAACCCAGACCAGGTCTCCCAGCAGGAGTTGTGCACCTCTCCTGCGGGTATTATAATACCTGGCACAAACTAATTCTCTTTTTTACATGTGTGATCATTTGTTTCTGTCGTTCCAGGAGTGAGTATGGAGGTTGGTGTGGAGTGGGTGGTGAACTGATGAGTCTCTCCAGGGGGCCTTTCAAAGATCTTCCAAGCGCCAGCTCTGCAGGTGTTTGGCCTGTGGTTTTATGGTAGGCAGCATTAATGGCAAAACGGAACTCCCTGATCCACTGGTCCCAGCTCTTATGTTGTTGCCCCACGTAAGAAGCAATCATGGTCTTGATGGTGCGGTTTGACCGTTCTGTGAGATTGGCTTGGGGGTGATAGCTGGTGGTGAATTTCTGTGTCACTCCCCAGGTCTTGCATAGATTAGCCATCTCATGGCCAGTGAACTGCGGGCCCCTGTCGGAGACCAACTCAAGTGGGACACCAAAGCGGGTGAAGATTTCATCCTTAAGGATGGTGACAATACGATGCGCCTTAGCGTCTTTTAAGGGAAACATCTCCACCCACTTCGTGAGGTAATCGACCAGGACAAGAAGGAAGGTGTTCCCTTTCTTGCTGCGGGGAAAAGGTCCCATGAGATCCATCCCCAGCCTCTCCCAGGGGTCATTAGCTGGAGTAGGTTGCATGAGACCAGCTGGCTTCTGGTTTTCAGCTTTGTAGACCTGGCAGGTTGTACAAACTTTGACATGGTTCCATACATCTCTGCGGACAGAGGGCCACCAGGCTACTTCAAGGATCCTGAGGAGCGTTTTTAGCCTTCCCAGATGGCCACTAAGAGGATGGTCATGGAAGTATCCCAGGAAGACAGGGACAAGTGACTTGGGAACGACTAATTGGTATTTGTCTCCCCCATCCTTCACCGGAGACCGCCGATACAGGAGCCCATGCAGCAGGGTAAAACCAATCCTGTCTGGCCGACTATCTGAGTCAACTTCTTTGACCAGTTTAGCCACCTCCGTATCATCTTCTTGGGCTTCCCTTATTTCAGACAAGGAAGAAAGCAGATCAGAGGGACCAGCTGACATGTTCACAGCAACACAGGTCACAGCTGTGTCAGGATTGGTAAATGCTCTGGACAGAGCATCTGGCACGATGTTATTCAGCCCTTTCCGGTACTGGACTTTGAAGTGGAACTGTTGGAGACGCAGGATCCAGCGGGTTAGGCGAGAGGATGTTTTAGGACAATTGAAGGCCCATGTCAGTGCAGCATGGTCTGTAAAGATGGTGAACTCAACCCCCTCCAGGTAGTGCTTCCACTTCTCAACTGCCCACACGACCGCGAGGCACTCTTTTTCAGAAGTGGAGTAATGGTACTCGGCACCCCGTAATCCCCTAGAGGCATAGGCAATCACCCTCTCTCCCTCACTGGTTCTCTGCACCAGCACAGCCCCCAGCCCCACATCACTAGCATCAGTATGCACTTCAAAGGGAAAGGAGGGGGCAGGCTGCATCAGGATCGGGGCTTCCACCAGTGCCTTCTTTAGTCGATCAAAACTCCGCTGGCAGTCCTCTGACCACGCCCACTCTACATCCTTTCTTTTTAGGCAGTTCAGTGGGGCAGCAAGATCTGCAAAATGGGGGATGAACTTATGGTACCATCCCACCAGGCCCAAGAACCGCTGCAGAGACTTGATGTCAGTAGGTCTTGGGTATGATGTCACAGCCAGAGTCTTTTCTGGATCCACCTGCACCCCCTTGTCAGAGACCACATGACCCAGGAACTTCAGCTCCCTTCGGAAAAAAGCACACTTCTTTAGGTTGAGTGTGAGTCCAGCCATTTGGAGTTTCCCCATGACCGCATGGAGATCGAGGAGGTGCTGCTCAGGTGTGGGAGAAAAAACAATAACATCATCGATGTATACAAAGCAACTCTTTCCTCTGAGCTCTCCAAGGACTTTCTCCATAAGTCGCTGAAAAGTTGCATCAGCATTCTTCAGGCCAAAGGGCATGGACCTGAACTGGTAAACGCCCATAGGCGTGATCACAGCTGTCTTGGCCTTACTGTCTTCGGACATGGCAACCTGCCAATACCCAGACTTCAGGTCAAGGGTGGTAAAAACAGCAGCACCATGCATGGACTTCAGCAGCTCATGGATAAGAGGCATAGGGTAGGCATCAGAGTGGGTTTTGGCATTGAGTCGTCTGAAATCCACGCAAAAGCGGAGGGAGCAATCAGGCTTCTTTACCAAGACAACTGGTGCACCCCAGGTAGATTGTGAGGGTTCGACAATGCCGTCCTTCAGCATCTGTTCGATGTGGTCAGCAATGATCTGACGCCTGAAAGGTGACACTCTGTATGCCTTGCAGCGGACAGGCACCTCATCAGTGGAGAAAATGGTATGCTTTTCCACTGTTGTCTTGCCCAGAGCCCCAGAGCACACCCTGGGCCATGCCTGAAACAGTTCCATGACTTCTGAGGGATGGTCAGTGAACGGCGACCCCCCCAGCGAGGGAAGTGACCTTATAGAGCCGGCAGATGGAACAGCAACATATAGGCTAGCACTGTAATGAGTTTCCAACTTAGGACTCATAGTATCATCAAGGGGATGAGAAAGAAAGGCATGAAAAGTATGTCCTCTTGGGCCCTTCACTCCATAGGTCTGGTCCCCCATATTAATAATGGTGGAAGTCTTGCTAAGGAAGTCCAGACCCAGGATGATAGGGAATGCCAGGTGGTTATCGGCCATAACAAAAGTCTCCAGAGACCATATGACCCCATGCCAGGTGTATAATATCTGTGCCTTCCCCACGGCTCCATATGTCTTCCCATCCGCCAAGGCGAAGCTTTGCTGATCACTTGGCTTCAGTTGTTCACCTTCACGGGTCAACTCCCGCCACAGACTCTGCCTCATGAGTGAATAGGTGCACCCAGTATCGAATACAGCCTGGCACTGCTTCCCTCTCACACTTACTGGAACATGTAAGAGTACTAAAGGAGATTTTGGCTGCGTTACAGTCACCACATCGGCCGGCTTCTTAGCTTCTTGGCTTCTGGTTGAACCTTTGTTCTGAGCCTTCTTTAAGCCCTTTTCCTTGGCCTTCTGCTGGTCCACCTTGCCCCAGTATTCTTTAGCAGAGGTGCAATCCTTCTTCTTCCTGGAACTCATCAAGTTCGACCAAGGATGTAACCCGGAATTCAGTCTTTTTTTTTTTTTAAATTTAATAAATGGACCCAAATGCAACCCTTAACTATGCTGTGTAATTATAGTGCTTAGTGAATGTATTCAGAAAGGCACAATAATCAATGTCATGCTGCAGCACAGAAAAATATATCAGTTAAGTAGCAATGTACATCAGTCACAAAAAGACCACAATGACAATTTCATTCCCCGTACGGGCCACCATATGTAACAATCAGCCCCTTAATAGGTGACTGAGCTACTAAAAAGAACCCCTTTGGTGTTTTTTTTAACTAAAGGGAATGAAAACTGTACATGCATGTATGCTACAAAACAAAATAACGATATTAACAGCAACAGTGATGAATGTGGTGGAAAATCCCTAAATGCAGCACAGGTCATATGTAAACACCTCTGTAGCGCTCTCTATACCACACACGCACACTATTTGATCAGTCGGCGCTGATCTAATCAAGAAAGACGCACACTCATATCAATTGCCCGCTCCGCGCTATATATTTAAACCACCCAAACAGAAAACGGGCAATATAAATCCCTAGAATTACCCGCATATATCAGTCCGCAACCTTAATCTAAGAGTTCCAACTACATGAAATCCTTCAGTCCGATCCACGAAATAAAGTCTTTGAACTCCAGGAAGCGCTTAGGCCGCACCGATAGTCCAATGTCCCGAGTACGAAAAAATGGTAATCCGCAACAAAAAAAGGAAAAAAAGCGATCGCGTTGAGGCAGTGGTATACCACGCAACAAAAACAAAAAAGGATCAACCTCACCGGGTCTGTAGACTGTTATATCGGCGCGGCAGCAACCATCTTCACAGTTCTGCACGTCCACTTGATGGAGACGCGCATCGACAGCAGCAGAATAATTGAGTTCGTTGAGTGTGGCTCGGATATCGTCTCTCCAGTTGGGAAGATGTGTTTTAAACCTATGAATCCGAACTCGACACAAAGGACACAACTAAAAATCTTGGCTGCAGCTCACAATGCTGGCACCACTCATTCCACTCACACCCGCACTTCAAAGGCTTTCCACCTGCCCTTCTCTCCCGCACCTCACGCCAACCCCTAAGTAAGTGTGGGTGCTTGCTGATAGGAGCTGCGGCAGCTGCGGACTTAAAGTGACACCCCACACTACAGACATACCAACATGTATACGGTGGACATGGATATTATTACACATTTTCACAATTATAATTATGTGATAACCATTATGCGCAATAACAACAAAAATACTCCATCAGAACACTTAAATTAATGTGACAGTGTCACACACTCGCTAATGAGTTAATTAGGTTAGTAACTACATGATGAAATATTTACACACCCTTAAGTGCTGGTTAGTATGGTTAGTAATGGCCCAATCAGAGGAAGCATTCACTCAAAGTTTTAAGAGAACACATTCACTCAGAGTTTTGCGAGACCCAGAATTAAGCACAGGTGGAAGCAATGAATGAAATACCAAAGCCGAAACCGAAAGAGGAAATGTGATTGGACAACGAGACTCAAGCACGCAGGCTGTTACACGACATCACAGGAACCAGACGAGGGGGAATAGGTGGTCAGGCCGCGGGAATGGAGCTGAAACACAAACCAAGAGAGCCACGGGGAAAAAACGCACAAGCACAAACAAGCACACAGGCCAGAATCATAACAATAATTGTGAAAAAAATATATTCCTGTTAAAAAAATTAATAAACAACCTAGATGGCGGCTTCTGTCAACAGCGCCAAGGCACTTCAGTCTTTCATTAAGAGCAAAGAAAACAGAAATACAGCCATCTTAACCGATAGGAGCATTCACAAATTCCAGAAATGGCTGGAAATTCAAGGTGAGATCATTAAATATAGGTTACAGTGCGAGTGTTTGGAGCGGATTGGAAATGGTGCATATAATAGTTAGTTTACCGTGCTCATGTTTGTAGCGTCTGGGGAATTTCAGAACTCGTTGGGCCACGGAGGGATGTGTACCGCACAAGATTTTCTGTTTCGTGCGGTAAAAATCCCTCCGCAGCCCAACTCGTTCCGAAATCCACTACAAACACTCACATCGTAATCTATATATATGGCTCTGTTTCCATCTGTTTAGTACACCACGGTTGGTGTATCACCATCCAGGAGTATACTGATGTGTCTCTACATATCAGAGGGGAAAGGAATAAACATATAAAAAAAAAAATCACAACAATTAGAAATCCACAAGACAAAAAATGTAAAATAATTTTTCATCTCAACAACAAAGTTCATTCATGCCAGGTCATGTCTGCTAACAGGTATCTCAACAATAAAGAACAACTGACTGTCAGCCAACATGACAGCTGGAGCTGGACCGAGGCAAAAAAACAACTCTGGCATTTTTGGACCAGACCGCCCAATACAATTGATCAGATATCACTTTTTTTTTTTTTATTTACCACTATTGTGATTTACCATATGATTGATGAATAAAACTGAAGATCAGGATATTGAAGAACAAACACAAGGAACAACTTGTTCTATATCATGACTAACACTAAACATCAATTTATCTTTCCTGTAGATTACTCTAGTACATGTTTTGATGATAGGCTAATTGATAATGCTTGTATGAATGGCATGACTGATTTGTTAAACTTGCTTTACTTTGTGAAAAGGCTTGCTACTTAGCATGTAATAGGCTAATTATCACAACAACATAAAAAAACACTGACAATAAGTCTGGACCCGTATTCACAAAGCATCTTATATTACCACTAGGAGTACTCCTGCATCTTATATTACCACTAGCAGTACTCCTAAGTCACTCTAAAACATTTTATGTTGGAGTAAAATCCTAAAAGTTATTCACAAGCCTGCTGAGAGCAACTTATAGTTAAGAAAACTGGTAAACTCCTACAATAGGAGTAGCTCTGAGATAGGTGTGAGTAAATCTCCCATGCTTTGGATGACGTCAATTCTAATGCACGAGTCTTGGGACAATGAGCATGGTGATTGGTTGTTTGGTGACAGGGCGGCCCATTGAAAAAAAATATCCCACATACAACCCATGGAGGAAAAAAATGAGGAAATGGTCCAAGTGGCTGGTTTGTCCCATAAAATCATAACATGTTGAGCACTCCTGAAAATGCACTATGCGCAGTCCCCACATATCACGCTCTAGGCAAATAAACACACATAGGAAAGAGATACTTGCCAATAGCATAAAATGAGTCAATAATAATACACGTCATTTTCCCCAATATTTGGCAACTTATTACCCAATGAGAATATATTGCAATCATTTAAATGTCAGGCCGGTCAAGTTTGTTTGCCCTTAACTGTCATGGATGATGTTCAAAAAGGACGCGAAAGCCCAAATGGAGCTATGACCAGTTACTGGTGCTGGCCCAGTTGATGCTGGAGCAAAAGCATGTAATCAAAGGGAAATTTGGCTCAGCCGCGAACAGAAAATCCTCAGACGACAGAATAATGCGAGAAGCAGTGGTATGGGCTGCAATCGCTGTGGAGGTCCAAGATTGCAGCCTATAAACGGGCTATTGTTTAAACAGGAAAGCATAGTAAGCTTTGTTTGTAATTTATAGCCTACAATTTAAACATGTACACAAAATATGACATAGGCTGGTATTATTATGATGATCTATTAAATGTAACCCTCGCTCAGCAGCCTAATAAAATAATTCATGCATAGCAGGAGGAGGTACAGCACAAAAGCCACGACCCCGAGCAAGTGGCGACCCGCAGGTACATAATGCCTGTCAAATAATTGGCATAAACTGCTTTCCATTAAAATGCGAGTCATGCTGGGCCATTTCGCAACAATGTCCAAAATATTGTATTCTTAATCAAATACTATCTGGGTGTTGATGGAAGTAACTTTTTTCTATTTGCAAATACCTCTTCATCTTGGATCGGTGAAATAATTCAAATATGGGTCTCGTCAATAGCACCGATGATACCGGGCATACCTGAGATGTGTATGAATTCAAGTTTGATTCTGTGTTGTTGGCAAATGTCCATTGGAAACCGGATAAACTGTTGGATGATATGGGGTTCAGAGAGAGCAGTCATTCCATCTTTCAACAGCAGCAGCCATTTTCCGATTCTTTGTGAATAGGTTTTAGTGAGTTAGGAGTCCTCTTGACTTCTACTACTTGACTATGTGCTCTCCCAGACTTAAGAGCTACTTTTAGGCCTAAAATTCTTTGTGAATAACACTTAGTAAAAATAATTAGGAGTCCTAAATTTATGACTGACACTCATATTTTATTTAGGATTTTCTTCTAAATCCGGCAATTAGGACCTACTTTTAGCGCTAAGATGCTTTGTGAATACAGGCCCTGATGTAAATATTAATCTAAAACTCAGAAAAGGAGATTTATAGTCCAGGGCCCGTATTCACAAAGCATCTTAGTGCTTAAAATAAAGCAGCGATGATTCTATTAAAACTTTTTATCTTATGTTATTTAAACACAACACTTAGCCTATACTGTGGCCTACCTGGTGAGTCATTCAAATATGTGTAAATGTCTGGATAGACAATATATGGCCATTGTGTGGCGTCATATTGAGATGGGTGGAGACAGGCTGAATGGACAAGAAACCAGACCAATCATTGCCAATTTATTCAAATATCGGGAACACTCAGTGTTCCTTCAGTGTCTTTAAGTAAGTTCAACACACGCAAATTTGTATACTGTATGGTATACTGTAGCTGTTGTTTTCCCCCAGATGGGGGTGTGGGCTCCTGGAGAAGTCAAATGTTTAACTCCGCCCACGTCAGCTACTCCCCGATCTGCAGTCTGCAGTCAGGGGCTTCTCAATTTTTGGGCACCACGACCACTTGAGAAAAGGGCCAGCCAAACTAGCCATTTGAGTATTACGGCATTATGGCCACACAAGGGGGCAACCACGGCAATTGCCGCAAGGCCGTGGTATAATTCATGCGCTGCGTATATATTGAGGTAGATGTTGATCGAGCCTAGGCAGCATGTTTATTTAGAATCAGGCCGCCACTGTAAATTTGAGATTGACTGGTGTGGTGAAATAAAGGTTAAATAAAGATGTTGTGAAAATACACAAACCCCAATTCCAATGAAATTGGGACGTTGTGTAAAACGTTTAGAAAAACAGAATGCAATTATTTGCAAATCTCATAAGCCCACATTTTATTCACAATAGAACATAGACAATATATCTGATGCTGAAAGTGAGACATTTAACCATTTCATAATAAATATTAGCTCATCTTGAGTTTGATGCCAGCAACATATCTCAAAAAGTTGGGAGAGGGGCAACAAAGGGCTATGAGGAGCCTGGGCCTTGACATATTTATCAAGGTACACCTGCAGACAATCGCCCAATTTTTACCAGAACTATATAAATAATAATAAGAATAAAATTCTTTTTCTTTTGCTATTCCTAACATGTGCTGTACATCACAGTTCTTTTCTCTTTATTGCATGTATGATTCATGTCTTTGTTTTTGAGGATTTTTAATGGTCCATAAGGTTGATTTCACATACCACTGTACATTTTATTTTCCCATTTTCAATTCAGAATTGTTTGGTCTCCCTGATTGCTACAGGGGTACCAAAGTCATTTGTTTCCTGATGGCTCACCTCATTTGATATGTCCTCATGTATAACCTGTTGTTTTCCCCATCCTCAGTAAAATCCAGTCTATCTTTGGAGTGGAGTGCATTTCCACTGTTGTCATTATAATATAACTTAAAAGAACAAACATGTAATAAGACTGGTTACTTCTCCGGGAATGATGCTTGTGAAAACATCCAAAAGAAAAATTAATGACTGCAACATACTAACTCCAAATTTTCTTTGATGCATCTCATTTCAACGTCTGGGTGGCATAATAACTATGCGGCGAGCTAAATGTTACAGTTATGAGCTTGGCCAGCAATGCATTTTTTCTGATTAATGTTATTACTTTTTTCTTAAAACAAATGGACTGCTTGAAACCGTAGCTGCTTATCCCCACTGCAAGAGATCAATGATTATATTCATCATCATTTCAAATGAAATTTTCCGCATTTGATTCCAGTAATTAGCAGCCAAACGTGCTGAAGATAGTGAATGACGTGTGCTTTGTTAGGGTTAGTGTGAAACCCTAAAAATGGTACGAATCCAAAAACAGTGAGTGATAGCTTCTTATTTCCCATGCGTAAATTATTGGTGTAACAAGTACTCCCTGGAAAGTCATGTTATTGTTAAAAATGCTATCAGCATTTTCAATTCACTGTCACAAAAGGTCACAGCAGAAACTTTTATAAGTGCTCAGTTGGAAGTGGGACAATATCATTATTCTCCTCTTCAATATTCCAGTGCTGTATTATATAATTTGATTCTTATCCATCTAAATTGAATAGGGCTACCGGCATGGACCCTGGGTAATACAAGTCTGAGTATGTATAATTTAATTTTCTCAGCAGTGACAGGTTTTAGTGCCAGCTCCAGCAGTACACTTAGAAACTACATAATTAGTCCAACATACACAGTCATATGAGGAGAGCCTCTGAGGCTGAATGCACAGCTCAGGTTAGGCAGCAATCGCCAGCATTTAATCTGCCAGAAATATCATAGCCTTGAAAATGTCAGCTCCCTGGACATTCTAATCAGCTATGTACAGTACATTAAATAACACTTCAGAGTTAAAATAATGTTTGTTTCATTTTCATGAACCAATGAAGCAGTTTCATGAGGCTGTTATACAGGGTGGCAGGAGAACATTTTTTTCTTAAGATGCCTGGGGAAAAATAACAGGGGCCATATTCACAAAGAATCTTAAGCCTAAAAGTAGCACCTTGTCACACCTTGCCCCCATTCCACTCATCGCTCAGCCTTGCCTGAGTATTAACCACCAGCCTGCTACACCACCTGCTTCTGTTAATTACTCTCACCTGTTGCTTATTATCCAATTACCTTGTCTGTGCATATATACCCCTGTACTCCCAGCTTCTAGTCATGAAGTCTTAGAATAGCTGAGGAGTGTTCAGTGAAGTATTCTGATTGGTGCCCTCTGCTAGAGTTCCTGTTCCTGTTCCTGTTCCTGTTCCTGTTCCTGTTCCTGTTCCTGTTCCTGTTAGACTGTGTTACAATCTTATGTGCTAATTGTACCTGCATGTTATTTTCCTGTGTGGAATTCTGTTTTATTGAGGCCGCATTTCAATCATTCAAAGCTATGTTTTTGTTTCCCATCTGGATCCTCTACTCCAGGGGTGGGCAATCCTGGTCCTGGAGGGCCGGTGTGCATGCTGGTTTTTATTTCTATCAATTACCCTGACTAATCAAGATAATTGGTTTAAAATGCAAATATAGATTTGTGCAAAGATTCAATCAAAGAAAAAATGTTTTTTATAGGGAGACAAGAATAGCCTTTGGTCATTCAAGATTATTTAAAGACATGCGCCTGAAATGTCAGATTTAATAAAAAGCATGGCTAATTTAGATGATGAACTAATTAAAGGCCATAAGTTGAAGCGAAAACCGGGGACAAATAAGGCCCTCACTGCCCACCTCTGCTCTACTCTCATCATTACATCGGTGCCCACCCTCCAGTGCTCCAGTCATCACAAAAGGCTGCATCAAAACCATGGATTCAGTAAAGATTTGTTACCTGCTGAGCTCCAGCTTCTCCTCCCCTAACCTCATATCCAGGTCATTCCGTGTCAATTCACCAAATTTCAGAAAATCTTCCTGCATAACAACCTCAGATTTTCTTGAAAAAATTCATGTGGGTGGATTTACTTCTCAACCCTTTAAACCCTGAGCCTATTTTTTAGGTTTCTGCTTGAATATTGCAAACCCATAATAAAATGGGTATATCTCTACAACCACAAGGTCTATTTGATTCATTTTGGTGTCATAGTGAATGGGGTACTTGTGAGATTGGTTGAGAGGTATTAATATGAGTACAAGTGATACTGGTGAAGAGTAAATGAAGATGGCACACAGCAAAAATGTAGATTCACCTAAAAAAGCATTTTCAGGATGAATATCCCTTTAAAAGTGATGTAGCTGCAGCTCTAAAACTTTATCAGACCAAAGTACTACATATGAACATTATCTCTGCAAAGGTTGACTCTGATAAAGTGAAGAAGAACAAAATTATAGAGGTTTTAGTACAAGGAGTTCAGGCAAGGTCTACAAAATGGCCATTTTGGCACGGTTTGGCACCATCTGTGCCATTTGAATTTTCTCCTGTACAACACTATATATTTCATTTTGATATCACTAATGGTGATCAATACATCCAAATACAACAGTTTTTGTAAATTTTTTGAAAACCAACAAGACCTCTTTATATATATATCGATAGATCTATCGACCACCACACTGCAAACCCTGATAGTGTGGTGAACTCAAATGTTTTGTGGAAAGCGATTACCTCAAAAAAATTGTGTAGGTCAACGTGATTGCATTGAGTGGAAAGAACTTACAGAAAATGAGGTACAGTTTTTTTGTTTTTTTTTTACATATTTTTAAGTTCTGTGAACACAAGTTCGTGAAGTTGGCATGGACTTTTTTTTTTGAGAAAATCGGTTTCCACAAAACATTTGAGTTCACCACACTTGTCGCGGATTACAGTGCAGCTTTGGACAGTACAGTTAATGAAATGCTTTTTAACAGGATTACGCAAGCTTGTAGAGGTGGAGGGACTAGTATTATGGGAAACTTAAATTATCCTGGTATCGATTGGGAAATGGTGAAAGGACAGGGTAGGGGGAGGAAGAATTTCTAGATGTTATAAATGATAATTTCCTGGTGCAGTATGTTAATAAACCTACAAGAGAGAAGGCAATTTTGGACTAAGTGCACTGTAATGACCCAGATAGCATTAGCAATGTTGAGGTACTGGAGCCACTTGGGACAAGTGATCACTCCGCTGTTAATTTTGATGTGTCATGGGAAGTTAAAAAGGTGTATTCAAAAACTAAAATTTTCAATTTTAGACGAGCAAACTTTGACAGGGTGCCCTCATATCTAAGTGAAATACAAAAATGGGAGACACTCCTGGACTGTCAGTCTGTAAATGAGATGTGGGAAAGATTTAAGGGGGTTTTACTTTAATCACAATGCAAATTCATTCCAAAGGTGTCCAAAAGTAAGCTGAGAAACCAGAATCCTCAGTGGATGACCAAAAGTACTTGTAGGATTTTGAGGGAAAAGAAGAATCTTTATAAGATGTACATAAAGGATAACAATGAGAACACTAAGGCTGAATACTGTAAAATGCGGGCAGTGGTCAAAACAGAGCTGAGGAATGCTAAAAAACTGTATAAAAGACAAATTGCAGAGGGGGCAAAAACTAACCCTAACCACTTCTATCAGTACTGTAGCAGAATAAGGAAAGTTAAAGAGCAGGTTATGTGCATAAAGAATAAAAATGGATTGCTGCTATATGATAACAAGGATATTGCGGATGCCTTAAACAGTTACTTTGAGAATTTTTCCTCAGAAGGGGGTCTTTCTTCGGCCAGAGGGCATGTTAAATACTCAAGATGATTTTGCAGAAATTGAGGTTAAAGATAACAAAGTATTAGACAAGTTGGCAGATAAGGCGGTGAGTCCTGATGACTTATATCCTAGAGTGCTCAGGGAAGTTGGTGAGATCATCTTTAAGCCGCTATCCGCCATCTTCAGACGGTCTTTAGACACTGGAGAAATACCAGATGATTGGAAACAGGGCAATATACTATATAATAATATATGAGAAAGAGGACCGTATCGAGCCAGGAAATTACAGGCCAGTCAGTTTAACTTGCATTGCGTGCATAATACTGGAATCTATCATAAAAGATGAGCTGGACTTATTTCTTGAACGTAACAGTATCTTGAGGGATAGCCAACCTGGTTTCCGTAAGGGAAGGTCATGCCTGACAAACCCTCTGGAATTTTTTGAAGAGGCCACCAAGACTTATGACCAGAGCAGGGCTTATGTCATCATAAACTTGGACTTTCAGAAGGCATTTGATACGGCTCCGCATAAGAGACTCATTTTTAAAATGAGCCCCATTGGAGTTATAGGAGGTATTCTGAAGTGGATTCAAAACTGGTAACAGGACAGTACACAAAGCGTGGTGGTCAGTGGTATCTCATCTGACCTAGGTATGGTGGGGAGTGGCGTCCCCCAGGGATTGGTGTTGGGACCCCTGCTGTTCCTCATTTACATTAATGACTTTGATTGGAATATTGAGAGCAGATTAGTTTAATTTGCAGATGATACTAAATTGGGGGGTTTGGCAAATAGTTTAGAGTCCACTAAAGCGATTCAGGATGATATGGATAGAATCCAGAATTGGGCAGAAATTTGGCAAATGAAATTTAATGTCGTGAAATGTAAAGTTGTACATGTAGGTAATAATAACATCAGACGGGATTACTCCACGGGAGTTTCAAAACTGGAATGTGCTCCACACAAGAAAGATCTGGGAGTGATTGTTGACCAAACCCTCACAGGCTCTCGCCATTGTGCTGTAGCATTTAAAAAAACCAATCGGATGCTGGGATACTTTGCCAAAAATATTGAGTACAAATCTAAGGTGATGCTTCTTTTGTACAACACATTCGTCAGACCACATCTGGAGTATTGTGTTCATTTCTGGGGACCATACTTTAAGAAAGATATAGAAGCTCTAGAGAAAGTTCAGAGAAGAGCCACTAAGTTAATTCCAAGTATAAAAGATAAAAGCTATGAAAAGAGGCTGAAGATCTTTTATCTCTTTAGTCTTAGAAAAAGGAAACTCAGGGGTGATTTGATTGAGGTCTTTAAATATGTTGAAGGGATTAACAAAGTGAATTATGTAGGATTCCTTCGACCAAGTGTTGTGAGTAGAACTCGGAGTCACGAATGGAAGTTAACCAAAGGTAAATTAAGCACTGATATTTGGAAATATACTGCTCAAAAAAATGGAGGGAACACTTGGAGTTATATTGTGTTGTTTAAGAGTTCCCTTTATTTATTTGTGCAGTATATTTCTTCACCCAAAGAGTAATTTCAATGTGGAATAGCTTTCCTTGACCATATTGTTGAGGCAGAGACCTTGAGGGTTTTCAAGAGCAGGCTTGACTTAAAGGAGTTGAGTCACGTGAACTGCGCATGCTCAGAACTTTGAAAACTGTTCATCCTAACAAGAAATCAAAATCAAGGCGATCGTGACTTATCCTCCAAAAATCCGTTTCCATCGGCGCTCTACATTCTTCAATTTCTTGTATATATAAATTTATTTTAGTTCCTTGAACATAAGGCTTTTGTTTTGGGTATTTTTTGTCCAGTATAAGTCGAAGAACTAGAGGTTTTAGCGTCCTCTCGAAGGATGTCCTCTCGAGGAGGGAAGCGGTACGGCAGCGACCGTAAACTCTTGTCTCCAGGAAGCTTTATCAGGAGCACAGAGAAGAGAGAAAAAATCGGCAAAAATCCTCGTTCGGCTGATCGAGTTCGTCTGTGTTTTTTTCTTGCTGTATAGAAAGCAGACGGCAGTGCTACATGAAGGCGCTCGAATTTCTTTCCCCGGCCAACAAATATGTTTGAAAACAAGATCATTCGCATAGAAATCAGATACTTACCGAAAGTGTCGCGCTTGCACCAGCAATTGAAGTCATTCCTAGTCTTATGCAGTCTTTATTTTGTCCCGAGAGATTCACGTCCTGCGACCTCTGTATCCTACGAGTCTCCGCACATGTGAAAGCCGGTCTGTTTATCTGATTTGTATGTCACCTCCTGAGCCTGCGCATTAACCGTGACACAGCTCCTTTAAAGCTAGATATCATTGAGTCATTGAGTATCTGAAGGGATATGATCGCAATAGTATAAAGAAACTGGCGAGCCTAGTTGGGCTGAATGACCTGTTCTTGCCATTTATGTTATGTTATATTACCCATTCCAAAAATGACCACACAAAGAAACTGATGTTGATTCCAAATGGAGCAGATTTACTTTGGTAAAACTGTAAACATTTCTGCAACAATACAAACAGTAAAAAAAAGAAATAAAACTTCTAAAATATTTACCTTAGCACAATTCTAGATTGAGCTGCTTTTGAAAAACTTTCTGTAAAATTGCAAACCAAATATTTCCTGATGGGCCTGGCGGGGGTGGTGAAATTCCTGGAGCCAGGCATCTGACGAGGATTGGGTTGTCATCATTGTCCTCATCACCGTAAACCAAAATGTGGGGAAAAAAAACAATTTGATATTTATTCAGTGACCTGCTTGGGAAATAGCAATTCATGTAAACACAAAAAAAGCAAAAAAAATGGTAAAAATAAACACACACTGTGCTGGGGAACTCAAAACACACACATAAGCATATACACATATAAAAGGAAAAAAGAGGAGGCGCACTCAAAGGCTGATGTTTTAGTCTTTTGTATTCAAAAAGTTTCACTTGGAGACATTGAGAATGGGCTGAGTCCGTAACGTTTGTCAACCAGCTTTGTCCGAAGACTTGTGTACATATTTTTGGCGTTTTGTATACAAAAGACTACAACCTCAGCCTTTGAATGCGCCTTCTTTTTTCCCTTTGCGATTCTCAGTTTTTGGAGTTTACACACCAGGCGAAACAACGTATATATAGATCTAAGGCGCAGACGCCGACTCTCCTTTATCTTATACTCATATATACACATACACATATACAGTACATACACATGCACATATGCATACACTCATACATACACATACAAATTTACAAATACATGCACATGCATGAACAAACACACACGAAACGTGTCGCGTGTCATAGCATCAGACCATATCGCTAAGCCAGCATTTTGGCCCGAAAAAGCAGCTAGCTCCAAATATATTGACATTTTGACAGCAATAAATCTTTCAATACTACATTTATAAGACATTCCGTACCTTACCGAAGATGGAGGACGGTAACCAGAGTCACCGCTGTCTTCTGTGTTGTCTGGGTGAATGACGAATAATCATATACAAACAGCATGCTGTCAGCGTTCTGCTGCAGTAGTTTCAATACCTCTTCGGCGGTAAAATGTCTGTTGGACCCCTGCTTGGCCATATTTCTCAGACAATTTAGTAAAAGCTTGAGAAAAAATGAATCAAATGGAAACAACTGGAAACGAAGTTGATGCCGGGCGCTCTGCTTCCAGCTTGCATATTGTGCGCCACTCTAGTTTGCTACTATGTACATGCAGTCAATACGCATGGCTCTCACCCAGCATACATCTTCCCTTCTGGGCCAATAGAAGCTCCTGGCTGGTCCATGAGGGTGCATGAACACTATCAGCACATCTTGCTCTTGCTCAGATGTATTTCTTATGCTGCCTACCCACCACTGCTTATCATACACACGATTTAGCTCACTTCGATCAAACAAAAAATAAAATAAAACTAAAAGCATTGGCAAAATAAGTTTCATATAATCTTATAACTTAGAAACTTTGACTAGCCTTAGCTTCAATGTCAATTATAATTTTAATTTGAACAGGTCAGTTGCAATAGAATAATTTGCAGCTTAAAAAAGTCACAGCAAGAGGTGGTCTGAAATGATTTCTGGTGATTGTTTTGTGTTGTCACATACTTAAAATACTCGATTTTGAACTGCAGAAAAGCTTATTTTGATATCCATTTTCAAGCTTCAATATCTTTCCATATACTAGTGAGAATGTGACTAATATGTATTTAAAGTTAATGTCAATTGGTTTATTTTGCACTGTGCAAAATTTGAGATCTCTGACATAATTACAGAGCTGTCTGTAAGACCTCTGTAAGACCATGAAGCTATAATCGAGAATAAGCATTCCAATATAAAATATCATTTTAAAAATTCATATTGGGAAAAAGAGAAAGAACACCATCACAATTTTTGTATATGTCATTATCAAAACCTGCTCTTTAAGGTGAACTCATTCAACGGGAATATAGCTTCAAAATTGCAGGAAATTGCGTTTTTTCTCATTTTTGATCGGCAATATCTCAGAGGCTGTTTACTTCACATTGGTATTTTTTCAGAAAACCATGTACCCAGTCCAAAAGACACCCCTTCAAAATATCAGCCCCCTGTCATAAAATCTGATGAGTTTACAGGCCCTTAAAAGTTCTGCGACAGTTTGCAAATAAAAATTTTCAACAGAATCTAGGGGCCTATTACTGCTGTTGTTACTCATGAGCTAGGCTGCTGAAAGTTAAATTATGTACAGATGAAGTGCCACATATTTGACATACAAACTTTAGACGTCCTAGCTCAAGTTCTTTTTAAGATATTGCTGCTCAAATTTAGAACTTCAGAAGGCTATGCTAAAAAAAGGCTAAAAATCACCCAAACCTTTGTCCTTTTGATATTTTTTTGCGGCCAAACTATTGGTAGTAGAGACTCACAATTTTGGGAGTATTATATTAAGAAGTGAATCCACTAACATGATTTTTTTTCAAAAAAATCTGAGGCGGTCATGCAGGAGCAATTTGGTGAATTGACATGGAATGACCCATCCGCGGTGGCCGCCGAACTGTGGGAGATCGATCACCTGGGAGCCATATTCAACAAACTCGTCTGCTGCTTTTGTGATCTAAGCGCCTCTTGTTCGCTACCACCTCCTGTCCCTGTTTTTCCTGCAGCACCAGCAGCTTCACCAGCCTCTCCCCGCTGTGATTCACCTGTGCGACTGCCTGACCAGTATTAAGCCTCTCCCACTGCTTGCAAGGGTTTTCCCCTCTTGGGTTCCCTGTACTTCACTCATCACTGCCCTTAGCGAGGCTGAAAAAAATTGCGGCAGTGGTCCCTCTTCTCTCAGGCAAAGCCTTGGAATGGGCCACTGCAGTCCGGGAACAAGCTGGCTCCTCCACCTCTTTCAAATGCTTTGTTGCTCTGTTTTGGTCTGTCTTCAACCACTCGAGGAGAAGGCTGGGGATCGCCTGCTACGCCTCTGGCAAGGATCCAGGTCTGCGGCTGAATACGCACTCCCCTTCAGAACAATGGCAGCCGTAAGTGGATGGATTAAACCAGTGCTCCTGACCATCTATCCGAGTGGGTTGACACCAGAGTTGAGGGCTGAGCTCTCTTGTCGGGATAATATTGCATCCCTGGATGCTTTCATTGAGATGTCCATCCGCCTTGATTACCTATTGCAGGACAGACAGAGGGTCAGCACCACCGAAGCCACCCTTCTGCTGGTCCCAGAGCTCGAGCTCATGGAGATCGGAGCTGCCAGACTGCCGCCAGCAAAACACCATGCCCAGTTACATTAAGAGCACTGCTTACACTGTAGGGAAGATGGGATCAGGCTTCTACGTGCCTTGCTCAATCACTAAGGAAACCAGAGGTACCCAGCCCCATACCTAACAAGGCAACAGTCTTTTCCGCACATGCTAACTGCCCAGCGTTTTGTAATTCAGGTGCAAGTGGCTTCTGTGAACCTCTCCTTCCCAGTCTCAGCCGCGATCACCTACTGCATGGCAGGGAACTTCATGTCTGCTGAGCTTGCATGGCAGCTCCGACAACGCTTGTACCAGCTCTGGGCTCCAATCACGATCTGGATGGCAAATCTGTAGGAAGCGGATGTATCCTCCATCAGACCACTCCTGTATCCCTCACACTGGGAAAGGCTACTCAGAGCAAATCCCCTTCCTCTATTCTATCCAACTCCAGACAGCCACTCATTTTTGGTTTACCTTGTGCTCAATCTGCACAACTCCATCGTCTCCTAGTAGCAGCGGAAGGGCAACTTCCGGTCTCTGTATCCTCTTGTTAAGTCTGATGTAACGCATCACGTGATAATGCTGTTTCCGGGTCCAAATACAACAAAATCACATGCAGTACACTGTAGACATGGCTGAGCCAGTTACTATGTTCAGGCAGGCAAAGTTATTTTCTGAAGTTGAGGGATCAAAAGGTCAAAAAAGGATTAATATCTGATAATTCGAACTGCGTGGGGTCAATGCTCGTGAGAACAAGGGAAATGTGGTGGTCGTTAAAGTGGGGCTGAGCCCAAGCGAAATGGATCTTGCACCCGGAGAGTGACGACCTGACAGTTCCACAAATAGTCGCGATCAAACGTTGAACCTAAAATTACACTCTCATAACTACCAAACCCGTTAGCTAAATTAAGCAACTCGCTAGAAAACATAAGTAATGTTACAGCCGTCTCGCAAGCGAACGTCAGATGATACATCATATTTAATGCCGTTGTATACATCATATTTAATGCCATTGTATACATCATATTTAATGCCGTTGTATAAGCATAGACTGTATAAATCAGTCTTTGGCTCCAAGTCCTGATTTCCCACCTTGTACATGAACATTCGGAAGATCGTAAGAATATGTCATTGGAGTAAGATTACGACTGGCATAAAAAGAGTCACGGCCTTTATTTTTTTTTTCGCTTTGCAATATGCCGCCTTCAGAGTGATGCCGCCTTCCAGCGATGCTGAATTTAGTTGGCGCTTGTCAGTTAACACAAAACCAGCCTCTCTCCACTTCTCGCACACCTTAAATATATCGTTGTTACGGTGCTTTCGCCCATCGATATATTACAATATGTTCATGTCTTTCATTATCTGAATGCATACAGTAGTCTCCTATTCGCTCCGAAAATGCAAATTCCTTGCGAAGTGAACAGGTGCAGACGTGGTTGAATATTCAGTTTGAGGGCATATTCCAATTAAGGTGTATACATGAGCTAATATTCCAATTAAAACAGGCACATGCCAGGGGTCTTATTCGGAATATTTCGAATCGGAAAATGACCTTAATCGGGTTATTGAACGCGATCTGAACTACGCAATCTGAATATTCTCATATTCCGATTAATACAGGAACATGGTGTGCATGTAAACGCAGTCAACGTCTGTGTAAAACACATTCTGTACATGCCTGCACATTGCATAATCATATGTGTCCAAAGGGTGTACACGGAAGTCTTGTCAATGAGGTATGAGTATCTGGCCATTGTATCGCAGGGAACTTACTGACATCGTCTGTCCACTCTTTGATTAAATAAGGATCTGGTAGGCGATGTCCACTTTTCAGCGTTAATTTTTTAATGTAGCATTCTCGATCTTGTAACGACAACGATTTCGCATAATCTGACAGCTCATGCCGGTCTAGGGGCAGCGCCATTGTTTCTGAGTACAAGCTGCGCGCGCATCCTAGCAATGGCCGGTTTGTTTACTAATATGCAAAGGGGTCTATTTACTCTGCGAAAAAACCAATGTAAAGGGGACTTGCTAAAATGTTGATCTGAGCGAGGGGTATACTGGACTACTCACGCCGGGCTGATGTTTCACTGAACTCTATTTAACTTTCTTTATGAGCTGTATCCGTCTACCCTTCACCTTTTCATCAAGCACCAAGCGATAAAATTACATCTCTGGACACGTCTGACTGATGAACACACATCGGAATACAACGCTGTGGCATACCGCCAGTACAGTGTCAAGCACGTTTGGACCCGGAAACAGTATTCTCACGTGATACGTTACGCCACGGCTTAACAAGCGTATTGACGGCAGCACTGCAACCCCCTCGCCTGTGCTGCCACTACTGTTGAGAGCCCCGATGCTGCCTCCACTCTCAACATCCCAGAGGAATATCACTATCTGCTGGCTGTCTTTAGTAAGACCAAGGCCACTCATCTCCCTCCTTGTCGTTGGTGAGACTTTGCCATTGAGCTGCTGTCCAGTGCTTCACCTCCCCAGAGCTGTGTATATCTTCTCTTTGTGGTCGATACCACAACCTCGACCATGGAACCACACATCCGAGAGGTGCTGCAACAAGGGTTTATCCAGCTATCTACCTCACCAGCCTCAGCCAGCTTTTTTTGTGAAGAAGAAAGATGGAGGTCTCTACACCTGCATTGATTACAGGGGTCTGAATGAAGTCACGGTGAAGCACAGATGTCCCCTCCCTCTGGTTCCCAGTAGTGTAGAGAAGCTCAGAGGGGGCTAAGTAGTTTGCCAAACTTGACCAGTGCAGCGCCTACACCTTAGTCTGTCTTCGGAATGGCGATGAAGGGAAGAATGCCTTCAGCACCACCTCTGGCTATTATGAGCACTCTGTGATGCTGAATGGACTGATTAACACCCCATCCATATTCCAGTTCTTCATCAACGACATGTTACAAGACATGCTTGGAAGATATGTCATTGCCTACATTGACGAATATCTAGCGTATTCTCTATTCCACCCTGAGCATGTCCACCATATGAAGAAGGTACTAGCCTGTCTCCTGGCTCACCAGCTCTTTGTGAAGGCTGAAAAGTGTGTCTTCCACTAGACCACAATCTCCTTCCTGGAGTACATGATCGGACCAGAGGGAGTATCCATTGAGTCAAGGAAAATTGAGGCAGTAGCTCCCTGGCCAGTTCCACAGAACGTCAGGGAGCTTTGGCGCTCTCTGGGCTTTGCCAACGTTCACCGCTGGTTCATTCAAAGCTTCAGCACGGTTGCCATGCCCCTCGTGTTACTACTCAAGGGGAAACCAGGGAGCATAGCTTGGAACCCAGAGGTATAGCGGGCTTTCCATGATCTCAAACAGCAGTTCATAACAGCCCCTATCTTGAAGCTTTCTAATCCCAATAAGCCTTTTTGTTGTAGAAGTGGATGCCTCCAGTGCAGGTGTAGGGGCTGTTCTTTCTCAACAGCGTAGGTTACCAGAGAAGCTCTACCCCTGTGCATTCTTCTGTCGTAAGATGTGTCCAGCAGAATGCAATTATGACTTACAACAACCATGAGCTGGTGGCAGTGAACTTGGCACTGGAGGAGTGGCATTCGCTTGAGGGGGTTCTGCATCTATTCATAATGCTGAACAATCACCACAACCTGGATTATATCTGTCCTCCAAAATGACTTAATCCACGTCAAGCCAGTTGGGCGCCATTTTTCACCCGTTTCAATTTTTCCATAACCTATTGCTCTCACTCTAAAAATTGGAAAGCAGATGCCCTATTTTGAGGCCATACTCCTCACATCCCGCCTCAACGCACCTATCCACTGGCAGATTGAGGACGACACCCGCCGATGTTGTTACAGAAGGAACTTGCTTCAGCCACACTGCCGGTGGGGAAGACATACATTCCATCCACCCTTCGGTAGAGGGTAATTGTCTAAGCACATAGTTATTTGCT
Source organism: Gymnothorax reevesii (assembly GCA_029721435.1). Lineage (NCBI taxonomy): Eukaryota > Metazoa > Chordata > Actinopteri > Anguilliformes > Muraenidae > Gymnothorax > Gymnothorax reevesii. The sequence goes on from CM056575.1 coordinate 97,589,368, forward strand.
TCCAGTCAGCCCAGAGTATCACTATCCATTAACAGCTAAGACTTTCTCTTATCCATGTCTTTTTTCGAAATCTGTAAAGAAAGACAAAGCTGCTTATCCGCTGTTTTCAATATTTTGCAGGTAAGAATTACTGCTGTTGAATGTCAATTACAGGTAGCTCTTTGTTAGCCACCTCATTAATTTAACGCTGCCTAGTCAACATGGTCTCCATTAAAGTAATCAATTTGCATTTCTAAGATAACTTAAGCATGAAATGTTTTACTACAGCCCTTCGCATGAATATTTCTGCAAAACGCAGCCGCACATCTTTGTATTTTAATGATTATATTAACTTATTTGAAATTGGCCTCATAGGAAACAATTCATTTTAATGAAGAGGTTGGGTCTATCAATATGCCAGCCAGATGCTTCAATTTGTATATGTAAATATGATGTCATCAGCAATCTTGTGCTCTAAATATATATATATCTATGATCGCGATTGAGCAAATGAGACAGTTTAACACCCCAATGGTCCTCACTCATGTTCCTGCGTGCTGCTATTCAGCTCCCCTCGGCCTCATCCCCCATATTTTATGTGGTACTTTAGCTGCAGGTTATGAGCAAAATGAATTTAGGTTCGAGAATGATTGACAAGCTACAGTAATTCATGAATAAAGCGTATTACTCTTTGAAGCTCGTGGAAGGCGGATTGTCAGGTTAGGTGTTGTGTTCTGTGGGTCTTTGTGTTTTTGGTTGGTCAATTTTAGGTTTTTATTATTTTTGTGATGTCTGTTTTTCGTCTGATGTTTTAGTGTTTCATATTTCGTATCTCTCCCATGTTGTTCCAGTCCAAGTCTTACCCATGTACGGTTTTTGTTTTCTCCCCGGTCGCGTCATTAGTTCGTTGCCGTTTCTGTTTTTATAGATCGTGTCACTATTTCGGGTGATTTAATGGATTCTGGGTTTCAGCCTTCCTTCCGATCTCGTTTGCTTACTTCCCCTTGCTTTTCTATATTACTAACTCATACTAACAGTTTGTTGTTTTCTATAATTTACTAACCAAAACTAACATTGTATATAAGACTAACGTATTAAGGAGCACTCGGGATTGTACAGCTGCACTTACTAATTGACTAACGACCTCTCTGCATTCGCCCTGTTCAAGTCTTCGCCTCCTGCTCTCGCCTAATCTCCGTTGCTGCATTTCTCGCAGATACTCTGCAAATTCTCTCATCTGTCCTGCCTCCTACTCTGTGCACTTAGAAGTCCTTATCCAGTTTATTTATCCCGTCTATGGGAGAGTCTTGTGATCCTTGTCCGTGTGTTGGTGTTTTCCTGTTTCATGTAATTAGGTTTCCCTCGTGTTCCACCCCTTGTTATTTATATTATTTTCTGCACCTGTGTCTGTCCGTGCCCCTCCCTATATATTTCCCGGCGCTGCAGAGCTGGGCAGATCTGACTTCACTTCCCTTCACTTCGCATCACTTCACTCCTCTTCATTCCAGTTCTGTGCCAGCCCCGTGCAGAGCAGTCCTGTGCAGTCTGGCAGACGCCTCCCGAGCCCTCTGTGTCAGTGTCCCTGTGCCTCCCGAGTCCTCTGCATCTGAGTGTCCAGATGCCTCCCGAGCCCTCTGTGTCCGAGTGTCCCTGTGCCTTCCGAGTCTGCCATCTGCCAGCTGTGCCTTCCCGAGTCTGCCATCTGTGTCTTCCCGAGTCTGCCATCTGCGCCAGCTGCGCCTTCCCAAGCCTCCTGTGTTCCCGAGTGCCCCAGTCCGTGTTACCCTCTACTGTTCCCGAGTGCCCCAGTCCGTGCTGCCCTGCAGTGTTTCTGAGTTCCCCAGTTATTTCTGAGTTTTTCCCTTTTCAGTGCTTGTGCATGGTGTTTCTTTTGGCCTGCATACCTTGGTTCTCTTTCCTTCCCGAGGTTTGAGTTTATTAAATTCTGTTTCCCTGCATATGGTGTCTCCCCCTTGTTCCGTGTTCTCTCTGTGTTCTCTCTCTCGTGTTTCCCCTGTGTGTCTTAACATTGGGAGACGGCAGAAATTTTCCATCCAGTACTCTTAACATCCACGACAGAACCCTCGACTTTCAACAATTTAAAACGATGACATATGAGATCACGTGACCCATGATGGCTCAAAAAATGGAAATCAATTAAAAATAGAAAATAATAATTACGAAACAAAGTTAATGAGGGATGACTGATTGACCATATTACAACGAGAAAACATATGCTTCCATAATTAAACAGGTAAAAAGTTGGATAAAAGTCAACCTTTAACCGCTTACACACAGTACTTGCCATCTGAGTTATAAGCCTTGCTCTTACCTCGACTGAAAGGTCTTTACTTCGCCAAATCATTCCCATTTATGTTTCCTTACTAGCTAAATGTTCATTCATTCAGGCTTGAGGATTAGTCTGTGGAATTACTGGCCATTGCCCCTCAACTGCCATCACTGTTCATTCCAATAGTTATCAAGTATTTTCCTGTCCACATTAAGGGTGATATAAAACGTCAATGTCTTTCGAAGCTTCTTAATCCCCGTTGCTTATAAAATGGTGCATTTTATTTATTTTTTTCTTTTCTTTTCTACGTCAAGGTCCGATCGGCTTGTTATGCCAAAGTATATGCTTTTTAAAATGCAGTTTGCCAACTGAGGTGCCGATATTAAGTTTGCTCTGAGTGAAGATTAAACTCTATATAACCAGTAGTCATGAAACAGCTCCTTTAACTTGTCAGAGATAAACAAAATTAATGGTAATAAGATGGCATTGACACTATTCCAAATTCAGCTACACAGTCTTGTTCCAACAAACACAGTTATGAAAAATGAAAGCTCTATGGTCCCCTATTGTTGTAATAATTAAAACAGTAGTCTTTTTTCAAAAAAAAAAAAATTTCACAAAGCAATTCAGAGTTGCACAGTTATTGAAATTCTCCTGGATGTGAATTAATTGGTTCATTCTGCTTTTCTGTATACCCATCCCACATGATATATATGATGAGTTGTGTACTTTGCTATGAATAGTACTTACTGTTTTGAGACATGGAGGTAAATTTACACTCTTGCAGTATTTCCAAACTGACCTGCTAATGAACTGTAGCTTTCATAACCAATTCTCATACAGTGTTCTTTCCTCTTCAATGGTTATTTCCTGGAAACTGAACTGTTTAAATAAACATAAACTATGGCAACCAGCCGTGACATAAAGATGTTAGATTGGCAATGTTTACAGTTGCCTGGATATAACAGGCTACTTTAGGTTCATGTGCTAAGTCCATTTGTGACAAGGGAACATCATAAAGTCTATTGAAGAAGAAGATCAGTAAGTTGTCTATAAAACCCAGTGGTAAAATCTTGATGTTCTTTTTGGTACCTTTTACACTGTTGGGAGGTATTTTATTTATTAACTCAGCCTTATCAGTTTATCACAAATCTACCCGGGTAACCTATTCTAGCATTTCCCAAGCCTGAAGTAGTTCCCAAATCTCTCCTGAAGTAGTTCTGATCCTGTAGGTTTTCTCCATCTGCTCCACTCATTATCAAGCAGCCTCAGGGGTCAATAAAAACTTGATCATTTGTATCACCAGGGCTGGAGCATACTCTCGTCTCTCCATAGTACAGGGATACTCACTCTTTTCCAGAATGAGCCAGTGTCGGTGTAGGCTTTCATTCTAACCATGCGGTGTCACACCTGATTCTACAACCCCAACTCCGAAATAGTTGGGACGAAGTGTAAATAGTGAATAAAATCAAAACACAATGACTTTCAAGTCACACTAGCCAGTATTTTATTCACAATTGAACAGAGATAACATAGCAAATGTTGAAACTGAGAAATTTTTCAATTTCATTCACAAAATGAGCTCATTTCAAATTTGATGGCTGTTTCAGGTCTCAAAAAAGTTGGTACAGGTGACTGTTTACCATAATGTAGCATCCCCTCTTCTTTTTAACACAGAGTGGAGGCATCTGGGCACTGAGGAGACAAATTTCTTGAGTTTAGCCATTGGAATTTGATCCCAATTACAGGCTTATTCAGGCTAAATACAGGCTTCCAGCTGCTGGAGAGTTTTGGGTCTCTTTTGACAGACTTTTCGTTTAATTATGCACCAAATGTTTCAATCGGTGAGAGATCAGGACTACAGGCAGGCCAGTTCAGCACACGGACTCTTCCACTACGAAGCCATGCTGTTGTAATTGCTGGAGTATGTGGTTTTGCATTGTCCTGCTGAAATACACAAGGCCTTCCCTGGAATAGATGTCATCTGGAGGGGAGCATATGTTGCTCTAAAACCTTTATTTACCTGTCAGCATTCATGGTGATTTTTAAAACATTAAAGTGTCCCACACCATATGCAGTAGTGAATCCCCATACCATCAGAGATGCTGGCTTTTGAACTGAACGCTGATAACTGGAGGGGTGGTCTTGCTCCTCTTCAGCCCAGAGGACATGACGCCCATGATTTCCGACAAGAATGCCAAATTTGGACTCGTCTGACCACAGGACACTTTGCCACTTTGCTACAGTCCATTTTAAATGAGCCTTGGCCCACAGAACACGACGGCGCTTCTGGATCATGCTCAACAATGGCTTCCTTTTTGCATGATAGAGTTTTAGGTGGCACCTGTGGATGGCATGGCGGACTGTGTTTATAGACAGTGGTTTCTTGAAGTATTCCTGGGCCCATTTAGTCATGTCAAGGACAGAATTATGCTGATGAGTCTGAGGGCCAGAAGGCATCCAGTCAAGGTCTTCGATCTTGTCCCTTTCGCACAGAGATTTTTCTAGTTTATCTGAATCTTTTGATGATGTTATGCATGGTCAATGATGAAACCTTCAAAGCCTTTGCAATTTTACATTGGAGAACATTGTTTTTAAACTATTCAACAATTTTTTTTATGCAAGCCTTGACAGGTTGGCGAGCCTCTGGCCGTCTATACTTCTGGGAGACTCAGCCTCTCTCAGACATCCCTTTTATAGCCAATCATGTTACACGCCTGATGCCAGTTATCACAATTACTTACTAAATGTTCTTTCAGCTGATTATCTTATATAGCATTTGCTTTTTCAGCCCTTTTTTGTGTGTGTCTCAACTTTTTTGAGACCTGATGCAGCCATTTTATTCATAAAATGAGCTTGTCTCAGTTTCAACATTTGAAATGTTATCTATGTTTTACTGTAAAAAACATATTGGCTTGTGTGATCTGAAAGTCGTTACATTTTGATTTTATTCACAATTTACACTTTGTGCCAACTGTTTTGGAATTGGGGTTGTACTAATAAATGGTCTGTGGCAAAAGCTTTTAAGGTTGATAAGTGGAATCAGGTGTGTGACTGATTGGTTCGAATGAAAGCCTGCACCCACACCGGCTCATTCTAGATAGGAGTGAGTTTCCCTTTACTATGGAGAGCCGAGACTATGCAGGGTTTCCTTCCAACCTATCACTTAGTCTGCTGATATAGCTGAAAAACATAGGCAGAGAGGAAGGAACTACTCAGTGAAATCATTTGGTATTGTGATTGGCTGGAATGAAAACCTGCAAACTCTTTCCCACCATGGCAGATGAGAAGTTCAAATCTGGCATGAGGAATGTGTTCAGGCAAGAATATAAACACAATAATAAGTAACATACCTGATGCACTGTGAACTTCGAGCTTTGATGTCAAGCTAACTAATTGATGCTGAAACTAGATTAGATTTCCAGGGCCATCTTGTTGTTTTAACCTAACAGCAGAGGCTTTATCTGGTTTTAGTGATCTTCCATTAATACAGTCCTCTCAACAATTACTGGCATCTTTGGTGAAGATGAGTGGAAAAAAGAAATTCTCCTTTTGGTCAATTAGCTCAATAATTGCTGGCTGAAAAAATGAGAACATTCCAATCTTTCAGCAGAGCAATTAAAAAAAATCCCTCATCCTAAATTAATAATTATAATTATTATTATTATATAATTATAATATAATAAAAAAACTTTTTTTAATTGCAGTGATCACACGAGATGTTTACAACAGATATCTCATGTTCCAGTCTTTCTAGTCAGTCAAAAATACCAATGTAAAAAAACTAAAAAAAAAAACAAAATAAAATAAATAATCATTATAAATAAAACTGCATAAGCTACAATTATTGGTTCCCTTAGAAATTCTTAAAATTAATTATCACTCTGGACTTCTTACACTTTTCTTTACTCAGAGATTGGAAGCAATGCATGTGTTTCATGATTGTTCAAATTGTTTAAATGAATTAAGATAATTTGAAACGTCTCTATGCAATTCCATTGCTTCCAACCCGAGTGAGGAAAAGCGTGAGAAGTCTGGAGTCAAAATCAGTTTCCAATTACACGTGGTGAAATCCACCGCAACGCACGTGAAACTGATAAACCTCCACGCACAAGGACTTCAGTTTTGCACATGAATCTCTTACATACGCGATTAAATTATTGCTGACTACAGCTGGGGAACGTAAATATGCCACTAAAACTTATGCCGAATGCAAGAGAGTTGAGAGGAATGTTTTATTAATAAAAAATGGCCACACCTGATAATGTTGAGAGTTTGCTGAGTTTCTGTAATGGTAATTTAAATGAATGGTTGAAAACAGGTGAAGAATTAGGGTATTCGTGCTCATTTTAACACATAAAGGAGAAAGGCCATTGTTGAAAATGACCGCTTCAAGATGCCACGTGTATGAAGAAACGAGTCGCATGCATTGCTCAGGTGTGATTTTGGCCCATTCTTCCACACAAACTATCTTCCTTCAATTATATGAAGTCTGTCAGTATCATATGCTGAAAAACAGCCCTACACCATGATGTTCCCACCTCCAAACTTCACTGTTGGTATGGTGTTTTGGGGGCGATGTGCACTGCTGTTTGTCCTCCAGACATGGTTTGTGCTATGATATCCAAAGAGTTAAATTTTGGTCTCATCTGACCAGACTATATTCACCCAGTATTTCGTAGGCTTGTCCAAATGTTGTCCAGCAAACTTTAAACAAGCTTCACCATGCTTTTTCTTCAGCAATGGGGTCTTGTGGGACGAGTGTGCATAGAGTAGTGATGGGTCGTTCGTGAATGATTCGTTCCTTTTGAACAAATCATTTTGGTGAACTCACCTCCATGTAAAGCTTTGTTCCTTTTGTTCAGCTATCGGTTAATAAAGTCAGAAACTTTTTATTCAAAAGACCCTTGCAAAACCTCATATTTATCAATTTAGTTGTGCCAAGTAGTTAAAAATATGCTGCTCACTCATAGCTAACCGCATTAACCACATTATGCACCCTGGAGTCCTTTTGCTGTCGGTGTTAGCCAAACCATCATTTCAATGAACATTTCCGTATAGGCTGGACTTCTGCATTAGTTCGGTGAATGACTGCAAGGAACAGGAACTAGACATGCGCAGCAGTTTGCTGAAAAACTCTGTGGAAAAAGACATGCGCAACTGTCCAGTGAACGACTCCATGGAACAAATCCAAGGAACTGGACCTGTTTGCTACCCAGGTCCAGTTCCAGTTCACTAAACCAGTCTGGAGAGGACCTGTTATAATTCGATCGCTGAGGCATTTCATCTCTTCCTCTTGAATGTCTTTGTATTGCAGTGGCCAACATACCTAAAATAAGCATCACATCATGAAGGCTAAACTGTTATTGCCAATAGCCTTGGCTAAATAATTTGAAAGAGAGTGGCTATCTGGAGGTTATGTGATATGGAGTTGCAAAATAGAATTGCATATTCTAATAGACTCTCACCAGCAGAAAACACACCATTTTAAAATTAAAAATACAACCCTCTGTAGCTTTCTTTAAAAGGCTATTTCTTCCCATTAGCAACATTAAACAAACTGAATGTATGGTTGGTGGACTTGAAGGGCTTGTCCTGACGATTAAAAAAAAAGGTTTCATAGGCATGTGCAAGTGATGTAGACGTGCAATTTTACGGGGATAAAATAGGCCTAATATTAGTCCTATGTACTTAAAGTAATGTGCGTTTAATTCCCCTAAGATTGCATTTTAATAGGGGAAATTAGCCTGTATGATTCTAAATTTGTCCCGAACATGACTCGTTGGAACCTATTATAAATATTAAATCACGAGTTTTAAATTGTAATGCCGATGTAGCACAGTACAAGACTGAAGCATACTGCATTATAGTTGTGGCATAGGCTTTTAATTAGCCTACGAATTCAAGGATGAATTCAGGCTTTTGAAGGTGCAGGTTTGCAAATTGAATGGATAGCCTATTGGAACTACAAACCCCAATTCTGATGAAGTTGGGACGTTGTGTAAAACGTGGATAAAAACTGAAGACAATGATATTCAAATCTCATTAACCCACATTTTATTCACAGTAGAATTTTGAATTTTAAGAGAGCAACACATTTTAAAAAAGTTGGGACTGGGGCAACAAAAGGCTAGAAAAGTAGGTGGTACTAATAAACAGCAGCTGGAGGAGCATTTTGCAACTAATTAGGTTAATTGGCATCAGGTAAGTAAAATGACTGAGTGTAAAAAGAGCATTATAGGGAGGCGGAGTCTCTCAGAAGTAAGGATGGGCAGAGGTTCACCAATCTGCGAAAAACTGCATCTAAAAATTGTGAACCAATTTCAGATATCGTTCCTCATTGTAAAATTGCGAATTGAATATCCCACCATCTTCAGTACATAATATCCTCAAAAAATTCAGAGAACCTGGAGAAATCTCTCTGCGCAAGGGATGAAGTTCAATATTGGATGCTTGTGATCTTCAGGCTTTCGGGCGGCACTGCATTAAAAAACAGGCATGATTCTGCACTGAAATTCACAGCATGTGCTCAAGAACACTTCCAGAAATCATTTTCTGTGAACACAGTTCGCTGTGCAATCTACAAATGCAAGCTAAAGCTGTATCATGCAAAGAAGAAGCAATATGTGAACACGATCCAGAAACGCGAGCATCTTCTCTTGGCCAAAGCTCATTTAAAATAGACTGAGGCAAAATGGAAAACTGTTCTGTGGTCAGATTAATAAAAATTTGACATCCTTCTTAGAAACCATGAACGCCGTGTTGTGCGGTCTAAAGAGGAGAGGGCCCACCCAAATTGTTATCAGCATACAGTTCACAATCCTGCATCTCTGATAGTATGGGGTTGCATTAGTGCCTATGGCAATGGCAGCTTACTGATCTGGAAAGGCACAATCAATGCTGTAAAGTATTTAGAGGTTTTACAACATATGCTCCCATCCAGACAATGATTCTTTCAGGGAAGGCCTTAAATATTTCAACAAGGCAATGCTAAACCACATACTGCATCCATCACAACAGCATGGCTTTACAATAGAAGAGTCTGGGTGCTGAACTGACCTGCCAGCAGTCCAGACCTTTCACCAACAGAAAGCATTTGGCACACCATAAAACAAAAAATCTGACAAAGAAGACACTGGACTGTTGAGCAGCTAGAATCCCACATTTGACAATAGTGGGTCAACACTTCTATCCCAAAACTCAAGTAATTGGTCTCCTCACTTCCCAGATGTTTGCAGGCTGTTGTACACGGTAACCATGGCCCTGTCCAACTTTTCTGAGATGTATTGCTGCCATGAAATTCAAAATGAGCTAATATTATTAATGAAATGGTAAAATGTCTCACTTTGAGCATCTGATATGTTGACTATATTCTATTATGAGTAAAATGTGGGTTTATGAGATTTGCAAATCATTTTATTCTGTTTTTATTCACGTTTTACACAAATCCCAACTTCAGTGGAATTGGGGGTGTAGAATTCAAGTCCAAAAAAATTGCAGACTAATGCATTGTCCCTTTAACTCTCATCAATCATGAAAATGAACAGCAAATGAAATGAAGCAGGTATTCAGTCAGGGAACTCTTTGCAGCTGCAGCATCGTAGAATTCAGACATCACATGTCCTCTCACTACCCAATCTCGTCCACACACATCACTTCAGTAATGCAGCGCACTCTTCTAAAATGGCTAGTCAAGCTAATTCTCTGCAGCTGTTCATACTGGCGCTTTGTTTGCAAGTCACACTGCTTCCATTTGCACCTAGTGATGGCGAGATGAAGCCTCATGGAGCATTGAAAGTTTCTCCCGAAGTGGTTCAATAATGGGTGTCGCCTCTCGAGGCTTTATCTGCTCACTACGGCATCCACCAGACAAAAGGTGTAAATCAGGCAAAAATATCACAGATTATATTAACAGAGTGGCGTATAGCAGGAGTTATCATTGATAGTAATCTCGAGTGTTGACTGCATGACGCATATTTTAGTAATATGAATAGCTAGGTAATATTGAAATCACTTATTGCCTACAGACTTTGGAGGAATGAGGTAAGCTACTGGATATATATACCACTGCAACTGCAACATTGATTATTTTAATTGAACATTAGTCATTATAACATGAAATAACTTCTTTTTGGAAAATGCTTCATAAAACAAACAATGATAATTTTATTCAGCTGTTGATATCGTCATTGAGACAGCAAGTGTTTCTGGGTAATGTCCAACATTCCATAGACCACCCACGTGAGGAATCGCGCGCCAAATTGCGAACCACTTCATGAACTAGTCACAAGGTACGGCAGGCTGGCGAGGCTTCTGATGTGATCGCATGCGTCATCAGTACACGCCTCGATACGCGCTTCACAACATAATTGCTAAATTACTCGGCACACGCCTCGAAGCATCGGCACAGAACTTTACATCACTATTTGAACCTCATTGCTGTCATGCAGCGCACTCTTCAAAAATGGCTAATCAAGCTAATGCTCTGCAGCTGTTCGTATTGGCACTTTGTTTGCAACAGTCACATGCTGCGCAGCTTGTATTTGCACCTCATTGCTCTCATAGTTGGATTTTTATCCTGCTATTTTGTTTTCGCTCACCCACCACCGCCCCAGCTTCCACCTGTGCATAGATCTGCTTGTGTTCTGGGGGGGTTGGTATCTTCATAGGTAGATATAAATTCTCTATTCAGGTTAGTGCACATACTGTGCACTGAGTACCCAAAGCAGATCTATTCATGCCCCAAACTCTGCTAAATTCTATACCATTCTCAATTAAAGGTTTTCATTTCAATACATGAGTTGTCCTGACTGAACTTTATACATTGCTAAGGAAGATTGAAAAGGTGGTCTTCCTGCAAGTTACTTTGATTGGCCAAATGGTGGCACTAGACAAGGTACAACAAATTTGATTCCAATTGGCATATATATGGCTCTGTCGAAAAAACAATGTAAAATTGCATATTTGTTTTTAACCATTTTGATAAATGATAATTTTTTGGTGCAATGTGTCAATAGGCATACAAGGGAGAAGGCAATTTTAGACTTAGTGCTCTGTAATGACCCAGATAGAATTAGCAATGTTGAGGTACTGGAGCCACTTGGGACAAGTGATCACTCTACTGTAAATTTTGAGGTTTCATGGGAAGTTAAAAAGGCGTCTTCAAAAATTTTTTTTTCAATTTTAGGTGAGCAAACTTGACAGGATGCGCTCATATCTAAGTGAAATAAAATGGGAGATACTCCTGGACTTTGAGTCTGTAAATGAGATGTGGGGAAGATTTAAGTGCGTTTTACTTGATTCACAACGCAAATTCATTCCAAAGGTGTCCAAAAGTAAGGTGAAAAAGCAGAATGCTCAGTGGATGACCACAGCTATTTGTAGGAGTTTGAGGGCAAAGATGAATCTTTATAAGATGTACATAAAGGATAACAATGAGATTACTGAGGCTGAATACTGTAAAATGCGGGCTGTGGTCAACAAAGAGCTGAGGAATGCTAGAAGACTGTATGAAAGACAAATTGCAGAGGGGGCAGAAACTAACCCTAAGCGCTTCTTTTAGTACTGTAGCAGAAAAAGGAAAGTCAAAGAGCAGATTAAGAGCATAAAGAATAAAAATGGATCGCTGCTATATGATAACATGGCCATTGCGGATGCCTTAAACAGTTACTTCGTTGAGAATTTATTTTATTCAGCCAGAGGGCTTGTCCAATGCTCAAGATTATCTAGCGGAAATTGAGGTTAGGGATAACAAAGTATTAGACAAGTTGCATAAACTAAAGGCAGATAAGGCGGCGAGTCCTGATGGCTTATATCCCAGAGTGCTCAGGGAACTTAGTGAGATCATCTTTAAGCCGCTATCTGCCGTCTTCAGATGGTCTTTAGAAACTGGAGAAATACCAAATGATTGGAAACAGGGCAATATAATGCCAATATATAAGAACGGGGACCGTACTGAGCCAGGAAAGTACAGGCCAGTCAGTTTAACTCACGTTGCATGCAAAATATAGGAATCTATCATAAAAGATGAGCTGGACTTATTTCTTGAACATAACAATATCTTGAGGGATAGCCAACATGGTTTCCATAAGGGGAAGTCTTGCCTGACAAACCTTCTGGAATTTTTTGAAGAGGCCACCAAGACTTATGACCAGAGCGCATAAGAGGCTAATTTTTAAAATGAGCTCCATTGGAGTTACAGGAAGTATTCAGAAGTGGATTCAAAACTGGTTACAGGACAGAACACAAAGAGTGGTGGTCAGTGGTATCTCATCTGAGCTAGGTATGGTCGGGAGTGGAGTCCCCCAGGGATCGGTGTTGGGACCTCATCTACATTAATAACTTTGATAGGAATATTGAAAGCAGATTAGTTAGATTGGGAGGTTTGGCAAATAGTTTAGAGTCCACTAAAGTGATTCAGGGTGATTTGGATAGAATCCAGAATTGGGCAGGAATGTGGAAAGTGAAATTTATTGTTGCGAAATGTAAAGTTGCACATGTAGGTAATAAAAACATTACACGGGATTACTTCATGGGATGTTTTAAACTGGAATATGCTCCACACGAAAAAGATCTGGGAGTGTTGACCATACCCTCACAGGCTCTAGCCATTGTGCTGTAGCAGTTAAAATAGCCAATCGGATGCTGGGATACATTGCCAAAAGTATTGAGTTCAGATCCAAGGAGGTGATCCTTCTTTTGTACAACACATTCGTCAGACCACATCTATTGTGTACAGTTCTGGGGATCATACTTTAAGAAAGACAAAGAGGCTCTAGAGAAAGTTCAGAGAAGAGCCACTTAGCTAATTCCAGGTATAAAAGATGAAAGCTATGAGAAAAGGCTGAAGATCCTTAATCTCTTTAGTCTTAAGAAAAGGAGACTAAGGGGTGATCTGATTGAGGTCTTTAAATATGTGAAAGGAATTAACAAAGTGAATTATGTAGGATTCCTTCAACCAAGTGTGGTTAGTAGAACTCAGGGTCACAAATGGAAGTTGACCAAAGGTGAATTTATCACTGATATTCGGAAATATTTCTTCACCCAAAGAGTAATTTCAATGTGGAACAGCTTGCCTGACCATATTGTTGAGGCAGAGACCATGGGAGCTTTCAAGAGCAGGCTTGACTTAAAGCTAGATACCACTGAGTCATTGAGTATCTGAAGTGATACAGTATATTCACAATTGTATAAAGACACTGGGGAGCCTGGTTGGGCTGAACGGCCTGTTCTCACAATTCATGTTATGTTATGTTATGTTATGACTCAATGGTTCTAATCTTTTCATATTGCATCTCTGGATGAGAATCAAATAGTCTTTCCAATGAGCAAAATAAATCTTTAAATATCTGGCTGCAATTTGTCAATCAAGAAGCAGCTGCTGTTTCAAATACATGACAGTTACTAATCAATGTGAAATTTGCAGGGAAAAGTATACCATGCAGTTATGTGCCATGAACTAATAATTGTTTGAAAAACTTACACAATTGAAGCTCCTATTAATAAAACCCCATAAGTCACACTTGACTTGACTTGTGGGGTTTTAGTAATCAGTGCTTCAATTTGTGTCCTCACTGTTTCAAAACTGATGATCACCTCACGTTTCTAGCATACCAGAGTTACCGCTTGTAGTTGTTTTTTTTTCTACGCAAATTACAAGAAGTGTCTTCATAGTCCCAATGTTGTACCTAAGCATAAAAAATACTACCACTTGTGAGCTTCCATAACACAAAAGCCTGAAATCAACCAAGTGACCTACAGTAGCCATGGACCTAAGTTTTTTTTTTTAGTTTTTTTTTTAATTTGGCATCTCCAATCCCACTCGAATCTGGAATGCCCAATTGGTGAACTATGTACAAGGCTTGCTTGTATGCGACCCCTTGCTGCCAACTCAGGAGAGTGTGGACAGTTTGTGACTCTCCTCCGAAGCTCGTGCCAGTCGGCCAGCACTTTTTATACCCTCACTAGTTGAATCTTCTCAAGTTCAGAACGAGGGCGGAGGATACCCGGATATGAATCTTCCTGACGAGTGCCCGTCTGGTCAACAGGAGGCGCTTGAGCAATGAACAAGGCAACTATTATTTTCCCTTCCCGGCAGTCCCTTCCCAATTTGCAACCCTGTATCGCAATAGCCAATTGTGCGCTACTCTGAAAAAGCTGCCGACCACTGTCTGCTGGTGCGAGGCGGGGATCGAACCCGCAACGTGATAGTCACTTCTGCTTCGCAAACGCGATGCTTTACCGAGTGAGCTATCCGGCAGCCCATGGTACTATTTTTAACATCATGTGGTCAGTATTGTGTTTTCCATTTATTGAGCTACTGATTGAAAATAAACTAATGATACAAAAAGAATGAGTTTTTTTACAGAATTTTTTTTGCTGCTCTTTTCTCGTCCTTAGGAAGTTGTAATGGCCACTAAAGCACCTAATGCTACTGAACCACAAATTCTGCACATCTAATCAGCATCAGCTATTCAAAGATTACATAATATTGTGAGTGGTGACCAGAGCCATGAAAGGTATGCTGTAGAACCTTTTCAGTCACCAATAAATGAAGGGAGAGGAGTTTCTTGGAATGCAGAAGTGAAGGTATCACAACAATTTTAAAGACAAAGCATAATTGAGGATGCTAGTGCTAAAAGGGGGTCAAGTGCCATCAGTGACATTTTGAGAAAATGAACAAAAACACTTTTTTTCACCTATGTGGGGAAACTGCTCAATGCATGGTCATTTTTATTAGAGTTGTCCATTCTAAGCATAAAGCTCAATGAGACTTGAAGGGAAGATGCAGACAGTGCAATTTTTTTACTCTAGATGTCTAACTCAAATTTCATCAAAATGGCACTTGAAGGCCTTTCAGTACTAGCAAGCTCAATTTACCTCTTCAGGTAAAACTTTACACTTTTTAGCTCCGACCAAGCAGCTCAATGAACGCTTCTGTCTGTCTGTCCGTCTGTGACACCTTTTTGAGCATGTTCCTGTCGTCGTATCATAATGAAATTTTCAGGAGTTATTGTCCTTCACCAAAGTGATGTCCATGCACAAGGTCGAGGTCAGGTCAAGTTCACAGAGGTCACAACCTTGTTTGCGGGTTTTTTTGCTGTAACTTCAGTTAGAATTCATGGATCGCTGTGAAATTTTGGAAATAGCTTCTAGGCATACAGGAGCTGTTCCCTATTGTTTTTCAAGGGCATCCGTCAAATCCCAAGGTCACACAGGTAAAAAACTTTTGTCCGATTTGACGGTTTTTGCACCGTAACTCAAGTTTAATTCAATGAATGGCTATGAAATCTTAGAACAAGCTTCTTGGTACAGAGGAAGGGTTCCCTATCGATTTTCAAGGTCATCATTTTCAAGGGTTCCCTATCGATTTTCAAGGAATCCCAAGGTCACACCGGTCAAAAAAGTGTCGATTTTGCCCCGATTTCACAGTTTTCGCACCGTAACTTGAGTTTAACTTGATGGATGGCTATTAAATCTTACAACAAGCTTCTTGGTACAGAAGAAGGGTTCCCTATTCATTTTCAAGGTCATTTGCCAATTTCGAGGTCACACTTGTACAAGAAACCACCAGTCATGGACACTAGGCCACGTGACGGATGCTAGGCCAGTTCGCAGCTATTAGATCCCTCTGATCTACTTGTTTTTTTTTTGAAAATTTCTATATTTTTGATTTTCACATGAAATAAATAAAGGAATGCAGTGATTGATTTTACTGGAAAATGATGAATATGTACTTCAAACTTTGCCTTCATGAAAAAAAAACCACCTTCACTGTTGAGACTGAAACTGCTGTTTGACGGGAACTATTTAGCGCAGCTGCTAGTTGACAACCTGTGGGGCGTCTTTCTCTAAAACTACACACTCTCAGATATTTGTCCTCTTGTGCATCGGGGCCTCTCACTCCATTTTCTGTCCTTGTTAGTGCCAGTTTGTGCTGCTCTCTGAAGGGAGAGGTTGACAGCATGGTAAGAGATTTTAAGTTTTCAATTTCTCGCATTGAATAGCCTTCTTTTCTAAGCACAACAATAGACTGACGGGTCTCGAAAGGAAGTTCTTTCTTTCTGGCCATTTTGAGCCTGTAAGCAAACAAAGACCTGCTTATGCTTCAAGTACTGAACCAACGTCAAGAATGCCATGCTCCCTTTTTGCGCTCCCTTATTAGTTCAACGGTTTTCAGCTGTGCAACACATTTGCAGAAGGGTTTTCTAATAATCAACTAGCTTTATAAAATGCTTAACTTGGTTTAGCAGCCATACCAGGAGATGGACTGACAGTTGCTGATAATAGGCCTCTATGCAAAAATGTAGATCATTCCTTGAAAATCATCTGATTAATTTTGATAGTTTGTGAAATGCATGAAAATGTATTTTTCTTTGGAAAACAAAGAAATTTGCAAGTGATCCCATACTTTTGAGCGGTTGTGTAGGTGCAACCCTAGGGGGTGAATTCTGAAAATGAAGCAAGTTGATGATAGCAACTTTCATTATTGTTACATATGTAATGTGAAAAGAGGCCACTAGATGGCAGTATTTACCTTTTTTTGTTAAGCTCAGACTGGAGCTAGGTTTGGGCATGTTTTGGGCATGTCTGGGACAAGTCCCAGAGAAAAAAAAAGAGATCTAAATGTGGGAGGGGTCTGCAAAAGAGTATATAAGAAGTAAAATTGAGACAGTAAAGTAGTAGGAGAAATTGCATGGAGAAGGATACATGTGACCACACCTGTCATTCTGTTGAAGACCTGTGAAGCTTTTAGTGGATTTTTGTCTGTGTTAGAGCATTTTCCTCACCCAGGACATCACCAAGCAACCCACCATAGGGACTGTAAATATTTCTGTTTTTGTATATAATCAATCTTGGTCTGTAGAGTAGAGTAGTTTGTTGTTAGTTGCCTTTGTTGAATAAAATGTGTTTTAGTTTTAAAATTTTTGTCTGTCATCCGTTGCTGTCGTTAATGTCATAACAAATTGGGGCCATAACGCATATCAGAGCTCATTAAATATTCATATATGTTAAAAACAAAAAAATTTGATGTTATTTCATAGAATTATGGTTATTTCCACACTTTACCCTGAAGGTCCCTTAACAAGGATAAAAAATGCCTTCGTGATTAAAGCCGCTCAAGTTAACCGGTCAGGTGACATTTGTGGTCCAAAAGTAATTAAAATGTTTTCAGAAAAGTGCATTCAATTCAGACTTTCAGTGAGAATTATTCTTTAAATTTCAATGGCTACAACTGCTTGCTACACCCTTTGAACTGGGTAGAATTACTGGATAGCTGATGACATAATTTTGAAGTAACTGTGCCGCCATATTGATCTGCTCAACAATAGGCTCTTGGGACATACTGTTGCAGCCACAGGTATCTCATTGTGGGGGGAAAAAACTTGTTCACGGACAAGAAAAATATACAAAATAAAACAGGAGAAATATTAACCGTTGTCTTTACTTTAGAAACACTGAGTGTGACGTGCAATCCTGAAAAACATATGCAGAGTAAGTCTCAAAGGATGTCTGGTGTTGAGTTTACATTTCTGAGGTCTTAGGTATAGCTGAAATAAGCTAAGATGATAGTCGTAGGATGCAAGTGGGATGGGTTCGGTAAAGATAATGATACGCAAGTTTAGCTTAGCATGTTGAAGTGGTTGTTCTCATGGGAAGAGCGGCGAGCGGTGCATCATGGAGCAGTACCTAGCTAAAACTATTTGGTATTTGTTATGGATAATTGTGATGATTCGTTCAAGAACCAGTCGCGAGAACCAAGCAATGCAGTAGATCTGATTTTATTGATCAAGGGGGAAAACCCCCGCAGGGCAGAAGGCAAAGGTACAAAGTCCACTATCCAAAAATCACAATCCAGTTGGGCAAAAACAGACGAAAACCAGGGCAGCAATCACAGTACTCGTGGTCGGGCAAAAATAGGTTTGGTACACAGGTACTGGTATGTCAGAGAAGCAAAGCTAAAATCCAGTGGCCGTAATCCAAACCGTAACCAGGGCAGCGATCAGAGAATTCGTAGTCGGGCAGAAATGAGTCAAAAACACAGATGCAACAATAATCCAAGAATACAATGCCAAAAATCAAAAACGGGGACGGTCCAGTCAGAAGAGAATCACTGAGAGTACACGGCGAAAAAAAGCGTGACACAAGCAAACTGAGAGAAACGTTCTGACAAGGAAATGCTGTGAAAAGACTCCTAATATATAAAATATTCTTGGGAAGTCACATGCTACACGAACCCAGGTGCAGGAAATGATACTAATTACAAAGGAAGGAACAAGAGGTAGAACCTAATCACATAAAATAGGCAAAAGCCAAAACGCGGACAGGGATCACGAGACAATCCTATAGACAGACATACGGCTCCGGTCAAGGAGTTCTAACGTGCATAGATAATAAGGCAAAAGGCAGCGTGAGCAGGTGAGGAGGATCCACTGAAACGCAGCAGAGAAGATTAGGTAAGGACAAGAGCCGGAGACTAGAACAGGGCGAGTGCTGAGAGCTTGTTAATCAATTAGTAAGTGCAGCTATATACAATCCCTAGAGCTCGTTAGTTAGTTTGTACTTTTGTACTATATATACTCAGCAACAAAAGTTTCTGTGACACCATTTATGTGTATGTTATAAATGACACGCAAAGATCTCAATGCAATCAATATGTTTATTTAACAGGAAAAACACTGACTTTTCAGTGCCAACGTCACTCAAAACGAAAAATGTCATTTTCATGCGTCATGAAGCACTTGTCTGACGTCTAACCAATTGTGACCTTCACACTTCAATACCGGGTGTGACTTCCTCGTGCCATGATGCAAGCAACGCATCTCCGGCGCATGGACCGAATCAGATGTGCCAGAAATTGCTGTGGGATGTCATTCCAAATCTGACGTAGACGTTGTCGCAATTCCTGGAGTGTAGCTGGCGGGTTATCCAACCGCCGCAAACATCGATCCATCTCGTCCCAAAGATGCTCGATTGGGGACATGTCTGGGGATCTGGCTGGCCATGGCAGGACATTGACATGTTGTTGCATCAGATACTGCTGTACAATCCTTGCAACGTGTGGTCTGGCGTTATCATGTTGCAGCGTTATTCCGGGACCATGTTGCATCAAAAACGGTACCACCAATGGCCGTAGCACTTCATCGCGATATCTTTGACCTGTCAGATTTCCATCAATAACAAGCAAATCTGTTCTGTTTCTAGCCGTGATCCCTCCCCAAATCATGACACTACCACCTCCAAAACGATCAAATTCCTGAACACAGTTGTTGGCATAACGTTCTCCACGTCGACG
This sequence comes from Gymnothorax reevesii, assembly GCA_029721435.1. Lineage (NCBI taxonomy): Eukaryota > Metazoa > Chordata > Actinopteri > Anguilliformes > Muraenidae > Gymnothorax > Gymnothorax reevesii. The sequence continues at coordinate 97,608,933 of CM056575.1, forward strand.
GTATACACGTAAACGACCATCACATCGGTTAAGCATGAATCTTGATTCATCAGTGAAGAGTACAAGATCCCACTGACGTTGGATCCACCGTCGATGTTGTTGTGCCCACTGTAGACGCAGTCGTCGGTGTTGTACTGTGAGTATTGGACGTCTTGCTGGCCGACGTGGGACAATGCCAAAATGACGGAGACAGCGACGGATTGTCTGTGCAGACAGTCGCCTCAAACCAGGTATCGTTCTTGCGTTATGGTTGCAGGTTGGAATTGATTTCGGAGATGGATTGTTCGAATCCAGTTGTCCTGTCTGGGAGTGGTTACTCGTGGACGGCCGCTGCCAGGACGGTCTCTGACATGTCTTGTCTGCTGATGACGCTGCCATAAGTTTCAAATGGTGTTTCAGTGGACATTCAGGCGATGAGCAACTTCCCTCTGCGAGGATCCGGATTCAATCATCCCAATGGCCCTCCACCGATCATTTTCAGACAGTCTTGGCATTTAGAGGGTAGAGTTCCTGATCCAAAATGGCTGTGTTTTCGATAAGTGATGCTTCCGTCGTTCATCAGGCACAATGTGAACATTCCAAAAATTCTCCTCTTTTATTGCCATCCACAAGCATGATTTACGCACATTTTCACGTGCAAAGTCATTTTCTCGCATTTTCATGATTTCCATTTCAATGTTGTGTTTACGTGTACTGTTTCAGTCTGATATCACCATGTATGACAATTTCATAATTGCATTATGAAAAATAATTAACAATATTGGTGTCACAGAAACTTTTGTTGCTGAGTATACAATGTTAGTTGGATTAGTAACTCTAGCGAAAACAATAAACTGTTAGTATTGGTTAGTAAAATAGAAGAGTAAGGCGAAGGAAGTAAACGAGACTGGAAGGAATGGTTGAAATCCAGAAACCATTAAATCACCCAAAAGAGTGGCACGCAATACCGGGGCTGTGAGCAGAAACAAGACAAGAGACTAGACAGGGGAAGACAAAGTGCAATGCATGGTTGGAACAAAAACATAGACCAGAATATAACTATGGTAAAAAGTAAAACATGTAAAAACAAAACTAAGACAATACATTAACACTAAGTAACCAAATCACAATACATAACCCAAGGCACAGTCAGACATAGCAAAGATCCAAATACAAATATGGCAAACAGATCTGGGACATGGCAAAGCAGATCAGAGACATGGCAGACAGGCAGAATCATAACAATAGAAATCATTTAGAGTCACTTCAGCAGAAATAAAGTATATCCCATCAATAACCTTGCAAGATTAAACAGATCGAGTGATATGATGACATTAGCCTTGTTTGTGCTGGCTAAAAGTAAAAGTGCTGGCTTGATGATTCCACCAGTCAGTGCCTAATGTCAGCCTCACATTCAAGAATCTGTCAGCCTATGGACCAAGTTCACTGTCTAAACATCAATATATTCACAATGTCTAAAATAATAGAGTGGTATTCATAATTCATAAGGCAAAGATTCATTATGTATGCGCCAGTTCTGGTCCTTAAAAAAATGACCTCTGCTTTACTGTGGAAGCTTGATATTGTCCCACTTCTTACCCACTAAAAGCAAATAAAAGTTTAGATTTTTAGCTTAGAACCAGGGTGGCCCACTGAATTACAGGGGTGGCCATGCCAACCCTTTCCACTCCCTTGGCCTCACCTTTGGGAAAGTGGGAAGAGAACATTTGCCAAATTTTTGCTTACGCTTGGGAAGTATTAGTGTTATTTTATGATTCGATATGAAATGAAATGCATGATTTTAGCTCAAGTGTCATGTGGAACCAATTCCACCAAATTGTCTTCTTTGACATTTCACCGAAGCAAATGCCAATTCCTTTATTGTATCTGAAAGACCTTTATCATGAATAAAAGGAGCCACATGACTTCCATCTTTGCCAGAGAGATAATAAGCTAATTGGGCTGAGATCATGTTTGGTTGAGGAAGAAATGCATTGCTGCTGTCAGGGAAAATGTACATGAGCACATTGAGGCAGCCAGATAATGAGGCTGGATATCGACTGAATTTTTCATCTTGCAGTTGAATGTGTTATCTTTCAGGCTGTCAGCCAATGAATTTATTATTTCTCATGAACAGCAAACATTTTTGCCATTAGTATATAACAGTGGTCTTAAAATCACAGTTAAAATACAAGATGAGTTTTCAGAAAACAGCTCTGTACACAACGTTTTTTTTTTTTACATTGGCCAAAATCAAAATAACAATATACAAATGTAATAGAAATTTAAAAGTATTAAATATGAATCAGTCAACTGAACTACAACCTTATTTCAATGAAAACTTTGAACCAAAAACCAATCTGTAAATCTTCTTTATCAACATTTCTTTAAAAACAAATAACTAACTAACAAACATTAAAACAACTTAAACAACTCAACTAAACAACTAAAATTAAAAACAACTCAAAGAGAAAACATTTCAAGTTATGCCTTTTCAATTGTACAGATTTTTTGTAAATATTTGCAAATTCTTAATTGTGTGCCCATAACATGTTTCAAAACAACTGGTACAAGGAAATGGAAAGACTGAAAGGGCTGTGGAATCTTCAGAATAACACCTGTTGAGAATATCCCACAGGTATTAAGGTGAATAAGCGAGAGGCGATTCAATTAAGATTTGGTATAAAATGAGCAGTCACAAAAGGCACGGTCATTCACCATGTGTACAGGTTGCTACCTGAATTAATACGGACAACGTTCTTCGGAAGCCTGTTGGGAAGCTTTTATTAAAACAATCGATGAGCACATTACACAGCACAACACCACTGGACTCGACCATGAGTATTCTGCCACATGAAACAATATAACACCCCCTCTGTCAGACTTATTACTGCACGTGTAGAAATACACAAGATAGTCACTATTCAGTCTACACAGATGACATCCTTTGAGTCTTTGACATGAGGGTATGCAGCTAAATACCAAGAGCGAATGACAATTAAGTAATTTTGCTTGGCATACTCACTGATGTCTGCTCAAATCTTTTTCCAGAGCCTCAGTGGTAGAGGTGTTGTCATCAGAGGCTCCTTCCTCTGTGTTGGTTTGGTCTGCATGCATTTGAGGCACTTCTTCACAAAAAAAAGTCCAGGCCTTCTCCAGTCCAGGCCACCACACACTCATGCGTGCCATTTTGCGACATTTAGTGATCCCCTGGTGCCCATCATTCAATCTGTGTAATTTGTCACCCCTAATATTGTGCGGGATGACAATGTGGTTCCCATATAATATAAGTCCCTTGGCAACTGACAAGCTATTACCCAACTGGTGATATGCTTTCATTTGTGCTGGAACACTACTCATGTACTTTGGCCATCCCTGCATCACCAGTCTGTTCACCACCTGCAAGTCATAGTCAGTGCTGGTTTCTACCTTAATCCGTTGCAGTTTTGAGTATGACATGGGCTATGCTATGTCAGCTGCATCTTCAAACACTGCGACCTCACAGATTAGTTCCGACACTTCATTCTGCTCTACTGGTAATGGCTGTCTGGGTAACGTGTTAGCTACAGTCAGTGTTTTGTGTAGTTATACCTCATTAAACGAATGAGCAGGCACAGGCACCTCAGGGAAACTGCGTCAAGGTCTTTGTTGTCTTTGTTAATTAGGGGAACTAGTGGTTTGTGATCTGTATGAACTTTGAAGTTATCTAGGCTATAAAGGAAGGTTGAGAACGTCTCACAGGCTCAAACTACTGCAAGGCACTCTCTTGCCTATCTGTGCATAACGTTTTTCAGGATCAGTTAGTGTTTTTGGGCAGAATGCTCCTGGTTTGAGACCTTCGGCATGTCGCTGTAGCAGTACAGTACTTGCATCTGCGCTCACTATTGTGGGCTTGTTTATGTCATAGAATGCAAGAATGACCGCAGAGGAGATTAGCTGCTTTGCCTTATTGAATACATTAGCCTATGGCGCACCCCAGTGTCCACACTGCCTCACTTTTAGCAGGTCATTGAGGGGTTTCACCACATCTGACAGGGTGGACAGGTATCTCTTCAGATAATGGACTATACCCAGGAACCTCCACAGGTCTAGTACGTTACCTGGTGGCTGTAGCTCTGTGATGACGCTCACCTTTTAGGGATCAGGTCTGATCGCTTTGGAGTCTCTTTTCCTACTCCTTCTCATCCCTGCCATGGACAAGTATATCATTCATGTAGACTCCAACTCCTTCATGGCCTCTGAGCAACACACACATTTCCCTCTGAAAAATCTTGGATGCTCTGGAGATTCCAAATGGGAGCCGCTTGAAAAAATATCTGTCCATGGGTGTAATGAATGTAGTCAGTTTGGCTGTGTCTCTGTCCAGCAGAATTTGCCAAAACCTACTAGACGCCTCAAGCAGGGAAAACACACAGGATTCTGCCAGCTGTGGCAGTATGTAATCTATGGGAGGCAAGAAAAACCTGTATCTTTTCATAGCCATATTCAGTCATTTTAGGCCATCACAGATCCTTACCTCTGGTGTTTCTTCGGGACTGGGACCACGGGGGTGCACGAATCTGTCGGCTCCTTGATCTCCTCAATGATTCCGCACTTGACCATCCTTTCCAACTCTGTAACCATGCTCCCCAAGATCTAAGCAGACACTCTCCTTGCCGTGTTGACACTGTACAGAACAGCATCGTCTCGAAGGCATCTTTAGGAGGCCAAGACCTGTGCCAAATGTGCCCTGAATTTCTTCCACCCTTCTCACCAGCCCCATTGCCTCTGCAACACTACGGCCCAACAAGTGCTGCTGCTAGCCTTTTTAATAACATGGACAATGAACTTGTATTGCTGGCCTCTATATGTTGTAAAAGTGGTGAATAGTCCCAGTTGGTTCAGCGCACCTCCTGGGCTGTCTAAAGGTGTATCGCCTTTGGCTAACTGAGACGGATGTCTGAGCTTGAGGAAGGTTTCAGCTGATATCACGATGGTGTCTGCACCTGTGTCAATCTTGAAAGCCAAAGGAGTGCCACTGATATTTAGTTTTGCAGTCCATTGCTTTCAAGGATAGCCCAGGATAACGCGAGAATGAGAAGATTGGATGATGAGGAGGCAAATAGTCTCTCGGTGGTTGCTGGAGGTTAAAAACTTGATTAGGATCATGGATTGCAAGATGTGGCCAATCTTCTGGCCGTTAAGGGAGCTGACCACTAGAGGGTGCGAAACCTTCTCCAGTTGAATTCCCCAGCATTCGGCTGTTCCACTGTCCAGAATTCTTTCCTCGGCTCCTGAGTCCACGAGGGCAGATGCCTCTCGGTAACTGTCTTCCCACGGCTGGGCGATAGGCAGACAGGTACAGTTTCTTGAGGAGATTTCGAAAGAAGTGCACCCACTGGTCTCCTCTCCCCACTAGCGGACATTGCCTCTTAGAAAGACAGGTCATCTCCAGCCCCGCCACAGTACAGACAGGCTCGTTCCCGGATGCGAACAGGCTTGTTCTCCTCCTTGGACAGATTAGCTTGGTCCACTTGCATGAGTTCAGGTTCCGAAAAGGACTTAGAGTAGAGTAGCAGGAGTCCCGGGTAGACGGTAGTGACTTGCTCTGGAATGTAGGCTGTGACTGGAACTAAGGTGACTTAGGGTGGCTAACTTCTCTGTGCTCCTCCAACCAAGAATTGAGTCAAATGGCTACGTTTTCAAGCTAGTCAAAGTCGTCGGGCAGGTCGTGGGTCAGGAGTTCATCCTTGACGTTCCCTGTCAGTCCATGGAGGAAGGCATCGTAAAGGGAGCACCTCTCACAGCCGCTGTTGGTGGCTAGGGTCTGGAAATGGATAGCGTAGTCAGAGACAGATGTGGCCCCCTGACGGATGCGTAGAATCTCCCTCCCAGCTTCATGCCCATGCTTGGAACGGTCCAAGATCCACCTCATCTCCTTAAGCCCTGGTCACACAGCACTCAACGTCTAAATCACGTACAAAAAGTTATGAAAATCTGGTGGACGTGGTCTTAAGTGGTCATTTTTGGTCAATTTTGGCTTGGCCGTGCTTTGTACGGGGTATGGCCGTCGGCGGCTGTTCCACTGCTGAAGCACTGCCTAAGCATGGCTAACTATGTCCAGCCACGTCTAAGGCTAAAAATAGGTTTGCACGTCTTTGAACGCTGGAAAAAAGTGGCAAGTTACCATGGCTAACCGCGGCCTCCTCGCGTCTGTAGCACTGCCGACCAGTTGTTGAGCGCGGACGTAAAATGGGCACTCCACTGCCATAGCACTGCCCAATCACGGGTAACCGCGGCTCGGCGTCGTCGGGAGCGCTATAGTCTATAGTTTTAATTTAGTTTTAATCTAGTGAAGTCAAAACTCCCAAACACATTTTACATTTCAATTTATTACATTAATACAATATGTAATGTCATCAGTACATATATCAAACATCATTTGATGGATGAAGATGAGGACATCACGGCGTTGAGGGTTCATGTTCACCTCTTGACATCTAGACTGCAAGTGCCGAGGTCTCAGAAAATTACGGTATTTATATGTCGCAAATAAGAAGTGATACAGAAGTGATTAGGCAGTGGTCAATCGTATTTAGTACTTGTTCGAGACGTCGTTTAACGGGCTTAGGTAGTGCTATGTATGCGGAAAAATCCATTTGTCAGTGATAAGCCGCTAAACACACGCTATTTCCCGTGATACCAACGCGTAACACTCTTCCGATGACCGTGCTCTGCCCATGACAGACCGCTAAACTTTCCCGTCTTACCGCGTCTTCCCAAGTTTTAATCCCTGCCGGAACATGGATTATCACGTGTGTTTCACGTGTGTTGCCCGTCTTTACCACGTGTGCTGCCCGTGGTTGTCTGCGGGCTGAAATTTTGAGTAGTTCAAAACGTTTTACAGTGTCCGACGCCGTTCCGATTTTTCCCTGCCACGTCTATAAATCGACTGTAGCTCGTCTGAAACTCGACATCAACGCGAACAACATCGTCTGCTTTACGGGAGACCACTTTTTGATGGGTTTTGGGCGTGATTAAGCCGTAAAGCGCAGTGTGACCGGGCCTTTAGCCAGTAGGTCCACAGACTGTACACAGGATAGTTTTGCCTCCCAAGCTGCAGTCACCCATTGCATAGCTCTCCCAGTGAGCTGAGTGATGATGTATGCCACTCAGGAATCCTCTATGGGGAATGTGCTGGGCTGCAGAATGAGGACGAACTCACACGGCGTAAGGAAGGCTCGACAGGTACTAGGTTTGGCCGCATACTTCTCAGGAGGAGGAAGTTGAGGTGCATGCAACCAGACAAGAGGCAGAGCAAGAGGAGCAGAAGGAATGGGAGCAGGTGGTGGTTGGGGAGCAGGAGTGAGCTGGCTAGCCTGCACAGTAGTGGCGAGGTCCGCTACACTGTGAGATGGGGTCTGTAGGTGCTGCATTACCGTGAGTAGCTGCCGTTGTTGGAAGTCGATGCTTCTTGCTGCTCCAAATTCGATTGCAGCTGACAACTTGCTGGATTCATCTTAGTCAGACCGTACTGTTATATCTTGAGGAAGGGACCAACTCCAAGTAGTCAAGAATGCAAAAATCGTGGTCTTTATTTCAGTCCGAGTCCAAGCCAGGTAATCACAGAGATGGCAATCCAAAAACAGGCAGGGGTTCAAAAGCCGATAAGCACAGATTACATCATGTAAGGCAATAGGACAGTCAAGTTTCGGAAATCTGAATTCAAAAGCCAGGGCAGCGATACACAGAAATCCTGGTCGTACAGAGGGATCCACTCTCGCCTGGACTATTGCAACTCCCTTCTTGCTGGCCTCCCAGCTTCTGCAATTAGACTCCTACAGCTCATCCAGAACACTGCAGCTTGCCTGGTACACAACCTCCCTCATCAATTCCTTGTCACACCTAGCTGACGAGCCTTCACTGGCTGCCAATTGCGGCTTGCATCAAGTTTAAGTCATTTATGCTAGCCTATCAGGCAGTCAAAGGAACAGCTCCAGCATACATCCAGAAGCAGTTTCGACCATACAAGCCTGCTAGACCACTTTGTTCTTCTACTATGAGTCATTTGGCTCTTCCTCCTCTTCGTTCCTGGTCAACCTGCTCAAGATTGCTGCCTGTCCTGGCTCCCCGTTGCTGAAATGATCTACTTATCGAGGTCAGGATGTCAAAGTCACTGAGCATCCTCAAGTGCAGCCTGAAAACTCACCTCTTCAGGCTCCACCTTTCCAATACTTGACTGCCCTCGGTGTAACTCTCCTTCTGTCTTGTGCCACGATGCCTGAGTCTCTTTTTGTAAACCGTACTGGTCATCTTTGGTAACTGTGCTGCTGGTTTTTTGTTAAATTTGCTGGTTTCTTTCGGTTGGCTACAGTTTCACTTAGTGTTTCTTTTGTCACTGGATCTATTAGCACTTTAACTTGTCTCCTTAGAGCTCAGTACTTTTGCAACTTCTGCACTTTGTACGTTGCCCTGGAGAACAGCAGCAGCTAAGTACATGTAGGGTAATGTAATGTAATCAGGAGGGCGCTCCGCCACCAGAAGATCCACGCGTACGGGAGACGTCGGGACGCCCCCAACTACCAGCCGGGGGACCGAGTCTGGCTCTCCATGAGGGACCTGCACCTCCACCTGCCTTGCAGGAAGCTAAGCCCACGATTCATTGGCCCCTTCCGTGTCACTTGGAAGGTCAGTGAGTCTGCCTACACAATACAGTTGCAGTCAAACTACCAAATCAAAGATACCTTTTTTTTTTCTTTCATTCGGCCAGTGATCGCTGGACCCCTGGAGGAGGCTACCCCTCCCAAAGACCCTTCCCCTGTCCTGGAGGTAGACGGAGACCCAGCCAAGTGGGAACGCAGCCTGCTCCAGTCCAGACGTTAAGCAGGCAAATTGCAGTATCTGGTGGACTGGGAAGGCTATGGTCCAGAGGAGAGGAGCTGGATGGACCATGACGACACCTTAGATCCGCAGCTCCTGGCCGAATGTAGCCAGGCCCATCCAGCCTGCTCTGCGTCCCAGAGGACGCCCTCCCGGCCAAAGATCAGGCAGGCCAGTAGTTGTGCCTCGAGGGGGGGGTTACTGTAAGATGACACTTCTAACTGTGTAGCTCATTGGTCTATTAAGACCTGGACCACATTCCTCAACTCCTCATCCTTACCTGCAGCGGCACATCATTTCCACTGAGTGGTAGCAGTGTGCGTTTTAAGACTGAGCTTCGCCCTCAGTCATTGCGAGGCCTTGTAACTACGTCTGTGTTGTATTCTAGTCTTTGTATAAGACATATATCCCCACTTTATGTGTGTATCTACCATAACTCTTTATACATATTATGTTTATTGTTTATTCTAGCACTTTTTATTACAGAACCTCGATTCCTGTTTGTTTTCTATTTGTAATACATGGTTACTGCACCCAGTGCCCAGAATCTGTATTACTAAGAGTGTTTATTAAGGAACCTTGATTCCTGTTTGTTTTGTATTGCTTTGTTCATATCTTCTGCTGCACAGTTGGCAAAATAAAAACTAACAAGTCCATCCTTGCACCCGAGTCCAGTCCTCATCTTTCTGTCCTCCGTGCACCTGAATTGTGTATAAAGCACAACCCTTACACTCAGCGAAACATTAACTGAGGAGACAGTAAAAATTCCTGTTGTTATGACTACCGAGGAAAGTAAAAGGATTAAACATTTTTATTTAATAAATACATAATCACAAGAAAAGGCTATTGTGTAAATACAAGATTAATAAGCAAACAAATAAATAAAAGCCTGAAACTGAAGCATAATCTCTAATCATTACAATAGTTTGCTAGCAACATTCTAGCAACATTGCTGTTACCATGCTAAACACTGCTTTTTATATTCCTCGCAAGCTCTTTACATGGCTAATGAAAATGAAAATATTCCAGTAGTACTCCATTTTAAATGCAGCTGATGTCTTTTATTATGTTTAAAAGTATAGGCACTTCTCCTTCAGACCAGAAATGTGGGCTTTGTTAACCATAAACCGGTGGCCATGTGATGCTAAATGCGGTAAAAAGCCCTATTGACATGTGAATGCGCTGTATACAGTACTCTCCAGCATTATTGGCACGATTAAATAAAAATGAGCAGAACAAGTTGTGAAAAAGTCTTTATTGTGTAGATTTTTGCAGATATTTTGAGTGAAAGACCAAGAGGATAAACAGCAAAAACATTTTATTCAGAGCCTGTTTTGCTCATACCCAGTTAGGGTGCCATTAATTTCTAAGGGCCAATACATGTCAAAAGAATGCCCTGAAAATATAATGTCAAATAATTTCAGCATATCTCACCACTTAATTAGAAAATGTTTCATATGCAATATGGTTTAATTCTGAAAAGCTGAAAGGAATATTTAATTAACATGACTGTTATCAAATTTTGAATGTTATCACATTCAGAATAATGACACAACAAAACAAAATTTTTACTTTTTCTTGTTCCTGGGCAGGAAAGTGTTGTTACCCAATTGCTTATACCTAATGTAAGTGGAAAAGTCCTATTTCTCGCTTAAACCTTTAATTTTGAGACCTGGGTAATGACATTTTCAAATTTATCTGTTTTCCAGAGCATTAAAGGTAGATTCACTGCTGATCCACTAATAGAGAATTTTCTAGAACTTTCAAGAATTTTCAAGAACTTTCTAGAATGTTGTGTAACTTCCAAGAAGTTTCAAGAATTTTTCTGAATTTTTCAGAGATAGCATTGAAAAGCTGCAAGTGTTCTTCAGATGCATTCTGCAATGTACTGTATGTGGCCAATTTATAAAAACAAGAGCAAAAAAGAACTCTGTTACAGCATCTGCTAAAATGTATGAAGCTACAAGGTATATTTTGCCATGCCTGCTGAGGATCAACTGTCATGTTTTGGAGACTTTGAGAGCTTTCTTTGTTGCTCTTGTCCAGGACGATTTTTTTTTGCTCTCAATTGGATTCCTGGGCCAGCTGGCATTAACTGGGGGCGTCGCCAAGATAAAAGCCCCAGTTCCCCCCACTTCCCTTGCTAGAGTGTCTGTGATATGTTTGCACTTTAGCCAGTAAGGTCTCTAGTAAGAGAGTTGTTGAGGGTTTTAGCTGCATATTTCAGGAGAAGTTCTAGATAGCAAGGGAATCTTTCTGTTTTTTCCCTTTCTTTTCATCCTGTCGAGCTCGCCTTGCTTCCTTGCCTTGGACGACATCTAGGTTCGTTGGAAGCACGAGTCTCACTCTTTTATTTTATTTGTGTCTCTCTCTCATCTGCAGTTCTCTCTTTTATTCTGGCCGCTGCGTTTGACGTCTCAAACTCACCAGCCATCACATCAACAAGAACTCTAGGCACCTCGTTTTACCCACAAGCATTGCAAAAAAAAAAAACAAAATAAAACTCTAGAGCAGTGGTCATCAACCCCGGTCCTGGAGGGCCGAGTGTCTGCTGGTTTTTGATGTTACTCTGCACTTAATTGATGAATGAAAGCAGATCATTACACACTTAACTCATATCACCTGGTGTCTTCGGTTTAAATAGGGTGGAGAAAACCAAACTCGGCGCACCCTGTGCGGTTAGCAATACTCCTGCACTTAGGGAATAATAAGCCAATCAATCAATTACCAGGAACTTCCCACAAGACTCCTAGAGCCAATTGAACGGACATGCAGGTAGTGACAGAAGTCTAAGTGGAAACCAAGATTTGTCAATGTAGTTGGACATTGAGCATATTTGTAATCTGGACAAAGTAGAGGTTCAAAGTAAAGATAAAAGGTTATAAGGCAGGGGTAGCAAGCCCTGATCCTGGAGAGCCACAGGGTGTGCTGAGTTCAGTTTTCTCCACACTATTTAAACCTAAGACACCAGGTGAGATGAGTTAAGTGTGTAATGAACCGCTTTCATTCATCAATTAAGTGCAGAGTAACGTCAAAAACCAGCAGACACTCCAGGCCTCCAGGACCGGGGTTGACAACCACTGCTCTAGAGGGTAAGGCAGACAATGTTAGCTTACTTGAATCAGAAGATTTCAAAGGATACAAATTTTTAAAAAATTGGTTCATAATTAGTTTTATTCAGACCAAATGAAAATTACCCATCTTTACGTTAGAAAATGGGTGAATTCCTAAATGTCATTACCCAGGTCACAAAAGCAAAGCTTAAAGTGATTGCTAAATCCTGTGATACGTAAATACTGGTGAAGGAAGTGGTGCAATCATGGACATTTTGTGCTGAATATTATTTGCATGAGGTGGTGCGGAAATGTTGAAATGAATGGCATTCATTTTAATTTGGCATTTTGTGGGGACAGGAACGGCTGCCGAAGGCAGGGCTTACGGTGCTCACATCCCACCCCTAGAACAACTGGTAGCATGAGGCAGTTCCTGCAGCCAAATGAGGTTGCACAGGTAGTCCAGCTCCTCCAGGATGGCACATCCATATGTGCAGTTGCAAGAAGGTTTGCTGTGTCTCCCAAAATAGTCCCAAGAACATAAAAGAGAAACCAGGACACTGGTCATTACATGAGGAGAGCAGCACAGGGAAGTAGAACAGCATCAACCCAGCAGCAGGACCAATATCTGCGAGAAGAAATAGGAGGAGCACTGCAAAATTACCTCCTGCAGGCTTCTGGTCTGCATGCTTCTGACCAGACTTTCAGAAACAGGCTCCATGAGAGTGGAATGAGGGCCTGACATCCTTTACTGGGACCTGTGCTCACAGCCTAACACCGTGCAGCTCGACTGTCATTTTCCAGTGAGCACCAGAATTGGCAGGGATACCACTGGCACCTCATTCTCTTCAAATATGAGAGCAGATTCACACTGAGCACATGTGACAGGCATGAAAGAGTCTGGAGACGCCATGGTGAACATTATGCTGCCGGTAACATCATCTAGCAAGACCGATTTAGTGGTGGATCAGAAACTGTCCGGGGAGACATGTCCTTGGAGGGTCACACAGACCTCCATGTCATTGCCGACTGTACCCTGACTGCTGTTACCGGGATGAAATCCTGAGAGCAATTGTCAGACCTTATGCTGGTCCAGTAGGTGCCTAGTGTAGGACAATACCCGACCTCATGTGACCAGAGTGAGCAAGCAGTTCCTGGAAGACGGAGGCATTGATGCAATTGACTTGGCCTTTTCATTCCCCTGACCAAAATCCAATTGAGCAACTATGGGACATTATGTATCGGTGCATCCAATACCTCAAAGCATCACCACAAACTGTGCAGGAGCTCACTGATGCCCTGATCCAGGTCTGGGAGGAGATCCCCCCAGGACACCATCTGCCGACTCATCAGGAGCTGCCCTGAAGCTCCTGCATACGAGCTGCATACAGGAATGTGGGGGTCATACACACCACTGAGTCGCGTAATGAGTTGTGATAAAATTTCATCTAGATCTCACATGAGATTAAAGAGTTCCCTTTATGTTTTGAGCAGTACACAACCCCAATTCCGAAATAGTTGGGACGAAGTGTAAATTGTGAATAAAATCAAAATGCAATGACTTTCAGATCAGATGAGCCAATATGTTATTTACAATAGAGCATGGATAAAATTTCAAATGTTGAAACTCCGCAAAACATTTTACAAATTTATCCGCAAAATTAGCTTATTTCAAATTTTCTGGCTGCGTTTGTGCAGTATATATTTGTTAACAATATGATAATTCAAAATGAACTAATATTTTTCATGAAATGGTAAAATGTCTCACTATCAACATCTGATATGGTGTCTATGGTCTATTGTGAATAAAATGTGGGTTTATATATTTGTATATTTCTAATGGGGCCATGGACATTCAATTTTCACCAGATGCCAGTAACAACCCAAGTAATCCACACATACAAAGAAATCAAAACAAACAAGTCCATAAATTAAGCTACATGTAATAAAGTGTAATGACAAAGGGAATAAGTATTAAACACAGATTTAGGCATTTTAACATTACTCGCTGCAAAGAAGCTGTTGGTTGAGAGGCACCTGTTCCTCCCAACAATCCCGTTTCTCCAGTACTAGTAGCAAGTGCTTATGTTACAAACATTTGCAGCATGACATTAGAGACTAATGTTAATGAGGCGGATGCAGCAGCGCATGTAACATTAGATGACGTTAACAGGAGCCGGTCACAGGAGGGCTGACCCCAGCAGCTGGCCTTGGGGACAGAGCATGTTAGCATGACTGCTGAGGCAGACAATAATGAGTTCACTGCGCTAAGCCTTTCCCTTTTTAAAACCCTCTGGCATAGAATATCAGTTCTTAGTATTAAGTAAATGTAAACCTGTGGTCTTTGTTGCCAAAGTACTCTTACATTTTTCTGTGATCTACCGCAGGCAAAATAAGTATTAAACACGTCAACATTTTTCTAAGTAAATATATTTCTTTTGGGGCTATTGGCATGAAATTTTCACCAGCTGTTGGTAACAACCCAAGCAATCCACATATACAAAGGAATTAAAACAAATAAGTCCATAAATTATGTGTTATAAAGTGGAATTACACAGGTAATAAGTATTGATTAAATGAAGAACAGGAGGTGCATGGAAAGCCAAGAAACCAGCTGAAGTCTGTCAGTGTTTAGAGAGCAATCCTGCCTCCAATCAGTGCAAACTAATATCAGCTGGTTTATCCTAATTGATGGCCTTTAAAAAGATTTCTCATTACCAAGGTGTCAGACAAGAGGCATCTCATGATGGGTAAAAGCAAAGAGCTTGCCTCAAGGCCTTTGCAACCTTATTGTTGCAAAACATACTGCTGGCATTGGTTACAGACATATTTCTAAACTTCTGAATATTTCAGTGAGCACTGTTGGGGCCATTATCCGGAAGTGGAAGGAACATCATTCACCATAAACCAGCCATGACCAGGTGCTCCTTGCAAGATTTCTGACGGAGTCAAAAGAATAATCAGAAGAGTTGTGCCAGTGCCAAGGACTACTCGCGGAGAGCTTCAGAAAGACCTGGATTTAGCAGGTACAGTTGTTTCAAAGAAAACAATACGTAATTCACTCAATTGCCATGACCTCTATGCACGCTCATTGCGCAAGACTCCATTGCTGAGGAAAAAGCATGTTGAAGCTCGTTTAAAGTTTGTTGCACAACATTTTGACAAGCCTATGAAATGCTGGGAAAGTATAGTTTGGACAGTTGAGACCAAAACTGAACTCTTTGGATGTCATAGCACACACCATGTTTGGAGGATAAACGGCACTGCACATCACCCCCAAAACACCATACCAACAGTGAATTTTGGAGGTGGGAACATCATAGTGTGAGGCTGTTTTTCAGTATATGGTACTGGCAGACTTCATATAATTGAAGGAATGATGAATAAAGAAATGTACTGAGACATTCTTGATGAGAACCTGCTGCCATCTACCAAGATGCTGAAGATGAAACAAGGGTGGACATTTCAGCAAGACAATGATACCACACAGACAGCCAAGGAAACTCTCAATTGGTTTCAGAGAAAGAAAATAAAGCTGCTCGAATGGCCTGCTCAATCAGCTGACTTGACTCCAATAGAAAATTAATGAAAACAACTGAAGATCTGTTGTGTCTGGTGAAAGGAACCAACTGCAACTAGTCCAAAATGCAGAATTTGTGCTCTTTATTCAGTCCGAGTCTAAAGCCAAGAAAACACAGCGACAGTAGAGAAGGGCAATCCACAAAACAGAGTCCAAGGACAGGCAGGGGTTCAAAACCAAAAAGCACAGGTGACTGTACCAAATCGTAAGGCAGTAGGAGAGTACAATGTCTGAGATCCAAATTCAAAAACCAGGGCAGCAATACACAGAAATTGTGGTCGGGCAGAAAATGGGTCATAATCAAAAAGCAAACAAATCCATGCAGGCACTGACAGAAATCGGAATCGGGCAAAAGGATGTCTCAGAATCACAAACAGATCACTGGGGTACATGGGGCTTGGCACAGAGAAAAATTGATCAACAGTCTGACAAACCTAAGCAGAAGTGAGGGACCATATATGGACAAGCTGGGAGGGGCAGCAGGTGTGAGGAATAATCTAAACATTAACATGAAACATGCCAATGTATGGATGGATGGAAAATGTGAAACAATGACAAAGACTAATTTTCACACAACACCCTTAAACAATGGCTCCATTCAAGGAGTGCCTAAGTGGGGAGAGATTGAAAAAACACATTAGTGGAAGAGATCGTTGCAAGGTTTCTGCAGAAGGTCAGGCAAAGACCAGGATAGTAAAGAGAGGGCAGATTTACAGATTGGTATGGAAAGCAAGAGATTCAATTAGTAATGTTAGTAGTTAGTGCAGCCATAATTTATCCAAATAGTGCAAGTTAGTATGTTAGTTATTTACAGGATTGGTAGACATATTACAAAAGTAAGGGTTATTAGAAAAACTAGACAAATTTACAGCATTAGTGTGATTAATACTTAAATAGTAATCAGTGTTGAAGGAAGTAAACAAGGCATGAAGGAACTTTTAAAACACCGTAAAGTTCCGAAATCACCCGAAATGTGACAGCTCGCAGACAGGGGCCTGCACTAGCAAAGAATATAGAAATGAAAGACATCACAGGGGACAAACGATGTGCATAAACTGGATGATGATACTGAAAGCATAAACTCAAGAAACCAAGTGGAAATTAACAAAAACCAGAACAGGCAGAAATCATAGATCATAACAATATCAGAGTTCATAGAAGGGGCCCCTGGAACCTTCAAAATTTGAAGTATGTGTGGAAGAATGGGTCAAAATCACACCTGAACAATGCACACGACTCATTTCTCCATATATGAGGCATCTTGAAGCTGTCATTACCTACAAAAGCTTTTCTACTAAGTATTAAATAAATTTCCATGTGTCACTCCACTTTATTACACATAACTTAAAGGTGCTCTAAGTCCTGTTATGCGGATTCTAAGCTGGAGCATTTTTTGTCACAAACAGCAAACTTTTCATCATCCGCTGGCTGCCTGTCCCATTAATATGTTGTAAAAAAAAAAAACGTGAACCCTATGGACAGCCCAGGCTCCAAAAACTGCAACAAAGAGAACCTGGGCCAGCCTGGACTGTCCATCCAATCACCAACAAGAGGAGTGGGGGGTGGGGTTTGGGTTTTTTTCTGAAAGGGACCTATTTTGCAATATTTCAAAGGTTATATTTTGATCTTGGACTCCCCTAGAGTACTCCTGATCGTTCAAAGTCCAAAACAGTGTCCTTATTTTGCTCAGACTGCCATCCTCAAAAAACCCCATTTGTACTCCATTGTAGTCTCTGCCTGAATCCTTGGGGTGGCTCTTCTGCTATGGCCCCCATTCCCCGTGTGCCCACTTTCTCCTGACTGGGCAGCTATGTGGAGGGTGTAGTTGGGCGGGACGAGGCTACAGAACGCAGTTTTCCAGGTCCGCCTCCCCAGAGTGAAACGTGAGACACGTCTGCCATCTAATAAGGATTCAGCAGGGAAATTCCTCAATCTAATGCTATACTTGAATGTAGATCTAATGAAATGAACTTGTTCTAATTAACACAGCTGCGAAAGTGGAGGACGCAATGCAAAAGTCTGGCGGCTCAAGCTCGTATTTGCTATCGGCAACAGTGGTGAGTACAGCGGTTTTTCTACTCTCTAGCTAGGACAGGGATGGGCAATTCCGGTCCTGGAGGGCCGGTGTGTACGCAGGTTTTTATTTCTATCAATTACCTTGACTAATTGAGTTAATTGGTTGCATACACAAATATAGATTTGTGGCAAGGTTTGATAAAAGAAACATGCTTTATGAAGGGAGACAAGAACAGTCTTTAGCGGTCATTCATGATAATTTAAAGAAATTTGCCATAAATGTCACATTTCATGAATAGTTTGGCTAATTTAGAAAATCAACTAACTAAAGCCCAGAAGTTGGTATGAAAACCAGGGACAGATATGGCCCTTGTTGCCCATCCATGAGCTAGGATGCAGGGAAAGGTAGAATCCACCACATACAGACGCATTTGTAGAACAGGTCGACATGCCCATGTGTGGACGGGAGACCGTAGAAATCCGGTGGATCTGATTTTAGAGGGAAACATTGACAGTGAGGAGCAGCAAAAAGAGAACCAACAGCTTATGGACTGCTTTGGTGTATATTATAAGAACCTGCAAACAGCTTCTGCGCTGGTATATGACGGAGTGGCAAAAGCTCCAGGCTAAATGGCCTTTTCAGAAATTGCCTATTATGGATAGTGGCGAGAGCTAGATAGAGCTCCAGTTATGTGATGAGCATAATAAAGGTTTTACAGACCGTAAGTTCCGTTTGCATGAACCGTTGCTAATGTGGAGCTAGCGAATCAATAACTTTTACAGGAAAGATTTGAATATTAAATCACAGGCAATGCAGAAAAATCGTTTGTTATACCAGACACGTTATAGCCTGTGCTTGCTGTCACTAGTAGCATCACAGAGCAGCTCAAATATTGGAGAAGTATCAGGCTGACCCCGGTCATGGTAAAGTAAAGTGATCGTTTCACAAGCACCCAAAAACGCGCCCCAAGCTCGGCAAAACTTGCGTCTGGTCTAACTGCAGCCTTCGCAGCCCAACTCTACAGACACATACTGTACAGCACCTCTCTGGTTAGCTTCAGCTGTAGTGGCTAGAATCAGGCAACGTTATGATGGAACTGGCACGTTGATGCTTACTGAAGTAACACAAGCATACCGATCATAACTACTGCCTATAAGTTACCAGCAGCATTTTAATTTGCACAGCGCGCAAACTAACATGCTGGAGCTGATAACGGAGCGGTCATAACCCTGCAATACAAGTTTTACAGACAGTAAATTCCATTACCGGGGGGGCAGTTGTACTAAGCATCCAAATGACAAACAAGTATAAAAAGTTTGCTTCAAATGAGGTTTTTGTTCACAAACCTTCTGTTGAATTTCCCCTGATATTACTCTTGCATATTTAAGAAACAAACATGAGCAACAGTAACTTGGCTATGTTAGCCGCAGTGCTACAGCCACATTCAACAGGCCATCAGTTGGGTAGGTTTATGCAGTGAAGCAACTGCTTCCGCATCTGTAGCCATGTTTCCACCCACACATTCTCATACGAATTAAGTAATATCGAATTAAAAATGGCTTTCAGGGACAGTGAAATTAGACTTGATTTCAAGACTATCAACTCATAGTTTGTACGGTCCATCTCATCAGATTTTCTCTTGATCGGTAAAAGGCTTATACGATAAATGCTGATGGAAACGTTATTCACCGAATAAATCTGCCACTGCATCTTGACGGTGTTTTGATGCTGCCGTTTCCTTCTGATAACGGTCTACTATGCTGCTAATAGCTGGTACCTAAGGACTATTACAACTTATGCAATTATCGTCATTTGTTGGTAAACGTGATCCATTTTGGCTAACCAGCTAAATTAGTTGGCTAAGAAACTACTTTTTTCTCTTGAAGGTTCTGCCATTCAGAGCGAAAATGAATGGAAACAGCTCAAAACGTCAGAAATGTATTCGATACACCAATTTGATTGCATATCAGCATGTGCCGTCATTACGCACTACTTTTTATTCGCTTTAATGCCCTTAGATGGAAACGTATATTCACCAGCTTTATTCGCAGGAATATTTTTGGCGACAAGTGGATGGAAACATAGCTTGTGAGTTGCGGACAGGCTTTATCTTCAGATATTTTACATAGCACTAATAACTGGCCTTAAACGGAGGCTAACTATCGTTAGCGGTCTTGCTAGCCTCCCGTAACACATTAGCTTCACTAACATTATTTGCTGTCATATCCTTACTTACAGCTTGTGGCTCTGAGCACTTGATCGATGCAACTGCTTCAGGTTTGAGAAGCAGCTGAAACGCTTATCCTATGTTGAATTATCCATTATTGACAAAGCTGTCTTTGGTGAAATGCTGAGCACAAACAGCTAACGTTCCCTTTGGCCGTGGCTGTTCACCACCAGCAAACAAAAAAGCTACCCACAGATTTCTGGAGGCATTGTCTTTTGGAAGAAAATAGGTGCTTTTCTTCACGTCCAAAAGTAAACAGATGAGCAGCTTTGGGAGAGATACTGATAAAACTGCACCTCAAATGACCTGCAGTTCTTCTTTCGTATCTCTGGAAGTGTAGATGCTACTAAGGCATAGTATGATCCGCGGTTGTTCATGTCTGCTAGAATGTTTTGCCCAGATCTCGTGAAGATCTCGGGAGAAGCTCTTCAGAGAGGAAATCATGTTCATGAAATCACGTTCTTGGATTACGGCAAAACCTCTGTATCTTATGTTTAGAAACTTTACATAGGTTGAGCATGGACAACCAACATTATTATATAACTATTATCCATTAAAAGAAGGATCAGCATAATAGGTCCCCTTGAAGGGTTTGGGGGTTCATGGAGAACCAAAACTGACTTAGATAAGTATAAATAGATGAATAAGTGAATTAATAAATAAATACATTTATGAACAAATAATTGCTGAAATTAATACATAAATGCAAAAATAAATGCTGAAATAAATAACTAAATAAATTATATTTAAACATGACTGTCATGGTCACGTTTGTCTAGGGATATGATTTCACTTATAAAAGAAGGCAGGCTGGCCTGGACTGGTGAATCTGGAAGGAAAGCCGGGACTTACCTCCCCTCGCGACGGCACCGTAGCATTCCAGGACCAGCTCAAGCTGCTGCTCCACCGGCGAATAGCTCCGCATCGGTTAGTTCTTGAGTTCAATATAGTGGTCTTCTTTCTTTAAGCACGGCAGTAGTGGGTGACAAAATAAAAAATACGGCGCATACTGGTTGTTTGGAAGCATGCATTTAGTGACGAGGTCCGTCACTTCAGGGCTCGGGCACATCGCACCAGAAACCTTTAATCGTGGCCCATTTAAAAGGGACACCCCTCCCATGACCAACCACGGCCAATCAGGACACAAGGCGTAGTCCCGACTTCTCCAACCAGTCACCAATCACAGTGCGCAGCCGCCATGCCACTAAAGGTGTGTTACCTATGCCTACATTTCTCTACCAAAGAGAGGAGCTATTAGTGTTTCGATTATGCCACGTTCCCGGATCCGAGGGCATAAAAATGACATAAATGAATTAATGTTTATATTTCTACATTTTTACATTTATTTATGTATTTCTGTGTCCGTATGATAATTAATTGGGAGATCCTACCCTCAGTGTGAGGCTAGATTGGTCAATTAGGAGAGCCAGACAGAAGCAAACGATCCTTTGTGAATCTTCCTTATAAAGTTAATTGTGTGAATAAGTCACACTATGTTTACAAGCTAGCTTTAATGGCTAAGACTGGGAGGCTGATATATATATATGTATATATCGTCGCTGTCGGGCGCAAACCTCCTATGTCCAAAAATCATGATTTTTATTTTTTTCCATAAATCAATACTATTGGTCACCCTTTATGTCTGAATGTGGTTTTACAAATATTTAACCACTGAAAGTATTTAAAACAGCCTGTGACGAGACCTCCTAACTCTATTGGATCCTGAAACTGTCGACCAAACATCCTAACTCCACCCCCACCCCTCCGCTATATTTTAAAGTACATCAACAAGAGGAGCGGATACATTACTGTTGTATTTCACTGCGGTAAACAGCTCAAAGTGTTTTCATATAAGGCTTCGGTTACTGCAAATTCAATCAAAAAGTATGCAGTGTACCTGATTCATCGATTTTAACAACGTGTCAAAGTACTGCACTTGCCAGCGATGTGATAAGAAATTACCAGAGCAACGTTATTCACAGCCTGTCTCTCGCTAGCTATCTTCAGATGCTTCATTGAAAGTTATACTTATTTTAAAAAAAAAAAAGACGAAGCACATTTATTCTATGGCAATCTCTACTGACAGAACATAATCAAAACTGTTATTTAAACACATTTGGGTGTCCAGCCTTTCTCAGGAAACAAACTTCTACACACACGGTGAGTCATTAGCAGGTGAAAGCGTCCAGTAATCAGAGTGAACCGGTCTAACGGCTGGATGCCGACACGTTTTAAAGTAAAAGTTCTTTTATTTTTGTAATTCAGTATCTCCAATCTGGAATACTTAATCAGGGAACTTTGCATGATCACCTTGGCTTTTCCACATGTCCAGCCCCTTTCCTCATATCAGGGAAACTTTCACAGTTTGCAAGCATGTCCCTTAACACATTTCCCACGGCTGCTGTTATGTTCAAAATCATCAATCAATCTATTGTAAAGGCAGTAGAAGGAAATCTACTGTCGAGGAATTCGGCTCACATTCTTGTTCATGAGGGCCTGTCTGGTCAACTGGAAGCACCTAGGGGAACTCTAATCTACATAAACCTTCCCAGCAGACCCTTCCCAATTTGCATCCCTGTAGCGCATTGGCCAATTGCGCGCTACTTCTGAAAAGAGCTGCCGAGCACTGCTGGTAGATACGGCCACTGCTGGTTGATATGAGGCGGGGAGCGAACCCGCACTTCTGCTTCGCAACGCGATGCCTCGTTTTTTTTTCATCTTCATTATTTCAAGATTTGCTCTGGACGTAAGAGTTTCCAAAAGCGCTCCTATCTCTAAGTTGATGATACCGGAATGCAATGAACTACTGCAGCCACTGCGGCCGTCATAATCAGTGATGGCAAAAACCTTGTATCTCCACTTTCGTTGGTCACAAACCTCCTAACTCCATGTGAGCTTGATGTGGATAAAATATTTATTAAGTATTGACACATTCAAATATCTGACTACATGTAAAGACAGAATACCAAATTTGATGACGTCGTGTCCAGTTATTACAAAACTACGCGGTTTTTCTTTATTTCCTGAAAAGTACCGTAACAGTTTTGGACATTGGAGGTTTGCGCCCGACAGTGACGATATGTATATATATATATATATATATATATATATATATATATATGTATATACAAACACAACCACACGCACATTATGACCACCTGCCTAATGATAATTATCCTTGTGTAGGTCCCCCTTCTGCCTCTGAAGCAGCCGTAAATTTCATGGCTTTTGGAGGCTTTGACAGCTTTATGGTTGCTCTCATCCGGGACGATATCAGTTTGCCCACTATCGGATTCTTGGGCAAGCTGGCATTAATTGGGGGCGTCGCCCCGATTCCATTTAAGCCCAAGTTCTGCCTCACTGCTCTTGCTAGAGTGTCAGTGTTATGTTTGCACTTTAGCTGGCAAGGTCTCTAGTAAGATTGTTGTTGAGGTATTATCTGCAAAAGATGAAAAGTTCTAGATAGCAAGGGAATCTTTCTGTTTTTCCCTCTTTCTGGGCACCGTCTGGTGCTAATTCTTTTTATCTCGGTTTCCGAGTTTCATTCTGTCGAGCTCCCTTTGCTTGCTTGCACTCGGACGAGATCTTGCTCTGTTATAAGCATGAGTCTCTCTTTCTTATTTTATTTGTTTGTCTCTCTCTTAACCTGCGAGACTTCCTTTTATTCCGGCCGCTGCGTTTGGCGTCTCAACACACCAGCTATCACAGTAAATCATCAAGCATGGACTCCACTAGACTTCTGAAGGTGTGCTGTGCAACAGATCCTTAAAATTTCGTAATTTGCAAGGTGGTTCCTTGGACCTGTTTGTCTGGCACATTCCATAGCTGCTTGAAAGGATAGAGGTCTGTTGAATTTCGAGTCAATGTCAACACCGTGAGCTTGTTGCGTTCCTCAAACCATTCCAAAACCAGTTTTGAAGGGTGGCGGGCAACATTATCCTGCTGAAAGAGGCCACGGCCATTAGGGAATACCGCTTCCACGAAGGGGTGCACTTGATCCTCAACAATTTTTAAGTACATGGTCCATGGATACATATCTAAATTACATCCACCTTAATGGCAGGACCCAAGGTTTCCCTGCAGAACATTGCCCAAATCATCACACTGCCTCCGCCGGTTTGCGTTCTTCTCATTGCGCATCTTGGGCACCATGTCCTCCCTCGTGTAAGCAATGCACATGCACCCAGTCATCAACATGATGTAAAAGAAAACGTGATTAATCCAGACCAGACCACCTTCTATTGCTTTGCTATCCAGTTCTGATTCTCACGTGCCCAATATAGGTGCTTTCAGCAGTGGACAGGGTCAGCATGGACACCCTGACTGATCTTCAGCACACAAAATGCAACAAACTGCCACGCACAGTGTGTTCTGACACCTTTCTGTTAGAGCTAGCATTAATTTTTTTCAGCAATTTGAGCAATAGTAGCTCCTCTGTTGGATTAGACCACACAGGCCAGCCTTTGTTCCCTATGTGCATCAGTGAGCCTTGACTCACTGATGCACCCTGTTGCTGGTGAACCGGTTTTCCTTCCTTGGATCACTTTTGGTAGGTACTGACTGCTGCAGGCTGGCAACATGCGACAAGAGGGACAGTTTTGGAGATAGTCCAACCCAGCTGTCTGGTCATCACAATTTGGCATTTGTCAAAGTTGCGGATATCCCTATGTGTGACAGTTGAAGGGTCCTGTCACTGGAAATGTCTCCTAATAAGTACGCGCCCTGGCTACCTTGGCAACGAGCCTGGCTTTTTGGTGATGTAGTCATGCCCGCTGACCATTACCCAGGAGTCTGGATGTTCAAGTCCCCGCCTGGGCCCTCCTTTAGCCTGCTAAATATGCTTTATCATTTTTCCTGCTTCCAAGACATTGATTTGAGGACAAAATGTTCACTTGCTGCCTTAAATATCTCACTCGCTGACAGATGCCATTTTAAAGAGAAAATTTATGTTATTGATGTTATGGCTGATCAGTATTTATTATTATTATTATTATTATTATTATTATTATTGTATTTAAAATACATTTTTGATTGTACTTTGATATGTGCAGCAAATTTTATTTTTATGCTTCTCCATTTTTTTTAAATTAAGCTTTTTTGGCACTCGTGGCACCACTTTAAAAAGCCCCAAATGTTTGATTGTAATTGATAAAAAGATATCAGCTTAGTTCAAAATCAATTTCAAGGAGTTTTTTCATGGGAATAAATTCCACCATAGAAAGAAAACAAGAAATAATAGTGTTCAGAAAAGGAGCATTGGGAAGGTCAAAACACTTTGGTAATTTACACAAGAAAGCAGACACAAATATGCTACAAAGTTCAGCATGTTTCATTGGTGTGGGGGACACGGATGCTCAATTCTGGTGGACTGGGAGGGGTATGGGCTGGAGGAGTGTTCCGGAGTGTTCCTTCTTTATCCCCTCCCTGGTTTGTGAATTTCTGCATCGGCGTCCTGGGCCCACCACAGGGCCACAAGGTGATGCCCTTTGGGAGGGGAGGGGTACTGTCACAACCCTCTTGCATATTCTTCTTGTGTCTCCTCCCATCCAACAGCTTGTGTATCTGTGGGAAGTATTTTTTTCTCTTTTGGGTGGTTTACATTTCCTTCATCAGCTGTGTCATATTTATGTTTATCTTCCCTCACACGTGTGTTGACATATTTAACCCCTTACTTTGAGTTTGCAAGTTGCAGGATTATCACTTGCTATACACTTTTTAGCATGCACTCAATATTTGCTAGAAAAATTTGTCTTCATATATTATTCGTAACCTTCAATGATAGTAATATTGGGAAGTTCTCCTCCTAGTTTAGTTAATTGGAACAAGCTCCCAAGCCTATATATCAGTCTCCAGGATTGGAGCCGCCGTCCTATTAATCGGCATCAACTATGCAAAGTGCCTTGTCTTCATCTTCAGCAGGGTACAAAACACAACATAACCTCACCAAGACATGCACAGGATTAATGGAGGATGTGGACGGGCTTGTGTACCTGGTTCTCAGCAACGAAAATTCAGTGGTTACTTATCTTGTCCATTTTCACCCCATTGCTTTCGCTCTACATGTGGATCATACTCTGCGTTTGCAGCTGGTGCTCAACTCATTTGCATTCGATGAGTGTTCACCAATCCCTTTATTTGTTACGCTATGATAATATAAACTCCAAAAAAAAGTAAGGAGAGCTGCCGGGTAGCTCACTTGGTTAAGGCACTGCGTTGCAGTGCAGAGGTGACTATTATGTCACGGGTTCAAGGCCCGGTTGTACCAGTCGGCAGCCTTTTCAGCGTAGCGAACAATTGGCCATCGCACTACAGGGTTTCAAATTGGGAAGGGACTGCCGGGTAAGGGTAAATAAATAAACAGCTTTGTTCGTAGCTCATCCACCTCCTGTTGGCCAGACGGGCGCTCGTCAGGAAGATTCAAAGTCTGTTCATGTCCGGGTATCCTCCGCCCTCGTTCTGAACTTGCGAAGATTCAAGCAATGAGTGTATAAGAAGCAGTGGCTGACGGGCACGTAATTCGGAGGAGAGCCGTAAACTGTCTTCACTATCCTGAGTTGGCAGCAAGGGGTCGCATACATGTAAGCTTTGCACATAGTTCACCAATTGGGGATTCCAGATCCTGGTGGGATTGGAGATGCCAAAATTGCCAGCTAATATGCCAGCTAATATCAGCTCATACCTGTACTTTTCCTTCCTCTCTAATTCTCTACCTGACACTGGTTGCTCCTTCTCATTCACCACCCACCACCATCCTCTGGGACCGACTGGCTTTATAAATGGCAGTAGCTTTAAAATTGCGTTCCTTATGCATTTTATCATTACTCTCTGTGAAAAATGTCGCTGTCCAGCAGCCCTGAAGAGCATATTATGCTCTGTGGACGCTATTTTCGGCCGCAATTTTCAGAATGTGACAGTATGGGCTCCAAGAACCATCAAGAATACACTAAATGCTGTCGTGCTCTATTACGAATCACCACTAATCACCACGAATCAACATACTCGGTTGCAAACTCCACAAATTGACAGTGATTCGTCACATTCATTGAAGATTTTTTGGCAGCCAGAAACATGCTCCACGAATGTCACAAACCGACACGCACTGTTAACAACCCTATTCAGATACGTTAAGTCACGTTACGAATGTGCCACGAAAGACGGGAAAATGATATTCGTAACTCACCATGCCTGTGTGTAAACCCAGCTTAATGGTATCTTAACAAAGAGGGAATTGTTGACGAACACGTCGGCCCAAGATTTCCCAGACATTATTTTTTTAACACTTTATTTATGGTAATTTTACAATCAAATTACATCAAATATGAGACAAGAAGACAGTGACAAATACAGACCATAATAAGAAAGTAAACAAAAAGAGGTGTAACAAAAAAAAAAGCAACAGTAACGCAGACATATAAGATACAATAAAATAAAACAGAAATTAAAGAGAATTCAATTAAGAGAGAGAGAGAAAAAAAGTAGGGGGCAAGAGTTGCAACATGCTCCACTGTACAACTGTCTGTGAGCAGGGTAGGTGGTTAAAGAGGGCATCACTGGTCATTCATTTGCTCTAGCACAGGGTTCCATATTTTGAAGAACTTCAGGATATTACCAGATAGTTCGTATCTCAGTCTCTCTACATGTAGAATGCTGATGAGTTCCCTCAGCCAAGTCTCAAACTTGGGAACTGAGTTAGACTTTCACAGTTTCAGGATGCATCTCTTAGCAATCATCATACCATGTATCAAAGCAGTTCGTGTGTTACAGTCCAGGTTTTTCAAAGTGTTGAAGTGTCCCAGCTGAGCGGTTTCAGGGTCAGGTGTTACAGTGATATCAAAGGCAGAAGAAAAACTGAAAAATTAGGGACCAAAAGCTGTGTAATTTCGGGCAGGACCAGAAGTGATGTGCAAGAGTAACTTCTGTTGCATTACATTTATTACACAGTGGAGAGAGGTTAGGAAAAATTTTATTTAATCTGACTTTAGAGTAATGTAATCTATGAACTATTTTGTACTGGAACAACTGGAGTCCTGCATTAATTGAGCAAGATTTAATATTTATAATTATTATATAATATTATAATTATATTTATATTAATATTTTACAGTAACATGGAAAATTACCCCAACTAAAAAGAAACTCAGGGATACTCAGAAAAACACATAAAGTTACATTTACCCACCCCAAACCTTCCGAAACAAAGCAGGAGAAAACATTCTAACATGCTGTCTACAGGGGTCCTATACTAGTCAACAACTAACCAGTAAAACCGCTAGTTAACGTTAGCTAACATAAAAGCGGCATCTCCTCCGATATCAGATAGTAAACAATAAAACATTTCTGTAACAAAAATTTAAGGCACATATGTAAATGTCAAAACATGTATATGCAAATTGTTTGCACTAAATGACCAAAATCAAACACATCTGGCACTTAGTGTTACTCAGTATTAAGGGGCCAGGCACTTTGCAAAATGGTCTGGTGAGAGTAGGGAACACTGGAAAGGAGCAACTATATTTTAGCAATAACAGTCCAGTATTGTAACATTACCCTACAGCTGCAGGTCTGTGCCACCGTATGACACGGCAGCCGGCATGAATCAAACTGTCTGGAGCAAAGACATCGCCCCTCCTCAGCAGCACGGTAGTCAACAGGAAGCGATCGGCTTCTTCTGGGGTGTTGAAGATCATGTCGATGTCGGTGCCTTTGGTGACTCGGAGCCGCGCAGGGTAGAGAAATCCGGTGCGCATCCCAGCTTTGTTGAATTTTTTCTTTACTTCCTCGAATGGCAGGCGCCGCTTCATGGTCTCCGCGGGATAATCGGGGTATATGTGGATCCGTGCCCCGTCGTAGGTCAGCGGTTCGTTTTCCTGTGCCAGCCGCAGTATTTTCTCCTTCACCCGAAAGCTGTGAATCTTGGCGATCATGATGCGGGGTCGTGCTGTGGGGTCGTGCTGCGGTGTCGGGCGGTTGTCCGAGTCTGTGTGCTCTGTCAACCTCTATCAGGGTGGGGAAGTTAACAGGACCCAGCAAGTCACACAGGAACTTAGTAAAAAAGTCCACTGGGTTTCTACCCTCAGCTCTTTCTGGCAGTCCCACCACTTTTATATTCTGGCGTCTGGAGCGCGCTTCGAGGTCGATGACCTTTTCCTGGAGTGATTTGTACCTAGCTGCCAGCTGCTGCGATTTTTGTTTTAGCTGGGTCAACCGGGTGTCATGGTCGCTGCTTGCCGCCTCCACAACAGAAAT
The DNA here is from genome assembly GCA_029721435.1 of Gymnothorax reevesii. Classification (NCBI taxonomy): domain Eukaryota; kingdom Metazoa; phylum Chordata; class Actinopteri; order Anguilliformes; family Muraenidae; genus Gymnothorax; species Gymnothorax reevesii. The sequence continues at coordinate 97,637,894 of CM056575.1, forward strand.
CCGAGCGTCGTGGTCGGCTAGGGCAGACTGGGTAGCTTGCAGGGACGCCTCCAACTTGTTAAATCGGTCCTCCATCCTTTGAATCATCTCATTCATAGCCTCGAGGATGGCTGATGACCCGGTGTTTTTTGCTGTTACCTCTAGCGGAGACGGCTTTGGAGGCTCGTTAGCACTAGCACCCACGATGTTAGGTTTAGCATTAGCCTCTCGCGCTGGGTGTGAAGCGGCTGCTTTCTTGACATTAGGCAGCTGTTTCTGTTTCTTCCTTGTTTCCATAAGTGCACAGATGGAAGGCGATCGTAATGCTTGATCTTCTAGCGGATATAAGCTGTTTAGAAATGTTATTTTGCTTGAATCTAGAAATATCGACCAGGAGCCCTGAAAAGTGCGTCTACACCATAGTGTGCCCTCCAGCGCCCCTGTCTCAGACATTTTTAATGGGGGAAAGGTTAGGGCTCATTGCGGGCCAGGGCATCCAATGGATATTGTGCCATTGAAGGTTGTTATTGACTGTTCTTGCACAATGATAACAGGTGTTTTCTTCCTGAAAGAAAAAACGGCGCCCCTCACGTCATGCAAACAGAACAACATAGGGTGTCAGTCATAGGCTGTCCCAATAGTACTGGCCAGTGACTCTACCTTGCACAATATGGAGTGGGGTTCAGTTAGTCATAGTGATCCCACCCCACACAACAACAGACCCACCACCAAATCTGTCATCCTGCCTCAGGTTAACATTGGCATGGCATTCATTATGACATCACCAGATACAACGACGCCTATCAAGGAAGTCTTAATTGTACCAGGACTCATCTGAGAACATTACACATCACCACTGATGATTTCCCCAGCTCCTGCGTTCTGTACACCATTCATGCATCTATTGACAATGTGGTGGTTGATCAATGACGGCACTGTACAAGGCTGTCTAGCATGAAGATGGACATGGTGAACTGTCACTTGGACACCATTAGCCTGATATAGGTTAGCAGCAGTCTTATTTGCTGTTTGAGTGCGATTTCTCAGAGCCTGGGTATGAATCAACCTATCATAGGCTCTCGTTGTTACCCGTGGAGGTACGGGGTTTGCTGATTCCTACTCCATAATCTGATAATCACAGGCTGGGAAACATTGAAGAAATTGGCAACCTCAGACTGACGGCATACCAACGTTCAGCGTGTTGGAGACATCACATAGCAAAAAAAAAAAAAAAAAACAATCAACGGATGTCTCAGACAAACAAAATCAACAAAGCATTACAGTCAGAACCTATCAGAATGAAAGAAACTCGATCACAAGGGAGTAGATGACCTTTCTCTAAAGTGTCAAATTCCAATATGCACCCAGGCCACGTGTTCGGGATTTCCACATGCTGCACGCGCGCACCATTGACTGAGTTTTGGAGCTCTGTTTAAGAGCAATTAATGTAATCTTCATTGCAGTGGGTTATTGTATCAAATAACAATCATTATTTTGTTACTGACCTTGAAATTCCAATATCCACTACTTTTTTTGAAGATTGTATAATCATTTTTCCTGAAAGTTTCTATCTGGTTATGTGACCCTGAAGCATTTATTTTGTTTTAAATTAGCCTGCAACAAAGGTAGCCAGCTTGTTGGTTTGGACACATATTTATGTTCTTGGGTCACATCATAATGTTTACTTTGTGGATTGCGCTGCATTGAGAATCATCCTATTCCATCATATGTGCCTTGCTGGCTTGTCCTATGTTGCATGAATGACGATTTCCACCGAGTAATTAGAAGGCAGCAGTGCATTTGCCTCACATTTTAACAATGGCTCACCTTGAATCTTAGCCGAAGTGGTACTAAAATAGTACCTGGTACCATGTCCTATTCATGCTGGAAAAGCATAAAAACCGAGTAGCTTTGAGTCGATTAGAGCTATACCATACAGTGGAAAAACACCAGTAGATTCCAAGGCGCTGACCAAGTTATTCCTCAAAGAGGAGGTGATGCTAATTGGAGGCTATGCTAGAGAGGACTTTTCTGAATTCATCCTTTAAGAACATGGAAACCAGCTGGTCTTAATGAGGATTTTGATATGGGTGTTTTGTTACGAATATAATATACTTTTTGTGCAATTCATTTTGATGAAAGTTTCAACCTGACATTTACATAACATTTTCTATCATACCATGTAGTTTGTATTCATAATGTTTGATGTCTGGAACGTTTTCTATTTGTCTTTGAATACACTGTGACAACCTTAAAGGGATAGTTTGGGCCTGGTGAAGCCGGGGTGTGTTGAATATACAGTGATAGCCAATGTGTGTGATGTAGTTGATTCCTGCTGATGCGCTCCGTGGAATGAGAAAACTGCAGCAGAGATGCTGCTGAGTTGCAGCTCACAACTGCTGTTCCAGGGGTCTCACAAAAATGTGTCCTGGCCACTCAAAACAAGGCACACCTGAATAATATTACCATAAATTGACTCTCTGGGGAATGGAGGCAATTTTGAGATTTTTTTCTCCGTCAAATAACCCCGCTCTTAGCGCTATCTTCTATGCATCCCTACGCGCGGAAGCATATAGTACGACAATTTAAGACCAGTCAACAGTGAAAACCAGCCTTAAAGGAGAATTCTGGTGTGAAATTGACTTTGGGTGAATTGAATTAACAAAGGTTAGTAGTCATTATCATGTTTCAATACACCCCAAGTCAATTTCACACCGGAATTCTCTTTTAAGCTAAGTTAATGCAACCGGCCCCTGGTATGCATACTTGGGTCACACTTCTTGGCCATGATGCCTGCATTACTTTGTGACCAGTAGCAATATAGAGTCTGAAACATACCGTGAGATAACTTATACGTAGTTGATATCATAAATGTAAATTACTCAATTTTTTTGCAAAAACATCTTGCCCCATCGCCCCACTCCAGCCATTTTGACGGTGCTGCCTCTACGTCATTTTCGGTAATACAGAGCAGTTCCATGCACTGCTTTGTTGCCTGAATAAAATCATTTTGAACAGTAAGTCACATTTTGAACACTCACATTTGTTCACAGGCCGGTTAGAAGAAAAAGTAAAGGAAATATATTGAACATTGAGAACAAAACAGAGCACATGGATTTCAATGAATTTATAATGAATACTAAATAAAGGGCCAAATATGCATTTTTTAAATAAAACAGAATACACAGATAGAACCACAATAGCACAGAGTACAGTACAGCCGCCGTTAAAACCAAAGAAAAAGTCGTTAATCCGCCAGTATGGGGGCATTAAACACTCTGTAGGACCGGGAAATCTCGTCGTCAGCTGTGCATTTGGACCGGCGTATTGACGCGCATGAAGACGAAAGAAGACCTCCCGCCGCCTACCGCTCACGGGCTTCGCTGCGCTGTTTTGCGAATAGCATAACTGCTTCTCTTGTCTGCCCCGCTGCGGGGCAGATAGCGGATCCCTTTGCCCAGTTCACCTCGCTAGAATAGCCTCTTTCTTTAATAAAGCAAGGTATTCCATTGACATCAGTTACTTTTTGAGATATACCGTTAACTGACGAACGCCAGTGAAAACATCCTGGCAGAGGTTGAAAGAAGTCCCAGGAAAGTCCCTTGAATGTCCCCAGTGTAACGTTATACAGTGACCAAAATAGGACGTTCTGAAGACGTTTGTGAAAGACCTAACGAGGATGTTATACAGGTGACCAAATGGGGACTTTTACTGAACGTTCGATTTACTTCTCATTCAGAACGTTGCTCCATGAACAAAATAGGCCATTCTATGGACGTCAATAAGGTCCGTTGCTCTGGGGACCAATTGAGAACGTTGTGAATGTCCCATGAATGTCCGGGGGATGTCCCCTGTTTGCTGGGTAGGCATTACTTTAAACACGTCAGTTATGTCAGCTTTAGCCAACCAGGCACCATGGCCAGTGAGTTTTAATGGCATGATTGACCATACCATAATGCATCAAGATAGGTTTGAGGGGAATGAAACTATTGATGCTTAGATTCACACCGAAGTGAGGATGAGAAACGTCAAAAATTAATTGCTTCTTAACAGAGAATTTCCATGTTGCGATGCCAATGGGGTTAGTGCGAAAAACGGAGAAGGGAGGAGATTTAAATGGGCCAATAACATAACCTTTATTCACTGTGGTGGGATAATAATCTTAAATACTGTAAAAACCAAAGTATTTCTATAATCACAGTTCAACAGAACATAGCATAGAACATATTTAAAAATACTGAGAGGGAGTTTGGAGCTGAGAAAGAGGCTAAAACTCATAAATCTGTCAAAAAACCTGATGAAGACCTCCAGCAGAACCCTCAAGGCTGGCCTAATGAGCTAACCCTCCAGAATGACCACATCGGTCAGCCTGGTCCCACTACCTGAGCATGCGCATCTGAGTGTTCTGGAACCATCCATGTCCACAGATAACTTACTAAACTTTAGGAGAACCCAAGGTTTGGGAGACTTTGGTGTGGTCTTTGAGTGTCCCTAGCGGCCGATAATGAGGGTACACTATGATGTAATGGCAAACCTTTTGCTAAGGGAGGAGTGTCGCCATGGGACAATTTACCAATCAGAATTAGTAATATTAAGGAAGGTGGAGAGAGTCACGTTTAATCCCACCTAAAGAAATGCGAAAAAGGTAAATAAAAATGAGGGTTTGGACGGCCGCAGGGCAGTCAGAATGGGGTAATTGATAAAGAAAGAATGTTCTGTGGTTTGTGCAGACCTGCCTGGGTTTCTTTGTGCTTCTTCTGCATCGATACACAATAAACCCAATTACATCAGACTCTGGAGAATGGATCTATTTTTTGGAGATTGATTTGCATGGGTCAGTGGAACACTTTGTCCACTTGCTCGGACAAATTATTTTCCCGCAACATCATGTCCCTTTGAAGGATCTCCCAAACGATGTCAGGTTCGAGAATAGCAGAGTGAAAGTTTTTACAGACGAAAGATTTATCAGGCGGGTCAAGGACTCCCGCCCAAAAACCTTGGGTGAGACCAGAGAGCAAATAATCAACTTACACAGGATCAGGACGGGAAGACCGCGCTAAAGATAAAGCTGTCAAGTTAATAGGAGTGGAAGCATGTGCTTTTAGGTCTAGAGTTGCTGTTTGGTACTTTTCTACTGTTGCAGATCCCAACGGTCGCGACAAGGGCACACCAATTTCGGATGGGCGTCCTTGCAAAAACTGGAAATAGGAGAAAATTAACATCTAGGCCAAGCACAAACACATTCATTAAAATTATTACATATAGGATCACTATTAAAGTAAGAGACCTTTCTCCCCTTTGAATGATAGGATAAATGATGCAGAGGACTCTTTTATAGGTTCTTGAAACCTGAATCACTGTCTTTGGGCAAAGTTCAGCAGCATGTCCAATAGTTCTGCATATTGCGCATTCGAACGCCTAGTGACCCCCAAAATGCCAAATGAGCAGTTTGATGTTGAGACACGACCAATCCATGCAAACGTCAACCTGAGACAGCTGCAAAGCAGCCTTAGCCAAAAACGATTTGTGAACAACACGCCCCCACATGCAAGTGCTAATTGCAAATAATAGCAAGATAAGAATCCAGTTCCTGACGCCACTCAAGATAAACAGAACAAATAATATCATGAAATATACCAAAGGCCACAACAAACTCGCTTATGGAAAAAGACCGCTGCAGCCGCAAGTCAGCCGACATCAATATTACAGAAACGTCCCCACAGTCCAGAACCCGTTTGTGGCAATTGGGAGAGGGCAGCAAGGACGAAACCAAATTAACGTCCTTACCAAGCAGAACTTTGCACATGCAGGGGAAGATTTCGCCAGCCTCTTCTTTCCCCGCCTACCGGGACGGGACGTGGAAGGCAAGCTGTCTTGGGAGTCAGAGGGGCGTGGTCATCCTCACAGCCAGACGGAACAGAGACAGGAGGTCCACTGGCACTTGACAGAGACGCAAGCAGCTCCAGCAACTTCGAACGCGGGAGCTCAGGGCTAACAGGGATGCCGAGATCTGCCAGGGCTGTACGGAGATGCTCATCAGTGTAATTATCATACCTGAAGTAGTAGCCACCATGGCCAAACGCCTACTCCTGCGAGGACTGAGGCCGGAAGATTTGCCAGTCAGGGAATCGTCCTGCATGCTGTGGTTAGCACTTTGAGAGGGGGAAGCTGACCCAGATTCAGACACGATGTATGGAAAACGTATGCGGAATCTCTGAAACAGCAGACAGGAACACGTCAAGTCAAGTCAATTTATTTATAAGAACATTTAAAAGCAACAGAAGTCGGCCAAAGTGCTGAACAGCAAAAAACAAGAAAGAAAGGAAAAGATAACGGTAAAAACAGTAATACAAGATAATTAATGACAAAAGTACAGAACATATATTAAAACCAAGACAGTGTCTCAACACACCTTGGTTGAAAAGGCTAAGGAGTAAAAATATGTTAATAAGCTTGTTTTTAAAATGCCAAGTGTAGGTTAGGTCCGTATGTGAGGGGGAAGGTTGTTCCACAGCTTAGGACCTTCTACCGCAAAGGCCTGATTTCCTGTTTTAATCTGAACCTCGGGACATTTTGCAGCATCTGGTCAGCGGACCTCAGTGCTCTCACGGGAGTGTACAAAGATATGAGGTCGCAAAGGTAAGGGGGAGCTAAGCCATGAAGGCACTTAAAAATTACCAATAAAATCTTTAAATCAATTCTAAAAGTGACTGGAGGCCAGTGCAAAGGTGCTAATAAAGGAGAAATATGTTCTAGCTTGCGGGTACCGGTGAGCAGGCGAGCAGCAGCATTTTGGACCAGCTGCAAACGATGGAGCAGGGACTGACTGACCCCTGAGTATGGACTATTGCAATAGTCCAGTCTTGATGAAATGAATGCATGGATGAGCTTCTCAAAGTCACAAAAGGAGAGGATGGGTTTGACCTTTGTTAGGGCCCTAAGCTGGAAGAAGCTAGCTCGGACAACATTTTTAACCTGTTTCTCCAGCGAAAATGAGTCATCAAAAATGAATCTTAGATTTTTTACTGCAGGTTTAGTATGAGTACCCAAAGGGCCAAGATCATTATTAAGTCTTGTGCGGCAATCAGGAGGTGCAAAGATCAAGATCTCAGTTTTTTCCTTTTTAAGTCCTTTTTTTTTTCCTTTTCCTTTCCTAAGAAAGTTGCGTGCCATCCAGTATTTAATGCTGTCAAGACAATCAAACAGGACTTTCAGTGGGGCCGTGGTGTTACATTTCAGTGGCAAATAGAGCTGCAAATCATCAGTGTAGCAGTGGAAGGAGATTCCGTGCTCTCTAAAGGTGGGACCCCATGGGAGTAGGTACAGTGAAAATAAAGCAGGGCCAAGAATAGATCCCTGTGGGACTCCGCTGGAGAGGCGAGCAGACTGGGAGGGAAACACACTAAGGCTAACTGATAAGCACCTATCAGACAGGTATGACTCAAACCACTTAAGTGCGATTCTTCTAAAGCCAGCATAATCTTTAAGGCATGAAATAAGAATACAATGTCCACAGAATCAAATGCAGCACTTGGGTCCAAAAGTAATAAAATAGTGGGATCACCACAATCAGCAGTCATTAGAGGATCATTAAAAAACTTTTAACAGTGCAGTTTTGGTCAGGGGCGTCACTAGACCTAATACTGTGCTGGGGCACACCTGAGGCACAAATAACAAAATTTTTTAGCCCTAATTTATCATAAAAAAGCATAAATAGTGCTTCAAATTATACATTCATGTCAGATTATCTTGTTTTCTGGATCTATGATTAACCACCTGAAATGGACTGATGCATTTGGCCTACTTGTGCACTTTACTCTAGACCTCTAAACCTGGTACAAACAAAAAAGGGATTGCAGTGAATCTTTATGAAATATTTATTGTAGCAGACATGTAAATTGAGCATTTGCAGCAGTACAGTAAAACAAAAAACTAAAGCACCTCTGTAACTGGGTTTTAAATGATTTCTATTTCAGTAAAGTAGCCCATGCTATTGCACATACAGTACACAAAACTATTAAAAAAAATACACAAAACAATAAAACCATAAAGTAGTGCGTTAATCAATAATCAGAGAATAATTTTTTGAGAAGTAAGCTGTAACGTCTCATTTTCATTTTTACAAAGCAGTCAATCAGTGTCGGCTATAACAGTAGGCTATCTTTAAGTCTTTACCAAAACTGTATACTCTCCTTTGTTATCCTCAGTGTCTCATAACCAAAGTACTCGATGAGCCCGATTCTCTGCTCAAACAGAACCCATGTTTTAACATGAAATAGCTCATATATGCTCATCAAACATCGATTGCAATCTCCAGAACCCGAGTTGACAGTGCTAGGCTAACCATTATGAATTAACGTTATGCCTCTGATGAGCCAGTTATTTATCAGGCAGCAGCTAATGTCTGCACTAGGCTACTTCAATTTACAGCCAGAGCTAGCCTCGCTTCACCATGCAATAAACCACGTGACTCCCCAAATGAAGCGTCATTACGTCACACGCGTATCGGCGACGTGTCACTCGGTTTTTGAATTTAGGGTGGGATTTTTGGAAAAGACCCATTAAAATACTGGTACTCAAGGGCAGCAGGTTATCTCAATCTTTACAAGGTATACACAGATATCTTCATATGCCAGCAACTTCTGTGCCATGTAAAAGGGTCTTCTCCAAAGCTGGAGAGGTAGCAACAAAGAAGAGAAACAGACTGAAGCCTAACTCAGCTGAAATTATCTTGTTTTTAAATAAAAATATTTGAACCCTGTATATCCCCTTCCCAATTTATGCCGCATTTTACCTAACAACTGCGACTAAAGCAACAGTACCTAGTTGCACAAACATTAGCCATTTTTCCCCATAATTTTTGTAAAAATATTTTTGTATTTCTATCAATCCTGCAAAAGTATATCTCTATTACATACAGTATTTTATGATGGCACAATCACATTATAACACAAGTATGTTATTGTCTTGGAAAAAAAAAAAAGTCAAAAATTACAAGATGCACATAGAACCTTTATTGTTAAACGTACATAACAGTGCCTGTTTCATGGCACCTTGTCGTTTATTGTTCCACGCAAATGCTATGTTGAAGATTGACCAGCAGATGTCACCATATTTAATTGTGTCAAATGCTTCGCAACCCTGAACCATTCAACACAATTGCTTCATAATTGGTTCGGTAGTTCAGAAAGCTTCAGTTTCTCCATCACTAGTTTAAATTCCCATGGAAATGGCGACACAGAGGAGAAAAGAAACAATAAGGACAGGCAGTTGCCCATCACTAACCTGAAGACAGGTGGAAAGAATGACGGCAAGAGCAGTCAGCACTGACAGACACCGTTGTGTGACTTTGTGTTCCAAAGTTCTGAAGTGAGCACTAGCCGAATCACAGCCAAAGACAGTTGAATATTAAGTAGCCACATGCCATTGTGTACTATATGGAGTGAAATTAATAAAGTAGCAATGAGTTACAGTTATCATAATATGTAGTTGTGTGCCTATGCACTTTCTGTTACTGTAGATTCTCTTACTGTAGATGATGTGGACACCTACGTCGAGGCAAACCATGATGAGAAGGCTGGATGAGGAGACCTGGGACTGCTGGCAAAGTCCAACGATACGAAGGATCCGCGGGGCGCCAGGGAATGAACCACCTGTGATCAGGACCCAGTCCGTGTAGAAAACAGTGAGGATCGGCTGTTGGAAAAACAGTCAGGTGTTTTTTGAACCTTGCCGATACACCTCCCTGCTTACCCCGTGTTCTGTGGCATTTCTTGTGGTGGCAAACGCCAAAGACATGCTGGTACATACACCAAGACAGAAGGAATATAAGTTCCATGGTTTTTTGGAGGCTAACAGAACAGCTTTTCTACATGATACCTAATATTCAGAAGGAGGAGGCGATCATAAACCGACGGATGAGACACTGTGGTAAAGAACAGAAGTCAGCAGCACGATAGTAATCAGGACAGGTAGGACAGAGAGAAACTGACGGCAAGCCATAACCATCGGCGCCATCACCCATGAGCCTATATATATAAAGAAGGCGTCAATTGGGTAAGTGCAATTGCTTGGGAATCCTAGTCTCGTGATTGAACTTTTGTTTCCACTCCCATTACATTTGTGGTTTTTTTGGACACTTTATTACATTTGTGGTCAACTTGCATTACATTTGTAGTTTTTTTGGGCACTTTATTACCTCTGCCAAAACGAAGCTGGCAGGAGGTTATGTGATCAGTGCTGTTTGTTTGTTTGCTTCTGAACAAGACAACTCAAAAAGTAACGAACGGATATCTCTGAAGTTTTTTGAGTGGGTTGCTATTACATCAGGGATGGACCTTATTGATTTTGGCTGCAATCAGTCCAATAATATGGCCGCACGGCAGCCATCTTGAAATCGTATGACACGCGATAACTGAACTTTGCTCCCACTTACCAAGATTTGGACTGTGCTACCTTGGCGGAGGTTTGCTCTCTAGGTGTGCCTCTAGTTACTTTTGTGGTCATTTATTACATTTGAGATCTCTACACACCATGGGCTCTAAATTCGTAGACCAGGTGCAGGCGCGGCGAATGGGGGGTGTACCACGCCAACGGGGTGTGTCCAGGCATATGTTGCAATTTCCTGCCGGTGTAGCTTGGCGCAAGTACTCCTCTGTCCCGCCTCGGTCGCTCCTGCCGGCGCCAGTGGCAAAGAAGTGGGAGAGAAGGTGTGTTTGGGTATAACACAGCCGAGTATAATCTTCACCAATCAAACGAGCTCCTCTCCTCTCTGTCCTATATCTGCATGATGCGTTAATGTTGCATTTTACTTTGCTGCTTCAGGCATGTTTTCTGCACCGCTTACGTCTAGATGAAGCATTACAAATATGAGTTAGCTGGCTAGCTAGGGCATTCGCAAATTATTACCATTAGCGAAATTGAATGGAATTTCAAAACGAAACTACGTCAGATCATTCAAACTTATGAAGTTGGAATGAAATACGACCGTTGCTCATTTATTTCTTCTGCCTGAATCTTTGGGAAGAAAAACGATGGATAGCGTGTTGCTATTATTACACCCTTCTGCTTAACATTTTGGGATTAACATGCATGGACAACAATGCAAGATACGTTACACATTTATTTTCAATATGTGATCTTAACTCAGTACGAGATCATAGGAATCAGGCTGTATTCCTTTCCCCCACTAAAAACGATAAAACCTCAGTGACAAAAATAGTAGTCTAGTATTAAACCGCTTGCACACTGGACGCGAAACAAATTTTTCACACGACAGATTGCGCTGAACGCAGTGTCTCTTGACCGAAAGTCAGACAGGGTTTTAATATATCTCCGTGTCCGACAGTCAGATAGTTTCAATATAACTCCGTGTCCGACAGTCGATTAATGTTTTTAATTTCTTCAAATCTACTGAATCTTTTAGATATTAAACTTGAATGTTTTGATAAGAGGGCTCAGTTCTTCAAGATGAGTACCGAGAATTTCAATCAATATTTCTGTTAAAGCTCTGCTCAATAAAGTGAGTCGACATTGGCGCGGGACAATGTACAATGCCTGTCGGACATTAAATGCAAAATACTCTGTCTGACAGCCAAAAAAAAAAGAAGAGGACGATTAGAACAGATTGATAACGAAATAAAGAATAAAAAGAAACATTTTAACAATAAACAGAACATCCAATGATTTGGATTTATTTATTTGCAGGCCATCTTTTTTGTATGCCCTGTTTGTTGGTGATATATTTTTATTCTTTATTTTGTTATAAATCTGTTCTCATACCAATACTTTTACTTTTTACTGGCTGCCGGACATGAAGTGTTTTGCATTTCAGCTCGGACAGTCTTGATTGTGCATGCGATAATTTATTCACACTGTTAAAGGTCATGGAATTGATTTGCTCATTGACTACAAGCACTATTTTATCTTTTATTTTATGGTGTGGAAATAAAGCGTGAATCTGTTCGATCCATCCGACTAATTTTCAAAAGATAGACCGAATAAAGATTGTTGCCTATCTTCAACGGAAGAAAACACACAAATAAAAAGACCAAGATAAGTTGATAGCTATCAGTTTGCACTTTGTGAAGGTCGAACACAAACATGGCCAAGTTTGCATGTCTAAGAACTTTTACAACTTTTGGACACGGGGATATATTAAAACCCTGTCTGACTTTCGCGTCTTTGCATTGACTGCGAAAAACTTGTTTCGCGTCCAGTGTGCAAGCGGTTTTACTGAGCATAGAACGCAACCATTTATATATATATATATATATATATATATATATATATATATATATATATATATATATATATATATATATATATATATATAGCAGTTTGTGGTTGACTGAGAAAGATGCAAAGTTGTTAGCTTGCATCACAGATTCAGCTGCGTTGATTAAGCCAGGTGGAGTTTCCATTACACGTGCCAGCCGCCTTTAATCTGAAATCAGGACAATTGATATAGATACTAAAATTTATGTCCAGATTCAGTTAGTTACATTAAATAGTGCTTGCTGTAATTATTTATTGCATTGAAATGTACTTGACATTCTGGCAACCTGCTTGTGAAGTTTCGGTGACGTGTGCGCACTGTGCGCCAGTCAGCCAAATTACCATTGCACAGACAGTAAATCAGGTTGGAGCTGGCGAGCTTTCTGCGCAACTTAAGCGAAGACTTTTTCTATGAAATTGTCACTTTGTCTTGATGAATATGTGACACCTCCCCCTACTACGCCGCCACACCCATTTCGGCGCACAGCCGTCTATCAAATTGCCAAAGTTGCTGCCCACAGTGTTCCATGGCACGAAATTACCACTGCGCAGGCTGCAACGGAGAAAATTACCACCTCATGGGCTGCGCCACGCTACGCCACCATGCGCCACCCTGCGCTGCGCCAAGAAATTAGAACCCCATGTGTCAAGCAGCCTCACTTTGTAAATGCCATTTTAATCAAGATTCACTTGGATCATATGTTGTCGAATTTTCTGTAATATGAATTTGAAATGTATCTGAGTCTTGAAATGTTTTTTTATTATGTCTCCACTGAAATCATCGGTATGGATGTGTGACTTTTTAACAGTTAACTTTTATGAGTAGTTAAGAACAACCTAAGAACAATTTTGAAAGTGTCAAGTGTCTCTCATGCTTCATGACACGGAAGTAAATGGCCTTACAGACCACTATTCCCTTTTCTAGACTTCTGCCAGGAAAAATGAAATACTTAGTGTTTATTTTTCCTCTGTAACTGTTACAGTAAATGATTTTGTTTGGTTACAAGTATTACACTCAGTGAGAGTAAGTTGGAAAAAAAAATCCGTGCTAGAAGTGGAAATAATACATACACGTGTTACGGCCTTTATTGTCTTCTCTAAAGTTAATATTTATACAAACTTTGAAAGAAATTGCAGTAAATGTGAAATAATTAATGAGAATGGCTACATTTCCTGGCTTCTTATTAAGCCAGCCTCGTGATATGCCACAATGTGTTGATTCAATAAAGATGAGTGAAGCGGCGTTGACTAATAATTAACAGATACGCAGCCAGGATTGCAGTATGAAGTGCTTTATCGCAGTTTAAAGAAGGGAGGCAGCAGCTGAAAATAACATTTTTCTTGGCTTGTCACAATGCTGCTGACTTTACCAGTAGTATACTACTGGGTGGCATACTACTGGTAAAGTCAGCAGCATGTCACAAACCAAAAATAACTCATATTGCATAAACATAAAAAAAATCCACTGACATTGTTTCTCTGCCATTTTTGTTCAGATAAGGATTTATATGTACATGAAAGGGTGGTGGACATTAGTATTGGTTCGAGTAATAAAAGCTGAAATACAGCTGAGTGTATGGATTTTGTTGATAAAGCGAGCTGCAGCACCCTAGATACGGTCAACACTGTGGTGCAGTCCACAGTGAGTTATAGATCACATGAGGGGGACATTAATTTGGTTAAAATTTCAGTATAAGGTAATTGACTGTCAGGAAACCTATTGGTATTACAAAAGCCCAAACCAGTGAAGTTGGCATGTTGTGTATATCGTAAATAAAAACAGAATACAAGGATTTGCAAATCCTTTTCAACCTATATTCAATTGAATACACTGCAAAGACAAGTTACGTAGTGTTCGAACAGGTAAACTTTGTAATTTTTTGCAAATATTAGCTCATTTGGAATTTGATGCCGGCAACATGTTTCAAAAAAGCTGGGACAAGTAGCAAAAAAGACTGAGAGGGTTGAGGAATGCTCATCAAACACTTATTTGGAACATCCCACAGGTGAACGGGCTAATTGGGAACAGGTGGGTGCCATGATTGGGTATAAAAGCAGCTTCCCTGAAATGCTCAGTCATTCACAAACAAGGATGGGGCGAGGGTCACCACTTAGTGAACAAATGCGTGAGCTGATTGTCGAACAGTTTAAAAACAACATTCCTCAATGAGCTATTGCAAGAAATTTAGGCATTTCATCATCTACGGTCCGTAATATCGTCAAAAGGTTCAGAGAATCTGGAGAAATCGCTGCACGTAAGCAACAAGGCCGAAAACCAACATTGAATGCCCGTGACCTTCGATCCCTCAGGCGGTGCTGCATCAAAAACCGACATCAGTGTGTAAAGGACATCACCACATGGGCTCAGGAACACTTCAGAAAACCACTGTCAGTAACTACAGTTTGTTGCTACATCTGCAAGTGCAAGTTAAAACTCTACAATGCAAAGCGAAAGCCATTTATCAACAGCACCCAGAAACGCCGCCGGCTTCGCTGGGCCCAAGCTCATCTAAGATGGACTGATGCAAAGTGGAAAAGTGTTCTGTGGTCTGATGAGTCCACATTTCAAATTGTTTCTGGAAACTGTGGACGACGTGTCCTCCGGACCAAAAAGGAAAAGAACCATCCGGACTGTTATAGGCGCAAAGTTCAAAAGCCAGCATCTTTTCTATTAGTGCCCAAGGCATGGGCAACTTACACACATGCGAAGGCACCATTAATGCTGAAAGGTACATACAGGTTTTGGAGCAACATATGTTGCCATCCAAGCAACGTCTTTTTCATGGACACCCCTGCTTATTTCAGCTAGACAATGCCAAGCCACATTCTGCACGTGTTACAACAGCATGGCTCCATAGTAAAAGAGTGCAGGTACTAGACTGGCCTGCCTGTAGTCCAGACCTGTCTCCCATTGAAAATGTGTGGTGCATTATGAAGCATAAAATACGACAATGGAGACCCCGGAGTGTTGAACAACTTAAGCTGTATATCAAGCAAGAATGGGAAAGAGTTTCACCTGAAAAGCTTCAAAAATTGGTCTCCTCAGTTCCCAAACATTTACTGAGTGTCATTAAAAGGAAAGGCGATGTAACAGTGGTAAAAACTGTGCCAACTTTTTTGCAACGTGTTGCTGCCTTTAAATTCTAAGTTAATGATTATTTGCAAAAAAAAAAAAAGTTTCTCAGTTTGAACATTTAACATCTTGTCTTTGCAGTGTATTCAATTGAATATAAGTTGAAAAGGATTTGCAAATCATTGTATTCTGTTTTTATCTACGATTTACATAACGTGCCAACTTCACTGGTTTTGGGTTTTGTAAATATGTTTGGTGGACAAGCTTGACATGGGGAGACTGAGGCATTAGTGGAAAAATGGTCAAGTGTCATCCACACTGTGGTGAGAAGGCAGACAATGGGAATTGATGATGGAATCAATACACATGGTACGCTTGGAGATGAGGACCAAGGAACACATGCACTAAGAACATAAGGTCTCAGAACTGACCCCTGTGAAACGCAGAAAGAATATACATTAAAGGGGAAGCAGATCATTTGTTGGTTTTTTTACCCCCTCGGAGAGTCACGTCTGTCCCTGGCAGCCCAGTGACCAAGCCCACAGCTCAAATTGAATCATCATTTCCTCGTTCCAACTCCCCCAAGTACTAAGTGTTTTCACCTGAGTTGTGCCTAATTTAAACCCAGCGTTCTGTTCAGTTTGTTAATGGGTGTCGTGACTGTCATCTTGCCATTACCCTAGTTCTCTAGCTCCTGCGTTTCCTGATCTAGATCTGTACTCACGGATATTTAAGCTCCTTGTTCCAAAGACTGTGGGCCCCTCCACAGGAGAACAATTTTGAAAACACATTAATTTTTTTTCTTTTTCTTTTTTTGTTATTTTAAAAATTTGGCATCTCCAATCCCACCCGAATCTGGAATGCCCAATTGGTGAACTATGTACAAAGCTTGCTCGTATGCGACCCCTGGCTGCCAACACTGGGTAGTGAGGACAGTTCACGGGTCTCTTCCTAAGCACGTGCCTGTCAACCACTGATTCTTAAACACTCATTGGTTGAATCTTCGCAAGTTCAGAACGAGGGCGGAGGATACCCGGACATGAACAAACCCAGAGTCTTCCTGACGAGCGCCCGTCTGGCCAACAGGAGGTGCTGGAGCAACGAACAAAGCTGATTTTGAATCCCAAATCCGGCAGTCCCTTCCCAAATTGAAACCCTGTAGCGCGATGACCAATTGTGCGCTACTGTGGGTCGTTTTAGGCGTATCCGTGCGGACGCACATATTTTTAGAAACGTACATGTACTTACAGCAACCTGTTGGACTACACCACATCAGCAGCAGCTGCGGCAGCTACACAATCCAACGCCTCACAACTGGTTTACAGCACAGCAGCGACAGCGATGGCAGCAACAATAGTGGTCCTCCCAGCAGGGTCGTGCCCACAGCCCAGCGCTCAGCAGCAGGAGATTATTTCCAATGCCTCACAGCCGGCAGCAGTTGCAGCAACAATCACAGTAACATCAAAACAAAGACAGATCAAGTTTTTTCAGACTGCAAAATTAAACTTAAAGGGGTTTTTGGAGGGCACATTAATATTAGAAGTATGGTATCAAAAACTGAACAACTAGGTTTCAGACTCAAACCTAGAATTTCTAGGAATACAAGTAATCGTGGTATTATTAATATTGCAGACTACAACATTCTTCAGAAGAGATCGCTCCCAAGGTAAAGGCGGTGGAGCGCTGTTTTATGTTAGGAATAACTTGCAATGTAAGCAGCTTGATCTATCAAAAAATGCCATAGAATGTGTTAGAGTAACCAGTAAGCTCTCCCCAGAAATGTGCTTTAACCTTATTTTTGCATATAGACCAGCCAAAGAAAATTGCGAATTTTTCACTAATCTGTGTGACATTCTTAAATGTACTACTAACCAAGAACTTATCCTGTTGGGAGACTTCAATCTTGACAGGCTGGATAAATCCTGACTTAAAAAACTAAAGGACCTGGCCGACAAGTTTCACCTGACTGATAATTAAAAATCCCACAAGAATAACAAAGTCATCAAAAATTTTATTGGATTTGATTTTTACAAATTGAACTGACCGAATCTCCAAATCCTATGATCTCATCAAAGGTATTTCTGACCACAATCTGACATTAGTGTCGCGACAGTTAAACAAGATAAGAGCACAAGATGACACAAAAGAGAATTCTCTGACATCATTTATTCCTAAGAAGGATTTAGTACATCTGGAAAACAAACTAGAATCTATAAATTTGGAAAGATTAACCACAGGGGTAAGCTGTGCATGCAAGGAGTTTCATTCAATACTTTCTGGGCTCCTGCTCAAATATACCAAAACAAACCCGAAAGCATAATTGGCAGTTGCTGCCATGGTTTACAGAAGAACTAGGGCAGTAGCTAAAAAAGAGTGATGCAGCATTAAAAAAAATCTTTGAAATCAGGACTAGAAACTGACCGTCTATTTTTTAAAGGACTCCAAAACAAAGTGACGAGGCAGCTGAGAAAATTCAAAGCAAATTATTTTCTAGATATAATACAACAAGCCAGGGGAAACAGTAAGATATGAGGGGTGGAAGTGTTGGGGTCACACAGAGGAAAGCCTTTCATATGTGCGGAAATTCAAAATAGAGCCCTGGATTTCCCATGACCACTTGCTGCCTTAAAGCCCCTCCCGCCAGCAGGCCAAGCAGATAGAAGCAGTGATCAAGCATTTTCTCTTCTCTCTTCTCTTGGCTCTTGTCTCTTGGCTCTGGACTCTCTCTTTTGGCTCTGCTCCCCCCCTTGGTGAGCCTCCTGGACCCCTGGGGACTGCTCAAGGTGGGGTACTCCTCCCCCACCTCTTAGCCTCCCTCTCCCTTGGCCATGCTGCAGCATCCGCCAGGCTACCAGGAGTAGAGCAGCCTTGGAAGCAATAGTTTGCTTTTCAGGAGTGGCCAACCTCCCTCCTTTTCCACAACGAAGACACAGACCTTTTACAGCACCAGAACTACTTTTTCCAGCTGGATCAGCAAAAAAAGGAAACGATGCGGTGTGGATGGGAGGTTTTTTTAGAAGCGACAAAAAAAAGACCATTTTCGAAAATCTCTGTCTCCATGTGGACAAGGCCTGTATCTTGTATTCTCATGTTACTTTGTGCACTTTCGGTATTTTCTTTGTGTTGTTACTTTGGGGGTTTTGTTAAATGGTCCTGTATTCTTCATTTTATTATTTCTATTTGTATCTTCTGATCGTTTCATGTTATTGTCACAACTCGCAGTATCATTGTTTCGACAGTATTCTAGTCCTGTGTATCTTCCCTGGCATATGAACTTGTTTTATTTCACAACTATACTATTATTGTGAAATTGACAGAACACCTGGTCAACTCCAGGCATGGAACAGCACGCTGGCAAAACTCCAGAGTCCATCCAGGGGCTGGTTGAGGAATTTAAATGGTCATTACAAGCTGCTACACAGACCTTTCCACCAGCCCAGACTGACATGACAGCCGCCAGTCCCATGGCACACCCAGCCACCTACTCAGGCGATCCAGAAGAATGCAACGGATTCCTGCTCCAGTGTTCACTCACTCTGGTGATGCAAGTCAGCGGGTATCCCATTCAGTGAGCCTGGATAGCCTTCAACATTAGCCTTCTGTGAGGCCCAGCCCCACAGTGGATCTGGAACCGGGGAGGGCCTGTCTCTGAGTCTCTTGAGAACTTCATTTTCCACTTCAAAGACGCCTTCGCACTCCTGCAAGGGGATTCAATGATCCAGCAAAGATTGTACCAGATCTGCCAGGGTGACCAGTCCATTACTGAGTTCAGTCCCCAGTTCCATACGCTGGCCGCATTTACTGGATGGAATGAAACAGCCCTTCTCACCACCTTCCATCTCGAACCCAGCCTGTGCCTGTACCTCTCCGCATATGATGACACCGTCGGCACTCTGAGGTTCATCCAGTTGGGAATCCGGGTGTCCCACCACCAAGAGAGCTGCCCTGCTAGAGCTGTACACTGGAGCCACTGCCGGAGTTCAGTGATCATCTGAGGGTGGGGAGGCTATGCAGCTCGTTAAGGTGAAACTGACCATCCAAGAATGGAGGCAACGACTGGCCCGGGGACTGAGTCTCTACTGTGGAGCCCCTGGATACGTAATTTCCCACTGCCTGGTAAGACCCAGAAGATCTGCGGTGAGCCTTGTTAACCTTACAATGCCTAATACTGCTCCCTTTAATACTTTTCTCATCTAGGTGGAGGAGAACAAGAGTATAAAGGTATCTGCTCTCATTGATTCAGGGTCAGTGGGCAACTTCATCACAGGGGTTTTGCAGTATCTTCTCCTACTCACCACCTCTTCCAGCCTTAACTCCTGCATCGTGCGGTCAATCACTGGCAAGCCTCTAGGCAGGGGTCTAGTCAAGGAGCTGGTGGGCCCCGTCAAGCTGCAAGTGGGGCTCTTTCATCAAGAGAATATCTCTTTCCTGGTACTAGAAGACTCCTTGGCAGAACTCATTCTTAGAAGACTATGACTAGTCCACCATTCATCTGTGGTGAGCTGGGAGAGTGGAGAAGTACTGCCGTTGGAACCAAAATGCTTCCAGTCCTGTCAGAAGGGCTTACTTCAGTGTCCAAGCTAAAAAAAACCTTGAGAAGGTTCCCATGCTGACTGCATCCATCAAACGATCCATGAGAACATCAGCATCGCCATTCCCTGAGGTACCTGCACTACAGCGATGGGTTCTGGCCCAAGAGAGCCTCACAACTGTGCAATTGACCTGCTGCCCAGTGAGCCAGTGTCCAGAGGGAATATATGATAGAATATATTAAAGAAGTGCTAAAACAGAGATATATCTGCCCATTAACATCCCCTGCTGCTTCCAGTTTCTTCTGCGTGACCAAGAAGGATAGTGGATTGTGTCCCTGCACTGACTGCCAGGCCTTAAAAAAAGCCACAGCAAAGTTCCGCTTTCCCCTTGCCCTTTGTCTCAGCAACCCTGGAACTAGTAAGAGGTGCCCGGATCTTCACCAAACTGGACCTGAAAAGTGCTTATAACCTAATCCGTGTCCAAAGAGGAGATGAGAGGAAGACTGTGTCTGCAACCCTTAGCAGCCATTATGAGTACTTGGTTATGCCTTATGGGGCTCCCTAATGCCCCCTCAGTGTTCCAAGGGTATATAAACAAGGTCTTCAGAGAATATCTGAATCCTTTCATAATTGTGTAAATTGATGATATCCTGATTTTTTTCTGGCTCTGAGAAGGGGCATTATAACTATGTGTGCTTAGTTTTACAGAAGCTCTGAGACCATAACTCTTTCCTCAAGGCAGAGAAATGCACCTTTGGAACACAGAGGACCAGTTCTTGGGTTACTGTATTGACCTGGATGGTGTGAGTATGGATGAGGGGAAGGTGAAAGATATTTGCGAATGGCCCACGTCTACCTCTGTGAAGGAACTGCAGATTCCAAGGGTTTGCAAACTTTCATTGGTGCTTCATTCAAAATTATAGTATGGTAACGGAACCTCTCACCTCTCCTCTTAAAGGAGCAGTGTGTAGAATTTAAATGGCATATAACATTCGTAACTACTTTTTTAGTAGTTTATAATCACGTGAAAACAATAATCTTTGAGTTTCATTTCACATAGAATAAGCCCTTTAAACCAATATGGGAGCGGGTCCACCTCTGTGGAGGCCGCCATGTTGCGCCGCCATTTTTTCTTCAGTAGCCCAGAACAGGAAAAAGTAAATGAATAAAGCACTGACACAAGAGATCGCCTTTCAAGTTTTTTGCAAGTTTTGCGACCACTGTAGGTTTTCTGAGAAAAGGAATAGTCAGTTGGTTGCAATCTATAATCTGATCACTAGATGGCTCTATATCTAACACACTGATCCTTTAAAGGAAGGCCCATGGACGTTTGTTGGAATCCTGAAGCCCAGAGGGCTTTCCAAGACCTCACTACTGCACCCATCCTACGACATCCAGATCATGAGAAAGCCTTCGTAGTCGGGATAGATGCATTGACCATGGGGGTAAGCGCTGTCCTGTCTCAGGAGCAGGGGACATCGCCACACTACCTGCCTTGTGCCTACTTTTCCCAGATTTTGTCTCCAGCGGAACAAAACAATGACATCGGTAATCTTGAGCTGCTAGCAATTAAGTTAGTGTTGGAAAAGTGGCATCACTGGCTTGAGGGAGCCAATTTCCCATTCAAGATCCTCACCGATCACTAGAACCTTGCTTACCTGAGAGAGGCCAAGCATCGAATCCCTAGACAAGCCATGTGGGCCCTCCTCTTCGTGTGTTTTCATTTTTTTTCTCCTATCGTCCAGGGTCCTGTTATTTGAAAGATGATGTTTTGTCCCGAATACATACTCCTGAAGACTCTGAGGAAACCCCGACAAGTGTCGTGTGTTATGGCCCCAATTTGTTATTACAATCTACAACGCAACAGCAACAGCAAGGGATGACAGACACAGTTTTAAAACCTTAAACACATTTAATTTTTAAAGACAATAACAACTAACTAACCTAAAGACCAAGACTGAATTATGTACAAAACATAAATATTTACAATCCCTTTTCGTGGGGGTGGCTTGGTGATGTCCTGGATGATGAAAATGCTCAAACACAGGCAAAGAAATCCACAAAAGAAACGTCACAGGTCTTGAACAGAATGGCAGGTCTGGTCATCTTCTTGCAATTTCTCCTACTACTTTACTGTCTCAATTCTTTTCCTTATATACTCTTTTGCAGACCCCACCCACATTTAGACCCCTTTTTTTAAATTTTCTGAGACTTGCCCCAGACATGTCCAGGACATGTCTAAACATAGCTCCAGTCTGAGCTGAATAAAAAAAAAGGTAAATACTGCCATCCAGTGGCCTATATTCACATTACACCTCCATTCCAAAATGGAAAAATTTTGACTCATAAAGGCAAAATTTTTCTTTTCAATACAAAATGGTTAAGTGAACACTTGTCTATATATACATATCATACAATATTCAAACACATGATATATATATACACATTCAAACACGGGATAAGCAATCAGCAATTACATTGTCTGTACCCTTCACATGCTTAATTTCCAAGTCAAACTCCTGTAAAATCAAACTCCAATTCAACAATCTCCGATTCTTGTTTTTCATCTTACTCAAAAACATTAACGGATTTTGGTCAGTGTACACAATCATTGGCTTTTGTCCTGTACAAACATAAACTTCAAAGTGTTGTAAAGAAAGGACCAGAGCCAACAGTTCCTTCTCTATTGTGGAATAGTTCCTTTGGTGGCGATTGAACTTCCTGGAGAAGTATGCCACGGGATGCTCAATGTCATCAGAGTCACTTCTCTGTAGGAGCACAGATCCACAAGCTTGGTCGCTAGCATCGACCGCGATGGAGAACGGTTTGTTGAAGTCAGGAGATTTGAGCAAGGGGAAGTGACACAGCAGAGACTTCAGGTGATCGAAGGCTCTCTGGCATGCATCATCCCAGGTGAACTTTACGCCTTTCTTCAGTTGGTTAGTTAGACTGAGAGCAATCTCAGCAAAGTTCTTGCAGAACTTGCGGTAGTACCCGATCATTCCAAGGAAGCGGCGCAAAGCTTTTTTGTTGTCAGGCACTGGAAAGTCCATGATGGCTTGGACTTTAGCATTTATGGCTGCCACCTTACCCTGGCCTATGACGTAGCCAAGATAGGTGACAGTAGCACAACCAAAGTCACTCTTGCTCAGGTTAACAGTCAGGTTAGCCTGGGTCAGGCGCTGGAACAACGTCTCTACATCTTTTAGATGTTCTTCCCAGGAGTCACTCCATGTGATCAGGTCATCGATGTACGCACCCGTGTATGGCAATCCGGCGATTGTAGACTGTATCATCCTTTGGAACGTGGCTGGGGCATTTTTCATGCCAAAGGGTAGGACTTCATACTGGTACAATCCAGATGGTGTGGCAAAAGCAGAGATGCTCTTGGCCCTCTCATTTAAAGGCACACACCAATAACCCTTCAATAAACCAATCTTGGTCAGAAACTTTGCTTGCCCTACACTATCAATACAATCATCAATCCTAGGTATTGGAAACACATCAGTTCTAGTTACAGCATTGACTTTGCGATAATCTGTACAGAATCTAGTACTTCCATCAGGTTTTGGAACTAGCACACAGGGTGAACTCCAATCTGAGTTGGAGGGTCTGATAATATCATGTTCTAACATGTACTCAACCTCTTTCTCAGCAATCTTTCTCTTTTCAGGATTCATCCGGTACGGATGCTGTTTTATTGGTTTGGCATCACGAACATCTACATCATGAGAGGCTATAGAAACTCTCTTTGGAACATCAGGAAACAGATCCTCATATTTCTTGATCAACCTCTCAAACTGATGTCTCTGTGAGGGTTCTAAGTGCTGGAGTTTTTCATCAAGATTTTGCAACACTTCAGAATTTGACAATTTACATGAAAGAACTTCAGCTTTAATTCTTGGTTCATCATCTTGAAACTCCCCCTCATCTTCACACGTTTCGACCATTGGAGAATCTGAAGTGACAGCTGCAACCCTAGCATTTCTGTCATGATAAGGCTTTAGCATGTTAATATGACACAATTGTTTTGGTTTTCTCCTATCTGGAGTCTTCACAATGTAATTGAGATCAGTGAGTTTTGTCAGAATTTCATAAGGACCATGAAATCTAGCCTGCAATGGATTGGACTGCAAGGGAAACAACACAAGGACCTTTTCTCCTGGTTTAAACTCACGGCTTCTAGCCTTATGATCATACCAAGTTTTCATTTTTCCCTGACTTGATTTCAAGTTCTCTTTGGCAAGGTCACAAGCTGCACGCAATCTTTCCTTGAACTTGCTAACATAGTCTAACATACTGATATGCGGCTCTTTCTCTTGCCATTGTTCACTCAATAATAGCAAAGGTCCTCTCACTTCATGACCAAACACTAGCTCAAATGGACTGAATCCAGTGGACTCCTGCACTGCTTCTCTAGCTAAAAACAACAGCAAATGAACCCCTTCATCCCAGTCTTTCTCATGGTTATAACAATAAGTCCTCATCATTGTCTTGAGAGTGGAATGAAACCGCTCTAAGGCACCCTGACTTTCTGGATGATAGGCACTAGAAAGAATCTGCTTTGCACCTAGTTCATACACAACCTGCTGAAACAAACCAGAAGTGAAATTGCTACCTTGGTCTGACTGAATTTCCCTGGGAAGGCCAAGCAACGTGAAGAACTTTATCAATGCCTTTGAGATTTCAGTTGCCTTGATGTTACGTAGAGGTATGGCTTCGGGGAATCAGGTAGATGCACACATGATTGTCAACAAGTACTGTTTTCCAGATCTAGTCTTGGGTAATGGACCAACACAATCAACAATGACCTAAGAGAATGGCTCCCCAAATGCTGGGATAGGCTGCAATGGAGCTACAGGTGGGTCTAACTGGTGTTTTCCAACTACCTGACAAGTGTGACAGGTTTTGCAAAAGTTGGAAACGTCTTTCCGAAGCCCAGGCCAAAAGAAGTGTTTCATGATCTTATCAACAGTCTTGTTAGCACCAAGATGACCTCCTAAAGGTAAACTATGAGCTATTGTTAAGATCTCATTCCTATAGACCTTCGGAACAACAATTTGCCTGACCACTGCCCAATCTGCATTGGCAGGGATATCAGGAGGGCACCACTTCCGCATCAACACACCATCCTTGAGATAATACCCAACTGGAACTGCGTCTATTTCTTTATCAGGAAGGGCTCTCCTCTTTAGTACACAAATTTCAGGATCATTAGTTTGCTCCTCGATCAACCGCTTTCTGGACAGAGACAAGTCTCCAGACACATCAGAATCACCAGACCCATCCGGCTGGCTGAATAGAGAACTGATAAAAGTATCTGATAAGTCCTCAAACGGAGAAACCATAGTAGGCCAATCAGAGTCATGAGGCGAACCACCTGAGTCCTGACAATTCAATGTACTGGACGGCACCACATCATCTTCTTCTTTAGCCTTCTTGGCCATAGCACGAGTCACTGCGCAAGAAGGATACAGAGATGGGTCCTCATCCCCATCTTCAGTGCTCGGCTGTGAAGTAAGATGTACAGGGGGAACTACTTTGCCCCCAGCCAGGTCATTGCCTAGCAACAGTGAAACACCCTTTATAGGTAGACTTGACATAAGTCCCACCTTTACCTGTCCTGTAACTAAATCTGACTTCAAGAATATAGAGCGCAGGGGTACAGATACAGTCCTCCCTTCAATACCTTGTACAAGTATGAAATCCCCTGAAGCGGTCTCATCACGTAACTCCAAGGAGTCATTCAACAAAAGTGATTGAGAAGCTCCGGTATCCCTTAGGATATATATGGGGACAGGAGTAGTATGCTCATTCAGAGCCACAAATCCCTCTGACACAAATGGAAGAAATTCCTCCCTCACGAAGTCAGCTGTATCAGGCTTTTTAGCCCCACAAGAAGCAGGCAATTTAGCAGATCGGTTATCTACTACAGGGGTTTCTAACCTTGTTTTCACAAAGGCATTTGGTTTGGTATCCTTTTCTTTTTCTTTCTTAGCTTTAAGGAACCAACAGTTAGTTTTAACATGACCAGATTTCTTGCAATAACTGCAAACTAGACCACTTTTGTCCCTGTCAGCTTTCACACGTTGATCAGACCTGTTACTGGATTTCTGAGCACCATCACCAGATTTGTCTTTGTCTTTGGGTGAACAATCTTGGGTATCACCGTAACCCTTTTTCTGAAATTGGGACCATCTATTGTTACTGCTAGACTGAAATTTGGACTTATGTGTGAGAACATATTCATCTGCAAATTTGGCAGCTGATTGCAAATTCAGTGCTTGCTTCTCATTAAGGTAGGTCTTAATATCATCCTTAACACAGTTCTTGAATTCTTCAACTAACACCATCTCTTTTAGTGAGTTGAAATCATCCTTGACCTCCATAGAAGTACACCAGCGCTCAAAGCAAACCTGCTTCTCATTAGCAAATTCAACATAAGTCTGATTTTCAGATTTCTTCAGACCTCTGAATTTCTGTCGGTTAGCCTCTGGAACCAACTCATAAGCTCTCAAAATAACCTTTTTGACAACCTCATAATCAGAGGAATCATCTGCAGACAAAGCCGAATAGGCTTGTTGAGCTTTACCCTTGAGGACAGTTTGCAACATCAGAGGCCAGTGTTCCTTTGGCCACTGGCAACTCTTTGCTACCTTTTCAAAACACTGGAAATAGTTGTCAACATCCTTTTCCGAAAATGGAGGCACCAGTTTTACCTCCTGGCTAGCACGAAATTTATTTTCAGTTGCAATTTTTATTTTTAGTTGCTCCATTTGGAGTCTTTCTTCTCTATCGAATTTCTCTAATTCAAAATCTCTCTGTCTTGCAAATTTTTCTAACTCAAATTCTCTTTGTTTTTCTTTTTCCTCCCTTTCTATTTTCTCTTCTCTTGCTAATTTTTCTAACTCAAACTGCCTTTGTTTTTCTTTTTCTTCCCTTTCAAATTCTAGCATTTTTAATTTAAGTTCCATTTCTATATTTGGATTTTCCACTGGAAACTGTTCTAGATCTCTGGGTGCAAACACATTTTCATCAATGTAATATTCAACTATCTCTCGAGCCAGTCTTGCTTTTCGCATGGCTGGTTTCACCTCTGTCAGCTCTAAATGTCTGCAAATTTCTAGCAGTTCTGTCTTTTTAAAAGACTTCAAAACCCCTACGGTTGGTGATGCCAAGAAATCATCCATTGCTGTTGTCAATATATATGTATTCAATTAAAAAAAAAATCAATTTTACAATTTGAAATGTTAGATTTTCAATAAATTACTCACAAAATGGTCTATCCCGGACGAGCCCCCAATTTGTTATGGCCCCAATTTGTTATTACAATCTACAACGCAACAGCAAGGGATGACAGACACAGTTTTAAAAACTTAAACACATTTAATTTTTAAAGACAATAACAACTAACTAACCTAAAGACCAAGACTGAATTATGTACAAAACATAAAAATTTACAATCCCTTTTCGTGGGGGTGGCTTGATGATGTCCTGGATGATGAAAATGCTCAAACACAGGCAAAGAAATCCACAAAAGAAACGTCACAGGTCTTGAACAGAATGGCAGGTCTGGTCATCTTCTTGCAATTTCTCCTACTACTTTACTGTCTCAATTCTTTTCCTTATATACTCTTTTGCAGACCCCACCCACATTTAGACCTCTTTTATTTAATTTTCTGAGACTTGCCCCAGACATGTCCAGGACATGTCTAAACATAGCTCCAGTCTGAGCTGAATAAAAAAAAAGGTAAATACTGCCATCCAGTGGCCTATATTCACATTACACGTGCCAGTGAAGAAGATTGTGGGAGACTTACAGTGGATGGTAAATGAGAAGATAAGAGAAAGAGCTCAATCTCAGCCAAGTCCGCCAGGGACTCCAACTGACGCCTCCTTCGTTCCTCAGGATCTGCGCCACACCGTAATGGAAATATGACACTCCTCACTAGGCACTGACCACCCAGGGGCCAATTAAACCCTCTCGGTAGTGAGGCAGAAGTACTGGTGGCCGGGCATCAGCCAAGCCATAAGGCAGTACATCTCTGGTTGTTCAATCTTCACCATATCAAAGAGCCCGCACCACCTGCCCGCAGGGAAAGTCCTCGCACTGCCCATTCCATGGAGGCTATGGTCACACCTGGGGCTCGACATAAACACGGACCTTCCAGACTCTCCTGTTAATACCTGTATTCTCATTGTTGTTGATCATTTCTCCAGGCACATAAATTCTTCCCTTTGCCCAAGCACCCTAGCGTGCAGTAACTGCAAATATTTTGTTTGAAAGAGCATTTACACTAGACTTCTAGAAGACATTGTTTCAGATAGAGGACCTCAGTTCATCTCCAGATTGTGGAGGGTGTTCTTCTCCTGCCTGGGTGAAGCCGTGAGCCTCAAATCTGGTTACCGTCCACAAGTGAATGGGCTGACAGAGAGAAAGGTACAGGAGATCTCGCGCTTCTTATGGGCCTTTTGCTGACATAACCAGCAGAGCTAGAGCCAGTTCCTCCATTGGGCCGAGTACACACCAAACTCCCTGGTGCAACCCAGAGATTCAGTCATCACTGAGGTCAGTCATTGTCAACTAGATTAAAAAGTGTAAAATGATGTAGGAGATAAAGTCCCCTCAAATATTATTGAAAGACTATGGGAAAAACAGGCTAGGAAACTATGTCTTCATCTTTCACTAAAAATAGTCATAAAAATTATTAAGACATCTCAAGAGTGTATGTTGAGCACCTAATGCATTTGAAGATGCAAAAATTCTTTCACCTAAATATGTTTAGAAAAATTAACCAGCTCTTATGTAGTTGCGTGCCTCCTGCTACATTTCCAGAATCCTCCACCTCTACATTAAAGGAATTAAGGAATCAAACTGTAAACACTAAGGAATCACTGCACTGTTTCTGCTGCATTTTTTACTTCATAGTAATAAACCAATCATTGATATGATACTCAAAACATTTTTTGTTTTTTAGCTTAACAAATACAGGTTTCATGAAGTACACCTCAAAAAATCAGATTAAATAATTTTAATTAATTGCATATTTTTTCATCATCAGTTTGGAAAAAATTAAGGAATCATTCAATGTTGTTGAAAATATTATTAAATCATTAACAAGAAGTAAGTTTTCAGGGACAAGTCGAAGTACAGGCAGCTCTGCGCCGAAACACCAATCGGGCAGTAAATTACCTGATGGAAAGTATTCACACTCTTTGCTCCTTAGCAAGATGCATTGAAATCTTGAAAAATGACTTTGTTATCACCAAACCTATTTTCTGTTGATAGAATCAGAAAATGGTCCAAAATTTCAATATACACCTGCTCATTGACTGTTTAGGTAATAATTGCAAATCCTTACTGGTCCTTTACCTGACAAGCAACGCCATATGATGAACTAATGGGAAAATTTGCTTGTTTTCTTTTTCACCAGACAAAAGTTGCAGCATCCCTGCCCAGGTCAACTAAGATTCGCAATTCATCACTGAATATCCCATCATCCACACTCAATGATTGCTTCTCTTCAGCCCACTGTAACCTTGTTTTCTTCACTTGACCCCTTTGCGCAGAAGCCAAATTTGGCTACTTATGGGTTACCCAATTTAATGCTGTATAATTCAAGATTTAAGCTTCATAAAGAGGAAAGATGTGGCTTTAGTCAGAAAAGACACTCACAGCATTTAGAATTAATAAAATCTTATTTCCGTTTATTTTCATGATTTTGGTAGAGAAAATGGACTGCAAACATAAAAAATCTTCATCAGAATTCACCATTATAATTGCAAAAAAAATAAATAAATAAAATACTGAGAATTGAAAAACCGCTGGGGCTTAAATCTATATATTTCTCGGATCATAAACTCCTTGACCACAAGTAGAATTCATCTTCAACAATACATTCTAGATTACCAACATGCTATCAGCCAAATTACACAGCTATCCAAGTGGCTCTCCAAAGCCAGATCCCTAAAAAATGGTGCAAAGTCAAATAATCAAATAATCATGTATTTAACACAAACAAAGTTTTGAGGCATGAAATTTAATATGAACTAATGATTTTCTGGTTGAGCTTAGCATGAATTTATCAATGTAAGTGCAGCTGAACATCCGTGGTCACCTGTAACCTCTCCAAACACAAAAAAATGCCTTTTCTCCATAATAAAGTTTTGAGTTTTGTCCATTTTTCTTCTAGGTCCCCCAAGCCAGCACACACAGTCAATAAATAAACTGCTGATTAAACGGTCTGGACATTCACTCTGCAATGAAACCAGCAGTTCCGACTTCCGAGCTCACAAACTCATTTCAACACTTATAAGGAACAAGTACAACTCACTAACAAGTACAAGTACTCACTCAGTAATATCTGAATTCTGAAATATATCTTATTTTAACAGAATAGACATTCCACTCTCAGAGAAGATCAAACAATATAACTGTTAAAGCCTCCCTGGATTCAACAGAACCGTGCAATGAACAGATCAGGGGGTCCACCCAAATGCATGGGGAGTTCACGTTTTAAACATGAAAAAAAAAACACAGCATTCGACTTTGTTTAATACGGTATTCATTCCAAAACAAAAAGCAAAAGTAGCAGCCTAACCTTTTTCCTGAATCCCTCCTCCAGAGACCGATGTATCCAGTAGAAGGAACCCTCCGGTCCTGTTTCATTCGAAATATACTCAGCAACAAAAGTTTCCGTGACACCAATATTGTTAATTATTTTTCATAACGCAATTATGAAATTGTCATACATGGTGATATCAGACTGAAACAGTACACGTAAACACAACATTGAAATGGAAATCATGAAAATGCGAGAAAATGACTTTGCACGTGAAAATGTGCGTAAATCATGCTTGTGGATGGCAATAAAAGAGGAGAATTTTTGGAATGTTCACATTGTGCCTGATGAACGACGGAAGCATCACTTATCGAAAACACAGCCATTTTGGATCAGGAACTCTACCCTCTAAATGCCAAGACTGTCTGAAAATGATCGGTGGAGGGCCATTGGGATGATTGAATCCGGAACCTCGCAGAGGGAAGTTGCTCATCGCCTGAATGTCCACCGAAACACCATTTGGAACTTATGGCAGCGTCATCAGCAGACAAGACATGTCAGAGACCGTCCTCGCAGCGGCCGTCCACGAGTAACCACTCCCAGACAGGACAACTGGATTCGAACAACCCATCTCCGAAATCGATTCCAACCTGCAACCATAACTGCAAGAACGATACCTGGTTTGAGGCGACTGTCTGCACAGACAATCCGTAGCGGTCTCCGTCATTTTGGCATTGTCCCACGTCGGCCAGCAAGACGTCCAATACTCACAGTACAACACCGACGACTGCGTCTACAGTGGGCACAACAACATCGACAGTGGATCCAACGTCAGTGGGATCTTGTACTCTTCACTGATGAATCAAGATTCATGCTTAACCGATGTGATGGTCGTTTACGTGTATACCGTCGACGTGGAGAACGTTATGCCAACAACTGTGTTCAGGAATTTGATCGTTTTGGAGGTGGTAGTGTCATGATTTGGGGAGGGATCACGGCTAGAAACAGAACAGATTTGCTTGTTATTGATGGAAATCTGACAGGTCAAAGATATCGCGATGAAGTGCTACGGCCATTGGTGGTACCGTTTTTGATGCAACATGGTCCCGGAATAACGCTGCAACATGATAACGCCAGACCACACGTTGCAAGGATTGTACAGCAGTATCTGATGCAACAACATGTCAATGTCCTGCCATGGCCAGCCAGATCCCCAGACATGTCCCCAATCGAGCATCTTTGGGACGAGATGGATCGACGTTTGCGGCGGTTGGATAACCCGCCAGCTACACTCCAGGAATTGCGACAACGTCTACGTCAGATTTGGAATGACATCCCACAGCAATTTCTGGCACATCTGATTCGGTCCATGCGCCGGAGATGCGTTGCTTGCATCATGGCACGAGGAAGTCACACCCAGTATTGAAGTGTGAAGATCACAATTGGTTAGACGTCAGACAAGTGCTTCATGACGCATGAAAACGACATTTTTCGTTTTGAGTGACGTTGGCACTGAAAAGTCAGTGTTTCTCCTGTTAAATAAACATATTGATTGCATTGAGATCTTTGCGTGTCATTTATAACATACAGTTGTTAGAAACACCTTGGTGGTGCAGCTTGGACACATCCTCAGTGATGAACCCAGGGTCACAGAGTGTTTCGGGTCTAAGATCATCAGACACTCTCACCTGGGCGACCCAGCCGGGGCTGATCAGACCCCGACTTGTGTCCAAGCAGCGCACTAAACCATGTTTCGCCCCTTTTTATCCACAGCCACCTGGAGGCTTTCTCAGCTGCCTCGCTGATGGTTTTGGTGGCTTTCCTCTCTTGAGCCCCCCTGATTCCAAGGAGCCTGAATGTTCGGTGCAGGCTCTGTCCTGGAAACCCTCTGCAGCCAACTTCAATTGGTTCACAGCGGGCCCTCCACCCATTTAGCCTGCAGTCTTCCACCAGTTCCAGGTATTTTGCCTTCTTTCGCTCGTAAGCTACCTCGATTCGGTCTTCCCAGGGGATTGTAAGTTCCAGTAGCACCACTTGTTTTGTGCTGTCAGATGTTAGGACCATGTCTGGCCTGAGCGTTGTGCTGGTGATGTGCTCTGGAAACTTCAATAGCCTCCCCAGGTCCACCTTCAGCTGCCAGTCACCTGCTGTGGCTAAAAGACCACCCGGGACCTTTGGCTGTGACGGAGATTTCTCTCCTGCCCTGACAAAGGCGATGTTTGGCCTTGCTGAAGGCTGATGCTTACTTCGCTGAATTCCAGCACAGATGGTGTCAGCTACTGCCTTCAGCACCTGATCATGACGCCACCTATACCTCCCCTCTCCCAGTGCTTTCGAGCAGCAGCTTAGGATGTGCTCCAGTGATCCTCTTGCAGGGCACAGTGGACATGATGCTGTTTCTGCCAGGCCCCAGCAGTGCAGATTGGATGGACTCGGGAGGACATCATACACTGACTGGATCAGGAACTTGAGTCTTGCTGGCTCTGATCTCTAAAGTTCTGACCAGGTGATTTTCCGAGTCAGTGCATGGTCCCAATTAGTCCATGCCCCTTGCTGGCGCATGGCCACAATCCTGCTGCGCCGTTCTTCCTCCACCTCTGCTCGGATCTCCCCTTGGATCAACTGCCGTCTGTCCCTCCCCTGGGCTCTGTCATAACGTGGTGCTTTATGACAGCCAAGTCCTGCACGCCCAACCGCCACAGAGCCTACTAGCACCCCATGCCGCAACCTTGCCTCTGCCAGCTGGACTGCCTCCTGTGCTCGCCATTTCCTCCCGGTCCTGACTTCTATGCCTGCAGAGGAGACTCTGGTGTCGAATGAGTCTCTGTACAGTAACACCTCCCTGGCTCTTGTTACTTTGAATTCCTCTGTCAGGCCTGAGAATGGGAGCTGCAGCTTGTTGGTGTGCCCATACAGGGCAATGCAGCTCAGGCTCTTCGGCAAGCCCAGCCACCTGCGCAGGAAGTGGCTGATGTTCCGCTCCAAGGTCTCCACCGTATTGGTATTGGGACCTAGTACATCAACAATGGCCACAAAAGCCTTGGCAGGATGCCATGCTGATATATCCAGGCTTTAAACTTCCCTGGAAGGCCCGATCTGTCCACCGCAGCAAGCCAGGTCTTCAGCTCTGTATGCATAGCCTGGATTGCTGCTGTGTCTTTCAGAGTGGCGTCGAAGACCTTCCCCAAGCTCTTCACTGGTTTCTCTGTTAATGATGGAATTTGAATTCCATTCATGTGGAAGCGGAACTTTTCCTCTACTTTCCCCTTCCTCAACACAAGGGCCCGGCATTTGGCTGGCTTGAATGTCATTCTCGCCCAGGATGTTAGCCGTTCCAGACCTTTGAGGAGCCAGCGGCACCCTGGCACTGATGTTCCTGTGACCGTTAGGTCGTCCATAAAGGCTCTGATTGGCGGTTGGCGAATACCAGACTTGGAGAGAGGTCCTCTGCATTCCACTTCTGCTGCCTTGACAAGCATGGTCATCGCCAGAGCAAACAGTGTCACTGATATTGTACAACCAGTGACAATGCCTTTCTCTAGCCGATGCCATGCCGATGTTGTTGATCCAGATGTAAATCTCATTCTAAAACTGCTGTAATAGTCCTGAATGAGATCTGTGACTTTCGGAGGGACATGGTGGACAGTCAAGGCTTTCGTCACCAGCTTGTGAGGGATTGATCCGTAGGCATTCGCCAGGTCGAGCCAGATAACTGACAAATCTCCGCGGTTTTCTCTTGCCTCTCGGATCAGCTGGGTAACCACTCCTGTGTGTTCAATGCAGCCTGGGAAACCTGGAACTCCCCCTTTCTGCACACTGGTATCGATGTAGGAATTTCTCAGGAGGAAATCAGTCATGCGGTTGGCAAGAATCTTGAAAAAGATCTTGCCCTCTACGCTGAGCAGTGAGATGGTACGGAACTGTGAGATGTCACTTGCGTTTTCCTCCTTTGGTATCCAGACACCTTCAGCATGCCTCCACTGCTTGGCTACCCTGCCTCTTCGCCATACTACCCTGATGATTCTCCACAGCCTCCGCAGAAGTCTCGGGCAGTGCTTGTACACTTCGTACAGCACGCCACTCGGCCCTGGCGCTGCACTGGTCCGCGCAACCCTGACTGTGTTTCTGACTTCTGCAAGTGTTGGCTCTTTGATGTTGAATTGGCTGGAGGGTAGAGGCGGTGTAATCAGCTCTCTACAGGGGCCAAGTTCTTCCTCTCTTCGCCTGTCGCTGTAGGTTTCAGAGAGATGGCGGTTGATGTTGTCCTCTGTGCACATGAGGGTTCCACTCCGTTTCTGCCCTAACAGCTTCTTCGTAAACCCAAAAGGGTTAGCTATGAAGGCAGTGTGCTTGCGAGCCCTTTCTCTACCTTTCCTCCTGTGCCACTCGGCGCGACGTAGCGAGATGAGCCTCTTCCTAATTATGTCTCGGAGCTCTGCCAGTGCGGGCCTCTCTTCCTCGCTTGCCTTCTTGAATCGCTGTTTAAGGGTCTTCAGGTCTTTCCTGAGTGCTGAGATCTTATTTTCCCTCCGGTTTGGTCTAGCTGTGGTCTTGACCTTTGGCTGTTTGATACCAAATTGCTCAGCACCGATGCAGATGATGAAGGTGCACATCGTCTGGAGCTGCTGGTCCACTCCCCCCTTTGATGATGCTTCTAGTGAAGTGTCCACATCTTCATCGAACTGGCGCCACTCAGTCACCTTGTGTGCAGCTGGCCACACGACCCTGCGATGTTCGGATGCAGTACTGGGTGCAGCACACTGAGCTTGGAGGTTCTGGACACTGTGGTTTGACTCCGGGTCCGGCTCCTCCTCCGTCTCACCAGGGGCAATGCTCTGCACTGCCTCTGCGCGTTGCTCAGCTTGCTTCCTTCTCGTGCAGCCCATCTTTGTCTGATGGATCTTTAGACCTTTCAGGTTCTTTCAGGTTCTTGCAGCTCTTGCCACACATACAGGTTACTCTCGTTGTCGATAATCCATTGCTCATGTTCTTTGCCAGAAAATCCGTCCGTGTGGGGTGCTCATCCTCCCCCCCTCTCGGGCACCCCTGGGGATATCTTTCAATAGGGCTTTCCGTAGCTTACTTGGGTGCTCCCTCGCGGGAGCTGCAGCTTGGGGTGCTAACCCTCACTGCCCTGGATGCCGTCTCTCCGAGCTGTCCACTGTCTCTCCAGTCGTCACTACACTGTTCGTAGTTGTCATCCAGCCTTTCCTGGAGGTCACTGGCTAAGCCAGACGTATATAGTTGTAAGAAACACCTTGGTGGTGCAGCTTGGACACATCCTCAGTGATGAACCCAGGGTCACAGAGTGTTTCGGGTCTAAGATCATCAGACACTCTGACCTGGGCGACCCAGCCGGGGCTGATCAGACCCCGATTTGTGTCCAAGCAGCGCACTAAACCATGTTTCGCCCCTATTTATCCACAGCCACCTGGAGGCTTTCTCAGCTGCCTCGCTGATGGTTTTGGTGGCTTTCCTCTCTTGAGCCCCCCTGATTCCAAGGAGCCTGAATGTTCGGTGCAGGCTCTGTCCTGGAAACCCTCTGCAGCCAACTTCAATTGGTTCACAGCGGGCCCTCCACCCATTTAGCCTGCAGTCTTCCACCAGTTCCAGGTATTTTGCCTTCTTTCGCTCGTAAGCTACCTCGATCCGGTCTTCCCAGGGGATTGTAAGTTCCAGTAGCACCACTTGTTTTGTGCTGTCAGATGTTAGGACCATGTCTGGCCTGAGCGTTGTGCTGGTGATGTGCTCTGGAAACTTCAATAGCCTCCCCAGGTCCACCTTCAGCTGCCAGTCATATACACATAAATGGTGTCACAGAAACTTTTGTTGCTGAGTATAATTCCCATTGACCTTGTCCTTATCTCACTTAAATCCTGTAAATATAACTGAACACTTCAAGGCCAGTTTTGCGAGCCTTGTTTCTATAAATTGCGTCTTTTTCAGCGGCGTAATGCGTGCAGAATACAACCGAGCCTGCTGATATGCATAGGCGTGTATGCTCTGTGTTTGTCCAATCAATATGTTTCACTTACTGTAGAAGGTTTAACCCTCCTATAATCCTCAAATATTACTAACACGTTTTACCCTTGGGGTCAATTTGACCCCGGGGATATTTGCCTCCAAAAAATGATTTACATAAAATTGTTGACCAAGTTTTTGTGTCAGGCACTTTGTTTATTTGTTGAATACATAAATAACCCCTTGATAATGAAACTTATCAGTGAGTTGACCTGTCCTCTAGTGCCACCATCAGGCCAAACTTTTAAATTAGAATTTTTGTAACTTGAAAAGTTTTAATACAAATCTTCTCAAATTTACTGACAACATTATTGACCACAAGAGGATGAAGTCTGTTGGTTTTAGTGATGATATCACCTTACCTGTTGCACCAGCATCAGGTCAAACCTTCAGTTTTAGAGTTAATGTATCTTGAAAATCATTCATCGAAATCTAGGGTGCACATTCATGACTGTCACAGAATGAACTATATTGATTGATATTGGTGACCCCCCCACCCCCTTTTCCTCTCATAAACATATTTATTCACTTTTTAATCTTTTTTTAATATATAATATTAGCAGCGCTAAGTCTACCCTGCTGTTGAGGTGGAGAAAGGGACCATATTATCTTCCCATTTTTGGGAAGGGATCATGTTTGGTAGTTGAGAGACAACAGGAGGGTCAACACTCTCATTCTCATCAGATGTGAATACCTCAAAATCAGGGTCCTCCTCAACACAATCCTCTGTCTCAGACACATTCTCTTCTATGTCACTTTCACTGTCAAAGAGCTGTTCCAAAACTTCATGGACAGTAAACCTTTTCCCAGAGGACATTTTCAAGTGAGAAAGCCTGCAGATTGCAGTATACACAGACCACAATGAGAAATGATTTGGATAGAGGGCTGCCATGCAAGCTTTTAAATGTTTGCTCCTCCCTTATTTTCCTATGAACTACCAATGTCTTTGCAGGAATACCCACCCTCCACAGCGCGGGAAAGAAAAGTTCTACTTCGGCAGGTGTGAGTACAGTAGGTCTCACACACACACACACACACACACACACCTTCATGCCCATGGTGCAGGATAGTTTTCATGAGAATATTGTTTCCCCCTCCCCCATGTCACGTTGGCACAGGTGGTTAGCACTACTGCCTCACAGCAAGAAGGTCATGGGTTCAACTCCGACCTGGGGCCTTTCTGTGTGGAGTTTGAATGTTCAATAAAGTATATCTTATTGTAAAACCCCAACAAAGCAACGCCAACGACGGACATTGCCCGGGGTGAAGGCCTCACGTGTTCTCTTTGTCTAACTTTAATTAGAGCATTCTTCTGGCTGGTGTGAATCACAATATAATGGATATTTTTCACCGTCTGAGGACGGGGCATGAAAACGAAATAGTTACGATTAATCTGACTCTATATAACAAGTGGAATACAAAATTTAGCTATACCCTCGTTAAAAATCTGACTCCAAATTAGAATTAGAATTGATAATTTAGGGCAGACCTGCGTGGATTTTGAGGCAAATCTGCCATCAGATGCGGCAGCGCAAACCATTATTGCTCAGTAAATGCGTCCCCAGGCTTAATTAAACGCAACTGTCCTGGAATCAATTCGACAATACTTCCATTGGTTAAACGAGACTATCTTGCTAGCGGCATCTAGGCATAAAAACAGCACTGAGCTTGAAACGTAACAAGAACCCATATTTGCATAAAACTTATTACACAATATAAATTAAGGGGTAGGACATAATCCCAATCTAACTTAGAAGTATCGTCACCTACACATGTCTTAGTAGGAATTTCCCTTTAGATCCCGGATCGCAACAAGGCTAGAATACACAAGTGTTACAAATCAAGGAAAATCACGCAAGCTGCAAAAGGAATAACAATAATTTATTCACCAGGTAGGCACAACTTGAATCAAACAAATCAATGCTAAGCCAATTACCAGTTACATAGAATTTAGAATGATTTAGAATATTTTCATACCTGGAAAAGATGAATGGCCAAGCGGAGCTAAAGTCGCCCCACGTGGTCGAGGAGAACTCAAATTCCCCTTCGCTCCGGAACAAGGCGGCATGTGACTTCTCCCACTTACCTAAGCGCGTCAGACGTTGACAGAGAAGAGACAAGAAAAGAAGAAACCCAGCGCCCCCTTAGGATCTCGTACCTTTAAAGATTCCAAACCACCCCTCCGAACAAGGTAGAGGAAGGGGTGGCTAATTCAGAGTTTTACTGGCCTAGGTGATAAGATTAATTCGCATAGAGAGGAGACTAGGTAGTCGTCCGAATGAATCTTATAAACAAGATGAACCATAATTCCAAGGGAAATGAAACATGTTCCATTCAACTCCTTGGACTCCCCCGAGAATAAAGAGACCAAACATGATATGAATATGTGCTAATATGATGCAGTTGTCATGGAAAAGCCTTAAAATGGAATATTATAGCCCAATAGTGTGATAAATATATATGAGGTTCCTTTCTAGGATATTGAACGTAAACATAATATGAATTTGACAGAGATTTAGATTGTTTTAAGCCGATTAATGTAGCTGGGGTTAAACTTCAATGGGGACTGTGATACAACTTTGAGGAACACTGGGCAGCCTGGACGTAGTGGCTCCGGCTTCCTGGTGTGAACAGAGCAAAAGATGCCACTCTCACCGGCAGGCTGTAGGATTATAAAAGTTAACTGCTCGCTCTGGATTGTGTCAGATCACCCAAACATTCAGATTTTATCTGCGTAATGGGCACGTGTTCCAACAATATGATCTTTGACATATATTGTGAGCCAAATCAAATATTCAGGTTCTACATTATCTTTAAAATGGAAAATTATGGTCCCTCTGCTCACTTCAACAACATGGTAGACGTGCTGCTAAGAGTGTCCCAGACACACAGTCAGCCATGTTGAAGACATAGAGTCATTATTCGAGCTCCTCATATAACCATCATTTGAAAATATTGTACTTGAGATGATAATTTTAGAGGGAAAGCATGTGTAGTTAGAAAGACTTGGATGTGAACAACTCGCAAGCCAACACTGGCTTCCTCATTGCAGGGGTTCAGTCATTATTCAAGCTCCTCATATAACCATCATTTGAAAATATTGTACTTGAGATGATAATCTTAGAGGGAAAGCATGTGTAGTTAGAAAGACTTGGATGTGAACTACTCGCAAGCCAACACTGGCTTCCTCATGCAGGGGTTCACAAGGCAATTTGTTTCCCACATGCCCACACCACGAGAAGTATCAAAGTTCTTGAGGGAATAGTTTTCTCTACCCCCCTGTCTCAAATGTATCAACTCTGTACCTGCAGGTGTGAAGATATGAGGTCACACACACAGACAGACAAGTTTTACACAGCTAAAACAGCTTGGAGTCAAAATGACCCCAAAGGAACACCAATGCGTGCAATATGTGTTCAGCACATTGAAAAGATATCATCATGATAATTTTATGCTTAATCAGTTGTCCCCATCAAATTAGGAAAAGTCATGAAATATGAAGCAAAAAAAAAGTCAACTATTATTTTTTGAATGATAAACATTGAATTGGGTCAAATTGACTCCAAGGATAATAGGAGGGTTAAACACTCAGGAATTGGATAACAAAAACGAGCCAATCAATACATTGTTACCAGGAAAGTTTCACGAGGGCGTGAACTATAACTGTGCAGTTACGCAGAGGAGCCTGAGTGATTGATTGAGTGATTGGCTATCGACACCAATACTTGGGTGGATATAAGGAAGCGGTGAATTTGTCGATGAAGGAATCTACACGTAAATCCACAGTAGGGAACTATGCATTTTTTGAAAGAGATGACTGTCATTGACAGTAGAATGTGAGAGAGTCAATACCATGTTGAATTTTTTACTTCAGGAAAAAAATTTTTCTGAATCACTAATTGGAATACCGTTGGCTCACTGTAGCTAAAGTGGTACAGGACAATGATTTTTGCTGTCACAATTGATCATTTTTAAAACTGCTGGATCGATACTATGGGCAAGGATATTGACCAGTTTGCACATCAGGCTTAGCTGAGGAGTTTAATTCATGCAACTCGTTCGAACCCGGCTTGCTTGTGAATATTCAATAACTGATCCAGGGGTGCTATCTAGTGGTCGAGTACAGTAAATGCATGCTTAAATTTGCAGTTCCATAGAAGCAAGCGTATACATCTGCAGAAAGGGGTTAAGGAGTTAGTGATGGTTTTAGTTAGGCTTTTCTGTATTCAAATCCCATTCATTCAGCTGATTTCTCAGTTCTGTCACAAACATTCACTCCTGTTTCCAGCTATTTATTTTTCATTTGTCTTTTTGTGCATTTTCCATTTTCAAGGTACAACCCCAATTCCGAAATAGTTGGGATGAAGGGTAAATTGTGAATAAAATCAAAATGCAGTGACTTTCAGATCAAATGAAATAATATGTTATTTGTAATAAAACATAGATAACATTTCAGATGTTGAAACTGAGACATTTAACATTTTTATCCTCAAAATTAGCTTATTTCAAATTTTCTGGCTGCAACAGGTCTTAAAAACATTGGGTCACAGGCTAAAAAAGGCTGAAAAAACAATTAAAACAATTAATATATAAGATAATCAGCTGAAAGAACATTTAGCAAGTCATTAAGTTAACTGGCAGGTGTGTAACATGACTG
The DNA here is from genome assembly GCA_029721435.1 of Gymnothorax reevesii. NCBI lineage: Eukaryota > Metazoa > Chordata > Actinopteri > Anguilliformes > Muraenidae > Gymnothorax > Gymnothorax reevesii. Next base: position 97,678,994 of record CM056575.1, read on the forward strand.
GCTATAAAAGGGATGTCTTAGAGAGGCTGAGTCTCTTAGAAGTAAAGTTGGCCAGAGGCTCCCCAACCTGTGAAGGCTTGTGTAAAAAAACAGTGCATAACATCATCAAAAGATTCAGAGAAACTGGAAAAATCGCTGGGTGTAAGGGACAAGGCTGAAGACCTTTACTGGATGCCCGTGATCTTCGGGCCTTCAGACACTACTGCATCACTCACCAGCATGAATCTGTCTTTTACATTACTAAATGGGCCCAGGAATACTTCAAGAAACCACTGTCTGTATGCACAGTCTGTCATCCACAGATGACACCTAAAACTCCATCATGCAATAAAGAAGTCATTGTTGAGCAAGTTCCAGAAGCGCTGCCGAGTTCTGTGGGCCAAGGCTCATTTAAAATGGACTGTAGCAAAGTCTCCTGTGGTTAGACAAGTCCAAATTTGGCATTCTTGTTGGAAATCATGAGCCTTGTGTCCTGTGGGCTAAAGAGGAGAAAGACCACCCCTCTTGTCATCAGCGTTCAGTTCAAAAGCCAGCATCTCTGATGGTATGGGGAAGCATTAGTGCGTATGGTGTGGGACACTTGCATGTTTTAAAAAGCACCATGAATGATGAAAGGTATATGAAGGTTTTAGAGCAACATGTGCTCCCCTCTAAACGACATCTATTCCAGGGAAGGCCTTGTGTATTGCAGCAGGACAATGCAAAACCACACACTGTAGCTATTACAATAGCATGGCTTCTTAGTAGAAGAGCCTTTGTGCTGAACTGGCCTGCCTGCAGTCCTGATCTTTCACCGATTGAGAACATTTGGCACATCATTGAAGTAAAAGTCCATCAAAGGAGACCCAGAACTCTCCAGCAGCTGGAAGCCTGTATTAAACAAGAGTGGTATCAAATTCCAATGTTTAAACTCAAGAAACCTGTCTCCTCAATGCCCAGATGCCTACACTCTGTGTTTTAAAAGAAGAGTGGAGGCTACACCATGGTAAACAGTCCCAACTTTTTTGAGAACTGTAGCAGCCATCAATTTGTGGATAAAATTGTAAATTTTCTCAGTTTCAACATTTGCTGTGTTATGTCTGCTCTGTTGTGAATAAAATACTGGCTGGTGTGATTTGAAAACCATTCTGTTTTGATTTTATTCTCAATTTACACTTTGTCCTAACTATTTCAGATTTGGGGTTGTATTTTGCTTAGAGTTTTCTGTCCTGAGGCTTTGATGACTTCCATGGTCTATCAGCTTGATTTGAAGGTTTTTTACAACCTTCCCATTTTGTTTATACTTGCTACAAATTTTAGGCACAGCTGACTGGGAACAACCAACATTGTTTGTCACTTTCCATGTTGAATCTCCTTCTTGGAGCAGTTTTATAATCCTTTCCATGGTTTCAAGATCCAGCTCTCTTGTTGGTGCTATCCTCTCATTTAACCAAATCCAACACCTCATAAAAGTCAGCAAGCCTTCTTTTTTACTGCAGACTAATTTGCATGCTCAGATTTGTACTGGTATTTCTATTAAAAAAAATAAAAGTGTTAGAAGTGGCGTTACATTTGCATACAGTACCTCCATGTGACCTCACATAACTGAATGCAGAATTTCACATTTGGAAACTTTTTGGCAACGTCCTTTTTTCAGCTGTACCTTGCATCTCTGTCTCAGATCTGGCGAATAAGAGAAAGAAGTGAGTGAAGCGAATAGACACTAGCAAAATAACAAGTGCCCTCAGTTTGTCTGCAAAAGTTTTTATTTTTCATTGCCACACGGAGATGACTCCCACAGTCAAGTCACATCTTATGTTATCACAATTAAATTAGCCTGCACAGAGGAACATAAAAAAATAAATAAATAAATGATACATTTTAAAAATGTAATATAATCTCAGCTCTCTCTCACATACATCCACACACATATAAACACATGCACACACACAAACACACACGCACACACACACCTCTTTCTTAGTCTCCTTCCCTCTTTGCCGCAGTTATTACAAACCATATTTGATCCCCCTTGTGCAATGAATTCTTATTTTACTTTGTATATGTACTTTATGGGTGTTTGTGTGTCTGTTCTGTTCACTTACTCTGTAATGGCTTTTTGAGAACAAAAAAATATGCAGCCCATCAAAAAAGAAAGCCACTGTTTGAATTTGAATAAGCAAAAACTCAAAACCTATGATTTAATCATTGTTGCAGAGAGGAATATGTTTCAGCTGGGAATAATTGTTTAAATTCTGACTGATTCAGTACATAATGTTTCATTTCTTTAAAAACCATCCCATTGAGCAAGCGACATCTGTTGATATACAAAACAGGTTGATATCAAGTCCATTGGACCAAGCCTAAATCGAGACATCCAGGTGACTGCCAGAATTAGTTGATTAATGAAATTCAGAAAAGATGTCAAGCCAGGCCTAATTCAGGCAATCTGGACAACCAGATTTAGTTGACCATAGATGTTTTAACAAGCCACAATATGGATGTCCAGGTGACAGCCAAAAATGACATTCAGAAAGTCCTGCCAGAAGTCCAGCCAGCTCTAATTCTGCACGTCTACAGACAAACAGAAGTAGTTGAAAATATATGTCCGAACAAACCCCTAATTCAAGACGTCCCCAAATGGACAACCTGAATTAGTTGAAAATAGATGTTACAACAAGAAGCCACAAATGGATGTCCAGTGGCATCCAGAATTAATTGGCAAATGATTTTGAGAACAGACATCCAGCCAGACCGAATTCTGGACATCTACGAACAAACAGAATTTGTTGAAAATAGACGTTCCGGCAGCCTACAATATGGATATCCAGTGATGGTCCGAAGTAATAGATAAATGTCATTGAGAAAAGACTTTTAGCCTGGCCAACTTTTGAACATCTAACGACAGACAGAGCTTTTTGAAAGTAGACATTCCAACAGGCCAATCTTGACATCCAGTGATGTCCAGAATCAGTCTGTGAATAACATAGAAGAGACGTTCAGCCAGGCTACAATATGAACTTCCTCTGACCATTGTAAGTATGCTAGCTGTAGCCCCCGGACGAAGTCGGGTGGCTACTATGGATTCATGCTTGTCGCCCCCGCCTCTGCCACTGCCGCTGTCACCGCGTCTATAGACACTTCTGGTGGACAGGCTGTATTTTTTGACTGATTACTTTCATAATTGGTATGGAGATGTGTTATACTTCACTCATGACACGTATCGATTTTGGTTGCCATGGCAACAGTATTGGCCGAATGATGTGCTACAAAGGGGAGAAGTGGGCTTTTGGGGGCAACATTCATGGGGTCGTGGCTGACCGGACTGTCGAGTTGATAAGTGACATTGAGAGCAAGGTCAGGAAAGCTCTGCAATGGGTAATCAACCTGCCCGGATCTATGGTCGCCATCTACAGAGCATCAATGATATTGGTGAAATGAGATGTCTGCACAGAGCACAAAGGATACTAAAACTACTACCCCAGCCACAGTCTATTCATCCTGCTGCCATCTGGAAAAAGATATAGAACTATCTGTTGCCGTACCACCAGACTAGAAAACAGCTTCATTCCTCAGGCTATGACTTCTCCATTCATCTTCCACACTCCACTTGATAAAATATTTAGTTCTGTTTTTGTTTTTCCCAATAAAGCAGGACAAAAAGGACTCAAACCCAGTTTTGTTTTGCAACCCTGGTTTTTGAAATGATAAATAATTGAACCTTGCACCTGGTCAAGTAACAAGTACTCAAGAATCCAGGATAATATCTCAAAGAAAACTACTTCTATCCAATATTGTTTTCATTGGATACCCATATGGAAAAGAAATAGTAAAAACTTAGTTTCCATCACCTATAGTAGTAAATCTTTATGTTTTATATGTATTGTGCATCTTATAAGGCTTATAAGTCTCATACTATGATAAACTCTTGAAAGTGGCCACTTTTGTATTCTTTTCATACAGGATAATAAAAAGAATTAAGTATGAATCAAGTAAAAATTATGTATGTGGTCTATAGGGGAATTGATTGAAAAATTATTTTACCCTACATGTTTCATATAATCTTAGTAGTTTTTAACTATATGTCTGTTTTAAAGACATATGCTTTTCATATATGAAAAGATACCATTATATATAGGTTTTCTGCATGTAAAGAGTATATAATTTGTAGGGAAATGATGCTTTCTTTATGTATTTTATATAAGTTTATTATATGTCATCTTTTGTAATTAAAATGACTAAATCAGTAGAAAAAACACATATGAATATGTACCATTACATACAAGTTTTTTGTATGTTATGGGATATGATGTCATCATAAACTATGTTTTCTTTATGATTTTCTATAAGAATTATTATATTTTAGCCTATGAAATTTACAATAGCAATACATAAAATACGTACTTTTTATGTATGAATTTATACAATTTCATAGTGTATATAGTAAAAAACATATGAATCACATACTGAAGTGACATGACTTAATTTGACCCTACACTGACTGCAATTGGAGCAAACTGAGTTAAAACTAGAATGGCACAGACTGCCTGGTCAGCATCCAGGACAATTAATTTTTAAATTTCATTCCAGTTACATAAATGCAATCAGTAAATGCAGTTTTTCAATATCTGTAATCCTGAAAATATGGCTGTTAGACGAACCTTTTAATTTAACAGACTTTATTAGCAGCGAACAATTGTTACAGTGAAATAATGCTAATTTTCAGTCAGAGTATGTAAATTTCACAGATTTTTCAACCCTATTTCTTTACAGTTAACAAAACTGAGATTTTACCTGTACCTCTACTGTGGAAATTCTACTATTCTACTACTGTATGAACATGGGCAAAACTAAGCGGGGCCAAGACCCATTCACTTATAACAATTTCCCCATAATAAGTAAAGCCAATCAGTGTGACATCATAACAATAAAAGATTTTACTTCCAGGTGGATAATGTTGATTGAGTTGCAGCAGCACAACTGTATTTTCTGTGTTATTTATCCAAAGTTAAGGGGTTAGGTTTTTAAGCTCTTGTGATTATTATATGTCAAAACCCAGTTTTTTTTTTTTAAATTCATCTTGAGCTTTCCATGTAATTTTATTGTAAAATGATGTTTTTTTTATTTGCATGTCTTATATATGTGGGACCTCACATAAGTCTTGTAAGTGTTTTCTATAATACTTGTAAGATTTTAGTTTCACTGATGGTTGTCCAATAAGTTTGACATTATACACATCTGCTGAGGATATTGTATGTGGAATTACTACCAAATATTGTTCTAATAAGTTCCCAAATCATACAAGTTTCATATTGTATAATTCTACTAAGGATTTTATATCTGGTTTGACAGTCTAATGCGTAACTTACAAGTTTCAGATAAAAGAGATAAAAACTTCATAAAATTTATCTATATCTTTTCCATATGGGAAACAACCAGTAAGAGCATTATGACATTAATTTTAAAAATAATTTTCAATAAAAAAGGATAAGACAAGACAACAGCCACAGTCTGTCCACCCTGCTGCCACCTCAATTTGGCAAAAATGTGACTCAGGAAATTATATGAGGCTAACAATATTCTATTATAACAATAAGCAAAGTTCAGAGTGAGAACATGAACTACATTGATAAATCATTTCCCCAGAGTTCTCCTCTTTAATCCAATGGAACTGATCGGTAAATTGAAAAAATATTCTTTAAGTATGTCTCAAATACAGATTATGTTGCCCTGCCAGAGGAGTAAGTTGGCATATCTACTGTTTGCTAGCGTATAAATACTGTAATTATTCAATGTGAAATTCAGGGCTGAGAAAAGTTCATTTGGCACCCACAATTTTCAGACCCCGTCTGGCCACCCCTTTGAAAATCTTCTGGGGACGCCACAGATTTCATCATCAAAATGTAAAACACAGGCTAACTTAGAAGTTTGTAACACCATCAAACTGATCAATAAGTGTTTTTACACATGGAATAGCAAGGCAGGTAACCACTTACCAAACACAGATTTGAAATATTCCATCTCATTAAATATAAGTATTTTTTGACTATAAATAGTAAGACATGCATTCAAATATACTGTCTTATTCTGTGTAATTTTTTGGACTACAATTAGTAGTATGATAATTTTCCATCAACAATTGTTTTAAATAATAATGTGAGGTTTTACGAAATGGACCACACGCGAGAACCAGTAAAATACAAAAAGGAGGCTTTATTTCTGAAGGGGGAAGCCCCCCAACAGAGCTGGCAACAGTAAAGAGTCCACAATCCAAAATCAGAATCCAATGGGCAAAATCCAGAATCATAACCAGGGCACCAATCGCAAAAATCAAGGTCAGACAAAAAAGGTTCAAAACATAAGAAGACGGCGAAGTACAGGAAGGCAAAAATCGAATGTCTAGGATGGTCCAGTCAGAAAGATAATTACGATGGGTACAAGGCGAAATGAACGTGGCACAGGTAAGCATGAGAGAACGATCTGACAAAGCAGTGCAGTGAAGAGACATCTAATATACGTTTCAGGGAGGTCACATTATAACAGAACACAGGTGGAAGCGGTGAGACTGATTACAAGGGAGCAACGCATTTGGAAGAACCTAACCACATGAAATTGGCAGAAGCCAAAACGCGGACAAGGATCACGGGATAAACCTACAGATAATGACACAGCTCCGGTCAGGGATTTCTACCTTGCACAGATACTAAGAGAAAGGAAAGCCTAAGAGGGTGTGGAGATTCCACTGAAATCCAGCAGCGAAGATTAGGGAGAGACAAGAGGCGGAGACTAGAATAGGCCGAGTGCTGAGAGCGTGTTAATCAATTAGTAAGTGCAGCTATACAATCCCGAGTGCTCGTTAGTAAGTTAGCCTTATATACAATGTTAGTCTTGGTTAGTAAATTAACAAAAACAACAAACTGTTAGTATGTGTTAGTAATATAGAAAAAGCAAGGGGAAGGAAGTAAACGAGATGGGGAAGGAAGATTGAACCAGAAACCATTAAATCACTTGAAGGAGTGGCACGGATTACTGGGGCTGAGAGCAAAGACAAGACCAAGGACCAGACAGGGGGAGACAAAGTGCAATGCATGGAAAAATCAAAACATGGACTGGAATAAAACTATGGCTATAAGTAAAACATGGAAAATCGAAATTAAGACAATGCATGAATGAAAAGCAACCAAATACACAATACATAATTCTAAAGAATCGTCAGACATGGCAAGGAATCAAAATACACATAAGGCAGTCAGACCTGGGAAAGCAAGGCAAGGCAGAACCATAATCACAACAAATATATACGGACATATCACAAATATATGTGGTCAAAAGCTAAATATACAACTTTACTATTTGAAAACAACAAGAAAGGAATGTTGATACTGCCTTTTCTGCACTGCTTTTAATTAGTTGATTTAGTTGCAGAACTCACTCGATTAAGGCACTGCATTGGAGTGCAGAAATGACTATTACATTGCGAGTTCGAGCCCCGGTCGTACCAACCGGCAGTGGTCGGCAGCTTTTTCAGCGCACAATTGGCTATAGCGCTACAGGGTTTCAAATTGGGAAGGGACTGTCGGAAATGGGAAATAAAATAAAAATAGCTTTGTTCGTTGCTCAAGCGGTTCCTGTTGGCCAGACGGTTGTTGTCAGGAAGACTCTAAGCCTGGTCATGTCCGGGTATCCTCCGCCCTCGTTCTGAACTTGCGAAGATTCAACCAATGAGTGTAATAAGAAGCGGTGGCTGACAGGCATGTGCTTTGGAGGAGTGCCGTGAACTGTCTTCACTCTCCTGAATTGGCAACAAGGGGTTGCAAATGAGCAAGCCTTGTACGTAGTTCACCAATTGGGCATTCCAGATTCGGGTGGGATTGGAGATACCAAATTAAAAAAAATAATAATACCCAGAGGGATAGACAATCATGAGAAAGGTTTTTTTTTTTTCTTTAATTTCAAAACCATTTCTAAATAGTGAAAATGTTCAAAATTACTTTAGCACTCAATCATTGGCCCATGGTGTATTTCCCCCCTAATGTGATGTCTTGCAAATCTTACCAGGACTCAAATGTAAATAAATGTTGTTTTTCAATTCCATTTCTATGCCTTCACTGAGTAAAGTTTTACAAAAGTACCTCAGTATTAGCACCATATAAAATAAGTCAATATTGCAATTAAATCATTATCATGAAGTGGTTTTATTCCCCAAGTGTCATGATTTAGACCCCGCCGGCAGAAGGAATGAAGCCAGCGGGCAGAGGGACCATGTACCCAAAAGCAGGATTAGGGACCCAAACGCACAGGCTGAGTAAAAATATAAAAATCTTTTAATTTAAATTGCATTAAAACTCCAGAGGGGAGCAGCAGCACGAACAACCACAAACATAGGGCTCCAGGAACAGAACCAGAATACTGCTGCACCAAAGTAAGGTGCAGCCAACCCTTAAATACCAACACTTCACCTCCACCCCAACGAGCCACACCTGTTGCCCGTTAAGGTGGAGGCGAAGAATGCAGCAGGGGGAAGGGGCTGCAGGCCAACACCATGACACCAAGCTCCCATTTTGACATAAGGGTTAAATTCTGTCTATCTTTGCCATCTGAACAAGACATCTTGCATTCTGACAAACTAAATGCAAACTAAAGGCCACAGAGCAGGTCAAATGAAAAACAAAGTGCAATCTCCAACACCTTTCTGGGCTCATTACATTGTCTGTGGTACCTGCACACTTCAACATATGCTTAAAGGTAACCAATGTGTTCTTTTTTTTACAAAAAGTATTTAATAGATATGACTAAAACAAACGGGAAAAAATACATGTTTTCTCCGAGAACACTTGTAATCCCCCGAATATTGAATGTGAAAATAGTTTTTGCGACCCGCAAAAACTCCCTGTGCCATTTGAAATACCTCATTATTATTCACAAATATGCAAAAATAATGTCAAGCCAAAACGGATGTGCGCGATGGAAGCAGAAATGAAGACAAGTTGGCTAACCGAAAAATGCCGCGGCCAAAGAAATATCTGACTGATTCGACCCTGAAAAGTACTAGAAAAGGCCAGGAGGAAGATCAATTGGAGACCAGGATAAATATTAAAGGCCAAAGTGATCGCTGGCAAAATTTTTAAGCCAGGTTTAGAGATATTTCTGATGAAGACGTGGCCAAACTTTTGCTGGATACGTAAGCAAACTTGATGCCTGGTGCAAAATGCCCGATTTCCTAGCACATTCAGATAGTTAATGTACTTGACATCATCCCATATTTGTAACTACACATATTTAGTGGGCAAGCTGGAAGCTTGCACACTCGTGTTTTTCCTAATCTTTCTTTCTTTTTTCTTAATTTTCTAATCATAATTGAAAAAAAAAATCTGGGAACTTAGAGCGTAGAGACATCATGGCTAGAGTGACGAACATCAGCAAAACGGTCCAAGAGTTTTCTCTTAAACTTGCTCTAACTCCCAAAGTTTTCACTCCGCATAAATATTTTTATATCCAAGTTGTAGCAAAGGTTGTGCTGGTCACGAAAATGTAACTATGGAAGCAATTGGACAGTTTTGGCAGTATGAGCCGAAAAGCGACAGGACCGCTCACCGAAGCTCCATTAACTCCAATGTAAAATGCGACAAGAAAATGCAGGTTGCCAAGGCGAAACGCACAGTTTTCTAACTTGCCCTTGTCTCCATTTTTTGGCACTACGAACATAATTTTGGCATATGTTACTCAGCTGACTCTCCTCTTTCGTATGGTATCTCCATTCCCTAGATTGGACTTCGAGTTACAAGTCGCAATATGTTAGAAACGCCTGCGTTAAAATCTCCATTGGACTAAATGACTCTGCCGAACTCAAATATCTTAAACATGGATCATTTACGGTTTGATTCTGCCCTCTGCTGGCCTTTTTCCAGACCTCAACATTGTCATTTTTAAGGGAGAAGATGGATACAACTCTAAAAGAATAATTCTGCGTCAAACTCAGTGAAAGAATTTCCAGTTTAGTTGTTGGTACAGTCGCTAAAACCAGTGGCGGGCAGTGGACGGAAAACTGGGGGGGCCGAAAACATCCCTTGAAACAAATGAGATTAGTGACCTGATTTCAATCATTGTTCTTGGTCAACATGCTAGTTTCCCTTACATTGAAATGTTTAGGCGAGTGAATAATAAATTCTATAAAATGTTTAATTCACATGCCTTAATAGGCAACTCTTCACAAAAAAACCACTGTGGATTTTCCGCGTTAAATTTTGTCACATCCTAAGTAAGTCGTCAAACCTGTGCGTAATGATTGTGTAATTGAAAAAGATCGAAATGCGCTCTTTTTTGCATTCAACTGGTGTGTTTGATTTGATTTCTCGTCTTAACGAAGACAATTAGCTATACCTGAGAGGGGAGAGTTTAAGTGTCTTTTACCAGGGAAATTGACTGAAAACAGATCAAGATTAATAAGCAGTTTAAAGACATGTTTATTGCCCTCCTTGTTCTCTGTCCACCGCCCACCACTGTCCGAAACCAGCTTCAGGACGCAAAATCTTTGTGTCCTTCATTTGAAAGTGCGGTAGCCGTTTCCAATCCTGCCACTGATCTTTAATGTTTCCAGCTAGGATTGATAAAAATTATCTGTTCAGAGCATTCATATCTTCTAGAATAAGCTGACGCAATCTTGGTTGTTTTTACATTATAAGTGAAAGGCCAGTGATGAGAAAAAATTAAACTGTCTTGAGGCACTCCTTCAGAAGTCCAGCACAGGGACTGGCTGTTCACATATGAGTTTCTGTTGGTGTCTGGAACTCTAATGGGAAAAAAAAACATTTCGCCTCCAGCGAAAGCACATTGAGTGCGGGACAGAACGGTCTTTTTGCTGGGTGCGTCCAAGACAACACGTCACAGTATAAATGGCATAGCAGAAAAAACAATAGCTTGAGATTCCAGCATATAGCTACCAACTGTTTGCATTAGCTAAATATATTTATGATCATATCTAAAATAGGTGAAATATTGGTTTCCAAATAGAGTAAGTTAAGTACAAAGAAATGAAAGTGATGTCCCCAGTCGCTATTGGTTCGTCCCTTGATATGATTTTTTCCTCAGTGTTAAAATGGCTGGGTTCAAGGCTGGAGTAAGCACACTGTTATAAAGTCACACCTTTTTGCCAGTTAACTGGCACATTTATTGCCACTTATTTAACTGCAATATTATGATCAATTCATAACAGAGGTTCTGAGAATGTTAACTGTAAACCACAGTTACATGCGCGCAGGACTCAACTTACAGTTAAAATAACTAGGAGACAGTGCGTTAAATTAACTGATAAATGAAATCCATTGATAACAGCGCAGTAGCACCTAGTAGTTCAGCTTTCCATAAATGGATCAATGCCCTGATCTAACGTTATTTGCTAAATAATAATACTAAGAATAATAATAATAATAATAATAATAATTATTATTATTATTATTAGGCCTACTTTTTACATTATCGCTTCACTCTTGCAGGAACACGGGACCAATCACTTTACGGAAGATTCCATTGATAAATGATGGCACCCCAATTTACAGTGCTGCTTGTTGTTCTGGTCATCTTGCCTACCTAAGCTATAACGGAACCTAAAATAAATTGATGTAATGATTTATATATAAATATATGCCAGTTAATGACATTGGTCAAAATATTTATTGGGCATGATGATTCTGTAGCTGTAAACCTTTCTTTCTTTTGATCTAAAAGCAGTTCTGCCTCTTATTGAATGGAAAATTAATGAACTCGTTGGAAAAGCTGAAAACCGTGTAGCCTTTTATTTAGTGGGTTCTCTTTTTTTTTAGGAAGAGGCTATTCACCCTGCAGTGCTTTCGCGCGAAACTTCAAAGAGTGGGCGGATTACAAAATTAAATCACTTATTGGCCCAGCTGCTGAGAAAATGGCAGAACTGCTTCTCTTGTCAGCCCCACTGCGGGCCAGATAGCCAATGTCTTTCCCACAATTCACCCTGTAGCGGTGTGAATTGCCACTTCCTTTTTTTATGTTGCGCCCGAATAATTCCAATAATCTTCAGTAATATGTGTAAATATAATTTTGATGCAATTTGCGATAAATAGACCTCGTTCTCATGTAATATTTTTCTTATGGAGCACGTGTATAATTATGGCAATGTTTAAGTCGGCAACAGCAACAATTTCTGTCAAATAAACATATGAAGTAGGTTTGATGTGTCGTAACGTTGCATCTTGGGGAGGTCTTCCTAAATCAGTGCTTTCATACAACTTCATGTCAAAAAATCTGAACTATCCCTTTAAACAATACAATATCCCACTGTCATAAATAATTTTAATTTTAAGAAGCTTTAAACTCATTTCCAGCAGCTTTACCCTCACATTGTCAGCAATCCGAACTTCAAGTTATCGCCAGCTTCCAGCTTGCCCACGCAGTTTCCCCTGGAACTGCACTTTTCTGGTTACAGTAATGAATTTCTAATGCATAAAGTAACTTATTTGCTAGCAGTTGAATCTGACGAATGATTTGACATGACTTTTCATGCAAATCGCTCATGCATATTAAGTAGTAGGCACGTCGAAATGGTGGCGGTCCAGCAGCCGCAATGGCTGATGGTAACGGTCGAGTGATTGCTTTCCTTTGGAATTTATCCTTGTTCAGGGTCAAAGACAACATTGAAACTTACACACAAATCTTTTTATTGGAACAGCCTGGCAAATTATGCGAAAAAAAAAAGTTGAGGCTAAGGAACAAATTTGCTTTCGTAATGCCCTGCACTTACATAAAAGCCCATTTCTGAAGAAGTTGGGATGTTATAAAAAATTCAAGTCAATAAAAGAAATGCAAATGTCACAATAGTCAGAACCAAAGGAATCAAATGCATAATTCTCTTATCTAAAGCACTCCGGGGTCAAGAACTGGCAGTCAGGATTCATGCAGGACATTTTTAGCATAGTTCAATGACAGGAACAGGTTGACTTGCAGCAGTCAGGATTTCTGGTGTGCAAGCAGACTGAAGTCGGAATCCAAGACAGAGGCAAAATCAAAGATCAGTTCTGGGGTCACTGGAGCAGAGAGGAGTGGAATCTTGGGGCAAGACGAGGCAAACGCACAGAACTGAGGCAGGAACTACGAGCAAGGGAAACCAGAGGATAAGGAATAAATGCTAGAGAGCAGGCCAGTTAATATGAAGCAAAGCAAGACAATCTAGCAAAGAACAAAGCTGCAAGGGTTACTTACATTCAGGCACAATGAGTAAGACAAGGAACAGGGGGGGAGAAAAGGCCTGAGGAATGCATCGAGGGCAAACAAAGAAATGAGGTAAAACTCAATGAAATTCATTACCAGAGAGACATGGAGAACCCATGAAAATCCATAAAACTCAGTGAAACATAAATGGGCATTACTGTGTGGAGTTTGCATGTTCTCCCAATATTTGTATTGGTTTCTCACCACATGCCTGTTTGGCTAAGTGGAGACTCTAAATTGCCCATTTGTATGAATGGATTGTACAACCCCAATTCCAAAAAAGTTGGGATGCTGTGTAAATCGTAAATAAAAACAGAATGCAATGATTTGCAAACAGCATAAACCCACCATTTTATTCCCAATAGAACAAAGACAACATATCACACGTTGTGAGAGGGAGAGAGACATTTTACCATTTAATGAAAAATATTAGCTCATTTTGAATTTTATGGTGGCAATACACCTCAAAAAAGTTAAGAGAGGGGCAACAAAAGGCTGGAAAAGTAAGCGGTAGAAAAAAACAGCTAGAGGAGCATTTTACAACAAATTATGTTAATTGGCAACAGGTCAGTAACAACAGGGTATAATAAGAGCATTTTTGAGAGGCAGAGTCTCTCAGAAGTAATGATGGAAAGAGATTCACCAATCTCAAAAAAACTGCCTCTAAAAATTGTAAAACAATTTCAGAAAAGTGTTCCCCAATGTAAAACTGCAAAGACTTTGAATCTTTAGTACATAATGTCATCAAAAGATTCAGAGAATCTTGAGAAATCTCTGTGCATAAGGGACAAGTTGGAAGATCAATATCGGATGCTCATGATCTTCGGGCCCTGCATTAAAAACAGGCATGATTCTGCACTGGAATACACTGCATGGGCTCAGGAACACTTCCAGAAATCATTGTGAACACAGTTTGCCATGCAATCTACAAATGCAAGCTAAAGCTGCATCATGCAAAGAAGTCATAGCTTACGTGAACACGATCCAGAAACGCCGTCATCTTCTCAGGGCCAAAGTTATTTAAAATGGACTGAGGCAGAATGGAAAACACTTTTTGTGGTCAGATCAATCAAAATTTGACATTCTTTTTGAAATCTATGGATGCCATGTTGTGAGGTCTAAAGAGGAGAGGGACCATCCAGCTCGTTATCAGCAAACAGTTCAAAAGCCTACATCTCTGATGGTATCCGACTACATTAGTTCCCTTAGCGTGGGGAGCTCACATATCTGGAAAGGCATTATCAATGCTGAAAAGTATATGGAGGTTTCACAGCAATGTATGCTCCCATCCAGACAACATCTTACAGGGAAGGCCTTGCATATTTCAGGAAAACAATTGCAATACTGCATCCATCACAACAGCATGGCTTTGCAATAGAAGAGTCTGGGTGCTGAACTGGCCTACCTGCAATCCAGACCATTAACTTATAGAAAACAATTGGTGCATCATAAAATGAAAAATCTGACTGTTGAACAGCTAGAATCCTACATCTGACAAGAGTGGGGCAGCATTCCTCTCCCAAAACTTCCAGAACTGGTCTCTTTACTGCCCAGACATTTGCAGACTGTTGTTAAAAAAGGGGGTTACAAAACCATGGTAAACGTAGCCCTATGTCATGGTTTGTGAGGTGTGCGTGTTGTTTTGACTTTCTTTGTGGCTCTCGTCGGGACGATATCGAATTCCTGGGCTATCGAATTCTTTACGCAGCGGATCTTTGGACGGCCACCCGCTGGGAACTGGATTTACAACTGGAGTTTCGGAATCATTGACTATGTTCATCACTTTTGGTGGCCATTCTGAGGAGGTCCGGTTTTTTATTATCAGTTCTCCTGTGTTCGCTGTTGTTTTAAGGCACTCTTGGCTACGGGAACATAGGCCTCATATCATTTGGGGAAGTCAGGACAACCCGATTGTCCAGTGGGGCACTGATTGTAGGTCCCACTGTGGGGAGAGTTTGGCGTGTCATCCCGGGCATCAACCTATGGGGGAGGCTGACGCCTTGAGTGATTCTGAGGAGTTTGTCTCACACAATCCTCCTAATCTACAGAAAGGGGTGGAGGAGGGGTTGGAGTGGGATCCTCAATTTGACTGGCGGCAGCCAGAGGTGGATTGCTATTCGGAGGATTTCTCTGACTCGGTATCTGACATAGAGAGGGCAGGTTCCGAACAGGGTGAGAAAGTTTTTGGCAAACAACAGGCCTCGACTTTACCTCCTCATCGCACGTTCAATTGCGAGATCAATCTCCACCTGGGTACCACTTCCCCCAGGGGTTCATTATACTTGCTGTCAGGGCCTGAGCGAAAGGCCATGCAAGAATATATTCAGGAAGCTCTGGCTAATGGATTTATTTGGCCCTCCACGTCTCCTGCCAGAGTGGAGTTCTTTTTTGTGGGCAAAAAAGATGGAGGCCTGAGACCCAGTATTGATTACAGGGGCTTGAATAATATCACCATTAAAAACCGATACCCACTTCTGTTGATGAACTCCACTTTTGAATGTCTGAAGGAGGCGCCATTTTTTATTTTAATAGGCTAGACCTCCGGAATGCTTATAACTTAGTTCGGATCCGTGAGGGGGACGAGTGGAAAATGGCATTTAATATGCATGGTGGGTACTACAAATATTTGGTCATGCCGTTTGGGTTGGTTAATGCCCCCTCTATGTTCGAGGGACTCATTAATGATGTCCTCCGAGAGATGTTGGAGAGATTCGTCTTTGTCTACCTTGATGATATTCTGATTTCCTCTTCAACTCTCTCAGAGCATAAACAACACGTCAGACAAGTGCTTGAAGCCCCCCTCAAAGCCAAGTTTTCTGTCAAGGCTGAGAAATGAGTTTTTCTTCTTGGCTTCATTGTTTCAGAAGGGTCGGTCCACATGGATCCTGACAAAGTGGCAGTGATCAGGGATTGGCCGCCCCTCAAAACGTTAAGGAGGTGCAATGGTTTGTGGGGTTTGCTAGTTTTTATAGGAGGTTTATCCGTAATTTTAGCACAGTAGCTGCACCCATTATTGCACTCACTAAGAAGAGTACCTCCTCGTCGTTTGCTTGGTGTCCTGCAGCTGAGGCTGCTTTTCAGGAGTTAAAGAGACAATTTAGCTTAGAACCTATTCTCATTTTGCCCGACCCCTCCCTCCCTCCCATTTGTTGCGAAGGTGGATGCGTCGGAAGTCGAGGTAGGTGCCATTTTGTCCCAGTGCCCCCTTTGGGACAATAATTTGCACCCATGCGGCTATTTCTCCTGGTCGTTGTCGGCAGCTGAACGGAATTACATCATTGGTGACTGGGAGTTGTTGGCCGTCAAGTTGGCGTTAGAAAAGTGGCGCCATTGGTTGTAGGGGGTTGAACATCCGTTTGTGGTTTGGATGGTTCATAAAAATCTCCAAAACATGCAACAGACTAAATGACGTAATTCTCGGCAGGCACAGTGGTTGTTGTTTTTCAACCACTTAAACTTCATGTTAACCTGTCTCCGGGGTCTAAAAACATCAAGCCCGATGCTTTGTCGTGGATTCACGACCACTCCGGTCATGACCCTATTCCTGACCCAGTTATCCCGGCAGCTCAGATTGTTGCTCCCATTTAGTGGGATGTTGAGTTTGTTGTGCGGGAGGCATTGAGAGATGATCCCAGTCCTGGTGGGGAGCCGGCTGGCTGTTTGTTTGTTCCTTTGGCAGTGCGCTCCCAAGTTCTTCAGTGGGGGCTTCTTCCCGTCTAGTCAGTCACCCGGGAGTTCATTGGACCAAGCAGTCCTTTGCCTAATGTTTTTGGTGGCCCAGCAAGATTGAGGACATCTGGGAGTTTGTAGCGGCGTGCTGTATTTGCGCAAGGAACAAGAATTCCCTCCTCCCCAGCCGGTCTGCTGCGGCCGTTGTCCGTCCCGAAGCGCCCGTGGAGCCATATCGCTCTTGATTTTGTCTTGGGATTTTGCTGCCTGCTTCTGAAGGGAACACGGTCATCCTGGTCGTGGTTGACCATTTCTCTAAGGCTGCCCATCTTATCGCCCTGCCCAAGCTGCCTTCGGCGCAGGAGACGGCCCTTCTTATTGTGGACCACAGTGAGCCTTTCCTCTGGTTTCCACCCAGAGACTAACGGGCAGACTGAGTGAACTAATCAGTCCTTGGAGAATACTCCTCCATATTTGGTGGATGACAACTCATCCATTTTTAGCATGGGCGAATATTCCCACAATTCACTGGGTGACTCCTCCAAAGGCCTTTTCCCGTTTGAGGCTCAGTTGGGTTATCACCCTCCACTGTTTCCTGAGACTGACAGGGATTCAGAGGTTCCTTCAGTTAATCTCTTTGTTCGGCTTTGTCCATCCCTCCTTGTTGCGCTCTGGATGGAAACAAAAGACCGCCGCAGATAGAAGGCGCCATTTGGTCCCATCTTATCGGGTTGACCAAAGGGTCAGGCTTTGCATTCGGGACCTGCTCTTGAGAGTGGAGTCACGGAAATTGGCTCCCCACTTTATTGGTCCTTTTAAAATTGTGCAAAGAATCAATCCTGTCACAGTCTGGTTGAAACTCCCTAGATCCTTACGGATCATGTCTCCAGGCTCAAACCGGTTAGCACTTGCATTCTGGCTCTGGTCAACAAACCCCTGCTGCCGCCACGGATAATTGAGGGGGGGCCAGTGCGTTGTATTTTAGCTGAGAGGTGTGTGGGTCGTGGAGCTCAGTATTTAGTCGACTGGGAGGGATATGGTCGTGAGGATCGGTGCTGGGTCCCTTCTTGGGATATCCTGGATCGTATCATCATCTCGGAATTCCGTGCGCGGGGCTCTCTGGGAACCTCTGGGGCTGTTCCTTAGAGGGGGGAGGGGTCCTGTCATGGTTTGTGAGGTATGCGTGTTGTTTGGACTTTTCTTAGCGGCTCTCGTCCCGGGACGATATCGAATTCCGAGGCTATCGAATTCTTTACCCAGCTGGTTGATTGAGCTGGGACGGCGCTTTCCCAGAATCTATATTAGCAGGAAGTCCGGTACTCCTCCTTCGCTGCAGTGTCTGTTTTTAGCTTCACACTATAGTTGAAGATATCTGTAGCCAGGTTTTGTATGACTTTCTATCTTCTGATTGTTGGGAGTGTCTTTTCCCTTTTGTATCTCGCGTTGCGTCCGTGGTTCGGACTATTATACGTCCTTTGGAAGCGTGAGTACTTTCATATAGTCTATATTATTCTCTGTGTTTGTACTGTGTCCGAGCCTCTCTCTCTCTCTCTCTCTCTGGTCATTGCGCTTGGCCTCAGAATACTACCGGCCATTACACCCTATCCCAACTTTTTTAGATGTGTTGCTGCCATGAAATTCAAAATAAGCTAATATTTTTCATGAAATGGTAAAATGTCTCACTTTCAACATCTGATATGTTGTCTGTGTTCCATTGTGAATAAAATGTCAGTTTATGAGATTTGCAAATCATTAAATTCTTTTTTTACTTACATTTTACACAGCATCCCATCCAGTGGTCAGGTCCAGAACTGGGAATTGGGGTGGCATAGACACGTCCCTTTTAGTCCTGGCAAGTTCTCAATCATTTTCCTTTATTGAAGCGTTTTCCAATTATCGTAATTGGTAACTGAAGACACAATTTCTCTCCATATGCAATCTAACAGCAATGAAATCATGGGCTAAATTCAGTAGGCTACAGTGGCAAAGCCAGAACTGAGAATTGGGTGCACAAAACATCCGCTTAAAACAATTATAAGTCCTGACCTGTTCTCAGTCAATTTCATAATTAATGAAAGGTCACCTCCAAGAGCACTCCACACTTAATAGGTGCTGCTTGTTCTCCCCAATTAGGTAAGAAAAAATCATTTGTCTGGACACGTATTTGCTGAATTTAAATCAAAGTTGTTCAAAATTGCATTCTTGTCAACTCTCGAGCAAATAGCTTGAGCCCCAGGCTTTTTATTGCTTTTTATTTATTTATTATGATTTTTATGGTGTTGCTCTGTTTACTGAAACATTTTCTGGAAATCTGCTGTTTTCCTTTGGGTATCTCTGTCTTTCCAGTTAGACCTAAGCAGTATTTATACTGTTATCAGAGCTCTGTGCATCTGTCTCCACCTTTAATGAAAAAAGGACTTTTACATTATTTTGATATGACAGCTTTGCTACTTTCTACTGACATAAAAACACATAAAAATAAATAATATGTATACAAATACATGATAAGTCAATAAAAATACATCAAAGTTTGAAATCAAATGCATAACCATTTTTACTTGTACCTTGCTTTCTACTCAGTACATACAAAATAGATAGTGATTAATTTATAACTGGCTCACAATTATTGACACCCCTGACTGGAAATGTGCCGAAAATGCCATAAAGAAATAAATAACATTGTAGATACGAACTCAGAATGCAAATGTGAGAAGTGATACGCTGCAATGTTTCAATGGACCCAAGGATCTGTATAGAGGAATGGTCAGAAATTCCTCCAAATGTGTGCCTTGACAACTCAGGAAAAGGCTCCATGTCAGCGGAGGCTGTATTAAGTTCTCAAACAGAGTTGCAATTATTTGTTTGACCTTGATTTATTGCAGCTGCATCGCTTAATTTAGAGAAAACGTATCCTACATCTGCACACATCACATCAGTAATGGAACGCAATTATGTAGCTTATGCTATGCAGCTGTTTAAGCTTGTTGCTTTGCTTGCTACACTTATCACTTGCCGCACACTGTTTGCCCTGTGTACCTATTCGCTGACATCGCTGGTTCTTTGTTTTTAGGCTCCTTATACTGCTATTTAGTTTTGCTGCTCAACCACCAACACCCCAGTTTCTACCTGCTTGCTGCTTTGTGTTCTCAGGGGATTTGGAGTCTGTCTTTTATTTGTGAGTTATATATAATGTCTCCCTGTACCCGGGGTAGTGCATGCGTATGTGCACTGAGCACCAAGAGCAGATCTATTCAGCACCAAACCAAAAGTTATGTTCCACATTATACTCCATAAATTGTTTTTCTTTTTAATACATTTGATTTGATTTATTTATTTGTCTCGAACATAAAACAGAAAACATTTTTACAACAAAAAAAAAGGTAAATAGTCAAAGACTATTTCCATAGTTCAATTACCGTTCGAGAAGGAACAGGGAGAAGTAAAAAACTTATCAAGCCCAGCCCCTTCCTTACCATATTTTACATGTTCTAATTAAAGAAAAAACAATGTAACAGATAATAAAAAATAAAGGTTCAGTTTCTTATATATGCATTCATATACGTACACACACATACATTAATTTACATATGTAAAGATATATCTATCTATATATCTAACTATCTATACATATACATATACATATACACTCAACAAAAATATAAACGCAACACTTTTGTTTTTGCTCCCATTTGTCATGAGATGGACTCAAAGATCTAAAATTCATTCCAGATACACAATATTACCATTTCTCTCCAACATTGTTCACAAATCTGTCTAAATGTGTGATAGTGAGCGCTTTTGCTTTGCTGAGACAATCCATCCCACCTCACAGGTGTGCCACATCAAGATGCTCATCAGACACCATGATTAGTGTACAGGTGTACCTTAGACTATCCACAATAAAAGGCCACCCTGAAATGTGCAGTTTTGTCTCACAGCAAAATGCCACAGATGGCGCAAGCATTGAGGGAGCGTGCAATTGGCATGTTGACAGCAGGAATGTCAACTAGATCTGTTGCTCGGGCATTGAATGTTCATTTCTCAACCATAAGCCGTCTCCAAAGGCGTTTCAGAGAATATGGCAGTACATCCAACCGGCCTCACAACCGCAGACCACGTGTAACCACACCAGCCCAGGACCTCCACATCCAGCAGGTTCACTTCCAAGATCGTCTGAGACCAGCTACTCAGACAGCTGCTGAAACAATTGGTTTGCAAAACCAAAGAATTT
Organism: Gymnothorax reevesii; assembly: GCA_029721435.1. Taxonomy (NCBI): domain Eukaryota; kingdom Metazoa; phylum Chordata; class Actinopteri; order Anguilliformes; family Muraenidae; genus Gymnothorax; species Gymnothorax reevesii. The sequence continues at coordinate 97,700,109 of CM056575.1, forward strand.
CTGCACAAACTGTCAGAAACCGTCTCAGGGAAGCTCAACTGCATGCTCGTCGTCCTCATCGGGGTCTTAACCTGACTCCAGATCGTCGCCGTAACAGACTTGAGTGGGCAAATGCTCACATTCGATGGCGTCTGGCACGTTGGAGAGGTGTTCCCTTCACGAATGAATCTCGGTTTACATTCTTCAGGGCAGATGGCAGACAGCGTGTGTGGCGTCATGTGGGTGAGGGCTTTGCTGATGTCAATGTTGTGGATCGAATGGCTCATGGTGGTGGTGGGGTTATGGTATGGGCAGGCATCTGTTATGGACGAAGAACACAGGTGCATTTTATTGATGGCATTTTGAATGCACAGAGATACCGTGATGAGATCCTGAGGCCCATTGTTGTGCCATACATCCATGAACATCACCTCATGTTTCAGCAAGATAATGCACGGCCCCATGTTGCAAGGATCTGTACACAATTCTTGGAAGCTGAAAATGTCCCAGTTCTTGCAAGGCCAGCATACTCACCGGACATGTCACCCATTGAGCATGTTTGGGATGTGCTTGACCGGCGTATACGCCAGCGCGTACCAGTTCTCACTAATATCCAGCAACTTCGCACAGCCATTGAAGAGGAGTGGACCAACATTCCACAGGTCACAATTGACAATCTGATAAACTCTATCCGAAGAAGATGTGTTGCACTGCATGAGGCAAATGGTGGTCACACCAGATACCGACTTGTTCTGAGTCCCCAGACCCCCAATAAAGCAAAAACTGCACATTTCAGGGTGGCCTTTTATTATGGACAGTCTAAGGTACACCTGTGCACTAATCATGGTGTCTGATGAGCATCTTGATTTGGCACACCTGTGAGGTGGGATGGATTGTCTCAGCAAAGCAAAAGTGCTCACTATCACACATTTAGACAGATTTGTGAACAATGTTGGAAAAATGGTAATATTGTGTATCTGGAATGAATTTTAGATCTTTGAGTCCATCTCATGACAAATGGGAGCAAAAACAAAAGTGCTGCGTTTATATTTTTGTTGAGTGTATATACATATATACATATACATACATATACATTCACATACCCATACACATAAACATATACATACATACATACATACATTCACACCTATATACATATACACATACCCATGTACACACACTTATATACAAACCCAAAACCAGTGAATTTGGCACGTTATGTAAATCGTAGATAAAAACAGAATACAATGATATGCAAATCCTTTTCTACTCATTTTCAATTGAATACACTGCTAAGACAAGATGTTTAATGTTCAAACTAAGAAACTTTTTTTTTTGCAAATAATCATGAACTTAGAATTTAAAGGCAGCAACACATTGCAAAAAAGTTGGCACAGGGGCCTTTTTACCACTGTGTTACATCGCCTTCCCTTTTAACGACACTCAGTAAACGTTTGGGAACTGAGGAGACCAATTTTTGAAGCTTTTCAAGTGGAACTCGTTCCCATTCTTGCTTGATGTACAGCTTAAGTTGTTCAACAGTCCGGGGTCTCCGTTGTCGTATTTTACGCTTCATAATGCGCCACACATTTTCAATGGGAGACAGGTCTGGACTACAGGCAGGCCAGTCTAGTGCCCGCACGCTTTTACTATGGAGCCATGCTGTTGTAACATGTGCAGAATATGGCTTGGCATTGTCTTGCTGAAATAAGCAAGGGCGTTCATGAAAAAGACGTTGCCTGGATGGCAACATATGTTGCTCCAAAACCTGTATGTACCTTTCAGCATTAATGGTGCCTTCACATATGTGTAAGTTGCCCATGCCTTGGGCACTAATACACCCCCATACCATCACAGATGCTGGCTTTTGAACTTTGCGCCTATAACAGTCCGAATGGTTCTTTTCCTCTTTGGTCCGGAGGACACAACGTCCACAGTTTCCAAAAACAATTTGAAATGTGGACTCGTCAGACCACAGAACACTTTTCCACTTTGCATCGGTCCATCTTAAATGAGCTTGGGCCCAGCGAAGCCAGCGGCGTTTCTGGGTGCTGTTGATAAATGGCTTTCGCTTTGCATTGTAGAGTTTTAACTTGCACTTGCAGATGTAGCGACGAACTGTAGTTACTGACAGTGGTTTTCTGAAGTGTTCCTGAGCCCATGTGGTGATGTCCTTTACACACTGATGTCAGTTTTTGATGCAGTACCGCCTGAGGGATCGAAGGTCACGGGCATTCAATGTTGGTTTTCAGCCTTGTCGCTTACGTGCAGTGATTTCTCCAGATTCTCTGAAACTTTTGACGATATTACAGACCGTAGATGATGAAATCCCTAAATTTCTTGCAATAGCTCATTGAGGAATGTTGTTTTTAAACTGTTCGACAATCAGCTCACGCATTTGTTCACTAAGTGGTGACCCTCGCCCCATCCTTGTTTGTGAATGACTGAGCATTTCAGGGAAGCTGCTTTTATACCCAATCATGGCACCCACCTGTTCCCAATTATCCCGTTCACCTGTGGGATGCTCCAAATAAGTGTTTGATGAGCATTCCTCACCTCTCTCAGTCTTTTTTGCCACTTGTGCCAGCTTTTTTGAAACATGTTGCAGGCATCAAATTCCAAATGGGCTAATATTTGCAAAAAATTACAAAGTTTACCTGTTCGAACACTACGTAACTTGTCTTTGCAGTGTATTCAATTGGATATAGGTTGAAAAGGATTTGCAAATCATTGTATTCTGTTTTTATTTACGATTTACACAACGTGCCAACTTCACTGGTTTTGGGTTTTGTACATGCATACATACACACCATCATCCAAACCACGTCACATTACTGCTCAACCTCCTCTCTCCGATATGTTTCCATAAATGCTTTTCTATATCTAAATTTGAATTGACTAATGTTATTACTTTAGTTTATATTCACATCCAGACCATTCCAGAGTGATACCCCACAAACTGAAATGCACATGCTTTTAAGAGTCGTGTGAACAGTAGGATGTTTTAAAGCTAATATCCCTCTAAAGTTATAACCACCTTCTCTGGCCATGAACATTTTTTGAATGTTTCCTAGTAATTTGTTTTTTATTGCCAGGAACATAATGTGTGCAGTTTTGTATTTGAATAAGTCCCTGAATTTCAATGTTTGGCTCTTTACGAACAAACTGATTGTGTGATCTAAATATCTAACATGATGCACTATCCGTGTAGCTCTTTTTTGCAGTGTGTACATCTTTTGTAAATTGCATTTATAAGTATTCCCCCAAACTTCAACACTATATGATAGATATGGTACAATGAGCGTGCAATACAAATTATATAGAGTTTTCTGGTTCAGGATGTATCTAGTCTTGCCCAGTATACCAATGCTTCTCGCTATCTTTGAACACAAATACTGTATATGGGGTTTCCAGCTGAGTTTGTGATCTATTAAAACCCCTAGAAACTTGTATACATATACTCTTTCAATTTTTACATTTTCAATTTCCAGTTGAAGATCAGTCTCTATATTACGATTACCAAATACCATAAAGTTGTTTTTTTTCAAATTGAGTGATAACTTATTTGTGTCAAACCAACATTTTAACTTGACCATTTCTTTCTTTGCCTCTTCTAAAAGCTGCTGCAGGTCATCCCCTGAACACAGAATGTTTGTGTCATCCGCAAAGACAACTAGTTTCAGTATATCAGATACTTTACAGATGTCATTTATGTATAAAATGAACAGTTTAGGTCCCAATACTGACCCCTGTGGGACCCCACAGCTAATGTTTAAGCATTGTGACTTGTGTTGACCCATCAGAACAAATTGCTGCCTGTTACTAATATAGCTTTTCAGCCACTCAGGAGCAACCCCTCTGACACCAAACCTGTCCATCTTTTTAAGTAGTATCTCATGATCTATTGTGTCAAAAGCTTTTTTTAGGTCAATGAATATTCCTACTACATATTTTTTTCTCTCTCTACACTCTGCTATTTCCTCTACAAGCTCCATTAATGCCATGGAGGTAGATCTAGCTGTTCTGAAACCATACTGGCTGTCCATAAGGAGATTATGCTTTTCTATAAAAATGTCTAATCTTGCCACAAATATTTTTTCAAGTATCTTTGAAAACTGGGCTAGCAGGGATACCGGTCTATAACTGGTGAACATATGCTTGTCTCCAGCTTTAAATAATGGAATAACTTAAGCAACTTTCATTTTTTGGGGGAATACTCCCATTTTGAATGACAAATTGAATATATGAGTTAGTGGCTCAACAATTCCTTCAATAATATTCTTTACCAGAGACATATCAATGTCATCCCCATCTGTGGAGGTTTTATTCAAGAATTTGTTTACCACATCAATAATATCCTCTTTCTCTACAATTCCCAGAGATAATGAATCACAGTTAGTCTCTCCACAAACTTCCACCTCACCGAGAGTTGTCTTGACTAAAATATTAATAAAGTAATTCTCCTTGGTAGGTGTTTTATCTCTGAAATGTTATTTTATTTTCATAGTATTTTTAGGGCATTTCCACTCACAGGCACCAGTAATTCTAAGGCCACTGCAGAATTATGGCATAAACATGAACAGTGCATGTTATGTGCAACATTGAAAATTCATACCTAAAATATATCTAACAATCAGGGTTAGATTTTCTTCCTCCAGAAAATCATTGAAACAGGCAAATGTCGGAATGACTGAAAATAACAATAAAGAGCAATGTTACATTGGTGGAGCCTCCAGGCATTTTAAATTAAACTGACATAATGTTCTCCTGGTAGATTTCTGTCTAATAATCCTTAATGTTCCCCGCCCAACATGTTCATCTCCCAAACAGATCATTTTCTGTCTCTGAAACAGGAGAGCAATGTCTGCTGGTACACTGTTTTAACAAGGAGTCCTTGCACAAATTAGAATCCATCATGACTGGGTGTAATTGATGTGGGTTATAACGATCACTGGGTATTGTTCATCACAGCTGCGGACTGCTAACGCAACAGCAGACAGGTCTTAGTTCTACTGAGGCTTTCAATCATTTCAGTATTCTGCAGTAATGCAAATTTGAACAGACCTTTTTTTTAGGACCCACACACTTTTCTAAGGCTCATGCACAATAACAAAACCTTTTTAAGCATGGGCTGAGCAGAATTCAGTACTGTACATTTGTTACACAAAATATTATTGACTGTTCCAGGACACCCAGTGCTTTTGTGGAAGTATTTGAGTTGGACTTAAATTGCAAAAAAATTTATCTGGGCTGTCAAAAATGGCTTGTTTATACATCAAAACATCAAAAAAAAAAAAAAAAGACAGCTCTCCCAAAAACACAAAGGACCCAGAGTTTAATGAAAATCTTTTGATGCAATCAGAAGAAAAGGCTGCGTGGAGTCTTCGGAACGAATGCATTTTTACCACTGCTGAATTCAGAATGATGGTTTTTCAAGTGGTCAGTAGGACTACATCAAAAAGAATTTGATGAAAAACCACTTGTAAATGCATTTAAGAAATTAAGGGAATTATCAAAGTTTTGTATAGGGGCAATTCTATCTTCCAGAAGCTCAGAGGCCAAAAATTATTTTCCATAAATTTGGGAAAACAGTGCTTGAAATGAACAGAACAGATTTGAGAAATGAAAGTAGTTTTGGTTGGTATCATGTGGTGAAGGTAGCTATGGTGCATCAAAGAGGACATGCATTTTTCATGTAATTGTGACGTCACAATATTCATGAATTAGCCTCTCTTTATGTCTAGTGTGTACCTTTGTTTCTTATCCAATGTTTTAGTTTTGTAAAAGCAGTGTCCATATTGACAAGGTGACAACAGCAGAAAATGGTTGGTATTAAGTATTAGTTTCAAAATTTCTTTCAAATAAACTACAAACCCCAATTCCATTGAAGTCAGGACATTGTGTAAAATGTGAATAAAAACAGAATACAATGATTTGCAAATCCTTTTCAACCTATATCCAGCTGTGTACTCTACGAAGACAAGATATACACTTGTGGAATGTTCCAAACTGGTGTTTTTTGAGCATTCCTCAACTTTCCCACTCTTTAGTTGTCCCAGCTTTCTTGGAACCTGCTGCAGGCATCAAATTCAAAATGAGTGAATATTTTAAAAAAAAAACAATGAAGTTTATCAGTTTGAACATTAAATATCTTGTCTTTGTAGTGTACTCAAATGAATATAGGTCTAAAAGCATCTGCAAATCATTGTATTCTGTTTTTATTCACGTTTTACAAAACGTACCAAGTTCATTGGAATTGGGGTTTGTAGCTTCATGGCTGTAACGTCAGTCACAAAAGTCAAATGTACAAAGCGCAGTAAATAATATCTTAGAATATTCCAAACTATTATCCACATCTTTGTTAGAGTTAGTCACCATTAACCTAAAACACTGTTCATTTGTTGCTTTTCATGTATCAATCTTGCCAGAGACAGCAATAAAGTTGGTAACATCAGTCACAGGTAATGCCAGTCGCAAGTAAACCTGGGTCTGTAACATCAGTCACGGTTCAGCACAATGAGCTGCAACAATGTTATGAAGCAAAACACTTGTCTCTGATAAGCTTTCTTTTAAAAAAAAGGATTAGTGTTGTTCATTATCATTATATGGCAGCAGCATCAACATGAATATTCATGATTTTCCCTTAATGCATTTCCTCTCCCTGGCTTCATTCAGAGAAACAAGAAAAGACCGAAGAAAAATCTCTTGAAACTCTCTTGATAATCAGGGTGGTACTCTCTAATTTATCTAATTTATCTATAAGTTTTTTTTCCCCATTGTCTGGCAATAGTTTGTCAGGTTATCACCAGTTAATGTAGGTTAATACCCTCAAAGAAGATCTCATCATGTACACAAAGTAAATGTATACTGTTGACCATGCCACCTGGGGAAGCTTATCAGGCATACCAAGGCAACCTCTGTGCTGCAGAGCAGCCAACAAAAGATGATTTAAGTTCAATATAAATGTCAGGCCCTCTAAAATGTCCAGTACCCAGTTGGGTTTACCTCATCCATAATGTTCATTAAGAGTGCAGCAGACTGACTTCGCATTGGAATACTGGGCTTTTCAACTGACCTAACTGTCATTTTCAGCCTGTTTTTCCTCACCATCACTTTGCATTTTTTTTACCCTGCCAGCCAGTAATACGTGGTCATAACATCAGTTGAGATGCTTTTAATTTTTACTGTTTAAACTGCTTTATATCAGGCCTGTCAGCATAGTGAACACCACTCATTAAATCTGTGTCAATAAAGTGACAGAGTATTCACATCTGACTTGAAGCCAGAGGGTATTGTTAGCACTGCACCCGGTATGGTCTAGAAAACAATCAAATACCATTATTACAATTTATCAAGCTGTTAAAGTAAATCAATATGTAGAATATAACAATTGCTTGTCAAATTATCTTGTTTCATCAACAGAGATCTATTATCTACGTATAATTTTGAACTGTGAGTGATGAACTGTAATGTCAGTCACGCAACGCATAATTAGGTAACTGTTCAGATATTACTTTTGATTTGGAAAATGGCAATTATTCCCTGAATTTCAGTTGCATGTCACCTTACGTATATCTTGGAATGAACAAAGCTGTCAACACTGTGTGGTTTGAAGACAATGCAATAAAGTTGATGAATTTTCTTAATGGCCATTTTTGTGCAGCGTCAGTCATGCTCATAACTTCACATCCAACTAACTTCTACACAACACCAGCAAAGTTTCCTCCTGCCTCCAAGCAGACCTAGTATGCTTTCACAAAATATGAACATCCAAGGAGTACAAGTTTTACTATCAGGCCATACCAAAGGGCCTGTTCCCTCTCTGAATATTACGTCATTCACTGTGGAATTGCCCATATCAGTTTGATCGCAGTATCCACAGAGATTTCACCGGTGCTCTGAACCAGCGGTTTTCAACTGGTGGGTTGTGACCCAAAAGTGGGTCGCAATACAACTTTAAGTGTTGTGTTGAGGTTCTGGCGTTGAGGGGTAGTTGAGCGGAAGAGGAAGAAGCAAGCAGAGTTGAGCTCACAAGGGACGGTAGGAGTTTGAACTTGAAGTGCGAGTTTTTGTGAAATTGAGGTTTTGTTTTTTTTTTGCATATTCAAGATGTACCATAATACATCTGGCCTGTGGTGGGCAGTAATATGCTGAGCGTATAATGCAGAGCGATTCATACATGCGAAATATTTAGTTTTGTGGCCTTATTTGTTTTGTGCAGTTTTGTCATTTTATTTTAATCACTTTCATACATGCAGCTGTCATGTTCCTCCTCAGTTTGTGCTCTGCATGCAGAGAGATTCATAGAAGTTAAATATTTAGTTTTGTGGCCTTATTTATTTTTTGCAGTATTCACTAATGCAGTTTTCATGTTCTTCATTTTCTTAATAACGTGCTCTGAAATGCACTTTGCACATATAAATAACTGTGTACGTATGTTTAAAAATATGACAAATGTGTTTTCAAAGGCTGTTTTTGAAAAATATATTTGCTTTGTGTCGATTCTGCAAAACTGGGTCACAAGTAATGACCACAGGAAAATGTGGGTCCCAATGTGAGACCAGCTGAGAACCTCTGCTCTAAACTGATCACATTACAGGCTTCAGCACCTTTGTGCAGATGTAGACGCTCATGGACATGGACATGGAACTGCAAATTTAAGCACGCAGTTACAGTACTCGATCACTAGATGAAACCCCCGGATCAGTTATTTAATATTCGCAAGCAGAGTTCGACCGTGGTTTAAAATATGGAGAAGTTCACTCCAATTCCTATTTTTCAAGAGTTGCATGAATTTAACTCCTCAGCTAAGCCTGATGTGCAAACTGACCAATATCCTTGCCCATAGTATCAATCCAGCAGTTTAAAAAAATGATCTCTTCCGACAGAAAAAATTGTTGTCCTCTGTAGCAATCACTTTAGCTTCAGGGAGCCAACGGGATTCCAGTTAGTGGTTAAGAAAAATCAGTTCTCTGAAGCAAAAAATTTGACATGGTATTGATTCCCTCACATTCTACTGTCAATTACAGTCATCATATACAAAAAATTTGTAGTTCCCAACTGTGGATTTACGCGTAGATTCCTCCATTGACAAATTCAGCGCTTCCTTATATCCACCCAAGTACTGATGTTGAAAGCCAGTCATTCAATTATACACTCAGACTCTGCTGTGTAACTGCACAGTTATAGTTCACGCCCCCGTGAAACTTCCCCAGTAACTGCCCAGTAATTGGCTCGTTTCTTATCCAATTTCCGAGTGTTTAAACTTTCCACAGTAACTGAAAGACATTGATTGGACAAACATAAGAGCATTCAAGGCTTTGCATATCAGCAAGGTAGGTTACATCCGTTCAACGTTGAGCACGATTGCGCAGCTGAAAATGTCGCAATTTATAGAAAAAAAGGGTCCCTAAACTGGCCTGAAGTGCTCAGTTATTACAGGATTTAAATGAGGTAAGGACATGGTCAATGGGGATCATTTTGAATTAAACAGGACCAGAGGGTTTCTTCTACTGGTCACGGCCTCTGAAATAGGGATTCATGAAAAAGGTTGGGGTGCTACTTTAGCTTTTTGTCGAATCGAATGCTGAGGTTTTTTCCTGTTTAAAACATGAACTGGTCATGCATTTTGGTGGACCCCCTAGAACATTCATTGCACTATTGTGTTGAATCTAGGTAGGCATAGCCTATGTAGTTTGATTTTCCCTGAACGTGAAATGTCTGTTCTGTCAAAATAAGGTATATTTCACAATTCAGATATTACTGAGTTAGTGAGTTGTACTTGTTCCTTATAAGTGCTGAAATAAGGTTGTGAGCTTAAGGAACTGCTAGCTTTCATTGCAGGGTGAATGTTCCGACCATTTAATCAGCAGTTCTTTTAATGAGTATGTGTGCTGACTTGTGGGACTCTGACGAAAAATGGACAAAACTCTAAACTTTATTATGGAGAAAAGGCATGTTTTGCATCTGGAGAGGTTACTGATGACCACTGATGTTCAACTACACTGATATTGATAAATTAATGCTAAACTCAACCAGAAAATCATTAGTTCATATTAGATTTCATGCCTCAAAACTCAAAACTGCCTCAAAAAAAAAATTATTTTATGATCTGACGGTGCACCATTTTGAGGGATCTCAGACTTTGGGCAGCCACCCGGATAGCTGTCTAATTTGGCTCATAGCAAGTCAGTAACCTAGTATGCAATGTTCAAGATGAATTATACTTGATGTCAAGAAGTTTATGATCCCAGAAATGTACAGATTTAGGCCCCAGCAATTTTTCAATTCTCTGTATTTTTTTTCCATTTAAATGTTGAATTTTCATGAAGATTTTTTGTGTTTGCAGCCCCTTTTCTCCACCAAGATCATAAAATAAACTGAAATACGATGGAGTCTAAATGCTTCAAGTGTCTAGACTCAGTTCAGCCACTTCTTTCCTGTCTGTGAAGCTGCAATCTTGAATTATGAAGCCTTAAATAAGGTAACAGACCTAAATAGCCAGATTTGGCTTCTGTGCAAAGGGGTTAATGCAAGAAAAGAGCTGTAAATTGTGTATCTGGTGTTTTTGCTTTTACTATTTCAGTTACTCGCCTTTTATTTGTATTAAAAATGAGTAGAAAATTATTCAGTAGTAATATAGTAATATTAAAATGTGTGAATGACATTTGGCAATAAATAATGAGAAGAAACCATTGCTATGATCTCCTTTGTGATGGCTAACATCGCTATTTATGAAGATTTTGACACGTGGTGCACTTCAGAGAGAGCACATCTTCTAAAGTCAGACCTATCTGTTAGTTGAGAATAATGATTGACTCATGAATAGATTCCCACCCCAGATTCCCCCGGCACAGGTCTTTGTAGCAGCTGCCTCCCCAGGATTAATGCCACTGATAAGTGTAGAAACACTTACCCTCAGCATCTGAGAGTGATTGATCTCAGACACATGGAAAAAAATAACGCTGTCACCTTCTCATGAAATTCCAACCAATGAATGTTGAGGCATTTTGTTAATTTAATCAGCTGCTGTTTGGCACCAAAATTTCTATTGCTGCTTGAGAAAGTTTTCTTTTTTCTTTTCTCTGCCGTCTCTTTAGATTACCATTTAAATAATTCCAAGGTCATACGGTATTTCTGGGGTGTGGATTTTTGCTCATCAAAAAGTATGTGCACGCTTTTTATCAATACAAATAAATGCTGTGTCAGGGCATGTTTGATAAATCTGGCAGATTTTGTGAGTGCACATCTGTTAACACTTCCACATAGTTTTATGAAAATATAAATGAGGCCCATAATCATAAATTAGATTAATTGTGCATTAGTTTGGATAACTTACCTTGGGCCAACTCTAAGAAAACCCGGAGCATTCGCTAAAAAGTAAAGGATTCATGAAGAGTAAACAAGGAATAATGTTTTGAAGCATCAGCGGCTTCATCCAAGCCCAAGCCCTAGTGCTGGACTCTGGTGCAGGCAGAAAATAAGCACTTTTGTGTCAAAACGTGCTGATCAAAAATTATGACAGCTAATTCAAAAATGTTCTTTTTTTCTTTAAAAAAATATAAAATGTATACGGTGCTGTGAAAAAGTATTTACCCCTGTCTGTTTTTCTTGTGACAAAAAAGGCCTAATCTGTGATCTCGACCACCTTCCTGATTGGAAATCCTTGACTTTTTCGCTTGTCATATTTAAATGTTTCAGATCAACCAGCTAATTTTATTATAAGACAAAGGCAACATGAGTAAACTCCAAATGCAGCTTTTAAATGACACTCATACTCTCACACACTCATGCAGTGCATAGTCTGCAAAAAGCAGAAGAGCAGAGAGACTGCAGTGGAAAAAACAAAGTCAACCAGATGAAGGGAAAGTAAAATTTTTACTCTAGTTGATAACCGCTGATGTTATGCTTGTTACTGTAAATGCAAATGAACTTTCTCCAGTTAAATATCAAATGCTTTAGCTACACACCTATTCAACAAACATAAAATGTTAACACTTTTTATTTACTCAAGCACAGGGCCAAAGTTGGCCAGTGGCCAATTGTAATGAACAAGCTAAACAAAAAAGAAGTCCAAAAAGAAGTCCAAATGTCTTCTAATTGTCATGCTTAATTTTGCAATGCATCTCAAAATTTAGCCAATTCTTGTAAATTTAGCTGCTGGCTGAGACAAATCAGCCTCTGCTACCCCAAGCTGCAGTTCCTGGACGCAGAGAATCAAATCAGCAGTAGGGGTAGGAGTACTAGGACAGTCCCATGCTGACTGCGTTCTTCGTTCTTTCTACACTACACTCAGTATTCTGATATCGGGAATGCTATTTATTTTATTGGAATGTTATATTTGTTTCCATTGAGATATTTTTGAGTTCATAAAATAACTTTGCTGTGCTGCTGCTCTATAAACAAGTTATATTTAAAATATAAATAAATCATAATCCAGTTTTTAATTGATTCTTTTTTGTGTTACTTTTATTCTAAAATATAAATTGGTGCTAGTTTACTGTTCAGCAAGAAGAAAGATAGGACTCTATCACCAGTAGTAGCAAACTTTTTTTAAAGTAAAGGGCTCTAATTTCTTGATGCAGCACAGGGTGGCGCAGCGTGGCGCAGCCCACGCAGTGGTAATTTAGTCTGGTGCAACCATGCAGAGGTAATTTTATGCGGTGGAACACCGTGCGCCGCCACTTTAGCAATTTGGTAGACGGACGTGCGCCGAGATGGGTGTGGCAGCGTAGTAGGAGGAGGCGTTACATATTCATCAAGACGCAGTGACAATTTTGTAGAAAAAGTCTCAGCTGAAGTTGCACAGAAAACTCGCCAGCTCCAACCTGGTTTAATTTCTGTGCAGTGGTAATTTGGCTGACCGGCGCACACGTCACCGAAATCTCACAGGCAGATTTCCAGAATGTCAGGCACATTTCAATGCAATAAATAATTACAGCAAGCACTATTTAAGGACATAAATTATATTGTATCTATATCGATTGTCCTGATGTCAGATTAAAGTCACGTAATGGAAACTCGACCTGGTTTAATCAACGCAGCAGAATCTGTGATGCAAACTAACGACTTCACATCTTTCTCAGCCAACCACAAACTGCCTATAATGCTTGTGTTCTACGCTCAGTAAAGCCGCCTGCACACTGGACGCAAAACAAATTTTTCGCACGACTGATTACAGTCAAAGTCAATGCAAAGACGTGAATACACGTGTCTGTTTATTCGTGTTTTCTTCTGTTGAAAATAACGGTCTTTATTCGGTCTCACTTTTGAAAATTAGTCTAATGGATCGAACAGATGCAGGCTTTATTTCCACAACAGAGATAAAACAGTGCTTGTAGTCAGTGACCAAATCAATTCCAAGACCATTGACATTGAGGTCTATTCTGCCATTTGCGCTTAAGTCCTTTTTTACACGATTAGAGTTAAGCGCTTTTGAGTTACGCGTATTCTCCCCTGTGTGCTTTGATCACGCCCACAGCGCTTAACTTCAGAATGTAGGCAGCCTTATGAAAGAGGTGTGACTGATCCAAAAGAGAGGCAGACTCTGTACAACGCCCATTGATTATGGCTATCAGGAAAACAAGGAACAAGGGTTTTCTGATTAACCATGAAAATGCAATTGTGGTCCATGGAAAACGGAAAACCAGACTTTAAATTTGAATATCGTGGGCCTGCTGATAAAACCTCGTATCTCCAAACTGATAAGAAACAAAAACTCATATGTCCACTATTCTTACATGCAGAATTAAACATTTTTTTATTTCAAATTATATTTATCTATATATATATATATTTTTTTTTTTTCCTGTGAAGTTTATTATTATGAAGATAAGAGGTTTTATCGGCAGGCCGATGATATGCCACTGTAATAGTAGGTCTGTGTATGTCTGTGCCAATTTCAAGAAGTAATGCAGACATCATTTTTATTTCTTATTCCAGCCACCATGGCATTAAAGCTATGCAAACAAACAAATTGCCACGATAATGAAATAATAAATAAATAAAGAATTTAGCACTTCTCAACCAGCGTCATCAGTGCATTGAAAATGTGCCCCTCTTACACTAGCCTGTTTGTTCCGTAGATGACAGGGAAGAAGACAAGTCAAGAGAACATTCTAGTCACACAAAAATAACAATCAATGACAGTTTATATGATCTCATTTAGAAATTGTGTGCTTGAAATTTTAAACTACTCCAATGTCAGGTTTGCAACTAAAGGACAAGGCAACGCTTTAACAAACAAAGCATTCTTACCCACACGCGGAAAAATCTGCGGAGCACTGTAAAAGACAGGCTCTCTGCACACCGGAGAAGTGTGCACACAACAGGTGGTGGGCAACCATCATCCCTGGTGCATTTCACTGCACTGGAGGAGGTGGCATCCACTCTTTCTGCTGTAGAAGTGCATGGAGAAGAACTTGGAGTGGATACGGATGATGATGGTTACGTAAAATGGTCATTTTTATTTGCCTAAGTGTCTCTGCGATAGATACTGGAAACAAGCTTAAAATGGTTTCAAATATTTATTGTATTTTTTGGTATTTCAAGCAGTTGCGCAGTACATAGGCGTCATGGGCCGAGCCAGGGAATTTGGCACAGATGCTTAATATGCGCGTATCGTGATCGCACACAACCTGAACATTAATGCTGTGTCGACGTCTTCGGTCTCTGTACATATTCTTATTAGTGGAAGGGGTTTTGATTGCAACGTGAGTACAATCAATGGCTCCCACAACACTGGGGAACCTGGCGACCCGATAGGACCCCCCCTTAACTCTCCGTCTTTCAGCTGGTGTTTCGGGGAACTTTATTAAGTGGCTGATGTGGTGCAGCATAGCGTCAACCAACTGTGTCAGACACCTTGACACAGATGCGATATGTGCATGACATCACCAGCCACTCTCTGGAACGATCCAGATGCCAGGACCGACATCGCAGTTGTGACCTTGATGACCATTGGTATGTTTGTAATTGTTTGTAATGCGTTTGTAATTGAACTAATTGGAGAAGAGGCTGTTGCGTAATATCATATGATGATTTTGTTTATTATGGTTCTGAGAAATGTAGTTTAGAAATAAGGATGAATAATCGAATGTTGAATGTCTCAACCTTTACCATGTTAAATTAAATAAAATTAACGTTAAAATTCGGCCTATAATCGACATCAAACGCAATATTACATTTCGCCTTATGTTGGCGCTTGACCTTAATACAGCCCTCAAAAGTGGTTAATAGAAAAGGCGCGTATGCCAGGGGGAGAATACGCGTAAGTGTTTTTTGCTTGAGAAACACCCCGATTTTGGCCTTGCTCCGCCCTAAGTGTGTAACTGCCTTCGGGGAGCGTAATGCACAGACTTAAGTCGAGGGGAGAATACGCTTAGGCTGAACTTACAAGCAAGGGAGAATAGACCCCATTGTGAATTAAATATTGCATGCATGATCAAGACTGTCCGACGCAAAATGCAAAATACTCTATGTCCGGCAGCCAGCAAAAAGTAAAAGTATTAATATGAGAACAGATTTATGACAAAATAAAGAATAAAAATATATCACCAACAAACAGAATAACCAAAAAAGATGGTCTGCAAATAAATAAATCGCAGTGTTCATTGGATGTTTTGTTGTTAAAATGTTTCTTTTTATTCTTTATTTAGTTATCAATCTGTTCTTATAGTCCTCTTTTTTTTATGGATGTCAGACACGGAGTATTTTGCATTTAATGTTTGACAGGCATTGTACATTGTCCCACGCAAATGACGACTCACTTCATTGAGCAGTGCTTAAACAGAAACATTGATTAAAATTCTCGGTAGGGGAGACCACGGTTACTTCGTTCACAGGGTTAGGTTTGTCACCCTAGTTTTTTTAACTGCAAACACACTGACGGGAAAATGAAAACGGATAAATTATGTGACATCCCAGCAACGTCATCCCTTAGAAAGAAGAAGGAATTGGATTGTCATGTAAGTGTTTTTTGAATAAATAACTGAATTTTGGCCCAAATTCCAAACTTTAAGTTTCGGAAAGAAATGCATCTAGCATCTTTGAAGACAAAGATTTCCACAGTTTTTTTTTCTGTTTCATAAACGTATGTCAGTAGAGTTATTAATAACACATAACATAAAGGTCTGCTGCGATCATGAGATGAGAGATGCGGCCTGACTTCCAAAATGGGAGCATGGGGCTACACTGGCCAAGCAGCATGGGGTTAGTTTGTCAGGGTGCTGAGGTTGTACCACATGTAGGTCCTGTGTTAGGCCTGTATTAAAATATTCCAAAGTCAAATATAGGAGCTGATTTATTATTTTCAGACATCTATAGCGTCTTAATAATTCTAATATTTGCATTTATTTTATGTTTATGATAGAGGACCTACTAGGGCCTTTGTTTGGAGGACACAAGTACGGGTTTGTAAGGGTTTGCTCCTTGCAACCCCTCCCCTTTCTCATTCTTTCACCTCCACCTTAATGGGCCACAGGTGGGGCCCATTAAAGTGGAGGTCTTGGCAGAGTATTTAGGGTTGGCAGTTGCAAGCCTAGGGGCCTCTGCATTCATTCCATTCCTTTTTCAGTGGGAATGTTTGCTGCTCCTCTTTGCTGCCGTGGTCCTTACTCATCATCCAAAGGTGGAGAGGAGTGGGTCCAGTGCTTCTCATGCAAAGGGTGGGCACATGAGGACTGTGCTAATGTCAGTGGTCTCGCCTACATATGTCATAACAGCAACTCTGATGGTGATTATGCATAAATCATAGCTTGTGTTGGTTCGTTGTAAAAATAAAACAGTTCTCACCATTTCTGTTATGAGAACATTGGACTGCCATTTTCAGCTTCAGCTGATTGCCAACTATGACAATTTTACCCCACCCATCTGACCCCCGGGTATGGGGTTACTCCGGCATGTTTGTGACATATCGAAAATTGAATATTGTGATGAAAATATATGTTATATTGAGTTCTATCGATACAACTTTTGTAGGCGACATTCGGCTCTACACATAGACCATAAAGGTATTTCTCTATGTTTTACCAACAAACAGCTATGAAGCCAAATACAAAATCATGACGAGGTAACCCCTATCTCCCCTACTCATCTTGAAGAACTGAGCCCTCTTATCAAAACATTCGCGTTTCATATCTAAAAGATTCAGTAGATTTGAAAAAATTAAAAACAATAATCGACTGTCGGACACGGAGTTATATTGAAACCATCTGACAGACGGAGACGGAGATATATTAAAACCCTGTCTGACTTTCGGACACGTAGACACTGCGTTCAATGCAGCAACGCAATCTGTCCTGCGAAAAATTAGTTTTGTGTCCAGTGTGCAAGGGGCTTAATACTACTATTATTGTCACTCAGGTTTTATCGTTTTTAGTGGGGGAAAGGAATACAGCCTAATTGCTATGATCTCGTATTGAGTTAAGATCACATATTGAAAATAAATGTGTAACGTATCTTGCATTGTTGTCCATGCATGTCAATCCCAAAATTTTAAGCAGCAACAGGGTGTAATAATAAGAACATGCTATCCATCCTTTCGCTTCCCAATGATGCAGACAGAAGAAATAAATGAGCAACCATCGTATTTCATTCTCGCTTCATAAGTTTGAATGATATGACGTAGTTTCCTTTTTCAAATTCCATTCAAGTTCGCTAATGGTAATAATTCAAGAATGTTTCATATTCGTAATGCCTAATACAGACGCAAGTGGTGCAGAAAACATTCCTGAAGCAGCAAAGTAAAATGTAACATTAACGCATCATGCAGAGGCTTCTTTATTTCAACACTTTAAAGGTGAGGAGAGGAGCTCATTTTATCGGTGAAGAGTTGACTCGGCTGTGTTAAACCCACTTAAGCCATTTCTCCTCCCTCTTTGCCACTTGCGCCAGCAGGAGGGACAGACGCAGGACAGAGGAGTACTTGCACCAGGGTACGCCGGGCACGAAATTGCAACATACGCCTGGACACACCCCGTTGGCACGATGCTCCCCCTATTCGCTGCGCCTGCACCTGGTCTACAAATTTAGAGCCCAAAATGTTTTATTTTATTCTTTTCATGCAGAAATTGGCGCCTTTGCCAGGGATAAAATTATAGCCAGAATGCATCAAATTGCACCATTTAAAAAATCTCTGAGAGCCCTTACATGACTAGGACTTCTGCTGACTTTGTTCTGCAGCAAATGGACTCCACTAAAAAAAAAAGTTAAATCAAAATATTTTTCTGGCCAGCACCCATCACTAGGAACTGTATTCTTTATTTATTTCTTCAACAACAGCTCCTTCAGCGATAACAACCAATTAATTCTTCCTCTTCTCAAACCTTATATTTCTAAAAAGTGCTGATTACTGCTGCTTAAAAATGGTTCCTTTTCTTCGTGCAGAGAATCAATATTATAACTTTATGTTTCAATGCTGAAATATTTTACATTAATATTACCAATGGTAGCCTTTCATCGGACAATGTTGAATAAATTAAAAATAACTTGTTGAGATGATATCACATGAATCCATAGAGTTCATCAGTCCTCAGCAGCATGCATAATTAACTGCTCAAGGGTCATTTTGTTTTCACAGCTTTGTAGTAACTATAATAATTGAGGGTTTGCTTGGAATTCTATACTCTTACAATTATATACCACCTTGTGACAATTGCTCATTAAGGACAACAAGCCCAATTGCTTAATTCACAATAAACAGAGACGGCAACATGTTTGATGGCCCAGTACATAGATCTGAAAAACCTCAGTCCATAATGAAATTAAAATGCATCCACTGTGATTGTTTAACTCTCAAAGATGTTTAATCCAGAGATTGCCTGCTGGTTTGATGCCCAAACCTGGACAGGCACAAATCAAAATGTTTGTAAACTAGAATATAATGAAGGGGATAACCCCTTCATTGCTGTACTTTCATAACATGTATAAGTTCCTCTTTCAATCAGCAGTAAAGTCACTTGCTGCTTCCATAAGCAATCCTGAGGGAAAAAGAGTACAAATACCTTTGGTCATCTTGCACCTTTTCAGGGTTCAAAAATAAATTTCAGGAACTACAGAAATGAGAGACAAATTAACTTCCCATTAATTTCTTTTGGGTCACACTACTGAAAGGCATGGTGACATCATCAAATGTTGATCCTTGTTAGAAAATGAAAGGAAAAACACGCTGTTCAGATTAATCCAAAGCTTACTGTTTTGGCTGGGTAATTGTGTCAGAGGTTTGCTTGTTGAGTGCAACGAGGGCTGTTTGCGTTTCCTTCTGTCCATCAAGTGAGCAGTGAGAAACTGCATTTGCCACCTGGCAAAATTTCCGTAATAGGATTTCTCTCAGTAACAAATAAACCCAAGGGTCTAGGATCTGGTTCAAGGAGGCGAGACGAATGGCTGTGAGAAAGAAATTGCAGTCCACCTGGATGTCTCTGCTGGATGACAATGTGACTGCTTTTGGTTTGCAGTGATGTGAGGAAGTCTGTGTAGATACCATCTTCAGCATCAATATCTAAAAGAAATACCATAATTAAAACACATCAGAGACATTTACCATAACAACTGGCACAAATGCATAAATCATTAGTTTCATACGTTTATGAGCTAATACTCAAACTAATAAATTCATGTTAAGGGCTTTACTGATATATTGTACTTACCTTACCTGCGCATTTTTGTGGCGGTATGTACTGTCTTTGTTAGAAATTAAACTCGCAAATAGGCTGCTATTGTTTTTGTGGTCAAAAAATTGGTAAAATAAAGAAAAGCTTGTTGTTTCATAATCTTGACGTGTGAGCCATGAACACGCCAAATAATACTTTATCAGAAATTCAGTTGTCTGTGACGTGTATGTCCATGCTTAACTGCTTTTTTTGTTGCGGTCATAAGCCCATATAACGGCAACACAGAAACCACAGAAATGTAAGCACCACAGTAAAATGGCATGTTACAAGCAGGTTGAGAGACATGCAGGTCTCAGTGCAGAATGGTGGCACGCTGACAGTGTTGCCATTGTTCGAAACTCAGTCTGCTGTGTGACTAAGAATGGTAAACAGACACTAGGCACTGCTGCCAGCCGGCCGTGCCCAGGGAAGTCATGAGTGACCATGGAAGCTCACAACCGGCACATTTGGTAACAGCAGGTACAAGACAGATTCCACACAGAGATCCAGACTGCCTGTGAGACAAGGATGAGCACCAACGCTGTTCGACGCCATCTTCATGATGACTGAGACATTCATCCACATGTTCCCTGCAGAGGACCCATCTTGAGGCGTATTCTAACCAAAACTGTCTGTGATGGATGCGGAAGCACAAGCAAAGGCATCTGAAGAACTGGAACACCGTCCTCACCTCTGACAAAACATGGATTTGTATCATTCGTTCAGACCAACACTAATCTTTTTGGTGCAGATGCGGTGAATGTTAAGCCAATGCTTGTGTTTGTTTAGGCAGCCACTAGGCTGGCAAGAGAGTCATGGTGTGGGGAGGCATCATGGCACAACGAGAAACCTCGCTTGTGATTGGTGACGGCCACAGCGTTATTTAGACGTAATCCTCCAACCTATATTATTGCAGTTTCATGGAAGAAATGATGATGTCATGACTTTCCAGCAAGATAATGCACTCCTACGCACTTGACTTCTTGTGAGAAAACAATGTGCACGTAAAGGATTAGTCGCCATACTTGCCAGATCTGTAGACCATTGAAAATGTGTCGAACCAGTAAAGGACAGCCATTATCCCACATCAGCCTCCCCCACACCACCAGCGTGAACTGTATTTCATTTCCTCAATTCAGAATCACCTCTTTGCACTGCTGTTGCACTGCTTGCTTCAATGATAGGGGAGGACATTCCCGTTTTTGAAAGATGTCACTCGATTTTTTTTGTTGCTGTAATTGATTTCATTATTTTAAAGTCATCATTTAACTGTTTTGTGAACTTTAGCCCGAGAGCGGGACATTGATCATTATTGCATTTTATGCGGTTAAATATTGTGCTACCTTGGAGCACTACATATTGTTTGAAAGTGTGAGGACTCAAAACCTATGGGTAGCCATTTCATAATGTAAATACTACAGCAAAAATAGTGTCGAATTGTGTCATACTAACCCTCAGCCTAACTATGGAGTCCCATAGTTTTAACCAGACAGTCCGGTTGACCGGACCGGATGGGTGTAGCCGCCGAAAGCCCGCTTCTTCCCTTTTTGAGCATTATTCGGCCAATACTATCGCCGTGGCAACCAAAATCGATAGGTGTTATAAGTGAAGGATATCATAAGTCCATACCAAATATTTTTTTATTTATTTTACCTTTATTTTACCAGGAATAAATCCCATTGAGATACAAAATCTCTTTTCCAAGGGAGTCCTGGCCAAGACAGAACCATAAATGTTTCACACAGAAAACAGTAACAGACAATGACAAGCAGAAAGTAAAAGAATATTACATTAACTGGTTTTAACTGTGAAATATGCATGCACTGGTTAAGTAAGCCTTAATTCTGGTTTTGAAAACTTGTAAAACTTATGCGATGATCCAATTTAAGATCATTCTGTAGCCCGGACCAAGATAAGGGAGCAAAAACAGAGAAAGCTCGATTTCCAAAAACAGAGCGAGTTCGAGGGATGGCAAACATGATGTGCCCGTGAGAACAAAGATTAAAACTGCTTATATTTTTTGGAGTCAATAGAGAACATAGATTCAAAGGCAGTTTATGCAGGATGGCCTGATATAGAAAGATGTACCGATGTTCCATTCTTATATTGTATAATGAAGGCCAGTCAACTTTCTCATACAACATACATAATTCAGTTAACACTGAAATTTAACGTGGCATCTTACAACTATGTGCGCAGTTTATTTACTTTTTCATAGTAGTTCGAGATCTGCCTAATCATAGTTTTATCTATTTCTTTTTTTGGATTAACGTTTTCATGTGTTGAATATTTATGCATCAAATCACAAAGCTGTGCCTCGCTGAGGAGCAAATTATGATGACGCTTCGTCTGGGTTGGACAAGTTCAGTTTATTGAAACAGCCCCAGGTCTGGACATCACGTGCAGAAATTCAATTTAATGGTGACTCGGATTATGTGCATGACAACACTTCCTACTCTCACAACACTTGAGAGTGTTTTGGAAGCATTAAAGCTTCATCTTTTAGAACCATTTTGAAAAAAAGGCAATCACAGCATTGTAATAACTTTTTACTGTTGAGTGTGGTATCTTTTACTAAACCAGGTTTAGGGACTTGGGGGGAGAAGGGATTTGGTTATCTGTTAACATCTGCTAAAATCACAGATGCATATAGCCACTGGGTTCGTATGTTAGATATACATTACAATTATTTTGTTGAAGGCTATTTGGTGCTATATAAACTCAAAAACTAATAGTATCAATGTTTTGTGGGAAATATGGTCAAACTCTTTCACTGCTAGTGGTGATTTTGTCAACATTTGTGAAACATCAAAACTTTTTAAAATCGCTCGAACCATAGCGCATTGGTATTCACTGGACAGCTCTTATCAAACTCTGTCCAATGAATGCCAACACTAGGGTTTGGACGATTTCAAAATATTTTCTCCTCTTTGATATTTTGACCAAGTCACCAACAGCAGTAAAAGGGTTAAGGCAGGGGTCTTCAACCCTGTTCCTGGAGAGCAACCAACCTGTAGGTTTCTACTCCAACCCTAAATAAACACACCTGATTCAGCTCATTAGCAGCTTGTCAAGATCCCTAACTGGGAAAGCAGGTGTGGTTTGCTTTGGTTGAAGTGATAACCTTCAGGATGGCAGCTCTCCAGGAACAGGGTTGGACACCCTTGGGTTATGGTCAAAAACTTTGACAGTAAAGTGAAAGTCTTAGGTAAAGGTTCAAGTTGTCAGTTAATGTAAAACTGCGTTATAGTGATGCTTTGAAAGTTTTTTTTAGCTTAATTTTTAGAACCTTGGGAGGAAAATCATTAAACAGATAGGCCAAATTTTTCTCTCAAGATACCAGGAAAATGTGTTTTCAGCACATTTTTCTGGGGGAGGGTCCCCAGACTCCCCTCCTTGCTGCGCCCCCCCATCTCAGCAATTCCTGGATCCGCCCCTGCATTATCAAGCAGCTTCAGGGGGTTGATAGCAAGCTGATCAATTCAATCCCCTGTGCAGGATTCCTTGTGGAGTTTTCTTGTAAATTTATCATTTGCAATAAACAAGTATTGCGTCCCAGTGATTCATTTGTTGTAAACATACGTGTAGGATAAAGACTTAACAAGATCTTAGGATATGCAAAAACTTGTGTATGCAGTTGGGTATGATATGTTTTGAAATCAAGACATTTAATTGCCTACAAAAAATTAGCATTACCATCAAATGAAAATGTCTGGGGCCACAGCATTAGCTAGATGTTTATACCTGCTTGCTGAACTATTTATTCAACCAATCATGCAGCAGCAAATGAATGCACGGCATAATTCAGACATGGCCAAGAGGTTCAGTTCTTGTTCAATGCAAACATTAATATGGGGGGAAAAAATGTAAAATATGATTTTTTGTGCCACAAGGAGGGGCTTAAGTATCTCAAAAACGGCTGATCATCTGAGATTTTTACGCACAAAATTCTTAAGAATTTTCAGAGAATTGAGCAAAAGTAAAATATCCAGTGATCGGCAGTTACGTGGGCAAAAATTCCAGGTAAAAGGTATTCCCAAATGGTTCTTTCTTGTAAGATACTATTAGCTAAGACTGTTCTTTTAACCGTACAATATATGCTGGGTACAAAAATTGAAATTTCAAGGCATCAGAGAGGTGCTTACTTTGAGGTTGAAAATGCCGCAAGGTAAACTTTGTTTCCTGAGCTATGACATCAAAGGCAGACGCTTGGACAACCAGGCATAGACATGGCTACTAATAGAGTGGAAGATTCAAGCTCCACTTCTGACTCTGACGACTCCTCTAGAAATGATATGCTGCTCATTGGCGATGTAACGCAGGAAAGTAGTGGATATGAATTTTTGTGAAAAACATTAGAGAGTAGCCCATACCACTTTGAACCCTACGCTAAGCGCAATGATCGTGCAGAGACGAACAAAGGCGAATGTGACGGTATGGAGAGTCCGCTGCCACCAACCACCAACAAATACAGAATGGCATAGTCTTTAACATCGTCAATATGTGCATCGGCCTACATTTCTTGCGAGTTTCATGAAAATTGATCAGCAATATGTGGAGTGTCATGTCTAAAGCAGACTTACCCAAACCCAAAATTGAGGACATGATAAATTTAGTATAGGTAAGTGAAGTGCTTCTCTACTACTCATACAATTTCTTCTTATGTCTAGGTCACCGAAAATTGATCCAATCAGTTCTAGGATGATCAGAAATCTTGCGTTACATGTAGCTTTAAACTTCAGAGACATCCTGACTCTCA
This sequence comes from Gymnothorax reevesii, assembly GCA_029721435.1. Taxonomy (NCBI): domain Eukaryota; kingdom Metazoa; phylum Chordata; class Actinopteri; order Anguilliformes; family Muraenidae; genus Gymnothorax; species Gymnothorax reevesii. The sequence goes on from CM056575.1 coordinate 97,724,496, forward strand.
ATTCCTCTGTGTCCTTCACTAGGGGTTCATCAGCTGTTGTTTGATTTAGGAGCCGCGTTTGGTGCAAATCTGGCTGGTAAGCTCAGTCAATCGCCATGCAACTCAGCTATTCAAAACTGCTTTGAGAAAAATGTGATGAGCAGGGCTCAGAACTTTGGTCCTTTCCCAAATGTGGAATTCTATGCGAAATGAGTCCATATTCTTGCTAATTCAGGCAATCTATAAATTGCACACTCCATCAGCATTTGAGTGGGAGCAGCTGCCTGACCCCCATCCTCCCCCCTCAACAAAGAATGTTACCTACTGCCCAGTCATTGAAAAATTAAGTGGAGAACACTGGGTGTAGGTGGTGGGGGGTGCGCTGTTGTTATCGTTGCATACTCCCCCAAAAATGGGTACCTGCCACCCTGTCTATGCCATAAAGAATTCAAGGTAGGTATATACTCCCAAATACATTGATTTCTCATTCATTCATAACAATTTAGTACCAAGATCATATGAACTACTAAATACAGAATTAAAGTGATGGCTTATTTACATAAATTATGCTTATTAGGTCCTGAGATGGCTACCGCAATGTGGAACTTGATCAAGTACCTCAGGCAGGATATCTCTAAAAAATGTCATTACTTTAATCTTAAATTTTCACAGGTCATTTATGACTATATAGTGCATGTTCTGATCAGAGGGTTTTCAGAAATAATATTTCTGTGAAAAAATATGGGCATTTTCATGTCTTTTTTTTCACTTCATTGGGTACCTAATTACCACAGAAGCTGGAGTTACACAAATGATTTCTTTAAAAATGCCTGATCATGCGTCCGCTAACATGCATCTGGTGAACTTATATTCCAAGTTTCACAATGATAGCATGAGAGAAGAATGAGAAATGGTGTTTGAAGCAATGCTTGGCTGGGCAAAATCAACATTTTTGAGAAATTGACGAAAAACAACAGATGTCCATATTTTTGATAGTCCTATCAAGTACACACAATATGAACTTACTGAAGGTTATTTTACGAAAATGTCAAAAACAATTTTTTTCTAAAGAAAAAAAAGGCCTATTTTGGGAGTGTACCTACCTTAAGTGTATCATTCTTTGAAAAAGTGCCCAACAACAACCTATTATTTATTTCTGAACAGGGGTATTTACAATGTGTACTATGCGTTTGCCATGACCAGGAGCTGGCGCCTAATGACCATGGCGGAATGCACCAAGAATAGAGAGCCAGCAGTCTTGCTTTTTCTCTACGTCATTGCTCTCTCCAATCTGCCACGCCTCTCACTGTTTGTAACTGACATCACTTCGTAATGACGTTGGAAAGAGCAAGGAATTTGGAAAAGGTTGAGAAGAAAGCCTGTGAAAAGATGTAAAGGATAAGCGATTGGTCTGAGCACACAGTGTCCCAAGAAGGTCTCCTATTCAAACACTGATCAAGCAAACACCTGTCTAAGCTTAAGTCATTCAGCCCGAAAAGGCTGGTCGCACGGCGCCTCTGAGAAATAAACTGTCCTGCGTTGAAAATGTATCACAATCCCGCAACGTGATGTCCCAAGGCACATAATAGTATTTTAAAAAGTTCAATTACACGCCAACGGGATAGTTTAGCACATGCGAGTGAGATGGAATGGGTTATTTATTTTAGTTTATTTTTCCATGTTAAAAACAATGCAAAGTATCAATTTCTACGCTGAAGATAATTATGTTTGGCAGAACAAATGAAGCAATACACAACCAAATGGGAGCTTATCCAGTCGCAGAGCATGCCAACTGAGCCGCATCGAGTTTGATAACATAGTATGCTGTCTCATTGAGTGTAAGATTACGAGAGCACAGTCTGTAAAACCATTAACAGAAGTCTACATTAGGCGCACAGGTGCATTGTTAAACTGCGTTTAATACATACCAACAAAGGGGACCAACAGGTGAACAACACGCACATGATTCCCATCAGTTGCACGACAGTCTCCGACGTTAGCCGCTCCCACTGCTTGGACGACTGCGAAGAGCCTGGTTTAGCTCTGCATCGGATGACTAACGCCCTGATCGTCACAATGTTACAGGAGAATGTAACAAGTAGCGAAAATATCCCCACAGCAGCAAATGTGGTGGAAAAAAATATATTTCCTGGTATGCTACTGTCCCCAGTGCTAATAAAACACCAAGTACCTGGCCACTGTAAAGTGTACTGTCCGACTCCTACAACAGGTAAGAGAGAAAAAAGAAGCACGAGACACCAGATTAAAGCCAAACCAAGCTTTGTAATACTTGTTTTCATGTGGTTAGTGTACCAATGGGGATTTGTTATGGCTAGAGACCTTTCAACTGCCATTGCACTGGCAAAGAAAAGAGAACACAGACCAAATGCTGTCATGCACACTCCAAAGAAGGCGCACAGTCGTCCGGTGGAGTCGATGCGCACCCACTCCAAGTCTGCCCTATACACTGATATCACAATCGGGCTTGTGAGAAGTTGTCCGAAAAGATCTGTCAAAGCCAGAGATCCTATGCAGAGCAGGAACGATTTTTTTCTTTTATTTTCCTTCCTCTTATAAGAAATGTACGCCAGCATTAAAGCCAAAGAATTTCCAACCATTCCCGTCACCATCATCGTAATGGGAAATGCAACCGAGACCGATCCGCATTCGTCGCAACTTTTAGCTGAAATGTTTTTCTGTGGAGACCTCGACATATTTGATTCCCACATCGTTTGAGAGGTTTTGTTCCAATTTACAAGAGACTCGCAAGTATCAAAGGTAATCTTGTCTAATTTAGCATAGTAAAGTAGCTACTAATTCATGCGATCTCCTTCCATATGAACTTGCTGAAGCAGAGACCACTTGAGACAGAGCCTTTTAACTACTGAGAGGCGGGGCAAACTCCGCATCCCTGAAAATTGCAAATACTCCTGCACTGTATGCGCACGAACAGAAATCAAGAGTGGTGCTAGCAACCTGACAAACGACATTTATTTTGTTGTTGGACCAGTGAACTAGACGCTGTTATCAAAGCTTGGTCCAGGAGACCCCTGTTTATACTGGTTTTTATTGCCGCTTCAATTCCAATTCCAGAATTTTAACAATGCATTGCTGTTTTTTGATATTGTTGTTTTGGTACAATTTAAGTACTTCAGCGATCAGTCATTATGACACCCTGCATAACATTGTGTAGGTCCCCTTTCGCCACCAGTTTTCCTTTCTTGGACAACTACTGGCAGGCACTGACCTCTGCAGACTGGAAACACTCCGCAACTGCAGTTTTGGATAGGCTCTGGCCCAGTCATCCAGGCATCACAATTCGGCCCTTCTTACATCCTTACATCAATCTCATCAGGGGCGAAGCTAGAACCCGGAATTGGGGTGGCACAGACACGTCCCTTTATGACAATCAGGATAGTCCTGGCTAGTTCTCCATTATTTTTCCTTATTGACGCGTTTTACAATTATCGTAATAGGCAACTGAAGACACCGTTTCTCATGCGATCTAACAGCGATGAAGTCATGGGGTAAATACCGTAAAACTGAGAATTGGGGTGGACATATCATCGGTTTTAAAGAATTATTAGTCCTGACCTGTTCGCAGTAATTTTCATGATTAACAAAATGTACACTCCGAGAGCGTTCCGCACTTAATAGGTGCTATTAAAGACGACAGTCATTCATCTGGAAACGTTTGCTTAATTTAAATCAACGTTATTCAAAATTACTCTCGGTATTGAGTGGGGAGAAAAAGTGGCACTTGGCGGTGAAATCGGCTATAAAAAGCATGCGGCTCTATTTGACTTTGATTTAAATTATTCAAACGCGTCCAGATGAATGATTGTCGTCTTACCTAATCGGGGAGAACAAGCAGCACCTGTTAAGTCCGGAGCGCTCTCGGAGTGAACATTTTGTTAATCATGAAAATGACTGCGAACAGGTCAGGACTAATAATTCTTTGAAACAGATGTTATGTCCACCCCAATTCTCAGTTTTACGGAATTTACCCGCTGTTTGATCACATGAGGTGTCTTCAGTTGCCTATTATGATGATTGGAAAACGCGTCAATAAAGAAAAATAATTGAGAACTAGCCAGGACTATCCTAATTGTCATAAAGGGACATGTCTGTGCCGCCCCAATTCCCGGTTCTAGCCTCGCCCCTGAATTTCATTCTTACGCTTGCCCATTTTTCCAGATTCTAACACATCAACTTTGAGGACAAATTATTCACTTACTGCGTAATATCTCCAACTTACTGACAGGTGCCACTGTGACAAGATAATCAAAGTTATTACCCTCAGCTGACAATGGTCATAATGTTATGGCTGATCAGTGCAAACCCGTGTAAGGCACATCATATTAGTTATGTAACGATGCTTAAGAATAAGTCTCACTGTGATTAGATGGTGATGAATGAAAAGGAATTTCATTAAAAGAAATTAAATCACTTTTCTGAGGGCTGCCCAATCCTGCTCCTATAGATCTACCATCCTGTAGTTTGGGCAGCCCTGCCATATCTGATCACATTTAACACTCAAGAGGCTAAGTACAGGCTCACACTGATGGAAGTGTGGGCGCAAGCAGTATCACATCTATAACTAGCCATTTGGTCAGAAAAGAAATTTATTGACAAAGCAAATGAAAATGAGCCAGACATACATTGTAATGAGTTAATGGGAATGATATGCTGCTCAGCTAAAAAAACAAATGTCACACACTCAAATACTTCATTTGACTGGCTTTAGCTTTGATCACAGCATGCATTCATCCTGACAATCTCACAAAATGTTATAACATGAATTTTCAACCAGAGTAATATCAATTTTTCACCACGATCTTCTATTGATGATGGTTGAGAGTCAAACCACTCCGTAAAGCCTTCCTCAGCACATCCCAACTGGTTAAGATCAGGACTGTGTGGTTGACAATTAATGTGTGAAAATGATTCTTCAAGTTAGCTAAACCGTGTTTAGGATGATATTTCAGTACTGTACACACACACACACACACACACACAAGCAGTTGATTTCTGCTTTGATTAATATCTGTTCAGTTCATTCAATCAATATTTGCTCAGCTGATTTCTGCTTTGATTAATATCCATTCAGTTGATTTAATATCTGTTCAGTCATCAGCATTATTCAGCACTATTCATCAGTCATCATCAGAGTTATGACCAAGTCATCAATGTCCAAGTCAAATCAAGTTACTAGTCATTAGCTCTGACTCAAAGCAGACAAAAGAGAGCAATGAGGAGTGAAAGGGGGGAAGGGGATCAAATTAGACAATGAGCTAACTAATTAAAGCGGTAATCAATAAGATTTGAATTGGCTTGTTTATATTGACATCTTTGGCAGTAAGCTGTAATTGCAGGTGCGCTTCTGGACCTCATTTCCCCTAACTCTTGTCGAGATCCAAATGAGTCGCCTGTGTGACGTCGGTAAATTGACGGTTCTTACCATAGACTGTATAAAAAGATAGACGAAGCAACCGTGACGTCACCCATTGGTTTCAGCATACCATAAAGGAAGCCTCGAATTTGGCAATTTGAATTGCGCCATGTTGTCATGTTGAAACCGGATGTGAATTCTATTGGACGGGAGCGAGAATCAAGATCCGGGGAGGGACGTGAGAAGTGGATCTGACCGTATCGGACGAGGACCAGAGGATAGCCACGCCTCTAAAGTATATTCTGGCTTTATCCTTTATTCTAGTCTACTTGGAACCATAATTTACAAAAATGAACATCAAGACATATCGAAGGAGACTTGAAACTTGCTATAGCTACCATAAGATAATGTGAAAAATTATTATTTAAATGGAAAATCAGGTAGGGTGATTTTCTCATAGTTTTCTATAGCATTGAACTTCTTTCTGCAGCCATCGACGTCGCCATTTGCTGGCCATTAAATAGAATGCCATTTTAGGGTACCTCTGCATGGGCTTCTTTTTTCAGATCAGAGTGCTGCATCTATCTTTTTCTACAGTCTATGGTTCTTACCAGAGCAATTGTTATTCTCACCGGTCTGGCTCTTACCAGTTCCTCACCTCAACTCTCATGCACATGGAGAGATCCTCTTTGACAGGCCAACTGAGCTCAATAAAAGTAAAAATTATGTGACGTTAGTCATCTATAAGAGTCATCTCATTCCAGTAACGTTAAGCTATTATGATAAATCGATTAACTTAATGGGCTGCCAACTCTCACGCATTCGCCGTGAGAATTTGTGCTTCATTCACATTCCCGTGCTGTAGTCCGTAATTATTCCACAACGAAATGCGCGTTTCATGATCGATCAAATTGTTTAAATGAAATAAGACCAACTGGAACATTTTTATGCAATTCCACTGCATCCAACCCCTGAGTGAAGAAACGCGTGAGAAGTCCGGAATTATAATTGTGCTCACATTACTTGTCGCGAAATCCGCAGTAACACATGTGAAACTGATAAACTTCAATGCACAAGGACTTCAATTCCACCTGAGAATCTCTACAAAGGGTCTGATAGAATAATTTCTGACTACAGCTCTGGAACGTGAATATGTCGTTTAAACTCAAGCCGAATATGTGAGAGCCCTGTGTAAATAATGAAAACGGTATTTGGTTAACAGGCAACATTATAACTTTTTTTTTAAAATAAAAAATGATTTGTCGAGGCTGTTAACCTAGCTTTTTTCCCGTTTGCTTCATGAAATTACGTTTTAATTTTCGCAGTGTCTAGAGACACGACAGTTTTTATTGATACGGCAGTCAATTTCAAGGGATTAGGATAAGGATTTGGCATTATGGTTTGGGGAAGGGTTAGGGGTTGGTGTTAGGGTTAGGGGAAGGGTTAGAGGTTAGAGTTAGGGTTAGGTCAGGGCAGGGCTTGAAATGGGGACTGCCGTACCTCTCCACATTGAAAAACGTCCGTACCCATTGCAAATGCCTATAATTTTAGTTTCAGTAGTACCCTCAACAGAGATTCAGCGAACGTTGGTTTCTACTGTGCATAGTATACCTTCACAGTATGGTATTTGCCATTGAGCAGACGTCAAGGGATCCAGTAGCAGCACTTTCCGCTTCTTGGAAGGCTGCATTTTTAATGATCCTCCCTTAATCCCATCCGTAAAACTGACATATAGTGTGGGATAAGTTACATTTATGGTTAGGGGATAGAGCCAAGGTTCAGGTTTGGGAAAGTATCGCTACTGGATCCCTTCTGAAGTCTACCTTGCCATCGCTCCTCATGGGGTTCCTCACCTCCTTCAAGCTTGCTTGCGGCTCCTCCTACCTTCTGGTCAGACCAAACTCTGCTTACTGACGTAAAAAGCGTCACCAGATGTGTGCCTGTATTTGAATATAGCGCGGGAATGTCGCCACAGACACACTAATTATTTTACCTGGCAAAGGATGAAATACAAGTCCTTCCATCAGTGGGTCATAGGCCCAATAATCATTGTTTTATCCCCCCTCTCTGATAGACACTGACTTAACAGACAGTAACGAGATGGAAATCTTATGGATTACCACTTTAACAAGCAGAGTGGGGAAAGCTGAGAGAGCCATGAGCTGCATTTAATTGACATTGACCCCTTTCTGATCCTAAATGTATAAAAGCTTTTAACTCTCTCAGTTTTCCCCTCTCTGCTTGTTAATTAGTTAGCTCATTGTCTAATTTGTTCCCCATGCCCCCGTTCACTCCTAATTGCTCTCTCTCGTCTGCTGTGAGTTTGAGCCAATGACCAGTGACTTGACATGGACATGATGACTTGGTCACAACTCTGGAAATCATATAGTTACGCATACTTGCTTTATGTCAGTAGTTTTGATTACAGTAGCACAGGTAGCTTTATTATATGTGTTAGAAATATGTTAGAGGGGTGTAATCTTTTGGTTGTAGTTCTCAGGGCACGTAGGCAGCGTTTTGGTTTGCCTGCCTCTGGGACCCATTTATAAGTTCTCTTAAACAATTAAGTAGCCTTGAAGTAGTATTTTGCATAGGATGCCAACCAATGGAAAAAACAAGTGAGAAGCAGACATTATGATATGCAACAATTGTAGCGTGAGAGGACGGGTAAAACCATATTTGGAAAAAAATTTCTGTGATGAAGGTATAAAGATTGGGTGTGAAAAGTAGAATGTCAGTTCTTCTTGCACAACAAGAGCTCAGCGTTGTACTGGTTCATATTGCTGAATAAAGTCCAGTTTTCTGAGGAGTCTGTCTGCAATTGTTTGAAAATGGGTGGACCTCGAAAATTTGAAAACGTCTAAATGGGAACCACAACAACTGCTCATTCACAATTCAAGCCCAATGAATGTTAACATTGGCATCCTGGACTATGCTTCTGCTCTGAGGGATTAAAAAGTCCACGGATAGGATAACCTGGTCATTCATTATATTCCAGTAGTCTGCTTAATTTATTTCATCACTTCATAATGTTGCTGAGCCTAGACCTGACAAACTGAAGCAACCCCAGATCATAACACTGCCTCCAAAAGCTTGTACAGTGGGCACAATGCATGACGGGTGCATCACTTCATGGGCTTCCTTTCCTACCCTGACACCCATAGGTCCAGAATAGGGTAAATCTGGACTCATCAGACCACAACTTCTTTCCATTGTTCCACAGTCCAATTGTTATGATACCTAGAAAATTGAAGTTGTTTTTATCTTGATTAGCCTCACTAACAAGTGGCTTTCTTCTGGCTACACAGCTGTATAATCTCAATCCTGCAAGTTCTTGTTGTATTGTGTGTGGAAATGTTCTTACTTTCACAGTTAAACATAGCTATGAGTTCTAGTGAAGAGTTTTAAAGAGTTTTTAAAATCATACATGATTTTTTTCTAACCAATTTGTGCTGCTTACTAGACTGTTCACCTCTATCCTTCCAGGTTTTAATCATGCATTGCTCAGTTCTTAACCCAATTTTAGTAGTTTCAGCAATCTCCTTAGTGGTTTTCTTTGCTTGATTCCAACCAATAATTTGACCCTTCTGAAAGTACTACCTCTTCCACGACCATATGATATGTCTTTTGACAAGGTTGCTAAAGAAATGAGAAGCTGATCACTCCAGTTAGCGTTAAATAACTTGTTGCCAGCTGAAACACTAATCATTGCAGTAATTATCCAATGGAAGGCTCTTGCCTGTTTGCTTATTTGAACCCAGGAGCTGACTTTGTTGGCTGAGCGATGTATAAATACAGAATCTTACACCAGTGAGCATGTCATATATAAGTAATGAAACAAGTTGAGTAAATTTTGCATTTGTTGTGAGCTTTAGCGATTACTCGACAAGTTTCATAGCTTTTGTATGACGCAACTAAGAGTCTAAGATTCTGTTTATCACATAACTGAATTGCGTAATTTAATAGAAAACAAATTTATTTCATTTCCTTTCACATTTTAATTTTCATTACATGTTAGCACTGAGCTAAATCCATCACTCAGACCTTGAAACATTTCTGGTATTCAATTGTCCAGTTTTGGTGAGCCCACTGAATGCTCAGTTTCCTGTTTTTGCTCATTTTTGGCTGCAACCCATCCACCTCAAGTTTTTAAATGCCATGCATTCAGAGATGCTCTTCTGCATAGCTCTGTTAACATGGTTATTTATGTCACTGGCTATCTTGCATGAAAAATTTAAGTTCCAGCACATCTACATTACTTTCCTGTCACCTTGAAACAGTCAGATCACTCTTACCCATCTCATCACTCACTGGATGTTTCTGCTTTTCACACTGTTCTCTGTGTGCTCTTGAGACTGCTTTGCGCGGAAATCCCAGGAGCTCAGCAGCTTCTGAACTATTCAACTCGTACACTAGCAACATCATGCCACAATTAAAGTCACCTAGATCACAGTCAGGCGTTTGTTCTGAAATGCGTGCTTTTATGGATTAAGTTTCAGCCTCCATCAGCTAATTAGACATTTGCATCAACAACCAGGTGTACCAAATAAAGTGACCACTGTGCGTATATTTCACACAGACTGTCTGCAGCACTTTCCACATTAGATGAGACGAGTTGGAAGGCACGGGTGGTAGGTTAGCACAACGTGAATATCCAGGTCCATTAGTGGAAGCCCATTGTCCTCTTGGACCTGAAATTATAGATATTGTTTTGATGCTGGAAAGTTAGTTTTCCCTAGGTGAGGATAAATTTAATAACATTTCTGGGTTAAAAAAACAATGTGGTTGCAAAAAAAGAGTATAGGAGATTAGGAACATGGGGCTATTTTAGTTAATAAAAATATTAATTCCAATCTCTATTAACACAAAGTCTGTGATCAGATGTACAAGAAAGTTCACTTAATTTAATTAATTGATTAATTTTTAATTGATCAAAGCTAAATTTAAGAGTTGTTACCTCCGCCAACGAAGTTGGGTGGAGGTTATGTTTTCGCCACGTTTGTTTGTCTGATTGTGAACAACATAACTCAAAAAGTAATGCACAGATTTGTCTGAAATTTTGTGTGTGGATTGCTACTACATCCGGGATGGACCCTATTGATTTTCACCGCGATCACTGGCACAATATGGCCGCCATGGTAGCCATGTTGAAATGCTAGCACACACAATAACTCAAAAAGCAATGCTTGGATTTGTCTGAAATTTTGTGGGTGGATTGCTATAACATCTAGGATGGACCCTATTGATTTTGACCGCGATCAGAGATACAATATGACCGCCATGGCATCCATCTTGAAATCCTATCACACGCAATAACTCAGCTTTGCTCCCACTTATGCACATTTGGATTGTTGTTGCTACCTTGGCGGAGGTTTGCACTCTATGAGTGCCTCTAGTTTAGCACTGTTTTTGAGTTGGGAAAGTCATGATAGTGCAATAAAAATGCAATCATAATGTGGGCACAAACACTCACATATTTTTAACAAGATTAGTACAACCCAGCCCTGAAAAAATAGGGGCATTTTGGAAAGAGCAAATAGAACCACACAGGAGTGATTTGAGGAGTCCATTCACCTTTCACTATGTTGAAACCACTACAACAACACATTGTGTGAGGCTTTAAGGTAGGTAGACACTCCCAAATACATTCATTTCTCTTTCATTCATAACAATTTAGTACCAACATCATATGAACAACTACTAAATTCAGAATTAAAGTGATGGCTCATTTACATAAGTTATGCTAATTAGGTCCCGAGATGGCTACTGCAATGTGGAACTTAATCAAGTACCTCAGGCTGGATATCTCTAAAACTTTTTATTACTTTAATATCAAATTTTCACAGATGATTTATGACTATATAGTGCATGTTCTGATCAGAGGGAAATAATATGGGCATTTTACTGTTTATTTTTTTACTTTATTGGGTAACTAATTACCACAAAATCAAGTGTTAAACGAATGATTTCTTAAAAATGCCAGATCAGTCCTTAGACAAGCATCTGGTGAACTTATATTCCAAGTTTCACAATGATAGCATGAGAGAAAGAGAAGAAATGGTGTTTGAAGCAATGCTTGGCAGGTCAAAAGCAACATTTTTGAGAAATTGACAAAAGACAACATGTCCATATTTTTGATAGTCCTATTAAGTACACACACCATGAACTTGCTGAAGGTTATTTTACGATAATGTCGAAAACAATAAAAAATAAAAAAGCCTATTTTGGTAGTGTCTACCTACCATAACAAGGAAATCCAATTGTTTACTTAAAATATATATATTTCAAATCTGAAGACCATTTAGACTGCAAAAAAGTTAGCAATAGGGTCTATTAAGGGCTAAAATAAAAAGTTGTAATTATAATGTGATGTAACAGTAGATAGTAAAAAGGTGAGCCCAACTTGTTTTATTGTAAGGGCCTCCAAAAGAGGTCCCTTGAGAGCAAAGATGAGTTGAGACTTGCCAATTTGCCAATGGATTTGTCAGCATATAAAAATAATACAACAGTATGTCCAAAAGAGTTGGGACTCCGTGTAAAATGTAAATAAAAACACAATGCAGTGATTTTCAAATCATTACAATTTTATATTTGAAAATAGTCCAAGACAATACATCAGATGTTGGACCAGATATTTAGTTTTTTTGGAAGATATGATCTCATTTTAAATTTAATGCCAGCAACACAGTTCAGAAAAGTTGGCTCAAGGATATGTTTACCGCTGTGTTGCATCACGTCTTCTTCAATCAACAATATTAGCGTTGGGGAGCTAAGGGGATCAGCTGCTGCAGTTTTGAAAGCAAAATGTTTTCCTATTCTTGCATTATGTAGGGTTTCAGCTGCTCTATACTTGTTGTTGTAATACATGTATAGTGTGGTATTTGGAACGGTGTTGCTGAAATGAGCATGACCTTCCCTAGAAAAAGGCATCTGAATTACAGTGAATGTTGCCCCCATACCTGGACATATTATTCACCATTAATGGTGTCTTCATGGATGCGCTAGGTAACCATGCCATGTGTACTAATGCACGCTCATACTATCATGGATGCTGGCTTTTGAATTGTTTGATGATAACACGTTGGATGGCCCCTCTCCTCTTCAGCCTAGAGGATGTGGCATCCACAAGTTCCAAAAAGAATTTCACATTTTGATTAGTCAAACCCTACAGGTCAGTTTTCCACTTCGCCTTTTTATTTTTAATGAGGTTGGACCCGGAGAAGGTGGCAGTGTTTCTGGATCTTGTTTATATATGTTTTAGTCTCTACTTGGCAGAGGTTTTACTTGCATTTGTGGATGCAGAAGCAAATCGTTGGGGAAATGCCAAATGGTGGCATCTTTGTGGTGATAATGCCCAAGCAGTGGCGACATTGTTGTGCCTGCAATGGCACGTCACACAAGAGCGCCGGCTGTTGGGGTTACACCTCACAAGTGGACACCATGTGGTGAGGCAATTTGCCTAATTGTATTATTAATTTGACAATCAAAAAATATTTATATATATGATATTGTGATATTAATATTAATACCTCGGGGCACCACCATTTCTCAGTGAAGGGAAAATGATAGCCAATTAATAACACTTCAGTCTCAATATTCACTAAACTATTAATATGGAAATTGATTAATAAATTAACAATTACAACCAAATTACCCTATCAATAGTTAGATCGAAGGATTTGGAGTTCTACGTAGAAGTGGTTGGCAATTTCATTCACTCTTGTACAACATTAATAACCACTGCATGTGTCATTCAAGAATATTTATTTAAACGAAACAAATAAAATACACAATCTTGATTACGCTAAACACTATATACAAGATGTGTGTGTGAGTGTATCTGTGAGTGTGCGTGAGATGGAACAAAAGGATGATCAAAGGTGTCTTGCAGACCATGTGGAAATGGGGGAGGGCAACAAGTTTCAAGAGAGTTTTTAAGGTCTATTTTAAATGACTTAAAAATGCGCAATGTTGTGTTTGTGTGTGTGCATTACATTAAAATGAAGAGATGTGGGTATTTTGCAGAGGAAAGTCGCCGAGTTAGTATACAGGAGGTTATTTGCATGCAAGACCTTGTCTGCTACACATCTTGATCTACTAAAACACAATCCTAAAAACAATCACAACAACTATCATTTTACAAATACACACAGTTGGTCTTTCTTAAAAAAGTTTGAATGCCCAGTTGGAGGTTTGGTAGTTGCTGCTCGGTGGTGGATCCAATTCTGGAAAATGCTGATCCGGCCTAAAAGAGCGGTTCTGGTGCTGTGAAGGTCCGTGTTCTTGTTCTCGGAAGAGGAGGGAGGCTGGCTGCTCCTCAAAAGCAAGCTGTTGCTTCCAAGGCTTGCTCCACTCCTGGCAGCATGGCCACGGGGAAAGGGAGGGTAAGAGGTGGGGGAGGAGCACCCCAGCCTGAGCAGTCCCCAGGGGTCCAAGAGCCTCACCAATGGGGGGAGAGCAGAACCAAAAGAGAGAGTCCACAGAGCCAAGAAAGTGATAAACTGGTTGACCACTGCTTTTATGTGCCTGGCCAGCTGGAGGGAGAGGCTTACAGGCAGCAAGTGGTCATGGGAAATCCAGGCTCCATTTTAAATTTCCTCACATATGAAAGTTTTTCTCCATGTGACCTCAAAAAATCTCTAAATTATTGGTCAAGGCTCTGCAATGCAAAGCAGTCCTGACCACCACAACCCCGGTTTGAAGCCCAGTCGTACCAGGCAAGCAGTGGTCGGTAGCCTTTTCAGAGCAGCACAGAATTGGCTTTGTGCTGCATGGAAATAAATTGGGAGGGACAGCCGGTTATTGGGATTATTGAATTACAGCATTGTTCATTGCTCAAGCACATCCTGTTGGCCAGCCGGGTGTTTGTCTGTGAAATTCTAAGCTTGACCATATTCGGATATCCTCTGCCCTTGTTTGGAACTTGCCAAGTTTCGCGCCATGAGTGTAAAAAGAAGCAGCAGCTGACAGGCACGCGCTTTGGAGAAGAACTACGAACTGTCCCTCTCTTCTGAGATGGCATCATGCGTTTGCATACAAGCAAGCTTGAGTACATGGTTCGCTGATTGGGCATTCCAAATTTGGGTGGGAATGGAGATGCCGTGTTAATCATAAGAATAAAAAAAAAATGCAATTAATTTTTATTTAATTTTAAGTTGAAAACACCATTCTTAAATTGTTTTACTCTTTCCTCATTTAATTTTTCAGGTTGGTTCAGCCCTCACCATATTTACTTATGAAAGAATTTTTATACCCAATCATGTTACTGACCTGTTGCTTAATAATCCAATTAGCTGTGAGATGTTCTGCCAGTTGTTTTTTTTTTTAGCATCATACAACTTCTCGTCTTTTATTGTCCCATCACAACTTTTTTAAAGCATGCTGTGGTCATCCAATTTTGATATTTTTTGAATAATAAAATTTATGTTTATCTTTTTCCAATTTTCAATTAAATATATGGTTGTAATTGAACTGCAAATCATTGCATTGTTTTATTTGCATTTAACAGTGTCCCAATGTTTTTGGAAATGGGGTTATAATAATAATTAAGTCTATGTATAGTACATTATAAAATATAGTAACGAAGTGCTTCACAGCAGCAAAATAAATTAAAATCCTATGGAATGACAAGAAAATAAAGGCACACAGATCACAGAGATAAAAATAAACTAAATTATGCAAACAATAAGAAAAAACATTAGGAGTGAATGAAAATAGGACACATATGGCTTGCCCGATTTTCCCCAGCATGTCATTCCAGAGCGACGGGGCCCAAATGGCAAATGTCCAGCTGCAATCTAACACTCCCACATCACATCTCTGTTAGTTAGTTCACCGCAATTCCCCTTGTCTGCATCCATTTCGATTTTATGTCCTTGATTGGTTTGAATCGTTCACTTATTGTGTCATTCCTCCCCAATCCTCGAGTGCATTTCTCACACTTCTCCTACACACTTCCCATAGTTGCTCATTGTCTCCAAGGTCTCATCTGTCTTTTCAATCTCTTGATTGTTAGACATGCACTCATATTGTTCCTCTTGCTTGCATCAATTCCTGTGCCCTCAACTTTTCCAAGATCCAGCCTCAGTCCTGTCAAGTTCTGGTCTTTTCTTTTATCTTCAGGTACCTCAGCCCCAAGATTCCTTGTCTTGGTGCCCCCATTCCCTCTCTGATTGACTCACTGGTTGTGACCCCAGGCCAGACACCTGACCAACATTCTGCTCACCCCTCTGGATCACGTTTACTACTGCCTGACTTCCACCTGCTGCAAACATTTACTTGCCTTTTTTGCATTGCCCAGTATGCAGGTAATCCACCTGGACTGTTGACCAGATTAACCCTTAAATGTTCCAACGATAGTAAAAGTTGAAAGAAAAATCTATGCATTCTGTTAATATGTCTTGGGGAGGGGCGAATAATAACCCAATAGCAATTTTTAATTTTTGGTGACCTTTGAACTCATTTTAGTTTTGGGACATGTCATAATGGGCATTTCGGGGACTTTATTTCTAAAATGACTTGAATGAAAAAACAGTTTACATATAGATGAAGTATTAGGCATAGCTTATTTTTCATTAGCTTACCTGTTTGTCTACTTTATCCAGTAATGAATGGGTGCGGATCTATCGTGTGGATTCCACCATGGGGGCGGCCATATTGGAAAGGTTAGGCGGTCAAATGGCAGCACTAATGGTCTAAACATGTCACTATGGGCATTAGTTTGCAAAATTGTGGGGTCAGTAGCTTTGACAACCCCCCAAATCGTGTGACAAATTTGTCACAGGGGGCATTTAAGGGTTAATAAACTTATCATTCTCTCATTTTTGATTCTGCTATCTGCTCTTCTTGCTCATTCTGTCACTTTTGCTATAATCCCAAAGAAAAATGGTGGGATTTTGGCCATTTCACCCACTACAGCGCAGAATATGATGAATAAAAAGTGAAGAAAATCCAGTCAAATAATGCGTTAACTGCTGCCCTGAAGACCATGTCTGAGTGCAAAATCTTCTAACCCTTAGACGTCACTGTCTGAAGAATCATCATACAACTGTAATGAATATCACAATGTGCGCAGGAATATTTTGGTAAATCTTTACGTCAGTAAACGCCATTCTGCACTGCATCTTCAGATACAAGTTTAAGGGGTGATCTGGGGTTAAATGAGAAATGACACCTTGAAACAACTCAGAATTTATATAAAATGTACACGTAATAACCACCAAAAAAGACAGAAGTTGACATTTCCTGGTTTATACGGTTGCTATGGTAACCAAGCAAGCTCATTAAATATGCAGAAAACTTCTGGCACCAAATCCTCTTGAACTCCATGATAGAATTCAGTTTTTCTTTCATCATTTAAAAGCCATTGCTCATCCAAATGCAATGACATAGCCATTCTTTGCCAAATTTATCAGTTTTGCGATTTTGAGGCATTTTACTCAAAGTTTGAAATAAGTTCGCGCAGAATTTGACGCAAAGTATGTAACAGATAGGCAAAACTTCCCTATGTCATTGCATTTCTAAGGAAGTACAATACCTGCAGCCCAAATTTCATTAATTTACAATGATAAAGTTACGGCTGCCACAAACATAAGAAACATTGATAAAGTAATACCTTGGGAAATCAATGGAAAATGCATTAGACCGCACTGAAAAGTTGAGTTCAGTTTTAAATCCTTGTAGCAGTAAGTGATTATTAAAAGGAGGGTTATTGCAGAATATTTTTATTCACAAAAAAATTTTTTGGAAAAATGATCAGAGTTTGCCCATTTAAGCCCAGATCACCCCATAGGCTTTTCCAAAAGTTCCACCCACTCCACTTAGTTCAGTATCATCTGAAATGGACGGTAACACAGCTGAAGCAGTTTCTGTGGTCCAATGAGTAAATATATTAAGGCGATTTATGGGGGAGGAAGCCACCTTTTTCTTCCCATCGCCGACGACGTGGGCATCCGAAGCAGTGATCAGAATCAGGCATAAAGGCCAACGTCTGTCATTGTCAAGGGGATTGTCAATGCTCATGTCATGGGGTATAAACACATTTGTGAGAGAACCATTACAGGTCAGAGCAACATATTCTGCCACGGAAATGTTATCCATTCCACAGATGCTCCAACATTTTCCAGCAAGACCATGTCGCAAATGATATTTTATTCGGGTTTCAAGAATATGCCTGTGTTAGCAGAATACAGGTGCTAAATCTGCTGATCAGGCTTCAATTGAGAATATTTGGAATAATATAAAGTGAAATATAGGGCAACAAAGGCCCCCTATCATCGCTCAGCTGAATACTGACAAAAACGGAAGAATGGGGGGGAAATTATGCATGCTTAACTTCACCAACTCGAGTTTTCCATACATAGATGCTTCATGGGTGTGATAACGAGATAAGGTGATGTTACAGTGGTAAACGTGTGACTTTGCCAACTTTTTTGATCTCGGAAGCATTTAAATTCACGTGAAGACATTAAATTTGTTGTACTGTTTTGAATATGAGGTGAATAGAATTTTCAAATTATCCCTTTTGATTTTATTTGCTTTTTCCAAGATGCGTCAACGTTATCAGAATTGGCTTTTTTCCCCGCTTTACCATTTGAGAAATCTTGTCACAGATTTAGGTTCAATGTCCTGTGAAAAAATCTGCCTATGACCGAAAGTCATCCCAGGGCTAGATTTTGGGCCAGAGCTTTTACATTCGACTGTATAGAAGAAGCCCTTCCCTGGGATTGAATTCCCCCTCATTCCCTGACAAGCATACCAATATGCATACCCCAAAGTTAGCTTTCTGTAATCATCCAATTACAGTACCCTTTTCAAGTCTAGTCCGAATAAGGCCTGAAACTCCACGCAGCTAGCTATATTTGCATTAACCTTACATTAAAACTTAACCTTACATTAAGTTTTCTGCTATCGAGGTATAATGTACTGGCTAATGTACTGGCATGGTTCAGAAGTATATTGAACACCTAAGTTTTCATAGGACTGTAACCGCAACATCATAGTCAAAATTGCCAAAAATGGATGCGTCACCTCAGTGCTCCAACAATTCTAGCACATGATGTGGCAAAGCACAATGGTGATAGGTTGAAGGCAAGTTCGTTTGCAATAGAAGACAGACTATTCTGTACTAAAATTCATGTTTATTCATCAAAATGTTTATGTTTAATTCATTAACAGATTTTGTTGGATATCACAAAATGAAAATGTTAATTCTGACTAAAAATGATTGCAGATGGACATAGTTATTGTGCTCCAAGGATTAGCTGATAGAAAGCTGTGACAGGGGGTAAAAATCCCAAAACCACAAAATTTGGACATACAACCAGTGTGCTCCAAACCCTCAAAGTGTTCTTTATGGGAATCTTTATTACATAATCCTTATTACAACCCAGGGGGAGAAGACGCATACATATCCTCTTTCCATCATTTCTGCAATTCCTTGCTTTCAGCTTAAAATGCATTCACTGCAAAATTCTGTTCTGAAATTCCCTGGCCATGCAAGAGAAAGCCATGTGGTTTTCTAAAAATCAATTAATGCAGTCAACAAAAACCAAAAACTGTTCTAACAAAGTAAAATGCAAAAATGTGTCATTTTCCCAGACCAGCAGCATTGACTCCAAGGACTTCACTGCCATCTAGAGCCACCATGGATTTAAGCCTAGCAGGACAAGGACCAGGTGAGGGTGACAGATGCCATCTCGCATATTTCCTTCAAACTTGGCCTTGTGAAAGGGCTCACCCAAAAACTCCAGAGGCGAGAGCAGTTAAATGGGAAAACCCCCAAAATTCCATCAGCACTTGGGCCCCAAGTTTAAGGGTCTTCTACTCTTGGAAGTGCATCAATTCAATTGCCCTTTGACATGGGCACTTTGCAGGCTCACAGCCAAAGAATTTTCTTATGTCAACCCGTCTGTTAGTTAGTTGTACCAAAGAGTTTGCATGCCCTAGAATTTGTAAAATGTTTCCATTTATTTTGAAAATGACTCATTTAAAAACTTGTCTTATTTAAAAGACAGTAAATGACTTCACATGATCACCATCACAAAGGTGTTTGGCTCCTTTTTAAATCACAGCTCAAACTACCTATACAGCCCTGACCATTTGACATACCCTTGAATGTTTACCCTTGTTATTTAGACACAAGGTGACACACTCTGGTTTAAATGGCTGTGAAGGGTTCCATGCCTGTGACTTTTTAAATTGTAGCTAGTGTCTGTGAGTAGTCATTGAGTTTGTTTGCTCCGGCATGGATGCACTGATCCGGCTAGACACTGAGCCATAGGGAGGGGAAAAGAAATGTCTAAGGACCTTCATAACCAGGTATTTCCAATCTTTAAAGATGGTGAAGGATATAACAAGACATTCCAATACTTGACAATGCCGGTCAGTACTGTTCAGTCTGTAATTAAGAGGTGGGAAATAAGGGGATGCATGTTGATATCAGGCAAAGGTCAGGTAGGCCAAGAAACATTTCAGTGAGAAATGCCAGGAAAATTGTTAAGGACACGAAGGAAAATCCACAAGCTACCTCGAGAAATACAGTATGCTCTGGAAAAAGATGATGTGGTTGTTACAAGGAACACAATAAGGAGGCACTTAAACAACGAGCTGCATAGTCAATATAACTAGAAACATTCTTTACACGATTGACCACTGAAAGACATTCGCCCACGATAATGCCAAATTATAGCCTTCTGAGATAACACCTGGTTGATGAGTAATCGACATTGAAGAGCACTGGTCCATAAGACCCAGGCTTTTGGCTGTGAACTCAGAAAAGGTGCACAAGTGCCATACCATAGGGGAATTGAATTGAGTCCTGACAGGAGAGCCTAAAAAAATAGAGCCTCGCGTTTCGACAGAATTTTGGGAGTTTTCCCCTAAAAGCCATGGATGGCTATCACTCTACACAAAGAAACCTTAAGATCGAACTGCACTGGCTACAGGAGTTTAGGGTGAGCCCTTTCACCAGGGCAAGTTTGAATGAAGTCAGAGGTGGCAGGCGCCACTCCTGCCTGGTCCTCTTTTGGATGTGCTATTGGCATCTCAGAACAATACTTAATATTGAAATTAACCATGCACCAGAACTTTTACGCACCAGGATCATCTGCCAAATTCATTACCTTTACGAGTCAAATATTTAAAAAATTTGCAAGAACGCACACAAATCAAGCGAGACATAAACACGAAGCGGTGCTGGTAATAATAAATGGTAGGTATATGTTACGGAGAACATCAATACAGCTGAAAGCCACTGATCATTGGTGGGGAAGATTAAAGGGCAAAATTCGTCAATATAACAACAGTATGATGGAACAGAAATCTATTACACCATCAATGTTATTGTAAAAAAAATAAAGCCATATTCTTTGGTATTATTTTTAGCTCTGTACAGAAAATGACAGGACAAAAAGCTCAAAAAAGGATTGGTTGATGACAATTTTATTTACATGTTGTTTTCTTGTTGAATACAAATAATTTTAATTCAATGTTAATCACATTCTATCACTGCTGTCATGAACAGGAAACATGGATTAGGCATATGGGACTGGCATACCCTGCCTTCAGAAATTTTGCAACCGTACATTTAAAAACTGGGAGGGGAAATGAGCTACAATAAGTCCTCATAGATATGAAATACTCCATTGATTACCTCCGCAGGCCACAAATTCAGCTGAAAAAGTGTTACTCCCTCATTAATCAGAGCTTCCGTTATCAAAAATGAGCAGAAAAAATACTGAGGCAGCAAAAAAGATTATATGCACAAAAATGCACTTAGGGTCACAGGCAGTGGCTGAGTTTGCTCACTCGGGAAAGGGGTTTAAAAAAAAACAAAAAACAAAAAAAATTATACTTACCTGAAATT
The DNA here is from genome assembly GCA_029721435.1 of Gymnothorax reevesii. Classification (NCBI taxonomy): domain Eukaryota; kingdom Metazoa; phylum Chordata; class Actinopteri; order Anguilliformes; family Muraenidae; genus Gymnothorax; species Gymnothorax reevesii. The sequence continues at coordinate 97,745,732 of CM056575.1, forward strand.
TCAAACATGAGTAAAAGTAACTCAAGTCACTTCAACCAACAAAGATGTTAACACTACATCGATTTTACAGAACTGTAAAATTAATCCAGTTCGCCCAATTTTACCCAAATGTAGCCACATACCAGTTAGCATTACTGACTGTTTATAAGAACAACAATGTAAAACGTTGTCCTAAACGAAATAAATATTCTCATATTAAATTGATATGCGTCCTGGAAGTAAGTTTTGCTCCCAGACGCAGGCAAATCATTTTAGCTTTGGCCACTTCTGCAAGAAAGCAAATTGCTAGTTTCTATTATACCTTCCTTTAAAAATCACCAACCATTTTATCACCAAAATGAACAGGAACTGTACGCAAGATGCTAAAAATCTGTGATTTGTTGAGGTGGAGAGGACTGACTAACTGTGACCTGGATCATTTTGAGAACAAGCAGCTTTTTCTAAGAATGAGGATCAACATGCTGTGGTCGACAGTGTAAATAATATCTAGCATGTAACTTACTGCCATTCTTACGCATTTTGAACAGCATCAAAGACTTATCTGTTTTCTTTTCAACACAACATGCATTTTAACTCAGACCTACTTGGTGCTCCTTTTAAAATGTTTTTTTTTTTATTTACTTTTTATCTTATGGCAGGGAATTTGAACCTATTTCTTTTTAGAACTTGATGACTGGGAGCCCGAGTGAGAGGATCCTGAGGATAAGCCACGCCGCCTGAAAGAGGAGAAAACAGAAACCAGAGAAACTTGTGAGTGGAAGATGAGACAAATGTTACATACTCTACCCAATATGTTCTTGCTGATTTTTTTTTTTTTTTTTTTTTTGCAAATGCACCACTGCTGACTTGGGAGAGGAAAATGCAAAGCATAAAATACAAACTGCATGTCATTATTCCACGGAAACCCAAACCTTTCGGACGATCGAGATCGAGAACGCCTTTTTTTCCTCTCTCCAGATGAGGATCTGGAACGTCTCCGTTTCTGGCCTCTTTCTGGGGAGGAAGGCGGGGAGCTGGAAGGAGACCTTTTCCGGGGAGAAGACGACCCCTTCCCAGACCTTGAGCTGGATCTTTTAGCCAGTGGAGGAGGGGATAAATCATGTTTTCAAAATTAGCCAAACAAACATTCTACCCAATGCTGAATGTATTATTCACCTGCGAGTTCCAGGAAAAAATATGAAAACATACAAATGTGCCAAAGTACAACAAGTGTAGGCCCAGTGAAAAATTATTCGCACTTAATGACACCTTCTGATGACAAAATGACAAATGACCATTTAATGGTAAATCCAAAAAAGGTTACACATTTAAAAAAAAAAATAAAATAAAAAAAAAGTGATAATGGCCTCATGAGAATCCTTGTAAAATAAAAAATGGTCCCCTACAATTGTTTTTCACAGTTTTCCATGTCAAAGCAGGAACAGTGAATACATACAGAGGACACTTTCTGCTAGCTCTCCTCAGACCATAAGCATAAATGTTCCTGATCCTTTAGAACTACTAAGGGCAAATGGTTTGTCCTCAGCCGCTGCCATGTCACATACACTCTCTCTGGAGTAGTGCATGTCACATCATTCACCTGGAGTTGGACCTGTGTGAACGGCCTTGTTCCTGAGAACTGGCGGGAGACCGTGACCTAGAACTGGATGAACTCCTGGATCGGGATCTGAAAGAAATAAATGGACATTTTTTCCAATATATTTAGAAGAGATGATACAAATTAAACAAATACGCGAATACACTAAACAAGTGCATACCAATTAGAAACTAAAATGTTTAAAGCTGTGATACATTTGCCCCCTTCCAGATTTTTTCCATCTTCACGTTTGTCACATGTCGAGGACCAGTTTGTAAGATTTAGTGCCATCTAGTGGTGAGATTGTAGACTGCAACCAATCTTACACACTGGGCTTATGTTTCAGATCTAACCAATTGAAATATGACAAAAATAACTGGAGAATTCATAAAATGGTTTCGTTTACTGACGGAAATCAGCCTACCAACCCTACCTGGCCCCATGAGAAAAAGTAAAATGTCACTTAAGTAACTAAATCAATCATATTTAAAGTAGGGATTCAAAGGAAAAACTGAAATATGGCAATTTCGACACCAATGGAAAGCTTAGAACGCAAAGAATGCCATTCCGTAACATTATGGAAACGAGAAAACACGCACAAAATTATTATTATTTTATCCAGCGTGAATACTTCTGTGATGCTAGGAAAGAGGCCCGTTTTGGGTGACGTCACATACGAGTTTTGCAAGCTCTGCTCTGTTACAGAAACACTGGCTCTCTCTAAGCTTTATATTCTGTTAAAGGTTAAAGTTGAGTCGTACTTAACTTGAGAAGGATAAATGTTTCTCCATTATAATTTCAGTCTTTTTTTTCATTTAAACTGATTTTTCTACATAGGCCTAGTACATTGAAGATTAAAATGGACATATAAACAATCTGACGGAAAACGTGTTAATACGGGGAAGGCAGGGTTTCCTCCAGGATTTTTTGAAACTGTGGTAGAGGGCTTCAGCGATGGGTCAGAACTCAGCATTATCAGGTGAGGCCAGTTTTCATTAGTCAGAATATAGGCGATGTAATAACTGAAGTCTATGAACACGGAGGTTTATCAGTTTCACATGCGTCACGGTGGACTTCACATAGGTTATATGAAAACCGATGACGACTCCGGACTCCAGAATTGGAATTAAATAATCATGAAGATACAGTTAGGTAGAGCAGGATGTTCTCACAGCAAACACAGAAGTTAACATCGTAGTTTATCATTTTGCAAAGTGAACAAAATATTTTTTCTCTAATTATTGCACACATTGCATCAAGAAGAAAGCAGCGCGTTTTACTGCTGATGGCCAATTTTTTATTCATTGGAAAACATGTTCATCAAGCAAAATGACTGTCAACAGGTCAAGAATTATTAGCGCTTATTTTAACTTAATGAGAACTGGCGACACCTGATTGTCCTTAGGATTTTTGAAGTTTATGTAAAGTCATTTCACATAGGCATGGTGGCATTTATTTTGCCATAGCCTTGCGCCACTATCAATTACATGGAGCAGAAACCCTGGGGGAAGGACTGATACCTTAATTTATTATATTTTTTCGATGCGTAGACTTGATAAGAGCAACGACAAAACAAGAAAGGAAGATTTTTAGAATGTATTCTCTCTTAACTCGCGCAGGAATACATATTGTTCGTGAACTTGCAGCTGCCCCTCGTCAAATCTTTATATTACGTATACTGTAACTATCAAACGTTATTACATTTGAGGTTTTGTTTTGGTCATCACGGAAGAGGAAGGACCAGAAGTTGAAGATAGAACTATGAAAAGCGATACAACAGGGCTCCAGACTGCCCGTAAATGGTGGCATTTTGCCCCTAAAATTTGAGACAGTGCGAGTAAATTTTTCATCTGCTCGCGCATGTGCGACCAGTAAATTTGCCGATTTTTTTATTATTAAATATTTTTTGTTGCTGACAAACGTCTGCTCTTCATTTCAGCCCAGTTGTTTGCGATAATGCACAAATGAGTTGGTTAATAGCTGACGAGCACCAAACAAAAAGAATGTGGGCCAATGTGTGTGAGAGCGGGGGTGTGTGAGTGGGGGGCGAATGACCACCGTTATTGGCTAATATGTGAAAAGAGGCAGGTCTTGGGGTTATCTACAGGTATAAAACACCCTTGGTTTCACATAACTCCTATGAACAATGGCGAGGAGGACCATCAGTGCTTACTTTCTCCCCAGTTAACCTAGTGTGCCTTTTCGAAGACAGCCTTTTTCGCACATTAAACACAGGGCTTAAAGCTCAAAAAATTGCCATGCCGGAAAAATGAAATTATTGAATGAATGAAATCCAAATAAATAAATAGATTAGTTGCGTCCTAATGCACTTTGTGATGGTCAGAGGTGTATAGTAACGAACAGTAGCCTACTTAGGTAGTTTTTTTTTTTTTTTTTGAGGATTTGTACTATACTTGAGTTTTGACTTACTTTTACTCTACTGCTTTTAACCCTCTCCAGGCTCCTGTCGCAAATTTGCAACAATAAATAAATTGATGACTGATTATAAAATATAAAGACCACATGGGAAATGATTTGATGAAGTTACCCTTCCAGCTCAGTATTGAAAAAATACAATGTTATTCCACCTGCAGCCACTAGTGTATGAGAGCTATTCTCCATGAATGCAAGATTTTTCATATCTCAAAATAATTAATTGGGCTGGAGAGGGTTAAAAGATAAAAAGTATACTTTCACTTCGTAACGTTGACATTGGCCACTTCGTTACTCTTTACAAATTAAAATATGAGTGTAACTCATCATAAGGATTGTGTGGATTTGGCACGTTCAAGAACAGGGTCGGCCTATCTTTGAACAGATGTTGATGCCAGTGGACCTGAAGCTGCAAATTTATGCACGCAGTTACAAAATTCTATCACTAGATGGCACACCACAATCAGTTATTGAATATTCACAAGCAAGCCAAGCTGAAACACGTTTTAAGGATGAGTTCACTCCTAATTTAAATGCAGGATTTCTACTTTTAAAGCATTTATATTGTCGTATTGACACTTTTAGTTAAGTTAATCCTTAAAACATTCTAGTTTCTGCATTTATTGCCAAAATATTTATCAGTAATACTGTGAAAATGAGAGGAAATGTGAATATTTGTTTTTCCAAGTCAATTTACACTGTGCGCCCATAAATTTTCTGCTTGTGCCCCCAAAATTTAAAGTTAGGGGCCACTGTGCTCCTAAGCAAAACCATTTAGTCTGGAGCCCTGTACAACAACTAGAAACTAGAAAATTGTGTCAGTGGACACATATGCCCCCGCATACAAACATGCCAAGAACAAAACCTGCATTCCGTGTTAATTCCATCCACCCTGTCATAGATTCACTGGGGTCGGCTACAAGAGTTAAAACCATGCAAAGATTAAACAACAGCCCTTTAGCCATAAAAAGCAAGACACCAAGACCTTTATAAAGGGTTAGGGAAGTGCCTGGATAGGAGTGCAAGAGAGGATATGGATTCTACATACATGTTACTTTTGAGGCTAATGCTAGAAGATGCAAGTGTGAGAGATATGAAGCAGGGTACAACATGACAACACCGAAAAGCTTTTGCTACAGTGCAAGCTCACAATGAAATTACCTTTTGCACTGTTGTTCTTGCTGTTCATGTTACCGGCACTCACTACGAGGAAGTAGGCTGTCAAGAGCACCGAGGCAGCGGCACGCGCACACGGCACAGTTCATAATGATAAACAATAGAAATTCTTACCGATAAATATTTTATTTAACTAGTCAATGTGTAATGAAATTCTGAATTCTGTGTAGCAGTGTCGACAAAGAAGCGGATTACATAACATCTCTATTTGATTTTACTTTTTGTCAGAACGCAGCATAAATAGGCTAAGTTCAGTGACCTGGTAAATCATTGAAAATAAATTTTTCAAGAAACGATTTATAAGATGCACAACATTAGGGTCCCTACAAAGCACATGTGAAAGATCAATGAATTCTGTCCAGCCATTTCTGAGGAGAAGTGGATTAGGTGAAGCCCCTATTTGAGATTACCTTTCTGGAAATGCAGCAAAATTAGACTAAGTTCACAGACCTGTCAAATCGTAAAAAATTTAATTTTCGTAAAACAAATTGTGAGATGCACACCTTTAAGGTCCCTGCAAAGCACATGTGAAAGATCAATGAATTCTGTCCAGCCATTTCTGAGAAGTGGATTAGGTGAAGGCACCCTAAAGCGGGACGTACGGACGGACAGAGGGTAAACCAATATGCCCCCAGCCATAGCTGGCGGGGGCATAAAAAGCAAGAGTTTGTCACTAAAGTGACTATATCCCCCGCCGTTAGGTCACCAAAACCGACTGGTGTCTGCGCATTCCCAGTAGGAAGGTTGGTACCAAAAAGAATTGAAATAGGTTGACTCCTTATATAGATATCGTGCTGACAATGTTCGGGACGGACGGACGTAGCTGAATACTATATCCCCCGCTTCCTGCTAAACGCGCGGCGGGGGATAAAAAAAGCAAATAAGACCTGAAACTGAGCTTCACTGCATGAGAAGTACATGTAGACGATTCAGGCTGCTTTTGAGGTATTAGCTGAAGATATTTTAGGGGTACCACTGTGTTCTAAATAGCAGCGACCTCATCACTCCATATTTCTGTGTCAGTCAATCACTGTTATGACAGTCCACTTGATAGTATTTTATGAACACAATCTTTTTTGTAGCCCACCTTTGGCTTATCCAAACTTCCTCAGAATGGTAGCATGACTCCAGTAAAAACAAAATTTTCTTTCTAAACTAGATAACTTGTACATGTATAGCATAGAGCCAGCGCGGCAACTGGACTTTTTGCAGGCACAGGTCAATGGTCCTTTCCCGGCGATCTAAAAAGACTCATTGCCAGTTGACACGTTTGATTGCAGTTGTCGCCACCAAGGGTGGCACAAGTTATTTGGTTTATGGGGACAATTATTTTTTTCACATGGGTGATAAAAGCTGCATTTTATGAAAACACTGTCTCTGTCTTATATCAAGATATGTCAGATGATCTGAGATTAACACATGAATACAAAAGAAAAATGGAAATCGGGAAGGGAACAAATACTTTTTCACATAACTGCATATTGTTGGGGTGGGACCACAAACAAACAGCAAAAAGCATAAATGACATTAACATGTTTGACCACCATCATTGAAACATTCACGGTAACAGTTTTTCATTTTTCATGTTCTTTTCTCGAGACTTCATACAATCAGGACATAAATTCTGACTCCAAGCACCATACTTCGTGGTTAGACAAGTGATTTTCACAACCTTGCCAAGTAGTATCCAAACATTAACCTACATATTTGGGGACCAGAACCTTACAGATCTACAATAACAAATATTCTTGGCTGCGTGGGCCTCCTGGCCACCCCCCCAACCATGTCATGCCTCCTCTTGTGTTCCTCACAGTGAGCATAAATAGAGAGGCACAAAATAATTTTGACTGATGCTGATCTCCTGCCGCTTGTGTCTGGCAGGTCTCCAAAACCAGAAGCGAGCAGCTGGCAGATTGATTTGGCAGTGGCAACCAAATATTTTAAGTATCAGCCAATCACAAATATGCACAATAACTTTATTTCAAATGGAAATTTAAGAGGACCTCATTTACTTTTTACACAACCTTGCCAGAGGCCGGTAGCTTTGATTAAATGATCCCATATATGCATATTCTAGCATGTTTAATCATTACATTTTTAAAAATTAAATTTAATATGATTACCCCACAATTACTTCCATGATCTCTGTGACTCTCCAATACACATCTTTATTCTTTTAAATCCTGATAGTCATACAAGGGACAATAAAATAAATATGGGGAATCCTGACACAGCTGTGATTAGCCTCTCCTCCATTTTGAGTTTTGAACTCTGTGCCTCCTTACATGATGAATGATGACAGGCCTCTCAACATCACTATAAAAAAAAAAAAATTTGATTGGCCTGGCTATTGCCATTCCTCATCTGAATTAAGCTAAGCTCTCCTCAAATTTTGGCTACTTGCTTTGCCTGCTCTGCCTTGCTTCACTTCGCCACGTGAATGAGTACAGCTGTGCTCAAAAGTTTTCATACCCAGGCTGAATTAGTGCAATGTTGCCATTTATTTTGAAAATATGACTCATCATTCAAAAAACTTGTCGTTTATTTTAGGATAATGATCATGTGAAGTTAAGAATCATCATATAGGTGTTTGGCTCCTTTTTTAAATCATAATGATAACAGATCTCACCCAAATGGCCCTGATCATAAGTTCACACATCCTTGAATGTTTAAACTTGTTATATAGACACAAGGTGACACACTAAGGTTTAAGTGGCTATTAATGTAATTTTCCAAACCTGTGCCTTTTTTAATTGTAACTAGGGTCTGTGTATAGTCATTGAGTTTGTTAGATCCCAAGTGGACGCACTGATCTGGTAAGTCACTGAGCCATGGGACGCAGGAAAGAACTGGACGTTGGTAACAAGGTAGTTCAACTTCTTAAAGATAGCAAAGGATATAAAAAACACCAATGACTTGAATATGCCAGTCAGTACTGTTCAGTCTGTGATTAAGGAGTGGAAAATTGGGGGATATGTTGATACAAAGCCAAGGTCAGGTAGCCCAAGAAAGATTTCAGCCCAAACTGCTGGGAGAATTGTTCGGGACACAAAAAAAAAAAAAATCCAAAAACCACCTCAAGAGAAATACAGGATGCTCTGGAAGATGATGGTGTGGTTGTTTCCATGAGCACAATAAGCAGGCACTTAAACAATGAGCTGCATGGTCGAGTTCATAGCGCCAATGCCACAAAAGCGCCTGCCTAAAATATACCTGACAAAACCTGAATACACTTCACAACTGATGAGACCAAAATGGAAGTTTACGGACACAACCATAAGCGCTGTGTTTGCAGAGCAGTTAACAAGGCCCATGGAAAAAAAAGGCACAGGGAATCTCGTGAAAATGAATGGCAAAATGAATGGCATAGTGTCAGAAAATACTGGTAGACAATTTGCATTCTTCAGCACGAAAGCTGCACATGGGTAGCACTTGGGAGTTTCCAGTATGACTATGATCCAAAGTACAAGGCCAAGTTGACCCTCCAGTGGTTACAGAAGAGAAAGGTGAAGGTTCTGGAGTGGCCATCACAGTCTCCTGACCTCAGTATCATCGAGCCTCTTCGGGGAGATCTCAAACGTGCAGTTCATGCAAGACAACCACATTATTTGCAGGAGCCTCAGGCATTTTGCAAGGAAGAACAGGCAACGATAGCACCTGAGAGAATTAGGGGCCTCATTGAAAATTATCACAAAAGACTGCATACTGTTATTGATGCTAAAGGGGGCAATACACATTGCTAATAACGAAGGGTGTGTGCACTTTTGAACAGGGTTCATTTCATTTTTTTCCCTTTGTTGCCATGATTATTTGATGATTGCGCCATTCTACACAACCTACAGTTGGATATGAATCTAGTAAGAAATAAAACAAATGTGTTTTGTCTGGCCATTCATGCTTTCTTCAAATTAATGTTACCCATTTTACAAATTCAGCCAGGGTAAGCAAAACGTTTGAGCACAACTGTACATGAAACCGCCATCCAAAATCTACTGCAAAGGAGAAGCCCATCATCCATAAAAGACCATTTGGAGCATATTTTTCTAAGTCAAACCGTAATATATCACCAAAAGGAAATAAATCCGGATTCAAATGCACAAATTGCCAGCTTGGAGATGAAGCTTTTTGATATTTAAAGAAAAGAGCTAGCATACCTGGAATAAACCAGCTTAACCACCTTAAAACTGACTTCACACCATCCAAACATGGGCTGATGGTCAGCTTGTTAAATGTTAAGTGTTTTCAGTCCATTCTTTTGTAGACCTTCATACAACTTGCTGACAAAAGCAAGAAGGCAGTTTGTGCACCGAACGGTAACAGGTAATACAGGCATTCTAATGACAACGACAATACCACCACGTGGGGGGGAAAAGGAATTCATGAGGATAAATTTGAAGAAAAATCGAACTGATACTGACATTTTGCCTGGAGTTACCCTTGACCTGTACCCGTTTACCTGGACCTGGACCGTGAGCTGGAGCCCGAGGTGCGAGAGGAAGATCGCGACGAGCCCGAACGGCTGTCCTTTTTCCCTGGTGACTTCTCATCATCACTTGCATCAAGATTGTACTTTGACAAGTCTGCGTCCTCATCGTCATCATCATCATCCTGGAAGAGCGGGTAAAATGTGAAAAATAAAACTACAATGTCCAAGTTTTAAATGCCCAGTTGTGCAAACATGATAGATCACTTCATAATAAATGCATGCATTAAAGCAAGAATCAATCATTTCCTTACATCCAGTTTGTACTTTGAAAGGTCTCCGTCCTCCTCATCATCGTCCTCATCATCATCATCCTCCTCCTTTGGTTGTTCCACTTTCTTCTCATCATCTTTTGAGGCAGACTTGCTTCCAGTGTTTTTTCCACGATATTTTTTCTTTTTACGGCCAAACTAACAAGTTTAAAAACATATGCAAGCTACAATTACAAGAGAGGTAAACTCGTACGGGATCTTTGCAACATTGAAAGCAAAACAGAGATAGATTTCCCATATATCAAAACCGTATTAAAAAATTTCAGAGCTGAACATTTCTGACATGTATGACATCAACACTGCATGAGTACGAATCCCCCCACCCCTCCAAAAAACAAGATTTTGCATAAAAACAAAACAGACGTTCACCTCATCATATTCTCCATCAGATTCTTCACGTTCGATGTACTCCACATTTTCTCGCTCATTAAATCCTCCTCCATACCCTAAACAATCAGATTAACAAAGATGCCAAAACACAAGCCGGTTACATCATCATGATGAAGTCACAGCTGCATTTAGAAATGATTTCTTAATCCTAAGTTTTACTGTACAGTTCTACTAGACCTACCTGTTCTTTCTTCAAGTTTGGCATACTTTGGGGTGTTGCACATATTACACTCTGACCTTCGGGCCCAATTTACATTCCCACACCTAAAAAAAAAAACAAAAAACTGAACTTAAACAATTCAATGAATTAATGCAATGACTCCTTGTGTTGGCAGAGATTGCCATAGAAGCAATCACAAACTGAATTAGTACAAGTCTGCGAAAGTCAGTCTTTTAAAAGCATGAGAATTTATGATATGTGCAAATGAGTTCTCATTGAGGAAATGACTGGATGATCAAACCAGAAAATAGAGCCCTTTGAGCTAACTAAGCCATAGAATATAACACACATGTGGGCTCAAAATTGATTAAAATCCAATGTTGGAAAAACAAAATATGCGAGTATTTAGTTAAAATTCATCAGTTCAGGGGCCTCATTTATAAACTGCGCAGGCACAAAACAGATACGTACATCACTTTCTTTGCAGATTTCTGATTTATAAAATCAAACTTGACATTAAAACAAGCTGTGTTCGTGGAACACTGATGCCCTGGGCGGTATTACAATAAGTATTGCAGGTTAAAGTATTTTTTTCCCCGCTGTAGACAGACGGACAGATGCAAAATAATATGCCAAAAAGGGAAATGATTAAGATTATGCACAATGTCAATAAATTCCAAGTCCATCCTGATTAAATGCATGAAAATTCCATGCAGTTTATTTTACCCATAGGCTTATAAATTAGGTTATTTTCAGCAAAATTTCATTTTTATTTTTTTGTGCGCATGTATTATTTAGTAGGGCTGGGTATTGCCACTGATTTCCTGAATCGATTCGATTTCTATTCACAAGGTCCCGTTTGATTCGATTCAATATCGATTCAGTGAAGGACTTTTCAGCTACAGTACCTGTTTTGCTTGAATGTGAAAGGGAGTCTTTGAGAACTAATGGCAGGAATTATACTTTCATTTGAATTATTAATAAGAAACCTTCTAACTAGGCATAATATTTAAAATGCTGAAGTTCACACTAAAAAGTGACCCCAAACTTGTTTCCTGAAAATACTTTTTATTGACCAACACATCTGATCAATCAACATAATAACTGACTTAACAGTCAGTCGACTATTATTCTCTGAAAAAGTGGGTCAATAATACATGCTTCACTTTGCAAGTTCATTTTCCAGTAAATGTTATTGAATTGGCAGTTGCTACGGGTACGGCAGTTTTTCAAAGCATTTCAATGTGGAGAGGTACGGCTGGCCCCATTTTAAGCCCTGCCCTAACCTAACCCTAACTCCTAACCATAATCCCGAATCCTTATGCTAATGCCTTGAAATCGACTGCCGTTCCAACAGAAACTACCATGTCTCTAGACACTGCGTATTGAATTTAAACCAATATCCTTGCCCAAAATACCCCAAATGGACATGTTCGACTGTACAGAAATAAATATCACGATACTTTCAAAAAAGAAAATAATGTAATAAACTTTAATTTTCATTAAACATAGCGTAAGCTGCCACCACCTTTGTTAACCCGGTATGGTCCGGTGTCAGAGGCAAGAGATACACCCTACGCAAGGATTCATTATAAGAAACCCAATTACTTTATTGACCATTAAATTAAAAAGAACTGATACTCAAACCAGAAGCTCCTAAAGAGTTCTGGAAATGGCCACAAGTAACCCCCCTTACAACCACGGTACAGCAAATCCGTAAGACACATCCATAAAACACTATAGGATGCACACTTACATATTACCACTGTAACTGCATTTACTCACAAATTACTGCATTGCACACCATTGGAAAACAGCGCCCATCTCACAGTGTTGACACACAGCATCCCGACTGCAGGCGGTGCAAAACCACGTCTACCATTAAGGAGATACAGGAGGCCTCATGGCCACAGCGTTGCCTCAAAAAGGACACCTAGCAGAGTATCCCGCATATTAAGATCCATTTAAAAATTGCGCATTACAAAATACACCGTGACAAGACAAATAACATTAAAATATTTTGAATGTTCCCTATGGACAATGGGAACAATGGGGTCAAAGAATCACTTCAATACAGATGGCCCCAGTAATTCACTTCAACATAATCAATGCAATTCATTCATTGACAAAAGTCAGTACAATTCATCCTTCGACATAAACCTGTACAATAATTCATCAGCGAAAACCAGTACAATTAGTTTCATTCAACCAGTGTCAATAAGGCAAGAAAGCGGAAGGTTTTGAAACACACGCCAAGTTCGTAAGGACAAGCAGGCAGCGGCACTCAAGACCCCAGTCCCTCACTGCCTAAAGGAGGTATCTAGCCTCCCCTCCTACTTCAGGAACAGCTCCCCCTATTTAACGGTCTTCACTGACAGCAACACTAAAAGTTGTGAGCAGCACCCTTCCGTCCCAGTGACACCGCCACAGGGAAAAAACCGGTCCTCTCTTACATGGCTCACGCCATTTTCTGTCCATTTTTCATCCAGCGTCCTCCTCCCTGCACACCGAGCACAGGTGACCATCATTAAAAATCAAATGCCACTTCCCCTTAAGCCGACGCAGGGAGACGGCAATCCTCCCTCTCACTACAATATTGGATTTTTTATTCAAAAACTGATTGAAATGGTGGAGGAAAATCGCGACATGTTTTATTATTAATCTTCCACCCGATGCTGTTATTGAAAATATATCTCCCAACACATGTAGTTGAGCATAAAATAAAGATCTTTTTACCATCAATAGGTAGTTTTGCCTTTGCAGCATGCTTTCTATCAATGAAACACTGCTCGATGTACATTTACATGACACGTAGTCAAAATACCTCTACCTGCAATTAACTTATTCATTATTGTCTGTTACGTCAGGAAATTCATTACTTTGGTAAGTTTTATTTTTTGAGGATTTGTACTTGAGTTTTTTTTTTTTTTTTGAACTGGGACTTCTACTTTTACTCTACTATATTTGAAAGATAAAAAGTATACTTTTACTTTGACACTGGCCATTTCGCTATTCTTTAGAAATTAAAATATGAATGTAATTCATCATTTAAGGATCATCTGGATTTGGCGAGTTCGAGAAGAACAAAGGTGCTTGGCAGGGTATCTTAAAGCGTCTTGTGCAGACAAGTCCGCCAGCAGACAAGGAGATGCAAATTTATGCATGCAGAGCAATATTGTATCACTAGATGGCACTCCCGGATCAATTATTGAATATTCACGAGCAAGATGGAAATGCACCAATAAAAAAATCAATCTTTGAATAAAATGAATCAATATCGAAAATTTAAATAAAAAAATATATATACATACATATATATATTTAAAATCGATCTGAATCAGAAAATAGATTTTTTTGAACCCAGCCCTATTATTTAGGATTGAAATCCATGCAAATTTGTATAAAAAAAGGCCTCAGGTCACTTCCAAAAACCATCATCAACTCAAATGAAAATGACTAAAGAAAACAATAACGCTGCACATATTGCCAATTTCACAGTAACCTTGACCACCTTGACTCACGGTCTAAAAATAGAAATGTGTTATTGCTTCGATTCCAATAAATTTAAAACTCTGAACCTGATTATTTATTCAGTACAAATCTTACAAAACTACAGGAATGCGTCTGAGTGGACAGATTTGCCTGGACAAGATGTGTCAGCATTTAGCACTGCTGCTAGTAATAAACTTCGTGAGGAACTTTTAGTAAATTGATCTTATGGTGCATTTTTACCTCTGCCAAGAGGATATGTTTTTGCTTCCGTTTGTTTATTCAATAGTTTGTCTGCCTGTTAGCAGGATCTCAAAACAGCTGCATAGATTTTAACCAAACTTCAAAGGATGTTTAACTAGCACAAGAGGAACAAGTGATTATATTTTGGCATATCTAGGCCAAAGTACAGCTGAGATATAGGCCAAAATTCAAATCCAGCTATGCTAGCGGAGGTATGGGCTCTTGCGAGTCCAGCTCTCGTCTATACATGAAAAGCACTGGTTGACATGAACACTGGCTCGATGGCCCGACGGTGTTTACTAGCAGTGGCGGGCCAATTCGGATCACCAAACTAACTTTTTCGCTGGCCCAATCGTACCAGCCGGCAGTGGTCGGCAGCCTTTTCAGCGTAGCGCACAATTGACCATCGTGCTACAGGGTTTCAAATTGGGAAGGAACTGCCGGGTAAGGGAAAATAAATAAACAGCTTTGCTCGTTGCTCAAGCACCTCCTGTTGGCCAGACAGGCGCTCGTCAGGAGGATTTTAAATCTGAATTTGCGAAGATTCAACCAATGAGTGTATGAGAAGCAGTGGCTGACGGGCACGTGCTTCGGAGGAGAGCCGTGAATTGTCTTCACTATCCCAAGTTGGCAGCAAGGGGTCGCATACGAGCAAGCTTTGTACATAGTTCACCAATTGGGCATTCCAGATTCAGGTGGGATTGGAGATGCCAAATTTAAAAAAAAACAACAGGAATAAAATGAAATTTAACTTCAATGTCATGAAATGAAAACCATAAAATATAGTATACACATTCTGTAACATTGCACACATCAAAAATAATAATCAAGCCATTAATTAATTAATGACTTTCAGTGCAGAAAAAAAAAGCATTCACATCTGAGGAGCTATCCCTTTTTTTGAGCAACGAAAAACCTTGCCTCACTGCCTCCAGATTTCAGGCCGTCCTTGCACTTAAAATGACTTCTCATTCAAGTAATGCATGGTATATTAACCCCATTCTAAATTTTCCAATTTTTCACTTCTAATACTGGTTACGAAGTAGCAATAAAATTGTCATATCAATTCTCGATCGATAGCGCTATTTCATTGATGGCAACTGAATACTCACGTTTTACATTGCCAGTCATGTGCGCTGAAGAGGCCTCGACTTTTATCAGCGAGAGTTTTACCAATCTCTGTTCCTCCTGCTTTCATCATCTTTGCTTCAGTTGTTTTTTCTGAGGGCAAGTCAGAAACGCATACCAATGATTGAAAAACGAGACACGTCAACTATGCGACAAGCTTACCGAACTTACAGGCAAGGTAGCCAGCCAACTTGGCCAGGACTAAAATTATCAGGATTTCCATGTAAACGCACGCCTCGTCTATTCGATATATCGATTTCTGGTGCACCAGAGGGTGCCAATATAGAACTGTTATTTCATTGTCTCCTAGAACTGTGTAGTTCAGGTATGCAATAATTGATAATACACACAATTCTGGAATTGAACAGTTGTAGATTTTTTTGATAATGCTCATGAAGACACTCATCGGAGAAATGGACATTTGTCGTATAGACGTGGAGTGCCTTCATATTGATATTATCTTTCATCTTAATGCAGCGAATGTTCACGTCCGATAGCAACGCACTAAACATGCCGAAGTCCACACAAGACGCAACTTAACGTACCTCTGCCACATCTGTTGCAGTTTGTCCGCCTCGCGAAGTTGACATTTCCACATCTATCGATGAAAAACGAACACAAAATATTTAATTAGTTAGTTGCTCCGTTACCTTGGCGGACTGTTGGTGCTCCACAAGCTGAATACAGCTACCAAACTACAAAACCAACTTGTAGAAACAGCGCCGATGTTGGGCGCGCATAACGTTACGGAACACAATATGCCAGCCTGACTGAGCTCACGTCTACCTGTTAACTAGGAACAAAGCAAGCAAAATGATAAGCTGCGTGAAATCCACACAGAGTAATAATAACGGGGACGCGAAGCATTTTAACTGCATCTTAAGCTACATTTTCTCTCATATTTTAACAAGCAACGTTAACGCAAATTGACTATGGAGTGAACTAGCTAGTCACCAAATCGGTGTCTCAAAAGTGGGCCTCGACCTGAGTCACGGAGATGGCCTAGCAACTTGGGAGCTAACCGCAGAGTATGCTTTTAACTAGGGGGCCATTCAGCCAATGTTTATATTTAAACAGAAAAGTTGCGTTTAAATAATTCCACATGACTGAAACCTAAGTGTGTACCGAAAATTTTAGCTTACTTTTTGTCAGGACAAATCCAGTCTCCGTCGCTCACGCGAAAACTCTTCCCCGACATCTTTGCCTGCCTATAGTCGTTTGCCCTGTGCCGGAAAAAGAAAGGAATCGCTGCTGGAAGACCTACGCAGTGTAATGAACGATTATTTTAATTTGCTTTTAACATCAAATTTCCAACAGAAACAAATGAACATACTAAATTTAATAATGACGGCAGAATTTAGTGATCTATATGTGATTCAGACTGAATAACTCGCATTTTTTATTCAGGCACTTACAGAGATGGACGGAGAAGGGTCTTTTCTAAGATGACGGTATTCAAGACAAAGATAGTGGAAGCCTTGCTAACAAGATGGGGACCAGGAGCCGACCTCCTAGTCGGAGAATTAACGACCTCTAGTGGCGACAAAAACATTTGGGAGTACAGGCAGTTGTTTCAATGCATTGAGATGAATAGTCGACTGTAGCCAGGTAAAACCAGACTCTGCTACTTCGCTTTGTAGGGAAGCGAAATGAAATTAAGCGGAAGTGCGGAGTCAGGCAAGGACGACTGAGGAGTCAGAGCAAAATATCTCATTGTAGCCCCTGAACGAAGTCGGGAGGCTACTATGGATTCATGCGCGTCATCACCACCGTGGCCGCCTCCGCGTCTGCAGACACTTCCTTGTGGAAGTTTTACAGGCTCTAATTTTTGATCAATTACTTTCATATTTGGTCTGGACATGAGTCTGATCTGGACATATGACACCTTTTGATTTTGGTTATCATACCGACAGTATTGGCCGAATAATCTGCAAATTAGTGGCAAAACATAGAGATTTCCCTGTGAACACAGTACAGGCTGCATGTTTTGACTTTCAGATTTGGTCTGGACATGTGTCTGGTCTGGACTTATGACACCTATTGATTTTGGTTGCCATGGCAACAGTAGTGGCCAAATTACAGTGGGGAGAATTATTATTGACCACATCAACATTTTCTCAGATATATTTCTAATGAGGCTATTGACTTGAAATTTTCACCAGAGGTCGGTTACAGCCCAAGTAATCCACACATACAAAGAAATGAAAACAAATAAGTCCATAAATTCCGTTATGTGTAATAAAGTGGAATAACACAGGGAAAAAGTAATGAACACACTCACTGAAATTTATTTAATACTAAGTAGAAAAGGAGTTGTTGGTAATGACAGCTTCAAAATGCTTCCTGAATGAAGAAACTAGTAATATGCATTGCTCAGGTGTGATTTCGGCTCATTCCTCCACACAAACTGTCTTAAAATCTTGAAGGTACTAGGGGCCTCTTCTAAGAACTCTGATCTTCAGTTTTTTCCATCAATTTTCATTTGGTTTCAAGTTAAGTGATTGACTGGGCCATTCTACCAGCTTTATTTTCTTTCTCTGAAACCAATAGAGTTTCCTTGGCTGTGTGTTTGGGATCATTGTCTTGCTAAAATGTCCACCTCTGGTTCATCTTCAGCATCCTGGTAGATGGCAGCAGATTCTCATCAACAATATCTTGGTACATTCCTCCATTCATCCATCATTCAATTATACAAGGTCTGCTAGACTAGTACCATATGCTAAAACAGCACCATACCATGATCTTCTCGCCTCCAAACTTCATTGTTGGTATGGTGTTTTGGGGTGATGTGCAGTGCCGTTTGTCTTCCAAACATGGTGTGTGCTATGACATCCAAAGACTTCAATTTTGGTCTCATCTGACCAGACTGCATTCTCCCAGTATTTCATAGGCTTGTCCAAATGTTGTGCAGCAAAAATTCAATGAGCTTCAATGTGCTTTTTCTTCAGCAATGGAGTCTTGCGCAGTGACATGCATAGAGGCCATGATGGTTGAGAGCATTACCTATTGATTTCTTTGAAGCAACTGTACCTGCTAATTCCAGGTCTTTCTGAAGCTCTCTACAAGAGGTCCTTGGGTGTTAGACAACTCTTCTGATTATTGTTTTGACTCCTCTGTCAGAAATCTTAGAAGGAGCACCTGGTCATGGCCAGTGTATGGTGAAATGATGTTCTCTCCACTTCCGGATTATGGCCCCAATGGTGCACACTGGAACATTCAGAAGTTCAGAAATATGTCTGTAAAACCAATGCCATCAGTATTTTTTGCAACAATAAAGTTGCAAAGGTCTTATGAGAAACCTGTTTATAGACCATCAATTAGGACTAAACCAGCTGATATTAATTCGCACTGATTGGGGGCAGGATAGCTTTCTAAATACTGGCAAATTTCAGCTGGTTTCTTGGCTTTCCATGCCTTTTTCCACCTCCTTTTCTTTGTGTGTTCTATAGGGCCATTCTTTGAAAAGTGAACTAAATTTTTTAAAAATCTAGTTCTTTTTTGGAATTTTCAGTTGTACACTCAACAAAAATATAAACGCAACACTTTTGTTTTTGCTCCCATTTGTCATGAGATGGACTCAAAGATTTAAAATTCATTCCAGATACACAATATTACCATTTCTCTCAAACATTGTTCACAAATCTGTCTAAATGTGTGATAGAGAGCACTTTTGCTTTGCTGAGACAATCCATCCCACCTCACAGGTGTGTCACATCAAGATGCACATCAGACACCATGATTAGTGCACAGGTGTACCTTATACTGCCCACAATAAAAGGCCACTCTGAAATGTGCAGTTTTGTCTCACAGCAAAATGCCACAGATGGCGCAAGCATTGAGGGAGCGTGCAATTGGCATGCTGACAGCAGGAATGTCAACAAGATCTGTTGCTCGGGCATTGAATGTTCATTTCTCAACCATAAGCCGTCTCCAAAGGCGTTTCAGAGAATATGGCAGTACATCCAACTGGCCTCACAACCGCAGACCACGTGTAACCACACCAGCCCAGGACCTCCACATCCAGCAGGTTCACCTCCAAGATCGTCTGAGACCAGCTACTCAGACAGCTGCTGAAACAATTGGTTTGCATAACCAAAGAATTTCTGCACAAACTGTCAGAAACCGTCTCAGGGAAGCTCAACTGCATGCTCGTCGTCCTCATCGGGGTCTTAACCTGACTCCAGATTGTCGCCGTAACAGACTTGAGTGGGCAAATGCTCACATTCGATGGCGTCTGGCACGTTGGAGAGGTGTTCTCTTCACTAATGAATCTCGGTTTACATTGTTCAGGGCAGATGGCAGACAGCGTGTGTGGCGTCGTGTGGGTGAGCGCTCCGCTGATGTCAACGTTGTGGATTGAGAGGGCCATGGTGCTGGTGGGGTTATGGTATGGGCAGGCATCTGTTATGGACGAAGAACACAGGTGCAGTTTATTGATGGCATTTTGAATGCACAGAGATACCGTGATGAGATCCTGAGGCCCATTGTTGTGCCATACATCCATGAACATCACCTCATGTTTCAGCAAGATAATGCATGGCCCCATGTTGCAAGGATCTGTACACAATTCTTGGAAGCTGAAAATGTCCCAGTTCTTGCATGGCCAGCATACTCACCGGACATGTGTAGTGTCCATACCAGTCCAGCTACATAATTACTATAAAAAACTATATATATTTCCATCATTGTGTTTTGACGTTTTTTCTTTCCTCTTTATAAAAAATGATTTCAATCAGAATAATGATAATAATGAAATTTATTATGGAAATGGGTTTGGCGAAAACCTATAAGTAGATGGCAGGTATGGAAAGGGGGCGGCTCTGTCTTACGGGAAGTGCGTAGTGCGAGATGTGAGAGGGGAGCGAATGAGTTGCGTGGCGCGAAATTCAAAAAAACAGTATACCTGACAAAAAAAAAAACTGGGAGTTAATAAAAAATAATAATAATAGTAACATAATACTACCATGAGGAATATCAGGAGAAGACAACAAAAAAACCTCTGATCTACTGGAATCAGTCGGGGAAGGATTTTTTTTTCAACGCCTGAAAGATTCCAATAGTTGTCACCAAAAGAAGGAATATTTCTGCTTTGGGGATACGGACCGGTCGGCTACACTCTTCACAGTTGGAGAAATTTAAGTATATTTTTCCCTCAGACTGAATGAGGACTGCGATAAGGTCTGTACAAGCCAAGAATCGATTTCAATCGAGCCTTTCGCACTTGCTTCCCTACTCCATACATCCCCGAAATATTTGCGTCAGCACCTAGGTTAAATGTAAAGTTAAAATATTTATTAAATGCTCTTCCCCCGCCTTAATTCGTTATATTTTGTTTCATTATTTTATTTTCTTCTCATTGCATTCTTGACTATGGATGTGTAAGCATCGGGGGGGGTGTTAATTGATTTGTTATTGTTTAATCTCCGTGACATAAGTGTCTGGCCGACATTGTCGCGTCTTTATGTTTGAACTTGAGACCAAAAAAAAAAAAAAAAATTAGGAAGGTACCTTGAATTTGCGATTTGCATTAAGATTTGTGTTTTGTGTTCTTGTTATCGGTCCTTGCATTCCGCTGATACAAAAAAACACGCAGTTTAAATGCATACTTTTTTTTTGTCTTTGTTTTTTTTTCTATTATTTTTTTATTTTTGAACGCATTCTGTGATGTCGTTGCTAAATTGATGCTTCTTCCTCAAAAAATATATGGATTTATGCCAAATGAAAAAGAACAACGTGATTGCTTGTTTGCTGGATTCTATACTTATTCCCGCTGTGGCGTGGATAACTGATTTCTTTAGTTGGCAGTTGACGGCTGCCTGGCACCCGAACAATATATATATATATATATATATATATATATATTTTTTTTTATGAGTCTCCTCGTTCTATCTGCGCTACAGATTGGCGCCCGAACAGGGACTTGAACATTAAGGAACCTGGACTTAAATTTACAGCAATATTGAACCGGACCTGCACTGGACCTGATCTGCACCAGCCAAAACTATATGCTGTAGGCAACTGAACTGAACTATGAATTGTGTTTATATGTCGATATTTCCCTTATGTCATTAAGGCTGTGTTGGTCAAATGCACTTCTTGTTGTTTGATGTTGTACCCTCAGTTTACCCTGACTTTTGTTACAAGTAATGATGGCGAGTCCTAGGAATATTCATGCTACTCATTCTGCTACATTACTGGAGCACGGTCCTCCAGATATTTCAACTCCTCTCAATATACGTACCGCTCCCATATTAAACCCACTTCCTACTCCTGCTAACATTGCCCATAATGGTTCACTGTTAAGACATACTGGGTCAGAAACACCAGCACCCTTTTCCCCTGCAAACCCTTCACTAACTGGGGCAGCATCTCCAACCAGAGCTCAACAAGAGTTTTGCGCACAGGCTCAGAGCTTTTCCCACTCTGAAATGGAGTTGACTACCCTACCTACCATCTTTTGTTTCTGAGGCACAATGTGAACTGCCTGCTGTACTCCCCACACCTGGCAGAGAGTTTGGGAAACTTGCACTGCAAACTAAGGACAGTTGGACTAAACAGTGTGAGGAGATCAGGAATAACTTGGTAGACTTAACTAGACAAACTACACGCAACAGACAGCATTTGGAGGCAAGGTTGAAAGGGTTTATTGAAAAAACAGAACAAAATTTCGGTGCTCTTAACAAAGCTGTCTCTGAAAACAGAGATAAAATAGATCATGACTTGGGCAACATGATAAAGGGCATTAAGATGATGTTTACTGAAGAATCAAATAATCAAGTTGTTGCCCAGAATGCTCAAGTCCGCTTTATGGTGGAGCAACTTCAGCAAGAAATCCAGCAGGACATGCGGGCCCATCAACATACATTTTTAGCTACTCATGTTCAGCTGCCGACAAAAATAGATCATTGTGTTAATGTGCTTGATCAGTTGTGTACCACATTGAGCAATTTACAAGCTCACTTTCAACAACATGCTGATGAACAGAAGACTGGCCTTAAGAACTTGGAGAAAAAGGTTGACGCAATCACCTCTACATCGACTCCTCTTCCTCAATCAAGAGTGGTGCCAAATTCATTTTCTGCTGTGCCTTTCTTGCCTGTGTCTACTGCCATCAAAACTGATCATCTTAAGTTGTCTTTTCTAACTTATGGCAGACCACAGGATGATCCTGACCCAGTTCTGTACCTCTCCAAGTGTGGTGATTTCTTAGCTGTACAACCATTAACTGATGCGGACATTCTCGCCACATTTAGAACAGTCCTACATGGAACAGCTCGTGATTGGTGGGAGATTGCAAGAACCCAGGTGACATCTTGGTCGAAGTTTCAGACTGCTTTCCTTTCTGCTTTCTTGTAAGAAGATTATGAAGATGAGTTGGCAGACAGGGTGAGAAGCCGAAGACAAGGGGACAAGGAGCCAATTCGCGATTTTGCTTTTTCTTATAGGGCATTATGCAAACGTTGGAATCCCTCTATGTCGGATATTGACATTGTCAAGCTCATTCTAAAAAATGCTAAGCCACATCTTACCAGTCAACTCAGAGGACGGGTCCATTCCGTTGATGAACTGGTTAGACTCGGCCACCAACTTGAGAAAGATTGAGAGCAACAAATGCTTTATGAACGTAGAACATGCAATAAACATGAAGCCACATCATCGAAATCCCTCGCAACGGCTAAATCCCCTGAGAAGCCTTTTGTGATGTGTTGGCGCTGTAAAGGTCAACACCCACCTAATATTTTTTTTTTTTATGAGTCTCCTCGTTCTATCTGCGCTACACATGTCACCCATTGAGCATGTTTGGGATGTGCTTGACCAGCGTATACGACAGCGCGTACCAGTTCCCACTAATATCCAGCAACTTTGCACAGCCATTGAAGAGGAGTGGACCAACATTCCACAGGCCACAATTGACAATCTGATAAACTCTATGCGAAGAAGATGTGTTGCACTGCATGAGGCAAATGGTGGTCACACCAGATACTGACTGGTTCTGAGTCCCCAGACCCCCAATAAAGCAAAAACTGCACATTTCAGGGTGGCCTTTTATTGTGGACAGTCTAAGGTACACCTGTGCATTAATCATGGTGTCTGATGAGCATCTTGATGTGGCACACCTGGGAGGTGAGATGGATTGTCTCAGCAAAGCAAAAGTGCTCACTATCACACATTTAGACAGATTTGTGAACAATGTTTGAGAGAAATGGTAATATTGTGTATCTGGAATGAATTTTAGATATTTGAGTCCATCTCATGACACATGGGAGCAAAAACAAAGTGTTGTGTTTATATTTTTGTTGAGTGTATATTCACAGAGCATTGTCTTATGTTTTATGAAATGTTTTTTTTTTCTAAATTAAGATCACTTTGGTGGTCCATCAACTGGTAAATTGTATGTTACATTACACTTTTTGTGTTTGTGTTGCAGTATACTTGTCCACTCAAATTAATTATTATTTCTCAAATTAATCAATACAAATTATCGCCCCCTTTCATTGTCAATTTTAATTAACAAATTAATTCATTTAACTTTACGATGTCACACACGTGACCAAATATAAAGTGGAGGTAGAGTGCACACATCCAATAACAATTAACTGGTGCAAGCCAAAAAAACTTAGCAAAAAAAAGGAAACAGTCTGCAGACTGCAATCTCCCAAAATTATAAATTTATTTATTAATTCTAGGCAACATTTCGATCAACAAAGATCTTCCTCAGGCAATTGACAAGAGAGACAAGCCTCTCTGATAAAAACAAGACAATCATTCACAATCATTCACACCTCTTAGTCAGCAGGTGGTATGACGTCACAAGATGGCAATCACACGGAAGTATAAACATAGTATAATATATACAGCACCCCAATCACAACATAACAAATTGTGAATTATTTTTTAATTAAATTTATGAAAAATCCTTATGAGGAAATTTATTTAGAACAGAGTCCTGGTTTTACATATTGGCCCGTGTAAAGAAAAAAATAGGAATAAATATACAATACAAATACACAAGGTGCATTAAGGGACCTGACAACAATTCAATATGGGGGGGTATTTTTATTACACTCACAAACAAAAAATGTCAAAAGGCAAGAAAGTGTTACAGAAGCAAAAAATTGCATCCAAATGATTAAGGTTAAAATACAGGAGCACAACCTGGTCTACTATTCATCTCACAAATGTTATGGCCCCAATTTGTTACGACATATAAGACAGCAAGGGATGACAGACAAAATTTTAAAACTTAAACAGATTTAATTAAACAAAGACCAACACTAACCTACAATTTATACTACTGACCAAAATTGATAATATACATGAAAAAAAATATATGTTTACAGTCCCTTGAGATGGGGTGGCTTGGTGATGTTCCGGGTGGGGAAAATGCTCCAACACAGGCAAAAATCCACAAAAAGCTTCACACGTTTTGAAAAGAATGACAGGTCTGGTCAAATGTATCCTCCTTGCAATTTCTCCTACCACTTTACTCTCTCAATTTCTCTCCTTATAAACTCTTTTGCAGCCCCCTCCCACATTTAGACTTTTAAATTCCTCTGGGACCTTCCCCTCTCAGACATGCCCAGGACATGCCCAAACCTAGCTCCAGACTGGGCTTAACAAAAAAAGGTCAATACTGCCATCTAGTGGCTTTTTTCCACACTGCACAAAACACACTCCATAATACCAAATATTAGATAGTTAGAAATTGTGTGGCATAATAGCACTAAACAATGTGATATCAACAAATTCTATAAAAAGGGTCTCAAGTTGAATTCCATATTGAGGCCTTTTGGTGCCAAAGTGCCAAGGGTATGAATATAAAAAGCCTCTCTTCTGAGAAAAGCATTGTTAATGTCACCCCCACTTCTAGATACAAAAATACGTTCAATTCTAATTTATTTTAAGGTACATAAATTATGTTTAAATTTATTGAAATGAAACATAATGATAAAAAAATCCAGTTAAGTTTTATGCTGCTTATATGTTCAGCAATACGTGTTTTAAAGCACTGCTGGGTCTTACCGACATAGGCAAGACCACATGAACATTTTATCAAGTAAATAACATTTTTCATACTACAAGTGATGACACCTATTATTTTTATCTGTTTACTAGAGTGTGGATGACTGAAAAAATTACACTTGATGGTGAAATTACCTTGTGCACACTGTGCGCATCTATAATTGCCGTCAGGGATTGAACTCACACGCGTGACTGAATACATGAAAATTTTATGCCATATGAAAAGTTGATCTTTAATGACAATTATTTTTTATATCCAAAGCAAACTCTATTTGACCTTGCTTTTGACCAAATATCAAATCACCAGACTGGTCTACTAACGGTCGATACTGTGTGTGACATATATGGTCAAGTGTGTGACAAAGCAATCAATTAATGACCTTCGTCAGCGACTTCGCTGACGAAGGTAATGTTTTGATCCCCGTGTATTTATTTGTTTGGGTGTCTGTCTTTCTGTCTGTCTGTGTGTATGTATGTGTATCAAATAACTCAAAAAGTACCAAACGGAATTTCATAAAATTTGGTGGGTTGATTTGGCATGACCTGAGGATCAATCGATTAGATTTTGGGAGTGATCGGGTCAAAGGTCAAGGTCAAGGCCACGAAAAGGTCAAAACCGACTTTCGGCCATATCTCGGTCAATTTTTATCCGATCGGCATGAAACCAACGTCAGTGGCGAGGGATTCAGTGGCGTCGGCGAAGGTATGCGCTCTACCGAGTGCCCGTTCTAGTTCACTCTGTTTTTGCCCATCATTGCCTCTCTTTCTGAAAAGATTACCCCCACATGTAATGGTGCAGTCCACTTAGTTATAGCTGGAATGTGAGAGAAACAATGGAGTATTTGTATCTTATAATCTGAGTCATACCCCACACTCACGTTCCACTCAAGTCTCCCAAAATATATCACAGCTGGAGCATTGCATGGGCCGGTCATTTCCCTGAGCACTGGATAACTGAAAGTTTAACTTCACTGTATCGGTTCACTATATTTGTGGTACATTGGAGCTGATTTTTTTTATAGCTGTTCTTAGGCGAGTACAGTATGTTATTTTTGATAACTGTTGATTTTCAAAGTCAGCGCATGCAA
Organism: Gymnothorax reevesii; assembly: GCA_029721435.1. Classification (NCBI taxonomy): domain Eukaryota; kingdom Metazoa; phylum Chordata; class Actinopteri; order Anguilliformes; family Muraenidae; genus Gymnothorax; species Gymnothorax reevesii. Next base: position 97,772,193 of record CM056575.1, read on the forward strand.
TATTAATTACTACTACATGCATGTGTACATTGGGTAGATAAAAGAATTTGTTTTATATTCCATACTAAAAAATGTTGCACAACATATGAGGAGTTCAGGTGCAAAACCACATAAACACCACATCCATGAACAATGATATAACCATTGCATGTGAAAGTTTACAGTGGCTGTTATTTGATTTCCTAATAAATTTTGCTGCAAAACTCTGTAAGTCCTACAGCTATCCCAAGTAAAAATGCAGTGTATTCACAGAGCTATGTTAGCGCCATCGGATTTTGTGCACAAAACCACACAGTCTGTGGAGCAGCATCAGAGGCTCGTATCTAGGTCACAAGATTCAACAATGGTGGCACTGGCACCCACGATCGCAATAGTAACCCAATTTATCATTCAATTTTTGGAAATGACTGAATTCACACGTTGGTTTTGTTGTCAGTCATGGTTTTTGGTTTTGTTTACATGACAGAAGCGAATGTCAAATTTCTCTGAAGAAAATGGGAACTAGAAAAGCACTCAGGGAGCGCAGACCTCCGTCAGGGGGCAGCAAAACCCAAAAGCACGGCGATTGGAACTCAGGCCCATTGGAAAGACTTGAAATCTTTAACTTTGGCGTATATCTCAGCAGTACTTTGGCCTAGGTATGCCAACATTTAATCACCTGTTCCTTGACCTAATACCCACCTTCTCTGAAAATTTCATCAAAATCTGTCCATAACTTTTTGAGTTATTTTGGAAACCAACAGACAAACAAACAAACCCAGGCAAAAAACTTAACCCCCTTGGCGGAGGTAACAAAATGGGCTGCATTATGAGTATAGCCCAGTTATACCTGAAGATAGGCGTCAGTTGTCAAAACAAACATTTCCACATCTCGATTTACTGCCTGCTCTTTCTCCACTACCATGATAATCGGGTAACCAAGAATGTTCAAAACTTGGTTGATTTGGCTTTCATTTGAGCAGTTTCTGCATAGCTTTCTTGCTATAAGCATTTGATTTGGTTGAATATTATTGTACTCAATATTACCATGATTCTATCAAGGATTGTTCTTGCATTGTTGCATCATTGTGTTTTCATTAATTTGGCAGCAGTTGAAAATGACTAGTTTCCAGAGATGGACTTACTGGGTTTAACAGACAAATCAATCAAAATTTGGCAATTAATATTTTTTTCAATGAAGGTTGATTTTTTCAATCTGATATATTATTTCAGTGCACCATAACCATTTCATAAAGAGAGAGGAAAAATAAATTAGGTTTACAACTTCCATCAGTTAAAATTCCTTTTTTTTTTTTTGAAGTGATTAGGTGGACTGACTGGGTTTTGCATCTGAGCTCATCATATCCAAGTTATGTGTATGGACCATTCACTAATCATTGCTATTGGCTTATATTAAAAACTAGACTACCTAATGACTACCAGTTATTATCGCTTCATTGTCTTTGTTCTTTCAAGGATTTTTTTTTCAAGTAATACATAAATTGAATGAACATGGTGTCATGGTCCTGGATGTTTGTGCGTGTGTTTTGGACTTTTCTTTGTGGCTCTTGTCCCGTGACGATATCATATTCCTTTTCAATCGGATTTTTTACCCAGCTGGCTGATTAAACTGGGGCGGCGCTTCCCCGGACTCTATATAAGCCAGAAGTCCGCCACGCCTCCTTTGCTAGAGTGTCTGTTTGTAGTTATGCACTACAGCCGAAGAGATCTGTAGTGAGGATTTATTTGACTTTATATTTTCTCGCTATTTGTGAAGTTTCTTTTTCACTAGGGTTAATCCCTTTTCCTGTCTAGTCTTTGTATCGCCTTTTGAGGAACTTTATCTCGGTTCCCGAGATATTTCTTCTTTCTCTCTCTCGCTTTGCTTCCATTTTGTCGGATGGGTGGACGTCCTTTTGGAAGCCCGAGAACTGTTCCTGTCATGTGATCTGTATCATTCTGTGTTTGAATTAAGTCTGTGCTGCTCTGTTTCCCTCTTGCCGCTGCACTTGGCCTCTCAATTCAATCGGCTATTACACATAGGGCAAAATAAAATTTTTATTTTGTCATGACTGCAATAATGTGTTCCAGTATGATTGAAAATATTTTACTTCACTGTTTATCCTTCAATGTGTAACAGTAATATGGTGTAGAGCAGGGATACTCATTCTTTTCCAGAATGAGCCACAGTGGGTGCAGGCTTTCGCTCTATCCAACCTGTCCCACACCTGATTCTACTAATGAACCCTTAAAGCTTTTGCCATAGACCCTTGATAAGTAGAATCAGGTGTGTAACTGCATGGTTAGAATGAAAGCCTGCACCCACTGTGGCTCATTCTGGAAAAGTGTGAGTATCCCTGGTGTAGAGGATAAGCCTTCAACCAAAAAAAGTATTCAATTAAAAAGGATAGTCATAGAAGATGGATCTTTGTCTTCCACAACCTACATGATGCCTTAAATATTCTCAACAAAATATTTCCCATACGTCACACACGTGACCGCCAAAAAAAAATTTTGGAAAACTTTGGTTGCAAGTTTGCATGTAAACTGAGAAAAACTGAGTTTTAGGTAGCCGATGTCCCAGTATCCGCCAGAACTTGCACCAGCGTCAAAAGTGCAACCTATGTTGTAGTTATGCAATGGCACAGTTTGAAATTGTGATTGCAATTGGAATTAGATGAGTCGTGCAGCACTAGTTCTAAGCCAGAAATGTTGGAAATGAAGATGTTAAGTGCTTAATACTGTCTGAGTTTCCTGAGTTGTGCTTATTCACTGCACAATAAGTCTGTGATTTGTGATAGTGTATGTGATATGGTTACAATTAGATGCTGTATATTATCTTCTTGCATATGTACACCAAAATGACAAATTTCTTCCAAAAAAAAAAACTGGTGAAGACAGGGTTAAAGTAGCCATTACAAATGATACCTCTGGAAGGAATGAATCTTAAGTTCTCTTAAGTGATTGTACTGTATTCTGTTATGTTCTGTATGTCTGTTCAGAGAAATTACATTTAAAATTTTCCAATAAAAATGTTTACGTTTAAGTAAATGGGATCTTTGAAAATCCTTCTTTTTTACGTGGTATCGAATTGGCATTGAGAATCGAGTAATTTTACTGGTATTGGCACTGACTATGAAATTTTTGGTGTCGTGACATCTCTAGTGTAAACTGCTTGGAGAAGACAGATAATTTCTTATTATCACCTATCTTTTTGGCGTCTCAGGCTCTCCTGGTACTCCTTCTCCTGAAAACACAAACTAAGGGAGAAAAAGAACATCTTGGCCGGTTAGGGTCCGTCAGGACTGCACGGCTCAAGATAAACGAAATGCAATGGTGCTTTTTACTTACACATTGGCCAGATTATGGAAACTACAGCTACGCAAGGCCTAGGTTATTCAAAAACAAGTAAAGATATACAACTAATATCTAAAATGAGCAAGAACAAGCAAGGATAAACTATTAATAATAAAGCAAACAAGTAAATCAATATCCAATTGATTCCATATCTCCCCGCTGTTTATAACTGATTATTCGCCAACATCCCACTTCTCTTGATTTCCAGCATGTTCTTCATTCACGGGGAGATGCCTCACCACGACATCGTCATTCTTCAGTGCTTTTGTTCGAACAGGCCCCATATTTCAGTCCCGCCATACAATTCCTTCAGCTCCTTGGGCAGAGTATATACTTCATTATTGTCCTGCAATAGAAATATCTGATATTGTGGATTAGCACTCAACGTTTTTGATATCAATCCTTTAATAATGGGAACCCCACCACAACTGCAGAAGAGCAGTGCTGCGAATTGCTAGGCAGTTGCTAGGAATTCTGGGCCCCTGACAGAATATCAGTGTGGGCCCCCAACTTTTCATTTTTTTACTACTATGAATCATGATGTAATTCTTTATTTTTCTGTTTCTTAGTGTTCTTGCCAGTGCCTAATGCAATACAGTAAAAGTCGCACATAATGGATTCAATTGGACCAGCTCATTTTGTCCGTTATAAGGGAAATCCGCCATATGCATAAAACGGACAAAATCCGTTAAACACATAATACAGATTATATCCGAAATATGCGTATGACAGATTATATCCGTGATATACAGTACATGTATGAATTTACAAGCATGCTTTGTGTATTAATATCGGAACAACCTCATTCTGAAGTGCAAATTGTTGTCTTCAGTTAGTCCGACTTTGACCTGACACAATGCACTGTTATAAACTAACTGAATTTAACAGTTAAATTAAGGCATAGTCTCCTTGTTAACTGAACAAAAAAGGAGGTGCGAGTTTAGAACAGTAAGGATGATATTGTGTGTTGCTGATACTGGGATGGATACCGCACCAGTTTCAGTTTCCGCGAATAGGAAAGCCGAACTTCATTTTGTTCCTCTGTTGCAACTGGGTACGTGCATGGAGCAAACCAGCTTGTCCAGGATGTATGAGTGTCTTTTAATGGAAATGCATAGTGACGGGACTGGACATTTTATCCAATGCAAGCGAAAATCCGTTACACGAAATCCTTCATCTTAAACTTTATTTATACAGCCCTTTACAACCAACCCGCAGGTGAACCTAAGTGCTTTATAATAGATAGTAAGTAAAACAGTAAACAATAGCAATAAAATAAAATCAAAAATCCGGTATATCCAATGTTTATTTGATGGAAAAACTTTGCAGAAAAATCGGGACTTTAGCTGTTGTCTGGTATGAGCGAGTTTCCATTTTATAGGTTTAGGCGAGTTCTACTGCACACCCAATTTTTCCTTTTTTTACAATTAACCACTCAACAAAGAGTCAGAGTATCATTATGTAGTCTTATTCACATTAACTCACTCACTCACCAACAAAAACATAGTCAGACTACTGGTGGTGAGGGTCTATTGCTGGGTCAGGTTCAGATGAAGTGACCACTGCTGATTCTAGAGTAGCAGTGCATAAAGGTTTCATTGTTCCATTTCATATCACTTTTGTAAACATTTTAAGTCAAGTTCTATGGAACAACTGATGAAGAACTAAACTACCGAGTCTGGGAATAAACAAAATCTAAAAGGGCTTCCCAGTACCATAGCTCTAAGCTTCCAGCTTCATTTTGCTATTGTTAAGAGGGCAAGCTCTGTAAAATTACCCCCTGCTTGAACAAGACTTGCGAAAGTCAACAGGCTAAAGTAGCAATTTAGTTTTAGTAAATACATATGTAAGACGGTAAAAGTATTGTCAGCCTTGTCAAGCGATTATTTAAGTTAAACCTAAGGTTGCCACACTGCCTGCATGTAGCTCGCTAGCCAAACCTAGCCTGTACCGTCACTTACAGCTAGATTGAGCTAAGTAAGCAGTAACCACTCATAATAAGAATGGAGGAACGTGTCCTGCTACTACTGGATTTTTTTACGGCATATTATAATGGCTGGCGAATGATAACCTTACTGATCTTTTCTGTGGATGATATCTTTAATAACTGAGTAATGTCATTTTTGTCAGGGGATTATTTACGCGGCTGACCGCATGTTACAGTAACGTAACGTTAGCAGCTGAATAGCCAGTCTGAACAGCTAACATAGCAAGCTACTTAAATACTCTCACCTTCTTTTGAAAAGAATTTTGTCATATTCTGGACCCCTGCTCTGCTTCTGCTGCTGCCCTCTCTCTATTCTTTTCTGGTGTCCAGATTTGTGCATATGTTTTATTTTTTTGGACATGGCATTCGCAAAGGCGGTTTGCTGCCTTAGTTCACGACCTCGCAAGCAAAAACCCACCGAAAATTTTTCCTAGACAAGCACACAGCATGGACCGAACCATTTTTTATGAAGGGGGTTACTGAAATGTATTTAATCAATATTGCATGCCTTATTGGCTTTGTTTACACTCTGATGCATTAGTATGAATATTAGGTAAATCTATGCACAATCATTCTGTCATGGCGGGTACTGTGGGTTTTGTGGGCCCTAATGGACTGTGGGCCCTTAGAATTGTCATCACCATTCCCCCCTATACGACAACGCTGGGCACAGATGAGCAACAGCTAAAAAACAGGGTGTGATAAAATACAATCAAAAGGTCACATTCCCTACAGACTGCTGACAAGTAGTTAAACTGCAAGGACTTGTACATGGCTGGGACTGTCTCAAGATTGTGGGGCTTATTTCCAATTCCTTTAAATGTCAAGTGCATAAGACAACATCTGTGATTATTTATTCTGTGCTACTCTGGATCGATATTACTCAAATATTTCATCCCGGACAGTTATGCAGAGACAAAAATCTAAGTGAAGCAAGGGCAGTCAAAATTACATGGTTGATGACCTGGCTTTCATGCAGAATGCTTGGTTTGATTTAGATTTTTGTTTGAAATTTACTGAAAAATAGCTATTAAATGCTTTACACTTACTGTACCCTGTGACCTGATGGACTTATTGTCTAAGGCTAAATTTGGTGCAATCTTTCCTTGTGGAAAGAGACTATGTTGCGCAGTTCCCGCCACACTCCAGAAAAAATTCAAAATTGTTCCACTAAATGTCAAAACTTGTATTTGAGGCTAAGAATAACACATGCTCCCTCTAATCTATTCTAGTGTCTTCTAACTCTTTTTTATAGAGCTTTGGAACCTGTGTTGGCCTTTTCCCTCGTTGCCAGGTATGGTAACCTGGCTCTGAGGGACAGAGCTTCCGTCCAGCAGGTGGTGAAGTGGGCCTGCAGACTTGTGGGTAAGCCCCTGCTCAGCCTGTCAGAGCTTTACTTTTCACAGCTCCAGAGGAAACTCAGCTCTATTCTCCTGGACGACGCTCATCTCCTGTTCAAGCAGTTCCAGCTCCACCGCTCTGGGCGCAGATATGTGGTGCCCACTGGGACTACAAGGAGATACAGGGGCAATTTTGTACCTGCAGTGATTGCGGTATGGTACAGAGGGGGTGTGGGAGAGCTCAAGGAGGCTCATCTCTCTCACCTTTAACTGTTTCATTTCTAGAGGGTCTCACTGCCATCTGCATTTAGTTATGAAGACTGTTAGGCCATGTCATCCATTGTGTTTTCGTTGTCTGTCGTGTGTTATCTTTGTCTTGTTTTCTATTATTTTATAGGACTGCTGGATACTCTTCTGCAAACAAATTTACCCAAGGGTACTTTGAACTAAATGCTAGATTTACTTTTAGTGCCAAATTAAATGTGCCAGCTGGCAAGATGAAGATGATGTCATTTTATCAATCATATGTGACTCTCAGCACCCAACAATGCATATTAAATTTGATCAAAGAAAGCTGAATGAGACAGTGGGAAAATTGGATGTAATTTGTTTGTTATAAAGGGGACCTATCATGCTCATTTTTTTCGAAGTAAAAAAATTCTTGGATGTTCAAAAAAAGGAAAAAATGTTTTTTCATGAGGAAAAAAAAAATCCATGATTTCTGGGCATTTCCATTCCTCTCATTCTTAACCCTCTGAAAAACAGGCTGCTCTGAGTGGGCATGTCCTCTGTAGAATGTGCTCTGTTCTAATTGGCCTGTGAACAGTGCCACTAAGTCAATGGAGACCGATGATTTCATAATCCCCCAGCTAGGGCTGCACGATATACGGAATCACGGTTATCGCAAGCGCAATAAAAGTAACTGTCACTATGAGGCAGACAGACGAGCTTGCTTATTACCTTTTCTATGACACACACCAAATGTTGCATTTGAAGTGCTTCCAGGAAGAAAACTGCGTTTTGAAGTGCGCTAATGACCAGCGAGGTTGGACAGCCTCCATTGCCTTGGCCAAAATGGCTTACCTCAAATCAATTCCCGTGTACTTTGCCTGACTTGCAATCAAGCTGTTTATTCAGCCAACTGTCTGGCCTGAATAAATGGCTTGATTGCAAGTTAGGCAAATTAGCGTCCGCAGTTCCAAAACACTTGTTGAGTGTTGTTAAAAGGAAAGGTGATGTAACACAGAGGCAAACATGTCCCTTTCCCAGATTTTTGGAACATATTGCAGGCATCAAATTCAAAATGAGTGAATATTTCCAAAAAGATAATAAAGTTTCTAAGTTTGAACATGAAATATCTCGCCTTTGAAGTGTACACAATTGAATATAGGTCGAAAGGGATTTGCAACTCATTGTATTGTTTTTATTCACATATTACACAACGTCCCAACTTCATTGGAATTGGAGTTTGTGTTTTCTTACTTCAGTTGCTGTCCTAGCCCACAATGTGATCTGGCGCCAACCTGGATTTTGAAAATTAATCATGTGTTTTTAAATATTAGTCCATGTACCGATCAATCTATTGTGCTGAAGTGGTGCGTTTCTGCTGCAGCATCCGGCAGAAATAGAAGTCTTGCGTATCTGCTGCACTCAGCTCCGGATTGCCGGAGTTGGGATGGACAAGAAATGCAATCCAGTGGATCCAGTGTAAGCACTCATATTGACTAAAGTGAATCCTAATGGCTGCGCTGCCGTGGTGCTGCGCAGACGGACCAAACGCTCATCTGGTGTAATTTAGGGGTAATACTTTTACTACCCTTGTAATTAAGTCTCTAATGTGAAGAATGATGCATAGCTAGAGTCTGTAGCAACCATTAGTTAACATTCCGTTAACTGCACTGCTGTTACTCCATTGAAAACGGACTCAATTCCATTAAGTGCAGTTAAGTGCATGTGCCACTTAAAGGCTGAGTTGCACAGCGGCCCGGGTTTGAATCCAAGCTGGGCTCTTTACTGCATGTCTTCTTCATTCCTCTCCCTTGCTAGAAACATCAAAAACCAAGCCATACAAGTCAAGTCAAAAAGTTTTGTCCAGTTTTAAAGTGTTCATATTGTATACAATGGAATCCATTTGTAAGCATTGGTTCCAAGAGAGGAAGCAATCAATGACCCCTTTACCAATTTTTAGCCTTTTACTCAAATAAAAGAGAAGTTATGGGTCTCTCAATGTGGTTACAAATTAAGTGCAGGAAAAAAGTGGGTGTGGAACCCAAATTTCCCAGGGCCATAATGCCAAAATTACTAATGGTATGGCACTGAAATTTGGGATTCTTTCATTTGGGGTCAAAAACTAATTGTAGAATTTTTTTCAGTCAAATCTGAGAGATGTCACTGGGGAAGTTTCTGGAATCTATGTGAATTGACATGGAATAACCCGAGGAAGAAGGGAAGCAAATGCTTCATATATTGTTATGAAATATATTTTCTAGTGAATTGTGGAGTAAAATGGGCTGTTCCAAACACTGCTCAAAGAAACTAGGTACTTTGATAAAAACATTGATTCGAGTGGGGAAAAACATAAAAAGAAGTGCAGCGAATTATCAGATCCTCAGCAGCAATGCTTTAGATGGCTACAAAAACCTGACACACGCAGAAGGAAACAAGCAAATACTGTTAAAACAGATTGAAGAATAGTCAGAATGGCAATTAATCAGCCAGTGATCACCTCCAGAGAAATCTATGATGGTATAAAATTACCTATAAGTGCTGTTACAGTCAGCAGATGTTTGTCGAAGCTAAGCTATCATCAAGAAAACCTCAGCGGTATAATCACTGAAATGGTTTTTGTTTTTTATTATTATCTTGCCAAAAGCGGAGCGCTTTTGGTATGGGTATGGGAAAAGTTCGGGGAGGCCATGGAGGAAGATTATCGATCAGCCCCGAAGAGGTTCTAACAAACCGTTCGGTGCCTCAGAAGGGGAAAGCAGTGCTATGCTAACACTGTCTACAGTGGAGGTGGGGAGCTGTTGACTTCGACCGGGGAGATTGTCGGCCTGTGGAAGGAATACTTTCAGGATCTCCGCAATCCCACTGACACACATTCCATAGAAGAAGCAGAGGCTGGGGACCAAGAGGCTGATTCATCCATCACTCGGGCTGAAGTCACTGAGGTAGCTTGAAAGCTCCTTGGTGGCAAGGCACCGGGGGTGGATGAGATCCGCCCTGAGTACCTCAAGTCTCTGGATGTTGTAGGGCTGTCTTGGTTGACACGCCTTTGCAGCATCGCGTGGCAGTCAGGGACAGTGCCTCTGGACCGGCAGACTGGGGTGGTGGTCCCTCTTTTTAAGAAGGGGGACCGGAGGGTGTGCTCCAACCATGGGGGGATCACACTCCTCAGCCTCCCGGGTAAAGTGTATTCCAGGGTGCTGGAGAGCAGAATTCGGCCGATTGTCGAACCTCAGATTCAGGAGGAACAATGCGGTTTTCGTCCTGGTCGTGGAACACTGGATCAGCTCTATACCCTCTGCAGGGTGCTTAAGAGTTCATGGGAATTTGCCCAACCAGTTCACATGTGTTTTGTGGACTTGGAGAAGGCATTCAACCGTGTCCCTCCTGGCATTCTGTGGGAGGTGCTTCGGGAATATGGAGGCCGGGGCCCTTTACTAAGGGCCGTGCGGTCTCTGTATGACCGGAGCAGGAGCTTAGTTCACATTGCCGGCAATAAGTCAGACCTGCTTCCGGTGCATGTTGGACTCTGGCAGGGCTGCCCTTTGTCACCAGTTCTGTTCATTATTTTTATGGACAGAATTTCGAGGCGCAGCCAGGGGCAGGAGGGAGTCTGGATCGGGGACCAGCAGATCTCATCTTTGCTTTTTGCAGATGATGTTGTCCTGTTAGCTCCTTCAAACCAGGACCTTCAGCATGTACTGGGGTGGTTTGCAGCTGAGTGCGAAGCGGCTGGGATGAGAATCAGCACCTCCAAGTCCGAGGCTATGGTTCTCAACCGGAAAAAGGTGGCTGGCCCTCTCCGGGTTGGAGGAGAGCTCCTGCCTCAAGTAGAGGAGTTTAAGTATCTTGGGGTCTTGTTCACGAGTGAGGGAAGGATGGAGCGTGAGATTGGCAGACGAATCTGTGCAGCGGCAGCAGTAATGCAGTCATTGTACCGAACTGTTGCGGTGAAGAAGGAGCTGAGCCGAAAGGCGAAGCTTTCAATTTACCAGTCAATCTACGTTCCTACCCTCACCCATGGTCAGGAGCTTTGGGTCATGACCGAAAAAGAACGAGATCTCGGATACAAGCGGCTGAAATGGGTTTCCTACCCAGGGTGGCGGGCTGCTCCCTTGGAGATAGGGTGAGAAGCTCTGTCATCCAGGAGGAGCTCAGAGTACAGCCACTGCTCCTCCACATCGAGAGGAGCCAGTTGAGGGGGTTCATGCATCTATATCGGATGCCCCCTGGACGCCTTCCTGGGAAGGTATTCTGGGCATGCCTCACTGGGAGGAGGCCCCGGGGAAGACCCAGGACATGCTGGAGGGACTACGTCGCTCGGCTGGCCTGGGAACGCCTCGGGATACCCCCGGGAGAACTGGAGGAAGTGTCCAGGGAGAGAAAAGTCTGGGCATCTTTGCTTGGACTACTACCCCTGCGACCCGGCCCCGGATTAAGCGGAAGAAGATGAGATGAGACGTTTTCAAAGGCAGTTTATAATTTAGAATCCTTGCACCAATATGCTCAAGTTCAAACACAGCACAGCTTTACAAGTGCTAAATTGACCAGTGAATAAATAGTCTGTTGAGCTAGTGTCTTGGATAAGGCGGAGCATTTGGACCTGAGATTCAATATCTGATTATACATGCAACATTATTATTTATATTATTATTTATTTATACAAAAAAAGTAATTAATTGATGTATTGATGAAGTGCAGCGAATGATCGGATCCTGAGCTGCAATGCTTTAAATGGCAACAAAAACCTGAAACACGCAGAAGGAAACAAGCAAATACTGTTAAAATGGATTGAAGAATAGTCAGAATGGCAAATAATCAGCCAGTGATCACCTCCAGAGAAATCTGCGATGGTATAAAATTACCTATAAGTGCTATTACAGTCGGCAGATGTATGTCGAAGCTGAGCTATCAGCAAGAAGCTCCTGTAAAGCACCATTGTTTTTAAAAAAAAGTATGGAATCAGATGCGTGTCAAAATTATCAAACAAAACTTTCAAAATTGAGAGAGAGTACAACTCACTGAAGCGAAAAAAAAAATGACCTCAACGGTAAAACTTTGGTAAAAGGTAAAACAAATTATTCTTATGATGGAGTAAACCATTGGTCTTTTAGTTGTTTGATAAATAGTTCTTTCGTTCACAGTGCCCTCTGCTGCTTTCGCAATTATCAGATGTGCGGTTATGCTCCCAGCTCTCGTTTGTCCTTCTTGATTTTTGTTTGCAATTCGGTCACAAACCTCTTGGTGGGTGGCACTTTTTGTGTTGTCTGACCTTATTGGCTAATGGAATTTTGGGGCTCAGAGCCTGGAGTAATAAATCCAAGCATTGAATGTAGCCACGAGTCTAACTTCCGACTCCATTCACAAGTGAATCACACCAGCGATGACGGAAATAATACACTGGCTGAAGAAGGGAATCCACGTGTGCCCTCGATTTGTTGCTGTGGCCTTCACTAAAAAAATATGATGGTGAATAACACATCATCTTTAGCTGCTCTTGTAGCCAAGCAACTCAGGAAGATTGTGACAGACTGTGGGCTACCGCCCTGCAATTTACTGAGCTGGGGTATATTTCCCAAAGGCGTAGCTAGTTGCTAACTCTTTTAACTACTTCTGCAGTCTGGTTCAAACTAAGCTTTTAGGAACTGTACCTCTGAACTGTTACTATAAATGTACGTTAGTTTAATGCTTTTGCCTAAATGAATACGCAAATAATCAATTATTAATATATAATCGCCTAACGAAAAGTGTTCCCCACTTCCAAACATGTTTCCACTGAAGGACCGTGCTCTGTCGCATGCATAATATTATAAGTTGTATCTGCACCACATTTTCGTTGCCCCAAAAGCTTTGCTATTTGCTAACTTTCAACAACTTCCATAGTACGGTCCAAACCAAGGTTTTAGGAAGCGTACCCCTGAAGTTACTTTCAATGTACCTTGTTTTGTTTAAATGCTTTTGTGTACGTGAATACGTTAATAATATGTAATCGCCTTAAGGGGAACTATAAATTTTGGCTCAAAATTTTAGTTTGAGGTAAGGACATGAAGTGGTCTTTCAAATAGTCAACTTTCAAGACATACATATATTCACTTTCTGCCTACTTGGTCTTAAACTTGCTCTAAAATTGCCCTGAAATTACTCTTTTACACTAAAAAACACTTTAAAACCTTGATAAAATACAGATGATTTTCAACAAGAAAATACAGGTTTCTCAGCAACTGTGCATCCAAATAACGTCAGATTTGACAGTTTTCTTCATTCTGTGATGATCTATGTCTGTACCATTGACTGCATAAAACATGGATGTAGCATTCGTGACGTCACCCATAGGTTTCTGAATACCTATTTTGAAGCAAATTTGGTTGCCATCTTGGCACTTACTTGACTCCGCCTACCTCCCAGATAGTCCAAAAATGGGCAAAAAGGCGGGCCGTCGTTGGAGCTGACGCAAGCCCAGTGGGCAGGCCGAATGGAGCTCGTTTGCTGAAACACGCCCTCCAAGCTCGCAGCTATCAAGCTCGCTTCGACCTCCATATTCGACTGAATACCTCAACCAGCCCGACTTCCGGCAAGATGGCGAACTGAACGCATGTTAATTTGAAAGCTCTGTTTGTTTGTCCCCATAGTTTATACGAGTCCTCCTCTAATAACCAAAATTTTTCCACCAACGCGATGAAATAAATGCCGATTTATTTTGGCTTATTTTTCGCCGTTCTCGCCCTACCTGAAATGTCGAATTCAAACAAGACGAAGAAACTCACTGCTGCTACAGCGCTTTTCCCTCACGACTACTGTTTAAATCCCAGCGATCCTAACATGGAGACCTCAGCCGCAAAGGTGAGCCGTCCTCTACCCGACACTCCTACAAAATTACCGATCCCGTCAAAGAAATCTAAAGGCGAACCGCAGATGTCCAATGCTACAATACTTGCCGCTGTAAATAACATCTCTACGATGTTACAAGAACTTCAGGTTCAAATAAAAAACAATAGTGACATGATTGAACAAGTGGCCAAAAGTGTTGAGTTCAATGCTAAAGAAATAAAAGACTATCAATCCAAGACTAAAACTCTGGAAAAGAAGGTGATGAGAATCGAGACAGAAAATGCCGCTTTAAAAGGGAGAGTTTTGGAGCTGGAGCTTTATAAACGCCGATGGAACCTGAAACTGCACGGGTTCAAAGAACAAGACAATGAAAACACGAGAGAGAGGGTGTTGCAAATTTTACTCAGGATTGCTCCACATTGGACTGACAAGATTGACAGTATCATTGACTCGGTTCACCGCCTGGGCAAAAGAGAGGAAGCTAAACATCGCCAAGTAATAATGCAGTTTACAATGAGGCACTACCGAGATGAGCTCTGGCATCTGACCAAAAAATCTGCGGTGTGCAACGAGTTGAATGTGAGTTTTGCCGAACACATTCTACCAGCTGACAGGGAGGCGAGAGCAGCGGTGTGGCCACTGTTATGGCCCCAATTTGTTATTACATTTATAACACAACAGCAACAGCAAGGGATGACAAACACAGTTTTAACAACTAAAACACATTTAATTTTTAACGAAGACAAAGACTAATAACAACCTACAACTAAAGACCAAGATTGATAAATAAGAAAAAACAGAAATAATTACAGTCCCTTTTTAGTGGGGTGGCTTGGTGATGTCCTGGATGAAGAAAATGCTCAAACACAGTCAAAGAAATCCACAAAAGAAACGTCACAGGTCTTGAACAGAATGGCAGGTCTGGTCATCTTCTTGCAATTTCTCCTACTACTTTACTGTCTCAATTTTTTCCTTATATACTCTTTTGCAGACCCCACCCACATTTAGACCTCTTTTTTTTAATTTTCGGGGACTTGCCCCAGACATGTCTGGAAACATGTCCAAACATGACTCCAGTCTGAGCTTAACAAAAAAAAAAGGTAAATACTGCCATCTAGTGGCCTATATTCACATTACACCTCCATTCCAAAAGGGAAAAATTTTGACTCACAAAGGCAAAATTTTTCTTTTCAATACAAAATGGTTAAGTGAACACTTGTCTATATATACATATCATACAATATTCAAACACATGATATATATATACACATTCAAACACGGGATAAGCAATCAGCAATTACATTGTCTGTACCCTTCACATGCTTAATTTCCAAGTCAAACTCCTGTAAAATCAAACTCCAATTCAACAATCTCCGATTCTTGTTTTTCATCTTACTCAAAAACGTTAACGGATTGTGGTCAGTGTACACAATCATTGGCTTTTCCCCTGTACAAACATAAACCTCAAAGTGTTGTAAAGAAAGGACGAGAGCCAACAGTTCCTTCTCTATTGTGGAATAGTTTGTTTGGTGGCGATTGAACTTCCTGGAGAAGTATGCCACGGGATGCTCAATGTCATCAGAGTCACTTCTCTGTAGGAGCACAGATCCACAAGCTTGGTCGCTAGCATCGACCGCGATGGAGAACGGTTTGTTGAAGTCAGGAGATTTGAGCACGGGGAAGTGACACAGCAGAGACTTCAGGCGATCGAAGGCTCTCTGGCATGCATCATCCCAGGTGAACTTTACGCCTTTCTTCAGTTGGTTAGTTAGACTGAGAGCAATCTCAGCAAAGTTCTTGCAGAACTTGCGGTAGTACCCGATCATTCCAAGGAAGCGGCGCAAAGCTTTTTTGTTGTCAGGAACTGGAAAGTCCATGATGGCTTGGACTTTAGCATTTATGGGTGCCACCTTACCCTGGCCTATGACGTAGCCAAGATAGGTGACAGTAGCACAACCAAAGTCACTCTTGCTCAGGTTAACAGTCAGGTTAGCCTGGGTCAGGCGCTGGAACAACGTCTCTACATCTTTTAGATGTTCTTCCCAGGAGTCACTCCATGTGATCAGGTCATCGATGTACGCACCCGTGTGTGGCAATCCGGCGATTGTAGACTGTATCATCCTTTGGAACGTGGCTGGGGCATTTTTCATGCCAAAGGGTAGGACTTCATACTGGTACAATCCAGATGGTGTGGCAAAAGCAGAGATGCTCTTGGCCCTCTCAGTTAAAGGCACACACCAATAACCCTTCAATAAATCAATCTTGGTCAGAAACTTTGCTTGCCCTACACTATCAATACAATCATCAATCCTAGGTATTGGAAACACATCAGTTCTAGTTACAGCATTGACTTTGCGATAATCTGTACAGAATCTAGTACTTCCATCAGGTTTTGGAACTAGCACACAGGGTGAACTCCAATCGGAGTTGGAGGGTCTGATAATATCATGTTTTAACATGTACTCAACCTCTTTCTCAGCAATCTTTCTCTTTTCAGGATTCATCCGGTATGGATGCTGTTTTATTGATTTGGCATCACCAACATCTACATCATGAGAGGCTATAGTAACTCTCTTTGGAACATCAGGAAACAAATCCTCATATTTCTTGATCAACCTTTCCAACTGATCTCTCTGTGAGGGTTCTAAGTGCTGGAGTTTTACATCAAGATTTTGCAACACTTCAGTGTTTGACAATTTACATGAAAGAACTTCAGCTTTAATTCTTGGTTCATCATCTTGAAACTCCCCCTCATCTTCACACGTTTCGACCATTGGAGAATCTGAAGTGACAGCTGCAACCCTAGCATTTCTGTCATGATAAGGCTTTAGCATGTTAATATGACACAATTGTTTTGGTTTTCTCCTATCTGGAGTCTTCACAATGTAATTGAGATCATTGAGTTTTGTCAGAATTTCATAAGGACCATGAAATCTAGCCTGCAATGGATTGGACTGCAAGGGAAACAACACAAGGACCATTTCTCCTGGTTTAAACTCACGGCTTCTAGCCTTATGATCATACCAAGTTTTCATTTTTCCCTGACTTGATTTCAAGTTCTCTTTGGCAAGGTCACAAGCTGCACGCAATCTTTCCTTGAACTTGCTAACATAGTCTAACAGACTGATTTGCGGCTCTTCCTCTTGCCATTGTTCACTCAATAATAGCAAAGGTCCTCTCACTTCATGACCAAACACTAGCTCAAATGGACTGAATCCAGTAGACTCCTGCACTGCTTCTCTAGCTGCAAACAACAGCAAATGAACCCCTTCATCCCAGTCTTTCTCATGGTCATAACAATAAGTCCTCATCATTGTCTTGAGAGTGGAATGAAACCGCTCTAAGGCACCCTGACTTTCTGGATGATAGGCACTAGAAAGAATCTGTTTTGCACCTAGTTCATACACAACCTGCTGAAACAATCCTGAAGTGAAATTGCTACCTTGGTCTGACTGAATTTCCCTGGGAAGACCAAACAACGTGAAGAACTTTATCAAAGCCTTCGAGATTGCAGTTGCCTTGATGTTACGTAGAGGTATGGCTTCGGGGAATCTGGTAGATGCACACATGATTGTCAACAAGTACTGATTTCCAGATCTAGTCTTGGGTAATGGACCAACGCAATCAACAATGACCTTAGAGAATGGCTCCCCAAATGCTGGGATAGGCTGCAATGGAGCTACAGGTGGGTCTAACTGGTGTTTTCCAACTACCTGACAAGTGTGACAGGTTTTGCAAAAGTTGGAAACGTCTTTCCGAAGCCCAGGCCAAAAGAAGTGTTTCATGATCTTATCAACAGTCTTGTTAACACCAAGATGACCTCCTAAAGGTAAACTATGAGCCATTGTTAAGATCTCATTCCTATAGACCTTCGGAACAACAATTTGCCTGACCACTGCCCAATCTGCATTGGCAGGGATATCAGGAGGTCGCCACTTCCGCATCAACACACCATCCTTGAGATAATACCCAACTGGAACTGCATCTATTTCTTTTTCAGGAAGGGCTCTCCTCTTTAGTACACCAATTTCAGGATCATTAGTTTGCTCCTCAATCAACCGCTTTCTGGACAGAGACAAGTCTCCAGACACATCAGAATCACCAGACCCATCCGGCTGGCTGAATAGAGAACTGATAAAAGTATCTGATAAGTCCTCAAACGGAGAAACCATAGTAGGCCAATCAGAGTCATGAGGCGAACCACCTGAGTCCTGACTATTCAATGTACTGGACGGCACCACATCATCTTCTTCTTTAGCCTTCTTGGCCCTAGCACGAGTCACTGCACAAGAAGGATACAGAGATGGGTCCTCATCCCCATCTTCAGTGCTCGGCTGTGAAGTAAGATGTACAGGGGGAACTACTTTGCCCCCAGCCAGGTCATTGCCTAGCAACAGAGAAACACCCTTTATAGGTAGACTTGACATAAGTCCCACCTTTACCTGTCCTGTAACTAAATCTGACTTCAAGAATATAGAGCGCAGGGGTACAGATACAGTCCTCCCTTCAATACCTTGTACAAGTATGAAATCCCCTGAAGCGGTCTCATCACGTAACTCCAAGGAGTCCATCAACAAAAGTGACTGAGAAGCTCCGGTATCCCTTAGGATATATATGGGGACAGGAGTAGTATGCTCATTCAGAGCCACAAATCCCTCTGACACAAATGGAAGAAATTCCTCCCTCACAAAGTCAGCTGTATTAGGCTTTTTAGCCCCACAAGAAGCAGGCAATTTAGCAGATTGGTTATCCACTACAGGGGTTTCTAACCTTGTTTTCACAAAGGCATTTGGTTTGGTATCCTTTTCTTTTTCTTTCTTAGCTTTAAGGAACCAACAGTTAGTTGTAACATGACCAGATTTCTTGCAATAACTGCAAACTAGACGACTTCTGTCACTGTCAGCTTTCACACTTTGATCAGACCTGTTACTGGATTTCTGAGCACCATCACCAGATTTGTCTTTGTCTTTGGGTGAGGAATCTTGGGTATCACCGTAACCCTTTTTCTGAAATTGGGACCATTTATTGTTACTGCTAGACTGAAATTTGGACTTATGAGTGAGAACATATTCATCTGCAAATTTGGCAGCTGATTGCAAGTTCAGTGCTTGCTTCTCATTAAGGTAGGTCTTAACATCATCCTTAACACAGTTCTTGAATTCTTCAACTAACACCATCTCTTTTAGTGAGTTGAAATCATCCTTGACCTCCATAGAAGTACACCAGCGCTCAAAGCAAACCTGCTTCTCATTAGCAAATTCAACATAAGTCTGATTTTCAGATTTCTTCAGACCTCTGAATTTCTGTCGGTAAGCCTCTGGAACCAACTCATAAGCTCTCATAATAACCTTTTTGACAACCTCATAATCAGAGGAATCATCTGCAGACAAAGCCGAATAGGCTTGTTGAGCTTTACCCTTGAGGACAGTTTGCAACATCAGAGGCCAGTGTTCCTTTGGCCACTGGCAACTCTTTGCTACCTTTTCAAAACACTGGAAATAGTTGTCAACATCCTTTTCCGAAAATAGAGGCACCAGTTTTACCTCCTGGCTAGCCCGAAATTTATTTTCAGTTTGAATTTTTATTTTTAGTTGCTCCATTTGGAGTCTTTCTTCTCTATCGAATTTCTCTAATTCAAAATCTCTCTGTCTTGCAAATTTTTCTAACTCAAATTCTCTTTGTTTTTCTTCTCTTGCTAATTTTTCTAACTCAAACTGCCTTTGTTTTTCTTTTTCTTCCCTCTCAAATTCCCTTTGTTTTTCTTTTTCCTCCCTTTCTTTTTCTCTTTCTTCCCTTTCTTTCTCTTTTTCCTCCCTTTCTTTTTCTCTTTCCTCCCTTTCAATCTCTAGCATTTTTAATTTAAGTTCCATTTCTATATTTGGATTTTCCACTGGAAACTGTTCCAGATCTCCTGGTGCAAACACATTTTCATCAATGTAATATTCAACTATCTCTCTAGCCAGTCTTGCTTTTCGCATGGCTGGTTTTACCTCTGTCAGCTCCAACTGTCTGCAAATTTCTAGCAGTTCTGTCTTTTTAAAAGACTTCAAAACCCCTACGGTTGGTGATGCCAAGAAATCATCCATTGCTGTTGTCAATATATATCTAGGAAAATTCACAAAAACAATTTCACAATTTGGAATGTTAGATTTTCAATAAATTACTCACACAATGGTCTATCCCGGACCTTGAGCCCCCAATTTGTTATGGCCCCAATTTGTTATTACATTTATAACACAACAGCAACAGCAAGGGATGACAAACACAGTTTTAACAACTAAAACACATTTAATTTTTAACGAAGACAAAGACTAATAACAACCTACAACTAAAGACCAAGATTGATAAATAAGAAAAAACAGAAATAATTACAGTCCCTTTTTAGTGGGGTGGCTTGGTGATGTCCTGGATGAAGAAAATGCTCAAACACAGTCAAAGAAATCCACAAAAGAAACGTCACAGGTCTTGAACAGAATGGCAGGTCTGGTCATCTTCTTGCAATTTCTCCTACTACTTTACTGTCTCAATTTTTTCCTTATATACTCTTTTGCAGACCCCACCCACATTTAGACCTCTTTTTTTTAATTTTCGGGGACTTGCCCCAGACATGTCTGGAAACATGTCCAAACATGACTCCAGTCTGAGCTTAACAAAAAAAAAAGGTAAATACTGCCATCTAGTGGCCTATATTCACATTACACCACAAATCAAGCAAGCCAGAGAAGCAGGTCAGTGAGCTTATTTCAGAGGCCCAGCCGGCTACATAAACGGGAAAAGAATCGTGGTTTCTTAACCATTCTCTTGTGAGTTCATTATGGAAAACACTTCATGGACTATTATGTGGGACATTTTAATTTACCATGGAGAAGGACATTCATGTTGACTTTTTTCTAAAGGGACATTGCCTTATGTTCATATTCCAAAGCAGTTTAGCTGCCTATATACCTTGTGTTATTATCCTCAAGTGGTAAGTTACCATTTAATGTTCGCTGTTAATTCTAATTTTTGTTTTATCTCACTCAATACAAGGGGCCTAAGAGATAGTATTAAACGAAAGGCAATTTTTTGTTCTGTAAAAGTAAAAAACCACACTGTGTTTTGCTACAAGAGACTCATTCTAACAAAATGGATGAAAAGTTTTGGACCAACCAATGGGGTGATAAAATTTAATTTTGTCATGGAACCAATCGTTCTGCAGGTACTGCAGTTTTGATGAACAACTTCCCTGGGAAAATAGTTACATCCAAAAAAAGTGCAGATGGCCATTGGATCTTATGTGTTTTATCAATTAAGGACTCTTTTATTATGTTGGGAAATATCTATGGATACAATAGCATAAGCCAGGACAAAAATTTGCTTTTTGAAGTTGATGACCTTATTAAAAATTGGAAATTGAGTTATCCAAAAGCTAATATTATATTGGGAGGAGACTTCAATATGGTATTTAATGAGTGGTTAGACCGCTCTCCCACTAAGTTTCATAACCATCACTATAATCCTCATTTAATCAGTTTCTGCAACTCTCATAATTTGTTTGACCCCTGGCGTGTTACACACCCCAACTTAAAAAACTTCTCTTGGTTTAAGCCAGACGGTTCGATTAAATCAAGGATTGACTTTTGATTAATTTCTGACAGTGTAAAGGAATTTGTAGCAGATTGCCTTATTTCTTCTGCTCCCCTATCTGGTTTTACCTACAGTTTAAACCAGTGCAATTGACTGCCAAGTGTCCACTCTAGATCGCAGGCATTTTATACAGTTACTCCTGATAAATCATTGTTTAGGTCAAATTTAATAGAGACGGTGTCTGTTCCCCGAATCCCAATAAAATTAAAAAAGAAGAATCGTGGTGTGGTCCACAATAACCTGACCTTCATTGAAACAAACTATATTAACCCATATATGAATTCAAAACCCTCTCTCAAATTTGGTCTACTTAATATAAGGTCGCTTAACTCGAAAGCAGCTCTTGTGAACGAATTAATCTCTGATTATAGTCTTGATGTACTATGCCTTACAGAAACTTGGCTGAAATCAGATGAAAACACCTCTTTGAATGAAGCTTCTCCACCTGGTTTTATATTTGCTCATAACCCCCGTCTTGACCGGAAAGGAGGGGGCGTTGCTGTTATTTATAATGACTCCTTTCACTCTGTGCCCAAACTGCAACATAAATTTGATTCATTTGAGGTACTATTAATGAATTTCTCATATCTTGATGCAAGTATGAACTCCATCCCTTCTTGGTCTATTGCTCTGGTGATAGTCTATAGGCCACCCGGTCAATATTCTGGCTTCATGCATGATTTCTCGCAGTTCCTTTCTGAATTAGTTTTAAGCTATGATAGAATTGTTATTTTGGGTGATTTTAACCTGCATTTCGAGAGGGTAGATAATTCTTCAACATCCATCTTTACTAATCTTGTGGAATCGGTTGGCTTCACTCAGAGTGTCATTGGCCCAACACATATTCATGGTCATACTTTAGACCTGATCTTAAGCTTTGGTGTTGAGATTGCCAAAGTTGACATCCATTCACACAATCCCAGCTTATCGGACCATTTTCTTTTAACATCCAGTCTACAATTGGCCCACCCTGTATTATTAGAAAATAGGATGTACGTAAGTCGTACTTTTACTGCCACAACATCTTCACAATTCATTGAAGTACTACCAACTTATCTTGATTATCCAGCCAGCCCCCTCTGTATTGATGAAATGGCAGGTAAGTTTGCTAATGCCCTCCGTAGTACACTTGATGTAGTTGCCCCATTGAAATTTAAAAAGGCTACTCAGAATAAGAGACCAGCCCCATGGTACACTGACCGGACGCGGACTCTAAAGCAAAAATCCCGTCAACTAGAACGCAAATGGCGCTGCACTAAACTCCAGGTATTCCATTGTGCTTGGAAAGAGAGCCTTGTTGTGTATAAGCAGGCTTTGTCTGTTGCTAGGTCGTCATATTTTGCAAATCTTATACAGGAAAATAAAAATGACCCTCGATTCTTGTTCAAAATAGTGGCCAAATTAACAAACAACCATGCTGCAAGTTCCCCTCAAATTCCACCATCCTGCAGCAGTGATGATTTTCTAAAATTCTTTAGTGGCAAAATAATTGAAATTAGAGAAAATATTAGTGCTTCCCTGGCAGTTGGTGAAGGCCTTAACTTAAAACCTCATGCTATGCATATAAACCAATTTAATTCATTTTCTCCCATATCCCCGAGCGAACTTGCCAAACTGGTCGCTACTTCCAAATCAACAACTTGTCTCTTAGATCCCATCCCAAGTAAGTTACTGAAGGAACTCCTGCCCATTCTTGGCAGTCAAATTCTGCACATAATCAATTCTTCCCTGATTTCAGGTTTGATTCCGACTTCATTTAAGATTGCTGAAATTAAGCCTCTACTCAAAAATCCAAATTTAGATCCAACAGTTTTGGCCAATTATAGGCCGATCTCAAACCTTCCATTTCTATCCAAGATCCTTGAGAAATGTGTTGCCCAACAGCTCACTTGCTTCTTGCAAACGAATAAGGTAAATGATAGGTTTCAATCTGGCTTTAGAAAACATCATAGCACTGAAACAGCCCTCACTGTAGTAATGAATGATCTACTTCTCTCCATGGACTGTGGCCGCATCTCTGTCCTTGTCCTACTAGATCTGAGTGCTGCCTTCGACACGATAGACCACCATATTCTTCTTCACAGGCTAGAAAATCTGGTTGGTATTACTGGACTCGCCCTTTCATGGTTTAAGTCCTATCTTTCTGATAGATGTCAGTTTGTCAGAGTAAATGGTAATTCCTCTGAGTATTCCAAGGTGAATTTTGGAATACCTCAAGGATCTGTTCTGGGCCCTCTGCTGTTTTCCTTATACATGCTTCCCCTTGGAAGCATCATAAGTAGTTATGATGTGAAGTACCATTGTTATGCAGATGACACGCAGCTTTATATATCTTTTAAACCAGGTGAAATCGATCCACTAACTAGATTAGAGATGTGTCTTAAAGCTGTAAAAGCATGGATGACACAGAATTTTCTCTCTTTAAATCCAGATAAAACTGAAATATTGGTAATTGGTCCCAAATCACTCAGAGACACATTCCTCAAGTTTTCTCTCAATGTCGACAGTCTCCGGGTTTCTGCAAAAGCTGTTGTTAAAAACCTTGGTGTCACCCTTGATTCAGAACTCTCTCTGCACTGTCACATTAACAACATCATAAAAGTGGCTTTCTTTCATCTTAGAAATATATCTAAGCTGAGAAAAATGCTGTCTCTTCAGGACGCCGAAAAAATGGTTCATGCATTTGTGTCCTCTCGGCTGGATTACTGTAACGTTTTACTGTCAGGCTGCACCAGTTCTATCCTGAATCGCCTTCAATTAGTGCAGAATGCTGCTGCTAGGGTTCTGACCAGGACGAAGAAAAATGACCACATTAGCCCAGTACTCAAAAATCTTCACTGGCTGCCTGTCAAATTTAGAATTGAATATAAAATTCTACTGCTTACCTACAAAGCCTTAAATGATTTGGCCCCAGAATATCTTAGTGCACTTCTCATTCCTTACTCCCCTCCAAGATTACTTCGTTCACAAGGTGCTGGATATTTGAAAATTCCAACTATATCTAGAGTTACATCTGGAGGGAGAGCATTCTCCTACAAAGCCCCAATCTTGTGGAACAATCTCCCAACGGACATTCGGGCCTCAGACACAGTCTCTGTGTTCAAGAGTAGGCTAAAAACTTACCTTTTTAGTCAAGCCTATGATTAGATCATGATTAGATCATTATGTATAAAACATTACTTGGCTCGGATGGGACTGACTAAAACCTAGTTGATGGGTTCATAAGCTATTGGAAGCCTGAGTTAAGTAAATCCATGTGGAACCGGTGGCACTGAGCATGCATTAACGGTGCCAGTGGGGCTTGTTACAGCCTTAGTCACCGGGGAGGTCCATATGGTACTGGTGTAGTGTTACGCAAATCCATGTGGAACCGGTGGCACTGAGATAGCACTTACACGGCACCGGTGGGCTTGCTACGGCCTTAGTCACCGGGTAGGTCCACATGGTGTTGGTGGTATTTGATTGAAAAATTACGCAGCCTTGGTCGGATGGAATTCAGGGCCTCTGCGCTGCATTAAATGGATGAAGGTTACTAGCTTTTGGTCATTAAAATTGCTTAAATCCATGTGGAACCGGTGGCACTGAGATTGCACTTACACGGCACCAGTGGGGCTTGCTATAGCCTTAGTCACCGGGGAGGTCCATATGGTACTATTGTTAAGAAAATGAAAAGTGATCTAACAGCCTGGAATAAGTGTTGGGCCTCTGTGCTGCAGGAAGTGGATGGAGGGGTGTTGACTGTTTCCTGACCAGGCTCACTTGGCACATGCCAGAGGACGGTACTTTTATTATCATGCAGTAGTTATCCAGTGCCTCACACCCCTTTCTTCTGTGTCTCTTTCCGAGGATCTTCCTTCCACTTCCCTGAGTCCTGGACCGTATGAGCCCTGTCCCTCACCATGAGCACTGGCTGCTGCTGTCCTGCTGTCCTGATCCGATCCGGTTTGGCCCTGGTCCAGTCCTGCACCATCCTCGACTTGCCACTTTCTGAAGCTACCGTTGCCACTTTAGATGGACTTAAATGGAACTCTTCTGTCGTTTCACTCCATTTTACTTTTTGTTCTTAATTAGCTAGCCCGCGGAGGATGGGCTCCCCCACTATGGCCGGGTTCCTCCTGAGATTTCTTCCCACTGGGGAGTTTTTTCTCACCACTGTTGGAGGATTTTTCTCCCTACTGGGAGTTTTTTGCCTCATTTGCTGTAGTGGGGAATAGGCTGGGCACTGCCTTTTTATTTCTTTAAACTCTCACTGTAAAGCGTCTTTGTGACAGTCTCTGTGAAAAGCGCTATACAAAATAAATTGAATTGAATTGAATTGAATTGAATTGATCACTGCTTTATCAGTCTCACTTTAAAACCTGCTAATGCTCAAAAACGAAACAAGGGTTACTGGAAGTTTAATGCCAGCTTACTACAATCTGAAGCATATTGCCAGGGGGTTAAAGACATTATTAATGAAATTATTCAAGATGCTAACCTCTTGTCCTTTACCTCCGAATGGGAATTCCTTAAATTTAGAATAAGGAATTTTTCTATTTATTTTAGTAAACAATTAAAACAATCTGCCCTTCTAGAGGAAGCTAATTTGACAAGAGAAATAAGTCTATGCTGTAATAAACCCACACTTACGGATGCTGACAAAAGGAAACTACTAATATTGCAAACTAAGTTAGATAATATTAACACAGGAAAAGCAAATGGAGCCTTCATCAGATCCAGAGCAAAATGGACCGAGGAAGGGGAAAGAAACTCCTCTTACTTTTGTAGATTAGAGAAGTCCCGCCAAGAGAAAAATAGTATAGGAACACTGGTTATTAATGAAAATGAGTGCTCTGACCCTAAAATCATAGCCAATAAAATCTATTTCTTTTACAGTAATTTATACTCCTCAAGATTCTCATCTGATGCATCAGTGACCTTCTTTGATAAGATTAGAGATTTTATTCCTCAAATAAATGAGGACTTCAAAAATATTTGTGATGCAGAGATCATGTATAGTGAGCTTGAAAAGGCAATGCAGTGTTCGACCAATGACCGGTCCCCTGGCCCAGATGGCCTGACAGCCAATTTTTATAAACATTTCTGGGAGCATATCAAAGCACTTGTATTTGAAACTTTTAAAGATACTATAAACAATTTTTCACTTCCGCAGACCTTAAGGCAAGGTATAATTGTTCTCATCCCAAAGCCAGATAAAAATCCTAAAATTTTAGACAATTGGAGACCGATAACACTTCTCAACACTGACTACAAACTGCTAGCTCATATATTTTCAAACCGTCTCAAAAAGGGTCTCTCTCAAATAATTAGCGATACTCAATCAGGATTTATGAGAGGTAGATCAATACACAATAAGGTCCGCCTTGTCCTCGATTTACTGGAATATAATGAACATGTAAATGATGATGGCTTTATTCTCTTTTTGGATTTTTATAAGGCTTTCGACACGGTCGAACACCCCTTTATTTTTAATACTTTGAAGCTCTGTGGTTTTGGGGAGAAATTTAGGAACATAATAAATTGTCTTTATAATGACACTAACAGCTCAATATCTCTGTCAGGTGGCACCTCTCCTCGCTTCACTGTCAATAGAGGCATAAAACAAGGCTGCCCTATTTCACCCTCACTCTTCATAATCGCAGCTGAAATGCTATCAATCCTCATCAAAAATTCAGATATTGAACAACTAAATGTCTTTGATAGCCAAATAATTATAAGTCAGCTGGCTGACGACACAACCTTATTTCTTAAAAATATGGAGCAAATCCCAAAGGCTACTAAAATTATAGACTCATTCTCAAAAGCATCTGGTCTAGAATTAAACTTGAAAAAGTGTGAGTTAATGGCTATACATGACTGCCATCTTGAAGCAGCTTATGGCATCCCAATCAAAGCTACTGTCAGATATTTAGGTATACATATAACAAAAGATGCTAATTTAAGAGAAAATCTAAATGTTTGGAATAAAATGGATGAATGTCAGCAAAAACTAGATAGATGGTTAAATAGAGATCTTTCTCTTTTTGGGCGCATCTATATAACTAAAATGGAAAGTTTGTCGAGATGTATTTATCCATCTTATTCTCTTTCTATTTCCAAGAAAGCTATTAAATCCATCAATAAATTAAACTTTGACTACATTTGGAAAAGAAAAGCTCATTATTTAAAAAAAGCGACTGTAGTAAAAGACTATGAGGATGGTGGGCTACAAGCCATTGATTTTGACTGCATAAATGGAACCTTAAAGATCAAATGGTTAAGATCCTTTTTGGTGAACAGTAACAGCTTTTGGTATTGTATTCCCAGGGAATTGTTTAGAAAGATTGGAGGTATTGACTTCCTTTTACGTTGTGACTTTGATGTTCCCAAATTACCTATAAAATTGTCCGCATTCCATTCACAAGCATTGTTGTACTGGAAACTACAATACAAACACAATTTCACACCCCATGATGTACCAATCTGGAGTTCCAGATTTATTCTTTTTAGGAATAAATCTTTATATTTCAATGACTGGATGGAAAACAACATCTGGTCGGTCACCCAATTACTGGACAATTACGGAAATGTTTTATCCTTTGAAGAGTTTACTACTAAATTTAATTTTCGGTGCAACTATGAGCATTATAATAAGGTAGTTCAAAGCATCTCACCTGCTTTTTTTTTTATTAGTAAAGAATGCTCTTCCTCTTTTGGCCAACTCCCACCATCTGCCTTCATTGATGATTGCTGGTTTTCAGTTTTCTAATAAGATTTTACAAAACAGGGTGTTCCGTGGTCTTTTTACTCTCACTTTATATCCAATGCAATGTAGCCGTGACTCGGCTTCTCATATTTTCTGTCATTCTACTTTGAAGAAACTACGTACAGATTTTTTGAAGTTACCTTTCTCTCCAAAAGCCAAAGAACTCCATTTTAAAATATTTAATGACATATATCCTTCAAGAGAACTCCTCAGACGAAGATTCAATTATGACCAAAATAATTGCATATTTTGTGAGGAGGACATAGAGACCACGGATCATCTGTTTTTCTTTTGTATTTACAGCAACACTTTTTGGTGTGACATGTATGACTGGCCGGAACCTCATATCCAGTCTCTTTCAAATTTCACTAAAAATGATGTTATATTTGGTATCATAGTGAAGGGCAAAAACTATGATCTACTATTGGACACTTTAATGATTTTGGGTAAATTTTTCATCCACAAATGTAAATGTATTAAAACACTGCCTTTATTCACTGTTTTCATAAGAGAATTCTTATTATACTGCAAATCCCTGAAGTTTATGAGGAAGAAAACTGCCACAAAATTGCTGAATCTTATTACTGCCTTAAAACTAATAGAAACCCCTTAAACCACTGTATTTAATTTTTTTTAGGTTTATTTTACTTTATTGATTGTCATTTATGTTAATAATCTTTTTTTGTCATGGGCTCCGTTTCACGAAGGTAATGATGATGATATGAATGTGATATTGCCAAATATTGTTGTACAATTCATTCTTCAATTAAAAAAAAAAAAAAAAAACCTCAACCAGCCCGATGCTTCCTGGTTCGCTGAGGCCGAGATGCGAGGTCATATGTGTCCCAGTAAAGCAATAGATCCTGCCAACTCACTTGCGGTGGCGAGTGGTACGCTGTTTATATTCATGAAGCTGTTTCAGGACGAACGTTGTTCGTATCCGTGAGGGAATAGCGCGACAAACGCTGTACACCGCTGGGAAGTCGAGGCGGTTGGCTCACTGAGCATCAGAATCCCCCCAGTGCGAGAGGGTGCTCGTCTTAGCTCTTGTACGCAGCTTACCCCTGTCCCATTAACAGTAGTATGGTCATCCAAACGATAACACTGCACTACGTAACCTTACTGACTAACCTGAAGGATCTTTATTTTCCTACCACACTCTCGCACATTCTGATCACAGGTATTATCACCCTACATTCTGACTTCGCTGAATGCTGAATTAATCGGTTGCTGTAGCCAGCATATGTGGGCTCATCAATACTAACACAGCTGGGCGTCTGGCCACTGATCTATACATAACAACTGGATAGCTGATGACGTCATAATTTTGAAGTAACCGTGCCGCCATATTGGTATGCCCAACTATAATCTCTCAGAACATTACTCACATTGAACACGTTGCAGCCAACGATATAATTAATTGAGAAGATATCTTTTCACAGACACGAAAGAGGCAGTATCTTATGTTTCCTCCTCAGATCGACCTGACTGTACGAAAAATGCCTCAAGGACCGCAGATTTAACTACAGTAGGCAGCAGTTGTACGGGCCTTTAACATTTTCAATGGACAATATCAACATTTGGCAGTACGACCAATGAGTGCGTCCATAGGAAATCTATACGGATTTTTCCACATCTCGCCTGAGTGGGGCAGCGGTATAACGAAAAGTCCAAAGACACAGACTGAAGAGAACAAGACATCAATCCTGCACGTATTACTATTATTCTGTGTGTGGGGGATTTAATAACTTCATGAAAAAATAAAGTAGCCGTAAGCTCGCACTTTATCAACCACTGTCTTTATTTTAGAAACACTGGGTGTGAGATTCAATCGCGCATAACGCATGTAACTCCCGACGGATGTCTTGTATTGAGTTTTCTCTTGCGCCGTTTTCACTCAGTAGCTGCCATGAAGCTGGAGGCTAATTTTCCTATGACGCGAAAGTGGGTTCGCTGAAGAGACCGCAGTGTAAACTAATCAAGGTCGCTAAATCAGCGCTCACATGAGGAGTGAAGTGAGTTGTGCGTTGTGTAGATGTAT
This sequence comes from Gymnothorax reevesii, assembly GCA_029721435.1. Taxonomy (NCBI): domain Eukaryota; kingdom Metazoa; phylum Chordata; class Actinopteri; order Anguilliformes; family Muraenidae; genus Gymnothorax; species Gymnothorax reevesii. Next base: position 97,802,321 of record CM056575.1, read on the forward strand.
GTAAAACTGCCTGCTATTCAATGTCGAGTATGAATCACATTATCTATTTAAGTAGCTCTAACGTTACATCCTCATTGATAACCTGGCAGAATTAAATTTGTCCGTTAATGGTAATTGAGTGTCAGCGGAACATGAGCCTTTTTTAGCGCTGGCATAAATTTGCCTAAATGATTAGACCAGTTAACACCTGGTTTTGTTGTCTAGTTAGTCTGGTCTAATATTATAGACAGCGTTACACAGCAGTTTTACTGGATTATCTAATTTATGCCGTGTGACATTGATTGATCTTAACTTCAGTTGGGTAATTCAGGTAGCTTTAGGCTAACCTGACGGAACAGGATAGCGAACATTAATTTGAATTGTTCCAATAATAACCGTTAGCTGGGCTAATATTGACACATTATCTGCCGTAAAGGTAGATCGCCAGTGGCTAATAATAAACAATATATTTGTTGAAATTAATTTATGTGTATCCGTCTGCACTACAGGCAGTACATTGTCTCGCCACATCCCACAAAAATGTTGCTCTGCATTGTAAAGCTGCACGTCAACGCTTCTCTGCCATAGAATACTATATAACAGTTGCTTACTACCGGGCATAGTAAAATGGCTGCCCGACCACTTCCGCTTGCTTCAACCTCTCAACGCAGTTCTGCATCACGTCAGCAATCCAGTTATTCTATATAGATCAGTGCGTCTGGCTCGAAGGCTCCGTGGATGTTTCATCCGCTGCCCAGCTTATCTTATATAAGCTAAAGATACCACTGCAACTCGCAATTTTTTTTTTAGATCGCGTCGTGAAATTAATGTTAATTTCGAGGGGGGGGGGGGGAGCCTTTACTCCTATTGACACCGAATATAGCCGAACGTGGCTGGTTAGTAGCACTTTTTCGTTGCCGTGGCTTAATTGTTGCGTTAATGTGGTTAGCTAGTTTGTGGATGATGGACTTAATGTAGAAACACTTTTAGCGACAGCTTGCTACCTTGCTAGATAACGTGGGATATGTAAAATTATAGCTAGCTAGTCTTTCTTTTTACAATGATACGGTTCTGTAATCACAAAATTGAACAAATCCATCGGTGGAGAACGCAGTTCTACACGGCACTGCTATGTGAATCTAACGTAACTGAGTGTATAACCACGGCATTCTCCGGTCAAGCCTTCCTATTTCTACGGGGAATCAGCTAAGGAGCCCCGTCACTTGGTAGCGTGCTATCATGGTTCTAAGGTAGCTGGCCAGCCAGTCACGTTGGTAACCTGTTTGGGAAACCGTGACGGTTTTCCAACAACTGACTCACAGCTTTTGTTCAAAAATATGTTAACGCTAAATTCAAACACTTTTCTGTTCCGCCATTACTTCGCTGCATGCCTGTGTAATAACTGTGGCAGGCGGTCACTGTATTAATTCTCTGGCTAGTCGGCTAGAGAACGGACTAACGCTACTTCGTGTTGACAGCGAATTTTATATGAAATAATATTAGTATTTCATCTTACAAAATAGACCACAGACTCTTAACCACACAGCAAGACATTATCACCCTGATATTCGATTAAAAAAAATCTTCAGTCAGAAACGCGGCCGATGGATCAAGTTCCATGACTTGTATGAGCCCAGGTAAGTTAACGGCTCACAGACGATTAGAAAAGGCCAAGGGTTAGCGGCTAGGCTAGCTGAGCTGTAGTAACCCCCCCTCCCTCAGACAGCCAGGCTAGGACCGCGGTTAGCGGTAGGGCATTGGCGTTCCTACTCTGCAGCCCGATGCCACGTAGGCCTGTGCTCTAGCCTAGCCACAACGTAACCGGATGAGCCGACTCCCGCTCAGAGAGTGTAATTCAAGGTTCTGTCACTCAACGTGGCCACGCCCTTTACTATTTAAAGGTTTAAATTTCTGCATAATTGAGTTACAAAAAAATTCACTCCCCCCACAGCTTTCGCGGAGGGGAAAATTAGCAATAGAGACCAAAAACATATTTTGAACCAGGCTGTAAATATGTTTATTTTTGCTGTAAAATTGGGCTTTTTAATATGGGGGATCAATGGGGATTGACTCGTTTCTGCCACCAGCCTCAAGTGGTCATTCGAGGAACTGCAGCTTTTGGCACTTCCTTATTTGCTTCACTTTTCATCCTCGCAGGTTGCCGCTTGGTCTGTACAGAGCTGTTTTTGCAATATGTATCTCTGAATGTCAGTAAATCAAAAGATGCATATTTAATTAGCTGTTTCCCGCTAAAATTGATTTTGGGGGGGTCAAAATCAATACTAGAACATACCTAGAAAAAAAGCTCTGTAGTGACATTAGGAATGTTTATTTTTTTCCTTCACATTACAGCTGAAATTATAACCAAACACTGTTTACTTATCTCAATCACTGTGTTTCTCGAAGTATCTATATATTCATTAAAACAGCCATTGCCATGGCAACCACTGATCTGATGCTACTGAAAGTCAGTGCTTTAAGTGGCAATTTCTCATAGTTTAAAATTTGAATATCTAAATATTTCTAACAATTATTACCTTGGAAAAATGTTTGCTTATCTATAAGTCCCCTTAATAAGAAGTGTTCCCCACTTCCATATGAAGGCAGGCATGAAAAAGGGTACAAAATTTCATTTTTCCAGAAATATGGATAAATAAATAGGTTTTTCAAAATGATAATTTAGACATGTGCTTTATTTGAAGAATGTATGGTCTTGACTACTTATAAAGTCAATTTTGGCAGGATTCATTGGTTTTTGGCAATACAGTATACAAATTAAGGTTAAAAAACAGGCTATTTTCAACATATATGTGTAAAAATTTGCAGTGGTTTTTTACACCTAAAATAATAAGTAAACAGTTCCTTAATCGGCAATAATAAAATACACACCATAATTTTTGACAGAAGTGTTTAGTTTTTCATGACCTCGCTCAAATATGTTTCCATGGTTTGGTTTCCATATATATAAACACAAACATTAAGAAAAAAAGAGAAAAATATGCAAAGTATAATACAAAATACAGATAATCAAAAGATACAGCTGGTAACCCATGTTCTGCTGCAGCGATTATTAATCTATCGACGGACAGCGCTCGATTGCAAGTAGGATTTATTTACTTGAATCTGGACCCCTCATTTTCATTGCCCAGCTGGATATATATTGGAAATGAATTGTGACGCTGGCTTCAGAATTTACCATACAGAGATTACAAGCATTTAAATATAAAGTACCATAGATATAAATATAATATAATAAATATATAATATATGAAATACAAAGCATCGCGTTGCAAAGCAGAAGTGACTATGACGTCGCGGGTTCAAGCCTCAACTTCTTTCCAGTCAGCAGCTTTTTCAGTGTAGCGCACAATTGGCTATTGCACTACCGGGTTGCAAATTGGAAAGGGACTGTCAGGAAGGGAATATAATAGTTGCCTAGTTCGTTGCTCAAGTGCCTCCTGTTGGCCAGACGGGCACTCGTCAGGAAGAATCTAAGTCTGGTCATGTCCAAGTACCCTCCGCCCTCGTTCTGAACTTGCAAAGATTCAACCAATGAGTGTATAAGAAGCAGTGGCTGACAGGGGCATGCTAAATGAGCATATTTACATACGCAAAAGCATTAAAGCAAACGAATGTACATTTACAGTAACAGTTCAAGGGTATAATTCCCCAAATCTTAGTTTGAACCAGACTGTGGAAGTAGTTAAAAGAGTTAGCAACTAGCTACGCCTTTGGGAAACATACCCCAGCTCAGTTAATTGCAGTACGGTTGCCCACATTCTGTTACAATCTTCCTGAGTTGCTTGGCTACAACAGCAGCTAATGACGATGTGTTATTCACTATCATATTTTTTTAGAGTGGGCCACGGCAACGAATCAAGGGCACACATTGATTCCCTCCATCAGCCAGGGGCATGTTTAAGGCCTGGCTACTGGTCTATGGCTCGGGGTATTTTCTCTTAGCCGGGTCTTTTCTTACGGTTAAAACTTAGAGCTCTTGCAACCACTGAGTCTTTAGCCTATATTGTACTAATTTATTTGCGGCGTGCGTTAGAAAGTAACCGTATTACGGGTACGCTCATATGTTTGTTTTGTTCTCATAAAAGCCTCCCTTTTCCACCCGTATATATGTCTATACGCCTACATCTAGGAGCTAGCTAGTACAGCAATAAAAAAAAAAGGATCTGAGAAAAACATAAAACGATAAAGGTAACTTTTGTTTATTAGCTATAAGCCTTCCATTGCTGATAAAATCAATAGGTCTATGGCAAGCCGTTTTAACATTGAATCAGTAGAGGTAATTGCAATTGTAGATATCAACAATTGCTTTTTGACTAGTTAGAATTCCAAGCCAACATATCCATAATATAATTTTGACTAGTTGCAATTTTAATGAATGATATCTGCAGCTAAATTCTCACTCGTCAAAATGCAAATTGTTGATATCATCAATTCAGTTCTCACAAGTAGAAATGTTAATTGTTGATATCTACAACTGTTGTTACATAACAGATGTCATAAATGGAATTCTTGATATCTAAAATTTAATTCTGAATAGTCAAATTACTGATTTAAATTACTGATATTTCAGCTTGGGACTGTAACTAGTAAGAATTTAATTTCAGAAATCTCAAATACAATTGTAACTACTGAAAATTAGATTCATACTAGTAACAATTTTATTTGAGATATCAACAATTACTTTTATAACTAGTCAGAGCTGAATTTTAGATTTTAAAAAAGGAATTTCCACTAGTCAAAATGTCATGTACGATTAAACGTTAAAATGGCTTGCCAGCAAGCCATTTTAATATTTGATCAGATATGTCGGACATATCCTGAATGCTATTGGCTACATATCCGAAATTAATATGCTAATGAGGCGACATATCAGAAATGAATTTGCTGATTTTGCTACATATCCGAAATGAGTATGTTAATTAGGCAGCAAAACTGTAATGAATATGCTGATTTTACTACATATCCAAAATGCAATTGTTGATATGGGGGACATATTTGAAATGCAATGGTTGATATCTGAAATGGGAAAATATATTTCCACATACACATGGAGCGAGACGCCCAGCTGCGTCTGCGTAACCCGTACGCCCAGCTGCGTAACCGTGCGTATGCAGGCCTCAGTAACCAATTAATTCAGCATTCACCGAAGTCAAAATTTAGGGTGATAATGTTTCATGTAAAAATGCAGGGCTTGAAGTTCTCCGGCACCCTGCCGGATTTCCGGCGTGAGGAGATTTTTTAGCACGAGCCAATCGGGATTTTTTTTTTTTTTAATTTAATGTGAATTGAGTTTTCGATATGTAACCGTTTATCCAATCACATTTAACGCTGTTTAGAGGCAGATAAGAGTGATGTAATTCTAAACCAATTATATGTGAGCATTGCATGTAACTAGACAATAGAGGCAGAGCTGGGCACGTAATTTTTTTCCAGGCGAGTACAGGGCTCATCACGATGAATAGGCCTGTCTATCGGGTTGACACTAGTCGCGCATGTGAGATATAGTCATCGATCTCACACATGGACTGTATATAAATATATGCAGTTCAGTGTCTCGCATTCTTACATGCTCAACATACAGAAGGGGGACAGATATAAGTATAGGAAAGAATAATACAGTGAGAGTAAAAAGTATTTGATCCCTTGCTGATTTTGTTGGTTTGCCCACTAATAAAGACATGATCATTCTATACTTTTAATGGTAGATGTATTCTAACATGGAGAGACAGAATATCAAAACGAAAATCCAGAAAATAACTTTAATGAATTTATTTTAATTCATTTGTTTTTCATTGAGGGAAATAAGTATTTGATCCCTCTATCCAAAAGCACTCAATACTTGGTGGCAAAGTCTTTGTTTGCAAGCACAGCGGTCAAACGTTTGTTGTAGTTAACCACAAGGTTAGCACACATATCAGGGGGAATTTTGGCCCACTCTTCTTTGCAGATCCTCTCTAAATCATTAAGGTTGGTGGGCTGTCGCTTGGCAACTCGAACCTTCAGCTCTCTCCATAGATTTTCGATTGGATTGAGGTCCGGAGACTGGCTGGGCCACACCATGACCTTAATATGGTTCTTCTTGAGCCACTCCTTTGTTGCCTTTGCTGTATGCTTCGGGTCGTTGTCATGTTGGAAGACCCAGCCACGGCCCATTTTCAGCTTCCTAGCAGAGGGGAGGAGGTTTTCCCTCAGGACTGCACGGTACATGGCTCCATTCATCTTCCCACTGATGCGGTGAAGTAGCCCTGTGCCCTTGGCAGAGAAACACCCCCAAAACATAATGTTTCCACCTCCATGCTTGACGGTGGGCACAGTGTTCCTGGGATCATGGGCAGCATTTTTCTTCCTCCACACACGACGAGTGGAGTTTAGCCCAAATAGTTCCATTTTGGTCTCGTCTGACCACAGAACCTTCTCCCAATCACTTTGTGAATCTTTGAGGTGATCATTGACATACTTTAGGCGAGCCTCCGCATGTGGCTTCTTAAGCAGGGGTACCTTTCGGGCACTGCAGGATTTTAATCCATTGCGGCGCAAAGTGTTGCCAATTGTTTTCCTGGTGACTGTGGTCCCAGCTGCCTTGAGGTCATTCACTAACTCCCGCTGTGTGGTTGCAGGCCGATTTCTCACTGTCCTCATGATCATTGCCACCCCACGAGGTGAAATCTTCTGTGGAGCACCAGACCGAGGTCTATTGATGGTCATGTTATACTTCTTAAATTTTCTCGCAATTGCACCAATGGTTGTTACTTTAATACCCAGCATCTTGCTAATGTTTTTGTAGCCCATTCCAGATTCGTGCAGGTCAACAATCCTGTTTCTGTGGTCCTGAGAGAGTTCTTTGGTCTTACCCATGTTGGAGAGTTTGGAATCTGTCTGATTGTCTGATTCTGTGAACAGGTGTCTTTAATACAGGTGATTAGTTAGAACAGGTGTCTTCAATTCAGGTAACAAGTTGATTGGGAGTGTCTAACTGGTCTGTGAAAGCCAGAACTCCTCATGCATACTAGGGGATCAAATACTTATTTCCCTCAATGAAATACAAATATATTAAAATAAATTCATTAAAGTTATTTTCGGGATTTTCGTTTTGATATTCTGTCTCTCCATGTTAGAATACATCTACCATTAAAAGAATAGAATGATCATGTCTTTATTAGTGGGCAAACCAACAAAATCAGCAAGGGATCAAATACTTTTTACTCTCACTGTACATCCACAGGGATCTCAGACGCAGCCCAACTCCAAGCATCCCATCCATGTTTTTGCCATTTTGGGCAGACAGACATGACAACTTGGCAAAACTCGGGATCACCCGTCTTGCCAATGCAGAGTAGGAACATTCGCATCATCTTAAGCTATACAATTCGAGCTAGAAAAAAAGGGCAGGGAGTCTTTGCTGACGAGTTAACTTCTTCAACCTGAACACCCCAGATTTTTTGACGGATCTTCCTTTTTTTTTTTTGCATCATTGCGCTCAACCGGTTATAGCAAAAGATCGCCTGAGTAACTGTTTTTATTTTTTTTATTGAATAATCAACACTGCTATATAGCCCTATATTGTTTTAGAAATTATAATTCATGTGGAAAAAAGATCACTGATAGGTGACACTAACAACGAACATAATACTCTACACGCGATCTTGTAAGGATGCATTAATCCAGACAATGAATTAATCCAAAAATTTACCATGAATTACAGCGCTCATTTCAGAATTTTCTTGGCAGTATAATTTATTTTAAGATGGCATTTCAATACTATTTAAAATGTCCTCAAAGGTTAAAAGTTATTTAAAATGCAAAACATCTTGAGGGTATCAAACTGAGAATATTAGCGCAAAACAGCGTATTACTGCTTTCGCCCAGCTAGGCCTAAATATGTACCGTCTCACGAAGTAGGCTACAGGATTCAGGATATTCAACAGACAATTGTCGTTTAATGCCCTCATTAAGAAAAATGCCTTTTCACTTTTTTTGATGAAATCAACAGGAATGCAAGCTACGAACAGATTTATCAGTCGATAGGCATACTGCCCAGTCCTCACAAATGAATTAATCCATGCTTGGTTACGGAGTAGATGTGGGGAAAATGCATGAGCATAATCGCCTCCACAACACATTAATAATATAGCCAATACATTTACCATAGTTTCGACACAGGTTTTCGGGACACTGTGAGTCGATTTAATACCCTGAAGACTGTCGTCGAAACAGCTGGTAATTAAATGCATGAAATGATCGAATAGTGGCTTTGAGTGTCCTCGGGCTAACACTGGGGATTCAATATGGTAGAAGGCAACTATTCTAAATGAATATACGGGCGTTTACTTTATCATCGCCCATGGACCAGCCTCTCACCAGAATTAAATCTCATCCATTTTCAACATTGAAGTCATCTTTCTTTAAAAAAGGATATCAGCAATGTCTGCCCGTTAGACGCCCCCTTCTTTTTTAGGACGGCGTGTTTTGACCAGCTGCCGAATGAAATTCAAATATTTTCAGAAAATACAACGATATTATAATGTGAAGAGGATGGAAGTAGAATTATTAGAGTTCATATGACGCGATCAATGTTATTGGATGTTGAAATTGTTCACGAATCACTGCGTGGCTTAGAACAACATTTCAGTAAGTCGGCAAAGAGTAGGCCAATAGGCAAACTGAAAAGCGTTTATCAAAATAAAACGTGCATAAACTCTCCTAAAAACTTGTAAATTTGAGGGAAAGTAGCCGTAGGTAGAGGACAGAGTAGTCGGCGAAATCACCGACGTGAACGTAAATCAGGTCACTGCTCTCATCGGCCGAAGCTCATACCTTAGTGAATGTTTTTTTTTTTTTTTAACAAATGTCATGCTGTGTCAATGTGTTAGAAGCTCTTGTATTGTGATTTTATATAGGCCTATTTCTACTTTATGACGGACAGGCTACTATCACAAAGTACCTTAGATCGCAACTCAATTTAGCAGCCGGCATTTCATATTCCGGCATGGCAATTTTTTGAGCTTCAAGCCCTGAAAATGTGCGAGAGTGAGTTAGGAAAATAAAGGTCCATCAGATTTGCTCGTAAGCTTGCGTAATGCAATTTTATGGTTTGGCCGGCCATATTACTGTTAATGGGAGCGGGCGAAGGTGCGTCAAAGAGCTTAGACAAGCACCCGTTCGCATTCGGGGGACACACATTGGCCACGTTTTCATGGGTAGTTTTCCTCAATCTGATTGAAATCGATCGGAATAAGTGAATCTGATTTGATCTGTATACATGAAGTTTAAGTAAAGAGATCCACGTTCAATCCACGTTGACATGGCCCCAGCTGAATCCGATTGTATTGTCTTTTTTTACCTGCGCATTACGTCTTTCTGCCACTACCTGTAAATGTGTAAGAGAAGAAGAGCTGTACTTCCTGCTTCCTGTTTACCTCTGTAAAGATGGATCAACGCCGTGTTTTGTTGGGGAAGCTTATTGTGTCGAGGTTATATTTATTTGCGGTTCTGAAGTCGCAGCAGTTATCTGTCCTGAAGCGATATTTGGATATTTAGTTTGGCCGCGTTTGGCTCTGTGTACGTCACTCTTACGTACTAGGAGCGCATGCGCGGACCGAACAATCCTCTTTATCAACACAATCCGCTCCACTCAGTCATTTACATGGAGCATGGAGCGGATTATCAATCGGCGTAGACTACCTCTTACAATCCGATCCGAAATACAATCGGATCCGGGTGAATCAGATTGGCTAAGGTGTTTATATGAGACATTTTGAATCTGATTGACCTTTCAATCAGATTGTAAATAGGATTTTTGGACCCATGTAAACGGGGCCATTGAGCCAACCGCGCAACTTCCCAGCAGTATACATCTAAGTCTCGACGAAGTACACAAAGGGACGCAGCAGTGTTCAGGCCGCTGAAACCTAGGCTACAAGACTGCTTCATCCTCACTCCACTAGCCTAGTGGGCTACACAAAATACAATACAGTATACTTACAATTAATGATTATTACTATACGAAACTACAAGCTATCTGTCGTATCGAATATAGGCAATATCTCAGTCCTTTGTTTCCGCGGGTTGAAACTTGCCACCGCGGCACCGCCCACACACCATGAAGTTTGACTGGAAGGAGCCTTAGCTGCCTAATCTGAAAACGAAGCTCTGTGGAACTCATAGTGCATAAGGTCAATTCAGTTACGGCAATACTAAAAGTCGGAATGCTATGGATACGAAATCGGATTTTCATGACTGAAAAATCGGTGTTTTACTTTTTTTATTTTTGGAGATAAAAAAGCGGAATTCCACGAATTAGCGGAAAAATCACATCCCTGCACATGTGCATGATTATTGGCGCAGCATATACTGTATGAAATCGGTGGTCCGGATGCAAAGTGATTTATTTTCATAAGAGTATGATAAAGGTGAGAAAAGCTATTGTTCTTAGATTTAAAGTCTATTTTCTTTGGGGTTCCGATAATAAGCCAGCGGTCAGTTGAAAAGTATTTTGTCGATTGCAGCAGATGTCCAAAATACTGGTTGAGAAACTAACTACGCTTCCCCAATATACTTCAGTGACGATCATATGCTTATCAATGCAATGCCTCAATTCAGAGCCTGCGTCACAAAGTGTTCAGTGACAAAGCAGTCTGTGTTTTTGGGCAAATAACGTAGCACAGCGTCCTCACTTTCTGATATCAGGAAATTTGCTCTCTGATCCGCAGTATTAATCACCGAGCAAAGGTCTAATAAATAGACTGTTGGACTTCTGCAGCAGACCGGTTAGTTAACTTGCTATTTAGCGTATTGTGGAGCACTTTAATCGTGATTGTCAGACGGTCATTTACAAATTTGCCCCGCAAACAACTCAGCTGACAGAGACAAGGTTGAATGTGTTGCCATTCTCATTGGTGCATGAGTACAGCAGTGCTGTGACTGGCTGTTGGCACGTACAATGGTACCACAGCCTGTACCAGAGCTGTGATTAGCTGATGTATGTAATGGTACCAACCGACCTTGAGTTTGAGTTTATTTGTATAATTTTACAGAAAAGTACAATAATATAATAATGTGTAAAAGAAAAAAACTTCTAAAGAGACTTGAACCAGCTGCTGACTGTATTTTGAGTGATTTTTGAATTTTTTTCTTCATTAAAGGGTGTGAATTTACAAGTGTAATCCAGTGTCTTTTGTCCACTTTAATTTAGTGGTAAGTTGAGGGTTTCTGTATCGCAGCTCATGTGCACACTTCTTTCCTTTCTCTGGGCTAAGCCCCAGATCTCCTACCATCCTAGATCTGCCCCTGTCATCAGCCGTTGTAATATTTCCGTCGTCGCTGGTGTGATTCACTTGTGACTGGAGTCCTAAGTCAGACTTGTGGCTACATTCTGTGGTTGGATTCATTACTCCGGACTCTGAGCCCCAAAATTCCATTTGTCAATGAGATCAGATGACACAAAAAAACCTGCCCACTGAGAGGTTTGTGAACAAATTGCAAACAAAAATCAAGAAGCCCAAATGAAAGAGATGGGAGTGTAACTGAAACTTGATAACTGCAAAATCAGCCGAGGGCACTGTGAATGAAAGAACAATTTATCCAAGAACTAAAAGACCAGTGGTTTACTCCATCACATAAATAATTTGTTTTCAAGTTATAAGTTTTACCTTTGAGGTCAATTTTGCTTCACTGAGTTTTTGTTTGATATCCAAAAAGTTTTGTTCAATAATTTTGACACAATGCAGAATCAGTTAAAACACATCGCTTGGCCCAAAGAGAAATGGCATAACATTCTGTGGACTGATGAGCGTAAAATTGTTCTTTTCGGGTTCAGTGGTCATCAACAGTGTCTGGCGACCCCAGGGTACTGAAGTCAAGCCACAGTATGCTGTGAAGACAGTGAAGCGTGGTGTTGCAAAAGTCATGGTATGGGAATGTTTTTCATACTGTGGTGTTGGGCCTATTTATTATATACCTGGGATTATGGATCAATTTGAATACCTCAAAATACTTTAAGAGGTTATGTTGCCCTATGCCGAAGAGGAACACCCTGAAGTGGGCGTTTCAACAAGATGACCCCAAACACACGAGTTATCGAGCAACATCTCAGTTTGAAACAAAAAGGATTGAAGAAATGGAGTGGCCAGCTCAATCCCCTGTCCTCAACTGCATTAAGAAACCTTTTGGGGGATCATAAAACATGCAGTCTCTGAGGCAAAACCCAAAAATTCAGGAACTTTGGAATTTAGTTTGTTCATCTGGGGCTGAAACACCTGTTTCTTTCCAGAAGTTGGTTGACTCGATGCAGTTTAAATATTTTCACTTTAGCAGTGTGTTAAAAAAATGTGAGTAAAGTGCAAATATTTTTTAATAGCCTTCAGTTCCATATTTCATATACAATGGAAACATTAAATTTCCAATTCCAAATCAAAGCCCTAGCAACTTTGATCCAGTCTGTGTTATTCTTTGACAGGAAGCAAAGAAAAGGAATTTTACTCTGTTCGAAAAATTAGCCGAGAGTTAAAAAACTAGAGTGCCAAGGGCCCTGAAGGTTGCCAGCAGTTACAGCCCCATCAGGAGAAAACTAACTAGCATCGGTCTGCGGATTCAACAGGAAGCCAACCAGAATTCTTAGGAAAGCAACACGTCGTCTGCACGATACTGGCATGAAAAAGCTCCAGCTCGGACATCCAAAAAAAAATGAAACCTGTTTAATTTTTTCGCGAATTTCGGCAGTGATGGCGAATTGTCCTGTTCCACTCAAATTAATTCATGGTTCTTCAAATCAATTCTTCTCTGCGAAAGAAGAGAACTGTTTCATTCGCACACTTCTGCGGGCCAACGCAGCTCAGTGAGGAAGGGGTTTTAGTTACCATTATCGGGCAACTCGACTTAGCGGTCACACTTTTTCATGAGTGACAGACGGCAACATTGCCTTTGGATGACTGTATCAACATCACAGACACGTTGCAAAGGTGGTGCAATGAAGGAGCAATTCAATCAAAACACTGTTAACACTGTTGAAGCAGGTCATGATACTGATTCCATTGCTGCGGTAAAAAAAAAAAAAAATCAGACACTTCTTGAGAAAATTGCACCTAAGTGGCAAAAATTTTAGACATAAAAATGGCTGCCATGTCTAAACGAACGATTCAATCAAAAAATTTTTTTGCTCGGATATTAACCTGATGACCCATTTGATCATATGCCCGAACTAAAAAAAATAATCTGACCATTTTGGAGACACTGCTTCAAAGTGACGACAATAGGTTACTGGCCTACGGCCGGCAACCTACGAATGTGAATAATTTTTTGCACACAACTGTACTTTCAAGAGTTGGAACTCAGACAATAGCTTCCAGCCTGCTTCCTCAGGTGTCCATTGACTCAACCCAGCATGCCAACCTGGTTCCGATCAATAGACCGCCATTCATTTTCAGCATGCAACAAAAGAGCAGACGTTAATTTCAACCACTGTTTTAACAATGTGTTATGGCCCCAATTTGTTATTAGATTTACAACGCAACAGCAAGGGATGACAGACACAGTTTTAAAAACCTCAACACATTTAATTAACAAACAAAGACTAAACTACTATTTACAACTACAGACCAAGATTGAATAAAAAAAAACAGAAATATTTACAGTCCCTTTGGTGGGTTTCCTGGTGATGTGCTGGGTGAGGAAAAAGGCTCAAACACAGGCAAAAATCCACAAAAGAAACTTCACAGGTCTTGAACAGAAATGACAGGTCTGGTCACACGTATCCTTCTTCTTGCAATTTCTCCTACTACTTTACTGTCTCAATTCTTTGCTTTATATACTCTTTTGCAGACCCCACCCACATTTAGACCTCTTTTTTTTTTTTCTTTCGGGGACTTGCCCCAGACATGTCCAGGACATGTCTAAACATAGCTCCAGTCTGAGCTCAATAAAAAAAAAGGTAAATACTGCCATCCAGTGGCCTATATTCACATTACACCTCCATTCCAAAAGGGAAAAATTTTTACTCATAAAGGCAAAATTTCTCTTTTCAATACAAAATGGTTAAGTGAACACTTGTCTATATATACATATCATACAATATTCAAATAAACACATGATATATATATACATATTCAAACACGGGATAAGCAATCAGCAATTACATTGTCTGTACCCTTCACATGCTTAATTTCCAAGTCAAACTCCTGTAAAATCAAACTCCAATTCAACAATCTCCGATTCTTGTTTTTCATCTTACTCAAAAACATTAACGGATTGTGGTCAGTGTACAATCATTGGCTTTTGTCCTGTACAAACATAAACCTCAAAGTGTTGTAATGAAAGGACCAGAGCCAACAGTTCCTTCTCTATTGTGGAATAGTTCCTTTGGTGGCGATTGAACTTCCTGGAGAAGTATGCCACGGGATGCTCAATGTCATCAGAGTCACTTCTCTGTAGGAGCACAGATCCACAAGCATGGTCGCTAGCATCGACCGCGATGGAGAACGGTTTGTTGAAGTCAGGAGATTTGAGCACGGGGAAGTGACACAGCAGAGACTTCAGGCGATCGAAGGCTCTCTGGCATGCATCATCCCAAGTGAACTTTACGCCTTTCTTCAGTTGGTTAGTTAGACTGAGAGCAATCTCAGCAAAGTTCTTGCAGAACTTGCGGTAGTACCCGATCATTCCAAGGAAGCGGCGCAAAGCTTTTTTGTTGTCAGGAACTGGAAAGTCCATGATGGCTTGGACTTTAGCATATATGGGTGCCACCTTACCCTGGCCTATGACGTAGCCAAGATAGGTGACAGTAGCACAACCAAAGTCACTCTTGCTCAGGTTAACAGTCAGGTTAGCCTGGGTCAGGCGCTGGAACAATGTCTCTACATCTTTCAGATGTTCTTCCCAGGAGTCACTCCATGTGATCAGGTCGTCGCTGTACGCACCCGTGTGTGGCAATCCGGCGATTGTAGACTGTATCATCCTTTGGAACGTGGCTGGGGCATTTTTCATTCCAAAAGGTAGGACTTCATACTGGTACAACCCAGATGGTGTGGCAAAAACAGGGATGCTCTTGGCCCTCTCAGTTAAAGGCACACACCAATAACCCTTCAATAAATGAATCTTGGTCAGAAACTTTGCTTGCCCTACTTTATCAATACAATCATCAATCCTAGGTATTGGAAACACATCAGTTCTAGTTACAGCATTGACTTTGCGATAATCTGTACAGAATCTAGTACTTCCATCAGGTTTTGGAACTAGCACACAGGGTGAACTCCAATCTGAGTTGGAGGGTCTGATAATATCATGTTCTAACATGTACTCAACCTCTTTCTCAGCAATCTTTCTCTTTTCAGGGTTCATCCGGTACGGATGCTGTTTTATTGGTTTGGCATCACCAACATCTACATCATGAGAGGCTATAGAAACTCTCTTTGGAACATCAGGAAACAGATCCTCATATTTCTTGATCAACCTCTCAAACTGATCTCTCTGTGAGGGTTCTAAGTGCTGAAGTTTTACATCAAGATTTTGCAACACTTCAGAATTTGACAATTTACATGAAAGAACTTCAGCCTTAATTCTAGGTTCATCATCTTGAAACTCCCCCTCATCTTCACACGTTTCGACCATAGGAGAATCTGAAGTGACAGCTGCAACCCTAGCATTTCTGTCATGATAAGGCTTCAGCATGTTAATGTGACACAACTGTTTTGGTTTTCTCCTATCTGGAGTCTTCACAATGTAATTGAGATCATTGAGTTAGAAATCATCAGAATTTCATATGGACCATGAAATCTAGCCTGCAATGGATTGGATTGCAAGGGAAACAACACAAGGACCTTGTCTCCTGGTTTAAACTCACGGCTTCTAGCCTTAAGATCATACCAAGTTTTCATTTTTTTTTGACTTGATTTCAAGTTCTCTTTGGCTAGGTCACAAGCTGCACGCAATCTTTCTTTGAACTTGCTAACATAGTCTAACAGATTGATATGCTGTTCTTTCTCTTGCCATTGTTCACTCAACAATAGCAAAGGTCCTCTCACTTCATGGCCAAACACTAGCTCAAATGGACTGAATCCAGTAGACTCCTGCACTGCTTCTCTAGCCGCAAACAACAGTAAATGAACACCTTCATCCCAGTCTTTCTCATAGTCATAACAATAAGTCCTCATCATTGTCTTGAGAGTGGAATGAAACCGCTCTAAGGCACCCTGACTTTCTGGATGATAGGCACTAGAAAAAATCTGCTTTGCACCTAGTTCATACACAACCTGCTGAAACAATCTGGAAGTGAAATTGCTACCTTGGTCTGACTGAATTTCCCTGGGAAGGCCAAACAACGTGAAGAACTTTATCAAAGCCTTTGAGATTGCAGTTGCCTTGATGTTACGTAAAGGTATGGCTTCAGGGAATCTAGTAGATGCACACATGATTGTCAACAAATACTGATTTCCAGATCTAGTTTTGGGTAATGGACCAACACAATCAACTATGACCTTAGAGAATGGCTCCCCAAATGCTGGGATAGGCTGCAATGGAGCTACAGGTGGGTCTAACTGGTGTTTTCCAACTACCTGACAAGTGTGACAGGTTTTGCAAAAGTTGGAAACATCTTTCCGAAGCCCAGGCCGGAAGAAGTGTTTCATGATCTTATCAACAGTCTTGTTAACACCAAGATGACCTCCTAAAGGTAAACTATGAGCCATTGTTAAGATCTCATTCCTGTAGACCTTCGGAACAACAATTTGCCTGACCACTGCCCAATCTGCATTGGCAGGGATATCAGGAGGGCGCCACTTCCGCATCAACACACCATCCTTGAGATAATACCCAACTGGAACTGCGTCTATTTCTTTATCAGGAAGGGCTCTCCTCCTTAGTGCACAAATTTCAGGATCATTAGTTTGCTCCTCAATCAACCGCTTTCTGGACAGAGACAAGTCTCCAGACACATCAGAATCACCAAAACCATCTGGCTGGCTGAACAATGAACTAATAAAAGTATCTGATAAGTCCTCAAACGGAGAAACC